>OY804521.1:21322037-24207559 GCA_963680855.1 Lepeophtheirus nordmannii | reverse complement strand
CAGCTGCAACAGCAGCTGAAGAGGAGGAAGTGGGGAGACCCAGAAGGGATGCAGTGGACACGGAGGGTGGTAGCCCTGGGATAGAGCCTGGATTGGGTCCAGCATTTCCAGCTGCGGCTGCAGCTGCTGCTCCAGGGAGAAGACCTGGAGGTAGGCCTGTGAGAGAACCGGGGAGTCCTGCTCCTTGGGCTTGAAGTTGCATGAGACGACTCAGATCAGGCCTTTGCTGTTGCTGCTGATGAGAAGAAGAAAAGGGAACAGTTATCCAGTGAAGGAAAATAAGAAAAAGAAACAAAACAAAACAAAACAAAAAATGCTAATAGCAGCTCTATTTACCCCAATAATGACATTTAATTCTGACATAGAAACTTGCTTTCCACGCTCAACGGCTGTTACAACCTGCTGTTGATGCTGAAAAACAAAAAAATACAAAAAGGTTTTTTTTAAAAAAAAAAAAGTAAGCTAGAGCTTGACTCAACACAAGTTAGAAGTCCATCCTTACCTCTTGAGATAGGAAGGGAAGTAGCTGACCAATGATGGCACTGAGTCTCTTTGCAATCTCCATTTGCTTATGCATCTCGACATTGAGCCCATATGACATTTCGTAGTACATGACATAGTGACGCTGCATCTCCGTCTTTTCCTGCACTAACTTCTCACAGTCCATTTTCAAGCTGTCAAAATTAACAAAATGTGATATTAACACATTAGCATAAAAATGACCAAGAGATCAAAAGGTAAGAATGCATTACTTGTGATACTGTCCCTGGAGAAAGTTAAACTCTTCCTTGATCCGCTCAATCGACTCAAGGATATTGAGTTTGAATGGAGGTCCAGAGCCGTGATTAGGACCCCCAGATGCCTAATATAAAAAATGACAGGGGTTAAAAACAAGCCACGGAAACAAACACATGGCACAAAAACTCACATTATGTCTTGCCGCTGCAGCAGCAGCCACGGCGGCTGCAGGATTCATTCTTGTAATGGCTAAGCACTTTTAATGTTCCTTTCCCTCAAAAAAAAATCGGGATAATGACACTTGTGCACGATTCCGTCTTCTTCGACTTATTTGCTCCTATTCCTTTGCTCTTGAATCCCCGAAATGATTCTAATTATATCCTTTAGTAAATGGAGTTTTATATATGTATAAAAAATGTAGTCAAATGTAATGTTATTTAGTAAATTCACGGGTTCATGCATGGAACGCCTTGCACGCGTTAGAGTCTAGAATTGAACTAAAGCAAAATAAAAAAGAAAGAACATGATAAAAAAAAAGAAATACATATAACTAAACGCGCACTCCTTTTTTTTATTTTGCGGCGACGATGACCATAAAAAAAAAGATTTATGGATTTTTCTTCTCCCTTAAAAAAAAAAAGAGGGGGGGGGGGGAAGAAAAAATGCAACGAGCGCGCCCGCGCGGTTTTTCAATAAATATAAATAAGACTATAATAATAATAACGAGTGGAAAGATATTTTTCTTTTTTTTTCTCTTCTTCTTCTTCTTCTTCTTATTTAGAACTCGTTATTATCGGCAAATTTGTATTACACACACACACACACACACAGGGTGGTGATTATAAGTAATCACCAGAGAGAGAAAGAGAAAGAAAGAGTCTCTACTCCACACGCACTCTCTCATAAGCTCATAAAAAAATATATATCTTAACGTTTTTAAAGCTTCACGGGTGGTCGATGATGAAACGGTTATGTCTAAATATGTATATACATACATACATACAAAATAGATAGATATACATATATATACATACATACATATTAAAAGAAGGAGTAAAAGAGGAAAAAGAAAAATCAGAGGAGTTTGACTTGTGACGTCAGAGACGTCGATTTAAACAAGCTGTAAATAGAGCTTTAATGGAACAAAATAAAGTAGTGTATATGTGTACAAGACAGACTGATAAACAGACAGACAGATAAAAAGAGAGATGGATGAAAACGAGTACTAACTAATACATTTGTCAAAGTTTATCTATCTCTTGACAAAATTATATTCTTCCCCCCCCCCCACACACACACACTCCCTCTTCCTTGCATGAGCTTCTTCTTCGTTTCTTTTCTTTTCTTTTCTTTTTTTTATTATCTTTATTATTATATTTAATTAACTTTTAAAGTTAAGAATTTTATCAGGAATTTTTATTATTTTATGTTTATTATGAAAGTGAGAGATAATTTTGTCTGATAAAAACAAATTAAGTATACACATGTACATATTAGTTAGTTAGTTAGTTAGTTAGCTCCTCACGAACTACTTATATTTATTCTTCTTCTTATTATTATTATTTTGGGATTATTATTTAACTAACAACGATTTCTTCTCATTTGTCAACAAACAACATCTATGTACATCTATATACATATGTAGCATTAAATAAAATCTGTAGTTAAAATCAAAGACAGCTATTAGTGCAAATGAGTCAATCCACGCCATAAATAGCATTTTTTGTCTCATGACCTTAAAATTAAGGTCGTGACCTTTTGTTGACCTTTTCAAAAATATTCCCTCCCTGGGCATTGGAAGTGGATTTGATTGCCTCTGGAAGGCTTGAACCCTTTTTCTTTCCCTTTCCTTTTAACCTATTTTGTACTTTACAACATATTGTGTACATATATTTGAAGAAGAAATGCAAGGGATAAGTGAGGTTGTTGTTGTTGTTGTTGTGTTTGTTATTGTGGTACTCCCTCTCCCCCTGTGTGTGTGTTGTTTTTTCTTTCTCTCTCTCTCTGGTTTCTTTCTTTCTTTCTTTCATTCCTTTTTTTGTTTTGTTTTGTTTGTTATCATTATTATTCTTCTTCTTCTTGTACAATATACATATACATATATGTATCTATAAGTAAATAAGTTTCTTCTTCCTCCTCCTCCCCCCCCCCCCCTTTTTTTTTTTCTCTCTTCCTTTATGGTAAATTATTTCGTGCTCAATTATATATGTTTCTATTTTTCTCCATCTCCCCCCCCCCCCTTCACACACACACACATCACTTCTCCCCCCCCCCCTCTCTCCCCTCTTCCATTTCTTTTTACACGATTATCGTTTTGAGTGAGTAGATGAAGAAACAGGAGAGTAAGTTCTCCCTTCCTCCCCTATTCTTTCCTCTCTTCCTCCTCCATTTCTTCTTCTTCTTCTTCCGAATGATTTTTTTTTTTTCTTCTTTAAAGTTCTTCACATTCCATTTTTTTTTGTTATTGTTTTCCCCTTCTTCGTCTTCTTCTCCTCCTTTATTATTATTATTATTATTTTTACAAAGGAGAAGAGTAAGAAGAAGAAGAAGAAGAAGAAGAAGAAGGTTTGTTGGTGGATTCTACATATAATATGTTATAACTTATATATATGTATGTCTTGAAAAAAGAAGAATAGAGATAATATTATACATATATGTACACATGAAGACGAGAAAGAAAGAAAGAAAGAAAAAGAAAAAATATATATTATAACCTCAGGACTTTGGGCTGACGTAAATACATATATATATATATTTCAATGGAATTTATTCTTTCTTCTTCTTCTTGTTGTTTTTTCAAAGCCACAAGCTTGTCTGTTGAAAAGAAAAGGAAAATAACAAGAATAACAAGAACAATAATAATAATCACACATTGTGCTTAATTACATTTGAAAAGAGAGAGAGAGAGAGAGAGAGAAAGAGAGAATTACAAATTAAAAAAGCAAAGAAAAAAAAATTCCTTTTCTTTTCTTTTCTTTCTTTTGTTATTTTTCTCTCTCTCTCTCTCTCTCTGAGTACAAGCTCATTATTTACTGTCCGCAGTCACCTTCCAAGAAAAGTTATATGTATGTATGTATGTATGTATGTATACTATTTGTAAACTTGATAATGCTTTATTATAATAATGACCTTGAATGAAACACTCCTAGGAAATGAATGAATTAATTAATTCATAGTGATGCTGTAGTAGTAATACTGTAGTGGACTGGCACTTTGTTAGTTAGCATATTAGGAGATGATGATTAATAACTTTTAAGAGCCTCAGCTGCAATATGAAATTGGTTTATAACTAATACATAATGCATATGTATGCTTAAAGAGTAAGTAAACAACATTTCTCCTTCTTTAAATAGAAACCAAATGAAAGAAGTAAAGAAACAAAAAAAACAAAAAAACTCTCTTTCCCCCCCCCTTTTTTTCTTCTCTCTCTCTCTCTCTCTCTCACTTTTCTTTCCTTCCTTTTGTAATTAGTTTTTGTTAATTGCATTTACCAAACTACTACCACCACGACCATTCTTCTATGAACAACAGCATATATATGTAATGGTAGAGAGAAAATAAACCATTTATTATTATTATTGTTATTATTATTAATAGATGAAGCATTCATTCCTTCCTTCCTTCCCTGGTGCCGCCCAGCACCATAAATTACTAGAAGAGGGGCCAGAAACCAGAGTGCACATAGGCAAAATCTCAATCCCCCCTGAAACAACTTTCTTTGCGCATAGTTGTTGTTGTTGTGGAGTGAGTGGTGAGTGATGAGTGATCCTCCTTCATCCGACTGCTCCTCAAGAAGGAGGCAAAATAATAACATGTACATACATACATACATACATACAAAGTACTTAATATGTTCATAGAAACATATTAAGAATGGAGTTTATACTGCGGTTTTATTTATATTGACTTATAAACATGATATTAATCTTATAGCAAGTTGCGGTAATGGGACTATAAAATAAAAAAAAAATAAAAAAATAAAAACTAAATCTTTTTTCTTTCTTCTTTCTTTCGACTAAGGTGCATTTAATGCCAGCAATAAAAAAGTTTTTCTTCTTCGTCTTTCTTATTGTTACACACACGCGTGGTATATATATATATATATTGTACAAGGAATATATAAGTATATGTCTGTAGTTATGTACTCTACTCTACTCTATGTATGTATGTTAGTACATGGTATAACTTATTATTTTTATTATTCTTTTTCTTTCATTCTTGTTACTTTTTACTGTATTATATTGTATTATATGTACATACATATTTATATATATAAAGAGAGAAAGAAGAAGACGAAAGAAAGAAAGAAAGAAAGAGCTAAAGGGAAAAGCGCACTAAATCAATATATTAAAATGTCAAACCACAAAAAATAATAATAAAAAAGAATAACAATAAGCATTGGAGTAGGTTTTTATACTAATAAATAAAATAGTAATAATAAAGATGGATGATTATCGAGGAATGACTCTTACAAAAAAAAATAATAATAAAAAAGAAGGGGGGAAAAAGAACTTCATCACTACAACTACTACTAAAATATAAAAATAAAAAATCTTTTTCGCAGAAAAGTAATATTATTATTTTATTATTCCTTTTTTCTTTTTTTGCTATAAAAATAAAAAAAAAAAGGAGGAAAGAAGAAGTGTTAATAATTTTTTCTTTTTATTTAACAGAAAAAAAAAAAAAATATGTATAAAAATTAGATTTAATTTCTTTAAAGGAAGAAGTTTACTCCCCTACGGTGTGCTGAGTAAGGAACGAACTCATTCTTATACATAATAATATGTATGCATATACATTAAGTTGTATACATAGTGAATGTGAATAAAAAAATTACTTATTTATTCATATACATATGTATACAGATAGATGGATAGATAGACTCTCTCTCTCTCACACAGACATCAAACAATTTTAAAGTCATTACAATCATTTGACCTTAAATTTAAGGTCATGACCTTTTTGTTGTTGTTTTTCGATACACCCATGGTCGTATGTATGTATGAAGTGAGTTCTTGGTATTGTGATGATTGTATGTATATTTGGTAAACTCATGCGTGCTCTGCTAGGTGGTAGTCAAGTACCATTTCGTGGTTTGTCCATATTTGGAACAGAATAAATAAATATGTTTTGTTGATTTTGCTGTATAATGTGTGTTGTAGAATGAGCTGGATACTGAAAGAGGGAGGAGGGAAATAAATGCAACCCTCCTTCTCCCATCTGACTCCCAGCCATAACAACAACAACAGCAAATACAATATTTAATCACGTGAATTTCTGCAAAGCGTTAGTTTCTTTGTCAAACTGGGGTTGAATATGATGATGACACGTGAGTTCTAATGAGAAATAACTTCCGGGGAGACGAGTAGGAGTTGGGGTGAGAAAAATCCATAGACTCTTTCTTCCCCTCTCCTCTCCCCATCTCAAATAAATAGAAAAACAGGGGATGAAGGAAGAATAAAGCAGTATGTTTGTAGTATTGTCGTTAACTGGAGTGGAGTCTGGTTCCTTTCTTTCTTTCTTTGATTCCTTCTCTCTCTCTCTCTCCCCCTCTCAAGTTGGTGCCCCTGTCATACCATTCATTCCCTACAATCTGTGCATTAAGTAATTAGAAACTTTTGTTTATGTATGTGAATGTTCAAAAGAGAGAGAGAGAAAAAAAGACACACAAACACAAAACAATTACCTCTTTCTTCTTCTTCTTCTTTAATTATTATTATTATTGTGAATATTATACCAACAACCAAGTCATTAGCGGTTTATATATAATTTCTTTTGCAATAGATTCTTCTTTTCTTCTACTTTTCCTCATATTATTAAAACAAAACGTTTTACATAGATATAATATAATATATTATACATAAACAGGAGTGCCACTTCTTCGTTATTATTATGATTTGTGTACCTACTTAGTACATTCTACATTCTACCTTAATAAAATGAATTAATAAATAGGTAACTACAAAAAAATAGAGAGCTCCTTAGCCAAAAAAAAAAAAAAAATAGACATTCAAATAATTAAAATGAATTATAACTGTCAATAGCTAGTTAGTTAGTAAATAGTTGCATATGTCAAGCAAAAATGATGCAAAAGTATTTTGGCCGGCCGTTTAGAGCCAAAATACTACTTACTGGATATATGTATTTGAACTGATCTTTTTGTTATTTTTTTTTTAATGAGTCAATATTAAATACAAAATCCATCTTGGCCGAATACGGCCACAACAAATAATACCTGCCAAACAATATGATGTATATGTCAACAGATTTTTCCTTATTGAAGATAATGATGATGAACTTGTAAGAATGCGAATGGTTCTAGCTACTCAATCCCCCCCCCCCTGCCTTTACCTTGGACATTCCCTTATCTTTTTTTTTCTCCTTCATAGTACATGCCTATGTGTGCAGTTATGTATGTATGTATGTATGTATTATGATAATTACTACTATGTCTATTTCATTAACTCCGTCCTCTTCACTATCAATTAAGATATTCTTCTTCTTCTTTTCCTTCTTTTTGTTATTTTTCTTTTCCCAAAATTGAATATATTTATGATTAAGATGATTAAAAATATATCATTTATTTATATATATATATATATATATATATACATATATGTATAGTTTATAAGTAGTTGAGGTATAAACTGAGTAGTCACTGGGTATACCCTGTTTGCACGCCTTCTCCTTCATGAGAAAAGAAGAAGAAGAAGAAGGCAAAGAAGGAGAATAATAAGAAATATTGCAAAAAATAAAATAATAATAATAATAATAATGTGATTTTCACGTAGGCGGTTTTTTATTTTTATTATTTTTTTACTTTCATAAATATGAAAAAGAACAAAGGAATGTTTTTTTTATTTTTCTTATTTTTATTTTACTTTTTTGCAAGGAGTTAGTTATTAAAATATATATATATATATATATATATATATTATATGTATATTTTGACAGTCAGCCCCCCTTTTGAAACAAAGTTGTGTATATGTACTTTAAAAGTATGAAAAGGCAAAGTAACCTTAGAAAGAAGGTTTGACTGTACTCAAAGTAAATATGTATATACATAATACATTTCTTTAAAAGTACAGTCAAACCTTTTTTATAGGGTTTTTTTATATAGTAAAATGAGAGTATAAGTAATTAGGTAATTGAAGTTATGACATAGCTACACATAATAAAGATATTGAAAGGAATAGACGTAGAATGTAAAAGGAAGGGTTGACTGTCCTTTCTAAGCATATAAGTACACATACATGTACTTTTCCCTATGTATGTACATACAATATATATATATGTATAATGATTTTACTTTTGCACTTCCTTATCACGTGATTTGAATTAATTTGTGGTTAAGACGACGACAACGACGCAGAAAATAAAAGAAAAGAAAAGGAGAAGAAATGATTTTTTGTTTTGTTTTGTTTGTTATTATTATTATTATTATGATTATTGTAAAACATATATGTATGGTATATACATACACCATACATTTATTTTTATTATTATTTTCTCTTTCTTCTCTTGCTCTTGTTGTTGTTGTTGTTTTTGGTTAATCAGAATTTTGCGGTTCGTATAGTAATAATCATAAAAATAACAAGGGAAAAAACATAAATAAATATATAATTCTGTTTCGTTTTCTTCTTCTTCTACTTCTTCCACTTCTTTTTAGTTCTTCCTCTACATACTTCTCCTTCTCTGATTCTTTTGTTGTGGCTTTCACAATCAAACAAACATACATACACACATACATACTTAACAAACAAACAAACAAACACACGGATAACAAATACCAAAATAAGAAAAACCACTCGTTTATATATATATATACCATATACATATTCTTCCATTATATGGTATGTATATTTTTGTTACAAATGGCATTAGCGTTTTATCTCTTGATAGTAGTTGATCATGACACATGTACTTATGTACTCAACTTTATTCATTTGATGGAATAAATGAATTCATTTGCTAATCATGTTTCCATTCATTAATTACAACATTTGAGCCAAGAAGCAATGTTAAAGAAGTTCTCAAACATTACAAACAACACAATACTTAATTACATATAGGTGGCCATCATTTCCGCTCTTTCTTCTTCTTCTACATAAATGTGACAAATCTCTCTGAGCTCATTTTAAAAATACATCAATTATGAAAGTATCAGAGTTTCATAGTTATGTACATACATAACTCATTATATCTGAGTGCTTAATTCCCTGAGACACATAATCATTATCATCTAATAAAAAAGAAAATGTGCCTACATACATACCTACATATGTATATATGTATGTAGGCATATTATTTCGAAAAAACAACAAGGTACTATTACGAGTATTTTTATTTTTATTTTTATTTCTATCAGCCTACAAATCCTATACAGACTCTTTTTTTAGTTGTTTTTTTTTTGTTTCAAGCTATCAATGTGTTATGTATGTACATGCATACATATCTATACATTCTCCTCCCACTTAAATTGTGTAGATTGAAGAACATAGGCCATTAAATATCATAATAAGTTTTTTTTTTCTTCTTTCAAATATATATATGTTTATGTTAATCTATTTCATGATTTAAAAATAAAAAAAACACTGTTTAAATAAAATAATAATAATAATAATGAAAAAGTAGAGGGCCCCGCCTCTGGCTTTAAGATCTCTGTGTTATAATTAATAATAAGGTTTTTTCTTATTATTATCATTATTGTTGTAACTGAGAGATTTCAAGGTTCTTTTTTTTTCTTTTTTTTTTTTTTTTGGTCCATGTTATCATCTCACACTCTTAGTATTGCATGTATGAGGAAAATTTATCTATGCCCATAACTTGATTTGAATCTCAAGCATGGTCAAAAGGCCATGGACTTGAATGACTTAAAATGACTTATGTGTCCAGTAACGGCTTCCTAGTATCAATGAAATGTGTATTAAACTTATTTTTGAAAGGTTGACAAAGTTTGAGAGCCCCTTGTTCTTCAAGCTAAAGGCTGTGGCCGTCAAATACCAAGTGATCCACGCATCCTCCAAATGTTTTATTATATACGTATATATATATATATATATAATAGCAAAATTTGTCAAAAAAATCTCTCTGAAAAAACAAGAACCAGGATGACTAACATATTTCATACAAATCATTTTTCACATTAATTATATTAAATATAAATTTATTAGAATGGATGTTAAATGAAGGGGCAATTGTACATACGGCTTATGACTGAATAGCTTGTAGGATGATGATGATGGAGGGGAGAGGGGAGGTGAAGGAGGGGTTGCAGCTGTAATAACAACCACTCAGGAGAGGCGATATAAATTATACATACGTATATTTAAGTAGGATCCACCATGATAATTAGGGCCACGCACATTTGAAATTATATACCATTACTAAGTTCCAAAGTTTATAGCCTTACACAAAAGAGGGCCACATGATTTCTAACAATGAGTGTTCATAACACCTTTTAATTAATGTTGAGGTATTCTAGAGGAATTTATGGGGGGAAAAAAGCTCACTACTCAATTTTCCAGCGGTTCTCACTCTTCAAGAAACGTGTCTTTGCTAGTCATTAAGAGATGTCTCATTAGGTTAAACTTAATGGTGACTAAAGGTTCATTCAAATGAATTGTGATTGATTGATCTACATACATATGGTGGAACGTTTGTGTGGATAATTAATATGAGGTGTGAAGCTCTAGAAAGTCGTGACTGAAACAAAGGGAAAAACTACAATTTTACAGAGACAGATGGCGGATTAACCGCTATTAATGAAGGTGAACAGATGATCCAAACTACAGATTTCATCATTAGTGACCAAAAAAAAAGAAGAAGATAAATAAAAGGCAATCAGCTCAAGTGGTGGCGACTACACCCCCCTCCCTCCTTCTGTGTGTTAGAGGGGTATATATAGTCACATATGTAATTCTGGAAAGGATTCAGGAGATCATGAATCAAATTTACTTTTATTTTGAAAAAAAAAAAGAAATCAAAAAATCAAAAGGAAAATTATTATGGATTTCCCATGTGACTTATGATTCATATGTATGTATGTATTTGTTGGGGCGTAACAATAATGGGGCTTCTCTTTTCTTTTCTTTTCTTTTATAACTATGAATGAATATACATATATTATGATCCAAATGTTCCATTCTAATGAATAATTACATGATTTATGAATGTACATACATACATTGTATTTACATATAACCAAAAACCAGACAATTGAATTCCTTTCTCTCTCTCCTAAAACGCCTTACAAATCAAAAGAGTACAAATTATATGTATGTAATTTGGATATAACAATAATAATAATAATAATAAAGCCATAACTTTGTACTCTAGTTGGTTGTAAACCGCAAAGAAGAAAGATATTATTTATTAATTACATGGTATTTAAGTTTCAAAGTTATGTGTGTTACATACATATATGTGCAAAGAGAAACCATTAAATCCAGTATTTATACATAACATATATATATTATACCAATGATTAATTGAAACAACAATATTTTTAATTATATTTTGTCGAAACATACAAAACAGCATTTACAGAGATTATTTCACAAAGAATTTATTTTATTGTACTATTATTATTATTATTGTATTGTAGTTGTACAATTATAAAAATAAAGCATTTAATGAACCCATAATCGAAGGTCACTCTAAAGCCTTCTTTGTCCCTCTTTCTGAATTACTTTTGTTTCAAGTAATTCCTTTAATTAATTATTTATACAGTCACTAGCCATAAAGTGGGCCCTTGGACCAGGCCATTTCAAAGGCAGAACAATGAATGAGTTGTTGAGCCATCAAAACAAGCCTCTATGACCTCACACAAACCATTTACTAAAACTTTTGACTACATAGCTAAGATCAAATTCGACAATCTAAGCCTTTAAATCACATTTCGACCTCGAATAACTACATACTACGAAGATCGGCAAGATTATTGCTTATATCCTTTTTTAGGATAAAAGTTCCTTCTTCTTAGTACAAAACATTGGCTTGAACTAACTTTATAATCCCAATAAATATAAACGACTATGTATTTAAATATGCATTGATTTGAATCACAACAAGGCTTCAACTCCTCAGAGAAAGGAGCAAAGGTCAATTGGGAATGAAGACACATCCTTTTATATGCTCAATATATTTGAGCAAGTTGTAGGGGAATAAGAATAAGAGGGAGATACTAAAGTATACTCCATTATACGCAAAGGTTTGCGCATTTGTAAGTTCGTGTTAGAAATAGAAATAAATTGATTACCGATCTACAGAGGTACGCAAGTCTTTGATGCAAGGGGAAAAGGAGGGGGTATTTTTCGAAATAGGTTGAAACAAATGGTGTGGTTCTCAAGATGGGTCTTCGTCTCGACCCTTCAAAGTTATTTTTGTCTCAAAACCATGAGCAAAGCAATGAGATTAAAAAAATTTCTAATTCATTTTGTATCTTTTGGTTGTTATCGCTTAAAGTCATGGTCTTGTCCTGAGTCTCAGGTGATGGGGTCTTGACCCTCCTCTGTCCACCCCTAAGTTGGAAGTCCTTCATTCTGATATATAAGCATAATTGTCATGCAGCCATGAAAATGATTCTACCAAGAAGTTCTTTAGATATTTGCATTCGTTAATTGAAAAAATAAGAACAATTTGTTTGGACAGAGTCAGAAGATTCGATGTGCATTTCGACCATTTTGAGAAATGTGACACTCGAGATCTTCTGGCTTTGATTAAAAGTATTTGAGACTAGCTGGAGCGTGGCAGGGAGGCTAATCAACTAATTTCTCTAAGACTTTTTTTACCTTTCCTTGTATAAATTTTGTAAATATCTAGTTTAGGTAGGGATTTGAAGGCATTGAAACTTCGAGATGAAGAGAAACGAAATGGATATTTTTTTAGTTTTAATCTATTTATTTTATTTGACCGAGACGAGACCAAAAAGGATCCCGGCTACCCCACCACTAAGTCTAGATGGACGGTAATATTTAAATATGACCTCCCTTAGATAGTCAAGGCATGTTTGAGACATGAAATCAAGTGTTTGTGGCTCCATTGATATATATATATATACATATATATATATATATATATATATATATATATACACTGTTCCAAGAATGACCCAAAGGTTAAAGTTGTATATTTAGGACTGAAAGTAAATGAAAAAAAAACCCTGAGTTATAGGCAGAGAGAATGAATCTTAGAAGGAGTTTCATATTATGAATATAAGACATTAGGTCTTTCGGATGATCTTGTATGTACATACTTTACTCTATATGTGACAAGTCAACAAGAAACCTAGTTGTTCAGAAATATTTCAAAAATGAGTGTAAACTGTCCTCATATTCTTGAAGACATTCTCTTTCGTTTGTATTAATAGGTTATTTCGATATATTAAATAATGACTCCAATAATTGCAACTCAATTATAGGAAAAAACCAACTGACACTAAATAAATCTGTGAGGCCAAAAAAAAAAAAGATAGACGTTCTTTCAGGAGCCATATTGTTGGCTCCATGTGCAGTCGACACATTTATTCAATTGCTCTATGGGATAGACTACAATCCTTGCTTTCTCGATATAAAGGGACATTTTAGCAAAAACCGTGCGGTATAGGTCTTAAAATGACACCGAAATATTTGACCGTATGAAGTGGATTTTCTCCTTTTCAATATTTGAAAACAAACTTGCTTTCTTGTTGACTTGACACATATGTATGTAAATAGATTGACTCCATACTTATATACATATTATATCGCTGACCTCATTGTCTCCTCTTATCTCTGCATCCAACTCATGGCGTCTTATATCATCATGTTACCACCATTCATGTAAAAATATTGATTTGACGTCTATGATTATTATTCTGATTATTATTATTACATTACGTAAAGGTGAACCAATGAAAGTAACAAATGAAGTAAAAATAATAAAAAAAAAATTCCCTTGATTATGTATGTGACTTGTGCGTAATGTGAATAAAAGTGTTGTTTATACAAGTGTGAAAAGGGACGGGAACAAAAAAATAAAAAAATAAAAAATAAAAAAAATCATTTATTATTATGAATGTGTGTACATTGTAAATTATGACAGGAGATAATGATTATGTTATTATTGTGTTAGACCGGTCTTCACTACATATTCTATGTAGGAGTATCTATGTATGTATGTATGTATGTGTTTTTCAAAAGTAATTAAAATAATGTTCTTATTAATTACATATAACAATAATAGAGTGTCATTATAAATATATTAACGCAATTATGGAATTAAACGACCTAGCAAATAGGGCGTCGAATTAAGGAATGACCGTATTTATTTACCGCCCACAAGGGTATGTACATATAATAAATTCTAGAGCAAAAGACCTCTTGTTAGACTCCTCTGACTTTGTTCCATACTAATAGGAGAAATAATTCACGTGCACTGAGTGACGTAATTAGAGCACAAATAGTATGAACTTCATAATCTATGTACAACATCTGTGTACACCTCTAGATATAATATATACATATATATTTTGTACAATCAGGGATATTGAATGATCAAATACTAAAGTTGACATCATTATTTCATCTTGACACACACACACAGGTGTGTGTGTGTGTGTTGACAATTGGATGATGACAAAACACATGGATACTTAGGTAATATGAACATACATGTAACATATATGTACATACATACATACATTCAATAATATTAATAATCCGAGTGTTCAAAAATAACTCCTTTTTTAATAATATATATGTAAAAAGTCGGGGCACGAGTGTGGGACGGGGAGATATTTTGACCGATAGGATCAACTTATATGAACTGCGACTACTATTATTATTGTACATAGTGATGATGTCGACTATTATTATTATTATTATTATTACAACTATTGAATAATAAGGCCTTGTTTGAAGGTTCTTCATCGATATGTATATGTATTTATACATCAACACATGTATGTATTAGTATTGACTCATAGCTAGATTTGTAGAAATACAACAACTACTTACTAATCTTGTAGATTCTGAAGGACAAATCGTTTTTATTATTATTATTATTATTATTATATTTACTGATTGAGTGTTGTTAAGGAGGTGTAGCAGTGCAAATGAAGGAACATGTATGTATGTATATCTGCATGATCTAATCATGGCTCAATTAACACTCTCTTCTGCAGTTACTCTCCTCTGCAGCTAAGTCATTTGTATGCAATAAATTTGATAGAGAAAATGTAATGAGGAGGAAAGTGTTAGCAAATGGGAAGAATTGCTGGGTCATAGCATCATGGCCTCCAAATAAAGTGCTTATGGAAGGGTGTGGACATCATGCAAAGAACCAAGTTAGGACTAAGCCTTTTTTAAATCTAGCTGAACACACAGGGATGAGTGTTCTTTTTTTTTAATCAACCTCCTTATGGTGAATTCATAGAGAGGCTCTCTCCTGATGAATCCCAATTTTAAGATTCTTACGGATGATGCTTCTTTGTTTTAGACTAGGGTTCCCGGGAAATGAGAAACCTGTAGGTAAATACCGGGAAGAGATGGTAAATAACAATAAATATGCTCAGAAAAGACAATACTGGACCATATTGTGGTTTTAAAATTTAGAAAGGGGAATCATGATTCGAATTTCAAATGATCGAATCATCATATAACTCTTTTGCAGACTTCCTATCCAGGAACAAATTTTTGTATTGAGAATGTGTTATAAAGGAGAGGAAATCAGCATTGTTCAAATCATCAAGTAAAAATGTGGATCATGGCTCCAGTCAACAGATCCGGAGATCATAGAGGTTTTCTTGATGCCAGGCAAACCATTCTGTCACTTCTTTTTTATTTCTATGGATTCTTAGCATATGAATATGAGCCCTGTATTCATTGTTCCCTAAATCCTAAAAATACTAAAAATGTACAGTAAAGATCCATGGTGACATTATCCAAATGGAAATATGAGTCCCTCAGAACCCATTTCCCTTCATTTTACACAAGAAACCATTTTGTTTGTACTCTCATGATGATTGTTTACCCATGCCTCTTTGAAGTCATGGCTCTCACGCTTAACTAACCATTTTTTAAATGAACAACACATTCTTTATTATGGTCTATGTACTATACTTATACTTAATGTGAAAGCTTCGAAGAAAAAGCTCTATCACTAATGTCTATCTAAATGCAATACATAGTACGTACCATCACTAAATTTATGGGATGATGAAGGGAAATTAAAATACAAAAAATAAAATAATAAAAAATTCACCCTAAAATGCACTTCTTCTTCTTCTTCTTCTTTATCATAATGGAGTGTCAAATACCTCTATCTCCTCTTCTCTTCAGCTCCTCCACCACCTACCTCCCCTCAACCCCCCCCCCCCTCTTTTATTTAAGGTTATTAATAATTTCATCATCTATTTCTTTTTCACGTCTTCCCCCTCCACCATCACCACCATCTTTCTTTCTTTCTTTCCTTCCTTCCCTTTTCTTTTACTATAATATAATATAATGTTGTATATATATAAGTGTAGTTATGGAGCTGAAAGGAAGAAAGAAAGAAAGAAAAAGAAACAAACCTTTCAATGACACCCTCATTTTTCTCCCCTCTCCTTCGTCTTCTTCTTCTAATTTCTCCCCCTTTGACTGTATAAAAATAATAAAAAAAGAAAAGGGGAAAAGAGAGACAGGAAAAAAAAAAAAGGAAGAGAGAATGATTATATATATATATATATATATATATATATATATAGTAATAATAGTAAACGTAGTAAAAGGGAGGAGGGAAAGGAGAAGAAGAAAGACAAGGGTTGATCTTTTTATTCTTTTTATTTTCTGTTAAAATAGAACTCTTGAAAAAAAAAATATTATACATATAATATATATATGAGTTATTTTCTCTTTATATAAGTAAGTAAGTATATCTGATATATTTCACAACCCCTTTTACACATTACATATTATATGTACATTCCTTTTCACCGGAGGAGGAGGTAGTTGCTCTTGGAAGAGCAGCAGCAGCTGTCATTCCCCCTTCATCTTATCTTATTAATATAAAAAGACAGACATGATTCAAGGGAGACGGCTTTTATGTATGTATTGTTACTCTGTTATTAGGAGAAAGGATCATCATACATAGGTACATTGATTCTTAAACTACATCTGATTGCTCACCTGGTAGCACATTTTGATTGTAAAAAGTTTGATAATCACTGCATTAACATCATATATGTATTAATCAGAGTCGTCTTATTTTGTCCGAACCTGCTCTCTTTTACTTTTAAGGGCAACAACAACCATAAGATTCAACTATTATGGAAAAAGGGTTTTATTTAATATCCTTTGAATGGATCCCTGCGAAGATGTGTGCATGTAATGAGTTCTTCGGCAAATCAATCAAGACTACCTTGCCTTTTAGAAGAAACAACATGGTGTGTGTACAGGCTGACCCATTCAAATGAATGGCTCCATACATATGTAATATATATATGTATAACACATTATGCTTCTAAGTACCTTCCTTTTGAACTTAATTATTATTTATACTACATATACCATTTACAATCTCAACAAAGAGTATGATTGTATGATTGTATTGTAATAATACATATGTTGGTATGTGCCCATGTATTCTATTTTAATCATCATCATCATCGTGTGCATGTGTGGGTCTCTTTTTCCTTCGTGTACTATACAACTGTCATATCTTTTTATTATTATTATTGCTATTATTATTATTATCATTTTTCCTCTAGTGTGTGTTTACTGTGTTAGTGGCATAGATAGATAGATACCTTAAAACCCATGTTCAAATCTTTTTTTCTTCGCCTTCAACCATTTATGGTTGTATCTATCTACCTATAAATGTATGCTACGGCTCGGCTCGTACATACATACATGATCAAGTCACATATTATTATTATTATTATTATATATATATATATATATACATAAATACTTACATTAAGATATGTGTTGTTGAAGTGAGGAAACGAAGATGAAGACGAAGAAGAAGTATATAAATACTTTGCTGGTAGCGCTTCTTAGTGTGTGTGTGTGAGCCTTAGTTCTACCTATCTACCTACCTACCTACCTACCTACCTGTGTATCAATTATGATCAGATTGTGTTTTTTTTATTTTTATTTTTTTGTTTTTGTTTTTCTTCTTATTGTTTTTAGCTTCTTCGTGGAGATTCAAATAATAAATAATAAATAAAAAACCTAATAAAATTCTTATGTATACCTATATAATTTTTAAAGTATATAATTAGAAATAAAATTCGTCAAAGAAAACAACAGAAAACCCACACATACATATGATTATACCACTAATAACAATAAGGACTTGCTGTATCATGATTCTACATATACATATTTAATAGATAGTAGGAGTACATAAGTAGCTGGAATTGTTCGGCCCCAGTTCCCCTTCTGCCCCTTCTGCACCTACCTCTCCTAAATGCTAAATGCTAAAATAACAATCAAAGTAATAACAATAATAAACTTGTTTCTTTTCTTCTTTTTCTTCTTCTTCTTCTTCTGCTTCTTTTGTAAGACATGCCTAAACAAATAACTTTTGCACACTTTATTCCCTCTCTGTGTGTGCGTATTTGTCTGTGTATTTATTTAATTATGCCTAAATGAATCATGAAAGAGAGAGAGAGAGAGAGAATGGCACTCGACGACGTCGTCCCACACTCTTAAGTTTTTATTCTCATTTTTTTATTTTTTTTTGGTTGATAATGTAAATGATTAAAGCAAGAAGAAAAAAAACAACAAGAATCAAAAACATCTTCATAGCTCTTTACTCGCTGACTGATAAATGACTCTTGATTGCTAACAATAAAAAAATACCATGCCTTTATGCCTCTATGAGTTAAGTAATAATAAAAATAATAATAACAACAATAATAATAACAGAGCTCGTAGGTATTATTAAATAAATATAAGTACATATAGAAAAGAGAACACGCAAGGTTGCGTGATCTCTTCCTCAGCAAAAACAATACACACATAAATATTTAGGTATTTGTATGTAGTAGTTACTTCTTCGTAGATAGATACATATAGACAGACATTAAAATACTCGTATCTCTGGCTACGCCTCATGGATTAATCGATTCCAAAGAATAATAATAATAATAATAATGGCAAAAATAATAATAATAAAAAATAATGCTACCATGTTAATGGTTATAATAATAAACATAATTAAAGTGGAGTCCATTTATTAAAACGTTATGATTATGAGGAGGAATAACCATACTTGTATTTTTTGCCTTTTGTGCTTCATTTAACATTACTATGTATTCTATAGTCATAACAAGGCATATATATATATATATTATGTATATATAAGTCGTATAAACCAAACAGTGCTCTAGCTAGGTCTTCGTCATACTCTCTGTCTCTGTGTAATTTAATGATTAAATTTATCATAAGAAATATTATGTACATATTCATTAAAAAAGATTTGAACGAATATTACATATACATACATACATACATATAGTATATGTAAACTTTAGAGGCTCTCATTGTACATATTTTAGAGTGTGACGTCATGACTGTGAGAGCCTCGACTTCAAAGAGGCATGCATACACAGTCATTATAAGAGACTAAACAAATTGGTTTATCCTCTGAAATGAAGGGAAATGGGTTCTGAAGGACTCATGATTTAGAGTGTGTGCATTTTTCTACAATTATCCTACATTTGGATTGATCCCTCATTTCATAATTGGATTTTAGTCTCTTTGGCAGTACGTTGTAGTCGATATATGTACACCATATTTTACATGAATATGAAGTTTCCTTCGTGTTTTTTTGGGGGGAAATTTGTTCATTATAGTGAATGTAGTATAAATACATATATCAACGATGTACCTGCAATTTATATGTATGTACATATACCCCCAACGATGATTTGCTATGCAATGATATTTAACGTCAGGCAAAACACTCAATAGGTAGAATACTATCATCTCAGTTCTCTCCCTCACTTGGGGGTCAAGAAAGAATTCATAATCATCGTCTCATCAAGGAGGAGAAGAGAGGACCGTTTGAGGAGAATGTATGTATGTACATGACCCCAAGTCCCTTCTTCTTCTTCCTCTCCCAAGATTTACGCATCATACTATTATACAATATAATATATGTTTCTTCAATAAATGTAAACAGACCCCTACCCTCACTTCTTCAATTCTTTTTCTTTATTTATTTCCTTCTTGATACTCGTGTGTGTGTGTGTGTGTATCTTTCTTTAGGGATGGTTCATTTATTTGTTGTTGTTGTTATTTTTTCTTCTTATGATGACGTGATAAAAAGGTCATGGAGGTATTTGACCTCCCTCTGATCAATTTACATATCATTATACCCACAAACTAACTATATATGTATACATACATATAAAATTCATTCTCTCTTTCAAAGTTTTATTTTATTTTTTGTGGATGGAATCAGAGATCAAGTATGTATGTATGTCTATTTGTATGCATGTATGTTCTTCCAACAAGAAACGACTGCTCAAGCATGTAACAACTATCAAACTGACACAATATTGACTTACTTACTTAAGTATTAAATAAAGAGAGAGAGAGAGAGAGCCGACAAATGTCAATACTAAATGTATGTATGTATATTTACTTTAGATATCCCTTATCGTTCGATGTTACGACGACACCTTCTTCAAAGAGACAGAGTGCGAACTAAGTATGTACACATGGATAGGTCATGTACATATACAAAAGTAGTAGTATAACTTCAGAGTGTTCATGCGTAGAACACAATTGACTACAAGGTGCTGTCTAACTCAATCATAGCCCATTTGTGGAGTCATTGTAGAGTGTACATACATGTGTACATATGTGTCTAAAGGTCTAGTCAAGGAGAAGGAGGGCCATGGAAGAAGATATACCTACATACATGATGTACATTTATATATATATATATATATATGTACATAATTGCAAGACGAAGCAAGTCAATTACTCTAATATACATAGAACATACCTCCTCTATTTACCTTCATAATTCCACACAGAGGGAAGAAGAAGAAGAAGAAAAAGTAATTGCAGTCATAAGAAATCTAACAAATTGACATGGGAGAAGACGAAGACGAAAAGAGTGTTTATTTTTATATATATATATGTATATATAATTAAAAAGAAAGGGAAAGAGTTGAACAAAACAAAAAAATTAGCAAATTATCTCTATGTAATTCTCATGTGTATCTATATACTTATATATATATATATATATATATAGCGAGAGAGTTACTTGTTAAAGAAGGAAAGAATAAGAATAAGAATAATAATCATAACATAAAAAAAAGTCATTATATGCATGAAAATATATATATATATGTACATATTATATTATATGTATGTATGTATACACTCTACGGCACAATGAACATGGGAAGAGCGTCAATAGAGAGAAAGAGAGAGGCATACATACCTACATATTATCATTAAGGAGAACGAAAATCAGTCATTATTTATTTAGCATGCATCATGCATATATAATGCCTGCCTAGATGTTTGTGTGTATGGTTGGTTGGTTGGTTGGAGAGGGAAATAAAGATTGAATCATTAGTTAAATAATTAATTAATCAATTAATGAGAAAGGTTTTAACAGAGATCTAACCCTTCAATGGATTGAAATTATATGAAGGAAGAAAGCACAGGAAAATGTAAGATACTCTATGGTTTAAGGTGAGGAGTGAAGAAGACATATTATAAAGATCAATATACATATGTATATGTTGTTACTTTGTAGCCCCTCTTTCAGCGAGTCCTTTACTCCTCTAAAGCCCTTGATCTTCCGACTCTTCTGGAAACGATTTAATTTTGATTGAGGTGTGTTTCTCATTTGAGAGGAGGGTATTTGACTAGCATTTCATCAAGTTATACAACAAGTTATTTGAGGAGTTGAAAATTATTCTGTGTTGTAGACCACAATCATGAACCACGACTTTTTAGTGTACTTTAACTGAGGCCCAGACTTTGGGAAGCTGGGAACAGGATACGAGCAAGACTTTGGGGGATCGAAAATAAGAGGGGAAAAAATAGATTTACAAAATATGAAACTTTTAGTCAAGTGTATCATTGTTAGACTTTAAATGGACTCAAACAAGAAACCCTACGACTAAGACTATGAGGGATCAATTAGGACCAATACGAGAAGCATATGACTAGTTGTGAAAGTATGTAGAACACCATTTTCCACTTGAAAAGACCTTTTAAAGTTACTATACATATATTATAGCGCCTAGTTAGTTAGTTAGTTAACCTTTGGACGACGACAATACTCGTAATCTGAGGTATGAATGTACATACATATGTTTGTAGAGTCGTAAATATGTGTTCATAAAATGGCTGAAGAATCATGTAAAAGTCACACAAAACAACAACACAAAAAACAAGAAGAAAAAAAAAATCATTGTAATTAGACGTGAGAGGCGAAGAAGGGAAAAGAGGGGAGAAAAGGGGGGGGGGGGAGAGCAGAATTTGTTTTCTTCTTCTTGTACATGTTATTAGTAAGAGTCATAGAAACATATGATGGCTCTTAGTTAATAATAACACATATCTATTCATTTATTTATAATACATGATATACACATAGTAAACTTTGACAGGAGAAAAGACGTGACGGATATTCAATTTTTCTTTTTCTTCTTCTTTTTATTCTTGTTGTTGTTGACCGTAATTTAAGGTTTGTGTGTCAATTTGTAAGTTAGTAGCACATAGGTGTATACATTTTATGATTATGATGATTCCTAATAGAATTTGAGAAGGGTCTTCCATGTCAATCCATGTCGAGGTACAACAAATATCTAATAATATTAATAATTATTTGCAGAGCAGTGTTTCACAAACTTTACATATATGCAATGGTGCCCCTCAGAGCTTTGCCAAATGGAGAACACAATGTCTGTTTCTGTAGCCTATAAAATGAAATAAAATGAGCCCCATAAGTTTGAGAAACATTGATATAATACATACATCGAGTGTCAATCCACAATAAATGACAAGTAATAATAATAATAATAATAATACCATTATCAATGTGTATCAAACTCTAGACCACGGGACAGAAGTATGTACACCTTGGAGAATTGCCATGGTGACTGTTTCTGTTCTCTTCCTATTAAAAAGAAAAAAAAAGAGGAAAAATGTTAAGACAAAAAAAGTAAGACACTGAATGCTCAGTAATAATCATAATTTAAGGATTTTACAGCTCCATATTTTTGCTGTATAAGAAACCATCATAGGGGCTTTTGATGGATCATTATGAGACTTTCAGCTGTTGCTAGCAGTATTTTTAAACCATCCCCAATGTTTTATTTATTTTTTTATCATCTGGCAACCCTATTCAGTTCATTGTTCGTGAAGTTTTAACCAACAACGCATTTGGTTCGTTCTTAAAAATGTCGAATTTCGTGCCTTCAAACTACGATTTGCTGACTTCCTTGATTTTCTGTGTTCATTTGAAGATAAACGCTTCTGAAGCACGTTTAATGCTAGTAAAAGCTTATGGTGGACATGCTCTAAGCAGAGCACAGTGTAATCCACCCGGTCGTAACCCAAAACACCTTAGCACCATCGATTATCACTTGTTCTCATTGATTAAAAGAACAACGCTTTAATTTTTACGCAGAAGCCAAAAAATGGCTCGATGATTGGTTTGCAGCCAAAGACGGTCAATTTTTTTGACGTAGCATCCCCAAATTGCTTTTTCACTATAAACGTTTGAAATTGAAAAATAAAGACTCATTCCTTAGGTACAGACCTGATATATCCCCAAAATATTCCGAATCAGGTAATTTATATGAAATGAAGGCTAAGGATCTGAGTTTTTGATTGCAGGCTTCATGTGTCATGTGCCGCAATTGAATCAAAGCAGTCCCGGTACTTAATTTCTCAATTTATCCAAAAATAAACAATGAACATATAGGGCAATAATCTAGTATGTGGTCTGAATAATAATATTAGAATACCACAACAATTCTGCAGTTTTAATGGAATGTATTTTCAATTAGCATAACATATATCTGTTTGAGTTGGGATCACAAACATACATTTGGGGAGCAGGGCCCCCAAATGTTCCCTTCATACTTTACAGTCAGTCCCTTAACCAACCAAACATACATAGAAAAAGAAAATGAATAATGAGCATTAAGGACAAGAATTCAGGGTGTGGTCTGAATAATCATTATATCACTCTAACAATTTTGCAGTTTCAATACTTAAGTTGTCCAGGGAGATTGACTATCGGTCACACTTAATTTCTAAACCCGTAGGTACATCATACCATAACAAAGGATAATTAAATAACAAAATTTTTGCAATTTGTTCTCTCTTTTAGTTCAACAGCCGTATTATTTATTATGTGACTACATATATTAAAATAGCAAAATAATAAAAATTATTATTTCAAATTAAACTGTCAGATTCAATCGTGAAAAGGGCGGCTTCCACAGACAGCTTATCAAGTATATTTGTCAATATAACATTGCAAAAAATACTAGTGGATAATTTGAATCATGATTTGATTATGATGGATTCAAAAAACAAAAACAAATTTAACTTGCTTTTATGCAGACATATCACATATGTATGTGCAATTGATGTATGTACATTAACAGTTGATACTATATGTACATTTAATATGCAGAATGTACATATATGTACTCTCATATCATGGCTGAGAAAAGGAATGAATCACTGATGTAACTTTTTTTTCCCCCTCTAAGTAAATAAACTGTCTCTTTTAATCATCATAATAATAAAAACAACAATATTAACACAAATAAATGGAGAGAGAGAGAGAGAGAAGAGTAGAGGAGAGGGGGAGGAGGGGGGGGGGAGGAGGAAGAAGAGATTGAGTCAATATTTGTTTAACTCATTTAAACGACTAAAATGTGTGTTTAACTATGCTTCTGTTTATCTTTTTATAGGGAGAGAGAGAGAGAGATGTATGTAAACATTCTACTCCTATTATTATTATTATTTGCAACCGAATCCTTTTTCCTTTGTGGGTTTTCTTCCTTCCTTAAGAGAGAGAGAAAGAGAGAGAGAGTGAAATAAGAAGATTCTGTCAAAACGATGATAGTACTCGTAGTGAATAAAACATGATATCATACATAGAGATAAAATATTTATATACATAATATTTTTGTCAATACGTCTTCAACAACAACAACAAAAGGGGAAAAAAGGAAGGGGGGATTTTTCTTTCTTTTCTTTTTTTCTTTTTTTAAAAAGGGAGAAAGAGAGAGGTTGCGTGTCTATGCATATATATATATATATATACATATATATATAAAAGAACTGACAGATTTTATATTTATTTTTATATTTTATGTACACACATATTATTATTGACTAAAGCTCTATGTATCTTTATAAATATGTACATGAAATACTTAAGCAGAGAGATCCTCACTGCTGATAAAAATAATAACAATATGTCAGTGAGGATTACATCTCTTTAAGCAGACAAATGCATGCACTATATGTATGTACATACATAAATGTATGTATGTATATATGTATATAATATATGCTTGTATATAAATAACAAGAATATTAAAGAGAGAAGCAATTCTATGTATATAGAGTCTTATGAAACCCAAGGCCTTCTCCGTCTGTCGTCCATAATTGAGCTCTCTCTCTCTCTCTTTCTTTATTATTATTATTATTATAGACATGATATCACTCGCTGTAATACATTGTAAGTTGTATTAAAATATCTTCTTTTTTTTTCTTTTTCTTTTTCCTTTTTTTTTTTGATATTGCTCCTTCTTCGTTTTACTTAATCAGTTTATGTACGTTTGAGTGATTTTTTTTTCTTTTTTTTTTTTTCGTATTTATTTACTCACGTTGACAATTTATTTTTTAAAATAATAATAAAAAGAGTGGAGAGAGAGAGAGAAAGAGAGAAAAGGGGAATATATATATATGTATAAAATACATAAATAAATGGGAAAAAGAGAGTCTCTGAAGCGTTTATAATTAATAGAGTACACTTGTAAAACAATTTATATATTTATCTTCTACTATCTTTTTTTTTTTTTTTTTTTTTACTGTTTGTTTGTTTGTTCACACACATTTTATTATTATTACTATTTTTATTATTATCTTAATGAACATAATGAAAGATACGCGCGTTAGATATGTATGTATGTATGTATGTACTCTCTTTTTGTACTTTTTCTGTACATAGTTAATACATAATATGTATATGTAATAATCTATGTCTTCTTTACAGAGTTTGTTGTTATTTTTCTTCTTCTTCTTCTATTTAATATGCTCCTAAGGTGAATGAATCGCTATTATTCATATACCTAACATATTATTATTTTAATACATTTGTATAAATAATAATAATAATAATAAATATATATATTATTATTATTCTCTCCACAATTAAAGGAGAGCTGCCCATAGAAACCAGTTATGGGTCTTTTGTACACACACATATATATATATATGTTCGTTCAGATTATGCGTGAATGTATTTTTATTTTATTATTTTCGTTCTGCTCCCCCCCCCCCCTCTCCTATTTTTTTTTTTATGACCAGGGATTCTCATTCATTCATTAATACCATACATACATATATCCATATAATATATTTATTGTGTATGCCTACGACTAGCTATTATTCCACTAAGTGAGTTAAATAGTTGCTGAGTATACAGGGATGTAATTATGGAAGTCAATTATTATCATTATTATAAGTCATGGTTCTCAAGAAGGAAAAGGGACTCTTCCTTTTCTTCCCTACATCTTTGCCAATCTCCAATGCACACCTCACACTATGCTTGCTCCACAAACACACTAAGTAATCATCAACTCTGCCTTGTGAATGAGCATTGAACTAACTGCATACTTACATACATACCGACGAACTGAATGTCAATTCAGCATTGTACACGACATATATAGGTATATATATATATATATATAGGTATAATATTTAGTATAATTAAAATGATTATGAGGATTAAATAGCCTTGATAAATGGACTAATTAACTCTTTTTCTCTTTATCACATGAGCATAGACTAAGCGTGAATGTTTATAGCCCTGTACACCTACCTCATTTTTCTCTCTTTCCTTCTTTCTTTCTTTATTTCTTTCTTTCTTTATTTCGTTACCTACACATAATATAATAATATCTTTTTTTTTTTTTTATTGTTATTGTTTTTATTGCTTAAAGTCGCTTTTTGTATATATATATATATATATATATATATATATATGTATTATACATGGAATAATAATATATCTCTATAAACATTTTTATATGCATATATCACATTCTCTTTAAGGGCCAAAAAGAAAGAAAAGGAAAAATAAAAATAAAAATACCTATTTACATTGTAGTACATACATACATAGAATCATGCATTGAATAATACCTTCTCCTCCTCCTCTTTCTTTCTTTCTTTCTTTCTTTCTTTGAGAAGCCCCTGGACTCTTTACAAAATTATTCTTCTACTTCTTATTATTATTATGATGTCATGCCCGGTGTTTATCTCTATATAGAGCCGTTCCTCCTTTCCATAAGCTCTTTTGTCAAAATCGGAAAAGATACTAACTAGATTATTCATGTACGTCTCTGGCGAGTCGAAATGAATCCCTAAAAGGCTCTTCTTTTATATTATATGTATACAGAAAAAACGGGGGAAAGGTTTCGTGATCTTTGTCTTTTGAGCGTGACTTATGATATATGTACATATTATATGTATTTATGAATATGTACTATCTTAAATCCCTAGGAGTTCAATTCCACATGCAAAAGGTTGCGTGATTCTCTTAAATAATTTATATCCATATATTAGAAATAATGAAAGGTGGCTATCATCATCATATTCATATTCATCATATTCATACTCATTCGAAGTTTGTAAGAGGGAAAAAGACGCCTTCCTTCATCATTTTCATCATTAGGAACACGCTTTCATTTCTACGAGTCATCCTCATCCACCTCCTAGGTACTCCATGCTGCTCTTCTATGTAGAATAATGAACTGATGTGAAGCCCCTCAAATGAAAAGGGAATAGCAATAATAATAATATGGCTTTCTGAATGGGAACGAAATAGGAAAACTGGATACATCCAAGGCTAATGAAGAGGCCACTTGTATTTGAAATCATATACATACCATCATATTCCATCAGAAGGAGTGACGGATCATGTAAAGAAACTCCATTCCCGCTTCATAATATGTCATCATCATTCGAATTAAGTCAGTCAGTCAGTCAGTAAGTAGAAGTCTTGAATTACATCATAAGTGTATGAACAAATTCTATGATTCATTTTGTACATTCTACAACTTTTATTTATTTTTTTATTTTAATCCATCAAGATTTATACATAAATGATATTATTAATCTAATGACTTTGACATGCATGAGCTGGATTTTGATTAAAGGGATTATCTCTGTTTTTTCTAGAAGCCTCCTTCAGTCATCATCATCATCAACAACAAGAACAACAAGAATAATAATAATAATAATAAATACAACGACGACTAATCACTATCATTATCCTCGTCATCAGAAGAAGTAATTAAACTGAAAAATAGTCCTTGTCGTTATATGTACATACATTTAAAAGAAAAATATAAGGACGATGTTTCAATCACTTTTGACCTTCATCAAGGTCATTATCATGCCTCCTTCTTTCTCCCTCAGGTACTACTTCAATACTTATATATGTACATATATATAAATAAATAAATATATACCAGATTTATGAAAAGGAAGGTAAAAAAAATAAAAAAAATAATAATAAAAACCCTCAACTACTTAATGATATGTTTTCAAATAGTTATAAAATAATAATAATAATAACAATAAGGTATAGAAGAACTATAATTATTCACCAGAGTTCAACTATTTCTTCCATCCATCCATCCATCCCTAATTGAGCATGAATGTAGTAGAAGAAAAAGATAAGAACACACACACGCACAAAAAAAAAAAAAAAAGGAAAAAGAAAGAAAGAAAATAACAACATCTTATTCATTTAGAGTCAAGTTATGACCTGAAATGTGTACATATTATATAGTCTATAATAAAAGGCTAGAAGAAGAAGAAGAAGAAAAAAAAAAAGAAAGAATGGAAAAAAAATAAAAATACAAAATAAAATACGCGTAAAAGTATCTTATAATTGATCATTTAATCTTTTTAAAGGAGAAGAAGAAAAAGAAACACACACATACATATATATATATATATATATATGTATATATGTATAAGTCATGCCTTTACAAATAATAATAAATAAAAATAAAAATAGGAGGGGGGGGGGGGAGAGAAAGAATCACTTCATTTAACTTGGAATTAAAAGTTGAAATATAATATTTTATCGTTTGTCATTAAATGTATTTAAAAGAAAAAACAAGAAAAAAAAGAAAAAAAAACTACATACATAGACGAAGGAAATATAAGATGCTTGTCATAACATTTTACTTTTATTATTTTTTTTGTGCTGTATGTATGTATATAAAAGAGGCCATAAAAACCGAGACATATTGTTTAATGTCAAATATGTATGTTATATGTACTATAGCTGGCTGAGAGACTTGTACATAATAATAATAATATTAGTTTACAAAAGTTTTTATTTATTTTATGTTCTTTGTTTCTCTCTCTCTCTCTCTCTTTTGCTTTAAATTATGATAAACTTCTACAGATATACATGCATACATACAAACTTGACTCTCCTCTCTCTTGCTATATTGTCCTTTTATATTGTACATAATATTATGAATTATATAGAGGACGTATAATATAATGTAATAATGTATGTATATATAGACTATACCTATTATGTTTTCTTTATTCAGAAAACACCCCCCCCCCCCCCTTCTCCTTCTCCTCCTCCTCCTCCTCCCTTTCCTCCTTTTTCTTCTCAAGATCTCTATTATTAATTTTATACATAGAATTTGAACCTCAAACACACAAAGTGTGACATTTACTATTATGACTAAGTCTATGAGGCTATAAATCTCAATAATAAATAGCAAGGAGCATGGGGGGGGGGGGAAGCTTTCCTCCTTTTTGTTTTCCCCCTTAGCTTCTCTTTCTTCTCTAGCTAACAGTGGAGCAGTAGCTGTATGCACTTTTTCTTTCCTTTTATCAGGAGTACCACATGGACTCTTTAAACGATACATTCCATGCTCCTCTTCCAGAGGGAATTTTTGGACTAAAAAAGCCATTACCTCTCACATTGGTCGTTTAAAAAAAATATTTATCTGATTAAAGGCAACACTGTACAACTATTTCCCTTTTCTTTTCTACAGAGCTAACAAAATATCTGTTGGCATCCCTGACTCTCCTTTTCACAACCAATGTCAGAACAAAGTGTCCTAAAGTGACTCCCTAAGGTCTTGTAGGATGGCCTATAATCCCGCTGGAAATGCCAAATATCGTCAAAATCGACGTCTCAATGAGATGTCCGCTCAAGAATCCCTGATCTCAAAGAAGAAGGCGGAAATCGAGGATCGAATTCGACAAAAGGAAGAGGAGAAGCAATCCACGGATGATGATGATAAAAAAGCTGCTGCTGCCGCCGCCGCCGCTGCTGCTTCTCTAGTGAATAAGTTCGCCAATGATGGGAGCTTTATGGAGCAGTTTATGAAAATGAAGCGGAAAAGGGAGGATGAGTCCTCCTTGGGTAAGTCTTGAGGGAAAGGGCATCCAATTCATTGACTTGCTTTCTTATTTGCAGAGGAGATCAAAGTTCCGAAAATAGACAAAAGTGACTCAGAGTCCCATGAAGAAGACGGAGAGTACAGTCAACCTACATGTCAGACAGAGTTCAATTGTGAGTTCCCTTACATTTGATGTGAGGCCATTTATGCCCATTAGCAATGGTTGTAGGTACTTAATACCAGTACCTACCCTAAGGTACATTGAGACAATCATTATTCATACAAATTTAAGATTCTAAAAGTAATTAAGGGCATAAATGAGCATTTCAAATCCGTGCATGTGAACATGAATCGAATCCGCGTTTTTATTCACACTTTTTTTTTTTACTTAGCATCCATCACAATTTCCGAACATGGCTCGTCCTATGCCCCTACATCTACATCCTTATTACTCTCTACCAAAGCGGAATCATCCGGCCAAAATCTAGATAAGGAGGCCGGAGGTATAAGTCAATCCTTTCCCTCGATTTCACATGTGCTCTTTTTACTTTATCAATTTAACATTTGCTTTGCTGATTGATTTTTGATGATGATGATGATGGCATGTGGAGGGAAAGGATGTTTTAGAGACTCATTGATCATTTTATAAAAAGTTCATGGAACTGAAAGGGGGAATTTCTAGTTTTTTCTTCAGCCTCAAGCAGCAGTAGTGTCGCGGTGGAATCACAAGTACAACTTTCCATTGTCGCAGAAGAGCTTGCCTCTATGGTTGCTGTCTCGGGAGATCAACTCGAAGATATTGCTCGGAAAGGAAATGCAGAAGAGGATGCACTATCGTAAGACATTAGTTCCTTGATGAATGTAGATTTTGTTATGCACCTTCTTTTGATTTATTAGGTTTTTATACGATACTGAGGGGGAGATGTATCAAGCATATCGTAAAAAAGTGGACATCCTGCGGAATGGAATCATGGAAGAGTGTCGACAGGCTAAAGGTAAGGACAATAACCAGTTTTAAAGTGCTGAATTCCAATACTCTTTACTTCCTCAATAGAAGGAAATAGTAAAAAGCGGAAAACAAGATGGGGAGACGAGAATGATAAAATAGCGGCATTGGCTCACCCAGAAAAAAGTCAAGAATTGCTCATGTATGCTGTTCGTGTATTTGGATCTATTGATTTAGAGCCTCAGCAATGGAAACAATGTGAGGATCAGTTGAAAATGAATTCAGTATATGAAGATATTCTAAGAAAACAAGAAGAAACCAAAAAATTAGTTGCGCAAGGAAAACACAAATATGAATACGACTCCGATGAGGACGTTGATGGTGGAACGTGGGAACACAAAGCTAGGCGTTTAGAAATGGAAAAAACACTAACTGAGGCGGAAAATCTTACTGAGTCAGCTAAAGGGAAACATCACATAGGGGATTTTTTGCCGCCTGAAGAATTATCAAAATTTATGGCCAAAGTAAGTTCAATCCATGCTCGTATCAATGATTCATTATTAGCCTCTTATATTTATGATGAAACTCAACCATCCTTGCTCCTATTATTCATTGGAATAGACATGATTGACACACTGGCCTTTTTCTGAAAATTCTATGTTTAACAAACAATTACTTTTATTTTGAGAAAGTTCTAAATTTTTCATTATAATTTTTATTTTTTCTATAAACAATGTAGTATCAAGCCCTCAAAGATGGTACAAATATTGATGAGTCAGATTATATTAACAATAAAATAACCGAAGATAACAAAGGATTTAAACTCCTTCAAAAAATGGGTTGGAACGAAGGGGGTGGTCTCGGTTCCTCTGGACAAGGAATTACAACTCCAATTTCAAAGTAAGTTTATTTGACTTTAAATAAAATATTAGCCGTATCTTCAAAGTCTGAACTCATTATATTTAGTAATGGCCAAGGCAGCGATAAAAAAGGGCTTGGTGTTTCGAAACCTCATGAGCTTAACAGAGCAGATGATGAGTTCGATGCCTACAGGAAGCGGATGATGATGGCATATCGATTTAGACCCAATCCTCTTGTAATATTTATATGAATAGTTAAAGTATAATATAATTAATACATTATTTACTTTGCCATTTCTTTCTAGAATAATCCTCGAAGAGCTTACTACTGAAGCAATAGTCCTACAAAGTTATTAGGTTAATTCATGTATCCCCATTTAGTGTACTTTTAACTGCTTTAAATGAAGAAAAGAAAATTATAGAGAATACAAAAATCTTATGTTGTCATAGCCTGCCCATTACATATTTAATATACTCATTTGTTATGTTATATCTTTTTTTATAGCTAGTTCATTCCTATGTTCAAATATTGTGACCCTGTTCTTTGTTAATGAAAATATTTTCTCCTAATTAAGTTTCAAGAAAGTTTTCTTTTAGGAATGTTGAAGAAAATTTTTGTAATTCCATTATTATCGACAATTATTATTATTCGTTAATATGTAGTACGTACGATTTTGCAATAAATTTCATCTCTCTCTCTCTCTTAAAAGAAACAAACAGAATTCGAAATATGTATTTTAGTTTGAATAATGTGCATGGGGGGAGGAGAAGAGACAAATAATGATACTTCTACATATCGTTCCTATCTTGAAAGAATGTAGCACAAGATGGATTACAAATAATACATCACTTGACATTAAAGGCAATGTCAAATTTTTTATCGATAATATGTTGGGTGGGGGTCACCCTTCATACTTCAAACTAACTGATCAGATAGAAATTCCTTGTATCTTGAGGATGAAAATAATTAACTAACGTCGTCAGAATGCCAATAGATTTAAAAAAAAGTGTATTAATAATTACCTACTCTACATATAACCCCGATGCTTTTCTCATTTTGAAATCAAGAAACTAATTCCTTCATACATACATTAATTTTCAAACAAATAATGGCAAAATGTAATAGGGAATTAAATTTCATTAATTTACAGTCTGTAGAGAAGGTTTCCAACTTGAAACTTGGAGAATCCTGTGTGAAGGAAAAACCAGTGCATTGTCATTCCATGTAAAATTATATGTAGAATAATTCTGTAGAAATAGAGATTCAGGTCCAGTATTGTCTATTTCATTCGGAACATATTCATCATAATATTTTCACCGTTTTCACTATACAAAGATATAAATGAGAGGCACTTAACCTGGGATCTTGGCACTCCCTTCGGTGTACGGTGTTGCTTTTTGTTTTTTTAATCAATGAATTATGTATATTCGTACATGCATGTTATACAAAATATAGTCCAAAAGTAATTTTTGTATCGAAGAAAAATAACATTCAAACCCAATATGTATTATTTTTTTTTTTCATGTTTAAATAAAGAAGTTCAAATTGACTGGAAATTTTTGCAACGAGATAATGTTTATATCCAAAATTAATTATATATATATATATATACAGCAAAGAAGATTAATTATATTATATCAACAATATTAATAGAACAGTTTAGTAAAAAAAAAAATTTTTTTTTTAAATTGGCATCTAAGCTTCTTGTTCTTTTGCTCATCATGTCAAAGGAGCATTTATTGAATGATGCCACCATAGAAATACCATCTGAGGTAAATATGACACTAAAATCAAGGATACAAATGTGGGGATAATGAGGAGATTGAAAAGTTCCACTTGAGTATTACATAAATTGGTAATAAGGAGAGTTTTTTGTCTAAAATCTTCAAAGCTGAGAGACGACATTTAAAGATTTTCTAATAACAAGAACGCTGGATTTGACTAAAGACATCTTGAAATTAAAATCAATTCAAACATGGATACGGATTAAATTTATCATTGCACATCGACACAGATATGCCAAAAATCTAGGTAAATGTATTTAAATCATACCATTGTCCGTTCTAGAGGGTACTTTTAAGCCATAAGGTTAAGAACCCCTGCTGAAGATTCTGAGCGGCTCTTCCCTCCCAACAAATAAATTTAACCGATTGTTTAATTCCAAGTAGTAACAAAATTTTTACAGATTAATTATATTTAATCGCAGTTCATCAGGTCAGTAGTCCTTAATATCAGCAAAGTTATGAGTGGTTACCATGTTTTAAGGGATAAGAAAATGGTCAGAACAATCTCAATGTCATCCTGAATTAGTCATATTCCTGCTGCAAAGATACTAAAAGAATTGAATCTGTTCTTTGCTAAATAATCATTTAACGTGTTTACTTAGGAAACATAGATGCATTTCCATCAATGGAACATTGCTTCAAAAAAATAGTTAATTTTTTTTATATACATTAATCGTGATCTATAACCACCAAACTTCAAGAGCTTCCCTTCTGGCCCTTTACGATAGAAACTTTTTGATAAGCTTCTAAATTTCTTATCTTTCATTAAGCCTTCAAAATAAGGTGTTTTTTTTTTTGCAAAAATGTTTGAGTTTAATAAAATTTGATTAGATTATTTAACTTAGTAACATGGGCCTTCAAGAGACATAACCATGGCTAATTTCACTCCTCACACCAACCCATCTTGTAGAAGATAACCTCTTATAGGTAAATGGAGAACTCCTAAAAAGTAAAACGACATTCCTTAATTGAAAAGTCGATTTATCGTTATTAATTAGACATGATCATTTAAAAAAGACAGTTCAAAAAACTTTAAGTGGTTTGTTGAATATATTATATTGTAGTAAAATGTTAACTACATTACATAAAAAAAAGAAAAAATATAAAATCGTATGAAGGACAACCTGGATTTTTAAAATCCAAAATGAAAATTTTAAATCTAAATATAATTTAGTAAATTAATTTGTAATAATAATAATAACGATGAATTATTATATGCAACAGCCTCTGACATAGAATTTCCCCATTTAAGCAGCAAATAAGCCAAAGTTGATAGTACAACACTTGATCTTCTTTCCAATCACATTTCAGTTTCTTCTACTTGCTCTTATCAACATTCACTTGCCTGAAAACAAAATATAAAAAAAGCCTTATAACTGACTTGTATGATACGTACGCAGTAGGAAAAGGATTGAAGTCAATTCACCCAGGTTTGAATAAGAAAAAGAAATGTTTGTGAGTGTGGAAAGTGAGTTAATGATTTTTTTTAAAAAAACCCAAAAAATGCAAGATCCCATATATACAATTAAAAACAAAAATAAAACGATGCTAATTAATTATGAATACAAACAGCAATGTGCAGTATTGATGATGTGAAACTGTGGCTCAAAAGTTTAAATTGATACAAATCTATCTATCTATCTATCTATATTGAAATATTGTACATTTTTGATGATTTCAAATGAGGGAGCTTCTTGCAAATATTTACCAGTATGATGATTAATTAATTGTGATACTATAGAGTTAGAATGACAGAAATATTAAAAAAAAAAAGTCAATACTCACTCATTGGGTTTTGCAAATGCAAAGGGGAAAAAAAGGAATAAATAAATAGAAATATATATTGTATTCATATAATAATTATCAACAACTCTCTTTCTATAATTTTCTTGATCTTTATAAAAATTATTATTATTATTTTTTTTTTCATTTACTTTGAATTAACATTAAATGGGGGAATATTTAAGTATTTATTCTCTTTTGTTAAAGAATGTCTACTACAGTAGATGTAGAAGGAGAGTCATCCTTGGATGATGATGATAATAACCTTTGTTGATCATCCGCCTCAGATCTGTTCTTGACTTTAAAGCATTGAATGTCAAAATATTCACACAATTGTCTTACGACACAGATTCCATAATGAATGTGTGCTACAGTTAGCATTAAGGTGAGGAGGTAGAGGAGAGGGACATGTCCTTTCTGAGGTAAATATGACACTAAAACCAAGGATACGAATGTGGGGATAATGAGGAGATTGAAAAGTTCCACTCGAGTATTACTCATTTGGGCCACAATAAGTCGGCAAGCAATATTAGAGTAAAGAACACCAGACATATAATAAAAACATCGAGGATCCTCATTCAAAGCCGTTGGAAAAAATGTGGCCCAAGAAATGCAAACAATGAAAGCTGCAATGAAAGATACTAGTGGGCGAACAGCCTCCTTGAAAGGTCGGTTCTTTCCGGTGCCATCTCTATAGGATAAGTATATGTTGTAAATAGCCGCAGGAACTGTAACACCCACACTTCCAATATAGAGCATGACCTCTAGAGTAGGTCCCGGCAAAAATGGCATCCAAGAAGAGGAGTAAAACTCTGGAGTTACAAAAAAAGTCAAAAGGTACAAAAGACTTCCAGCAACCATGGACACGTCATAGGCCCAAGGAAGATACATGATCCCAGTATTGTATTTTTCGAAATGCGAGAATTGAAAGTTCAAAAACACTGCCCATAAAGCGAAATACATGCGGTACGTTGAGATACTCGTACTCGGATCCTGTCCAAATACTGCATATAAAGAAGTTGTGATGAAAGTCGTGGACCAAGAGTCTAAACCATGGTCAAACAATTCTCCAAGAGGTCCTGATGTACCTGTACGACGTGCTTGCTTTCCATCGATTCCGTCCAGTGTATGTGAGAGGAAAAGGAGGATGGAGGCAGCAAGCCAGGCCCAGTGAGGGATCCGCGAGGGATCCTTAAATCCATAGTCATAAAAGGCGAGAACCAAAAAATGAGCCACACAGGCAATGAAACCACTCAATGTAAGCACGTTGGGCGCAACCTGCAAAAATCATCATCATCATCCTCATCGAGGAAAAACATGAAATCCACATTCAATTCTCTAACTCATTCATGACTCACCCATCGAGGACAAAACTTCTCCACGACCCAGTTCCAAAAGGGATGCATCACATAGTTGCTGAGGGGACTCGTGTCCACAGAACTATACTTGTAGGATTGGATCCCCTTCAGGGCTTCCTCATCCAAATACTCCACCTCCAAATAACCTTTATTCCGCTTCATGATCCTCCTCACCCCGTCAACTGTTGAAGTGAAGAAACTAAATGAAAAATCAACTTATTTTTTCAACAAGGAGCAATTCCAATTGGCAATATTCTATTTATATTAATAAATAATACACACACTTGACTTGACACCACTAGGATGCAAGTTCTACTACTTTTATTTTCCTTCCCTCTCTCTCTCTCTCTCTCTCCCTCCCTCCCTCTCAGCTCCTCTCCTGTTGACCAATATTTGATCGATCTTAGCACCGTTTAGGATGAATAAAAATTATTGATTTGGAGGACTTTAAACTTTCTCTAATTTGTCATCCACTGAAATTTCATATGTATGTATACTGACAACAACTTAAATGTTTACGATGTATGACTTGACTTCCAGATGCAAAGTTGTTGATCGGGTTTTGCTTCTTTTTTTTAGTGTTCGTTCCTTCATTGACTCTTGAATATAACATGAGTATACTTATATATATGTATACATGCATATCGTGCAAAATATCGATGACGATTTTGTTCTAATATACATAGATTCATGAGGCATCAAAAGGAATATCTGGCCAACTCTCAATTACTAATAAACATTTCCTCCTCAATATTGAGTCACACATCCCCCCCTCATTTTATTTTTTTAAGTAATAGAGCGGTGGAATCAGTGACATACACATTAGAGTGATTGTATTCACTTTGAATGAATAAATGTATTTCGTAATACTAGGTTATATAACAAATGACATAAACATAAACCAGTGGAGATTCAAGACCTCTATGAATATATATAATTATATGAATGAATCTCCATTTTCATGTTTTTTCCGTCTTTTATTCACAGTTTGTATTTTCTCTTCTAAACTAGGGCATTTAAGCATTTGCAAAAAGGGTGTATAAGTCTTTTGCTTAGAATGAGGAAGTAAAGCATTGGCTTGCTCTCGAACACGCTCATCGAAGTGACCTTCCAATTCATCAAGACACGCTTTTATCATTCGCGCTTTGATGGCATGCTCTGTCCATAACTCTTGAAAGCCCTTGATACAAGTCCGAAGGGAATCGAGATTGTAGTCCCATGTGAGATCCTCATAAGAACAATCAAATAGATTAAGAGGAATTTCTGATGCGAGTCCATACTGAGGGCGTCGAGGATTCTTTTCTATATCAAGTAGTTCATCAATGAGCTCCGGCTCTTCTCGACCTTGTCCAATATGGAATAACACAGTTACTATACAGCGTATCTGATGCCAGAGAAAAGCATTCCCCTCTACTTTTAATACGCAGAAATCATATGGAGATGACTCTTTTCCTTTGGAAGGCTCCAACAAGGAGGCAGACACACTCTCCATTCTCCGAATGTAGGTAAGAACTCCATTATTGACGTCCATTTTGCAAAAGTTTCTAAAATCATGAGAGCCAACTAATTTAGCACCTCCTTGATTTAAACGCTCCAAACTTTTGATGGAGCCTAAAGGAAAAAAATACTTGTATTGTCTTTTTTTGCAATCAAAGCGCGCAGAAAATTCTCGAGTCGGAACGGGTGTCCAGGCAATGACCTGAATGTCAGACGGTAAATTGCTATTTATCATTTTAGTGTAATCGATTTCTGTATCCATATCTGGAGAGGAATCTGCTTGACACTCTGGATAATCGAAGACTCCCACTCCTTCCTTTAAGTTTGTGCGAACTTCTATAGATATGACTTGTCTGAAGGCGGATACACCCTTGTCTGTACGACCACAGCGATGGTAATTCGAAGTTTCTCTGCTTTGAATCAAACAGGTTGTGAGCAATGCCTAGAAAAGGAAAAGGAAGGCTCCCTTAGAAAAAAACATCCAACAAGTCATCAACAAAATGAAGTGACCTTAAATAAATGGGCCTCAATGGTCATACAAGAATCTTCTTGAGTCGCAAATCCATGATAGTTCCACCCGAAATACGTGATTTGAAATAGCACCTTTCGCTTTTTATACAGGCTATGATCAAATTCTCGCCCTTTCTTCTTCTTTCTCACGACTTTCCTCTCTCTCGCCTCTCCAGTCTTGGCAATGACATTCCGCAACTGAAGGACATGCTTCTCTAACCGACGGATTTCCCGGATCAACTCCTCACGTGAGTGCTGCGTAAGATCCATTCTGTAACACACATTTAGAGTGAGTAGGTAGTTGGATGACGTCTTGACGCGTGAGTCAAGTGATGTCATCATCAACTAATGTTTTCATTCCAGTTATGCCGCTACTTCTAACTTCATCATGACTCGGAGTCATACAATAGGGAAGACCGGAACAAATTATAATTTCTAGCACTGTTCCTTCTATTACTCTTTTTGAACTTAAATGAAGTTCAAAGAGGGTGAATGGAGTGAGCTAATAATTAATTAGATGTACTCATTTGAATGTATTCGGTGTGTCTTATAACAATAAATATTATTAATGATTTATAGAGAAGCAAAAGTTATTTTACATAATATGTGAGAATATATTTCTTTATCTAGTTTATTTAAATAATTCTGCACCCCCTGATGACACTCAAATAATTCAATATTAAAATAAAGAAGGAAAATAAAAGAATGGAAGTCACAGGATACAATAATTTTTGTTTCCTTGTAACTCCTTGGAGTAAAAAAGGATTGGGAATTATTTTTGGGTGGGAAATATTTTGGCTGGAGATGCAGCAAAAGGAAATAGGATACTATTTTAATATGCCTACACGGAGCCCATGTTTCTATTTTAAAAGGATCCTGTGTGCTTTTTTAATGTCATTTAATGGCAGTCTTCCCTATATTTAAAAACAATAAACTTGTTTACTATCCATGGAGCGAGTTGTATTTTGAAATCATGACAGTTGGGTGCTGTGATGACGTCATGAAGGGAAAATGTTTTGAATCCTGCTTTGCTAACCCCTTAATAGCTACACATAGTATAGATAGCGACTACGAAGTGCACTCCACTTGGTAGCCCTGAAAGTCTCATTTTCTCTCCAATGTTTATTTTTTAGTAGTCACATACATTGATACTTCCATCCTGGATCGAGAAGAAAACATCCTTGGTTCATAAAGGACTGCATCTCGTCTTTCCTTTTCTCGAGATTCGGATCGCAGTGATGTCCAAGAAGGATAAAGACGTAAGTTCTTTTTCTTGTGTTAGTCGTGAGACCCACCTCCAATGGAATTCATTTTCCCTCTTCCATTTTCCAGCTACCTTCCGTTGAGCTTCTACTAGAGCTTGGTCACAAAGCCAGTGTCAAGGATCATTTGTGGAATCATCCTGAGAAAGTGACCAAGTCTGGACAGTTCACCCACGATTGGGAGTTTTATATCAAGGGCAAAGACAACGGACGCTGCGAATATTACTTCGAAAAAGTTATATTTTATCTCCATGATACATTCAAAAATCCTGTTCGAGGTAACTAAGGACTATATTTGGGATTTCATTGCAATACATGATTTGATTCTTTATTTTAGTCGTAAAAGAGCCTCCCTACAGAATTCAAGAGCAGGGCTACGCTGGTTTCCTCATCAATGTCGAGGTGTATTTCAAGGGAACGACGGACAAAGATGCTTTCAGAAAAGTATGCCAGGATCCATAAACGATGGAAATTAATTCTAAATTGTACTTTATTATAATTTGTAGCTCTCCTTTACCTACGATCTTTTTTTATCCTCATTCCCACCTGAAGAAGGTATTTCCAAGGATGCCATAAAAAAAGACTGTCGGTTTCATCGACTAGAAAGCGTCATGATAAAGACTGCGAACAAGGATTTTGTTCGAAATCTTGTTAAAGGAGGAGGTGTTCTCAAAAATGACAAAGAGCTCGTAAGTTTTATTCTATTTATGGAATGAGATATGGGATGTGTTGGGGGATTTGTTCTTATACTGAAATCTATGTCATATTTTGTAGCTATATTCAAACTCAAAACATCGATCATCTTCGTCCTCATCTTCCTCTCGACGGGAAAAAGGGCACTCCTCGTCTACTTCTTCATCCTCTTCTTCTAAAAACAAAGAAAAGGAACACAAAAATGAAAAAGAAAGAAGGAAGGATTCTTCCAAGTCATCATCGCGATCCTCTTCCTCAACTCGCGAAAAAGAGTCGAGAAAAGTGACCAAGTCTGAGCAAAATAAAAAAATGAAGGTAGATGTTTTTTTTTTTTTTTACGTGTGTTTGAATATTATACTTAATTAGCTATTGTTTTTTATTCCTTCTAGGAACACATTCAACCCGTTGCTAAATCAAAGCCGAATGATACTTTTACAAATTTATTCGGTGAACCTATTCAAAAGGATAAAAAAGGCACAAGCTCAAGTAAAAAGGAAAAAACTTCTAAAGAAGATAAATCAAAGATAAGTGTGACCACGACTGTGAGCAATGGCACCGCCTCCAACTCGTCCTACTCCAATTCTAACTCAATCACACCCTCTCCTTCCATAACAACTTCATCGTCATCATCTAAGTCAAAGTATGACAAGTCTCTATCAAAATCACCTCAACCACCAGCTTCCTCTTCATCCTCGAAAAGTAAGACTCACAAGTCCTCATCTAAGGATAGGGATCGCGAGAAGGAGAAACATAAGCGGGAAAAAGAACATAGGGAAAAAAGGCATAAAGAAAAAGAAGAGAGACGCAAAAGAGAGAAAGAGGAGAGACTCAAAAAAGTGAAGGAGCTTCAAGAAAAGGAAAAGTTAGAGCAGGAAGAAAGAGAGCGTCGAAGATTGGAAGAAGAGCATCTTCTGCGGAAAAAGCAGAAGGAAGAGCAGGAACGTCTGGAAAAAGAAGCTAAAGAGAGAAGAGAAAGGGAGTTGAAGGAAAAGGAGCTTAGGGACCGACTGCAAAAGGAAAAGGAGCGTAAAGAAAAGAAAGAGAGAGAAAGGAAGGAAAAAGAAAAGCGTAAAAAAAAAGAGGCAGAAGAGCAGAAAAAGCTCGCTCGAGTTGCTGCTGAAGAAGCAGCAGCGGCAGCACTTAAGCGAAAAAAAGAGGAGGAAAAGGAAAGGGATGCCAAGCTTGCCAAAGAGAGATATGAAAAGAACCTCAAGGAAAAGAAACTTGAGGAAGAAAGGAAATCCAAAAGAAAGGAAAAGTCTAAAGGCTACGGAACCGTTCTGGGTATACTCAAGTCCAAGGCCAAAGAAGATGCCAGCGTTAAGAGATTATCTGATTCGGACCAAGGAGGAGGACGAGGCGCTGAGTCCGGTTCTCCACTAGTCCCTTCAGAGTCTTCTGACGAGGAGAAGGAAGTACTCAAGAAAAGAGAAAAGAAGAAGAAGAAGGAAAAGAAGAAGAAAAAAGAGAAGGAGAAAAAGAGGAAGAGAAAGGAGAAGGAGTCCCCAACTCGCTCTCCCTCCCCCTCTCACTCCCCTTCACCCGTTCCCTCGCCACCTGTTAGTCCCATCCCATCACCTGTTTCCATTCATTCAAAGTCACCTATCCACAGTGACTCTTCTTATCGATCCTCTTCTTCTCCACCTAGATCGGTTTCCATCACACCCCCTTCCTCTCCTCAAAGAATCAAGGAAGGCTCTCTTCCAGGCTCATCCCTTCACTCCTCCTCCTCCTCCACTCCTGCCTCCTTTCCTACCTCAAGCAACAACTCTCCCTATTCTCAAGATGGGGAAAAGGGGAAGGATGTTGAAGAGAAGAAACAGGAGGATGAGGACATTCATATGACCAATAGCTTAATTGAACCTCCCCAATTAGTCAATTCTCCCGTCAGTCCCATGTCAGAAGATGAAAATATCATTCCCATGGAGGAAGAGGAGGAGGAGGAAGTAGTGAAGGTGGAGGAGGAAGAAGTGGTTCAGTATCCGAATTCTGAACCCTATAAAAAAAATTGGCTCAATAATTCACCGACCCATCCTCATGTCCTTTTGAATCTCTACTCCTCAAAAAGTCCTGTTCAAAAGGACCATCAAGACTATTTGCCTATTGAAGAGCTCAGTGGGGATTATTTTGAGACCCTTAAACTCATACAAGAGCGTATCAACAATCCCACTGAGAGTGATAACATTGGCAATATTGTTCGCATTGTGCAACAAACCGGCTGCTTTGCATGTGATGATGAAGATAACTTTGACTTTGATCTGTGTTTATTAGATAAATTGACTATTAAGAAAATTCAAAAGTACTTGGGCTTAAAATAAGAACCAACGTCGCCAGTGATATAACCTCATTGCCAATTGATGATAACTTTTTTCTTCTCCTTCTGTTTCTTAGAGTAAAGAAATTACGCTTATTATACCTACTTACCTGTGGTATTGTTTTATCTTTCATTTCAGATATTTACATATACATACTTACATAATACATACATAGATATCTATACACATTTTCAAAAAATGCATACACTCATATAATATATGTATGTAAATGTATGTACGTAGACACAACGCTTCGTGTATTCAAAATTATTTTATATTTTTGTTTGTTATTAAATATTATCATTATTATTAGTAGTAGTATATATTGTTTCACAGAGTAAGGTCAAATAAATCCTAACGAATGAATTAAGCATACAAAACAAAGATGCACTTAGGAAATCTCTTTCTCCCTCATTTTATTTTGTATCTACAATTGAATTAATTCAAACAAAAATGACTTGTCTCTGCACGTGTGAACGAACCCACCTACATATGTATAAGAAAGAAAGAAAGAAAGCAACTACTCTCTTTGTACACACAATGATGATGAAAATAGACCATAAAGACACTTTATGGACAAATCTCATCATTACCTGACAGGAGTGTTTGTTGTTTGAGCTGTCAATAAGTTAATTCACTGCATTTTTAACATATTTATAGACTCGTCTGCCCTCCAAGTAAACACCACACATATTCCCTCGAAATATAGGTAGCATATGACATACAGTAATTATGTATGTATGTATGTACAGTGTACATCCTATTAATCGAAGGTTATACTGGGTGTATGTACATAATTAAACCTCCTTTTTAGAACTGAATCTGATTACATATTTGGGAGTTGAAATAACTAACTAGCCACATGAGCGTGATTTTTGTTATGACAAAAGAAGAACAAGAAAAACTCAGCTCTTTCTTCAATCTTGAGGTTGAAAGACAAATTCAAAGAGAAATGAGGGATTACATTGACTTGTTCAAAATTAAGTCCATGGATGAGCAGCTTCAACCGACTCCAAAAGAGCTGAAACCACTCTTCCAAACAATCAATTCACTATCCATTTCCACAGCTAGGTGTGTCCCTTAAGTCAGAGGAACATTGCAAGCAAAAATCCACATTTCTAGATATATAAAGGTTGTTAGCATTTCCGTTTATTATGTGTATTGGTTCAACACTCAAAACGGATCATTGCTTAGCTAACAATAAGAAATCAAGAGCCCGAATACCTGTCAACAACAAACATGACTTCGAAAGTCTTTGGAACCTTTTATAAGAAATTAAAAGTGGATTAGTTATTTTATTGTCAGAAAATTTAAAATAAAAATAAACTCAATTATAATATTAACTGTCTCATATTTGCTAAAGCTAACTCAAGTAGGAGTATAATTAGATATACACTTTATTGTTAAGTTGGAAAAAAAATCAGTCTCAATGACCGGTATAACTTTCTTCCTAATCCTTCTCCACGGCCTCTATTTTTTGAAAAGCCTCATAAAATTTTCTTATTTTTTGAGCATTTTTTTCCTTCAAATTATACCCCTTTATCATCCTCATGAAGCTTTCTCAAATCACACCCTAGATTGATGAAATCCACAACTGGTAACACGACAGGGGTCAAAAGTTTGAATTAAAAAATATAAAAATGGACAACCCTTTTTAATGATATATTTTATAACAACCCGACAACTCTGCTTCTCATACATACAGAGTTACTCACAACTATCAAAACAATTTAAATCTACATCATCGATAAGATTAATTTATTTACATACTTAAGGTAGGGATATCTAAGTACATACTATTGCATATATTGTTAGAGTTAAAATTTTGACAAATAATGATGAAATTCTTTTTAGAAACTTATTTTAAATGAGTAAAGATATTGTGAAAAGTTTTTAATACACTTTTTTATTTATTATTAGTATTATTTATTTATATATTATCGGGGAGAGTGATCAAAATGAATAGGGAGCAATATTTATCCATCTATCTATATATATATGTATATCTGTATGCATATTTTGGTTAAATAAATCTTTTTAAAGTACTTGTATAATAACATAATGACGTGTTTTGCATAATATACTGAAATATTAGCTACTTGAATGATTAAAAGCGGATTTAATTATTATTAAAATTGATTAATCTTTTTTATTCATTTTTTGCTATTTATTTTTTGCTTTTCTTAAGAATGCATCAAATAAAATCAATCAATATTGTTTTACATATAATATGTAAAAGGCAAAAAAGAAAAAAAGAATTCAAAAATATTGTAAAAATACATCATTTTGAATGTACATCTGATGTGTAATTATCTTCTATGAATTGGAAATTTATTATGTACATACATAGGATTACTTTATGTAGTGTGCTATGAAGTGACATACATAGCTAGTTAGCTCGTAGATACATGTGAATGTACTACTCAGGTAATGCAATTCAAGAACTTCATGTTCCATGTGCTTTCTTTTTTGTATGGGGAAGTAATTAAGTCATTTATGACATCATAAAAAACTTTATACTCAAATACTTTACATATATCATGTACTTTTTGCATCAAAGTACAAACAAACAAACAAACAAGGATTTATCAACAATTTTCATTATTTGATAAGGCTACAAAGAGAATGTTGTTTCTTTGTGCCCGTCTTTAAAACGCATGTGTCTATGTGAGGATCCCTTGGTAGACCAACAGAGCTTTTTGTCGTTGGCAGACATTTTGCTGAATGAATATTTCAATGCTAAATATTTACATTTATGTATTAAAAAGCAATCAAATATTTTTCTCATCCTATAAGTCTTTCCAGGAGTAATATCTTAAGTATATTCACTGCAACCCAGAATAACGTGTAGTTCAAATCGTGTTGATGTGGGTTGATGGGGCAGAAGCTTTAATCCTTCATTCCTTTATTTTCTCCTTAGACTATAATAGTGTGTTATAATTCTTCTAATCAGAATCCAGCTGTCGTCAGTGGGTATGCATTAGAGCTCAACTGCTGTGGATTTTTGGGACGGATACTTATACTCATTATTTGAGAGTTAATAACCGATTAGTCAGCCGATTTTTTCGTCTTTAAGTTAATCATATAGATCCCAGTAAAACTAACTAACCAAAGCCCAATAAGGGCTACTATGACCATTGTAAAAGTTACCGTAGCAAAGTATATGAATCATACTTTCATATTAATTATGATTTCGGAAAATTACACCCCGACATTTTTCTTTTACTAATTTTTTAAAACATGGGTTCAATTTGATTTTATTGATGGCTGGTATTTTATGCAAGTTTATAGTTTTTAAAATACTAAATGAGGGTTAAAAGTGATCTCTTAAATTACATTGATTGCTAGGGTCAAAAATATGAATGAAGCACAGATCATGTTTGGACTATCAATGGTGAAGTTATTCAAAACTTTGATTCTCATTTCTTTTTTTGGACAAAAATTGCTTTTATTTAAAAGAAATAGATCTGTCTATTTAGGGAAATAAAATGTGGGTAAATATCAACAACTTTGGACGATGACCATATATGATCGGTTGGGACCTAATATGTATACATACCTATATATATATATATATATATTTTTTTTTTTTTCATCACAGGTAAATATAATGTTCGGCATTATAATAATATATGAAAAAATTTGTTTGTGTTTTTTCGGCGAATTCTCCAAGAACACTTTTTGGTTCAAGTAGGAAATTTTTTCTTGTAAAAGAACAATATAAAATCACTTTGACATATTACATATAACTTAATACAGGAAATAAAACTAATCATTTCCTTCAAAAAAACAAAAATAATAATGTTTCACACTTGTGGCAATTTCTTTATGAATTCATGCATTTAAGAAAGAAAATTGAATAATCAGAGAGATGTTCTTTAGTAGAGTGATGAATGTGGGCTTTAAACCTTCACATCAAACGAGTTTGAGAGACTGAACTTGATTTTTTGACGTTAGTTTTTAACTCTTTTAAGAGTAAGGTTTTGGAAAAAAAAAAAAACCCTCTGTGAAGCGATAGTTTTCTTTCCCGAAATTAAAAGTGTATACGAGTAGGCATATTTATCTTAACTCATTCGGCTACAAATTGTATTTAATAAGAAATTGACTTAAATGCAGTGAATATCTTGTACTAGACTTAAATTTAGGACCGATTATTTGGGGTAGGAGAAATCCAGTAACAGATTAGTAGAACAGCCTCCATCGACCTCGGGCAGGTCATTTGAACTTATCTAAACTTCCCAAATCCATCATTTACTCAAACTTTTAACATCATAGACAACCTCAAATCTGGCCTCAAAATCAGCCTCCAGCGTCATCGAACAACCTCAGAGACCAACGTTTCTATGTCCTTTTCTGGGTCAAGCTATCCTTAGTTCACCCTCCCCCTGCTCCCCTAGTCCTCCTAGATGACTCGCACTACATATGTATATATTATGGGCCGTATTTAGCCAAGAAGGCTAAGAAAGAGCTTTTTATTTAGATAATACTCATGGTACATTTTTTGTACGACTGAACCTTAAAGAATTAAGTGAGCCCTTTGACTCAGATATATTTTTTTAGTTAACAGCTCTGTTCCTTATGCTGAGGAAAGACGATAAAACAGAAACCAAAAAATAAAGTATAAATTGCATCTGGTTATGCTATCATGACTTTTGCTCAATTTAAAAACAGCAACATCAATAATAAGGAGTGACTTCGCTTCTCACATCTCTGAAAAAAAGCCTTAAGGAATTTTTTCTTCATTTAATGACTAAGGCATATTACGTGGGAATACGAGTGAATAATCATGAATTGGTTCATGCCTTAACTCAATGATCCATCCTTATGTAACATATTAAACTAGGACATAAAGTACTCTTAAATCCAGAGAAATGAATTTATTTATTTCTAGACGTGAAATTTTTGATTAATTTATCTTATATCAATGTATATTCAGCTCTAACTTATTTCAGCAAGACAAAGATAAGATAAGTACCTATGTATGTACATCCAGTTAAAGTGATAAAAATTGAGTCATATGTTTGAAAAATCAGTCATTCGGGAAATAATTAAGTCATTGCAAGATAAATAATCTAGAGTAAATACATTATTAATTAATTATCTATATGCATATTTATCGGAGAAGGTGTGAAAAGGCTTTTGACAAGAGGATTAAAATAAAATCATACTGACTCGTCGGCAAAACTCTCAAGTTCTATGCAAATTCCGACAGGAACATAACTACACGGACACATGAGGACTATGGTCGTTGGTATATAAGTACAATATTGATAAAGGTATGTGATTGTAGTACAACACTTTTGACATTATTATAGACAGTTTCATATGACACCAAAAGTTAAGACTTATTATGAGAAAAAAAATACCAATTTTTTGTAAAGTGTCTTCACGGTGAGCTCTTTTAACTTTACCAGAATTTTCTTTCAAAATCCACTTTTTGAGCTTTAAAGGTTTAAAAAATAATTAAAAGCATGACACAGCACCGTACAAAATAAAACTAAAACTTGATTACACTATGTAACAAAATTCAGACTTTGGGATGCCTGTGGTCTAAACTTTCCATTTATTAGTATTTTTATTTTAGTCACAAAACACAATTTCCTAAATCCACCATTTTTTGAAGCTTTTGACTTACTAGACAGGCTAAGTCTTCAAATTCCATTTTGGCCTCAAAGTCAACCTTCAGCGACCTCAGAAGCTAACAAAACATAGCTTATGTTGTTTTTTTAAATTCAAGTTACCCTTTGACCACCCTGTTCCCCTTGTCCTCTTGATTGATTTTATTACTCGGACAAATAAAAAACGAACAGAACTAGCAATTTATGTTTGAATAATACAAAATCAAAAAAATAAATAAATCAATAAATGAAGAAAAATACAGCACTGGGTATAACCCCTCAAAAGTATTTTATGTTCCACGGTTATTAATTTAGGTATATTCCTTTAAAATATTAGCTGATTCTGAGAGGTTTTATGTGACCAAAGCGCCACGTAAAACCACCCTTGCCCCTTAGCATAGGTTGATTTTGAGAGTTTAAATGAAAGAAAACATTTGGTCCAATCACCGGAGTGAGTCGTTTATAGGGAGGTGAAGGGGGAGTTATACCAATACATATTTTATTTACAAAAACAAAGATATTTTATTTACAAAAAGTATTTTTTTAAATCTTCATTTTTAATAATGAAACCCCTCGGACATTTCATAAATTTATAAAAATTTACCTGGATGCAATAATAAAAAAAAACGGAAACCTGTCCGGGCAAAAGATTGGATCCTTTTTGAGTCAAATGAGACTCGGGACTAACTTGGATTTTCTTTTTTACTTAAAATTATTTATGTATTTTTAAATTCTCAGCATCTTATAATTAATTATTATTTATGACCTATTTGTAACGATTAAAATATTCTACGGATTGAGCCCCATCACATTAAAAGGACCACCACTCTAAAACACATCTTTAACTAAAAATAGAAAATAAAAAGTGATAAGAATGAGTTTGAGAGTGACTGACTCAAGATACGAATAATCGACATTTACATCTGTCCCTCCTGCGTCTATTTATATAATTTATTCATACGACAGTACATCGTCTATCTGTTAGACGTACTACTATGTTACTAGTAGTAACCTAAACACGCACTCAAAAGGACGCTAGCCTGTGTAGTGTAGAAGTTGTATTATTTCTACACCCGCTTTTTTTACTGTTGTGAGATTCAATAGTGAACAACGAACGAATATCGCGTTAATATTCGTTAGTAGTGGAAATATAAGTCAAGGGAAGGGAGTGATAAACTCAGTTTTTTTCTTCCATTTTGTGTCTTTCTCTTCTTCATACTCTTTATTTTATATTCAACAAATCCTTTGTTCTGAAGGTTCGTTGTCTTGGGAAATACTCGTTGTTCTAAGTGTTATATCAGAGTGTAGTTGTCTTTCATTGATTCATTACTATTGAGAATACCGTGAGTGAGTCTACATTTCGTGTTTTTGATTCAAGGAGTTGAATTTCATGGTACAGTTATATCTCATGTGTCAACTCCTCCTCTTTGAGCGAATCTATTTGTAACTTCTAGTTCTATTTTTTCAGCTATGTCAACCACGGAGGACACTGTTGGGCATCTCTCGCTCCCTCAGAGGATTCAAATCATGAATCTCAATGGAACAGACTCCAACTCTCCTCTCAGGGACTTTTCTACCAATGTAGATTCCAACGACTCTGATAATCAAAATAATAATCATAATAATGATCAAGATGACCCGGATGCATGGCCTGGTCTACCAGGCCGTGGGAGTGGCTCTAATAAAAATAGCGCCTCATGTTTCCCTAAGGAAAGAGGAGTTGCGAAAATGCCGGTGGAAAGAGACTCAGAGACTTATAATATGATGCATAGGTAAGTTACTTGATCCTTGGTACTGGGCCTCTAGATGTTAGTGCCCTTAATATGTACAATCTTTGATAAAAAACAAGATCATAACAAAAAACCGTGGCCCTGTTCTTGGATATCATTAACTTGGTACTTGATGCCCCGTCATCCCCCTATTGTCTTCTTTTATTTACACACTTTGTTTTTTCAAAAGAATCTGTTTTGTCATGCAGCTAAATTAAATTCATTTTAATCAAGTATTTCTATCATTATATTGTCATAGAAAAAGAGGAATTGCTCTCGTCTTCAATCATGAAAACTTCGATCCGAGACTCGAGCTCAAAAAGCGTAATGGAACTCGTGCAGATCGTGAAAATCTAAAGAAAACACTCCGTAGATTGGAATTTGAAGTTCGAGTCTTTGACGACTTGGATTTTATGGACCTTGACAAAGTCCTTGAGGATGCTTCAAATGATGACCATTCTGAATCGGATTGTATACTTGTTATTGTTCTTTCGCATGGAGAATCCGGATTAATTTATGCAAGGGACTCTGCCTATAAGCCTGAGAGACTATGGTCTTACTTTAATGGTAAAAACTGCCCTACTTTGGCTGGAAAGCCCAAATTGATTTTAATTCAGGTGAATATTGGGTGTCATTGTTATAATTATTTTTGGGGTTTTAAAATGAGGCTGACATATTTGCATGGAACAATAGTGTTTTGTTCCTTTTTTTTCTCTCTGCTTATCCTTCATTTGTTTTTGCTGTTTTATTAAAGCTAATTAAAAAGTATCATATTTTTTCTCCTAAATAGAAGGCTTTGTTGTTTTCAAAAGAAACTCGCACTGCATGAAGAAAGTCAAAATAGTTTGATCTATTTTGTTTTTCGGAATTGGCCTTGATATCCATGACCTTTTCCATTAACTCATTTATATTTCCTCCGAGCATTATATGATTAATATTGCTATTATTCTAAATAATATTGATGGCTTTATGCAATGCCCTCATATTTTTCAATAACACATAAAAACGCACTGCGTTGGCCCCCAAAGTGACTAAAACGTTGATAGTAAAAACAACGCTAATGCATTCTGTTTTTTTATATTATTATATTTTTTGCGAAATAAGGGTTAAAATCAAATTATCATCTTGTAGGCATGTCAAGGGGACCAATTGGATCATGGTGTTGAGCTTGTCACTAATAGAACAGAAACGGACTCTCCCTCTCTAGGGTATCGTATGCCTATTTATGCGGATTTTTTGATCGCCTACTCCACCATGCCAGGTTTTTACTCCTGGAGAAACACAACTGCTGGATCCTGGTTTATTCAGGTACATGACTGTAATTTATATGTTGATATATCTCATTCATTTGATCCTCTCATGATAGGCCCTCTGCAATATTTTTAATTATAATGCTGAGCATGATGATGTTCTATCCATGTTAACCAAGGTGAGTCGTAAAGTGGCTCTGGATTTTGAGTCCAATACTCCTGGAACCATTACTATGCATGAGAAAAAACAGGTAAGTTCCTTGTTAATCCGTATGAACCAGAGTCTAAGATTCATTTTTTCAGATCCCATTTATTGCATCCATGCTGACTAGGAAGATATTTTTTTTAAAGAAATTGAATGTTCCTACCAATGTCTTATAGGATCGTGATTATCTGGTCAAATGTCCATTATTTTGCTGCATGTATCAAGAAAAAGAGGAATCTGTTTTTAAGCACAATAATCATACTGTGAACTGCTAGATTTATTGTTAATTTTGTTCGACTCATTATTCAATTCGTTTGCTCAATTTATTGATCGAAAACAAAGTGCAATTTTCATATCTACGAATACCATAAATTCTTATTTTCCCCAGTGAGCACACAGCAACAAATATTCATCGAGCTTTTTCCCCACCCCCTATCGAGCCTTTCATATATTTTTATTTTAGTTTAATTATCATAATTATATTGTAATGTATGCAATGCTATTTTAAAATTTCTTTCATTCATACTATAAACTCCTAAAAGAAAAAAAATTATATATATATATATTCATAGCGTAAAAAACTTTTAAGATTGATCGTTTTATTATTCACAAAACCACTGAAAGATTATTTATAATCCTAAAGCCTCCCCAATCGATCAAGGTCGAGCTCATTCTTCCAAAATATAAAGTAGTTGTTTACTCAAGTTTTTAAAGTACGAAGCAACTTGTCAAAATCCCAAACATAATTGTCGATGAAAGTACGTGTGACAAAGGCGCTCCTCCTCTTAGCATCTTGTTCTTCTCCTCCTCGTCCTCCTCTATAGAAGTAATGAGTGGTGCTGGCTCCTTTACCAAGCAGTTCCTTCGCAAGGAGTGTTTCATCTCCATTAATACATGATCAATTTCTCTTTTGGAACAAGGAGAGAACCTTCTACTATTTTTCTTCTCCACTTTAGGAGCAATAGGTGACATAAGATTGTATCCTGGATAGTCTATATATTGAGGATTAAGACAACCCTCATTGTAGGAATCGTGAGCAGAGCCAAGACTGTGGCCAAATTCATGCGCCAATGTCAGTTCTTCAGGGAAGGAAACATATTGAGTTAATGATGGTGTTTGAGTTTCCCTACAACCTGAAGATGGACCTACCTGTTTGATATTGAGTTCGGAATCCTGCTGTTGTAATGAAGCCCACATTATAATTCCGCTCTCCATCTGTGATTTGTGGCTCGCAAACCCCTCCCACGTATGCTATTCCCAATGTGGCTCCAAAGTTTTGTGCGGAGAATACATAAGATAGGCAGTAGTCTAAATGAGGAGCGGATCCATAAGAAAAATCCTCAATAAACGTCTTTGGTTCTACTGGTGATTTTTCATCAGAGCACCTGTACGATCTTCTACCTGTGGAATTGCAAGACTGCGGTGTGTGAACTTGAAGCCTTCCTACCACAAATTGAATGGGGTGGCCATCGATTGTCTCGAGATCTGCTTCCCGATATATTTTATTGGCTCCCAATACTGTCATAAATACAAATTGCTTTATGTCTTGAATATTGCGATGAAAATTGTAGTAGAGAGATTTATCTACTTCTATATTCAAAACACAGAAGGGCCCATTTTCAATGAACTGATCTCCAAATCGAGTGGATATCTCCGATGGTGGGCGATCCATTTTGAACTCATCGTTTAATTCACTTTCGATATTATTCACATCTGAAAATATGACCATCATTTTGAAGAATTTTTATGAACACAATATGTTTGTACCTGAGGATTTATATAGAAAGCCCACAACGTCCTCTCCGACATTGTCCAAGTATCTTTTTGCATCCTCTACATAATATTTGTCATCATTCACGTCAAATGTTCCTCTAAAGAATCCCTTTTCATTTAGGACCCCGTAGGCATGTCCCTCCTTCATGTCTGAAATGTATTCACCTTCCTAAATTCGATCCATAATTTAATACACAAGCGTGAGACTCACCTCTGTTACGAGCCACAACAAATCCTACGTAGTAATCCATTTCGAAATTAAAGCTTGTCTCCTCTTTATGGAGTCTTAGTTCATAATAATTGTCATTGGTTGTGATGTTGATCACTAAATTGCTTCCGCTCCTAGAAACGATTACATGTTGAGCTGAGGTAAGAAGAGTGTATTTGGTAAATTGCTCAATCTTTTGGAGTGCTTGAATTGAGGGAGAGCAGAGAGCCAAAAGGAGGATGAAAGACCCAGATGTGATAAGAGTGTTGTTCATGATGATACTTTAAAATGCCATATGAAAGTAAATGAAAACTGCATTTCGTTTTTGTCTACTAAGTGTTTTTTTTTTCAAAATCCCAAAGAGGGAATTTATCTAAGAAAAGAAATAGTTTTATGTACTACGAATGATTGAGACACTTATTTCCAAGGAAAGAGTCTTGATAAGCCTTCCTCTAAGAAGAACATTTTACAAACTGTGTAGGATGACGCACTTTTCAATACAGGAATTACTGTTATTAAGCTCTGTGCCTTCAAAATACATGCATACAGTGGGTATGTCTGCCTCTTGATGCTTGCAAAATACTTGTATTCCCTTTTTTTAAAAAAATACATACAAATTATTCCTGCTCAATGATGTTAGGCATGTGTTTGTCATCGGAAATTCCTAAATTATCATATAACATTCCATTCCTTCTTCTTACAAAACAGTCTGAGTACTAATTCTCTGTAATTAAATATATGGAAACACACTCTTACGAGATTGAACTTTTCCCTGAGATGAATGAACAAGAGGCTAAGAAAATTTCTCAAGGTGTACATACTGCGCATTGTCTCACTTTATTTGTGAAGATATGAAAACCATTTCCTCTCACAAAAAGATATTTATTCTTGCGTTTTTCTTGATAGGAAATCCACATCCATAAAATATACAAATATATGTTCTCATATCTGTCAAGATTTATTACTCTGTCAAATTGATATCTCTATTTTCACAGAAATTTCCCTTCCCCCTTTATTTCACCATATAAATTTGAAGAAAAAGATGAAGTAAAAGTTTGAGTAAATTATTAGCTGAAAAAGTACATGGAGTACTGTTGAAAAATTTGAAAGGTCAAGGATGGAATTTTGACTTTCAACTATGTAGAGTACATACGTACCAAAGCACGAAATGATTCTCAAGCAATTACCAAAGCAGACTTACCAATAATTTTCTGTTCAGCATAAGAACAATAAAAGATAGCTCAAAAAGTAGAGATATCCTTTGCAAATAAAATTAGAAATGCAGACTTGAAGATATTGTATACTTTGTATGGTTTGTGTTGTCTCTTCCCTACATGGGGCTCTGAAGAGAGGCTTCTAACCCGAGGAGGGGAATTAGTTTGGAGTTAGAGGAATTTGGAGAAGCAGTTTGATGGATAGAAGTGTATTCGAACCGAACTACCTGTGTGAACATTCATGGACCATGACGCGGAAGTTGTAACAATTTAATGCACTTGGCATAAATAATATAGGAATGACTTAAATAAGTCCTTCAATTTACCTTTATTTGCGAGTCTGCAATTTAAGATTGACGACAACATAGCTAGGGTTGACATTATTATTAATAGGATAAAGTGCTACAGTAGAGTTCCAGTTAATGAACTACATACCTTTGAAGTACAATGCCTTGGTTGAGTAGCGCAGGGTATAGTATCTGTCTTATTAGTCTATAAAGATGTACTAAAATTGTGAAAAACATTGACTTTTGATCGTTTTGGTTGACGAACCAGATGGTCAAGGAATTCAGTTCGTTAACCGAGGTTCACCCTTCAATGTACCAACAATTAAATCTTGAAGCTCGGACTGTATGTATAGAAGAATATTGATCATATTACTAATAATAATAATTACTAATAATCAAAATCCTTATTCCTTATTACGTAAACACCACTAAAAATACAATTAAAGGTACAATAATCAAGGCCGATTGTATGTAAAAAATCAAGTGCTCCAGGCTCCCCGATGAAATGCAAAAATCTCTCAGGCCTTGGACCCTTATTTATTTTACTACAAAAAGAATGTCTCACAATATTCTTTTTTTTTTTTTTAAAGGAAGAATATTCAATTTAAATTAAAAAAAAAATAAAAAAAATAGGCCCTACATATTTATCTTTGAAATGAAAGCTCAAATGTTAAAGAAATGTGACCATCTACACTCTAGACAACATTAACTATGGCCCTGAATTGAAAATGGTAGTGGAGTAATCAAAGACACACAGACCTTTTAGAACAAAAATTTGTGGTATTCAGGTTATACCATATTCGGAGAAATCTATAGTTTTTCAGAACCTTTCTACTCTTCAAAATCCATAAAAGTGAAAAAATTATACAACCAATAAACCTTTTGAAGCACCCTCTATGGTTATGACATTCCAAACATATTTTGCTTTAAATTATAGTAAATATGATGTTACATACTTTTATCAAATGGGTGGTTTTTTTAAAATATGTTTTTGCGTTAAACACTTATCAAATACCTTAGGTGGTTGAAGCCAAGGTGCACTATAGTTTTATTTTTAGGTAGAATATATATATATATGTATATAAATGAAGACAACATTTGGATTCATATCTTTTAAATTGGGAATATACAATTTAAATTGAAAATGATCAATTTTGAGTCAAAAGTATCTCTTTTTTCATCTTTAATGTGTCTGCACCAAGCAAAAAAACAAGAGTAGAAAACGTGTTTTCTTGATGTCTTCTAGTAGAAAAAACCATAATGTTAGCAACCATACACCTGTATTATATGTTTCCAAGCAGAATACAATTCCCCATTCCTCTTATTGAGAAAACTACAAGTTTATAACTTTGGTTTAATTCAATTATATAAATAGCTAATAGTTTACTAACTTTGTCATTTAGTTGATGGTGTTTTAGACAACTTTATTGCTTGTACGAAAAAATGACAAGAACAACAACATGAAGAAACAAATGAGAATAAAAACTTTAGTAGCCAAGTTTTTTGTTATTAAATATTTCTCTCACAATTACTTTTCTTATTAATTTGAATTCTTTTACTTATATTGTGTTTCTCGAACAAAATTATAGTCGAAAGGGAGAAAAGGGATATATTAATATGATATATCTACCAAAATATTAATTCCATGGAGGAACTCCTCTCTCCATGTGGTAGTGAGTGTTGAAGAAGAAGAAGAAGAAAAAGAAATATTTCAATCATTGTCATGGCAACAATGATAATAATTATAATTAGTTATTATTGCTTATAATGTATCTTTGCAATGGTACATCCTTATCCATATTGTATCTCGCAACCTTCCCTTACAAAAGAAACAAACAGTTGGTAACAGTTGGTCAATTTTTCGTCAATTATTCATTTACTCAATAGTTGAGAATTGTTCACGGCTCTAAACAAAAGCTAATTCAATATACATCAAGTCACGCTCAAAACACAATTGAAGGGGTAAGAAAAGTAGCAAAATACAGTGTAAACAATTGTACTTGTGAAGTAAAGCCGTGAAAGTTAACTACATAATATGTGTCATATAATGTTTTATAAATAGCCGTACAGGTTGACAGATTTTTAATGAATTAAATAATATTGAACACACTAACAACCATTTGACAAAATATATTTAACTTTCTTACAAATTATAATATATGCATAATATATATATAAAAGGAAGTTTAAATTTTCTGCCTCTTTTGTTTGAATGGATTTGCTTTAATTAGCCCATACTTCTCCAAATAATGCAAATAATGGACCTACAATATATTTTTTTGACATCCTCCTATAGATGACCATTCATCATTGTACATACATACATAATATGTAAATAAACAATACTCTTTTGTTTCGTTAATAAATCCTTTCGGAAATACCAAAATCATTTTTTTTTCATTGTTTTTTTTTGTTGTTTTTTGAATACATAGGTATTTATTTTTATTTGTTTTCGGAGTACACATTGGGATCATATTTATTTATGAGATAATTGTTTTTATTATTAATATTATTTATGTATTTAATATCAAGTGCCCAAGCAATATACATATATGTATATATAAAAACCTTTAAAAAAAACCCAAAAAATTAAATCTTATAGAAGCTAAGTTCTTATGGAACGTAAACCCTTCTTCATCATTTTTTTCCCCCAATATATCCGTAGTAATTATTATTATTATAAATAATAATAATATATATTTTGAAAGAACTTAAGAAAAAAACAAAAACCAATGAAAAAATATTAAACAAAAATCACGTTAATTAATTTAATTAATTTATAAATCGTTATTAATGGTATTACTTTTGATATGTTGTTCCTAGAGAGGTTATAAGACTATGACGTCATTTCATGACGTCATCTGACACTTTATTTTTAGAAAATAATATTATTTTATTTGCATCAATAATAGGATATTAATTATAATTTGCATAAATAAGTATGTAAGTTTATTGAGATCAAAAGTAGTTAATTTTTTGTTTGTATTGGACTAATTCTTATTATTATCATCATGGTACAATAATACTATGTAATGTAACTATTGTGTGCATGAAGAACAAGGGAGGGAGGGAGGGGGAATAATGGTATCAGTGGTGGCTATAATTTGTGTGTGTAGGGGGGGGGGGATCGACTCTCTCTCTCTCTCTCTCTCTCTTCGACGGGATGGGTGTGTTATGTATATAACTTATTTTTATAAGGACATTTTTTTATTTCTTGTAATATATATGTTTATATTTAAATTAATTATATGCTATTTATTAATAGTATCACAGCCTAAAAAATCATGGGGGGGGGGAATATGGGGGCTGGGGTGGGTGGATGTACATAATTATGCGTAAAAGACACCCCTCTCCTCTTCAAAAAATAATTAAAAAAATTGAATTTTTTCAAATGTACATATAAACAATCAAATTGTGCAATTTCTTTTGTTCTTTGAAGCATTGGAAGGAAGGGACTTTTCTTAGAATATGAAGTGTAATTGGATATAGGTATATGAAAAATACTCAAGTAATTGGACGATTATAATTATTGATAATCATATTATTACATAGTAAATGGTTTTTTTTTTTTTTTGTGTGTTTTTCTTTTTTAAATTGGGATGGCATAAGTGGTAGTAGCATATTAAGTATTCAAGGCCTAGTATACATAAATATTTAGATATGTATTTCCTTTAAATCCTCTCACTCTTTTTTCTGAGTGTCACAACTATCTACCTACCTACCTACCGTACATACTTATTTCAAGGCTCATCGACCTTTTTGAATACTTAATTGTAATTCATAATAATATTTAACTTAGTTGAAAGGAAATACCACAAAACTAGGGAAAGAAAGTGGAAGGAAAATGAGGGAGAATAATGGGAGACAGCAGCACCAAATTCTAAAAAATAAATAACTAATTCTGGCAAAAGGTGAAATTAAAGAAAGTATTATTATAATATTCGTTAATGGATAAAAATTGAGGAGAAATATAAATCTAGGATTTCAGTGCCTAGAGGACTTTGATTTATTTGTGTAATCATTATATGACATAGGTATCATCATTGGAAGGTTAGCGAAGAGAAGATCCGGGTCTGGAGAGGGAAGTAGAAGAGGGTTTAAATTATTAATTTATTATTATTATTACTCTTTCTTCTTTTCTTCATTTTTTTTTGTGTGTGGGGGGAGGGGGGGGGGGGGAGGGAGGGGCTTTTCTGTACAAAAAAAAAAGTTCCTAAAATATGTATCTATACATGTAAATCAATCAGAGCCTATAGATAAATTTTTTGAGAGCGATGAACAGTTCCAAAGGATTGGAAATCCGAGGGGCGATTCGAAGTGCTGTAGTGACTACTCAATGTTTTAGAGCCGGAGACTGATTGGGGACCGGATGAGGCTGAAGATGAGGAAGTAGAGGATGTATTATTTGTGGCAGATGAGGGATAGTTGTGTGTGTGGCCTGGGAGCGTTCCACCGCCCCCACCTGAGCCACTCATCATCATGCTACTTACTGGATAGTAGGTCATGTCATCTACTTTGGCATAAATGTCCTCTGTGTAACCAGTTCTGGAAAGAGAGAGAGAGAGAGAGAGAGTGAGAGTGAAGGATGAGCGGAGACGATTGCTTAAAAAGGATGGAATCCAGAACTCACTGGTTAAAGTAAGGCACGTGATAGGGATTTTCTCCATTTCGTGAGCAGGAGCAGTCCCGTGCCCTTGCGATGAGAAAACCAATGACAAATCCTAGGAGGAGTGCGCAAATACAGGATGTAGCTACAGCCATGGACAGTTCTTGGGTAGAATAGTGAGGTGTCTCTACAGAGGAAACTCCGTTGTCAATCCTGCCTGGCTGCTCATTTGGAAAAGAAGAGGAGAGGATGATGGAGCTTTTTGCAATCACTCGATGATGATGATTCTCTGACGCACTGTCATCCTCATGAGATGAGTTGAGAGTTTCCTCCTCATCCATCTCTTCTTTCTCGTTGGCATAACTCGACGGACATTGCTTATGACTTCCCTTAAGGACGTCTTGAAGATGCGTTCCCTCATTGATATGGGAGCCTGGTGACTTTAGAAGGGACTCTGAGGAGGGAAGTTCCTCGCAATAAGATTTATCAAGGTTCCATGCACAGTATGGATCCTGGAGAGATACACACTCAGAGCATGAGCTGGCTGAGCTGCACCGTGCTAAAGGAATGGATAAAACAGTCTCAGAGCTCAAAATGATTAATTTCGGACTGTAAGGTGGATCGGATCGGAAAACATGGAGTTTCTCCACTGGCTCTTTAAAAACGATTAACTCTTCTATGAGAAGAGATTTTCCTCCTCCAATATTAAGGATTTTGAGTATCCGGCCTTGTGAGGTCCCAACGAAGAGAACGTCGTAGGTTTGTCCATTTGGGCTCTGGATTTGCTTATCCACTGCTAGGACTCGAAATTGTGTTGGCCATCTGAAAATTTTAGAGGAATGTGGCCCATGGTTAATATATGATAAATTATAGTCAGTAGGTACTTTAAGCACTTACTGTAAATTGGCCTGAACAAAAATCGGCTTTCCTCCAAAGTATGCAGGGACAGCATTGTCCATAATGGAATGTCCACGGATGAAGCTTAAACTCTCTTCAGTCAACTCCTCCTGATGATCTACCAACGTGGCATTCCCTGTTCCTCCAGAACTACCATCCTTCTCCTCACTATCGTTTGATGGAGGAGATGATCGGAGACATCTTCCAGGACGTGGTTTTGGCTCTTTTACTTTTGGAATAGGCAGCCAATTTGAGGATGCTGTTTCCTGTCCTTTAAAAGCTCCATCAAATGTCTTTAGGAGATCCCTAAGACGGAATGCACAGATGGCATTTCCAGAAATGGAATTTTTAGGCGTCGTAAAGACACCATAGACAAGGCGAGACTCTTTTCCACCATAGTTTCCAGTGATAATATCAGAGGTGGACTCTGAAAAGAGGTACAATATTTTGAGAAATGACTCAAACATCAAATAGAAAAGAAAGACCTACGTAAGTGATCAAAGTAAAAGGGATACTCTCCAGGGAGAGAGCAGTTGAGTCGGGATTTAAGGAACGTAGTCCATGTGGAAATGTACTTGTTGGGCCAACCCTTGTCACTCTTACAAACGCGTGCAACGCGGGAATAAATGCTCTGAAATGTATGAAAAAAATTTATAGGTATATTATTTGTCACAGAAATAGATATTATTATGATATTTGGCAAATGAATAAATAAAAGTCAGATATAAGTTCAATGTTTCTAACTATATTTCTTGATCTGAAAACATTGTGTTTCGACGTCCCCTTTTAGAATTAACCATTTAAATTCTAGCCTACAACATATAGTTTAAGTTATGATAAAATGGATACTAATATTCATAATTATATATTAATACTTTTGCTCGGAAGAAAAAATAATTTTCGAGTTTACAATCAATGCTCTTTAAATTTAAAATCTGTCAACTTTCCTAATTATGTTTGTAATAAAATAATTTGTAAACAAGATTCAAAGAACCCCCCACTTCTAGCACCATTGGTAAACAAACAATGACAAATTTATGTGCTTATGTGGTCCTATTATTTTCTCCTATTGGACAAAGTATCGTGTTTTGGGATTGGAAGGATGTACATATAAGTATTTAATCAATAAACTGTGCTTACCTTTCCACAGTTGATGTACTCGACTGCTTGCTCACGGAAAAAGAAGTAAACATACTGTTCATCCGAGAGAGTGCTCACAAAGTTTGGAGCTGCATGGAACAAAATAAAAAAACATCAAATCATTTTTTCCTTATAAAGTACTTTCTATCTAACTTACCATTTAAATGCTTGGAATCAGATTGAACAGTGCGTAATGGATTTTTATATATGAGCGGATCCGAGCCAGAAAAATCCGATACAGTAGCTGTATATAGTTCACCATCTGAAAACGTAATTGTAAAGAAATTAATTAATATATTAGCTATGCATATGAATAAAGTGTTGAGCACCCCGATTCTTGGAAAAAAGTCATTCAGCACTCGCAACATGTTAGTTGACGAAAAAGTAACTAGTTACTCATAAAAGTAAAGGGTACTTTAATAGGTGCTGATTTTTGATTTTCTTCATCAATAATAAACAAAGTATGTATATCAAAAAATGAATTTGAACCTTCTTTCTAATATAATTTGACATACACTAAATTAAACTTTTAGTATTCAGAGAGCAAAACGAGGTACTGAAGCTATGATAACTTATGAGACGACGTAATTTTTGTATAACGACACATTTATCCAACGTTGTTGACTTTTCAATACAAAATGGAAATGAAGAAGCCCTTATTATTTTGCTATTTTATCTCAAAGCAGATTTTATTCAATCATTTTGAGCACATTTCAACAAAAAGGTCGTAAGAAGTTACTTCCCTTAAAATATATATATTGTGTCATCATTTAATTCCAAAGTGTTTTGAATATATTGGTATTTATAAGTCCTTTTTAGAGTCAAAACTTATCTATTTAATACAAAGGTGTGTCCTCTACGAGACTTAGAAAAGAATAATAACAAAATAGATTCATTGTTGTAAACGATTTTGGAGTGAATAACGCTCGCCGGGAAGGACACTTTTTTCACATCTCATAACGATATCAAATAAATGATTCTTTTACCTAAACAAACCATCAAAACATTACTTCTAATCCCTCTATTCACATATCAGACTATACTTTTGTAAGTATGAGAACACATTGAGTGAAGGAAAATGAAGTGCAAAAGAAATCAAATTCAAAATCAAAATAATTTTAAACACATTGAAATAAGAAAAAAAATATAAATATTTACATATATGTATATATATATATAAATATATATTAGAATTATTATTTTTATAAAATATATACATATATGTACATTCATAGTAAGTAAAAAAGCAGAGGGAAAAAAATCCCTTGAAAAGGAATATTATGTATGTATTTAAAAAAAAAAAAAAATTCGATAGAAATATGTATTATTATTATTATTATTGTATTTACATTCAAAAAGGCTTTTTTCGAATTCAACAATGTACTTATTTATGTTCGTTGTGTGTAATATTCTCAATCATTTATTTAAATATAACAATATATTACTGTAGTTCAATATATACATACAATTATATTTAACTATAACAACAGCAAAAAAAAAAAAATCTTTTTATCATTTTGAGTATTTTAAAATAAAACTAAAAAAAAAATAATAAATAAACATTGTTAAATACACATTTTAAATAACAACACAATTATTCAATTCAAATTCTTTCATGGGACTTATCTATATAGAGAGAAAAAAACACCACAATACACTCAAAAAAAACTCTCAGAGTTACACATTTTAATATTATATTAAAATCAGAGACAGAATTTTCTTTTATTTCCTGATATTCGAATATTTTTTTTTTTTGTGTGGAGGGGGGAAGGTAACTTGTGTAGACCCCTCTACTGTTACAGTTTTTTTTTTTTTTTGTATATGTCTGTAAGTACGTATAATGTACATTCAAACATATGTATTACAAGAATTTCCGGAGAAGTTTATTTTTTTTGCCGCCTTTGTTGGGAGTCATTGAACCATTTTTTGTTGTGCTGAATGGTTTTTGCAATTATAAGTATTCTTTTTAAGAAAAGAATAAAAAGAGAAAAAAAATGCAAAACTTACTCTTTCATCATTTTGTATATATTTATTCGTCTAACATAATAATTTACACTCTATACACGTTGTCAGCTGTCTCTACTTCTTTTCTCCTTATTCCTAGAGGTCCTCTAAACGTTGATGAATGAAACTCAAATTATTTCTCATTAAGGGCTGTGAACCACTATCTACGACATACTAAATACAGAATTGTTCCATAGTGGGGCTTCATGGACTAACTATCTATCAACGTGATTTTGAGACCTTTGTTTATTTTGATTTGAGTGAGGAAAGGTCGCGAGATACAATAAATATATGTTTGTGTTTGTGGTGGGCATTTGACTTGAAAAAAAGTAAATAATCATTCTATACTTAGTTCAGAAAGTAATGCTGTTGATCATTAGTAAAAGTAATTAGTTACTCATAATAGTAACGTTGTTTTAATACATTTTATTTTATTTTTTACTATATAAAAGCCTTAGCACACAACCTCTCCTTATTTATGTGTCTCCACTCAATTTTTTTATTTTACTTTTCTTGGCCCTTATATGTATTGTTCTTAATGCTGATTGGTTGAGCTCGAATTAGTTCTTGTTGTTTATCTGCGACTGAAAAATAATTCCATGTCCGGTCCAATTGATTTTTGCCCTTTTTTTTTAATTTATATTCGGAGGAGGAAGATATAATAAGAAACGCGATGTGCTATGTTCATGCATCATGGCTGATGACTCTGATGAACTAATTTTTCTTCTTCCCCATCTTATACGGAATAGGGTAGTACCTTATTATTAGTTTGTACCTTATCGAATATTAATCTATTTTGAGCTTTTTGACTCCTGCATACATATGTATGTACACAAACTGTGGTGGATTAAAAAGAGGGGAAAAGTTTATAATTAACTTGACTGTATCTGACGTGTCTAATCCATCTACTTTGTCTCTCATTAATTTTGTCCCTTGTCTCCCAAATCCCTAGCACCTCTTCCTTTTTTCTTCTTCCCCCTTTCTACCTTTATTTCCTTTTTTTTTTTTAAAAAAAAAGGAGAGGGAAAAAGCGTCTGGCATTTCAATGATTATGTATTTTAGAAAAAATATTTTGCTATTTTATTTATTCTAGTACTTAGAGTATGTAGTTTCTACATACAGATTTTAATAGAAACTTTTATGTACTTTTTTGATACAAAAGGATCTTTCTACTACCTTTTCTGAAAAAAAAAGAGACAAAAAAAAAAGGAAAAAAAGGGAGAAGCTCAAAATGATAAGGATATGACTGGCGTACCTCTCAACCAATTGCTTGACAATTCTTTATTCAATAACCCTCTGAGCTATTCACAACCCCATAGAAGTTAATTTGTATTTAAGCATGCAATGTTTGGAGCACGAATAAGAGTAAATATTTCCTGGTAGTAGAAAAATCATTTCAAATTATTTTGTTACACAACCTCTTTTAAATAGGTAAGGACAAAGATCAATGACAGTTACAGACCTTTTTGCTTTACCTAGTCTCAATTTGGCGGAGCAGGTTTGAGTTATGTGCACTAAAATTGAATACAACATACTTACATCTGTTATTTATCGATTGAATTAACTTATTGATGAGATGTATTTCTAGGTGTTTCGCAAAATTGAATGCAATCCGTCAAATGTTAAAACTGACCCCCGTCTTCCCTATTATGTACGTTTCAATATATAAATAAAAAATATAATTTTCTGTATTCATTTCTTATGAATAACTACACTTTATTGGAGGATGTTTTAGCGTACTTAAAGCATAATTATAATTGCTTACATCTTCATTTATGTTTTTATGGATACAAACTCGTAAGAGTTTTTTTTTATTTTTTTATTCACAATACGTGAATGCATATAAATACAATTTGAAATTTAGAAACACAATACAAATACAATATATAAATATATATATATATATACATATTTTATTAAAATAATGCCCAGAAGAAGGAAAAAAGAAAGGACGGGAAAAAATACAAGCAGGCAAAAAATTTGCATAAATATATAAAATTTCAACTTTAAAAAAAATCTTTTTTTTTTTTTTTTTTTTTTTTTTGTAAATAAGGACCTATCATCTTCATCAGCATTATCTTACACGACTACATATTTACATATGTATATATGTATAAAGAGATATACAACTATACATAAAATATATGTATATGTAACCATCTTTGTTTTATATTCTCAGAAGTATTCTCAAAAGCCCTGCTGCTTATGAAATCAGTTTTTTTTATATGCACAAAGTATAATTTTGAGCAAATTGATATGAATTTCCATGGATTTTAACTCTAGAAAATTTAGAGTATATCTGTACATATTCAAATATTGGCCAATTAAAGTCAGTTTCAAAAAGAATCTGTAGTAATTTGCCAAAGTTCTAATTCCTTTATTACTAATAATTTATTTTCCTTAAAAAAGAAATCATATTTTTATAAAATAAAAAAAAGAAATAAACTATTTTTGCCCTAAAAGAGAAATGAGATTCAAAGTTATTAATGACAATAATTAATTGAAGGCCCAATCGTGGTGAGTGCATCCATCTCTAGAAAATTGTTCTTTGTCACTTAATTATTGTGTTTGACCCTGACAGTCAATGGATTTTAGGGTCTGTGAAATTAAATTTAACTGCCATTACTAAAAAAAATCGAGATCAAAACTTTAGGGGATTGAGACCCAGACAATAGCGGGACTTTAAGGGATAAAGACAATGAGAAGACAAAAAAATAGTTCTTTTTTTAATTTTGCCTTTGAGATCAAGAATTGGAAGGGGTCTCAAACAAAGCAAGACTCTCAAAAATAGATCTTGTGGCCCTGACTGATCTCAAGAGAACAAAATGATCAGAGGCTATCAATAAAATAAATCTAAATTTGAAAATTTCTTCAACACAGTCCTTAAAAATTCGCAATTTTCCTTACACTTTTTATTATGAAGTAAGTTTATAATTTTCATTTAATTTTGTACACTAAAAATTAATAGGTTATCAATTTTTTAAACTCCATAATATTGACACCGGGTCCCAAAAAATCCATTTCAGTTGAATTATAGTCCATATATGCATGTGTAATACTTAATTATAATCTTTGACTGCTTGTCTTTGTTAAAATGATAGTGTTCTCTGTTTTCTACACTGCCTTTTCTTTTTGTTCTATATTTAAATGTACATACTACATATTTAGGTAAGTAGGTACATGTAAAATTAAACTCATTTCGAAATTAACGATCCAAAAAAGTAAAAAAGTTAACTTTTTCGTTCCTACTTTTTAAAAAGAAAGAACAAAAATCATTCTTTTCCTGCAAAAGGGAGAAATAAATTTATATACTATAAGTAGTTCCTTTACCTTTTATTTCCTACGAAAAAAAAAGAAGAAGATCTTTTCATTACTTCAAAAAAAGAAAGAGAAAGAGGAAAAAAATGAAAATTTACTGCAATATTCTGCTTGTAATTTTTAAAAAAAAGAGTGAGTAAGAGGTTGTGTGATAAACAATTTTGTATCCATTATGCACATATTCATAGGCTCACTTAACTATCCTTTTCCACTAATCGTCATTTTCCTTTTTAAAAAGATGAAATCCCTAAATCAGTTGTTTCAAATCCAATTTATTTTTTTAACCCACATAACTTTTCTCTCTCTAGTATTGTCGGGATATTCAAAATTTAGTATTAAGGATTCAAATTTAAGGCACTCAACAGATGACAGTTAGAAAAGTGAGAAGCACTCGGATAAAGTCTATTTCTTAAAGATAAAAAACAACAATCAAACGACTTACATATGTATATTTAATATATGTTTTTAGGATGAAGCCTCACATGATCCAATATATGACTTTGAAATAAACAAATCCCACTCGAATCTCAGCAAATTATTTGTTATTGTAACTTTTTTTTTGTTTTGCCATTGAGCACTGCTACATCTTCATTGGATCGAATTGATGAAAAAAAAAGAGGATAGAGACCAAAATTAAGCAACTGGTTGTTGTTTGCCAATGTCATCAGCCTTCCCAACTATACATAGGGAATTCTGTAGGGCTCTTCACAAAACCTAATTCAAGTTGCATAAATATGTAGAGCGCTAATAACTATGAGCAAGAGTGAATACATCGACAGCTGAGACAAAAATACAATGTGGTTATTGCTGTAGGGGTATTCAACAGCATGTGAAAGGGTGTTCAACCCGTTGACCATGGGTCCTTATGAGACTCTTGAATATGCTTAGGATTAAAAAATTAATTTTGGAGCCCTCATTTGAAATGTCACTGAGGGCCTTACATAGAAAAGCCCCTGGTGTAAAACATATTCTGTACATTTTGAGGGATGATAAATTTCCCCTCTCACTCAACTTCTCACTTCATTTTATCCACTTCCCCGAAACAAAAATCTCATATACATATACGTAAAACAGGGGATTTTAATCATGAAATTGTCTTTTAAAGGCCATAAACATATACATATTTATGTATTAACTTTCTTTTCAGCTTTACATTACATTGTATGTATACATATATGTATCTATAAAATAATAATTTAATATGTAAATATATATTTATTTAAAACTTGTTTATTGCCATTTTTTTATTGCTCTGGATTCTATTCTATTCTATGTATGTTTGTATAAGATGTTATCTATTGGCGAAAGAACTACTCAGTTTTTACATACACTTTCCTTTTACGAATTTTTATAGAATTTATTTGCTTACTAATTCAATTATTAGATACCTACATATGTATGTACATTACATTTCATTATTGATATGTAACTGTATTTGAGCTAAGGTCTAAGGCACATCATCACAAAACTATATGTACATAGTAACATGATGCCCTGTGCATGCACAATTCTTGAATGCCGTATAAAAATCCATATTTCTCAAATAATAACATGAAAATCTACAATCCACATATTGCCAACTGTTAAAATGATTTGTCTTCTGAACTTAAGAATATGTTGTTTCACAATTCTTACATTGGTTAAAATTGACAAATTTCGAGCTTATTTGAAGTAAAGGAATAACTTTTTTATACACAAAGCTATAAAACAAAATGACAAAACGCACCTAAAGACAAGCTACAAGATCTTGGCAAGAAGTAGCCTATTTTTCCGACCAAAACTTATAACATTTGTACGTTAAATTAATTTCTATTTAATATCATCATAAAAGTATCTTTATTACTCATAAAGACATAATTTTAGCAATAGAAAAAGAAATTTTGTCTAAAGTTTTAAGGATAAAACCTCACAAGCCTGTCAAAAATGACCGTTTTTGAACTTATTTTGGACCTTAAAAGTGCTTATGTGGTCTGAAAAAAATATACCCAGATATTTTATTTTTTTTCTACAACTGTTTTTTGCATTCATAGGTAGCAAAAAATAACTGAGTGCCTTTGATCTGAGCCATGTCCCTGAAAACGGGACAGTCTAATATGTACGTATATAAGATAGTCAATGGAAGAAGAAGAAGAGGTTCTGTGATAAAAGTTTAAAAGCAAAATGCAAATCTTTATTCCGTTGTTTCTTTTTCTTCCTCTGCTTTTTCTTCGCTCTCTCTCTCTCTCTTTCTTTAACCTATTCCTTCTATAAAAGCAAATTAATAATGAATTTCGATTAAATTAACGGATTAAATTCTATGCAAAATAATAATAATAATAATAACAATAATAATAAAACGAAAAACGTTTTTAAATGTAAGCAGAAGGAGTAGGAGGAGAAGAATGAGATGATTTGACAGTGATAAATTACACGCAATTTTTGTGGATGTTATTTTTTTTTAGCCTTTTTCTTGTTGTTATTTTGAACATCAATTCAATTAAATAAAATGAAAAGTCTTGTGCCTCTATCTATAACTGTGCTTTTTTTTTTTTACTACATAGGTTGTACAACAAAACTTTATTTCACTCTTAAGAAAGAAAGGTAGAAAGAGAGAGAATAAATACAAATGGTAGGTTGAATTAGCAACCCATTATCCGGTAATATGAATATAGGTATGTAGCTACATACATTGATGATGTTCCATTCTTAGTATGTACATATGTATGTATGTATTTACTTAGAAAATTATATTTATTTGTAATAATAAGGCATGTAAAAGGCCTATAAATAGCTATGTAGCAACATAGACCTGTGCATTTCTAAATATATGGTTGATCCTAATACATACATACATAGGTTTGTTTGAAAATATGTAGAGGAATTACAGCATACAGACATACACAACCCATATTTCATCATTAGGAATGCATAAAAAATAAAATAAAATAAAATACTCTTCATACTCTCATGGAGAATTGAATTAATAATTGTCATTTTCTAAATAATGTGTACTATATATAAAACGGAAATGTAATTGAATAAATGTCAAAATTTGACGTTTTTAAAAAAAATATATATTTAATAATAATAATAAAATTATTATTATTATTTTACCCCTTTGAGTAAATAAGTGCCTCTGCTTTCTTTTTAAATGTATTATGTATAAATGATTCCACCACCTATATACATACATATTAGAGGTCTAAGATGATATGGATTGAAAACAATTTTTCACAGTTCCATACAGTAGTAAGTAAAAATATTTTAGGTGGCAATTTATTAAAAGTTGCTCTTAGATATATATATATATATATATATATATATATATATATATATAACATGCTTTGCAAAGAGAGAGGTTTTTCATCAAAGATTGTCAAATCAATAACTTTTATAATTTCTCTATTAGTTAAGTTTACTTTTTAGCATAATAATTCAAAGGCTACATTTAAAAGTTTATCAAAAAGCTTACATAGATATTTATATGCAAGGGCATTTGAGCTCTTTAGATTTGAAGTTACATTTATACATATATTTATGGAATACAGATTTCGAATAACTTTTAAATGCATTTAAAAGGCATTTTGTTCCAATGACCTACTATGTGTGTCTTGTCTCATTTTCCAAGCTTTTTTTAAAATAATATTCCCCCTCCCCCAAACTCTTCTAATAAATAAGAAGTGGGTTAAAACATATAACACGAGTTGAAATGTTATTATCTAACAAGGAAAAAATATTACCCTCGTAAAACTTATTGTAAACACTTTAGATGGCGCTATTTTTTGTATGTTTTCCTCCCATAATTCATTTGTGAATGTAGAATAAATAAAAAAATAAAAAAAATAAATGATTTATCAAAATCTATGTAGATAGTTTACAGGAGCATTCAAACAGGTTGTAGCCTCACTACATACAAAAAAAAACCCCCAATGCTTGTATTCAAATACTTAGGAATACCTTAGGCATGTTCTATAACATATACACAGCCCCCTATGCACCTAATGCAAAAAGATATATACCTGCAATGGTGTAGCTGGAATTATGATAAGGATCAAAGGGTGTAAGTCCGATTCCATTAAACTCTTTGATGTTTTCATATCTTCCATCCTGTAAAAGAAAAAGCAAAAATTAATAAATGTACATACGTTTGAAATGAAGAAACGAGCAAGAAATAATTACAAGCACAATTATTATTATTATTATTATTATTTCTGTTGTATTCTGTGTACACATTTAATATGTGTATGCATAAAATTTTTATACATATGTTTTGTATACATACATATATGTAAAATGCCTTTTGGCAGAGTAGTAGTAGTAGTAGTCGATGGAGGAAAGAAAAGAAAGAAAGGAAGAGGAGCAAGAGGAAGAAAGAAAGAAAGACACAAATCAGATATATATATATTATATGTAAATGTTTTACCCCAAGTTTTATTTATTTTTTGATGATATTTTAAAATCTCTCTTTATATTTTGTCAAAATATAGCAGTATATTTAGACGACGAAGAACAAAACAAAAAAACTCTCACGCACCATTTTATGCATAGTGAGTAAGGTGTAATAGGAAAGTCTTTTTTAACGAGTAAGGACACCATAAGGGGTGGTTTATTTGTACAACTGTGGCTCAATCTTAAAATCTTATTATTTTGTAGAAAGTCCTTGTCTGTTCTGTTCTGAATTAATTGATATCTCACGTCACAAATTGAATAGAAACATAGACTTTTTGCCAGATAGTGAATAATTAATACAGGAATTAATTTCTTTCCTCACCAATGTGTGACGTCATATATATCAACTTATTCAATAATGCCATTACTCAAACATTGAAAGGTTTTTCGTAGCATTCGAGGACTCAATAAATGACTTTTAAAATTCACTCATCTAAAGTTATTTTCAGTTTCCCGTTAAAAGAAAGTTTTACACCGGGGGTTTCCTGTACAACTCTTTTCTACATACAATATATGTACTATGTATGAGTAACAAATCCGCTTATATGTATATAATTCCTATAGGAGGTAACGATGGGTGTCATTTCAAAGAGAACAATGAAGAAAAAAAAGATGAAGAAAAAAAAATTCTTTTTCTTTTCTCTCTCCCCCCCCCCCCCTCTTATTTCAAGTAAAGGCTTTTTTTTTTTTTTTTTAATTCCTTACTTATATCATGAAACGTCCATATTTGTGCCCTTATACAGGTTCATACTTACATAGGAAGGAAAAGATATTTAAATATCTAGCATGTAAGAAAGGCACAAGAAGAGAGAGAGACAAGACCTTTAGAGTTTGTATAATGACAAAAAAATATCATCAATTAAATGAGTAAACTGTTTTTCTCTTTTACATAATTCACAAAAAAGAGTTAAAATTTAAAATAAAACTTGGGAAATTAATGATGTATATTTAACTATTACATATTAGTGTACGAGTCACTCTAATTATCCCTACGAGGTGGAATGTACATACTATATATATATATATATATATATATATATAAAGTCTAACAAAATTTCATCCAAAAATAAAAAGCTATTCCATAGTTTTTTAATAATAATAATAATAATGAAAACTGAGTTCATTAATCGTATTTTTATTATTATTGATTAAACCTAAAAAGGCTTTTGTCTCAACTCCTTCTTTGCCTTATGAAAATGCTCCATTGAACAATTTGACTGCAAATTTATGTACCTATGTACGCTAAATTAGGTTAAGGGGACATGAATCGTAATGACATAATATGTGCATGTATACAATTTGATGTAATAAATTCAGTTTTAGTTACACCTAAATATTATAGAATGCCTTTATAACGATTTTGATATTTCATTTAAGACTTGTTTTGGAACTTTAAAATAATCAAAAACGTACCTCATTGAACATTTGATATTTATAGAACTGATGACTTTTTACTACCTAAGCAGTACAGTATTTTATGCCTTGTGACTTGTCTGGAATGAACAATGACATTGTATAACGCTTTGTTGCAATTAATGCTGAATTTATTATATTCAATGAAAGAAATAAGTATGACGTCATTATACCGATTTCTATAATATAGAAAAACATAGGACATGTCATCAACAAGTCTGAGTTACTAAATGAGACTGATGTATCCTTGGGATCCATCAAGACCGAGTTTTTCTATGGCACTGAGTCTGGAGGTCAAAGGATTCGAAGAATGGTCAAAAAAATAATAAAAATATAACAATCTTGGCCAATCTGGTCCAGGGTTTCCAGACCCCATTCTAACAACACTAGTGCAATCTTTTTTTATATCTATAAATATATGTCTATTATTATTGGAGAAACTCCTACCCTTTTTGGGTAGGAGTTTTATGTCAAAAATGAGAGAGGTGCCGATAATTTTAGACACACCTGTAGATACAAGTATAAATAAGTTTGATGTTATCGAAAGAGTTGATGTATAATCATGGATATACATACATAGGGAACAAAACTCAATTCTCCTTTCACTTCATACTCAAATGAAAGGGGAGACTGTCAAGTGAGGCATTGAAATAGAGCAAAGAAGTCAAAAATGAAGAAGGGAGAAGAAAAAGCAAGGAAAAGAAGGACGAGAAAACGAAGAAGAGGGAGACATTCAATAATATATGTAATATGTCAATAATCTGTATTGGTTAGTGATGGTTTGAGTTTGATTTGCGTTAGATTCTACTTATAGCCCTGGTACTTCTTTGTCCTTTATTTCTCCTTTCTCTACCTACCAAACATGGAGTAGGCAACTATCTAAATGAATTTATTCGACCTATTACTATTCAACCCTACAAGGAGAGAAAAAAAAATGTAAGCAGTTTGTTGTATAGAGCGTTTTTACTGACGTCAATCATTGCAGAATAAAGCGAAGCGTCACACTCTTGGGAGCATAGACATTGTTATTAAATGAAAATAATGAATTTAGGGAAACTCCATATTCTAATGACTTTAAAATGAATAAAGACTCATAAATATGACCTTACCCAAATCCCCTAAATCGAGGATTTTCCGAAACTTTTGACTTGATTTTGCCTGCAAATCACATTTTGACCTGAAAACAGTCTCTAGCGTCCTTGGACAAACTCAATGGTTGATATTACATAGCTTATGTCCTTTTCTGTCCCAAGTTACCCTTATTCCACCTTGATTCCTAGCCCTCCTGACTGACTGCAATGCTCGGTCAAACAAAGGAGCGGACTCGCGCTCTTCATTGATACCTTTATGATTACTTAATATTTAGAGTCCTACTTGAGCAGTCTGCTATAGAAGGCATTATTCAGTACCAATGTACCTATGTATGATATATGTATTCTGCGATGTGTCAGCAAGGATAGGAAGGTAGGTATAGGCCTATACAAGTGGATAGAATCATATATATATATATATATATATATGTATAAATAAATGCATAAATCTGTTAGGGAAGAAGAGAAGGAAATATTCTCTAATGAGTTCAAAGCAGGAAAGTTTCTCTAATTTCCTTTGGGATAAACAAACAACAACATACACATTACAAAAAATATATAAAATTATAGAGAAAGGCTCACATCAACTACCGTTAAACCAAATATACATATATATATATATATGAATAAATATCTAGGTATAATCATCTTCATATAATTTTTAATAACTCCAGTCTGTTAATATATATGGATAAATAAATGCTCATATCATTTTTCCTATGCCTTTATCTCTCTCTCTCTCGCACAAACATGTGTATACATACATATTTAAATAGTGATGACAGATAGACAGTAGTAGTGATTGAATTCATTAGTTGCCCTCTTATTTAATAAACATATTCACATCTACCCGCATCATCTCCGTAAACATAGAGAAAGAAGTAGATAATAATGGTATAATGAGAGTAAAATAATAAATAAAAAATAAATTTGTTAAATGTTTTCCTTGCTTTTTACTACTTTTTTGAAAAAAAAAAAAAAAATGAGGGCGCTTTATTTTGTTATATATATATATATATATATATATATATATATATATATATCAGTATGTCGAGTGGAATCTTGCCCTAACAAAAATAACGATATGGGAAGAAAGGATATAAAAAATTTGATCCGTTAATGGATTCATCTTTGCCTTTTAGTATGGAAATAACGGATTTTAAAGTCGTTTATGTATGTTTAATTAGAGCAAAGGCTCTCAATATGTGTCTTGCGCTACTGAGAACCACATCTTCGAATAGTAGTTTTGCTGCAGTCCATTTGTATTACCCTTCAAGGTATCACTTGTGCCTAAAAGTTATTGAGTTTGTTTTCAAATAATGAATGCCTTTAGTCTTTTTTTTGTTTCATTCTGATATGTATTAGTGTATTATACAGAGATTATTTTCATTTTTGATGAATCATTTGCGACTCACAAGTTGATAATCTTAAAGGTCACTAGTTTGATGACACACATGCACAAGGCCTATTAAATGAGAGCATCAATTTAGGTATACATATAATTTTGCCAAATAAATATTCATGAAAAAGTTGAGTCCAACACCAGATTGTGTCAATGCAACTTGTTCAAGGGATTCTATTTGTGGTCAACAGTTACATATAAACCCATATAAACGTTTTATTCTAAACTGAGACTCAAACAAAACCAAGATTCTGAGGATCAGGGGCAAGAGCTTAGATTTTTTATATAGAAAAAAATCAATATGGTATTGTCTTGACGTTAAAGACTTTGAGTATTGGGTCGAGACAGTCACAAGACCAACACCGTAAGTACTCATAAACTTTACTTTATATCTTTGAAGAGCCGTCTACTCTTCAAGTTATCTTTTAAAAAGAGAAAGAAAATAAGAGTCTGCTCGAAGGAATTGATCGTAGATCCATTTTCTCCAATCTTCCAACCTTAATAGTAGGGGATATTCAATGCTTTTGTATTGGACAAATACATTTTCATAGATACGAACGTCTGTTTACAAAACAAAAAAGAAAAAAAGAAAGAAAGAAGAGGTTGCGTCATGGATTTGACAGAAAACAATTTGATATTGTCCACTCATCTCATGCTTCTCCTTTATTTCATTTTGAAATTTTCTCTAGGTAGAGATAGGTAAACTAATATAATAATAATAATAATAATATTTCGGGACTCCACAAAATGAATAATAATAATAATAATAAAAATATAAAAGATTATTTTTATATTATTATTATTATTTTTATTATTATTCTATTCAAACTCTCAGGTCTTTAATAACAATATTATTAATATAATGATAATATTCTTTTGATGAAAGAGTAAGGGCTTCTTTGAATATTCTCAAATATGTATACATACATACATACATACATATATGGTTGGTTAAAAGAAGAAAAAGAAGAAGAAAAATTACATCAATCTCCTTCTTTTACGTCTTTTTTCTCTCTCTCTCTCTCTCTCTTTCTTTTTTGTTAGTGCCCTTTATGCATAATTCATATGTATATCCTGCGATTTATATTATATTATATATTAAATAAAAAAGAAAAAAAGGATACACGACGTTCTGCACACGTTGCCCGCATTTCTTTTCCTCTCAAAAAAAGGTGTGTTTTTTTCTTCTCCCCTCACGACTACAATTTTATCTAAAAAGGAACTGGAGTCACTCTCATGAATCAAGATATATGTATACATTGATCAATACACATATTTTAATTTGACTGTATTTGTATAAATATCAATATACATATAATATGAGAAATTGAGAAAAAAAAAACAAATTTAAAGTTGTTTACTTTGTTAGAAGAAGAGGGATTTTGGAGTATGCCCACATATATTATTGGAGCAATTGCATATTGTGTATACATCCATCCAAGTATATCAAGAAATCAGATACTAACCAGAAATGTATGTATGTACACACACACTGCGGTAAGTTTGCTTTTCCCTTTTTAATTAGATGGTAGGAGAAGAAGGAAAAGAAGAAGAAGAAGAAGAAGGCACAGAGGTAAAAGGTTTTGTGGTAGTGGTGGTGATGAGAATGATGAAACTCTTAGAAAAAAAGAAGAAATACATGAGCCTTTTTTAAAATCCGCCACAAGTTTATTTTCCTTTAGGTTTTACCTACATACATATACATATATTTGTAACTATATTACAAAAAAAAATAAAAAATGGTTCAATCAGAAATTCGGAAAGTCAAAACACTTTTGGTCTTGTAGTTTAACAAACAAGAAAAGACCTAATTTTGATTTGTATAGTCTGTTATGAGAAATGAACCCACAAAAAATGTAACTATATGTTCATGTATACATATACACGCAACCTTTCCCCTTTCCGTTTGACAAATAAACAAAGTAATTAAATAAAAGTTGCAAAAGGAGGAAAAGAAGACCTCGTCGAATCGTGCTAATTTTGACAATTAGTTGACTACATTTCCAAATGAGCATGGGGAATATTTTACCTGGTTATACATATAAGTATATCTATGAATATACACGCAACCTTTTGTCTTGACAACAATGAAACAATACACGTATATAATATCCTATCTACATAAGTATTTGATAAAGTTACTATGCACTTGAGATAGATTAATTGATTAAAAGAGACTTTTTAGTTGGACGAGAATGGATTGATTGCATCTAAAAGGCATTGATGTAGTTAGTCCCTACATACATAGAGGATAGGAAATTTATCCATATGGAGAATAGGGGAAGAGAGGCGGAAGGGAAAATATGTCTGAGTCAGAGGAGGAGTGATTCATTCATTCGATTATCATCATCAATGAATTAGGAAAAAAACAACAGCAAAAAAAAAACCTCGAACAGATAAAGGAAAAGAAAACATGTAGCAGCCCAGCGTCTGTTACATGTTACAAACAACCCCTTTCTAGAACAAAAAAAAACAAAATAATGATGTGTTTTGAAATGAAATTATGATTTTAATGTACCATTCTAAATATTCATTCCTATGAAATGGAGTCGAAAGTAATAAACAGTTTATGTATTTCACATAATAGTAGTAGTAAATCTGCTTTCTCTTTAATGTACATATGTATGTATGTATGTATGTACAAATACGGACTAAAAAAAAAAAGGGGGGGGGGAGGGCTCAAATCAACCCCACATGGCTAAGGGAGCTGCATTATCCACCATGACACACAACCATTCATACATAATTTGACTTACAAATCCATAAATCTTTTTTTATTTTATTTTACTTTTGAAACCCTCTCTTTTTATTGCGAGTCTCTTTTTTGCTGCTTCCTTGTGGTAATCCTTTATTTTCTCTGTCTCTCTTTTAGTGAGTGAGACAATAAATGGAACATTCAAATGAGTCATTTCATCTCTGGTGTTTCAGTGAGCAAGCAAGCAAAAAAAAAAAAAAGATTTAAAGAGATGTTTAATATACATATATATATAATGTACTTTTAAAGAGAGTCATTAATTAACAAGAAAACTACAAAAAACAACCCAAAAAAACTTTCCCTTCTAATTATTTATAATGAAGTATAAATATTTAAACATCTCGAAAGAAAGAAAGAACGAAAAAAAAATAATTGAAAGGAAGTTTCATAAGATTTCTATTTACTTGTGCTTAATGAAGGTGGTGATGAAGACGAGGGACTGATGAAGGAGGTTAGAGGGAAGAATACTTTGTCAAAGGTTTATGAGTCTTGCAATATATCTATCTATCCCTTACCACTATAGGATATACTATGCATGTATCATCATCATAATAAAAAGTCGATCAATTTGCCTAAGGCTTTCAATATCGAATTATTACTAGTACATATTTTATATTTTGGTTGGGTATATTTAATAGGAGAGCTCTTTATATTATGAATGTACCTACGTATAATATATAATACATAACTACCATATACATATTTATGTTTATAGGAGTTAAATCCTTGCTATAAAATCAAAATCTTATGCCTTCGTAATCATAATAATACTATAAAGTGTATAAATATGAAAGTACATATATATGGTATATGATATTCCTCAAATTTACCACCCACTTCTACGTATGCGTAGGGAGCAGGAAATTTTTAAAGTGCAAGTCCCTTTGTTCGCTTGTGCATATGTTGAAACATGCATCACGGTCAGCCAAAAGGACAAGGCTATAGACTTCGTATTGTCGGCTTTTGAAGTTACTCAAAGTTATTTACAGGTCAAAATGCGATAAGAAAGCTTAAGAACGCAAATTTGAGGCTGCTTATTTTTGTCAAATGTTTCGTGAAATGGTCGACATAGAGAGTTGGGATAATGTCAATTGACCCCCCACATTTTGTTGATGTTCCCTTTTTCCATCATATTAACATGTGTTTTATTCACGTCAATGTATTCAATTCTTGGTCTTTACATCCTAAGAATACTGTCGTTTGTTCTCTTTTTTGCATGCATTTACATGAGTAGAATTGACAATACATTGTAAATACACTTGCAATTTCATACTTTATATTCATTTACCAATCTTATTTAATGTGAAATTACTTGGCCCAAAGGTGTGCTGGAGGCTGCCATTTTAAGGATAATATTGTGTACATATATTCAAGTATATTTATAAAAGCCAAAATAAAGCTCTTTTAGGAGGTATATTCGCATAGGAACAAGTTAAGTATTTGTGACGTTGATCAAATATCTACATACATTATATAATCATATCTATTTGTTGAAGACCTATTTTATAATAGGTTTCGTGATCTTGTATTTTTGTAACTTGATATGATAAAAAAAAAAAAGAAAATTATTATTGGGAGGTTAATATTCAATACAGAGGCACAAACAAAATTAAAAAAATATTAAATATTAATATTTTTTAAGGAATAGATTTCCTTTATTGAAAGAAAATTGCATGATTGAGGATCCCTAAACTGTAGAAATTAACCATATTTAAGCAGTTTTAGATAAAAAAAGTGCTAATCAGCTGATTATTATTACTGATACTTCAATTAGTCTAAAAACCAAGATCCAATTTTAAAAAAAATAGAAAATAAAATTAAAAACAATTTGCCATAAAATTAGAATTGAGATTCAAAGTTTTTTCTCGCTTAACCATGGAAAGCTTCTTTGACCCTTAATTAATGTTTTTGAACCTGACAAAATATATTTGACATTGTTTTGAACTGTCATTTATTGTCAAAAAACTAAAACCTATCATAAAATTCCATGTGTGGCCACAACCGCCATCAATACAATAAATTTCACAAGTTATAAATTCTCAAAAGTAAAATTCTATAGTCCATGTAGCTCCTCAAAAAAAAAAAAAAATGGTTATAGGTCGATTGTGAATTTATTGTCTACTGGTTGTGAAAACAGGTGTGTGTGTGTGTGTGGAAGGGTAGTTCACCCTCCTTTACAAAATAATAATACATGTCAAATCTAAAAATATTTTGTCAAAAGGGCAAGCTTCGTGGTCAAATTGTGCTTTCTAAAGAATATAAAAGTACGAAATAAGTGTTTTATTACTAACAAAAAACAAGAATCAAAACTTTCTTCATTAAAAAAAAATTATGAATTAAAAAAAATCCCCTGAGAAAATTGTCTCTTCTAACTATAAAATGGTATTTACACGTCTGTATGTTCAATTATCTACCTACCTATGTACACTTGATGGGATTAGGTTGAATAATGAAATTTAAATGCAAATAATAATTATCCCTCTCTCTCTCTGCCAAATCAAACATCCTGAACATAGATTAGCAACCCGTCTGCAATTAAATTAAAGGAGTCCAAATATTTTTCAGTACTGAAGCTTATAAAAAATTGTGGAAGAAGTTGAAATCAAATCTTTAGACAGATGCACTCTTGCCCGGGATATTTAAGGGAAAAGATCTAAAGGTAGAAAAGGAGGGGGGGGGGGAAGAAAGAAAAAGAAAAAATGATGTGTATGTACATATTTGGATGTGGTTTGACTTGATGAAACTTCTTCTTCTTCTGTAGTTTTGGTTATGCATACTACGAGGAGAGGGGGGGGGTAACCAAAGGATTAAGGAGTAAATCTAAATACATTATATGTATAAAAGTTCTTTCTACAAAACTTTTATACTATGAGTAGTACATTTCTATGAAAATACATTTTTCATAGAGATCCGTTACCTTCTCCTAATACATATTTAATTGCCTATCATCATCCAAAGGAAATGAGAGGTAGAGAGGGGGTAGATATCTACATAGTTTCTTCTTGTACATACACGTTCCTTGATAGAGTCAATAAGAGAAAGGGGACTTATTGATCAAATAGTAACGAAGTTTGAGCGATTCAGGATTAGAGAAAACCTTTTGAACTCTTTTCTACCGTAGAGCCCCATGAGAAGGGAATGACGTAGAGGAATGATAATCCTATACATAAATAACTAATGACTCTCCTCCTCCTCCCTCTTCTTCTTCTTCTTCTTTTACTATATCATCATCATCATCATCCATTGAGTAAAGAAAAAGAGAGCAAAAATTCTTAAATCTACTTCTTTCTTTCCATAATGTATAAGATTAGACTTAAAACGGATTATCTTATATATATATATAAACTTTTTTCTTCTCTCTATATATATATGTACATATATTTATTTTTTTGGAAAAATTGATGAAAAATATCTTATTTTAAATTAAGAAGGAATAATAAAATTATAGAAATACACACACAAAAAAGAAAAAGCTCTTCTTCTTGGCTTTTAAATGCGACTCCTATTCCCTTTTATTTATTTATTATTATTATCATTATTTGTCTATTGATAGAATGGATACATTGCCATGGTTAGTTCCTCAAAATAACTAAAATAATCCCTCATAACACAGACTTCATCATAGTGCACAATTTATCTAACTCACTACCAAAAAATAAGTGATTCAATTGTCTTTATCAAAGGAAATTCATTCCGAGATCATACGTATATATATATATTTTTTACCTGATAACATTGTTTTTTTTCCGCTTGAATTGTACATATATGTATAACTATGTTTTAGAGCTAAATAATTCCTGTTTCATTCAAATTACCTCTCATACTATTTGCTAAATTAAAATATAATAAAAGTAAAAAGGATTTTTTGAATTATGATTTTCAAAAGATAATAAAACAAACAAACATTTGAAACGTCTTGAAAAAAGGATGAAAATTATATTCGCAGATATGGAGAAGGATGAGCCATAGAAAAAGGAGGTCTGACAAGCCAAAAAATGATGCAGTCATATTTGTGAACCACTTGTGAGTAACAATTTAAAGAACGGGACCTCAAACCAAATTGTTAAAGGTGGCATTTTACTTACACTAGATTCAATGCAGTGGCTCCCAATCTTTTTTAAAAATCAGGATCTACTTATAATTTGCTAACTAGCCAATGGTTATTTAGACAAAGTGAAATGTCTTCATACTCTACCTTTTAGATTAAAATCGGCGTTTATAATAATAATAATATAAAATTCACATTAATCCAAAACTCTCTTGTGATTTACTTTTAATCATCAAAAGTGTACATTTATTCAAAATTGTTAAGAGCCTCAAAGTTGAAATATGTATATATTTCTTACCTTAAATTGATAATGTCGACACTTGGGCTTGTAGGCATGGGTTCCACAGACAAGGAGCTTCTTTGCCTCTAATTTTGCAAGGACGCGTATGTGGTTTTGACATTCAGACTGCAAATATATAGTAATTTTATAAAAATTAATAAATATGACGCTAATCTTTGTCCATTGTACGATAAAGCAAATGATGAAACTGAATTCAATCAATATATGAGTCGATCACAAATGCACTTAGATAAAGGATTAAAAAGATCACCTCATAAATATTGGCTTTTTGTGAAGAACAACTTTTTCAATAAAATCTTTTTTTTTTATCAAGAGTATGACAAACCCATTATTTATATAAAATGGTTTTATAATATTGCTATGATAGACAGAAATTATTGTTTACTGTTTTTCTTTTAAGAAAACTACCCTAAAACTTTGAGTATATTTTTTTATTATTTTATAATTATTTGTTTACATTTGTTACAAGGTAAATTTGGGTAAATTTCAAGTCAAAATATAAGTTGGATGCAAATTTATATACAATTCTGTAGCGTATTTTCCTGCTGATTTTATGCATAAACATATTTTGAAAAAATATTTTTTCATAACATTTTTTCATATTTTAATATAGTAATGTACTAAATTATTAGTAGCGATTTAAATAAAAAAAAAATATGGTAATTTATAAAGAAAAACTGTAAATACCAATTTTTGCCCCTCATAGTCCAACTTGTGGACCCAAAACTATGAAAAAAATGTCATTTACGATCTTGTGCTAATTTTTTTTGAAAAAAATCGGACCTGATTATTTTCAAATTCCGACCTCTCAAGCCCTTTGACAGCAGCTAACTTTTGTTCAAAAAAGGTCATTTTTTCAAAATGTATATGGTTTGAGAGATCACAAAGATAGCCTTAGATGGCTGGTACTTTTTAATTTTCATTTTTTTATCAATAGGCAGCAGTAAATTCTTTTGTAGAGACAAAATCATGGATTGATCCGAAAACAGAACAGAATAATACTTACGAAGAGAAAGATAAAACATATGTTATCTTCTCATTCCAATATTCAGCCCATCTGGATTTCCCTACATACGTATATATTATATGTCACTCACCTCTGTTTTCCCTTTGACTAAACACATTTCAAACGCTTTTTTTTCAGGTCTCCAAGAGATTCTCTAAAAAAAATATAATAATTAATAATTATGATAAAAGTGACTTTCAATTGATTAATTGAGTATTTGAATATCTTACTTGATCGCGTATTTCCATCAAGTCTCTTGTGTCCAAGAAGTAAATTGTGTTACTGAAAAATCAATGAGAAAAAAATCACATATGTATGTAAACTTTTTATTGTGAATTCTTTTTTTAAAACGAAATAATGAAAGTAATGATTTGCAAATCTCATGATAATAGAAAATGATGAATAGAAAGAAGTCATTTGAAGGGTACGGTAAAAAGTAATCTTGTGTTACATTTCTCAAAAAACATACATGTGTAGCAGATAATTAATGGAACTTTATTCATTTTGACTAAAATACTTTAATTATATAATTATATGCACATTGTATCATTGGGGTTCATATCCAATGAGCCTTTGAAACAGTCCTCTTAATTAAGACATGAGGTATTTTTGGTGTATTTTTTAATATTTTTCCTAAAAATATGATCAAAGTACTTATCACAATCTAAAATAAGTTTAAAAAAAAATCCGTATAATATATGAGTCACGAAGCACAATTAGAAATTGTCGCAAAAGTCAACCAATCCTGCAAATTTCTGGATACACTTCTTGTTTTAAAATTATCGTATATTTTTTTCAGAAAAGAAATGGAGTAAGAAAATTTATGTATGTATTAAATTAATGATTTGAAAGAAATGCTTTACTCCATAAATGGCCCAATTTTTGAGCTACTGCTCCATTAGTCAAATTTCATAGTTGGTACAAATAATATAGTGGAAAGATTTAAGAAATATGGACGGTTAAAATTGCTACAATTGTCTGTAAGTATATATTGTTCGGATTACCGGTAGCTAGAGATGGGAACTGTTTTCAATAATGTTCTAACTTATTTGATAACTTTCCTTAAAATTTAATAATTCCATCCGTTCCATCTCGGTTTACCATACCTTGTCTCAGTGAATAATACAACTTTTAATTTAGTGTATATATTTAATTAGAAAGGTTCCTGATTAAGATGTTTATTGTGTGAAAAATAAAATTCAATTTATTGAAGTAACTTTTACGAGTAACTGATTACTTGAGCAATGAGCTATAAGTGTCGTTCATTTTTTAAACGAATAACTAGTAATGAATAATTTTTTCCTAGAAGTGTGCACAACTCTGAACGGCTACTGGAGAACCGATGCAATTAAATTGACACATTACTAAAGTATTATTGGAACCTTAATGCCTTAATGACATTTTATTTTTATATTTTTATTCGGTATCAGAGCCATTCAACAACTGTTGGTATCCTGATAGTAATAACTAATTCGATTTAATGATTTGAAGAGACAATGATGGAGACAAAAAACAAAAAAAAAAAATAATAATACTTACGTTGCTCCAATGATAAGGATGTTGAGATCCTCAATAATCATTTTGAAATTATTAGCTGTATCGTTGCCTTCGAACCGATTGACGTCATCTGCAAAACAAAAACAAAAATAATAATGGAGGAGAAATAAGTAATATGTACATCATCCGTAAAAGATGTACATATATAAATCAAATAAGAGGAAAATTCGATATCAATCACTCTAATAATAATAATAATAACAAGAAGAAAAAAAAAATATACATTTCAGGAAAAAAATAAAAAATAATAATAAGGGTAATGTTTGTACTCTTAAAAGAAGAAGAAGAAGAAAAAAAAAATCTTATTATACACATGTAACATATACATATACAAAAAATATCCAAAGTTTATTTCAATACATCATTTATCGATTTGTTCAAGAAGAAAAGGAAAAAAAAGAGAAAGAGATGTATGTATGTAAAATCAAATTTCCATGTTTAAGAGTCCTATGTTCCTCGTAGTTCATACATACATACATATAACAAACTCCAACATATGTTATATGTACATATATAACAAATAACTAGTGATCAAGTAAATCTTTGAAAAAGTCGGGAAAGTAAGGAGATTTCTTTTTTAAAAAAAGAAAAAGAGAAAATGATGTATATAACCCCGAGGTTTTTTATATTTCCCCCTTCCTTCCCTTCCCTTCTCTCCTCTCTCTTTTTCAATATTTTTTTTTTTTTTTTTTTTTCAAAAATGTGTGTATATATATATATATAGAATGGATCCATAAAAATCCTCTTATCTAATGGTTAGTAAATAACATGACTATTCCATGGTTGTAAAAAAAACAACTAAGAAAACAAGTCACTTAAGTACATTCATTTAGATGATCGTTTTCCATACATAATATATATATACATTCAAAGAGGCCCCACTTGAGTCCTTTTAAGAAAGACCTTCCCCGGCTTTATACTCAATAATCAATTCGACAGGAGTATTAACAAATTAAATGATGATTGAATGAGTATCTTCCACTTCCATGGAGTGCATTTTGCATGTCTTTACATTACAGTATAAGACACTTAATAGAAACAAAGAGGACAAGAACCATAGTCAAAGAAACCCCCGGAACCATTTCCCATCAACCCACACACAAAAAAAGAAAGAAATCCCTTCAAGGCAACGGATAAGAAACATTTTTCATCGTACTAAATAGAGTAGAGACATCTATTCGATTATAATCATACTATAAAATATATATATATATATGTACATATATAAAATAAATAATGGAGAATCAAAAAGGGATAAAATCACCATATTATACATATAGTCGTCCATAATAGTACTATGTATGTATATTATATGTATGTAGTGTGTACCGTAGGTCAATTTACAATATTTACTTTTCTTTCTCTCTCTCTGTTTTCTTTTTTTTTTTGAGGACGGTCTTAGAGCATTTTTTATATGTATGTATGTATATTTATTTTTAATAGTGAGTAAATATATGTATGCACACACATTAATAGAGTGAGTATATATATATATATATATATATGTAAACAACCACGGCCCAACCAAAGGAGGAAGAACAAACATTCACTAAACATTAGGTAAATGGATAGCAAACAACAGAATTCTCTACTTTTTCTTCTCCTTCTCCATATTTTCCATCCATAACATATATAAAAAATATATTATATGTTATATACATACATACACGGTTCGTTAATTTTTTTGGTATAACTCATTTTATGTACATACATACATATGTGGGATGAAGGCAGTGCTTCTCAAACTCTATGCCATAGAATAACTATCTACATTTTGTGATCAAGTTTGCCATTTGTACGTTCCTTAGCGTTTTATTTAATTTTTAAATGCTGCAAACCCTCTAAATCTACCATTTTCATAAGCTTTTGACTTCATAGGCTTGGTCTCAAATTCAGCCTTCAGGTCCCCCTTAGTCCTCCTAGCTGACCGTGATGCACGTTCAAACCAACAAAGAGTCTCGTGCCATAAATGCACAGATACCAAGGACCGTTTTAATTAATTTTTAATTAACTATTTAGATATAAGTTTTGAGATAGTGTTAAGTTTAAGGAAGGGAAGGAAAATAAGAGTTGGTTTGACTACTTTCATAATTAATTAGAGTACAGTCTCTTCTATATTGTTAAAGTGACATATTTAGATGTAGTCTGGTTGTCAGAGGGTTACAAGTGATCGGCAGTGCTACAAATCCCTTCACTGGAAGTTGATTTTTTTGCAACTTTGTTATTATACTATTTGTTACAAGGAAGTTTCAATTGATGATGTGCTAAAAAGGGTAAAAAATTTCATAAGTATTTACCATCATCTTCAAGAAAGTTTGATTAGCTTTCATTTTGGTGCCACTTTCAATACTATATCATTAATCTATGAACAGTTACAATGAAAATAAATACATAATAACCCGAATTTTCTTACTACAATTATAAGTAGTTTAATTTCCAATTAATTATATTAAGAAATCATTCCTATGACTGTGTCGTCCCTTCTCCTGGATTTCCAACAATTCAAAATCCCTTCAGTCTTCCAAGTTTCTATTAGTTATTGTTAAATGACAATCAGCCCATAAAGTGTACCAGATAGTAGATCCTATAAGATTCAAATTTATTTTTCTGACTTTCTTCGTAATATTACTGAGTCATAAATTGAAAAACACTAATTAGAGTATCCATTATTTTTAAGAGTAACTCACTATTTTTGCTCTAAAGTAAAGTCATTACTATCTTTGACTATGTGACCATTGACGAATAATTAATTAATTCCTTTTTTTAAGTTATAAAGGCAACAAAATGATGAATCAGAGCATTCAAATCAAACATATGTTTATAAGACACTGTCTTCGTTCTCTTTTCCCTCATTATATGTATATAAAAGGAACATATAACCATTTTCATCCTTGCTAATAACACATTAAAGCAGTTTAAATAAATTACTAAAACATTAAAGAAAGTTAAAAAAAAAAAAACTAACTATATTTTTTCGTTAAACACAATAAAAAAACTAACTTTTTATTTTTATTATTATTAAAGATTTTATTTTAATGAAAAATAATAAAAGGGGAAAAACGGGAAAATAAAATTGAATAAATTTTCATGGAAGTTATTTCTAATGACGTTGTTCATACATACATATATATATATATATATATATATTTATTAGAAAGCAGTGACAACAGAGAGCTTATTTTTCGATTATCGATTATTTTTATTATTATTTTTTAAAAATAAACCTTTTCCTCTGTGTCCAATACATTACAAATTGATGGATTTATTCAGAAAGAAAGAGAGAGAGGGAAGGGGGGGGGGAAGAGAGATCAAGAGGAGAAGAGGGCGTTAGAAATGATTTATATGTCAATTGCTTCAATGTTCAGAGGAGGGGGGGGGAGAATGACTTTATACCACGTCATCATACATAATTATACTATTACTACCTGGGAAGGAGAGACATTTGAACATCCTATTAGACTCCCCCCCCCCCCCTCTTTTCTCTCTCTCTCCCCTCTCCAATTAAAATGACTCAGAATCCCACGAGATTCTATGTAATGAAATAAGAGTCTAATATGTATGTATGTATGTATGCATACCCCATAATGTGTCTAATATTTAGATTAGACTTAGAGAGTCGATTTTTTTAATTATAGGATTCTCTATCTATGAGATACAGCTGCTGAGAGATAAATTATTTAGCATGAAAAGTGCATCTATGCAATTTGATACCAAACAGATTGACCCCACTCTGAATCCACTTTATAAAAGCAATTTTTTTTTAGTATTTCATAGATTCAGTCATAATTATACAAATATGATTTAAATCAGCTAACTCTGTAATATACATACATATATAAATATGTATCCATATTTTTCAAATATATGTAGGTTATTCTTCCTTACTGTTTGATACAGATTCTTTTATTATAATAAACCCTTATATTAACATATGTTGGTATGTATTTAGAAGACTGGCCTAGAACATTAATTATACATGGCTCTAATAAAAAAACCGACTCATACTCACTTTTATTTATTTATTTACTCCGATATCCCCTACAAAGAGCACATATTTTGAGAAAATAGCTGCTGTTTTCCTAGTAATTTATATTAATTATACACAAAATATTGGTTCGCATGGCAATTTAATTAATTGTTATGCAACATCACTTATCAGCTTCGTCTCTATAAATGATTTTATAGTATACCTTGTTATAATTTGAATTCAATTCTATGTTTTTATTCCGTTTTAAAAAGAAATGTGGAGTAATTTGGTGTCTAATTACTTCTAAATAAATGTTGTAAAAGCTGTTTTAAAAGAGTTGACGTATATTCCTAGAACTAGGTATAATAACTATCAGTTGTTCCAATTTAATAGTCCAGACATGTCACGGAATATACCTCTCTCTTTTATAGGAGGCTGCTTAAAAAGGCATTAGTAAATGTATTAACCTCCAATTGCCTACTTCTGAGAAAAAATGGTAACATATCAAGCAGGATTTTCCTCTGTGGTAGGCTGATTTAATAGCTATTATGTCATTATGTCTAGATAATAGACTACTGCATGTCTAATAGGGTAAGTATTCAAAGTTGTGTTCAAGCAAGAGACACAATTTTGTATATTCATGCAGATAATGCACGCTCGTACATAAAGGCCTTATCGAATATGTGTAAAAATCTACAAAATCGGCCGGTCAAACTCTAATATTAAACAAATGGAATAATTCCCTAAAAGATTTTGCATCTGTGGGTCATGAGCCATTTAGACAGAGTACAATTTGTATTCATAATATCCGAACCTCTCCCTTGCTAATGAGACCAAGTGGTTGTTGGATAAAAATACCAATATATAGCATGGTAGAGAGAGAAAGGAAAATAAAATCAAGTAATTTTGTTCTTAGTATGTAGCCCTAGGTGAGTATATCTGTGATTTCTTTCTTTCTTTTTCCTTCCCTTCCTTAGAGTGTTCTTCCTATGATTGTTATTGTTATCAGATATTTGGATCTTATCAAAACTAATTAAACATTCCACTCATTCTTTCCCAACTCACCTATAATTATTACTTATTACTGAGCTTATTTCTTTTCTAATGAAACCCGTGATATTAGTATTTAGATGATTATAATTAAATACTAATGTATTATTAATAATATCCAATCTTAAAAATATATGTCTACATAAGTAATTTCAGGCTTTCTTCAACCCACGCATCCTGAAAAAGCTCAATATATATATATTGTACAAGGGCTTTGAAACATAATATTGTATATGTATATAAATATAAAACTATAGTACAACAGCCAAAAAAAAAAACCCCCAAAAAAAAACACAATTTGATTCACTCCTTCTTAGAGCAACTATTGACTTTAAAAGCTTTTTTACTTTATTTTTTCTTACTGCGGATAAAATGTTTGTATTCTATGAGTGTATTTATGTTCATAAAATATCTTGAGTGAGTCTTGATTGATACTAATTTACCATTAAATGGCCTCAAAGAATAATGATTTATCTAACATACAACCATTGCTTGTATACATATACATACTCCTATAAAAAGAAAGATGAATCCCCTCTGCAAGATTTTTCTTCCTCTCTCTTAAAATATCTTTTATTCCCTCATGCAGCAAAGAACACAACTTTATACAAAGGTCCAAAAATACTTGCGTATTATATATATATATATATATATAGGTATGTATGTAGATAATATCTGATGCGTTAATATAAAAGCAATCTTGAGCATACATTGTTATATATTATGAAAAGAAAAAATTCCTAATTCATACATGTTCATACATGTTGAACTTTCTTAATATCTATAAACACCTCATTAATTCAAAGACATACATATTTCCCTAAATTAAATAACTTCACATAAATTAAGAGGCATTATTTGACTCTAACATGGTTTTTTTAATTCTAAAATAATAGGATTTTTCTTTCTTTCATTCGAACCTGGAGTTCAATTTGCAGCACCGTGAATGGGGCAAGTTGATCATTGTAAAGTATCAATGAATGATATTAGAAAAAAAACCGAAGGTCCTTATCCGTATAATTCAACAAATATAAATTCACTCCTGACACTACATCCATCACTTCCAATAACACAGCCTTTTCCCCACTCTTGATCCTTTTTAGGATTTTGACATTTAAACTTTTCCTAAATACACCTCTTTACTCAGTACTTATTACCATCATACATTCAAAAACGATAATATTCTGCTTTTTTAAGCAAGAAATTTGATTATTTAACCCTGAGCAACCATTTGACTTCAAGCACTTGATATCTTACAGACTATCCAATCGATTAACAATTAAAAAGGTCTTAAGAAATTAAGTGGACATTTGAATTTCAGAAGAAAGTTATTTGGCTGTTCTCACCACCCTGTATAATAATAGGACACTATTCCTAAAAAGACCATAAGCACAACTTGCCAGATAATGAAAGAATGCCGTCTAGTCCCTCTCTCCTTCTAGTTGAAGAAGACATATTTGTCATCCATATGTTGTTTTTTTAGAAAAATGATTTCTAGCCTATTTTTGTGTTGACAGGCTACACGTGTAACGATCTTTTCTTAGTTAAAAGTGTGCGTTTGATGTAAATATAGAAGAATGAAATCAAAAATAAGGTTTTATTTTATTTTTATTTTCTTATAAAAAAAAAAAAAACATCTACCATTTGTCATTTTATGATAAAGAATGGATAAAAAAAGAAAGTAAAAAGAAGAAGTGGAAACATATGTTGAAATATATGTATGTATACAAATGAAGATTAATCGTTAATGCAGTTTAAAATGAGTTGATTTTTATATTATATAGATACATATATATATAATATTTTCATTTATCTACTTTCTTTTATTTCATATGACAAAGTAAAAAATAAATTATTATTAATAATATTCAGTTATTATTAAGCAATTCATTAATTTAATATGATATAAAGTAATTAATACACAATTAATAGCTGCATCTGATGTTTTCCATGTGTCGACAATGAAACATTTATAAAAGTAATCTATATATTTTTTGCTTTCCTTCTTGTAATTAGTATTTTACTTCAATAAAATACAAATATGGATGGATTTAAATCAAGGCTGTATATGACTAAACATTAAAATTTAATATATATTTGCATCCGCTGTTGTTTTGTCACGATTAGTTTTTTTAGATAAACAAAAATAGTTTAGCTCTTTTCATCAGATGACTCTTTTCTGGCTTGAAACAGGCGATTATTTGTGTATCATCAATTCATTAGGTACAACAGCAACACGAAGCAATCTTTCAACGACAATTTTTTATCTTTTCTTATTGAAAGTCGAGGTTGCGGGGGTGATAAAAAGCTAGTCGTATATTTAAAATTGTTTATAATCTTCAATTCATGTGCTTCCTTGTATCAACACATGGGAAACTTAATTCAACAGTTGAAAAGTATGCAAGCTACATACATCATAAATATCTCACAACTTGTCTTTTGAAAAAAACAAAAAAAAAACAATCAAAAACAAAAAAGGCCCAAAATCCGTTGATAACTGTTCCCAAACGTGAAATTATTCTTCATCATTGTTCAGAGCATAACAACAGATAATTCTTCTCCAACCAGTTCACGTCATGTTCATAATATGAATAAGAGGAAGAGAAACTGTATAAAAATCGACAGCATACAACAAATAATACAGTATAAATTTGTATACATATTTTGGGGTAACACTCTGACAACTTACACTTAATTTCGAGACTTTTTTTTTCCGTCTCCTTTTTGGTAGAATCACAATGAAGATAGCATTGTGATATTACAAATATGTAGGTATTTTAAATAAAGTTAAATTTCATGTTCTCCCCCCTATATGTAACACTTTTAAAAAGAAGAAAACGAAGGAAAAAGGAATCCTTTTGACATCAAATTTTTAAATATTTCCTCCCTCAATTAGTCATGAATTCGTTTATTTATACTACACTTTATATTGACTTATTCTACCCTTAACTATGTTATATATATACATATGTACTCTTTACGAAGGGTGGATCGAGGGGACCCCCCCCCCCTTTATCTTCTATGGACTATTTTTGACTTTCTCCTACCCCTTTTCTTATTTTTCTGAGTAAGGGAGTCGTCGTCCCTTGTCCATTAATCATTCTTTGAGCCCTTCTTCTTCTTCTTCCACTTATGTTCCGTGTATCCAATAGATAAAAGGCAATTATAGAGAAAAGACCCCCTCAAAAAAAAAAAAGCTAAAAAAATATATACATACATAATATCATTATGTATGAGGAATTAAGTTTTTTTTTATATCTTCTTCTCCTTACCCAAGAGGGCTATTTATGTCTTATTTATTGACTCAAGTCTCAACTCTTTATCTCTCTCTCTCTCTCTCTCTCTTGCTTCCTGACCAATCTTTTAATTGTAGGATATTAAATCCATTAATCAATAATCAAATGTATGCATACTCAATCCGTGCAGCATCATCCATCTTTGAATCATCTACTTATTTGAATATATACACACACACATAGATTATTTTACATAACATATAACTGCTCTCCTTATATACATATATAAGAAGCTTACGGTTCAATGAGTCTGATATTCAATCTTTTTGAGCACACACGAAAAAATAATCACAATATATGTATGTATACAAATATAAAAATGTGAAGAAAAATCAATTAACTAAATTGAATTTTTATTCAATTATAATTGATATTTTTTGTGGAGTCAGTTGTTTTTGTCAGTAGTTACTCTTGTAAAATGGGCAGTGCTGAAAGTTCCTTCTACCTTTCACATATTCGATGATAAGAATAGTTCAAAGGTTGGACAGTAAATACATATAGATGATGGTGAAATATGAATCTTTGTATCTTATATATTTGCTATGAGTCAGCAGTATCTCCAGAGCATTAACAATTATTTTATTGTCATCTGTCAATATGTTATTTAATTATATCAATTTTTCCAAAAGTTGATCCTCTCTTAAATCTTGAATGTCATTTTGCTAAGAAATGAACATCTTAAATAAAAATTAATCTAAGAGTTTGAAAATTAAACAAACTACATACGTCATTAGCTCACCACCAGTTATTTTTTATTTTTCATCAGAATATATCAACCTGAACAAATTTCTATAGCAGACTGCTTATGTAGAATACATTCAGCATCAACATATGTAATTAGTAACCTCAAATTGCCCACACACAAAAAAAGACTTTTTCCTATATATATATTTAAGAGGTGGGTTTAATAGTTTTCAGAAACCATACAGAGGAAAAAAACTTCTTAGTGTTACACCATTTTTTTTCTTCAAGGAAAAGGTAACTAAGTAGACAGTAGCCCACAGTGTCTCCGACGGATGATGAAAGATTGAGAGATACAAATAAATATATCCAATAAGACTATGGTTTGTTATTGATGTAATTCTCTAGATTCGCCGTGGATTTTAGAGCTGTAAATAATATACATTTGATGAAGAGCAGTGTTAGTAGCTATCATGAGGTGGGTTTTGAAGAGAAAAACCACAAATTCATATTATGTAAATCAAGAATTCAAAGTTTTAATTGCTAATATAGTTATTAATTATATGTGAACGCTGTGTATTACTCCAATACATACGGTTAGTGCTACAAATTCTCCCCTCGAGAACTAAGTACCTAGTAATTATATCAGCTTAACAAATAACAAAATGACAAATTATGTACAGACTGCCAACTCCTAAAAATATTGAGCATGAGTAGTAAATATATATAGGATTTACAGCTCTAATTAGAGTCTGGGTCCCTCCAAGTCTTGTCGTAAGAAAAGATAATCAAAATAGTATGGACTCTATGTATGTATTGCGTATACATAATGATTAAATAAAAAGTTACGCAACCTTTCTTGTAATGGTAATGATGATTAAACACTATATTGACATGTTTTTTACAACTTTTAAAATGTTATTTTGATTAAAAAGTTATATATACATGTTATATACATATATGTAATATCTAAGTTTATATAACCAAAAAAAGACAACTACAACAACAAGAACAACAACCAAGTGAGGTCCTCTTAAATAAATAAACTGTTTTGCAATTAAAATGTGTATTTTTCTTCTTCTTCTTCAAAGTATATATACATATGTATGTATTTATATACTTATAATATGTACATCCAAAAGGTAATGCAGGTAAAATGTATAATTCATATCCTTATTTCCCCCTCCTTTTTCTTTACTTTGAAGTTTCCTTCTTTGCTTCTTCTCCTTTCTTTTTTATATATTTAAACATACCTTTACATTAAAGTTATATACAAAAATACATGTATACAAATAATAGAGAGAGAGAGAGAGAGAGAGAGAAAGGGTAGGCTTCTTAAATTTTTTATTTTCATTTTTTATATTTTTTACTGCTTGAATAGAAAAGAATCTCAGTAGCAGAAGCAGCAGCAGCAGCAGGGCTTTACCCACTTACATATGTACATTTGTACATATCTACATATACAAATTTCATCATTAATTCATATTCTGCATAGATTTTTATAATACATAAAATACCTTTTATGTACATACATATGTGGGGATGTACTTACATACACTATGTATATGTATGTATGTATATTATATAAAATCGTCTTCCCAGTTGAAAATGAAAAAAGATTATATTATTTATTATTAATGCCTATGCTTTGGTATACATTTATATACATAAATATATATATATATATATATATCTACCTGCCTACCTTTTAATGAGTTTTTGTATCTAATTAATTTCTGCTCTAATTTTTTTAATATACATATAAACCTACAAAACAATTATACGCTTTTCTTTTCTTTTTTTCTTTTTTTCAATTAAATTAGTATTTGCCTTCAAAGCAAATGACCATAAAATTAGAAAATAAATAAAAGTCTTTTTTGTCAAATGTACATTTTATAATAATAATGAATCATATGCAATATGAGCAGGTCTATGAGCAGTTCCCTTCTATAAGCAAGGACAGGTTGTGTAACTCAGCTCTTTTGACTTTATATATGTATATGTGTATATATATATTTTTTTTGATGATCCATAAGGAAAGGTCTCGTTTGCAAATAAATAGTGTTAAATGCTTATTTATGCAAAAAAATAAATAATAATAATAATATTATTATATTAATATCATGTGGCTCTTCAGATTCTCAGGTGTTAATATTTTAAAAGATTTGACTTTCAACTCCTTTTTGTCACTCAATTCTTTGGCATAAAACTTTGAAGGAAGGAATATAAGGGCGGCTCAGTTGTGCAATACAATTATTATTATTATTTTTTTGCACACTTTTTATTTTTGTCTAATGAATATCTAAATAATTCATGGGTTGTAGTAGTTGTAGTAAGTATATAATTGAACCATATTCAGTTATGGGTAACTAGTGCAAAATGACCCATCTGTTCATTTTAAATAATTTTATAATTCCAATACTCACATACGCACGTTTGTATGCCTGTACATTACAAAGTAGTAGTGGTAGATTGGAAAGCAAATAACATCCTTACACAGATCAAACTTCCCAGAGTAAGACCACCATTCATACCTACGCACACACACACACACACACACCTATCAACACATACATATAGGCATTTTCATGTCAAAACCTCATTAAATCACCTTTCTCTAACACAAGCACACGACTCTTGTTATTACTTTTTAGTAATTTAGCACTCTGAAAATAATCTTTAAGATTAGGATTTCTCAAATGAGGTTCCATGTGCAACTTCCCTCCTCTTCACTAGAACGACGACAACAACTACTTTTTAATAATAAAAATAATAATAATAATACAATTTCTTATCTTTAAATTGTAATTTATATGAACATATGGTCATAAATGAAATGGCTCATATAAAGAACCTACTATGTATATACATACAAAACCATTGGCATTACTTTTACTTTTTTTAATGAAAGGGTAGTGGAAGGTTGTAGACCTCGCATTTGTGTAAACAAATCAATTTATGATATATTATTATTTTTATTATTATTATTACTATCAATAATAAAAATGTTTTTTTTTTTTTTTTTTTTTTTTGATTGAGGAGTGGTTGAAATCCACGAAAAATATGGTCTTGATAACAAAAATATTTTTGTAATAGACTATAATTTATCTACCATTGAGGTAGTACATACATAGATATTATTATTATTATATATATACATATATATATAGCAAGATACTTATTATGTATTATAACCATAGTTGTTGTTGTTCTTTTTCCTCTTTAAAAGTTGTTCTCCCTTTTGAATGAACATTTACAGAGTATTTTATTTTTTTAGTCGGATGTTCAATTACCTTCCTGAATTGCTCCTTCTCATTAATTCCTCTAATAATGATATTTTTTTAAATTCAACATATCTCTATTACTAATCAGTTCTAATACCAGACCTATATCCAAAAAGGGATACAAGTAAAATTAAAAAGGGGGAAGGGTACATACAATTAGACAATGAACAATTAACATTAGGTACAATAATTTAGGATGTGCTCTGAATTATCATTATGTAGAATACTTGTACAATTTTAGAGCTTTAATCAAATACATTTTCAATGATGTGTATATACATGTATTTGAATTGGGGAACACAGACTTCATTCGGGAGGGGGGGGGGGAGAGGGGGCATCGCCCCATATGCCTTTGACAGCTAAAACACTGCCTATAATAAGTAAGGAATAGGCATGAGTTGGAGAAAGTACATAGACAGTTTGAAGAAGCAAAATGATACCAAACGAGTATATACTTTGACCTTAAAAAAGGGCATTGTTAACATTTCTGCCTCTTGACTCATAGTATGACGACCCTGGATAGTGACGTATACTTGATTGTTGCTCAGTCAAGTTTAAAAAACGTTCAGGCCGTGTAACAATTGGCTCTAAGGACTGACACATGTACTCTATATGTTTCAATTTGAAATAATTTATATTCTTTATTGGTAAATATAATTAACCAGCAATTCGTAGTGTAGTAAGCTGGATAATCAGTTATAGTTAGTTAAATGAGATGTTGTCCATAGTATTTAATGTCACCTAACCTCTATACCATTTTTTTTTGAAGGGTTGTTTTAGTTTGAAAATAGCCTATATTAACCTTAAAAAGTCCATTTTTTTCATATTTAACATTCAAAACGGGACACTTCATTGTCTCTGAGGATTTATTTTGACAATGCTTGTATCTAGGAATGCGTGATATTCTTGTATAAGAGAGTATAAAATCGTCCGCGTTAGAGATTTTCAATGAATCTCAATACTGTGATACACAGTTTAGATACGAACAGAAACGCTTCGTTAGTAGTACTTAGGTATTTACTAGCTAACTCCATTAATAATTTATGGAGGCGACTGTCTTCCTTCCGGTTCCTACGGCCCTCTAATGTACCTTCAAACAGATTGTGATATTACATATACATACAATTACTGCGTTAAAATTTATATTGTATCGAGTTCCTATCATTAGCTGTGAATATACCAAATCGTATTTCTCAAAATATTTGACATTCATTATTAGGTATTTTTAATTCAATTCCCAATATTTTTGCAAGCAATGAAATGACATACACAACAACTACAAAAAAGTATATTACATATTTACAAGAGTCAATGCTTTGCTTCTTCTTTTTCGTCTTCTTTTAGTTGTTCATAGGTTGCTAACCAATTAATTTAATCAAAAGTTTTACATATCAACTGTCTCAAAAGTTATACATAATGTATGTATAGTATATATATGTAACCATATACATACATACGAACAAAAAAAGACAAAAAAAACAACAACAACAACAACACGGTAGAATGATGAATTAAATTAATTCTTTAAACAACTCGAATGTATCTTGTTATATGTACATATATTGCTGAATGTGTGTGTATCATGCATTAACTGTACGATGACTTTTTTATTTTAACAGAATCATTTTAATTTTAATCTAATTGAGAAAGGTAGAGACTGTCAAAAAAAATAAAAAATTAAAAAAAGCAACCACAACAAGGAACAAAAAGAATAATTAATTGACAAATTATTTTGAAACTTAATTCTAAATATATTTGTACAAATTGCTTTTTCATTTTATTTTATAAATGTGTACATTCATAAAGCTATGCTCCTGCCTTTCAAAGTTGACAATCTATATACATCTATGAAATGTACAGTAAATTTTAATTTTTTTTGAAGGTCTTATTCTCTAAATTTGTTTTAAATGGTCGTGTAGAGCAATGTAGCAATTTAAAAAAGATTTTTTTTTTTGAAAATTTCATCTTCTTCTTTCATTATCTTCCAAGATAAATTGAGATGATAAAATAATTTTTATTAACATTCCTAGATAAATAAACTAATTTTATTATAATTTACTTAAACTAAGTTTCTCCAAAATGTATTTTGAGTTGTACTGTGCATAACGCGCGTGCATTTCTTTTTCCTTATAAATCAGAATTAATTACAATAGAACAGTATTATGGAAGGCAATGAAACGATTTTGATTTTTCATTTAAGGCTGCTCGTTTTTTTTGAATAAATGATTCACTCGTAATTATTATATTATTTTATTGTTTATATACAAAATTGAATGTATAAACATAGGAGCACTTTCAAGAAGTCCGATGCAATGTACGAAGTAGAGGAAGAGGAGTATGTGGAAATAAGATATAAAGAGAAGAGGGATATTTTCTCTATTGTTATTATTATTATTATTATTATTCCCATGAAACTCATAAATATTGTGTGTGTGTGTGTATAACTATTTTCACTATTTCATTGTTTGTTGAGTATTGTATGTATGCTGTATGTACTTTAAAGGGCTATGTTGTTTGTATGTGGTGTTATTACAATAATAAACTTTCACATTCTTCTTTCACACTCCATTCTTCGTCTTTACATTATTGTCATTATAAAGTTATTTGAGTTATGATTGCTTCATTGAAACACAATTCATTGACTGCAGAGCGCTCACTCCATCTACTGTTGCAAAACTGTATAAATTGTTGGCATATTATATGTATTAATCATAAAAGGAGCGAAGAATCTCAATTCATTCAATGGTCAAACCCATTGCTCAATGCTATAATGGTTGAATATGTACGAACAGGGTTACACACCCCACTCCCATTACAAGAAAAAAAAAACCATTTTATTGGCGTGTATGTATATCAGAGAACTTTCTTTGAAAAACAAAGGAAATGTTACAAGTTAACACAACCATACTGATTTTTTGCCTACAATCACGTGTTTTATTTGAATTATTTGCTGGGAGTGAAATTTATATATATTTCTAATAATTATCTACTAATAAAGTGGGTTAAATTGAAGGGATGAAACAGATGAATGGCAATTAGTCTTAATAGTTGGGTGATGGGTGAGATTAAGGTCATATATGGATATGTGAAAAAGAGCTCCTCTCAGCCAGCCCTAATCATTTGAAAATCGATTCAGTTGTTAAGCGTTATTCATATATTAATGTAATATAATCTGGGGTTTTTTTTTTCATCCTCAATCTTTCTTAATTAGTTTTGATAATTACAAAGAAGTTAAAAATGCCTTTCCAATGAAAATACACATTTTTAATTGTATTAAATAAATGTTGCTTTGGGATGGAACAGCAAAGTAATAATAACGGGTTTATAATTCCCTCTTTTATTGGAAATTTGATAGCATCTCAACTAACATGATGTTTTGTAATGATTTACAACGTCATTTCTGACATTTTTTACATATCTGCTCAAATGTCAAGGTACATATATGATATTTAAAAGCCCTCTCCCTCATCTTCTAAGGGAAGCTAGTTCCTGTCCAGTGTTGTTGAAATTTTTTTTAAATTACCAACATGGTGCTACATATATGTAGGTACTTTAGCCAAAATGATAGTGCTTTTTTAAATTAAATACAGTTCAATTTTGCATAATAAAGTTCTTTAGGAAAAGGAGATATTAATGACATACATAACTTTTTTTTTTTTCTACAATGACAAAATAAAAGAATGTACATATATTTTTTTTACGCGGACAAAATTAATATATATTATATATTAAGAGCGGGAAAAAAAATGATTTATATTTTTCCCCCTTCCTTCTACACATATAGAGAGGTTGTGTAGTGTTTCTCACTTTTACACACATATATATATATATATATATATATATTGTACTTTATTAAATGGGATATAATCTTATTTCTCAGATATGCAAAGCTATAAATTCTTAAAATTATATTTATAATAAAACAACACAGTATCAAAATATGATCAAGAATAAGGGAAAGGGGAAATAAAGAGAGAAAGAGAAAAAAACGAAGTTCTACACTGCACCATATTTTCTCTATAATAGTTTTACTAAAAAAAAACGGGGAAAAAGAAAAGGAAGATAAGCAAGAAAAGTAAAAAAAAAATCTTTTTTTTTTCTTCTGATAAATCAATTTAATCTTTAACATAAAATTTAATGAAATATGACGTCGTTCCTTTTTCTTTCCTTTCTTTTAAATTAAATAAAATAAAAACAATAATTTGTAAATACACATATATATATATATATATATATATTTCTATTTTTATGAGGTAAGACTTAAAATAAACCCAATAGGCATATTTATAAATAAATAAGAAAAACCAGTGCAGAATTATTTTAAAAAAAAGTTAAAAGAAAACCAAAGGAAAAATAGAAAGAAGTTGCGTGAGTCTAATATTAATACATAGACCTTTTCTCATTGCAGAAATTGAAATCAAATTAGTATGAAGGCTAATCCTATTAGTCTCCTGGATTAGTGGGACAGAGTTAGAAGAGTAGAAAAAACTTTTTTTTTCTTTCTAAGTAGATAATTCCAGTATCTTTTTATTTTCTTTTTAAAGAAAAGAGTAACAAGATTGAATATAAAATAAAAAGGAGTAGATGGTTTTTTGGGGTCAAAGAAATATGTACCTCTCTAGTTGGAGTCTTTTTTAACTGATTAAAGTTCAATGCTATAAGAAAAATAATAATGAAGATAGGTAGGCTATGAAACAAAGTGAGGAAACGAGGGCCATAGGATCAACTTTTGTACAAAATTTACTTGGCTAAGAGTTACATTTTTTGTTCGCTAGGGGATCTCAATTAATTCATAACAAACAAATCAACCTTCATCTTGTTAACTTTAAATTAAACAAGGTAAGTTCTGTTAAGGAAATACAAATATAAATATTTACCTCAAAAGCGACATTTTACGAAAAAAAAAAAGAAGTACAGATAATGAAATTCTTCCAGCTAACAGAGACAATAGCTACTTCATTGAATAGATTTAAGATAACCCAGCGTATCTTAACACAAAATTAACATAATGTCAGGGTCAAATAAGCACGCTTTAAGACCAGGCTGAGTACTTCTTAAGACTTAGAGTAGAAAGAAATACAAGCTCATTGGTTAATAAAGCAAATACAATGGAAACAATTACTCGAAATAATTAATTATTAGTTAACGACTAATTAGCTAACAAGTACATAATTTTCTAACGTATGAATTTTAATTCATTTTCTTCCATCTACTTATTTTCTCATCTATGGTCAATGCCTTTAGCTGTAAATATAAAAAAGTATAGCAGCTTGGTGCTGATATGGTAAAACGTCATGACAGCAAAAGCTGATCCCCTCTCAAACATTCATCGATTTGTCAGAGTTACCATGCCCATTTTATCTTCTTTTTTTCACAGCTCATGGCCATTTTGTATAGTTCAAGGAGAAGGCGAGAGTAAGGCATGGTGTTACTATTGAATTAATACCCTTGGTAACATCAGCTACATACTAATTGTTCATATTATAGGATTAAAAAATATTATACAAAATATATCAGGAATCGAAAAAGGTTTAATAAATTCAAATATGATATTGATATTTTTCGCTCATATCATTGGTATCTATTGATGCTCACGTCACAGTCTGATATATTTATACATATGTAGTAATAATATAATGATGCCATGGAACAATGTAGATGTCTTTTGTGTCCGATTCGGAGTTAACATTTTAGAACTGACACATACCTAGTTTGTGCGTTTCTGGAATTTTCCTTCATATATCAATCAATGTAAAACGTCTATATACCAATGACAACTTTGATACTGGTAAGCTATGCATTAATTAATGAAAAGAGTTTAGAGGGAATGAGTTAATTAGGGTGTACACTGCAAACAAATCTTAAAACTCCTCATTTTAAAATCGTTTTGATGTACATATTAGGTAATGGATAAAATGTTCTATTACATATATTCATTTATTTTTAAACCACCGCCAAAAAAGAAAAGAAATACAAAAATAAACTATAAGAAACATCATGTAGGTACACATACACACATACATGGTCGTCATAACCATATATAATAATGTGCTATTCACCAAAGTTCCTTGGTTGGCTGTCAAAAATGACAGAAACTCAATTGAACCCCAATAAGAATAACAACAATAAATAACATGGTCCGTCCGTCCGTCTTTATTTTTCAACACCCTTTCCTTTTGTGCTCACATCAAACTACAAATGAATGAATGTACCTAGAGAAGAACTTTAATCAAGAGATAGAAGTGTAAAAACGAAAAAACAAAAAAACAAAAAGTGGAACCATGAACTCAGTGTTCAGACATTTGAAGTAAATACATACAATGTGAAAAAGATGTAAGGAGACAAAAAATGATAAATGAGGAAGGGGGGGGGGGAGGAGGAAAGGAGAGAGAAAAACATTTAACCACGTCGTGTATCTTCAAACTAAATACTCATACTTAAAAAGATAAAACAAACACTTTGCTAATTGAAGAGCTCAAGGTACACACAACCTCCGTTTAGGGGGAAAAGCCTCCTCGTTTCACATTGAATGTTTGCAAGGATAAGGATCATGATGAACCTTTCAGGGACATAAATTTAATTCCGGACTACCTACATGAAACTAGGGCTTATATGAAAAAATGAAATCATCAATATGTATCTTAAAAAAAGAAAGTCAGGAGAAGAAGTCAAATTAACAGTTTGTAGTTACATACTTGCCCATTGAATATTTTTGACCAGACCACGTAATTTAAGGTATGTAACATCAATATTAGAAAAAATAATAATAACCAATTAAGAATTCCACGATGTACACCATTTTATCCATTTACTCTGCTATGGTTAGGAGTTCATTTGTAGCTCAAAAGTTATACTCCAAATGTGAGCCGGTTATGGGTTGGATAGTAATTATTGCTTCAAATTGACTTGATGGCTATTAATTATGATTTAATGAACCCCTCGTGTATTTTCTGTTCCCGTTCGATTAATGATCTAATTGCGAATTACTACATATATCATTAACTATTATCTATTTATGAATCCATTCATCATTCCACTAAAAAATTTGGTTGCATTGAAATAGATATAATATCTATTAATATAGAAATTAATTGATTCGATATATGTACATCTATTTTTTATATTGAAGTCCATTGTCTGGAGAAAAATGATAAACGGCTTCATTTTATTTCTATTCCATATCTTTTTAATGACAGCTTCACAGAATAATTTGCAAATAGTGTGAATTATGTAGTTTGTGAGAAGAAAAATAATTCAATGGAAGATGAAGACCTAGATCGAGCAATATAACAACTCAATAATTAATGGCATTAGGCAACTGTTCATTAAAAGATGTCTCTAAAAATTTACTTTAGGGCAAGTAAAATGTTTTTGTCCTTAATGGTGGATAATAGAAGTAAAATTTGGACACAGAGCTTTGACTGAGTTGTTCTATCTACTCACAGGTATAATAATTATTTTATGTAATAGTTTCCTATACAAGTTCATTTGTACGTGGATAGAGTGTATATCCATTATGTTTCCCGCAACTTTAACATATATACATAGGCACACAAAGTTACTGGCAGAATATGTAGTTACAATATGTTTATGTAATGATAAATATATTTTTGGAGGAAGGTAGAGTAGAGGAAGGCACCACTTTCTTCTTCCATTTTATTTTATTTTTTATTTTTGTATAATACAAACATCCAAAAGCCATTTGAATATACACATATGTATGTATTTATATATGAATAAAAACAAACAAATGTAAACGTTCTTTATGATATATGATTTAAATAAATTTATTTTTTTGTGAAATGAGAGAGTTAAAAGAATAGAATAAACATACATATTTATAGAGCATATACATATACTTTAGTATGTAGATTGTACATATATAATATGTAGGTCCCTATGATTCCATTATGATCTCTTCTTTCAAAAAAACGAAAACAAAACAGTAGTTGTTTAAAAAAAAAAAAAAAATACCAGGGCAGTGAGTGGATGAAACATGAATGTACATAAATGTTTGTATAGTAATACTTCTGCACTCTGAAGGTCATTTTGACACCAGATGTCTCTTCATCCCAGTTTTTATTTTATTCTTTTTTAAAAAGAGTAAACTTTATAAGTGACCTAACATTGAAAATGAATATTATATTTAAAAAGGACTCACAAATATATATATATATATATATATTATATGTACAGATATGGAGACAGGGAATCCTCACCTTACAAATTACACCTTATTTATAGACATGTTTTCCAAATACAAATATATTTTTTCCCTTCAAAATATTCCGAGACAGTATAAATCAATATAAATATCTATATTTAAGAGTAGGGCCTGTCATACATATAACATATATTGTTTTAGATGTCCATTGTTCATTATTTGAACTGATAACCACCATTAAAAATTAACTTTGAGAAAACCACCCTGGTAAATAATAACCCAAGGGTCTTCAATAATATATCCGCCAGATTAAGAGCGTAAAGGTCACATTGAGGTCTACATAGAACGTGAATGAGTTTGTCTTTTTTTTTTAATCAATCACCTTTCATCTATTCTACATATGTATATAATCTGAATATTGAATAAATATTTGTTGAGTTCTTAGAAGGTGACTTGATAAACACTGCAAAAGTAAGGAGGATCATTAAAAAAAAGAAGAAGAAGGAGAATTAATTTCTTATTTGCAAGGTAATACGATTTTCTTTATTTTTGGTTCTTTGTTAGGATACAAAATAAGAGCTTAGCTTCTTCCTAGCCAACAAACCAAAATATGTATACATGTATGTATATACCAATATTATAATACACCCACCTCAAAAGTAAGCATACATATTTATATTAATCTGCACCAAAATTAACCAAATAAACCATTATAAATGTTGAAAACCACGAGAAAAAGATATAATATTATTTAGGTATTATTATTATTATTATTATGATTAGTATCAAAACTGATTAGTTGTGCCAGATTAAATCCCTACTCCTTAATATTCAAAATAACAATATGAAAGACTTTAAAAAACTAAGATGTTAAAGCCTATAATAAGCTTAGTACATTCCTATTTCTTCTTCTTCTTCTTTTCTCTTGACAAAAGAAAAGGAAGAAAGAAAAAAAAAGAAAAAGGATTCATCTGTATGCAATGAATCAGGTCCCTCATTATTTTTTACTGCATATGAACGTTTTTTTATTTTATGATTTCATGTTTTCTGACATTCTTTCTCCTCATAAAATTGATAGAAGAACCTCTCCTTCTTCATTCCATCCTTAATATGTATGTATGTACGCTTCTTGGATGACACATAAAAGGCTTATTTTTAGTGATGTGATCCATTTTTAAAGGTCTATGTCTCGACTCCCTTCAAGGTCTTCTTCCTTCATTGTTTAAAAAGTTACAAATTGAACTTTTTTTTCTTCAAAGTTTCAACTACGTCTCAATTCCTCAAAATCTAGATCTTGGATTGACAAAGTCTTGATTTGAACTTATCAAAACCATTGTTTCATTCGCAAAACCCAGACTTGGGGTAGATTTATTTTTCTCTCAGGCTTGACATAGTCTCAATGACTCTTCCTCAAAGTCTTGTTCCTATCCACGTCTCGGGTAGAAAGCTGATCTTGACCATCACACTCTCTACTCTTATTTTGTCCCTTCCCTCGATCTCCTTCTTTTGTATTAAAGGGCTGTCTATGGCAATTTTCATAGAGCTGTGCATTTAAGAATAATGAACATAAATCCATAAGTAGATGATTGTCTGACAATGTGACTCTAAATACGAAATGAGCTGGAAAGCCACCTCATTAAGCAATCAATGTATTATTGACAGGTTCAATATAATTCTATATTTAGAAACAGGTACTATTTGAGTATAAAGGAGCCTATGCTCTTTTTCCTTTAACCACCAGAGATTCACTTTACTTTTGATCATTAGGGATTTTCTTCCCTTTTTTTCCTTTCCTACTAATTACGTACATAAATTAAACTTTTCCTAATAATGTCTTTTTTGGTAGAATCATTAAATATGCATTTATTTTGCTGGGATGATTTAATTAACAACTAGGTCTCTAAATATAAACACCTGATCAGTTGCAACGAATCTTTAATGAAAAAACAAAAATAATATTTAATTATTTTTTAAATATTAATGTGGAAACTCTTTTAATTTTACCTTCTCCCCCCCCCCCCCCTCCCTTCTTCTCCTTTTTTATTTATTTATTTAAAAACAAAACTACACAAATAAGATTTAGAAAGCTCCCACCATTTTATATATATCTGTGTGTATATATATATACATATAACTATAAACATATGATATTTCCGCTTTTGAAAGCCAACAAGGGTTGACTATATTTACCATACATAATATAAATTACAAAAACAAAAATACAATAATAAAAAAACAAACCATTCCAACCAATGGTATATATATATATAAATACTCCTTCTCCACAAGAAAACAAGAACACAATTCCTTCCTTCTTACTACATGACTACTTCTTAGGTGAACAAATTTAAATACTTATGACGACAGACACCACAACAAAAATACATAGCTGCTCAAGATTGACAACCTATGACAACTTTCTTTCTATTTGCATAGGTTGTATCCGGAGGCATTTAACTATTCTTATTTACCTTTGAGTGGTCCTCGGACGTAGTCCACAAAGACTTTGGGTTGATCCATGGACCAAGGACTCCTTTGACGAAGGCTTCCACACCCACTTTTGACACAGAGTGCTAGGAGCCAGTAAAGGCAGGAAAAGAAGAGAAAGATGACCTGACCTTTGGACGGGGGTCTTTTTAAGGAAGTATGAGGGTAGTGTGTCATATTTTGTCTCTCCCTTGATTATTAGGTCGCTTGGTAGTTGAAGGGCTTCTTTAGTTCATTCTTTCCGATTGTATCCGTTGTTCATTAGATAGTTCTGCAATGAAGAAGAGTAATTCAAAAAAGGAATATTGAAATAATCTATGCATTTATTAGTGTTGAAAACTCGGTTCGAGACTGATTTTTTTCAAGTTTGTTGATCTTTTTTTTTTTAGATACACCGATTTGCACTCACATGCATATAATCATTCCCTAGAAACCGATTTTTTTCCCGTCTCATGCTATCATGAATTGATTGTTTATTCACTCACACATTGAACCCTTTTTTTGTTTGAGTCTCACAGTATAAAAACATTATATAGAATGATAACAAATCAAAATATTTATAACTCAATTTGAAAATATGTACATATAACGTCAACAACAATTCCTTGAACAATTAGGTCTGGATTGAATTTTTAAAATTGACCGATCTTCACCAAATTTTTCTAAGGGAGAAAACCTGTTCGACCTTTGGTTCACAGTTCATAACAGTTCAGGATTTATCGACGTAAGACCAACACTAGTATGTAATTATGTTATGTATATTACAAAGGTGGGGATTCCTCGCGCAACCTCCAAGTTAGATGGTATATGTTTATTGGTCATTATTTTTTTATTAGGCTCGTATACATATATTATGTGAGAGTCATTCTTCCTCTCTCTCTCTTAATAACCTAACAACAGCAGATTGGTAATGTACATATAGAATGGTTACATATTATGGGACATTGTCGCTGTTGTCGAGTCAGTCTCTCTCATCCCTTCTTCTAACCTAATCCTCTTTTCCATATTCCTTCGGTTTTATATCCTTATACATTTTATTTTATACCATGTCTGTAGTAATAATAATGTAATGTTAAAAGAAATCATTCCTGACAGGGAGTTAGTACATAGTACACACACTCTCTCTCTATTTCTTAGAATAGAGTAGATTAAAATATTGAATATTACAATCAAAAAAGAGAAACAGAGAATAACAAAAAAGCTGAAATAAATAAGCAATGGACATGAAACAGCTCAAAGTTTGTTTTTCTCTTTTAATTTTTTCTGCGAAAAAGTAAAATGAAAAAAGTTTAAAAAAGAAAAGAAATATCATTATGTTATATATATATATATAAAACATATGTTTGCTCTCTCTCTCTCTTATTATTGTCAATTGATTGAAGCTCAACTCTTTTTTTAACAATAAAAAAGACAGTAGTGTACAAGGACAAGGGAACATGTTTCCTAAATTTATTATATGTCTAGTCAAAAAAATAACAAGATATTCTTTAAGGAGTTGAAAAGGTTCTTTTTGGAGAAGGGGCGGTGCAATGTTGGAGGGCATGGGTGGACCATACTCCCCCCTCACAGTTTTTTAAGAACTGAAATATCAAAAGTCAATATCAGTCTATCGCTAACAAGAGGAAGTTCTGTAATAATTATATATTTATTGTAAATATGAGGAACTCCTTTTCACCACGCTCAAAGTATGTTTCATTGTCTCCATGGGCTGCTCATGAACTTGCAGTCCAGAATCTGTAAAATTTGAAGAGCAAAAAACTACAACAGAAATGATGTGTTTTGCGTCAGATTCAAATCAAATATTTTTAAATCTTTAGGGAGAAAGGCAAATGAATAGACTCTATGAGTCATATTATAGGTAATGAATGGCCAAGGGAAATTAGACAATGACTATTAATTTTTTCATGGAAAATAATGAGGAATGACAACAACCAATTCATTATTAACGAGTCAAAGATTTAATCTTTTTCGTTTATTTAATTATTTAAATACAAAGTTTATTCGTCCGTATGATTATAATTATGTAGAGTAGAGTCAATCTCCTGATTTTTTAAATTTTTATTGAAAAACAAAAAAAAAAAAAAAAAAAAAATGATTTAAACCCGACCAACAATTAATATTTATTTATTTGAAGACGAAGAATAATAATTTATCAAGCTCTGTGATTCTTCTTGATTTGACATTTTTTTAAAAAAAATATATTTAATTCTATACAAATATTTGTATATATGTACATATTTATATTAATGAAAATAATTTGCTTTGTTCACCCACAAGTTTTTTATTGTTTTTTCAATGTGAGTGTAGAGAGAGAGAGGGAGAGTATTTGCAGATGACACTCTTTTTATGGTTGTAATTGCCGGTAATTGGCTGGTGGGTGATTTATGGCCTGGATTGTACTTTATTTTGCTTTGCTTTAAACTATGATTTTTCTTTTTACCTTCTCTCAAAAGACCTATAAGGGAGTTGAAAAGGCAAGAATGTATGTACCTCTGATGGTTGAGAACCTAACTATATGTATTTTTCATATTCCATTCACGTTTTTTCATGTACCCATGTATATTTTAGAAATATATACATACATACATACATACATACATATGTGTACATATATCGAGATGAAAAAATAAAATAAATATGTAGGAAGAGGAGGGAAACCATTTCTTCTTTTTATTGAAGTAAGTTAATTTGGTTTAATGGCTCAATTGTCCGTTAAACAGATTCTAAATATGAAAGGAGCAAGGGAGTAAAAAGAAAAATATGAAAAATCAGAGGAGAGGAGGACAACTCGTTAGGGATTTTAGGTATTTGGCTAAAGGACATTTTGAAAAAGAAAAAGATAATATGTAAAGGACTTCCTCAAAGTTGTTCCTATACATATAATATAAACAAATGCATATATATATATAGTAAAAACATCAGCTGACTTTATCAACCAATTACAAAATAAGGATGAATAAAAGAGGGAAATTCAAATAGGGATCCTCCTACTATTAAGGTCTAAGAGAGTGTTTTTCAAACCCTGCTCCAATAATGCACCCTGTAGATAAAATACAGAGTATAGTCTGATGCACCACGAAATTTCCGTCTTTTGCAAAAATTTGTTTATTCAATGGCGCTCCAGGGCTGCTGAGTACCCAGGGATCAAAAAGTTTGTGTAACACTGCTCTAAACAGAGTACATAATATACTATAAAAGTAAATTTCATAAACATTTATCATTTAAAGTTACTACAAGTGACTCAGAATGCATCTGAGTAACACCATTCTGGTTGTACCCCTCTTGTCTATTCTTGTAACGGCACATGTGCATTTGAATAGTAAAGAAAAAAGTGTTTGAACAAACACACGATGAGAATAATACTAATAAAAAAAGAAGAAGTATTTTTTAAGTCATTTATCAGGGGATAGATGGTTCAAGTTACAGCTCTGATGTAACAAATAACACATGATTTGTATTAATGGCCACAATTTATTTATTTATTTTAGACAGCTGTCAAAAAAGAATTGAATATAAGGTAGCCACAGACACGAGTACATATAGAACTACATTTATAAGAAAATATACGTATATACATATAATACCAATAAGAACTACTTTTTTTTTCTTTCTTATATCATCTTGCCAATTCAAAATTACTTGGAAGAACAGAGTTTCTTCTTATTCTATAACTGATTATATACATATATATGACTTTAAATAGATAACATGGAACTGATATATATATATATATATATATTATATGTATGTATATAAGGCTCACATTTCTATGCCTGCTTTTTTCTTCTTATTGTAAGGTTTTTCATCAGGTTCCAAGAAAGAAAGGGATTTTCATGTCAAGTTTAATTTACTTTGTGGCATTGACAATATCAATGAAGAAATATATATATATATACATATATAAATGTATAGAATATATTGGGAATTGTGAGGGAGGAGGAAGGGGGGGGGGGGGAGTGAAGAAGAAATACAAAGACCCAGAAGAGAATTTATGTATGAGTCTTCCTTTGGGGGGCATCTCCAAAGATAAATTTGTTATAACTTATATATATATATATATATATATATATGTATTTACAAATCAAAGTTTATTTCATATATTTAGGTATGGGTATATAAAATCATTTTAAAGTTTGTCAAAAAATAAAGTCACTCTCAAATACTTGAGATGAAAATAAAATAAAATTCCCGATATTATTATTACTATTATATTGGGATATTAGATGTTGTGTATTTTTTATCTTCTTTTTTTTTTATTTTACTAAAAATTGACAACTTCTTATTTTGAATAAAGTTGTTAGAAAAGTAACTTTGTTTGTTTTTATTTTTAAAAAAAAGGATGCCAGTATATATTTTTTCTTTCTTTCTTTCTTAATACTAAAACGCAAAAAAAACGAGAATATTTTTTTCTGTTGAATGAGACTCTGACCCTACTATGACCGTACATATTGCAAAAAAAAAAAGATAAAGGAAAAAAAGAATCAAGTTTACCTTATCTCTCTTCCTCCCTCTGGGTAATTGATGATGAATATTATAAATACAAATACAAATTTGTTAAAAAAAGCAACACAAAATAAGTAGGCATATAAAAATATATGTATAAATAAATTTCCCGAGTTCCTTTTTAATTATCCTTTACATTGAACTCACACTTTTTAGTATCTCGTTATTTTTTTGTTATTATATATTAGAAGTGAATGGGTTGCCTTCACGTGTACAACTGACATTTTTTATTATGGATATTTTTTCTTCTTTTTTCTTTCAGTCACTCACTCAGAGAGACATACATACATTCATATAGTAATATATATATATATATATAGTATTTCGTCTAGTGTGGTGGTAGTGGTGAGAAAGACGAAGAGAAAGAGAGAAGACGGTTTTTTCCCTTCAAATTTTGCAGTGGCGCCTTTTTCCCCCCTCTCTCTTCTACATGATTACATATATATATATATATATATATATATATATATAATAAACAGGAAAGCAAGATGCCTATTTAAATCAAATATATATATATATATATCCATATATGTATAATATTTTTATCTACTACCTTCAAAAGCAGAATATGGATAACGATGTAGCTGAGGTGTTCTTGCTACATAACCATAACCCTATATGTATAATATTCTATAGGAATGTCAATTTAAGAGAGAGAAATATGTGTATATACATATATATATATCCCTCTATTAATTCTGTAAAAGCGAGTGACGTTACCTCATCCAAGTATAATAATAACAATAATAATAATAATATTATATAAAGTCTTTACATAACTGTCTTACATCTTAATATTATTTCTAATATTTAAAATGAAAAGGAAAATATGGATTCAATCATTTATTAATTCGTAAAAATAATTCTAATGCAATGCTTTCTAAATATAACATATATATATATATATATATATGTTATATATAGACTCCTTTTCATAGAGCTTACAGTCAATTGCATAGTAACTATTATTTACTATGGTTTTTTTTTCTTGCACGTATTCCTTATTTTTAGTAATGCGTATATTTATTTATAACTTACACTGACTTTAGGGGGAGGAGAGCGTCATGCAATAAGGCTGGACCTTTTTTTCTTTTTTTGTTTATTATTATTTTTAAACCATTTACCATTAAGTCCATTTTTTTTATGTCAACTCAACAACAAATGAGTGCTTCTTGACCATAATATTTAGTCATTTTTTTGTTTTGCTCTTTGTAATGGTCAAGGGTTTACATGATGGAGGAAGAGGTGTTCTTGATGACTCTCTGTAAAAATGTATAACAAAGTTTGTAAATATTGGAGCAAAGGGATGACTGTTATAAAGTATGGAGGTGCTTCATATACTGCTGATATTTGACATATAAAAATTAATTGTTGTCCTTTGTACTCATGAAAAACCACTCGTGTCGTGGTAATTTTTGTATTTGACTTTTTATGTCCCTTTGACATTGAATGAACCAGGATTTATCATTCTAAAAGATGAATCCTTTCTTTTGATCTACAGTAAAGTTCACTTATAGGTAAAGCTTCCTAAAGTCTACCAAGCAGACAAAATAAACATGAAACCACAAGGTCATTAATAAGACTATTATTATCATATGAAATAATTATTTACAAGGTTTTTGCAAATGCACAAAAAGTTGTGCTGCATGCACAAAAAAGTAACAACAACAAAGTTGTTGTTGTTGTTGTTGTCACATAGGGTATTTTTTCTCTCTCTCTTTTTCACTCCTTACCTACAAAGATTTGTGCGATTTAGCTAATTAAAAATAAGGTACTTCCAACTTAATGTTTTCTTCTACTTCCAAGTAAAAGAGAAAAAATTAATTCAATCCATTAATTAACCAGTCTATCAAAATTAAAGTTTTGATACAATGTCAGTTTAATAAATTGCTCGAAAAACCCGGGGATTTTTCTTCACTTTCCACCATAATTAATTTAGAGCATCTCCAACTTTTGGGGGAAGAAATGTATTCAATAGTGTCATTATAAACCATCTAAGAAGGAAGGAAGGAAGGAAGGAACCAATCAAGAAGCAAGGAAGCCCATTGCGAAACTTTATCAGAAAGAGCACACATGTGAACAAGTATTCCTTACTTGCAATTAAGGTTATAATATATAAAAGAACAAAAAAAAAAAAAAAAGGAAAAGTAAAAAAGTTGAACAAAAAAAAAAAAAAAAAAAAAAGAGAAAAAAAACCCCTGAAGAAAAACTAGCATAAGTTTTAATTTATGAGATTTAAAAAAAAAAAAAATATAAAAGTTGGCAGAGCCAAGTTCTACATTGCGGAATGAAATCTTTTGATAGCCAAAGTTTGTGATTTTTTGCATTTTTTTTTTTGTAAACTGATTGGATATTACTCGTTTATGTCTATAAATATGTACCTACAGGGCTATTCATAAGTTTTAAAGGTATTAGCTCATGCGATAATTAATCAAATAAATTTAAAGTGAGGAACTTGTAATAATAAATGTTTTAGATACTCTGTCCATGTTTACTTTTTATTCATAACTAATTGAATATAACCGCCATGTTTTAGCCACTACGTTCCATAAACGAATTTGAAATGAGCAACACCTTGCTAAACCTGGTTTTTTTTTGTCAGGATTAAACTAAAATTGAGTTTAAGCCAAAGAAAATGCATATTGATTGATTTAGTACTAAACTTTGAGTGCCCATTATGAGGCAATAATAATTGTATACATATGTTAAAGTCATTGCAAAAAGTGGATTTTATATGTATACAATAATCTATGCCTTTGTATCCATAAAATGAATTTTAATTTAATGGTTGTTGACTTTTATTCATGTTCAGTAAAGGGATTCAATTTTCGCTCATTTGAGATTGAAAGATCAGTACCTACTAGTGTTCAATTTTTGTAGCCTTGATTATTATTGCGTATAACATTCTTACCTACTTATACATATGTCATCATAATTTAAAAAAAATAAAAATAAATAATGGAATATGCAGCCACTTTGTCTCCTGTGCTTTTTTTTCCAGACTTTTTTGTGTCTTGTTGAAAAATCCTGTAAAAATCCATAATTGTGATGGAGTGGCTTGTTTATCACACTTTTACTCGATTAAGGTCTCGAATATGTACATCAATACAAAAAAGAAAAAAAAGAAACAAAAATTCTGGGCATTTGGTCGACTTTAAGGAAATTTAGACTTGATATATGATGAATTGTTCAACTGACATTTATACTGTAAATATTGAAAGCATTGATCGAAAAAAGCTAAAAAAAGGGATAAAAATGACTTGCTAGAGTCAAAAATCCCAAAGTGGGCGGATTTGTCCTCTCAATGGGAAGTCTCATGTGTTTATAAAGGAGTATTGTTAAAAAAACAAAAACTGTAAGGACATTTATGATACACCTTGTGGTTATTAATCTCCAAAGCTCTCTATATGTATACATATGTATGGACGATGAGAAGAGCCCTTCATGGATGGATCAAAAGAAGAGTTGAAATGGCTTCTTCTTTAATTTAATAAATATAAAAAGATAACGGAATGAAAGTCTCAACCATTTCAATTAAAAAACAAACAAAAAGGAAACACATACTGAGAAACAAATTTATGTATACTTTGATTGAATGACATTCAAGTTGTAAGGGAAAGAAGAAGAAAGTAAGAAAAGTTTGTAAACAATAAAAAAACATGTTTATGGTAATAGTATCTATTCAAATGCTCTCAAAAGGCTTATATGTATGTATGTATGTACACATCAGAAAAGGACAGTTTTTTTATTTATTTTTTCATTTTTGATTGTGTGGTCCAAAACGTCTCATTCAAACCTTTATTTCATATTCCTTTTCGCCTTTCTTCTTCCTTTTAAGTACATGTATGTATGTATACTTGAAAGCACCCTCGTCTCCTCCTTCTTCCACTTCATCCTTCCCCTCTTTACCTAACAACAACAACTATATGTTAATAATAATAATAATTTATCTATCCACACTACAACACAATGAATGAACATCTACTTGGCTCTGTATGTAATTTAAAAATATCATGTGACTTGAAAAGAAATTGACTCCTAGTAATTTATGGGCTTTTAAATCATTGTTTCATTGCTAGCAACTGAGACCATTTGATCAGTTACATAGGGCCCTTTAAAATATGTACACATGTAATTGAACTGTATTTACTAAGTAGTCTATGTCCATGTTTTCTCTCTATTCTCCTTGGAGCTATAAGCCTCTGAAGAAGAAGAAGAAGAAGAAAAAAACAAAACACATTCATTTCCTTACACAAACTAAGATGACTCGAATTAGAAATATGATAAAAACATTATCAAAAGGGTTTTAAAATCTTTAAACATGAGAAGCCTTTGAAAATTATTTTCACTTCATCTTTTATCTTTATTTTTAAACCTAAGCATATTTCATATTATTTATTTTTTTGTAAAAAGCCTTAAATTTTAAAAATACTGAGTAAAAAAACAAACAAATAAACTTTATGCCCTTTGTTTGAAAAATTGTAGCCTAATGGATAAAAACATACTTGGAATTAAGGAATCAACTACTTATGTAACTACTTATTTTCGACCTGTTTCGATTTCGAAACAATAACAGCACCAAAACGTCTGATTATGTTGACTCGTGTGATGTAATTGTTAAAAAAAAAGACTTGCGCAGAATTTATATTTTTGTACTTTTATTTATAAGTTTAACGAAAAATGATTAGAGTTTTCTATTTCTATAAATAGTGATCTTATTATTATAGTTTATATGTATATATGTATATTATATGTTTATAGATGCTGTATAACTTCAAGGATTTTGAACAAATATCTACCCTAACCCCCACCCCCTCCCCTAACTTATGTTTGGTATACACAAAAATTTATCTACATAATATGAACAATGACAGTGCAAAATTCTTTTTTTCTTATTTTTTATTCATCTCTCAAAAGTATTTGAATAATAACTATTCAGGGAGTACAAAAAATAGAGAGCCCTAAAAGCTCTCTCTCTCTTTTCATTCCAAAAATAAATAGTAAAAAAATAAAAATAGAAAAAATACAAACATACATACAATCCCAATAAAAATGAGGAGGGGCAAAAGGGGTTGACTAAATGGGCCTTCATTTCATGCTACTCTATCAAATAGGTAAGGCTCTGATAAAAGGTAAAGATTATTACTTTTATTCTATATATCTGCAACCTATAAACCTAAGAGATAGTCGGTGATAGGATTTTTTTTTAGAAGGAATCAGTGTACATACGTAAACTAAGAGAGGACCGGTTACCGTGGGGTTAACCGATTAACTCTCAAAATACAAAATGATTTACTACACACTTCATACCATCTGGGTCCAATTCATTTTTATGGTCATAGTAAAAATAAAGAAACTAAAGTACAAATTTGGTTACTTGACTCACTTCATACATTTTTTCATGCTCATAGAAAGGAAATGAATTATCTGTCAGGATTTCGAGAAATCAACAACAATAAAAAATAATTGTGCATCAATTTTCATTTTTATTCATGACAAGTTTTATGTTTTTTTTTACAATGTTTGAATAATTTAACCTTAAAATATTTAAATGACCATTCCTCAAATGAAAGAGGTTAAAGAGCGTTTTTGAAACATGTCTTTACATTCAATGTAAGTTCAAATCTACAGCTATCAAAATATTTCTTTTGATACTTTCTTGTTATAGTCTCCTTGGGGCTATGAGACCCTGAAGAAAAAATATAAATTTTTGTATTTAAAGAAAGATGACTCGAATAAAAAACCACGATAAAGACAAATTCAAAATGGTTATAGAATGTTTATTCATTAAGCATTGGGTTATATATTTACCGTTTATCTACCCAAACCCAAAAAACCAACTTGATGGCCTTTGTCTCAGTAAGGTCATATTTTGAATCAAGGGATCAAATTTTACTTAATCCAGCCTATTTAAATCTCACAACATTAATAAAGTCTGATTTTGTGGAGCAGAGTCATTATAAATCATTCAAAAATGTCCAATTTCGATGGTTTAGTATCTAATTATAAACTACTTTTAATCTAACTTTTTTAAATTCTCCTTTTGTATTTAAAAAAAAATTGAAACTTGGTAATAAACTGCAAGTTTGATACATGAGCAATTAATCTAAAATTGTTAAAAATATCCCGATTGAATCGACTCACCAATATATGGGTTGAACCCACATAAACCTTTATTCATGTCTAGTATAATAAACTACAGTTACAGCTTTGGTAACCTGGTTCAACTTTCAGGGGGTGAGTGGCATGAATAACTATTATTTACATTCCTTATTATTTTTTAAATGGATTTTTCTAAGGAAATTGATTAGTTTACTTATAAAAGATGAGATTTTGTATCTTATAAAAACAAAAAAAAACACATTTTAAATGAACTTTTTATATATTTAAAAGTTTGTCAATTTGTGGCTCTCTCATGAAAACACATTTGCAGGAGCTCTACGTAAGAGAATGTAAGACTTCATTAGTAGAAATCAATGTATGTATGTATGTGTGTACCTAATTTAAGGCATCTGCCAGAAAGAACATTCATGTCAATCCAAGGTATCTATGGGTACTTTGTAGTATGTATGTAGCTATTGTTTTCTTCTCACTTAAATAAGTAGAGAGAGAGAGAGAGAGAGAGAAAAACAAAACACATTGAGTGCCAAATTCTTGTTATTTCATTCCCTCCAAAAACAAGAACAAGAACGAGAACAACAACAACTCCGTACGTATTATTTAGGTTGATAGCAACTTGGTTCAATATGATGATGAAGATGTCGAAGGAGTTTTAATATATATATGTATATGTACATATATTGAATTTATCAGATGTTGGCTCATTTCAACTTCATTTTGGCGGCTCTCTTCCCTTTTTTTTTTGACTTTCATGTAACATCATATAATCAGTGAATAGGAATGTGTGTACATACAAACATATGTATGTAGAAAAAATATTTTTCTTCTTACAAAAGGAAATTGAATTTTATATACATAGACATACGTATATCGTGTATATTTATATATTTTTATGAGCACTCCACAACCCCTTTATTTCCTTCTTCTCCTCTATCCATCCTCACCCCCCCCCCCCCAATCCTCGAACAACAAAACTCTGATTGAAACACACGCTGTGATTTTATTAGTATGAAATTCATATATATATATATATATATATATATTTATTTAAAATCAAGAAGAATCAGGGATTTTAAATATAAAATATATTTTTTTATTACAAAAATACTAATAAATTCTGTGAAATCCTTTGCAAAATATTACTTAAATTAATAATTTTAGTGAGCGTACAGAACAAAAAATGTCATTTATTTATTTATTTATTATTAAAGAAACTCGCATAATTTCAAAAGGCCATTTACCTAAATAGAATTTTTAATGAAGAAGAAAAAATGATTTGGTTTGTTTTTCTAAATTTTTTTCTTTGTGTATTTTATTCTCTGTATCCCCCCCCCCTCTTAACATGAAAGAATACTATAAATTTATGTATTATTATTTTTTTTTAGTATCAATTTCGTTTGCTTTATTGTAGGAATTAAACATTTTTTAAATTTATTTTTGTTATTATTTATGAGGTTTCTCAATTTACAAAGATATTTATTTAGTTAAATAATATTTTTATGCTAATTTTATATGTATGTATGTATGTAAATATACTTTACACATGTTTACATACCTACATATATTATGCAAATTATAATACATGATTAATTAACTTGTTTATTTAAGTTTTAATATAAACTAAATAGTACAGATAATAATATTAATACTAATATCTATCTACTTACATCTTAGTAATGGAAGATTTCACTTAATAAATATTTAATTAGAAATAAAAGTCGTTAAATAAAAAGGGTAAAAGATGGAAAAGTTTGAGAAAAAAGAAGAAAAAAAAAAAAAATATAAGTAAATCTAAGGGAAGAGAGAAGAAAAAGCAAAAGATAATTTTCTATTTTATTTATTCCTCAAATTGCTTTAACAAATTTCTATTTGAATAATAATTTCATTTATCTGTCTATAAAAGTATGAACACGTACAGACTTAGCATACTATATATATATATATATATATATATATCCGTTTATTTTATTTTTATTTTGTAAGTATATCTTTTATGTACATACATACATACATATTATATTGAATCCTCTCTATATTTGAACAAAGTTTACATCATTTGAAAAAATAAAAATAAAAATCTGTGTTTTATTAATGTAGCTTAATAAAAAAACTTTTTTTTTAATAGTACATATATGTTTGTAGGCAAATATACATCAAATTAAAAAAATATATATATAAACAAAAAAAAAAAAAAAAAAGATAGCAAGTTTAAGAGAAAAGTTATAGAAAATGGAGAGAAAATTGAAAATTTATAGAAGTGAAAAGGGTAGAATAAAGAGAGAAGAAGAAGAATAAGAAGAAGAAGAAGAAGAAGAAAGTTCATATTATAAAAGTTTTAACTCTAGTACATACGTACATAAGTCAAAAACTTTTTGCCCAGATAGCTCTAATGAAATCGAACGACTTTCAAAACTCTTTTCGACAAGGATAAATTGTTCCCAGTTTTTGTTAGAGTTGTTTAATTAGTTTTTTTTCCTTCTTTTTTTTCTAGTTTTTTTAGTAATTGATATATTTATGTATGTATCTACCAACATATTATTATAAGCCTAAATACCGTGTATCTAATTAAGATATTATTCAAACTAGGAAAGTAAGAATGTAATAGTAAAAGCAAAGAAAAATTAAGTTATTAGAGGTAACCTTACCTATGTATAAAGGTAGTAGAGGAAGTAGGTCTTTAAAGGCCAATAAAGGAGATTGCAAGGATGTCAGAATGTAGGAAAGGGTGAAATACATACTTGATGAATCCATTTTACTGAATATATGTATACATTCATATATGAATACAAATTGATAAATTTATAAATTCTAAATAATGAGTCATTTGATTTACAAATTGACAGATACTTAAATCACAACACCTTCTCCTCTCTGTTTACTTCGTATTTGTATACAAATACATATATGTTTATTACATTGCTAAAAAAAGGATCTCAACTCAATTTGAGCTCAATAAAAACCATTGGTAATGGGACGAAAGTGATCCTCAATCCACAGATCCCCTAAATGTACTAAATGTACATATATTACACTGTGTATTGCCTCAAGACTATATGTACATCAGACTTAAATAACACTTTAATCTAATGACACAATCCTGCCAAATGATAATTAATTCCTTATCCCCATAAATAAAGGAAAGAGTCTACTTCAAAACTCGTTATTTTATTAATATTACCACTTGTTTAGATTTACCTTCCTTTTTCATCAATATATATATATATATTTGGATAGACTGTAATCATTGAATTTGAATGTACATACTATTTTAAAAACTTAAAAAAAAGTTCAGAGAAATGAGATGCAAGGAGAAGGTGTGAACATTATCCATGTTCTATCTGAATATTCCCTAACTACTCGAATTTAAATGTAATCCTTGAAAACACAAAGTTTACTGTAATGGGAAAGCATACTTCCATTTCGAAGGAGCATTACCTTCTGAACCAGGAGGGGTGAAAGTTAAAAGTTTCTTCCTCTTTTTTATATGCATATATTTTAAAAATTATACATATACTTATCTATTTATCATATAACTTAAAACTACCCAAATTGTTTAAGAGTGAGTGTTATGGAATTACTCAAACACGAAATTATAAAGTGTTTGGTTCCTTCAACTTTATATTTTTAAAAGGTATGGAATGACCTTATTGCTATATTTTTTAAAGGACTGTATGTAAAGGGAAAAAAATCAAATCAAAACTTTCCCTTAGAAATCAAAACTGCTCTGATTTTCCTTACCCTGATTTTTTGATTTTTTTTCTTCATATTTTATGTGTTCATTTATAGAGACTCCCTTTTGACGACAACATATTAATGGCATTTATAAATTGACTTATTATTATATCACGCTACAGACTTTAATCATTTTGATGCCATAATTTATCACTTTCCTCACAAAGTGCACACATCCTGTTAGTCGATAAGTGTCTTTAGGGCATGGTGATTAATTATCCGTTCAAAAAAAGGGATTTATATATGTATACGCTATACTTTAACTCACTCCCCCCCCCCCCCCTATTGATAAGTACATATACATATTCAGGTAAATAAGTGCCCCATCAATTAGATCTTTTGAGCCAAATGGTTTCAATTTAGAGAATAAAAATATGTACAACATACATAATACACCCAAATAGTAAGCTCTTGCCTCGAATAATGCCACCAAAATGAACATTATTATGACTCATTTAAATTCAATGAACATAAAGAGCTTAAATTAATGTATAAATACCCATTATTTTTATTATTTCTCTAAGGCAATAGTTCCTTATTGAGGACATTTTTTTTTCCTTTCATAAATGTACATATTTTTATTTAATTCCTATACATATATGTATGATTGTACGTACATACATATGTAAGTATTGAGGCAGCATGAATAGAAACTAGAGCTTAACTAAGGATATAACTAAGACCAAAATGCTCATTATTTTTTAAAGTAAAGTAACGTTTGGAAATGTCCGTTCATTGGAGGGAGATTTTCCACTCTAGAGTACCCTCAGATTTTTCATTCTTTGAACAAATTCAAAAGCGTCTTTGAGCATCAAAAAAAAAAAAGAAAAAAGAAAAAACTCCATGATCAAATATTCAGAGAGAACGAAAAACATGAAGAGGTCAAAGGGGTCTCCATTCGCTCTTCAACATTATTGAGTATTAGGGGAACTTAAATTTTATGACGGCACAAAATAAATTCGTCTGGGACAAGGGGGTAATATGGTCACAGATATATTCGTAATATCCTGTTCAGTACTTATCTGAATCATAATTTTTCTCAAAATAATGTCATGATTTGTTTTTTTAGTTTAAATCGTTTCTTTTTTTGTATCATCTATTTTATATTCATATGTGATACAAAATATTTTTAAATAGTAAAAATTAATAACAACAATGTACTGCATTAAAAAAATCTATTCCCTATCTTCTATCTGCTAGGATCCCCATCCCGTTCTACCAAAAAAAAAAACTCCATTATTTGAATCTTAATGGATGTATATTTGATAGAAATCAATCTCTTAAAGATGGACTCTGTGGATTCCCATTGGAACGTTGTCCCCTCTTGTACCTATTTTATAAATTTTAACTAATCTATGAATGAGGATTCTAGAAATTTTAATATGTACCAGTTCAACAATACCCATAAATAATCAACCTTGTACCAAAAAAAAAAATTAGATATAGAACATTGAAATAAATTACTTTATGTTATATGTGTATAGCACAAAATAATTATACTAAAAGGAATATCAAAGTTGTGATTCACACAGAATCAATTATTCAGACTATTTCCTTGATGCTACATAATTCAAATTGAAATAACTAAGTATTATGATTTATTCAAAAACAATTGTGACGTCATCCATTGAGTCATACTTGAACAGGAGTCACCTTTTTGTCAGGTCAAGTCAATGAGTCGGTACAAAACTATAGAGCAAAGTAAGAAAACGCACCATTTAGCTTGGCGATATTTCATAGTCTTTAAGACAGCCTTTTCCCCACCAAAAAAGACATCGCTTTTGAAGTACATAAATTTATGTATATATTTATGTTTTCTTCCCTAAGCAGAATTTGCCCTGTTTTAATTGAAGCAACATTTTTGGAGATTACTTAGTTAGTTATAGAGTCATTCAGTACCCCCCTAAAAGTCAACTCTAGAGCAAGTGAGTTTGTACCAAAAATACATCACAAATTTTCGTTCTTTTTCCCATTTTGTTTCGTGGCTTTGGCCAAGTCTTCTGACGTACACTCCTTTGTTTTTTCCCGTGTTTTTCCTTCTCTATGTACGACTCAAGCATCATTTTTAGTCTAACTCAAAGGAAAATATGTTGCAAACTCGTTAAACTACACAATTTTCCAATTTGAATACAAGTTGTGGTTCTGTGTATGTATTGTTCAAAATATTCATCACACCATCATTCATTACACAATGAAAAACCTAATTATCTCATGGATTAAATTATAATCTCTGAAATTTATTTTATAAATGAAAGCACGATGGGAAAAAAGAACAATCAAGGGAGAAGAAGAAAAAAAAATGAAGAAAAAACTTTTGGAGTTTATCATCACAATTTTATAATTATGATCATAATATATTAATTAATAGGAAGGTAAAGAGATTAAAGCATTATATGTATACAAAAAAAATATATTTCTAAATTAATAAGTAATAGGTAGCATTCAAAATAAATGGATTTCTAGGTATTAATACTAACGAGATAGAAAATAATGATATTTGAGAGCCATTAATTATGATGTAATTTTAATGCATCCATAAATATGTATACGAGGATCATGTGAAAAGTTTTCAATCTAACTATGAAGATGGCAGCACTCTTCAACAACAACAGGGGGGGGGGAAAGGAGGTACTTTGTTGAATTAAACAGCAATATGTTTTTGATTCCAATTCAAAAAACCACTCGAGATTCAGTGCTAAAATTTTAAAATTCGAATAAATTGACATTTGAAGGGGAGAAAAAAAGGTACATAAATGTTTATTCCGGGTTTCACTCTAGTATGGCTTTTGATATCAGGATCCTTTTAATACTTGATATCTATCATCAGATTAACTATCTTCAACGGTCCAATTTATCATCAGAACCAGCTAAAATATATTAAACAACAAACAGGGTTGGATAATTATTTACCTTGAATTTTTATATGTAGGATAAATATATATTTGAATTTTGAAAAACATTTAACCATACACATATTACTTGAATTTCGAACACTTCACTTCAAAATTAATTATTTTGGGTATAATATACTTAAAATACCCAATTTGCTTGAATGTAATCTAATTGGGTCTATTTCTTTCCTGGTGATCATATTTATTTTAATTTTTTTTTAGAGTAAGCAGCAAGTGCTTCCTATCATTAAATACAAAATATGTTACCATTTTTATAAAAATGACGTAATAAGCTGACTTAATCAGTGCCTTTTCCTCCTTGCTTTTTTTTTAGAAGAAAGCTAAAGAGATGTCATGAGGATTTCTATGTACTCTTAGACCCACTCAAATAATTGCCAAACGACATCAAAATTATTGAATGACCCTTAAATTATCATGTGATTAATAAATGATTACATGTAATTTGACGAAATTTGTCAGAAATGTTTATCTTTTTTTTTTCCCTCCATGATTACAATTTTAGGATCTTAGGTATATTCAGCTTGACATAATTGAATAAAGGGGGGAAGGAAGTAGGAAGGGAGCACTTGAAAGTTTTTAGAATCACGTACATCAAACATACAACATATCAACACATTCAACAATAAAGTATTAAACAATTTCTTATGTCACGTTTCTAAAACAAAACAATAAGAAAATGAACAAGCATGACCCATGCATAATACTCTCTCTCTCTCTCTCTCTTTCTATACACATTGTTATACAACTCACCCACAATGTGTATTTATAACATATACATATGTGTATATAGATATATAACAAGTCAACAGATCCTTTGTCACTTTTTTTCCCGTATATAAAAGTAAGGAAGGATCCTTCTGAGAAGAAATTAAATTAAAATTTGTAAAAAAGAAAAAGAAAAGAAAAAGAAATTAACTCCCATCAAATGTATACAACATATATGTTTAACTAACTCAACCAGCTCCATTACAAAAATATGTAAATAAATGTTTATGTAGATAAAGAAGAAGATAGAAAAACGTAGAAAAGGAAAGAGAAAAAAAAGAAGAAAAATGCGAGATTTGGATCGAGATCCCTCATGAGAACACAAATAATAATAATAATAAAAAAGGAACCTGATTCATATCGTAGCTAATTTATTGTAAATGAGAAGTTCCTTTCAATTTCATATGATTATATGTATATTTTTTTTGCCTAAATGAGATCTGCACGAAATCCTTGTTCACATATTACCAAAAAGAAGAAAAAAAGAAAGCGGAGATCCACTTGGATATGTATACATATATATATATATATATATATATATATATATCAAACCATACGCTATATTAATTAAGTTTGCATACTTATGCGTCTTAAACCATGCTTAAGCTAATGAAAAAGTTGAAGTGTAAGTACAGGGTAACTTAGTAGAAAACATTGTTATTTCCTATAATTTGAGAATTAACTAATTTATTTTCAATTCTGCAACATAATTAGTCAATAGTCATTGTTAGATATTCAACATTCTATTTTTTGCCTTGAAACATCTTTTTCCGTTATTTTGTTTAAGTCCTATAGGCACAATTAATTGACATTTTCCTTCTCTTTCTCGTATCTTTTGTATTTTTGAAATGAAAGAAGGCCTCTAGTTTAAGGACAATTTGCAAGAAAGAAACTCCTGAGTAGTTCTATTGTCCTTTAATTATTATACTAGTTTTAAATAATAATGTCTATTTTTTTTGTTGTACACACCTTACTTATTTTAATTCAATTTTTTCGTTTGACCTCGGGAGAAGGTCTAAAATCCCGTAGACATTTTTCAAAAATTCAATAATAAATACCTGAATATCCATATCTATAGCTAACTTTTTTATAAATATGACTTTAACTTTTTAGTAAGATACTCTGATTCACACTTAAACTTTTCCTCATTACTCTAAAAAAACACAAGTGACTATAAAAGACCCATTTAGCGTGATCAAAAAAAATTGATTCCTTTAGAATATACAGATTGAGGATCTATTCACTAACTGATTATGAATTTTAAATATTTTAGAAGTCATTGAATATAAGTTTATATGTAAATATATAGTGTACTAAATATAACCATTAAGATTATTTGAATGAGTTTTAACGTAGTATATGTATATATACAGAGAGAAGTTCCTTCACAAACCGCAATTACGCATTTTATTTCTACTATAAATTTGTTAAAATATGTATAAAATATATTTTATCTTTGCATTATTCGATTTATGTATGTAATTATCATTTCAGGAGTCGGATGTAGAGGCCAAAAATAAGAGATAGAGTAAGAAAAAAAAAGAAAAAAAAAACAAAAAAAGAAATATTTCACTACTAACTAAAAGTCAGGAAAAAAGAGTCAGAGAGAGAGAGAGAAAGAGAAAGAAAGAGTGGATTACCCTCTTAGTAAAGTGTACATAACACTTTTATGACTCCCATGTAGGATATAAATTCTTTGTTTTTTTGTGTGTAGTTCCTTTTTGGCTTTCATTGTTTGTTTTATAGCCCTTCATGTCTTATTCTCTTTCTTGAAGACTATTGAGAATATACATGTATGTATGTATGTATGTATGTTTGTATACGTGTATTATTATTTTAAAAAGCAGTCTAGTATTGTTACATATTACTACTATTATTATAAATTTATAAACATATATATATATATATATATATTTGCGTTAAAGAGGTCACTTAAGAAATGTATCATGAATCATTTTTGTGTAGTAACGGCAGAATACAAAGATACATACTGGAATTTAAAAGAAAAGAAGGAGAAAACTTTTTTTCTTTTTGAATATTTTCTAGCTACTTCATTGGAAATAATCATGAAAATTTTCAAGGATACAAAAAATAACCTTAAGCCCCAAAAAGTGTTTCTTTATTTTGCAGTATGTCACTATTTATTGTTGTATGTACATGAGTGTTTGAATATGTGACAGGAGTGTCTCAAGGAACATAGCTAAATAATTTATTGCACATGTTCAAATGTAGTCCTAAACAGCGGGGCTCCTAATTGATTAATCGAAAAGTATCAGTAATAGAATTTCTTATGAAAATAATTCATTTAATAGGATAATTCCTCACCAAAAGTATTCTCAGGCTCTTTTTATGCTGCTCCTCCTACGCATATGTTCTAAGTGGTGGAATATTAATTAAAGAAATTTACAAAATATCAGATGTATACATACAATTCCATAAATAAAAAATAAATAAAAAATAAACACTACATTTTTTCTATTAAAATATTTTTTATACTATTACTTTTTATATTTTTGCAAATTCCTCAATCTTTTTTTTTTTTTTTTTGTATATTCATCAACATCATCTTTATTGACAAATACTTTTATGCTCAATACATACCATCAGTCTTTCTTAAAGCTCTAAGAAAATATGATTTTATTATATTATTATTAAAAAAAAATGCATTATCAGATCGAGTACAAAACAAACAAACTCATAGAGGAAGCAGCTTATTTAATCAAGTCTCGTTGGGAGAGATTCCTTCAAGGTCTACTAGCTTATTTGTTTTATAAAATGTGACATATTTGCAACAAAAATCCTATCATATGTGAAAAGGCTCAAGACCCTTGATCTAAATACATCATCCTCTTCAACAATTATGCACTTCACGTAAACTTTTTATAAAACAAATATATCTAAGAAGCAAACCTGGATTTCAAAGTGATTCTTAGATATGTTAATTTCAAGAATTACGTGTCAACATTTCGCCTGAGTTGATGTCATAGTAACAATTTGGGATATCATATCTGGTACTGATATTCTATCAGGCAGGGATGTATCATTCCCAAAATGCTCTTTTCTAAATCTGAAGGATGCGTCATAAGAAACGTTGTTCATTTAAAAAATATTTGCTAAATGATGTCATTATACTATATATATAAGCTAGATACGTCATCCTCAATCGATTACGGCCATATTGAAGGTACAATGTGAGTAAGAATGCTTTTACTAAGAGCAATGACAAACTATGGCTCTTCATGAAAGATATTTAAAGTTTTACAGAACGAATTCAATTGCTATTATCCCTAAAATATTAGTGATGTCTGGTAGATGATGACACATTATAGATTTGAAGCGTTTTTTAAAAACAAATATCTGGGACGGGGCTGATATAAAGTCCCATTAATATGAACCCAAACAGCCCTATTGTTGGGTTTTGAATTAGAGGAGGCATGACGAAGCTGCTATCTCCCAAAAAAAAGAAAGTACCTCCCACTAAAATGTATATTTTGTAACATTTTTTACCTCATTTGCTATTTCAAAACATAACTATCTGTTTTAAAGAATAATGTATTAGAATAATTCACCCTCGCCGGAAAAGACTCTTTTTTCACATTTGAAGGAATGCTCCTTACCCTTCATAATAATGCGAGCCATTGGCAACAATAGCAAATTAAATGTAGTATCTGTCAATACATACATACGTTTATATAATAATTTAATGTGCAAAAAGAGAGGAAATTGCAAAAACAAAAACAATTCCCCCCTCCCCCCCCCCCCCCCCCCCAAAAAAAAAATGTGTAAAAAATATTTTCTAATAATGATCATTTAAAAAAAAAGCTCAAAATGTCCATTAAAGTTACATAAGAGCATTTAACTTCCCCTCTTTCAAATAAAAGACCTTATGTAATTGAAACTTTAAAATACTTATACATACATACATTGAGCGTCTATAAGTTTGCAACACATTGGCTAAAGAAAAGGCCGTGGAATGTAGTAAAGGCTTTAAATATACATACATATATATATATAAGGCAATTACAGTTTACATTTAGAATCATATGTATTATTATGTAAATACATTTAAATACCAGAGGAACACAACAGAACATACATATATAAAGGCATTGCCCTAATAGTCAAACATGCCTTCATATATTTTTGTTTCTTTACTTATGTATATAAAAGTAATTGTATCCCTAATATGTAATAAGAAAATTTAATTAAATATTTTATTTGTTAAAAGATACACTAATGTTTTTTTAACATTAACATTTATGGCTAACGAATAAATTTTCTCTTCTCTTGTACAGACATTGTATGTATGTACATATTTCAAAGGTCTAACCTTACAGTAAAACAAAAAAAAAAAAGATTCGTTGTTAATGGAAGGCTTTTCTCGGGAGAAGTAACTAGATATGAGGATATTCTTATATCTTTTTTTTTTTTTTTTTGCCTTTTGTTATTTAGAATTAATGAAGCACTTATAGGAGAAGGAGAATAAGAAATTGAAATTGGATCTAACATTATGTAGGGCTTGAATTTCATACATATGTACATACATACATACATATCTCTAAGTAGTTACATAATTAAATCCAATGCCCATTTCAAAGCCATAAAATAAAGATACACAACTAGTATCATCTTCTAAGGTAGAGATGATAACAACAACTATGGCGAATGGGTAGATCAATTACTCCCTGAATTTAAATTATATTTAATAAGATAAAAATACTTTCCTACTTAATACGTACATAATTCTTCAAACATGGACCTTGTATTATTCGACTAAACGAGCCTATCAATATTATTTGTAACTCGGACATTGTCAATCGGTGATATTTAATGTGTACATTAGACTGTCTCATTTTTGGATTCATATTTTTTTTTCACTGAATAAATACTTTTTTTCTGCTAGGGACAATCAATAAACTACCTTTGGCAAAATTACACAGGCCTCTTGGGTCATTTTTGCCATAGTATAACTTTTTTGAATGCTTTTTTGGGCCGAAATTGTTGCTTTTTATTGTCTTTTGTGCTGATTCAATTATGATGAAATGAGTTGAAAATTGTACTTTTTATATTTTTAAGAATTTAGTAAATCTGTCAAAATTATTGTTTTAAAAAAATCTAAGGTGTTTTGAGATGGGCTCATTGCAACAGGGCACAGTTTCCCTGATTTATTGACGTAAGTAAAAAAAGTGCTAATTTGATGAAAAAGGACAGATAAAAATGTCATATTTATTTATATTTAAAGCAATATATTCTTTAAAAAGCTCTAAAGATGAAAACAACCATCCAATGGATATAAGATTTATAATTTAAATAAAGAAAAATATGAGTTTTTGAAATTAAGAAAATTAAAGACTGTGGGTTTAAAGTATGTAATTATCGACAATATTTCTCTAACTTGCCTAATAAAAGTCCCAAAAAAAGCCAAAAAATAAATGATATCAAGTATAAGGGTCATATATTTAAGTATTTCCTTTTATTTTGACGACTCAGTTCTTAGTTTTTGATATCAAATTTTGTAATAAATTATTATTAAACATACTTTTACTTCATATTTAGACCAAAAAAACCAATTCTATAAATAAAAGGAGAGAAAAATAAAAGGTTTGCATTGAAGAGTTGAATGCACAATTTTTTGAAGTACAAAATAATAATTAATAGGATTCATTCTTGGAGTTTCCATTAGGTACGCACATTGATTTCAAAGTAAAATAATTTCATAATAAAGATAGAAGTAAAAGTTTTGACATAAATCTCAGATTTGCTTAGTACTTGTTAAGTTATTTTACATATTCAAGCTATTTTTGATTGACTAACATGAATTAAAAGAACAGAAGGGGTTTGTTATATTATAGTCGTACCTTTAAAAGTTTCAAATAAACGCATCAAAAGTAAATGTCTTTTTTTTAAAACATATATTACTGAAAACATATTTCCTAATTTAAATGTTTAAAATAATTTTGAACAAGGAAATGAACAAATACCAGTTAAAAAATATGGATATTACATGAAAATAAATGAAATGGTGCACTGATTTATAAATTATGGTTAAATAAATAACTCTTTTACTTGACCTTCTTCTTGGTTCTTCTGAAAAAAAAACCCGACACTCAGCTTCAATTTTATTTCAAATCTAAGCTAAATATAATTTTTTTTTTCACACTCTCATTAAGTTAAACATAAATAAAATTATTATCACTTTAAGTTATTGCATCAAATTTTTTTTGAATGAAAAGTCACGCGAAACAATACCCTAAATTAAACCCATCTAAACGTACATTTCTGACCTTTTAAATACAAAAAGTTTTTTAAAGGTCATCACTGCTACATGTATAATATTAAAAAATATGCTACACATGAAATAAATACATAACACTTGACCTTTTTTATAACCTTCCAATCTATGAGCTTTCTTCCATATATTTTAGAATGTGTATATGTTTTTATTCGAGAGTGGTTAGTAGCTTTTGTATACACTGTGTAGGGAGAGCTCAGCACTGGGGATTCCTAGTGATGGAACACAAATATGATTAATGAGTGATCACTCCTTACATATGCCCTTTCTAGGTTTAAAATTACGTCATGAATAGCAGTCTTTACATGTGAGTAGGAATGGGATTTGTGACTAATTAAGAACATATGTAAGTACCTCAATGCCCTCATTCCTCTACCCATATGGGCCATCACTACCATAATAATTTGTCTCTTTCATTCCTCCCCTAATAACAACTCAAATCCACAAGAAATAAACAAGTTGTTCGGATCCCTCCCTCTCAGCGCCTCAACACAAAAACTTCAAACCAGTTTAAGGATATAAACCAAATGACGTCAATAAATGCCCTTTCTAAAAATGGGAATGAAATGTCCAAGAATGAATTTACTAAGAACATATTTTCCTTGAACCATTTTATAAATAGAAGATCTATCTACAAAAAGCCCCTTCATCATGACGTGACATCTTATTCTTTTTTTTTATATAAAAAAGAAAAGACAAAAACATCTTTAACCATGTGTACGTACTGTGTAGCTAATATCTTCATACAGCCATAAAATATGAGAGCAAAGGTTAACCAGGCGTTTAAATACAATTTTCTAAATGAATGCAAAATAATGAAAATAATAATAATAATAGTAAAAAAGTAACGAATCATTAAGCTTCAATTTAACTTTTTTTTCTGTACATATACCCTTTAAATTTATGAGTTTGAACCTTTAAAAACTGCTGACACTGCAGTTTGAAAATGATTCAATGAAATAACTTTTTAAATGCAAAAATATTCATATGTATATTTTAAATGTAGATATATTATATATACATATTTATAAAGATAGGAATATTAAAAAACTTAAATATTTTTCCCCGTATTTTCTATTAAAAAATAAATAGAATAAAAACTCTTGTTAAAAAACAGGAAATGTTTTTTTTCTATTTTTCTAACAAAAAGAGAACACAAAATAAATCAATTCATTAAATAATTTATTAGCTACAAAAGAACATCCGATGAAAGGTTGGTAGATAGGGGCCTTCCACCTTTTTGTTTTCATAATGAATAATTAATAGATGAAGAGTAATTTGGAAATATTTAAATAGTTACTTTCCACTTAGATTACAAATGGATAGGATATGAGAGAAGGAAATCATGAAAATATGTATTTGATTTTTTTCTACACATATGTACAAAAAATTACAGTTCTGACTCCAAGGTCAAGCCCCTTGCCATTTTATGTATGTAGTTGTAGAATTTGTGTAATCAATATTCTAATTGATTCGTTGTTTTTCCAAATATACAAATAATAGTAATACAAATATATATATAGCAAATGGCCAAGTAATAAATTTTTTATTTTTGACAAGTTTAAAAAAAAATTATATAGTAAACAGTTCTATCAAAAAATATCCAATCTAGTCTAATTTTAGAGTAAAGGACTTGTCAAGGACTCGAGTTTGAATCTTGTAGACTTGAGCTCAAAATCAAAGGTTTGATTGAATTTAAAACCATTTTTAACACATTTTTTTCAGATTTTTTTTCTATTATCAAGTCTTTCCTTCTATAAGGGAAAAAACAATCATCAGCTGACAAAATAGTAGTGTATGTATAAATTTTCATGTTTACCTTTGTTAAATTTGGAATGATTTTTACCTCAAAAATAATTACATAATAGCCAATTCATGACGTGGAAATACGTGAAGGACAATTTAATTATAATTAATTTTTTTTTTTTGCAAAGTTTATTGATTTACATGCTGTACGATTTAAAGCCATGAGTTTCGACAGCCAATGAATAATTAGCAAATATTGATGATACTACATGCATTAGTTTTGATTGATGATAATTAATTTAAATTGAACTCAAGAAAGGCCTTAAGTTTCAAATCAACAAATTAATAACTGTGAGCTCGAAATGAGCTTCAAAAACTTGGATTTGCGTGCAAAGACTTCAGACTTGACATCAATGACTTTGTACTCCATGTATCTGATCTTGTAATAGAGTGACTTTCTCCCATTTTTACTTTTTACGTAAGTATAAAAATATAGACCAAAAACTTTCTCAGAATAAACAGGCCTCAGGTAAAAATAAATAGAGTCAAAATCAACGAGAGAATGTGCTCATTTAGTTTAAATTATCCTGATTTTACAATTAATTCATTTTGAAATCTTTTTTAGTTCAAGGGGAACTCCCGTTTCTTCAAATTCCCAAATGACTTTATGTTAGCTAACACATGATTTGACTTTGAGATGACATCCTTATAAATATAATTTGCATTTGTAAAGCTAATTATGCATAATGCTTTCTTCTTAATAAAATGTGGTTTTTGATTATGTAGGCAGATACAAAACGCACTAATTTGCAAGAAATAAATAAGTACAATTCATTCGTAAACGGTCTTTACATACCTCCATACATATATTGGGGCCCAATGAGAAACAGACTATTAATTTATCTTATTGTAGCCTGGATACAACTCTATGGATTTTCTTTAGACATATATAGGCCAAGGAATGAATAATAAATATAATAATAAAGATGCTTAATTAAACAATGACAAGCAAAACAGGCTTAAAAAAGAAAGAAAATGGAATGAAAAATACATACTTAAAAGTAGAAGAGAATGAATAAAAAGAATAAAGAGAAAGAGAAGATTTCATTCCCTTTCAATCGAAAACTCATTTATTATTCTTGGTTAGACCCATATTGTTTAATCAAGTCAATAGCTTCTTTTCTTTTCTTTTTTTGACTTGACCTCAAAAATTGCCTTAGTTTGTTCAATACATATAGATAAATGTGTGTAATTCTCATAAAATATTCATAAAGTACTAAAGTTTTGTCTTTATAAATAATAATAACTTTGATTACCAGCGCGTCTCAATCTTTCAAAGGACATTTCCAATGCCTTTTTTTTAATACACTCATATTTAGGTACAACAATGAGAAAATAATACCAGGACATTTAAATTTAATTTCTTTGGGATTCCGATATGAATAAATGTTTTTGTTTGTAACTTGGCACAGATATGTCAAATTACACGTTGACATATTCATTAGTGTTTGAGATGAGTGTCCTTTTGTGTAAAGCAAAAATGCACTTTTTCGTTTTTTTAAATTTTCATGATTCAATAAATTTTATTTGATTCCTGATATTTTTTGACCATTTTTTTGCCAACATTTGCTCCAATTTGCACAAACATGGATATGTAGATAAATAACACAATCTTGTTTCTACTCTCGTATCACTTTATCGTACCTTTAAGTTACTAAATTGGTTAGCATTTGACATGTATGTACCATAACTATTTATACTCAAATATTCATAAAACTTTAAATCAAAGGCCTTATGATCAAGCATCATAATGCACAATGTTTGTTCATCATCAATGCAACTAAATCAAACTACCAAAATGCACGTTGACAAAAAAGTTCCACCATTCGCAACGATTCAGCACACGAAATTTCGTTCAAAATACGAAATTTGAGATAAACTCTTTATTCAATATTTTTTCCATTGTAAAATTCGCAGAGTAACACTGAGGTTGACTGGCTTCAACATCTGTTGTGTTAGGGGGTAAATTTAGAGGTACATTCTCAAAATTTATTTTGGAAATAAAATAAAAAAATGTGTCAAAAAATGATATTTCTTACTCCCACCTCCTCGTTACAGCCCTGTGCTTGTATATATACATATATTCTATAGAGCTGGGCCTCTCACTTTGTATTGTACTGAGATCCCCATTTTCTCATAATCATTCTGCCATAACCCATTTTGATTGTTTTTTAAGGCAAGGAATTTATTTAGAGATCGACTTACTCTCAGTTCATCCTAACATTTAGAATTTTGTACATATATTGGTATTTCCCAATAACAAAATTTATTTAGTGTGTTTTTATAATGTGCTCAAATATCTCTGACCTGCCAGTTGAGAAACACTGCAGTAGAAAGCTCATTTTATATGTTGTTATAATCATTTAATTATATTTAAAATCGATAATAATTATGTAAAAATGCACCTATTCTCAATGTTACATATCATAATGGAGGTCTTAGCTCTCTACGAATGGACTCTCCCTATATTTCATAAGAGTCAAATTAAGTCAATCTCATTAAGATAAATAAGGGCTAATTAGAATTAAATAAACACCACCCAAGTATCAAAATCTCACCCCTTCTCCTACTCCAAGACTTGATCACGAAATGTCTAGCTTTTATTCCCCCTCACTTGCTTCTTTCTTTATACCATTCAAAAGGGTTATGAAAACTGAATTTCAATTTTCTGTTTTAAGAACTCAACGCCGTTCACGAAAAGTGAGATAGAAAGAGAAAGAACGGTAGACGAATGAGGAAATTTGTAAAACGTATATACGTCTTACATTTTGGTCTCAAGGACTTAAAGTCCGTAAACTATTTAAATGGATGCATAAAAGCTAGTGATGTTGGATGGGTTCTGAAGTGAGTCCATATTTTTTTCTGTCTGAAACTTCTTTTCATTTCTATTGATTCCTCAGAGTCTAAGTCTAATACGAGTAATATTATCAAACATCTAATAAAATGCCAATTACAGTAGAAGTAAGTAAGTACGGTTATATATCTATATATTATACATCTTCAAACCAAAATGTCTTCCTCCTTCAGAGATAGGTATTCAAACTTTTTTTTGTACATACATGGATGCATTGATGTACAAATGTTCACATTTAAGAAAAATAGAAATAAAATACTTAACTCGGCCTTGAGATGTATGTATGTACAAGGAAAGAAAGAAAGAAGAAGATCTAAATTGATTGACTTTATGAAGAAGAAAAAAAGAAAAAGAAAGTTTAGGATCAAGATAAATTGTAGTCAATTATACGATTATATTCTTTTTTTTTTTTTTTTTTTTTGTTGAGTAAAAACAAAATAAGGTAGCCGTCTAATTTAATTATTCAAGACGAAATCACTCTTGAAACAATGGATGTATACAAAAAAAAAAAAAGTAAAGTTAAGTATAAAAAAATCTTTTATTTCCCATCTACGTATGTATGTATGTATGTATCTAAAAGAAAAGTTTAATAGATAAAAAAACTAAAGTTAGAAGTTGGCTATTGGTGTTGCCTTTCAAAAATAAATAATAAAATCTTATATATTTGATTAATATGTCACTACTATGAATTAATAATATACATTTAATCTGTTTTTGATTTTAATATTAATAAAGGAAAAAAAAAGAGAGAGAGAGAAAGAGAAATTCTTTGATCTAAAGGTATTAAAAGAGACATCAAACAGATGTAAAAAAATAAAAATAATAATAATGAAAGAAAGAAAGAATAAAAATAACAGACAAAAATCATCTTAATTATTCACAATTCCATATACTTTTTTGAGCCTTTTTACATAATAAATATATATTTTCATATCTTTTACTAATACTAAGTAAAGCTCATTAATTATTTAACTTTGCATGAAGTATACATATGTAGAATATGAGAAATAACATGCATACATCTATAGCTAGCTAACTCTAGAGAGAGCTCAGATCACCGTTACTTCCTCAATATCCCTAGGTACTTTATTCAATGACTGTTAACGTGTCATGGTGACAAAATGATACAAACAGAGTTGTTGCCAAATGATTTTACAGCAATGGATATGCTCAGAGATGAAAATAATGGCGTTATTTGTGGGATTACATTCCCTTCCGTTATAGTGTCGTCATTACACACACACAAATAAATAACGACGACTGTTACCTCATTTGGTAAAACAGCTTAAATTTTAACAACTCCATAATCAGTCTTATCTCTTGACTGTCTCTTATATTAAAATGGTTTCAACACCATTTGTTATTTTTACAAGGTGTAACTACTTACTTTTGCTCTTAAACAACGGTGTTACCTTTTTGACCAACTAGTAAGCGTGTAATTACTTACTTTTTCCCTATAGTGTGACCAACACTGGTTATAAGCTAACACTGCATCTATTTTGATTTGTTTTATGAAAGGGCTTAGGAGAGTTCCTTACATTTCTGTACATGCATTTGTACGTCAATGATATATATTTCATTTCACAAAGAAAATAAATAAGATCCAACTTTTTCATAAATCTACTTCATTCCAAATATTCTTTTCGAAAAAAAGATCCCAATTGTCATGTCTATATATTGTAAATAAATACTTCTCTTTAGATAAAGAGTCTCATTTTAATTTTGAGACTTTTTAAAGTGAATTTTTTTACCACTTACTTAAGCTCCTTCAAAATACAAGTTGGATTATCATTGGCCTGTTATCATACGATCTGTTATTTACTACAACTTGAGTTGAAATTTAGTTTTTTTTAGTTAGTTAGAATACCAAATAGTGAAACAATTCATTTTCAAAGATGGATGTTTTCCTGAAAACTTTTTCATAAAAACTTACAGGGATCATTCACAAAGAAAGAAAATAAATATAAGTATAAAATTGCACCATTTCCATTGCTGACGCATGAATTTTTTTGGTTCCTTTGAGGTTTGCGCAAAAACTAGGAGGGTCAAAGCCTTTGGTTGGACTCTACATACATACCTACGTCTAAGAGCAATCATCAATCATTCCCCTTCTTTCATTTTACAGCATTTATTTTAAATATTGTACAATTATTTATTTCGTTGATACAAATATTAATTTCATTAGCTATTTGTAATGAAGAAGGGAGAGCTTTAATGAGGATGAGGGTTCCGTAACATTAAGTGGTTTACCATGGCATGTTCTTGCTATCTTCTTCAATCCCCCCTTTCATTTCTTATTCTTAATTTCCACGATATTTATCATGATTATATCAGGGAGAAATGGAAAAAAGGAAGTTCAACGACCCTTCCCTACGAGTGTCTTAAAGTAAGTGCATTCAAATCGCAAGTTGAAAAGTTTGGTGTTTTAAAATGAAAAGACAAATTGAGAATTTTTTATTGATAAAATCAATTGCTTTTTCTATGGTATTTACATCGATATTTGTTTTGATTTGAGTGTTTTCCTTAGAGAGGACGTAAATAAAATTTACTTGTAATTATTTGTAGGTAGCCAGACAGTTTTTCTAAATTGTATGTATGTGGCTATATTTTAGATACGTTTTTTGACATGAACAAACTTTGTCTACTTTTTTTTTTTTTTTCATGAAGAGGGTGAATGAAGAAAACAAAAAAAAAAAAAAACTTTTATCATAAAATAATATTAATAAAAAATCTTACTACCATTCTATTATACAACTTATTATTATTACTGTCTAAAATATATTTATACATAAAAAACCCCCTTGGTTATTGATTACACTAGAGTTTTGATTTCCCCCTATTTACCGTACATATGAAGAAAAAAAAAAAAAAAAACTTAGAGCTATGAAGAAAGAAAAAGAGAATTGGAATCTAATGATTACAAAATCATATTGAAGTATGATATTTTCGATCTCATTTTTGTATAGAAATGGTGAGAAGGGTTACGAATGAGGTAACATAATATGTATGTATATACATACATACATATTATAAAGGAGGTTATCGTCATCCATTATCACGTCATCAATCATGGACTCCATAGATGTGTGTATGTATGTGTAGGAATCTCTGACCCTCCAAAAATATTCCCTTTATTACTTTGCATCCTTACGTATGTAGGTATATTTATTTAGATATGAGTGAGTAAAAGTTCCTCAAGAGAGAGAGAGAAAGAAAAAAAATCACAAAACAAAATACAATTTGTCATTTTGGAAAAGTTTGAAATGAAATAAATTCATATGTCAGTTTAAATCACTGTTAAAGTTTGCAATCAAGAAATGAAATGAAACATTTTAAAAATGGAATTTAGAGTGCACTATTTGTAGAAATTCTGTATACTGCAGTTATTAAAATCCCATTGGATAGTCGGAATAATGCTCATAAACAGTGTGTGATTTTAATTAACTCAGATGAAAATTACAAATTGATGAGTATTCTGAGGAACACTATACAATTAATGATTCTATAGTTCAATCACTCATCAATTTATAAATAATAATAAAATGAATGGATTAATTGCTACATATGTATATATTTAAATAAGTCGCTATGGGTCACACAAACTGCATAATGTACATTTTCATACATAAATGGTATTGAAAGCAATATTAACACTAGTTACTTTACCTTCCCCTCCAATTTAAAAACCGTTATGCAAAATAGTGACTCATACAAAAACACACTTTTACACTTATTGACAAAGCAACTGAAATGATCATTTCTATTGCAATAATAATTTAATTTTTTCAGCGTAAAAATTAAAAACCTACCATTATCGATTTACTAGAAAATTTACAGAGATATAAAGGTAAACAAGCAGCAATTGTTACTTCAAATTACATATATATATACAAAATACATTTTTTAAATGTCTTTTAAATGCATTTTAAGTAAGTTTGATGCTGTTTGTTATAGATTTTTAAGTGACAAATATGTATAATTATGAAGGAACAGAATACTATTATTCTTTTGTAGAGGCTCTTAATATTATTCCATGTAACTAAAATTTACTATGTGCCTGTACAATACTAAATGCTTACATAAACAAAGTAGCCCTGGTTAAAAAAATATTTCCTACAAAAAATTTATTTCAAAAAATATTCCTCAAAACAACACTTTTACAAATTCAATTCCATTGTGAAACCTCAAAATTTTGTTTCACCCATAAACGTAAATTTGCTGTATAGTCTCATATTCTCTCATTCTCTCGTATAACAAGTTTTCAAAGAACCTTAATATATATATGTAAATACATATATATATGTACAATCTTCCGCAGAAATTGCACTTTATGTTACTTTAATACCCAGAAGTAAAAAACTGTATAATATTCATCAAATTATGTATTTCCGCCTACTCTCAGTATGTGGCACAGAAATTCATTGTCTTTTTGGCTAATTGGTAGAAGGAATATGGAGGGGGGGGGGATGTTAGTAAGCTTTTTTTCCTCCCCCTCTCCCCCCAACTCACCGTTTTCTTCTGCTTTGTAGATGAATATCAAATCCATAGAGCTACAAATACCCCCCCCCCTCTCTCTCTATATATATATTTGTTCTACGAAAAAAAAATACTCATTTCATATTCAATTCTCGTTTTGTAATCTACATATTACGACTTAACTTACCCTATAAATATAAATAAGGCAGATAGAGAGAGAGAAAAAAAAAGAAGAGAATTGACATAATTATAATCCATTAAGTTATTTATCAATATCCAATCTGACTTTAAATATGTACATTGTATTTATATATTACATAAATACATCTATGGATATTTTATTCATAAATAAGAATTTATTTACCAATCCATTATTTAAACAATTCTATAAATAATTTGGTAAAATGTGTAGAGTTGTATCTTTCTAAATTTAATATGTCATACCATAAATATCAATCTACATTATCTTTGTTAAGTCAAGGTGTGAGTGTGGTAGATAAGGATTTTCATGTCAAGAGCAATTTATTGTTTAACAATACTTATGTACATATATATATATATATATATATATATATTGTAAAATAGGGGCTATCAAAAAGAATAGATATTTATGTAGATTCCTTCTCTGACGAAAAAACCTAAACATAAATTAATTAATTTGTCAACATCCAGATGTTGACAAATAAATTATTCAGTATGAATAAATAAGTTTACTATATATGTAAATAACTAAATACAAAAGCCTCTCAGATTCTAAAATTTGTTACAGAAAATATATGTATTTTATGTCAAAACCCTTTCTCCATTGTTTCTAAGCTAAGGAATTTTAGAGTTTTTTGTTTTTTTTTGATTGCTTATGTAGTAGTCTCCTGCAATTTTAAGATCCACTCTGCGTCGTAATAGTAAAATATATATTATATATGTATATATATATATATATATATAAAATATCTATAAAAAAGAACTAACTTTTTATATATTATTATATATTATTTAACTCAGTCAAATGAGCACATCAAATGAAACAATAAAAAATATTTATTTATACATTTATGAATGTATAGTCGTACATATACATATATGGACCATTAAATGGTTAATTAAAGCAAACAGAGGCACACTGCAACATGCATAAAAACCTTTCACTCCGTCTGCCTCTCCGTAATTTAGGTACACACATAAAAATACAAACTACTTTATTTTAGCTACTCCATTTATATTACTATGTTGACAAAATTGGCTGTGTTTAATCATTTTATTCATACAACTGGAGCACGCAAACTTTTTCCCAAGGAATGCGTTGATTTTCATAATTACAATTAATTACCCTTTCTATGTATGTATGTACTCTTATGTTTCTTAAGGAAACTTTATCAAACGGCTTTAAAATTGAATAAAAACTTAAGACAACTTAATGTATAAGAGAATAAACAAAATAAATAAATGTGTTAACATACTTTTAATGCAGGATATTTGAGTTTGATATATGTATAGTTCATGCAAATAAATATATTTGTGATTTACTGACCTCATATATAATATCATCTAAATTACACAATGGTACTTCAATATTTTCAATACGTGACGAAGAAGCAACGGGGTATAAAATAGGGTCATACATGTTTCTTTCAAGATGGGCAGCTTTCACAATGATGACGTCTCATGAATACGCTGTCTAAGCTCACTATGGTTAGATTAATTATGGGTTTTTGTTATTCAGTGTATTTTTGAAGGGTGAAAGGTTGAGACAGATCATATTTATTTATATATGAGTGAGTAAAAGTTCCTCAAAGAGTGAGAGAAAAAACAACCCAAATACATATATGAACTAATTAATATTATTCAAGTCTACATTATATTAAAATACATATATCTCAAAGAGCAAGTGGATTCAAATCCTTCTCTTTGCATTTGAATACCCAGACAACAAAATATGTATGCAGAATGGAGTGATTAATCGTGTTAATTGATATAAACACTCTGAAGCCTCATTTTCTTTCCATTTAAACAAGTCAACCCCGGCTCTAAAATACAAATAAACACATATACATACATACATATATCTTACATAAATGGAGGGAAAGAGTTTTTATTTGATAGGTTTGTAGTATGTATATACATAAGAGAAGCAATAAAATTCAATTCCTTAGATTTGTTTATTTGATAATAAAATAAAGACTCAGCGTCTTATTTCAAACTGGTGCGTTAAGAGATAAATAAACCGTTTTGAGAAGGAGTCTTCTATTAATATGTACATGAATTTATAGGAAAGTAAATAGAGGATTAGAGTCGGAAACGATTCAGGGAATTACAATTCACGATTTATCTTCTATCATAGGTGAGTACATAGATTCATTTTGGTAAATCTATAACCTAGGAGTGGTTATATTTACTTACACATGTCACTCTTTGAATATCTTGCCACTTTACTATCGTTCATAGTCAACTAAATTTTTTTTATCTTGTTTTTTTGTGATGTGACAATTTACCACCAGGATTTTAAAATACATATTGTGTTTTAAAAAAAATTTTTTTTTTTGGAGTCATTCTTGATCCAATTAATTTTCCTTTATTGAAATATGTATTTGTGTTCTAGGTAAAAATGAGTTGAACATGCTGACATCTAGTTTCTAATCCAGGAGTTATCAGAGCTTTAATTTTTTGAAGATAATATTTTATCCCACTAAATTCATTTAATTCTGTTATCCTATTAGGAAATAGTTTCATTATATCAGAAATAGTAGTGTGTGTCAAGGAGAAGTAACAGGATCTTAAAGTACTCAATAATACGATTTTTAAAATACGCATGTATTCATTTTAAAATCCTTGCAGCAAATTATTCTGAGACGTATTTAAAAAAGTCATGTAAACAATTTCTCTGACATTGCTCTGGACTCATTCTAAAGTTTATTGATAAAAATAGGGAAACAATTACAAACACTCAGGATTCCAAAGAATTATCCCAGACCTCATAATTATGTATAAATCTTAAAATGAGAAATCTATGTACATATATAGATTTAAGTTGGGAAATCAAGATAGAAATATGTATTTATATATGTAAGTAGTGAGAGAATCTAGCTTCTTACATAATTATATATATTAAAGGATGTATGTTTATATTATATAAGTTTGGGAAAGTAATTAGCAATTAAGATAAAATAGCCATTAAGTTAATTAAATGAAGTACATTCTCCAAACTACAAAATATATATGTTCATATAACTTATTTGTACTTATATGTATGTAGTTAGTATGTACGAGCTACAATTATTCGAGTATCTAACAAACATAAATATCCATTTACATTGCCCTGACATAGACTTCTTAGAAGGGTACAAAGTTCTGGTGAATTTGAAATGAGTCTATTTACTTACATCCCATAAAAAAAGTGCTAAATATGGGTTAAGAAATTCAAATCACATTTCTGTATTTATCCGTAGAAGACTCCCTTTAAATTGGTCAAACATTGAAATGAGACAATTTGCTCTTTATTCCTTTTAGTGGGGCAGGGTTAGTAAAAGAATGCCCTTGCAACAACAATTGAGGGCCTCCTACTTTTTGAAAAGTTGCACAATTGTCCTGTACAAATCCTTTCTGCTTATGAATTGATTCCGAATCCCCTGGGTTCTCTCAAAAAACAGTTTGTTTTTCGGGGTTTTTTAAAGTAAATTTGTTTGTAATTGTATTATATTCTTAATTTTTTGTGCTTCATCTTAAGGCCTTAGTTTATATACATATTTGCGCCAACTCTATTTAAATTCCCCTGCACTAGAGTTTTGAATTTTTTGTACTCCATCTAGAGCTGAAGAGTGCATTTAGTATCCATTACAAGATCCGAGGTCCATTAGCTAACTAACTTTTTATTCATAAAAGTGATGCAAAATAAAGTAAGTGAAGCATAACTACCTCAGGGGCTAGTTATAGCCCCATGGGCAAGCATATATTCAAAAATTACTTTGATTTGAAGTCCATGTTTTAGATATCGTTCTGAGAAACTTTGTTATGAAGAATCGCATTGTATCTATCTCTTCGGATGGATGTAATGTATATTGATTACATTAAATAAATAAATAAATATAATATATAAAAGAGAGTCAAATAGGGTTATTGGAAATGTAAAATCACAGAATGGAACAAATTGAAGCTTCATAATCTTATATATATATATATATATATATATATGTACAATCCCCTATGTATGTACCTATTAGGAAGTTATATATTATATGTATGCATTTTACTTTAAAGTTAGTATAACTAAATTTGGGGAACTCTATTTCATGTATATATCTATATATGTAATGTACATATACTTAATATATTGGAATGGAATCTCTCTACAAACAATCTTCAATTCCAAAAAGATTCAAAAGAGATTAAGTTTGAATTATTTTTTTACATGTAAATTTCATCTAATGATACCTAATTATAATATGTGGAATTATTTCGAATCTACATGTTTTTGCTTGTAAGCAAAACATTATCTATTTATAAATAAATAGATAAATAACAAACCTTTATTTTAAAAGATAAAGACTAGGAAGGCCTCTATTCAAAAACAATGATGGCTTGTTACTTAGTTCTATGTAGAGATAGAAATATGCCGTCATGTTAGAACAATGAAACATGAAGATACCTAATATTTACGAGTACTTACATACAATACAAAACAGTGCTATGATTATCAACATTCTTTATACTCAATCCTTATCACTATGGTCTTTCTTTCATAACACTATCAAACAATATAATCAATGCCTTTACTCTTTTCTTCATCTTGTTGCTGTTTTGAAAGACAAAGAAATAAAATGAGTTTTCAAACATTGCTGAAGTAGTAAATGACGTTTTTTATATTATTATAAAATGACGACCTTTCAAGAAGAGAGATATGTTCTCATATAAATGATGATGATTTTTTTTTTTTTCATATATCAAAGAGTCAAATTATATAAATATTTATACCTTTATTAGCAGTTGGTATTGATTATAGATAGGTACTAATGAGCATATACATACATACTGTATATGTATGGTGAGGTATACCCATGTTATGAATGTTAAATATTTTGATTAACTTTTGAGATTGTAGTAATAATGATATTAATTATTATTATTACTAACCACAGAAAAAGGTATGAAAGGGGATCAAAGTTGAGAAAATTGTAGAATTGAGAATAGCGGATCTCGAGAATGATCTTAGTCTCCTGGTTTAAAAACCACGACGAAAGCAACTATATTAATGTGACTTAGAAAAAAATCATTTCTTCTCCTCTTGATCAGGAATCCTATTAGTCTTGATATCGTCTTGATATCCACTAACCTCGTCTTCTTGACCAACTAATGTACATACATATATATCAACATATGATATTTGTGTATCAATATTTGAGGCAGAAACTGCGAATTGAACCAATGATGGAACATATGTACAATAACAAGTTAATACATATGCCAATGGGTAATTTGATTTGAAGACCAATTATGGTCTCTTCTCTAACACAGTTTGGCAATTATATTTTATATTTATCAATTAATAAAGAGCATAGACATGTTCTTATGTCAAATCCCCCGAACACACAAAATAGTGTGATTTTAATAAGACAATTCTATTAACTTACTCCATATAAACACCCTCTTAACTTTTATACTGGAGATGAAAACTAAAGAACATTTACATTTTTGATTAGTTCTCAATCTGTTAAGAAATACAGGCATAGATGGTTCTACACAGAATCCACATCTAAATTTGATAAAAGTACAACTAATTATTATTTTTTTCAACATTATAAAGATTATTATGTTTAATTTCTTCACAATTATATTTTCTAAGTAATTTTTAAATCGTTTCTCCGAAACGAAAAAGGATAAATAGATTTAATTTTAACAAAGAAAAGGAAAACATTTTTATTTTTTTGAGAAGCAAGGAAGCAACAGAATCTTAAATCGACTCGTTCGGACAACACACTTATCTATCAAATGAAAAATTTATAAATATATACGTTATATCTAACATATTGTATGCGAAAATCAAAATGGAAGGTGTTATTCATACTCAATTAAATCCGAGAAGGCTTTATATAGAAGAGTTCATTAATGTAACATACGTAAGGCAACCATGTACTATGAAGGAAGTTATGTGCAAACTCATTATAATTCCTATTTGCAACAAACATATTATCATGAAGTCTACGGTATTTGCAAATTTATGCGTAAGATACACATTTCCTCCACTTTGTACTTTCACCTGTCGATTCTTGCAAATTGAAAAACATTATTTTGACCACAACTGATAGTTTATATTGCGTTGTGGTTATTTTATCAAACTCTGCAAGAGGTAAAAACAGTCAAAGAAGGGTTTTGTATTTATCCAACCAGCCTATTAGGTGGGTTATTTGATATATTTTAATATAAATTATTTTAAAATAAACAACAAATTGAAGTGAATAGGATTTATTCAAAACACAAAGTGACATTCATTTATAAATCTCATAACATATTTGAAAAAGAAACAAAAAGTAAAAACAACTTTTGTTTTTTGTAATTCACTTCTAAAGTAATACTTCAAAATTCGTAGCTTCCTCGGACTTTGGTTTTGGAATACAATAGTACTCAAAGTTTATCCATGACACATTAATCATTACCTTTTAATTTGATAAGTTTACTTCAAATCCCATCTGGAGTTGAGTTACTGCTAAATTGTAGTTGATACGCTTTTGTCAACTCTTCATTTGTTTCAACTCTCCCTTCATAGACTTTTGTTATTTTGCTTACTTTACAAATGATTGTGTTCTTTTGTGATAAAAAGTATTTGCATAAAACTATATAGATGGTGAAATCTTGATAGTTTAACCAAAATTAGAATTCTCACTTTATTTGGGGGTATGTGACTTTAATTGAGTCAAATCAGTTTTTTCGAAAAAAAAAAAAAAATTGTACTTCTTTTATTGTATCCTGTTCCATGTAACCTACAATGAAGAAACACATTACTAATAAGTGCTAGAGAGAATCTCTCACCGTATTATCAATCAACTCACTTGTCTTTCCCCTAACTATTTGGTTATACACTATTGGTATTTTTTTATTGAGACAAGTATGAACATATGTATAAAATATTTTTTTTTATATATGATCTTTAGCACGTGTGGGACATTGTTCGTCTATGTATATAATATACAAACACACAACCTCGAGCCCAAAAGCATACTAATTAAAATTATTTTGTATTCTCATATAAAAAACAAAAAATTCCCTTCAAATTTAATTCTCATTTGCCTACTTTTGAAAAGAATGTTTTTTGTTTCTCTGTTCCTCTAAATGGATACATTTTGCAAATATTTCCCGCCCTTTTGCTAGGAAATATTATTAAAGGAATTAACTACATATTTATATTAAAAAAAAACAAAAAAAAACAAGAAGAGGGAAGGGAGGCAGGAAAAAGAAAGTCGTTTAAATAAAGACCATTGACATTAAAGAAAGTTTAAAACTATAACAATAACAATAAAAATAAAAGTGTTTTTATTTTATTTGATAAAATGAAATTCCTCTTTTATCTATGGATGTATGTATGTATATCTGTATGTTTCATAAATACAACCACCATACACAGTGAGATAATAAAATAGTGACGACGACGACGACGACGACTACACCTGTATTTGATATTCATTCATAATAATAATAAGAGAGTAATATATATATATATATATATATATATATACAGTGGTGTGTGAGTGGGGGGGGGGGAAGTTTGTGTGTTTTGTTGTAATGGGATATGCTGTACATAATTTGATCTTCCAAGTCTCTAAACTGCACGTGCGACCTCTATGCTCACTCTCTTGTATAAACACAGTAAATGATAGCATCAAATATACTTTAAAACAAATGGGGAGCAACACTAGGTTCAATTCATCCTAATGGAACAAAAGGTCACAGCACCAAATAAAGAAAGGAAGTTCATAAATGGATACATGATAAAAATATTATATATATACCTTGGGCACAAAACGGGCCTATTGGTGGTATTTCCCATCGAGGGCCACATACGACCCCTAGGTAGACGTATTGGGCCGAACCATTAAAATTATAGCATACTTAGCTATTTATATATATATTATCAGAATATCATATCTATCCATTGTTTAGATTTAAAGAAGAACAAGGACATCGTTAAATTTCACTTTTTACAAAACATTTCACAAATTTGCACAAACTTTAAGATTACATGAGACTTATATATAAAGACTAACATGCTCACCCTAGCGGATAGTTCATGTACTTTTTCCACTTTCAAATTATCTTGCAGACTTCATTAAACCTCCTTGCATGCCGGTTCCGGCCTGCGGGCCGTATGTTTGACACCCCTATTTGATATACTAAAACCAATGACAACATAACACACTTCATGAACCTTTCAATTGCTTTGTTCCATGAGAAGTCACTCACTCAAAGGATTTTAAGAGCCCCTACTCTAAAGGATAGTTATGCCTCCTTAAGTCGTATCTGCATATATGTATGATTACACCCCTGAATAAGACAAGACTTGAAACGCAGAAATTTAGAATAAAAAAATAATTCTGACACAAATTAAATCTTTGAGGATACACCTGAGATAGACACTTGACTTTCATATTTACATACTATAATAGTGACTCAACTAAATTTAAATTCTAGGGCTGAGATGGTTAAATCTGTCTTTTATTGATACTTGAAATTGTAAAAGCTCTTCATTTCTTTTTTAAAGTCATTTAACAAATTATACACATAAATATTTTATGTAGAGTTAATGCACATTCATACATGTCAAAAATCCATCGTTGACTCCCTCAAAAAACATTTTTTATTATCCTTGCAGCTTCATTGTTCATTTCATTATTGTATTAATGTGATAAACGCTATATCTACTAGAACATATATAAAAAGTCATTTAATTAAGTCAATGACTATCACATAATTATGTCGTCCTTATAAGTTGATAAGAGTTTAATTATATAACTAAATAATAAAACTAGTTTCCTCTTCAGAATACAAATGAACGAACAAATAAAGATATTATTATGATTTTGTCTCCTTGTTTTAGCTGATACTTTTCTCTCCTTAGTTCGCTCTTTGTATGTGATTAGATTTTTCATTTTATTTTATTTTTGACTATAAATTTTTTTTTTTCAAATTAAATATTAAAATCTGTTATAAGTATACAAAGAGAGATGAGGGAAGAGCTGAATCTATGTATGTATATATGTATGTTGAAAACTATGGAAAAACTCAACATAAATAAAAAATTAAAAAGTTTTTTTTACCAAAAAAAAAAAAAATCTTCAAAGAAAATTTGTTAAAAATTATTTTATAAAGAATTAGTTTGAATATTTCATGATGCATCTCCTGCTGCATAAAGGAAAAAGGATCCAGAGATAAAGAGGCCTTATCTTACTTATACTGAGTTTTTAAAATATTTCTGAGACTTTTGACTATTTGTTAATTTAAATTCATATAAATAAGGAGTAATGAAGTAGTAGGCAAAAAGATATATATATATATATTAATTATGCATCAATGACCTGAAACAAACAAACAAACGAAATCAATTTACCAATTAATTTGATGACAATTTATCAAGTTATAGAAAATATATTAATAAAATCCACACAATATTTATATTAAAATTTGGCTCCCTCTTTGTATAAAGCACTAAGCTTCAAGCCAACAAAAATTATATATATATATATACATATTGTGTACTTTAAATGGTTGTACGACAACTTTAAGAATCAAAAAAGAAAACGCAATTTGTACAATAGTATTTTCTCTTTAGATATTTCTTTCATTTTTCTCTAGTTATGTATTGTGTACATACTAAGTAGCTCTTTTAGTCAAGAAACGTATAATTGGACTTACTTATTCAGTTAGTAGGCCAAATTGCGTGGTTTTTTTACTTTTCAAAAGCCTCAATTGCAATAACATACCTGAAAAGAAATACAATACGTAAACATCTATAGCAAATTATTGAATTTATTTAAATACTATTGTTATTTTGAGGGAGACTTTCTTTTCTATTTATAACAAAAATGATTTTCGTATATTTGAGAATTTTATAATTATATATATATATTTTGTGATAAAAGTTTTTTCACTAATTGGGTCTCTTTTCTAAATACAAATATATATATATATATATATAATATTACACCAATATGACTCAATTTTGGAACGTTGGAATTGTGAATATATTATATAAATAAATATATGCTCACTTTTCCAAGACAAACATTATTTTATACACATTTTTATTACTAATATGACACTTCTTCTTCTTTCCAAGTGTCTGTGAATGGTAGATAACTATATATATATACATAGTGGAACCCATTCCCCAGTGAGTCTCTTTTTATTTGTTTTGTTTAATCAACAAATTTATTATTATTATTATTATTATTTTAGAGTCGACATAATCCTCCTTCTGACTAAGTAAACAAAAAATATTTAAATAAAGAATTAATTGCCTGGCTCTCCGTACAGTAAAAAATTTTAATATGAAAAAAAAATAAAATAATATTATTAATTGCTCAGTCTCTACAAATAAATCGAATACCATGTACAAATAGGTCATTGTTCCATTTTAAACTTACTAGCCTTTAAACGTGAGTCTGAAGTACAACGTTTTAAGTCTAGACTTTTATTTTGCATTAAATTAGAATTGGTGGGAACATCAAAACAACCTCCAGGCCTTACATAAGCTTACATAAAAATTGACCATAGTTGAAACTTTTTTCTTCATAAAACACCTCAAATTACGCCTCCTGAGCCTTCAAATCGTATTTTGGCGTCCCTTAATTAGACTCCTTTAGGTAACCTTAAAGTACAAACCATAAATATAGCCTGTATCCTTTTTTTGGGGATTAATTTACCCCCAGTGAACCTGCTCTTCTAGGCCTTCTGGATCTATAAAGAGTTGTTTTTCTCTTTATACAATTTGGATAGTCCTCAGTAGTACTTCTTCTATACATTCTAATGACCCATACGAATGCATCATCATCTGTATGCCTTTGCAAAATAAAATAAAAATGTATGCTTTTTTATATGTATACATGTAAAGTTATGTACCTATAAGTAAGGATATTGCTTTAAATTCGCGAAATAATTGAGTATTCAATACATATTTTGAAATAAGTAATGAATTTCTACATTTCTCGCGCATGCATAAATTCATTCCCAAATTGACTACCTACATACAAAGTAGCTATGTAAATTTATAAGCAGATCCCAGAATTAAAATCCTTTGTATTTTTGCACTCTTTTCTTAATTAATTTTTTTTTTTTTGCGTAATGGGTTGTTTGATCTGTTTTTGATAGTCTTTTGTAGAAGTTATCCAAAACAGAGGTTATTTTTGCAAAAAAAAAAAACAAAAAAAAACCCCCAAAAAACAAGAAGAAAGAATGTTTGGTTCTTAGCAAGAGCAGATAACTATGCATATACTTATGAATATGATTATGTATGTATATACATATGTATGTAGGTAAATAGAAGAAGGGGAAAAGGCCTTGCAATGATAGCAATCAATGCTGAGAGAGAGAGAGAGAGAGGTGAGAACATCCGTTTTTAGTATCAATATATTTTATTATTCATCTATGAGTTATGTGAATTTGGATAGATATGAACCAACTTTTTTCTACATATTTATTAAATACTATGGAACCCTGAGGAAAAACCTTTTAATATATTAGTTGTAACGTTTTTTCCCTACCATGTACATATATAAGTTACTTAAGTAGCAACACAATTCAAAATATAACAAAAGAACAGTTCATTAATTTTAATTCATATCCATATGAGAAGAAAAATATTCTATTGCTTTGAATAAATAAATAAAGGTAAACGATAAAAATACTATTTATCACAATATTATTTTAAATTGCATTATAATAGAGAGTATAGAATAGGGTGAAATGTCCACCCAGGGATGTAGCCTGTACTTTTTCTGTAATCTAGTGCATTTTAGTTTTTTCAAAAGGGGAACTCATGGACGTAATTACATATGTATTTATGTAGAGATGTTGTTTCTTGCATTAAGTACTACTTTTATAATTATTCATAATGATATTGCTTTTAAATGGATCTATTTATGTGCATATTTCCATGAAGGCATATCTTTCCCCCCCCCCTTTTCCCTTTAAGGCAATAGATGCTTCTTTCTCAGATAAATACAACAACATTTGTAGTATGAATGTATGTTGGTAAATGTTTATGTGCATAAATAGGCTGCATACCCCAGTGAAAGCTGTTCTAAGGGAGAAATTTTAATGCATTACCTTTTACATTTTTTACGTATACCTAACATACATACTGGGTGCGCCTTAATAAGTGGAACAAAATGAAGGATCACGTACATATAAGGCTCTACAAAAAATATGTTTAATAACACTGGTGAAAGGTCAAAAATTCTAAGGGGTATTAGTATAAAAAAAGTTATTCAAACCAGTCCGCTAATTTCAAATATTGTAATATTTTTCTTCGAGAGTCCGACGGTTTTTGAGAAATCAGATCCTACTTTTTAAGCTTTTTTGGCCCATTTTCCAACTTCAACTTCAATTTAAACCTAGAAGGATACTCATTTTGTGCATTAAAAAATAAATAATGATCCGCTTGTGTTTTTTATGCAAATTCCATTTTCAGTCTTTGTTTTGATTTAAAAGGACTCCGTGGGGTTATAGGCGGCGGGAGTGAGTTCAAAAGTCAGTCAAATCATTTGTACTTAAATAATTCCTTAAATAATACATGAAAATGATTAATAAGGAATGCATTAAAGAGCTGAGATCCACAGCTTTTAAATAAGATGTCAAGCGCCTCATAAGAATCCTTAACTAGTGATCAAAGACCCACAGTAGGGCAACTAAAGTAGTAGCGCGCAGAAGGATTACTAAAGTAGTTACTGGATTAGTTCTGTGCCCTAATACTTCAGCCTATTGAACTTGCTTTTTCAAATTTGTTGAACTTTTGTAATAGAAGAGCTTCATATTATCTTTTTTCTTCTCAAATATTGAGCCTTATCCTGGAATACAGGCTTCCTCACGATGACGTCTGAAGGCCCTAAAGGCATTGACAAACTCATCCACAATCTTGTTGATCTACTTTTTGTTGACATCTAACTTTAGGCTCTTAATATTGTTGGAGGAGATTTCACAGACCTTCTGTTTCACATGCGTCCACACGAAATAGTCCAAAGAACTTTGGCCTGGGTATGATGGAGATCACATCTTAGTGACAATTTAGTTATAGTTGTTAGAGTGAGATTGGTCCTGTACAAAGTGTTTATGAACCCTCAAAGTTGACTCTAAAGGTCTGGTCGTAAATCACTACATAGATTTTCCCGCCTAGTTCAAACATTTTTTTTTATTGCTCAGAATTGCATCATCTGATTAAAAAAAAATTGTAACTATTTCGCTAGTTGTTCTGGCAACCTCGAAATAAAAAGTGAAAAGGATGAGTTAAATAGTCTACGTAGAAGAGGTAATAGTTTTTTTTGACAAAGTGTTCCACTTATTTTGTGAGCACCCTGTATATTTACATATGTCTCTACATATATTTGATGTTTCTTCTATCTATGTTAGTATGTACAAGTACGAATTAAGAAATAGTACAAATAATAATAAAAAGATATATGACGGCGTCTTAAAGGGAGTTGATGGAAGAGATGGTTGTGCACCATTTCTTTTTTTGTTTTTTTGTAAAAAAATAAAAAAAAAAAAATTAAATATAAGTGCATTTATGAAATAGTATACATACTCTTATATAATACTAATAACAACAATAATGCAACAAGGAAAATGATCAATTATCATATTAAATGTCTTTACAAGCAATAATATAATTTAATTCCTTTTCATTTTTGTGTGTATATGTATGTAATTAACTCTGTATTTTTTCTTATTTTTACTCAAAAAAAAGAAAAAAAGAAGAAAGTAATGGGCAATATGGATAGGCCTATGTACATACATATCTACCTATTTAAAGTATGGCTTCATATATATATATATATGTATATGGATAGGTCTTAGATGCGATGAGAAAACATCTATTTTTTTATTTTAAAAGAAATGTAATTTTAACTGCAGTTTATAAAGCATATGTATGTGCTTTAAACATGGTTGCCGCCCTTGTTTCGTCTTATCCCATATAGTTTAAGTGTAGTTATCCGCATGAAAAAATAAGGGGTTTTGGAGATAACTTTGATTCATATTTGGGGAATAGATATGCATGTAATTACAAGGGAGTTTATACATTGATTGAATTGACTTGTCATACTTTTTCTCGATGAGTATTTTTGGAGAGCAGAGTCATTAAGCAAAGTTATCTTGTTTTAGTCATATGAAAACCAATCATGGATCTCATTCCAGACTGCTTTATTTCGATTGCAGTTTGATATTCGTATATCTAAGAGTATATAGAACAGAAATATTCCATCAAGGCTATTTCTTATGAATAAAAACAGGATTCAGTCACATACTAAATGTTTACATATCATAGATATGTACACTGTACAAATGAGTTTCACTTCCTTTTTCGATAAACCTTATATGAGGGTATGAATAGACTGTAAATATTTAAGATGAGAATTATGTTGCAAAATGAACGTTACATTTAAGATACTGCTTATGTTATTTTCTGGATCCAGAGTTCAAATACCAATGCTCATTTAATAAGACTCTAATATGTAAATACAAATAATGCAAAGGTGATATGTATGGATGGGCAAACGAAGTAGTTGTGTACCTAACTGGTAATTAGGTCCCTTTATACATAAAAATGTATCTGTTGGATATCATTGATAGTTGAAAAGCTGTCAATCTTTATACACATTTTTCCCTAGTTTATACTTGTTGCATTCAATACATAGTTTGAGTGCTTTGACATTGTTATCCTATACATATTTTAAAGATATAATTTATTTCCGAGAATCAGACTTTCTTATGTTTACTGCGTACTACTCCTGATATTCAAAATGAATAGAATACCTCATTTTTATATTATTTTTTTTATAAACTATAGACCCCCTTTTTATTTATATTTTTGTTCAATAATTGAGACTGTCTACCTCCAAATTTCCTTATGTCTAAAAGAATTGTAAAGAAATCGATTCCAACATCTGTCAAGATTTCAAGGAGTTACATCATAGAACTTTTCCAAAGAGAATTCATAAATTGTGTACTCAGTTTTTATTTTATTTATGACCACACATAGTAAAAGTAACGTTACATACCTGAAATTAAATAGTCAGGCTCAAGAATATTTATTCTTTAGCATGAAAGAATTTACTAAAATATATACATTGGAAACATTTGTGTATTCAATGTTTAAGTAATTAAAAATGAAAAAAAAAAATGTCGATTTACCGATGAATTCAAAACTGTTCATACTCAGCTGATTTAATCGACTCTCCCATTTACATTGGTATGGATCAAGTCTTAAAAACACTTATTTATATCTAGTATGAACCACAAAACATCACTGGTGACGATTTTAGAGGAGCACTCTAGAAGCAAGTGCATGGGCACACTTTTAAATTAACATACATTGCTCATGTTACCAAAAAACTTAACAGAGTTAAATACTTTTTTTATATAAAAAACAATACTAATTAATTAATCTTTCAGCCTGATTGACCTAAATTATGGGTTCTCAGCAGTCCCAAACCGCATAATTTAGACTATTAACCAAATAAGTTACATGAAAAAAAAAAGACTTTGCACATTTTTAATTGATGAAGCCTCCCATACTCTGTTTAATACATGAATAAAGAGTCCTACAGGAGATTTGCATATATAAGCAAGAACCAGGTTTAATATATGTACGCACTATGCCTAATTAATATTAACAATTAACTATTAATTATTACCATAATGTCATCATCATTTTCATTATCCTCATGTACAGAAATTTAGTGGGGGTACATATGTACATATGTGTATCTTAATGATCAATTAGAGTTTCCATAGTGATGAGATGTGTATTTCTCTCTCTCTCTCTCTTTTTTTCTTACTTGTTTATTAGTACATAAATATGTAAATATTAAGCATTAATTATATGTACATAAAACTTATGCCCTTGATTACAAATATATGAACATAATAATAACTAATTGTCCAATTAGCTCCTTGCCTCTCTCTCACTTTATCATTTTATATAATTATCTCCATACATATGTATTCAAAACCAAATTCGTTTATACGATGTGAAGACAAGTATTAGGAGGGGATAATTCAACTCTTTCTTAGGAGCCCCCATTATATATATATATCTATCAAAATATTTCATATATTTACTTGGATACATTGATTTATTCTGTTTATCCAACACATACATTGGCCTTGCTAATGCAATTCCAATTCCTATTCATGATTGCTACCTTAGTACCAAATATGCATGCATTCAATACTTAGGTATAATGATTGAATGTGCCTACATAATTAGTCACTTTGGAGCAGGAATCACACACATAAATGAGAAGAGCTCGTTAGGTATTTGAAGTTTTGTTTGAGTTTCACGTACTATGTAAATAAACGTACAATATAATTGTCAAACCTTTCACGTTATGTACAATTAGATAAATAGAAACTTTAAAACAAATTAGTTAATTATCATCCTTCAGTTAGTATGCATATACTATGTAGGGCTATGATATACATACACACTTTGAAGCAGTAGATATTTACATATATCCATGTAAAAGATAAAACTATTATTCTAAAGAATATGTCTTAATGAAAATGTACATACATTTTCAAATTAAAAATAAAACCAGACTCAGCTATTGGTCCCCAATTGAACCACGAGGTAGTTATACGGAACAAGAGTATTTGAATTTGAGGCTCCCTCTCATCATTTCATAAATTACTCGATTAAATATATGTATGGTCAGATATAGGCTGAACCTTATCGAATTTTGAGTAGATATGAGTTGATTTGATTTGTGTCTTAATAAAAAATATCAATGATCTCAAAGCAAACACTTTTGTATGGCCATGAATCAATTCCGTTACTTAATTTATTAGATGAAACTATTCTTGTGCTTAATAAGGGCCCCTCTACCTAACAAGCTGTAGTGTATATCATAATGAAACAACTTCTAGAGCAGGCTGCTAAAATAAGACAAATCCAGTTTAAGCAACAAATGTCAAAATACAGAGTTCTCGATCAGTGCCAAAAAAACTTAATTTTTTAACAGCAAAAAATGGTATTTTTCTTTCACAGTCTTGAATTCTTGAAGGTGGTGCTGATTTGATTTATCGAATTTTTGAATAGCCTACTTATGAAAAAAATAATAGAACATAAATTATGCACATTTTTGTTTTTCTAAAAGGGTTTAATACCAGGGTAAATACTATTAAAAAGGGGCCTACACCGTATCATACGGTAGGACATTGTCATCATTTTAAGGAGGTTTAAAACCGTAGGCTTTATAGACCTATGCTACTGTTGAAATTGATAAATGACTCCTAATTTTGTACGTAGATCATTATTAAAGAACATACAAAAGGAAACAAGAAATGAACAACTTTCTGAGACTCTTTTGGGACATTTCCTTGAAGAAGAAGAAGAAAAAAGAAGATTTTTGTGACTGATAAAACTTCTTGCAATATTAAAAATTACAAATTATGATGAATATATAATATGTTTTATGCATTAATTATACCTACATATGCTTTTAACCCACTAAAAACCTTCATTTATTCAGTCACATTGAACTACATACATAGATATTATGCTTATAATAACCAAACATCATTTTGACGTTATAATATAATAAAAATAAATAATACATAGAGGGGAGAGAGAAAGAGAGATAATGTTTCATACTAACAAATAAGGATATGCAAATAAATAAGTGTATCATAAATAAATGTGCAATTTCTTCTTCCTTTTCCCTCTGAATTAATATTATCAATTTGAATTATCTAAAGTCATTATATTGCGTGATAAAATAAATTATATTTATATATATGCTACAAAAATACATAAATTTTAATTTATGAGCTTAGAAGTTTTTTTTTCCCTCTCTTCTTTTCGACTTAATGAAAAAATATGATCAAAAAAAGAACTTTTTGTTTCCTTTTTTCATGCAAAAGAAATGTGCCTAAAACAATAATAATAATAATAATAATTTATTTATCTCTTAATGTAAGTACACTGTCTGTATATTATATCAAGGAGAGGATTGTAAAAAGTTGAGTACAAAATATATAAATTATGTGAAAGCCTTGAAGGACTGGAAATCTGTCAATAATATCACTCACTTATTTACTGTAAAAGGATTTAATTCAATGAAATAACTGGGAAATCATACAAAAATCATAAAAACAAAATTCTCCATATCTTTTATTGGCCTTAGCATGGATTTTTACGACTTTTGTTCCTGTTTTTATTTATTTATTTTTGACCTCTTTCATGTTTTCATTAGTCAGGGAAAATAAATAAATGAAATAATATACAACTTTCTCTTGGAATAAAAATAAAAATATGTAGATAAATTATTTATAAATATAAATGTAATAATAATAATAATAATAATCTTGACTTTCTGCTTCGTGACCAAAGAAATTATTTTAATTGTAACTTTTTTATATACATATATGTGTATATGTTAGTACATTTATTGAAGTTTTTCTTATGTTTTATAGAAGCATGAAGAAGTATTTCTCTTATTGTTATAAATGGAAAATCATGACTTGAATATGGTTTGAAGGTCATGACATAAGCAAAAAAAAAAAAAAAAAAACCAACAACAACAGCTTATAATTTCGTATTCTTTGCTCCTTTTAGAGTATTGACGAAGTTTATTTAATTTAAACGGGTCACTCGTCATTTGTCAGGATGATTTTTATACAATTATATTTACAGTTCCAGTTTATAATAAAGTTTCATCAATATAGGGACAACAACAAAAGAATAAATTACCAGTTTTTAATTTAAAGAAAATATATTAAGTACCAAAAAATTGTATCCTTGTTTTTTTTAAATATTATTTCGGGGCTTAAAAAATATATTACACTGCTATTAATAATCGACAAATTTTGGCCAATAGTCACTTATTTTCAAATTGCTATACTCGGTCGGTATAATCATCGATATATTGTTCAAACTTTATTTTAGTTGTACCATTTTTGTATTATCAGTTGATTCTTAAATTGTAATTATGACAGTAGAAATAGTTTGTAGTTTATAAATATATAATTTAAAAAATTCACATGAAATAGCCAAAGTATTATTTCTGCACTCCGTTGGATAGAGTCAGCTGTTTTAAATCACCTCAGCTCATTTCTTATTAGAAAGCAGATATGAATAGTCTGTTTCATAGTTTGACAATAGATAATTAGATTTTATAGAATGATTCCAAGGAGAGACAAGTGGAGAAAAAGATTGAGTTCTGTTTGTTAGTAACTGTGTCTCAAATGAACCTAAAGGGAGGGGGGACATAACCACCGTCCCTTTGGTGGATTTTTTCCTCTATTCGGAGAAGAGGGTGTAATTTTACTCAAAAGGTGTAAACTTATAAACAAGTTGGATCGTTCAAAAGAGGATCCGTTCTTTTTTTTATGTTTACTTCCGATCAAGAATTTGGAACTGACACATGGAAGGAATAAGATATGGGATCTTCATGTTATACAAGATAAAGGGACATTTCATATAGAAAAATTGTCCAATGGTTATTATGATCTACACAACTCTGTATTTGATGAATTTTTTTGCAAGTATATTGTTATCAGCAAACTACAAATCTGGTTTTTTTTTTTAACTGATGATTGATTTCCGAGATAAGAAGTCCTTTATTTTTGCAATTTCATAAAAAACTGTGACATACTACAAATTTCATATAATCATGTATTCTTAAGACTCTTGAATAGTAAAGTGAAATAAATACTTTTATTCGTTATAGTAAATATAATTGGAGTACATATTTATAAAACTAATTGACTCCATTGCATTTGCTATAGTACAAATCGAAATATCTCCAAAAAAAAATTATCTTTCAATTGTAACATGTGTTTTTAAAAAATATTTCGGGGTTAAAGAATTAATCCGATTTAGTTAAAAGGAAGTATGATCCACGAGGTCAAATTTGATCTGGATCAAAGGTCATAACATAATATCCTGGTCCAAAGAAACGAATAAATAAAATAGCAAGTTACAAATAAAACTTTCTTATTCCAACATATTTTTACTTTTATACAAAAAACTTTATTTGTTGAATCAGAACCGGAAAGTCTTAGACGGCATGATTATTTAAAATATGGTATGTACCACAGTTTTTTTCAAAAACATCAGAATTAAAGATTTCCCTATCTAGAGAATCAATTTTCGGATTGCAAATGTAAATACCTAACATATATGGAATTTGAAGATACAAATATATATCAAATTTTTATAATGTGGGGTGAAAAATTGCCTTTACTTTTGGAGGGTGTGTGCAATCTGATATTGAATGACACTACTATCGTGGACATTACCCAAATGATTGCTCGTCTTTTAAGGTATTTCTCCTTAGGAGGATCCCCTGGTTAGGAACCATTGATACCATTCTATTTTCTCAAAACAGGCCAATGGGCCAGCAAAGAAAACACTTTGACTACTTAAGAAAATAGATACAAGTATTAAGAGCCTTATAGTCAGTTAACCAAAAAACCACACATGGAGCAAATTATGATCCAGTTTCTATGTTCTTTAAATCAGTGGTGGATTGACAAATTTTGGGGTTTCCCTCTTCTAAAAAAAATAAATTAATTGTAAAACGATAGGCTACAAAAGGGCTCAAAATTTGATTCAATGGTGTCCACAAAGAAGTATATGCCCCAACTCAAACAATGATTAAAAAAAACAATCTATGAACATCTCGTCAAGCATCTACATGCGTATAAAATAAGCAAAAGAAATGATGAAGCTATCCATGAGGTGGTTCACATACAAGAGCATGAATAATGAATTAACAAGGAGCCGAAGCTTATGTATTCAATGTAGTACAATCCTATGTGAATATATTTCAAAATTTATGTATGATAATGGTTGGTTGGTTGGTTGGTAGGATATTCCTTTATGAAATATTATTTATTTATAAATTGTTTCAAGTCCTCTTCATCTTTCATTCTTATTATAAATGTTTTTTTGTATATATATATATACATAGAGATAAATGGATATAAAAATTACATCATCATTTCTGTATGTATCTATATTTTATATATTATATGATAAATAATATTTTTTAGTAGAAGGTAGAATAACTTTTTAACATTATTTCATTTCTATTTAAATATATATATAATATGTACATACATAAATATAACACGTGAGCTTTTATGTAATAATAACCTTTATGTATTTTATTTTATTTTTGAAAAATAAATGCTAATATGTAGATTCATTACTCATACAAACCAGGGCCAAAAAGTACGAACTACACATTTCAGAATATTTAGTTACATACATACCCATTTAAAAAGATTAAATTTTTAATTGCTTTTTAGCCCTTTTTAACTTTTTTGAGCTTTCACTATTCCACTGATCTTTTGACAAGTGCAGTGTTGACTCCAAAAATGATTGATTTGGTTCGATTTGAATTGAATTGTTAATTTTTTTACTTGACGTACAAATGTTGTCGACTCCATGTTTTTTAAAGTTAGTTTGATTTTAAATCACTCAAACTCAAAGAAATATAATAATAATGACTCCTTATAAGTTAAAGTCCAATAACTTTGGCTTAAAAATATTTTCAGTATTTTCTTCTCTGATCCTTTTTCTGATCAAAGAAGAAGTCTTTGACATCTTAAGCCGAACAAGTTTTAAAGAGTTCAATAGTTTCTTAACTATGAACCTGAATATTATTTGTAATAATATTAAAATATAATAATATATATATGGAAATATTCTGAGGAAAGAGGATCTATAAAAAGCTTATAAAAATTAAGTTCACACTTAATGCCATTATATCGACTTGTGTCAATTTGTAACGATTCAACTCAACTTGACACAGCACTAATGTCATGTGGGCCTAAGAAACTATTCATAATCTAAAAAAAAATATAAAATGCTGATTTATTCTCTCAAAATTGCTTTCTCAAAAAAACCCTAAGAACTTCTTCTTTTAGAGTGTTTATGAGCCAGGGGTTTCTTAACCTTAAAAAGCTCCTTCACAACTTCTTTTCATGTATTTTACTGTTACTCACGCTATTTTATAAAATACGGATTACTGATCTACGGAGCACGAATTAACTCTTGTTAAATAATTAACGTACATACATATCCCAAATTTAAATAAATAAATAATAGTTGAAAAATCGGGGAGATTACTACGTCATTGGTCTGCCCTTTTTCTTTATTTTCTAAAGAGTATCAAAGGGAATCAATAAATATATAATTTAGTACAACAGTTGAGAATAGTTGTTATATAATTGGCTAATTAATTTTGGACTTGTGTAACCCTAATCACAGTTTAAACTTATATTTCACCCCCTCAAACCCCAATGCTCATACTTTCTCCATTGATATTCTTTGAAACAGTGTATCAATTATTCATTACCAAAATGAAATAATTATTCTTCACTTACGAAAACCTTAAGAAAAAAACAACTTTCAATAAATAGACAAAATCGCGCAGACAAATTATTACAACATTGATATTGCCTTTATATTATCATTTAAACCTAAAGATCCAATGTCTATACGAACATGAATCTATATAAGCAAAAATACATATTATAACGCAACATGACTGATGAAGAAAATGAATAAAAGGAATGCAATTTTGAGGATGTTTCACATTCTTTTCATATTCTATTTTATAAAATATCTGTACTTCAATACATTAAATCAGTGTTATAAAAAAAACGTATCTCAAACAGTAATTACAAAGAAGTAAACTAAAACTTTATAACATTTTTTGATGATTTATTTGTGGGGCTATTGTTGTGTCAACAGGAAACTTATGGGACTTTTAAATAATAAATACTTTTAAAATTTGCAAGGGTATTAAAAAAAATAATCCCATTTGTCTATTTGTGATTTTGTATTAATTGACCATCTCATGTTGAAAGATTAATTATTAAGTTCATTTTTATGGAATAGTTATTTACTTTTTAGTTAGATAGCCGTGATGTGGCGCATTGAATTGAATCTTCAATAAATATCCTAGAATGGATCTATTAAAATTGAGTAAAAAAATTCTCGATATTTTGTCATTGAATTCAATAGTATCAATTGGTATTTTCTTTCCTCTTGTTGCAGTTTTAAATGTGCAACTGGAGAGCTGCCCTCTCATCTTCAATTTATACTTATTTAATATATAAATCAAGAAAAGTAATTCAATGTTCATATCTCTGTTCCTAATACCCTTCTCATATTTCTTGATTAAAATTACAAGTACTATTATTTTTATTATTACTATTGATAAACAAGATTTATTTTATATATATATATATATATATATAAATAGAGGATATTAAATATTTTTGCATGCAAATTAAGAGGCCTGCAAAGTATACTTATACAAACACATACATATGCATAGTATGTAATTAAATTTAATCCTATTTTTCAACTAATCCAAAATGAAGTAGCTACCTACGTACTTTCCCGAATTCATAATCTGTTTTAAATAACCAAATAATAATAATAATAATAATACATAGATATATGTATGTATGTATGTATGTACACATAAAAACCAAGCAGGAGTAGATCCCTATACACTGATGAAATAAGAATTATTCATATTTTGCAAAATAAAAAGTAATTTTAATAAAACACGGAAAATTAATTAAATTTATGTATGTATGTATATGTATCTACGGATATACATATAAAGAATTTGCACATTTTAAAGCATAAAAAAGCATGTTGGTTGTTTTTTTTTTGTTGCAATGTGTCAATAGACTAATTAGTTATATCAATCTATTTAGATATTGGGAGACTCATCTGCGATTAATTAAAAAAATGAGGAATTTTTTCTTCTTTTTTTTTTTACTTATTTGTCAAAAGTCGAGTAGAAGTGTGACGTATGAGTACATGAGAAAATGAGCAGAGCTAGCTGCATAGAGGGCTGTGTGCGGGCGGGTGCTTTCTTTTATTAGAAATTCTTTGATTCTATTATTGTTATTATTATTATTGTTATCTCAATTTTAGTTTTTGTTTCTTTGATAGGTTACATGCATTGGAATCAATCTAAATGATTGACGATTGAATGAGATAATGTCTATATGTACATCGATAGATGACATATTTTTGTCTATTGATAAAATTGCTATTAATTGTAGTACATAGTAGTAGAATCAGTAGGAGTTTGTGTCACCATTTGAGACCTTCCTATAGGTTTATTACGAATGAGAAATTGATATACATACGTAGATATGTGTCAAGTCATCCAAAATATTTTGAAAATGAGTATCAACTGCACTCATATTCTTGAAGACCTTATCTTTCGTTTGTATTAATAGGCTATTTCGATTAATTAAATAATGACTCCAATAATTGCAACTTTATTATAGGAAAAAAACCAACTGCCACTAAATAAATCTCTAGAGCTATGAAAAAGATGGGCGTTCTTTCAGGGATCATATCGGCTCCATATGAAGTCGTAACATTTATCCGATTGCGCTATTGAATAGACAACAATCCTTGATTTCTCGATATAAAGTGACATTTTAGCAAAAACCGGCCGCGATATGTCTTAAAATGACTCCAAAATATTTGGCTGATATATTTATGAAGTAATATAAACTTAAAAGTGGATTTTCTCCTTTTCAATTTTTGAAAACAAACTTGCTTTCTTGTTGACTTGACACATATATTGTAGGTATGTATGTATAAAACTAGACATATGCTAATTGAAATGAGACTCAGTACAAATCAGATGCTCATAAATATGTTGATTCCCAGTTTCATTAATATAATTGACTTAAATTGAATTAAAATTTATTTGACGAGGAAAAATATTATTTTATATTAAATTAAAAATCTGAGTTTCTCTCATTGCAGTATCCATCTCTCTCTTTCTTTCCACATAATAAAAAATGCTTGCAAAAAACGTTATTTCTTGTAGTATACATATATTTACATATATTTTTGCAATCGACTCTAGGCCATGAACTACTTCATCTTAGATCCCTTCTCTTATTACAGAATATCTCTTTTTCTCTCTTGGCAACCCTCTCCCTCCTACATATAAAATAATTTTTCATAATAACAAGACATATTACATATAACACAATTATATGTATATTTTTTGATTTGTTATTTTGTATGATCACAATCAATATTTTCTAAACGTGTTTACTCTAATATTTTATTCTTTTATTTTTTTAATTTTTGTAGACTATTTTTAAAAGGAAATTATTGTTAAATTTATTTATAGGTTGAAGGGAAAATATTTTTAGTAGGAAATCAGAGTCAGTTCACCTAATTCTCAGAAACAAATAACGTTCTATTTATAACAATGGATAATAATAACTATCTCATAGTCAATGTGTATATTATTTTCAAGAATAATCACATAAACGGATGCTCAAACAGTCTTCTAAAGAGTATATACTTTTTTCACTTAAAGTTAAAAATAATAATGAAATTATAAGAGGACAATGCTTAATTATATTAACAATTATATTCAGCTACTAAAAGAGGGAAAATGTAGAATCATAGTTATTCAAATAAAGGAGTCTCTTATCATCAGCAAAACATTGTCGTATACTTGAAAAAAAAATAATTAATTAAAATAGATACTCTGTTTGAGTAAACATGAAATGACTAGTAGACAATCACGATTTGACATTGCTTAATGGAATTAATTATTAGTCTTATTCATGGATTAATTTTCATCATTCCTATAAAATATATATCATTATGATAATATCAGGGACAATCTCAGCAAAAACAATCACAAGGGATGATAACCACATGCATCATCATTAGATTATATATCTAAACAATTATCTAATTTTTTTTTGAACTACTAAATTTCATCATCAATTTTTTTCAAATAGTCTTCAAAAGTAAAGCCCATGGTCATTTACTCTCTCTCTCGTTCAATGGTACAATTATTGGATAGCACAATCAAATCTTATTTATAAAACTCTGGCACTCAACAGAGCATTGTCTAAATTCTTAGCTGGTTCATAGTAGACATATTGTCTAAATAGACATAACAAAGTCAATATTTTTAACTGAATGAATGAAATAAAATTAAACTTTTTATAAAAAAAATATAGCTCCAAAAAATGGTAATTATAAATAAAAAAGGAAAAGGATAAACCATATAACATAAATAGTCTAAAAATTTAAAAAAAAAACAATCACAACCAACACAAATACATCTCTTATTAAAGTATATACTATATTAAATAACTAATTATATGTATTACAAACTTCAAATTGGCATTATTTTGTACATACATAAACCTCATTCAAACTGTAGGCAGGTACGGGTAAAATTGTCAAAGTTTCTATTTTGTTCCAAACAAATATGTACTAACTAATAGAAGCAAAGGATTCCCTTCTAAAAGTTCAACAGTAAACATACGTTACAGATTGTGTAGTTGCACTAATTGTTAAATAAAATGAGAGAATGTCCAAGTAATTTAAAATAAATTAATCATATTCTGATGATATTAAAAGTGAAAAAAAGACTGAATACAACTTGATGCCCACGAAAAAAAAAAACCAGTGCTGTTGTAATAAAACCAAATTAATATATACGTACTGAAAATTACAAATAACTGTTGGCTTCATACAATTTATTTTAGTCCGAATGAGTTAGGGACCAGCAATGTATGATAACATCCGATTAATATGTAGCTAATTCATTGGCTACACTATATAATTGTATATATATATATATATGACAGACGAAAACAATTCAAGTCCTTTACATTGAGTTTGTCCCTTTGTGACATGGTATTCATTCAAGAAACAAGGTTTTCGTTCTCCTATACAATCACATCATGGAGTTGTTTATTCAAAATGGCTGACTTTCACAATAATGACGTCACATTAATATGAAGGTACACATAGGCCTGACATCACGTAAATGACCTTTTCCAATGTTAGAATCCATACATATATTATATAGGTACATATCTTCATGTAAAAGAGTAATAAAAATAGAAACGATGAGAGAGAGAGAGAAATAGAGAGGGGAAAATAGACCCGATTATATCTCATTATCATACTAAGTACTTGAGGAAATCTCATTTGAATAATCAAAACCAAATTAACCAAGTTTTTTTTTCTCTTCTTCGTCTTCACATTCAAGTGGATTAGTTTAGACTTATGCTTACTTATACATCGTATATTTATGTGTAGGTATGTATAAATAGCTAGTATTTATATATATACTATATATATAATATTAGATATATATATATATAGACACAGCCTCCCTACCAACCTGATATTTATGTAAGAGATGATGTGTGTCTTTTTAAAGCTCTTGAAAATTATATAACATTATAGTAGTATCCTTTATAAAAATAAATAGGTAACCATATATGTATGTATGTATGTACTCAAGAATACTCTAAAATATACATAGATATATGTATACTATTTTGACAAGTTTTAATAATATTTAATTATTTAAAAAAAAATAAAACTTTACTCAATTCCTTTGGATTATTTTTATTATTATTATTAATAATAATAATAATAATAAGAAGAGGAAAAAGAACAACAACAAAACATACTTACATATCTATATTATGACTGTACATATATGTATTTATATAAGCCCAGATATTCCCTCATTTGAAAAGGACTTGGATAATGATGAAGAAGCTACTTCAAGTATTTTATTAATTTATTCAAAAAACTTTGAATTTTCCTAATAGGATTATGTATATACGGTAGAAAGAGAGAGAGAGAGAGAGAGAGAGAGAAAGCAACAAAATAATAATTTATAAACTTATAAATAAATAATAATCATAATACCTCATTAGCCATTGAAATAATCTTGCTACTTCTTCTTCTTCTTCTTTTTAGAGTTGACTCTCCACGTATTTAATTAAATAGGTAAATACTGTATTCATAGCTTCAATTCTTAATTAACTTTCCTACTCCATATATGTATTTGTTTCTTTAAATTAATAAAGTAAACTAATATACATACATACATACATTTTAAAGGTCTCTCTCTCTCTCTCTAACTCTGTATCTATGTTGTGAATATACATTTGTATAATGATTCTACTTAATCACGTTTTCTGTTTCTGTGTCGCCAATGAGTGTACTTCTCTTCTCTACTGTAAGTTTATAGGCAGCTAAAGATATGTACGTATTAAAATTACCATTTGTTTTATAACTTTTGTAAAATATAAAAACAAATTAAATTTGTGGAAATTATTTAGGCATTATTATTTTATCTTGAAATGAGGAAATGACCCTCCCCCTCAAATATTTTTCGGAAGGGGGAAGGCCACCCTATATATGGCTCTTTAAAACTGCACTTCTCTTAATTTTAAGTCATTACAATGACATTTTTTTCCCATTCTAAGACGTATTCGACGCTTAAACATTTTACATATTGTCGTGTTCAAATACAGTACATCAAGGTTCTGTAAAAAAAATTGAAATGACTAAATTTGGTAGTGGGTTCATTAGTTTATTGAGCTATGCTCAGAAAATTCTGCTGAAGAGGGAAGAAGTAAGTCTCAAATTAACTGCGAGAAGTGAGGAAATATCAAAAGCCTGTTTTAGACTTGAAGGGCTTTGAATCCCCTCTAGCGTGATCTTCATCAACCTGAAAAACCCACTCTTCTTCTCCTACTTTTGCGTGAGTCATGTGAGAAAGAACCCAACGTCACTCTTTTATAAATATACTAAATATAGGATAATAATAGTTTTGATGTGCATTGTTCATAAAAAAACATATTTTCATAAATAAAGAGTAGTGACCTCAATTGATGAACAAAACAACAAAAAAACATGTTTAATACATGCATAGTTATTTTGCAATCATATTGTAATTATTAGCAGTCAGCATGACAACGTATTGCAGTTTTGTTTTGACTGTTTGTTGTCTAAAATTATTTCTAGGGTCATTGGATAAACACATCTATTTTTTTCTACATATAAAAAAAATAATAACTTTTAAAATTCGTTACAAAATCAAATAAATAAATATGATCACGCAACACACTATTTTGTTGTCAGCCCTGGATTTTTTTTACCCTTATTTTTACCAACTCTGAACGTTGATTGCTTGAACCCAAGTTTGCTCCTATAAAGAGCTGTGAATAATTATCTACTATCAAATGAGGAATATACGTCCAACAGTGAGATTACTTATACTAACTGATGCTTTCTTTCAATTTCTTATTTAATGAAAGGTTGCGAGAGGGAATACAGAGAGCAAAGTGATAAGTATTTTAATAGAATATTCATTCTTCAGATGTCAACATCTAAGGACAAAAAAATAATAATGAAAGAAAGCTGGGAAGTAACTCATTGTATGTTTATAATTTGAAGTCGAAAAGAAAGAATGATTAATTTCAACTTTTTTCTTTTCTGGAAGACTAACATGATCATTATTGTCATTACAAAAAGTCAAAAAAATAACAAATAATATATGTTAGAAATTAGTTGTGTCTAGACTTCTACCCATGACAAGGGACAATATAACATATAACGCAAAATATCTTTTTAATAATTTAGAAATGACCAAATATATTTTAACCATTTTTATCTTACTTCACAAGTCATTTCAACTATAATTTATATAAGAAATTATATTCAATCCACAAAGACAAAACGATTTTTTGATTATTATTATTTTTATTTTTTTTGGTTCATAAATAAACTGTCACTTATCTTTCTTTTTTTATTTCAATGATAATTCAAAATAGTTTTTATTTCATCATTAACCTTCCTTAATTTTATTTTTTAATGAGTTCAATTTATTTTTTTCTAAAAATGATATTGACAAGTCAATACATATATATATATATATATAACTGCTGACAATGTGTGTTTGACATGAAAAAAATAAAAAAATCAACATTAATTAATCATCCTTTATTTTTTTGAAGGTATCAATTACTTTAATTACATACTGACACAAAAATTTTAAAGGGAAAAAAATGCAATAATGATAAATAACATCAAAATATTTAATGGTGTCTAATACAATTATTCACTATTTTAGTAGGCTTTATTTTTGCAAACCTTCACTATTTTTTTGGAAAAAGGGATTGGAGTTTAATTTTTTATTTGAATGGGTAATAAATCTATTGATTTATTCGAAAATTATCATTTCTTCGTACAACAAAGTGAGTTTAAAAAAATGGAAAAATAATTTTGGTTTTTCGAAGTTAGTTTAAAGTGCTGTCAATTTTGATCAACTTGAAAAAAAAAAAAAACCACAAATTCCTCATTAGGATAACTACATGTCTACATATAAATAAATATACTCAATAAAGAAAATTCTTGTGTACTGATCAAAGTGAGACTCCAAAATTGACCCATCTTTTATTGGACATTACATCTATTTTAAGACAAATTTGATCCAACTCAAAAAATCAAATTTTGTGTTTATTCAAATAAACAGATGTATAGAATATGAGTATGGACTCTGATTCAAACAAAAGGTCCAATTTTTTTTAAAAAAGAAAGGACTTTGTTGATCAAAATACAAAAATAAATCATAAATCATGTCTCTAGTATTATTTGTTTCAAAAAGTTAAAGGCAATGCTTAAGAAGATTGAAATGATTGCTTACCTGAGGACATAGATACGTGCCCGACACATACTATAGCACTATGTGCCTGTGTCGGATCTTTGATCGCCTATTTGATGCTTTTGAGTCAGAAAACATAAAAAAAATATGCTATGATTTATTTGTTTCTTTGTTTTGTATTTGAAGAATATTACAAAAAAGGATATCCCAAAGCTATAAAACAAAGTGGTAATTTCCTTGACTATTACGACCCTTCTTTTTACAACTTTGTCCCTGCAAGATGTCTCTTTTCAAATAGATTTTGTCTTCCCTTTGCCGAACACACTGGTTGTTGTAGTATTTTAAACAACAATGTAAATTCATGGAGATTGGGTAATTATATATAGAGTAACTTATACCACCTCTAGCCCCGCTCCCCTCCTCCTCCAAGAGACAAATAATCGACACTGAGTTGAGTAAATTTGAATACAAGTTGATCAATCCTTTCGCCCTATTGTTTCATAGCTTGGTCATTTTGTTGAGGTGAGTGAGCGTGTCTGAAATAATTATTTGGTGCCTCTGTTTCATTTTATCAGGTGATGATTGATGTCAATATTATTATAAAATAAGTAGTTTTCAATATCTAATAGAAACTGAGAGGACAGAAATTAATTTGAATCGTCAGAAATCATGCTCTTTAGGATGATTTCTTACTAATAATCGGATCTTGAGTCCCTTAACATTGTAGTAAGATGTGTCAATACGGAGAAAACTGAATTAAAATTCAGTTTTATGAAAGTAGAAGTACCAACTGTTAGCTTTTGGTTTTTTTCTTCCTTTTTAAAAAAAAACTCAACACTATTTCATCAACATTTTGCTTATCCCAGCGTGCACGAGAGCCATGTCACCTAAGTTCAAATCTCCTTTAGAGTTAATTTAAACAATGATGTAAGTTATTCACTACCTAACAAAAGCTTATACATATAAAGAGTCTACGGAGACACTTAATTCTACAAATGTACGTAGAATATTGCTTAATCAACTCATCATCGTCATAATGTATTGTGCGCCTTCATTCCTAATAATTATTATTTTCTTCTTCACGAGTAATTAATATCTTTATAGGTATGAGCAAACAACTAATAATTGAATCTTTTTTTTTTTTGGGCACAAAGAAACATTATGTGTGTGTTCCAAGAACTTCATTTGAATTACAAATGTAATTATTATGTACACGAGTACATTTTTTTATTTATGTTGTAGCAATCTACCTACAAATAATTAACTACTACTACTAAATATATGTACATGAAGCTCATTATATTTAAATATAAACCCATATATGTATATACACACGTAATATGAAGAGACAATTTACGTTATATTTTCACTTTAATAAAAAAAATAATGCAATTGATGATTACCTCATTTACCGAGATAATTACATTTCTCATCTGCCATTATGTACATAGTTTGCTTCAACTATGGATTATAATCCCTATAAGACATCATCCATTGCATAGAAGAAAGACAAAAAAAGTTTTTTTTCTTTTTTTTTTTTTTTTTTGCAAGCATATATTTATATACAATTGTAAGTATTTGCTTGAATAAAGTTGAACCCAAAAGAACTGCAACAACAACAACAACAACACACACACACAAAAAAAAAGAAGTAAAATTTAAATTTCAAATTAATTTGTATGAAATTCAATTTATTTCTATACAAAAATATTGAATTCCGATTAAATTAGTTGTTATAAAGTTTCTTCCTTCCTTTCCTTCGTTTTTCTAAGGCATACACATGCCTACTGCATTATGTTTTCAAGTATAGTACGGAATACATACATATATGTATAGATGATATAGATATAAAAATGAAAGAAATATTGTCGTTTTATAATTAACTATATATACATTTAAAAACGTGGCTCAATTGGATGTGTTCCTCAATATATTAATATACTTACAGAATTAGAAAATCATATTCTGCTCAATGGTTTTTGACCGTGTCTTCAATATGCAATCATATTTTAAATTAATGATCAAATTATAAGGTCCACTCCCAGTCATTCATTAAATATGTAGTTGCTTTCGAAAATTACACCAATACACACAGCAATGAACAATTTGTTTAAAACAACGCCAATTACTAAGATATCTCTTTTTTGTCATTAAACATTCTATGTTAAGTTCTAGGCTTGAGGAAGAATTTATTATCAAGGGTATCTTAGCCAAGAGCAAGACTCTGAGGGATCGATACCAAGACGATAAAAATGCTTTAAGGGATTGAGACCAGGTCGATGCCAAAAGAGAAAAAAATAAATATTTTTTTTTTTTTACATAAAGGACATTTTTATTCTACTTACTTTGATTTGGATCTCAACACCAGGCCATTAAAGGAGTTTGAGACCAAGAAATAATCAAGACTTTGTAGAGCCAAAACTGAAACCATTCTAAAATTTGTTTGTAGGTCAAAATCCATCTCAAAAAAGGCATAGCAAGTTTAATGTATGCATTTATTATAAAATAGGTATTACTCAAACGAGTTCAAAACTTAATAGTTTTAGTTTTTTACATATTTTTTAAGACTCAAGAGAGACAAAAGTTTTCAAAAATCATACCATATTTATCACAATTTAAAGATTGTAAAAACGGCTTGAAACATATCAACTGATTACTATTTGAGCCGGTCATGGATCTACTTAAATGCAATGCCTTATAAATATATACCATAAACAATGAGTCATATATGTAAATAAAACTCCAAATGACTCCCTTTGAAGAAAAAAGGGTCATTATATTGTAATATGAATTAATTGAATACATATATGTAATAATTATTGGCCATAAAAATTTATCTCTAAATGCATACATACATATATTTACTCCTAATGACACAACTATCAAACTTTCTTTACTCATTTGTGAGAGTCCTATCAATAAAATGAAAGTTTAATAAAGAGATGGAGAAGGGTGAATAAATCAATTTAAAAGTCGGTAAAATATTGTATATATATACATAGAGTGAGTCATTCTCCTCAGGTTGAATAAATAATAAGATGGGAGAATGAGAGAGGGGTTTTATCCTTTTTTGGGGGGTATTTTTTTTTCTAAAGGAGGGGTTTATGACCCCCTCTCCCTTTTAATTGCTGTCAAGTCAATTTACATACATACATACATACAAGATATGCAATAGCGTCTAAAGTTGTCAAAGGGACTATTTGATGATAAAAAAAAACAAATATTAACTATTATACATATACCTTTAATAATATTTTTATTTTTTTTTGTCAAAAAGGAACATCAAAGGGAAAATAAAAATAGTTTTATGTTCTTTTTTTTTATGTACATATATTTTTAATTAGAGCAAACACTGCAGTAATAATAATCCTTTTCAGACAGTATAATTTACTATGTATGTATATACAAATATGCAATATTTTTTTGCAAAGTATCTATATAATATGCCTTCATTGACTCATTCATAAAGTATATATACATTAATCATCAATAGCTTTTTTTAGAGAGAGAGAGAGAGAGAGAGAAAAAAAAATAACTATTGATTTGTTTCTATGGTCCACAATTCTTTTTTATGAGCTGATGATTTATATGCTTATCACTATTCTAAACGTTATTTTGTTGCATACCTCAAATTATATCTAATCAGCATATCCCTAACACATATGTATTTAATGAATAAGAGTGCTGGCTGGAGTTGAGAAGAAGGATGTAATTGACCCACTATGAGGTCATTCTGATCCTTTTTTTAAATATTTTTTTTCTCTCTCTCTTTCTTTCTTTCCTTTTTTTTCTTTTGAGAAGAAGGAAAGGTTGCGGGATGCATTGGAGAATGCAGTGTGTTTTAACATGTAAAAAAAACTCTTTGTGACAAATTTCTTATTAATAGTACTTTTTTTAAAATGAGGAGCACCCTGTCTGTAGCTTTGAAAGAGAGGGAGGGACAAAACTATGTATGTAATTTAACTACAAAAGCATGTTTTGAAAATTAAATTGCATAGGTTAGTATATATATATATATTTCTTCACGTAAAATAAAAAAGCCCTCATAAAACTTCAAACGCAAAGAAATTAAATGACTGTCATCTTCAAAGAACAGCTCTGTAGCAGGAATCTTCTTCTCCTCCTCCTCCTCGTCTAATGACCCACAACCAACTAACCTGCATCCTCCATCCAACACTGGTAAGCAATAAATTTCATTAGGGATATTTATGATCATCAAGGGGTTAGACCCCTTACTATAAAGACTTGCTTCATGAACTACTCAAGATGATTAAATAAGAAGGAATAAGTAAGATGTAGGTAACTTAATTGTATATTTATTAATTTGAAATGAGCTTTGAATGTTTGTTTTTCGGCTTTTCTTCTTCTTTAGGTTGAGAGGCTCTATATTTATTCATTAAACAAATAGAAATGCTTTATGTAAGAAGATTAAACGTTACTCAATCCATAATTTAATCCCTTCAATTGATTAAAAGAATATAGAAAACTGTATGCAAATCAATGATGAATCCTTCAACAGCCATTCACAAAAATTTACCCACATATTGCATTCTCAGTGCTCCGTTAAGATGGCTTTTGCACCATGGGTAGCCATTAGTATTTATAAATTTAATTTTTCTTAATTTATTCTTTTGAATGCTCCCTAATTTTTAAATAATAATATTATTTTTCATTTTTAACTTTGATATATGACAACCATTTGTTCACCATAAATGTAATAGTAATTATAACATCATTCAACTTTGAAAATAATTTGCAATAAATGACAATAATAAATGACCCTTAAAAATATATATACATATACAAATGTAATCAAAAAATACAAATACGTATCTTCTCTCTCTCTCTTTGTAATATTTATAAATTATTTTCCCTCTCTAAGTGCATATTATATCGTTTAAAGGGATTAATTTTGGTGGACTTGTTTTGTAAGGGAACTTTTTTTTGATTTTAGTACCTACAAGGTACATAATATAATATATTTACATACATACATACATATGTATGTAGATATAAATGAAGAAGGGAGTTAGTTCATTCTTCTCCTTTACTCTTTGGCGCATTTCCAAAATATTTTATAGACAAAGTTATTTAACATATTTTGCTCGTAAATTTGGTTATCTTTTTACAAAGTCTTTGTTCAAATACATATATAAAAAGGACAAAAAGAAAAGAAAAAGGCCACTACGCCATGCAAAATTTTATCATAGAGGTCATCAAAAAAAAAAAAAAAATTCTGTTTTATTTTTTGTACCATTATGCATATATATATATATATATTATATATAAATTATATTTATGTCTATATGTATTAAAATATTGTTTCTATCTCTCTTAAAGCATGTGAGAGTTTTTGATTAACTGCTTGGTTGGTTAGTTGGTTATATTTTTAAAGGGCAATTACATTCGAGGTACATACATACACCGGTCAAAAAGGAATAAAATACATTGTGTGCTGTAATATTTCATGATAAACATTTGTAGGAATACATAAATTTATTTATATGTTGTGTATAAGTTGGTATTTTAAAGAAATTCGTGCATGTATTTATAAGCAGCTTGCTCAAAAAGCAGGCAATTTGCTAATGAGATGAAGCATTTTAAATTCGTAATCTAAGGTTATGAAGATAATGAATGCAATGATGGACATTATATGTACTGATCAATATACGATCAAGGTCAGCATTTCTATTTAAAAAAAAAATAACTTCACTGTCCAGGAACAGATCACTCGTAAATATAAGTAATAAGCATATCCATGGACCAGAATAAAGTGATAGGATCAATTTATTATTTATATATATAGTAATTGAAAGGGCACCTCCTATAATAGCTAAATGATACGTTAATCAACATATTTATTTGCTTTCATATGATAAGCATCACTGAAACATACTAAAAAGAAGAACAAATAATATCATATCAATACTACTATTGAACAAGGCTTTCGAAATCATTTTACATGCTCTTTTAACAAATAATAATGATTTGTACTTCATCCAAGTAAATATTTATTCTAGATCTTAAAACTAAAAAAAAAATAAAACGATTTCTTGATCTCTACCATGCATTTTTTTAGCTTATCTATATTGGGTAAATAGATTAAATTATCTCGCTTTAAATATGTTTTTAAACACGTGTTTACACATTTCTGAAATCAACATTAATTTAGGACTTGAGATTTAAGAAACAAGTCTAAACATTATATGTATATCTTCAATAGCTTTCAAAAAAGTAAATTATCTTATATATTAAAATATTTTTTTTTTGAATAGCTAATTAAACAGCTTAACTCTTCTATTTTTTTAACATTTTAAAATAAATATGAAATCATCACTTTTGTTGACAGGGGTTCTAGTTAGGAGCTATATTTGTATTTGTATTTGTGGATCAATATTTTGACTCAAAACTCAAATATAACTCAAAAAACATTTTTGACGAAAGTTTTGCAAGTTTTTCGTTCAAGTAGAAAACATGTTTTGAAGATAAATATTCTATTTAATATATTAATGCTTTTTTTAAACAAAAAAACCAATTTGAATATTGATTTTTAAGTCATAATAACTATTGATTTAATGGATTCATTTTTGCAATAAAAGAGTAAACAATTTAATTAATTAATGCAACATTAGTGTTTTGGCAATTGAATCAATTGATCATAAAAGTGAATGTTTTATTATATCAAATTCCACTTTTTAGTTTACCTATTAGCCCTTTAATTTAGAGTGGTGAACAAAAAGTCATTCCAAGTGAACGTATGATGACGTCATAAAAATATCATAGCATTGAGAAACGTCATGTCAGCTCATATGCTGCTATCTCTTCAATAATAATGGAGGTATAAATGAAAATAAAAAGGGTGATATCATTTTGCAATTTCTTTTTAAGGCTGATTTTATTGACTCCATTTGAGCACAATTCAACGAAAACGGGAAAAAAAGTCATTTTCCCTCATAAATGTACTGTTCTTAAAAGGACTTTTATGAATCCAGCAGTTTTAACTCAATTCTAAAGTCAAAACGTATTCAATTAAGAGATTAAAAAAAAGCCAAATACTTAATACTACTTTCCAATTGAGACAATTTTGGAGTGAAAAAATCTTGGATTTTTTTTTTGCAACTCTTGGCGTTATTTTCGTGAGAGGGATCTTCATTTTAAAATTTACTACTTAGACCTTTCCAAAAAAAAAATAAAAAAAAATGAAAGAAATAATCTGAATTTATGGAATAGGCTTAATTTAATTTCAATATCATAAATTCAATTTTTCAGATTAAAAATCGTATAACATATATAAATCTTTTTGCTATTTTATTTAAAGAAAATAACTTCACGATGAATTTTAGGATTGAGGGTCCCAATAGATTAAAAGAAATGTCATTAATTATGCAACAATGGCTTGATTTTCCTTTTTTTAAAAATGTCCTTTATAACTGTTTATAACTCAAGGGTTTAACGGTTTTATTATTTTTGTCTTAAAAGAGGTTATAAAGAAGAAAAAAAACAAATTTTATTTTATAACAGTTAATGAGACCCACTTTTAGAGAAACCATTCATCAAAACGAGCTTATATGTAGTAATAGTCTCCCCTGGGAATTCATTACTACTATTATTTTATTATTTTAACCCATTTCCTTCTTTATTTTATTTATTTTTTTAGTTGAAAGTTACTCCAACATTTATTATTATTATTATTACTATTTTACTAAACGGCAAAAACTTTTCCATAATTGACTAATCAATTACGTACTTAGAAAGTCTAACTTCTTCTTGAAGAATCCATCAAAGTGTATTATACATATATAAATTTAAAAGTTAATTAGAAAAAAAATTAATAGTTGCAATTTATCTCTGTCGAAGAGAAAAGTAATTATTGCTTATCCACTAAGGAATGATTCATCTAACATTCATCATTACCACTCGTCATACTCCGTCATAAAGTTCACAGCTACAGAGAGAGATTGAAAATAATGATTATTTATATTGTAATTACTATCTATGCTATTAGATTACCCTTTGTTAGGCTTTATCAAGGCGTATATGTACTCTAGTCCTAAATAAAAATGCATGAATTTATCCGCAACGAACTCCATTTTTCAAACACTACCATTAATGGTTCTAAAAAGTGCCCATGCCAAATTTTTGGCTATTTCAATCCCATCTAAACTCCTGCATGCATATTGATCGACTTTACATTAACTATAGTAGTTAAATCAAATAATAGAAGTTCAATTAAGTGTCCATATCTCATGAACAACTGATTTTAACGGACTAAAATTTGCTAGACATTTTTTGTAAAAGGTTCTGGATCAAAAATTATCAAATTCTTAGATAGTTGAATTTTTTTTTTTTTTAAATTACATAGTTATATTTTAGAACTTCAAAAAATGCAAAAATGCAGTCGACTAAATCTCAATCTATCAGCTTCAATTTTGGATTAAGTCTTAAATATATTATAAGATTGAATTATATATTGAATTATAATTATTTTTCCCTATCTTTCCAACTAAATAAGTCAATGATATCAGAAGTGAAAAGTGTTGAGAACAAGATACAAAAAGTTATAATAATCTATTCATGAGCTAAATGCTATAAAATGTGCGTCTCAATGGGGTAAATTGTAATATAACTTGAATCTAAAAAAATCAACCATCAACTTTTTAAAAGGAGCATTATTTGTGCTTTATGACCCATATAAAATCCCAATATTTCTTAATCCTTTTTAACCAACTTTAATCTCTACTATCTCTGTATTTAATCCATTAAATGACTTGAATGTTCCAAAACTATATAATCTAATTATTGTTTGCATGTAGTTTAAAAGTTGGCTAATTTTGAAGTATGTCAAAATAAAAAAAAATTCTCTGCAATATATAGAAACGCGTAATAACCAGAGCGAAGGTTTTATTTTTAACCTTGTATAAGTTCCAAGTCCATTGGATTCCTAGACTGATTTTTTTGACCACCGTTATGTAGCTATGTATAAATAATTTACAAGAATAACATTGTTATTAACTACCCTGCTCTGCCACATGCTTAAAATTGACTTTGAAAATTTGTGTAGGAAATTACTGAAGGGTACTTTTTGATTGGTTGTATCTCTGTATTACGTCACTTTATATACACATATATTCTACCATTTTTTTTTCCAAATAAATATGCGTTAATTAATCTATAACTGAAAGAAAATTGAGCATGTGATTGAGGTTTAAGTGAGAATAGAGTTTAATTTCAGCAATTTGTTATAGGGGAGGGGGAAGAGGAGGAAAATACATATATGTATATATTCAGCTTCAATAAATTTAGATGTTCATATTTCTAAAATTAATTAACTAAATAAATTCAAATTTTCATAAATGTTATGCCCGAGTATGACCTAGATTCTCTAAAAAAATAATCTAAATTCTGATTGATGTGGCTATCTCTCCCATGACCCTGATACTATTTTTATATATTACATAAAATCTATAAAAAAAACTTTATAAAATATTATTCTATTATTTAAATATGATCATGAATTTGATTTGTCAATCCTTAATCTTGCTAAGTTAATTCATAAATTTGATAAGTTACCTCGATAAAGCAATGTCAAAATGCAAGAATACTTTTACATAAGTTATTCAGGTATTTGACAAAGTTTCACTTGTAATTGGAAAACCCCGTACATGAAACATCATAAATTATTTCAATAGTCTTTTGAAAAAAGAATAAAATCTGTACATGAAATGATAAAAGATCAAAGAAAATTCTGGCTTCCTATAAGTAATTCTCTTTTTTCTTAGCTTACATCGGAGTAAATTCCTTTTACTTATAATGGGGATATTATTATTATAATTAAAATAAGCTTAATTTATACTTCTAAAAAAAATATTTGGGTCCTTCAAAATTCTAATCTTTGAGGGAAAGAAAAAATGAATTCCATAGTGGTGTGTCGACTCATTAAATAATCGTTCACTTAATTTGATTCGTTCATTTCTCAATTCAACTCAAACTATGAGTTGATTTTTAAATTATCCTACCCCTGTCGAATCAAGTTAATATTTAATTGAGTCCATTCGATTTCTAATCACACAACCTCAACAAATAATGACTTGTTATAAGTTGTAATATTCAAAAACTTTACTTCAAAACCGTATATATTATATATTTTTCGGCTCCTTTATAAATAACTTGATATATTTTGTTAAAAATATGAGTCATGAATTGTTAACGTTTTTTCATTTTATAAAATAATTATCTCATTTATAATGTAAGAGAAGAGGGGGTAGCAATCAAAGTAAATCCCTCTTGAGAAGGAAATCAATCCAGAATCCCTGTTCATCCCGCCTTAACTGCCTCTAAATGCTACATAGAATTAGATTCTTGAGATATTATATCCTTTCGAGTATTTTCAGCACAGAAGTGAGGGAGGGAATAGGAGGGAAATTATTCAGGGGGTTCTGTAAGTGGATCTTTTACCTCTCCAGTACAATCCTAATGATAAATACTTTATAAATTTATTTATAATTTATTTACAGTTCTAAACATGAAAAAAAAAAATATATATATATCTAGCACTTTTGGGCTTCTGTGCAAATTATTTAAGCTTAATAGAGAAAGTCAAGGTCATATACAGAATTAAATTTGTATAAGTCTTGGTCTCGTCTAGGTCTAAATGTCAATGCTCAGACCAAAGCAACAAGATTGAACATAAAAAAAAAAAGATTAGACCTCTTCTTGGTTTCGTGTCATATAATCTTGATCACATGACTAGACCAGTGTTATTATTTACATATATTATTTTGTGGCATGTGTGGCTCCAGTATCTATTTCATTTTTAATTTGTCGACTCAACTCGACACAATACATATTTGTGTTACTACCAAAATATACAAACTAAAGCACAACACCTTTTTCTTTTATTTACACTCCTATTCTTAGTTCCAAATAAAAACATATGAATATGGAGAAAAGCTACTGCATGATTTGAGTTAGTGATATCTAGATCCAAGCGGGGATTATTTCGAGTTCATATATACATATATATTATAACCCTCTTTTTATTGCTAATTACAAAAGATTAGGGTCGGAATTTTATTTTCTTAAGCACAAATACTATGTAGATATTTCTATGATATCAGTTTATTTATTATATTTAGACATGAAGTGTCTTCTTCCATTCATTTTATTAAAGATGAAAGAGGCTTTCATAAATGTTTCTTGCTAGAAAGGATGTAAGGTATATAAATATGTACATAAGTTTGAGGCTTTAAAGATTACTTATCACATGAAATATGCACCTTTGCAAACATATTATAATATATACAGGGCTCTTCCTTCATAATTAATTTCGATTAAAAATTTGTTAAATAGAAAGGTGTAGATTTAAAGGCATTTATGATCAATCAGATAAACTATTCAAATACTGCATACTTTTTAATATTTTTATTTTATTTTAGAAACAATAATAATATATTATGGTGTTTGTAAAGAAGGAACGAGAGATGAGAATCAAGGAAATTATTTACATATATGTATTTGTTCAAGGTTATTTGAAAGGAATGTTGGCAAGGTACCAGGTTGAGCATACGATACCTTTTGGTATCATCTTTTTTCTTTCTTTTTTTTCATTTAGAAAGAAAGCTTCTGTTTGATTATTTTAATCTTCTACTTCTTCACACAAAGTCAAAACCACAGAAACTCATGGACCCTGGGTACTATGTAACAAATACACAAAGAAGAAGCAAATATTAATGTAATTTGAATGCATGAACGGTGCAGTTGATGTTTGTACAAAATGCAAAGCTTTACTGCCTCCAATTATAATCCCATTATGTGGGCCTTATTTTCTCATCATTCAACCGAGTCATTTGTCATTTTCCTTTCTTTATTATTATTCTTGTTGTTTTTATAAGGGGGACGACCCCCTCTACAAACGTGCGTACTTATATATGCTATATATTTATATAAACATAGAAATAAATAAAAAATATACTACAAAATAATCATTTTAACAAGATGAAATAGATGATCCTGGTCGTTAAATCATATATAATAATTCATCATGCAGTTCAGTTGTAGGTATTCTATTCATATCAAATATATGATATATATATGTACATTTCTATTTCAGTAAGAGTGGATAATAATCTCATGGAGAAACTCAATTCTTATTGGTAATATATTTGTGTATTTTTGGTAGAAAAGGAAATGACGTACATTCATCTCGGTGAGCCTAATTTGTGTGTGTCAATCATGTTTGCAATAAACATTGTTAAACTACTAAATATAATCAAAACCTATCAACTAAAAATATCTTTTATGTCTCTCCCAAATAATTTTAGGAACAAGTGATCTTTTTGAATTAATATGAGAATGGATTAGATCAATTTGATACAAAATGAATGTCTTATTGATACATTAGAAATGGGAGATGGGAAATTGTACACTGAAGACGATAAAATAAGATTACATACAGTGTATTTCAGCAAATATCCCTGAATTCAAAATTTAGATCTTGAAAGACGCACATGATACTGAGGATGCAGGGTTTGGGGCTTGGATTTTAATCCAATGTCAGAGATAGGGCTACTCCATCACCCCCACCACCAACAACAACAGCAACAAAGACTCTGTTCATCCAAAGAAAAGAAAATATCGTTTGTGAAATGTTTGTTATGTCTAATAACAAGGTCATGGATCCTATCCAACAATATTTATTATATGAAAAACTTGCTGAAATGAGCAGACACGTTTGAATATATATTTTACTTTAGAATAATGGGCAGTAGCTTAAAAACACTTTTGGATTCAACCTAAGATTGTTCCTTAGTATCACCAGTTTCATAACCATAAGAGTAGATTTTCAACCGTTTCAACTCAAATGCATTGTAAATTTAATATCCATTGAATGGCTGGAATTGTTTTTCATTTAGTTGAACACCAATTATGTTTCGTCATCATATTTGCTCATCTTAATTTAAATATTATCAAGGAAATTAAAGTCAAAGTAAGACAATATCTATAGGTACGTTATACATGTAAATCCTTAGCCAATGCAGAGATTTACATAAAAGGAAGTTCATTCAATATCTAATTGAGTTATAAATGGCAATATATATGTTAAATATTGTATCAAATACCTTGAAGAGTCCTTTGAGTAATCTCTGTTTTGTTATTATATATACAATTGCTTATTAAAAGTTAATTATTATTCTTACAAAAGATAAATAAAAAAGTTGTGAAGTTCAGTAATAGAGGGATCAATAAAAAAAACAAAAAAAAAATCTCTATAATTAATGATCGTCAGTTCTGTAACATCATTGATATGAATACTAAATAGAATGTATTCCTTCAAATCTTACAAAAAAATTGATTTAATTAATAATATAACATACATGGATCAAAGACCTCTAAAGCCGAACCAAAAAATACTCATGGATTTGAATAAAAAGTGATAATGCTCCAAAAGCTGTAATTCAATTCATACATGCTCTTATTATGCCAAATGCAGCTTTTGGACATAGACCCGTGATTTTATTTGTAAATTCCTTGATAGTCTTTTAATGTATTTACATCCTTTATCCAGAGGCAGTACAATGTACGACATAACAAGTTACATTCCCTTTCATTATAGCACCTTTATACAAAAAGATAACCCTTAATCTCATAACTCAAATAAAAACTTTAATATTAATATTTCCATGATTTCCTTTGACCTACGGATAAAAAAATAATGGACGTCAAATTAGAAAGCTCTGGATTCAAATTTATTTTTCTCCTTTACTTATTAAATTGACGTTACACGTAAGTGTGTTACTAATTATTTTTGCCCTTAAACAACGTCGTTACTTTTTTGTTACTGAGTTACTCTTTCCATGCAAGTAACGTCTCTAACATTGCATTTATCTCAATGTCTCTTTTTTGTATATACGCCATTAGTATATAACTTATTTAAAGACAAAACTACAATTTAAGATACCAAATAAAATAAATAAATAAAGAGAGAAGAGAAGAGAAGAGGGGAAGAAGAGAAGAGAAGAGAGAGGGACTTAGGGGATTTTCATGTCAGTATGTATTACCTTATTTTATTTTCTTGACAGTATCAATAGAAAAAGAAAAAGAGTGTATGTACACAGTTTATTCACTTCTTGTGTGTATTTGTTCTGATGTCATCTCAATACATTGATCATAATCATTCCTTCCTCATCCATCATGGATGTCACTAATCACTGAATAAACAATTTGCTCCATCCCATGATCCACAAACAAATTATTCAATTTTTATATTAATAAAACAGCATTATGATTTTGTAGTTGCAAGTTTTCTTCACAACTCATGTTATGTACATACATACATATGTATGAATAGAGTTAAATAATAATGATAATAATAAAAAAAAAAGATAGAAAGTTTGTCACACTTTTTCATCTCTTTGAAGATGTATGTATGTATATGAAAAGTAAAAAAAAAAAAAAAAAAACTTTAAAAAGAAATCTCATTACAATGTTGTTTTTGTTTTTTTGTATTTGTTCTTTCGCTTGAATGTATATATTCAGAAAGTTAGTTAATAGTTGATTACATGAGAAGAAGAAGAAGAAGAATATGTCAACTTCAAAATGTTTTTTTTTTTTTTTTTTTGTATTTCGTTTTCATAAAAAAACTATCTTGAAAAAAAAAAAAAAAAGAAGAAGTATTCATGAAAGGTTTGAAACATGTCAGCTGTCTTATAAATAAGAATAATTCAATAAAGATTTTGTTAAAAAAAGTTGGTTTTATTCAACTTTACTACACCAACAAGATTTTTTATATACTTTTCAAAGAAAGTTATTATTTTTATTGTTATCTACTCTTAAGTGAGTTAATAATTAATTGAATTATATTTAAAATGAAATCCTTTCTCATAATCATTCAAAGGGCGTCATCAGTCTTGAAGTAGTCGACCATCTTGTTAGAGATAGAAGCAACCATATTTCATAAGAATAAAAGCTTTACCTTCTAGGTATACCACATCAGTTTTTTATTATTTATAAAGCCATTAAATGAAGCAGTGTCGTGGCTATTATTGTGCCTTCCCCCCCCCCCCCCCCTAACAGTCCAAAATACATATATAAATATAATTTTGAACATATTTATTTTACTAAAAACTGCTAAATGGCTATAGTATTTTGACCACATCCTGGAGTTATATTCTTAACAACAACAGAAATTGTAACCCCCTCCTTGAGATATGGGTCTACTTGTGAGACTAAGATAAGGGTTCTTAATAATTTTTACCTAATATGTCTAAAATTAGACTATATACATGGTAGGTTTGACAAAAATGTGGATTTTCATCCAAGACTTTTACTCTCTCAAACAAATCACAGGGCATATCAAACTGGACAAACTTCTACAGCTGACTAATTAAGTATCATGGAAGCAGGAGCAATATACATAAATATATAATAAAGTGTACTCAATGAGGAACATAGCTTAAGTGTTCATTGTAAAGAACTAAGTCCTTCAATAATAATAATAATAATTAACCTTTTTTCTCCCACAATAAATCTAGAAGGTGCAGGTCATTTGATCTATACAGATAGTGATGTAAACAAAACAAAGCTTAAACTAGGCTTGTTTTATAATTGAAGGCTTGTGATTTGGAACTTTAATATATGTATGTACAAGTCGATTCTGGAAATTTATTTAAAAAGGGACATCTTCCGGAAAAAACGTCAGTAAAGAAAAGTAAAAAGTAAACCAAAGAAATGTGAATGATTAAGCTAGCATGAGCGTTTGGGCTCTTTTTTTTTCTTAGAAAATTTAATTCAAATATTTTCATTGAATGGTTTTTTTTTTTTTTTTTTTTTCATGGGATTGTGCTTTTAATTGTTCTTTTATTTCATGAAGATATGATCTTATTTGTTACTATGGAGAAAAAAATGATCCTTGTAGAATATGATAAATATGAGTAAAAAAATGTGTAATTTAGTAAAAATAGAAAGAGCTAAATGCAATGTTGTTCAATATTTTTAAAGAGACCATTCAATTATGTTTAAAGCGAACATTTGGCTTTAGTTTTCAAAGTTTCAAGTACCTAAAGTAATAAGGAATCCATGAATATATGTAGGCCAAATCTCTGACATCATTGATTTCGATTTCAATCTCTTCCATGACACTCTAAGGTATGTATTTTATGGGCTTGACTTTAGGCTTGTGTTTAGTATTTTGAATCAGGGGCTTGAAAAGACTAAGACTTGTGCTCGAGTCTTGGGCTAGTTTGGGATTGGTAAAACTCGGCTTGTTTACATCTCTATATATGTTTATATAGGTCTATAATATTCGAAGGAAATGTCTTTCTTCTTCAAAAAACCTACAACTAGAAGGCTTTAATAGTAATATAAATCCTAGAGGATAGTTGCCAACTCTCTGTTTGGCACGGTAGCTTTCTTATTAAGAGCCCAATCTTTGTGAGCCTGCAATCATTTGAAAGAGTAGAGTCTAGCAGTATCAAAAATGGTGGTTTTTTTTTTAATTTGACAAATTTTAGTAACATTTTGTACAACTATTAAGTCGTAACTTTCGGTAAAAAAAAAACTGTGTAGTTGTCCGTCAGAACGCTCTATAAACCATATTTAAATTCATATACACATAAAAAAAAAGTTCAATTTTGTTAAAAGCAATTTTTATTAAGAAAAAAAAAATCAATTCCTACTGAGAAAACAGCAATAAGCATAATAACATGAATAAATATCAATCATGGATATTTTCTCTTTATTATTATTTATTTTATTTTGCAAATAATTCGAAATAGAATAAATCATTTTATCAATAATCATAATGCAAAGATATTTTGTACTAAAAACAATTCAAGTTCTTGCGCCAAATATACAATATATTTTTATTTGTTTTCAAAAAAAGAAGAAGAAGTGTCAATAATTGAGTATACTTGTATATTAAATGTTTTTGAGACATAGGAACATGTATCCATAGTACAACATTAATACATATATATATATATATAATTAAATACATTCTGACGTTATTTAACAGATTTTTAATTTAGATAAAATCTACATACGTATCAATGAATACATTTACACCAATGAGCTACAAATTAAAACGTCCCAGTCCCATGGTATAAAGGGCACATAATTAATTAAATATGGATGCATAGATAGACAAACAAACGACTGCGTGTGAAAAAACATTTATACAAATAGGGAGTTTGAGTGTAAATTTTAATATTTAAAGCATGGCTTTTTTTTTGTTTCTTAAAAAAAAAACACGCTTGTTCCTTTGTTTGAAAAGGGTGTGGCAGGGTGAATTAAGAATAAATTAATCTCAAAATGGACATGAGATTAAATTAGGTCGTTGAAGGCTGATTTTGAGGCCGAAAAGCGATTTGAATTCTTAGGAAGCCGAATTTGAGATTATCCATGAAGTTAAAAGTTCTATAAAATGGTCAACTATGGGGTTTCAGGTGAAATTGAATGATGCCCACGAGGTCATTAGCGGTCTTTTGAGGCTGATTTGATATTCTTCAAAGGGTATGCTGCATGCCACGTTTTTAGGCACTACATATATTACACTATAATATTGCCCTACTACTCGACAAGCCGCAGGATATGCCATACTGAACAAACTTATATAGCAGGCTGTGCAAGTAGGATAAAACCAGGGATAGTATATATATAAAATATATAGTAATAAAGACTGAGGAAGGTAGCAATGGGCCTTTTTTTCCATTTTTAGATATTGGATAAAACTGATTTTGAGGAGTGAAAATAATTTTTGAAGGAACGTTATTTTTGTAAGAATGAGTCACCTTTCCATTTTTTTTTCATTTACACATATATCATTTGGATTATTGAGTCTTTAGATATTATTAAAAACTAATTTACTCAAAGGTTACTCATTGAGAATAAGTTTGGGAAAGTTTAACGTTCAGGTCCAAGGGATAATTTAAAACAAGTGATCTATTTGTCTAAGTATTAATTATTGTTCTAGATCATTCATCATTAGAATATAGCATACATGCCCAAAGTGTAGGGTCCTGGCCATTGTGAGAGTGCAATCTAAATATTCATATTATATTTAAATCAAGATATCTTTGTTTTTGATTGTACTACATATAATAAACTGAAAATAGTTGATTGAATCCTACATTGAAAAGTCAAGTTTTTTTTTTAGCAACGGAGTCAGTTGTAATTTGTGGAAAAAGTTCGCTGTGTTATACTTTATAAATAGATTCAATCGATAACAGACAGATATATCTAACCTACATGTCATTGATCCTAACGCAAAAAGTAACTTAATCAATAGGATGTATATTTATTATTGCTCCATGCAAGGAATAATTATTTTCAGTCAACAAACCGTCTACAAACCACAATATTTGTATGGAATTGCCCTCTTCGCAAATAAGGATATAACATAGACCGGTTTAATAGTTGTTAGTAGAATAGCTCCCACAACTTGTCTACTTCATGTCTGGTAGGGAAGAACATTAGAAGGACCTATGTGTTGTAATCTATACTTAATCTTAAGATTGTTACTGCTCAGATTCGACTTTTCATTTTACTGATTGCTTTCTAAAAAAAATAAAAGAAGTTTATTCCATTTACAGACCATTAATTCTTCTTTTCTTTTATTATTTAACCAAAAAAAAAAAAAAAAAAGACGAAGGTTTCTCAGCAGTTTATAAAGAACCTACATACATTGTACATAACAGTCAACTATGTATGCCGTATGTTTAGATCGGTTATTGATTACGGCATTAATATTAAATATGGTAGAAATTAGGGAAGGGGGGGGGGGAGAGTTATATTTAGAAATGATTTTTTATAATTTATAATGTTCAAAGTGAATTATTATTATTATTATTTATTCATTCTACGTTTCTTTTAACCTTTTTTATTATTCTTCTTCTTTAAATTAAATCCAATGTCATGCAAAAAATAATTTATTTATTTAAAGTAAAATAAAAACGTTGCATATACGAGTACATATGTATTTTAAAGGGGAAGAAAGCGATGAAAAATAAATTACATTTAAAAAAGATTTTTTTTTTAATTGTGGAGAGACATGCTTCTTTTTAAAGTTTAATGTATTCTTTGAATAATATATATATACATTAATATATATATATATATATAAATTTGTTTAACAAAAAATTTATTATTAATAGATGCAATTATAATTAATTGAAAGAGTATTTTTTTTTTATATATATATATATAAAATGGGAAAAAATAGATTTAACATACTTTTTTAAGGTCTTTTATGAATGACATATATAAGAATATGTACATATACCTCAAAAAACAGAAAAATACTAATGACAAAAAGGGCTTCCCTTACGCTTTTTTTTATTTTTTTTGAGGAAAAAGTAAAGAAGAGACCTAAAATCATCTCTGAAGCAAAGAATAAATTTTAGAGTAGAAAATTTAATTATTTCTTTTTCTCGTCAAAATCTATTTCCTCGTTTTTGGAAACGCTCCAAATCTCTTGGGACTCGAATGTTATATATTTCTATGAATCTATATTGTAATATGTACATGCATAGACATCACATGGCTTTAAAGCAGGAATGGACAAATGTCTTTTTTTTCTGGAATCAATCATTTATTTGGTATATTTTTCTTTTTGGTTTAATATGGACAATTCATTAATTGTCAATTGAAAAGCCTGTGCCAACTCTCCCCTCAATCAATCATTGCTCCATTCAAATCACATTGTTGCCATAACACATCAGGTTTTTTAGATAACAAAATCAATTATATTATTTTGTAATTTTTGTAGTTGCAAATTAGACGTTTCTGTTTCATGCTCAAAGCTCTTTTTTTTTAATAAGGATCATGTTCCCCATATGAACAATGATTGGTTTAGTCAAACACACGGATTGAAATTCCCTCTCTCCTATAGAAAGTTTTCCATTAAGAATGTCTAGAAGTTCTGAAAAAGTTGGTGGGAAATTGGTTCTTTGCATTATCAAATATTGTAAATATTTGATAATGGACGGAAAACTTTGTGTTTTGATGGAGAGTAACTTATAAACTAAGACTTATATCTTAATGGTATCTACAAGAAATAATAGATATGGTAAACTGTAAACGGCAGTTTTTATTTAATTCTCTATATAAAAAAGAAATTATATTCAAATAGTGTTTGCTACATGAATATTTTCTTAGGATATTTTGACTTTCGTTAAGACTGAGGTCATATCCCAAAAGTCAATGTGTCTCATACTGGCGGATCGTAGCAATTTCTTCAAAAATGAAAGCAGTTATTGGTTTTCATTCCTGACACAAGGATGAAGGAATCTCTCAACCTTGATGAAAGAGAAAGAAGGAAAAAGAATTATGGGCGTTCCCTACTAAAAACACATCAACTCAACGTAACTCAATCTCTAAAACAAAGACTTTACATTTTCTTGTTGAAAATGAGTGCAGCGCAGATTGTGAACTTCTGCTTTAATGGACAGATAAATTCTGAGTGGATCCGCTCCCTTATTTTAAGTTTAGAATCAATTGGTGTGTAATGACTCTCCTTTTAAAAAGTGTTTACGAAGTGTGTTGCATACACTACATGCCTATTCAAGGGCTTAAGAAAGAAGTATAGGCACAGGAGGAGAAATTGCAATTCATTGATGAGACCTAAAATTGCTTATTCTTCCTATGCATTTAAATTATTTTTATTCTTTTAAATTAGAAGAAATAATTAGTCATGATAGGATCTAAAACTATATAACTTCTTATTTTTATGTACATTTATATAAATATTTATATAATATCTTTAACTATTTTTACTATCAATTAATCTATGAGATTATTTCACAAATATTTTTATAGTCATGATGACTGTGCATTAAATTTTTTTGCAGAGTGAAAGCCCGGAATCAAAGTAAGTTGAAGTATAATGTTGCGCTAAATTGGTAAATACATAACATTGATATAATATCCACTTTAGAATTGATACAAAAATGAAGATATATTTTACTTTACATAAGGTGAACGAACAAAAAAAAAACTTTTTTAATAAATCGACGATAAAATCTATTAATTTAAATTGAATTAGCTAAAGGTACAAAAAACTCGGGACAGTTGTGACACTTTTTACTTTTAGGGGGAGCAGGTTTGCACTTTTAAATGCATCAAAATTTAATGCATTATACTTACATCTGTTTGTTATATTGATCGAATATATAACAATTATACAACTCAGCATTTTTTTCACAAATTGTATTATAATATAATCCTTCAAATGTTGCAGCTGTGGAATATTAAATCACTTGTTCCTACTGACCCCTTTGACACAAACGTTGTTACACTTTCTCAAATATCTTCTCAATCTATGAACTTTGAACTTCAATAAATTACAGACATCAAGGGATATCAAATGATTTCAAAGATATAAGTTATAACAAACACAATGAAAAGCTGACTTCATTACTATTACAAAAATAATATTCCTTACAAAAATTACTTTTATTCTTTAAAATCAGTTTTTATTAAATATTATATCTCAAAGAAAAGTTGACGAAAATGTCTTATTTTGTTGCTAAGTAAATTATACGATTGTGATGTGAATTTCCAAGTGACTATAGATAGCATTTTAGATGATACAGAAAAAGGGCTTATCGCAGCTTTACTTGGATCTCTCCTATTGTTTGAAAGTATTTTTTTTTAATATTTTCTCTTGAATTTACTCTCATTATGTCTAACAATTTCAAAGATTGTTATTAAAAAGTATTTATATAATTGATATTTATTGATAAATAACTTTGTACATTAATGTCACACTTACAAATTTAGATTTATAGGAGAACTCATTTTAACAATATATTATTATTATTATTATTTTGCATTTTGCATAATAATATAAAGATTTTATGTATGGATAAAGAAAGTATAGGAGTTTAAAATTTAAACTTTCAATCTTAATTTACTCAAAAAAAAAAAAAAAAAGAAAGGAAAAGAAAGAGGAATTGACTTTTTTTATTCATAATAATTAAATATCTTTTTACACTGTATAAACATAAATACAAAAGTTATCTTTTCCAGCTTCTCTAAATGCATATTCTAAATATTGACTGTGTATTTTTTAAGTTTTAGTTTCTATACCAAAATTTTATGTTTTTATTTTGTAAAACTTTTACAAAGATAAAATACAAAATGTATAAATTGTGTAGATTTTAATGTATAAATTATTTTACATATATGGTTTGTATCTATGACATTTAGAAGACTATCTATAGTCAATAACTTTATATTTAAATAAAAGTTATGAAGTACTCTTGTGTCTTTTATTGTTTTAAACTTTTGAAGTCGATTGAAGTTCATTTTAGTAGTCATAAAACAGGTTTGACTTTTATGAAGAAAGGCAAATGCCATTCTTGTCTATTTTTGTAAATAATGAGTAGACTTGAATTACATCAAAGTTAAAGAAATGTGTGTTTTTGACTTTAACGGACCATCATATTCTATTTTTATAAACTCAATACCCTTTTTGAGTCAATGTTTATTTTTCTATGATTCAATGTTGATCCAACTCCTGTTTGCTGTTTCCATAAGGATCAAACAAGACTACTTTAACTAATACATAAATACTTAAGTATATATTGATTAAAAAATTAAGAGTTTGAATGAGAAAACATTTTTTTTTAAATGTCAAATTCAATCAAAATGGTTATTGCTGCTTCAAATAAATTCTGGAGGGAAAACAGATTTTTCTATACAATTACTTTTGTACGATTTTCACTCCATCAGTGAGGTAAAATTACAGATCCAGCCGTTATTCAAAAGAGTAGTTCATATCAAAACATACCTAAAATGATAAAATTTAAAAAAAAAAAATCATTACAAAATGTTATTCAATATTGGATTCGTAAATGTTAATTATATTTGTTATAATTGCAAGATTAACATATTTGAAGGGTGCTTATCTTGTCTGTTATATAGATATGTATATATATATATTCTAAATTTTTACATTGGCTTTATTATATATTTAAATTATACTTCTATAATCGGTTTTCTTGTTTTACAATCTATGTTTCCCATAACAACAAATTAACTAATAATATAAAAACGCCACACATTTAAAAAAACAAAGCAAAGATGAATGAAAATCGTAATATGGAGTATGAAAGTTCAATAAAAAACTTAACAATCTATCTTGTATAGCGTATCAAAATACCATAGAATGGTCCTTATAAAAACTTTTTCTGCAAAAATAGTACAATTCAGACCTAAAACATACTTGATATATAAGCTGAGCAGAATTAAACTGATTTTTGGACAAATCTGGCACAATTCCTTCTAAATCTCCAAAATACATAACAATACAGCACTTAAAGATCAAACCCTCATTTGAAATATTTATTTCCTTGTAAGTCTTTGTTACTCCCCCTGTATAAATTTTACCCACTGAACCGTAAAATAGCTTCTAATTTCTAAAAATGAGCAATCTGCTAACTTATCATTTCCATGCTATTTGTCTTCTTTTCTAAATTATACAATTTTCAATTGAATATAAAGCACCATTAGGTCAAATAATATTTCATGTTATAAAACTTTATTCTATACCAACAGGCATGCATATTTGTATAAATGCACATAGGTATATGAAAAAATATGCTTATGCTTTGATGAATCAAAGGGAAAACAAAAGAAGAAGTTGGTATTTTGTTCTTCTTTTATTTTTGTTGTGTATTTTTGAAATTTAATTTAATTAACTATATTTTAAATTATGGTTTTAGAGGAAAAAAAAGCAAAGGATATTAATAAATATAAGTATATACATATATATATATATATATATTTAAGCGAACTTTAAATTACTTTTTGTTTTTAATATTAATTTTTTTTTTGCAATAGTATCCCTCAACTGCTCAATTTATGTATGTACACTAAAGATTAGTAAAACTCTATTTTAGTATTTGTATATACTTATGCATACATGAAAATACTTTTTAATAAAAATCAAAGGAAATAAAGACTCTTTAAAAGGTTTCCTTTTAACTGAACATATTACTATTATATGTATTTATGTTTATGGAGGTCCTAGTTAATCATGTACCAATTCGTCAATATCAGTACAATAAACACAAGGAGTAATTATACCTTTTTAAACGTTGTTTTCTCTCTCCCCTAATTATCAAAATTAGTACTGTTAAAGTCAATTCATATCTATCTTCACTCTGACCATATATTCTTTACCATAAATTAACAAAGAGCTTAATGCCAATATAAAAAAAAAACTAAATTGCTAATAGATTTTGGGTCAACTTTTTTCTTTTTATAAATGCAACGATTATATAAAAGCTATTTGATAGCATACAAAAGGTTTCTGTTTGACATCAATCTGATACTAGGTGTAACATGATCTGACACTATGCAGTATATAGTTTTTGACCGGTTGGTTTTAAAATTATCTAGAATTACTATACTATATAGAAAATGGAGTCAGATTTTTAGAAGGACAGGAGTTCAATGATACATTTAAATTCAACTCCTTTTGGAGTAGTTCAAACTTTCTAAAAGAGAGGGATGAATCGATGACCACATGATTAGTTTGTTATGTATTTAGGACATTTTTTTTCGATTTAAAATCAGTACTTTGTAAAGATAACCCCATTTTCATTCTAGCTTCATGCAATATGGTCCTTCATTTTACACCTCACAGTTTTGTTATTTGTGGAATGATGAAGAATTGAAAAATAGTGGTAGAGAGAAAGACAAAATTACGTATTAGAAAATTATTTTTCCTTTTTCTCTTTCTCTCTTTCTCTTTATCATTTTGTCTTCTTATTGTACCTTGCCAATTGTAAATTACATACATACATTTCTTCCTCTACATTCCGTGCAAAGAAAATGAACAATATTCTTTTTATAGACGCATATTCCATCGTTCATTTCTCAAGAATTTCTTTTTTTTTTGTCTTTCACAAATTGATAAATGAACAAAAAAACATATTTTTATATTATAACTATCTATGTATGTTACATGCATGTTTGCTGTAATAGGCTTTTCATGTATCATGCTCTAAATAACTACGCACATCTCGTATATACATAAAATATATAAACAACTCCCTCCTTCTTCTTCGTCTTCATTTCATTCTTCATTATACATCTTATCAAACAATGGAAACAAATATATAATTTTGCTTTAAATTCGATATCGTATCTTTGAGGTATGAAGAAGAGATTTATTCCAAAGTATAAATGAAGTCAAATACAAATTCATTAAAGTAAAATTTCGTATTGTTGAAATAGGGCATTCAATTATAAGAAATTATTATGTTATTCTCTTAATTTATTTTTTTGTAAAGGTTTGTTGATATAGCTCTATCTCAATCATAGCCACCTCACAAAAAAAAAGGCTTGAAATGAACTGGTACATTGCCAATTTCTCACAATTATTGGACTATTCTTCACTAAATTGTAGGAAATTGTTTAAAGAAACACACCAATTAAATTATGTGCAACCTTCATAACACAAGTAAGTAATTTTATCCATTTAAAGCTGGAGACATGGAATATAATTTCAGGAAAAAGAAATTATCTACATACTTCTTAAAGGAGCGTTTTTTCCACTTTATCACGCTTATAAAGTATCAATACATTATGATATAGTTTTAAGTCTTTTAAGGCAGCTTTAGACGCTCATATCTCTAAATTTAAGTGCCTTAAAAGTTTCACAACTATTATACCTATATAACAAAATTAGCTAATTTTGAGAAAATGACCAAAGCTAAGACTTTTATTTAATTTAGTATCATTTCCCAGTCCATTGGATTGCCAAACTGGTTTTTCTCTCTCTCGATAATATAGCTAAGTATAAGTAGTCTACGAATATATAATTCTCGTAAAATCACTCAATGGTTTTTTTGATCAACTGTCAACTTTTTTACCACTTATTAGTGCATATTACTTAATTAGTGTCATGCTGTGAATAGGAAGTCAAGAATGGTTTAACAATTAGAGGGATTGACATTATTAACTAATTAGTTTTGAGCCATTTTTATGTATCTTTAAAACTCAAAGGTTAAGTGATACAAAATTATATAAAATAGTGTTAAATTTACTCTATTTTGACAATTTATTAGATATAATAGTTCTAATGAGATTGTTTACCACACTGTAGAGTTAAGCTATTTATTTAGAGGGATCCAATAATATTTGCTTCCAACTTCACTTCATTATTCGTTCTTTGACGAAACATTTGATCCATCAACACCAAAGCCAGTAGTTGACCCATCAAAATATGTAGTCTCTGACTTATCAAATATCTTCCATTTCTGCTAATAATTAGTTATATAGTATTATGAAATTTGCATAAAAAGGTTGAAAGAATTTCCCAGTCACCGTTTAAGAGAAATAATCCAAAAAAGGAATGAATTGAATCATCATATTGGAATCAAAAGTCTAATGGATCAAAAGAAGGATCTGATCTTCATATAGTTAGCATTATTGGGGGTATTTCAATCCATACTAGGCATTTGAATATTATGGACATAACAGTTGACCAATATAGTATATGAATAAAATATTGAATATATGTATGTACATAATTTTCTCCAGGAATTCTTTTTTTTCTAGGGATTCTCATGGTTTTACACCTGGTCGAAATTTCCAGGAATCTTAAATTTAATTATTTTCTCATGAAGGCTTCCTTTATATCATTCATTAAATTAATTGTCATGATTTGAGCTATTGAATTTTTAATGCAAATAAAAAAGACCATTTCATTCTTGTATTTGAGACTTAATTTATGTTTCTGAAGCAGTATGAGATGTTTTTATAATTAAGATTTGCTATTTCTTGATGGCTTGGGAAAGACTAAATTAAAAAATATATTTTCTTCTTAAAACATAAAATAGGTTATGTAAAAATTTACCATACTGATGATTTACTTCATTTCTCATTCTGGATTCAAAGAGCCCTGAAATTTACAAATTATTTAACTGGGATCTCCTTAAAGGACCATTTCCCAGGCAATAAGAAATCATTTGCACAGAGATAATAGCAATGCCCTGCTAGTATTTATTATTTATATTTTTTAATTGTTTTTATGTACATATTTATGTATACGTAGAAAATTTAACAAACTATATTTTATATTTAATTTTATGTATGCATGGAGCTATACCTATGTACATATATGACCCTTCATTTAACAGAACAAATTAATTACCTTTTTTTTTCTTTTTCTTTTTTTTTGACAAATTTATATTTTTTTTACTACATAATTTTTATTCTTCTTGATTAATGAAATACACCCCCCAAGTATATATGTGCTTTATTCACTTTAAATATATAGAGACTAAAAAACTTTTTTTTTGATAAATTATCAGTAACTTCATTTTGCTTTGACATAAGATGTAAGATGTAATGTAAAATACTTTTGTTGTAAAAGATAAACTTTTTTTTTATTCCCTTGATGAAAAGTTTTTTGCTTATTTTTTTTTTACCTCCTTCCTTTTTTAACAGCTTATCCATACATATGTATGTTTATATGTACATTTGAATAATTTCTATTCGCTAGATTGATTTCACCCCCTCTTGTTCGTATTACATATCTACATTCATATACATGAATAAAGAAAGAAAGAAAGAAAGAAAAAGATATCGATCAGAGGGAGGATAACAAAAAAATCCTCACAGCACAGATCATTAATTTATCAGATGGCTCGGGAAAAAAAACCCTATTTAACTTATCCTCTATGTGCATACTTTTCTTAAAACAATGAACATAATAATACAGACTATAGAACACTTTGATCTCATTTCATTTCATTTTTTTTTTTTACTTTACTTTACTTTGTTCTCAGCATATAACCAAATAAATATGTATAAAAAAGCAACTTTTTGTATATGGTATATATATACATATATAGCAGTGTCAGTGTTATAGGTAGGTAGGTAGTAGGTAGTTACATAATACTTTGCATATCTATGTAGAGAGGAATTCAGTCCTCCAGCATCATGGATGATCATCAAGTATAAATATATATGTAATTTAATTAAATTGCAAGGCTACGAAAAAGCATTATTTTAATTAAATGTTTTAATTAGTTGCAAAACAGGAGAGAAAAAGTGCGTTATGTAATTTTAAAATACATTTGGTATAGCTTCTGGTGCTAAAAGCAGTGTCTGCATCCATACATAAATAGCTTTCATATCTATTCGATTAAATATGCACCTTTTTGCATAAAATAATAATTGTTACTTCACTTAAAGATACTTTTTTGTAATTTAAATTCCTTTTTTTGTGAATCCTCAAAAAAAATAAACATAGTCAGTTATTACCATCATTGGACAAGAGTTCATGGGTTTAAATTATTATGTCTGTGACTGATAAGTTCAACTGAAAAAATATTTATTGAGGTACGCTTTGGATTCAAACAGTTTGGCATATCAACGAAACCAATTAGCAGGAAAGTTAGAAGTAATGCTTCTGCTTTAATTCACAAATGTGATGGCTATGTTTTCTAGCGTAGGTTTTTATTTTACAACCGATGTATATCAGAATAATATAATATTATGACCTGAGACACTGGCTGCCTGTACCACGAGAGGTAGAGAAATTGGGCACAAAATGAGCAAAGCAAGACTGAAAGGAAATTAATTAAATTCGTTTATTGTGTGGAATTTTTTCTACATGAAAAATACACAATATCAAGAGTAGAACCCTGGAAATCGACCACCATAATACTCAAAATATTCAAAACTAATCGCAGAATATATAAACATCAGAACCCGACCTTTACTGTCCGAACATTTAAAACACAAAATACAGTTTTATTACATAGGGTACATGTACCGTATTGGCCTTAATTTTCACTCTCCTTTCATAACGATATTATGTACAGAGCTCCGAGGCTCTACTGCATGAGTTTTCCTCAAAAAAGGTTGACAAACACGGATTTCCTCAGCATTTCCCCGTCTTTCTGTCACCATGGTAGTAGCTACAAAATAAATATGAACTAATAATTTCATATCCGAACCATACAAAATATGTAGAAGAACTTGGAAGCCTTTCAAATATATGTATGTAAGTACTTTTTATTAGCTTTATTATTGTTATTATCATTGTGACAGTGGAATGAAGTGTCTATCAATACACACTCACAATGATATTCAATATGAATATGTGTACATATATATACATATATACAATGGATTCAACCCTTAGGTACTTAAATAGAATGAAAGGGGGGCTCTACACTTTGATTACTATGTTATTGGAACTGCTTCAATGTATGTATTTCTGTACATATATATGTATGTATGTATGTATATATATATATTTAGAGATAGGTGTAGAAGGAGGTAAAATAGGTCATATTGTCTTATACATATGTATTATATGTATGTATATTTTGTAGACTCGATACATTCATTCATATTTATAAATTCAAAGAAAGGAAATACGTACGTTTGTACATACTCTATTCATAATGTATGTATGTATGTGTGTATGTAAATATATAGAGGTACATACAACACAACATACCTCATTTGAGAACGAAAGAGAAGGGAAGAAGAAGCCTTCTTCTTTCTTCTTCTTCCTCTTGTCGTTTTTGCAGACGAAGAGATATCTTGAATATTTGATAAGTATATGTATATTGTAGATACAACATAACGTTACGAATATCTCATGTTGTTATTCCCATTCCATGTCATCATTCCCTTAGCATTTTTTTAAAATCTTTTTGTAATAGTTGACATGTACATATATATCATTGTACCTAGGTACATATATCCATGTGAAGTACATCAAATTCATAGTCATTATCATCTTAAGGGTCTCTGCATTAATTTATGTATGTATGTATTAGGGATGTATTTGCAGAAGAGGGAACAAACATTCTACATACATTGAAATAAAGCGTCTAGTTTAATAAGAACACCAATATTTGATATTACCTATTACCATACTTTTCCCTAATTTTTCCAACTCTAAAATATAAATCGAAAATGTCCTCAAGGGTAATTCACGCAGTGTTTTTTTGTTTTGTTTTTTTTCACTCTACGCATTTTTATTTTTTTTTTGAATAACAAATGCACCCATGCAAATTGCCTCTTTTATGAATATATGAATGAAAATAACTTTTTATATCTAAAATGAATGAATTGAAGCCATTTTCCAATATTTTTGATTATATGCTACTTAAAAGAGCAAACAAAATATTCCAATGTTGGAGGTTGAGATTGTAGATTAAGCCTTGTAATGACAAAAAGTAAAAGAAGCAAATTTCTACAAGACTAAATTTTTTTTAAAACATAGTTGATTTAAGAAAATTTCAAGTGTCTCGTAGGTTTAGTTATGAGTATCTTTGTATTTTCAAAGTTGACTACTATAAATTAGACACTTTTCCTAGTTGCAAATAAACTACCCAGTGTTTTTAGAATACCAATATTTGATATTGCTATTAACATACTTTTGGGACTCAAAAAAATGTCCTTTAGGGCGATTAACGTACACTTTAAGGCTGGATTTTTTTATTTTAAGGTGGGGACTCGCTCATAAACTTGATGGTTTTTTTTTTCTATAAAGTATACTTTTATGTTGCATCATGAGTAAGACAAATATTTTTATGCCCTAATGGCGCTCCATGTATTGGTTTCAATATCCATTTAGTATGATACTGTTTTAAATGCGTCAGTACCCTCCAATACCACCTTTAAGTGCTTCTCATACTTTGCTATATTTTGTGTACCACCCATCGAATCCTACTTATGGTATATTGGTTGAAAAGTTGAACCATTGTTTAAGTTAATAGTTATTTCATAATGCAATAATAATATTTACCAAATCCAAAAAAAAAAGACAACTTTTATGGTATAATGGATAAAGCTAAATTGAACTACTCGTATGAACTTTTAATTTGAGGAAATCCTTACTCCTAAAAGGGTTAAGACTATTTTGTTTGTTTCTTTTTCTTTTTTTTTTTTTTTGTAGGAGGGGGAAATATACATATATTCAAAGTCTCAACTTTGGCTAAAAACTTCCATATTTGCGGTCAAATGCCTTCAGGCCCCATTTTTGTTCATAAAGTAAAATTTCTGCTTCAGCAATTTTATATGAATATCATTTTTTTTTTTTTCAAAATAAAAATGAATAAGATTCCATTGGAGTGATTCAATCAGGGATGCCCCAGATTCACATATTTTTTCCTTATCTTTATCATTCATGGTACATTCTATGACAATTACATACATGTCACACAGTTGATTGGGCTTTTAAATATACATACATATGTATGTATATTTTGTCACTTTTAGAGATAAGGGTATTCATAAAAGTAATAAAATTATTTGATCAAAAAAAAAAAAAAAGTAAAAACTGGGACACGTACCTTTAATTCAATGGATGTACGTTTGCTCTATCTACTTATTTATTTAAATAGCTATATACATCGATTACCTTTTTATTTAATCAAATCATTACCTTCTTTGAATAAGGAATAGTGATATATTTAATTAAAATATCCAATGAATCATAAAATTTTCTGTAGCCTTTATCAAGATGCTGGAAAATGGTCTGAAAGAAACATGACAACATATGTACAGACATAAATAATGATGATGAAAAAAAAAATGATTAATGAAATTAATTATTATTTTACTCTGTCAAAATATTTTTTGGTTCTTTTCGGTTTAATGAAAAATGAGTGAGTGCTGTAATAAATAATAATAATAATCGATGTTTTGAATAATAATAATAATAAAAAAAGAAGCCTTTAATATATGCAAAAAATAAAAATAAACATACAGCTTGGATTTAATTATTTCTTGTTATTCTCAATTATACTTACATATATACAATTTTTTTTAAGACGAAAGAGAAAAAAAAAACATTGAGTTTTTAAACTTTGATAGGGAGGGAATTAATTACTTAACAAGCATATGACTTTAGAATGTTTTTTTTTTCAAACAAAATATCATAAATCAAACAGTTGCATTTATTGAGAAGAAGACAAAACAAACAAACAAAAAAAACACACACACCTGGAATTGACAAGCAAGAAAAAAAAAAACTGCATGAAGTAGTGACAGGAGAGTGAATTAAATTGCATTAAAAAATGTGACACATGAGTATTATTATTTTAATAGAAAATTAATTAGGAGTTTAAAAATGAAATATTAGAGCTCTAGCAAAAATTTGTTTATACGATTACCTCTATGTTTGTACATATTCATATTATGTATAAGAAATCATCCATTAAAAAAAAAAGAAAGCAAGCATCTCAAGTAGCTGAAATCTATCGCTTTAAGACGGAAAAAAAACTTAATATATGCAAATACGTTTTTATGTTGCATGTACTTACTTCATGCTAAAAAAAAATATCCCTTGGGACTCCAAATAGCCTTGTTAAGAAGAAAGAAGTCGTCGAAGACGTAATGAAGGAGAATTGTATGTAGAAAAAAAAAAAATTCCCCTTATATTGAAAACATCATTAAGAGGAAAAAAGAAAAAGAAGAAGAAGAAGAAGAGAGTATTGAACAGTTCTCAAAGCGATTCTGATTGACTCTCTCAACCTTTCCTCCAAAAAAGGATTCGAATGAATGGGTGTGACTCTTTTCAATGACTCTAGTATTCTTTAGATATTTAATATACATATATATATATATACCAAGTAAGGATATATTCACTACTTGACAGGATTGATTTCGAGCTCTGTTGTTCAAGGTTCGAGCCATTCATGAAGGAGCAAAAGGAAGGGGAATCACAACTCAGAAAGTAAGATGCATAGATGTTGTTGATAGCATTTTGAGAGACTTTCCCATTTCCTAGGTAATTGTTCTTTAGCAGAAAATCAATTTATAATATTTAAGGTCCTGGTAAATTCTGAGACTTTGTAAATTATAAATACTCTACGTAACTTATTTCATATTTTAAGAAGAAAATATATTTTGTAGACTTGTCTTTCCCAAACCTACATTCGTGAAAAGATAGTTGTACTGCGAAGTATTAAGTGTGGATATACGGCTAAATACAATAGCTAATGGATGCCTTTTCAAGCAAATATACTGTTGGAAAGCATCTAGGTAGAACATAAAGCCCATCCAGAAATAGCAAATCTTTTATAAAAGCATACTCATACTGCTTCAGAAACATGAATTAGGTCTCAAATACAAGAATGAAACTTTATTTAATAATTAATTAATAAGCGTAATATGAATTAATTTTTACACATTTTGATGCTTCTTTGAGCATCATTTTGTGTTGTATAGGCACATAGTGCATAATTTATTTAGCAAATGTTGTTAAAAACTTTATCCTAAACAAATCATAAATAGGCTTACATACTGGAAGTTATTATATATATATTTATAGTACCTTGAAATATGTAATTAAATGGAAGATTTCCCAGGAAATTTTCATAGGTGTAATAGCTCAAGAAATCCTGAGAGATAAACCCTACAATATACTAATTTCTGTATTTTCACGACTTTATGTACATACATATACGAAGATATGTAGAAGATCTCACTTTTAGCGTATGTAAGGAATGTTTCAAATCTAACCTTTTTATTAAGATTGAAAAACATGAAATCTTGAAGCCATAAGTAATCTACCACATCCACCTTAGGAATAAGTCTACCTAGAACACATATAGGTAACTACATACAAACATACGTAAATATGTACATATATACAACTTTCCTATCAGAGGAAATCATTAATAAACGCTTGACTGAGCAATAGGCGTATACCTATACTTTTATATTATTGGATATTTGGCGAATAAATAAATGTTTGTTCATATTTACACACCCAGTGATTAGTCAGGGAATTATTCCCTTCCTCTTTATTTTGTATTTTTTTTTTTCAAAAAGCTATAGGATCATTAAAGGCTCCAATGTGTATAAAAAAAAACCCCACACACATTTATCAGAGCATAGTCAATTAGGTTTGACTTTTCCTTGAGTATGATTCAATCTTATTTTACTTTTATTTTTCGTTCATTATAACGTTTTTCGAATACACACTACTACTTTGTTTGAGCATATGGTGAAAAGATGGAGAGAGAGAGAGAGAGAGTCGTAAATCATGTCACTACAATGAGATAAAAAAATAAATTATCTCTACAGTTCCTTATAATATATAAAGACTAAGGGGAATAGAAAATTGGTAGTAATTAAAAAAAGAAGAAGAAGAAGCCTTCTAATAGAGCCTGTCTACACGGATCTAATACGTACCTTCACACTTATTTGTAAAAGAATAAATGATGTACTGATAAAATAAAATTTCATTACTCTGTAAACATGGAGTAACTTCTGACTCAAATAGCTACCACGTAGGTAAATAAAGTAAATAACTCTCTACAATCATAGACCAAATATATATATATATATAGATATATTTAACTCTCACTAGATAATATTTTTGACAGCTTTCACGATAATGCAATTTCCTTCTTCTTCTTCTTTTTATATGATTGCATTTATCATTAATGGTACATCATGTGTACATATACATACATACATATATGTGTATACTTATTATAGCATGGGTATTCAAGCCATAGCACTCTATATATAACATGAAGGGAAAAAATACAAACTAGAGCCGAGTTATTTAATTATATAATATGTACATATGTATATTTCTTTCATGAAGAGCCAAAATAAGGTAAATTGATAAGGTTGATATTTTTGCATCGGGTTTTGTACGTCAAAATACCCCCGATAAAAGAAAATGTTTCCTTAGCTGAGGAGTGCGGGCCTTGTAAGAAGAGGGGTGGGTTATGAGTGCTCTGGGAATATTTTTAACAAGTGGCTTTATATATTATATATATATATATATGTATATGTTTACATAAAATGTTTTCAAAAATACTCCTTATTACATAGTACAACATAGATCCAGAGTCTTCAATCTGCAGCCCCCGGGCCGCATGTAGCCCTTGAATATGCTTATATACATATTATAAAAATTAATAATCTGGCCCTTCCATTATATACATATTGGAAATGCCAATAAAGGCCACCTTTACAAGGAAAAATGTTTTGAAGACCCCGGACATAGATAGGTAAAAGAATACCCATTTTCATTAATAGGGGGGGGGTTGAGTACATTTAGGATATGATAAAATAATTTTCTTCTATGGATATTTTGTGAGAGGCTTTGATGAGTTGCCTTATGAATGTATTTCATGGATTTCCTAATATCAATGCAAAGAAAAAAAAGACATGAAAAGAACAAAAAAATCAAATCTTACTTTTTTTTTTCTAAGAAGGCTTAGACATGAAATAATCACATATCTATAATAATAAAAGAACAGCTCATTTAAAAGTAATCAATAAGAATTGGACACATGTAAACATCCATTCTCATCCATTAAAAATAAAGTTAAGTAGAGAAAGATATCGAAAAAAAAAAAAAAAAAAAATGATTGACATTCCCCTTCCTTTTTTTTTTCAGGGAAAAAATATACTGATAAGTAAATATCTGCATTTCGACATCTATTTCTTCAAGTAGTAACATCATCCGTTTTGACATAGTGGACATAATAATATGTCCTATATATTCTCAATCTCTTTTTGAATTGACAGCTCTAAGCATTCACCATTTTAAATGTGAATGCCTTCTATTAGCATAAAAATATATCTTTATATATATATGTATAATATATTTTTTGAGGAGTGGGGGGGGGGGAGGGGATAATTTTTTGATGGAATAACGTCTTTGAATATTGCTATTTACTTCTTTTTTTTTTGTAAAATAAATAAAGTGCTTGCATGCTCTTTATAGACTCTCATTATCATATGTAAGTAGACATGATTTATGTGTCTTTCTCTCTCTCTCTCACTCTCTCTCTCCTCTCTCCATTTTCCTCTTGAATAAAAGATTCAATATTGCTAATGAAGATCCTTTAAAAGAATAAATGCATTACTTGGAGTTTTTTTACTCACTATTTCAATTAAATTTCCATCAGATAAGCGTAATAATAATCGACCCGATAGACTAAAAAAAAAAATAAAAGAATGAAAAAGAGACGGCTTTTTAGCAAGAAAAAAAAAACTTTTTATACATATATTTCCCTATATACATAGATTCATATGTATAAAATTAATTATTAATCGCTCCATGACATAAAACGCATATTTAATATTCAAGTCGTGAGAACAAAAGAAATGATGAAAATAAATATATGTACATATTTACATGTCTTTTAATAAATTCATTTATAGGCATTTTTGTATCTCTCTGAGTATAACAGAAGTATTCTACAATAACTTTTTCAAATTGAGTTTAATATATGTGATGTCTCAAATATTAAAACATGCCTTATTCATATCAGGTCAGTTTGATGAAGACAATGATTTGAGAGGAGAATTAATTTAGAAAATGTCTAAGAAAAAGCACCTCATTTCCTGTTAAATTTAATCCATAAATTATATAATATATGTATGTAAGTTTATATTGAATAGGAAATCGGGTAATTTTGACTAAACAGAATCAATAGCGTTAATAACAAAAGATCTAACTTTTTTTTGGATGGGCTTTTCTTATTTTTAAGAAAAGTAAAAAATTACTTAAAGAACGAATAACTTATCTTTGAATTTGTATAGAGTAATAGGAAATAGTGAACGATAATAATTTGATTGCAATTTTTATAGGAAACAATTATTCAATTTTCTATGTTAAAAATTATATTGAAAAAAAAAGTCATTGCAAATGAAAGACACTATTTTATAGTGTAGATACAAATATGAATTTAAATTAGTGATTTTTTATTTCAATATCTACAAATTTGGTTATAGGATGCAGCTGCAGAAATTATAAATTTTCGGGTATGCCAAGGTATTTAAATTTTGTATCATTTAAAACTTTAAAACTGCATGTATTTTTTTTGTATCTACACAGATGGCACCTGCAAATAAGTTATAAAATGCAAATAATACACAGATGCTAATGCAATTGTTTGTTTCATTTAATTACAGGAACCATATGAATAATAATTAATTATAAATTATTATGTCAACATTTTTTTAAATTTCCTATTGACTTGTGGCAGGATATGAATTTAATTGATCACCATTTTTTAAACATTTCTTATACAACGACTAGAGATATGAAAAAAGAGTCATTCCCTGTGAGCGTAGAAAAATGTTTAAAATGTTGACATAAAAAATATGGTGAGACTTAAAAACAACATGGGTCAGCTGATATACTGTCGAATCTTGAATAAGGTTGGAAAGGAAGAATGTGTTATTATTTTGCTGCTCTATTCTAAAGCAGCTTTTATTGCATTCATTTGAGCACATTAGAAACCAAAATGAAGAAGCCATAAAATATGTATTTTCATTGCAAAATGAGGCATTTTGAACACGTTTATAATGTCAAGACTAAACTGTTTAATAGATATTATGTTCTCAACTATAATGAATAAAATAGGATGACAGGTAATTAAGAAAATAAAGTGCATAACTTTCCAACTGAGACGATTTGGGTGTGATCAGTGCTCGCCGGGAAGAATTCTTTTTTCACATCACTAACAATCACATATAACTATAAAAAACATAAGGACACTAAACTGTGCTTTCATTCAATTATATGTCCTATCTGCAAAAAAAAAAAAAAAAATGACCTTATGCCTTGAGCCAGCAACACAATTAGATTGTTAATAGTCTTCTTCTCTGTATCCCTTTAACGTAAAGAACTTCTCTTATTTCTTATACTAATTGTATATATACATATTTATACATTCCTTTTTGGACCTCATTAAATATAATTTAAATTCATAGTCAGTACATAAAATCAGCAGTAAGGAATAGAAAGCTGAAAGAATTACACATAATATGAATGTATATATAAATATAAAACATATCCTGTTTCCCTCCTCCTCTTCTTCTCCTCTCATCCAGGAGAAGTCCAATTCTACATACATACATACTCTTTTTCTCCCTTAATGGCCATACTATATAAACATAACAATATAATTTGCTAACTGCTTTAATATGCAAATGTAATTAGAGAGCGGAGAATTCAAATTTATTATAGGGAAAATATGTAGTTTTGTACTTTTAAAATGCATTGTTTCTGGACATCTTATCAAGCAATATACATTCTATACAACTGTTCATTTATTAAAACAAATTTTATTCGGGAAAATATTATTTCATAATAATTATTATATATACATATAAGCATATAAAACGACTCATTATTAATTATCCTGATCAAAAGGAGACTTTATTAAATGCGTTTTTGTTTGACTAGAACAGGATGAAAAAGAATGCGAAAATTAATATTATATAATAAGTAGTAATTTATTTTCCTATTCCTTTCTCTCTATTTCCTTCCAAGAAGTAATTTTAAAGACAAAAGTATAAATAAATATTTGGTTAGTCATTTCACATTATTAGTACATACCAACATACATAGAAGGGTCTTTTATTTGTTAATCCTTCATTATCATACAAAAATGGTCTCTCTCTTCTTCATGTGCACACTAAAAGTCATAAAGAAAATGATTCCTACTAAAATAACTTTTGACTTTTTAACTCTTTTTTCTTCATCTTCTTCGTCGTCTTGTTTAGCCCCTTGTGAAAGATATGACAAAGATTTCACTTTTAAATTACAATGGCTTCCTATAAAGAGCGAACCAAATACAAAATCAATTTCTTTAATGATTATGGCTCTCTATGGCTCTACTTATTTTGCATTCGCCTTCAGCAACAACTTTTTTTTGATTCGAGGGTTTTTTGATATGCACATGAACAAATGTGTTTAATATTTTTTTATTTATTTTTTGTTGGGATTAATTGTCTTTAATACCGTGTGGCGACATCATCTATTAAAAAAGTTCTTATTTTTTGACTATTTGAAAATACAATTATTTTGCTAAATTAACAAAAAAAGAGGAAGGCATGATATTGACTTATCATTAAATGATTTAGCAGAGTAAAGAAAAACGATATTTGAAGGATTGTGAGTATAAACAACTTCAGGAAAGTGACAATTTATGTTGATGAAAAAATATTGTTCAAGATGGTAATTCCTTCATTATGATTTCAAATAAATATATAACTGAACCATTTATATAGCTTGAATACTTTGGTTCAGTATAGTCACCTATGGTATGATGAAATTACAAGCTTTATTGTTAATGAAAGTGTTTTTATTCCTTCATATCATTCAATATGATATTTTAAAGTCCAACAAAATTGTGACTGTATGATTTAGCTTCTTTCTTTTAAATATGTAAAAGGAACATGGCATCAAAATAAAACAAGTAGTTGTTGGTTGATATTTTGAGTACTAGTTTAAATTAGCTAAATCTTGGGTTTAATTTTTTAGATGCAAGTATAATGCAAACTTAAGAATCAACATGTAAATTCAAATTAATGTTGGATCTTAATCATTTTGCTGTCTTTGTTCCTGCAGTTCGTTCTAAGCTCCTTCTTTGTCTTTCTTAAAAAAAGATTAACTGGTTCACTTTTTATACCCGGATACTTCATTAGAGACGATGAATTCAAACCTCCTTAAGAATATAAACTATATTTTAATCTACTTTTACAAGAATTCTAATAAATAATAATCCTAAAAAGAAAGGAAAAAACTCGAAAGGGTCGATATCCCATTGCTATTACAGGACCACAATCAGCTTAAATTTATCCTTCTCTTTTCTTTACTATTCAAAAGTTTGGGATAGTTGAGTTTCAGATGTACTAACAAGAGAAATTTTGATGGAAGTGGAAAAATTTTATGTGAATCTGTACCAAAAAGTTGCAACTTGAGCATTGGAAAGTTAATTTTAGGTAAATGATCAAACGGTCAGAGTTACTATTCAACTTAAGCACTTCAAAGTTATGAATCATACTGGTAAAATACGCTGGTTAGCTTGGGGAAAGTGATCTTGACCACCCTCAGGGCCCTAAAGCGAAGCCAACTAAATTTGAACAAATATTAATCATGGAGTTTTTGTTTTGCCACTTTCTTTTATAGTTTTGGAGAGTTCTCAAGAGTTAGAAGAAGCTGTTATCAAGTAATTAAGTATTTTAAGTATGTATGTCAAACTAAATATTGTCTTGAGTTAATGAAGAAAGATACTTATGTACAAAAATATGTATGGGAAATACTGGGTAATGCTTTGTGTCCACTTCTAAGAAGATGATCACACACGGGTAGTAGCAAATACATATATACATCATGCATTAGAGCCTTCTCCTAATCCGTCACATACTCCCTCAAAGTACAGTCACTCATACTGAGATCACATTGGTATGCTGCTTAGCGACTTGGCCGGACTTTTGGTGATCCCGATTTTCCAACATCTACTGCTGTCAAGGAACCTCTCAATGCTTTGACCTGAAGCCACCATACTTTTAATCTTGTAAACAAGACTCGGAGAGCACTCTACGACCTTAATGATCGAGACTCACTTGGGCGTGGAGTAAATCAGATGTTATTTACCTTTTCTAATAATTGTTTATTAACCGGAGTAGTCCCTACTTTTAATAACGCAGCCTAGTTTTTTTTAAAAATATTCACCCTAAAGTAATCCAGGTTGATTTAAAATCAAGTCCACGATTTTACCTCGCATACCATATACCTATATACATATATAATCAGATTCAACATGGGTAAGTTCCCTTCTCAACTTATTTTATCACTCTCTCCCCTGACTCTTCTACTCTTTATTTTTTAGAAAGCCATTCTTCGTTATGTCTACTTACGATTCATATATTAGATGTATATGTATGTTTATAATTGGGTTATTTATTTATTTTAAGACAATGTCAATTATCTTTTTAGAGAATCACACAAGAGAATAACAAAGTATATAATATCTAATAGTTCTTCAATTCACTAAGGGTAATAAATTCTCTAGGATAAAAGGATAATCCAATATAATTAATAGATATGAAGAAAAAAAAAGTACTTTTTTTCTACAAGAACCAAGTAGAAACGTTGGAGGATTGACCTTTATAAATACATATATATATATATTATAAACTCTAGAGAGGATTACACCTTATTCCCCATTGCCATCCATGTACCATTATTTTCTTATTTTCTTTCAATAGCAAAAGTTTTCTAATTTTAACAAATTAATTATGTTATTTTCACTCAACCCATCAGCAATTATTATTGATGAACGTGTTGATGTATTTTAATATATGTATATACTTTGCAACATCTGGCTACATTGCAATAAATATGCATAAATTGAGAAATAATAACAATAATAATAATTCATGCATGTAAATTATCAAGGAGTTGATTTATTTCTAAAGAAAATGTTCTTCTTTTTTTCTTTTTGAATGGCTCTTTGTCGTCGTATTTTTTTTAAATCCTAAAGTTTGCCGAAAAATTATTTAATTTAATTTTATATTTCGTTCAAAACTTCTAGATTTAAAGTGATGATGACTAACGAAGAATAAAGTGAAAGAAAAGTGGAACATCACACAATAAATAAACAAAATATGAGTATCTAGACAAATTGAAACAGCAGATGTGCAAATATTTTCGCTCTACTCCATCAGTCACAGTCACGGCCCATCAGTTTTTAAGCAAATGTGGATGTATTTACACTTATATAAACACTATGCAAATTTTTTTCCTTTTTTTTCTTCTTGCATATCATTAAATATAAACCTCTTTTTTTAAAAAAAAAAATCATAGCACTGACTTTGTTTTTGTTTTTTCATCATTTTTTTGACACTTTATTGGCAGTAAAGACATGAACTAAGCAAAAATAAAGTACATTCATTATTTTATTTCCTTTAGCTCTTTTATGAGGACCAATATTTTTTTCGTTCTTTTTTCCTTCATATAAGGGTTCGTCGATTAATATATATATTTCTAGGTAAAACAATTAAATTTATCAAGTTTTGGCCGTTTTAGATTAATCGGTCAAAGTTATATATTATCATCATTACAATATATTTTTTTTAAATAAAAAACAAAATCAAAAATTTTTGTATAAAAAAAATATAAAGAAATGCGTTTTAATTTTTAAATGACATAATTTGAGGTATGACTTTTATAAAGGAAAATAACATTTTTATGATTAGAAAAAGAAAAACAGTTGGTAATGTTTTTTTTGAAAGAATGCTCATATATTTATTAAATCGTTCACTAGAAAATATCTCCTTCTAAAAATAAAAAAAAGTTGTATCTACAATTTAAAATTATCTGAAGAAAAATTATAGAATATATTTTCTCAAACATTGGTGATGTATAAAATTATATTATGACAATATTTGAGGCTTTGTGAGGCTATTTTTACTAGGATCTCTACCAATAAATCAATTAACGATTGCTTTGTCTTACTTGTAGTTTTCTGAAAAACATGAATTAGCGGAATTCGGAGTGAGCTCTTGTTAGGCTGATAATAATTATTTACTATTAAATTAAGAAAAATTCTACCATTATTCTGAAGAAGAATTGGCTAAATTCTACCTACTGATTTTGGAGCTTTCTTTCTCTTTCTTTGTAAAGGAAAGGTTGCGAGATACAATAAAGATAATAACGTGTTATATTATAAAAACTTTTTTTTGAAAATCTTAAATTTTTGTCATTTTTCTATACTTTTGTTCAATAAAAAAAATCTTTAAGCTCTTGGAAAACCCTTTTGCCTTAAAAACTGGTAAAAAAATGCTTATTTAAAGAATAGTTTTAAATTGTACTTTGAACAAAACAATGGATAGTTTTACTATCAAATAATGGTAGAAAGCAAATTTGTTTGTCAATAATATCTATATTTTATAAATAGCATGAATTCAAATATACAAGAGTAAGGAAAAAAGTTATGGCCAAAGATATAAAAAGTGATCTTGAATGTATGGTTAATTAATTAAAGGCAAATTTATATATAAAATGCTTTTTTTTTAAGTAAATAACTTTTTAGTAAAGAAAAAAAAATGAAAGATATGTTAGAAAAAGACGATTATTATACCACGTATAGCGTGCACTGCCATATATCTTTCCCTTGATATAATGTTTGAAGTTTGTTGTTTACAGAACAAAAACACAATAAGATATTATTCGAATGTTAATCTTATTTTCTTATCATGCCATTTAACAATTATTTTTCAAATCTATAAGGCACATGAGACGGGCTATCCGAAAACCTTAAATAAAAATATTTTTTGATATTTGTACTCTCCATATCCAAAAACATGAGGAAAAGTACGAAGACAAAATAATATACAAAATAACTTTTTTTTGAGCAGGTTTAATGCACATGAGTACAGTAACTATATGGGCCTGCTATTTAGTATTTTCAACTTCTGCCTCTTCCTCTTTTGGCTAGAATAATAGTACACATAAAGCTATTAGTAGTATCAAGTTTTTTTTTATAATGATTTTCTTAAAAGTCATTACTGCAATAATTAATTATTCAATTAAGAATTCATGAGGATGAATCGTGCTTTCTTTTTTCATTAAAAAAACTTTGCTTTTTCTTATTTTCATTCTAAAAGTCATTAGTGTGTTAAATAAATGAAATCAAAATGTTTCTTCTTTTTTCTTTTTTACTACAAAGGAAAAGAAGGAGAATTGACAATAAGAAGCAAGTGAAATGTTTTAATAGATTTCATCCATTTTTAAGTTCATCTTTTGATCATTAAAATATGTAAACACTGTGTACGCATACTGTGATTTTATATAAGAAAATATTTGATGAAAATTTGTTAAAAGTTCTATATTTGATTGTCTAGTAATATCATATTATAAATAGGTAACTTTAGGTTTGTAAAATGAATATAATTAGTATAATAGGCTCTAACGAGGAAAATATATTAATTTATGTGATGTGGTAAAAACGACGGTGGAAATTATCCAATTATTATTTTATTTATATCAAATAGAAGCAATATGGATGTAAATTATTTGATTAATAATAATGCAATAATTATAGCACCTATGATATCAAATGATAAATATTGAACTTGTGACAACTGACAAATTTACCAAACTTTGTCTTTTCATGATAATGACATATATAAGAAGATACAAAATAAATGCACATAAGGATATTTGATTCCACATCAGTTCTAAGCCATTAGGGACTCGACAATATTATGTACATATATAAAACTTTATATGAATGAATATAATATTTTTTTAATTGAATGGGCCTAATGCAAGCATAAACTTCTGTTAAATGAAATGTCTAATACTTTTTGTATACCTTTGAGTTAGCAATACAAAGGATAATGGTCTACAATTTTGCCCATACGTCCACCCTTCTCTTTTCTATACCATTTTTGTAGAAATAATTGAGTTTCGTCTTTCAAAAATCAATTATCACAAGCTTTTAAATAGTAATAATAATTAAAATAAAGGATAATACTAATATTCCACGATAGAATCCTAGTTCTCCTGAGTCATGATATTTACAAAAAACTGTTGATGTACAGCCCAAGAAAAACAAACTCAAGATAGTCAAAATTTCATTCCTAAACCATTGCATAATATTGATTCGTGATTGAACCAGTGATTGAACTTGTTCATTATTTTCTTCTCTTTATTGCTCAAAAGGTTGCAACTTAGTTACATTTATATTTTGTTTTATTTTGACAACTCAAAGAAGTTTAAAATAATGAAATGGTACAATAAAGTGTAACAAACGCATGGGTCAAACTGTAAGCTGTACCTAAAATGAAGGCATCCATAAATATTTCCTTTGGCAAAGGCAGATTCATCAACTTAGTCAAAGCTTAGGTATGACACATTCCATCGACACATCTGAAATACACATATATTATTTGTCCATCAATTTACTAAATTGAAATGCTTATTTTGAGGGACAAAGTATAGGTAGCTACACTACTCAATTGTAGCCCCTGTATAAAATATCTTTTCTCCTATAAAAAAAATTACTTTGTCCACAGTAGTTATAAAATTACATACAATTCCTACGGCACAATGACTGTCGTTATTTGCCCCTTTTTTAAACGTACTAGAACTATGTATGTACATAAATGAACCAAACACTGCTTTTTTTTTTTGCAAAATACATAAACTTTGACACATGCTGATGTGGCATGAATAAATAAAAAAAAGGAATGCCACAGTAAAATGAATGGATATTATGTACATCCTTATGGTTCTATTTATTGAATATGTTACTCGTATATTATTTAATAGGTTTTTAAAAAAATCAAAATATGTATATTATATATATATATTTTTTATACATACCTAGAAGATGTTTGTACACCGTACACGCATGCTGGAAGATGGTCAATATGTTACCATGTACACCAGAGAGATAGATAGTAGATATATACATATATATATATATTGCAAGTCTAGCAAAATATAAAACTTTATAGGATGTTTAAAAAAAAACCAAGTGCCCTTTTCATTCCTTTTCTCTATTATGTATGTACATAGTTACATTAAATTACCCCTTAAAAAAGTTCGATATATATATATATATATATAGTCTTCCCCTTGAAAGACCTTATAATAATGATCATGTCGTAGCGATTGTGTATTAAATAAAATGACGTTTACATATATATAAATTTTGTGAAACATTTCGTTATTTTTTTTTAACCACAAAGGAAACAGTTTCTTACCTTTTACGAAGAAGAAGAGGGGATCTCTTTACGTATTGCCCTTGAACGAAGGTGGATAATACGACCTGCTCTCCCTTCTTTTTCTTTTTTTTGAAAATAAAGACAATTGTCTTTAAGTAGCTATTTATATTTATTTTTTCTATTGCTGTTGTATGTGTTTGATTTATTTGTCAATCTTTAAACTATCACACTTAGCTTCCCTTTTGGACCTTTTACTTCTATTCTTTGGACTTCTCTATGTTTTCACGTGTAAAAACATACTGACATTTTGTAAAGTTAATTTTACATCCAATAAACCCACAGAGAAGGAATGAAAAGGAACCATTTAAGACGAACAACAACAGCGAAAGAGAAAAAAATAATAGTATATATATATATATTTTTTTTTTTTTTACTATAAGTGAAGAAAAATCATTATGCAGAGTCTGCACGCGTTTATATAGTCTTAAATGCGTTCATTTAGAAAGCAAGAGGCCTAAATATGTATGTACTAGTTCAATAATGCTAATAACTACATGCATATAATAAACCCTTTTATACACACTCAGATATAAATGAAGAAATTTAAAAAAATAAATCCATGAACTTAAATTCATGGATAATAATAGGCCTTGTAAGTGCGACCCTTCACCAACCCCATCTACGATCATATACCCTGTATGATTACAAAGTATTTCACATAGCATGTAAAAAGCGTACAAGTAATAACTTTTTATTCTTTTTTTTTTGTTTGTTTTAAGATTATAGTTCCTTGCATTTTTCAACATAGAATTTAGCATAACTTTTTCCATATATTTATGTAATGAGTATGTATTATTATGTTCTTAGTTTCTGATATGAGGTTTAAATACATGTTCGAATGCAGTCATTTTATTATACATAGAAATTTAGTACCATAATTTAATAAAACGTGTTTGACTTTATTCATTTTCTTTTATTTTTATAGATACAATTTATTCTTGCGATTGTTCAATGAATTATATGTATTCTTAATAGGTAGTACATACATACTTTTTGACTACCTTCAAGTTAAAATGATTACAGTGCCTAATGGAAGTAAGTTTTTGCTTTTAAGACAAGATATTCATTATTTGTTGTAAAAAAAAAAAATAATTAAGAGTTTTTTTAATAGACTTTTGTCATATATTTTATAAATTTACTTGGAAGATTGCGATTTTTATATTTTAAAACTCGGTTTTTATGCTTTTATTTGGTATATGGTGAGAAAGCTGTAGACAAAACTTTCACGGGAATCACAATAGAGACAACTGTGGCTCATATTGGCGTCAACCAGTGCTAAACGAGGCGAAAAATAATTTTTTTTATACAATTAACACAGGCGCTTGGAAACTCAAGTCAGATAACATGACGACTCTTAGGAATAGAGAGATGCTTTGAAATTTATTTGATGACAGAATAAACTGATCATGTGACAAAAAATGATAGGTAATTAAATTTTTGGATCTAAAAATTGTGCATATACAGCTGGATCTATCTTACAGTTTGGCTGCCTCAAACTGATTGAAACTTTCACTGTAAAAGCGTACAAGTCTTTTAACTAATTCAGAGAAAGCCATACAAAGCTCAAATAAATAAACAAACACTTAGGGTGAACATTCTAATTCTGGAAAGGAAAATATAGCCAGATTTCCAGGGATACATACCATGGCTCGTATTCTAAGGAATAAACAGTTGCAGGATCAAGGAAGAAAATTCCACAATATGTGATAGCCAACAATAATTAATTATTTAAAAACTGCGAATGAATACAGAAATATTCATCAATTTCTAATTTGTAAGGAACATTTATGCTTATGTTTCGCCATCTGTCAAAATATTTGATCTTTACCTCTGTGAATTGTCTAAATAGTCATTTCATGAACAGAAAGATGCTTAAAGAATGTCCCAAAATCCATTAAATATGCAAACGAATGTATCTAGATCGAGATTAAAAAGGTCATTATTAGTACAAAGGAATACCCTTTCATCCATGTTTAATGAGTTAAAAGAAGGCTGAATATCAAGACATATTTACCTATATTCAACTATATATCCCCTTTGACCAAAAATATGTTTAAAATCAACTTTCATTTCACATAGAAAATGATGATTTATCACAATGAAATCATCGAAGCGATTTCAATTGAAAATACAAGTGTTTGAAGTTTGAATAAAATATTCTTAAAAATAATATTTTTGATTTTGCAAATTGTATCGTTCAAATGAGACTCCAGAACTTAATTTAGACTTAAACTCTTTATACATTATCTGTGTAGTATAATTTCTACTTATCTTGTTGAGTTGTACTATCTATTTCAGAGCATTTATTTCTTTTTCTCGAATGTAAAAGTGATTTTGTTATATTCAAAATTTAGTAAATAGTTTGATTTATAAATAAAAACAAATGTGCACAGTCATTTTCATCAAATCACTACAAATATAACGTCATAAATACTTAACTTGCAGAGAGACATTTTTAGGCACTTAATGTTTTAAAAAGTTTTACTACTTAAGTCATTAAACTATAAATTATTTAATTTGCATGACGTATTTTCTGATTTTTTGCATATAATTTGTTTGAATAAAAAGTAATGAGACAACTTGGATTTCTTTTTCATACTGTTTATCATAATACGATACCAAATCCTATATTCAAAAACAATCCATCTGCATAAATCAACTGAAAGTTAGGTGTACCACTAGATGTGATCTCTCTTGTGCTCATATATTCCACATATGACCACCTTTTTCTATAAATTAGTAACTACTCTCAAGACCTGTGAAAACATAATGAATTTTACCCAATTTACGAGCTGTTTTACTTCAAGATATTCAGCTATTTATTTTTAAAAAACAACTCAAAAAAGGGGCTATGAATTAATTTAATAAATAATAATAGTATGCAATAGTCATTGTTCCATAATTAAATTTACCTATTTACAAATGAAGTTGACAATGAATACACACAAAAACTAACCACCCTACTTTTCTTTTTATGATAAAGCATTGAATCATTAGATGTGGAGTCAATTTAGAGAGTTTTTAAATTAATTTTATACAATTGAGTCATAGGAATAGCACTTATTTTAATAATATACAGTCATCGCTAACAAGAGTGAAAAAACGTATCTCGTTAGAACCCACGTTATTATTATTTATTTCGAGACAATATATTGAGTACGTCGTTCATTTTAAAAAAATGTTTTTGTAATGATAATGAGATTATAAAGCATCTAGAAAGCATTAATTGTCTGATCATAGCTATAAATATCTTTCTTGCTTCTGTCTCTTTATCATTTAAAAAATCAAAAGAACATAAAAAATTGTCTCTAAAATAATTTGTCTGATAGTCAGCTTACCTTGTTCGTCAGGTCTCTCGTTGCAAGCCGGCTGTGTTTAATTAAAAAGTAAGAAAGTACCATATAGTAAAACACAAGGGACTTCTAGTATTGCTTGTTACATAGCAAATTTCGTTAAAACCGGCCTTATTAGAAAAAAAAATCGACTGTATTTTTTTTATGACATAAAGAAATGAGGGGAATATGATACTAAAATTGGATATTTTATATCCTTTTCTCGCATGTGCATAATTATACAATAATACAAGTTAGCTAAGTGACTCAAGGAGATCAAATATATGTAGGTATTGTTGGTAATATGGATTTATACTTTATACATATTCCTTAATGCAGCTATTTTGCTATTTAATTGTTTTCATTTTTGGGGACATTTGTATATGGAATGCTTCTTCTGTTTGAAACTAGGGCATAGAGGGTTAAGCGACAATGTCGAGCGATTATTTGGAGGATGAATAACAGCTAACGGATTAATCAACCTATTTTTGAAAATCAAATTAGTCTTTAATATCTTAAATATTTAATCGCCCGTCCTTGTAATGTGGAACATTTCCCACAAGGTTTCCATAACATTAAAATTAGTCTAAGCTTTTAGTTTTTTGACTCAAATATCATAGTTAACTTTGATATAGTATCCATATATGTTTGCCTTAAATTATACATTGACTCTATGACTAAAACGAATAAAAAAGCGACTTTTGTGTTTTCATTGGATTAGTCATAAAAAACTATCAACTTTTAGAAATAAAAATGTTTTTTTTAAAGAAAATTGAATCCTGCTTTTTAAGGAAAAAGAAATATGGGTAATGATCCACACCTTTGAGTGATTATCGATTAATTTAAAAGTGCCTAAAATTAGCCTCTTTAATCTGTTTGCCGATATATTATTCAATTTCTTGAATAAATCCATCTTTAGTCAATCTATTAAAACTCTTGCAGAAAAGTTCCCTTCTAATATTCTCATGTTTCTGTATCATCAATATTTTTCTTTCAACGCCTTTAAATATATATATATAGCGTTGTACTTACTTACATATCTAAATAGAAGGAGAATATATATATACATATAAACTTAAAAAGTGACTGAATTATATCCTAAAGGCATTTTTTATATGTTTCTTATACATAAGTATATTCATATATTATTAAAGAATACATGTGTATCATATTTGATGGTGAATGTATCAAGAAAGAGGGGGGGGGGATGGAGTGAACATTGTGATCATAGCACCTTATTAAATTCCTTTTTATTTTTATTTTGTGCAAGCATATACTAAAGAAAATACCAATATAAGAGCAATGAATACATTATGGAGATGAAGTTTCTTTCCTTATCTACATATGTGTATTAATGTGACTTCCTCTGAATTAAGTTGATGCTGAGGTTTGTGCTTCAAGAGACTCAACTTATTATTCTATCTACCACCCATATTTTGTCTCCTACCAAAAAAAAAAATCGACATTTGCATTAAAAAGAAAAGCAAGATGAAAAGTTTTAAAACTACACACTTAATCCTGGCCATCCCTCACATAAAGGGGAGAAGAAGCAGCCATTTTTGACAGTTCCCCTTTCAAACTCACTCTTAAATTATGTTCATAGTATCCCCCAAACATTCAATTGAAATTGTTTTTTGTTAGCTTCTGATCACCGACAATGAATTCAAAAGTTTATATTTTGATATTTATTAGTGTGGATGTTTAAGTTTCCCATGTACCATACCCATGAACATCGCCACATGAGTTGCAAGGTTCATCACATGATTCTAAGAGTAGTAATGTCTATCTAGCGTTCCGAGCATACATACATATAAACATGTTTTAGTTCTCAAAAACCTACAACAAGGCATCAGATAGGAAAAAGACTTGTCATTCTTTAATGAAGCTGTTAGCATACTTTATATGAGTAGGTAAACGTATTCAAATAGCTTCCTTTGATGTACATATATAGGTTTTATTTTATTTCCATGGGGCTCTTGTCTAGAGATTTGCACTTATGATGTGGGAAGTACACTAATGATACTACACTTTATTTATCTAATTGAATATTCTATGGGTATATACATGAATATGGATGAACTAGCTCGATCCTGCGTAGAAACTACCTTGTATTTCCGCGAACCTACTGATTCCGACCTCATACTCATCTCTCATTCCCTTTCCCCCTTTTTAAGTTTTAGAAAACGTCTATTCCACCACATAATATCCTCTACGAATACAATTAGATCCCTCTTATTTCCCCTAGTAATAATTTGATCATAATCCGACAATTTGTTAAAACTATTCCTGTCATTTTAAGAAATTACTTGAGCAAATGTATGTAAAATAAGTTGGATTTAATTCTTCTCACAGCCTCTTTCTAGGATTCTTCAAATCTTCTGCACATGAGCTTCAAAACTATTTGAATCTGTAAAAATAACATGAACCCCTTTGTGCTTATATCGATAAATGTTCCAAACCTTAATTCCCTCGGAAATAATTTGTATCCCTCGTCGTAGTAAATCCCATTGAAGCTCGATTATATGTAGATAGATATACGCTATATGTATACCCCAAGGTGCCATAAAACAGGTCAAATCCCGGTAACGAACATTGTTTGCCAGTTTTGCGTTCATCGTGGTGAAAAATTCAACTGTTCCTCCTGTTTACTTGAAAAAATATCTTTATAATAGAATAAATTGGTTTGTATAACTACTTAATCATTCAATCTTTTTATCTTTTTCAAATTGACACACGATCCGTTTGATTTTGGAACGACCACTAAAGGATTTCAAACAACCGTATCTCCAAGTTTGCTTATTATTCCCATTTTCTCCACGTTGTTGATTTCTGTACATGTACTCTACACATATTATGAATGGGATTGCCCTTGCCTTATTACTAGTAAAAGACTTGGAATTTTCTTTCAAATTTATCTTTTGTAAATGAAATAACACTATGGGTGTCTAGAACAGACCAAAGGCCCCTGCCTTTGGTCACCCACTATTTGAAAACAATAACAAAGAAAAGTTGTGTGATTATTGTGCCATTAACATGTAACTACATTTTTGGTAAATTACCCATATATGAATGGATATAGTGCCCTAGGGTGGTATCACTGTATCTTGAAAGCTGAACTACTTTAGTACGGAGGAGAAAAAATCATGCAGAGGCCAAAAATGGTCATTTGTGTCATTATTTGTACTCAAATGTTAATTTAAAGGAAAAGAATGGATAATCGGTGTCAACATCAAAAGTCCAAATTGTCCTGGGTCCACTTTCTACCAACAAAATTTTTAAGCAAATTAATATTAATTACATCCATGTAGATTGTCGCAGATTCACATAAACATGGTAATATTCATTGGGAAATTAAATCAAATCACATCTTTTCTTTTTAGCACTATAAAATAATATCAAGTGCATGAAACTCTTTATGTCCGCATAACAGTCCTGTATAGCCTACTTTAATCTCATGTCCTCCTAAATTTAATAACTTGGAGCATAAACATGTAAATACATAGAGGTAGTAGACATATTAAAAGGTATGTATGCTTTTAATTTATAAATAAAAAAAGCGTTCTACTCGATTGAGTAGTGACAACACATTTATGAGGTTAAAGAAAACAAGCTAAGTAAAAAAGTAACATTATTGAATGACGTTTGTAAAAATAAATAAATTATTTGACTGATTCATAACTATGGTTAGTGCTTTTCAATCATTTTTACCTAAAATTTTGTTGATAGTGCCCTGACCTTGGATTCCTACAAAAGACACCGAATAATTTTATTTATGCTTGTTATTTATATCTTATCATCTAGTCCATTTTATATCTGTACATACTCAATACAATTTATGTTTAGTACAGAAATTTAAATTTATTAGAACAATTGTTTCTAAATAATTTGAATTATTGATCTTTCAAATGACGTAAAAATTGAGATTGTTTTTGTTTTTTGTTTGTTTTTTATTATTAAAAACTCAATTTTTGTTGTACAGAAAACTGTGGTATTGAGGGTTATTTATTAGTCAACATAAAAGATATTGAAAACACAGATACATAGAGATGTGAAAAATAGCCCTTCACGGTGGGTATTTTTCACTCTATATTCGTGTCAATTGGCAAGCTATACTTTATATTTTTAGTATTTTATTTGGGGGGTTTTTTAAGCCGTTATCATTTAAATTCTCGTAGAGGACGCATTTATCAAATAAATAAGTTATGTCATTACAAATGAGTTAAAATGCGTAAATACCCTTCGCAATGAAAAGGTCCCACAAAATATACATTTTATAGGGAATAAAAACTTATTTCTCTATTTCCGTAGCAATGTGCTCAAACGAATTAAATGAAAACTACTCTGAGATAAAGCAGCAAACTGGCAACAGTTTCTATATTCCCTCCCTTATTGTGTAGTGGATAGTATATCAGCTGATCTAATGCCTCTCAGTCTATTGTAAAACGTCATATCCCAAGTGGCTTTTAGGCTAGCCGGTAATTACTCGTTTTTCACATCTCTAAATTCAGCGACGTACCTATAGCACAAAAAGAGAGAAAATTATGCCAAAATGGTGTACCACTCTCCGACAGGAAAAGGTTACCAGAGGTAGAGTACCATGTTTTTTCTCCTTAAATACATTGGATAATAGTGTTAATGAAGGTACTATAAAGAATAATTTCATAAATGATTCTGCAAAAAAATTGAATTTTCGTATTATTTTCAATAAGACGACTACCACACTTAAAATTATATACTTTAAATATAATAAATTTTGTTGGACATTTAAAAAGAATCGACTTTAGACAGTATTTGTCAGCAATTGCTTCACTGAATTATGAAAGTTAATTTTAGAGTTCTTGAATTTCTAAAAAAAAAAAAAAAAAAACCGTTGTACAAAGCGTAACCTGTAATCACTAAATATTATAATGAAATAAATTTGCACTAACCTACTTTTAAGTGATAATGAGTGACTACTAACGAACATATGTTCTATATATCCTAGGTACGTACCCCTTGATCATGATTACAACACCTTCCTCTGCAAATATACATACAAAGTAATAATAACATAACTTTATCAAATAAGTCGTTTGTTTTAATTATTTATATGACATAAAAATAAAAAAAATAGTTTTGTGAAAACATAGTAAAATAACTTTTTTCCCGTCTTGTTGTTCTTATTATTATTATTATTTCTCGTAGAGAAATGAATTGTTTATAAATACTTTAGTGAAAATAAATTAACATTACATGTTTCATTACTCCATCAAAAAGAAAAAAAAAGAAGGAAATTAAAGAGTTTTCAACTAACAAAAATAAACTCTTAATTAAATTAAAGACATGCGGGTTTCAAAAAAAAAAAAAAAAAAAATTCAAAGTTGTTCTTTATGTGTAGTAGTACATAACTTGTAGGGCATTTATACACAGTTTTCCGAAGAGGAAGGGGAAAAAATTGATCGTTTAAGAGGGTCCTTTAAAATTTCTTCTTTTAAAAAAATTTGTACAAAGATTAGAGGACTTTTTTAAATTCAGATACATTTTTGTATTTTAATTTAATACTTTTTGCTATTCTATTTAAAGTTCCCCTTTGAAGTATGTATGACCATCAATTTGAAATCTTATAACCTTTGACAAAAGCAAAATATACATATATACTTGGGTAGGCCTATATACATAAACAACACAACTGCTCTTACAGAAACCCCTATTTTTTTTTTTTTTTTAAAGTACACTTCGTAATATGAATATGGGCAATTTTTAACTTGCACAACAAAAAAAAAAAAAAAAAAAACTTGGATTTAGGCATATTGAGTCCTTATCTTGAATTGCTTGCTCAATATTGTAAAAAAATATATTCCATAATGATGTAGATTCTCACTTTAATAGTTCTATCTTTTTTTTTTCTTTTTTTTCAAGGCCATGAGTTGAATGAATGTCTTTTGAGTGTGTCAGAAAAAAAAAGATGTATTTTTTTTCTTCTTCTTCTTCCTTCCTATAAGAGCCCTTCTCATTTCTTTCCTAACTTTTTTCTTACTTATAAGCCTTGTCCCATTTGCTGGAAAATTAGTTTCGGCGAGATTAAATCAATTTTTAAAATTCCAGGATCCTAGGAAATTTGGGCTCCCGGAAATAAAATATATATAAATTCTGTAAAATCTATGAATTTTTTTGATATTTAAAAAAAATAAATTAATAAAAGGTATCTAGTTTATTACCAATTCATATATTACACAATTTGTAACGCATAAATTGTAAAACTTTAAACCGAATGATCCTTCAATATGTGATTTACATTTAATTTAATTAAATATTATTTATATAATTTAATGACCCTATATTGTGAAATAATAAAATGCAGGATTTCTCAAGGATTTTCTGTGGGTAAAAACCCCTGGAAATTTCTAGTAAATAGGATCCTGAGAGAGAAATCCTTGTATGTTCGAGGAACAAGAGATTATTTGAGGCAATGATACAATGCTCATACCAGTTTTCGACGTCTTCTTTGTAAAATGAAATTTCATTATATACATTTCTCATAGGAAGAATCCTTATGTGGCCACCTCTATTTATTTTTTTGAGCATCAAGAGGTCAAAGGAGGCAGCTCTCTATGTATGTACATAGTTTTCTAGTCATGACTAATATCTAGAAATTTAAAAAATATGCACTTTCGGACTGTAAAAAAAAAAGATAAAACCAACTTGGTAGCTCGGACAATTTGATGGATGTTGAGAGGGAAGCAGTTTCAGCTGTCATGACGTTTTACTGTGCTACAAGCTGCTATTCTCCATTAAATATAGAAATGAATGCATAAAAAATAACATTATGTATACCGTAGATGAGAGAGGCAGAAAATTATATATTTTTATCTAATAAGTCGTAAACAAATAATTATTATGGTAAATTGGACTTGAGTCCTAATTTGTTTACATTGTATTTACTTTATTAATTTAAAAGCTTGTACTCTTTTCGACTGCAAGCCTTTAGAATGGGGAGTATATGCAAGAAGTGCAATCCAAATAACTACTTAAGAACTTCTCCTCTGCCGAAGTAGCTAAATTTGCCTCTAAAATTAGCACAGTATGCATACGCACATTAAATCAATATACATATATTTATTATTCAATACTAGATTGAAACAGAATAATAGGATGTGATAAAGAAACATGCCTTTCCTTTAAGACTTTTAATGAAATTAAAACCAAATATATGCTAAAATTATATATAAATATATATAGAAACTCAAATAAGCACAAAATAATTTCAACTCAAAGTGAGATCAAGCCTCTGGAAAGTCTGGTATTGAAAAGTAAAGAAGTATTGTACAACATTAAAAAATAAGATACGAAAAAGTATATTTTGAACATCATGTCATGATATTTCACTTGAATCTTCCAAAAGTAAATGTCTGTATGTGATCGAGAGGAACAAGGAGTCCATAATCCATGATAGTAAGTCCTTTAAATACAGAAAAAAACCTATCGTAAACTGTGACGCCTTAAGAGTTCTCAATACGGATGGAACTTGGACCCCATCAAAATTGGAACTTTTCAATAACCTTAATCAAATGATATCAGTAGTGGAGGAATCTAGGGAAACATCCCAAAAATCTTAAATCGTACAGTTAATATAATTAATATTTATTATGAAATTATCGTCCTCTTTGTAGGACGATAGATTTGGAGAAGTCCTCAGAGCCAATGACAACTCTGAGGGACGGAGGTTTCATCCTTAGAGCAATTGCCTACTCATAGTAGGAAACAAGGGATTTGGAGTAGTCTATAAAGGCAATGTCAAATGCATTGATGTACGGAGAATCGAAATCCCTGTCGTAAATCCAAACATATTCACATCGATATTCGACGATTCATTCCAATAGGCATTTAGTGAATTAATTGATAGTTTTTCAACATGTGTAACCCAAATCATGCAAGATCCTTATATAACGTAATCAGGTAGATGTTCTCCCCTCAGTAATAAAGGAAAAATGATAACAGGTTGGAAAGACAAAAACTGCTGTTCAGAGTGGCAACCTAAAAAAATATCACATGCGAAAAGTGCATGAAATTTACAACCCGACTAATATCCTTTATCCATAAAAAAATTAATGGATTTGAAGTAATAAATCTGGAAATTCAAAAGGGGATTTTATTTACCTATGAAACATTATTATTATTATTATTATTTTTGAAGGGGTAATTTATTTAGAATGATATATTGAGTGAGTAGTTGTTTTTTGTTGTTGTATTTACTGCCAGCCCCTGACGCAAAATGGTACAATAAATAAATAATTATTATTTTTCAACCTTCTAAATCTTTTATGTATGTATAATGTATCTAAATTTACAGATAAATACTGATTACAGCTAAGGTCATAAATTATTATCAAACTATACTATGGTATAGATAATGTGAGATTATATACCTATCTGAAAAAATCAATTTTTTGTTCCATTTAAACGGCTTGTTCATGATTTTTACAAAAAAGAATATGTAACATATCTAGTTTCTGAGATAATTGTTCAAATTGTCTCAAAAGCAAGCAACAAATATATATATATATATATATATATATATTTAACAAATATATATATATATATATTTGTCAATGTAAAATGAAAAAAAGAAGAAAATTACTTTTGACTTTAAAAAAATAAATAAATAGGTTTTGACTTTAAGTTATACATAAATATTTTGCATTCATGTCTAAAGTGTCCAATTGTGGAGTGTTATTATGCTTTATGCTAAATTTATCTTAAATGTTCATTTCATTTGGACTGAAAAATACATTCTTACACATTAAAATCAATTAAAATTAAATTCAAAGCTGTTTCTATATGTTTATATGCAAATATATATATATATGTATATATATATATATATATTACATCTGATTAAAGCTATATTTTAGTGCCATAGACTCAACATATGGTGCAAATGTACATATATGTACATATTACCCTCGACTTCGTTTTACATTTATATATATATTTGTTTTTCACAGATGGAATTTAATCAAAAAATAAAAATAAATGTTTTTAACACATAGATATTTATAACCCCAATATTTAAAAAAAGAAAGAAAAAGAAAGTGATTTGACAAAACAACATTTCCAAACCGTGAACAATGCCATATGAAACAAACAATTTAAGGTTAATACGTCAACATACTGCAGTATAATTATGACTTGGTCGTAAATCGTGACAACAGCACGGTTTTTTTTTTATTTCTTTTATTACGTTAGTATCATAGGATAACTCCCTTGGTATATGTATTTAAGTACTAAGAAATGAAAGGAAATCAATGACTCTTCCTACAAAATAAAGGAATATTCTATTCTATATCTATTTACGTAAATGCTTTTATTCAGGTTTGACTCCAGACGTAGGGAGATATTCAAAATTGAAAAAGAAAATGAAACTCATAAATAATAATATATTATTATCTATTTATTTTTATGACTACTACGAAATCTGTTTTTCTTTAATTATGACAGTCTCATATTTATGTGCATATACATATAGAAATGGTTACCTATGTATGTATGGTTGTTGTACCTGGTTACTTTGTTCATATTCTTCTTCTTTTTTTATTAAACAAAAACAAAACAAATAATGCCTTTCCCAAATTATCATTATTAAAAGTTTAAATTAACACAAGGCAGTTCTTGATAACGTGTGGACTACTGAATTTGGAATCTAGGATTATTATTTTATCATAATTTTATCAAAATTGAAGTTCCTCTCCTCCTCCATCTCAATGTTCAATACTTAAGTCTCTGATTCATTCTTGAGACGAAGGCTTGTATGAAGTCTGTGACTGTGAACTTGGATATTCTCAAAAAAAAGAATTTAAAGATCAAAATAAAAACATCTAAATTTCTTTTCTACAAAAAAAAAAAGAAGGAAATTTTGTTTCACTTCTTCTCAAAGTCCTGGTCTCATTTAATGGGGCCTTGACACCAACACCAAGAAATAGAGCTGTCTCTGCCATAACTACACCTGCTGCTTTACGGAGATGTTAAGTTGTCATTAAATACAAATATGGGCTTTGACGTGTTTTTTTCATGCAAAATTGTATTGGCAATTTTGTTATATAAAAATATGCTAGAAGATCACTGTGATTGGCCTATATGTATGTACATATTGCTCTTCATTATGGTACACTTATTATTATTTTCTATCTTACAATTGGACAGGAAGTGGAGAGGGAGTAACTTCCCTTTTGACTCTAAAACCCTTGAACAAGCATTCATCTGTACTTTATCAATTTTTATACTGCAAAGCATTTTATTATTTTAGGTGGGGATGGGATTCACTTATGACTATACTCTGACGTTCATTATCATCATATGCTGTATTCAACTTAACCATTTTAGCCGGTTAATTAAGGAACATTTGTTCAATGCCATCCATTTTTAGATAAAATGAACTTATTTAATAATCGATAATTATTGGAATGTCCATTTTGATGGCACACCCTGTAATATATATCTACATACATACGTATTGTATATATATATATATATTCATACTGATTCGTAATAATTTTGTTGTGTACATAAATAAAATACCTGAAAGAAAAAACAAAGAACATACACATTTCCGCTCTTTTTTTCTTTTTTTTTAGAAAAAGAACAATAAATTTTCAATTTATTCTACTTTTAGGTTTTCTCCTGGTTTGTACATTCTGTTGTTTTTTTGTAGATAGAGTGTGTATAATTTGATTTATATCAACATATTATACCTATGTGCCGTAAAAACACATTAAATATAAGCATTAGATAAAAAGCAACAAATATCTATACACAGGGTGCTCAAGTGTTTCTTACAATTTCGAATACACATATATGTATTTTTTGAATACCTTTACTTGTTTTATTGTAGAAAAAAGTTTGACTTTTTAGTAAAAGTCATATACATCTATATAATTAGTGAAGGTAGATTTTGAACATTTCTTATTTCACTCAATACTCTCTTGATATGAGAATGAAAGAGAGCCAAGGAGTCTCTGATACTTTAGTTTTGTTCAAAGGCTACCTTAGAAAAGCCTAAAATTTGTATAAGAAGTTAAACTAAAACCCTTCTGTAACGTTTGTTCCTGAAATAGTGTGACATTTGATACTTAGTTGTCGTGTGCCTTCCTATTGACTCGTTTTATTTTTCCCAATATTTCATGAAGGCTACCTCTACACAATATTTATTTTTTGTAAGGGTAAAGGCTTTTGTCTATGAAGGAACAGATAGGTTTAGGAACTTATAATAGACTTTAAATGATGTCGATATTTTTCCAAATAAGTGCATTCATAAAACGTTGATATAAAATGTAGGAATATTAGGATAGTGTAAAAATGAGTAGTGCAAATGGAAAAATCTATGTACGTGAGGACATTTAGAGAAAAGGGCGGTAGCTCATGCCAATTACATCTAATCAAAATGCATCTCCCAAAATGTTGAAGTCAATTTATTTTCATTCAAAGTGTTTAAGCTATAAAATGATGATAATCTAATTAAGTACCCCATTTGCTAATTAACTTCTTGTTGTCTCTCTTTTTTTCTTTAGGATATTTTTATATCATCCCAAACTATTTTGCCTCCTTGCTTTCCTTCCCCATTATACTTTATAGTTCAATTACTTATCTTATATGAATATATAGTCAGGTAGATAGATATAATGCATAAAATGGGTTGGTAGGCAGTACCCTGTAATATTTTCATGCTATTGAATTTTTCAAATAAGGCTACCTAATAAAACGTAATCCTATTCCATTTTTAAATAATAATAATAATAATAATATTCTGAAGAAATATTAGCCATTAAAGGAGAAAACTTTAAAGGCGACATGCAATGAATGCTTTTACGACCATGTATGTATGTATGTATGAACATCCTCGTCTTAAAAGCATTCCTTAAATACAAAATATGTATAAGATACGTTTCATTCTTGATTTGATCCTTATCAAGTGGTTGCTTTTTCTATATAAAATACATAGTTAAGCAATGATTTGAAGGTCAGGTTGGTAGTGAACTTAAGCAACCTAGTCGTAAAATGTGTTTGTTCTATGGGTTATCTAATTTTGCTTGCAGGCAATGGCAAAATACTCATCAATTGAGCTTACAAAGAGATCCACTCAAATCACTTTTCCTATTTTCCTATTAAAATAATTCCTAATGAATTAATTATTTAATGTACATGCATTAAATAAGTGTGGGGATTTGAATTTGTAGATTGTTGAGCTCATGAGAGAGCCATAGCTTATCTTGATGAAAAGAAGAGGGAAAGAGGAAAAAGGATTAGGATTTTGAAATAATAGATAACAGGATTAAAGTAAGATACGTTCATTCAATATATTTTTTGTTATTCAATAAGTCCTAGAAATTCACTTAAAACTTGGTATATGTAGAATTTGTATGTACATAATATGTATGTTGACTTATATTATGATCAGAGTCTAATTAGATTATAAGCTGACTTACTCTTATTTAAAATACAAAATAAAAAGTTAAACCAATTCCAGGAAACAACAAATATGTCTTTATTATCTATTAATATATATATGTACATATATAAAATAAAGAGTAATTTAGACAACTCACATATAAATTAGTAGAATGTATGTACATATAAATATACTCAATTTAAATAATTATTTAAAACTTTAAAATACTGCCTTTTACGTATACATATAGGCACATTGAAGATTCATTTATTGATAGTATGTACATACATACATAGCTAATAAGGTGGGACTAAAGTATCCTCCTAAATGAAGAGGATAAAAAGATATTTTAGCTTAATAGATATAAAATATATTTGTGTACTCTACAAATACGGTGAAGGAGAAATATACAAAAAACAATAAAATAATAATAATAACAAAGCCTTGTTCTTATCAGAAAAAAATAAACAATTTTCTCTTATTTATGCGACAAAAAAAAATAATAAAAGAAAAAAAGACCTTAAAAATTAGAGCCTTCATATACATGTATGTATGTACATTTATATGGTAAGAACAATTACAAGTCCTTTAAGTTACATGGTAAATAGAATTAGGTAAGGCACAATTTAGACTCTACTTCCTTCATTTATTTTGAAAGAATGTATGTACATACGTCAATGGCTTTTCTTTCTTAGGTAAATAAACAGACATACATTTGTTATTCTGCCGATTTATTATAAAAAGTAGACCATTATTATTATTATTTAGTAGGCATGTAATATCTGAAATATCCGGTCTTGTATTATTTGTTTCTTCTCTTTGGCTCTATCTTCTCTACATATTGATTTAAAACTTTTGAGCAAATACAATGGCGTAATTATAGGGGGTCTCAGCTACTTGATAATATGTTAAGATGAATCAAGCCATTTTTGTCATTTTGCATAATGTTGATGTGTAAATTATACAGTTGGTATACCATAATTATCAACTCTATTTCCAAAGGAAATCAACCTTGAATTTTAAGGCAGAAGTAACTCTTGACAAAAGGGGATAGCAGTATACTTTTGTGACTCAATCCCTTGAACTCTTGACCCCAACACTCGATTTCAAGACTTTAAGGGATCGAGACCAAGAGAAAAAATTATTATTAATCTCAAGACTTTTGAGAGGACTTAAAACCAAGACCTTCAAAAACTAATCATCTGAATAACCTCATCATTACCCTATTAGTACTATTTAGGAAAGACCCAAGCCTTAAAACAAAGTAGGGAAACGTGTTTTGTTAGCTTGAAGAGTTTCCTTTGTCTATGATATTTAATTCCCCCTCCCCTCCGTAAGATGTCACTTTTGCAGAACATATTTACATATATACGAATTATATTTTTGTTTTTCCGTCACAGAATTCGTCTAGCTTTATTTGAATTACTTTACAAAATAAATTCATGGAGGCTCCATAGTTAGGTATAGAGTCATTAAGGCACCCTCAGTGCTCCTTGCGAACAAAAAAGTTATCTCTTGAGCAAAACAAAAAAAAATAATAATCACTTCGTTTTGCCACTTTTGTGTCATAGATTTGAGTAAGAGGTGATGTGGCCTTCTTAAAAACTAGGATTTGAATCCATCCCTTCTACTCTATGTATTAGAATCGAATCCTCCCTTAATGATACAGTTGCAAGTGATAGAAAGAAAAAGGGTTTATAGACTCAGTGGCTCGTCGTACACACATACTTTATGTATTATGTATTTAATCTATAAAACTATAATAAGAAGAGTGTGTAACTTTCCAATTCAGTGATCACAAATGGAATTTTTTTTTTTTTTTACAACAAAAACAAACTACAAGAAATAAGAAGAAGAAAAAGGTTCAATGTAGTTAAACTCCTTTCTTTCTTTTCTTTTTTTTTTCTAAAGGGTTAGGGTTACCTAAAACAACTATGTATAACAACATAAACTTCCTTTTGTTTTTGAAAAAAAGAAAAAAAAACTCATTATAAAGTTTTCATATTTTTTTTTTTAAAAGTTGGTTTTCTTGCTGATATAAAATGGTCTTATTATTATTACATAAACAAAGCTGTTAGTTCTAATAACTACATATTTATAAACATATATATATATATATATATATACTTATATGCATATATGTACTTGTCTTGTTATGGAACTCTCTCTCTCTCTTCCCATTGCTTCATATTTCTAATCCAATTAGACTAGGCAGACAAAATACATATATGATATAATGGAGAAGGAAAAGGAAGAGTATCAAAGAGGCTTAAATACATACAGCTATGAACATATATGTACATAAGATAGATGATTTTCCAACTGAAAACTCTATGCTTGAATGAACTTGTGGTATATATACATATATATTGAGGGTTCTCAATATTATACACTTGTGTATGTATAAATAGCTTTCAAATCGCTTTATAATAATAATAATAAAAAAAGTAAAAGATGTGAAAGAAAAGAAATGGATATTAAAGTGTGTGTCTTTTAAAGAAACGATTCAAAAGTGTGGGAGGGGATGTGTTTTGCATTAAAGTATCAATAATACATGTGCTCAAACATTATGATAATGGATGAACATGATCATGACACAAGACAATCAATGTTGACTCTTTTAAAAAGCTGTTTCAATAGTTGTTTTGTCTCATGTTGAATGTAATTTTTGGAGACAATTAAAAAGGGAAGGAAAGGCATTCAAAAATCCATAATTCTTTGAATAAGAAAAAAACTTCTTTAAAATTCCAATTTTAATATCTTTTTATCGTCTTTTTTTTAATCATATAGTATATGTAAGTATGTATTTGTGATTTGTTTTCATATACTATGCTTCATTGTTAGTTGAGAGTCTGACCTTTTTATACTCTAGAAAGGTAATTTTAAACTACATACTATGTATATTACAATTTATGTAAGTAATGCTATTTTTCTAAACTATAAATGGTTTTATGTTATGTAGCAAAGGTGCATCAAATCAAGAACAGAAGGTGAGAAGGTGAATGATCTTTACTAATAATTCTGGTTTTTATATTTATGTAGGGATATGACTTTTCTAGGAAGAGAGAAGAGGGCCTATGAAACACATCTATGTATAGTGCGGAAATGATCAGATGATCATATTTATCCTTTGAATCTCTTATTAACAGAGTATTCTTTTCAGTCTTATTTCTTCTTTTACTATGACTGCTATAGTGCTTGTGTTAATATATATGCACTCTTTTTTTCTTGGTTTTTTTTAAATCATAATTATACCATGGTGCGGTTGGTCTACAACAAACTCGTATTATAGAACATTGTGCCTCGAGAAGTTGCAATACAGGCTCAACCATGTTTATTGACTCCCATGTATAAACTGACTGGAATTAGTTTATTGTGAACTACACGACAATTCAAAACAATTTTCAAGTCTTTCGAGATAATTATAGGAAAGACACTGACCCTGAAAAGCTGAAGACTTTTCTTCTAATGCTAAAGGATACTTTGAGGAAATATGTCGATGCTGAATCTATATCATGATTAATGAAGTAGCTGATACTTTTGTGAAGCCAAAAGCGGAATTATATGTATTAATGTAAAGATAATTTAAGGGAATAAAAAGTCAGGCTACCCCTGAGAATGCTGTTGACCAGGATTATTCATTTTTTTTAAAACTCTTGGTATTAAAGCTAACAAAAAGAGAGACAAATTTGTCATATGTGTGGAACCAAAAGTCATTCTGCCTCTCAATGTTTATAGTCAAGAAACAAAAAGCCTGGCAACTCTATCAAGAGCTAATGAATAAGAACTAAAATTAAAGCACAACTACAAGTCATTATTTAGTCTGGAGATAGCAACTTTGAAATAAAATACAAGTCTTACCAAATACTGGAGCCAATATATTCAAAATGGGAATACATTTTTTCGAGAAGACTGTTTCGATAAATCTAGTTGAGTTAAAGCCAATAATCAATGTTGAACATTCCATACTAATATTTCAGTAGGTGAATCAAAGTATCAAATAGGATATTGTATTGATCTCACCAAACTCAAGTCTCAAGTTATATATACTTCATACTATACCCAAACTCCTGCATTTGGTACTTTAAGTCGATTAATCTCATAATTGTCCTTACACTCTGACTCTCAAACCAAGCTACTTTTATAACACCATTTGGGCTCCTCATGCCTATCAAGGGATTCATTTCTTAGAAGATTTAGCGATTGGTACTGTTGTATAATTCATCAACAAAGCCGTCGAGATCATGGAAACAGGAAAAACCAAATTCGAACAACTTATGTAGTTTATGAAACCTTGTAAAGATGCTCTAAACATGGATTAACAATTAATAAGTCGAAATCAGATTTTATGTGAAAGGACTGTAGTTTAGGTGGTTACAATATTTCCGGAAATTCGATCAAAGCAAATAGCACGAAGACTTTAGCAATCTCTCGATTCCCTTTTGTAACAACTTGTACAGATCTCAGATCATTCATCGGATTGGTGAGTCATCTTTGTGGATTTCGTCATGAACGTTCTGGATGTACTCAATCTCTTGGAGATCTCCTCAAAATCAAGAATAAATTTAAATGGATGTCGAACATCATTACCAAAGTTTTTTATAATGCAAAGAAATTTTTTTCACATATCAGTTATCGATATGAGAAAGAACTTGGATTCCATCTTTAAACGTGTCAAATGATATGTACATACATCTCCTACATTAATCATAGATGTTCGTTTAAGGCACCACCAATGTATAGAAAAGACAAAGGGAAGAGTAAGACAAACAGTTTATTGGCCTCGATATACATTGGATATAAAAAAAAATACAGAATCAGTTACCTAATGTCATAAATTTAAATCAACTCCATAATTTGAAGATGTCCCAATTTGTCTCCTTCAAAACGACAACTAATGACCTTTTTGGTAGAAAAGATTATTTGTTATAAGTTGATCATTACCCTGGTTATTCTCTTGTGGAGAAAACAAGAATTCATCATTTTCTACTGATGAAGTCTTTTAAAATTTCAAAATTTCAAAAAAGATCAACTATAGCAACTGTTACTCTTTTTTTTTATCACAAAACTGTACGAAAACTGTACTGCACAAAATCTTTACGAAAGTTCCATCACTATAGTTATACTATTCAATGAGAGGACTATATAATTAATAGACATTCGGACAATAAATATCTTCCTCATTCACTTATTGTGCAACATCATTACTTACTTTAAGTTTAAAAAATAACACTTTTAGGTCAAGTTATTGTCATTCCTATTGCAATAAATCTTTCCTTTGGGGATGAAAGTTTCCTTACCTTTTTATCATTTCAGGAATAAAAGGAACTAATTTTTCTATACTGTTTGTACTGGATTATCTCCTATCCAGGTATTGTTTTAAAACAAATATATGTTGACACCAAAGCTCCGTAATATGCCAATTAATTAAGTGCTGGTTAATTTTTGTTACCAAAAATACAAGACAACAACTAAATTTGACCGGACAAGAATTATATTGTGTCTTGAAAATGAATGATCAATTCACACTTCAAGTGAGTTTCTTTCTATATACATATAAAAAACCGATATGATATTAATCCTTTAACCAAGTAAAATGACTATATCAACTATTGTCTTACCCTTTTACAGGAAAAGACATTGACGGTCTTTGAGAGAAGTAAGAGAGAAATAAAAGCAAATTTATACCTATTAGAATATTATATTATATCAAGGATTCTATGTTCACTCGATTAGGTATTTTATGCTACATGTTCTTCTCTCAAGAATCAAGGAATAATGATAACAGCTATAGAAAATATAAAAAATCACACACGAGAAAATGCTTAGGGTTTACAGCTTTGTACATATTCTATGTTACTTCTTTCAAATGGGATTGGGATTAAGCAATCAAAACTTAATTTTACTCAAGGTATGGATGCTTTTTTATAATTATTATTAATAACTGCATATTATATGGTCTGTATAATAATCATGTACCATAGATGATTATAATTTATGTTGGGTTTCCTCTCAGAATGTTTACTTTTTATTTATTTTTAAGCTCCTCTCATTATAAGACATTAATAATAATAATAACAGTACGACCTCCCACTAGCACACACACACAAACTTTTAATTAATTTATTCATAAAACTTTATCCATAATTTAAGGATAATTTATCTCTTTGACAAAAATATGTATTATAACATATAAGACTATAAATGTATGGATGTATGTAAGTCAAGACTAAATATGTAATGTTAAAACGAGACTTTCAGAATTAATAAATGTTTTAATAATTGTACATATAATATATGTATATACTTTAATAATTATTTTTGACTGCGTACATTTTTTAACCGCCTTTATAATGGATTTTTTCTACGTAATGCTCAAGGATCTATCAGAGTATTGAACGATATTAATTTCTATGTACTTACACAGTGTATGTACATCCTTCACGATAAAAAAAAATGGTTTAGTGACAAGTATGTTATCTTTTTAATGTTGAAGTGCCGGAAGTGAGGCTGATTAGGTACTCATCTTTCCTACACCTCAATGTTTCTACTTGTGAAGGGTGTAAGTACATAAACCAGGGGTCGGCAAGTAATTTATGCTCTGTGTGAAAAAAAAAAAAAAACATTAATGCAACTGTGGTGGGCTAAATCCGGGACTAATTCTTCATTAAATATAAATTAAGAAGGTCCAAACCTTCAAGTTGCAAAAGTTAGGCCTACATGAAGCGCTTCCCATGTGGTTAGCTCAGAACAGACAATTTCCTTTCTCTCTCTCTTTCTATATATATATATATATAGAAAGATAGAGCGTAAATCATCTGGTGGGTGAATGAAAATCGTAAGGATCTCTGGGCCGTATGTTGCAGACCCTTGATGTAGCATTGAGATGTAGGAAGTGCATAAGTCTAACTTACCATCAACAATTCATCATCGTTCCTAAAGTAATGGACAACTTATATTTACACCCCCGAAGTCTAAAACATAGTGAAAAATAAATTATAACTAATTTATCATCCTGGATCCTGGAACATCCTAAAAATAAGAGTGTAAGATCCTTAATATAGTAATAACAGAGTTGTAATGAACTAGCTCTGAGGGGCTGCAGTTTGATAAAGTTTGAGATACAAAGTCTTGGAGGAGCAATAATTCCTATCTGTATAATAATATCAACAACCCCCATAAATATTGAAAAGTATAACTTATACAATACTTATGTGGCATTTGAACCTATGTCAAGCAGTTTGCCAATCAACTGATGCGTGGGACTTAATTTGCCCTTATTTTAAAATAAATTGTTAGCTAAATAAATGAATAAAATTCTCTTCCCCGTTTTGATAATTTAATTTACATATAATGTGTTTACCTTTACCATTGATAGATGTACTTTCTATGAAATTTAGCGTTCTGTCTTTATTATTTGTTAATTAAGCTAGTGTCATTAATCATTAAATTATTTAACTATTATAATATATATTATGTCTCAAATAGTATTATTACCATAGATTATTGTTTAATCCCAATTTTGTTATTCTTCGCTTACTTTATTTATTTGTGCAATAGTACTTTACACGAAAAGTATACCACAGAGAGTCATAAGAGCAGGTAGTCAAAGCAACCTACATCACACATATCATGAAACATAATTTTTTCTCAAAAATTCAAAATTTGACAACACTTGGGGGACTCGATGAAAACAAAGGTTTATCATGTTTATATAATGTAGATGAATTTAGATTTGTCTAAAATGTTCAAGATTGGATACGTAATATATGAGTAGTATTGAAATTAAAAGTTTTTGACAAAAAAGTAGAGACAATGTGATGTAAAATACACACTAGTAAAATTTACTTTTGAACATAGTGCCATGATCAAAGGTTATGATCCTTGTCTCAACTTTTTATACAACCACTTTTCAATGGTCCGGCTAAGTGTGTGGTTAATTTAGTATTTTTTATAGATTATATTTGTAATTTTTCCCTCTGAAAATAAAGCAAAAAAGAAAATATTCTCATAGACACAGAAAACAACTTCGTTTGGGAAAAAGGTAGGTGAGAAAAAGAGTCTAGAACTCCTTCCCCAAGCCATTTGAATACCTTTATATATGTATATATATAATATATATTTATAATATGTACCTCCTTCTATATACTTAGGCACATACCCATATACTTATCTATACTGTAATAGTTTCTTTCCCTCTTCAAAGTATTATTATTATTATTTAAATAAAAATGTATACATAACACTCTTTTGTTAAATTTAGAAAATTTAATTTTGCAATAATGGCATAAACTTTCCTAATTTATTCATGAATTTTTATTATCATTATTATTATTATTATTATTCAGCACGATATATATACATATATGTATTTATATTCATTTTCTCTTTGAATAACAGAAATAAAATATCATTTTAGGGGAAAAGGGAGGAAGAATTGAAGATACTTCATCATACAAAAAAAATAAACGATATCTAAATAGTATTACAAATTAACATACATATGTATATACAGAGACAACAGAGGATTTCATGACGAATTAAAAGTTTTAAGAGGAAAATTTATCTGGATTGAATCAGGGTGGTTTATTTGTGGTTTTGTTAAAATGGGGGTATTCAAATGACTTTTTACTACAACTATTTCATTTCATTAGCCAGGACTATATCTACTAAATGTATTTGTAAATTTTTTTTCATAGTAATGGCATTACTTAGATGAGACGAAATATTTATTATTTGTATGTTTCGTTTGACAAAATAAAAACTTTTCTCTTCTTCAAAAATACAGATGTAACGAAATATGTCGAAACAAAGACGAAAATAAACTTAATATCCAGAAGGGTTTAACTTATTAGTGACTTTTTGAGAATAATTGGCCATAGTTTGCCCAGTATTGCAGATATATTTGGAGTTACATTTCAAGTTACACAAGTGGGCTTGTATTTGGCTAATATTATTCGTTTGAAATATTGACAAAGTATGAGTTTAGCAGAAATTGAGTTTTAACTTCCTTATTGATACGATAGAATATTATACATACTTTACTATGAGTTAGATATTTTACAGAACAGGTAATATATTTAGACAATGAAATATAAAAATCCGTCAAAAATAAAAATAAAACTTTATCGTACTTACGAAAAAATTCACCAACTAATCGGATATCAGGTATTTTCCACTAAATGATCACTTTCGATTCCAGGAAAATAAAATCTATCTTCTTCTACTTTTTTTTTCTTTTGAATTTTTAAACCTTTTTAAACAAAAACAATTTAGTCAATAATTACATAGGTCGACAAATTTGAAATGTCAAAAACCCTGAGGGATATAAGTATAATAAAAGTTATGTTATTTTGAACGCTAATTTCAAACCTGTAATTATTTTTTCGAGAGTCTTATGGTTTTCCAAACATTGGATCCTACTTTTTGAGCAAATTTGACAAATTTTCTAACTTCAATTTAAGTCTAGAATGATACTCATTTTCTGCATTAAAAAATATTAATCCGCTTGGTTTTTTAATGCAAATACCCTTTCCAGTCTTTGTTTTGACCTAAGGGAAATCCTAGTGGCGTAGGGGGCAGGAATAGGCCCAAAAGGCAGCCAAACAACTCTTTGAATATGACATAAAATGGGTTATTAAGGAATGCATTAAAAAGATGAGACCCAAAGCTTTCAAACAAGATGTCAAGCACCCGATAAAACTCTTTAACCAAGGATAAATCGTTCAAAAAAATGGGCCAAATTAGCTCAAAAAAGTAGAAGCTGTTTTTTTGAAAACTGTCAGACTCTCGAGAAAAAAAAAGGTTACAGATTTGAAATTAGCATGCAAAACGGAATATCTTTTATATACTTAAACCTCTTAGGGTTTTTTACTGTTGACTAGTGTTATTAGTTAAAAATCTGTATTTTTTCCATACCAACCTCTCAGCAAAATAATTTATAAAACAATTGTAACAATCAAAATAACTGCTAATACAAGACCGATCTGCTTCTTCTTTGGTTTTATTGAATTTAAAATAATACTTAAAGAAGAAAATAAACTACTCATTCTTGAAAATAAGGCCATTTCCTGCAAAATTTAATGTTAATATCATATATGTATGTGTCATTTCATTTCTTTATCTTTTTTAGGTGCTCGCTCAATCCTGAGAAAAAGTTATGATAATGTCAATAAAACCTCACTTTTAAGTGTTATTTTCGGGAACGGGTAAAGCTTTGAAGTGTTTTGCTATTAATTTTATGGCAAAAGATAGCTTCATTTCAAGCGTGAGTTATTATTCTTTTATTTGCAAAAGAGTATACTATGATTCTTGTGGTAGATTTAGTTGAGTAGCAATACTAATTTGATTTTGTTTTTTGAGGCAAGATGTATAATTAATTAAATTAATGGAATAATGTTGAATAAATATTCCATTGTTTACCAATTTAAATTTATATTTATGTAAATATTTCCTCTTTCAATACAATGCTTAACACATTTCCTTTAAGAGTTATTATGATTTCAGCACTAAACCTCGTATATATTTATTTTCCACAAAAAAAACTATATATTTGTAGCATTTATATACATTTTGTTCGTTCCTTTGGTCAGTCAGAAGAACTAGGGGGGCAGAGTGGAGGCGTAAGAATAACTTGACTCAAAAAGGGACATAGGCTAAGTAATGCTGATAATAAATTTGATTTGAACTCCTTGGAGGCCAATTTTGAGGTTACATATGAAATTTCAGGATATGGTCGATTTATGGGATTCGGGTCGGGTCAAAAGATCTTCACGAGGTCATATGAGATTGTTAGAGGTTGGTTTTATGTTTGCATCAATTCTATCTATTATTATTCATATTAAAGAATTAAAATGTCGTCGAATGTATTATCAGTGATTTGAAACAATGATATATGCTTACATTTTGATTTATTACTTGAATCATTTTTTTTCTAAGGTCATTTCAACTGGAAAACGTCAAGAACTTTCCTTGAACTTTTTTGAGACCTTCAACTTAAAAGAGCTCTTCCTAAAAGCTTACAATTCGTCTTCGTTTTTAACAAAGAAATATAAAAATAATGTTGAGGTGTTGAATTACGTAGCCTAAAAAGTATGTTTTTTTCGAAGGTCATTTCGATAGGAAAAACGTCATGAATCCTTTTCACCCATGCTTGCCTAAAAATAGTTAAAGAATAGGTAATAAAGGTAAGAGCTACACTTTTTCAAATCCTTTATTTCAAAGTAGCCTCTTGAAGCTAACAATTGTACTCATTTTGACCTCGTTATTAGCAAAGCGAAAAACAATATAGTCAAGGGGGGGGGGGGGGGAGTGGAGAGAGAGACTTTTTGTTTTGTATTGTTTAATTTTCCACTTCTTCTATTAATTTCTATGTCTGTCCCTTTTTTTTATCTTCATATTCTTTTGATTATTATGTATATATATACATATATACATATAATAGGAAGTCATTGTAAAGACAATTCAAGTTGTCAACTGCAAAAACTTTTGGATTGTGTTTCTTTTTTTTTTTTTTTTTTTTTTTCAAAAGAAGTTGGAAAGCCTTTGAAAAAAACAAAAACAAAAAAAACATACAAATATAGATGGAATATCTTTATGCTCAGTTGTGTTTTTGAAAAATATTTTATTTTTTTTGAATAAAAGGGAGCATTTAAATATATATATATATATATATATATACATCTAGTGGGTAGTTTATTCATTCTCTGAGCCCTACTTTCATGTTTCTGGTAATGATAGTGTGTGCTTAAAGAATTGGAAATAACAGTTTTGTATTCCAAAGAGGATAACCTCGTTACATCTTTAGACTACCGTATATCCTTGCATATAAGCCGAGTTTAAAACTCCAAAAAAAAGCTTCCAAATTAAGGGGTCGGCTTATACGCGCATAACTCTGATCGTACTCAAAGACTGACACTCGAAGACGCACTCAAAGCAGTGCTGATTGATATTGGCTGAACGCACAGCCAACGGGAACTTCAAACGCCCTCCTTTGATTACGGTTGTATCTTAAATGAAGAATGCATGGAATATGATTTCCGAAGAAATGATAAAGAAATCTTTTTTGAAATGCTGTATCAGCAACAATTTAGATGGTACTGAAGATGATGCTGTATGGCAGGAGGATAGCAGTGAAACTGAAAATGAAGGCAGTGATGCAGGGTTAGAAAATGAAGATAAAGATAAAGAAACGTGGGCTATTACTTTAGTATATCTACCGTGAGTCTTTGATTTCTTGCGAACTTTTCCTCGAAATTGGATGAAAGTTTACATACTTATCTCAGCTCTTTAATGCGTTCCTTATTAACCCATTTTATGTAGTATTCAAGGAATTATTTAAGTACAAACGTTTTGGTCAACTTTTGGGCCTACTCCGATACCCTACGCTCCAGGAGTCCCTTTAGGTTAAAACAAAGACTGAAATTGTACACTATACAATAGTGAATTAAATACACTAGCGAATTATTATTTTTTAATGAATAAAATAAGTATCTTTCTAGGCTTAAATTGAAGTTGAATATGGAAAATGTACCAAGTTAGCTCAAACAGTAGGGTTCGATTTCTCAAAAAACGGCCCGGCACTTGGATTTGAAATTAGCGTGCAAACCTGAATAACTTTTATTATACTTATACCCCTTAGGATTTTCGACCAGTGTTATTAGTTAAAAATCTGCATTTTTTCCATACCAACCTCTCAATTTTCATTTTTCGTCGTTTTTTGTTTTTGTAACACATCAGATCTGGATTTAGGGGGGCCAACATTATTGACCTAACAATATTGTAATATAAAACGTAGTGTAATAGAGGAGTTGCATTAGATAAAAAACATACACAAATATTTTTATTTCAAATTTCGTCTCTTGTTTAAGACATATTAAATCTAAAAGAAATACACATGTCATCGTTAAACGGTTTAAATAAACAAAAAAAATGTCAATAAATACATAAAATAATAAATAATCTAATAGAATATCAGATCACTCCCAGAGATGAGATTCATAGAGTAACAAATGGAGGATCAATCCGTCTCCAAGGAATAAAAATCTTTAGATGAAAAGTAGTATGCATCATTTCAGCACCTGGAAAGCTCTTTAGAGTAAGGATTATCCCTAAAGGAGAGTGCATAGTGACTGAGTCGGCATAAAAGTCGAAGGTTAAATTTGGGGTGATCATACGTCATGGTGCTTTTTATAGAGCTTAGTATTTTTAAATAATTGAGAAGGTAATTTCCAGGCAAGTATTTCAATTGGTCTGAAGTCAAAACTCGCCAACAAATCATATCCCTTTCATACAAGGAGAAGGTAGCAAGAGGCCGGTCATAATATGTACAAGCGTACGGTACGTATTTAGATATATTTTAATAACATTTAACAAATATTTAATAATATTTAAATTCCATAAATTCACAAAAGTATGTACTATTCGTAAATAAATTCTTGTTGTTGCTTTTTTTTTCCTTTGTAAAGTTTAAGTATTACTTTGTAGCATACTATTAATGTATATATATATATATATATATACATGTCTACACCCCTGTAATGCAAAGTTATTTCAATATCTTTTTTAAAATATATATTATTATATAATTTGTAATGGAAAAAAAATTGTTTACAAATAGTTGAGCAAAAAAGTACTTTTGAAAGAAGATAAAGAAAAGAAACTTTAGAATTTTTTTTTTTTGTAGAATATTTATATACAATATTTAATAAAATGAAAAATGAGAAGTCAAGTTTTCAAAATCAAATCATGTTTATGTAACATTATACATATGTACCACAGAGAAAAGTCTTTGTGGGTTTGAGCCATGGGTAAATAAAAACATTGGGAAGGATAAGCACAAGGGCTTGTGGAAGAGGACAAAAGATTTGACTTTTTTGGTGATGTATTCAATGTTTGACGTCACATTTACATGAATATACAGGACTCTTTGGAACAGTCCGCGCTACACGTGACTGGAAGATTTTATTAAAAGGATCCTTAAATGTGGAATGTCAATAAGAACTGGGCGTGAAAGGGATTTCGTCAAAAAAAAATGTTAATAACTATTCTTCGTTACCTGCTTTACAATTCCTATTACTAAAACTTTTCCATTAACCCTCTGTAAAATAGTACGTAAATTGAGGTAAAATATTATAAAATATCCAGCTAAATTATATTTAAGCTATAGTAATTGGCATTCCTACATTTTAATGGGAGGTGCTTCCTTAAATATGAAGAGTAATAACATAACTCCTTTTGACTTAAATACCATAAAGTGGGGGACTATTAAAAATCTCCAAACCACCGAAAAAAGAATCCATCGTTTGATTTCTTGAACTCGTTTCCTTGTTATTTTATTTTCCAATGAATATATCGAATAAACATCTCTCCTTCACTGGGAGTATGACTATTTATTCTAAAATTTGTATCAATGATGGAGATTTCTAAATATAATATATTTGTTCATCACTTTTCTTATATGATTTTGAATAAAAACAATGCCTTGTACTCCTGGCACCAAGTCGGTTATATAAAATGCCGTCATCTACATTATTATGTCTTTATATTTTATAATCTTAACTTCTGATACTCATTCGTCAGTTAGTAGTGTTATCCTTTTATTGAATGTCTAAAATGTGTAATAGTTGTAATTAAAATTTAATTATGTAAGATAAACGGTGTGACTCGTTTTAATTAGACGAAGGATCTCCAAACGGCTATGAATTTAGCTGAAAAGTAAATTTTAAAATCGGAATTCTTCATTTATCGTACAAAATCATTTGATTTTATAATAAACTTTTCTAAAAATGTAGTTGAAAAGATAATAGTTTTTGTTCATTTTGGCATGTCTTATATTTAGCTTATTCTTTTAAAACATTAGCCCAAATGTGGGAATAATAACACGCTAAGTTTTAATTTTCATCGATGTTCCTGTAAATTATTAAATGATTATTCGGTAAAAATAAATCAACCCGGACAAATACGTAGTCAATACAAATTTTTTCAATTCTCTATGTAAGTATATCCCTGCATTAAAAGTAAAAAACCTTTCGTTAATTAAAAAATAAACGATAAATTACTGTTAGTGTACATATAAACTTTTCATTTAACTATGGTCCACATCTAGATACAGTGAGATACATTTACAGGATAAATACTAATAATAACCAAATGACGCAAGGATAAATATTTAAGAATAATCGATTTTTCAAATATGAACTATGTAGAGTGAAATCCGGACTAAACAGGATAGTTGACCAATATGTACATACATATATGTAGGTATTTTGTAGAGTGCAAGGAGATAGCTGGAAGGAGAGATTATGTTATGTATACATGTGTGCACTTGCAAGGGGAGGCATACCCCCTCAAGATTAGCAGTATTTATGTATACATTTAAATATGTATATTTAAAAATCCAAACTCACTCCCCCCCCCCCCCTGTTATGATGGATAGAAGAAAATTGTCTCTCTGTGTCTACACCGACTTCTTTTAGTGATTAAGGATGCTTTAAGGAGGATAACTTTCTGTATTAAAAATAGCAAATGTAGGAGGAAATTTTTAAATTATTCTTATAGAGGGTGATGTACCCCCATATAAATTCCCCCATATTTTTTCTCCATACACAATTCCTATTACTTAAATTATAGATACATATATTGGCAACGATTGTACCTGGATGATTTTATACCATAGGCATAAAGTTTTAAATCCTTATACAGTTGCCCAAATAGTTTTGTCAAATTGCTTATATGACAAAACAATCCCCTTGACTCCTTCAAGCATGTTTTTATTTCTCTATAGTTTACTCTCCCTCACTTAATTATAAATAATATTTTCGCAATAAGGCCATTGTTTTCAAAAAGAAAAAAAAGAAAAAGGAAGGAACAATTGATTTATTAAATTACTTATTGTTCGTGGATGGGAGAGGGGTAACATGATGATGTAAAGGCAGAACATTACATATGTGCATAGTACGTAAAAATAATCAGGATACCTTTTGAATAGATTTATTTTGTTAAAGGATCCTTTTTTATTTAACAAGAAATACATATATAAATAAAAAAGAGGAAAGGAGAGATAGAAAGGGAGAAATCAATCATTCAAAGAGATTTGTGTTTAAATCTATGTGTAAAAGATATTTGTATACATAATATATGACATAGTTGATGCATAAAGACTCTCTCTAAATTCATGTTTTTCTCTTCTTTGACGTAGAAAGTAACACTTTATTATAATATTTTTTGTTAATAATAATAATATGAACGTATGTAATAATAGACGTAAACTCAAATATCTATTTAAGTATATGTATTTTAAATAGAGACTTGTAACTTTTTATCTCTCTCTCTCTCTCTCTATGTATCTATATGCACATGTAAATAAATAAACCTACATGTGTAAATAGTTTCATTTATATACATACCTTCCTACAACCCTATTTCTTCAAAATGCATTTCTTTACATTAACTAATCAAAGCATGTTCTATTTGTATTTACAGAACATGTACAAATCTCTCTCTCTCTCTCTCTCCCTCTCCATTTCTTAATAAATAGAAACATTTATTGCATATGTATGTATGTAAAATGTTTATACTATATGCACCTATGTAGATATATACCGGGTGGGTCATAATAAGTGGACCAAAATAAAAACTCAACTTCATTCGGACCTCAAACATGTGTATGAGGTTCTACAGAGAAAAATATATTTAATGATTAAGTGTTTTATCTACGTTAATTATTATTATTTAATTCCTTATTTCCCGTTAAATGTATATTGTAGCCTTAAGTAGTAATAATGGCTTATACAGGAAGGCCTGAAGACCCTGCAGGTATTAACAAGCTCATTCACATATGTATATGTGTGCCTTCTCCTTGTTGATAGCTGAGTTTAGGTTGTAGATATTGGCGTAGGAGGTTTCATAGGCCCTCAGAAATGACGGTTAGAATACCCTCGAACTCCTTTTTAGAGGCAATAGAGTTTTGTACAGCATTGCTATTGTGAGATTAAGCTTTATGTTGAGTCCTGGTCCTGCTACCTGGGCTCTAATTTGAATAAACAAGGCTGCAACATTTATCTAATCAACATCGAAATAAAAAATGAAAATGATCATTTTAATCTTTTGGAAGTGGTACACTTATCATGACGCACCCGGTGTATTATATATATGATATGATATATTTATGAGGCTATGCTTTTGAAAAAAGAAAAAAAAAAGAAAAAAAGAAAAAGGCAGAAAGGTAGAGAAACTCAGGAAATTCCCTCTATCTATCTATCTACCTTTAATCAGCAAGGGATTTCCTGTTCAAAACCCTCTACTTTATCATTGTTTTATCTTTTGCATTCTTTAAGTATCTTGTTCTTTTTATTCTTATTATTATTATTATTATTGGTATAATCATACTTGTTGTGGTAAAGCTTACAAATCCGAGTGATTATATTTATATACCTACATATATGTACATTGGACTGCCTGTTTCTACCCCCTCCTTCCTCTTTTAATAAATATTTATTCCATGTTAGTCATGTCACGAGATCACTCTTGGTTTCAAGCAAAGATGAGAATAATGATGGGGTACAAGTAACACTGTTACTGTATTTAGTAACGGAGTAACTTATTTGATTACACTTCTTTTCGACATAACTTCATTAAGAAGCAAAAACAAATCCCCTCTATTAATAAAATAAACAAAGATCCTTTTAAGTCTGAGCTGAAGAAATGTGAAGCATTAGTTTTTAAAATGGTAATTAATGGTAAAACATACATATATATAAATGTATTTTAAAACCTTCTAACTGAGAAATTTTAGATCATTTATCTGTTTCTTAATTGAAATATCTTAAAATCCTGATATTTTGAATATGAGGGAATAGTACTAGTGAACATATTTTTTACCTTTGAAAAAATTAAATACCTTGAAAATAAAAATTCCAATGGGCAGTAGTTTACTAACTTTTGGATTAGAAAATAGATGCTTGCATGATCATTTCATCTTTGTACTTGGCAAAAATGAACTTTTAACACCATTTATATTCATTGGAAATCATTAACATTAAGATCCCAAATATATTTATATCAATAAATATTAAGATTTAAAAAAAACACAATTATTTATTTTAAAATCCTTGTGCCAAATTTTCCTTTTATTTTTATGTCAGCAAAAAGGACTTCACTTCTTTTTTTGAGGATGGAAAACTAGGTAATGAGTGTAAATGAGTTGGAAATGATTGAAGCAATAATCTATAAATTTGTATTTGTATTAAATTTTTATTTTAGGCATATTTTATGTATGCATAGCCACATAAATTAAAATATCTGAATTCTAAGAAGATTAAATGTGAAATTTTCTAACAGCTCCATCATCATTTTTTCCCCTCCTTATTGAATGCATCTACACAAATGTGTACATAGATACAGTCCGAGTCCTTTTGTTCCTTTGTTTATTTGACCAAGCATCACGGTCAGACAAAGAAAATCGAAAGAACCTTTAAGCTTGTTCGAGGTCACTGAAGGCCAAAATGAGAGGACGGCAATTTTTTTTAAGGAAATGGTAGATTTAGGGGGATTAGGTAAGGTTATATTACATTCACGAGATTATTCAAGGTCGCTAGAGACTGTTTTGATGTTTCTATCAATTATAATGCAAAATGTTTTAAGGGCAAGTATGATATACATATATGTACATAGGTACCTCGTTTTAAAAATGAATGTCTATTTATAATTAATTATTATTCCGCATGTTCTTTTTTCTTTACTTCTTCTTCTTCTTCTACTTCTTAAAGAGTTTAAAACTTTTTCTTTTAATCCACTTTATTACATCTATCATTAGACTACAGCTTAGCAGCAAGTCATAAACATATATTTTTAATCATGAGGTTAAACACATGCTTAGAAAGAAATTAAAACAATAGTTTCCCAAGTTTTTTGCTCTCTCCCCCCCCCCCCCTCCCTTCTTTCATTTTCACTTTTCTTCTTTCCCTTTTTCAGACATATTGTGTGTGTGTGCTCTTGAAACTGACAGAACATAATAATTATGTGTAAGTTGTGTTCTCAAAAACCAAAGGTAGGTTGACTCTACATACTTATGTCTTAGGTAATGGAATCAGTATTATTTTAATAATATAGTATAATGTATATAATCAATTTTTACGAATGAATGATTTTTTTTTTTTTTTGTCTTTGAATTAATTTATTTAGTCTATGGGATTTATTCAATATTTCTTTACTCTGCCTACCTATGCAGTCGTAGTATGTAGAGAGAGAGAGAAAGAGAGAGAGGTAATATTAAGTATATATATGTACACAAAATATTCACTTTTTCTTTTTTTCCCAAGCTCATGAATATTCAAATTGAAGAACAATTTATAAATCTACAGAAATACTTAATAGTCAAAATAAAATAAAATATATTAGAATAAAGTAAAGTGAATGATGTCTCCACTCAGTAGGTACTACACATGCTTTTTGATCTAGTAGAAACGTTTGATTAACTACATACTTTTTGAAAGTCAATGAACACATTAATTACACTGGTCAACAATCAAAAATCCTAAGGGGTATAAGTATAATAAAAGTTATTTAGTTTTGCATGCTGATTTCAAATCTGTAATCTTTTTTTTTTTTGAGAGAGAGTCCGACGGTTTTTGAGAAAGTGGACCCTACATTTTTTGGCCCATTTTCCGACTTCAACTTACTCCTAGAAGGATGCTCATTTTGTACATTAAAAAATAGTGCATTTAATGTAGACTCCAATTTCAGTCTCTTTTTGCCCTAAAGGGGCTCCTGGATGCATAAGCGGTGGAAGGAGGCCCAAAAGTCGGCCTAAACATTTGTACTTAAATTACTCCATGAATATTACATGAAATGGATTAATAAGAAATGCCTTTAGGGAGCTGAGACCCACAGCTTTCAAGCGAGATGTCAAGTACCCGATAAAACTCCTTAAACAAGAAGAAATCGTCCATCGAAATCTATAATTTTTCATCCAATTTCGAGCAAAAATCCACTAGAAATCAACAACCCACGGTAGAGCTACTTAAGTAGTAGTGCGCAGAAGGATTAAGAAACCAGATGAAATCCTTCTGTGCACTACTACTTAAGTAGCTCTACCGTGAGTCCCTGAAATAAAAGTGGTTAATATTATGTCACTGAGTAACTTTACAAAAAAACAGCTTTTAAATCCATTTGGTGATTCATGGTTAGAGGTTCGAAGGCAATCAGGTACCACCCTACTTCTAACTCTGAACTACCAAATGGATTTAAAAGCTGTTTTAAAAATTGAAAAAAAAAAAACGTGGGTACATGAGCATTGTTCCAGGGGGGGTGGGATTACTTTGAGAGGGATTAAATGAGTTTTTTTACACAAATAAAGATATTTTTATTTATAAACAAATTCCCGATATTTTTTGCCCATATGAGTATCTCCTGTATGTACGTCCAAAATAGAGCCTCAGAAAAGGTTCGAAGCCTTTTAAAGTCTGTCATTTAATATTACAATATAAAATGATGCTCAAATAATCATCTTTTTTTTTTAAATGACTATCTTTTCAATGCGGCTAATTCTATGATATTGGAGTTACTATTTTTGAATTCAAAATCTAAATTAAACTGCTTCTAGATATTGAATTCAGGCATTTTTGCCTTGTATTTGAAAATATATTTTTGGTTATAAAGGTCTGATTCTTTTATTAAGATGCAACTTGGTTGCGATTCCAAAAATTAATATGCGAGTTAAAAAGAAGGCTTTTAATAAGGGTTGACCGATATATGTGTGAGTCGGTCAAATCCATCGATTTAAAAAACTTTTAGATTAATCGTTTATAAACTATCAAAGTTGTCGATTATAACAGCTTTTATTTTCCTTAAAAAACAAGGCCCAATTGGAGAAAACAAAAAATATGAAATTAATAATTTTTAATTGAGTCGTAATTGAGAATTCAAATGCCAATACTGAAAGTTCTTTCACATTGAATTAGTTCTTTTGACCCTGATAAAGGAGTACTTTTTCCTGACGTTATGATTGGGAAATGCAATAGCAACCGAATTTTATACGAATAAATAGCTTCATTTTTTTTAACTAAGGGAAATAAGGAATTATTACCGTAAGTCTATTAAGCTTTTTACATTCTATTAAAAATAAATATTTCTCTATTATATTTGAGGATTAAAAAACCGACAATTCATTTGGTTTTTCTTTCTTTTCTTATTAACCTTTAAGAGACCCCAGTATAAATACTATTATTAACTTCTATATTTATTATATTATATTTTTCTGCACTCATCTTAATTTTTTGGTCCCTAATTGATCCGTTTTTTCTTGTTCCTGTTTTGAAGGAGCTATGTACATACATAAATCAATTAACAACTCAAGCATTGTTCGTAAACTTGATTAAACTGCAGTGCTTTTATAAAAAATTGATCTTTAATTGTGGACCATTACATACTTTTTCTTTTTTCTTTCTTCAATTTTCATTCCAAATAGCTTAGTATGTATAATTAACTATTACTTACACAAGCCATTTAGTCCTTAAAATAGTTTGCTGCATCTAGAGGAAATACCATTTAAGTAAGTAAATAAATGATTATAATACATAAAGGGAGATTCTCCAACAACAGCAACATGACTAAGCATTTAAATATAAATTTACGTACACATAGTATTAGTGAAAATTGGCTATGTATAAGAGATACTTGGAACTCTTATAGGTAGGCAAAGGAGCCCATGATTTGGGTTGAAAAAAAAAAAAGGTACACCGACTCATAGAATGAGCAAATAGCACTCCAGGAGTAGGATAAAAAGAGAAGCATTCCTCGGTGGAGAATAAAGACTCTGTCTCGGGATGGAGTATGTAGAATGTAGCTGGTTCAATTTTGAAAATCCCTGGATTTGTATTCCTTTCTTCGCCCTAGGGATGCTTTTTTTTCTTCTAGTTTTCTCTCTTTATCTCATTCCTTGAGTACATGTTGCTCCCTCTATGAGACAGCGTACACCTTTTTAATCAATTAAAATCATGGGGCCCTTCAACTAGAAGAGTGTTAGATAATTAATATTTTCTTAATACATTCTACTAATTGACAAATTCTATTTTGATTTGCTTTCCATGTCTTTTGCTTTTTTTGTTTTTTTCGTTTTTCTATTAACTTATTTTCTTTCCCTCTCTCTATATATATGTCTAGACTCTAGAGAGGTTATATTACAGAGTATATAGATATACATTTTTTAATTTCAAATGAAAAATAAACAACATTTCTCATTAATCAATTTCATATTATATATATTTATATATAAATATGTTTGTGCTAATATCATTATTTAAAATCATTATACATATACCTAATGTGACTTGGAGTAATTCAAGATGAAATATATACTTATTATATATGTAATTATATCAATTTATTTTTAATAAGTAAATATATAGGCGAATATCTAAAGAGATTATTTAACTTGTAAAGTAATAAATAGAAGTTCATTAATGTTAGTCAGTATTTACTCTTGTTTTTGTTTTTTTGTTTTTTTAAATATATGTATATAGTATACATAGTTTTAAAACTTTAATTAAATAGGAATGTTGGTATATGTTTTAATGCATATATTATTTACTAAATGTATCATTTCAAATAGGGCTTGGCAATTTTCACCGCAGATGACAAACATGGAGGAAAATGAACTTTTTATATACTTGCATTTTTGAAGAGGACGACAATCAATAGAAAGTTCCTTGAAACAAATTATATTTATTATAAAAATATTATTTTTTGACATATAAAAATAAATATTTACTTGATTGTAGTAAAAAGGTGTGCAACCCCTGGTTTAGATTGATCTGCCTGAATAATTATGTAAATACTTACATTTACGTATCTATGATTTTACCTTATTAAGCTCCTTGACTACTCTCGTTTCTATTTAATCTTGACTTACTTATCATTCGCATAGTAGCAAGTTTTAATATTGTATTTAATTATATACAATAGGAGTCATTTTAAATAACAACTATACATTGATGATATCATTTCATTTGAATTTTTCTAGGTATTGTGCCTCGAAATACGAGTAGCTATGAATTGATTTAGGAAAAGTGCACATTAAATATATCGAACATAATATAATGGGTCCATTAAATCGTATCATAAGCAAGGGATTTTAGCTCAATGACTGGGAGTAGATTTGAGCTAAATTAACCCAAATTTTATCGATATTTATCGAATTGTGCCCTTAGCCAGAAACGGTTGTAACAATGAAAAAATGGACTTTGAGTAAGAAATTAATAAAATTTTAACTAAAGGATAATTAAACTCTTTAAGGTGTTGAATTCATTATGACTTTCAATTTTAATTGCATTTGAAGATGTTGTAATGTATTTACTAAATATATGTAGAGCACTGATTAGTAATACATATATGTAAATCCACAACTAATTATTTTTGCTTCAGTAAGCGCACACTCTCCCACACTAATGTTATATTCTCCAATATTTGAGTGGGCTATGAATTTATATAAATTACATCAAGGCATAAAATAATCAATAATTTATTCAAATGATATACGTTATAGTATATGCATATCTATTAAGAGAAACCGACTCCATTATTACAAAAATATTATTTCTTTAAAAAATTCATTTGACTCTTAAAAAATAGTTTTTGACGAGTTGACAAAAATATCTGATTTTTTATAAAATCAATAACTAATTATTAATTAAAGTAATGCATTTGTGGTGTGAACTTTTACGCTATAGTTTTTTGATGTCCGAGAAATTTGGCCGGGTGCAACTGTCCCTGCTCTTTCCCACTGTAAATTCTCTGTTTAAAATGCTTCATCTCTTTTTAGTATAAGATGCTAAATGGAAACAGAGTAGGGAATTTATCACACAGCAATCGTCAATTCATCTCTCAACCTTTCCAACAAAACAGAGTCCATGGGGAAGGGGGGGGGGAGTCTATTCCAAAAATGTACTCGTAAAAGTATATGTTTTCAGAACTGCAGTAAATCTGAAGGTAAGAGTTGAATAAGGATACATAAAATTTAGGGTAGACATGTCATTCCTTCAACTGAGTCCAGTTTTCAAGATCCACAACATGGAAACAAGGTTTGAAACATTATTGTAGTTAGCCAATTACGACAGTCTCTGATAAAATATTCTTCACTAAGTCACTCAGAAATATGTTGACACTTCATTGCTTGACAAAATATAATTTGATTTCAGTAGATCCACAATCAGAGCACTAATAAATACGAAGTGCCGAGTGATTAAAAGCTGGGTAAAAAATACAAAGAACATTGTTGATGTTGTGACAAATCACATTGGCACATACATTTAACCAAAAATATGAACCTTGTTATGTATGTTTTCTCTACTACTCTAGCTTCTTATACATTTTCGAATGGTTGATTTGTTGAAATCAAATTAGGTCACGTGTATGCTAGATGTGAACATATCTCCACTATTATAAAAATAGATAAATAATAGTTCTGGACTATAGAGGAAAGACGTCATTGGCTATTGACCAGTAAATTTTGGTATTTTTTTCTTTTTAGAAGAAAGATTATAGAAAATATGCAGATGTATATGTGATGAATATATTCAGTGTTGTGGTCAAGACCACTTTACCATCAACCAAGAGTTTAAGAATTGAGATCAAGACGAAACTAAGTCTTTCTGGGATGTAGACTAAGATAAAATAAATTTGTTTCAGGTTTTTTTCCTCAGGAATCATGGCTAAAACAAACAAAAAAACATATACACATTTAGTGGTCGACCCAGATGAGTCAAAACCAAAGCAATTGGATTTAAAAAAATTTCTTATGGTAAAAAAAAAAAGAAAGACAAGAACACATTTCTCCTTCAAAGTCTTGATATTGTTTTGTTTTTATTCTTATTTAGTTGGTTTGATCTTGTTTTTGAAGCCAAAACCAAGTGATGTCAAGACCTTCAAAAGAGGGTATCGAGACCAAGACTTATCTCGATAATCACATCACTAGATATATTTAATATGGACCTTTAATAATTTAGAAAATAAATAATTCAAATATCAGTAATTTCTGTAAAAAGGGAGTCCATAATTATATTCCACGCCCCTCGAGATAGCACTCCCCCTTGAGGACTACTAAACGTTTGATTTTTTCTCCTTTTAATTCAGCGGTGACTGTTTTTGTGGTGAGAATGTCCCTCTATTCATAGCTTTGTTATTGCTGTGTTTGGTGAGTGAAATTGTAATATGTAATCAAAAGCACCTATGCAATCAAAACTGACTGCAAGTCTGCACTGTTTCTGATAGATTGATTTTTAGAAAGAAATCTGTTCCTTGTGACAAGGCCATTTCAGTTGATAGACCCTTTGTGTAAGCATGTTGCGAGTGAAGTCTAAGTACAACTTCTTCTACTTTCCATTGTATAATTCTTTCGATTTCCTTCAGGATATAATTTGAGAGGGTGATTAGTCTAAATGATTTTGCGAAGCTGTAGTCGTCTTTTCCCAGTTTCGGCAAAAATACTAGTGCAGTGTGCAATATTTGCATGGAAGAGCAACAAGGCGCAGACCGATGTCCATCGCTCTCATATGAAAGAAACAAAGCCAATGAATGAAAAAGAGGCAAATTCCACTGTATATAGTATGTCCTTTATTTAACTTGGATGATTAAAAATTAAATAACGCTTATCAGATTCGGATAAAACAATTTCATTCCAAATAACTTTTTTTAAGAAGGAATTGAGATCACTGAAAATAAAATAGAAAAGCTAGCATAATGTCTAAAGAAGAGTAAAACTTTATTGATATATGATACTGCTGCATACTATTGCTCCTATTACTAAACTCTCCATACTCTTAAATGCCCATAAAGATAAGCCCTTAATAAATTAAACATAAAATACGAACATAAAAATAAAAAAAAAGATTTCATTAAAAAAATTGGCAAAGTTCGTATTACGTCATGTATTATATATATATATATATATATATGAATAAAAGAGGCCAATTGAGGGTTGTACATAGATACATACATGCATTTATACATGAATCTATATCTTTGTATTAAGAAAAACATCTTCAAATGAGATTTTTTTTTTACTTAGAATGTTCTTAGAAATATATAATTGATCAAGAAAATAAAAAAATAACTTTTTTTTAAAAAAATGTAATTTACTTCTTTTATTTTATCAAAAAAGAAGAAGAAATAAAGAGTAAGGAACAAACTGTGAAGCAAAGAGAAAGGGAGAGAGAAGGAGAAAAAGAGAGGGGCTTTAATAGCTTTTTATATTAATACTGAAATAAATTTCATTTTATTTTTCTCTGTCGAAATCTTCCAAGAAATAAATGATTTTGAGTAATTTAGATAATTAAAAATATATGTGTAATATGTATGTTATACAGAGAGAGAGAGAGGATGAGAAGAGAGGAAAGGAAGCTGAGATGGGTAGTAGTTAACTAGTGAATCTTCTTGACTATACAAGACAGATATTCAAATTGTCCCTGATTAATTGACTTTCAATGGATGGCCCTGTTTTTTTCATTACTCCAATTCAAATTGTAGAGACTTTTATCAATACATCTTCATCCAAAAGGCATGAACATGTGTCCCTTTTAGAGGTTAAAATCTGAATTTAATCGACATAGAGAAATAGAACTGAAAAGTTTTGAGAGGGTTATTTTTCCAAAATAGAATTTGCCTTGAGGTGTTTATTTTTTGGGAGTCAATTCTCTTTGAATCACTATATCTTAACAAATCATAATAACAATGACTCAATAATAGTTTTGCTTCAAAAACCATTCAATATTTTATTTTCTGATCCTTTGTAAATCATTTAATATAGAGATTAGACTTACTTTCTTCAGTATTAAATTTGTAAATCTTAAACTTTAAACACATTTTATTAAATTAAATACATGTAAAATGCGATAAATTGTAAACATATAATAGGAAGGACTGTTGAGAGTAAGTCTTTGACATCTAAGCACAAACAAGTTATAAAGAGTACCATAATTTCGAAATTATGAATTTGACTTTTATTTAAGTATATGGAAAGACTCTTGAGGAAAGTGTCTCTCTAAAATCCAATTCTTCATTGACTCTAAGCATTATTACCATTATACTAAATAAAAGACGGTTCTCCTATAAAAACGATTCCAATGCTCTATGGCTGAAATAACTTTTACTTTTTTTTTACTTCACTTTGTTTTAGTTTTTATAACTCTAAGAGTTTTTAATTGATTGGGGCAGAAAGTAAATGATAATAATAACACTGGTCAACAGCCAAAAATCCTAAGGGGTATAAGTATAATAAAAGTTGTTCAATTTTGCACACTGATTTCAAATCTGTAATCTTTTCTTTCGAGAGTCCGACAGTTTTCGATACATTGCTCCCAACTTTTTGAGCAAATTTGGCCCATTTTCCAAGTTCAACTTCAATTTAAGCCTAGAAGGATATTCATTTTGTAAATTAAAAAATAATGATCCGCTAGTGTATTTAATGCAAATTCCATTTCCAGTCTTTCTTATGACCTAAGGGGAGTAGGGTGCCGGAGTAGGCCCAAAAGTCGATGAAATCCTTTGTACTTAAATAACTCCTTGAATATTGCATGAAATGGATTAATAAGGAATGCATTAAAGAGCTTAGACCCACAGCTTTCAAACAAGATGTCAAGCGCCCGATAAGAGCCTTTAACTTTGAAGAAATTGTCCATCAATGTGTGTAAATTTTCATCCAATTTTTAGCAAAAATGCGCTAGAAATTTAAGACTCACGGTAGATCTAATAAAAAACAAGTGCTATACACAGTAGTAGTAGCGCGTAGAAGAGACTCTAACATCCGCTGAAGATAACCAAATTCAAAAACATGGATCTCTTATTTATTGAAAAGGCAACCCCGAGGAAAGAGTGGGATCGCAGGGCCATGGATATCCAATGAAAGGAATAGTGTTCCTTGATGAGTAAACATAGGGTCTTTATGAAGAGTGTCTCATCACCCGGCATCCCTTCATCATCATGGATATGAACGGAACTGCTTTGAGGAATGCTGGATCGATTAGTTCCGTCGGACTCTCGAAAAAAAGAATTACAGATTTGAAATCAGTGTGCAAAACTGATACCTGTGATATTGGTCTAACATAGCAATAAAAAGTGCCAAAAAATTAAAGACTCTTATAATAACTTGTTATTTGTTTAGTTCACTTACCTTTGCTTTACCTTGATTCCAACAATTATAGTGTTTGTATAATTGCTTTAATGAAATTTCCAAAGGGAATCAAAATAAAGGAAGCTTTTGATTCAGTGTATTTCCCATGGAAACGGCGTGAATGCAAATTCTCACTCAAAATAATTACTAATTATTATAATGATAGGCATACATATATGTATATATTTTTATTATTTACTTTTTTATTTTTCCATAATAATAATAACAATAACAATAATTATTTTTGTACATTAAATGGTGAGTACGTGCCGTTCCTTCTTCAGGTATTTACATTACGCATAAATAACCCTAATTAGTTTTGTCATAATCGAGGGCTAAAATTGATTAAACAAATATATGTACATACGTAAATATATGTATATATATATATATATATATATATATATATATATATATATATATATATGTATTTCTACGTATGTCGTAGCAACTGAGAGCTGAGCAGTCAAGTAAATCACAAACATAATTTAAATCTACCTAATTGCATTTTGAATTGTGGTTTTTACATATTATATACATTCCTGACTCTTCCATGAGTCTTATTTTAATTTAATTTGCAAGGGTTGGTTGTATCAGTTCTCAACATCCATTTTGTGTTCGTAAATATCAATTAAAATCCAACAAATACTAATAATTCAAGGCGTGGTGAAAGAATAATTAATACGAACAACAACCAAAGTTTAGGGTCTCAATAACATATACATATAATTTGTTATTAGTACATATTTTGAAAACATTAAATTTATATTTTTGATAAGAATTTCTATGAAATATTAATTACTTACTTTATCGAGCTCATTACTCTTGATAAAGTTGTGTTAAATATACTAAGTAATAGCTTATATTACACGTGCACATCACATTAAAAAAGAAAATAGTTTGAGAACAAATGATAAGAGCAGAGGAAAAGAATGAACTAAATAAGAATGGATCAATTGATTGATAATCACCAAACCTTATTAAAAATTATAAAAGAAACGAATAATTCCAAAAAAAAAGACATTAACACTACATTAAAAGAATTATTAAAATTAATTATTCTGACTAGACGTTTTAGGAGCAGACTAGAAAGAGCCAGAGATTAAATGTAATTAAAATGAAATTACAAATAGTCTAATAAAATTTGAGGTCCATAAAATCCTAGTACAATAACCAAGGCTAAAAAAGAAATTAACAGATTTGAAAATGTCGTCTCTAATTTTCGAAAGATGGTTGTACTTAATGTCAGCCAAAAGATCGATTGTGTCTGAGGGGGCCACAAAAATTCTAAAATATAAAGTTTACATTGTGTGTCTGGGAGACACCAGGGATGGATAATCCAGAGTCCTAATTGTAAAACACTGTGTCATAGCCATGTTCTAAGTTCAATCCTGCCTTTTGGGATCGATAAATGAATAGAGATTTGATAATTGCTGATAAGTATAATCGCTACAAAAAAGTGTTTATTTTTAATCTGCAAAATAATTTAATTTCTATCAATACTTTTTTTTCTCTATTTTGATGACTTAAACGTCATCAGTTGATAAGGGTTAATACTCACTGATCTGTTGTCCCTCAAATCAGGAAGTTCTATTATAAATCAGGAGTGATCACCTTATTATAGTGTTTTTTTCGGCTGAAACGGCAAATCTAAATATATGAATAGGAGGGCATGAAATAATATAAAAAAATGAAGGAAAGTCTAATTTTAAATTTGTATATCATGAGTTGAACACTTTGATTATCTTTAGTGTTTCTGTTGATGGTTGAATTCAATATTTTTTTTTAAAGGGATTAATCATATTCAAATATATATTTCTACTATATATAATTTCTACCAAGCATCATTTATTTTATTAATGTAAATTAATATTACGAATAATGAAAATAATTTTGAGGATACTATCCATTAATATATAAAAAAAGAGGTGTGTCTGTCTTTTCGTTATGAACTCCCAAATTGCTAAACTAATATGGCTGAAATTTTGTACACTTAAAGATTCACATTTCTTTACAGATTTTCAACTTTAGTGCTTTTCGGAACTTGTGACTGTTGGTAGAATATGGCTACTTGTGGGATTCGAGATACTCCTCCTGGCCCGAGTGATCATGGGATATCATTCAGTGAGCATAGTTAGATGGGGTATTGTATACATAAAGGGCAAATGTAATGTAGCTGTTTATATCCAAGTATTTACATAGTTTGTTGTATTTGGAATGTTGCATCAGATGCAAGAGAAATGATTAGGTAGCAACTTTTTACATGAAATTTTGATACATTTCTGATTAGAGGGAACATATCTTCTTTTTTTGATCTGTGCCTTTTCCTCGTTTGAATAAATTCTGGACAATGCCAGACAAGTGCTAAATAAATGCATCTAAACAATAGTGTATTGAAGAAAAAAAAAACATTTGCTTCATGATTATCTATGTTAAAAAAAAAGTGGGCGAGTAAAAAGAATGATAACTCCTGATTTATTAATTAATTAATTATTATAGATAGGGATGTATTGTAACGTCTACTCTATAATTTCAAGTAAACGTGCCTTTTTGTTTCTCTTTAAATTTATTTATTTACTCATGGGTACCATACGGTAATTCCAACGCCTTGTAAAATTTATCATCTTTAATTATAAAACTTCCTACTCATAGTTACTGCATTTTGTGTGACACTACCTAAAGGCACTCACCCAGATTCCAGCAATTCTCGCATCTCTAAGAATGCACGATACATATTATGTAGTTATCTATATGCTACTCTACGTGTGTAACTACATGATGGATTCATGATGACACCACTGACCCATATTTAATGATGTTATTGAGCAAAGTTTGTTGTATGAGATATCTTTGACGTACAATTCAAAACCGAACTTAAGATTTAAGACAGAACGTCAAAGTATTTGGACGAATTGCTACCCACACCCCATGACTTTATACAAATGTTACGAAAATGTCCTTTCTCTCCCTCGTTTATATGCATACACATATTCCAAATGTAATCTAATATTTGTATTTGTATGTAAGGGGAAAAAAATAAGAAGAAGAAGAACAAACGTTCTCAAGGAATGACATAAAAATTTGTCAAAAAGTAGGGAAAATCTTTTATCTCTTTGTGATATATATATATATATATATACTTACATATATACCTATGTATATTATACAGTCCACATTTATCCATGGTGATAATAAATGCTCCCCCTATAAGAACGGGCCTCACAGTGGTAGGTGGATTTCTTCCTTCTTGCTTTTTTTCTTCTTATTTTTTTATCAACAAATTTTGAAGGGAGTGAAAAAGCAAAGAAATAAGAAATGGATAAGATCTTTTACATAGGTATATATATATATATTATATTTGAAAGTTAATTTAAAGAGAGAGAGAGAGCAGGATGGGCAGTTGTGTTGGACTTTTCATTTTATTTTTGTAGGAAGCAATTTTGATTAGTATTTGTGATAGAAAAAGATTTATTTGATATTACTACGTCTGATGGCTTGATTTATTTTTTTACTTTGTTTGTTTTCATACTCTAAAAGTAAAGAGAGATTTGAATGAAAGATTATGCATTTTGCTTCTTCCATGATTTGAAATTATTATTATAATATTATATCCGTCTATTTCTATGACCGAAAAGGTTAAAAGTGCATTATCATGGTTGATAAAACGCGCACAAAGGATTCACATGACAGTGTAAAAAAATCTCCAGGCATCCATTACTCTGAACTAAAGGATAAAAAATATATTTTTAACTTTTTCTGGAGATGCTTTAATGGAAAAGAAATGAGTGTCCATGATCAATATTGAATTAAACTTTGTACTTGAATCACACGAAACAAAGGCCGTTATTCTATGACTTCAATTATTAGAAGGCTTTTCACATTTGTATGTATGGGGTGGGGTGGGGGGAGGGCTGTAATTGATTTTCAAATACTAGTAGCTTATCGTTTATAATTAAGTTTATCACTAAGAATCCCTCTATCGCATAGAATGGAGATATAATCCTTTGTGGGTTAATATTATTATCAACCAAAGACATTAATTGGATTAAATGTCAATTATACCTGCATAAAAAATAAGAATTCTGATGAGAGCTGATCCATATGCCATTTTGGGGATATAGGTATGACAAGACCGATTCTTATTTGAGAAGGAAAAAAATTATCTTTTTCTTATTCAAATTGACCCTTCAAAATCATACAAAAGCCACAGTCCATCAGGGCACTCTGTCATTTCATGATTTTTATCATCATTATGCATAGCAAAGTAGCTCAGTACCAAGATTTTAGAGTCTCTTAGAGAGTTTCTTCTAAGAGCCCAACCATAAAGGACGTCTGCGACTAGGAGGAGAAGCAGGTTTCGTAAAAAGACGACGTCGGTGATGTCAAAAATGTTAGAAAGGGGGCATCCAAAGACAATATTTGACGATAGCAGAAGAGGAGGAGGGCTGAAAAATATCTTAAAAGCTGACGATGTCATTTAATAATGTCCCTTAGGAATTTTCAAACTGGGAATTCAAGGATAAGTTCGACTCATATATTAAAGTCATTTTTTTAATTTTTCCATAAAAAAAGTATCAAATAATTTTCAAAAATCATGACAGTCATAAGATTTACAAGTAATTACAATAACTTAAATTGACTATCAGTGTCAAAGATATTAAGTAAGTGTGAAGACTGATTTGACTACACCTGGCTTTTGAAGAGTTAAGTTAATTCAAAACTTACGGACTTGTTTTAACAAATCGTTGATTTTGTTTCTATTTGTTTCTATATATAAGTAAAATAATATTCGTAATTATGTTTCACTATTCAACAAAATTTGATCTCTTTTTGTTCACAAGCTGAAAGGGTTGATTTATTTGTCGAATAACCAGAATATGGAATTTTTAAATTAAAAATTGAGTATTTTTCTCAAATTCAGAACCAGAAACAAAAAAAATATGTTGAAAGCTTAGTCTGAGTTTTGAATATGCAGAAAAAAAAAGTATAAGCAATCATGAAGCCACAAAAGCAAAACTTTCAATTTCCATTATTTGTGTTATTCAAAAATAAAGCAAATATAAAATAACAAGTCAAACCTGAGTACTAAAATGTTGTTGCATAGATGTTGTTTATCCATTATTCTCAATATACCGATTATAAATCAGTTCATTTAATCGGCTACCCGATATTATTGACGGGCCCTTTTTAAATCTTATGCCCACACACATAATATCAAAATACATATGTCAAGCCATATACTTGTGGGGTTTATAAATGTAACTCTGAATTTAGGGATTGGTGTGCAGACAAAACGTCAAATTACAAAATATAAAATGAAGCTCAAAAATGATTTAATTGATATTGTATTAGTATTATCATAGCTTTTTCTGTTCAATAAGAATAGATTTGTCTTGGGCAGCCTCCTTCGGAACGGGGCGTATTTGTCCTATATTATAAAGTATATAAAGTATCTTTAAAACAAGAACTACACACATCATATGCTTTTGAATATGTGTTATGAAAGAAATCCGTTGTTGTTTTTTGTTTGTTGGAAAGTTTTAAGAGCTCCTACTCTAGAGATTATTCATACCTTTTCCCCATATACCCTTCACTCGTATCTACATAAATGACTACACCATTGCATAGGTCAAATACAATTTGGAATTAAAAAAGTTTTAAAATCAAAGAAAACTCTGACACAAAGGAACTTAGAGAGCAATTTGTATATTCAAAAATATCAAACTCTCTCTGGACCTCTGGTAGGGTGGCAGAAAGCCTTTTTGTTTCAGAGTTCATTTCAAAACATCCTTCCATATTTTGTAATTCGATGCTTTGTTCTACTTAGTTTATTTATGTGCTTTGCTAAGGTGTTCATTCAAACTGTTCTTTTTTGTGTTAGCTATACTATATCTATGGGTAGACTTCATTAACTTTACCTTTTCCAATGAGCATTGCTCATTTTTTTTTTGTCTAATTAAATTAAGACTTTTTGTTATTATTTTTATTATTGTTGTTGTTGTTTTTATCTTCTTCTTTTTTTTAATTTTCCAATTATAACTATTTTTTCCCCCTCTTTATATTAAGGAGTCATTAGAAAAAGATCTACTATTTTTTTTAATTAAGAGAAAGAAGCAAAAAAGAAAATGGGGGAAAGGAAGAGAAGAGGGGGGAGGGGGGGAACTGAAGAGCTTCTTGACTTGTTAACAAGGATGTTATATATATATATATAGCATATAGGTATAAAAAGTCAACAAAATTCAAGATTCTAACTCAAGTAAACAAAGTAAATAGAAGTTCCTTCTTTTTTTTTTTCTTTCCTTCCCTGTGGTTTTCCCCTCTTTCTTGGTATTTAAAACAAAAAAAGTAAAGTAAAAGTTTGTTACACAATTAATTAAAGGTTTTCAAATCCTTTGAGGAGTTCAATCACAAATTATATATATTTATTTAATAACAATGATCATACCTTAGCTAGTCCCTAGCAATATGATAGAATCCATGATACTAATGAGTTTTTTTTTTGTTCATATTCAAGATGAAGCCATTGCTCTTCTTTTTTTTTACATTATGAAGAAAATAATAGCAACTGTACATACAGCATATGAAAAATAAAAGATCCAAAAACTACACGAAGGATGCTGAAAAGTGAACGTAGCAGAGAGTGGCATATACTTTATATCTAGGTTCTTCGTGAATACCTTTGAAAAAATTAACTACCTCGGAAATAAAAATTCCAATGAGCAATAATTTTCCAACTTTATTAGATGTCCACATGATCACGTCATTTCTAGAAATTAGGCAAAGATGTACTTTTAACTACCTTTATACTATTTGGAAATCATTAACTCAGATTCCAAATATTAGCATATCAAAATATTCAAATCAGGGAATAGTAACATGATTTATAAATACTCAATAATTAGGTTCTATATTAAAGTCCTTGTAGCAAATTTTCCTGTCACGGATGAGGAGTATCAAGAGACAAAAGAAATTTGTAAAATTTCACACATTGAGGCTCATAAATTCAAACCTAATACATAAACTAGTAAGCTGTTTGCACCATAAGTATTGAGCTGATCAATAGAACAAAGTTGATTTGAATAATATATACAAATGAAAAATGGGTACCTTGTGAAGAAGAATCGTGATGTTTGTTTTAACAGCATGCACTTTAGTAATTGAGCAAGACATAATCAGCGGATTAAGAGTGGATTTGATGACTTTTAATCCACATGAAAAAGAGAGAAGAGGCAACTTTCTTTGTAAGAAATATGCCCTAACGAAAGACTATGAAATATATCATATAAGGCTCACTCTGATTGACTGCTTGAGGCTGAAAATTAGTTTGATTAAATAAAGATGAAGCATCTGAGGAGACCTTAGACTATATGACGATGAACAAGACTCTACAAATTCAATCTTTTGTTGGTATAACAAAATAAGCAATCATTTACAAAAAGTAAAGAAAAATTTTAATTAATTATCAATATACATGTAAAGCTGCTATCTTAAAATTGACTTGAGACCTCATTGCTCAATTGATGAAAGAGATGAATGCTCACTAGACGTATACCAGAAAAGAACCGCTCTCTGCTATTAATCTACTTACTAAAACCATGAAGAAAACTAGGCCTGCAGGAGGGAATGAATACATATATGTATCTATACATTAGAATAATTCCCTTAGAACTATAATCAAATATGAATTTGAATATGAATATGAACTGTTGATAACCCTGCCCCATTTAGTCATGAGTTTTAAATTCATTTCCCAATTTACAATAGATTTTAGATAATTATATTTAGAAAGGACAAAAAAGTGAGTTAAGGAATACTTGTGCTAATCACTTTCCCCGAATTTTTAAAATTATTTATTTATATCAGAGTGAAATATTTAATTTGAATCCTTATTTTCTCTCGTTTAAACTTAAAAGAGTAAGTGTTTTAAAACATGCTTTTTAAGATTATCTAGAGGCTACTATAATGGATAAATGAAATTAAATGTAGGCCTTTACATTTTTTTTGTAGATTATGCGGGCCTTTCACTACTAACAAATCTTTTAATGAGTCTTTTTGTCCATCTTTATAAATAGGGTATTTTTTTTTTTCAAAATAAAAGCATTAATCCTTTTTTTTGCTTCTTCTTATAATCATGTACTAACTCCTTTGTCAAAGATTATGAAATGCAGAAAAAAAAAATAAAGAAAAAAGACCAAGATTCCATTCCCCCCCCCCCCCCCACCTCCCCTCCAAAAAAATGGCATAATAATGTAACTAATACGCATAAACGAATATCATATTTCAAATAAATCATAGTTTCATTGACAATTTATTATTCGAATTATAACACATCATATTTTTCGACCCTTTGCTTTTCTAATATGAATAAATGAACGAAAATACAGATATTATGTAAATAATATACATACAGAGGGGGGGGGGGGGAACTTCTTAGCATTCACTTTTTTGAGAGTATCAGACTCTCATTCAAATTATAAGACTTTCAAATGCATTTTTTATACATACATATTTATTAAGTTCATACATAATATCGTAATAACTAAGATCAGTCAATATTGAAGCCTTCAGCTCGAATGACGTCCTTCATCAAGGGTCCAATAGTAGCAGAGATGTTAGTGACGTATCTATTTCATGTTCAAGGAGTCTCTAATCTCAACAATTCGGTGCTTAAAGGAGCCACATGTTAGGTGAATGGCTCCTACCCTTGGTATTTTTCTACAAAGACACTCCAGAAGATTAAGATCATGAAGGTCAAACTATTCTAATGTGAGTATCGTAGTAGGAGGAGTATATGTAATGAAACTTTTTGAAAAAGAAAAACAATGATTAGAACACGCAACCTCTTATATATTCTTATATAGCTACTACTAAAATCACACAAATAATTATTGTTCTTACAAAGCATAATTACCTCATTTGCTCTCAGACGTAAATTTTTATTCTTCAGTAATATACTTTTTTTCTTCTTTTTTGTTTTACTTTTAATTGCAATAAAACTGCAATTTTGTTTATAGAGAAATGTTTTCTCTTGTTTGTGTTTGTTTTTTTTAGAAGAAATGAAGGAAGTGCAATCTTTTGATAGTAATAATTATCAAGTAAATTAATTCAAGTTGATTATCTTTGTTTCTTCATTCATACCTAAGTACACAACATGTATGTTATTACATGTACTTTATTTTTAGAGTGATTTATATACTAAAAAGTATTTATATACTATAAGGTTTATTAATAAATAATTATAAACTTCCATTATTTGTTCAACATTCATATATCTAAAGAAATATATGCATATCTAATCAAAAAAACAAACATACGGTAGAGTTTACATGAGAGGTACAACCCTTTTGTAGTGAACATTATTTTTTTCATTGTTCATTTTGTTGTGTAAATTAATGAAAAATTGACTTTATATGATTACATCAGTTATATTAGGCCTATTTTACCCATTTCTATTAACAGCATTAATTATGCTGTCTTATGTTTTTTATGAGAGAAGGTTTAATGTAAAGAAAAGTCAACGTTAGTAGAACTAATATTTGGAAAATAATTTTGAAACTAATTAAATCTAGTTCAGTATCTATTTTATCTTTTTAATATGAAAAAATAACTATTATCGTTGATAATACAAGAAATAAATTTTACATTCTTTTGACCCCTTTTTTTGGGGTGACAACTGTTTGAAATTGGTATCTATAAAAAAAACCCTAAGTATATATTAACTATGTACCAAGATAATTTTTAACCATCTAAACAGATCTAATTAACAGTAGTTTGTAACATTTGCCATTAAATTTTGTTGAACATGAAATTTTGATTGAGAATGTAGTTTTAAACTTTGTCAATTAGTTAATTTACCTATTAAAGTCTCTCTTTTGATATTATAATTTGATTCATTATATAGAAATTCTCTATTTACCATGAGAATCAACATTGATAATATTTTTCAGTATCTATTTTAAAAATAAATAAAAATTAATGACAATTAATTTATTCAAAAAAATATATACATAGATATAGTTATATAAGTTATTTAATTTTACAAATTCAATATTTAGAAAGATCTCCACGGGTTCAAGCTGTTTTTTCGGTGAAATTTCTGAATGATGAACATCCTTCACGCTGAGTTTTATGCAAATAAAACAAAGCCAAAGAACTTTCCAAAGAACGTTGAACTTATATACGTTGACTTACCGAAATTTTTACTAATTTGCTGGGTTCGGAAATAGAGACTTCAATCTATGTATAATATAGTTATAAACTATATTTCTATGTTTCTTTTTTATTAATAACTTATTTAAAATAACTGCCGCCGTTAGCCATTATGCTCGATAAACGAGTTTGGAATGAGCAGCATGCTGTATAGTTGTGCTAACTGAGAAGTTTCTCTCAGACTTCTTCGATGACTTGGCCGAATAATTCCAAATTCTGAATATGAATATTAACCTTCTGGACAACTCTGGACAACCCAACAGATCTGGACTTGAAGGAGGCGATAGTGGTTTGCCCCCTAATGGAAGTCTTTTTTTTTTAACCATTCTTGAATATTTCCACGAGTATGAATTGGAGCTCCCTCTTGCTGAACCTGGTATTGGTATTTTTGACAAAAATGAGCTGGAATTGAGTTTATGTCAATCAAATTGCAGATAGATTGATTAAGCACCAATCTTAAAACATTTAAAACATATGAATAGCCCAGTATATATCAGCAGAAAAGGAGGACAACTTTCTGAGAAATAGTTATCTACATAATTCATGATTTTACAAATTATTATTATTCATCAATATTTGATGCTTTTAGATTCATCGATAATTGTTGTACATGCGCCTGTATATAATCATGTAGGTACGTACATTATATGTAGCCATCAAAACTATCTGGGTCATGATAAGTAGGGTGGAGTGAGGTCGTGGGTGTTACTACATAAATATATATATATATATATATATATATATATATATATATTCACGCTGTAATTTTACAATTTTTTATTGATTTTCGATATGTTAACTACATGGGTGTATTGTAAGTGTTTTTAGCAATATAAAAAACCACACATGAATATGTAGGTCGGTAAAATGTTGAAGGCCATTCTTTTCAACTCGTCAAATCATCCAGTCCTTAATTGATACATAATAAGTAATAAGTAGGAGCAATAATATATAAATAATAAAAAAAATCAATCAAAGTAGCAAATACTTTAGTCATTATTATTAAGACACTTGACACTTCTTCAAGGAACTCCTTCAAAAGTAATCATCAATATATATAACTACTAATGCATTAAGAGATGTTGTAAAACCAAAACTACATATAGCCATCCATGACTTGTCAAAAAGCAAAGTAAACAAATTATTATTTATATGTATATGTGATTGCATATAGCTTATTCATCATCATATCAATGCATATAAGCTACATTGTATGTATTAAAGTAGTGAAAAAAAGAAAATACAAACAAGACGCCTATCTAATGACATTTTGCAACATACAATACATATTCATCATTGTATGTATGTATGTACCTCTGTAGAAAACAGTACTTGCAATTTATCATTTTTTATTATTATTTGTTTTTCTTAAATAAAAGAAAAAGTATTTTGAATATACCTACATTCGTAAATGTATATATATATATATATATATATAGGTATATATGCATATGGGAATTCTACTTTAAGATAAATGTATGTTTGGTTATGAAGTAAAATAAATAAGATTTTTTTATACATATATATATATATATATATTTATTTATAATGCAAAAGCTGATATGCCTTTGTTTACTTGTTTGGAATTTAATTGGATTGCAGGGAGAGAGGCAAAAGGTAAGGGGTAAGCAATGCTGCATCATTTCTAGCTATGTACACATTATAATTAAGATGCTCTATCATAGAAGTACGTACATACACTATGTACATTCTAGGGCTCTGAGATTGAATAGGTATAAAACTCAACAAAAGAAGACAAAGGGGAGATTATGTGTCCTTGATAATAATTAAAAAAGGGTATTCAAAAAATAGTTAGTGCCTCTGACAATTTGACATTTTACTATATTAAATCAAGCAGCGATTCTCTTATCTTTTTAGAGGGAAAGACATTGAAGTTCTTTGAGAGGGGGTTGGAAGGGTATGAGAATCAAAATTCATACCCATCGAAAGATCATATTATAACAGGGATTTCAATTTCACTTCATTAGGCATTTAATTAATTATTATGAGAGTAATCAAGCTAATGCAAAGTGATTGTAAGCTCAGGACTGTTTTCTTTTTTATTTATTTAGAATTTGAATAATGAGACTATTAGTCATCTTTTCAAGTACAAAAGATATTTATTTGAAGCATGAGATATAATTAATCTTTTGAACAAAGAATTAAAAAATTGAGTTGGACTATACATATATGGTATATGAGGCTGCGAGGAAAAACAAAAGTGACTTTGTATAAATGAAAAATAAAGCTAGGAAATATACTATCTAAAAATAGATAAACAGCATTTATTTTGCTAACTTAATATCACCTCTATGTGTAATTATTTTAATTCTCTCTAACCAGCAGAAAGTGCAAAAATATGATCATAATTGTGCATACTTATAGGAAATGAGGCCCATCTCCGTCACAAAATCTGGTCTACGACAAAATCACGAGAGGGTAGCTAACCCAATGGTACGTGTAGATGTTTAAAAGAGATTAAATGATTCTTTGGTCAAGAGATTCGTTTAAATTAACAAGCGGGAATAAATTAATGTATTAAAAATGAGAGTATGACATCACGAGCAGGAAAATAATGAGGGTGGAAAGATGACGTCATAAAACATCAAAATTGAATTTAATAGGCCTGATTTCCTTAGCAATGACCTAACTTTAACATGTATACATATTCACACTCAGAAGAGTATATATTATATCGATAAAAGCCAAGCTTGATTGACTATACCTTTAAAGCTCTTAAAATAAATCCACATTTCAACCCGGGATATATTTAATTAATTATCCTTTTAAGTTCCAGGTTAGTTGAGTTGTTGATCTAAACTAATTACTGCCTAACAAGAAATATTCATATGGTTTATTTAAACAGGTAAGAAATGTGTAGAAAAGGGGTATTTATCGATACAATTCCACTCATCTCTTATCAATCTACTCCCTTTCTAAAATAATATCTAATTAAAAGATAAAATCTTATGTATGTAGTCCATCTCAAAAACCGTCAGAACATGAAAAGGAAATACCAACAAATACTTCATACTCGAACAAAGTAAGTAATATTGATATACATATCATATTTTCTCAATGTTTTCCTTAAAGGAATCAGATAAATACATATTTATGAATAAACAATATTTCTTATCAGTTGTTTTTATTTCTCCCCCTCTCTCTGTTTCTTACACTCTATCAATACTATGTAAATATTATTTTATCATTAACATGATTATACCTATTAAGGTGTTCCTCCCCTCCCCCCCCCCCCTCCTGAGATCCCATTTTCTCAGGATTTATCCCTTACAAGAAATCCCTGATAAATTTCACATTCACTCATTTCATGCTGTAATTTATGAAATGAAAAGTAAATATATGTAGATATTGATTATTCACTTCAGATAAAGTTCTCGTGGACTTATAATGCTTTGTAAATATATGTGCTGTGCTCATTATCAAAATGTTTCGAAAAACATGATGTATGACTTTCAAAAACGCTTTTTTGTGTTCTTACATATTTTCTGGACCCTTTTATATATATATATATATATATATATATATATATATATATATATTATTGATGACAGATTTTGTTTATGGAATACAATTTTGATATTTGTATTTGGATCATAATTTATGTATTTAAATTATTTATTCTGATCTCTAGACTATCATAGATTTCAAAAAGGATATTTTGAAATCAAGTAATAATGGATAATGTTGTTATCAAATAATATTTATAGATACACAGATTTGTTTGTTTTTAATATCGGTATTTCATAAATTACAAATAGATATTCAAATATGTACACGAAAAGAAAATAATATTATCGTCAATTGTATTGAAATGGGTCTTAAATTTTATATATTATTTAAATAAGTTACTAATACTTACCTTGAAAAGAATCACTTTTTAGCACAAAAAATGATAAATATGTTAGAGAATTGTTGCACAGTGTATAGTGCGTTCCCCTTAATATCACCTTCAAAGTTGTCTGTTGACAGGATAAAATCATTATCAGATATTATTTAAACGAGTTCAGACTTAAATAGTATCCTCGGTTTTTCACCTAATCATGACATTGAACAAGGGTTTTATCTAAAAACCATGAAATGTGTATTATTAGAAAAGTCATTTTTTCAGGGCCATAAGTTTTTCAAAATCTTTACAACACAAAAAAAAAAATTATATTTTTACTTTGCAAGGGAAAAACTACAAAACATAACAATATCATTAAAGCGGTGTTGCTTTTTTCTTTTTCTTTTTTTTTAGACAGGTCTAATACTTTTAAGTAAATGTTAACTATTGTAAATGGCCAATTACCTCAAATAAGTTATTTTTGGTACAAATATCTTTCGAATAAAGTGAAACTTTTTGGATATTACTTTAATGTATATAGGTTTGAGTAAATATAGCTTAAAATTTCTGTTATCTTCTTAAAATATGTAATAAATTACTTATATTTCACAGTATCTAACCGACAGTTTCCTAGGAAATGAGAAATTCTGATACACATTTAAACAGAAAGAAATTTCTCGGACTGGAATAAATGTGCGACCAATTATCATATTATATCACTACTGATTCTATCTAACTGATAATGAAAGAAATGGAAGTATAAGCAAAGAGAACTGGAAGAACAAGAAAAGCAACGGCTAAATATCTTAGTCCTTGTTAAAGGTGTGTGCTCTTCCTCCTGTCTAATCAGACATAAATTAATTTTTATCATACCTGATGAAAGGAGCATGTCACTATGTATTTTCTGGGTATTTGTTAAGGAAAATAAATGGATCATTAAATTAACTTAAGAAAAAAATTATACTAAAAATTATCCAGTATTTTGAACTGAAGATTTTAATGAAAAGTGTATATTTTCCAATTCTAAAACCGTTTTTACATTTATATAAACATAGTTCTTAAAGAACGATGCACACTTGTCTACATAATCTTTTTATGTTTCATTAAAGCATTTTTGCTCATAGATTTAATTACAAAAGTAAATTAGAAATGGGATAAATATTAAAGAGTACATAAACGCTTATAGGGTAAAAGCATCGACTCACTGAAGAGAATAAAAGCTTTGTAATGTTTCAATATCAATTTTATTTTTCTTTCCTTTCTTTTTTCCAATCCAAAGTCATTTGTTCAATTTCTTCCTTACAATCATCCATGATTCAAATGATAATGTGGTCATTAGAATTATTAATTCATATAATGCCTATCATAACTCATTTCCCTTTGGTTTTTTTTCTTCTGTAAATCTGTATTATCCTTTCCTTGATAATAACTTGGAGGACTGATATTTAGTTCCATTCAGATTCCATTCAGAGCAGCTTTTCAAAGTGTTCAGAATGTTCACCTTAAGGAAAGTGCACAAGGAAAAATTTCACCGGGACTATAGCTAAGTTGAAAATTTATCACAATCAATTGAATAAGATGAAATTTTCGCTGGTAAAAAAGGTGCAGTGATCCTTCTTCCTCTAATGGCTTTTAAGCAATTAGTTGATTAAAACTTTTATATAAGCTCAAATTCATTCAATTTTCTTTAATCAATAATCAGGGGTTTATAATAATCTTTCTTGCTCCATTCACCTCCGAGGTAACAAATATTGCAGAATAATACCCTGAACTGTCCGAGTACTTAATTCCACCGGATTGTTCTAGACACAAGACATGAGTCAGTGCTACAAATTAAATATCATTCTTTTTGCAAGTAAATTTGTCAAATAAAAGAATCTTCAGTGGAAAAATCATACAATAGAGGAGAAACTCAAATTGAGCGAATCCGAATTAAATGGAGCACTCGATAAATTAGCCAAGCTGATCAAAATTCCAAGAGCTTCTGGTATCAGGTTATGAAAAAAATAAACATTGAGCAGGGACTTGAGAGGGTTCAAGCACAATGTGCGCATCTGGAACAAATTTCTTCTCATCTATCAAAATCAAGCCTTTTCCAGTTACTTTGTAATTAAGAATGCTTAGGATAAAAAACTTCTTTGTATTTCTTTGAACCGCTGAGTATGTACGTTTCTGCAAAGACGCCTGATAGTGAAAAAAATTGTAATAATTGAGTTGTTTCTCAATGCTTTCGAGAAAAGGACAATTGTTATATTTGATGAAATTGAAATTTTTAGACGAGTCAAGAAGTGAGAAGTCCTCAATTTGTCACTCCTCCTAGGGTGAGTGAACCTTTCTTTGAGCACTTTCAGATACTTTGTAGATTTTGAAAACCTGATACATATATCCTCTGTAGCTAATGAAGTCTAAGAGTTAGCTGGTCTATCTTTGCTAGAGTATGCCCAGTGTTTGTTAAAACTGCAATGACTGAGTGATTTATTTTCTCTAAACATAATTCATTATTTGAATGAAAATAACAAATGTAATTATCATTCATAAACTGGCAGCCAAATCAAACAAAGCAGCACAATTTTGAAAATTAGGAGATTTGTAACTTCAAATCAGATTCGAAAACTAATGTCTTAACTAGTCGTTAAAACCTTTTACATATATTTATGTAGAGATAATTATCTTGAAATCATTATGAAATCAATTTAATTCCCCCACGTACAATGTTTAGAAACCCACGACACATTACACATTATTTTCAGTAGTTGCACGAATGACTTTTTCAGCCTTTGTGTACAAAAGAGGCTGCAAAGATTGAAAAAGCATATATTTCTGTCGACAGATATTATATACATATTAAATACATGCATGTAGCATAATATGTCTTGGCCTTTAACAACTTCGTCATTAATCATGTTATTTATGTCTGTGTAAATAATGCCTCATATCGTTCAAAATGTTAAATTGAATAATTAATGGTATGAAAGGGATATCATTAATTATCCATGAATGTATTTTTGTTGTTATTATTATTATTATAAATAATAATAATAATAATAATAAATATAATAGCTCTAGTAATAATCTAAAATGCAATCTGCTTATTTGAGAGTCTTGTTTCTCATGGGAAATACTATAATATATGATTAATTGTCTTGATTTTCAACTAATAAAATGGACCTTGTACTCTGCTTATAGGCAGCGGGTATGTGTGTGCATGTAAAGCATGTATGTGGTAGGGTTGGGAATTTTGTAGAGAGGAATAACTAGGAATGTAAATAATATGCAAATGGGGTGTGTAAAATTTTAAAAAAATAGAAAATCATCAACCTGGTAACTCTGACAATTTGATAAATGTTGAGAGGGAAGCAGCTTCAGCTGTTATGACGTTTTACTGAGCCTCAAGCTGCTATTCTCCATTATATACATATACAAATGAAGACATCAATAATAAATAATAACATTATGTATGTATACCATAGATGAGAGGCAGAAAATTAACTCAAATTAATGTCAGGAAATTATATATTTTAACTATAATTATACGAGGACTTGAGCCCTTTTTGTTTACATTTTATTTGCTTTATTAACCTTAATGCATGTGAGATCTTTACAATCAAGTAGATGTTCTCCCCTCAGTAATAAAAGAAAAATGATAACAGCTTTGGAAAACAAAAAGTACTGTTCGAAGAGCCAACTCCACAAAATCTCGCACGCAGCATTTTGCATATTATTTACATTCCTAGGAATATCAGTTATAGGATAGGAAAAAGAAAAACAGTTGGTAGTCTAGTTCTTTTTTGAGTTTATATTCATTCGTTATTTGGTCGGTGAGAAGGACGCATTTACCTGATTAAATGAAGATTTCAAGATACATATCTATACGCCATTGCCATTGTGAGGGATGCAACTTTTGTAGAGGGCGAGGAGAAAAAGGAAGCAAGATTTAAGATACTATTGAATAAGCTGTCTGTTATAAGGTTTAATGAGGGTGGGGGGGGGGGGGAGAAGATGGTGCATTATTAGTATTACTACTCAAGAAAGGACCTTATATAATTGTTTAAAATAGAACTGGGCGGAGGGAGAATATTATAATTATCCATATATTATAATTTTATTATGCTCTTTAAACAAAATCTACAAAGAATGTTAACGGAAATTCTTTTGTTCTTCTATTCGAGGTAGATGTGTCCTCCACAACACTCTTTCTAAAAAAAACAAAAAAAAAGTACGAACCGTTTTTCATTTTTTGGATCATAAAACTGTTATTTTCTCAACAAAAGTCGCATCCCTTCGGTTATGTAACAAGTTGAATTGCATAGATACATATTATATGTATACATACATAGTTACGAAGCTTACTCAAAAGAAAGAAGAAAGGAATATGTTGGTAATTAGTGGGATTTGATATAAAATATTTATATATATATAGATATATGTATGTATGTATAATAAATAACGGGATCTCATATGAATCACAACATCATTAATCACAAAGTAAATCTCTTCTTTTTTGTTTTTTGTTTTTGGTTAAATGAGTAAAGAGCAATGAAGTAGTTGTAATAATAATGATAATATTATTTTCCCTCAAAATTTGAAGCACCACTACCACAAAAACAAGAAAAACAACAACAACAACAACATCAAGCATCATCAAGAGCCCCTTTTATTTTATTTTTTATAAAGAACCAATCAAGAGTTTGCAATTTGAATTGAATAGCAACTAGCATGAACCAAACAAGTATAACATACATATGTAACTAACTATATATATACATATATATTTACTTCTATTGTTAACTATATTTAATAATAATAATAATAATAATAATCAACCTTTAAGTGAGTCTATATCTTTAAACCAAACATATTATATTCTATTCCCTTAAAATGTTGGGATATATTTAATAATTGAATACGTATACATACATAGGTATTGAAAAGCCTCCAAGTTGATAATTCAATTTAGACTCACTCCGTCTCAACAAATGAACTTAACGAATTGTACATACTTAAAACAATACCCTTTTAATTGCAAGAGATAAGAATGAAATGCAATGTACCTTGTGTGTAGGAGGAACTCAACCTACATACATATGTATCTTTGTACAAATGAATTCATAATTATACGGCTTTATATTCTACTATGTAGATATTTACATTGTTTGCTTCCTCTGATTGGACTTTAATTTCCGTTTGTTTCCTTCTAAAGGAATAAAGGAGATCCTATTAGCATTGGGATTTTCTTAATAAAGGATTTGAAGCACGCTCCTCCCTTAATCTGAGTGTAATGGGGTAAAATATATATATATATATATATTCTTATTTGATTATCACAAATTAGATAAATAGAGATGGGATGAGTTACCATTGATCATACGCCTCAATTCTGGATTGTCGCATTTAATTCAAATCCTTCATATTTTATTTCCCAAAAGTTAGAGTTTTTAATAAGATTAGCAGACATTGTCATTTGAGAAAATATGTACATCTGGTTCCTAGATTTTCTGGGAAACTTCAGTAGATACGTCTTGTACTTAAGGAACAAATTTTGTTGTACTGGGAACAGGTAATGTGTTTTACGATGGATTAATATAATAAATAGATATTTTTATAATGATGTTGCATCCCTCACTCTAAAAGGCAAGTCCCTGGCTTCCATGTTCAGGTACTGAATTTATACATCATTCATAGGATCTCCTATGTTTCACAAGCCTTTAACATTATCCAGGTACAACAAAACTTCCTTAAATGTGACTATCTTTATTTTACGTATATTTTAGAGCCTTTATTAAATCTTGTAAGCCCTATCATAATTATTTTATCAGTTAACTACTGATGAGGCAGTACTTAAATTGGTTGTTATTTGTGAGATCACAAAAGGGGAATTATAAAGTTTTTGGTATAATCACAATTATAAATATATACATATATATATTAGAATTTTAGATTGTGTGCCCATCGGATACATGGATGAATAACCCAGCTATTCCAAGAACAAACCATCGTATCAGGCTCTAAATCCATGTTTGATAGTAGGGCAGTATCATATATGGGACAAACGCCTATATATAGTCTCTTTTTAGGTCATAATTTAAACAATGTATTTTGTAAGATTTTATTATCTAAATTTTATTTTATTATTAATATATCCCCAGATATAGGTTTTTTTGGATTTTTTAAGGAGCAGAATGCACAAAGTTTGTCCATTCTTCACAACCTAAATATTGAAGAAAAAATGTGTTACAAACGTCATACACCATAGTTGGTTAATTAAATTATTATTGATTAAATGATCGAAACAAGTGGTATTCAACCTGTGGCCCTCAAGAAAGAATGCGGCTCTTGAATATGTTTAGTGTAGACTTCTAAACAGTAGATCAATTTGAGACTGTCATGAATTACAATCATCACCTTTTTGCTCTTCTCTGCTAACTTTTTTATTATTAATATTTTTGTATGCTTTCAATTTTCGAAAGCACCTCATATTAATTGCATTTAGTTCCTTCACCCAGTACATACATTGTAATTTGTGATATTTATTAGTGCTCCAAACACCTAATTCTTGATATAGAGTAAAAACTAACTGTTAAGATATAAAAATAAATGTATATATTTATACTGCCAATGTGGCCCCTTATATGGAAAAAGGTTGAAGACACACCATATAAGGTACATAAGTCTAAAGTAAACATAGAACAAACTTTTCTTTATAATACATACATGAGTTTATTTTGTTCAAAATGATAGCCTAATTCCAAATGTTATCTACGAATTCTTTACCTTATCTTAAGGTCTTAGGGAAGGAAACAAAGTTCAATCACAGTCTTTGATTATTACATGTACATGAGATCATGTTCCAATAAAGATTTGACAACCCTTCCTTTCATTTCCGCTCCAATCTCTTTGAGAGAGCACGATCATCTATCCCATTTCAAAAACCAATATCTACATTATTAATTTCTAATTTGCTCAAATCATAAGAGCATCAAACTTATATAATACATATACATATATAGTGCGAGTCCCTTTGTTTGTTTGAACGAGCATTACGATCAGCCAGGAGGAATGAGGGCATGAGAAATTAAATTAAGGGTAACTTGACCCCAAAAAAAGGACACTGACTATGTCCTGTTGGTCTCTAAGGTTTTCTGAAGTCGACGGATTTTAAGATCAAAATGAAGACTTAAAAGTCCGTATTTGAGGTAGCTTATGAATTCAAAAGTTTCAGGATATGGTCGATTGAGCCCTCTGCAGAAGCTATCTTCAAAACACAGCACTGCCGGCCGCTGTCTTAAGGCTAGTATTGTAGTCAGCCAGGAGGATTAGGGGGCAGGGTGAAAAAAGATTAACTTGACACAGAAAAGGACATAGACTATGTTTTGTCAGCCTCTGGGGTCGCAAAGGTCGATCAAGGCTAATTTTTCGAACAAAATGCGATTTGAAGGCTTCAAAAGCCGAACTTGAAGTTGCCTGTTCAGTCAAATGTTTCAGGAAATGATTCGGATGAGGTCATCTGAGATTACTGAAGGCTGTTTTGATATTCCCATAAGTTCATTTACCCATTCTAATTTAATACCAATTTGTTTAATTTGTATTAAAACAGCGTACTGCAGACCGACGTTATAAGACTACTATAAATATATTTATAATGTGTAGTATTTAAAGCAATTTCTTAGTGTTAAATGCATAAATTTATGTATTTTGACGTTAAGATCTTGCATTTTACTCTTCTTTCTATCATTTTATAAACTACGTGATGTTCATCCAAGTTACAAAATATGGTTGTGTTTGTTGTTTCTCCCTATATCTAATAAACGAGCCAGTGAATGACAGTATATACTTTTAAAAGTTTCTTCTTCTTCTTCTTTTTTGAAACAATTCCAAGAAATTTTTTTCTTAAAACAATTCTTTATCCGGGATTAAAATATTTTGTAAGAGAGCGAAGCCAAAAAAAAAAGGGGGGAATTTGGGAAAATATTGGATTGACAAAAACCAATAATACGTGATTACTGACAGACTTATTTAATGACATATTAAATTGACAAGGACATGATGCTATCATGCATCAACAAACATACATATATATGTATATAAAATCCATTTTAAAGGCAAAAATTTAACAATAAACCTTCATTTGAAATTTCAAAAAGTGTATTTAACATACCGTATATACTCGCATATAAGCCGATCTTGCATATAAGCCGACCCTCTAAAACTGCTTTAAAAGGGCCAGTTTTTGCAAAACCCGCATATAAGCCGGCACTCAACTTATCTAATTTTACCCCATATTTTTGGTTCATAGAAATTTGTTACTGTAAAGATGTAAAATTCTTACTTTTATGTTGCATACTAAAGGAAATAGAAGAAATTATACATCTTGATATGAATAAAGAAATTTTTTTTTTGTTTTGTTCTATTTATTCACAAAAAACTATAACACTTCTGTTTATAATCTAACGTAGTGTTCTTACAAATAATTAGAAACCTTCAAAATCATTGTTCATTTTGTTTTATGCGCATATAAGCCGACCCCTGATTTCAGCATTGTATTTTATACTTATAAAATTGGCTTATATACGAGTATATACGGTACATAAATTCATTTTGTTGGTAACTAAGAATTAAATTAAGTCTGAATATACATACTTAAAAAAGTCAGTCTGCTATGACTCTGTTTTGACATTATGTATTATGTTAAAATTATACAAAAGTTACACAGTACATAAAAAGTTTGAGCGTTGCTTTAGTTGACATATCATACCTTATCATCAATGTTAATTAACGGCTTTACCCAAAGATATGTATTTGACAAATTTATGTCTATCTATGTCTAAAAGAGCTGGATATACATTTCTAGGATTTCTCATTTCACAGGAAATTGTTCTTCCAATAAATCCTAGGAAACCCATTCCTAAATTTTGGGATCCCGGGAAATGTGGGGATAAGATAGTTAATAATAAATACTATGAAATTTAAGTAATGTATTATATACTTTAAGAAAACATAAATTTTAAGTTAGTTTTACACAGAGGTACATTTGTGAAAGGTTCAAAAAATTTACATTATTGGAAAGATATTGTTACTAATCCCCAATTATAGGTATACGATTAATTATCATACTTGTTGAATTAAGTATATGCTTGTAAAGCATATTTGTAAGGCCCATTTTGTAGTAACAGTTCATTCTATAAAAATATGAAGCATCTCATACTCATAAATTAAGTCCATAAAACAAAAATGAAAATTGTCTTTTATAATTAAGAAAGAAAACATCATAAAGAATTCGAAACATTTTTGATGCTCCGTTAGACATCACTTGTAAAGGATAAATTATATATTAAAAACTTTATCTCAAGTGAATCATCAATAAACATTCAACTTTTCGAATTACGTAAAGAAAGCTTACGTCATAAAGTAAGGGAATTTCTCGTAGGTGTAAAACTCCGTGAAAACGGAAGGAATCCCCATTTCCTTCCTCAGCTGACACTTTCTTATACTAACAACAAAATGTGGTCCTCATGAAACCTCCCATTATCTGTGATCTTGATTTTGAACTCAATAAGGATATTATATATATATAATAGATAGGGCGCCCTTTTTTTTAGTTTTTTAATATTATGTATGTAATAATTATGGATATTTATATTGTTAAAATGTATCTTCATAATAACTCTACCCAAAATTAACAGTTGCCAACACAAATAATACAGAAGTTTAGATCAATAAGCTATATTACGTCTGGAGGGACACGTAACCAAGTGTGGGGAATAACATTATTTTTGATGAAAAATTATTGTTGGCAATTTAATTTAACGTTTGTACATTTATATATAAATAATATTTTGTCGTTGTTTTCATATCATAACACGTGGGTATTTCAAAGAATCATTCCATTTTGAGATCATCTTTTACATACTCAAAGATTGTTTCGAAGTCAATAAAAATATTTTCAACATAAAAATCCAATTTAATCTTCTTTTAAGGGTTTCTAAATAAAAATGCTCAGAAAAGTTATTGAACTTTTTGCTTAAGTTGATGAATCTGTCCTTTAGAATTAGTTAGCAATTTCAACTCTTTTATGTACAAGAATATCTAAATAGCAAATGATATATACTCAATTGTATAACTCTGAAATTTTTTTTCATCTAAATTGATGTTGTTTACCACATTGGGTTGCGTGCCTTTCCAGATGTAATATAACTTATTGGCTGGATACCATTTGTTTTTTTTTTCAAATTGTTCCTTTCCTTTTTATGAATCGAGGATGTGAGTGGACAAAAAAGCTCGACGTGAGACCGAAGGGTTGATATTTTGTTTATCACATGGGCGCAGTTGACACTGCAGAAGGGGGGGGGGGGGGGGGTATGTCCCCACCACAATTTGCTGCATATATAAAATTGTTATTATTATATATATGTATATAACTATCTTTCTATAATCACCCCCCCCCCCAACCAGTTTGAAAATCCTACATATATGCAAAGTTTCAAAAAATTGTCTATACTCCAAAGAATGTTTATTCATACTGTTCTCATGTAGAGAAAATCACTGTTTTTGGGGTGTTTTATGATCCTTTCCTATTACGACGACGGATGAGGGCTCAAAAAGTTTCTGCTCTGAGGTTCTAGAATATGAAGAAGCATCGACTTTGTCATCGGAATGAGATGTTCTGATGAGGGGAGTAGATTCTCCCATTACCTGAGGTTAATGAGATATAAAAAAGAAATGACCGAGCATCAGGCAAGATCCTCTAGACATATAAACCCTGTTTAGTTGATGCATAAATTTCTAGGAGTCATTCAGTAAATGAGTTGATAAAAATATTAATATTCTCGACTGAATATTTAGCAATCTCATGCTTTGTTGTTGTTTTTTGTTTTTGTATGACTCTGTCTGTCTCAAGATATAGGGCAAAAAGGGAATAAAAATATGTTATGAACATATTTTTATGAAGATAAAGGATGTAGGATCCTCATTTTGATCCAGTTGTACATATATGTACATACATAGTATGTAACTAGTTTGTACATATGATATGAAAGTAATATCATATTATTATATGTATATCTCAAGAGTACTGGAGAACACAAGAAAATAGATACATAGATACATATAGCTGAGAGGAGGCACCAAGTTATTCATATATCAAGTAAGATATTTGCAGTGTCCCATGCTTCTACATACATAAATGTGTGTGCATGCATAGAAACCCATGTGTGTAATTTGATAGTCTATTACAACATGAAGAAGAAACGAAGAAGAAGAAGAAGAAGAAGAGGAAAAATGCAGATATATTTACGCCACATGAATAACATTACATATATATACTTATTATAATATATTTATACATTCAAAATATATACTCACTAAATTAGTTATTTTAAAGGCTCTATGTTTGTTTCTTAATTAATAAATAAAACAAATGAATCCAAACTTCATAGTTTAATCTATTTTCTAATCCTTGAGGATCAAAAGCAAGCTATACAATCGCAAAAAAAAAAAAAAAAAAAACACGTACATAGAATTATAAAAGTCCAAGCCAAAAGTTAGAGAGTCCTGCTCCAACGGTTAAACCAATAATAATGGCAGCAACTAGGATTTCACCTCCCTTCATTTGTTCTTTTTGAACTGTGAGGGTCTTAGGACCAAACATCAAGCAAATATTGCCAATATATCCGTTCGTTAGAGAAAATAGGATGATGATGAAAATGAAAGCAATATCCGACTCAATATACACCTGAAAAAGGAAAGTGAGCATAATAAATTAGTTGTAAAGGTTCCGTGGTTATTCATTTCTTCATGTTTCTTCCGTGTTTTTTTAATTTATCAAAAATATCTAATATCTAATATATGTACTACTAGGAGCCAAAAATACCGGGAAATTTGAACTTTATCTTTTTTGTATGATTTGGATAGGGATAAAAGTTTTTGATTTGAAGTTGGCACTACTTCCGACACTTATTTTGTGACAATCTACACTTCAAAATATTAATTAGTGTTTGAGATACACGTCCTTTTGGGAACAGCTCAAATCGAATTTTTATTTTTTTAAAATGTCTCAAAGATGACTACTAAAATGCAATTTAGAGCAACGTTATTGAAACCAAAAAAGTCTAAATGAATATTCCAAATTGAAATTTTTTGAAATTTTGAGAATTTGTGGTTTATTTCTTGAGATACATAACCAAGAAAACCGACCATCCGATTTTTAACTTTAATAGTAAATCTAAACTCAGAAGTTATTGCTTTGTAATTATTGACATAATAAAAAATTTGTAACGGTTTCGGAAATTTGAAAAAACATTGGCGCATGTGCATTGTATGGGGAGGAGGGGGAGAGACTACTTTGAGGGGGATGAATATGAATTTTGATGATTAAAGAAAGATTTTTTAATTCCCGTTATTTTTTGTCCATAGATAATTAATATGAAAATTTCTTACGTCCGTGTAGTACCGTTTCTCTGGCTGAATATTACAGCAAAGGAATAAAGGAATGAAAATAATCCTGCTAATAGATGAAAATAAAAGGGTATATCCTCCCATGGGTGATGCATTTGGCCATTGAATCCAACCTGCTAAAAACCTACCAAAATAATCTCCTAGACTATACGTTAGGAAACTACCAATCGGAATGAAGTATTTGATATGCCATTCTGTTGCCTAAAATTATTTAAATAAACTGCACTAAGTTCATAATTATAATAAATATAATTTGTATTGAGATTTTACATTCTGTGGCTCAACCGTTGAGGATACAAGGGACGTCAGTGTAGGAAAAATGGATAGAGTAACAAGGAAATTGATAAAGGTAGCTAAGATCCAGGGCCAGAGCTTTTTCAAAATAAATATAATTTCGTTGAAATCATTGTCATGAATTGCGGTTCTTTCAATCATTTTTTCTTCAGTGGATGGATCCTCTCTGAAATTTTCCTCTGGATGAAAATACTTTATGGAACACATATATTTGAAAAAGAAAAACCAAACATTTCGAATATAGAATGACACAAAATTAAATTTACCTTATAAAAACGCGTTTTCGTCATCAGAACAATTAAAACCCCGCAAATGAATGTAAATATGGTTGCTAGGACAAAACAGATAAAAGCAGCTGTGTTATGATCAGCTCCAGCTGCAAGAAGGCCTATATTAACAGAGCAGGAGATGATTCCACCGATGGCCTGTCCTTGAGTTAAAGCATTCATATAGTTTGAGGGAAATGCGGCAGCAACTCCCCCCATGCCACCCTGTAGGAGAGACATCGCAGCATTCATAATCACTATGGTTGCAAGAGTGACGCCCAGAAACAGGCCTTGCCATGAGTCTGTGTTTATTTTAGCAAATATAACTGTCAATATGAGAAGAACGAATATTACACAGATGGACATGATCAATCGGGGAATTATGGGCACTTTTCGCCCACAAATAATTGTGAATAAGAGTCCAATTATATAAGGGACCATGGATGAGATGGATAAATATGAGCCCCAATGTACTTGAGTATCATTGAGTTCAACCGGTTTTTGATGAGAAAAATCGCTCTGAATGGATATGTTGGACTGTTGTTCCGGTATATCTCGGAATTTATACATCCAGTATTCATGTACTGAAATGTGTTTTAAAAAATATTCAATATTAAGTTATAACAATTGTTCTAAATTAAATATGTAGGTTCCAAATTGGGAAAAATACTGATTTTTGACATCTTTTTTTTTACCTGCTACCATCATATTCCAGGGTAGAAGAGTTGTAATACCAATCCATATCATAACAATGAAAATAAATCGATATGAATCCTTTGGATGTGATAACTTAGTCCTGGCCATGTTGATCCCTCTTCTCAATGATTTTTTCAAGATGAAAAAATAAACAAGGAGTTCAAAGTAACACTATGCAACTTTAAAGAGTAAATAATAAATAAATCGTTTGTCTTATCTGCAACTTCCAGCAGAGAGGGAATGAAACACCAAGGAAAATTTTTTTATAAAAAGATAGAAGGATTAAAGTCAATATTTGAGTTTTGATACAGTAATTATTATTACAACAGTTAAGGAAATTAACGGATTTCCAGTCTTCTTGTTTGTGACTTTTAGAGTCTCTGGGTACAGAAAATGAAATGATGCTGTTTAGTTCTACTTAAAAACAAAACAAAAAACAAATTTTGTAACTGGTTATGCAATACAAAAAGATAAATACATCAATTCTCCCCATTTAAATGTCGAATGATTCAATTTTTTTCAAATAAATTCCATGTTTATTAATACCTCGAGGTTCAAGGCTATGTTTGAATAAATTATAATTCATATTCATCACGTCTCGTATTTTGTCAAGAACTTGTAGTAACTCTTGAAATGTGATTGAATCACATTATTGATTCATTAACTTTTCATCATGGATCTGAAATTTGTTTGTTGCATTCATGAAAACAAGGGATTATACGTAATGGATAAATTGCGAATTCTGTAGAAATGAAAGTCAAACTCTCCAAGAAAGTTCTTTGAAAAACATTTTCTCACTAGAAAAACATTCTCGTCAATAGAATCGACTAAACTATCAACATTTAATAAAGAGAGTGTAATAACTTCAAAAAGTTTATAACTTATACTATATACATTAATTGTACCTATAAACTCTTCAACGGTATTGAACAATTACACATATACATATATACACGGTAGTGAAAACTGGAATATAGGTTTGATTTGAGCTCCCAAAACTTTTGAAATCATTTTCATTTTCATCTATAGTCTAGATTTTACGTTTCCAAACAGGGAACTTTTATAGTTTTTGAGAAAATTAGGGTTTTATCGTGTTTTTTTGCTAACGTTAAGAAAAAGTTCAAGGATGAATTACGGTATTCTGTCAGTTTTTTAATTTTCTATAATTTAAAAAAAAATTTAACAGTATGACAAATATACATCTCAGATATTTACTTGTTAAATTTTTTTTTTTAAATTATAGAAAATTAAAAAACTGACAGTAAATTTTTTGACTTCCCTGAGGGAAATTTGTAGTCAAAAAAGTATGTCTTTTACTAGAAATCAAAAAACAAACTCAAATTATTGTCCATCACACTAAAATGTAATATAACAATATCAACAAAAAATATCTTATAGTCTGTACGTAAAAATAAGTATCTTTTCATTAAAAATGGAAATACAAATACTGAAAGAGAGGAAATGCACCGCGTATAACGAGCATAAAACTTGATGTTTTAGGGCTTATAACGGACTATTCAACAATTGATAACTAATATCTAGGATAGCTTATACATATTTTACCTAAAATTAAAATAATAATCCTTATTTATACTTTTTTGAAAAATCCAAATAAAGTTACTTGAATTTACTAAATCAACTAATAAATTTAAACTCAACACCCTGTTTTACATCAGTTAAAATTGGAGTTTTTCTTTTATACTTCTAAATTTTTATTTCCCAAGTATTAAGTATGTACTTAATAATATTAAAATAATGAAGGCTGTTTTGATGGTCACAAATAAGCTTTCAAACGGTATGCCGCAAACCTCCGTTTTAAGACCTCTATCTTATAAAATAAGATACCCTTTCTTAAAAATGAATTGAAATTTTGTAAATACTCTCTAACTCAAAATTAAATTCAAATTAAAGCCTATAAGGAAAAAGGCATGTTCTTTAAAAAAGAAATTATGATATAATCCTATAAATATCCAGGTATACTCATAAAATACTTTGCATTTTTTAAATTTGACGAGAAAGGTCTTTATAAGTATGATAAATTCAAACATGAATTTATCAATGGAAACCCTTTAACTGAACTTGATAAATTATAAAATCTTTAAACTTCTTGTAAAACAATTTTGTATTTTCTGCATGTGTTATATAATGAGTCCTAAAAATTCTGCAGATTTGTTCTTCCTTAAATTTTTTTGCAAGGTCTAGCATAATTCATCAGAAGTTTCATCATACCAACCTTTTTTTATGGATCAAATTATGGGTTTTTTACGTGTTTATGGAGCATAAAAAGGTATGTAATTTCTAGGATATTAATGAGAGAGTTTTACAACATGGATATATATATATATAGGTTTCTTAAACTACTTACCATATACATATAATGACATAAAGAGTTTGCAAATGCTATGAGCAAAGTTACAAAAAGTAAGTATTATGAAGCAGTGATTTTTAGTCGCATAGCCTCCTTCAATAATAAATATTATGTCACAGCATTATTCAAATAATATGAAAATGTACACTTTTTTCTTTCATCAGCTATTGAGTTTTCTAAAACTCTTATCTCATATAAATAGGGACGATACTTTTGTTCACAATAATGTATTTGTGTGATTAAAACTGTGATTTTGTTTGGTATATGTATATTAATTTAATAATATGGAGAAATTTGTAAAAGAGAGATGGAAAGTGGCTGTTGTGTACATGAGTCGAAACCAGCTGATGCCCTATCTGGAGTATGTGCTCTGGAATTCTCTCCCCCCCCCCCTCTATGTCCCCTATTCCTCACAAACAAATCTAATTTTTCAGACGAATTAATTCCTATTGGCCTTGCAGTACTACTTTGGGGAGCCACAGATTACTGGCCTTCATGGGGCATTCAAAATCTTATTTAATTGGATTCACCCTCCATACCTCCAGACAATCTTTCGCAAGTGCACTCAGCTCTTTCTTCTTCATTCCCCGAAGAGACACTTTAGTTTCTTCCAACTCAAACGATTTTTTTAGCCCGGCTAGGGTGAGTTGAGACATTAATCCTGTTGTCTCTGTTGTGTCTTAGTACACATATATTTTCACTTTTAGAGATTTATAATCCTAATCTTATATCACAATTACATATAATTACTCTAAAAAGAGTATTCAGTTACATGTGCATGAGTTTGAGTCAAGGTGTAGTCACAGCAGGGATGTACTCCTGAGCACAACCTCCTAGTAGGACATGAGTTTGAACAAATTTGATACGCCAATCTATTTAGAACAAGGATAAATAATTAATATTATCCCATTCAAAAGTCAATCATCAACTATTGACATGTAGAAACATTAAACTATATTGTCAATCTCATTTAACTTCCTTTTTCTATAAATAGCTAATGATATGACAAAAATATTAGTCAGCAACAAGAAGCATTTTTAATGCTTATAAATTGCTAGAATACATTGTAAAATAATTAGGACAAAAGGTTTATATTTGTACATATCACTAGGGAGGCAAATTAACTAATAAGTTCTAAGAAAAGTCCTGTAATTGAAATACATTATTTGTAGTGAAATTGACTTTTCTCTGACTTTTTAATACATATTAGATCAATTTTCTCTCTTATTACATATATGCATGTAATTGCTATCACCAAGTTGACACTCGTATATGTAACTATACATATATATATATATATATATATATATATATATATGCATATATTTGTTAGAGGATCAGTAAATTATTAAAAGGACCTGTTATATGCTTACAAATTAAACTTGATTTTATTTGAGGCCGTACAAGCATATACTTAGTTTAACAAGTAAATTTGAACTACATATATTAATTAACCATCTACCAATAATTGATGATTTTTTAATACAAATATCTATTCATAAAGGGAATTTCTTGTGGATATTTCATGAATGTACCCATGGGTAAAACTAGCTTAAAATTTATGTTTTCTTAAAATATATAATGCATTACTTAAATTTCCTAGTATTTATTATTAACTATCTTATCCACACATTTCCCGGGATCCCAAAATTTAGGAATGGGTTTCCTAGGATTTATTTGAAGAACAATTTCCTTCAAAGCATTTAAGAGTTTTCCTAATAAGAAATATTAACTATGTATGTAGATAGTAATTTCTCAAGAACATGAAAATCATGCTCAGAGATTTAGTTCCTTAAAAAACATAGTATTATTATTATTTTGTATTTGTTTAAACCTTTTTTATGACTTAATTCTATTTACATGTTCCATTTGAGAGAGAGAGAGTTTGTATTTCAACTTCCAAGAAATGAAAGCATGTTTTGTATTTTTTTAAAGGAGGAAAAATCTAGAGTTCAACCTTCTTACATGTTGTTGTCACAAAATTCTCAACTTAAAAAAAACATGTGTATATCAAAAATAGATAAATACAACAAAATATAACGAAGCCCTTGCGAACTAAGACGATTTAGAGTCAATAAATAAATGGAATCCCTTGCCTCAAAAACATGAAAAATTATTTTTAAACCCTTTATTCATGTAAAAATAAGTAATTGCAATATTTTTATTTAAACACATAAATAAGCGTATTGATTAAATAGCTAATAAACTTCAATATACAGTTTATTCGAGAAGAAATTTATTTCATTTTGCATATGTTTTTATTATGTATGTATATAATAAATATTTAAGGAAGATTTTAATTAGATATTGGATGAGAAACTTCTATGATTCTATAACTAATATATGCAAATTGCATTTCTACGTTCCCTTGAATAAGAATTTACTCAAATGACAAGCCGATTTTTATGTTTATTAAATGACGAGTTGTCTTCATATTTAATTGAGTCAGATTGGCTTTTTTTTATCTCTAAACCTCTTCAAGTGCTTTGAGTTTTGTGTTCCTTTCCGAAGTAATTTTTAATCAATTTGAAATTATATAATGACTAGAAATGTCCATGAAAGAATTGCTATTACCCCTCAAAAAATAATTTTAAAACCCCAAAGAAAAATTGGAAAGTATTAATATATTTTGTTTGCAAAATTGTAAAGTCAATGTACAAAGTATATAACGAAATACATGTCTTGATTTAAGCAAATGTATGAACATAAAAAATATCTTATATTCGTCATTATCTCTATTAGTTGTGTACTGAAATATTTACGTTTTATTCAAATATAATTTAAAACCAGCAAGTTTTAAATTAATTACAAATAGAAATTGGCCCAATCATTTCATTTTGAATTAAATAAGTAGGTACATATTATTTAGAGCAAAGATATCCCCAAAAAATCAAGGACTCATATAAATTTTTTTAACTGGTGCCTAGAATGCTGCCTAGCAGATTAATTTTTCCTCATTCTTTTTTCTTTTCTAATTTATCGACTCAATTCGATCCTTAACGACTCGACATAACACCATCAAGAAGAGAAAAGTTTTATTTTTGACAGAGTATACATATAAATAAATAGTTAGTTTCATCAGATTTTGTACATGAAACCTTTTTTTTTTACACACATTATCAAAGGATAAAAGATCATTCATAATTCACTAATTAGTTATCATAATATTTCATTTAAAATTTAAGACGTTACAAGGTATTTTTCAGGGTAATCCAATTGAAATGTAGTTTTTTTTATTTCTGTCAATATATTTTTTATTATAATGACAATATTATTGATATATTTTCTTCGTTTCCCTACATTTGTGTAGTTATTGGCACATGAAAATAATGAAATAATGATTAAAAAAAAAAAAAACACAGAGTTTTTTAATGGGAAATTGTAGATAAGGGTATGTATAAATGTGCTACATTTTTTGCGATCTGAAAGGAAATATCATGCTCATGGTTCTTCAAGGAGATTTGACGAAGTCTTGCTGTGCAATTGTAAAACATTAAATTAATAATAATTATTGATCCATACATTCATAATCTGACCCATACATCCATAATTTGATCCATACATGAACCTTGAATCTGTTTTCTTCATAAAATATATTCTACTTCTACCATTTGAAGCTTAGTTACCCCAATGAAAAGCAATGTGAAAAAGAGTGAAAGCAATACATAAATATGCACAAATAGAAAGCATCCAAGAATCAAGGAGACTTAAGTAATCTTTAAAGGACTAAAAAGAAACTTTCCAGGTAGTACCAGTTAATTTCTACACAAAAATGGTTTGGAAAACTATGTTCAAACTAACATTTAAAAAAATATAAGATTGTATGACACGTAACATCAATTTAATACATTTGCATGAATACTTTTGTATTTCTAGAAAATCTTGGAGCAGTAAATGACGAATATTAAATATACATATTAACAAATACAGAATGCAATTTATAACTTTATTATGTAGGGATATGTTTTAGCAAACTGAGTTTTAATAAAAAGTTATATTAACTTGAAAAGAACACTAAACATTTCTACATTCCAGAGATACTAATGATATTAGTAAAAAACGAATTCAGATTAATCATGACTAGTACATTTGAACCAAAACTAAGTTTTTCTCTTTCTTCATGTGTCAAATCCTAAGATTTTGATTTTAGTTCCTTTCTTTTTTTTCCCTTAAATATAAATGTAGTTATAATTTTTTTATAGGAGGGAAAAACATGACTTAATCTTAATAAATATTATTACTATTGAACGTATTGTTCTCAGGCCAAGGGCCTTCCATAAGTATATATTGGTTTTTATTTTTTTATTAACAAATATATTGAAATAATAATAAGAATTTTGTTGACGGCACGCAAATTATACAAGAAAGTAACGCCGTCCATTCATTGTATATTTGATAAAAGCTTTTACAAGAAATCCACAGAGACCTTATTTGGCTCAGTGAGAGTAGAAAAGACCTTGAGTAAGGAAGGAAAAAAAAACTTTACTCATGTCAACAGAAACGAAAAAAACCCAAATACGAGATAAATCCCGAGATGCTCCTGGATTTGGTCGAGGAGGAGGAGGAGGAGGAAATAAATTGGCGCGCAGTGCATCAACCAAAAGCCTAAAGACAAATCCTCCATCTCAAAATAATAACAATGGATCCATTGGGGAAATGAGGATTAAGTTTGTAAATTCTGGGTAAATTGAATTAAAGAACCTTGACTCTTTTCTTTCTAGGAAGGCTCTTCAAAAGTCTACAAAAGAGAGTTCTCAGGATGACTCTAAGGAAAAGGATAATAATGAGGATGATAAAGTTCCAGGGCATTTGAGAGAGTTTTTAGCAAGCATTGCTATATCCAAGGGCCAAAGTGTTCGGGAAGCTCGAAAGAAGAAGCAGCAGAAGGAGTCAGGGAATTCAAAGTGAGTTAATTTTGCTATTGTATATTTTTTTAAACATAGGCCAATTTTTCAATTTTGTATGCAGCAGCAGTCATGGTCAAAGGACTTAGACTCCTTCACTCTCCCTCTCTATATCCATCATACATTTAAATATGTACATTTAGTCCCAATACTTCAGCTAATTGTACATTAGGGGATATAATATAAGCCAAAATTCTAGATATCACCGGTCTAATTATCTCTAAAGTTGCTTCTTGACTAAAGGAATGCCTGCAAATTAATGGATTTATCTGGGACCCCCACCCCTTTATTTTATTTTATCTTATTTTTAAGCAAAGGTTTATTTATGAAGTAGAACTAATGATGTAAAACTAGAGTCAAAAAGTCAAGAATAAATTTGTTTTTACATCAAAATATAAACATATTATTTTATAACATTTTTTCTAAAATAATCCTTCTGGCTTCTATGGAGTGACATACGATTGTGCTCATTCTCTCTTTTTAACAAAATATATACATACTAAAGTTTCAAGCTACAAAAGAGAAAAACATTCTCTTCACCCCTTCCCAAATAATTAGATTTGTCATTCTTTTCAATCATTTATTAAGAAATAAAATTTAAAGGATCTTATCTTCATACTATATGTATATTATGACCGCACTTAAATTTCATATTGAGTCTTTTTGGCTGCGACCCTGTTAATGGATTCTAACATCCCTGTCCTATTTTTTTATGACCGTAGCCTTATAGGACTATTTTCAGCACAATGGCACTTTTCTCTATAAGTGTTTTTATTATAACATTGGTACGAGGATTTCTCGAATAAAGCATCACTTTTCTTACATAAATTTTTGAAGAGGGCATTTTCTTTGGTGGCACCATCCATTGAAAATCTAGTTTATTTGTTCTTTAAATCCCACTATACTTACTTACATATTGCTGGGGGACTGAGATTTGCCCAAATACAAATGACCAGATCTGTAGTTAGTCTCTAACCATCCCTTTTAACTCATTTTCCAGAACGCCTTTTATTCAAACCTTTATTTAATAAAGGCATCTTTGGTTCATAATCAAAGTTTGAGAAACTTTAACGAGTGCTCAAATTAAAAAAACATTTCAACACTAACCATACTAACACTTACGACAAAATATGGATCAAAATGCTACGACGCAAAAAATTATAAAAGCATGGATTTCTTTTGATTTTTTTTTAAGAAAATACAAACAAAAAATATAAAAAGATAATGCGTATTTTAAATGTAAAGTTTTTATTTTAACTTGAAACTTTTGTATCTGTATTTAATTAAATAGACAAGAGGGGCACAAACATAATATAATTATTTTAATTTTTTTTAATAGTATTTTTTTACTTTGATGAGACAAAAAAAATTTATTAGTCAATTCTATTAGTTTGACTTCATACAGATACCTTTGCTCAAAAAAAAAAAAAGGGGGAAGTCCCAGACAAATCCATTTATTTGCAAGAATTTATTTTGTCAAACCGCAACTTTCAAAATAGAGTAGCAGATGATATCTCGATTTTTGGTTTGCACTATACATTGATTGTACAAATCATTAATTTATTCTTATGATGTTATTCCATCTTACCATATTATTTTCATTCAAAAGTGGCATCGAAATGCCAAAATATACATATGAAGTAAATATAATGTAAATAAGTAAACTGTGCAAGTCTTTTAGATAAAAGTCATTTCAAGATAGAGGGCTCAACTCCAAAGAATATGGAGAATTCCCGTCAAATCCTAATGTCTTTTGTTTCAATTTTGACTCACACATAACTAAATATGTATGTACATATATATATATACTTATAATCATTATTTTTAAAACTTTTGATAGCTATTTTTCTTCTAAGTTGGCACATAAAAGTCATGCTTTACTTTTGAAGCATGGGGAATAATCTTGCAATTTATGTATACAAACTTATTGTAAAAAAAAAACCTCATGGGAATCGTACAGTTTAGAATTTTTATTATTGCACGCAATTATTTTTCATTCAGATCAACGTCGTTTTATTGTGATTGACTGCTTTATATCATAGCTCTTTAGGTTCTTTTAATTACCGTATTTTACGACTTATAAGAAGCACTTTTCCCCCTAAAAAAATACCCTGAAAAATACTAGTGCGTCTTTCAAGACGAATGTTGTATTGTGAGCCAGCACCCTTTTTTTTCTCAGAAATTTCTTTCAAATATACAAGGTGCATAGTCTTATCAGTAGAAATGTTATGCAAATGGGGTGTGTAAAATAAAAAAAAAGAGAAAATCAACCTGGTAACTCTGACAATTTGATGAATGTTGAGATGGGAAGCAGCTTGAGCTGTCATGACGTTTTACTGAGCTACAAACTGTTATTCTCCATTATAATAAATAACATTATGTATACCATAGATGAGAGGCAGAAAATTAACTCAAATTAATATCAGAAAATTATATATCTTTAGCTTACAAGTCGTAAACTAACAATTATTACGAGAACATGAGCCCTTTTCTAACACTGTATTTGCTATTGTAGATGTTCTCCCCTCAGTAATAAATGAAAAATGATAACAGCTTTGGAAAACAAAAAGTACTGTTAAAAGTGCCAACTCCAAAAAATCTCGCACAGGGCATTTTGCATATTTTTTACATTACTACTTATCAGCCGAATAATAGCGGTATGCTTTTATAGCCAAGAACTCTGTACCTTGAACATCAAGTCTTCTCATTTTAGGTATTTGATACTTAATATTAGAAAAATATTTTCTAAGTTTAAAAGATCTATTTTTTATGAAAAAGTAAAACAAGTTATATGAGAAATTAGCAAAAATATATATAAATATAGGATATTTACTCAATTACCGTCAGTTTATTCGGGGGGGGGGGGGCAAAGTAGAAACAATTTCCGAAGATATTAATAAAAACTGACTCATCAAATGATATCAATGTTTGTGCCCTTTATGCAACGGTCATTGCAACTCTTGCTGACTTTGTGAGTGTTCCTTAAAAAAATTATTATTATTTTTGAACGTCTCATTAAATGTTCGTTTTCACACAATAGTTCGTTAACATTTTGGAATAGCGTTCACGGTGTTTATGCTGCGAAACGATAATTTGTAAAAAATATACCTTTTTAAATAGTTGATAGCTATGGCTATCTAAGAATCAGTGTACTTAATCCATCCATCGTAAATCCATCGTAAAACTAAGCTTGCTTAATTATCTGTGTCCTCATCTAAACGAAAGGAATTTAAAAATTTCCTAGATGAGAAGTGGTACATTTTTCTTGGGAACGTCAAAACTTATTTTGGCTATAGTGATTAGAAGGGCACACATTAGACTAGGCTTATGTTTACACTAAGTATACTTGCCATAGTAAACTAAATTTAATACGAGATGCTAAATAATTACTTAATTAATTATTATTTGAATATTGTGACAGAAAAAGTGAATTGTTTGTCGATCATATTCATAGTCAAGTTATATAATATATTGTTTGAGAGAGTTTTGAAACGAATATTGACTTAAATAGAGCAAGGATATAATTTTTATTATCGTGATAGAAGGTCATAAAAAAAGGTATAAAAAGGGACATTCATTCGAAATTTATTATTTTTCAAAGATACATATACTTAGGTTAAAAGATATGTTTCCAAGTATGTTGTTATTGAAATATATAACTAACTATGAGAGGTTTTTCCATAGGCAATACATGAGTTATTTTACTACATTCATATTATATTGTAAAAATCTTTAATCAAATATTATATTTAATTTGTAAAATAAATAAACAATTCCTTTCTGTAGTTTTCAATTATTTTTATAATATTTTGAATATAAACTGTAATGAAGGGTTGGATTAAAAACATCCTGATAACGATATTATAATTAGTAGTGTGTAGGGTATTCTAAAAATATTTTTTTTCTTGAATCTTTCTAAATAAAATGATTGTGTTGCATCTGGGTCTAGTTAGAATATACTTTAAGTTTTAAGTCTCTATGTCCAAAAAACATGGCTACGGGACGTCATTTTATAAATCTAAAACTATTCAAATTGAGTATAAATAAGCATATTTATTTTTATATGGCACGTTTTGTCTTGAATCGATGTCATTTTAAATATACATAATCTTTCTTTAGTCCATAAGACAACTTGGAACAACTGTTTTTGTTTTTAAAAAAATATTATTCGGTGTTTCGTTTGATCTTAGGTATGTTGTATGTAATTGGTAATGTCAAATATCTCATTAATAAAATATATTCTGGATAATGGCAATTAAAAATATTTATTTAAGTGGTTCGAAGGCTCAAGTTACTAGTTCTCCTTGTCTTAGTCATGAGTGACTCATGACCAAGGCTCAACCACAAGGGAGGCATTGTTTTCTTCGACAAATGTTCCACTTTAGAGATCGGCAACAGAAAATACTCACAGGTGAGAATCAAATACGTTCATTCTTTGTATATCTGGAATTGGATTCTTAATGCATGGCTAAGATCAATTCATTAACACTTGCAACAACAACAAAAACCTTTTGTTAAAACGGCTAGTCATGTTTGTAGTGATCTGAAGGCTGCCTGGAGGTTATATTTTAGTTCAAAACTACCAGAGGAAGGTAGGACAAAGATGATAATTGATTATCTTGAGGAAAGATAAGAGCTGGCTAGGACTATCCACAGTACTGTACAAGTGCCATTTAATTCTGTAAGGCCAATTCGTTTTCCTGACATAACCACACAGGACAACTTTAGTAACTAGTGATTCAATGCTGATATTTGACATGTTGACTCGGAGTAGTGACTGGTTACTAATAATGCCAGCCAAGAACTGGTACAATATTAAAAATTTTAAGAAAATTGAGACATCTTTTCGAAATCTACCCAGTCTCAATGATTAAGCTTATAGAGCCGTGAGCTTGATTAGTATGCACATTAACAAAGTTCAGGAGAAAAAAGGAAAGCGGACACTACAATTTCTTAAAAGTCGTTAACTTAGATTGACTAAAGTAAAAATATAGGTTTTAGAAACATATTTACTGTTTTGATTCTGTAACTTAAATAAATATAGTCACAAAGGAAAGGTAGTCATACAATTATAATTTTTCAACAAGTACATACATTTGTGCTGACTGGAATGTTGTTTCAAAAATAATTGAGTTATCACTATTTAAACCATAGACACTACTAAGTTTTTTTTCGGTGCTAAAGAATGTTTAAAATGACACCGCATAGCCAGGGTTTTTTTTATTGAGGCGTAAAACTTTGTATATGAATAAAATATACATAAATCATCATTATGTCTTAATGTACATTAAGTATAATTTTTATTTGAAATTATTCAAGACTGAATGGGCTATATAAAAATATATGTATACTAATACTCAATTGGAATTATTTCTGATTTATAAAATGACCTCGCATAGCCAGGGTTTTCGACATAGAGACTCAAAACTTTGAACATATCCTGATTTGACCCAAACACAGTAAGAGTATTCGAGAAAAAAGTTGTTTTTAGGGCACTCTATAGTACATAGAGTATACATATATGAGTATGTAAATCATTTGAAAATATCTTCCAAAAAGCTGTAGCGAAAGTAATCAAGGTTCAAGCTCTGATTCAGAAGAAGAAATACTTATGTCTGCACCAAAAGTAGATGATTCGTTGGACAAAAGTTCTAAAGATGAATTGAAGAAAGAGACTTATTCAAAGGAAAAGTCTCTGAGTCAAACGGATTATACAAAAATCAAGGAAAATACAAAGTTTACTGAATATGAGATACATAGCTTGTGGAGTCAATTTAAGGATAATTTCCCTTCTGGAAGATTAAATCGGCAACAGTTATCTCAACTCCTGAGTCAAGTAATTATTATAATTTATGAATGTGATGAGATCAATGCATCCATTTTATATATATTCTAATTACAAACTATAATCGTAAATTAATTATAGATTTTTCGAAGGAAAACCGATAACGCTCTTGTTGTTGAGAATATAATGCGACTCTTTGATACAGATGGTTCCGGCTTTATTTCGTTTCGTGAGCTTATAGTTGCCTTTTCTATGTCCATGAAGGGCTCAATAGAAGAGAAGCTCCATTGGGCATTCAAACTCTACGATCAGGATAATAGCAATGAAATAGATGAGGATGAGATGGTAGAAATTTTCCAAAGACTTTGTCGCATTGCAACTGGGGGCGTTCAATCCCGTGAACTTGAATCTCCTTCAGAAGAAAAAAAAAAGAACCTGCCCCCACAAATAGTGAAGCCCAAATCTAAATCCAAGAAGAAACAAGTTATCGATGATGTTCAAATACTGAGTTCGAAGTTAAATGAGAGGATAGAAACACGGAAAAGGAGATCAATACATGGTCATTCAGAGACAAGTACGCCAACTCCAGGCTCACCCATTATCACCAGAGTAAAGAACAAGAAGAAAGATGTATACGTTCCCTTCCATGACAAAAAGAAGGAAGAGGAAATTCAACGTCTTCTGAAAGAAAGAGAGAGGAATTGCGAACTCTTTGATGCCAAACAAAGAGCTATTGAAATATTTCAATCTTTAGACACTGACGGAAATGGCATTGTCACGGAAGAGGAGTTTATTAGAGGATGCATGACGGATGAGTCCTTTATCGTTCTCCTCAATAGTTTTAATGGAACTGGAATTTGGTGTTGAATGACACTTTACTGACAAAAATAACTTCAAATCAGGACTTTTAATTTCAGCCCTTCAATGACTTGAAGGAAAGAAATAAGTGAACACATTTTATTATCTATGTAGCTAACAATAAAAAAACTTTGATTACACATAATATGGCAATAAAAGTTATTAAAACTTTAAAGTCATGTCCAATATATGGATGGACTAAAACAATGGAGGCATTTCTTACTCTTTTCGTAATAAAAAAATGTACTAAGTTTCTTTTGAAGAAAAAAAAAATTGTAAAATATATATAACTATTTTCATATAAATGTACACATGAATAAAATGACGTCTCTTACAAAAAAAATATATAAACATTTTTATGTTATCAAATAAAAAGCTAAAAGAATAAGCTAATATTAAAAATATAATTGGCAATGACTTGTCAGAAATGATTTCTTTTTTAAAATGGCCGGATAAAAGTAATTATTAGAGTTTTTCTAAATCATCAGATGTTTCAAAGTCAATGAGCAACTTCCCTGGGACTTCTGATGTTTTCTCCGATTTTCTACCCACAAGATGGATAAACTTTGTCATTTTCTCGGCTTTGATACTATTAAGAATAGCTTGTCCCATGAATCCATCTTTAATCAAATTATGATTCCAAATTTGAAGTTTGATAGGCTCTTCAGGTTTTGAGCGGTAAAAGACTACACTTCGATTCCAAATGGGAGTCAATTCATCCTCAATAATATGAGTCTCGTAAGACTTCCCTTCACATCTTATAAGACAATATGGATCCGCTTTCCCTAAAGGATTCAGAATTATAAGAGGATATTCAAACAGTACCAAAAATATCATGAATTCCTAACCCCCGAATGCGTCCATTCCCCTTGTAAGGCCCTCTGCTCTTGCTACTTTGATTCTTGTAACTAAAATAGGAGGAGAGGCACAGCATTTCCACCAAGGCAAGTGAGGAAAATCCATTTCCAACTCTTTGATCTTTGCGTCGTCATCCGTAAAAATCCGTAGAAGGAATTTTCCATTGTCTCCAGGGTTAAAAGTAGTAGGGAAAACAACATATCGCCCACGGGGCAATGTACAACGATGAAAAACATGTTTCGAATTTACGTAATCTGAGGTTCTTGTTTCTTTAAACAAAAGGAAGATGGAACTAAAATAAGAGTATGGAAGAAACTATAAACAAACCTACCCTCAGTCATAATTGTGTGAACCCTATATTTACGATTATCCTCAACTTTCATAACATGAAAGCCAATAACCATATTGTTTTTGCCTTCAGACCTTTGATCCACTTGTGAGAGTTGGATCATTACTTCATCTTCATCCCTAAATATATCAAATTTATACTGGGGATTTTTAAGAAAAGAAGCTCTATTATTGAGACAGCCTCCAGTTAAATTGGGACTCATCCACTGTCCCTTAAATTGTGCCTCATTCCATGTCTTAGAAAATGAAAAGACAGATGTATTAATGACTCTACAAATGGACATTTCTGAAAAATGAATGAGAAAATCCTCAAATGGCATCCTGTAGAATTGAATCGGTAGATATTATAAGTAATAAAAATATATATGAGGGTTTAGCTTACCAAAACTCTCCGTCATCTCCAACAGTCAAACCCATTTTTTCTCTTTCTTTGTTACTAATGTTAGCCCATTCTGAAGACCTAGAAAGCATGCGAATCAATTTAGCCGTTGAAAAGAGATACTCTCTTCTCCCAGAACCTGCATCTTGATCACTTTAAAGAAAATAGTCAAGATAGAGTAAAGTGAAATTCTTTTTGTGCCATTAATTTTACAAAAATACTACATATTACTCGTTACATGCTAAGATGGACAAAATATAATCAAGAGAGACGTTATATATCATATCACTCAAAATCAAATTTTTTAAAGATTTATAGAACCCCGGATAAACTAGATACAAGACAACAATCCATGCTTTTAAAGATCCAGGATGCAGGTTAAGAACACTATCACATAATTGAGACATACTTATCACTGAATGCTCCATTCCATTCCTTCTCTCCCCAGGGATTTTGTAGCCGAATTAATAAAAGTTTCTCTTTTTCTCTGAAATGGAATATAACTAATGGTTTTATACGAGGATATCATTCAATTTTACTTAAATAAATCCATAAATCCCGTGCCTCGAATAGCAATCTTTCGTACAGCAGTAATACCGTAGGCATGCCCAATAATCAATCCCATACTCGTACGTTTCTCTAAATCCTCTGGATTAGTTGGCTTAAAAAAAATAAAAGAATATAGCCATAAATGATTTTAAATATTTTCGCGCGAAAAAAGGCATAAAGTTACAAGTATATATGTATATAGTAATAAGCAGTAAGCACATCCCACATAAACAAATCCACATCTTCAAGAAGGTATAAACTTATATTGCTGGCATTTATTTTGAAACGTAGTAGTAGGTATACTCATATCTTAATAATTCCCACATATTCAAAACTAAAGTATGTATTAAGGAAAACAAGAGGCATTGTCTTTGAATCAATGTAACAAGGAACAATGGATTGCATTTATTAATACTGGTAGTGGTGATGTAAGTATTTAATAGTAATATTGACTTACATGAATTGCACAGCACATGAGTGAGTGCTCTTCGATTTCGTGCAGCATTGTTTTGAACAAATCTTTTTTCATGTCTTCATTATTGTGTATTTTAGAATCGGGTTCCATAGCAATGACTTCTGAGACACCACTCGTAAAATCCACAAGAGCATCGGATAAATTCCCTCCTTGAAGTACGGCATAGCTACCATGTAATCTGAATGAGAGAACAGAAAACTAAAAGTCATAAGTATATACACATACAGTGAAGAATCAATTACATACTTGGCATAAGCTTTTTCAAGGAGTGCTCCCCAAAATTCTGTATTTTCTTGAGAATGAGAAAAAAGTAGAGTTCCATTATATGTGGGAAGGAGATCATCTACTAGTACCTCAGTCCATGATCCAAATCTATAGAATCTAAAACGAAACACACCAGGATGATTCCCTTTAGTATCAAACTCTTGTTCGTCAGCATCAGGGACAACCTTATCCCATAGAGGTTTGGATCCAGCCAGTGTGCCTGCAGCAGCTACAAACCAACAATTACCCAATTTACCTTGATTAACATCCTTGGCACTCTGCTTATTGACCACGAATTTGGGTCTATCTACTATGTCCTAGATTGGAAATGAGGAATTAATGTGATGTGATGAGTTGAGTTGAGTTGATGAATGTTATTATGAATGTGCATATATGTATATGGGTAATGGGTAGAAATTAAAAAGTGCAAAATTAAACCTGTTACTTATCTTTAACATAGCTACATCCATATATGGATAATTCATACGTACCTATGTACATCTACATCATAGAATGATGTAATATTTACAAATTGTAAGCACTTGTAGCTTCTTTACACAGGCGCAAGAATCCATAGATATGATAGCATTTGATTATATTCAAAAAGGTTTTTAAAAAGGGGATTTACCAATCAAATAAAAATGAAGGTCCTTGTAAATACCTTGAGTCGGAGCCATTTGATTTCTCGAACGAACTCCCTTTTGATTTTGTCTCCAATGGAGGTGTCTGATGCAGGGAATGTGGGATCTGTCCATGGAAATCCTAGGTCCAGATGATGCTTCTTTAATTTGGCATAGGATTGACCCTTAAATATCTCCATTATGAATACGACTCTAATTAAATAATAAGATAAGATAATCAAGGATAGGATAGGCTTGGAAAAAATTGAAAAACGAGTGTATACACTACAGGAACCAAATGATAAAACTAAAGCAAAAGGATAGAATTTACCTTCTTTCAATTATCTGTGTGTTCCAAGGAATTAGCTAAGGACAAGTCATGCCTTTAGGAGGTATTTTTCTTGCATCACAGCCTATATCAATATCAGCGATCCTCTTCCTATTTCTATTCGCAAGATAGAGGACGCTTGAACTTTTAAAAAAATCTCTCAGGAGGTAGTGACACCTATTGTCAATTTTATTAAGCTATATCTCCTGCAAAACGTTTTAATACAGTAATTTATACATATATAGCTATGCACATTAATATTATACGATAAAAACATGTACTTTAATTAATATAGCGCGTGTTTCACAATGGCTTATGAGTTATGTACAATTTTTGTATGCCTAATATATATATATCATTCTTTTAGAGTCCTATAAATCTTTTTTTATTCTATTATAAGCAATTCCAGCATGTATTACATAAAAATCGTTCACCCCCAACGAAGACACTTACACAGCTTCTTACTTGTAATCGGTTTGATTATGAATTATTGTGCTTGATATGATATGTGATACACATGAAAAACCATTTGTTGACATTTGCTAGAAATTATAAATCACTTCCGTTTACATAATATATGAACAATATTTCGATATTTTCAAGTTTTTATTTATTTATTTAATTCATAGGGCAATTTATCAATTAACATGGAACAAGGGGAAGAGTTTAATCAGTAAATGAGATAATTTAAAAAGCATTAATACGATATTTGGATTTCTAGGGCGTATGATTAGGAAGAAGCATAACCCCTCCCAAGTTCCGACTATACATGATCTAGTTGTATTCATTCACTTTGCTTCTACTTCTAGAATTGTATCATCCACAATTGTACCCCTGTTGTCTTCATTTTCGTATTTGAGATGCTGTGGTGAAGATGCAAGTGAAGAAGAGGCTGTACTCATGGGTGTATTCAAAATCATCTTGGCATTCCAATTGCGAAATCGAAGAGAAAAATCCGAGTCGCCTCTTAGTAAATTGGCCATAGGCCAGGAAATCCAGGATTGGTGTTCGTCCTTTTTATCAAAATCTTGCTCGACGTTGGACTCACTAAGTATTTGGGGATTGTAGATCTTTGGATCTGAGACCATTCGTACAAAAAATGAGCGTTTGTATTTGAGATCCTTTCGAACTTGTGTCAGTTTCTTGGGTTCATCTTGTACATTCTTTTCGTAAGTTTCATACATTTTGGTCTTTGCAATCACGTTGGTAGCTATCTTAGCAATGGTCTTCCATGCATAATCTATTTGGAATATTTACTACTATAGCGAAGCTAAAAGAAGAAAGTAAGGATATCCCTCACCGATATCATCCTCAGTTGCATTAGAGGCACAAACACAGAAACGAATTACAAATTTCCCATTAACACAAGCTGGAACCATATGCAGTTTTCCAGACTCATTGATAGCTGAAAGTAACTTTTGATTCAAAGCATCCACTCCATGTAATCGAAAGCAGACCAAACCTAGTTGTACTTTATTACAAACCAAAAACCTATCATCGGATCTCACTCGCCGTTCAAAGTTTTTAGCAAGACGACAATGCTCACGAATATATGCTCTTAGACCTGAAACTCCATAAGAGCGTATAACAAACCAAATCTTCATAGATCGGAAACGGCGACTAAGTGGAATCCCCCAATGCTAGAAAAGACAGATATGCATTTTTTTTTCTTTTACAGATTGACATAACTTTACTCTATAGTCGATTGCTGTCTCAGAGTAACTATGCTGCAAATATAATGGATCCACAACCAGAGCCTGAGTCAGTTTGTATTTATCCTTAACCCTAACACAAAATCAATTTGATATGAGTGATGACTGGATTGAAATTATCTTACCACATGGTTGAACAGTCTGCATTAACTAACATCCATTTGTTTGGGTTCATATTGAACGACATAGCATGCTAAATGTGACAAAAAGTTCATTATTGGTAGGTAAAATATCTAGTGTGAGTTCATTGATAACTTACTTCAATCCCTTTAATCAAATAACGAAACTCTGGACAAATTAGAGCGTTTCCTGCATAGGAACCATCAACATGCAGCCATACGTCGTGTTCTACACATATAGGGCCAATTTCTTCCAAATTATCAAATGCACAGCAGCCTGTTGTGCCCAATGTTGTTGAAACAAAGAATGGATAATACCCAGCTGCAATATCCTCTTCAATTGTCTAAAAAATTGTTTGTCACAAACTTTTAAGTTGTCAAAAACGGGATCAACCAACCCACCTGTCTAAGTAATTCTGGTCTCAAACAGCAATCCTCGTCCGAATCCAATATTCTCAATTTCACAAAGGCAATCATGGCACCTTTTTCAACACATGAGTGTGCCTCTTTAGAACAGTAGGCCATTAATTTGGGCAAAATGTCGTGTTCCTCTAAACTCTTATCATAGCGTTGAGTCTTTATTTTTTGTATGGATTGAGTCCTTGCAGCAAGGATGCAATTCAAAACACATTCACTTGCACTGGACTGAATAACTCCACCCCCCTTGGATCCTTCTTCATTTGATAGAAACGTCTTTGGTAACCCCATCATTTTCCCAAGCCAGTCCAGCATGATTGTTTCTAGCTCGGTGCAAGATGGTGCGGCTGCCCATGAAAATCCAACGCAGGCAATTGCATCTGTTAGCATGTCTGATAAAATTGAGGGATAGGAATTCCCAGCAGGGAAATAAGCATGGAAACGAGGATGTTGCCAATGAGTCATCTAATAAAATAATTGATATGTAATCTTAATTCATAGAAGTGAGGGATAATTATGTTATATATATGTATATAAAAACAGCCTCTCACTCCGATCATAATCTTCTTTTCGACATCATCCATGATGTCATCCCATTCCTCTGGCTCTTCTGGTGGCTCACGCGGAATGAGGAAGCGTAGATAACCTGGCTCAATACTGGGAGTAACTCTTCTGGCATCAATGTTCTCTAAATAATCCACAATGTAGTCCACCATTTCACGTCCTCTCTTGCGAAATTCAATGCCTTCCATCCTGGTTTCCTATTCTAAGAGCAGAATAATGTGTAGGTGCATGGTCTTGGAAGGTACACGTATGCGGTATGTACAATGTACATAATATATAGATATTGGAGATATTAATATAACATTAAATTGTTGAGACTTGTGTACCTCATCTAAATGAATTATGAAGCATTCCTCAGAGTAATACATTATGTCCTAATATTATCATCAAAACATTTAAGAACTCTACTAAAATATAATTGTTTGATATCAAGTGAATAGTTTCTAACATTCTACGTAATTTAGGAATTATAACACAATATTAACTTTTGTTTGCTTTCTTTTTTTTTTTTTTAGTTTCTACGGAAATCATATTAGCAATTGTAATAAGCATCTGAGAAGATGACTAGGATAGGACATCTTGCTTCATACTACGTAAATTTGTAGGCAGTCTTTTTATCTTAAACATTCTATCAGTGATTGATTATTGAGTAATTGAATCAATTGAGTTTAAAGTGAATTCACATATCCTTTAGTAGCTGATAAATATACATATGCATATTTGTTAATTAAACATCATGAATTCAAATGTAATTGCAACAATATGAACCTTTGAAGCAAGGAAATGTATTTTAAAATGTCATATGAAGAAAGAAAATACATATAATCAAAGAGCAAATGAAGGAATTTCATCTTCGAATTATATACATACTATATTACCTGAAGTAGACAAAAGTTGCTGGGTAACGGAAAAGGTTTTCTTCCAAAGAGTTTTGGAGGATGAAGGGAGTTACTAAAAGCATCTGTGTTAGGTTATATGTGAGATAGGGATTACAAAATCATTTGTCCATCATGGAATTAATAGTTGTCATTGTAAAAGTTATATATATGTATATTCGAGGGTTGGTTCAATTGATGTTTAGGAAGTCTTTTTAGTTCTTTGATACTTTATTCAATTCAACTAATTGCCTAAAGTGAATTATGAGTAGTCTACAATTGTTTAAAAAATGAATATTTCCATGAAAATCAATATTTATTTCCAAAAGATGGAAGCATTAAGATGTTCTATATATATATATATATATATTACAGACTCTAGAGTAGGAAATTATAATTTTATATGTATGTATAGGCATATATTTTGCAACAAGTTCTTTTTAAATGAATCATGAGGAATAGTTCACATGCCTCAAGCCGGTTTTTTTAGAAAGAAATTTTTGACCATAGATTAAATAACTACCTAAAAAAAATTTACAAAGAGATCCAATTTTAAATGCATCTGCATGATTGGAGGTCCTCAAAAGGTGGTATGAGAATGGTGTAGTACATGCTATGATTAGCACCTACCTTCATACATAGTCTTACTCATTGAATTTCAATACATTGGACTTATGTACATACACGTATTGTAATACTCCACCCTCAGACTTAATTTAGTCATGATGTAGTGAAACAGTTTACCTAAACATATTATTAATTATGCACATAATAGGAACAATCAAAAACCTACCAACCTCAAACAAAAAGGAACCACTTACCTTATCTCCTCAAGATATTCAACTGGTGTGAGGAGTAGTAATATGATCATGATTTAGAGAGTCTTTTTATAAGGGAAAGTCAGGAGCAGATTCAAAATGATGGTTTTATATATATATATATATATATGTGTGTGTGTGTGTATAAAAGACCTCATAAAAATTCCTTCTCAGACCCATCATTACGTTTATTAATTTTTTTGAAGAGGATGACAAAATATTTAATAATAAATAGCAGTGCTATTGATCTTGTTCCATTCATTATATGTACATATAGTCGCTGTTGCTTGCGCATCAGAGAGTCAGCTGAGAGTGATGATAGGAAATAGGAAATGAGCGGAGGATTGAATAGATAGAATTCCTTTGAGTTTTATCATTCATGTACAAAGTCTTATTCAAATATACATAATTATTGATTGGCATAGTTTATACACATATATAAATATATTTTAAATTAAACACATCTCTGAAAACGTAATATATTATGTATGATAATACATAGATGTATATGGTTAAGGTATGATCAAGGAATTTATGTACCAACATACAACTAGAAAGAGGACCAATATTTACATAATATGTAGATATATATATATATATATATTAAATGTGTTTGTAGGAGGATGAATGCCCTTGTGAAGTTCAAGTAAATTATGTATTTCTGGGAAGCATCTTCCTTAAATAAATGAAATACACATAACTTTGCTTTTTTTAATTTAACTGAAGGTCAGTTTATGGTCAGTCGGTTAATATCATCTTCGTCGACAAAGAAGTTTTGACATAAATGTACATACATATACGTAATGTTAAGGAATCAATGAATTTTTTTCTATACTAAAAAATAAAAGTGTCTTAATATTGTATAACACTAGTAAACTTCCTACTTAAAGTCCATATGCCTTGCTCAAAGACATGATTCGTGCCCTAGAGACACTATAAAATCAAAGTTTTATAATCTAATGTAGTCTAATTATCCATTATTAATTTTTATTTTAATGTATCTTTCATAGTATAATGATCATGACAATCAGAAAGAAGTAATTAATAAAAATCAGCAAATTTAGCTGATTTTAATGACGCGTAAGGGATGCATTTCAAGTCAATGATACTGACATATTATACTCCCAAATCCATCATGGACCCCCTTCTGAGGAACATACCAAGGGTCGTTTTAGAAGAATGGGTGTGTATTTGTATTGTAATACAGGACAATAACCCCCCTAAAATCACAATCTGGGAAATTCAACCTCATGTCATTTATACATGTATCATTCTACCGTATACTACAATATCTGGAATTTGTTTATAAATCAAAAATTCATCAAAATTTATTTGATCTCTCTCAAAGTAGTCCCCCCCCCCTCTGATCCAATACACATGTACCGACGTTTTTTATACATATTTTTCAAAGCAGTCTACATATTAACTAATATTACAAAAAAAAATTTCAAATCCATTCAGTGGTTCAGGGTTAGAACTAGGGCGATATCAGATCACCTTCGAACCTCTAACCATGAACCACTGAATGGATTTGAAAACTTTTTCTTCAATATTACTCAGAGACATAATATCTACAACTTTTATTTCAATTAATTTTTGCTAGCTTTAATATTTGCAACTTTTAATCAGACATTTTAAAAAACGAAAAATTCGAATTTGTCTGTTCACAAAAAGTCTCGAATTTCAAACACTAGTGAATATTTTGAGGCTTAATTTGACAGAGATGTCAGTGAGACTAGTGCCAACTTAAAATCTGTCAAAATCCCAAAAAAAAAAAAAATATTCAAATTTCACGGTATTTTTTGGTCATAGTAATTTTATCTACCATCCGCTCATTTCCTATTTCCTATCATTACTCTCAGCTGACTCTCTGATGCGCAAACAAGAGCGTACATTTATAATGAATGAAAAAATATGTCTAAATGTGAAATTTGCATATAAATAGGTATGTGTGTATGTAAACTTATTCAGCATAAAATGTCTTAATCTATGCTGATCATTTGTATTTTCTAGCGATGGCCCATTAATTAATAAATAATTATTAATTATTGTTCATTACTTTTCCTAATCATAATAACAGGGATGCTACTTACCTAATGGAAACGAGAGCTAATTGCTGAATCGGATCAGATAATAAAGAGCAAAATAGTATTAGGAGACTTAATGTTTAATTTTAATACCTTTTCAAATGGGGAGTAAATGGCATGGGGGGTGAATGCCCTAGAGAGTAGACGTCTTAAAATCTGTAATACATTATATGCAATATTTTAAACTGAGCCGCGTAGAATATGGCCTGGAACACACCTTCTATTCGTTACATATTCGTGCATCAAAGCTCACATAACTTGTATGATAGTTTGCCTACATACATTTTTAAAACTTCATTCAAAATAAAATTTCCAAATCCTTTAGACGATGTATTTTCACTCAATAGTTTGTCAAATACTTCTTCCGCCATTTAACCTCCCACTTCCCATGACCACAATGTCCCTCAGCCATGATAAAAAAGTCCATACCTCAAACATTTGCATATATTTTTCATTAAACATTCCTTCGCTTCAACTTAATAATGATGCGACAGGATGTTTGTTTTGTATCATTCATACATTTAACATTGGTGTGTGGCTCTCCAAGACTGCTTCCTTTGTCCTCATTATAATTAGTTTAATCATGGTACTGTGTAGTTAAAGGGTTATTAAAATGTATAATTTGTGTAGAAATTAAACATACTTCTAGGACATGTCCTTCTCATATGTACATATAATAGCCAACTGAAGGATCTACCTTCCATAAAAAAAGGAAGAAAATAATAGAGATCAAGAATATGGATGCTGGTATTTAATTTGCTGCCACATGAAATAATAATAAAAATATTATACATACATACAACATTCATTCGAGAAACAATTAAATTTGTGGTCAATATGAAAAAAGAGTACATACTTAGTAGTCAGAATAAAACCCTTATCTCTACCAAAGGGCCAACAAGGATAATGTTTTTATTCCTTGAATGTAATATGCATAAATACACATTTACATACTATGTTATGTTTACCAACAGAGGAGTTTGGAATGTTCAATACTTCGTAGTATGTATGGTTGCAAGTGATAAGCTAAAATCCTCACTTTACATAAAAGGAACCTTTTGATTCAACATCATCCATCATCACAGAGTTTTAAAGGTTAAATTTCATATTGATGAAGCCATGATTGTCAAATTGGATCAACATAATATATTTATGTATATCCATTGTTTCATTTACCGTGATGATGGCTCGTGTATCATTAATTCATTCGTAGGTACTGTGAGGCTATTATTAGTAACTTAAAAATATCATCAATACGTATCAATCAACACGTTTAGCTACTTGTATAATAAAAAGGGATAGGGAGAAAGGTTCTGTTGTATTTTTTATTTCTATTTAAAAGTATTTAGGTTCCGTTATTTTTATGGGTGAGTATTTTTACCTACGTCACAGTTTTCATCAGGAAGATAAGCGACGCCATTTTGGGGACAGATAATATATATATAGTTGATATATTTATTGAATAAGAAATAGAAATCATAGGAAGACTTCTTCAATGGGCATTAAAAATGATAAAAGACTACAAGAATACAACTTGATGATGCCAAAGAGCAGCAGGGATATTTGAATAAAATCAAAATGATAATAGATGGTTAAAATTTCTTTGAAATGGCTAGACTTTTATAATTAAATTTACTCCTGATAGATTGGGGAAAAATAGGATAATTGAAGAAAAATATCTGACAAATATATATTTGAGAGACGGTAAATGGTTCAAGATATTTTTTTTTGTGTATTCTTTGTCACATCCTAATGTATGGAAATAATTACCTTTTACTGTTATAAAATTTGATTGTTTATCCCCCTAAAATGACCGACTTCCATAATTATGACGTCATGTTAATACGCATTAATGGGATAATAAAGAATATTTACACAAAAGTAATTCAGGATTAAGTCACAGGATATAATATTCATACCTGTTCCGGTATCAGACGTATATGCGAGGAGAAGCACTCCAAATTCTAGGAGGAAAGGGGGTGAAAAGCACAATTAGATATAAACAATTAATTTGCTCGGCTCCCAAATATAACCATTCCAACATAGTAACGGCACTGTATGATACTGGAAAACTTCTACAGTGGACTGCACTGGAAGTAGAATAAAATGAGTAATAAATGTGAAATATAAAGTACTCAATGAGATACTTAATATTATTGCTCAATGCAAAAAAACGAAATTGTTTAATACCAAAAAATAGTATTTGTTTCCGCTTTCATGTGACGTCATCATCGTAGAAGTCAGCCATCCACATGTTGACAGAAGCATATTTTATAAGAATAAAAAACCTTGTTTCTTTAAATTTAGGAATATAGTGAATGACTGCAGTGCATTCGGATGATGTCGTAATAGGGACTACAAATAAGAGAACTTAAACCTTTACTGTCATTCAAAAATCTCTCTCTCTCTTTATTAGATATTGGACCCTAATAATGCCTATGTATTAAAAATATGTTAATATATCATATTTACATAGTGTAGTCAGTAAATATACTATTTCTTTCACAAGGATTATATTTTTTATATACTAATCTTACTTTTCGGATTCCTAATTGATTCGAATATAATCAATTGTAAAAATTTAGCCATTTCATAAGGATTTTCACCATCTATTAATTAATATTTAACTTGATTTGATATTTTAAAAGCCATTTGATGAAGTTTCCTTTATAATTTCTTTTTTTAATATGTCCAAATATTTATTTAATACATTTATCAAGTTCATGGCGCCCCAACATGGCGTCACCACTTTGATTTATTATAAAATCTGTGGCTTTAAAAAACTACCTACTTCTGCAAAAACAGTATAAAATCAATAAGACTTTTTTTTATCTGCTACCAGGGTTTAAAATTAGGATATATACATCCCAGTATTTCAGAGGCATATTTTTTTTCGATTAATTATGGACTTCATATTTAAGTTTCTGGGATGGGTTGATGATTTATTCAAGAAGCAAATCTTTATGATGTAGCAGTATACCATTTATATTAGTACATAAAACACAAAAGTTTGACCAGTGATTCACCAGTCCATGAAGTAAAAAAGTTTTCAAAGGAATTGCCTTTATTTAGCTCAAATGTAGCCTTTTCAACTTTCCTCTTAGTCTTAATTTTGCCGGGGGATTTTTAAGACTTTTAAAGGACAGTTTCGAGCAACTCCAAAGGATGAATCAAAAGTTTTTTTTTTCTTCATAAGAAATACTTAATTTGTGTTGATGAACAATCAAATGATATGTACTTACATAATTAGGTAGAGTAAAAAAATAGTCATAAATTTATTCATTTTTATACATAAATACCCATGAAAGGATGCGTTTTTTTGTTGTTTTTTTGCTCTTGAGTCTGGTATGTGTTAAATTACTATATATTTACATAATAGTATATGTATATGTACAAATTGAATTAGCTGCTCTTATAAGAAATATATATAAATATAAACATAGATAGGCTCTGCTTTTTTAATACTACTTTATATATGTGCTATGTTTTCTTTATGTCTACATGTATATATATATATATATATATATATATATATATATATATATATTCCCCCTGTGTGTGTAAACGAAATAAAAATAAATAAATATATGTATGTATGTATGTACTATACATTTTCCAATTAGCATAATTATATTTCTTTTTCTTTCTTTTTTTTTGTACTATGAAAGTAAAGAAAATAATTTTAATACGGACCCCTACATACCTCACACAAACGCAAAGACTAGCAAAATATCAAAATAACCAACAATTAAATAACTTTATGTAATCTACATAATATATATATATATATATATATTTTTTTTTCTTTAACAACTGACGCGAATAAATTAATAAGAAAACATAATGACCATCATGTCTTCAAAAATTCATAGAGCCAGGCAAGTACCTAGTAGGAACCTAGGTATGTATGTATGTTCTTAGATTATTATTAGGAGTGCATACGAGGAAATTACTGTATTACACTCTATGTACATTGTATTCTAATTTTCCACCAAAGAAGAAATATAATCATTATACTTTTGCATGTCCCTTACAAAGTTTTTTTATTATTATTTTTTTTTTAATTATGTATTTAAAATTTATGAGAAAGTCATAACATCATCCCCGTCTGTTGTGTGTTATGGCATTATGGAAATTAGAAAATCAGAGTAGGTAGGTACTAGGTAAAAGAGAGAAAGAAAGAAAGGTTGAACCGTTAGAAGAGAACTGACTGACTGACCACAAAATTATTCGGAGCAGTTTCCTTGTATGTGAAAATGGTATATGGCTCACACACATGCAGATATGTTGTTGGTACAGTAGCAACTGTTGAACTTGTGGATATATATGTATGTATGTCCATTGTATTCCTAAAGAGTACTGCTACATATTTTATTCCAGCCAGGAGGCTTCGTTTCTTTTCCTCCCTTCCGTTGAATTCCCAGGGTTAAAAGGGTATTTCAATTTTTGGTAAAAAAAAAAAAAAAAAAGGAAAAAAAAAAGATACATACAAAATATCCGGTGATGTCCATCCATGGATAATGAGATACATTTAAAGGTTTTTGCACTCAATATATGAGCCCATATATGTATGTATGTACATATTGTATCCTCCATAATGGGCTCTACAAATAATTCCTTCATTCAAATATATGTATATGGTATATATACTACTATTTGTAAAAAATATCAGAAATTTGTTTATAAATCAAAAAATCATCCAAATTCATTTCTTCAAATTTTCATAGCAGTTATAAAATTTGTAATAAATCAATAATCACAGAAGAGTACCGGCTGAGTTTAGATACACTATTAAAATTAAAAATTGATTGATCCATTTCTTGAGTAATGGGCTATGTATCTCGACAAATAAACCACAGATTCTCAAATTTCATTTAACTTACGCAACATTTTTCACAATTGCATTTTAATTATAATCATCTTTGAGATATTTTAAAAAACGGAAAATTCTATTTGAGCTGTTAACAAAAGTACGCGTATCTCAATCACTAATTAATATTTTGACGTGTAATTTGGTGAATATGTCAATGACTCTTATGCCAACTTACAAACAAAAATATTTATCCCTATCAGAGTCCCACAAAAAAAATTAAATTCAAATTTCCCGGTATTTTTTGATGTAGCTAAAGCTTTTATGTACATGTTTACAAAAAAAAATAATGAATTTTTTTTTAAGTCCAATGCTTTGATGACTCAATTCATTATCTTATAAATACATTCACAATAATGTAACGATGATTAATAATAATAATTATTAATATGTAGATGATCAATATTACTCAAAAAAAAATATTTATTCTTGTCCAAAATACAGTAAGTTACATGTATCTTATTTCTAGTAACTTTTACTTCAAAAATTAAGAAATCAAATCAAATTTCCTTCTAAACTACAAATGTAGACTCTTTTGAGACTCATAACTTTTGAAAATGCGCATATTCATTAAGCAGGCTTTATATTCCTGTAAAAGAGATTAAAAATCAATGTTGTTGTTCCTCCTCCTTGGACAAAACTATTTATTAATAAAAAATATTTACATTCCTTTCACACAAAATATAAGCAGATTTATAAACTCAACATTAGATTTTAAAAAGGAACCATATTTGTTTTTATATAGATTTCGGATTTTTTTGTTTTGTTTTACTGTATGTAAAATTGAGTCAAGTCCATAAAAAGTTTAAAAATAAAATTCAAAAAATAAAAAACCAGATTTGATAAACCTACAAAAACTAATTACTGATTTGTGATTTAGGTGTCGTAAGGTATATACTACAAGAATTAGATATGTATTCTACCTACTGTTGAGTTAATAATCAGTTAATTTATATGATTGCTTTTGTCTTGCCTTAACAACGAGTCTAAGATTTGAAAGCTTAAAAAAGAGATTTATTTAAAAATATATCACTAATAGGACATATATATATATATATATTGTTATAGATATTTGTCAACTTGTGTTTATTATTGTTTGTAGACTTGATTCGCAAGTATCAACTTTTGAGATGTGCATCGTCAATAGACATAAATGCACTCCCTCAAAAAATATTTAGATAAAGAAAATCCAGATCATGGAGCGTTTCTGAAAAAATAATCATTATTTATAAAGATTCTTATAGGATCACAAATTTCTTCCGAAATAAAACAAAAAATTACATCTCTATGATTTCCGGAAGACGGAATAAGGTCAATGACGGCATTTTATATAATCGACTTGGTGCCAGAAGTACAAGACATTGTTTTTAACAAAAGTCATAAAAGACAAGAAGAAAAGTGACGAGCACATATGTTTAGAAAACTCCAATATTGATACAAATTTTAGAATAAATGGTCATACTCCCAGTGGAGGAGAGATGTTTATTATATATATTCATTTGAAAATAAAATAACGAGGAAACGAATTCAAGAAATCAAACGATGGATTCTTTATTCAGTGGATTTGGAGATTTTCAATAGTCCTTCACTATACTTAAGTCAAAAAGGATTTATGTTAATACTCCTCATATTTAAGGAAGTGCCTCCCATTAAAATGTAGGAATGCCAATTACTATAGCTTAAATATAATTTAGCTGGATATTTTATAATATTTAATCCCAATATGAAGCAGTGAACGAATAATAGTACTATGCAGTTTACTCATTTTAGACAAAGTCCTTTCCACGCTAAAATCTAATTGACATTACAACATATATTTACTCCTCAATTCTTTATTTTTTGTTGTGGAGAGCATTTAAGATATTGAAGGGTTTTTGGAGGGAAGTTTGTGGAACTCCTCACTGGGCCCCTTATTAAATCACGTTCTACAAATATATATGTACATATAAAATATCCATCTGGTCTGATTACAAATAATGCTCAATTTGCGAGTAATTTATCTGCAAATATTCCCGTCCCTTATTGGTTATTTACATGCCTATATTATTATGTAAAGTATGTACTTTTAAGTATGAAATAACTCCTTCAGCAAAATAAAAAACCGAGGAGAGTATTAGGGAGAAAAGTAAAATGTCTACTAATTTGTCATAATAATAATAATAAAGTAATTACCTCTCCAATTTCGTGGAGAAATGAAGTCATTTTTATTAATATTATTTTTTGTTAATATAACATCTGGTCCAAAGATTATACCTCAAATCAAAAGGAGAATAAGGTACATACGTAGAATTCACAACAGTAAATATGTATTATGTATGTTATCCCCACATCATTTCTTGTAAAGAAGTCTTACCTTATTTACACACACAAAAGATTAATTAAACAGTGAAGACCATACCTTTCTTCTTGTTCTCAATTAGGAAGTATTACTCTATGGAAATTGTTATGCATATTCCAATCACATGCGGTTAAAGAACCTTTGAGAACAAACTTACTTACATATTATTCTCATTATTACCTTTCTCTCTCTCTCTCTCTCTCTCGTAATATGTATTTATGCATTTAACTGGAGCATGCTTTGCTTATATATATGTATGTATCTTTTAAAATAAATCTCGTACTTGGCTATATACAATATGATTTCAATTATCTATAAGAGAATTCTTTGCATATGTAAAAAGAAGAAAGAAAATCCATCACTTATTTATACAAAGTTTAGAAATAAGTATAAAAATATGTATTCACATGTTGATAATGAATATGCAATTAGATATTTTGTTGTTGTTGTTGTTATTGTTTTAGTAGGAGGTCAGGTTTTGAGGGGAAATTTTTTTAATAGAGCCCGGAAAAAAAATTATTAGAGGAATAAACAATATTCTAGACATGTTTCCTGTAAAATTTAATGTTGATTCCAAATATGTCAAAAAAATCATTTTTATTTTAAAGAGAGATATTCTGGGCTGAAACACGCTTCCACTTTTTTCCCTTTTCATTCACTTTTCTGCATAGGTACATAAAATAATGGAAATTATTTAATGGATGATGAATTGACCCATCACTTTCAAAAGAGAATAGAGAATTATATCTAAGGTCAGAGATTGCATTGTAATTCAAAGTGAAGCCAAGTTGGGAGCATATAGTATATTATGTAGTTGGTACATTCATTAAACAAAATGGAATTAAAAAAAAAAAAAAAAAGCTTCAAGAAACTTCATCAAATGGTTTTCAAAATGAAGAAAGACTTAGTGTCTTTATAGACCCACAACTTGATGCCAAAGATAATCAATCAAATCCAGAGGAACTGAAATGTTCATGAAATGGCAACATTTATTAAATTATTCTTGTTTCACATTCAGAATAATTATTGGAGAAAGATGTCTGATTCTTTCTTCTAAAGAATTCCTCCAAATGCAGACGGTGGTAATTCACTATTATTCTTACAAAATTTGGTTGTTTGTTTATGTGCCTCCAAGAGGGTCGAATTTCACAATGATGACATCACGTGAAAATACCCATTAGAGTAGCAATGTTGATTAAATTATTTTATACATTTTTTAAAGGTAAAAATCCCTCGAGGTTGTGTAAAATGATAGCCATAATATGTACTTTATACTATGTAACAGTTCTACATATATTCCACGTCACATAAGGTCTTATTTAATTATTATATATTATCTGACATTTTAATGAGAAGCTATGAGTTGATACTATTATTTCATTTTGATCAATTCATATTACATATTTATTATGCATTATGAACTAATAATAGAACTACCTGGAATCTTAAATTATATAATGCATCAGGAATATTGATCAATTAGTAATTTTCATATAAAAAGTGAATAACTACATAAGTACATCATTAATGTATCTGCTATCATAAATTCTAGTTATATCTTTGAAGTACCTACCATATAGTTAACTGATGTATTACAACAAAATCTTGATTTAAATTAATTCTTCTACATAACGTTACACGTGCTTAAATTACTAACAAAATATATCTATAAATATATTGATGCATTTCTTTGATCATTCATTTTCACTTAACTTATAAAATATCAGCACAGACCGTATTTGTTGACTCTGTTTTCCTAAAAATAAAATTTGAATGAGTATTTAGTCATTTGACACAAAAATATAATGTATATATAGTTTTGTTAGCCTTGTGTTAAGGAGAAATGATCAAGGATTTCCTACAAAAAAAAAAAAAAAAAAAACTAGTCATAAAAGGGTGAATATTATACTTGTTATGTACAAGTTTCAATCAAAAAGTGAGATGAAGCAGTTTAAATGAAAACCTAGGGTCCTTGTAACTAATAAAATACAATGACTAGATTTCTATTAGATGGTCGATACATCTAACAAGGGTTTATTCTTTTATTTTCTTGGCGAAAATTACTAAAACATAGATAGAGCCTTTTCACTGACATCACAGATTATATAATAATAGACGCCATTTTGGGGGCATAGAGTTAATAAATGTACAAATTTCCAAAAAAACAAACAAAAGTAGACTTCATCAAATGGTAATGCAAACGAACAAAAATTAAACACCTGTTTTAAATACTACTTGATAACAAGTTGAAATAGTGATTTTGAATAAAATTCCTATCAAGTGGCTAGATTTGTACAATTAAGTTTGTTTTGCATGGATTAGGTACTCCGAAGAAATAGGACCGACAATTGGAGTAATAATTAATCCTTGCAAAAGTAGAGGTTAATTTAATGACTAAACTTTGCATATATCTAAATGTGAATGACGTGTGATGTTATAACGACATACTATTAGGGTTTGATACATAATAAAGAGAGAGAGAGAGAGAGATTTATACTTTTGAATGACGGCAATGGTTTAAATCCTTTTATTTGTTTTTCCCATTGTGACATCATCAGAAATGCAGGGCAGTCCTTCACCATTTCCCTTCATCATATAGAAGAAACAAGTTTTTATTCTTTAAAAACTTGGATTGTTTATGTCTCTTTTAAGAGAAGTCCGACTTACACAATGATGACGTTCCGTGAAAAAGCTGTATCCATGAGCTGTATATATGTAGGTAGTTCTATTTGTTCTAGTTCTGTAATAATGAATTATGTGACACTAATACATAATTATTTAGGTACAAATGAAATGAGAGCATTAATTAATATTTGATGATAATAATTGAAATGTCTGGTGTTTTAATTAAGCAATGAACCAATTCCAACTTGTACACGACATATACATACATATACTATGTACCTATGTATACTGCATGATTTTATACTTTATATATCTGCCTTCAATTTAAAGTGAAAAAAGTAGAAGAAGAAGAAGGAGAAGCAATCTTATGAATAATGACCATAAAATGTAATTATCTCCGGTGAGAGTCCATAGTGCGGAGTCTATGTATTTTTCTTTTTTTTTCTTCTTTTTTTTCTTACCTTCACAATTTAACTGTTGGTCTACATAATAATAATAATAATAATGTGCCATATGGTTCTCCAACATTTATTGTTATTATTTTAATTTAAACATTATTATGATTATTAAAATATTTATTTTATTTTGTTAAACGCATGGAGTCACTAGGATTCAAACTTTTCCCTTTTAAGAAGTATAATATTATAAAGTACACATATGCGCACTTCAAAAAAAAAAAAAAAATTCCAATCAAGTCACATATGTACCTATAATAGTCCAATAGTGTACTACTGACTTCTCTCTCTCTCTCTCTCTCTCCCTTTCTTCGCTCTGTTTAGGGGAAATCCGTAGTTTTGTAGGTTGGAAGTTTGCCTCCAGGGGTTCTTATTCACATACCGCAATAATAGAAGAATGAATATAATTATTTATTTATTTGACCTGACGTAAGGTTGTTTTTTTTTTCCTTCTTTTTTCAATGGAACTTTTATTAGGAAATTATAGATGATACTATACGTACACTACGGAGTAGTGATGTAGTTCTTCATATCGGTCTCTCAATGGCTAAAACCACCTCACAAGACTATGACCTATGAGAGATCCATACTAAAGTTTTAAGAGATCAAGATTCAGAGAAAAAAATCCCAATAATTTTTGGTTTTACCCAAATTTCGAACGTGAGACCAAGACAAAATCAAGACCAGCCAAATTAGTAAATTCCTCTTCATTTTTTTTTCTCTGAATCTTGATCTCTTAAAACTTCAGTATGGATATCTCATAGTCTTGTGAGATGGTTTTAGCCACAACCACTCATACAGATCGATTTTTACACGTATGATAAAAAAGGGCATTAGATTATAATTAAATTGTAAAAATGATCCTGGGTCCCTTTGATGACCTGATCAGAGCTGTAAATCCCAAACATTTTTTTGTGTGCAATGTTTTTAATGGTTGCTAAATCTGTGCAGGAGTTTTTGTTTCACAAATATGTTACCATTATTCCTTGATTATTGAGGGGAGAACATGTAGCACCAAGCACGTTTAATGGTTTAATACACACCGTCTACAAATAATAATTCATCAATAAAACGCCTAATTGAGTGAAGTCTGAATCCTTCATATAAAGTTATATTATTTTGTTAGGTATAAATTTGTGTTTATTTCCTCTCAAAGACCGTCCATGCCTTTCCCTGTAAAAGGGTAAGAGAATAGTTGATATAGTAAAACATCATGACAGCTGACGTATCTCTCCTCCCAAACATTCATCAAATTCTCAGAGTTAGCAAGTCAATTTTCGGCTTCTATTTATTTAACATACCGACAGAGCTTAGGATTTACTGCTCTAGACATGATCCCGTATGCCTTTTTTGACCTTATAAAATAAAAGGTAAGTTAAGACTTATGCATCCATAAAATTGCAAAATTTGTCACATGGTTTTGTCACAAGGAGTTGTGCAACACGTCTAAAAATGGGCAATTTTGATACAAAAAAAGTATTTTTTTTTTAAATCTTTAAAGTGCCAGTGTCCCACGCTAAAAATGACATGAGGAATCTGAACTTTTACACATTGCAAATATGGATTCTTCATCTTTTTTTGATTGATTTCCAGTATTAAAGATCATAGCCGCTACAGTCAATCAAAAACAATTCAAAAATCAAAACATTTGTATGAGTACGTATTTATTTTTCAATTAAGCCTCACAAATTATATTTTGAAAACCTAAATAATGATTAATAATAATTAATTATTTGAATATGAAGAAATGGAGCCAAGTCAACTTTTCTCATCTATGCATGTACCTAACTCAAATAATAAATGAGACAAAGTAAAGTATGTTCTTCCTTCCCCTTAAGACCCATGATTAGTGGATATGACTTCAAAAATATTAAGTCTAAATAAGAGTTTAATTCATGTGATTATATGTTCAATGTAATGATGGAGGAAAAATAAAGAAGAAGAGAAAGAATAGAAATGAAAAGAAAAGAAAAAAAAAGAAAAAAGAAAAGAAGAAATCTCCAAGAATGGAAAAAAAAAAATTATAAAAAATTCTCACACATGTATTAAGTGATTAGACTTTTAAATAGCTTACATGGCTTTAAATGGATTAATGCCTTGATGACTCAATTAGTTCAAGCTCTTAACCTCTCTTCTTTTACTCTCTCTCTCTCTCTCTCTCTTTCTTGAAATAATTATACACATAATATATTACGTTCATATATGTAATGTACGTCATTTGATTTGTATGCTGCATTGTTATATTTTCCTAGTCCGAACAGACAGGGTTTCATTGACTAATGGGTTTTTCAAATTCCAGACGGTAGCTACAAACATAGAGGAGGCTGGATGTTTACACTGCAACCTTTTGGTTGATAGACAGGATAAGTTATCATTACTTTTCTTCCCATTGATTTTCAAATGGTTAAAATCCTCATGAAATGCTACTGTGTACCTTTCAAAATAGTAATAATACTCACAATAATAATAATAATAATAATAAAGATAAGAAGAGACAGAACAAGAGGTGATTAAACAAATTATTGAGGGTCAGTCTATTTCACATGAATCACGAAAAAATCATTCCCATGAATATGGAATGTATGTATATGTGTGTTTTCTTCTTCTTCGTCTTATGTGTCGCATCCGGTGAGTGGAAGTAATTTGTAGGTGCGCACATATGTAGGTGCATAGCCGGTAAAGCTAACAAACTATCTACCACCTATGATAGTATGTATATTTGAGGTAACAGGCGGTAAATCAAAAATTGATTTTAAAGAAATTAGCTTAATGGCAGATTACATAAAATATCATCAATGGCCAATATGATTCGATTTGTTTTTGCTCTTTTGTATCATTATTATTATTATTATTATTATTGTTTTCTTTGACACAGCTGTGAAGCGATTGCATACCATGTAGGCAAGAAAAAAAAACATAATATTAGTGAGCAAAAAAGGAAACACACAAAAGAAAAAAAAATGTAGCAAATAACGAGTACAACTACATACATTATATAAATGGAGTGCAAAAATAGATAATACTTGCTTACGAAGGGGTCGGACTCCTTCGAACCAGGAGTTGTACATATGTCTAATTGGGTCCCTCTCTTGGAATCTCATTTTCCAAAGATTTCCTGGGGTTTCACACCTACGGAAATATTTATTTAATTATATGTATTATGTTGAAGGAAACTCCATGTAAAGTACATATTGAAGAATCACTCGGTTTAAAGTTTTACAATTGATACGTATATATACGTTACATGTATTCATACTGAATGATGTCCCAATGAAGTACCAAAATGATTAACATTCCTTGTCCCTTTTTGTAGGTACCTTTTAGGCTAAAGTCTACTCGTGCATCATTCATTATAAATGAAAATGATACAATGCATTAAAACTTGGAAAAAGAAAATTAGAGACTAGGAATCGTCCTAAAAAAAATAACAGATTATTTATGTGTCGAGTAAATGATTTCTAAACTGATCCTTATTGAGAACAGTGCTTCTGGGACATTTAAAATGTTATATAATTTTGATATAGAGAGTATGGATATGGATTCTAGTGATAATTACAATTATATAACACGCAGCTCCACCAACTACAATTAGCTCATCATCATTCACTGCAGAAGTTTTAATTTTGTTCGCGATGGAGTTGTGCTACGGTATTAATAAAAATCAAGACTCCTTGTTTACATCCTAATTGACAAATATCAAAACTATAACAAATGAATATTTAATTGTTACTTAACTTTCCAATGGTGGAAACATGAACTAGTTTTGGATCTTTGAATGACGTATTTTAGGAACTTACTATTTCTTTTTAAAATATAAATACATAGATTTTACAGTATTGTACTGTTTACTACCAGAATCCCGGAAATTAAAAGTTGATTTCCCGGGAAATGAGCAACTCTAATGTCTACTTATGTGAGGATCAAAAATAAAACATGGATTCTCAAATGGTCGAGCACTTTCATTCATAATTTTTCATATAGGCCACATTTCCCTGCGACCCATTTTTAATGTCCTTCGAGACAAGATATTAGTTTTAGGGATCGATCAACAGTTCGATATAATACAACAATACATCTGGAGTTTTTACATCTATCCATGATTTGCTTGATCAGCTCTATAGAATCTATCCCCTTATGAAATGTTTACAACTCCCTTTTGGGCTGTGACCCACAATTTGAAGAAGAAACCAAAATGTGTCATATGGATCCTTCATCTTTTTCAACTAATGGTTTTATATTTTTATTAGATAACCACTTATTTTTGGCTTCGGTAATGATTAAGTTTATCATTAATCATGAAAATATCTCCCCAAAAGTAGATATTAAGAAATGAATTACCCGGGTCACATTTAAAGGGAAATTGCACACTAGTCAGGGTATGAGATTTAGTGATTTAATATAAAGAACAAACTCTTATTCATTAAATTTGTATTGTTTTTTTTTTTTAAAGTTAGTCTCATACTGCTGAATTTTGTACATAGTTATTCAATATTACTCATATTTTTCTTATCAACTTGTGTTGTGATCAAAATCCCTTCATCCAAGACTAAAATTTAAAGGATCGAGAGCGAGATAAACAATTAATTTCTGCGTGTTTTTAGAAAAGAAGTTTTTTTCTAAATTGTGTTGCTTGGTTCTTGATCCACACCAAGAATGGGGTCGGAACTGAGAGGAGATCAAGTTGAGTCTATGCAATCACATCACTAGTATGTACTTACCTTTTTTGCTTAGAAATGGTTCTTTTAACATATTTTGGGATTGCCGACCCCTGGTCATAATAATCTACCTGTTTTGAAATGTTAATATTATTACATTCATTTTTTAATAAATAAAAATATTAAATATGGTCATCCCAATATTTCAAGGGTGGGAGGAGAAGGAGGAGGAGGGGGGGGGGAAGATGAAGAGCCATATATGTACGCACGTATGTATGTATATAAAAAATACAAGTATATGCCTATATAATACTACATATGTAATAGTAAAAAGAAACATGAGCGATTCCTCACCACCAGGATGCAAAAATATAAAGATGAAAGAGTGCAAAAAAATTATATCCATTGTAATTTAAGATGATCTTTATTTTATATGTCTGAAGTTTTGTTTTTTTGTTTTTTTGACATCATAGTTTTGATGATGATGAGACAATCTAATGGTCATAAAATCATATGATAATTTACATCTTTACACTTTTTTGGACCCCTCTCTGTACTTTTTTTTAAAAATCTACATATGTATGTACATTCAGTTGTATGTAAATATATTATGTATCATGATTAATGGACATGCTTGTAGAGCAGGGATGTCTCATCCCTTGATCCCTTGAGAGAGTGTTGTAGTCGAGACCAGATCAGCTGAGAGATCAAGGCATTGAGGAAATCAATACCAATATTATTTAAGGGAGACCAAAAAGACTAATAAATTATTATTATTCTGTTGATTTTTAAAGAAACAAGGAAATTTATTTTTAATTTAGTTGTATTTATTTTGGTCTTGACACACTGAGATCGAGACAAGATCAAAATATCCAAAAATTGTTCTCAAGATCAAGACAGATCACATCACTAGATCACAAGATACATACTTTCGAATTAATATGATATTAATCTGCAATACTATTGTAGATTTGCTTAGGTTCTCTGAATTCCAAATTCCATGACTCTGATTCAAAAAAGGTCGAACACCACTGATGTAGAGTTGAATGTTGTTGTTTTTTTTTGTTTTTTTTGCATATATTAGTACGTAGATAATAGAATATACATATAGTTAGATGGAAAGATTATATTCGTTATTCATTGCCAAATGAAGTCAAGAAACAAAGTACCCTGCTACTACCAATATACATATAAATATACATATACATATACTATAAATTAATTGCACATTTAATTACAAGCATTCTTACCTATGATTATTGAAGGTTGACTTTTTATTATTACTATTATTGTTTTTTAAAATACATATTTTTGAGTTGAATGGGATAGACTTTGAAAGTTTATGGTTGACAGATTGGCATTTATGAGAGGTAGGTAAACATTTTGAAACAGAGAGCAAGGGAGCAATCTGGCATTTAAGAATAAAATTATTTGTGATATTGTGTGTGTGTGTGTGTAAATATTTATGTATGTATCTATATGTACATTAGTGTACATACAATGTAAGTATGTAATTGAAAGGAAATTACGGTGATGAGGATGATTTGTGGAGTCATTCTGAGAATTTGTGCGAAAAAACAGTAAGAATAGCACAACGTAAGAATCCCCCAACACACACTTTTGCCAAAAAGTGTATAAAAAGCATGGAGATGGATCATGTTGAGTGGCAGTTGAAGGATATCTAAAGGAAACAAAGTCATGAAGGTAAAGAAGTGCTTTATATATTATACATATACATATATTTATATCATCTACCTTTCCTAAATTCCCCTTTCTGTAATGAATAATTATTGCTACAGATACACATTGGGGTTCTTATAGCTTGTTTTATAGTGACAGTCTATGCAAATTCCTGTTGTCAACAGTGCAACAACAACAACCATGGACAAAACAATGGAGATATAAATCACGGAACCTATCATGACCATAGCAGCAACGCGAATCAACATGAATCAGAGGATCATAGGAGTGGTGAGAATGATTATCCATACCAGAATTCAAATGATTACAATACTGGAGGTAGGGGTGGAGCCCGCTCCCCCCATCATGGAGGTCACATCCCGGGTAACCAGAGACATTCTGGACATGAAGGATCACAGAATCACTATCCATCATCACCTATTGGCCGCCAGAATGGATATACATACCCCTCCAATCATCATGGACAGTTTCCTCAGGAGGGTACATCGTATAATGCATATCCACAGACATTACCATATGGGCATCATGGCAATGGGGCCCATCATTAATGGGGTAGCCATGATGACACCTACCCTCAGTAAAACTCTTTAACCGTACGTTTTGTGTAAATATTTACATGTATGTATTGAAAGAGCAAAAATATACATATACATATACTATAATGATTGGACTTTGTTCCCTTCAAAGGAATGTAGCAACCTTTTCATTAGGTATGGCTTGAGTCATTTACCTATATGTAGGCCATAAGCACATACTCTTCGTTCGTATGTATTCAGAATGACAAAGCAACAATAGGTGACGTCTACAAAAGAAGTGAATAGTTATTTTTGAACGACTACACCTGATATTATTAGATCATTATATTTTTTTAGAGTGACAGAAAATGGAAGCAAATTCCAAAAAAACAAACACATAAACGTTGCTTAATTGAGAGTTTATAATCAGATATCCATAAAATAAAATAAGAAACATGTCCACATAGGACTATAATATATATATACATAGATGCATCATCAAAATAGATAGACTATAACCCTACTAGTCCAAAGTCAACTCTTTTTTTTTTTTTTTTTTTACCTACATACATATATGTAATTAATTTTTTCCTACTTTGGGCGGATCACCAAAAATTACATGTTACCTATATGCTGTTTTGTAAAAGGATCTACGCATGCGCCAAGATAAACGCTGCAATTAAAAAGCTACTGTTTCTATATTTTTCGTTTGAAGACATCATGGAATTATTTATTATTATTTTGACAAATGTTTAAACGTCTTTTCTTCGACGCGGCGACACAACGCGATGAGGTGAGTCAAAGAGAACAAATATGTAATATGTATGTATGTATGTAACTATGTAGAGGGAGGAGATAAATCAAAAATGGATGATGATTGATGATCACTGCATTTAAAATTTCCTGCATACATAGAGTATGTATATATACATACATGTGTACATAGACGAAAAAGACGACTCAACTCAAATTGATTTCACTTCTCTCTCTCTCTTTCTCTTTCCCTCTTTGAGATCAAATATACAAAAGATCCGCAAAAGATATGAATATTTTTTTTTCTTGTACAAATATATATATATATATATATATATATTAAAAATCCTTATTTATATACAGACTGATATTACAAATGGTCATTCCAATAACAATAACACGAAGATATAGAAATAAAAATGTTTGAAATGCACTTTTTTTATATAATAGTAAATGTCATTTCTAGTTACTCTCTCTCTTTCTTTCTATTTTCAGAAATATGAAAAAATTTTATAATATTGAGTTATTTCATATATTTATAATATATGACTGTATATAAATATTTATTATCATTATTTTGCTTGCTTGCTTGAGTCTTCAAGGTCCTTCTAGCATTTAAAGATCAAATCCTTCCTTTCTTTTATTTGTTCCATTTCTTTACCTTTTGGCTAACATTTTGATACGCTATATTTAAGTATTCCTATTAATAGACAAAAGAGCTACTACGCCCTGGATTGAACTTTACGCAAATTTAAATATAGTGCATGTACATATGTACTTTCCTTACTATGAAATTGACACACTTAATGACTGATCAAATTTTATGGAAGAATGCCTCCCTCGTGACATCATAGCATTCAAGTTTTACTACCTCATTCAGGTAGGAAATCAGGGTTAGAACTTGAACTTCAAGTTGTAATTTATATATATATATATATATATATATATATATTATAATCAACTTGATAGTCGATAAGAGCTTTCAGTCATAATACTGAATGTATGAAAAAGAAGACACATTCTGTGAAGTTGAAATATGTGCATTCAATGAAATGCCTCCATATTATGTTCATAAACCCTTAAAATACACACTTTTTAATATATATATAACAATCATGGGCCTGGAGGAGCTCCTACTTCCCCCTACATTCCTCTTGACATATAGTTACTATAAACGATTAAATTTTAAATAGATCTTGGAGGAATCTACATTTTTTTTAAAAGAAGATAATTGTATCAATTACATTATACATATCTTATCCTAAATAATCAAAATGAGTAATTTTTTGTACATAATATAATTCTTATTCGTAATTTAGATCCCAATTGTTTCAAATCTGGCGAATCACAAGGGTGGTGATTTATTTCTGTACTAATTTATAAGATACCAGATAGCTGCAGTTCTTTATGTGACTGAGTCTCTAGGAATTTTTTGAGGAGCTTATCTATATGGTATATATATATATATATATATGTATATTATACTTTTTGGAATGAAAAGCATTTAGAAACAGCCTATTTCTTGGATATATGTAGGACTGGTGTTATGGAGAGGACTTAAGAGACAAGTAACCGGGTTCCACGCTTAAATGTATTAATAAAAACCCAGTGTTTCAAAGATTAAGAGGGTTTAAAATTGTAAATTAAACCAATTTTCAAGTAAGTAGAAAAATAATTATTAAAGAGACAGAAATGAATTAGTCATTTTAGCCATTATGTAAATAAGATTTTTTTGGGGTATTTTTGACCTATGGTCCAAGATCTCGCCTTGATGAAGACCAACTTCAAGTTCCTGAAGTAGGGCATCACTCAGCTCGAGGAAAGATTGCCTCTTGTCTAGACCTTGGTCATCATTCAGAAGGTCTTTGAGAGGCTGACCATTCCCAAGTTTACCAACAAACTGAAGGTGATCCTCAAGAAGAATTTAGCTTATGTGAAGATGACTGAGATTGACTCAGTTCTCCCTGTGGAGAATGTGCCTGCCTTGAAGATTGAGCTTCAGGTGCACTCCCATGACACCCATGGACTGCGAAAGAGCCTTCAGAATCTTCAAAAACCTCTTCATCAACAATAGAAAAATGGAAACCTGAGGAACCAGATAATTATTCAGTGGAACAAGGGCCTGTTTGAATAAAAAAGTGTACATTCAATAGCACTTTTTTTTAACCAAAATACAACTTATTTTGCTGTATATATTTTTACTTGACACTAAGTTCATGTTTGTAGATTAAAAACTTGAATATGCATGATATATTATTTAGATAGTAATTGACTATTAGGATCCGCAATGGTAAGTGAAAAAGAGAATGAATCTTTACTTTTGAGCAATTTCCCTATAAATAAAATTAATAACTTAAATGTCAGTCAATTTGAAAAAGTTGGTTCATATATGTATTTTGTGATTGATAAATCGTTGGTTTGAATTTAGAGCTAATTATGAGCTAAAGGTTTGAACGATTTATGTTGTACAAATGATACGCTATCTTCATTGACAAAAATGATGCCTAAAGAAGCACCAATATATTTTCAATTCTGTATGTTGTTGTTTTTTTTAATAAAAGACAATTTTATTCTTGTGTTTGGGAACTTATAATTTGTTTTTCAGGAGCTGTATGAAATGTCTCATATTTTTATATTAAAAGGAATTGCTATTCCTAGATGGGTCTCATGTAGTACATAGATGTTTCACAAGATAATGATATATTAACTATGGTAATTAACATACCTATTGATTATTATTAGTAGAATATTCTTGTCAATAAAGTGACAATTTATTATCTTTCACAAATGTATTGGGATTAAACTAGCCGGAAATTTATGTTTTCTCCAAACAGAATAGAATAAATTACTTAAGTTTAACAGTATTAATTATTTAGTACATTTCTCATCCCAAAATTTACATACAAATTGGTTTTCCAAGATATGACTGAAGGACAAATTTCTTAGTAAATGAGGAAGCCCATTCATTGTCCATCTTTATAATATAAATCTATTAGTGTAAGGCTGAAACATTTGATTTAAATGAACGCTACCCTTGTCAACATGGGGGAGGAAGATCATCACAAAGCAAATTTGGTTGTAACAAAAGCAGTGGAAATGAGGGATCATTTTGACTTCCACAATAATGGATTTTCTTCATTTACCGTTAAAAGGCTTTATAATGTATGATAAATTGCTCTTAAACGTATTATTTCCCTCTGTAGGTTAGAAAAGGTCATTTGTTTAATCTGTGGGTGAATCGAAGTCGATTCACTCAATTATATAATTGCTATGTACATATATTGAAAGTGTTTGTTTGGTAATGATATAAACATTAATTATATGGATCTTTATAATAATTGGATCTAGGGATCGTGTCACCCATATCCGTTTCTCTCTCTCTCTCGGTACCTTGTGCTAAATAAAACCTCAATTTAGTATTACTCATAAATGCTTTTAAGTTTTATTACTAACCTTTATATTCTTATAAATGAGTATGTCAAAAAAATCATTTTCAAAAATATCTCAACAATGTTTGAATGTCTACGCCCAATATAATTTGTATCGTACCATGCTTTTAATCTATATATATATATAATATTTGCTTTCTGCTAAATATAAAATTCCATGATATTTAAAAAAACACCTCTATTTTAATTCATAAATCCTAACATTCAAAAAACACTATCATTTATCAAGAACAAGAATTGGCATTCAATGTCCTTTTTTCCAAAAAAAAAAAAAAAAACCATAGAAAATATTCTTTGAATTAATTTTTAAATAACCTTTTTGGACATTTCAATGCATTACCGTTTCCTAAATAAATAAAAAAGATTGGATTTAAGTTATAAAGAAAAATGTATGATGAAATAAAGTCCTTAAAGACAGGAATTCATCAATGACTAAAGGAATCAAACTTTGATTCCACGAGGAGTCACCAGTAAATCTTCCCAGCCAATCATTTATTTAATTATATTATTATCTGTTTAGGACTTGAACACAATTTAAACTTTTATCCTCTAAGAATGTTTGTTTTGCTATTTCTCTGTTACAAATGTATTTTTCAGGGATGATTTGACAGATTTTGTCAAGTAAGGGTAATTTAGAAGCATCATCATAATTCTAACGGTAAATTATATTCAATTACCTACTTAGATATATATGTAGTATGGATGTGAAATGCTTGGGTAACTAAGAGAACAACAACTATTGACATTTAATTCACTTTTTGTTCAAAATAAAATTTGAATCAAAGTGTAAATTCAACCTCCATCACTTGTCGAATCTCTGTTTTATTTGATATCAACCGAGATAAAATAATATAACAATCATTGAGCTCATGGACTCATGGATATACGTGTGCATATTTCTTTTTTGTTTTGTTATCTAATTTCTACTACTTTTAGATTGAGAGGGGAAATTTGGATACATGAATGGATAGGATTCACCCACCAAAAGTTGTTTGTCATTCTCGCTCCATCAAAAGGGCCTATAAATAGGATGTATGATACAGGAGTGACGAATAGTCTGTCGGCAACTTCAGAGCACAGTTGTATGCACAGCGAATGACAAAGATGAAGACAATCCTACTCATCTTTGGAGTCATATCATTCTACCTTGTTGTCACGACAGAGTCCAGCCGCTACATCAATGATTGTTCACCAAGATGTCGTCGTTGTTACGATCCCTGTAAGGACAATCAACGAACCACAACGACTCCACACCCGCCACCCCCTCCTCCAATACCCCCTCCATCCCCACGACCTTATCACAAAACACGGCCACGACATCAACATGCCGAAGGGATTCGTCATGGAAACTTTCATGTGGTTTGTCATGGAACTCATGCCCATGTGGATAATGGAATTCATCGTCGTCATCGTCATCGTCGCGGCTCTCATGAACCAGAAGGGGAGTATCGAGTTGTTCATGAAAACGATGGAGATGATGACTATAAGGTGTATTTCTCGGATGGCTCTGTTCAAAGTGTATCAAAAGCAGGAATTGACTACTTTTGCGCAGGAACCAATTTGTAGCAAATATATTTTTAGACTCATGATGGTGTTGTATTGTATTTTTTTAGAAATATAAAATTTGTCTCATTATGATTCGAGATATGTATTTATTTTTTGTTTGTTTGTTTGCTGAAGGACTGATGCTCTGATGATCAACATCCGAGTTATTAAATAGAAGCATTGGCACACTCATTAAAACCGCACTACACTTTGATCTCACATATGATCTACTACCTACTTGCTTCACTAATTAATGCTTGTAAAGAGTTCAAAAGGCTAAAGATGTCTTAACCCCTGATCAAATGAACAAATACTCTGATCTCATTTTCACTCTTATGCCTCACATTCATTCATCCTCCTTACAAATGTTCATGCTAATCTAGATTGTATATATGTATACATACTTACATAGTCAGACCTCAATGAATGACATCAAATTTCATGGAGTACCTCTCTTGTGAACCAAGCAATTCTCTCCTAATTATAATTATTATATATTATTATGCTTGTATCTGTTTATGAAATGTGCGTTGTGTTCACAATGAAGTTCAACAACATATGGCATTATGTCTTGTCTTATGGTGATTGTGTGTGTGTGTGTGTATGTATGTACTATGCCAATGAAAAGTTTAAAGATCCCGTGAACGGAAGTTGAACTTCAAAAAACAACAACGAAAAACACTCACATACAAACCCTAAAAAATTTCGGAAGTCAATTTCTTTGAAAGAAAACAAATCAAAACCATCTGAAAACAAAATAAAAATCCCTGTGAACTTCGTTTTTTTCCCTTGTAACCATTCGAACCAAAAAGAAAAAGGTCAAAAATGGATGTGTCTACTTGAAGTCGTAAAACTAATAAACAGTTCTACCTCATGCTAGTGTTTTTTATACATGGTTAAAAATACAAAACTTTTTGGAGAGGATTATGGTTGGTAAAGTGGGAGTTATCTATATGGGGCGTCAGAACTAGGCCTGTGACGACGGGTGGCTGTGTCAAATTTAAAGATAATTGGAAAGATGACAAATTTTGTTGTCAAAAAGGAATTTTTTGGGGAAAAAAAATTCTTTTGATGGCCCTGATTGGAACTAACTGATAAAAGGTAGCTTATACAAAAACAAAACCATTTATTGATGACACTATAATAACGCAACTTTTCTACAATAGGTTCCAGCATCACTGACGAATGGCTGAGTTTAACTTTACTATAAATTTTCTCTCTGTCAATTTTTACATGAATTGAATCAATGTTTCTACTCTGAAAAATTCTAATGGATATTTAAGTAGTTTGAGAAGTACATGCTTATAGTTGCTCATTATATATGTACATGTATATACTTTTTCAAAAACAACCAAAACAACAAAAAAAAACCACTTGAATTCGTAAAACAGAGAGCTTCCACAATAATAATAAGCCTTCCCAGAATGTTTCACATTCATTGTTAGTTTAAGTTGGCTTTTTTGATGATTAATTTACGTAGAAACGGATATGAGGCAGCAAGGTGAGGCTTGCTCGTCCATTTAAAGAAATGTGCTTTTTGTCACACGACCCTTACCCACTTTGAATTGAGCACACTTTTTTATTTTCTATACCTAATTTGTGAGAACGTGTGGTAAAAAGGAGCCCTGGTTTATTTCACATATGAGGTCAAAGGGAAACATATACTATATGTATGTATATCTACCTATTGCGTATTCTGCTCTAGTCTCCTTTTTTCCTGAGCACATTTCCTACGAATTTATCCACAACCAATATGTCATAAATGTATGTATACGTACATGGTCTATGAACGGAAATGGAATTAAACGTGTGGGTTATGCGCCTTGAGAAGGTATTATTATTATTATTATATTTATGATCTAGTTTTTCTTACCCACAGAGATTCAAAAATTCCCAAGGAATTCATTCATACAAGCCATCAAATAGTAAATTATATAGAACATATTGGTGGATTAAAGTTCTACATCTTCCTTCGGATGTTGTCAACCATAAAACAATTAGTCTGCCAGGAAGGAAAAAGTTATACGAAGTTATAATAATGGTATATGTACATACATACCATTAGAAAGGCAACGTGATCTACTTTTCTGAAGAGTTAATTTAAATAAAATACCAACAACAATCCATATCCTTCCTTCTCATGCAAGTCCTCCTCTCACTCACCTGTATCATCACTTTCATCATCCTTCCAAGACATGGACAATCCTTACATAATGAATTGCTGCTATTCACTTTATTTCATTAATAAATAAATAAATAAATGACACTCAAGAGTTGAACTCTTGACTTACAAGTGGCGATGATAGCACGAGAAGTCAAATACATATGTACAAACACACAGAGTGCCACAAGTGATGATAATCTGTTATAAAAGAATTTTCTTCACCTCTGGGTCACCCAGAGGTGAAAAAGGTGAGCCGCCTACCTACCCATCATCTACCCATGCATGTACATACATATACACAACACTGATAAAGTCATAATTGTTTACATATTATTATGTACATATATCGATAAGACTATGCTTCTGAAGAAGGAACTTGGTTATATACACACATATGTATGGAACAAAGATGCAAACTTTACTCTTTTTTTTTATTATTATCTTACAAAATGCTGGAAAACTTCATACATTTAATGAGAGTAATGTGGCTACATAGTACCTATATGTATAGTTACTATTATTATTAAGCTACGCGGATTTTGTTTCTTCAAAAAAAGTACACAAATTATCCTAGGAGATAATTTCCCTAATCCATACGTATTAACCACAAAGTTAGTTAGTTAGCTAGCTAGTTAGTTGGATCATTCCCTCTCTTTACGACCTTCATTAGAATGTGTTATTTCTCTCAAAGAATATCCCTCCAAAGTATGTAACTATGGTTTAAACATATAAAATATAAATTCATATTTAAAACATCACCTTCCTCATTAAAATCTCTCCCCCCCCCCCCCCCACACACACATAATGTCTTTCAAATAATAATAATGACAAAGCTAATGGTGTAAAGAAGCCCCAAGGGGAAGTTCGAAAAGTCTTTAAACCGGGTCATCAAAACAAGGAGTTATCTTTAATATATATATATATAATATGTGTAAAGTATAAAATATCTGCAACATTAAAGGGCCATTATTAGGGATGTACAAGGCTCAGTCATTGGAGTTTGTAAGGCGTTTCATTAGCCTAGAACTATGTACATACATATCTATGGTTGTTTTTTTAAATATTATTATACATACATAACCCGTGTGTTCTTTATAACACGCCTCTAGGGCTCTTCTTATGTTTATTATATGACATTTTAAGTCACATTTAGTTTGATAACCCTTAAGGAACGATTTATATATATATGTAATAATAATAATAATAAAAAGGAGAGGATGAATAAAATGAAAGGCCATAAAAATTTAATTTAACGAAGAATCAATTATATTCTATGTATGTATGTAAAATATTATATTATATGGGTCTATGTATATATATAACTCCATATATGTTACAAGGAGTTTCATATTCATATTGGTATGGTTTGGGCTCTTCGTGTCCTTTCTCCATGATGACATGTTAGTATGTACATACATACCTATGGCTACATATGTAGTAATTATGGACATGATTTTATTTTTTTTGGTCTACCTACAACATTTCTATGTACAACATTGTTGTTTATTCACAATCAATCAAAAAAATTCAGAAAATTATAGGAAGGAAGTTTCGTTCCTTCGTCACTTATTATTATTATTATTATTCTTTTTTGACGACTACTAGATTGGGGGGGGGGGGGGTATGAGCAAACTATGATTAACATCCTCCACCAAAGAGGTCTAAATCTACATACCATCATTCCCTTGTTCATGGAGAGATACTATGACTATTATAAATACATAAATAATTGCCATAAATACAGAGGATTGGCAAATCTTCATCTTTCACGTAATGAAGTTTTTCTATGGATTTTGCCTTGAGGGGAATTGTGATGTCCCTATTGGGACACATCGTGATGATTACGTAAAAGGACGTATCAATGAAAGGTATTTCCTTTATGCTGATTTATCATCATGGGGATATTGTCATATTGGTAAGAGGACGAACAGAAGACTTGAGTATTCTATGTAAATCAATATATGTAGAAGCACACACACACATATGTAATATATTCAGGTTTTACTTACATACTTAGTTCATGGGTGTGCGTTTGCATGTCTTTTAAAAGGTTTTTTTTTTTTTTTTTGAATCATGAAAATCTTAAATAGAGCACTTATTGCCCTGTTCAAGCCAATGTGTTATTGCAAGTGCCAGGGAGAGAGAGAGAGGGAAAGAGAGACTCAGTTAGTCAAGGACAAGATGATTAATTAATTGCTGAATGGGATTTGACCACAATGTTTACTTATATGCATTTATTTCTACTATTTCTTCATGTTGCTTTATTTTTCCCTACATGATAAATATAAATAAATAATATATGTACATAGATAGAAGAAACAATAAAGATATGCAAAAAAATCAGGGATGCCAAACTACAATGTTTTTACTTAATGATCCAATTTACCAAATACGTGACTTCATCAACTTATTAAAGAAGTTTAGAGAAGAAAAAGAAGTAGTAGATAGTTATTATTGTTATTGACCAACTGTGGATGATTGACTTTCCCACGTTGATCACAAAGCTATGAAAATGATCCATATGTGTAACAGACTCGTTGTGTGAACTATTTATATATATATATATATATATATATATATATATATATATATAAAATTAAAAATAAGAACGGACCCACCTAATGTATGTATGTAAATGCAGAGTACATTGTGTCTTCTGAGGTTCTCCTATTTCCTTTATGCATAGTAGAGTTAATATATAAATATATATGTAATCTAATGTAAGTCTATTGATACAATCTATCAATTGGTACTGACTTTGCATGCTAGAAGGAGGAGGGGGGGGGGGGAAAGAGTCATAAAAATCTGGGGGAAACCACAAAAGCCAAAAAAGTTATATAAACATTAGCTTCATGGATCAGAAACGTAAGTAGTCTGATTTCTCCCCCCCCCCCCCACTCCCTCCCGCTCTTTTCCTTTCTTTAAGTTTGCTGAGAAGGGAGTTATTATTATTACTATTATTATAGGTGTTAGGATCATGAATCAAAAATGAAATAAAAATCCTCAAAAAGGTCTTTATTTGTGTAATCAAAGGAAATCAGGTTTTTTTTTTGTGTGTGTGTGTGTTTACTCTATTGCATTTTTGTCTTCTCTTTTCTACTTATAGAAATAGAATAAACAAAAAAAATCAAGTTATTATGATGCATGTATATAGCCATTTCTCTTGTTTGGTTGTCTAAACCCCAAAGAGGCTGGCATTTATGTATATGTAGATATAAACTATGTATGTATATGTACATATATGAAAAGTCTCACTTTAAAAAACAGCGGAACATCCTTTTGAATACCCACCCAATAAATCACGAAACCTTTTAGTTGATTTTTTTTTTTCTTTCTGTATAATATTATGTATTTTATAATCTATTTTTATGTTTTAACATTTTAACAAGTAATTGAATGCTTAGAAACTACATTTATTATTATTATTATTATTTTCTAGTACGTATTTATATTTATTTATTTATTTTTTTCTTAGAAATGACAAAAAAAGAAGTCCAAAAAACATGTAAATAGTTGAATAGTTATCACAGAAAATAACATAAATGCTTAGATAGAGTAGAATGTTTTGTTTTTTGTTTTCTTTGGTGTTGATGATATTATTTGTTCTAACTTGATAATAATAAAAAGTAATTATAAAGTATGTATATATATAGATATTTGTATTACTACAGATATTGCAGCTAATCCAGAGAGAGAGAGAGAGAGAGAGAGAAATAGAGAGATGCTTTCCAAAAGGAAGAAAGAGAATTTGTATGTAAATGTATATATATATATATATTTTATATATATGTGTGTGTGTAAAAAAAATAACAATTTAAGTCACTTGGAGTGACGAAAAAAAAAACCCAAAAACAAAAATAACTAACAACAACGACAAGGGATGGATCCCCGTGGAACTGATGTTCAAGAGAAGAGGGGTGGTAGGTAGGGGTCCTGGGTGATTTCATAGTAAGTATTAATTAATCTCAAGACATTTGAGATTCATGCAAAGAATACACAATCAAATTCGCTAAAAAGAGGTATCCAATAAATAATAATTATTTTTACCTACATATTCCACATGTATGTAACGGGGGATATGTAACGTAGTGTAATGAAGGGGGAGGGGAGGGGAGGGAAGGGAGTATACTCTACAACTACAACTGCTGGCTGTTGCTAATGATCCAAAACTCAATTGGATCCTGCTGATGATGACGAAGAAGAGGATTTAGAGACAGACTCGAAGGCAGAGGACTTCTCACTCTGCTTCGATAGGAGTATATGTCACATGCTGAATGGAGTGGTATTTGTAGGAGAAGTGGTGGATCCAGATGTGGAATTCACAGAAGAGGGATTCTCTGGATTGGCTCCATTGCTAGAAACTGAGTTTCTTCTATTATTGACTGGAGGCGAGGGAGGAGATGAGTTATTTGAAGAGGATAGAGGATGTGCACCCGCTAGGGATGTGGGTGGCGCTGTTGGTGGTGATACACTTCTCCGAGCTGCTAACGGAGTATTTGGTGTCATGATCCCTGAGAGCTGTGATAATGGAGATAGGGATGCTGGAGTGATGGGCCATTGAAAGGCTGTTCCACAGAGGAGCATATCGCGAATGAGTGTTTCGATTGGAGTCTTACCTACGAGTCGAATAAAGAAAAGCTGTTCGATGACAGCGGAGGACACTGTGCGAAGTGAAGGGAGACGTAGAAGTAATTTTCCGAAACGAGAGGGTTTTGTGGGATGATGGGTTTTACAGTAGTCATCCAGTGCACATTGGGACTTTTCCTGGAGTTGCTCAATCAGAGTGATGTCTGTAAGTCCTGGAGGATCTGAAAATGAGCACAAGGATAATAAGTAGAGGGAGTCAGAAAAAAGGGGAAAGTCCCTTTACCTGAGGAGAAAAGAACAATGGCTTTCAAACAGGCATACTCCGCAGCATCCACTTGTAGAGCCTTTAATTTTTCAACTTGCTCTTGAAACACGCGAATATGGTCCATAAAAGCAACAACTCGATCTGCTGCTAAGGGCGAGGCATGAAGACCAGCAGCCACGAGGAGTGGAGCAACGTGAAGAGGCATGTGACACTGTGATGCATTCAGTACAAATAGCTCAGACCACACCATTCTCAGGAGACCCACTTGGTCTGTGATTTGTAATTCTGGGAAGCCAGGTATGCTGCGTGCCCATTCAATAGCACTAAAAAGAAGTCTTGCAGCAAATTCGCAAATGTTATCGATTCCAATGATATTGTTGCTGGCAGCCATCTGAAGCTGACCATATTGTGAGGTTGTGTAGGGTTCTGCTCGGAGTAGGAGAGATATATATGTTGATAAATAGGATGAACCAGTGTTTGGCGAAAACAGATCATTACTATAGTTGAAAATGGGGGCTGAGGTCGTCGTGGTTCGTCCTTTTTGAACAGCTGAAATGGAAGAGGTAATGAGTGGATGCCTCGAGAGTGGATCTAATTTTCGCCTCTTACCTTCTTTTTTCATTCCCATGTTCAAACACTTTTTAAAGCGACAATGTTGGCATTGATTCCGATGATGCTGATCTACTGGACAGCTTTTCTTACTCCGACATTGAAAAGTGAGGCTTCGTCTCACACATCTTTTAAAGAAGCTTTTACATCCTAAAATCATGGACGTAGATGTACATAAGTATTAAATATATATGTATTTTGACAGATAAAAAGACGGATGATTGTGTTATCCTTACCTTCACACGTAAACTGTCCGTAGTGCTTTCCAGAGGATTTATCTCCACATACAACGCAGAGTATTTCTGTGGAGGAGTTTGTTCCAGAAGAGGGTGAAGCTGCACTGGAGGAAGAACTGGGATTATTCACAATGCGATTACTATCCGGGAGTTCCTTCTTCGTCATGGAGGCAACAGATAATTTATTAGCTGCAGAAGTATAGAGAGCCGAGGCTGCAGATATCCTATCCGCCAGAAGCGGATCTCTCCAGACCGATGAGGCTGGATTGCAAGCTAATAAAGCCATTCTGAAGTCAATAATTATGTCTTTTTATATGGTGTCCGTTTTGAAGAAAAAAAAATGTTTGAGCGTTTCAATTGAACCCTCAAAGTCTTTCTCCGTTTTTAACTTGTGGAGTGTCGTTGTTATTGTTGTTTGAAAAACAAAAACGACAAGTTGTATAGTGTTTTTTTTTTTTTTTTCAAAATCAGATCTCCTTCTCTCTGATTTAAAAAAGAGATGATGGTCTTTAAATGTTGACTTTTAAACTGTTGGTATTGCAGAGTAACAAAAATGATTTAATACTTTGTGTTTGTATTTTTTTTTCTTTTTTTTTAGTAGTAGTAGTAGTAGTAGTGGTGGTGGTGGTGGTAGCTGTAGTAGTCTATGGTTACCACTGGGTTTTAAGCGCACACACAAACTGATGGTTTTTTTTGTGGTAATAGTTAAAAAAACTTCCAACATACAAAAAGGCGCTTGTGTCTTGAATCCCCGTGTTCATTGTGAGTTAATATGTTCCTTTTTTTGTTTTTGTTTTTACTCCGCGCCGTCGTCACCGACGTTAAAAACACTACAATTTTTTTTTATTCTTCCTTGCGCTGCGAACTTTCCCCGACATTTAAAAAGATATTTCTGATGAGGAGGCGAAAAAAGAAACCTTTCATCCGAAGGGGGCCTTTCCCCCATTCTCTCTCTCTCTCTCTGTCTCTTTTGATTCAACAAAAACAGAGTAATATACATATGTATATCTACAAAAATAGGACACATTTTCTGCTCAAAAATCAATTCCATTTTGAAGAAATATGGAGCTCACGCAGTTAAGTATACGAATCAAAGGATTATTATTCATTCCTTATTATTAGATCTTAAATGAAATGTACTTTAGCTCAAACAAAAGGCGATGCTCATTTCCTCCTTTAATAGCCAACAGACCAGGGCCAACGATAATAATAATGAGACAAGATCAAGTGCAAAAACATAGCAAAATAACCAACATAAACGATAGTAGTACCAAAAGTAATACATATTTTTAGTGCATGCTTTGACTTCTAACTCTTTTATTTCTCTCTCTCTCTCTCTCATCATCAACGACTACTACAGCACAGATAAATATTATTTAAATCCTACGCCATTTTGACACAAGAGTATCACAAACAGGATAAAAATAAAGCAACGCCCAAATGCACACACACTAATTATATTGACGTGCGTAATAGAGGAACAAAGTCCATACAAAAAAATACAGCGATGGACAACACATGTTTAGCATGAAAAAAAATAGCCCTGAATTTTTCTGCTCCTTCTAAATCATACCTATTATGATTAATACTAATATAAAGTAAAAAAATAAAATAGAACACTAAAAAATGTAAAATAAAAAAAGAAGGAACTGACTCGGAACTTTTTTCCACTGAGAAACGACTCTGCAACCTCTCTTTTTCGAATCAATGAAGAAGATTTCATGTTAATTTCATAGTGTCCACATATGTATGTATATATTTATATATAAATTACATTATATTATAAATTGGAGAACAATATGTTGTCCATACGAGAGAGAGAGAGAAACTCCCTTTTTAATATCCTCATAATGGCAAAATAATATATTTATGAGTAATGGTTTTTATTTTGAAGGAGTTTTAAATAAGAAATTAAACTTTTAAAATATAATTGTACATACATCTGTGTGGACCATGACAAATCGTCTCCATGAATTTTATCACAACCTTATGGCTTTATAATGATTGAAAAGGGGTTTTTATAATAGGAATCAATACTCAAATCAGAGGAAGGATTGAATTCCTATATACATTGTATATAACATATACCCGGCTTCCTCATTGACAGATTATATTATTATTAGTTAATGAGCAAATAATAAATATAGACAAATAGATGACTGACTTGGGTACACTATGGGACCTCATACATTGTCAAGGGAAGATACATATATATATAGATAGATAGATGAATGGAAACCATTCCGGAAGAGATAAAACATCATTAAGACGACGATGAAAACAACAAACACCATTGTGTGTCATTAACAAAAAAAAAAATCTCTCATGAATAAAGAGAAGGATCTTTTGTCATTTTGGTTTGCCTTTTTTTTTGAGCTTAGGGATAGGAGCTCTTCCTTTTTACTCTATAATGGTACATATATATATATATATATATATTCATCATTTCTAGGAGGGGGGGGGGGGCATGAGTTGAGTCCAACACTAAAATCAATGGATTTCCCGTATTCTTTTTTTTTCTATTATTCTCTAATGATAATGATTTCACGCGGGTTTGCCTTTTATCATAATTAATCGTTCACTGTTTTTTTTTTTTTTTTTTTTTTTTTTTTGGGGGGGGGGGGGGGAAGGACCAGACTATATGTTATACATAAATGCATAGGCCGGATTGAGACCTTAATGATGCTCTCTAGATATGTAGTCATTATAAGAAAAAGAAGAAAAAGGGTCTTTCTTATATAGTACATATGTATATATGAATGTTAAGTATAAATAACGAAATTTCCCCTCATTAGTTTGAATTTTGGATTTCTTACATTCAATGATGTATGAATTTCTCTTTTACACATAGATTAATTATAATTATGTAACAGGACCCATGACATATGTATGTATATGCACAAAAGTGGATATATACTTGCATGCATAAAGTGAAGCAAGTTTGGAAAAAAAAAAAAAGAGAAAGAATTATAATTAGCAAGGATGGAAGATGAAGGAGCACGTGCCAAGGGGAAATTGGCTTATTTTTATCTATTAGCTAAATGTTACATATCTCTGTCTGTATGTATGTATGTACATAAATATGTATAGACTGCCCGTCTTCTCCCCTTCTCTACATACACATTGCGGCCTGCAATTAGAAACACAATCTGCAATTAAATATGAATTTTTTTTTAGGCAAGAACAACAAGAGTACAACAAACTTGTTTGAGATACATACATACATATATGTATAGTATGTATCTCATATTATGTGTATGTATAAGTCCATTTATTATCATCTCCTCAAATAGGAGCATATATGTACATATATAAATATGTATACATAGAACGAACATTTAACATTGTTCATCATAAATTCAAAAACCCAATGAACCAGTTATAAACACATTTATATTGTATGTATATGGATGAATTACAAGATTCTACACAGTTAGCTACTGATTATATTAAAGTTTTTAATAAAATTAAAAAATTGGTAAAAAAAGAAAGAAGTTCCATGGAGGGACATTTCATATATAAAAATGTATAAAATATGTATATATACATATATATTAGAAATATGGCAATAAATGGCGTAGCTAATCACTGATTTTGCTGAATAAATATTTGAAATTGGAGTAGAGGCGAGGGAGAGAGAAGTCCTACGCCATCTTATCGACAATAATAATATACAAAAATGAGAAGGAAGAGGAGTGGAGGGGGGGGGGGCATGATTAATGATCCAAAGGATATCCATAACGGTCATTTTATTATATATTATTATTATTATTATTATTAAATGTCCCCCTCTCACCATTTTGACTATAAAGTAATCGTAATGCTCGAATAAATCTTGAAATAAAGGGTTATGCGCCTATGATTAAAGGAACACTCATTCATTCATTCATCCCATCCTCTCTTGGATTGAACACTGATGGGGGGCTGTGTATTGTCCAGGAGGAAGAGGGGGTCAGAAAAGGATTTTATATATTATGTATGTAGATATATGTGGGGGTTTTTTTTAGCCTCACAAGTATACAATACATATATTATACGGGATCAAATAGTGGGATGCTATTGAAATGACGTAAAGGATCACGTGATTTATGTTTTGAGAAGATATCATCATCCTTTGCCTCTTTGGGAATCTATGTGCAGAAAATCAAACCAAATATATGATGTGTATACTAAGAAATGTATTACATAAATATATGCTTTTAATTATTATTAGCATATACACATACATATATATTTTAATTCATGCGAATTAGTAATCTAGTAATTCACATGACAGGTCTGAGAAAATGTCAGTGTGATTACACAAGGATTTTTACTTGTATACGTATATACATGTAATATATGTTTATAAATATGCATGTATAATTGGATTCATCGTCTGCTCTATTTATTAAAAAAGAATAACGGTCATCTTTATATGTACTATTTATGAAGCCCACTATGAAGTCTATTATGAATGAAAGGAGGGAGGGGGGAATCTCACAGAAAATAAGAGATACAAAATAACAAAAACGAAACAAAAAACTACAAAGATTGGAACGAATCTTATTTGTTTAGTCAATGAGGCCTGTCCATAGAATTCATTTCCATGGCACTATTGGTCTATGTACACAAAGACAGGAAAACCTCGACTTGTAAATGAGTGTTATAAATATGACCTATATCTGTATGTGTTTCAACCTAACGGGGGGGGGGGGCTGCCACAACAACGAGGACACACAAGACCATCTTGTCTTCCCTCTCCGAAGCTGATTTTGAGTCATAAATTAATGGCCAACATTTCGCACCAATTTTGACTCACATTGATTTATCCATAATCGGGTGGAAGGTTGAAAGGAGTGTGTCTTACTCTGAATGGCATTCAAATGTCAACTCGCTGTAGGCTCCTCTAAATATTGAAGGAGTGAGTGACTTGCCTTGAAGAAAAATCATTAGATTTTTGCAGTAGCCTAGAGGAGGAAGTTGTGGAGAGCAAAGGGGGTGTCATAGATGGAACTTTGTAGGCATGACTAATAAAAACAACCTTTGAATGTATGTAAAACCAAGGTTTTACTGAACGTACTCCCAGCATCCCTATGATGAAGTAATCTGTCAAATGTCTAGCTATGTTAGCTATGATGGCCTCTGTTGTTGCATATAAATAAACATCATAAGAGCAATTCTTCATGTTCTGTCTTTGGGGCAGAGAGAGAGAGAGAGAGAGGGAAAAAAGCCAAGTCAGTCACGGAGAGATAAGTTTTGATTCATGTCTGTATTAGATAATCCATTCATATCATCATATACATATATAAATATATAAAAATGTTCAATAATAAGATTATATATTCATAAAAAAAATAAATGTGAATGAGTACATATATGTATGTATGTATGTATGTATGTATAACCACCCTTCAACCCAAAAAAAAATATGAAGAAGAAGAAGAAAGAGATCTCCATCATTCCCCCCCCCCCCCTCTTTCTCTCTCTTTTGCTCAAAAAATGAGGATTTGGAGAGAAGAGCAGAGGAGAGAAGAGAAGAAAGTAAACATCATAAATAAATTGAATCATTTTTGGTTGATGAATGCAAAATAAAGAAAAAGAGAAAGAGAAAGAGAGGAGTATAAATGTGATGAGGAGAGAGAAACGAATCTATCCTTTTGACGGAAAAAGAAATGATATTATCAAATCAATTTTGGTTAGATTCTGTTCTCGTACATATATTATTATTATTATTATTATTATTATAAATAGAGAGAGAGAAACAAAAAAAGTGAGGATTTGATTGACACTTGCTATGAGGGGAGAAAGGGGGACATGATTTAATTTATTATTATGTCTTTCTCTCTCTTTTTTTTATATATGTATCTAGGTACATATTTGATTTAATTCAAGTTATGATTGTCTCCAATGTAACAAGGAACTCTGTTCTCTGTGCATAAAGTCAACAGAACCTCTTCCACTCTTCTACATATCTTAGTCCCGTAATCAGACCTTTGTACATCCAATAAGGGGCACTCTGAATTCGGAGGAAGAGGAGGATGGGATGTAAAAGTGGTCCTCTTTGCATAAAGTCAACAAAACCTCTTCCGCTCTTCAATTACTACAAGCAAGATGTAGGAGTGAAAGTATGTCCGGGCCTAGAAAGGACAACTAAAAAAGGGTAAAAGTAGTTGTAGCAGCATCTACACTACCTGCACCCGAAGCCAGACCTATGTTTACCCCATGATGGGCACTTCAAAATCGGGGGGAGGGAAATACAATTACAAAATGAACGATTAACATTTAGGACAAGAATTTAGGATGTGGTCTGACTAACTATTAAAATATAGCCCTCTCAGGTCCCTCCCCCATAGATAAATTATGCCCATAGGTGAATGTTGGTATTCGTTTTTTGTTTTTTTTCAATAATGTCTTGAATATACATACATATTAGTTGTTTTTTTTGTATACACCGTAACTATTAAAGGAGTACTGGGACACTGAGACATTTGAAACGTTCTATACTTATTTGGTTATGAAACTGGGGTCACCCTTTTTAGTTCATGTGAGTGGCCCTTAAAAACATTATTGATTTGTACTTCAAGTGGAGAATGTATCCGAATACGGATATAAATTTTCCTGCTGGAACCGGTTCCAAAAATATTTATATTATGACAACAATCGTACATATATATATATATATATATATATATATATATATATATATATATATATACCATATTTTGTAATTTTTTCTTTGATTGTCTTTGAAAACAGTAGAGAAAGCTTCCAGCTACATAGCTCAACAGAACTTCTCTCTTTTCAACGATATGACAAATTTGAAGAATATTTTTACGAACTTACATATACCTTTTTTCCAGTAGTTTTATTTAAGACTCATATATCCATATTTAAATAATACTAAATCTTTAATTTAAGTCATGAAGATATCCAAAGACACAGGATGAATCATTCAATTATAAGAGTCAACAAAACCTCTCTACATATCTCCCTTTTCATAAATGATCTATGTACAATTTATATTTTCAAAATTTTAAATCCTTGCTACGCTGATCTCAAAAGTAACAAGGTGGAAAAAAAATTATACAGTTAAAAGAACCTGTCCCATCATGAACAAACCGTTTTATAGGTAATATATACTTTTTGAAAATAATCAATTATGAAGGTTATGTTTATATAAATACAAGGCTATTCATAAGTTTTAAAGATTCATAATTTGTGCAAAAAAAATTAGCAATGAATTAATCCCAGTTTAATTTTCCTATAAGATATTATTAGGGATGAAACAAAAAATACTGCATTCATCAATAAGGAGCTCCAATTCAAGCAGATCAAAAGTATCAGGAATACATGAAATAAATAATTCAATTATGGGACAAATCATTATCAGTCCAGATCTTAAGCCCCCTACACTATTTGATGTAGAGTTTTCTAGAGTCAAAGATTCATTCCTATCAGGATTAAGAATCTCTCCGTTAAGACATCCATACAACATGCAGCTCATTCCAAACTCGTTTATCGAACATCGAGATTAACGACGGTGGTTATATGGAATAAGTTGTTATTAATCAAAAATAAACTTAGAAAATTAGTCTAAAAGTTGAAATAATACTATTTTGTCTTTTTGATACTCCCCGTAAATTGATAGCTTTCAAAATTATGAATAGCCCTGTATGTTATATAGGGCTCCTGAAGGGGATTCATAGTTATTCACACAAACACAATGGTGAAGTGAGTACTTACACGTGGATTAATGAAAGCCGAAGGATAAGAAGAAAAATAAGTAATAAGCCATACAATAAATAAAGAGAAGCAAAATAGAATTATCATTTTTATTGAGTCATTGAAACAATAAAGAGAGAGAGAGAGAATAAAAAAAATAAAAAAATAAGAAGAAATTAGGCACCAAGAGTCTATTGTCTGCCTTTACTATTATTATTTACTTTTTCTTTAAATAAATCTCATTAAAATCACAAAAGAAGGAAAATAAATACTTTGTATATAGGTATGTAGATATATTATTATAACTTTCTTTGGGAAGAACAGAAAACACAAAATAAGAAAGCACAGTGTTAAAGTAGGCTTCCTTTTTCACATAGAAATATATATATACATATTTATCAAAATAAAAGGTAGAAATTATTGATTCATCCTTTATTTCTTCTCTTCTTCAATTGGAGTGTAGAAAAAGCATTCTCCATTCGTATTCCTTTATACATAAGAATAACTAAACACACTCACCAAATAATCCAAAATAACAAAGAAAGTTACATGAACAAATTTCATAATAAATAGATAAATAAGAAATTTTATTTGGACTATTTTTTAATATGGATGCTAATATGAGAGAAAGGTCTTTTGAAGTTTCCGATCCCTAAAGCACTTTATCAAATGTGTATTTGGGTAAATTAAAGTCACATATAAGTACAAGAATGTTCAATCTATAGCGTTTGATTAAAAAGATATTAATAGGACATTTTTACTTGCCAAAGACGTCAGACGTGAAGAATAATACATAGGGAGAACAGGGTTGGTTGTATTATGTAGTTATAAAGATTTAATTTTAAATTCAAAATATAAATTTTCCTTATCAGTGTCCAAGTTATTAATACCATTATGATATTGTACATTCACAGAGCTCGACAATAGAAGGAAAGAAAATCGAGAGGAGAGGTGATCGGATTCTGAATACATTTTTGAATGATTTAAAATATAATGAGAAATTAGTCAAAATTTGAATTCTATGTTTTATAATTTACTTATACACGTCAATTAGGACATGGCTATGATTAATTAATACAATAATTTGCATAGAACTTTTAAATAAGAAGAGTAAGATACGTGATTGGTTGCATCCATGCTTTTTAAATATTGACACAATAGATTGAAAAGTTGTGTATTTGTTTGTGACTTTATAATATAGTACTGTTAAAAATTAGGAAAAGTATATATATATATATATATATATATATATATATATATATGGATTAATTAATTAATAATTAATTTGTACAAAAAAAAAATATATATAAAAACAGTCAGGAATCATTCAAAAGGATTTAGAGTTTCTATAAGATAGATCTTATTTTTCTACAATATAGGTATTATGTGAATAAATATATAAATTAGAAATTTGTCAAAAAAAAAAGAAAGAAAAAGAAAAGAAAGGAATGTCAATTGTAGGTTTTAATAAATGTTTGAGTTTAAATCTACAAATATATGGCAAATAATTTAAAAATTAGGTAAACAAAGACAAAAAATAATGATACTAGGAATTTCATCTGAGGCGTTCATTAATTTGCCTGAATAATGTTGAATACATAAATTTAAACAAAACTGAGTAGTACCTGTGGACATGTCATTTTTTAAGAATATACAAAATATATAGTGCCTTTATCTATGTAATTAGCAAGTCATCAAAGTGGCCTCTATGCCTATATATGTATGTCCTATAACTTCAATAATGACAGTTGATATTCTATACATTTACTTATAGCCGTATGTAAAGGTAGATTCACCTCTCCTTTTTTTCATTTTTCATTTTTTTTTCATTTTTTGCAAAATACCCGTCATTAATGCATTGATATGGGGTAAGACAAGACAATGTCCAGTGAATATCATATAATATAATACACAAAAAAATAAAAATAATTCATTAAGCTTGTGCATGACTCACTGGGCAAAATGCAAAAGTCAATGCATATTTCTCTCTCTTTGCTAAATGTATCTATATTAATAACGAAGGAGATAAATATTAATAATAGCCAACATAAATATATGTATAAAAGAGTGCATCCTGCAGGTTATGTACCCAGTATGTACACACGAAACACCTACACATACCTTTTAAAAAAAACTTGTTGTGATAGGTAATATGATATTTTGTCGATGTGTCTGAGACAGAGCACCACATCCGCTGAAAATGCATGCAAATTCGATAACAGCATTATTTGGAGCTGGGAAATGAAGAGAGGTTTTGTAGATTAAAGGACGAGGAAGGATTTTTCTCTTTTTCTTTAAAAAAGAAAACATTCGATACAATATTATACATACACACCTGAGAGGTTTCCTTTGTTTCTTTTTTACGAAGAAATTAGAATCGGGACTGATGAAATAAAAGAATTCCAACCTTTACTCTTTATCAAAAAATTTATCTCTCTCTCTATTGATTATAATATGTATTTATATAAATATGTCATTACATCATTATTCATTCACATGTATTATTGACTATTACTTTTGAATTTGTCTCCAGTTTTTCTACTTTGCTCCTAAAAATCTAAGCATTTCATAAGAATGTTCGGTGCCTATTGACTAATTATCTTAATATTAGTCAAATATTTGTATTTGCTATTCAATATGAAGAGTCTTTTATATATTTTTAAAGCCAACTGATGAAATTTTCTAAAGATTTCTTGAAAAATTTATTCATTTTATTTGATAAAACATTTTCAGTTAACTATACAGTCAATGAATTTTGTAAAAAAACGCTCTCCATGTGAGTAAAAATAGTTTATGGTTTAAAATCGTTTTTAGAGTAATTAATAAATTCTTAATGAGATTGAAATACAATACATATATATATATATTTATATATAAAGAAATGAGGGATTATTTGTTTTTCTCAAGGAAAGTAATAATAATAATACTAATAATAATGGGGTCGTTGAAACATCCTGTCCAGGGCAAAAATAAAAAGAAATGTCACACCCTCAAATAGACTAAGTTTGAAACAAAATTATATTATCCGACATATTTTTTTTTCCTTTTCTTTTGAGGGAAATATCGTGGGAACCTTGGAGTGCTTTTCCATGACTGTCTCTACTTCTATAGATATATATTTTACTTTTTTTTGGGGGGGGGGGGGGATTGTATTTGCATAGATATTTGAAAAGGCATTCAAATATTTTGTGGCATTAGTACAATGGCCGTTGATGATGTCATTTCAAATATGTACAGTCCTTGTTGTCGTTATAAAAATGCTCAAAAACCCATATACAAATATGCGTGTATGACCATACATATGTATATCTGATCAAACAAACCAAAGTTGGTGAGAAGATGTAGAAGTGTAGATACATACTATCCAGCAACACATCTTTGAGAAATGAGAGACTCATCCACAATTAATACTAATAATAATAATCAATTAATTAATGTGACTCACATTACAAAACAACAACAAGTGTACTATAATAGCTTTATGTATATGACACCCCAATAGCTGCACTAACTCCTCATCCATCAAACTCCATCAATAAATAAAGATTCCAAACTCAATAAACAAAAATAGACACAATCATCCTGATATTGGACCTCTTGTAAAACTGTTAGAGTAGGAAAACTCAATAAATGTAGTAGTTTAATCTGGTCAAATAGTAAACTTAATATTACCTCGTCGAGAAAGGGAGGCCATAAACAATCTTTTATTAGACATTATTTTTATACGTTTTTTATTAATTGTGTCTTAAATTGTTATTATTATTATGAAGGAGGATATGCCTCCCTCTTCCTCCTTAGAATGTTCACAAATGTATTAGTACTGTGAGCATTTCTTGAGTTTCATTTTTGTATCGACAAATATGAGGTTTAGGTCATCTGGTGCGTGGAATAAACATTGAACATACAAAAATATCAATTACAAAATACAAACAACAACAAAAAAATACCTTCAAATTCCCTTGTGTCAGAATTTTATTTAGTTTCACAACTTGATGCACTTCAATATTTAATTTGCCCTATGCAGTGATGTTATCATATAGATACAGGCATAGGACTTAAAGCATAACTAACTTCTAGAGTAGAGGCTGGAAAAACTTTTTGAACTACATAGGGCTATGAAATAAAACAAAAACAACGAATTCTTTCTTAACACCAGAAAAGTTCAAGTGCTCATATTGTGTAGATGTTGTCCCTGTTGTACGCATATCATGTTTACCACGGGCCAAGTGCGTTTTGAGAGTCCTTGATTTAAAAATATCTTCTTTTTGATATTTATATAAATATTTTAAAGTGAGCTACAAAAGCACATTTTAAAAATATAAATAAAAGTATGGAAATTGTGTTGTAATCTCTAGAGCAAAAGTATTAATTATCATTTAAGAAAAGTTGCAAATTTCCACGTCTACATCTAATAATTCAGGTAAGCTTAGTTTCATTGCATTCTGCACCAAGAAGTACATCATAATCTGTATTTTAACAAAAAAAAAATATTATTATTATTTTGGTTAATGTACCTGCATATTTTGTAACTCGACGTTTTGTCCTACGATCAAGTCGTCTTGAGCACAGAATATTTGTTACCTAAGTATGCCTTTGTACAATTATCATCTGGTTTTACGAGAAACATACATAGCAAATGTTATATTTTGCTCCAATTAAAGAATCCTTCACAAATTCTGATTCTTTTTCCTTATTTTTTTTTTTTTCCATTTTTCTCACCCTCATTTGAAAAGGAATGTCTAATCTCTGTAGCATTTGAATAGAAGCTTATCAGAACCATGGAACCATGTACAACATAATAGAAACAGATATTATTGTTATTATTATTATTATTGCATACAAAAAATGTTTTTCATATAATATGACTCCTACAATTTTGTTATTATTATTATTATTATTAATACCAAGGAGAGGTATTCAGAGCAAAATGGTCATCTGCTAGGAACATTCAAAATTTACATACATACATAAACTGCAGATGTTGACTCCTCAATTCTAAACGTATGTATACATAGAGAAGAGTTTGAAGAAAAAAGAATATACAACCGTAGACCGGAAAAAATATGGACAAAAATTGTGACGAAATCAGAGCCTAATTTGCATCCCCCCCTTTTTTATGACGAAAATGGTTCTAGGTGTGGTCAGTGCTGCTCTATGTAGGTACATTCATATAAATATATATAAGTACAAAGGACACACAAAAGAAGAAAAAAAATAAAAGAACAAAGAAAGAAAGAAACAAACAACGACGTTTTGAATAGAAGTAAGTAAAAAAAATAAATATATATATATATATATATATAATAAAGGAAGGAGTAGCTTAGAAAAGTAAGCCATAACTCATAAACATGTCAAATGCCACCTATGCATGCATAAATACGTACATGCGTGAGCTCCTATGATACTCTTTTATAATTGTATTTTTTTAGTGCAAAGGAACATGTCATATGTTGTTACCTATATATGTATTGATAATAATACATATAATTCTAGAAAGGAAATCAAGTTAAAAAAATGGGAGAGGATCACGCAATCTCTTACGTGTAAATGTACTTATCAAAAGGGGTTTTTAATTGAAGTCACATCAAAGGGACGCCATGTTAGAAACATGTATGTAGGTAGTTGATATATCTATTCATTAAATAAAATGTACAAATTTGCCTTAAGGAAACATCTAATTGCTTTAAATATCAAATATTTCCTTTGAAGAAAAATATCCGATCCTTGCAAAAATAATGTTTTATTAAATAAAATGAACAAATTTTTCGAGAAATCTTTAGAAAATTTCATCAATTGGCTTTAAAAATAAATTAAAGATTGTTCATAATGAATAGCAAATACAAATATTTGACTAATATCAAGATAATTAGTCAATAGGCACTGAAAATTCTTAAGAAATGCTTAAATTTTTACCAGGAAAAACTGGAGACAAATACAAAGTTATACAAAGTAATAGTCAATAATTGATTGACTGTATCTTATAAAAGTGAATGTATAATGATGTAATGACCATTATTATTAGGCTTTGATATTTGTGTAATAAAGAGAAATATTTTTTTGATAGGTTGAAGCTCTTTTATTTGTCGGTCACATTATGACATCATCCATATGAATATTTTTCCTTAACTATTTAAAAAAAAAAAAAAATGGTTAATTATGTCCATCAAATGACCAAATTCCACAAACTTGACGTCACGTAAAACACGATATAAAGTGCTTATATTTAATTATATAGTAAACATTTAACACAAAGTATAAGCCTATTTGCAGTATTCTCTCTTCATATTCCTTCTAAATTAGTGGGTTTTTGTAATACTATTATTATTCAAAATTCGTTGGTTGGTTGGTTGGTTTAGTGTTTTTTATTCATTAATGAATGCTGGTTTCTCTTCTCTTAAACGACTCAAAGGAAGTGCTGATGATCCTCCTGTGAAACAAAAACCATTTATACATATGTATGTATATGCCTCTATTTTTAATGTATAAAAAAACCATTTCTCACGTCATATTTTCCATGTTGGTTTTTTTTTTCACTTCTTTTTTCATACCCAAATATTTTTTATGTTTTTTTTGTTTTTTTTTGGTGAGATTTTGTATTCATTCATTCACAAATCCATAAGGGATTTTGTATATGTACATATACATATATACATATTTTTCTCACATTTGTTCTTTGACTTACTCCTTTATGGTTACAGGCTTAATTAATTAAAAAAGAAAAAAAAATATATGCAGTTGGTCATTATAAGTATGTATATGACTATACAAACACATGCATATGATTTTTTTTATTTTTTTTGTGTGTGTGTTTTCCTTCTTTCTCCCCTTGACTCCGTTTTTACCTTGACCAAAACCAGGGCCATCTGTATATATACATATTTCCATGGGAATATGTCATAGAGAGTGATAATAAATTATTATTATTATTATTATTATTATACTTTTTTGTGACTTGTTTGGTCAAAGAATCCCCTTTGTACGGTTCTTTCTCATAGTAGTTTGTACACCCCCTTATCACATGATTTTTTTTTACACACATAAATCTGCATAAAACCTTTTCATACTTATTATATATATATATATATATATATATACATTATACTGTATAGTATATATTATAAAATAAATATTTGTGATGGTGAAACGAGGGGAATGTTATACTATGAGGAGAGAGCAGGGCCGTGTATCTACATATCTCCGCCTCTTTTTTATATACATATATACGTATAATATATTATATTGTATAGTTATATATAGAATAGACTTTCCCCCCTCATCTCACCCACTTGAATTGAAAAATGGTAGGAGGAATCACCTTTATGCAAAGGAGTGATCAATTTCTTTGTGCTCAATGATGCAGTGTAAATGTTTTTACTCTTCCTCTTTCACTCCAATGACTCTAGAATGTTTAATTTGATTATATTGACTATTGTACTTTTCTTATTATATGTATGTACACACATGTTTTGAGAAGTTGAGTATGACTTTGTGTAAGGTACTTTCATCAGATAGAAAAGTCTCACTAAAGAGCTTTACCTTTTAAATGCGCTTTATACTCAAAATTCATATGATTATTAGTTACTTAAAATAGTGTCAATGTACGTATTGTATCAAGAACATTCAAAAGAGTCTCAAGACTCCTTACTCCTTTTCCATTTTAGAACAGGAGTCTTTAACCATGGAAGAAAAACCCTTATAACTATTTATTGTCATGGTTAATCGAGGTGTCAAGCTATTGATCTGGTTAAAGAATGTGAAACATTTGCAGGAATTCATATCATGAAGATAACATCCTTGTCCTATTTGTTTCTGATCGTTGAGCCAAAAAAAGTAGGTAAATACTCGGTTTAAGGGCAAAAAAACCATTTCATAGTTTTTTGGGGGACAATAAACAATGAAAATTAGAGTCTGTCATTTATTACATATTGAATATGTCTCGTATTATTTTTATTTCTCTCTCCATAATTTCATTCAGCCTATGTCTGATATAAGCAGATAGCCAAATTATTACTCTACTCACCCTTTACATGTATATTTTGTGGTTACAGTACGTAACCCCCCCCCCCCCAACCTGGGGCAGTACCTCGAGCGAAATCATCAATCAAATCATTGAAATCCAAGACTGCTTTTAAAAAAAACTATTGAAGTCAATAATTATAAATTAATTATTTATTTTACTCTGATCTTTTCACAAGGTCCTTGTGTCTACATATTATAAGTGCTGAGTCCGACCTCTTATTATCCACAAAATTAGTGCTAATCTAAGAGATGGGTTTTCAAAGGAGCAAAGTTTAAGTAGAAAGGTACACCAGAATGGTAGACAATGTGAGAATTGGATGATAATGTCCTAGTTGTATAAATGTCCCAGGTTTGTCTCTACTCGACTATGCTCTTTTTCGGTAGCTCAAATGGATTTTCTCTGGGGTTAGCACCAAGTCCAATGCCCTTCTATGGTCAATCCTCTCCAAGGCATAAATAACCCAATCTAGGCAGATCCAAACATCATCAATATCATCTCTTCCAAGTTTCGCATTTTGTAAACTTCAAATGCTCAATCTAAGGCACTCACCCCTATAACTAAAATTTCATAGGATGAGTGAGCCTTGCCTCAAGGAATACACACATACATATATTCTTCTTTTACAAATATGTATAATATATAGCCTTGTTTGTAGATAAATTATAATTAATAAACAATTCGATGACTATAATTAATCCATATGAAGATATAATCAAAATGCCCCTTTATTAACGTACCTATTTACATAAAAGCCCTTATCCTTTTCTTCTCTATTGGTCTATTTACGTAGCCTAACTACAGTGAGTAAGGGTCAAGGATCATTTTAAAATCCAGTCTTGATGGTTCATACACTATAATATGTTTAAAAATATGTACAAATAGATAGATAATATTATATTATATAGTCCTCAACCTCCCCAAACAAATAAAAAAAATGCTAATGGTTATCATTCATTCATCATCTTTCTGATACCTGTTTGAGTGCAATAAATTGACATAAGACAGGTTATACCATTGTACATACAATGGCACATAATTCAAAATCAATTCCTTTGACAATCTCCTTCTCATAAACAAACATAAAATACATTTTAAATCTCTTTTTCTTTTATTGGCAGCATGGATCTTCATCATCATAGGTACATATGAATCCATGTGCATTTAAAAGCCAGTAAAACGTTGTTTTACTGCATGACAATTCAAATTTGAAGACCAATGGATTTTTACACATTTATGAAGAAATCAATTTCCTTATTATGATGTTCTTTCTTTGTTCATTACTTTTTTGGGGGGCTTCCGTTGTTACACAAGCCTCACATATTATTCAAACATATTCTATTCCTTTTTTGGAATAACAAATCTAGCCTGGACACTGTTTTTTAATATATTATATTATCTTTATAATATGTACATATATATTGATATAAATAAGAAAGAGGACGAATAGAATATAGCAAAAATATAATAATTTTCTTGGGAAGGAAGGGAAGTTTTTGTTTTGCTTTTTATATATCTTGGTAATAATATATATGTATGCGTATGTATATATGTATATATATATAACTTCTTTGCTCTTCACTTTATCATAACACAATGTTGTTGATGATGGTTTAACTAAATCAACAATACTGCTACAACTTCCTCCTCCAAAGGGAGAATACTATTTATTATTATTTTTTTATTTATATAAAGAAGAAATCCAATCTTGTGGAGATATTATGATTATAATAAAATTGTCTTATCAAATATGTATTTTGTATCTTTCTCTTCTTCTTCTCTCTTGTTTTTCTGGTCTCTTTCCTTCCCCCCCCCCCCCCTTCATCTCAAGATACATAACTAACTTTGTTGTTCTCTAAATAGAGAGACAGACGGATCTGTATATTAATGAGGAAACTTTTGCTCATAGTATAATTAAAATTTGATCTTCTTCTTCTGTCAGATGGAATATTGTAAAGGAAGATATGTTTGTATGAATATCCACCTCCATGGATTCTACCATATCTTGTCGTCTCTCTAGCATTATCATTATTTGAACAATGACTTATTATTATGAATGGATGTAGAAATCAAACCAGGGAAAGTAATTACAAAGAAATTGCTGAGAACTTAAGTGTATCCCTGCATGAATGAACGATGCTCTCGGGGGGTTTTATATTTGGCAGGAGTTGTTGCCCACTATTATGATTTGGTCTTGGACTGGTTTAAAAAGACTATGATTTAATTTTTAAGGATCAAAGATTATCTCTGAATTGGTCTGGAGAAGAAGAGTTGTCTGAATCAGTCCCATTCAAAACTTAAGTCTAGATTAATATGTTAATAAACTGTTCATGACATCAATTTTGATTTCAAATGAGCGACGCATTAGCTGGGGCACCAGAACCCATTCATAAGTGGAGGGGGGGGGGGGATTTAACAAGAATGACGTCACATATTAATGACATGCAACATTCTTTAGTACTTCTCAAAAAGTGTGGGGTGAATGGTCCTCTGTTCCATTGGCCATACATATCAGTTGCTTATTTTCATGTAAAACCGAATAAAAGAAGTATCAAAGATTTGCAAAAAATTAAATTTCAATCAACTCTCTATTTGATAATACCACAGAATATCAGTCTAAAACGGTAAAGAAATAATCAATTAAGACCAGACAAGCAAAAAAAATCAATCTAAGACCTAGTTTTTAGAACAAAAGACACTTTGTAACAGGCATTAAATCCAAATCAATGAAGGATCATAGAGCATTTCTAACTAAGAAATTGGAAAATGGAAAAATAAATATGAAGATACTGAATAGATAATGATTATGTTAAGACTTTATTTAATAAATGCATCTCTTTAAATGTTTGTCACCCCTTTGTTCAAGGAGCAATTTTGAATGACTCTCAATACAATTTGTATGTCAATGTATTAATATACATATATTTATTTTTGTATTGCACATTCTGTCCTTATTCACACCTTTGATCATTCCTAAGTCAATAATACCCCACAACTTGTTCTCTCTAGATACCAACTACATATATGTATGTATAAACTTTTTAGCTATATAATTAATTTAGAATGTAATGTATATCTTCTTATGCATTGCTTTAGGTGGGACACAACACGCCTCAAGGTCATGCCTCATTACAACATAATTACGCCAAAGGAAGAAGAAAAAAGAGAAGGAGGAGAGAAGGAGATATTCAAATTTGAATATTGGCTATTAAACTATCAAAAAACTTTTGGGAAAAAATTAAAAACAACGTAGTAGGTACATACATCCTTTTTTCCTTGCCCTCTTTTTCTTTCTTTTTGTATAAGCACTAACGTAAAAAAGCAGGCCACGAAATTTCAATAAACTACAAAAACAACATATATTATGTATTTTTTGTCAATAAACTTGCATAAAAAGTCAACAACTGCTTGAATTGCCGTTGTCCTTCACTCTAAAAAAAATAAATAAACTATATGCAGACTACACACATAAATATATATATATATATAATTCAATGCATGAGAGTAGTATATGTAAAAGGCAGTGAGTATAACTTGTGTGTATAGAAATTTAGGTCCTTGAAGCAAGAACATACATGTATTTATGTATGGATAATGTACTTTTAAAAGGGTCAAAGTTCAATTTTGAATTAATTCAAAATGCATCTATTCTCTCTTATATATAAATACATACATAAAATAATAATAATAATAATAATAATTTCATGTATGTATTTTTTTTATTATTATTATAAATGTTGGGACGTCAAACACATAGTGTGTAGCAGAGGCAGTGCCTATGCTACACACAAACATACATAGGAAATATTTTTAATGAATTTAATTATATATGTGATAGCTTCTAAATAATCATAAAACATGAATGCAGAAACAAAAAGTATTCATTGATGTACTACTCACTTCAAGCTTCTCTTTCTTATATTGTGTAAAAGTATGCAGTAGCCATTTTATGGATTTGAGTTAAGATAGTTTAAAATGACACAATGGAGCAGCGTGGGATTTAGCAAAATTTTACTTGATATTTGAATGTGCGCATTTCTTACATAAGTGTATTGAGTCTACAGGTTCCTTCTTCTTCTTCTTCATGTAAGGACTAGTTGATCCATGGGTGAAAATTTGCCAATTATATAGTACTTCCGATCCATTTGTTATAAACTTTTTTAGTCTTTCACAAAAATAATTAGAGTAACACCTTATATAGTCAGTATCATTCATGTGGTTTTTTTAAAATGTTGTGTCTAGTTACTGGTGATGTGGATATCTGCTTGGGTCTGGAAATCAAGATTTTTGAAAAGTTTTAGTCTTGTCTTGACTCAAACCAAGCCATTAAGAAATATGTTTTTTATTTTAAAAAAAGATCAATTTTTACTCTTGGTCTTGATCCTTAATGTACTGATCTTGTGTCTTGGGTAAGGTGATCTTGACCAGTGTTACTGAGATCTGTTGGAGGACTTAGAGAGACTTAGTGTTTTGTAATGTCTAATACAATTTTCCTGTATAAAAACTGTTATCAAATTTTGAAGCTATCCACCCACTCATTTTTTTAAAAAAAGCATTCACTATTTATGATCGTACAAAATAACTTTAGGGCAATAAAAATGATTCGTGGCAATATGACCATGAAGAAATTTGGATCTTATTGTAAGATACTTTTTGTATCGGTATTCGTGATTAGGGTTGGTTTTTCTTGAATTATCTAATGCAATTAATTGTAGCTTATGATTCAAGGCATCCGAAATTGAAAAATGTCTCCTGTCGGTCAAAACCCTCAAAATACAAATTACTCCAATAATTAAACAAAGTTAGAAGAGAAAAATGACTTATTAATTGATTTATCCCTGAATATTCGATATTGATTCTCAAATATCCATATCTATTCCACAAAATCAGTGATTTCTTTTGTGCAACAAACCGATATTAAGAGTTAAGTTGACTTTTGATAAAATAAAAAGATTATTTGGACAAGCATTGAAACTTTGGTCTTATGTTGATGTACATATAATATATGATTGAGGTAAAGTTATTTTAGGCCCAATATCAGGAAACCCAAGAATCACATCGAATATAAGAGACCTCTACTAAGTAATTCCTCCCACCATACACACACAAAAAAATAATAATAAGACTTTATTTGCTCAACTCTTCTATTATTGGAATAATAGATATTTGAAAATTGCGTTTGTCTTTAGAGAGGAATCAGAATGACGCCTTTACCTAGATTCATCCCTTTGAATGAAAGGGATAAAGAACAAATGGCTTTGACTAAATCCCTAATAAGATCAAAAATAATAACAATAAGAGGTATGTTTTTTTTTCTTCTTTTTTTAAATGAAAGGGAGCCGAAAGTATTTTAATTACATCTCTCACGTCATTTCAATAGATGAAAATCATAAAAGATATTTTTTATATTTTTTTTTTTTGAAAATTAGTACTAAAATGTGTGTATATGTATGTATGTATGTAAAAGTGAAGAAGATTCCTTCTTCATCATATTCCTCCTCCTCTTCCTTTTTATCTCTATTACCATCTTCAACCACCAAAATGATCCATTAAGATTCACAATATGTATATACATACATATATATATGTACTTATTACTTCAACAAACGTTTTAGATGTGCTAGTGGTTCTGATGGTGGTACTTGTACAAGAAGAATTTCGTCTTTTTCTTCTTTTTCTTCTGAAGAATAAAGTCTGTCTTATCTTGATTGAGAAGGAGAGAAACATAAAAATAGAAGAAGACAATGTGTCAAAATTTATTCTTATTTTATCTTCTCTCATTCACATACTCACATCACCACACATAGTTTTTATTTTTTTAGAGAGAGAGAAAGAGAAAAAAAAAAGTGACAACAACTAATTCCTACGTGAATTAGCCGATAAGGAACTTTTTTTTAGATCCCCTGTCTTTTTCTTAGTTTATACAGAACACAATACAAGAGTACAAATAAAATGACGTTTGTAGAAGGGTCATTAAAAAGTATTTTTTTCATTATTTTCTTCTTTTACCCATAGATCAGTGCTTCTCAATCTTAATTCAAAACTCCCTTCCCCTTTCAGATATCATGGAAGTCTATTATGTACTAAGTATGTCAGGGATCAGCATGTAACGATTGCTGCTGCTGGACACAAATTATTCCTTGCTACTAATTACTCCTGGCCCTCCACCTATTAAATACTAAAAATGTCCATACTTTTAGTCGTCATCAATAGGCCTACATGGACAATGTTCATTACATATGTAGCTTTTTTTTGTTTATAAATATATGTATTACACTTCGATTGTTACCCCTTGTTCTGACAGGTTTAAGGAAGGAAAGAAAAATGTCTGTCTGGACCTTAATAACCCATTTGAGTTCAAACTTATCTCTACCGTTAAGGCTAGAACTTCACACAACTATAAATAATCCCTTTTTGAAATTTAAGAAACCATGCTTATGAAAGAGTAGTGCCCTGGATTTATGACAATTCAAATCCACTTCTGTCCTCTCAGATTCGATTAGTAATGGAGTCTTATTTAATACTGTGATGAAATAAGGATCAGCTGATAAAATGTAGAGGTATCAGATAGTGCATAATTGCGAACACGCTCTCTCTCTCACCTCAACAAAGTGTATATACATTATAGCCCTGAGATTCCTATGTGTCCGTACATACATATTATGCCTCCCCCTTCCACTTTCTAAGTAAAGTTAATTTTAAATATGTTTATTTAAATATTGAGAGCCCTTGATGACCGCATTTCAGACTTGAGAAGCCCTATCGTGGACTATTGGGTATGTTTTGCTCTTTCAAAAAGTAAAGAAATAATATAATATCGTAATTCTCTTTGATGAGTGTGAAGGAAAATCACAAGAGGATTATCCACCACCTAATACCATGGTCATAATTAGACTGAAAAAGTATACATATCTACGTACTCAGATAATATATATTTCAGGAACTAATTAGAAGTTCTCATTATTAAGGGATTTAAGGAGGAGAAGGTGGAGGGAGATGGAAAAACCCCATTGCATGGAGTTTGTAATAATAAAAAATGTGAGGCTGATGAATGGATTAGTGAATGCAAAAGGGATCACCCATTCATTCATTCATTCATTGATAAATAATTTAACTTTGGGTTCGTATATATGTATATCATGTTTATATGTAACTTTTATTCAAGGCATGCTCTTGACTCATATCAATGTACCTACTATTATTATATATGGTGGTAATAGGGCGCATGACAATTTTTGAAGTGTGCAACGTGTTTACGCATCTTTATAGCATTTTAATGGATCAAAGGAATAAATAATAAAAGTCGAAGAGAGAGAAAAATAAGAAAATCAATTTTGGGTCGGCTTCTTTTGATGATAAATTAGAATTCAGGGAATGGAACTGGATTCCCACTTGGATTATTATATTATATTAAAAGGTACATGGGTAGACACATATGTACATATGTAGTTAGGATTGAAGTCTATATACATAAATGGTCCAGGGCTATGCTGCAGATATTCCATCTTCAATCCCTTTGACTAGATTTTAAAACGACGACGTAATATCTTGTTGTACATAACTTATGCTCGATATCAATCTTTAAAAATGAAATGAATTACGTAGTTGGAACATTGTGTAATGCCCCATTGAAGAATGTGCAATTACACATTATCATTCATCATAATTGGTTAATAAAACTTCACACACGATAAAAGTAGGTAGAAGCCATTTGGCGAGGATTGGTAATTCCCATGTAAACATTGCGAAATAGATCAAGTTGAAACTACATTCCTTCGGTCCAAAACTCAAATGTTTCATTTGATCTAAAAAAAAAAAAGTTGTATTTCTGTTTTGTAGGTCCTTGTATGTATATTTATGAGGCAGTAAGAGGGGAAAATCAAGAATTTTTATGAATAAGAGCCCTTAAAGTCAAGAGCTTCTATGGCAAAGTAAAATAAAAACTTCTAATGAGGTAAAGTCACTTTGTAAATTTCAATTAGAATTCGACAAATATTGACTTTTTCGGTTAATTATAAATTATTTAAGGGATAAAAAACATAAAATCCAAGCAATGCCATTTTTGGCAACTATAGAATTTTAATTTATCAATAACCATGGTGACCATGAATTGGATTTTATGCAAGTTGTTAGTCTTTAAGAATAAAGGATGTTTGATTATATTATTATCAAGGAAATTATGAAAATTAAGCATAATAAAAATCACAAATTTAAAACTACTTTGATTGCCAGGAGCTGAAAAGTGTCATTAAGAGCGAAACAGCTTTCAAAAATGGGAGCTCACTCACTACATTTGTCCTTTTACGAGTAAAATACTTTTTAAAAATTGAAATCGATTTTGATTTCGTTATTAGACAAAATAGGATCAAGATTGTTGAGGAAAATTAATATAATATTAGTCAACAACTTTGAGTGATTACGAATGCATCTTGCACAGTTTAAAATCCAACATATTCAATATCCTTACCAATATATGTATATATATATATTATATCAATTGGATCCAATATTTGATATTCTATAAACAAATACTCCTTGATTGTCAAATAGAAGTGTAGAAATACAATAAGCCCTTCAAATACCTGGACATTTACACAAATATACAGTAAGTAGATGCTTTATAACTTATATATATTTATATATATATATAATATTATATTCAGATAAAAAAGACAGTGAAATCAAAAAAACTATAGACATACAAATAGAGAGAGAATAAGTATTATAGCCTCGGTCACTTTTTTTTCCTCTCTTTCTCATTCTCCATGCAAATAAGCATCATATTATATATATATATATATATATACAAGGTTGTTAACCATTGTTCAAATACAATAAAGAAATAAATATAATAAAAGTGGGGAACAAAAAGAACAGAAAAAAGGCTGGTTTTTTTTTTTCGGACAGAGTATTCAAAAGAGGAGGAGGGAAGGGAGAGAGCACTTCTGTTTCCCTTATTTTTCTCAATATTCTCACACACACACAAGTATTAATTATGGTTCTAAGGTTGTCGCACTCTGACTTGCAATTTTCAAAGAAAAAAAATAAAATACATTAAGATTTTTTATTCTATGTATGTATGTATAGCGTCTGAATAGGCGGAACATCATCTTTCTAATCGTTAAGTCAAGCAACGAATTTATGTACTTGAATTGTATTATAATTATTTACTCCGTCCATTTCTACACAACTACTTAGTTATATATAAAGAACTATTATTAATTCGTTAAAAAAATAAATTATTTAAATGTGAATGAAAAGTAAAGTAAAAGTGTATTACAGTATGTTTCATCTTTGTTATTTTTTTAAGTGATTCATTATATATATATATATGTACACCTAACCTAAGTACTTACTCATATAAAATACATACATACATGTAATTATTATGATTACTTAAGTAAAAAAAGTGATTTATATATATATATAGGTATATGACTTGTCAACATATTAATTAAACTCCGTTGTTAAGAGATATTTGAACGCTTTTTTTTGTAAGTGTTGAAGTATATAATATGTAGAGTATATATGTATAACTAACTTTGATGTCTAATGCAATGGAGGGAAAAAGTTCACATAATATTTGACAAAAACAAAAGAGCAACATGTATAAATGGTCTGTACAAGTTGTAATTGGTTTATTACATATAAGGAAGTGGAAATTGTACATGTTGGAAATATAAAAAGTGAGATAAAGAACTTTTAATATATTTTGATATAATGCAATAATTGACTTTCTATGGGATTCTCAATATGGGATGTCATTCTAAGTTTGATGTAATGAAAATTGCTAAATGGATAAATCATAATCCGTGGCTCCTTAATCATAAGAATTAAATGAGACATATTTATGGATCGAAATGAAATGGAGGGATCAGTGTATTATATGAAGTTGGTATTTAAAATGGCCACTGTCATAATAATTGGATAAGGCGTTAATTAACGTACAAATTGCAACTTGTTCTCAACGTAAAATACATCATGTGATTTGAGACCAAATTACTTGAATGAAGCATACACATTTAGTCCATGTATAGGAATCATCAATTCCCTGGGCTTGATCCGTCTGGGTTTTTTCTGCAATACAGTTTTTCATTTCAAGACTCTTTTAAGTTTGTGGAACTGACAGTTATAGATGGTACCTACGTATGTATATCTACAAAACCAATGATTTTTCTTTACACAAATACACACATATGCAATTTTCCTGGCTATTTACCTTGTTATAGCAAACAGAGATCCATCAACCCCACACTTTGAATGATGAAATAACATGGCTATTAGGTAGGAGTGAGAAATGAATAGAGAAATCTGTGTCATTCTCATTTAAACAAACACATGCAGTGTTCCCCTACAAGTTACACTGTTTCTTTGATCTATGGATATGTAATTGTTATACTCCTCTTTGGACCACACAAATAATATACACATACATATGTATGTACATATATATCTATATCTATGAGGAAAAACAGTCCAATATTTTCTATATTTAGATGATGGTTTAAAAAAAATACACATTCAGGTTGGTAGGTTGAGGCCACCTCGGATTTAGCCTTTTGTGTGACTGTTTGTTTAAGAAGCAAAAGAAAGGCGACAACTTTTTGTGATATTGTGCGCTGCCCTTTCAATTAAAAAAGTAGGATCTTACAACAATGATCCATTGAACATGCGGATAGTACATAGAGAATCAAGTATTAACCTATACATACGCTTGTATAGTCAATCCATAATAAGACTGCACTAAACTTAAATATATACATAAATGGTTCTCCTAATTGTAATGAATTTGTAACGCCTCGCTACACAAACAAACACAAAACATATCAACTCAAAAACAAAATAAATAAAACAAAACAGGCAAATCAATGAATGTCAATGGAACATGATAGGAGTTAAATAATATGATATAGAGACACACTCACTTTGACCGACTTTTAATGAGAGAACTACTCATGGTTCATGGAACAATCACTCAACCATAGGTTCATATACATTTGTATTAAAAAGGGCGGATAGGTGAGAGAAAGAAGGAGAGAGAGTCGTTCCATGGGCGGTATCCATAACACCCTCAAGTAGACAAAGAGCATTGGGGCTTTAGGAGTTTGTTTGGCTTGTATCCATTTTATGTACATCATACACAATTCGGAGTTGTTCTTACGTATTTAGTGTTGTGGTCAAGACCACATCACCTGAGACCAAGACGATACCAAAAGAAAAAAATGTTTTTTTTTTATTTTTTGTCTTTCTTAAAATCAAAATTTTAACCTTGATTCTATGTCCATGGCACCAAGAACAAGACTTTCAAAGAGTTGAGACCTTCCAAAATTGATTTTCGGGACCAAAACGGATCGTTTTTGAGATCTCTGAAGTATGGAGTGAGTTACTTGATGGGGTTTTTCTTCATCATCAGGAAGTTGTAATAATTGGACCCTTGGCTACTTAGGATAAATAATCGGTATTTTTTTTATATTTTTTTTTGTGTTTTTTGTCATTTTCATCATTTCATTCCAATTGAGTAATTCTCATTGACATTTGATTGTCATATTATACTGAATGTGTGTCTAATGAAGGTATCACTCAAAATATGTTATAAGGAATTTATAGGAGCTCAATGCTTTAGAACAACCCTAGGTAGATTGCTCTACGTTGATTCATTGAAACCAAGGAAGAGCCTCCCTCCCTTTAAGAGAGGGAGCTTTTTAATCAAATAACCTAAATTCCCTTGGTGATGCAAGGAATCAAAGCACCCAGTGGTTAAGGAATTTATCTCAAGATTAATGAGCTCAATTTATCCAATGTATGTACAAACACATACATATATTCATTCGTCTTTAGACATTATAATAAAAGCACTGGAATAAATATGTATGTACATAAAATATTCCCCCACCTTCCCTTCTTCTTTTTTTTTTTCTCCTTCCCAATCTTGTTTCAATTCTTTGGAGAATTTATTTGAGATTTAGTGCTTTTTTATGGAGAGATAAATACTCTGTCCAAGAGAAAAGGGATAAATCTATACATTGTATCTACACAGAAATACGACTTTGGAACGTACAAAAGAGTTTATACTCTATCAAGAAAGAGACTCACAGAAATATGTATATTTCGAGTTCATTCATTATGAGTCTGGAACGTTATGAAACATATTGTGATGCTCTCTCTCCATTGTGGGTGTATATAAAGAGAATGTAGAGTCTAGCACAATTTTATCCGGGTCATGGTGCATTATAATTACGTTTCTAATAGCCATGTGATGATCCTCATATGTTGTAGTGATGCTCTTTTTTCACTTATTATAATGAAGGATGAACCCATAAACTCATTGCTTTCATCACAAAAATATTATTTATTATTTATGTTGCTGTCTATAAATGATGATTAGAAGAAGGGAAATTGATTTCATATTTTTATGACGTTTTACACGGGTGGTTTTTTTTTTTCCTTCATTCTTTTTGTCTTTCTTTGAGTCGGACCTCATTGTAGCATATTGTATCAGAATGAACATGTATACATATATGTATAATATAAAAGCGGGGGAGTGAAACTCTATTTGTCATTATCGTAATACAATATCATAATGTCTTTTATGAGTCATAATGAGAGAGAGAGAAACCGTTGATTCCGTCTTGTCAATAAAGGATGTCAATAAAAAGGTGTTTATTGAGAAATGCTTTTACCATGTACATATATATATATATAATTGGTAGAATATTACACCCAATGAACACAGAGTCCATCATTTTAATCCACTTTTGGAGGGACAGCTATCTTAGCAAAGGGGTGTCTTAATGCATTTATTTGGTAGTTATGTTTTCTGAAATTCCATCAAAATGTTTCTGCAGATGAAAGTTTTTCAGGATCACCATGAGACATCAGAGTGTTTTTCGCTCGGGTTACAAATTGCATAATAAACCTAAAGCCGTGCAATGTTGAAGGTATGTAGTAGGTATATAAGTAGTTATTAACACAAAATGGACAAACTTGAACAGTCTGGCATTTTATGAATGATCTATTCTCCTTAGTAAGTGTGTTTGACTCCGACAATCAATGCAATTTAAGGTACATATGTGGCATCAAATTTAACTGTAATTTAGGAGTATTATTCATTTTTTAAAGCTAAAATCCAATGTGTGGCCACATTGGCCATCAGTAAAATAAATTGAATCCACAATTTTAAAATTATATAATTTCTCAAAATAATGACAAATGATTCATTTGCTTTGCTATGATAATGAGAAAAATTATGCAGTGGCCAAAGTGGTATTATATTGGGATTTTAAGGATTAATTTGAAGGGTAAAAAATCGGCAGCATTTCAACCCTTAATTAGTCAGAATCCATCAAAATATAGATATAGACTTAATAATAATAAAATAAATTATTTTGATAAAGAAGCAAGGGATATTTGGTTAACTATGCCCCATAATCAGATGGTCAACTTCCAGAGTGATGTCAATGTGACCTCCATCAAGTAATCACTGCTTTGTTCATATATTATTTTATATAACATTTCTTTAGTTACTTTTTACAAAAAAACAAAAAAAAACCTATCAAAATAAGCGATCAAATCAAATTAAGAAATCTATTAACCATAATCTTTAGCTGAGTGTTATAATCATTAACACATTATAACCTGTATCGAGCTCATTTCTCCGAATCTTACAAAAAGTGGTCATTTTGATTTATACATTTTATAGGTGCAAGTCCTTACAACTTTTACTTTTTTTTTATTTGCATGAGTATATGAACATATTTGGGACAACTGACAAATTATCTTACACACTTAGGTCATGTCCATATGTATGTAAGTATTAACTACTACCTTTGGGCATGTAATTCCATATATACCTATATATGTATGTATGTATGTATGTATGTAAGAAGATATGTATGTACATATATTTAAGTAGTCAAAGACTCTCTTAATCATTAAGTCTCCTAACCACAGACATAAAGCACATCATGCCATTAAAAAAGGAGTATACTACTAATAAAAAAATCACATCTTAAAGATAATAAAGATTATATTGCAATTATCTTATGTTCTGAGTGTTGAGCGTACATTGTTGTCTTCCTCTCACGTGACTTCATCTACACAAGGAAGTCTTTATATTATCTACTATATATCCTTGCATGTTTCTCTCCATAGTTCACATCAGCCTTTCTCCTTGTTTTTTATCATGCTTGTGCTTTTGAGACTTTAGATTGTGTTGGAAAATAGATTCTCCGTTTACGGAATTATTGGGGTATAAGGGGGGACGCTCTTATGGGGTACGCATCTGAATCGTCAAGACAAAAGCAATTTTGAATTAAAATATCTATATTTCAATCTATTATTTTCTACTTCATAAATATGTGTATTGAAAGAAATCAATATTTGTTAGAACTATTCTCATCAATATTGGCATCAGTCCAGTTGATTTGTCCGACCCAGAGAGAGGAGAGACCTATAAATAAACGCAATTTTTTTTACATATGTTTTTAAGAGGTTTTGGAATCTCTAACCCCCCTCTTCAAATCTGTCCATGTAATCATGGATATATAAATAAATGCTAAAGAGACACAGCGGGGTTTAGGGATATGGACTTTTGAGATAGTGGCTTTAAAGATCTACCTATGTATCCATTTTTATGAAAAAATTTAAAGACTACAGCTTCATTTAGATATTTCGTCACTCGTTTAGTATCATCGCATAACTCAATCATTGTTTCGCTTTTGTGGAAAATAAACAAAGCTGAGTTGGACTTTAAGCTCTTCCCAAGACAGGCTTACGAAAAAAGAAATAAGAAATGTATGTCTTCACATTATAAAATTTAAATTTATATGCAAGTAAAGATTTAATTAAGAATATTACATTTATCATCGATGAATGAAATGGTATTAATATACCTAGAGGCTATATTTATTTATAAAAATTGACTTATGTTCAAATTATTTGCCCTTTTTAACTTATGTCTGAGGGGGGTGGGGGGTGGATATGAATCTATATATCATACAGGTTAAAGGTACCCAAGATGAAATTGTGCAGTCTTGTGTCCTTTCTACTAAGGACAAATTTGCTATCTATAGTGTAAAGTTTGTTGGACAGGTGGTCCTATGTAAAAAAAGTTGCACAACCCAAGTCTAGAGGATTAATTTGACAGCTACAAGACCTTATTTGCCTCTGATATGCCCTCTATAATATAATAATTTGTATTATATTTCTCTAACCTTGACATAAATTATTTGATGCCTCTATATGCTATTTGAAGCGCTTAAAAAGAATTCAACCGAATAGTTTATGAATAAAAATGAATGACTTTTCTGAGAAAAGTCATCCTTTATTGCTTTTGAGTTGGCAGTCCATATAATATGTATTATGTAAATAAAGAACTAATTAATAGTAACAAAGGATCTTCGAGAGATTGTAGGAGACTTTTGGTGAAGCATCTTTGGCGTCAAGTTCTTTGTAAATATTTATATGAATTTTAAAGATTGGCAAATCAATTATCATTAAGGCCACAAGCAAAATATACATATTTGTTCACAGATACAAAGTTTGACAGCTCAATCTTTAGATTCAACCACGAAAAAACATCTAGGGCGTTTTTGTTCTTTTTCCACAGGTTGTTCAAATTTTTATATACTGGAAGAGCAATGAGACGTCTTGTTGTTACCTTCATGATTCACAAGGTTATATCCTTCCTCACATTTTTTTTTTTTTTTACTTAGGCAGATCAACAATTCAATACTGAAATCTTCTTCTTCATCTTCCACTTTAAGGAAGTCTTTATGAATAAAGAGCTAAAAATAGTTGCTGTTTGCAACCCGCAAATTATTATGTTTTTCTTCTTCTTTTAACAGCAATTATTGTTATTATTATTATTATTATACTTTATGGTACTTTATGTAATCAGCCTTTCTTGAAAGAAAAGACGACTCAACACCTTGTAAAGTAGTATCAAGGATAGGCGTACTTCATAAATACTTACATATATATGTAAAAAAATGAACTGAATCCATAGAGACAAAGAGGGGGGTAATTTAATCATTCTAATATTTTAGTACGGCACACACATTATTGTATAATCAAACGTGCTTTAATATTTATGAAAAAATATACATATAAAAAAAATAAAAAAAACTACAACATATGAGACACATCCAAGAAATGAAGGAGTGAGTTTAATTAATATTTATCCTAATGATATTTTATGATACTATATATATATATATATATATATATATATATAAATACTCGGATATGAGTCGGTTTTTATTTTTATTATCCCTTTGATAAAGGAGCGTGGTTAGGGTATGACAATGTTGATGAGCTCCTCTAAGCTGTTGTTATCTCACGCCCTTCTAATAAACGTAGATACATTTAAGGGGCACATGAAGATGAAGAAGAAGAAGGAAGCCACAATGTTTCCAGGAAAGAAATTACTAATTATGACGATGAAGAAAGGATTTAAAGATTGCAAGGATGCTGCTAATTTTAATGATTAAAATACTGTGGTTTTAACATATGTATATGTATGTATGTATATATATATACATACATACGTATATGCAGTGAGGATCCCAGCGTGTAAGAAATGCTCATTGTGACATTTAAAGGACTTGTTTTGATAGTCATGAGTCTGAAGATTTCACATCCTTGTCTTTTACTCCTTTTTCTCCATCCATTCCCTTGCAATGAATATCATTAAGAGTATGATCTTATGGCTCTTTGATTATTATTATTATTAATGTTATTGTAACTTGTCCGTGAGGATTTTTAAGTATGTAGATATCTAAAGTTTCAATCTTTTTTTTTCTTTTTTTGTCTTTTTTACTCATCACTGATCCATTAAAAAAGGGCACCCCTGATAAAGTGAATAAAGATCATCATAATACATAATATCTACGAAGCGTCGTCTTTAATATGTATTAATATTTAGGTAGGCATTTTAATATATATGCAATGTGCATGACCTTTATTTGACCAATAAGCTCAAAAACACATAAGAATAGTCTGGAGATGAGTTTACTCATAAAAGAATGATATTTCAATTTTTGTACTTTAATACAAAAAGTCAAAATATACTAGTCAGGTAGACATCTAATTTTTTACTTCTCATTTAAAAGTCAAATATAATTTTATATTAGATAGATCTAAAAACAATGATGATGATGATGAATCATGCAGTGGAACGACACAAAGGTATCAAATCGCACAAATAAGCAGGTGCATAAATAATACCAGAAATATAAAAATATGAATATTGTTGGTCAAAATTACATTATATAATATGTTTGTTTATTTTATTGATAGATCCCAAAAGTGAGTCGAATCTATTTATGTACGTACATTCCCCAGACTATTGCTATTCATTTTATGACCTTTAATATAGTGCTGAAAAGCTTACCCAGGCCCAGTTCTAAAAGGGTGCATAAGCATGTATGGCACCCTCAGTTTATATGTATGTATGCATACTTAGAGTCAATTCAAAGTTCACCCGCGTCAGGGAACTTCTTAAAGATGTGAATAATAGAATGGTTGTGTCCCTTGAGCTGAAATGCAATCCTAGTACTCAACCCGTTCCAAAATATAGACCTACTTTAATAGTAGCTCCTGATTAGGCCCAAAGCATCTTTTATTGAAGAGATACTCCATATTCTGTAGCAGGAACTAATATGGAAATATCTTGTGGAGCGACACTGAAAAAAATAATGCCATGAGACCCTTATTCTAAAATTAACTTAATCCTGAACAATTATGTCTTAATACTAGGCCTGTTTCTACGAGGGTACAACATTAGCATGTATTACTCACTCAGATTTATCTGTTTGAATACTTAGTTGGAAATGTACTTGTTAGATATGTGAATATCGTAATATTTGCGCACCTACTCTGATCTAAGATATAACCCTCATATTGTCGAACTGGTCCTGTCTACGCCTCTTCCCCCCTCCCTTTACACCTCACAATTTGGGAAACACTGTTCTAATGAATGAGTTATCAACTGTCGTTCATCATTTCCACTGTCAAGGATACTTACTTTTCACCTCCTAAATGTTGATAATACTTGAGACTTGTGAATGGACATAATTTGGAGGATTTTCTATAAATATTTTGATCTTCGAATTTAATTCCTTTAAAAAAGAGGGGATTTTGGTGAGAACAGCAATTAATCGTGTACACAGAAAGATTATTATTTCTAGAAGGAAAATTTGGAAATAAACATATTTCTTTTTCTTATAACGAATTTTTCACCAGTAAAATCATTTGCCATAGACAGAAACAGGTGATATTCACTTGGTATTAGGCCCTGACTATAAGGTGGATGCATAAGAATCTACCATTTAAGCTCCCAGAGCTTCTGGTGAACCACTATTAATGTGGGTGGCCTGTCATTATCCTGATGGAACATAATTCCTCTCCTATTGGCCAAAGCTGGCCGCTTCTGGGATGTAAAAAATATGCAAAATGCCGCGTGCGAGATTTTGTGGAGTTGGCACTTTTAACAGTCCTTTTTGTTTTCCAAAGCTGTTATCATTTTTCCTTTATTACTGAGGGAAAAACATCTACAATAGCAAATACAATGTTAGAAAACGGCTCATGTTCTCATAATAATTGTTAGTTTACGACTTCTAAGCCAAAGATATATAAATTTCTGACATTAATTTGAGTTAATTTTCTGCCTCTCCTCTATACTATACATAATGTTATTTATTATAATGGGGAATAGCAGCTTGTAGCTCAGTAAAACGTCATGACAGCTCAAGCTGCTTCCCATCTCAACATTCATCAAATTGTCAGAGTTACCAGGTTGATTTTCTCTTTTTTTTTATTTTACACACCCCATTTGCATATTTTTTACATTCCTATTGATTCCTTCAGACGGTCCAATTATTGACAGTACATGTCCGAATAAAGAGTTTGACCGTAGGGAAGCAGCTCATAGTGGACTTTGCTGGGAAAAAATTCGTCTCAAATGAAGCTTGTGAAAATCGATTGTCCCAGTTTTTTGTCAATAGAGAGAAGGTTTTCTATGAGAGAGGCATAATGGAATTACCTTCAAGATGGCAACAAGTTATGAAACAAAATGGTGCATACTTTCTCTAAATCGAATCATTCCAACCATGCAAAATAAAACCTTCAATTTAATGCAAATTTTTTTTTTACTACTCCTATTATATGCATGCAATTAAATGATGTTCTTAAAAAAAATGTTTGACATTGTAGATTAAATAATATAGCTCGAATTGTTCTATCAAATTACTACATTTGAGGGATCCTAAGACGAGAAAAGGTGGATGATCCCTGATATGGATCGAATTCAATTACTACTCTGATAGCATTTATGCATCTGCATTCTCCAAGTTCATACTAAGAAAGGATTTATTGAAATAATTTTTCATGGAGTTGCTCCACGCCCCCCTTTAAAGTGTGCACTATAGATTGAGAAACCCTGCACTATTCCACCCATAAATGTACTGAAAATACAATTCCCTCCTCTACCCCTCCCCCTCTTGAATCCTAACAAAACCTGAAAAACCCTCTCCTTATCATAAAAGTGCCATCACAAAATTACGCTTCATAGAACAAAGTATTGTATAAATGCGGTTTTTTGAATTATCCTTTGCTCCGACTCGACTTAAGTTTATTATTATAATATGAAACCTGGGTCCAATGACATATAAATATAAAATTGTATAATATTTCCTCCCATTCTCAAGCCTAAGAAATTCATTATTATATATGCTACAGGAAAAAAGTTGTAAAAAACGTCAAGGAACTTTAATTATTGTCAAACTTACATGTCTTTGTTATCAAAGAGACTAAGAGACTCCTTCTTAATTTAACTAATTCTATAAAATAGAAAACTGCATTGAAGCTTGACTTACATTTAAGTTAAAGTTTGGGTTTATACCATTTCTATAATTGACGTCCCTCCTAAAAATGAGAATGAAATTTACAAGGGAATGGATTTAGTAGAAATGAAAATGAATTGATACAGAGCATGATTTCCGGTCACGCTGTTTAAAACTACTTCAATACTCTCTACGACGCTGGTCCTATGTAGAGCATATTAAAAAAAAATTCAATTTTTTTTTATAATAGGGAGAGGGTTAATTCATATCAAATGACGTGGAGGACTATAGCCTTGCCATCCCTCATTCAAATTGTATTTCAATTGAGGGAATACACACATACATACATATACGTACAGTCATTGGAATGGCACGTACTTAGATATACGTGCCGACCCAAGTGGATAACAAATGTACACCACTTCAAAGGAAATAAAAATAATAATAATAACAATAAAGAACCCTCATAGCCAAGATGCAAATTCTTTTTTTTTTTTTGACAAGTGAGGGAGTAAAGAAACTGATCTATGAATACGTAAAAATATATGTACATATATGTATATATCTATGTAATTCTGGTAACTACATAATACATGTGTATGTAGACTCAAGCTGTAGAAGAAGATTATTTTGAGTGTGTGAATATTCCCAATGGACTCATCGTATTTTTTTATTTTTTACCCTCACTTAAATTTCAAAAAAAAAAAAAAAAAATTAAATGAAGGGTTCTTCTTCTTTACAACTCATCTGTGGCTCCGCACTCACTTTGAATAATGAATAATGCATTCAACGAAGAAGAAGAAGAAGAAGAAGAGAGGGAAAAAATTCTCATTTATTTATTTTAATTTTTTTTTTTTAACATCAAATTGTTTTAACGATTTTTTCTATGCAATTTCATTGCAAAATTAGATTCATTTTATAGGAATAATTACTTTGGATTTTTTATACCATATACATAATATGTATGTATGTAGATAATATTATGATGAGACTATGAATATTTAAGATGATTTATTAAGAGCTGAATAAATAATAGACGTATCCCATAATGAAGCTGGATTTATGCACATATGGTAAATATACCCATGTTTATGACGTACTTGGATGTCGGTGGAGCTACAAACAAACATACATACATACATGGATATTCTTCTTCTTTTTCCTTATCTTAGTGTTTTTTAAAAAGGTGGATATGGGTCAATGGGTTTTAGATACTTTTGTGCATCAACTTTTATTTTTGTGCAAAAAGAGGGATTTATCAGTGCTTCTCTCTCTCTCTCTCTCTCTCTCTCTCCTCTTCTTTAAGGTGGAGTGCAATTCACTATTATACATATACAGGTAATTTATTAATTAGAGTAACTACCTTTGCCAACGATACAATATTTTAAGTAGCTCATATCTATTACGTTTTTATATATGTTGTAGACACGGGTTTGACCGATAACTACTATTTGGGAGTTAAAAAAACGATTATTTTTCTCATTAATTAATTTGATAAGAGATTGAAAATCATAAATATATTCCAAAAAATTTAAACTGTGAATTGTTTTATTTTATTGGTGACATAGGATTTTTTACAAGTTTTTTAGGGTGTTTTTTTAAATAAAACTATTAAATGAGAGTTATATTAAGTTACATGGATTATAGTCAATAAAGGAGAAAATAATTTTAGTAAATGGCTACGTTTGAATTTTCAATGATTAAGTTATTCAAGTCTTTTAATCATATATACATTTTTAGATAAAAATTGTTTTATTTAAAAAAGTTCGATATTTTTTAAGGAAAAATAAAATATCGATAATAATCGGGAGCTTTGACCGATTGGCGATTATTCTAAGTCTACAAATTTATTAAATGAATACAATTTTCCAATTTTCAAAACAGTTATAAAATTTGTATCAAGTCAATAATTAAGGAACTATAACTACTAAGTTTAGATATGCTATTAAAATTACGAATTGTATGGTCGATTTCTTTGAGTCATAGGTATGTATCTCAAGAAATAAACCATGGATTTTCAAAATCTTAAAAGAATAATGTTTGGAATATTCATAGTAACTTTTTTGGTTTTCTCACCATCATCCAGACATTAAAAAAATAAAAAATTGCATTTTAGCTGTTCACAAAAGGACGCAAATTTCAAATACTAATGAATATTTTGACATATAATTTGGCAGAGATATCAGGGACAGTAGTGCCCTACTTCAAAACAAAACTATATATACTTATCCCAAAGATATTTAATTTATATTTCCATTATATACATATCCTTTGCTCATAGTCGTATGCATATTATTTTTTTATAACTCAATACATACTCCTTGCCCTCTCTTCTTCCTCTCTTTATCCTCATTTTCTAAGATTCAACGCACTAGCATACATGTGATAAGTAATATGTAGATAAATATGAAAATACATGTCTGAATAGCCTTCCTCCTCCTCCTCCTCTTCTTCTTCTAAGATGATGTCTTGACTTAAAAGAAGAAGGAGAAAATATTTATGATCTCTTATTTAACTACATAATATAATATAATATAATATACATATATATATATATATGTATGTATATTGAGAAGGCGAGGAAAAACAAAAATTTGGTATGTCCAAAAAAGAGAAAAAGAAAAAAAAAGGGGGAAGAGTCTTTTTTTGACCTTTGAGGTAAGAAAATTAGAAAAGTTGACCTCGTCAGTTTTGATGATAATGATGACTTTAATTCTAATTAAGTTACTTATATAATGTACATACATAAGTATGTTATTTAGTCATAAAGAGACTCATACTCTATTCTATGTACGTACAAAAATACCACAAATTGTTCAAATTTGATGAACTATGTGGGTAGTGATGTGCTTCTCAAAGTCCATTTTGATCTGAAAACCCATTTTTGAAGGATAAGATCTCGTGCAAGTTCTCGTTTTGGTTCCTTAAAAAGAAAAAAAAAGGACCTTTTTTTCCATCTGGTCTTGGTGTCATAGTCAAGCACAAAGCAACTAAACTACAAAACTTCTATTCAAATAGCCCTAAGTTATCCAACAACTTGTTAAACTTGATTATTTAATATATGTATTTTATTGAGTCATAAAGAGAAAGAGTGCTGCAAAATAAAGTCACAAATATGAGTTTATTTACTATTTTAAAATGCAGCCTAAAACGGGTTGCATTTAAAATAACCTAATTTGAATAAGGAGGAGGATGTCTTGGATGAATAGGGGAAAAAAACCCTACTTACTTATCATCTCTCAATTAAAAAAATCATCGCAACTCACATTAGAATAGGACAATGATGTAAGAACCAAAATTAATCATTGTCATCGAATGGTAATCAACAGTATATCTATTTAAGTAGCAGACTCTTAGTCTCTATTTATCTTTTTTGAATTAGGAGCTGTAATACCACGTGGATATTCCTCGCAATACAAGGGTTTACTGTAAATATATGTACATACTTCCTTGTGCTGTATTTTATGAATAATTCGTTCTCATGTAAAATTTCCATTTCGATCAGAAAATGCTCAACCAAAAGGTCACATTATGACTCAATTAATGCATGCATGAGTCACTAGCATCATCATTCCATGTTTGGCTTTTTTAACATTTTAATTGAACAAACTATGCTGATTAAAAAAAAATCTCTAAGTGAAGTATTTTGTATTTTGTTTGTGTGTATATTTGTTTTTAAAAAGTTAGTTCAACGGATAATCGTCAAATGCTTACATATAAATTTCATTTTTTAATGATCTGTTGATGCCGTCCGTCGTGATTTTAAATGAAAAAAACATCGCACCGATATCGTCATAACAAGTTTTATTCTGACTCATTTCGATTTGAGACTAATAAAATTTTTGATGGTCCACAGTCTAAGATAATCACGTGGCTCTCGATATTGGTCTTAGTCTCAAGATCTGTCTATAGACCAATTTTTAAAGGTCAGAGTCTCTTCTCTGTTTTAACTCCTCAAGGTGTTGATTTTGTCTTGGTCCATGTTCTGAGAGCAGTTTTTGAGGGAAATATCTGCCTAGAACAAGGGTCCCTGTTTAGAGGGAATTACTTCTGAAACCGGACCGAAAAGTAATCGATCTCAGAGCGAGTCTCAACACTAGTACAAATGACAATATATATATATATATATATATATGTACACAAATACATATGTAAATATAACCAAGAAACCATTTTTATGATTATGCAAAACACAATTGACACGTCAATTCCTTTCTTCAAATGACAGATGATGTCTTCTCTCTCTCTCTCTCTCTTTCTCCCTCGGGATATGAGCATACATCTACATATATGAATCTATGTTTAGTACATAGAATCAAAGTTTTTGTGTTCTCTACAATATATATATGTATTTAAAGTTGTACATAGTTATCCAATGTTGGGCATGACATGTGAACTATATGTACAACTAAATATAAATATATGTATATGCATATTACCATCATTATTCTTCCTCTCTATCTATCTCCAAAGGATCCTTGTTTATTCCAGATATTAAAATAATTCATGTTCCATAAATTTAAAGAAAGAAACAGAGAATATTATGATTATGATTGTTATTAACAATCACGTTAAGCTCATATAATCATAGCAAGGCAATATTGTACGAACGAACATAATAATAATAATAATGATAATATAAAAATAGAAATTAAATTCTTCCAAAAGGAGATCGTGAGAATCTTTTATATACATACATATTTATACGCGTACATATTCCTCATATTTATATATATATATATATATATATATAGGTATACATATATAAATATTTGGGCTCGTTAATACCCATCTCGCATATTTATACATATATATTCATGAGTCTGATATACCTTGTGTTTGGAAGGGTTCGTCACTTAGGATCTGCCTAGTGATTCCTTTCGGAAAGGAGGAGGAGGAGACAAAGGGGTAGAGAGAATTTAAGGGGAAAAGAGGTATTTTATCCAGGTTCGTTATCTTAATTTCGTGCATCTTGGAAGAAGAAGAAGAAGAAGAAATACATGGGCACATAACATGTAGTGTACATACATATGTACATAATGGTGGATACATGTACTATAAATGTATATGTATGTATGTACATCGATCGACCTTCAATTAATCCTGTGTGTTTTGCCATTGTGCCGTATGATGATGCTCTACTCACTTACACAGAGGGTGTAGTCAAAGTTACAGACATACATATATATATTGAGAGGGAGCACCCAAGATTGACTTACTTGGTAGTGAGTTTGGAAAACTCTCCTGGGATTAATTAAATTCCTTCTTTCCTAAGACGTTCTCTCTCTCTCTCTCTCCCTCATTACTTGTATAATTACTCATGGTGTCCAGATGTATAAAAGGCGTAGAAGAAGCTAACCCTACGTACAAACATGCCAAAAGACAAATGTGCTTTGGTTTCATGTCTGTTTTTTTAAGGGTCTCTCTTTGTGTTTTCTTAGGGCAAAAGTAAGGAAAACAAAACTTTTTGTACAAATGTAGATATTTGTGTAGCCACAAATTTAAATTATACACATACATATGTCTTCTAAAAGGTTCTCATTATTTGATTAGGATCAAAGAGAGAGGGAGGGAGCGAATTCCTTCTAAAACCATTTTTGCATATATACATACATGAAGGTATTTCTAAGAAAAAACACTAAACAAAAAAGAGCTAAAGACATTATTATGCCTTTGTAAAAAAAATAAGAAAATCGTCGGATCAGTAATTTTTATTATGTTAATTATTTTTTATTTTTTAAAGTTATCGACTAGCTAAAGAAAAGAACAAATTAAAAAGAACAAAAAATCAGCTGGAATAATAACTAAATACTATTAGGGAAATTGTATAATTTGTTACAAACACAAATACGCAATGATATTAACAGAGTTCTACCTTTTTTTTCTTTTCTTTTACTGTTAACTATGCTTTTAAATTGGTTCCGAAATATAGGAATTGCAATCTGTAACCGTATTAATTCTATAATAATAATTAATCATCAAATGGTTTGTAGGTTTCTTTGAGATAACAACAGATATGTAGCTATACAAGAAGAAGAAGCTAAATCATACACCAGCCATGAAATAAACTAATGTTTAAACCAATTTATATAAAGAAAATTTGAGAAATTCGTTTACAGTAGCTGCTCCCAATCCTTTTACCACCCAGGGACCCTTTCTTTAAAGTTTGAAATCCAAGGAACATCCGACTAATGTTAATTATCAACAACTATAGTTTTTTTTACATCCCATGTGAAGGAGAGGGGAGTATACATCTTAAAATACACACGGCCCATGGATTGCCGGAAAATTGTGGGCTAATGGTCATTACATCACCATACTCTTTGAATAGCGATAATTATGAAAAGTTGAGTGATTATAATTATGAGTAATATGAGGATTTAATTTTGTAAAGTTACGTATGAATTAGTTCCTGCACATCTGCACACAAACCCAGTGCTAATAACGACTCACAAGCGGTTAGGAAACCATGGTTTATGTATAACATAGCTTAATTACTAATTAATTACGACAGCCCGTATTTTTATGTTTTCAAAATAGTAAAAGAAAGAGACTTTATGCAACAAAAATACATTTTGTAAGTATATAGAATCTAAATATTTGTAGATAATTGAATTATTAGTTCATATTCTCATGCCGTGCCGGGGATTATTATTCACATGGCAAAAAAAAAAAAAAAAGTATTACCATACTTATCCCCCAGATTGTTTAGTCAATAACACTTTTTTAAACAATATCAAAAAAGGAAGAGGGGAGAGACGTTTGGGACGAATCAGGGGGCTAACCTTCCTCTCCTCAGATTTATTGCCATAATAAAGCCAAAACGTGCAGATATATATGTATATATATAGGTATAAATAGTGGTGTATAATATAAGAGCATTAAAAGAAGAAGAAGAAGAAGAGAGTATTAACAAAGTTATGTAAAACATAAACAGATCAAAAACATAGAATGAATCTTAGTGCATCATTTATTTTATATATAAAAAAAGGGAATTTATGGTTTTCCCATTGAATTGCTCTTGTTTTTTTGTTTTTTGTTTTTTTGGTTGCTCCTCTTAAAGTCATTGATACAAGATATAAATGTTGAACGTTACAAATCATTATTATTTATGGAGTTGGGGCAAATAATGATTAAAGCATCTGAAAAAAAGATATGAATTTCTGCAAAAGTTAAAGAAAAAAATCCCTCCTGAGCCACATACAAAAAGAACCGTTTTCCAGATGGTTGCTCAACCTTCCACAAATTAAATTATGAGTAGTAATATTGCCTTCCAGGGATTTCTTCCCCCCCCCCCTTAATTTGCGAGAAAGTATCGTGCATTGGTAAGAAACGTCCTCATTTTTCATTATTATTCAACATATTTATAAAGGGGATTTGAAAACAATAGACTTTTTTTTCCTTTTTGTGTTCCTTTTTTTTGCCTTATGTAAATTACGAGCTGGGCTTCAAGTCTGCGTGTGTTTACATATACATATGTATGTTAAATATGGCTTACAATTTGCAGGAACAACGAATACACCACCTATGTAGACATTTATTTATCTCTTTAAATCAATAAAACAGTGAAGGAATATTTTTTCTTTCTCTCTCTCTCCCTTGATCAAAAATGTAGACATGGACCATTTGAATAAAATACTCTTTTTATAAAGGATTCAAAATCTTATTGTTGTTTTTTATATGCTCAATCAACAGCCTTTATTTTCTCCCTGCGAAAAGGTAAAAAAGCATGTATTGATCTAATAACACTAATTGCTCTTATACACTCACAAACAAATATAGGAATTGCAGATTTATATGTACCATATATGTTCACTTACATAGAGACATTTTAGTTGTTCAAAACAGGGCTGTAATTACGTATGTGTTTATACATATATATATATATATTCATATTTGACATATACACACACACAAAAAACAAAAAAAACTTGGAAATAACTACATAGTCAAACAACAACAAACAGGGTACATATATATATATATATATATATATATATATGCTGTGTATAATTTTGATGTGTGAAAATAAATCTTCAATTACTTATTCGAAAAAAAAAGAAATAAAAAAACATTGCAAAAAAAGCTATGTTCAAAATCTCATTACATGTCAACTCAACGTGAATGTTGCCTCAATTCTTAATTGCTTTTATATGTATATGTACTTACTTACTTACATATGCATGCATATACATACAGAAACTAATGTAAATATCTTGGACACGTAATACATTTGAAATGTCATGAATCACAAGAGGTAAATATAAAAGAAATATAAAAACCATTTCATGTTCTTTGAAAGTTGAGCAATTAATTAGGAGAGGACGTATTTATGTGAGTAAAAAGTTTGTTTCTAAATGTTCTACATATATGTACATATAATCTTGATATAAAAAGAGTGGATCTTGCGTCTGGGGAAGTTTTAATAATTTCAATAAAATGTACGGTTTTTTTTAGAAGATGTAAATAAAACTCTATTTTAGTAATATTAAAAAATCTCTTTAAAAAAAATAGAGCACTAATTAATTTGTTAATATTTTATTTAAATATTAAACTTACTAATTTCAAACTATTAGCCCCTTCTCCTTCCCTCACTAAAACCAGTCGGTCCAAGTTCCTTCTTTTTTTGAAAATCAAAATATAATCATCCCAAGCAGTGTAAACATGTATCTAAGAATAATTATTCATTCAAAAGATCTACTAAATAAGTCACGAGCCAACACAAGATACAAAATGATATTGCCTAATTAGTTTGCTCTAGACTTGTGTCTTAGATCATTTTACCCGGTGACCTGGACACGATAACAACTTTGAGGAATCGAGAGCGGGAGAAAAAAAAATGACGTTTTTCTTTTTAAAATCATTTTAATTTTAAGTTCCTTGATATTGGTCTTGACAATAAGGGAAAGAGATTTAAAGGCCTTAGACCAAAATAAGAACCAAACCCATTTCGAGAACCACATAAATACCTACTTTGGTTCACATATGTAGGTACAGATATGAGCCATTCATTTTTTTTTTTTTCATTATGTTTCGTTAGATTCATATCCTGTGTTTTTATTTCAACCACACACTCAAGGTACGTGCCAACTAATTTATCGGAGTGATTCTTTCCTCTCTGTTCCTTGCATGGAGTTTTTGCATTAAATGTGCTTTTGTTGAGTCTCACTTTCTTGTAAGATTCCTTTCTTTTTAAGTTTGATATGTACGTACATACATAATATAAGAGACAGAGAGTGGATGTAAAGGACCCTTCTCAATTTAATTCAACTTTTAGACAATTAAAATGAATAGAGTGGAAAAGGAATAAAGAGCTGCTCAATTTAATTTAATCATAGTCATTATTGTTATTTTTCTTTCCAAGGAAGGAGAAGAAGAAAAGAACCACAGATGTATGGAAGAGCGAAGTTAAATTTCTCTCCATAGACTACTTCAAAAAGTCATTTATAAATATAACCCAGAACATAAAAAATTAATTATTATGATTGTTGGATGTTCCCTTAAGGCTAAGGAAAAAGAAGGTTGAAAGGAGAAGAAGACGTTTGCTCAGTTCTTCTTGCTTCTGCTGTTGTATGTATCATTGTTATTATTATTGTTTTTTACTCAGCAGAAATGAAACAGAGAAAGAAAGGAAGAAAGAATGAAAATGAACGGAAATCCGAACAATAAAACGTGTCTATTAAAGGAAAAAAGAAAGAAAGAAAGAGAAAAAAAAACACAAATTCAAGTCAACAACTCTTTGGTTTGTTGACCTTTGAGCTATACCTTTATATTACACACAATAAATATGGTTGTGACCATGGGAAATAAATTGACACACGCTATTGGCGGTTCCATTGGGCATCATCGAATGAAACCTCGATTGAAGCAACATTTGACATACATATGTATGTTGCCTTCTTCAAAGAGACTCCACCCCTGATTCCCCTCAAAAAAGGAACGAGGTGTTATGTAATGGTACCCTTTGAAGAAGGTGTCCTGCGAACAATGATGATGCATGTCTGAATAGAAGCAAAGTCAACAATGGTGGGCCAAGTGTTATTTTTTTGGGTGGAGTCCCGCGTCCAAGTTCATGAGATGATGATGATGATCTACACACTTTTGAGATGTTCCTTCTCAGCCACTTATTGTACATACATAGATATTTATGAGCATGCTATTATTATCCTTTTCATTCAGAGCAAGAAATATGAAAGAAAGATACCTCTTCTTCTTCTTCGTCTTCCACCTCTTTGTTCTTGCTGATGTATTCAATGAATAATAATAAAAATAACAAGCATAATGGTTACAAAACACCTCATGATTCCAATAAGAATAAAGAATAAGAAAAAGAATAAATGCCTTTTCTCAATCGTCATTGTTGAGATCCTTTATTCTTCTTGTTGTTTTTTGTTGTTATTATTATTATTATTATTATTATTGGCTCTAGCACACACTCACAATCTATATATATATATATACGTACGTATGTATGTATTATCGCCTTCATCATCACTAATACCATTTTATTTAAAATAATAATAATGATAATAAACAAGAATCATGATATAGTTATTCTCGTAACCTCCTTCTTCTTCTTCTCTTCGTTTTATTCTTTTGTTCGTTTAATATATATAATACGTATAGACTGTGCAGTATAGTACATCTATAAAACCATCATTTTTTCTTCTTTTTTTCTTTTTAAAAAAAAAAAAAACAACCTTATTTCATAATAAAGTCGTTTAATGTTGAACACAAGTTTAATTCATTTTTAAATCCGCCAAACATGAAAATAAAGAGGGGAAAGAGAGAAAGAGATAGCAGAGGAAAGAAAAAATGAAAAAGGGATAAGGAAAGCTCTTTACATCACATATATATATATATATATCTTTTTCCTTTTTTTTAGGGGGTAGGGGGGGGATATTATGTAGGATCCTTATTGCAATATATACATATATATATATATATAAAACAGTTTATTCGTAAGGACATGTTGTACTCTTATTTGAAGGTCAGCCAGCCAGCTGCATTAGTCTAATACTTTTGTGTAACTAAATGATGTAATGTCCAATTAAGAAAGATCCCAACTAATTATATTAAAGGTGTTTATATTTATGCTGTTCTGATCACGGAGGAATCATAAATCAAGATTGATTTGATTCATGCCTTTTAATAATTGTTTTTTTTTTGTGTGTGTGTTATAGAGCGTTTTTACGTGACGTCATGACTGTGAAAGTCGGCCATCTTTGATAAAGCCATAAACAATTCAACTTTATCAATTACCCTTGTTTCTTTTGTATTACATTTGGATTGTGTCTCAAATGGACCGACAAATAAAAGGACTTTAACCTATATTGTCCATCAGAACTCTCTTTCTCTTTATTAATTATATATCAAACCCTAATAATATGTTATACAACTACATAGTGTGGGCAATAAAATAACTGTTACTTTTGAGAATTGAAATTTTCTCAAACCATCAAATTCATCTGGAAAAAAATTTATTAGGCATTTATTTAGGATTTTCAATACTTACTGAACCTGATGGGTATTATTCAAATATTCCTGTTTCACAATATCAAATATCAAGTCGTATTCAATACTGTTTTAATTTTTAAAGCCATTGTATGAAAATCGTAAAACATTTTTTAGGGGGAAATTTGTTCATTTTATTCAAATCCGCACTCTATGAAATTATGTAACGCAGGGCTTCTATAACTGAGGGATGCCCCCTTTTTTCAATGAGTATTTATATTGAAAAAATATATAAAAATATTGAAAATTTCAATTGTAAGTATAGAACAACAAGTTGATTAGCACTAAATCATTTCTAGTATTTTTCAAAATCGTATTACTCATTTCTTTGAGTTATAATTTCACCATATTTATCCCCCCCCCCCTTTTCTTTAGTTACTCCTAGTTACAGTGTACTACATATGTATGTAATTACGTATTACAATAATATGTCAGATCTTTTTATTTTACTTATGTATACGTACATATATGTACAAAGTTTCTTCACTAAATACTTAGAGACATATCTGACGTATCTTTGAGAGAAAAAGATTTTTCTTCCTTAATGGCATTTAAGAAAGAATGAAAGAAAAAGAGAAAGACGAGATCCTACTCTTATTTATATTCTATGTAATACATAAATACATTTCCTTTTAAATCGATAAATTATTCCACCCCAGTTGAACATGTGATTATTAGATACTTTTTTTAAAAAAAATAAATAAAAAATAAAATCTAAAGGCCATAAATTGACATTTAATGAAGGTTCCCTTCCACTTCCATCCTCTACTACCGACAACTCTTTACTCCTTAAACCACTGTTATACCAATATATGTACATGCATAGTTGCTTCTAATTCACAGGACAGTCTATATAAATTTCATTCCACAAGTTTTCTCCTCTCCAATTCTTCATTTATAGAAATCATTTCTTTGTCTCTCTGATGAGGGTTGAATATATGTATATATTTTTCTTGGGGAAATTATTAGTGTGTATTTTCTTATTGTTGTTGTTGTTGTTGTTGTTGTCGTTATTGTTATGAGTGGTAGTGGTGGTAGTTAGAGTCAATTTCCGGTGACGTCACGCAAACCTCTCAGGTCAGCGTGTGAATCGGTTTTTTTAAATATTTTTTTTGTATAACACACAAATGTCGTGACTCTTGGACTGACTAAAAGGAAAGAAAGGAAGAAAAAAATTACATATATATTATTATTTTTTTTTTTTTTTTTACTTCAATTACATTTTTGTACCTTGTTTTTAAAGGTAAATAATAAAAATAATAATAATAATTTTATGGACTCTTGTTTTGTTTTTGACTTCTCTCTCTTATACATATTATGAGAGTGTATTTGAAATGGAGTCTGTGAGAAAATTCATGAATCAGAGGGATTTCTTTTCTTTCTTTCTTTTTTTTTTTTTTTTTTTGGTGTTTTTTATTTTATTGTTGAGGGAACAAGGAGATAGATGGGTAGAAGTATATCCATAGTCATATAGCTGAGTGAAAGGGAGCAGCAGTAACTCAGTGCATGACGAATTATGAGGATAATGATACCTTTTACTCAACATACTTCTCTGGAAACGACATCCAACAAATTATTTGCAATATCTGTCTTTTATTGATTTTATAGATGAATAAAAAACCATTTTGATTCCTTGGATCCTTGTACATATATATATATATATATACCCTCTTGTTTTCCTTGTTTTTTTTTTATGGTTCTGCTCTCTTTTTGAGGGGAGGAGGAGGTACACACGACATGATGGTATTAAGCATGTGGTCTGATTACACTATAAGTCTAACATACATACATACATGTATTCGATCTCCTCATAAAAAATGAAGAAATGTATTTATATACGTCACCCCAATTTTTAAAGACACATCTCTCTCCCCCCCCCTTTCTCTTGATTTCATCGTTGTCATTTGTCATTGCCCCTTTTTTTCCCCCCTTCTAAATATACATAGATACTAACCAAAAAAAAAAAAAAAACTTTTTAAAAAATCGTTTTTTTTTTGTTATTTTGCAAGAAAGAGAATGAAAAATGATGTGCTCAGACGTTGAAGATAGCCTTAAATGGATATCTATCTGAATAATGCTTAATAGCTACAAAAAAGAAGCTTTTTTTATTTCTTTCTCTCTCTCTCTCTCGCTCTTTCCACATTTACGTGCATGCACATGACAATACTTATGGTGTAAGGTACATATAAATAAATAAAATATGGTTTTCAACGATTTTTTTGGTTTTGTTTTATATGTATATATATATATATTGTATATTTTTTTCTCTCTCTTTTAATCGACTTAATAACAAACCTTAAAAAAAACAACCAAAAAAAAAAAAAAATTCCACTTATTTTTCTTCTTTTTCTTCTTCGTCTCCTTCTTCTTCAACGCGATCTATATATATGTATGTTATATACGTACGTATATATTTGTGTGTATATGCTCAGAGGTGAAAAGGTCAGGCTAGGCCCCAGTTTTTTACTGCGGTTATTTTTCAAAACTCACATAAAAAATGTATATTATATACTCTATACATATATATGTATATATCGTTTTCTTTAGCGGTTTTCTTCCATCCCCCTATGTTGTATGTATGTGTGTAATGTAATATATTCAGCTGTTTGAACAAACATACATATGTACATACATGCATAAGCTGCTTGTTTTGATGATGATGATCATTATACTAATAGAGAGAGAGAGAGAGAGCGGATTTTAAATGAAATAAGTAATAATGACTTGAAACTCATTATTTGACCCGTTTATTTGAATGCAATTCCTCTCCTTTTACCAATTGACCTTTCTCTTTAACTTACATACCTACTAACTATATAAATACATAGCTCGTGGATCGAACCTGACCTGTCCGTGTGACCTATGTATGTACATACTACTCCTCTGATCCTACTTCACCTTTGCCACATATTTACGTGCCTCACTCTACTTCCTACACACTTTAGTGTACATAGTACATTGATGTTTGCTACTGGAAAGGCTCATTGATGGATGACATTAGGTGGTGTTGCTCATTGATGCGTGTCATCATTTATGCATGTTTTATATAACATTATATTATTTTAGAACAAGAGTAAAACTCGGCATTTTTGGGTGTTGACCGGAAACAGTTCTTTTTGTTGCCGAGAGACACTCAAATAAGCAAGTATCCATGATGTATGTTTGCATTGTATGTATATCTACTGTGGATCAAAAAGAGGGCGTCGGCACATAAATTTGTTCCTTTTTTTTATTGTTTTCATATGAGGATCATTTTCAATTCATATCATCATGATGATGACACTGTACCTTTGATATTTAAACATTTGATTATTGTGATGATGATCTTTGGGTGTTGAAACGATCGAAGAAGGGATAGAGTCACACACAACGGAAAGACATGGGCTGGCCCCATTTTGTATGTCGTCCTCGCCCTTTTCATATGTGTGTGTGTGTGTGTGTATTTATTTTTTCACAATATTCACCGGCGCGTACCTAAAATAGAGCGAGTGAGCGGATGAACAAGCAGACTAAGCAGCACCTATAATGGTGAGAAGGAGGATAGAGGAGTATGTAGAAGTAGTTGTTGTTGTTGTAGTACTAGAGTACTACAAGTACCACAAGTGACTCTCTCTCTCTCCTTGTGTTTCAATCTAGATCTCAGTCACTGACGTTAGTGTCGGAAGAGAGGTGCTTCCAAATTACTCAATGAGAGATTGAATTAAAAAGCAACAACGTTCCACATATTTTGTTATAATAATAATTATTATCATTTTCTCTGTTTTCGTCAAGTGTTTTTGTCCTCATCTACATACATAGTACACACTCCTCCCATTCAAATTAAATCAAAATAGTTCCTTATTCCTTATTTCCGAACGATATGGCCTTAGTGGCATCCCCCACGACTTCTGTTTGGAGAGATCCTAATATAATGTCAGCCTCTGCAAATAGTATAACTTCACTTAACCCACCTTCCGCCTCACCGGACTCCCTCGTCGGATCCACTACGCATCTCATTCATCATCACATCTCCTCTTCAGAATCTTTATCCATTTCACCAGCCACTTCCTCGGGGATTGCATCTATAGAGCCTGCAAAACCATCTGAACTCTCCGAATCTAGTGACATTAACTGTGTTGTCTGTGGAGATAAATCCTCTGGAAAACACTATGGTCAATTCACATGTGAAGGTCCGTATCCTTCCTCTCTTATTTGAAGAAATGATGATATATAGCTTATTTTTTTTACTCATGTATGATTTTATTTTATTATCATAGGATGCAAATCCTTCTTTAAAAGATCTGTTCGTCGTAATCTCACGTATCAATGCCGCGGAAGTAAGAACTGCCCAGTTGATCAACACCATCGGAATCAATGCCAGCATTGTCGGCTAAAAAAATGCTTTAAAATGGGCATGCGCAGAGAAGGTAAAGGTTGTTTTGTTTTTTTCATTTTCATTCCATTACTAAATTCATTGATCCTTTTAGCTGTTCAACGAGGACGAGTGCCACCCACACCTCAAGGAGTCTTTGGACTCGGATTCAGCAGTGATCCCCTCTCTGGAACCACATATCTATCTTCCTATATATCAATGCTCCTTCGAGCAGAACCCTATCCTACATCACGTTATGGACAGATGCCTATGCCAACCAATGGCATGATTGGCATCGAAAACATTTGTGAATTTGCTGCACGACTTCTTTTTAGTGCAGTGGAATGGACTCGGAGCATACCTGGTTTCCCAGAGCTTCAAATCACAGACCAAGTTGCACTACTCCGCCTGGTTTGGTCGGAGCTCTTTGTACTCAACGCATCTCAGTGCAATATGCCTCTTCATGTGGCTACCCTTTTAGCGGCAACAGAGTTACATAACACACCTATGACGGCAGATAGGGTTGTGGCTTTTATGGATCACATACGGATATTTCAGGAGCAAGTGGAGAAGCTTAAGGGTCTACATGTTGATTCTGCTGAATATGCCTGCATGAAGGCCATTGTTCTCTTTACCACGGGTAAGTCTTTCACATATATATATACATATATATATATATATTTCTCATCGATAGATTTATTCATGTAAATTCCATTTCCTTTTTAGATGCACCAGGACTCTGTGATATGCAAGTGATTGAGCAACTACAAGAGAAATCCCAATGTGCTCTTGAGGAGTACTGTCGGAGTCAATATCCCAATCAACCCACTCGCTTCGGAAAACTCCTTCTTCGTCTTCCCTCTCTTCGAACCGTTTCGTCTACAGTAATAGAGCAACTTTTCTTCGTGCGCCTCGTCGGGAAAACCCCAATTGAGACCCTCATAAGAGACATGATCCTCTCAGGCAATAACTTCCAATGGCCCTCATCACCACCTCCACCTGGATATCAAATGTAATCCAGGATCTTCCTCTTCTTCCTTTCTTTCTTCGGGAGAGCCTAAGTATTCATTCAGAAATTATTTTTTGTGTAGACTCTACCTTCTTTTATTATATAAAAAGCAGTATTACCAAAGATGTTTGTGCTTTACTTTTGATGATGATATTAATACAATTTATGTGTGTAGTAATATTAATTATTATAATAATAATACTCATTAGAACGACCAATAAACTATATTTCAAAAGCAAATTGATGACTTGATGTTTAGTGCAATACAAACCATATTTTACCTGGGCTTTTTTTATTTTTTTTATTTATTGTTCTTGTTGTGAAATGATTGTGTGTGTGTGTGTGATCTTATTTTTTAACCCTAAAGGGATTGAGTGTCGTGAAGTGTAATATATACATACATACATACAATACACTCTTATATACAATATTTTCTGCTCTTTTTTACCTGTACATATAACCATACTTATGATTACCCGTCATTAGTCAAATATATATAACCAACCTGAGACTTATGAGTAAAAGAACAGCATACTCATGCCTTTGGTTTCTTTTGGTTGATTTCGTGTTTAAACGTTCTTTTAATAATAAGAATAAGAATAAGTAGAAAATGATTAACTGTATTTAGGTTTTCTTATTATTTTGTATACCTATGAGTCTTGATACGACTTAAATCGGCTTCCGGTAATAAAACAGCCCTCAACTTTTGTTTCTATTTTTTTTTTTTTTGTAGTTTCCTTCTCTCTATGTTTATATGTATGTATATATATATATATATATAATATAAGTATAAATTTGTGTATGTATCTCCAAGGCTCAGGTTAGAAGAATATCCTGTACATACCCAGTTACCTACTGGGGATTCCTTCTCGTATCTATGTCTAATTGCTCAGGTTGCTGTTGTTCTCGATGAATTACAAGGTAATTCCGGGAAATTGTGGTGGCATTATTATTATTATTGTTATTTCTTTTTGGTTCTTTTGCACCTTTACAATTGATTTGGTACACAAATGTAATAGTAAGAATACGAAATAAAAAGAATAATTGACTTTACCTCGGTAGATTTTGAGTATCTATACAAGAGGAGCAGAGTATTTGTTGTGGAAACCAAGGGTTACACATCATGTACAAACATGTGAAACATCATGAATAATGCAGGAATGGTGATTCAGGAAGGGAGGGAGGTGAAAATTTATGGGTTTTCTTATAGCGTACATGTACATAAATATAAATGTATAGCTTCTATGATGTTTCTATTCAATTTTCCTTCGTTTTCAATATGTCATATATACGGAACATCGGCATGAATGCAAAAGAGGTTGTCAGTTAGTCAATATATAAACCTATAAACTATGTATGTGTTTGTATGTCCTTGAACACACGCATCGTTAAATGTCATAAACTATTCAAAAAGACTTAGTTTATTCATTTTTCATTTGTAAATATGAGTATATTTACAAGAGAAGAAGGAGGAATACGTAGAGACAGTCAATATTCTTTGTACTTTATACGTATATACATTGCAAAAAAATAACGAATAAAATAAATAATAAAAAACGTTTTTTTCTCATTAGCCTAATGAATTTTTCTCTGTTATAATATTAAATGAACTGCGTCGAATTCATAGTCATCAGGTTCATTAGAGACTTTATTTCCCGGTAGGTAGACGGGTACATTGTGAATATCAATGTATGTAGATACCCACATATACATATATATATAAACGTGTTTGATTTGAAAAATGAAGTAATTCATTTTGTCTCTTGTGGTGCCTCTGATTCAAGAGCATCATCATTGATCCACATCCAACATGGGTATAAAAATCCTAGATATAAAAACAATATGAACAAACAATTGATTGTGTGCGTTCCTTCGACTCCAAAACTATTAATTATTAATGAAGGACGTCTCTTTTTTTCTTCATTTTAACACAAAATGAATTATGATGGAAGTAGTTACTTACAACACAGCACAGCATGAGAGAAAGCTAATGTCATTAGGACTTTGTTTGGTAAAGTTCTTCTTCTTCTATTATTATTATAACTATCACTACATACCTATATCCACTTGGGAAGGAAGTAAAAGCCCTTCCGTTTATTCACCTAGCCTAGGGTAGGACTTACAAGTTTAGAATGAAAAGAGGGAACCACATACATGGTACATATAGAGTAATTGGGTACTTTACCGTCGTCATTCAGACCTCTTTTTCCCCCCTGACTCGCAACGGATGTGGTTATAATAATGAATATAATAAAGACAGAAAAAAATTATTCATGTGCATTTCAACTTTTGCAATTGTGGACATGGATACATACATACCTATGTGTATGTATGTATGTAATTAAATAGATAGTTGAGAACCTCAACTTGGGTGGGAAAAAAAAGGCGGAGATGTTTGAATTCATTGACTGTGTGGGTGGATTGCCAACATTCTAGGTATAGAGAGCGAAAAAGAGAGAAAGGTTTTTACACAAATGAAAAATATTAAAGTTCAAGAGGGCACGAGATTGGTCAACCTCAAGGGTTCAAAAGAGCTCCACCCTAAGTCACTTTTTTTCTTCTCTCTCTCTCTCTTTCCTTTCTAATAACTTCTGTCTTGGATGTACATGTAAAATTATTATTGTAATACTTCCAAGTAGGGAGAGAGAGAGAGAGAGAGTAGCAGTAGTAGTATTGCTTTCTAACACAGTTTTTTGTTGTTTTCAGTATGTTGCTCTTTATGCCTTTCTCTACCCTTTCTCTCTCTCTCTCTTTCTCCTCAATTTCTCCACCTCCTCAAAACAAAAAGCAGAAGAAAGAGGAGGAGGAGGAGAAGAATAAGCAAGTTTGCTTGTTTCTAAATTGATTTTTCTATCCTTCGTGATACCTAAAAACCTTTTCTTCTTATTAGTTTATATATTATATATATATTATTCAGAGAGAAAGTAATACAAAGGTAATGAGAGAGAGAGAGACACACACACACACACAAACAAATACTTAACATAATAGAGTTTTATATCCCTCTTATCATAATCATCGTCGTCATCCCTTCATCCTGCGAAAGGACGAGCTTGCTCCACATCCCTACACATATACATATCTCTAGGGAGTACTTTGGACAACACCAAACATTAAAAAGGGGATTTAGATAATAATAATCCCATCATTTAAATACCCTCACCACCAACCCCTTAGAAACATTTTCACACTCCTATTCAGAGTTGGTTTTGTTGTTTTAATTCCATGTTCCTTATCAATTGAATGCATCATCTCCTTGGTCTCCATATATATATATATATATATATATATATATATATATATATACATTCATATTTGAAATCCCAGCAATTTCAAAACTCATTAAGAAGGGCTTTCCCTTCTCTCTCTCTCTCTCTCCCTCTTATCTCTTTTTATTTATTTATTTATTTTATAGACACGCACCTTCTCTTTTGACTTTTGAAAGGAGCAGATTCGACGAATGTATCCCTGAGTTATTTATTACACACACATATATATACATATATATATATATATACATATATATATATTCTTCGATTGAAAATGTCATTGAATGACTTGAAAACGATATACTTTTAAAAGGAGAGAGAGAGAGAGTCTGACAGAATGTCATGATTTTAAATATTTATGCCGGCTAGGTTAGTTATTAGTTTGACATTTATCCACATTATGCTTTTGATGTCGAATGCTTTAATAATAAATAAGATGGCAGGAGCATCAAGGAGTAAGATGGAGAATAATAATAATAATTAAGGGTAGCAACATCTGTGTCACTTGGATGGATGGATGAATGGATAAGAAGCTTTTCTATCAAGTTTGTTTTTATGCTATTAAAATGATAATAAGAAAAGAGGGAAACTCTTTCAATTAGAACGACTGTTCTACATCCATACATATAGCAGAGTATGTAGATACATGCATGTTTGTCTCAATAAGGTTAGATCCCTAGTACTAGTCAGTCAAGGAAGTGAGCAATCATCAAACGGCAAAGGAGTCTAATTAATGATCACATTATGCTTTTCTAAAGTAAGAAAGAAAAGAAAAAAGCCAGGGTTAAATGCGTATAAATGATTTCCTTTTCTTTTTCCTTCTGAAATTGAGGTCCAAGTAATGATGATGAGGATGTCTTCCATACTCATGAATATGTAAATACATACATAGTTGGTTAAAGGCTATACCTTTAAAGTTTCCGTCTTCCCTTGAATTATAATAAGAGATTTGCATAATTCACAAATCAAACTCTGCGTTAGTTTAGTGGTGTGGTGGTCAAAAACACCTTCTTTACCAGAGACCAGGAGGATAACAAGGTTTTGAGAAATCGTGGACTATATCGAGGCCAAGAGAAGACATTCTACTACATCATAAATGGGGGCCCAGGAAAGGGAAACTTTTGTGTCAGGTGGATATTTTGTTTGGTTATTTTGGTTTGATTTTTTTTTTTTTCATTCATGTAAGTACATTGTATGTACATGCACAGAATAGCAGTTATTTAGAAATAATTGCTCCTTCTATTCCACTCTTGTTTCTCTCTCTCTCTCGCTCTGATTCCTCACTCATTTCCGCTCACATGCGTGTGTCAAAAATCTTATCAATAAATTGAGGAGGCAATTTTTCTTATTTTTCTTCTTCATCGTCAACCTTCTTTCTTCTTCTTCTATCCCCCCCCCCTCCCCCAATTACCCTTCCCTTTCACAGCCAACAATATATATGTATATATATATATATATAAGAACCACCACTTTTTTATACTCCACAAAAAAATAGAGGGAAAAAAAATCAATTCCCCCCTCCCCCCTGTTCCTACAATACTGAATCTCTGGTTTTTGTTAGTTGGTTGTGGCTGAATTAATAAGTTGTCCATAACTGTGGATAATTTCATGATTTTTATGTGATATGCACCCTTCTATTTATGAATGTATGTACATACAAAAAAAATGTTTATGGTTATTATTTATGTAATATTATTTTTTGGGAAATATCCCTTAAGTTAAGCATAAATATATATATATATGACTCCCTCTGTTTGTACCCCCATATATATATGTTATTTTTTTAAGGGGATTATGGTTGTTCTTCTTCTCGTTCTTGTTGTTTCATTCCTGTTTTTTATTACTTACTCAGACCTTTTGCTAAAGAAAAAAACTTATTCTCACTAATCCATGCTTTTTTCTTCTTCTTCTTCTTTTCCCCTCTCTCTTTTTATAAGATAAAACTATGTAGGTATGCATTTATATATATATATATTTAAACACTTTTATACTTGAAAAAAATTCACACAAACACATCAATTATGTAGACATTAATACTTTGTTTGTTTTTGTTGTTGATGGTGCAAAATTATTCCCTTTGTGTTAAGGTAGGTGGGTATAATATATCCTTCCTTTCATCATGGACCAAATGTCAGGGAATATTTTGTATAATAGTTTCAAAGTTCGTGCATTTAAAAATGCTACAGGCATTTTGCATCCTAAGGAGTCTTCGCATATAGATGCAATATATTCATATATGTATAAGGAGTACAAGTTAGGTCGGTTCTTTTTTTTTGTGATAAAAATTCATTTATTTCAGAATGAAATGAATTAACAGATTAATTAAAGTATTGTCCATTGCTGACTTCTACTTTTTCCCACCTCCCAGGCAATTTTCGAATTCCAATTCGAAAAAATGCTTCATCTTTTGAGGTGATCCAAGTTAGGAGACAATTTTCGATTTCTTTCGAAGAAGTTAACCGATGAGTTGACAAATGTAGTTGCATTTGTCGAAACAACCAGTAATACGGTGGGTCTATTAAAATATCCCATTTGATGGTTTCAAAATATTTTTTTACGACTTTTGTACCATGAGGCCGAGCGTTATCATATCTTTGCTCGTATTTCGGCCAATTTTCTCGTAAGGCACGGCTGAAACGAATCAATTAAATACCTTTTTAGTCACACCAGATACACATCATGACCTTCGAACCATGAATATTCCGGTTTTGTGTTGATGGTGAGGTCGATCGAAATGATTGACTGGAATATATCCCCTTTCCATACCCAGTCATAATTCGATGTAAAAAACCCTTTCTTTGTTGCCTTTGAATGAGCTGCTCGCAAGTAAAAAATCGTCTTTTAATGTCTCTTGGTTTCAGTACTCGGATATTCATCGAGAAATACCTCCAATTTTTCGTTTTCGAATTTTTTTGGATGTCCTATGCGAGGCTTGTCTTCAACACTGAAATCATCCTTCTTGAAATGTCGAAACCATTCCTTACATAATTTATCCGTTGGAGCATTGTCACCATGAACTTATACAAGCATTCGATGCGCTTTAGCTGTACTTTTCCTCCAATTACAGCAGAAAAATAAAAACTCCCACAAATGCTGCTTGTTTACCAAAAAGTTCGACATATTCACCAAAGTAAAAACAAGGTTTTTTGGTTTGAAACTCAAATCAGTATAATTGAATATTATTGACAGATGTCTAACTTCTCAGAAACAACCAAAACCTGCTGATACTACGATACATTCATAACAGCGGAGCCACCTGTACTCCCTATATATCAACCATTTTGAAGTCCCATGAATAAATATTTAAAGAAAAAGAGATAATCAAGTTCTGTATTGCAGAATGTATCAAACCTGTTGAATGTGAGCCAAAAGGGTAACTCTAAGTGGATCGATTTTATAAAAAAGTACATGTTAAATTGTGAGATGCAAATGCTATCTAAGGGAACTGCTAGTCAGAAGATTTTAGAAATACTGCTCTATAGAACCGCGATAAATCTTCCCAATCAACAAAAGTACAGTTGTGCTTAAGATCACCTAAGTTGAGATCAAGACTTTAAGGGATTGAAATGATAACAAGAGCAAACCTTCAAGAGTTGACATGTCGAAAACTACTTAATATTTAGTATGAGAAACTTGGTTTGTTTCGCAAGAGCGTAGCCTTTGGTGGATATATTTTTACTGCAAAATAAATACTAGCAAACCTCAAAATTTGAATAACTTTGTTTTGTAGAGCGCGAGGATAAGGTGGGGGTAAGACTTACTCTACTTTTCAAGTAAGATCCTTGTTAACATCAGCAGTTTGTTATATAATATATGTATTATATGCTATTAATAGTATAAGTATAATAATTATTACTGCCCCAGGAAGGACCTTATTTTTTTTATAATTAGCCCAAAAACAAAAAGTACAAAAAGAATATTTAAATTATCCATATATTATAATTTTGTTATGCGTTTTTAACAGAAATTAAAACAAATATTGGCGGGAATTATGTATAATAGTTCTTCTCTTAGAGGGAGATACTTCCTCCACAACAATCAAATAACAAATGAACAGAAATTCAAAAAAGAACAAAAATACCAACTGTTTCTCATTTTGTAATCATAAAACTGTTATTTTTCTCAACAAAAGTATCATCCCTAGCTATATTATTCATACACAAGAGAACTTTATTTCATCTCTCATCCTTTCCTCCAATAGGAAGAGTAAAAAAAGACTGGTAGTTAGCCAGAGTTGTCATTCACCTCGACATTTTTCTCAAGACTTAATCATTTGAGTTCAACAAAACAACGTTCAGAGCACTGCCATGATCCAAGAGAAGACAAATCTATAGATAACAAAAAATGAATGTTTTAAAGACACTCAATACCACTGCTACCATTTTCCTCATATTTTCACGGATTTTCAATTGTTTTTTTGTCTGTCAATTACGGCCATGGAAATATAAATAACAATTAATATAATATAAATGGTTGGATTTTTTTTTTTGAATTTTTTTCAATGTAGTTTTATTAAATTTGCAATTTCCATGAATTCAAGTGAGCTTTGCATAATACATACGTATATTATTTCAATTTTGCCTTTCCTGGAAAGTACAAGAGCCGTTTGTTCTTTTGTGCTAATACCAAGCTGCTTACAAATTATGTATATACTATATGTGAAAGAAGGAAAAAATTAATACAAGTTACGTCATGCAAGTCGTAAATTATAACTTTTCTTTCTTACAATACATACCTATGTATTTATAATATTTATACATGTACAAAAGGTTCAATATATGTATATACATACGTATAGCCTAGCCAAGTCATATTCAGCATGATGATGATGGAATCATCATCATGTATGTACATATAACATATTTGGTCAAATGTGAGTGGCCCTATTAAATGCAATTTCTATATAAATATAAATATATATATATATATATATAATAAATATTTTTGCAAAATATATATATATTTATGCTTTGATTTTACTCTAAAGGAATAAAAAACCCGTTTCTCCTAATATGATTTTATATATTATTATTATTATTATTATATGGCCAGATATTTATTTCTATTTCTATATATGATTATTTTTTTGTAGTTTGTTGATCTGCAACTGACCCCAATATGAGACTTTGCAGGCCTATCAAAAATGACTTCTTTAAGTAGTTGGTTAGTATAGTTTATATAGACTGCGAGATGTAATTAATACTTTTTCTTCTCATAAAGAAAATAAATGATTTTTGGCTATTTATTTTCTTTCATTTATTTGGTAAAAAGGATTTATAGACTGGTTTTAATTATAGTGGATATTATGATTCTTTTTTGGGGGAATGGGCCAATTAGAGGAGGGAGTTGTATGTATATATGTATGCATAAATTCAAATGGGTATGTACATGCATATAGTTAAATGCATTGCAAAAGCAATGCCATGTCTTTATGCCTATTATATGTATATGTAGGTATAGAAATAATGCTTTTATTGTCACACTTTGTATGTAATAGCAGACATAATTATTAAGTATCTATGTAGAAGCGTAATATATGTATGTACAGACACTAGATAAAGTAAAGTAATTGAATTATTAAGTGAAGGAGCTGTTATATAATCATCAAACTCTCTCTCTCTCTCTCTCTCTCTCTCTTTTCATTCATATAATATGTAGAGCACTTCAAATTGATAATCATAATAGCAAAGACGAAGAAGCTGGTGGTGGTGGTGTGGAGAGTTGATGATGATATAAATTTCAATTATAACTTACTTAGTTTACTTTTAATTAACTTTTTGTTTTGTTTTGTTTTGTACATATGAAGGGAACAAAGGAGGCCAAAATAGAGGAGAAGGATGGATAATTGGTTTGTATGTACTCATGTATGTAGCTAATTGTTTACATATATTCAATAATAAATACACAAAGTGCTAATAGTCCTTGAGATGCTAACACAAGTGTCTAGATATATGTATATCTTAGTCATATTTTTGTATTAAGCTTTCTGCATTTTGTGTACTTGGAAATGAATGTGAGCGAGCATATTGTCTCATTTTACATATCTAGAAATAAATTATTTCAATAATTTTTTCCTCTGGAAAAAAAGTTTGATTCACTCCGTATTTTTTGTTTTATATTGAGTGATCAAATAATAATAAATTCCCCAAAAAACGGGCCTCACCTTGGGAAAAGCATTCTTTTTTATTTTGTTTCTTTGATTATAATGATATTGTAACCATAACAAGTTCATAAATATGTATAAATCATTATATCAAAAAATAAAAGTCATCAGACTCTTCTTCTTCTTCTTACACCCAGAGTATTTGTTCCAGGGGAATAAACCATTCTAAAAGTGCATTAGCTTCCTAGTACCCATGCTTTGACATGTAGTCAGATCAAGTTTAAAAAAGTAAGGATTTTTGACATTTTAGTTTGTTCAAAGAAAGTTAAGGGAGAAGACAAATTCCTAGAATACAACATCATACAATATGAACAGGATTTAGTTTGACGTGACATACAAAATATCAAAATAAATTTTCTATATAATACGTTATTCTATTTTTTGAATAAGTTTCTGGTTTTAATGTTTACAATGGTGTATTTACTAGGTCTTCTCTCTAAAAACTCTGCTTTCCCGAGATTTCTTGGGATTTTACACCTACAAGAAATTCCCGGGACATCTCACCTTTTATTATTTGATAAAATAGGCCTCATTTTGTTATTATTATAATATATATATATATATATATATATATAAATATACATAATACATTATAAGTAATTCAGTAAATAAATAATATATATATATTATTTATTTGAAGAGTCACTCGGTTTGAAGTTTTTTCAATCTATGCCTTGCAAATGATGATGCATATGCATTGATATTGAAGCATAAAATATTCCGAATATTGGAACTATACTAAAACAATATACGTTCTTGGACCCTTTATTTTCTTTTTTATGAGTACCCTATAGGCTGCCTCCACGTGCATCATGTATCTAGTATATGTTGTGATACATGGAAAAACAAAATGGAGACTAGGAATTGACTTACAAAACTTACACATAATTTATGTAACTGGTAATTGATTGCTAAACTGCTCAATATCAGCAAATTGTTAAGTATTTGGTATGTAATATGTGTTTCTCTCACATTTCAGATGCTATATACTTTAATATAAAGAGTTATATAGACTTTTAGCTTATATTAAACTACTGGTCTTTCTTTTTTATTTTGTTTTTTAAATCTTATTACCGAAATTGATCATAAGAAAAGTATTTTTATTTTACAAATTAATTATTTAAATGAGTATTAATATACATATATCAAGTTGTTATATTTAGAACTACAGTACTTTTTTTATATAGTGCATTTTATTCCTTACTCTATTTATATATACAACTCCTTTTTTACATCTTAACTAACAAATATATAAAATATTATTTATGAATAAATATTGAATGGTTATTTAACTTTTGAATGAAGGAAACATGAACTAATTTTGGATTTTTTAATAACATATTATTGATATTTATTATTTATTCTTAAAGCATTTATAAAAATAAATACATAGTATCAGTATTTATTGATTACTACCGGGATCTCAAATCTATTGTATCCCGCTGAAAGTCAACTTCTTAGGAAATGAGAAATCTTAGTATTTAACCTATTAAGATTTTTCAAATTCGTCATGATCTTTTTATAGTATCTGTAGTGAGCCATTAGTAAAAACAAAAGGTTGAGAAACACTTATCCATATACACTTAAGACAGAGTTTTAATTTCTCTCATAAATTATATAGTCTTTTAAACTAACATTTCATTTTAAAATTAAAGTAGCTATTTACTAAGGTGTTCTCCTAAAATCTAAAGCAAATCTAATCAATAAATTGGATGTCTTCAAAATAAATTGATGTTCAGATTTAATAGAACATCAATTTGTACTTTTTAAGCAGGTCTTAATAAATTTAACAACACTTGTGATAAGTCTGCTTGAACAAATTAAATATTTGAAATATGTATATGTAAACAAAAATGGAGTATGTTGAGACAAAGCCAAGGAGACAATATGTACCCCCGTTTTAAAGGGTCCTTTATTAAAAAAAAGTAGATATATTTATTCATGCAACCCAAGGAAATCAAATTCAATTTAAATACGACTTGAATGAAAGGGCAAATCATCTTTACCTACAGCTACCATGTAAATTGTACATACGTAATATGTATGTAAGCACAAAAATTGTGAGTTTGAGCCTCATACGGGCCATTTCATTTATTTATTATTATTATTCTTTTCATTGGTGGATTTATAGCCAGTCTGCCAACAACAGATCCTCTCATAAAAAAATCAGAAAAAAACATAATACATATATACATATATATGTATATATACATAAACACATAGAAAGGATTCCTCAAAGACAAATAAACCATAAATTCATATATATTTTATATTCGACTTTATTTATTAATGAATAGAGAAGCTTATTATAATAATCTTCTTAATTCAAGGAAGAAATAAAGAGAGAGAGAGAGGGAAGAAAAAAATCAAATCAATTGATATGCTAATCATGTCTGTTATTGAGAAGTTCTCTCTATTTCAGCAGTGCTTTTTAATCATTCCTCTCCTCTCCTCTTTTTTTCTTTTTCTTTTTTTTCAAAGAGTCACAACTCTTGACAAAACTCTAATTAAAAAATAAATAAATTGTCAATTCCACAGTGAAGATGTCCAATAAAAAAAGTAAAAATGGGGGTTGAGGAGATGTGTATGTAGTATTTTCTTTGAGTCACACTGTCAGTATTAATAAAAAAAGTAGATATATATAATATATTATAAGAGAATGTGAAAGAGGGCTGATGACATATCTTTTTAAGAGAGAGATAAGTAGCTATATATTAACCAAAAGAGATGGAAGGAGAGAGAGGGGGGGACTTCTTTTATTATTATGATTGTATGTATGTGACTCTCCGGATACAATGTATATGGTATATGTAACCATAAAACCATCCCTTTCCATTGTTTCAAAGGGCTCAGACAAATTTTGATGTCAATAATAATTATATTATTACTTAAAGTGTTGGGTTTTTCTTCTTCTTTGCCCTATCGAATCATTAAAAGGTTTATTAGAAGGATGAGGCTGCCGGAAATGTAGAATATATTTCCGCTATCCACTCACTCACTCACTCATTATGAGTGGGGGGGGGGAGGACCTATTTATCAAAATCAATTGGCAAAAAAAGAAAGAAAAGTAAAAGTAATAACAAGAATAATAACCATTCGACAAATGGTTATTTATTACGTGTGTCTGGACCCTGTCCAAAAAAGGAAAAAAAAAGAGGATCTTTCAAGTGCATACATATGTATGTAGTAGAACGTACTGGTGCTGCTGCTTCTGCAGCAGCAAAGAAGTACTTCATCAATTAAATGACAGGCTACATATTCTATTTATTTACATGATTCCTTCTCTCTCCAGATGTGAGTAAATGAATATATTGGATGGTGAACCATGATGATGGAGAGAGAGAGAGAAAGAAAGAGAGCAAACAAATGAAAATTAAAAAAAAAAAAAAAGTAGGAGGAATAACTCATCTTTCCCTGATGGACCAGATGTTCATAAAATTGATATGATGGATCCCTCACTCTCTCTCTCTCTCTCTCTCCCTACCCTTCTATCAAAGTCATTTTAATAGTAGCCTCTAACTTATATATATATAGATTTTGTACTTACATAAGCAGGCAAACAAATCGACATAGGTCAATGGGTGCATGAAGGGTATTTGAATAACAATAGTAGGAAGGTTCTTGGGAGTAACCATAAACTTGAGGATTTTATCCCTCTGCTGCTATGCACTCTGTCTGGAAATACATAACTATTATCATTATTATTATTATTATTATTATTATTACTGTTCCATCAATTATGCAAATCCAATCTATTGATTTCAGAGGGTCATGTGCACTTCGTGACACTCAAATATAACAAATCATCTTTCGCCATCTTGAACGCCGAAAAAGAAGATGAGGAAGAGAGATGATGACTCCATATCCATTCTCCTCCACCCATCTCATGAGCTATTACATACATCTTGGGACTAGTTGGGATTTTGCACAGTTTTTTGCAGTTTGTACGTTCCATAATATAATGTATCTAAATTTATTATGTACCTATGCGTCGTGTACAAATGTTGTCATTTGTACGTTCCATAACGTCATATTTAAATGTAATATCTACGCACATTTTATTACTGCTTCAAAGTTTCTAAAACAACTATTATTGGACCGTTTTTGACCTACATATATTTGCCGCTAATTCAAAGTTTCATGCAATCAAATTTATTTTTTGGTTAAGGACATATGTGCTGTTTTGATTGTATTATTCATCATGAATCTCTACATGAGTGCATAAGCAACTAAAGTTGTATATTTTATACATTATATCGTGGATAAGTTGGAATTTTGGGGAAGGAGATTGGGCAAGTAGCAATTTGTACGTCTCATAGTCTTGTATTTAATAATTATATTTAATTATTATACATGCACTAATAATATCATTTTATTTTGAATGAATCCTGTTTCTTATTTATTATACATATATTTAAGGGAAATGAGTAATTTTCATCAGAATAGTGAAAAAATTACATATTTAGAATTGTCATAGTATAATTATTTATCCAAGTGTCCAATGTTGATTTTAGAAGACGAGAGAAGCGATATTGTAGACTGGTTTATTTTAATTTTTTTTTTTCCTTTTCATTGAATTAAAAGTTGATTCTTGTATTTTAGATAAAAAAGTTTGACTCTCATTTTTTTTTTTTTTTAAATTATATTTATATTTTATCTTCTTATTTTGTTTGTGTTTTGGCTCTCACATAAAGCTGGAAATTTAATAAATTTGTAACAAGAGTAATCGGACAGAATATGAAAAGAGTGCATGCACAGACAAGATGAACATTTGATCACCCTAGAACACATATTAGGGTGTATTAGCACATTACAAATGGAAATTCAATGATTTATTTAGCCATTCATGTATAAGGTTTCATCGTATTTTTTGACTGCAACTTTCATACAAGTTGTACAGAAAGAATTCCAAGTTTTACACAATATATTCTAACTACATAAAAGCTACTAACTAACTAACAAGGCAAAAAAATCAAAAAAGCCAACAGCATTGCTCTTCAAGTGACAATAACGACATTATTCTTAGTAACCGCCAAAAACAACGACTTTGGTCAGATATCTATGTGCTTACATAGATATATATATTATTAGACTTACATACATATGTATGTACAATGTACATATAACATGGGTTCTTCACCACATATTTCTCCCTCCTAAAAAAAAAAAAAGAAGAAGAACATTCTTGGCACTGATGCGTTAATTCACAGATATTTCTTCTTACTATGCTTTTTAATTTACCACCCACATTGTACGAAAAAAGAAAAGAATTATTTATTTGAGTTTGTCGTTCTTACATAGTTACTTCTTCTTCTTCTTCTTCTAATTAAGAAGGTGTGTGTATGTATGTGTTATAGAGATAACCATCTCAGGAGTGGACAATAACCCTACTTTTTTTTCAAGCTTACATACTTGATAAAGAATATTATTTTCTTAATCATACATCGTACAAAAATGTTTATCCCTTCTTCCAACAACAACAACAAAAAACCACTCAAAGTTTTTATACTTACATACATAGATAGATATGTAGGGAGAGTCCCTGTTCAACTGATTAAATGCCTTCGTTTTGGTTTTTTAGCTTTTTGACCTAGTAGAGTTAAGTATTTGATTGTAGAAGAATTTATTTGGTATCAATGGTTCTTAAATATGGAACAGCTAATGAGGGAAAGGTGGTGCAACTCCAGGGTGGGGGAGGAGGAATTTAACTAATATATTTAGCAAAAATACTATATCCATAAACAAATATAAAGTTCAAAAATATTCTGAAAATTAAACATTGTAGAATGAGAGTGTGTGGGGCACAGATGCTCTAATGCTGTCTTAAGGGATGCAATCCTACCATTTTTGGACATACTGATGCAGATAGCCCAAGACAAAAATGTCTGAGAGTTGGTGAAGAGAGAAATGAATAATAATAATAATAATAATCTGATAAAATATTAACCGATTAACAAATATATTTTCCATGTTTTGAATAATACACTTTTGGTGGTTCAGAGTGGACAAGTACCCCTGCTTCAAGAGACAATTTAGTAATAGATCTCAAAGAGTGCTTTTTCAGATGCTGTGCGTAGAATTTCTGGAAAAAAAAAATACAGTTATGAAAAGTAAATATATACTAAGTTACTAAAACGTTACATCATTTCTATTAGAAAAGTTCAAAACTTTGTTGCACGACGCTCCCATGGATTTGACTCTCTTATTAATAGGCACAAGGATTATTTTGTGTGTTATAGCAAAATTGGCCAGAGACTAGAAAATTTCAACTTACTATTATAAATCCACTTCTTCTTATTCTTACTTATCCTTTTTTTTTTTTTTTTTTTTGTTTCAAGTGTCCATTAGTTTTATTTATGTTTACATATACATAGAGGGAGAGGATCAAATAACACCTTTTTCCAAGGAGGACCCCCTTTTTTTTTTATTCACAGACTTTTTGTTGTTTTTCTTCTTTAAAAATATATGTATGTACATACTATATTCAAAAATCTTAAACCAACTGTGAAATTGAACTATATTTATATATATTATGTTCATATATGTACATACTGGTGTTGTTATTGAAAGAGAAAAAGGGAAGGAAAAAACAAAACAATCATACTCATAAAAAAAAGGAGTAGAGGTTTGTGTGTGTGTGTGTGTGTGAGGGGGGGGGGGGGGGGATGTGAACGGATCAGATCAATCTCTTTTCCAAGTTCTTAAGAGTACATATACCCCAATAAAGAAAGAAAGAAAGAAAGAACGAAATATGTATGTATATACATACATACATATGAAAAAAGAGTAGCTGTAGGTGTACGTAAAGAGTTAAAAAGATGATTCTAACGTATTTTTTTGCATAGAGCGTGAGAATTCAGGGGGGAGAGAGAGATAGAAATTTGACCTTGACAGTGACCTCCCTTAATTTATTTTTCTTTCCTTTTTGTCTGTTGAAAAAAATAAAAAAATATAAAAAAAAATTGACCATTCTAATTTTTATTAATATGTTTCTCTCCACAGGGAGGAACGTTGATGACGTCTCTTCCCCTACCTTTGGCTCTGGCTGGCTCTTCTCCCTTTCATACTGTACTATGTATGTATGCTCTTAAGCACTTGTGGAAATAGATTATTGTTATTATTATTATTATTCCTTGGACCATGTATGTATGTACTAATCAGGGTACCATTAAATCTATGGATGTATATATGTATATATTTAAAACCCTGTATATATGTAGTATAACCGGAGCGATCTTAAATGGTCGTTTAAGACCATGGGATTTATTCAAATATCTACACTGTATTTACATTTTATGATATTTAATCAAAAAGGGTCCAAGGGAATAATACTCAAAGAGAGAGAGAGAGAGAGAAAGCAAATCTATAGCCAAAATAGAATGATATACAATAAATGTACAACATACATTGTTTGCTGTTCTCCCTGCCAAAAAGCAGCTTCATGTCTGGTCGTGGTCAAACCTCCACTGCCGCCAATCTAATAATCCTATATTATTATTAGGGTATCATCACGCACGAAGGAAATGAGTTAAAATATGTATGTATGTATGTATGTACACATACATAAAAGAGAGAGAGAGAGAGAGGGATGAAAATACGTTGACTTGATTAAATTCCCATGGGTTTGCTCAACCATCTACCGAATCTGCTAGGGGAATTCGTATATGTACATAAATTATGCTTGCTTGCTTGCTCAATAGACAAGCAACTATGTACCAACTTGTATATGTAATCATAGTTATAGGTAAATAAATAACTACTCCTCATGACCATCAACAACATCACAACCGGGCTAAGTACAAAGCCCACACTACTACCACCTTTGCCCTTCTCCCTTAATAAATCACATCATTCAAACCGATGCAAACTTTCATCCTAATTAGCATGTATGTATGTATGTAAATGAATAATGGACGCGCGTTGGAATGGCAGGCCCATGAATAGAAGGATACAGGAATCAAATAATGCTATTTCGTGAGTGCACTTAATTACTTTGATGGAAGGAGCTTCTAAATGAAGGTGCTAATAAGTATGACCTCTATTGGGTCATTCTAACTTATGTACATATGTATATATGTACATTGATTTAAAGAGATGACGCACCACTTTTATTACACGTCAAAGACATACATATATATGTATCTATTTAAATAAAGAAAAAAAAGTTTCAAAAATAAACGCAGATATGTGTGTACATACATATAAAAGCAAATTAAAAATTGTTGTACATGACACATGACAAAATTTACATGACTCTGAAGATATTAAGAGTGCATCATTCATTCTGAGATCAAATTTAAGGTCATGATTTTATTATAAGTACAAATTTATATACATATATATTTCCTTTTTTCAATTAAAATCTGTCCAATATGTATGAGCAAGGTTCATTCATTCATTCAATCAATGAGTCAGAGTGTTTATCCTCCATATTCATGCAGATATAAGTAAGCAGATATTAGCCAACATGTTTATTCTGTAGTAACACAAAATAAACACTGAATCATGGCAATATTTACAAAGCAGCCAATAGATAGAAATAGAGGATAATTGACTCACCAGAACGTATAAATTACAGAGGGCCACACCTTGTATTGTCACCTCTCTCTCTCTCTCTCTCTCTCTCTATATATATATATATATATATATATGTATATTGTACATATATGTATAATCCTTATTTTAACTCCTTTTTGTCATCATAAATACACATCCCTCTAAACAACAACATCATATTCTGTTTATAATAATTATGAATGGGATATTACCACCACCAGCACTAGCACCAACTGGTCCATATGTCCATACATAGAAAAGGCTCAACTCATAAGTAAAATAAAAAAAAATAATACATCCTATTCTCATATGTGCATATAATGTGTGTATAAATGTGAGGGCAGCAGGGATAATAATATTAATAACAAAAAATAATAATAATAATAATACATGAACAAGTGAAGATTATCAAATTACAACAACCGTTTCTTTACCCCCAGTTTTTTCTCCTCTTCTTCTCTCCTTTACATATAGATGTATGTACATACATGGTAAGTTAAGTATGTATGTATTTTTTTTTTTTTTATTTCAAAATCCACAAATTTTTTTGAAGGTCAAACGAGGCATAATTCAAAATGTATTATTCATTATTATGATCAGTATATTTTACTCTTTTTTCTCCCTCTTCTTCTTCTTATGAGAAATGAACGTTTCTTCTACTCTACTTATATTTACAAGGTTATTCATAAGTTTTAAAAGATATTAATTTATGCGAAAAATTAATAAGATGAAATTAAATTTAGAAAATTGCAATAATAATAATTAGAGTTATAGACGATATTCCTAAGTATATTTTTTATCAATACCTTTTTCAATATTACTGACGTCATTTGCCACTACGTTCAATAAACGAGTTTGGAGATACATGCTCAACAAATATGCTTCCATTGAAGACTTTCGATAACCCTACACAAAATAATTGGGGGAGTTTAGATCCATAACAATTTGCCTTATTTTAATGAATTTTTTTTCTTTGAACCATTCTTGTGAATTTCCACCAGTATAAATTGGAGCTCCAACTTGCTGAAAGCTTTATTGCCTTGTTCATCCGTATTAATATCTATTGACATGATTGGGCTGGGTTTGAGTTAAAGTAAATTAATTTGCAGATTGATTGATTAAATATTAAGAAATTAAGCACCAACTATGAAAGCTATAAAACTTATTAATGACCCTGTATATATGTCATGTACATATCTGTCAAGTCAACAAGAAAGCAAGTTTGTTTTCAAATATTGAAAAGGAGAAAATTCATTTTTAAGTTTTTTTACTTTATAAATATAACGGTCAAATATTTAGGAGTAATTTTAAGACCTATTGAGTAATGTTTTTGATAAAATATCACTTTTAATCAAGAAAGCAAGGATTATTGTCTATCCTATAGAGCAATCGGATAAATGTGTCGACTGCACATGGATCCGATATGATCCCTGAAAGAACATCTATCTTTTTCATATCCCCAGATATTTATTTAGTGGCAATTGGTTTTTTCCTATAATACAGTTGCAATTATTGGAGTCATTATTTAATTAATCGAAATGTACTATTAATAAAAACGAAAGAGAATGTCTTCAAGAATATGAGTGCAGTTCTAACTCATTTTTGAAATATTTTAGATAAACTGAGTTTCTTGTTGACTTGATACATAGATAATTTATTTCCAGATTAATCTGTAATTGACATTCCATTCTAAATATGAAAAGTGGGTATTAAAAAAAAAACATTAGAATGTTTCAAAGTTGCCCTCTATTAATAATAATAAAAAATAAAAAATATGCAAATGATTACATTCTTGTAATTAAGAAATTGGCCGATTTATCAGATATCGCTTTTTTTCCTTTAAAAAAATAATTAGCATCTGTTTCAAAAACCCATATCGTTTCAACTCTGATTCATTTTTGCAGAATTAGTACTTAATAAAAAATATGTTCTATCTTTTGAAAAAAAAGAAGATATTTTCGAAGTTGATTGCAATTTATCAAGTTTCGAACAATCACGTTTGAAATTTCGGGGAATTGAAATATTTTCATAATAAATAAAATAATTTGCAGATATGGAGTATTAGTATTGAGCTAAATTAAAGTGTCTCCTCTAAACAGTAGTCAATCTCTTACGCTTGAAGTGGTATTTGCAATAAGTATTTCAATTTGATTTGTACAACATTAAGATTACCCTGAGTTTCAATGTAAAATCAATGTTATTTGAATCATGTTGCTCGTACGATCAAAGAAAAACGAAACTTTTATTTTCTTTAATTATATTAAATATGCATGTAAGTCTATAATCTCAATAGGTAATTAGATAATATATGTGTGTTAGATCCTCTGATTATCTACTCAATGAGTTATGAACTTGGGAACTTGATCACCTCAGTACTCTACAAATTCGAAGTTTGACACAAAATGTCGAGTAAACTTTGCTTCTGAGCTAGAACAGACCTTAAAAATCCAGTCCAACTCAAGAGACCTTTGTTAATAAAGTAATATTCAAACTTTAGTCAAATGCCGCTAAGTGTTGGCATTGATTCAAAAATCGATTTTCCTTCCAAAGACGAGGGGGTGTCGAGTTAACCGTGTTCCATTGTAGCTTCAAATAAATTTAATTTAATTTGAGATGTTTTCAAAGACTAATTTTTAATTTAGTTTTCTATCAACACTCTTTGCTACTTCATGTAATTCATACCTATAAAGGATATTGAGGGAACTTTTTTTTTCTCTCTTTATAAATATATTTAGAAAAAAATATGATGGCGAGTATATTTCCAAGTGGAACTTCAATTAATTTCTCTAATATATGTAGGTACTTACGATCTGAATTAATAATTATATTAATTGATTATAATAGGAACTGATGTGTATCATATTTGACGAGAGGAGGATAGTGATTATATATTTATGTTTGTATCTATGTATGTACACAACAACAAACTGCAACAACAACAGTCACCACCACCACTACCACAATATGAGACACAATCCTTTCCTCTCCACCCCCCCCCCTCCCCACTTCCATCTGAAACATCAAAATTGGGGTGTCATTATAAAGTAGGAGAAAAAGAAAGGATAAAATATGTATATATATATATATATATATAAAGGGTAGAAAACCAAAAACTGACAAACGATAAAAACAACATGATCCGAACAAACAACCAAAACAAATATAATAAGAAGGAGACTACGAGCACCACAACCATAACAAAAAGGAAAAGAAATGGTTGCTGCTGCATCATCTGGAAAGATAATATACATTTTTTTGCAATAACTCCTTCCTTTAAGAGATAATTATGACGTCATGGCTGTGGTTGTTGTTATGGTAATGGTAATTAAAACAGTCATTGAATTCCGAAGAGATGAGAAGGAGTAGAGGAGAGGAGAAGAGAAGAGAAGAGGGGGAGGGGGGAAGTCCCCCCCCCCTCCTCCTCTCTTTTTGTTTTTGTATATCATTGATATTAATTACTACAGAGCTACTAGCTCCTCGATAGAGTTTTATGAAACTAAGAATAGTTTCAGATATGAATGAGTACAGGGTGGCTAGATACAATTTGACTTGATCCTCTTTTGATTCTTCTTTACATTCTACAACAGTATGTACAGGGCCCCTGATATAGGGTAAGGGGACAGGGCTCTTCAATAATCCCTCTAGTATGTCCCTTTTTAAAAGGTCAAAGGTTTCATTATACGTATTGTTAAAGTAAGTAAGTAAAGGCTCTGCTCAATTAATGATATGCATCATAATAGACCATTAGACCATAATCTATTATTGAATGTCTCTTATGAGGATTACTCCTCACCACCACCACCACCCTGTTCCCTGTTGTTGTTGTTTTCTTTAAAAAAAAAGGAAGATATTTTTTTTTCTAGGAGAGTTTTTATTTTCCTAATATGTAGACTGCTGTTAAGAATTTTTTTTTTTAAATAATTACTCTAGTTTTGTGTGTGTGTTCAAAAGGAGAAGGAAAGTCATTATTTTTGAAAAAAAAAAAAAAAAAAAAAAAACTTTATGGTTAGATGCTTAGAATGCTAATGAACTAAAAATTTATAATAATAATAAAAAGTTATTTTTTATGAAAAAAAAAAAAGTACTACCATTTGGAGCATTCACAAAATAACTTCAAGTGGTATACAAATTAGAGGGTTTTTTTTAGTTTTTTTTCTTCAAAAAATGAAGTGGCAGTACTTGTAATACTACAACATACTTATTGAGAGCTCTACTCCCCCCCTCTCTCTCTGTTTCTCCTTCTGTGTAAAAGTAGGTCTTTTGTAGAAATATAAGTTGGGTGAGTGAGTGTTTGATATGCTATATGTAGTACATAGGATGAATACTTTTATTTGTCTACTATAAGTCGAGTTACTATTATTTCACTTTGATCAATTAGTATCTTTCATTCATTACTTATTTATAAAGAGTGAAGGAATCATGCACTTTTTAAATTGTGCAATACTTACTTATAAGGAAATCATTTTCAACTCAATTACACAATTGATATATATCGATCCTCTTACGGGAGTTCAATGTTACAATATATGTAGTATATACTTAGCACAAGTACACGTAATTTATTTTTAAACACATTTTGTATCAGAACACGTCATACTATTTATTGTATCACACAACCCCTCCTCTCCTCAAAAAAGAGATAAAAACAGGTCCTTCAAATCCTTCAAATTCAAATCATTCACATTCAGGGCAGAATTCTTTGAGGAGCAGAAAAACTAGAAAAATTCACTTGCAGCCAATAAAATACAGTGTAAAATTGGTAGTAAGTGGGGTAGATATTTAATTCTGATTTTTCATATTTTTACATATAATTTGTATCAACTCACATTGTTCAGTAGATTAAAATATAGAATATTTATAAACAATAGAGACAGAGAGGACCAGTCCTCCTTTGTGAGAGCCTCTTTGTGACTCGCAGAATCTATTTGTAGAAATCACAACCTATATTATCATAACTATTAGTATTCATATGGTTTATAAATATAGGACGATCTCTATTTCCTCTTTTCCAAAATGCATTGACCTTCAATTTTGAGAGAAGAAAAAATGGAGGTCAAAGCATCATCCACCTCAAGCTAAGTGATTTAATAAATTAGAATGATACAAAGAATTCCTTTTTGTTAGTAGCAATTGAGAGAGAGAGGGAGAATAAGGTAGGGATTTATCATTATTATTTAAAAAAAAAAACTATTTGATGCAAGCAAGAGGAATGTTATTATAACCATCATTATTAAAGGTCACTCTTATCAAATGAATGACAGAGCATGATTTGATTGTTGAATAAAAGAAATAAAAAAGTTCTATACATAATATATATTTATGTATTATTAAAATATGTTCTCAACACATAAGTCGAAATATACCTTTGAACTTTTCATGAGAGGAGGGATAATTATACATACATACAGGGATATTACATACATTTGTAAGTAGGTTGCTAGTTATACCGTCATGCAAATGTTTTTTTGTTTGTTTTTTCAACTTGTTCAATAGAATACATGGCTTGAACATCAATTTTATTCCTTTGGAATAATAAAGTTAGGGATTCATGAACACCTATCTTATACACATATACACACAAATGACTAATTTAGCTTTCTATAACATAGTTTTTCTCAAACTTTTTTTTTTTTTTGGTTAGAACACAAGTGATGGGTCTTAATCCTGATGCATATTTTTGAATAACTTCTCCTAATGCCGAAGTCAAGACCACATCATCAAGACTCCAAGACCAAAAGATATGTTATTTTTTTTTTAGAATCATATTGCTTTGGTCTAGGTTTCGAGAACCACATCTTGGATCCCCTTTTCAACTCCTTAGTTTAGATCTCAACCCTTGAATATCTTGGTCTCGTTATCATCACAAAAAAAAATAATATACTGGTCTTGAGCAAGGTTATCCTGACCAGAACCAAAGGAGGGGGCCTTTTTGAAGTACATAGTTACATCTAGTGTAAGATATGTCTACTAATCTGTTAAAAAAGAGACTGTACATATGTGTGAACTCTCTATTTATTTAAATGATTAATTTAAATGATCAGAGTATGGATACATGTACATATAATACGAACACTCAATCAAGGGTGTCTAATCTATGACACACATGCGTCAACATTGGTGCATTGCAGCCACATATCTGCAAACCAATTCCTGCTTCCAGAGAATATTTTTCATTGTCACGTACCTATATAATTACAAATTAAGTATATTTTCAATGTCCATCCTTGTTTTTTTTTATAACATGACGACCATAAAGAGAGTATGTGGCACACACAGCTCAAATGTGCCACTTATGTGCGTCTTATAATAATAAAATAATGGTCCCAATTTTATGACACCAATAAAGGTACTATTTATAGCAAAAATCATAATGAAATAATCAATGTCTTTCAAATTAGGATGGTTTGAGTCACTCCTGACACAGCCATTCCATTGCTCTGCAAAACCCATTTTGAGTAGCACTGCAGGTATAACGAGTTTGAGAAATGAGGCTAAAGACAAAAAGACATAGTAATTATGTACCCACATAACTTTAAAAAAAAATAAGTATAAATAGAAATAGAAGGAATTATCTCTGCTCATATGGTGATTGCAGTAACTGACATTTTAATGACTGAGCTTAAGTACACAATATATATGTAAGTATGTAGTTACATATTATAAGCATGCTTAGAAGTTCGTTTATTGTTCATAGTATGTACTCACTTGAAGTGAGTTAATGAGGTTTTGATGTATGGGAATTTAAATTTGAAGTTAGAATATGTATGATGAAAGTGATTATAATGGGCTTATGGCAAAGGGATCCATTGGAAGAAGAAGGACTGAGTCATTATCTCAATCACGTTTGTGAAATGTTGTTGTGAACATTTTTGTATCCCAATAAAGGATCCCATACTTATTTCATTTTCTGTATTTATCTGCCTACATACACTACGTATAATGCTGAGAACATTTCAAATCCATCTTTGAATGCTTACATAATATCAAAGTCTTATATTCAACTCCTTAACTCTGTGTTTTTTTTTTCTCTCTATCTATTTCTCTCATGCTGCTTAACACAAAAAGGGCAACATTCTCATTCGTCGAGATTTATGTGTTTTGTGTAAGCCAATAGTGAAGAGAGAAAGAGGAGAACTTTATATACATATATGTATACTTATCATTTTGAGGTTCCTGGAGAACAGTGCACTACAACAAATATCAAAAAGAGAGAGAGAAAGAGTTAGTAGTAAAAAGAAGAAGGCCAAGGCTGAGAAAGCCTATTTTTTAAACACATATATATATATATGTATGTATGTATGAAGGAGAGAAAATTCTCTCTCTCTCTCTCTTCTTTCCTTTACTTCTTTGGCCTCAGTCAAAAAAAAAAAAAGGTCGGTGAAGGCCTCCACCTTTCCCTCACGCCCTCCTCTTTTTTTTAAGGCCAAAGATCCCTGAACTGAAGGCATCTCTCTCCTCTCTCCTTTTCATCGACTATTGTTGCGCTTATTTTTTTTCAATCCGCGAAAATAATCATAAGAAGAAGAAGGAGAGAAAAGGAAGAATAAATCCCCCCCCCCCCCTCCTTCTCCTCCTCTTCTGTCTCTCTTTGAGGTGGTTGAGAGAGAGAGGAGGAAAAATAAAAGGAACGACTTTCTAAAAAACGGCGACAAACGGCGAAAAATAAGCGGCTCTTACGACGCTTTCTAGCCCTCATTATAATAATCGTAATAAGAGTTGAATGTCAGAATACTAAAGGTCGTGGTCTCTATCACTCTCTCTCTCTTTCACTCCTCCTTCCCTCTATACTAGTGAACATTTTCACCGAATAAAATAGCAATAATCATAATAATAGTGCAAACGTATTCAAAAAAAAAAAAAGAAAAGAAAAGAAAAAAGGAATAAATAATATCAACATCACTCAAGACAGTGTCAATGATCAATAGAATCATTCTCCTCCTCCACATACCTACATTAGAGAGTTAAATCCTAGCTTCATCATCCTGTTTAGTAACGTACTAAGATTCCCTTTTGTGGATATGGCACTCGTCGCCTCCCCTTCCTCCGTTTGGAGGGATCCCAACATCATGTCTGCCTCTGCCAACTCTATTACGTCTTCCCTCTCTCTCTCAGAGCCTTCAGGAGATCCACTTAGTCTTGAGCATAGCTCCCCCAAGTCCATCATCCATGACGAGGCTCATGAAATTATCTGTGTCGTTTGTGGGGATAAATCTTCTGGAAAACATTATGGACAATTTACTTGTGAAGGTAAGGTTTCATTCATGAATACCCTCAACCTCCTTGAGTCCCCACTTTGTTTCATCTCTGAGTAGGCTGCAAGTCTTTCTTCAAACGCTCCGTAAGGCGGAATCTCGTATATCAATGTAGAGGGAACCGTAACTGCCCAGTAGATCAAAATCATCGGAATCAGTGTCAGCACTGTCGACTCAAAAAATGCCTCAAAATGGGAATGAGACGCGAAGGTAAGACTCGAGTTTAAAAGGTTTTGACCATGATTATAGACGTTCCTTATTGTATAATCAGCCGTTCAAAAGGGACGAACACCCAGCTCCCTTCATCAAGGACCACTCTTTGGACTTAATTTCCACAATCCTTCGAGCAGTAATATTATCAATGCCAGCTGCGCTAACAACACTAATAACAATAACACCCCTGATCATCACATTGTCCCTGGAACGAGTTACCTATCCTCCTACATCTCTCTCCTCCTTCGAGCAGAGCCATATCCAACCTCTCGCTACGGGCAAATGCAAATGTCCAACATGGTTGGGATTGACAACATTTGTGAATTCGCAGCACGTCTACTCTTCAGTGCAATTGAATGGGCACGAAACATTCCAGGCTTCCCAGATTTACCTATTACAGATCAAGTGGCTCTCCTTCGACTCGTTTGGTCCGAGCTCTTTGTTCTGAACGCCTCTCAGTGCAACATGCCGCTTCATATCGCTCCTTTACTCGCTGCAGCAGGACTTCACGCCTCTCCAATGGCTGCAGATCGTGTTGTTGCTTATATGGATCACATTCGAATATTTCAGGAACAGGTAGAGAAACTTAAATCGATTCACGTAGACTCGGCAGAGTACTCCTGCATGAAAGCCATTGTTTTGTTCACAACGGGTAAGAGCATCATTTGTTTTACATAAAAATGCAACAAAGTATTAACATCATCTTTTGTGGTTTCATAGATGCCCCGGGGTTAACGGATGTGTCTGTTATTGAGCAACTCCAAGAAAAATCCCAGTGTGCATTGGAAGAGTATTGTCGAACCCAGTATCCCAATCAGCCCACTCGCTTTGGACGTCTTCTCCTTCGTTTCCCAAGTCTCCGAACGGTCTCATCCACGGTGATAGAACAACTTTTCTTCATACGACTCGTAGGGAAAACTCCCATCGATAATCTCATTCGAGACATGCTTCTCACGGGTTCATCCTTTCAATGGCCTTACACAGCGGCAGCAGCAGCAGCGGCATCCACCATGTGACATGCACTTTTTCGTCATTTCTCCACTCCTACCAAAGAGCTCCTCCTGGAGCAGCCACCTTCCTTAGCATCATCTAATATTAGCAGCACGGAGAAGAAAAGAGGAGGATGCGCTGGTGAGCCAACCGAGATTAGGATTCCTCCGCCCTGAGTTGCAGAAGGATGATGATCTGTGATACGTGAAACAATTAATGAAATTGATACATATTGATATTAGATTGAATTTCTAAATATAAGTCCTCTCTCTCTCTCTCTCTCTCTCTTAGCCCCTTCTCCCCTTTATAGAGTCAAGTCATATAATATTAATAGAGCCACCATAGTAATACATTTATAAATGTTTGTATATCCATATTGATTATCAGACAGGACGAAGCAATAATAAAATTAATAATAGTAACGACAGTATGTAATACTAATATCTATTTGTATTTCACGTGAGAGATTTTATGAAGAAGTTTGAAAGAACAATTATATTTATTATTATTATTATTATTTTCTAGTCGTCAGTCATAAAAGGTAATTCACCTAATGTATGTAAATGTAAAAAAAAAAAAAAATATTGCGTATAACCCTTATTCTTCCCCTCCCCCCCCCCCCCCACACACACACCTCTACATATATAGACTATACATATTTACATATATTTACACATACACAAATACCCCTTCTCCCCCCCCCCCCTTTCCTTCTCTGTTACATATTATTATTATTATTATTATTATTATTTAATTCAAGTTTGTTTTTCCCTAACATTTATAGTGTGTTAAGTACATAAAGACAAATAATAATATTACAAATAAATTAGTTACTAGAACTTTTGACGAGTTTCATTACGATATATGCATTACGCAAACTTTACATGCATATACTATGTATACTACTGTATACAGACTATAATATGCTTATAAGTTATCAGTCATACATATGGCAGGTAAAAGGACGATCGAAATAATATTCCCTAAGCTATTCAAATCAATTCTTCTTTTTTATTTTATTTATAAATGATCTGTTGTGCTTGTCATTTCATCACAATTCCAGTTTGATCTATATATATAAAAAAAGCCCTTTTTATTCTTAAAATATTGATATTGTGAAGTTGTCCATGACTTCTATGTTTAGCGAAATGCATAATTATAGTTGACAGAAAATGGAATTATGAAGACTCCTCTGAGACAGGGCATTTATTTAAGCACTGAGTCTATATATAGTATTTTGAAATAGCTTGCAATTCATTACGTCTGACAACACTCAGTCTCTGGACATTCGAGTGTGGTGTTGGTATGTGGAGATCATTACCCCAATGTGGAAACCCTGAAGTCAGTAGCTAATCAGGAGTGGAAGAACATGATGTTCGCCAACACCATCCATAGATCATGTGCTGCCTTTTGTCTTTGCCTGGAAGCTGATATTGCTGCCCAAAGGAGGTCAAGATAAAGCAACATCATTATATTCTAATTCATTAGAATAATATTTTTATGCATAATGTATCTATAAAAAGACATTCAGATTTTTTTAATTTATTTGCACTTTGAGGGCAAAAGTTTTGCAACTCCCGGTAGTTGTTGTCCAACGACTCATTGCCAAAAATGAATACAAGAGTTTTCTGCGTAAAAAGAAAAAAAATGACAAAAGGATTACTTCCAACACTTTCTATATGTAGCTCGTCATCCTCAAAATCATTTAGATGGTAAATGCCATTGGTTGTCAGAGTGATGGGATTTTCAATCCTTTAATCAGTGGAGAGCAGTACAATCCGTTAGTATGTATTGAGTTCATGGGCGGGAGGGGGGAGGGGGGGGGGGAGGGGAGGGTGTAATGGACAAACAGGCATGATCTCTCTTTCTCTCCAAAACGCAATAAAACAGAAATAAAAGCCTCTCGTAAAAAATATTAATATAACTACAAATAATAATAATATATTCACATATTTTTCTTCATGGCACTAATTAAATTATTGACCATTTGTTGCTTTGGTTATGCAAAGAGAAAGAAAAGGGAGTTAAGAAATACATACATAGTATCCAAATATAGCCCATGTTCATGACCACACACGTCAAGAGCATAAAATGAAGAAGAAGAAGAAAAACAGAGCTGCTCTCTGTTTTTTGTTTTTGTTTTTGTTTTTTGGTTGTACATATATTTTGCAATTAATTTTTTTATTTTGCACTTTTTATGATTGCAGATAGAAATAAATGAGGCCTCATAAATGGTTTTAATTTATTTCATCCATCATATTAAGCACACACATACTAACCTCAACCAAGAAGGAAGGAGAATAAAAACGCATCAACAAATAATAATCATAATCGTCTGTCTCAGAAGGGAGCATCTTAACCTTACAAGAGAATTTGTAATTATGTACAGGGTGTTATAAAACCATACACTTCGACTGACCCTCCCCCCCCCCCCCCCCACACACACACCAATTTGACTCATTCACAGCAGGGATATCCTATTAGAAGGGCTTCTTAATATTTGATATATTCATGAAAAAAAAAAAAATGAAATAATGAGGCGACTACTTTGACATCTGGTGAGAGATGCTCTTAAGAGATGAGAAAGGTTGGTGAGGCTCGTAATAATAGGGAGCTATGCATCCATGCAAAAAGGAAAAGAAAATTCTTCTTACGACTCTTCAATTTCCGTAAGTGCAATTCTTAACTCACCCAACTCATAATTCAAATAACACTTACAAATCGGCATAAAATGTAAATAAATGCATCTCTACATAACCTAATAGATATATTCAAATCATGCTCAAAAGCCATTATTGAATAATAACCTATTGCCAAAACATTGATGGATTTATTCATTCGTCATGTCTTTTCGCAAAAATATATATATATATGTACATATTAGGTGGGTAGGTAGATAAGAAAACAAATTGTTCATTTAGACTCCTTTGGATCGGAGACTTCCATGGAATGAAGAAGATAGGAATCAGCTCGGTATTTTCCTTTTGATTCCCTTATCTGATGTGAAAAAGCAAAACAAAAATCGAAATAAAAACAATAAAAAAAACCCCGAAATACAATCAATATTCATCAAGGTAGAAAAAAAAAAGGACATTTTAATCTTTGAAATCTTTGCAATATTTTATCTAGTAGTAGAATTATGAGGACTGCACGTACCTTCATTGGGGATAGTCTCTTAATAAATTATATTTATAAAAAAAGGGAAAAGCAAACATATCATAGAAGTCCTCAATTCTACGAAGGCATCAAATGATTATTATCTAAAAAGAACTACCTAGACAAACAACAGGATTTGATCTATAAAAAATCATAGCTTTGATTGTATTAATGCATAGCAATCCAATTACTTACTTACTTACTATGTATGTATGTATGTATTGCCAAATGCATTGAAGATGAGAGAGAGCAATAAAAGAATACCACATAGACGGATTTTCTTTTCTTCATTACTTCAAAAAAATAATATATATATATATATATATATATATATATATATATATATATATGTATATTTGGTTTTCAATGGTTACAGAGGAAGAAAAGCACAAGAGAAAAAGAAAGAAAGAAGGCTCCAAAGTTTTTTTGAAATTGATTTATTCCATTTCTTTGATTGGTTCCCTTCTTTCTCTTCCTCTCCTTTATTCTTATTGTTATTATTATTATTATTTCTTTAAGAAGAGTAAATAAACTTTTTACTCATCTCAAGCATATGTATAGTCAAACATACATACATATATATATACCATACACATTTGGCTCTAACCAAAAGGAATATATATATATATGTATATGGTAAAGAAAAAAGAAAGAAAAAAACAAACATATGATGATGATAAAAGGGGGGGGGGGGAGAGAGAGAGGGAATGTATAAGTAGGAGGGGGGGGGGAATGTAAAAAAAAATACTTTAGAAAGCAAGTCAATAGATGCTTCTTCTTCTCTTATACATATATAAAAGTAAGTATGTTTATATATATATACAAATAAAAAGAAAGAAGAATTACTTATAAGACTAGCAATGACTTGGTAACCAAGTTATACAATATATGTACACACACACACATAAAATGTAAGGCTTATTAAATTCATACAAATTTTGATTATGTATTTATTTATCGAGCATTTACATCTGATTGTGAAAATCTTGGAGCAGAACTAAATAACCATATTTTATACTAATAAAAACCCTTGTTTCTTTAAATAGAATGAACTACATGCCGTGCATTAGGATGATGTCACAATTAGTGTTGTGGCCCAGATCCAATCGTCTGAGCCCACAAAACTAAACCAAGACTTGAGGTATATAGTCCACGATGAAAAAATTTTTATTTTTTTTATTTTGTTTCTTTGATCCTGACACCGAAACCAAGAAGGAGTCGAGATGAAGACAATACCAGGAACTTACGGGACTGATACCAAGACATGAGACCAAGTAACGATCTTGGTAACTATATTACCACTCAATGTATCCAAAATATACTTATATATAAAAGTACAGTCATTTCATACGGATTTTTACAATCTATTTTTAATTTGATTTCATTCAAATATCAAAATATGCATACAGATGTTTAGTCTTTTAGAATAGTAATTATGTAATTAATGATACAATAGAGTAATTCATTCATTTAATATGTAGTTTAAATAAATAGATATAATATAGGTGTACCTATGTATAGGTCCATTGGACTCACATGGTAATAAGTGTCTACTAAATCATTTGGTATTTTCAGGATAAAAAAAAAATCTTCCTTATCCGTGACTAAAATAATATTTTTGATCAAAGAATAACAATCCCTCTCTCCTCTGGAATTGTTTAAACTTTATCACAAAGATTTGACCCATCATTCTAATCATAATGTTGGCACTAAAGAACTTTACTTATAAAATGTAGCAACCATTGTAATTCAAATTATGCAAACTATTTTTGGTAGACCGTGGTAAAATATTCATAAATAATTGTTACATTGGGGAAGAGAGAGAAGCTACAAATCATTATAATCGATTGATGACTTTAAAGTCTTAATATCATGATTATTATTATTAGTAATAACAATAAATAAATACTCGTTTTTCAAGAAGTCATTTCAAGAAACTAAGTACATGTGATGTGAAAAAAGAAAAAAAAATTGCTAGCAAAAAAAAAAAAAATACGTATTTATAAAGAGAATGGAATTTTAATGAGAGAAAAAGAAAGAAAAAAAAGAAATTGGCAAATCTATTTGACAACTTTCTTAGTTATTCAAGGTATTAAGAGGAGTAAGAAACTTATATGTACATACTAGTTTAGTTCTTATATCAACATATCAAATATAGTAATCATGTTAAAATACATACATATATTGATATTTAGACATTATTATTATGGCAACATGTCATGTCTGGATGACATTTTTGAAAATTGATTAAAAAAAATTATACATATATATATATATACAAATAATGTTGTTGTACATATAAAATGTCTTTACTAACAAACACAAGAGCATAATATATGTACATATGTATGTAGGAGATTTAAGCATGAGATTTTCATGGATACAAGTATATGTAGACCTCGGTAATAATGAGAGGGAAACAAAAGGTTGTGCTCATTTATACATACACTCTACGTATTATCTAACTAGCACAAAGCTCTAGGTATGTATGTACATACATACAAATTCTCTTTGCCCAGACACGCTCATCATCCTATAATTAACTCGTTAAAGGCATTTACCAACTGCTCCTCAGATCTTCAAAATATACGTACCTACACCAAAGAGAAAGAAAAAGGAATATTATAAAAAAGATTATAATTTGCACTTAGCATAATTTAATTAGTTTTAGAGTTGATTCTTTAAAGATAAATTATGATGAGCTTGTTTCTTCTGTCATTGGCGTCTAGTGAGTTATGTAATTATGTAAGTATTTAAATACCTACCTATAGCAAACAGTAATGGGTGGTCCCCTTTGAGACGACACAATATATGCACATAGGCAGAGTGTCAAAAAATTCATTGCCTAGGAAATTGTTCTCCTGAGGGATTCAGGGAAACCTATATCTAAATTCTGGGATGAGATATCTATATAGTACATAATACCATAAATAATGTGGAATTCTAGTAATTTATTCTAAACTTTAAGCAGAAAATTTTAAGCTACTTTTATGCATATATAAAAGTACAAAGATCATAAAAAACTTCGTTGCAAAAATCACTAATTGTATGTAGATAGAATGGTTCAATAGAATAGTTAATATAATATACTTGCAAAGCATCTAAGTAATGCGTAAGACCCATTTAGGGATAGCAACTTCTTTTAATATAAAAATATGGAACATCTCAAAGTGCTCCAGAAGCATAAATTATATCTTATGATTCTTATAAGTCACAAATACAAATGAAAATTGTCATTTATAAATAATGATAAAACGGCACGAAGAAATGGGAGCTTGCTTCCTTGTGCATTGGTTTTTGTCGTTGCACACCCTGCAATATCATTTTAAAAGCATAAATTGATAAAACATTTATATCAAATGAATCATGAATATATATTCAACTTGTCATTTATGGATAACTAAAGGAAGCTTCCATTATGTTCATAATTTAATGAAAGATTCCCCAGTAATTTATTGTAGATGTAAAATCCTGAGAAAAAGGGATCCTGGCAGAAAACCCTTAAATTAAAGAAATATTCATTTTTTTACTTATGACAAACTTGTCAGTAAGCAATAACATTCAAGTAAATTATGAAATAGCTCAACAATTAAAAAAAAAAAAAAAAGGCCCACGTGCTTAAGTTATAAAAAAATACATTAAATTCTTTCAAAAAAGTAAAATGGCTTAGTAATAAATCAATTCTATGGTTTTTTTTCCTTCCAGTATAGAAAAAAAATAAAGAATAAGATCTAGTCCAAAATTAAATGCAATAATGGTTTAAATGGTATAAATACACACTTTTCTAAGTCAAAGAATAAAGATAGAAATCGTTAAAATGAGTAGAGGTAGAACAAAAAAAAAGTACCTTTTTTTATAAGTGTGATGCTTTTTTTATTGTTTAAGAGTCTATAAAAATTATTCTTAAGAGAGGGGGAAGAAAGATCATTTAAATACAATATCTATCTAAGTACGTTATTTTCTTTTTCTTTTTTTTTAAAGGTGTCTTTAGAAAAACAAAAATCCGAGATCAGATCCTCTACATACCACATTGTACATGCACGATTAGTGTCAATTAAAGCCGAAAAGATACAATGGTTGACATAAATTCTAATAAAATACTCGATAATGGCCCAAAATGAAGAAGGAGTATGGAGTAAACAATTAAAAGAGCAACGTCAACAGACTTGACATGATCATTTGGAACTTGGTGGGACCAAAGTTATGAAACAAAGTGGCGACCACGTGATCAATTTTTGAACAAACTCACTTGTCCGAGAGTTGACTTTTTTTTCACTAGGAGTCCCATGTACATATTACTCGATGACTTCACCTTGTTACTTCAATTAAAACAAGTTGAATTCTGCAAAGGGAATACAAATATAAATGTGTATGTAGATATATGTACTTCAAAAGCGACATCTTGTGGACTAAAATCAAGTCTCATAGACAAGGGAATCTCTCTCCAAGGCGCGTTTGTTTTATAGCTTTGAATCTAATTAGAGCTATTTTCTACAAAGAGGGGGGGGGAGGGAGGGATTTTAGTCCTTTATTAGTTGCAGGCAGTTTAATATGACTTAAGTGTGACTCAAGTTCGAATTCCCTCCAACTCTCATAAAGTCATAATCAATACTAAAATTCAATCATAAGAATTTAAATGGTGCTCAAATTACCATGTTATTTGAAATAAAGGATCTTTTGAGAATCTCCTGTTCTCCTGTTCAAATCAGAATCTTTTAACATCATTTTAAAACCAAAACATGACTCAAGATCCCAGGTCTAATAGGGATTGCTGATTCATTGTCTGAACAGAGGGCTGTTGATCATACCTTTATAGACATTTGGAGTAGCATACTTGAAAGATGTATGAATTCATTTCATTGTACTTTCCACATCTCTATACATATTTACAGTTCTTTTTTAACTGTCTGCACGCTTTTTATTGGATTTTGTTCATATTTTAAGTTGGAGGTCGTTGTGATCGTGCTCATGATCTTAAGAGTCGAAGGTTCCTCCTCTCTCTCTCTCTCCCCCACAAACTCTTAAAGAACCAAAAAGAACATTATTTGACAAAACCCACATTTGCATTAATATGTAAGTACATTATACATATTTTCTTCTGAGGTCTAATGTGAATGTGTTTTTGCAAATTCCTTCTCCTGCTGTGTAAAATGCTTAACATTATTTTATGAATCCTTACTAATATATTTATGTTTGAAATATTTTGTTTTTATTTTCGTTTTTTTTATTTTTTTTCAATTAAAATTACCCGTGTTGCATATTAAAATATCTGAGAAAATGCATCGTCAAGAAGGGCTCCTCCGCTGTTAGGTAGACAAAAGGAATGATACATCATGGATGATTATAAAGTAATTATACAGGTTCAAATGTACGTATATACGTATATATATATTCCTATTATTGCACGCATGCCAATTTTGCAAAAAATCTCTACCATTTTAATTCAGTTCTATGTACTATACATAATGACTATGGACTATTCGAGTATGTAACGATGATATAAAGAGTGTTGGGCACGTTACTCAAAAAAAGGTAACTAGTATGATTTGACCAAAAAAATTTATTAATACAATTTACTCCTATTTAATAAATGTTATTTATCTTATTTTTTATTCCATATACATAAAACAAACTCAAAAAAAATAAATAATCTGTACCTAACTTATTATCTTACATAATTTGTATCAACATAAAAACAATCTTGAACAGAATATATAAAATATTCATGTAATTTTATTTTATTTTTGTACTTTATCGTAAATGTGAGGTATAAACCCTGTCCCACTAATTCGATAATGATAATGCCTAGGATACCCAGGATTGAATGTTGGATATAGTTCAAAGACTTCAATTGAATGATGTAAAATTATTTGGCACCTTTGTGGCCTTTCAAATGCGTATGTTACATAGAATAGAATTTATTTAGTATGATCTTTCAGTGCAATTTGAGGTGCTTCTGAAATATTAATTAGAATACTTTATTTTATAGAAATGCTCACGAATACAAATGTATCCCAGGCTCCTTTTTGATAAAAGTAACTTGAGCATATTCTTTTGTTGACGGGTCACATATATATATACATATATCCGTAGATACTTAATTAAAATTGGATTATTCAGAGAGCAAAACAGGGTAATGAATTTACAATGACATATGAGAGACTCATGAAATTGTTTAAGAAAAATGATTTATTTGGATTTTTTGTTTTATAATGGGAATGGGGGTAATGATCTTCTTCTTTTTTTCCCTTTTGCAACCTTCCAATGCAGCTATTCCCATCTCTGGATAGGGTAAAAAGTGGTGCTATAACATATGTATTGTGTGTCTGTAGATGTAATATTTTACTTAATCAAGGAGTTGAAGATTATTTTTTTTTATCATACTGAGATATATGTATAATATGTATGTAGACTTATGACTAAAAAATAGTAATAATAATAATAAGGGGTCCATTATTTCTCCATTTTTGATTTGTTTAAAATAAAGAGAAACATTTTGATTTATATCTCTTAGAAATAGATATGGGGGGAAATTGAAATAAGAAAAACAGACATACGCGCGTATATATACATATATGTTTCCATTTCTTCTTCTTTGAAATGAAGAAATAGCTTTCTAATAGCAGGAGACAGAAAGATTTATGGGATAATCACATTTGCATACATATGTAAATATAACTAAGTATCAATGTATGTATGTATATCATGAATTCAATTCACAAATCTTATTCATTTATACCCTTTGTTTTTTCCTCTTCCTCTCTTTCTCTCTCTCTCGCTCACTCAGAAGCTCTTTATAATTTTTATTCAACTCATCCTTCAGCAAGGAAAAACCATTCAAGAGAGACAAACACTCCTATCTCAATTAACTCCTCTTTTTTGACCACAATTTTTATTTGACTAATGAGGTGTTTTAGTATGGTTTTTTTTTTTTTTTTTTTTGGTTCACAGCTCGTTCATGTGGAAAGGGATTTCATGTTGCCTCCACTCTTCCTCACACACACCCCCTCCTCCATCTAATTAGCCCTTTATATAGCTCCTAAGGGAATTTATTATCATGTTGGTTAAGAAATAGAATATTATGTGGATAATGGAAGGAACTAATAATCTCTGGGTGATGTTCACTCACTGGTCACCCCCTTAATTACTCCTCATCCATCCATATTTGTCTATCTAGATACTACATTGATATTATAATGGAATATTCTAGCCATTGTCCATTTTATGTAGGCACTTTGATTTAGTGTTTATATAAATCACAAAATATCTTGACTACATCATCTCTCTCAACTTTTCCTTCTAATAGAAAAATAAAGGATCGAAATGAACTGATAGTTACCCACATAGTTACGTCATTCTCTACAACTCTTGAAATATTCAATGGCCGGTATATAATCACAGCTAAGCAAGAGCTAATTCTAGCTCTGTAGAAAAGTGTGTTTTTTTAACCAGTGGTTTGCTGAACCATACTTTACTATGAGAAACAGTTTGCAACAAAGATATGGACCATATATGTACATATTTATTAAATAAAATGGAAAATTCCTCTAGAAAAACTTTGATGCCAAAGAGAAAAAGTGATTTTTGCATCAAATCAAATGAATATGTAGATAGATACGGAAAACCCTAGAATGAAATGGCTAGACTTTTTCTACAATTATAGGCTTTGATATGTAACAAAGTAAGAGATAAATATTTTTGATGGATAGTAAAGGTTCAAGTCCTTTTATTTGTGGCTCTAATAATCACATCATCAAACTGCACGACAGTTATTTGCCATTCTCATTCATCCTAAAGGGTTTTCACTCTCTCAAAATTGAGTTGTTAATATTTCCTTCAAGTTGCCTGACTTTATGTCAAAACACTCTATATGGAATTATAATTTGAGAAAACTCTGGGAGCTCATAAAACCATGAGGTGGATTTCAAAACAAGGCTTCAACATTTGCATATGCCTGTATGTATATATGTAAACCTTTTTTTCCCTACAAACATTAATAAGCAGTTTAAACGTTTTACTATTTTTTTTGTTAGAGCATTATTATATTTTGTATAGCTAACTACATACATATGTAATGTAATGTTCTGGAGTCGTAGAAAAGTGTATTCTTTCTCAAAAGGAGATGTGATATAAATCTGTAGGCATACGAACCTACACATAATGAACGAACGAACAAACATTTAACTTCCTTCATCAGCGTAGTGTTAACATTATGATGACGTCATTGAATTAATGAATCTAATTTATAAATATATATAAAGTATATATGAGGAAAAAGATAGGGAGAGAGAGAGAGAGAGAGAAGATTAATCAGTTTTTGATAAAAAAAAATATAAAAAAATACTTTAACCTTTATTCTGACCTTTTAGAAGATTAGTATATATGTATATATATATAAATGTATATACATACATATATATCAATTTCGGTTTCTATATTTTACTCTTAAATAAGAATCATTTATACTAATATTATTGTTTTTATTATTATTCTAAATATATATATATATATATATACATATATATGAGTGTGTAGTTACCGAAAACAATAATATTTTTCTTCATTCCTCATTCAATATATACATATATGTAAGATAAATGTGATATTTCTTTAAAAGATGGATATTTTCTTTATAATACTTTTCTCTTTCTCTCTCTCTCTCTCTCTCTCTCTCTCTCTTTCAACAGATATTTCAAAAATGGAAATTGATTAATTAACCTTGCAAATCTATATATGTATGTATGTAGGTAAGTATACATATGTATATAGATACAACATAGACAGACAGATAACCCGTTCATGGACTCTTACTCGCCAACCCCCAATGGTCGCTTCTACCTTTTTTGGTACAGTGCAATTCTCTTTTCTTTTTGTGGTTTTTCATTTCATTTTTTTTTTTTTTTTGTCTGACCAAAAAGGACGGATCAATCAATAAATAAAAATCTTATTTTTCACATACATATATGTATTAACATTCTCTCATTTTCATTTTCTTATCACATATAGTATATGTATGTAATATATATATAACTAAATATAATATAAATTGCTTCATAATGAAAATTAGGCATGTGCCTAATATGTATGTAGACCTCGAAGGTTATGAACTTTTTTGACACCTCTTGACTCTTGTTTGATTTTCTTTTTCTCCATTTTTTTTTTCGCTTCTAACACACACACACACAGTAAAAGAAGAAGAAGAAGGAATTTGGGCGGTGGGGGTAAACATTCATAACCTTTATGCTTTTAACATCTTCATACGTGTGCCTCTCTCGGCTCCTACGTACCAACATACATAGTTTTATGTACATAGAAGGGACTGTTCGTTTTACTCTCTTTAGTTAGGAGTAACAAAGTGCATATGTAAAGCCTTTCCGTTTCCTTCTTTGAAGGTTTGAAAGGTTGAGTGGTTTTATCTATATAGTCAAATGGTATTAATAGTACATATAATATTTTTTGTAGTAACTCCATTGATAACAATTATAAATATTATTATTATTATTATTATCTATGTCATTTATGACTTCTTTTAATAAGTTTTTTTTTTTCTCTCTCTCTCTTCATTGTTTTATGTGATCATTAAGTGCTCCTTAATGCTCATTGTAAGAACGATAAAGAGACGATAGTTACACACACATATAGATAATAACATCTATGTAATGTAAAAACGCTTATTTTATATTTGAATTACATATGTATGTACTTCATTTTTCAAGTACTTTTGGGAGTCTCTCTCTTTTTCTTTATTTGTCTCACTGCAAAAATTCATTTACATTTTCTTTAGTTTTTGATAAGTAGGTAGGGTTATAGTATATATTTTATATTATGTTCAACATTAAAGTAATATTGAACAAAAATCATACAAAGGATAAATTAATAATAACTCTGTTATTATTTTTGTATCTGTATAAATATTATATTAGTTGGCATATCATTTGAGTCAATTATATATACATATTTTAGACCTTTTATTTAATTTTAAATACTTTGTTCAGCTCATAATCTATGATTTTAATTTTTTTTCATTGCGACCGGGTAATCTGCAAATGCAATTTGCACAGAGTCCAAATGATAAATTAGAATAATTTATTAATAACAATGGATGATAATAATGATTAATTCATTGATGAATACCTGTAACTATAATATCAGGGCTCTTTTTGAATGCAAATCATGCATTTGTGTTGATAAACTTTAAAGAGTCGTTCTCTCTCACTCTCTCTTTCTTATAATGACAGCAAATATTCATTTAAAGTTCCTTGTTATTCTTACATTCATATATATATATGTACATACTTACAAAATCTATGAATTATTATTCATTTTTTCTTTCATTTGGGTCATGCAAGTTATTGGATCGCATGATGAGGCAGTTTTTTTTAGCCATTTTATTCATGTATGGCATGAATTTCCGTTTTGATAAAGGTACTACATACTTAAATATAGTCGTGTCTATGATCTAGTAATCAACAACATCATGACATCTAGTCTATAAACATATAATATATATATATATACATCAATCCAGTAAGGTTACACATAAATTCGTAGTCACTATACATATACATATAAGTATACGGTTGAACTGGTCTGCAATTTATTATTTTTGTTCATCCTTTAATTCTGAGGAGTTCATAATTTGACGAATTGCTCGACATATGGTTCGAGAATTTTTTTTTTTTTTTTTTTTTTGTTAACGATAAATGTTAATTTGAATTTCTTTTTTTTTCTTTTTCTTTTTTAAGGATTATGGATGAGAGGAGAGGAAGAGGGATTTTTAAAATAATAATAAAAATAATCATAAGAGTTGGTTGATTATGGTTATTCCAATTTATATATATATATGTACATAATTTTTTAGTTCCTTAGTGGTTAATGAAGCTACTAACTAATTTCACCACGAATGTGCTCATATTTGTCATCTGGAGTGGAGTAATTATCATTCAAAATTTTTAGGAATGACTATTGTAGAATATTAATATATAATCATTTGTCATTATTCTTTTTTGACGCTCTGTTTAGGGAAATCAGCTCTGGGAGTGTTCTGTACATACATATATACGTATGGAGTCATTTATGGGTAGGAGGCATTATTGTTCAAGGAAGTAGAAAAAGTGAAAATAATACATAAGTATGCTGTTGACAATAAAGAGAGCTACATACTCTGAGCCTAGGTATCCAGTCTTCTTCTTCTTCTTTTCTCTCTCTACCTACAGAAACTTGTGAGTTTTTTTATTATTTTGATGACGCTGATCCTTCCGGTCCAATTAAACAAGTCAAAAGCTGAATGATGACAATTTCCCATTTCCTCCTATTCTTCCCCCCCCCCCTCCCCCCTAATAATAATGATGATGATATTACGGGACCATGATTGACTTTGAACCTGTTGTTATTTATTATTATTATTATTATTATTGTTATGTCTGATTTCTCACGCTCGACCGACAAAAGTAAATCACTAAAAAAATATGGAATATATATTTACTCTGAGTATGTATTATATGTTATTATTATTTTTGCGTTTTTAAAAAAAAAAATATATTTCTTGTTTTGTTTCACATGTGGTGCATATATATATATATCAATTTTCGGATCCCCCACCTGGTCCTGACTTGTAGATACGATGAGTCTTCTATTTAAATAATATGTCGTCAATAATATATGTAAAGCCTCATTAAAGTTCATTTAAGATCAATTCTCTCGTGTCAAATAAGAAAGTAAGGCTTCTGATACAGAGTTATAAGTGTACGTATATGTACATACATTGTATCTACTCCGTGTTCTCTCCTTGATGAGGTCTATAATAAATGGGGTACAGTATAAAAATGACCGGTGGAAAAAAAAGAAAGAAGATTGACGTTACTTTTTTTTTTTTGCTTCTATAGAATAATCAAAACGTATTTGTAACCTACAATATTGATAAAAAGAGTTAATAAAAATTTCCCTCCCTGTCATAAATATTTTTCATCCGAAATGAATTCATCTTTCATTGCAATTTATTGAATGAATGATGGATGCATTAATTTTTGTACTTTTATTTACTATATGTATGTATAGGTACAGATATAATTTGCACCTTAGTTACTAAGAATAGCAATCAATAGTTTCATTAGCATTTATTTGTAGCGTTTTTAAGCGTTTCAGAAATGAAGTTTTAAATGATTTGAATCTAGTCTCTTTTTTTTTCTCTTAGGTCAGTTGTATACTACCTATATAGAAATTATTCTTTTGGACTGTTGTCAATGACAATAAAATTCAATGTAATTAAATACATATAATATATACTTAAGAAATTTTGCAATCATCTTTAAAGAGAGAGGAACTCAGAAGTATACGACAATATGTGTTATAAATAGGAGATAGAGAATTTTCTCATTCAGAAATTTTATCGAGAGGCATCCTGTAACCACGATGTGGTTTTGTGGCAAGGCAAACTTTAATACATTATTACTCTGATGATGATAAAGCTTGGTTGCTTTCTTCATTATCGAGAGAAGAAATACTCATTCTTCAAAAACTAGAGCATAAAGTTATTACTGTATTTTGGGTTATATAACTTTGCTGTTTTGTATTATTCCACTATCATAAAAATGTACCTTGTATTTTAATTATCTCTTGTTAAACTGCGAACAATTCTTTACTATTGAGTTAAAATACAAAATAATTTCAATAGATCGTAATAATTGAGCAAATACGATTTCATTTGAGATCTTGTTTGATTTTAGAGTAGAGGTTGCGAGAAAACAAGGCAATATTCATAGAAATACAATCCTCAACCTTTCTTCCAAAAAGGAAAAGACAAAATATCCGATTTTAAATGGTATTTAGCCAATGATATCATTCTATCCCAATATTTGAACTTTTCACAATTTAATTTAGTAAGGGTTAAGAAATAATTTAAGTTCAACACGTTCAAAACACTCATCAACAGCTGATTGAAATATACAAAGGAGCTGTTGATCTTTTGGGGTTACATGCTACCATTTTGAGGAAGCTAATATATAAATGATGTGCATTAATTGGAATATATTATCACGCAACCTTCTTCTCGGGCTTAATTTTAAAATAAAGAGAAAAAATGAAATATCTGCCCTAGATTAATAAACTTTGATACTACTCATATTTACTTTTAGATATTCTTAGCAACATACGTATGTAAATAATAACTGATATACATACATTATATGCGTATTTGTACTGTAATTGTGTATCGCACGTGTTGTTAATTATTTCGTCCTGTTTATTTGTTGTTATTTTTATGTTTTTTTATGATAATTATAATTAAAAGGAGAGGGACTATATATATTTATAAGTTGATGAAGACATTAGCAATTGTTCAAGAGTAAGATGTTGGTCCTTTTAACTTATTATTATTGTTGGAAGGTGCTCTACTCATGGAGGATCCACCTTTAGGAAATCCTGACCTTGGGAGTCAAAAGGTCTTGAACCTTAAAGATGATGTTGTTCCTAGTATAAGCTGTTTTATATACATATATATATAGATATATATATAGACTAATAAAATTTGTCAACAAGAGGCACTGCATCATTTTTTGGATTTCTTTTTATGAATCGGAAAATCATTTACTATTTATGTGCATATATGTACATATAGGTATGCTTCACACACACATAATAAATTTGTATGTACATATATAAATTTCAAGCATGTATGGAGTAATACATATTAGTATTTAGTTCTTAGTCACTCCATGATTTATTATGAAGAAAACATCGTTTGATGCATTATTTTATTCTCTCAAATCTTTATTCATACATTTTGTAAAACTCGTTCTCTGAAGCGTCGTGATCGTCAACGTGTAATTATATTAAGTGTGTATATGGGAGAGGAAGACTTGCCCTATGTAAGTATGTAATATATATATATATATACATATATTTGCAATTCGAATTTTGCATGTCTATTGTGGTCGGTCAAATAGGTACATAGGTGGAGGGTCGACTTAATCGGGTACAACTTGTCTATTGTACTATATGTAGAGAGGGCGGGAGTTGGGTTGACTAGCCTTTTATGTAGATATACCTATAAGTATTCATGAGTCGACCCTGATGTTAAATGAGATCATCATCCGGCCATCCTTGTTGAACGTAACAAGTTATTTGGTTGTACTTATACATACATATAACATAGGTAGATAACAATGAAACTGCTTAAATGCATTATATTTTGAACTCATTTAACCACTAATGACCATCGCTCTCTCCCACCTCCTCTTCATGGACCATTTGTATGCATACATACATTCGTGTTACCTATTTGAGTAACAGTACAATATACATATAATATACCTATATCTATTTAGAATGGGTCATCAATGGTAAAAATGAGTAGTTCAAATGCACTGATCAAAACTCCCACATTACAACAGCCCATGGACATCACGTTCACACCACAATTAATTTAGTCCATTTATTTATTCAATAAATAGGGGTATATTTGTCTGTATCTACTAACAGACAAATTGAGCTGTGGTGATGATCCTCGTCGTGAAAAGGGAACAAAAGGATTAGAGATTAACTGACTCTTCTAGTAACCTCCTCTGTAATTTAACACTTGATCTTGTATTTTGTTTTTGTTTTTCAAAGGAGTTGGCCATTGAGAGAGAGAGAGAGAGAGAGAGATGAAGCATCATTAACGGTGGGAATTTTCCCTCTGATGACCTTTCCATTGACCTCCAAAAAATGACCTTGTTCTACTCAGTAGAGTAACAAACACCTGGGATCGTTTTGATGATGGATTCTTTTGTTTTTTTAATACTCTTTATTTCGAAGGACTTAAAACTTAGTGAGTATCCTTATATTCTATGTTGAGCATTTCATTCTTCCTTCTTTGTCTCCAAAAATAATCGTTTAGTCTTCTTCTTCTTCTTCTTCTTCTACTCCTTATCATCATCAAACTGAGGGAATAATAATAAGAAGAAGTTGGGGGGGGGGGAAAAAACTGGTATTTGATTATTATTATTATTATTATTATGGCATTATCCTTGCTTCTCACTACTACCAAAAGGGTGGACCTCGGGTGTGGCAACTCACCATTTCTTGGTCAACTCTTACGCAACTTCTTTTTAAAGGTTAATAAAAAGATTTATAGGTTCTTAATAATAATAAGAAGAAGACGAGGAGAAGGAGGAGGTGGAGAAGTGGTGGGGAGATCAGAGCACATTTATTTGGCAGGAGCATATGTCTAGTAGTAGCTATTGTACCAGTGGATAGATAGATTCTAAGTAGGATTCAAATGTCATAACGCCTTTACCTCTGAGTTGTTGGCGTGGCTTGATTAAATGTCAATTCAATCTCTTTCGCCTTTTCCTCAAGTATGTTCATAGTTTTTTGACTCTTGCTCTATTTATATGTAGTTACTTGCGCGAGGAAAATTCATGGTACATATTATATAAATTAGAAATTCAATTCGGGAAAAGGTTAAAAGATTACGTTGTGTTCGCTCTTCGTTTTGTGCCCTTGGGGAAATTAGTGCTCACTTGCTCTTCCACTACAACTCCTACCTCTCCATGAGTAAATCAAACTTTTAATTCTTATTTTTATATGAAATATACACATACAAAAAAAGAACTCTCTTCTTCTTCTTCTACCAAATATATTAAGAAAGGTCAAAAAGGTCACGCTACATACATATGTAGTTGAAAGAGAGAGAAAAAGAAAGAGAGAGAGAGAGAGAGATGAAGTCTTCGTGTCCCCGAAAAAGCCAACACGTACAACGTAACAGGTATGAAAAAATAAAGTTATGATTACACTCTCATTATACACACTGGCAGTTTGGATTTGTTGGTCTTTACTCCAGAGTTCAATCCACAAAGTAGTACTACTCTTTCTGAAATAGGCAGACTGTAAGGTATAAAAATAATAAGCAGCAGGAGTAGAAGAAGAAATTGCCTCCCCAAATGCGCTGCTCAAAAAAAGCGTGCCTGTAAAAAAATCCTATGTACACACATACATATATGTACATACACATAGAAAAATATAAAAAAAAATTATATGTCTGTAAGATCAGTAAAAGGTCTTAACACTAACTGACCTTATCAGTTATCCTAACCACCTTTCCATAGTTGTTTGTTAATTTGAGGAGTAATAATTTCTTTGAATACAATAATATCCATGCATTGATCATACATTCCATTCACCACCTATGTATAAAGAGACTTGAATCATCATCATCACCAAACTTATTCTTCTTCATCAGAATGGTTAATTATTTGAATCACTTTGTTTCCTTTAAGAGTCGTAATTAGAGGATTAGAAGAGATTTCGTGCCCTTCTCTGAGTCCGGTGATGGCATTGGTTGCATCCCTTGCAGCTAATTCTGTTTGGAGAGATCCGAGCTCATCAGAGTCAAGTAGTTCCTCAAGTATGAACATGTCAAGTAACAACAACAACAACAACAACAGCAGCAGCAGTAACAGCACTTCCCTCAATGAAGAAATCATCATCAAGGATGAAAATGGACAGGACATCAGCTGTGTTGTTTGTGGAGACAAGTCCTCTGGGAAACACTATGGACAGTTTACGTGTGAAGGTAAGTCAATATTAACATTAGTATCTCCTCTTCTTCTTTTTCTTCTTCTACTACTTCCTTAACATCGTTACCAATTACTTTGAATAGGTTGCAAGAGCTTTTTCAAACGTTCAGTGAGGAGGAATTTAACCTATCAGTGTCGTGGCTCACGGAGCTGTCCCATAGATCAACATCATCGCAATCAATGTCAACACTGTCGTCTTAAAAAATGCATCAAAATGGGGATGCGCAAAGAAGGTGAGGAATGATGCCTTTGATTCATCTATTTATTTATTTTGACACTTTCCCGGTCATTCCATTCAATCCTCCTTGTGTAATGCTTTTATCACCATTCTCATCTACGTTAATGATTGAGTTTTGTGAATACCAGGGAGATTGAAAGGAGGCAAGAGGGCGTTTCATGATCTCCTCCTATCCATTAGCATAACAATAATAATAAAAGATCAGGTGTGGAGGAGCACTTATACAGACTGCATACCTATAAAAGAAAAGAAAAGTAAGGAAGAAAAAAAACAGTGCTCCATTTAGACTCCTAACACGCAACCTCATTTTTTTTCCTTCTTTTTTTTTTTTTTTTTTTTTTTTTTGATGGTGAATGGGGGTTCATAATTAAAGATATGTATTTATAGAGAGTCTTACATCACTAATTACAGGGTGATGTATCGCCACACACTCTTGACGCATTTTCCTTTTCTTCTTCCTCATTTAAAGGGCCTCGTAAAGATAATTGAAAAACAAAAAAAGAAATATAAAATTATGTTAAAAGCGGTACTTTTTCTTGTTCTTCTTCCATTCATTGCTACATACATACATTACAATAGGGTGGATACGATACAGGTAAACTCCCTAAAGCTCATAACAGGTGTCTCAAAAAGATATTTTTTGCACGCCCGGGTCAATTTGGTTCGAATAAATATTTTAAATATCTAACAAACGTATGATTATTTTTAAACTTCCTGTAATTTTATTTATTTATAATTTTCATGCAACATTAAAACAAAGTATCTTCTCTCTTTTGAAATAATGATTTAAAAGTGTGCCCGGGTTTACCCAATCAAATAAATAATTATTTTATTTTTGCATTTGTATCGAGGTCAATAAATTCATTGAGGTCAAAAACGAGTTTGGTGTTTAGATTTATAGTATAACTATATAGCTATATATATTTTTTTGGCTCACTAAGGTCAAAAGTAGGTGTTTGATCAAGGTTTTTGTAATTATAACTTATTTATTTGTCTGTCTCTCTCTCCTTTCGTTGTATAGCTGTTCAAAGAGGGCGTATTCCTGCATCCCAGCAAAATGTCCTGCCCTTTGGTTTCAACGGGGATCGCTCTTCCAACGTTGGTAGTGGTGGAGGAGGTGGAGGAACTGGAGGTTCATCCGGGAGTTCATCCTCTTCCAATAATAGCAACAGCAACTACTTGTCTTCCTACATTTCCATGCTTCTCCGTGCAGAGCCCTACTCAACCACACGCTATGGACAACTCCAAATGTCCAACATGGTTGGGATCGACAATATTTGTGAATTCGCAGCACGATTACTCTTCAGCGCAATTGAATGGGCACGCAACATCCCTGGATTCCCTGAGCTCCCCGTCACGGATCAAGTGGCTCTTCTTCGACTCGTTTGGTCTGAGCTTTTTGTTTTGAATGCCTCTCAGTGCAACATGCCGCTTCATATCGCTCCTTTACTCGCTGCAGCAGGACTTCATGCCAATCCCATGGCTGCAGACAAGGTTGTGGCATTTATGGATCAAATACGGATATTTCAGGAGCAAGTAGAGAAGCTCAAGGGTCTTCATGTGGATCCTGCAGAGTACTCTTGCATGAAAGCCGTGGTTTTGTTCACAACGGGTAAATTTCTATTTAAAACCATTTTTAGACTCAATGTACATAGATAGATAGATATTTGTTTATCGTTACAATGAATGATAATAATAATTATTATTATTAACTCAAGGAATAGAGTAAGGAGATGAAGTGGGGAGGGGGGAGGGGGGGGGGGGTTATCAACCAAGAGGAGAAAGAGGAGGAGGAATAAGGAATGAAAGATTACTTTTCTTGACTCGACTCCCTCCTTTTTGATGGATCATGATGAAAGAGTCCAGAGAGAGAGAGAGAGAAACAAAATTATGTACTCTTTAAAGTACTTTTCTTCTTCTTCTTCTTTAGCTAATTTTTTATAGTCTTGACTGTGAGTGTGTGTGTGTATATATATATATATATATATATGTAAGTATTCAAGATAAAATTTTATTGCTTCGTAATATAAAGCAAAAAAATAAAAAGGTCACGACCTTTGGTTATTTTAATGCATAGTTTACATCGCACGCCTTATTTTGAAGAAGGAGAAGAAAAGAAGAAGTAATAATAATAATAATAATAACAATTCCAGGAAATACAAAGTACTACATATATGTATGTATGTATACATATTCTCCAAGAGTCGAGTCGAGTCGAGTCTTCTATATTACATTTTTATTTTTATTATTATTATAGACACTCATAGCCTATTCCTCTACTTTTGTTACTCCCGTTAGAGGGAGTTGTAAGGAGAAAGTTTGGTCAATATATATAGTAGTAGTAGTTATGTGTGGATCTGCTACATATTTATTATTAAACAACGCTATGCTAATAAGAAATAGGGTAGAGGATTGAAGAATGCAAAAATTCAATCTCAAGAGGGCGCGGTTTAATCCAGTTTATATTGTGTATTGACCATAATATGTATATATGTATATAGTATTATATTTAGCTAGAGAGCCATTCACGTGGCTCAAGGCCTGACCTCTCCTTCTTCCTATTCTCCACCTCCTTCTTTTCACTAATGAAAGAAAAGCCTATGTATGAAGAGGAACCGGTTGACCCCGATTATTTAAGGAAGTTAAAGAACTTAGGAATCATGAACTTCGGATTCTCTTATTTTTATTATGAGGAGTACTATTTATATTTTTATAATTGTATATTTTGAAGTCGTAAAGGCGACAAAGCCTTCAAGGGCGTTCACTTCTTCTTCTTCTTCTTTTTCTTTCCTCTCTCTCTCTCCCTCTCTTGCTTCCTCTACTAAAATTGGTTTTTTTATGGGCTTTTGAATAAAAATAAAAAAATACTAATAAATACTAATGATACCTATGTATGTATTTTTGAGTCTTCCCTCTATTTAATCTCCTTTTGCATTTTCAATTCACTTTGTGCTTTTTGGTTTTTTGAATTAACATACGTATTTTTTCCAGATGCCTGCGGCCTCTCCGAGTCAAACATGATTGAGCAACTCCAAGAGAAATCCCAATGTGCTCTTGAGGAATACTGCCGTAATCATTACCCCAATCAACCCTCACGCTTTGGTAAACTCCTTCTCCGCCTTCCCTCTCTTCGAACAGTCTCATCTGGTGTCATTGAGCAGCTGTTCTTTGTGCGCCTCGTGGGGAAAACCCCTATTGAAACACTTATTCGGGACATGATCCTCACTGGGAGTAATTTCCAATGGCCTTCTAGTAGCTCTCCTCCATCTTCCTCATCCACGACGACCAGTTCCTCCTATTCATGCGTTACATAGACACATCATGTAGACTTATTTATTATCATTATTAGTTAGTTTATTTGCTCATCGCTACATATCCGGATCCATCAAGACGACGACGACGACGACAAAGGAAAAATAGAATTTCTTGTTATACCTTCATGTTTGTTTATTTCTACTATTGCATATTATATGTATATCTATTTTGTATCTGTGATAATCGCACATTTTTTTTTTTTTTTTGTATCTGTTCTTTATAATTTAATCTAGTAAATACATACATATATCATATATTTATAAACCATATTCAACCTACGTTTGGCATTTTTATTGTACATATTATTTAATATATTCTCCATCTAGGAGAAGAGGGGGTCATTATTTTTTATTCTTTATTTTTTTTTTTTTTTATTTTTTTTTTAGTATTCAGCCCAATCTGACCAAACCATAAATCTCCGTTTACTCTGAACATATTTCTTCTCCTCTCATTTCTATCCGTGTCAAATGAGTAGTATAATAGGGTATTACATACATACAAAAATAATGCAATGACTCAAAAATAACATAACATACATACATACATACACTGGAGAGAAAGAAGAAGAATGTCTGCGTCCATGAAGGGAGGGGGGGGGGGCGAAGAATCAAATCTCAACAACACATGCTTGAATCTATTTTATATGTATGTGCTCTGCTCGTCTCTGAATATATATATACGTGTATACATACATAGTTAGATTAATATCCATCTGATATTATCCCTCACACCTCTGCATATAAAAGCTAACTTATACTACTACTAATAATTATACGGCACGTATTATTAAGGTGCATATCCATCAACGATAATTATCATCTATCTCATTTATAGAGCTACATTTATTTTATTTTCTTCGTCTATGATGAATTAGTTTGACGAGATTCCTTTTACATTTTTTACTTTATTTCTTTACATTTGGTCAAAATGCCTTTGTCTACATACATATAAAAAGGTATCCAGTAAGAGTCATTATCTCATATATTTCTAGCTTTAAATCTTGGTTTGAGGCCGATTCTTTTTTCTTTTTTTTTAAAAAAAGATTCTCTGGAGACCGATCTTTTATGGCCAAGGATCAGCCTGGACATAAATTTAATTGCTCATAGATAGTGAATCATCTCAAAAACATGGAAATGATGTTATCAAAGCCCTTTTTGCTCATTTAGCTTCAGAATGGATGTCAATAAGAGTTTATTAAAATATTGCTTGCGAGCGAGGGTTCTAAAGAGATTCATTAAGATTTTAAAGACAATTTTTGAATTTCCGAACAGAACTACAGCACGAATTAATTTGAATGGGACTTTTAAGTATGTAATACTACATATATCTTTTATTTATGGATAAACAGACATTGTAGATACTCTACAAGACACCCTTTCATTTACGAACGACAAACTTTCACTCTTACTTATTTATTTTTTTCATTTCAAATAACGGGTATTGAAATCCTCATTTCCAATTGCAACTTTTAACCTTTGATGCAGGGGAGCAAGGCAAGAGAGAGAGAGAGAGAGAGAGAGAGAGAGAGAGGAAAGGTCAGTTTTAAGGAGGGATGAGGCATTGTAATTTTTTTCTTCTTTCTTTCTCTCTATCTCAAGGTTTATGCCATTTAACTATCAAGGCTCTCATTCCCTATATATATATACATATACTTACACGCCTCCTGCCCTTTACTTTATTTCTGTTGTACAATATTTTTTATTTTTTTTCATATGATGTGACGTGATTTTCACCTTCTTTTTCTGCGCCCTGACCCCACCCGAGTGAACACTCCCATTCACCACCGCCCCGATGCGGCCATGAACCATGATACTACATACATACATATATTATACATAGATGAAGAGGAATTAGAGCAAGCACGTGTACAGAAGATAGTTATAGGCATAGCAAGTGAAATAATCATCATCATTCAATACCCGGATTTGCAATCAGGCCTACAAGGAAATTAGTGCGCTCTACAGGATGCCTTTGCAGTTTTTCTGTCACAAGTTATACCTAATCTATGTATATATACACACTAAAAGTCCATCAATGATCTTTACAACAACCAAGCAAGCAAGCAAGCAAACAATTAACCTTTTCAAACCATGGCTTGCGATACAAAATAAAATTGATTTATTAGGTATTTTAAATAGGTGAACATATATGTATTATTTATATATGTACATAATTACTAAAAATTTAGTATTACAAACGAGGACGGGATAAAATAATATTGATTTCATCATAAAGTTGGGGTTACAATTTAACTCCGTGATTTCCTCTTTGATGTTGACACAGGGTATATGTGTTATAAACATGAACACAGGGTTTAACCGAAGGAACCTTTGAATGACTGAACAATAAACAACAACAGCTCCAACATGGTTTATGAAAATGATGAAGAAGAAGAAGAAGAAATTGATAACATTGGTAATCGCTCATGCGTTCCTTTACAATATTGACATTCTTTTAATTCAATGAATATAATAACAACAAGAAAAAGAATAACTTCAAACCTTCCTCCTCTTCCTCTTCTTTTTAAAATGATACATGAGTTTTTTTTTCTTTTTTTATTTGAGGAAGAAGTCTTATCAGCCCAGAAAATACAAAAAAAAAAAAGAAGACAACTTTTCATAGAAAACTTTTCCTTTTTTTTTTTAAATAGAATCAAATTGACTCATTGATGCGTGGAAGTCACTGTCGTTCTTTCTCGAAGAATGCAACTCTCTCTCTCTCTCTCTCTTGATAAAAAGTTCATATTATATTCATATATACATTAGTATCTATAAGTCAGGAACATAGAATGTAGCATGGAGATCCGGAAGAGTTATTTAGATATCTTCTAAATCCAAAGTTGGAGCAAAATGTCCATGTTTATTCGGTGTACTTACATTCAAATAAAGGATGCCTCAGAGCCAATAAGTGCCAAGGGGATAAATTCATTCATTCCAAGCTTATGAGTTCCATTTTTTTTTGTAAATAAAAAATAAATAAAAATATGGAATGTTTTTAATCAGGAAGGAGCAGGACTAATATAGCTGATGGTTGTTTTGTTTTATGATGGTAATCAATGCTTAGTTTATAGCCTTGTTTAATGAGTTTGGCTCTGAGGTGACTAACGAGGTTGTTTCTTTTGAGTGTGCATTATAGACTCGCATGAATAGATTTGAGATATTATTTCTATGTAGTTTGAAATAACTACATAAATGCATTCGTGAATAAAATGCTTGCGACGTTTTCTCTCAATTACTTGAAAATACGGATTTACTAATATGTACGTATAAACCAATTAAAGTTGCTTCATTTTGAAATCTATGAATTTTGAATACATACATTTACGAATTACGTCATGAATTATAACTATAGTACTCAATATCAACAACAACTAAAAAAAAACAAAAGTAAAACAACTTGAAACAATGCGTAATTTGTTTCAACTCCTCCCAGGCAAAAATTACATTGAATTTCCAAATGTAAAATGTATAAACATACAGCCATGGCTCAACCTTCAAGCCTTAAGCATTGAACTAAAACCTCGTTAAATAAACATTTATTAATGTGCCACTCAAAAAGTGGAAATGAGGCGCATTAATGGGGTTTCTTCCACCACCCGAGAGAGCTCCTGCTGTGCCTTTGTTGTCATCATTTCAATAATATTCATTTTCTCTCATTCAACGAAAAGAAAAGTGAAAATGCAGTGAAGTGCGAGGAAATTGATTTTTTGAATTAATTCTTCTTTTTTTTTTTGGGTGGGTTGAGTTTTTGTCAAATTTGTACTCCATTTTTTTAAACCATGATTATGAATGTAGTCTTAAAATAGCATAGGATCATGGTAAATTAAAGGAACTCCCTAGCGCCCTCTGACTTACTATTTGCTAAGTTAGTTAAGTGCTTTGAGTATAAATACTTACATATACATATGTATATCTATATATAGATATGTAGATGGATATTTTTCAAGGGCAGTGATAGTTGTTTGTTCAACACGTAGAAGGAAGATGATGTAACTGCTTTTATATATTTTTCAAACCATTTTTACCAATTTTTTCTTTTATAAATTTCTTTAGCTTGTCATTTCAGGGATTCAAGGTTGATTGTCAACTTGTCAGGTAGGAGTTATTAGGGGTATACAAATATGTTATGATAATAATAATTATACAAATCTGCAGACTTTCCACACATTTCCACATTGAACACCATTCAATACATTCCCCTAAAAAAAAAAAAAAAACCTAACGATTAATAACAATTTGATTTGTTCATTTATCATCAACTTTGAACTGATTCTCTCCTCTTTCCATACTGCTGGATAGATTCAGTTCTCATCAACATATTTTCTTCTATTCATAATGTGTTGTTATTAGTATACGCATATCCATTGAATTATGATCATTTATCCCTTTTCATTGTGGTGAATAAAAGGTGGTTGGAAGAGTTTTGAACATCGACAGTGGATGATGCATACATAAGAGCGTTTATATCCACACACACACGTATAACTCACGTGTCCTCATATGAATAGGGCCAATATTAAGAGCATAATTAGTGTATACAAATGTATGTATAAATAAAAAGGGCCAACAATGCAAAAATTATCCATCAATGGCGGGTAAGCGAAGGGTTGGACAATAGTAAGCTGATTAGGCTACATTGTTTGGATATAAAGCAGGGGACTCAAAATACTGCCTCCAAATGACATATATGTATATGTTATACATATACATACATAAAGTATATTAATCATTATTATGTAGGAAAAGTGTCACGGATGGAGGAGAGTGTGTCACTCTGTGTAGTCATCCCAAGGGGCAGAAATCCACTCTCTACAAATAGTTAGTTAAATATATAAGAGTTGGGTGGATTTTTTTTAATTAATAATTTTTAATTTCCTTTTTTCTTTTTTTTTTTTTTTTTTGGAAATCAGTTTGAAGAAACTTTGTTTTAAATGTGCTTCAAGGGATAAAAGATGAAATCTTTGTTATTATTGTTATTGTTATTATTATTTAATGTTGAGCATTTGGATCAACAAGAAAACTAGAAAGTGGTTGCAATGTACATACACAATATACTTATGTATAAATATATATAATTAAATAAACATAATTAATCAAAAACAATCAAGTGTATATATGTACATACATACACAACTTTTTGCTGTCCTCAAAGGAGATGAAAACTCTTTGTTTGCGCTACAAACTTCGACTCAAAGACATATCTATTTGTTTTAAGGATAACAAAATGAGTATTCATTATATATATATATATATATTGGTCTTCATTCATGATTACATATTACAGTGTAATGGGAAATCACACAACCTTACATATTTTGCAATTCAAGATTGTGTCTTTTTTTTTAAGAATTCCCTAATTCACAGCAAATTAATTAAATGCTATAAATAAAAGATCCTTTAACTTAAATCACATTAATTAAGCTATAAAACAATTGCCCTCTTTAAAGGTTAAAAATGTACAGTTTTCGTCAAGAGTCTCATTTCATCACACTGTACCCTGATAAATACCTAATTTTAGACAAAAAAATATATACTTTATAGCTTGTTAATTAACTTATTAATTGCTTAAAAGATCTTCTTTAGTGATTAAATACTTGACCCTTGGCTTTTTTTTTATTTCAAGAGTCTTGACATGGCTACGCATATCTATGCAATTGAATTTATTTATTTTATGTTTTATTTAAAGGGACCAAAATTTATGGGTTTTTTTTTTTACAAACGAATTACATATATGTAATTGTTAACTAATAAAAAATAACAAATAAGGATTTTATTTTTTTCTAGCTCATCACAAAGGAGAATAATTTTTATGATGATATATCTATATATACATTGATGTGCCATGGTGGTAAACCCTCATCATCATCCTTCCATACTGCACATATGTAAAGAAGTTCTTAACAACAACAAGAAGAGCAAAAGGAAAACCATATTCTCTTGAGAGAGAGAGATTCATCAAAGAGTTATATATATATATAAGTATATACATGTATAAAAGACAACATTATCAACAGAAGTAAAGAACAAAGTAATTTTCTAAAGAAAATCAAATTAAATTTTGTTAAAAGGGGAAAATGTTGTGAGCTGTACACCACGATAATACGTTCTGTGAACGTATGTACATATGTATATGAGATGAAATGAGTGGTGTATGTATGTAGTGAGATATAAAAATTTTTTTTTTGTGTGGATTGAAATCCAAGAAGGCAACTTTGAAATTCAACACTTTTGTTATTGAAAAATATTGTGGAGGCAAGACTCTATGTACAATATCTACCATTATTCATAATAACATTATTTTTTTGTCAAATAGCAAAATAAAGTTGTCGTTGAATTACTAAGGTATTTGAGGTATTTTTCATGTATTTATTTAAATACAGCTCATTATGTCTGTACATACTTGAATGACATTTCATTTCACACATTCCCACCCCCGTTAATGAGACTGAAAGATATGTCTTTTTTTAAAAAAACTCTATTGGTGTCTACATTCATTCTTAGCAATGCTTAGGGAATACTTAATTAGAACTGTGATGAGAGAGAGCTATATTCAGCTAAATGCACGTAGGGTCGGCGAAAAGATTTGTAAAATTAATTTTTAATTAATATAAATAGCCAATCCACCCAGTTGTGTGAGAGTTTCTTGAAAATGTTATTAGTAAAAAAAATAAACAATTTATTTAATTAAATAGTTTAGCTATCTCCATTGAACTTCATTAAATATATTGAATTGATTACTGAAGTTTTACCATTTTTATTATTGATCGTAACATCATTCACAGAGTTTAGTGGAAACTAACATTATTTTTTAGTTAGTGGACAACTTTGAATAAGCCAGAATTAATTTCCTGACAAAAAAACATCAAATTCCGATAATTTTTCACATTATATGTATAAAAATTAACCTATTTTGGGATCTTAAGAGGACAATTCACACAAAAATACTTTAAAGCTATGTACATATATTTGAGTGTATTTTTGTTAATCATACTCTTACAAATATTGTTTTTATTTTTTGAGCTTAATTTATTTATTTAGCAAAGAGCTATACCATATTTTTATTGTCATAAATATTATTTAGGTAAATCATTGAGTGCTTTTAATATGGAGTAATATTTTAATGATATCCATTACTATGTACATATTAATGTGTGTTTCAAATCGTGCTGCTATTTAAGTAACTTTAAGGATAGGTGGCATGCTCTTGGTCAGGGTCTATCAGCTTTCATTGTATTGTGTACTTATTAGATTATATGTAGCGGACTACAATCCTGATAGAGTTGTTCTCGTTTTTGGACTCAATAAAAAGTTCCTTTATAGTTTGCAGAATTTTTTTTTGAAATGGTCCTTAATTCTATTGCAAGTAGTTTCCTTGTGATGTTTTTGTATGTACTATGTGCTAATTTTTATGCCAATTAAAGAATTAATTAAGTCAATAGACTAAAACAGACTTGTTATATCTATGTACCCTGAACTTGGCAGAGAGGTTTCGTGATTATGTTTTTGTTATAGTAATTAATACATTGTTTGAAGTGAATTTTTTCCTCATCAAAAAACATTTGATGTTTTAATTATAGTGTGTTGTTGTTGTTTCTTGCCATTTTGAGTAAAAAAAATCGATATGTATATTTCATTTTAAAAGGGATGAGATGAATTTGAAAGAAATCTCTTTCCTTCTCACTTGAAATAAATGATTTCTTCATCATCCACTTGACAGACTCTTCCCCTTTTTTTTATGGTTAATTACTCATTTCAGGGGTGGCTGTTTCGTTTTTGTTTTTAATCATTATTTAGTTAAGACATGATGACGGAGTTTTTTTCTTTTTCTTCTTCTTCTTATTATTATCGTTTTTATTATTGTTGCTGTGTTGTTGTTGTGTGTTTTTTTTTTTTCTCTCTCTCTCTCTTTCCTCCAGCACCTCAATGTTTCTTTATCGCAATTATGTTGATAAATTGAATGATATTATGCAGATCATAATCTGGATTAAACACTCTGTTCTTTTTCCTTTCATTTCTCTTCTTCTTCTTCTCCCCTCTGGTGTGCTGATAAGTACACCTTCCCCCTCTTCCATTCTGTCTCAAGTCACATCCATCATTTTTATTTTTATTCAAAAACAACAACAAGAAAAAACAAAACAAAAAACTTAATCTAATCAAAAGTCTTCGTCACCACTAACTACTACCATAATCCAAGTTCCTAACCCACTCTGTCAATTGGTTTATGTCGTGTTACAGGGCTCATTATGATTACAATGATGAGGATATCATTATTATTATTATTATTAATAATAATATTGGTGATTTGATTATGATATCATATCTGGTATATTGGTCTATGTCAGGGACTGCAAAAAGAGGGGATTTTTACTTTATTTTGTCACATAAATTCTTTTTTTATATTAGTATCTGATTGCCTTTATTTTTAGTCAATACTTCTTTCTTTCTTTTTTTAAAAAATATTATCTTTTATCAATTTATTATGTATCTAGTTAGCCAAAAGTAAAAAAAGAATATCCTTGAATCCCCAGATTTAGAATATTTATGTTACGTCTCCCTTGAATGATCATAAGTATAAACGTATAAAAGTCATATTTGGACACATGCAACTATTCAAACTCACCTATTAGGAATTCCAAATAAAAAAGAATAAGGATCACACTCACCAAAGTATGTTGTTCAACATGGTGGAGTAGAGAACAAAACCTCTCCGTATAATTAAAGAAATCAAGTATTTTATGTAAACAATAAAAATTAGGAACATTTTATATATGTGAATAGTTAAAAAAATAATGATAGTAATAACTGTTTGCCTATGATGGAAAAGTTCAATGCTAGAAGTTTATAGAGACCTCACCTATTTTATTTATTTTTCTATATAATATTTATTGAAGGTAAAAAATGTACTTTTTGTGTATTTTAAAGATGAGAGGACAAAATTCGGTTTTCAGTTCTTGCACCATTGGTTTTGAAAGAAAGTTAGGACATTTTTTTGTATAAAACTATCTTTTCATATATGTAAAACAGTTAATTGATGAACTCCACACGTCTTTCCCTTTGCCAAAATGATGATATTGATTTCATCTTTTATTTATTTGACAAAGATCTCAGTGTAGTAGAGAAGACTAAAAATCTGCTTAAAAATGAAACATAAGGGTATAATATTAAATATGTCCCATCATAATAGATTGAAATTCCTATTGTTTTCATGATCACAATTAAAGTTATTATTATCCCATCATGAACCAATATAAAATACATATTCATTTATTGAATGAATAGTCAAAAATTGGAATTCTATTATTTACTAATGACGTAAGTTAGAATATGAATTTGATTTGTCAATCCATGAATAAACTTGGTTAGTTAATATATCCATTTAATTAGTTAATTTGATTAACTTTGATTAAATTCGTTACATAAATTATTAGTAAGCAAACATTTATTGTATCTTGCAACTTTTTCCCTACTATGACAACTCATATATGTATATATGTACACTTTTTGTTCCTTATGTACACAGATCCCTGTCACAAAATATGATGACTTTTAGCATTCTGTTGAGAAGATGAAATGACAAGAATATAATGTAATGTATATGTACATAATTGAGAAAGAGAGAGAGAGAGAGGAAGTCATTCCTTTTTAAATCCCTTTGTTCTCTCTCCCAATATGTTTTACATATGTACAAACACAAATGGTTACGAGCCCAACATTGTCCCAACAGAGTGGGGGCTGATGATTATTCTTTAAAAAAAGAAAAAATATAATATAATTTATTTTCTCTTTATCTTTTCTGTTAAACTTTTGTCATTTATTATTGTTATTATTATTATTATTATTTTGTTGAATCCCATCATTTATTATTCCTATTATTTTTTTTTATTTAAACCATTTTTTCTTAACAAAAAAAAATTATATATAAAAATGATATGAAATAATTCAAGGATGAAAAACAACGTGGAAGGTTTGTCTTTAATGAAGAAAACATTCTATTATGTCGCTCTATAGACACCACACACACAGAGAGAGAGATACAATATGAACGTTTGAATATATGTTATGTATGTAAAGAAAAAGATTTTTATGTAGATTTGTGTGTAGTTAACATGATTATCATATCTTTCGTTCATTTTGCATTTGTCTTGAGGGGAAGGAGTTGATTATTTTTACTCTTACTATTCCATATTTAGTTTTATTCATGTCTTTTGATTTTTTTTAACTTGTGAATTTCTTTATTTTCCCTCTCTCTCTCTCTCTATAGAAGAATTGAAGCATTAATAAATGATAAGGTGCACATACATATCATTTACGTATGTGTGTGTATATAAAAAAAGTAATATGTTGTTTTAATCTCTAGGAGGAGAAGGAGAAGACGAAGAAGACGAAGGTGAAGAAGAATATATAATATAATATGATTTTTTCAACTTCTTTATTAATAAAAGAACAAAAATCCTATTCAATAAAATCATCAAATAAATATGTGGAAGCAATTTATTTTAAGGAAATGACATAAACCAAATTATAAAAAAAGAAAAAGGATCTTTAAATAAATATTTTGTCAAGTTTAACTTTATGATAAGGCCCAAATATGAATAGTGATTTTTCAAATGATGTACTCATTGTGCAAATTGGCCATGTTGAAAGAAGTACAAAAAATCCCTTTATATAATATTAGAAGCCCTTGTTTCTTTAATATGTAGAAAAAAAATGATGGATTGCATTTAGATGATGTCCCAATGGGACTGACAAATGAAAGGACTTCAACCTTTACCGTCCATCAAAATTCTCTTTCTCTTAATTATATTAGGTATCTCAGAATAATATGTATTAAACTATGTAAATATATCATTATACATTCATCAAGTGGTTAACTATTACTTTTCCATCTTGGATCAATTTTTTTTTTCAAATTAACCACCTTTCCTGGTCCCTAATCCATCTGAAACAAAATTAATTGAAAAAATTCCAGCCATTTGATAAGGCTTGTCAAATATCAGATTTTCCTCTTTGACATTAAGGTTTATTCAATAGAGTTTTTTTTAAAAAAACTTTTTTTAAAATTTATCCATTTTATTTAATAAATATATCAATTACACATAGGGTCCATATTTGGCGTTCCTTTGATTTATGATGTAATCTACAAATACAAAATTATCCTTTGTAAAGTTTAATTTTTTGAAAAACCCGCAAAACATATAATAGATAAGAGTCTATCTTTCCTTCTGAATCTCTTGCACATTAATTTAATGTACGACCCAATGGACAGTTTAGCTTTAAATGTAACGATGAACAATTTTCTGTATTCAGGGATACACAAATGGTAAAAGGATTTTCATGGTAACTGATCTTCTAATCAGACCCATCTCCCAATACTTCTCCAGAATTAGTTTTTGTCAATTTTTTAGATGTTTGCATTCGGATTCTTCTCGAAAAATTATGTAACATGTATATGTTAGAGGAAAAGAATTTCAACCACCTTATAAATAGGTACTTTAGTAAAAAAAAAGAAAAAAAAAAAAAAAGATATTGCTCACGTTAAAAGTGTTTTGATCACGTGTCTTAGTTTTTTTAATCTTGAACTTTCATCATTTTTATCTGATAAGTGAAACTCCTCTTGGTAACAACATACCTCAGTCTCCATGCAGGTTGTTTGTATAAGTATTAGTAAGGACTTATTAAATTACTTTTAAGAAGTAGAACTAATTGCTCAGTGCACTAATGGTCTAGTAATTAACAATAAAGTCTCGTGTTTTAGGAATCCACATTAGACATATTTGGACTAAAAACAATTTTTATATCCTTTTTTAACATGAGAGGTTTTATGATATTTACAGTTACTTCATTAGAGAAAGGAATTGGAAAGATTTGCATTGCATTTAAATTTCATTTTAAAGACAATCATGATTAGCTTTTCTGTGAACTTAAAACCTCGACTTTCAAAAAGAGAAGAAATCATTTGGTAACTATGTACAATTTTTGTATGTTAATATACCTTCAGGTAGGGTAAGAAGTATTGATGCCCTTTTAAATTCATTGAGTCAGCTGTTTTATATAAGAAAACTAATTAAAACAACTGAATTTTTATTCTATAAACCATATTGTATTTGCGTTTATCCCAAAAAGTGAGTCGTTAATTTCTTTTTCTACGAACAGATAATCTTTTTTATTTCAAAAACTCATATTTTTTAATATTGATAATCACAATAATAGGATTAAAATTAATTAAAATGTTAAAATGTCCTTAAGTTAAAGAAATACATTCGTGAAAACGGACCTTTAGAACTTTTTTTCGGGATGAACCAAAAATTTGTACTTTATTTTTGTGTGTTCTTGAGATACACTATTTTATTTACATTGGGCAGCCTGACTCAACGTTCACAGCCATATGTAAATATTACTACCCCTTAATAGCAGAACCACAAAATGTGCTGTCCCTTTCATTTTCTCACATTTTTAGCTCTTGAAAGGGAATAATTTGTTCATCTTATTTTTGTTTTTATTAGCTGAATTTTGATGATTTTTTTTTCTAATAAAAAATTAATCTTTTTTGTTTAGTTATGTATATATATATATATATAAGCTCAACTTTGGTACTTTTTGAGTTTTTTATTCTCTTAATACAGAGATGTCTCAAATTCCTGTCGCCCCACCAAACCTGCATGTAACATAGTGACATATATAAGCTTCATCAAGGTTTGTTTCAAGAGGAATGTAAAACAGAGACAACATTTTATTAAAAAATGTATCAATAAATGATGGATATTTTATGTATGTATTTTATTGACTTTATAAAGGTGAAAAATCCTTGTCTTTCCCTCATCGAAACAAGATGTCAGATCCAAACCCCTTGATTCTTTATCCATATTATATAAATCTATACTCTACACATAATGACTGGTAATATAAAACAATAAAGAAATAGGGGGAAGGGGGGGGGAATAATTACATATATGTATAGTATACATACATATATAGAAGTGGAAAAGGAGAGAGAAAAATAAAAATAAAAAGGGGGGGGGGAGAGAGAATAACCAAAAATCCCTAACCACAAAGAGTAGGAAAAGGGGAAAATAATACTAAAAATAATAACTGGTCATTTTAAGGATTTCATTTCAATCTTCTTTTCCTTTTCTTCTTGTGGAATACATACATACATACACACACAGACATATCAATGAAAATAAAAGACATTTAAAAATACCCCAGTAAAAAAAAAAGATAAAGAAAAATAAAGGGAAAAGAAGAATATTTCTTATTGTTAAACCATCCTTGTGTGTCTCCATGGTTCTCCCATTTGAGGCTCCTAAATTCAGGAAATGAAAGAATAGTAAAGAGGAAGAAGAAAAAGAAAAAATGTCTGAATATTTTTTTTTTGCCACTTTTAATAGTTAGGAGCACAAAGGGAATGAAATACAACATTTCCTAATGTTATATAAATATTATTATGTGTACATATTTATATTCAATAGTGATGGATCAAATTTGAGTCTTCAACATCCCTTGAGTCCTAAAATAAACACGTACACTATTATATTTTACCTTTTTTATAGCCTTTCTTTGCTACAGAGTTTCTCAAAACTATTTTTAAGGGGAAACTTTGTATGTACACGTATAAACTTTTCGGAGAATTCAAGATTTTAATAATTCTATATGGTCACTGTACAAATAAATGGAAATGTTTTTCGCAGAAATCCAGACGAGCCGTTAGGAACCTTGCCACTTTGAGAATCACTGCTCGACCAACACAAACTAACTAGAGTTGTAATTTTGTTTGTCTTTTTTTAATAATTGAAGATCTGGTCTTTCAATGAGGATGATCTGTACCAGGTAGAAAAGAAAATTAAAAATCTTATCTGGAAAAGTTGAAAAATAAATTGACGCTCAATATCAAAAACATCATGTTGTTCAACCATTGATTGTCTAGGATAGGACGATTAGCTACTCACGTGACACATACTGACCCAAGGCAGTGTCCATTCAAAATAACTTGAAATTGCACCATTTGTTTTTTTCGTTTTGTTATTACTAGTTGGGAATTATGATTATTTCCTGCCCAGCTGAAGGAATTGGTTTGGAAATTTGAGACAATTAGAGCTGAAACAAAATAGTGTCTATGACCTTTAAAACTTACTTGCTGCCTCTATTTCTCTCTTTTTCCCTCTAGGTAAGGGCTTCCATAAGGGCTCTTCAATTGAGGATCCATTTGTGTCCTAATTTAAGTATCAAAATTGTCAAAGTGAATAAAGCAAATTTAAAAGTAAATACAGAACAATTCGTAAAATTTATTTAAAAAAAGAGAAGGTACTTTTCTGTAGATGTATCAACCATTCAAGCCATCTACTGACTAAAAAAGTTTAGAAAACCTCAGGTTTAGCTACATAGAGTCCTACACTTTAATTTACCAAATGAATCCCCAAAATACAACCCAATTGAGAACCTCTAAAATAGTCAAATACTCCCTGACAACTGTCCCTCGTTCTATTTACTCCCAAGATATTTACTCCCTGAAAAACGATTGGATATTTCATTAATTTTTGTCAATTTCGAGAAACTTCAGGTTTTCATCAGAACTGTGAGTGTTGACATGGTGAGTGTATTTCCTACAGCCGAAAGTTGCTTTTTTAATGGGTAACTATATGCATACGAAATCGACTTTTACAACGTTTTAACGAATTTCTGAATTTTTAAAATCAAATAAAGCGTTTTGATTTTACTTAAACAAAGTATATTAAAACTCATGGAGTAATTTGTACTTTGCCCGTGTATGGCTCATATCTCCAGAAAAAATCGATTTTGAAGTAAAGGGTTTGAAATTAAATGTTGTTTGGAATTCAAGTATTTACTTTAGTCGTTACTATTTTATATAGTCCTTTATAGCCCTTAGAACATCAAACAACTGATTTTAGGCTTTTTTCTTTCTTTCTTTCTTGAAGGAAAAGTTGAGAGTTCCTTTATTTTATTTGTAATTTATATTTTAGTGCGCAGATATGGACTGAATCTATGGAATGGAGTATTTATGGAATTTCTATATGGCTCACAAATGTGTACATATTATATACTTGAAAAGAGGTGAATTTTGCAGAGTGTTGAAGAAAATATCAAGAGTTCTTATATACTAGAGTGATGAAATGATATAAATCCCTATATTTGATTGGAATTTCATGATCAAAAAACAAAAAAATTAAGAATCCACCATCAACAGATTCCTTCCAAAGATCAAAAAACAAAATAAATCTTCATCGTATTTTTATTTGTTTTTAAATTTATTATCAATGCCTAAAAAGTCAAATAAATGAACATGAATCGATTTGTGTCTTCCTACTCAAATAGCAAAAAAGAGTATATATATATATATATATATAAACGTTATAATAATGATAATTCATCAAAAAAAAAGTTTAATTTTGACCTCTGTGTGTTTGTTTATTTATGTAATAATAGATCCAGGACTGGATGACGGACAGTTCATTAAGTCGTCAATGCAGTTTTGACATGACAGATTAATTGATGGTATTTCTTTTGGAGAAAAAAAAAGATTTATAAAATATATTCGTCGTTATCATTAAGTTGATTATAAAAATAATAATGATAAGTTGTTATATTTGGACTTGAAGAGTAGTAGGTAAATCGTATTCTCTCTTTAGGAACACACAAAAAAAAACAAGGTTTTAATGCATAGTATATGTACATACATATGTATGTTCCATGAAAGTCCCAGTAAATGGTATTAAAAAATAATAATAATAATAAACATCGTGAGGCATGCAAATTACGTTTATTCACGAAATGAAAAAAAAAATGGATTTAAAGAGTGAATAAATGGATTTGAACATATTTTTTTATTCTTTTTTTAGTCAAGGACAAAGGAAATTCAACGAGGAGCATTAATTTCATGGATTGACTCTCCTTAGAATCCAATAGAATGTCATGGTGATGTGATGGTTGTAAGTGCATAGAAGATGAGGGAGATTCTGAAGGAAGGAGGGACTCAAGTAGCTCCACGGTATTGAATCCCAACGTAATCACATGCTACTGTCTTACGTATCTCTAGCTCATTTCCATTATATATAAAATATTTTTCATTCCATTACTACTCCTCAAAATAATCTATTTTTTATGACTAAAAATAACAAAAATATATATAGTTTTATGTCAAATGCAAAGATGGTTTGAAAAAACCACAATATATATATGTATATATATACTTTTTGAGCTGAAAGAAAGAAATTAATCATACAACAATTTTGTAGGGGGAATTGCGTGATGAGTTTATTTGACATACAAATTGTACTTAACATAATAAAAAATTGCTCAAATTTTTACTAGTACTGGAATTCATTTAGTATATTATGGGCCAGTCCGTTATAAAACTTTACTCTGGGCCCATATTTTAATGAATATTGTTTAAATAACATTATATAATGTCTTACAGTGACTCATTTGTACATATGGTCCAGAGTGAGAGGAGTTAAATTCGTTGTCAACCCGTTTGAGAACAATTAAATTTTGATTCAAGGTTTGAAACGGACTTATTTGTATAAAAAAACAGAAGTTCTCAACCCTTTACCGTCTGCTACTCCCCTCTTAAAAATGTTTGAAACCCAAGGGACTCTCCACTAATGGCCATTTACATATTATGAGCACTTATATTTTCCTTTGATTGTCTCTAAAGGAGAGGGAAAGAAGAAGAAGCATGATAAAAGTACTTTGATTATTTACTACCAAGGGGTTTGTGATCCACATGGTCTAAAAGGAATTCTTACAGATCTAAATGATCGGAAATAAGCCCAGAGTCTCAAAACTAATAATTATTTAACATATTAGGTAGGTATGTATTTTAATTGCTATTACTGATTTATGATGGGCAGTTTTTTTCAAAAGGTTAGTGTAATTGAGAATTAGATTGTAGAGTATATGTTACATATATATATATATATATATATATATATATACTATAAATGCTGCCCTCACACCCTTGAGGCTTCAAATCATGCATGAACGGCCCACTTTTTCTCTCTCTCCCTTAAGGCTTCTCTGTTGCTGAGGTAGACCAACAAACTAGATAATAAAAAAATACTTCATTCCTGAATGAGATTTTGTATAAATTAATAAATATGTATGTAATTTAACTAACCCACCACATATGTATGTACATGTAAGAACGTGCTCTCAAAACTTGTGTATGTTTCCGTCTCCCCACCTTCTCAAAAAAAAAAAAAAAAAATGGAATCCTTGTGTGATTAATAGACTCGTACTACACACAAGGAACGAACACAATACACAATAAGTATGTATTTATTGAATCCACTTTCACAATTGAGAAGTACGTACATAGATATGAAATTGGATTATTTGACAAGCTTGTACGACAACACACATACACACACAAAAAAAAGATTTTTTTCTTCTTTTTTTTTCATGAAAAGGGTGTTGAAATTTCTCAAATACATAATAAATAAATAAAATGAATAAGTAATATTAAATTTAATCCGATTTAAAGCGCTTTCAACCCTCATTTTGAACCAGAAGGAAGAAAAAGAAGAAAAAAAGTACGTACCTATCATACTGAAAGGAATATGTATTCATTCAATAATACATAATCACCATCAATATAAAATTAGACAGAATGATATCAATCCCTTTTCAGAAGGAGAAGAAGAAGAAGGAGAAGAGGGATCCCTAAACAATAGTCCAGGAAATGGCTTATAATATACATATATGAAATGAAGCTCTGAGATTCTCTCCAGAGTGAGAGTCTAAGGGAATAATACATACATAACATAGCATAGCATAGTAGAGTAGAGTATACGTATGAGGTGATAAATCCTACGAACCATATATCAATTTTCTCAAAAATAACTTCCTTTTTTCAGTAGCATATTATCTATACATTTTTTATATAATATAATATATATATACATATATATGTTACAATATACGTAGAAGGGAAAAGAGATGAAGAAGAAGGAGGAAAAAAAACAAAAAAAAATCCTAACCAAAAATAGGGAAAAAACCTCAAGAATTTATTGCAGATCTTTTAAGAGTCTCTCGTATATATTATACTTATACTTATACTTATTATTATTATTATTATTTGGTATGAGCGTAGTAAAATTACATTTTACAAATGGAATTTTCATTTATTCCTCTATACCAAATGTTGGGGTTTTTTTTTCTTTTTCTTTCCCTTCTTTTTTTTTTTTCATCATGATGCTTTCACCGAAAAAAAAATCTTTTTTTTTATTTTTATCAAGAAAGTAACATCAAAGTAAATATTTCATACAAATCCAATCACATTAAGGGAAAAGTAGAGAACATTTCCCTATATATATATATTTATTTGTATACATATATTCAAATGAATGTGGTTTTTTTATATCCGTCTCATTTTACAAATAGATAGATGGATAGATCATGACGTCAAATTAAGGGGACGAGGAGCAAGTTGCGTGAGTTTTGAGCCACATGTTATGTATATGTACAATTTTATTGGAGAATATTGTTTTTGAGTCGCAACTTGTGTGGTGGATTATGCCTACATATAAGTTGTATGTATGTATATGCAAATATAAATATTTGCAAAGTCCGTGTTTAGCGTCCCTGGCTCTTCTCTTCCAAAAGGTAATTAGGTATTTATTTCATAATAATTAACCATAATGTGTTATTACTTTCTAGCTCGTTTCTGTACATATACACACACACACACATCAAGGGAGTCTTTTAATGGGGGGGGGGGGGACGCGACGCGACGCATTACGTCTACATATGTATTGGTGAATGAAAGATTTGACGAAGAGGCAATTACCTTTATGACGGAAGTAATTATTATCAAGCTCTGTCATAAAAAAAGACAAAATAATATAAGTTTAGTTGATTATTATGTTTTGTAGTTACAATAAAATAATTGTAATAATAATAATAATAATAATAATGATACATGAGAGAGAAGAGTGTCTCAATACACAACGTTCCCTTCATTTCACTTTAAAAATTGGCGTCAACTTGAGCCGATTCTTACACTCTTGTCACATTCATAAATGGTTTTTGCCTTTGTTTTTATTGCAGCAATGTCTTTTCTGCTGGAAAGTGAAATATAAAAATAAATACACTAGATGTAAAACTCCAAATCTCTCTTGTCATTTTGTCCATGGTATGATACTTAAAAATAGAACAAAAGGGCTTCTTTTTTTTAGTTGTGATGAGACTTTCTTTCAAGATCGATTTGCATCTCCACAACTTCAAGAATTGGTTTCAAGACCAAAATCAATAAAAAAAGATATTACTATTGATCCTTCAAAGTCTTGGCATTGGGTTAGGTAGTCCATGTACGTTCAAGGGTTGACATGAGCCACTCTTTCATTAAAATTATATCACAAAATTCATCTTTTTCTTTATTGATTCAAGTCAAAAAACAAAACGGTAGTATTTTGATGAAAATGTGTAATGGGAAGAAAAAAAGTTGAATGTATTGTATTTAGCGTTATTTTAATACATCTTATACATAAAATAATTTTAAACAAATATTATAGCACAAGAATGGGACACTCTAAAGTACATAATGCAAAAGTAATTAATTGAAATTAAAATGTACCAAATAATTTTTCTTCACCTCACACAACTCACCCCCCCCCCCCATCTACAGTTAATAACATTAGCAAATATGTATAATCAGCATTTTAAATTCATAAAATGTATCCATCAGAGATCATTTAAAATGGCTGGCTCGATAAGGATCAGCTATTATTAAACCGGTAGGCTTAAGAGCTTCTTCTATCTATTTATATCATAGTTAATTTTGACTGGTTGACATTGATGCATTGTACAAGGTAGATACATAACGTGTAGTTCTGGGCTATGATGAATCTATATACCGTTGTGAATCATACAGAGTGAAAAAATTGACAAATTTCTGCATTTAAAAAGGTATTTTAAAAAAAAGGTACAAAGTTAGCTATTGATTAATAAAAAAGATCAAAATTATTTTAACCCTGTGAAAGTTGAGCCAGGCCGCCACTGGTTGATTATTTTTACAAATTTTTCCCATGTACATACGCAAATGCCCTAATTTAATTTGACAGGGTAATTGATCCATTGGCTGTAATATATTAGAAAGTTGGCTAATTACATCAATAATTGTAATAATAACACACTCCAGGTTCGTGCTGAGGGATATTCACTTTTATGAGTTTATACTTTTTCTTTTCTTTTTTTTCCAAATATTTTCGTTCTTTTTATTATTTTTATTTTTTTAATTATAAACTGAGAAGTTAAATTAACTTGAGTAATTATAGCTTCCATGACCATAGTAATATATGGCCTTTCCCTATCTCTCACACAGAGTCTCTAACTACTTCTTCTAAGACATATGTCTTTATTTTCGCGAATAATTATGTTAATTTTTTAACTGAATTTACAGCTGTTCAAAATTATTATTTTTTTTATTTTTTGTACATAACATATTCCTTTCTCTTTCTTTTTTATTATCCCTATAACCAAGTTGTTTTTTTTGTTTTTGTTTTTTCATTTTGGTGATGAGCATAGCTCACAAGTCACGATTGAACCTCATCTTGATAAGTTGGAAATATACCTCCATATACATAGGTATATTGGAATAATACATACATAGCAAGTTATCATTAAACCTCTTTTGATTCTTTTTCCCTTTTCACAGATAAGAACGACATTGAAACTCTATAATATGATCATCCTCTCGGATTACTCCTCCCAACCATAAATCCAGAGTTTAGAATCATACACAGATGAAAATAAAATATATAAAAGAAAAACCAGAGAGAAACCGTCTGCAATAATATATAGTGTATTTTCAAATATACAAAATAATAATTTGTCAATGTTATCTTCCTTTTTTTAACAAAAAAGGGGAGGCAAATAAGAAAGGTTTTGTGATAAGAATCAGACTCTTATAATTCTTCCGTTTCTTTTATAAATGTAACCCCCTCCCCTTATGTTTTGTCTATTGGATGATACAAACTGAAAAACTGAAACTGAAAATATGCTCATTTTGGCTTATTAAAGAGAGGGAAAATGGCCCCTTTATATATGTATAATACACATATATACCATGACATGAGTTCTCTTGTTACATATAGCTATATATGTACATATATGTAGTTATTTTCTTGGCAAACGAGTTTTTATAATGAAGAGATTCTTTAAGGAGATATGCACATTTCTATATAAATATATACATGTGTATGTGTTTAAGATACATGACTCTGGTCGTTGATTTGGTTGTTGGCTTCTTTTTCATCATCATCACTCGAGGTACAATGGAGGATATCATATCATATATATATACATGAATCGGACAACTCATAAATTTATGCAATAGCAACAATATACCTACATTTGTAGGCAGATAATTGCTCTTCTTGCAAAAAAAAAAAAAAAAAAAAATGTTTGTTATTTTGGATAAAGTTGCCTCCTTGTGGGCGTTATTATTATTGATTTATAACCAGATAATTGTACGGTGAGTGAGAGAGAGAGAAAAAAAATAGATAGAAAACTTGATTATATTTCCTCTTGGGCGAATTTTCCCATCGACTCTGCTATTAAAAAAAATGTGATTAAGCCCATAATGTTAAGGGAATGCATGAGAGGCTTATGAAGATAGGTATGTACCCATGTATTAATGTAGGTATGAGATTCTAATGGGTGAAATTATAAGTCGTATAAAAATGAATTACAGAGAGTGTACTTATAAAAGTATATAACACTTTATTTAATTTTTTCAAAAAAATTACTAATATTAATTTGTCAATCAATGATATTTGTTCAAATTTTGTATTATTAGTAACAGTGTGTTTTTCTATTGACAAAGTAGAATACAAGTAATATATTGAAACTTGGGGGTTATTTTTTGCAAATAAACTATCTGGAGTATTCTATCCATGGAGATTAATAAAGACTTAATGGAGGTCAAATACGTCTCTTAGAATAATTATAATTACGTAGGTCAACAAATTTGAAACGTCAAAAACCTAGGGGGTATATGTATAATATAATATATATATATCTGCACACTGTTTTAAAATCTATAAAAAAATTCGAGAGTCAGACGGTTTTCAAAAAATAAGACCCTACTTTTTGGGCTCATTTGGTTCATTTTCCAACTTCAACTTCAATTTAAGCCTAAAAGGATACTCATTTTGTGCCCAAAAGTCAGCCAAATCGTTTGTACTTAAATAAATCCTTGAATAATACACGAAATGGATTAATAAGGAATGCATTAAAGAGCTGAGACCCACAGCCTTTAAATAAAATGTCAAGCGCCCGATAAAAATCCTTAACTAATAAGTCTTTAATTTCTAGCGAATTTTTGCTCGAAATTAAATGAAAATTTACTCATTTAGATGGGTGATTTCTTCTGAATAATTTTTATTATACTTATACCCCTTTGGATTTTTGACTGTTGACCAGTGTTATTAATTAGGATTGAATGTAATTTGTATAGCGAGTATGTAGGATTGGGTCTTCCTGTGTTTAGTTTGAATAAAGGAGGATGTCTTGAGTTGCTCATAGCGAGTCCACAAAGGACGACCCATTTCATCATAGAGGTCACGGATTCCAGAATCAATCAGCAAACATGTTTACAATTCCATTTTTTATGAGTCTGAGTCAAGTTAAGAGTATTTTCACATGTAATCGGGGGTCACGTTTGAAGTCCCTCTTTAATTAGACTGACTAGAGAGTGTGTCTCCAGTTCGGATTTAGTATGTGGTGTGATTAGATTTCCAGACCAGGGAGGGGGATCATTATCTATTCAGGTCCTATGTATACAAGACTCTTGAAGTTCAAACTCTCACCTCCAAGTTTGTCCAAGTCTTTAAGTAAATGAATAAATACTAAGAAAATTACAAGGGAGTTTCAGGCTATAATTTTTTGAAATATTACCATATACGTATACACTCACTTAGATATTTCGTCAATCTTTAGACATAATTAACACAACTTATGTATTTTATCCAAGGTGCTAATGTATATATCAATTAGACGGAAGCTTCAATTCAAGTTTTGATTATATTCTGTCATCTATACAGTCGTTGCAGAAGCTTGGGTAGACAAACATATCTACTCATTTATATGTTGAGAGTAGCATTATTTTTTCTAAATGATATATATTATTAGGAAGTCCGTCTGATGGAAAAAAAATCTTGAATTTGAAGATGTCTTTATGACTCTTTCAAACAATAAATATGTCTACACAAAATGATATTTCCAATAAGTTCCGTTCCTTGTTTTATGTCACTGGGTTCCTTAACTAAAATTTTAAGAGGTCCATCAATTTTGGATTCTATTCTATTGTACATATAATTACACGTCGTTATTGCACTAACATAAAGATATACACTGTACTTTGTTGTTAGCTGTCGATTTCAGTGTTCTGAACATTAACTTGTTAAATTTGAATTAGCTCTTATGAAGAACTGTGAACTATTATAATTTACTATTAAATGAAGAAATTTTCCTTAGTTTGGAAGAATTGGCTATCCATGTACCAACTGATTTTGGGTCTTTTTTCTGTTTCTTTTTTTAAGGAAAGGTTAGAAGAGATAATAATGGAGATAAGGTTGGAATACAAGAAACTTTGAATCAAAAATACATGTGTTCATAAATAGACTCACATACCAAGATGTGGCGGTAAGAACTGCAGTCCTCCCCAATGGATGACCCCTGTCTTATGACGTCACATATTTTGAGCCAAATGTGTCTAACTTTAGAAATAGTATGTGCAGCGACGAGAAAACAAAGTGGATCATAAGTGGAGGAGATTTGACCTCATTTTTGGGCCTCAGACTTCTTTCCCTTGTTTTCGTTTCACACATTTAACTTCGTATTATAATATGTATGTATACATAAAGTATGTATATTTTGCTTCCCTCATTTGAAAGGATTAAAGACTTATTAATATTTACACAAAATGCCCATAAATTTCATCTTTAACTTGCACTATTCCAACAACGCTTATTCTTGGAAGAAGAGAGAGAGGGAGAGAGAGAGAAGACGAAGAAGTTTCTCTCTTCTTCTTCTTCTTCTTTTTCCTCTTCCCCTTTATTCCTACATAACAATAATTAATATTTATGAAGATTTAAATAAAGGAGTTAGAAATTTAATTACTAACTGAGATTACAGCCCCATATTTATTATTATATTATTTTTTCTGTTTCTAAGCTTATTCTAGCTGCTGACTGCGAGAGAACGATAAGTACATATGTGTATGTATAGTACTGAGGGTATAGTACGGTTAACTTACCATAAATAATTATTTTCTGTCAAATTTATTTTTTCCTCTCTTATACATATAAAAATTTTACTTCTCCCTTTTAATTAGATATTTTTTTCAATTTTTTTTTTTTTTTTGACAGAATTTACATGAACATACCTTGTAGTAAAAATATGTACTTTATTTTACAAAATAATCAAAAAAATGAGCAATGCCTTTGTTGACATTAAATATTTATAATTTATATAGTACATCATGACTCGATTAGAAATTTTTAATTGCAATATAAAAATATGTAATAGCTTATGTTATTTGTGCAAAGGAAAAATGATACTACAGTTTTTTTTTGCTTTTGTTTTTTACAATAGCATAGGATTTCCTCTTACTTTAGGAGGAGGAAGTAACTACAAAGTATGAAAATATTTATTTAACATTGTACATGATACATATATATTCATAAAGTGAAATCCAATTGCACTTAACAAAAAATAATAATAATTTATAAATTGTAAAATTGAGTTATGAGACATTCGAAAAAAGTTAACATGGCTTTATATCACTAATATATAAGTTTACACAGTAATTGTCTTGTAAACGTTTATTGTTCTCTCATCAGTGATTTGAAAGTTAATAAGTTGACTTTTTCTTGCTCAACTGCGAAGAATTATCTACTATAAAGTCCTTTCACTGACATCTGCATATATTTCCGTTATATAAAATGGTCAAATTTTCAATAGCTCTTAAGCAAACATAATAATCTAAGTAATGGCTATAAAAATGAAGACAAAACATCTGAATTCCAAAGAAAATCAAATTTGATTACTCGTAGTTGGGAAAAATTCATATGAAATGGTTGGATTTGTATAGTTTTGTTTGTTTTGGATGGATTAGGGACGAGCAAAGTAAGATAATCTTTGAAAAAGTAGCTAATTTATTGGCTACACTATGCGTACAATATATAATGATGTATTAATATATTTTTAATACATACCATTAGTGTCTGCTATATATTTTATAAAGGGAGATATATATATATATAAATTTTGATAGGCTGTAAACGTTTAAGTACTTGTATATTTCGGTCCCTCTATTGTGACATCATTTAAATCCATGGCAGCAACTTTTAATTTTCCTCCTTCTCAGAGAAACAAGTTTGTATTTCTATATGGTGTGTGTGTATTTGAGTGTTTTAGCCAACTTCTTCAATGATGACGTTACTTGTAAACGCTGCATTCAATGACAAATAATTTTACAGTTGAGAAGAATTAGCTAACTATGTACCAACCTATTTTGGGCCTTTTTTCTGGTTGTTTTTTTTTTCCCCGGAAGAAAGGTTGTGAGACCCAACAAAGATAACTCCTGTCAAAAGATATCTAAGTTAAAAAGGTGAGCTAGGGCTCACCGTTTAATGAACATCAAAATTGAGCTTGAAACAATTTTTAAAATGTATATATATTATGTTTCCGTGAAATGTATTTTGAACGAAAAATAGGGAGGAGAAAGAAAGGAGAAAAAATAAATGTACTGCGCATAACGCAGATTCTTTTCTCCTTTTTTATTTCATTTGATAAAATAAATTCAGCTTTAGTTACAACAAAATGTTGAAGAAAGTTTATTTCTCCTTCTTTTAGGACGTTCAACAAACATTCTAAAGAGTTTGAGTTTAAACACATTGTGTAGATTGTTTGTTCAACTAAAAAAAGGTATAAAATAACAAACCTTGTATCTCAATGTATTTGAAGGATAATCAAAGAAGAAGATTAAAAAATTATCAATTTTCTGAGATTTGAAGGTGTTGAACGCCCTCTAAATGTTAAAATTTTTAACTTTTTCAAATAATTATATTAATCTATACGACAAATATTTTACTATTCACTACATATGGATTGGTAGGAATGTAAAAAATATGCAAATGGGGTGTGTAGAATACAAAAAAAGAGAAAATCAACTTGGTAACTCTGACAATATAATGAATGCTAAGAGGAAAGCAACTTGAGCTGTCATGATGTTTTACTGAGCTACAAGCTGCTATTCTCCATTATATATGTATACAAATGAAGACATCAATATGTAATAATAGCATTATGTATGTTTACCATAGATGAGAGGCAGAAAATTAAGTGAAATTAATGTCAGGAAATTATATATTTTTAACTAATAATAATTATACGAGGACTTGAGACCTTTTTTGTTTACATTTTATTTGCTTTATTAACCTTAATGCATGTACTCCTTCATGTGAGATCTTTACTATCAGGTAGATGTTCTCCCCTCAGCAATAGAGGAAAAATGATAACAACTTTGGAAAATAAAAAGTACTGTTCGAAGAGCCAACTCCACAAAATCTCGCACGCGGCATTTTGCATGTTTTTTACATTCCTATGGATTGGCACACTCATAGATATTTTACTATCACAACGGGCTTTTTTGGATAACAAAAGCACTTTGTATTCTCCCTTCAGCTGTTTTTCATCAGTTGACTCTTCTGATTTAAAGCAGCTGACTCTACGTGGCATGAACTCAAAAAAGGTATTATCACTATTTATGTTTTTGATATATAAAAAGTATATTAAATCAAGAATTGCGCGCCCTTTTTTGAATTTATGAATATTATACAAGAACTAAGGATTGATATATTTGTTGAATGCATAGTATATCTAAATACTAACATTGCTCAATATTGAAAAGTTGGCAACTAGGAAAATACAGAAGGGTTGCTACCATATGTTTTTCCAAATTTTTCCTTTCCCTCTTGACAGTCGAGGTTGCGAGCGCACTGAAAAGCTCGTCGTGTATGCGTATCGGGAATTAAAAAATCTTTATTTAATCATCAAAATTCATTTTTTCCCTCTCGAAGTTGAAAAATGCACTTGTGACAACGTGGTTTTTTTTTCAAATTTCAAAACAGTTATCTTATTTGCTTTAAGTCAAGAATTACAGAATAATAACTGTTGAACTCGGATGATCGTTTTCTTGAGTAATAGGTTATTTATTTCTAGAAATATATCAAGGATTCTCAAATTTTAAAAAGAATAGAGTTTGAAATATTTATTGAAACTTTCTTTGGTTTTCTCTAAAATGTATTTTAGTCATCATCTGTCAGGCATTTTAAAAAAACGACAAATTAGATTTGATCAATTGACAAAAGGACGCGTATCTCAAACATTAATGAACATTTTAAAGTGTAATTTGGCACAGATGTCAGTGACAGTAGCATTAACTTAAAAACAAAAACACTTATCCCTTTCAGAATCCCCATATAAATGAAATTCAAATTTCCCGGTAGTATTTTTTAGTAGTATAGTAGTACATTTAGTAGAATGAATATCATAAATACTTTAGCTATTCTTATCAAAACGTTTTTATTTGATTAATTAGATCATTCATCCTTGGATTTCTTTACTACTTTTTGCAGTGCACTAAAAAAGATTTACTATATAATATTATTTTTTCGTGCAAATGACGAAAGAATCATATGTTCAAGGTAACATTACATGACGATTAAATGACCTTATCGGGAAATCCAATTGATTGCCTATTTTTTGATTGGTTCCCTTTTATTATATCCATTTAATTACACGTAATAAAACCGTATATTATATGTATACCAATAGATCTGATTATATTAGAACAGTACATGGAAAAAATGAATATATATATATATATATATTTGGGATGATGATTATGTAATGTTCCATTGCCACATTCACTGGTAGGAACATTCTATGAATCTATCTTAGGAATCATGCTGAAGTGAAATAATAATTCTTATTATTTCACTTAATGGCGTTTAATCTTTATTATAAGAAATCCATTGTAAATACCAAAATTGGCAAGATTCTACATAATTAAGTAAGGAGGGTAACAACCAATTGCCGAGTTTGTGGGGGGCAGGCCTCTTACCATGGGATTTTTTGGGAATTTGGAGGAATTAAGGGAAATAACATGGAAATTAGCAATGTCCCCAAATTGTTTATTTTTCTTTGAAATCATCTGCATACAAATCAAATAACAATTTTTCCCTTTCCTACCCATTACAAATTATTAATTAATTAATTAATCTATTAATCTTTTTCGTCAGTCAGTCAGCTAGAAGGACTAAGGAGCAAAGGCTGACTTGACTCAAAATAAAACATAATTTATGTCAAGGTAGCTAGAGGCTAATTTTGAGGCCAAAATTGCGATTTTAGGTGAGATCAAATGACCTTGACGAAGTCATCTGATGTGAATAAACATTCTTGCAATTTTATTTCATATTTTATAAAAGCATTTAATTGACCAGTAATTACGTTCAATAATTCATTAATGCACATATAATTTTTGTATCTTGTTCCATCGATAGAAGTCATTTTCTTTTTTCTTTTTTTTACCAAATCCTCTTGTAACATCCATTCATAAATGGGGTAGGGAATAGTCATGCAACTTCTTCATTAATTTTATTTTTTTCAAATGCCCATGGTGACATGATGATAAATGAAAAATAAAGAATTTATGTTTGTTTTGGTATTTTTATATTTATTAATTCACAAATTCTATTTTGTCTGAAGTTCAAGTTCAGATAAATTCCCAAAATTTCAAGACTAAAGTTACCTTCAAAAGTTTACTGGCAATATTCGACTATTAACAGGAGATTTTTCACCCCTTCAAAACCTCAGTTACGACCGATACTTGAGTTGGAGTAAACTAACTTAAAACATTTCTGACCTTGACTTTTTAGACTTAGTAAACAAACAAATAAGTCCCAGAACGTGTTCTACCTCTTAGAAAAGCTGTAGCTGAAAAATCCATTTCAATTGGACAAGGATTCCTCCAATGAAATTGTAAGAAAGGCTGCCCTCTGCGCTCTAAATGCAGAAAGAGCAGTTCATTGTGTAATCGACGATGCCACAGGAGCCTTTTTTGTAAAAATAAGTAGGCTAAATATTATTTGAATAAATATCTTTTATGAACTGTTTAATATTGAAATAAATACGTTACGTATACTTTAGTAATTTTCATTTTTAACAAAAATATAATATATATTGAAAGGCTTTAGTATCAGATTCTGTCAGTTTTTAGGTAATACACTGCTCTGTTTGTGAATGGTGGTGAAAAAAAAAAAAAATTTAACTTGCTTGATAATTCACACAATAGAAACCTCATTATCGTTGTTCAATATCGCTCTTTTTTTTAATTATGGTTAGTGACTAACTTTGAAGCAGCACTGTATAGAAATTTCTAGCTAAATCTGAAATACTTCGACGAGAAAGAGCCCGACTGGACTAAGTGTACATCGTTTATAGTTAGAAGCTATCAACACGACTCATAAGAATACGGAACTCAACGGAAAGAGTGTCTCAGTGGCACGTGTATGGTTGAGGCTTGTAGAATAATTGACAGTAATATTACATATTTGAATGAATCTGTGACTTCAAGATCCACAAGAAAATATAACATTCGCAAAAACATATTCAAGGATTAGTCAGTATATAAACAAAGATATCATTCATTGAGGCATATTCAAAAGAGCAAATGCACTTTTCTTTCTTTTGAAAGCTCTACAAATCCTTTTCAGCTCAACTAATCACCATTAATCAATTACTTCGTAGATGAAATCTATGTACGTCTAGAAGTAGGAGCAAGAAAAACATGTCTTTAGTGCATAGTAATAAATAAGATTGTATAATTAAACTTTTCACCGTGCGAGAATTCTCTTAGAAACTCAGGGTTTTGTAAGGCTCTTCTTAGCGACTGAGGATTTGGAGGGCTCTTCTCTGAGAGCATCATTTCTTTATTGGCTCTTCATAAGGCTATTATGAAATTATAATAAATAATAGCTACAAGCAGCCATACTGTTCTTCTATTAAGAAGATTAGGAAAATAAGAAACAAATTCAAGTTTCTAGGGAAAATATATATTTTATAATAGTTCCGATATAACTGTGAATAAAATTCACAGTGGTCAGTATCCAGGATTTTAAGTTCATTCACCTACACCTTATTATTATTTATTCATTTTTTATGCACTAACAACTTCCACGTTGTGTGATGTTTCCCCCTTAAGAATTGAGAAATAATCATAATAGCGAAGCAAAATAAAAACCCGTTCAAACTAACCAATTTCAAAAAACAAGACAAAGCTCTGTATATAAGGACAAATATCTTTAACAATATGGAACATTCACATTATATCCAGAACTGTAGACTCAAATTCACAATTCGAGCTAAAATTGCTGTTAGGCATTTTGCGTAAAATCAGAAATAAGACTCTGCGTGAAAAATTAAATTAAAAACTCTAAATATTGTTGATTGTCTGACTCATTAGTAATATCAAAAGATTAGGTTTTTTGGATCATCTTCTTGTTCAATACTTTTCCATATTCTATAAGATCAAATTTCGAATACATACAGTTAATAAAGTTAATCAAAAAATAATGTAAGTAGTAACTGTTTTATAATATTAAAAACAATTTCAATCTACGATATTTAAATATTTATTTATTAGACTACTGTGTGCCAATGTTGATACTTAAATTGAATAAAATACTTCATTCCCATATCAATAATATGTTATAGTATATACTTTGTTTTAAAAAGCGATTTACCTATATTTTCGTCCAACAGTCGAGACTGCCTCGCTTCATATCTGGCACATAAATAATATGTAGAACTGAATGAAAGGCAAATATATTCACAACTTGTTTAATTTATAAAGTTATAGTTTCCCCCAAACTGTGCTGCCCATCATAAATGCTATGCAGCTCAAATAACCTGGGATGAGTATAGACATGTACGTTTATACTAGTGCTGTACTCAATGTCAGACTACCCGAAATCAATTCTAGACTATGAAAAATCAAAACCAAGACAATGGAAAGGGACAAGAGCTTAAATAAAATAAGCTTTAAGTGATTTTAATATTCTGAACACTTGACTACAATTTCCCATGTCTCACTCCTCCTTGAAATCACTATTGGGGAGTGAGGATTACAAAAACTAAAGAAATCGCAGTTTGACAGCTTTTATGAAGAGGGGCATGTCTCCCTCCTGAGACTTTTGCCAATATTCCAGTCATGATAAATCAAAGAAACTTAATAAACATATTGCTTCAACAAAAATATTTTTTTTATTACTGTTATTGGCCTATCCAATTTCAAAACGACGCGCGGGTCTTGCACCACGATCAAAACATTGAAGTGTTGAGATCCAAACTAGATCAGTCTTCATAAATCGGGGTTCGTAAGCAAGACTAATCCCAAAATCATCATCCCTATTTCATTCAGGAGTGACGTAATTTGGGTATTAAGAAACTAAATTGTAGCTTTGTAGCTTTTTGGAGATTTTTTTTAATATGAAAGAAATCAAAAGTAAATCAACTATTTATCAATGATGGATCTGAAAAATGTTTCAAAAAACAGTCATATAAACACAATTTTTCCCTAAACTGAAAAAATCATTCCAATAGAGCGTTTTTATTTTACATCATCTTTGTGGAAGTCAGCCATCCATCGGACATAAACAGTCCTATTTTATAAGAATTTCTTCTTCAAAATTTAGAGAAATTGTAAATTACTACCTTATACGTTTGAATATCAAAATGACAAAAACTTTATCATCCATCGAAAATATCTCCCTCTTTATCAATTATACATCGGATTCTGCATGTATATCAAAAATATGATTCATCATTAAATTTACAAAGTGTAAACCAATAAATTATTTATTACTTTTGTAAAAATCCGATATTTTTCTCCTTTTCTCCTACTTTTCTGGTCCCGAATCCATCCAGAACGAAAATAACTAAAAAAATCTAGTTGTTTGATTGGAATTTTCAGTACTCATTAGTGTGTTTAGTCCTTTTCCTTGTTAAAGCCACTAGAATACAAAGTTTTCTTATTTTTTTTTTGAAAATTTGTCGACTTTATTTAACAACATGGCGTCACCTTCAGTTTATTATGCAATCTGTGACGTCAATGAAAAGGATCTATAAGTAACCATATACATATAGGTGTATATATATATTTATAGATAGATAGGAAAATAAAGTCATCAATTACCGTAAATGATTAGCCCTTTTCATGAAAAGTACCTTGGATTTTTCTTCATTACATGCTGTTTGCTTATCTAATTTTTATTAATTCATTTGACAAAGGGCCTTTTTGTTTCTTGAAAAACGGGTTTTATTTTACAGGAACTATTGCAAAATAGTATATATTTATAGATATAACATATACATATAAAAAATATCAACTCTAAATTCTCACATGATGCAAATGCAACTCCTCATCAAAAAGGTAGGTTGATATAACTACATACTTACATTGAAACGCCTAAAAGAAAATGATAAGATCTATCCATGCCCAAATAATAATTATAATGACAATACGCATTCGCCAATCTTCGTTAAATTATCAAAGTCGTAGGTGAAGAAAACCTATTTTTGTAACATATTTTATACTTAAAATACACGTTTTTCTATAGATTGACAAATTGTTAAATGATATCATGTTTCAACTTTGTCTCATTGATGAAAGTTTCTTGAGGGAGTAGGTTGACCATCCTTCAGCCACAACTGGAATAGAAAAAGAGTGGATAATTTAATAGGATGGGGTCAGACACTTACAAAGTTTTATTCTACCCATTAATACATATAATTATATTATATTACATTATCAGAGAATATTATTGTACGACTTTATCTGGTATTGTATTTTTGCAAAAATTAAAAAGAACCAGAATCAATTGGTAGTAATTAGCCGATTCTTCCCAACCGTGGAATTACCCTTCATTTAAATCAAGGACCTTTAGGAGTCCTAGATTTAACTATAACTTTAAAAAATTCTTCACAACTTAGCAAGAGTTAATTTGAGTTTAACCAATCAAAGACATAAGGGGAAGAAAAGTAGAAAAATTGATAGCAATGTAAATTTACTGTGTAAATTTGTAAGTTTGAGTGGGATAACGGTGTGCCACAATAGTACAATGATACCTTTTAAGCATCAACTACTCCCAAGTATTATTTTTTTTTGTCAGGAGTCGATTTTCTACTTCTCTTGCCCTTAAAAGTGCTTTGAACGTTAATTGGTTTAACTCGAACCAGCTGTTTTTAAGCTGAGAGCACAGGTAGAGGGATCTACTTGTCTAGATACAAAACACTAATTAATTACCCTAGTACCATAACTTATAGTCTTTAAGTATAAAGTTAAAATAATACATTATATGAAATAATGCTACTTACCTACAATTAATTAATTGGTTAATTAACACATTATTATCAACTTACCCTTTTTATCTACGATATGTCTTAAAGGACGAGTTTCAATATGTCCTCCAGAACTTATTCTTCGTGGTGCATCCATTTCTCGCTCATAGTCCCCACTAGAGATAATACTCTCAAGTTTTCTTTTTCTTGGTATATCTGTCATGGATAAAACGGGCTTTCTTGTTGGCCCTGAGGGGCTTTGTTCTGTAGAGTGTAAAGGAGACTTGAAAAAGGAAGGAGCATCGTCATTGTTTATCGAAGAGATTATCCTTGGACGATATGACTCTGGTATATCATTTTCCCGAAGGATTTCTATGGTGACATAACAGTAAGAGTACACAATTATTTATTATCTATTTTTAAATGACAGAGCCATTGATTAGACTCGGACAAAGTCCGAGATGATGAAAATATATACTGAAAGGTACGAAAATTGTAGTTATTTAAGTACAACAAAAATAATGAATAGCGAACCAATGATATCTTACCATTTATTAAGTTTAAGGTTTCTTCACAATATGCATTTTTACTCATGTTTTATTTTTTTTCTTCTTTATATTATTTTAAGAAGTTGAAGATGTTCAAACATAATCCAGTATGAAATAGTGAAGTCCTTTGTTTGGTCAATAAGGTAATAAGTGTATAGTTTATACACAACACTTTTCTCAGGTAACGATTTAACAAATTACTCATGGGGTTTAACTCCTAGACATAGGATGTATGTACATATTCAAGTTAATATAAAATTTAAACATTTTATTTGTTCATTTTAACCTCCATAATTATATAGAATAAAGGGGATTAGAGGTAATTACATAATATTTATCAAAAAAATAAACTAATAATGACGAAATAATTTATACTCATAATCAAATAAAATCTTACTAGATCTACAAAAGTAGGATTTAATATGAATATATATTCATATTTTTTTACTATTTAAATGTAAAAATAAGACTTAGAAATAAATTCGAGGCTTTGTAGTTTATCTCTAGAAAAAGTTCCGTTCTTTTTTTTACTCTAAATAATAAGTTGTTGCTATTTTAAAACTGGAATAAATCAATATTCATTTTGAGATTCTTCTTATATATCATTTGAGGATTAGGCATTGTTTTTATTTAATTATTGCTGTAAAGATTAAATATTATAATTACTGGGTATTTTAAGTGTATTATAAAATTATCATAATCAGCAGAGTATTATAACTTTATTAGCCATAGATCTGAATTATGTTAAAAACTTATAAACTGTAAATAGCATTGCAAGAATGCAATGAAAGATCCTCAGTAAACTTCTTCTTTTTTAAATTCAATTCATCGTTAATTGATGGTTGTCTTCGTTTAAATTGAGAAATGAGGATTTTAGTTTCACGTGACCATCTTAGAAGATGATAAAAATTGCTTCACCCAGCAACGTGAGTTTGAATAGTTATTAAATTTTGCCCAACAAAAAGTTAAATTATATCCAATCTAAAACGATTCAGCTTTAATGATAAAGTTTCAGTCCTAAGAATGTGTCTTCTTAAACTGAACCAAAAATATCGAGACTGACCAACTACTCAATTATAGTGCTATAATAACCTATATAGGTACATTTATAGTATATTTTCTTCATTATTCTACAAAATAATCAAAATTGTAGATAATAGAAGTTTATATTTGAAGACTGCAACATATTTGAAGAAATCCTGATAGGATCAAATAAAGCGTCGGGGAAAGGATATAGGGCGACAACAAATTTGGTATCCCACATTATTTTTTAAATATTGTGTGCAACACCCTTAATATATATAAATATGCAAGAAGTAAGTGTCTAAACATTGACTCAAAATTTAAATAGTATTGATTTTCAGCCAGCCATCATTAGACATTGAGCCAAAATAGATTTTATGTGATATACATTTTGCTAATCTAAAAACAAGCGCACGAACTTAGAATTATCAGAATATTTTTTGATTCACAGTAACCTAATTAAAAAAAAACTCATTCACTGTAATAAAAAAACAAGACATATATTTAAATAAATTAAATGTCATTAAATGGTAAAAATCAACAAGAACGTATGAATATTGTCAAATTCTTATTATTCAGAACGAATCAAAACTACAAATTCAGCACTACACGTAAAATTATACATATAAAAAGTAAGTTGAACTACATCTTAGAATCCATTGCTAGACTTGCATTGACGAAGGGCCTCATTAAATCCCTCACACAATGTGATGTCAGACTGACCCTGAGCACATTGGATAAATTGCTTGATTTCCCAGGCACAAGGACCCGTTGGCTCATTAGGTTGAGCTTGAAACTGTTGATAGGATTGCTGTGCTGGTACTGGTGGAGGAGCACTAGCTGCTTGAGGCTCAGAGCTACTCCCAGATCCAGAGAAGGCCCCAGTAATAGCACTACCAGCAACATGACCAATAGTGGAACCCACGGCAACACCTCCAGCTGTAGCAGCCATCTATAAAAAAAAATCAAATACAGTAAGAATGTTTAATGGAACATACTTTTGGTTATATAGCTAGATTTGTGTCTAATAATGCTTTTTTGTCTCTTTAACAATTTACTTGCATTTCATCACCTTTAGGTGTTATATAACTGATATTATTAGGTAAAAGTAACTTTATAACGTATAAATGTGTATAATATATATATATATACATATTAAATAGAACCATTTGCTCCAATCAACTCTTGATAACAATTATTAAGAGAGATAAATATAAATCTGTGAGTATATTTAAAGTTTTCATTGTATGTCCCAAACTAATTAATGTTGCATCTCATACTTTAAAAAAATGCTTTCTTCTCAAAACGTGTACCGTTATATAACACTGCAAATATTATACAAACTAGAAAATAAATGAGGCCCACCGGCTCTCCATTGGTGAAAAGGGCTATATTACATAAACATAATATATAAAAGACTTCATGAGTTTCTAAGCACCATTGTAATCCAATCAATCAAACCTAGGGATGTTAGCGGTGGTATGACTGAAAATCCAGAGTCTATCCTCTAGAATAATTATGGGCCCCAGGATTTAACAATGAAATTGCTAGATGGTTGAATCTTAATAGCCTGGTGCCCCGCAGTCGTAGCCCTTGATGACACTGGACAGCGATAAATCATTTACCAAAGAGACAGAAAAGAAAATCACCTGCTTAAACATTGAGGGTTGCTGAGGTTGAGCCGCCATAGGAGCACTCATAGGAGCAGATGCTGGAGCAGCCATCGGCACATTCCTTGATGGTGGAGGGGGAGCAGCAGCTCTTGGAGGTGAAGGAGCAGAAGCTCTTGGAGGAGAAGCAGCACGTCCACGGCGAGGCATTACGAACGAATATTAAAAGTAAACTGTGAAGAATGAATCAAATTGATAAATAGGCTAACCAATATGGCGTAATGCGTTTTTATAAGAAACTGCTGAGACTTCGAGTAAGTTCTTCTTTTTTTCCCTTTCTTCTTTTTCCCTTTTAATTTCCTTTCAGAGCGCAAGGTTGCCAACTGTGCTGACGTTTTATGTATACATAATGACAAGAATTACTTAACTATTATTATAATAGTATAGAAGTAGCTCATTCATTATTTCTGTTCAAATTTGAATGTCACTAAGCATGATTTCCCAGTGCTTTGTTATGTTTCTTTACAACAACAAATGTTTTTACTAGCATGGAGGCTTGAAGTTGGTCACTCTGACAATAATTGCAAAATATAATATATTCTGTAATCCGTATAATATTGTGTGATATATTTAAATACACTGATTGTTTTTATAATACACTTTTATTAATATTTTTTTATTCCAAAATGGCGTTTGTACTTTTAAGTAAAACTGTAGGAAATAACGCGATCTTATCATTGAGCAGACTTTATCTTGTTGACATTGATCTCATAACACAATTATACTTTTAAATTGTAATACTTTGTATTACAAAACAAAGAGCACGAAATATTCCCATTCAACATCACCGTGACACTTCAAAAAAAAAAGAAATAGTGCAACAAAGGAAGAAGTAGATTAGAAAACGTAGTTACATGAATTTAAGTGAAAAAAAACAAAAACCATGATTTGAATTTTGAAGAAAATTAATTTAAAAATTATAATGAGATTTTAGTAATGCTGACAATAATAGAGTTTGAATCAATTCATTCATTCATCAGTTAGTATGTAAGAGAAGAAAACAATAAATGAAAGCCATTATCCAATCAGGAAATGCTGGGATACCCCTTCAAGGACAAAATCGTTTTCTTTTACAATTTTCCTTAATAGCCTCATGTGAAATCCTTGACCGTATAATATTTTTCCATTATTTTATTTTCCTGAGAAACGTCCTCATTATCCTGTAACTTTTTATTTATTTTTTTTTTTTTTTTTTTTTTTGGGGGGGGGGGCATTTACAAATACTAAATCTGGAAGTCATCAAATACTTTCATCATTTTTTTAATGCGTGGAGAAAGTTAAAATAAACTCAATATACCTACATTAAGGAATATTGAAATAGACATGTGTTACAAATGTGTATACCTATGTGTAGACATGTTAGCACCATTTGTTACGAAGGGTCTCTAAGTTAAACATTAAATAGTTACTGGATGTTCATTAAAAACTTAGCATTAAATAATTATGAATGTTAAGAAATAACAAGTCATATGTGCAACACCCTAAGACGGGGAAACGGACCCTACATATTTTGATTTCCAAAATGGAGAGCAATTTGTTTCGTCAGATTTTTTTTTTTACTTCAAAAGAATTTTTGAATATTATATAAAAGAAATTTCTATAGAAAATAGAACATTTTAATTAAATTTTAAATACTAGCCGGGCCAATCATTGGTATAAATAATTAAAATGCAACTTATAAATTTCTACTTTATATATATCAACATAGGCATTTGACTCAAAATCTTTTTTGAGGAACAGACGTTCATTATTTCTTCATGATTTTCTTAAGTCCTGCAATTAGGTAACTGTTTTTTATGAAGTTTCCTTTGATTGGAAAATGTACTCAGTTTTTGCTTTGTCTCTCACTTTAGTAAACAAGACTCTTTTTAGAATGACTCCGTCGATCAGTATCCCAACTTTTTGTCTTGGGCCCATAATTTCTACACTAAAATAATAGGGAATAATTAAAATTTAAAATCTATTCTGAGACTCAGGAATCTGTAATTCTAAATATTACCTAGAGAGAAGTTAATAGCCGTTTTTCCCCTCTTTTAGAGTGTGTATACCATGCCAAAAATTGTAAAAAGTTTTACAAATAGTTCTTTTATGCCTTTCAGCATAAAATACCCTAGTGCAGTAAAAAAATTACCCCAAAAACGAAACACTTTAGTTTACTTATAAATACATACAGGGATATTGATAAGTTTTAAAGGTTTCATAATTGGTGCTAATCTTTTTGGTGCTTAACTAATCAATTTGCAAACTGATTGGCTTAAACACAGTTCCAGTTCAATTTTGTTAATCTCAGGAATGGTTGAAATAAAAATTCCATTATGAGACAAATTGTTATGGCCTCCTACAAGTCCAGATCTGAACTCTATCGATTATATTGTATAAGGCTATCTAGAGTCAAAGATTAAGGCTCATTCAACCAGAATTAGGAATTTCTTTATCAGGTCATGTAAGAAGCATGGGAGGAACTTCCGAACAAGCACATCTGTACAGCATGCAGCTTCTTCCAAACTCGTATATCGAACGCAATGGCTAACAGCGGCAGTTATTTTTAATAAATTATTATTAATAAAAAATAAATTTAGAAATATAGTCTCTAACTCTTGATTTTACTATTTACTAAATTTAATTTTGACTTAAGAATTATCGTGTAACTTAAAACCTATGAATAACCCTGTATACTGGCCATAAATAAAGTTACTAAATATATTATGGTATTCCCAGTCTCAATTTATCTAGATCTAGAAGAATTACCAAATGTGTGTCTTGCAAACCCATAAAGAAATACCCTTAAGAAATGGCCTATGCTAATAAGGCTGCTCCTGTCTGCAACTAGTATAAAAACAATCTAGTGGGAATGAGCTTTAAATATTTGACAAAATAATTTAAAATATTATAATCAAATTATGTTGTATTTTTCATGTATTAATTAACTAATTGACCTTCATTCAATGTTACAACAAGATGAATATCAATGATTGCTCTACTTAATTGTAGAGGTAATTAAAAAATACTAATAATAATTGTGGTAGAAACTTCATTCTTACTCAAAGCCTGAGCAGTGAGGATAGGTTGTAGATATTCCCTATTTGAAACTTCCTTTCCTCACTCCATATATTTCACGCATTGCTGTAGGTCCTTCCTAAGCAATTTATGTAAGGGGTATATAAATGCTTATTCGGTCTCTCTTTGAGATTTTTTTTCTTTTTTGTCATCATCATTCGCTTTTCTATGCATATAGCTATAATAATTCTATCATCAGTAATTGTACCATTCGGTTTCCTACAAAATTGCATATTTGTCTACATGTATTTAAGTATACTGAGCAAACTATGGATATTTTATTTTTGCAAATCAAACAAATACTTTTAGTCTTCGTTGTAGTTTTTTGCCATTGCCTCTCCTATCATGATATTTTCCTAAAGAATCTCTTTTGTATTACGCTTTAAGTGAGTTTTTTGATGATTATGAAAGGAGTTTGATGGTCCAAACCTTTTTTTACATTTAATTTAACATGCAAAGAAATTCTACATTCCTTGAATCATAGTACTTATTATATGTACATATACAAATAGATATAAAGAGAACAAAATATGTCATAGAATGCTTGCTTCACTGGTTTTATGCATGTCTTGAGTAGTAGTAGGAGAAAAAAACCCTGTGAGATATTGTATTATTGTATCAGGGTATTTATTGAATGGGAAAAGCCTCTGTGTATGTAGTTAAAATATTAATTTAATGATTTGATCTATTCCAAGGTTGTGGTAAAATAATCACTTAATAAATCATTGGGACATAAAATATATGATTGCTCTAGCAACTTTTATAAAAACACATCACGTCATTTTCCGTACCTCCCTCCCTATATAAATAGGTAATAGGAAATGTTCATTACATAAAAAGAAATAATAATAATAATAATTAATTAGACAAAGATTAAGACAGTCATGTGAAATTTGGGGGAAATGATTCATATGATCCACGTCTGTAACCATGTATATATTTACATTACCAAAATTACACTTTACTTGATGAAATTGATCCCCTCTAGTTCATAGTTGTATTTAAATGTCATTCGGTTAGTATCTTTTTTAAATGTTAACTAATGAATCTATTTTTAAAAAAAGAAAAAGAGAGGTTGAACTTCCAGTGATATTTTTATAATAAAGACGAATTTTATCATTGTATCCATATCTCAACACTTCCCAAGCACTTAGTCCTTAAAAAGAAACTCCCATATATTTTTGGAGTTAGTTAATTGATACGATAGGAGACTTGACACGATACCCCCTCTCTCTATATATATATTAATTATTTTCCTAAGTGGTTCACCCTGTTGATAGGTAGTTTTCTATTGCATCTCCATGATACACAAAGAATAAATTTGATTTTTTGCAAATAAATACTCATTTTTGTCAGTTAGTAGAGGGAAATACACGAAACGAAGTAAGGAATTTGATTTTTGTTAGACCATTGAAGTGTCTCAGAAACCATTTATCGTAGGTAAAATCACATTAAAAGCACTTTAATTCTATGCAAATACATACTTTTATTAATCAATGAAGGGAGAGTTGATAGTTGGCTCATAGAGATGTACCGTTATCTACTGTTTAGCAGTAGCCCAACCAAATGGAATTTGAAGTAAATTCAGTGACTTAAGTAAATATCTCATAGGTAAATTTACAGTGTTGTTTTATTTCCATACACCGAGTACCAGGTAGCTACAAATTTGGAACGATTATATTTTTAGTAGGGAGTTTCTACCTATGGTTATTTTTTTTTTTTTTTTTGCTGTCTCTCTATGGCACAATTTGATATAGTGTATCAAAAAGGAATATATTTGAATATCATTTGTGTCCAAGGTTATGTTTTTGAATTTGCAACAATCGAAGAGAAAATTTGAGGCACTTGGGCAAGAAAAAGCAAAAAGTATATTTATTCACTCACCTTTTTCCCCCCTTTGTCAGATAGTAGAATCAATTTCAAGTTTTTTAGAATAGACTCAAATAATACCTATGTACAAAGTGTATAACACAATTGACATATTCTATTAATAAATATTTTATTTTTTTATTCATTAAAGCATGTAATTAATCAACAATTTAATAGGTTTCTTTTATAAAAAAATAAAAAATGAATTCGTTAACGAATGAAATAGAGATAAATTGACTACATATTATTATAACAATTTTTAATATAAAAATTCAACTTTAAAATAAAGTGATTGGTATATGAATGTAATATATATGTATTAAATATATCCTTTCTGATAATTTTCATAAAAAAATTATGTTTTTATTAATAATAATCGATTCAAAATGATATATATTCTAAAAAAATATATAAAAGAGTTAAGATTTTCATTGTCGTATTTTTTTTTTAATCATTAAGGATATGTATGATATATGTGTATACCCATTGATTTACTATGTAAAAGTTTGTTTGTTTGTTTTTTTTTAATTTTAGTTAGAGCACCTTGATTGTCATAATAATAGTATCATAATTCACGATATGAATTTATTTAAATGTTTTTTCGTCTAACCATGGTCTGAATATAGGCAGTGTCGTTGGATATTCCTGTTTCCCCTTTTTACGAAGTGTTCCATCCTCATTCCGTAGAGGATATGTGGCTAGCATGATGGGGAGTTGAAGCTTTATTGCTTTGTCTAGACTATTCGGTACAACAACAAACTGGAAGAAAAAGAAGTTAGAAATTAGAAATGAGGGAGATAAATTGGAACATGACGGCACTAAAAATTGTGATGTAAATAAAAAGAGAAAAGTATCATCACCCTGAATCAGTCAATGATCGGGAAAGGACAAATCAGAGACGTCTACTCAAGTCACACAAAAATCGTATTGAGTCGTATAAACAAGCACCATTTTGTAATTTCACTCCGGAATGGCTTGTATTAATTGACTTGAGAGGACTTGAGTCAAGTTAATCAAGTCATCGTTATCTGGAAAATTCCGACTCAAAGATTTTAAAATAAATACGTAATATCTTTTAGGACCCATATAATTAAGTATTTGTAGATCCCGTTACTGGGTCTTGATTTGAATACCTTGATGTGTTTTTATTCGGGATTTGAGGGAATTTTACTTATTGAATAACACTTAAAAGACATTTTTACATCCTGACACACCATGCTTAGTTAGATTTTCTTTTAAAACCATGAACTATCTTAAAATAAAAGTTACAATATGCTACAGATTTCCAACTTCTGTCTTAGATAATAGATACGAGCATGCTCAACCCATTTCTATACTCAGTCAAAAATTTATTAGCTAATTGTACTGCTATTTGAAAAACCTACTCTCAAATCCCATTTATGATACTTTAATCAAGGAAGAATGACATGATCTAGAAATGATGATTAATAATATTTTTAAAATATGCACATGAATTTATTTAAAAATCTTCAAGTCGAGTTTTCCTTTGCAACGAAATTTTCTGATTTGACTCGAGTCGAACTAGGTTGTCAAATGAGAACTGTGACTCAAGTACACAATACCTCTGGCATAAATACAAATTATGTACAGTATTGCCTAGGATTACGAGCAACATAGTCAAAGAAAAGACATACTATTTTTTTTGGAAACGATCGCTAACCAAGTGTCCCACAATCTGAGGTATTACTGTCTGCATATGTATTTTAATGATGCAAGTTATCTACGTCACTCAAAGTCCTTATATAGTTTGTCACCTTACTCTCAACAAGGTAAAAAACCTTCTTTTGTGTAATCTATCGCTGGATCAAGGAATGAAATGATTCCCGGAAATTCCTTTAGTAATTATTAATAAACATTAATAAAAAGTACGAAAAGTGACGTAATGATTAAAGTATGTTCATAGATACATACATAGAATTTGAGGCCTTAAATGGCCTATTACAAAATATTCCTTCTACCTACAAAACATCAAAAAAGTAAGAATAATTTCTATCATAAAAGTATAGTGTTATAAAATATTACGTATCACGATTTTTCATTCCTTTAAGGGTAAATTTAATAATTATGCAAGATCCAAAACACGTCATGTAAGTTGTATTTAATGTTTGTCATGATAAATCAGAATATATCAAAATATACTCGCATACAATATTTATGTAGGTACTTTCAAATAACTATCAATTATGATTCATGATGCAGTTTCTTTTATTTTATGACTGATTAAAGGAAAGTAAGTAATTTGTTAGATACTTATTTATACTCACACCTAATCATGATGGGACAAATGGTATTCATCTACAAGGAAAAAATAGGTAGTTTTGCTACATTAGTTCTATTTGTGTTTATTTATAGAAAAGAATTGATTAAAAATTTCAATTTTTCCAAAAAAGGGAAAAAATTGGTACAATATACGTTGTCATATTCTGGACTTAAAAAAATATTTTCCTCGCTCAATATCTTTTCAATAACATTAATTTATAATGAGCTACTATATTGTAAAATATCTAAAAGAGTAAATCATCACAAGTACGTCTTCATGTTGTAAGAACATTATTTTTTTAAAATAATGAACCCATTAAAAGTGTGTGTTTTTTTTAAAAAAAATTGTTTTCAAAATCTTCCTACTTAAGATTATAATCTTAACATAATATCCAATGAGAGCATCAGTAAGGGATTCCATTCTATAGAGCTCCAAACTTTCGAACATTTAGTTTAATTGACAATTTTGTTCTGGCTGATTAATCTTGCGTACGAGCGAATTTTCAGTTACACCATTGTAGGGGACAATGGCTCCTTGTCCCCCTTGTACCAGTGACTTTGGCCAGTGACTGATGATATGTATGTACATACATAAAAATGTGATATAATTATCTTTTACCTTTCAAACATGGACCCAAGGGGAAGAATAAGGCTCAATATAAGTTATGTTTTATTTATAAATGTTATTTCATACCTAAGTAAGTAATTATTAGGGGGTAAAGTAACAATTATAAATTTACTAGTCAACGGAGATGACACCACGAACTCATATTGCAAATCAGGAATAAATTAGTCATAAACTTTAAACAAACATAAACATCACATTGCTCTCATTTGAAACTAACTCTGTGGCAGGGAACTTGGTCTTCATGATACTGGGAGAGTCTTTTGGGCACATAGCTACCTACTGATGATTCTGTTGGTTGGGAGCCTGGTCTTAGAAAAAAGTCTTGTACATCAAGGTCATTACTACTCCTCCCATCTTCTGTCTACTTGATTTCCTTTAAATCCGTGCTCAATCACCATGAAATTAAGCCTGACGGCTGATGAATACAATATTTAAACAGCTGATTGTTCATTATCAATATTTTAAAAGTCGTTTATGGTCAGCTTTTGAAAACCGATCGGATTTTCTTGAACATCTAATTTGAAAGGCAAAACATGACATATCTGATAGAAGTCGCAGAGTCGGTCCATCTCAAATATTGTAGTACCCTCTATCAATTTCAATTTCACTTAGATCAGGGACTTTCACTTTGTCTTACAATGAGACCCACATTTTCCAATGGTAATATTCCTAGGACTCATTTGTATTGGCCTTCAAGTTTAGCTTAAAGTAAAGTTTTTCATTTAAAGATCGGCCCTGACATTTGAAGTTTTTATGTCTATCTCTATCACTCCATAACAAAATGTATTTATTGTGATTTTAAATAGTGAATGAATATTTCTTTTTGGTTTTTTTTTCTTCCTTAACTAAGGTTAAGATTATACATATTGATTTTTGATCAGCTCTCCGTGATCCACTTTTGAGTTGGAACCCACCAATTGAGAAGCACAGGTTTAAATTACATTTTGAGTGCCTTCCATGGTCATGGGTAGATACATATTAGGACGGACAAAATGCGCTAGAATTTTCTGTCAACTATTTTTAATGAAGACTAAATTAAAATATTTACTATTCTAATAAACAATTGGATATTTGCAGATAGCTGAGAAAGATTGATGATGAAGTCATTGGCTGGTATCCATCATGATGTTATTTATAGACAAAAATTGTTTCATAAGAAGACTTTGCACTCAGTTGAAACTTAAGACGAAAATCTGGGAGAGGGGACTCTTCAGAGTAGTTGTTCCCCCTAGATTAATAAAAAAAATACAAGAATGAAAATTGTCGATTTAAAAAACTGATATTCCCTAGGAGATTTCTTTAAAATGTACCCAATCTTTTTTGAATGGAGATGGCTTCTTTTCTTATTCTGCACCCGGGTGATTTTTTTCCTAAATTCATGAAATGATCCAGTTTTTCAAATAAAGATCCAAAATATTATTTACAAAAAAAAATCGAATGTATTCAAAACATTAACCCTCCCCTTAAAGCTGATTTGCCCAAGTGTCCTTTTTTTGAAAATCAAAATATGGGCACAATAATGGGACTCGTACATCCCTAGCTATATAATACATATAAAGGTACTATTTGACAAAAGACACACCTTTCTTTGTATATCCCAACCTTTCCTCCAAAAAGAGAAATAATTAATATGAGGTCTCAAATCAGTTGATTGTCAGACAATTCTTCCCAACTGTGGAATGATTCTTCATTTAATATTAAAAAACTGTTCACAGTTCTTAACAAGAGGTAATTCGAATTAAACCAATTAACATTTAGAACACATATAAAGGGCAAGAGAAGTAGCAAATTAATATCTGACAAGAAATACAAAGCAGCTGTTGACGTTTTAAAAATACCATAGTGTTGATAAAAAAAAATTACCTAATATTTACATACAAAACAACGTGATTGACTTCAAAGTCATCAAAAGTAAAGCCCATGACCCTAACGATGTATGAATCTTAAAATGACATAAGACCATCGGGGAAAAAATCCCTTTGAATATGAAATAAAATATCTCTGTGGATATATTGATAAATTTGATCATCAATCCAAAGGGAGGAATGATAACTGCAAAGTAAATTTAAGCCTCGCCATGAACATAGGTAGAGTCAATATAAAGTATACTTACAAAAACATCATATTGAATCCTAATTAAATGGCAGCCTCGAAGATTTGTCGGGGGTAAAGGAGGAACAAAGAGTTTTTCGTTATTCCACTCATCGTTTTGATGAGATTGAATTTTCCCTCGGGTGACAGAGGACAATTCCCGTGTCTCTGTTTCCATTCGTTTACTCTTTGTCATATATTGAATCGTCTTTGATAGAAGAGAAAGAAAAAAAAAAGGAAAAAATATATCATATTATTATGTTATAATAAATTGATTAATATATGAACAAAATAATGAATGTTCTTGAAATATGTGAAGGACGATAATGAATAGACATGGAATATTTTTTGTTTTGTTTTTGTTTCATTGACATAATAATACATATGTGGTACATATTATATGTAATTAATTACATGTTGGAACAATAAAAACAAAATTCATTAAAAGGCCTTAACCCTTTTTTAAATCATGATTCAATATATTATTATAAGGACATATCAAAAAAACAAAAAAAATGGTCACAAGAATGATGAAACTAAATATCCGTGACTTACCATGTCTAATCCTTCTTTTTAAAAGGATCCTTGAGGATCCATTATTTAACATCCCTTCATATAAGAGAACTCTCAACATTCTTAAATATAATCATACACACATAAAATATGAAATTACCTCAGTTAAAGATGCTCGCGTGGATTTAATACTGACTGAACTATCATTCTCAATCTTAGCCCATATTGAAATAGCCTCTCCAGGAACATATCCACCTCTATCTAATCGAACTCGGCACGTAACTGGACCTGAACTGCAGCATTTGACACCAATATTATGAATTATTTCACAATGAAAGGGTTGCTAAAAAAAATCATCCAATCAAAGAAAGAAATTATTAGATTATGTATAAATATCTATATTAAATATATATGTACTATCAAATACAAAAATAGACATTGTAAAAAATAAAACTACTTTAATAGAACTGTGATATTCTTAAATCAAATTGGTACATACAGTATATTAAACCCACAAATCTAAACCTACGCTCTGAATTCCTTTCTGTTGTTTTTTTTTTGTTTTTTTTTTTGGTAGTTTCTGGTTTTGTACATACAAATGTATGTAGGTATATCAGACCATTAAAAATCTATAGCTCATCAATACAAAAGGTATTAAGAATTGACATTTTTATATTATAGAGTTTATAAACTCTTTATAAACATTTGAAATGAGTGTCTTGGAGGTGACTATAGACTACATACATATATACCCATATAGACATAACCCCTCAAAAAGATGTCAAAATATAGAAACATAATTATGTAATATTGCCTTTTAACTCAATATTCCATCAATTCAAAGTAGATCATTACATTATGTAGTCTACACGTTGTAACTTAACTAAGCAGTTCCTTAAATGAGATGAAAGATTTTAAATACCAAACTTTAGATACTACTTGTGATAGAGAGATATGTAGTCGTAATGCAATGATTATTGACATTCTCTGGGATATTTAATATACATTATATCATGAGTCTCATTTCTATTTAATACTATTATTATAATTATTTTTTGTAAAACCCCTTTAGTATTGACTTTAATACTGATAAATATTCCGTGTTCCGCTTGAAAAAGTAAGCAATATGTTAAATGATTAGTAATACCCATAGAAATGCCCTCCTTTTATGTAAAATGCCCCTTGTTGTAACAATTAAATAAGATGCTTATAAACGTACAATCTGCTTTTATAAAACAGTTTCAACTTGTAATATATATATATATATAGTGAATAAATTGTTCCTTAGTTAGTTGAATGATGCAATTAAATAACAGGAAGTGACAAAATTCCTAGTTTCTAGTACATAGATACATAGGCACATCATATATGTATATTTAAAGGTTATTTGAAGATACATAGATTATAACACATTCTAGGCAGGTCTATTGTATGTACCTAGATATGAAATAGCGATAGCAAAATTGTTCTAAATTACATTCATTGAAAACATCATACATACATATAGCTATGACGTATAATAATCATCATTCATATCAAACATCAAAAACGATTATAAATATTCCATGGTGCAAGGAATCCATTCCGTTTATCTTAGACATTTTACCGTTATGAATAGAAAAATAATAATTATGATTATCCAACCCAACGTTTCCACGTACATAGGTACACACATAACCTAGGCCCACTAAACGTGGGATGCATTGCTCTAATTATGTACTTATAATTATATATAAATAAAAGTAATGATTACATAATTATTATTATTCATAAAAATATTCACTGAGCATTAAAATCCTTTATCAATGTGTATTTTTAATATTTTCCAACAGTGCATAGGAGGTATGGTTGTCTGGGACAACTTTCTGGTTTTTTGAGTACACATCATATGTACATATTAGATTGAGATAAAAAAAGTTGACATGCAAATAATAATTTTAAATAAATATTTGGAGAAAGATTTTAAGAATTTTTTTTTTAAATCGTTTGGGTTGATATAGTAAAGACAGAATATATTGTGTAGGATGATCAACTTTATCATATTAAATACATAAAATATACATCTATTTGTGTTCCAAAGTCTTACTTATTATTCATTTTATTGTTCATTTATTGTATATATTTGAAATTGTTTCCAAAAAAAAAAAACACACACACTGATAAGAGTTCAACAGTATTGGAATTAAAATAATTCTGTACTTTTCAATGTTAAATCGACTGGAACGTTTAATTTGAATTTCTTTATATATATTTGAATTTTTCAAATATATATATATATATATATAATGTAATATTCATTTCACATGCTTTATTCTTAATGATCATTTTGTATGTTATTGTATAGTTTTCAATAACATGTGATGTGGTCAAAACCATAAAGTTAATAAATATCACATCATTTTTTTTTTTTCAAGAACAATATTGTGTTACGAAACATGATCATTATTATCACATCTCATTGATTATACGAATGAAAGAAAGAAAGAAAGAAATCTTCATTCATAATTATACATCTAGGTATGTACATATTTATATTTATGTCTATACAGTAATGCACTTCTTTATTTATTAGATGAAATGTAGGTATGATTTACAACCTTAAAAGGAAACAATAATAAGTATAACGTTCAATAAATCAATTACTTTAAAGTTGCTTCCTTTGAATATAAAACTCTCGACTACTTTTTAATGATGCATAGGCATACACTTCTTTCTTCATATATCATGTAACAGTAATTAATTAGTTGGGATTGGGATTTGAAAAAAAAGGGTAAAAATGAGTTCACTTATGTATATTTATATAGGTAAATAATTTATCAAGGACTCAAATCAATGCTACAGCAACCATTAAGCATTGGAGTCCCTGAACAAGTACAGTTTTTGTTGAAGGCATCACATTGAATTATCAAAAAAAAATTACATATTAATAAAATGCAAAAATCAAAATTTATTTTGCAAAAAAACCAAATGAAGTCAATTTAAAAAATAAATAAGTAAGGAACTGTATGTTTAAAAGAAATCCCATCACTTCCTACATAGGTGTTGTTCTGTGGAACTTTATTTGACTGAGTTCTACATATTTTAAAGCTAGAATTACCTCGAACTATCAATCATTTAATAAATTAATTTATTCATATATTTTTTTTTCTGGAGATCCTTATTAATTTAGCGTATGGGCCCTAGGTTTTTAGTTACACCACGGGCTATAACATAAAAATGTACTTTTTATATAGTCATTATGATTGAATGTGGCATTTAAAGTTTTCAAAAGTTACAGGAAAATCATTGTAATAAAAAGATTTCCTTTGCATTTCCTGGATACAGGTAAGTAGAAAAAGTTGTGCACAATAAAAGATAGTAGTAATAATCCAAGAATTACCGATAGAATCGGAGGTTCTAAATTGAGATCGATGGGATTCATGATTATAAAGACTTGCTGATTTTTATGAGTTAGACCATTATCTTCTCGAAGAGCTGCCTTGCAAAAATACTGAACCCATCCGTGTTTCCCTAAAAAAGTGGATGGCAGTCCAAGGGGAAGGCCTAGTTTAAATGGGAAGCTGTGAATGCCAGAGGAGAGGAGAACAACATCGCTACCTAAAGAAAACGTTGATTGAATCATAAAACGTGTTTGGAATAAGAATGAAATAAGTAACAAGATTACCCGGCTTTCCAAGGAGTCGTAGGCGAAAGTCAATGTAGTTTTCTTTGTCCGAAGCTGCGTCTTTTGCCGTTCTTGCCATGTTGACTACTCCTTCACCAACTACGTGAAAGAATAAACCTGTAATATAATTTAAATGGTATTAAAATAATTAACGTTCGCCCATAGTAGTAGGATGATATTTTTGGGTGAAATGACATTTACATATAGCAGTCATTGATACTTGAGTCCAACACCCACGATTTTCATTCATACTTGGATGGAAAATGTAGAAAATATAAGCATTTTATAATAACATAAAATATAACTCTTGCTGCTGAATAAATCATAACCATTTTTTTTATTGGCGGGAACTTTTTTTATTTAAAAAAAAAGAGATGGGAACAGAACTTAAACTCAAGCTGGATTTAAATCTCATTAAACTACAACTGCAGACTCAACTTGGAGTCTTGAGACTAAAAAATATCCAATTATGATTCTTATTTAAGTGCCATATATCCTTTGTAAATTTTAATATTGATGATGACAACTGAGTCAAAGTTGAAGACTCACGGACTCATTGACTTGGACATAAGTGAGCCACACTTCAATCCCATTAGACCAGACTCAAACTCGGAAAAATGACTCATGAATCACTCTGGTATCAAGTGATGCAATATCAATTAAAATATGTAGTTAGCTCTGTTGTAGCCATTAATTGCTTTTTAAATCGCTTTGCATGACATATTGTGGCCTCATAAAAAATTACTACATAATCTGTTGTGTGGTACAATACATTTTTTTGAACGTATGTACATACATACATACCATGTGAGATGATGATTTGAATGTATACATTCATACATACATACATATGTGCAACAATAGTAGATATGAAATCATATGTATGTACAGAGTGGATTCCTGGATGATAAACACACAATAACTATTCGTCCATATAAAGGTAGATTTTAGCAATAATAAAATTAATAATGATATTGATTGTTTTTCGAATGGAATTTCACTTTTGAACATTCATGTACATATGTATCCAAGTAGGGAGGGAGGATTGAGGATAGACGGAGGATGAAGTGAAATTCATTCCTTGTCAATATTTGCTTTTCATCCCTTGCTAGCTAGCTTGCTTGCTAGCTAGGTATATAAAAGGTATTTATTTATGCGGTGTGTAAGTTATGTTTTCTGTTCTTTGTAAACAAAGTTAAGGTGCATATACATATATGTATATGTGCATAACTTGTGTTTATGTTTATCATTCATATTTTTGTTATTGTTATTATTATTATTAATATTATTCGTTATTTGTGGTATCAAAATTTGGTTCATTCCATGTTAAAACATGAAGGAATGAAAGTAAATAAAAGATGAAGGCATTTTGATGACGTAATCAATGTAGGCGTTACAAATGATTAAATTGGTGGTGTGTGCTCACACATACATAGATTCATTTGGAGAAACAACTACATAGCTGCCTTGCATTTTCTACCCATACATATGTACATAACATTACTTAAATTTTCAAACCCAAAACAACAACAAAAACAAAAAAAAAAGAAGATGAAATTTCTCTTTAGTCAAGGATTTCAACATCATGGACAATGATTGAAACTTCCATGGAATGTGGATGACCTTTGAATAGGTATATGAACCTTTTAACAAAGTCAATTAGACTAAGAAAGAAACAATTTATTCTAATCAGATGGGGTATCAGAGAACAAAGAATACACTAAAAAATCCGTCAATCTATCAATAGCTTGCTCATAATAATAATCATCATCATCATGGCTATATAATATAACTGGATTCATTAAAAATGGAATGGACGTTGTGGGAGACAAACACAGCATCTCAAGAAATGTTTTCCTACGAGAAAAAAAAAAAGGAGTTGGGGAATAAGGGAATTCAAATGTTAAGCCATGAAAATGAACCACGCCATTTGAGAGAACATTAGAACAAAATCAGTAAAATAAACTTTTCGATCAGGTTACATAATTATCTTTGAACAAAATTACGACAAGAAGGACTCATTATAAAAACATTATCTACTCATCATTTGTGAGCCCTTTTTTTTAATGCTTCTCATTATGATGATGATGATGATATCACTGATTGTCAAAAGAAGCTAATTGCTTCCTTGCCTACCAAAGTATTTCAAACCTTTAAATGAAAATAGAAACTCGCAATATAACAATGGATATGTGTAAGGTATCTGAGGAGAATCTTAAGAGTGTTAAGATAAGAAAACCGCACCCGTTCCGATTTCTATGTACATACATACATACATACATACAAGGACGACGTTCTAACCGAGAGGAAATTTGCTCATTTCTTTTTGCATTCAGTAAACTTACAGAAAATAATTGCATAGTTCATGCACTCATAAATTATATTTTATTTTGGGATGTATCTTTGTATGTATCTAGAGTAACAAACGTGCATCAATGTATCCACATAGATATGTAGCCATGCTTGGGCCAGCTCCTTCTTCAACAATCATAATTAATGTTATATTCATTATTTGCAAGGCTGAATCTTTAAAAAGAATAAAAAAAAAAGTCTGCTAAGATGATGAAGGAAAAAACCATATGAGTCTATTCTTTTGAATTCATCAAAACCATTCAAAGAAAATCTTTTAAATCAAGGTCTACCATGGATTTTATCACACAGATGGGTAATAGTAATAATAATAATAATAATAAAAGAATAGTGCTGTTTTTTGCAGAGTCTCTCTCCTCTCAAACGACTAAAAATACATCATCAAAACTGGTTTGACAAATTCTGCTTTATTATTATATAATGGAGTGATTGGGTATGCTGTTAGAGAGAGATATATGTACTGTTTTTGGGTAATCACACACAGGACAACGCAGGTTTCCTAATGCCCAACTAATAAGACACATACATACATATATCACGACCCTGCATGCACACATATATTATCACTAGAAATGCCAAGAGTCATAACTACATACATATTATGTATGTAGTTATGAACACACTAATTTACAGATGGGTGAGGTTTTACACCCACGCACCCCCTAAAGGAACAACGGCAACACTACCCCCTCCTTTTGAAACACTCTTACCTAGAACTGGCATGTCCTCATCCACCTCCACAATGACTCTTCCAGAGAGGAACTGACCCGGGAAGAAGAGAAGGTTTGAATTATCAAACATAATGATGAATTTAAGTAGCTTTCGTGAACTCATTCTGGATAGATTTCCTTTCAGTAGATACAATCACCACTCACTATGTATATCAAACACTCAATCACTCAATCATAGACAAACTTGTGAATATGATTTCCTTCTAAATATATCAATATATGTATGTAGGTATTTGTTTGTTTTAAGTTGAGTGCATAAATTGTTGTGCAGTGTTGTGTCGTTCAAACACCTGGTGGCAGTGTAGAGAGACTCTCCATACAGAGGGTAATACTTGGATAGGTAAAGATGGTTAATTCAATCCGAGATGCATAGGGTTGTAGTCTTGGTTAAATAACACTGGGTGGTTGAGAGTCAGTGAAAATGACTTGAAGGGAAAAATTTTCTTATTCAGGAGAAGAAGAATTCTCCCCTATTCGGAACTAACTACAGAGAGACGACTACTGAGGAAGAAGTAGACGAAGGAGGAGGAGGAGGATATCATCACCATCCCCCCCCCTCACTACCATGACCCGAAACCAAGGTATAGGAGTGCGCTTTTTCTTTCAAAGCAGATAGATTTTTCATAAGGTATGATGGTACTAGGAATAAAGCGAGTCCCTTCATCATTCATGCCTATATCTACGTATATACATAAGTACTTAATATGTACATGTGTGTATGACTTAACAGGTAGGCTCGTCTCATCTTTTGTTATTCTTTTAGGTTTGACTCAAAAGAAGAAGCACAATATGTATCTACATACATATAGTAGGTATGTGTATTTGACGTAGATATACCTTGATACATACATACTTACATATATATGTATATATATAGGTATATATATATATAGGTATATATATATATAGGTATATATACTTATATGTATATGTACAATAGGTGCCTACATGGTACGTAAGTACATGGATTATAGATATTATGGGCATAAAACAAAGTCTGCTTTTATACAATGTACACAAGATGTCAAAATATCCTTCTTTTATCCATTTACATAGATAACTATTGATAAATAAGTAGTTAACTAACACGTCATTATCTTTATTGTATCTCACAACCTTTCTTCCTTGGAAAAGGAACAGAAAAAAGGCACAAAGTCCCTTAGGAAAGCACAAGCTATGAAACAAAGTGGAGATACGACGACCACGTGATCCAATTTTGTACAAATTTACTTGGCTATGAGACATTTTTTTTTGTCAACTAGGAGTGCTCTATAACTAACTATCTAACACCCATGAATTTATCTTGTTACTTCTATCAAATCAAGGTGAATTCTGCGAATGGTAGAAAAATATAAATATATGCATGTAAAATTATGCACTTCAAAAGTGACATCTTGAGGAAGGGGGATAGCTGTCTTCGTAGCCAAGAAAATATCGCGAGGCTAACAGGCACATTTTGCCACTTTGTTTTATAGCTTTGAACAAACATCAGCCGGGTTTTGTTTGTTTTTGTTTTCATAACTGTGTTTCATAATTCACGTTGTTTAGAGCGCAAATATGAGGAAAAGAAGCAGTAAAAATATTGATTGCTAATAGCTAAAACTTAGTACTCAATATTTGCATATTTGTGGCCCATCTAACAGCTTTTTATTATTGTAGCTAGTTAAAATGATAATAATAATTATTATTATTATTCGAGGGCTGTATTTACCACGTGACTGAATTTCATGTGAGTTGTTGTATTTTCATTTTTGGTTCCTTTACATTTTTATGACATGCATACCTTTAAAATAGGGTCCTGTGTACAATGTGATATGTAAATACAGGTTTTATCCTTTCGTTCATACATTGAATGAGTACTGCAAGTATGTTGACCTCTAACTATTATATATTATACTCTATACATGGATATATGTACTCATACAGGGACAAGAAAGTTTGAAAGTAGGGAAATCATTGGATTATGGAACGGATGTGACTATAACGTAGGGTTTTTTTTTCCTCCTTTATAATGGCAAGTGAGGGATAACATCTTCAAATCTTTATAAAGTAGAAGATGTCATGTGCATCAATTTATTAAAGTATATGTATATAATACAAAAAATAACTCAGAAAATGTATGTAAATGGGTTCTCTAAAAATAATTTCAAATGGATTGAATCAAAATTTAAGACATTATCTTGTAAAATATTAAAAAGCCTATTATACATACATATAATAAATATGTACATATTTAGATATCTACTACGTATTTACATACTTAAATGTCCAGTAGTCACACTTTTAAATATTCTTGATACAAGAATCCCATGAATCAACTACCTGGATCGTAGCTTATTAATGTGTTTGTCATTCAATGACTAATATTTCTATATATGTAATTATAAATACTCAAACCAAACCCCAGAATGAACTAATTACTGAGATTGTTCAAGTACCAATGTAAATGTATAATTATACATACATCTCTTTGGTTTTATTTGTCCAATCTCTGAACAACAAGATATCTTCATTTTTATGTTTAGCGGTGGCCTGGCTCGACTTAAATAGGAGAGCATATGTAATTAATATGACAACAGATGTACAAAATTTGCTGCCCTTTTTCAATATATATATATATATATATATATATATATATATTATTTCTTTCAAATTGCAGCCCCTTCAAGACACTATGCCCTTGGGAGTCACGGCATTCTAGCCATCAGACAGGTTGACACTGATAATGTTGTGGTCAAGACATGGTTATTACTAGAACTAAGGGGGCCACTCTTACTTTTTTAAAAACAATAACAATAGAAAACTGCGAAGTTATCGTGTCATTAACATGTGACATCATTTTTGGCAACCAATTACGGTGCCCCTGGGTCAAGACCACCTTGGATGAAACCAAAACAAAGTCCAAGACTTTGAATGATCAAAATCTAGAGAAAAAAATTGCTCAAACCATTATTTCTTTAAAGGAAAATATTAATTAAGTTTTATTGCTCAGAGTCATAGCAATGAGAGCAAGAAACTAAAGGGTAAATATCAAGATTTTGAGGAGTCAAGATCCAGACGAATCTTGAGAGACACATAACTTCTACATACACTCCCTTTCCATATGATACTACTTATTTGGATTTAGTAGAATATATTTAAAGGTTGAAAATAAAGACTTAATTAGAAGTAATTACTTCGTAGAGATTACAAAAATATACAATTACAAAAAAACAAACAAACACGAGTATTTTTTTGACTATTTGAGTGTATCATTGATTAACAAATGTCATTTTCTAAACTTTGTCAGTTTGACGTGTGCTTTGTTTAAATACACGATTGTACATATTAATAAATTTATATGAGTTAGCAATTTGATTTAAAAAAAAAATGTTTTTTGCTTTTATTGATATTTCTAGCAACACTGGATAAACGGAGCCTCAATATTATTGAGTAAGCACATTTGAATTTAAATTATTCAATTGGATGATGAAAATGATAGTCATAGATCCTAGAGAAATGAGATAATGAAGCATGCAATAAACATTCCATCATACTGATTAAAAGGTGTGGATATTCTAATACTAGAAGTGAATTCGTAAGGAATATAAATGATTGAAGTTTGATATGCCTGTGAGTCTTGAAGGCTATAATTATGAACTTTAATATTTAATATGAAAAAAAAAAAAAAAAAAAAAAACTACACAAGACTTTAAAATAACTTTTCATCCATTTGGAATATCCATGTGCGTAATCTCGAGTCACTAACAATATGCACAATTGTATAGATACCCTCTCTTAAAGCCTGGTTCCATGGGAACCCGAACGAGGGAGGTAACGAACCATTAGGACTCTGCTTTTTGAAAAATAATAACAATGAAAAGTTGCGTGATTATTGTGTAATTAAAATATGAAGTAATTTTTGTAAAACTATATCCATCCTTATGAATTGGTTCCCCATTGTATTGACAGTCTTTCATTTCTGTGCCAAGAAATTGAATTTAAAGCACAAAATGTATTAGGAATGATCTTATCCCTTATTTAGCCACTTTTTATTCAAACCTTAGCAATTTAGCTAAATATTTAATATATATAATTGTAATCTAATCAGCATTTATTGTCATAACTTTTCAAATGGTTACTATTGTTTTTTGCTTTTGGTGGTTTGAATGAGCATTATAAATGTACACTAAGAATGTAATGTTAAGCAACTAGCTCATCTCAAGGTTAATATGCATATTCATAATTTTTTAATGTTCATCGAATAGTTGAAAATTCAAATTGATATCTCATTTAAATACAATTGATAAATAGCCGTTATTCTAAAAAACTCGTCGTGAATACCATTTACATTGAAAGATCAACAACTTATTGTAGAATCAAAATATTTCTTATCCTAGTTTGACATCAAATAGCTATGAAACACAAAGCAAAACAATAAAATACAAAAACAATATTATTTCCACTCCTTAAAATTTGGATATGTCGTGAAATATTCAAAATTTGAAAGACACTTGAAATTAATGCACCATGGCTCTTGAACATTTTATAAGAATGCAAAACAAACAAAATTGCAAAAACAAGTAGATATTTAAAAAATATAGTTATTGAACATATATGTCCTTACATATCTTAGACTTCCTATCTAGTAAAAACATTGGAAAATAAATAAGCAAGCATATTATGTTAGAAAGAAGATAAAAAAATGTTCAGAAAATAGTCTGTACGGAAATTGGAATAATACTAAATGTTTGCTTGAATCAGAGAAACGAGAAAATAATCTGAATGGCATTGAAAACAAAACTTTAATTTAAATAGAGGTTAAAAAATATGAGCTCAAAGAAGCAGAAACAAATTTCAAACAAAAATAATTAGACAACTTAAATAACCGCAAAACTATCCATTTTCAATTTAATTAATTTTAATATATGAGTAACTTTGTCGTTTCGCATTAGTTCAATAATCACGTTTAAAATATATTTAATTTTTTTATATATATAGTAGAACTAAACTTAGATCCATGATTCACCATCTAAAATTGATTATTTAGTGGTCCATGAAGATCTAAAGGTTGCAAAAAAATAATAATAAATGTTTGTGATTTTTTTTTGGTTGTTTATTTTTTTATGAGGTCAAAAGAAATGATACCGATTTGTTGGAAAAATAACAATAGCATTATTCCATTTTAGCCTGAATAAAAATGTACATTGTATTTTGTTGTCAGCTATCGATTTTTCTATATCTCCCCTTATAAGTACTTTGAACATTGATTGGTTGAGATTGAGTTAGTTTTTGTTAAGTTATGAACAATTAAATTAAAAATGATTCCACTGTTGGAAAAATTGGCTGACTACCAACTAATTTCGAGTCTTTTTAATATATATATATATATTGGAGAAGAGGTTGCGAATTTTAATATGAATGACGACGTGGTACCTAAGAAAATTGCAAATAAATGTCTTTGAACACTGCCGAAACTGTACAACAGTATTGAAACAAACAGGGGTATGCTAATCAAAAGTACAGTATAGATAACATACTGTTGATCGTTATGTGATTTTAAACATGTTTTGAAAAAAAAAAATCGAGTATGATTTTAAGTATGTGGAGAAATTAATGGTGGTTTTTGAAATGTTTAATGAAATTATACAGACAAAAGATAATTAACTTTTTATTTTCCAAAAAGACGTCTTCTTTGAATATTTTCTTCATAAAAATTGTTTAAAAAATCAACGAAAACATTTTGTCCTGATACTTTTTCAATTCTGATTTTCTAAAGTTGCTTGTTCCTTTTGAACTAAGGCCACCAAATTTTCTATTAGAGAAAAGTCAGAACCGTTGACTACCCATGATCACTTTGTCGAGAAGGAATCCAAATTATTTATAAACCACTCTTAAGCCTTTATTTGCTTTGTGATTGTTAAGAAGAACGTCAATTAGCAACCTCTGATTAAGTAAAATAAAATCTTGATGCCACCCCTTCACATCAAGCTGGAGCTCATGAAACAATCCATGAATATATACTAAATCATACATTCACTACCTTTAAACATTTAGAAACGGTATTTCCGAAGCTGTCAGGAGTCAAAATAAAGGTACACTTTTTAAATTTGAGCCACAAATTAAAAGCCAATCCAGGACATGAAGTTTTCTCAAATATTGTTGTGACCGAAAAAACAGGCTGGGCATTGATTCTTTGTGATTGTACAAGGCTTCTTGGGTAAAAACAAGAAAGAAAACTTCCTTGTACTGGTCGACAATCTTACAAGGAGATGAGTTGTAGAATGTCCCTGAAATTGGAAGATCACAATTCTAGAGCCAACAAAAGGAACAGAAAACACCAGAGATATAACACATCTTTGTAAAGCTCATAACTTCCCCAAACATGATTAATTGGAGCACCATGGAAAAACTCTTCAGGATCCCTATGATGATGAACTATAAATCAGAGTGTGGAGAAATCCATTGAATTAATGACATCTCATGGCACTGGTAAAGTGACAAATATCTTACACTAACTGAATTTTTGGAGATTAGTACACCACTAATTAAAGTGTGCTTAGTTAATTAATTGGTAAAAATGTCATAATTGCTTATTTTGAATATGGTACCCCTTTTTTTAATATGTGCATCAATTGTAGATATTATAAGCTTCCTGAAAGATTCTTTACATTTTTGATAAAATTTACTAGCTGTTATTCTTTGTTATCAAGGGTCTCTTTTTGTCCAAAACCATGAATGAAATTGGCATCAAATTTTTGTTCTACATATATACATTTATTATTTGTGTTTCTTAATTAACCTTTTTCCTTAATAAGAAATTCAAAATGCGATTAAAATTAAAGCAAAGTAATAGGTATGTATGTATGTAGCTCGCTAGAAAGTTCCAAAATGAAACAAATTTAAAACAGGAAGGTACATTCATGGATTTTTATATATTTTCAACTAGTTTAAATCATATATTGACATATGCACATGCATATAGGTATAACCTGTCCATTTATATACATTTACTGCCAAACAATATTTCCAAAAAGGGTATTTTTAATCTATATAATATCAGTTGCCTATGTTTAATATGAAAAAGTTAAAAAAAAAACATTGAGATCTGCTTTTTAAAATTCAATTTGTATAATGTAGATATTTCAAAAATACTATTTGATTCTCTTGAATGATACTTTTTGTCGTAAGAAAAAAGGCTATGAACTTACACAAACAAGCAGATGTGAATAATAAAAAAAATATGCAGATTAAGAAACTCCTACAATCCTTTACTATAACTAGACATGTGCAAAATTTTTGAATAGTGTTGAGCTTAAGAATGGAAATAAATATAAGAAATGATACCTCAACCTTAATAATAATTAATTATAACAACTGGCCACAATTATAAATAGTTCGATTTCTTATGAGTAAGAAATCATTGTTAAGAAGATGTGATAGCCCTTCTCCTAGATTTCTGATAATTCAAATTTGCTTCAGTCCTCTAAGTTTCTATCAGTTATTGAGTATTATTTAATATTCTCAATAACAGTTTGACGATACAGAGGTACCAGATAGTAATTGCTCGCTCACCCCAACAAAATGCCCATGTCTAGCTATAACATCTACTTATTTGTCGCAAGAGAGCTATTGACGCTATAACATTCTAATAAACTCCCAGTACATCAAAAACACAAGTTGAAACCATGTATATGAAATGTTATTTTTTTATCTTCCATAAGTAAATATTTGACCTATGCATAGACGCTAGAAAGACATTAAGTTCGTTTCCCCAGAATAGGAACTTTTGTCCTTTAAAAGAACGTATTATTAAAGTGATATAATTTCTAAGAAGAAAAAAAAAAGGTTCAAGATTGAAAGCTGACCTTCATGATAAAAAAAAATAATAATGCCTTTTTTACAATTTAATGTAACCTTTATACAGGAACAGGTCCAAGTTTAAGTGCTCCGGGATTTTAGCTCTTTTTTATTTAGCCAATCAAATTATTATCTTCTTGCAAAATACATTAAACATATTATATAATTATAATGCTTTTAAAAATTTATTTTTATATGAAAAAATGAGAACTTTTGACTTAATTTTTGGACTTCTGACTCTTTTAAAATGGTAAGGTACGAAATATCAAAGGATTTACATTCAATGGTATATAAAAAAATAAGAGAAAAAAAAGAAACTACATATTATCAGTCAAATTTCATTACGCTGAGTAGAAATTTGGATCAGAGGAGAGATTGATAATTATAATATACAATGTATATAGTACGCATGTCCTATGAACGACTAATATTTACGATCTAAAAAATGACGCTTATTTTTAAGTATGAGCTTTTGTGGGCAAAAATTTTAGATTTATATGGATGTGTGAGATTTTGCCTTTTTATTCTGGATTTGAGATGGGACCCAGTAGGAAATCGTCAAAAAATGTTGAATTTTATAAAGTTTAAATCTACTCTAATTTGGCATAAGTTGCGTACATGTTCAAATATAAATTTTATAATATATATTTTAGCTGTAACTTTAGTTCTTAATTCAATAAAAGTAATCATTTGACAGATTCGTTTTTTTTAAATAACAACATCAACATCAATTTGACAACACAGTGAATGTCAGTTAATTTATATATAGGATGATCTCTATATTTATTCTCCATTGGTTATGTTATCCCCATTACAAAGCTGGAAAAAGCCGTAGCGATTCAAATATTTATGTATGACTTGTTATTTGATTTGAATCGATTTTTATGTTTTATAATATTATTTACTTTGCCTAATTATAGTATAGCTTGAATTTCCTGACAAATACATAGTTAATTCATAATTCTGTCAAATTATGAATATATATTGAGTCTCCATACTACTTCAATATTGATATTTTCTACACCTTAAAATGATTTGATTTGTTCATCCACTCATTCCATCAACTTTTTTTAAAATCCATTTTTAGAAGTCACATTAAATTTAAAATCTATTCACATAGAAAAAACATTATTCTTTAACTTTTCCATGCTGCTCAAATAACTATGTATGTAACTACATACATTACTCAAAATACCAATGAACACAAAAATATGCTGTCATGGCTGAAGTATATGCATGTAGAGAATTGTATGGTTGAAGGTAAGCTCTCACTCTCTCTCTTTTTTTCTTTCATTACATCAACCAATGCACCTGATATATTTTATGTATTTAACATACATTAAAGAAGACAAGGCTATTTAAACGTTCTAGGACTGGATATTTAAAGAGACTTTAAGGTCAATTCGCACATTGGAGTACTCTTAACCCTATTCCAAAAAAAAAAAAAAAAAAAAAAAAAAAAAAATTGATGAACTTATATGAGTTTTGTCAACTTTAAAAAAGAAAGAAATTTTTTTTTGAATGTGGAATCAAGGAAAATAATCAAACTTTATATCTTTTTATGAACACTACAATGTATGTATATAAATATCGTGACACAAAGGTACAATCATAGATTGTAAGACTATGAGGCGATTGAAGATACATACCTTCATGACTATAGAAATTAGTGACCATTGTATTTTTAAAATATATACATACATCATTAATTTTTTTATTATACAACTCTTATTTCAAAATATCTATATATATGTATTTAAAACCGTAAGGACACTACTTATCAAGTTATATTAAGACAAATGTGTATAATATACATGTTCATTGAACAAGTTTTTATTTTGTAACAAGAAGGATACCGAGTAATTAAAGATGGATGGTATATGAAAAAATGTATGCACATTAAAATTACAAAGCATGTATTGATTTCATTAATTAAACATTTTTTCATCTTAAGCCACAAAAGTATCTACGATACAAAACATCTTTAACAGCTCCTATGTATTTTTTTGTCTGCTCTTGGTTTTCTACACTTCTTGTTCCTTATTATTAATTTTAACGTTGATTACTTACATACGAATTAGCTCTTGTTCAGAGCTCTAAACAATTATCTAAGTTACTAATAAATGAAGATTAATCCCATAGTTGGGAATAACTACCTTGTGATTTCGATCCTTTTTCCTTTTTCTTTTTGGAGGAAAGGTTGAGATAGTCAATGGAAATTGGAGGGGTTTTTTTAGGGTAATCAATTGAAGATATAAGACTCCTCTTCTCGTATACATACATATAATTGAGGCCTAATAGTCTTAATTACCCTGAAAGTCAAAAAAAAATTCAATACATAAATTGTAGAGACAAATGAATAACCATAGACTTGATGTTATGGATATGTTACTTGATGAGCCGGTTTTTTTGAAGTCCTAAAACTAAATCACTGTGGAAAAAAATTTCAACAAGTAATATCAAACATGCAGTTCTAAAAAGAACTTTTAAACCCCTTTAAAAGAGCAAAATTATATATATACATACATATAATGTTTATACTAGAAAATTAAAATGACTTATATATTTATATATATTTGATAACCTCTAATTGGTGGCGGGTTTAACTACTGGGTTGTATGTTCGAACTTCAAGCTGAAGTTGAACTTTTAGATTCGTCATTTGAAGGGTTCGAGTACTGAGACTTGCATGCAATTCAATTCGTATTCGTATATTGATTTATTACTATTTTTATTTATTTATATATTATATAATATACCATACAATTATATCAGTTACATTTATAAAAGGAACAGGAATACACTCTGTTGATTTCATACAATACAAGTGGGATGTTGTAAGGTATTAAAGAATGGTTCATCTAGTGAAATAAACGACTTATTTTAAAATAATTATAATGGATTTATTAGGATAATTTATCGTGTTTAAAAGATGAAGCCATTTATGTATAATTTATTCTTATAAATAAGTCAATTACGTCATTGCATTGAAAAGTCAACGAGCTACTTACATATAAAAAATCCATGCATATATTCATAGAAAAAGATTTTGTGTTTCAAAAATTTATTGGCACGTCGTTATCTGTATTGTATCATGCAATCTTTCCTCTGAAAACTGAAAGAAAGATAACCCAAATTAGTTGGTAGACAGCCAATTCTGTTCAACTGTATGAATATTCTTTATGCAATAGTATTGATTGCTCACTGCTTGCCAACTCAAATTCAACCAATCAACTTTCAAAACACAAATGAAGAACGAAAAAAAATGAAAAATCGACTGCTGAGAACAAAATATAGCGTAAACTTTTCTGTTGGGAAGATAAATCCTTGTCTACCCATAGTTATGACTAGAAATAGGCAAAATGTTGAGATAGTGTTGAGTTTATGGAAGAAAGGAAGAAAAATATCATTTGGCACCACTACCCTAATGATGTATTTGAACTCTGTGTTCTCAGTATCATTGAGGTGAGAACTTGCCACAATTACATGTAGCTATTGGGTATTATTTAATATTGTCAAATAACCATCAGCAGATAAAATGTAGAGAAACCAGATAGTAATTATCACTTCAACAAAATATCCATCTCTAGTTATGACCAGGTTTTGAAAAAAGAGCCCATTCCAAAAACACGCCTGAGATGATGTCATAAAAAGTATGGTTCCCCTGAATAAAGGCAGAACTTCAGACGATTACATTTGAAGGAGGAATGTAGCTGTCATTATTTTACTGTTTTACTTAAGAACAGCTTATTATTAATAGTTTAGTGGTAATATAAAATAACTATAAATCTGCGACTACTAATGCCAGACCTGATTCATTTTTGCATGGATTTGGACTTGGCTCGAAAAAAAGCTCGATTCGAATATTGTTCTGCCTATTGGTGAACAAAATTACTCAATTTTTAATCCATACAAATATAGTATATACACCTTAGTATGCCTTTCTTGGCATTGCACCTCAAAATTACTATACTTTTTATGATTTTCTAATCAAACGACTATTGGAGCTTCAGATGTTGACAAACCTACGGATCAATTTATAAGACATTTCTAATATATTATATAAGAAATTAGCTAGATGAATTCTATTTTTAAGAGAAGTCTATAATTTATATTGCACATTAAGGAAACACATATGCTTATATTAAATAATTTTATTTAACCATAAGCTGATTTATATTTTTTCAAGTTCAGTATGGGACTAAGCAAGTTCAAGTTCAGTGTATTTATTCCCATATTGAATTTGCTTATCCCTACATTGAACTTGCTTATTCCCATATTGAACTTGAAAAGGTATAGTGTCTACTTTTTTTATTCAACAATTTAATAAAGATGATTTAGTCTTTTCCTTCGAAACAGCTTGAAAAAAAAATGTTTCCAGATTGTCAACAATACTGCCGTTGAATGATAGTAGTTTTTGCTTATCTTAAATCATCTTTAGTTGGCATCAGAACCGTTTTTACCAGAGGCAACCCTAAATGATTTTTTCACGTATCAGTCGGAAAATTTTGAGTTGATCACTTTTATAAATGTCTTTTAATTTTTTTGACGACATCCAAATTTTTTTACGGCCTTACTAAAATAAAAAACCGCTCAGTTATAGTACTTTTTTTTTCAGGGGCAGCATTGATGGTCTCCAATCATTTTTTTTTATTTTTAATATATATTCTGAATATATATGTGTATTGAAAAATTTCATATTTCAGTGGAATTTTTTTAGTTATACCCTCCCACTAAAAGATCTTAGGCTCAACCCACTAATAACTTTTTAAAAAAATAACGTTACTTTTTACATTTTTTGATGTGGTTTCATTTGCCTATTTGGCCAATGTACATTTTTGAGGAAAAACGAAGTTTTATAAATACTAGTTCAGTTGAAGATTATATAACTTGTAGTTGACTTGGTGCACCATTTAATGAAGGAATGATGCCAGATTCTGATCTCAGCGATGCTTCCGTGAATGATCCGAATTATGCGTATAATCTGTCTCTGGAGAAGAACAGTTCAGACTCCGAGATGATGCACCACTATTGAAGAAGAAAAAAAGCATCCAAGCCTGCTGCTCAAGAAGATTTTATCAGATTAGCATTGTATTTGTTGTGGGTAACATAATAATGTCCAAAAGTTTGATATCTTTATGATAAGAATTACTTCTTTTTTTCGGAATACCGATCCAGGAGAAATTGAAACAACACACGCATCTCCCCCTAGTGGACACTTGTAATCATGTGACTAATGCGAAAGTTTAAGTTAAGTCCACATTTTCGACCCAACCAAAGTTCAAAGCCTAAATTTAGCATAGAAGTGCGGCTAAAACAAAACGCGTTTTATACTGTAACTCAAAAAAGTGATTTTATGGGTTACTTCCTTTTGTTAGATCACGACTTAAATATATATAACACCTTTTAAGACTCGAGATCAAAGTTTTAAGGGTCTAGACCAAGACCAAGCCTTTGAGGTTGAGACCAAGACCGGATGTGTGATGACCAATACCAAGACTTTGAATGTCGAAACCGAAACGAGACTAACACCACCAAAAATTGGTCTTGAGATCGATCTCGAGAACCACATTACTATTAACCAGTACAGCTCCATCAAATCTTATCGAATAAAAACAACATTAATGGCTTTACAAATAAGAAGAACATAGTGTTTGGGAGCCATTGTTGTAAATGTTTCAAATTCTAGTATTACACTTCAAGTAAAATCATAATTAACCCAGGTGAACAACTTTTAGATGCTTCCTCAGTGATTTTACTCTGGTGCCGGCCCTGGGGAGAGGGATAAATACCTTTTCAGATTCTACAAATGTAGTTTTTCTATGCTTTTAGTAGGTTTTAGGACCTTCAACTCCCAACACTCCCAACTCTTCAACACTAAAAGGATAACAACGGATTTTAAGGATATGACTTTTTGAGATAGTGTCATTAAAGATATGTACCAACGTATGCATCTGTATACAAAAATTAAAATAAATAAAGCCTATAACTCCAATTAAACGTTTTGTATGATGCATTTTTGTTTGATTATGTTTATTTTAAGGTCAAATCATACATATTTTTAGTCGAGAGAGAGGAGAGATGACCAATGATAGCATGCCCATATGTACAGTGAAATAATTGATAATAGGCAATATCATTATTAATTTAAAAATATTATAATTTGTGGCTAAACTACTTTGTAGTGTCATTTTTATCCCAATGTAATAACATCTATAGTTGAATCATTTATTTAATCATCACTAACAATTTCTTAAAACTTTTGTTAAAATCAACTGCTTTAAAAATTATTAAATTACTGTAATCACAAAGTAGGAGCCTCCCATTAGCAAACTTTTGGCCTACCATGCATGAAAACCCTGTTCAAGCAGATAAATAAACAAACATCTTAATAAAGGGAAAGGGTAATGTTGAAAAATTGTAAATATATTAGCGAGCGCTTAGCCTCTCAAGCATTTCACCATCTAGCTCAGGAGTAAATGTATATAGTTGGGTAGCCCTCATTAAAAGAGGATCCTACACCAAGATAATGTTTACAAATTATAATATTAGTCCAAATAAATTTACTAAAATACATATAATATTTTCTGTTAAATGATCCTCTGAGGTCAAATGAGATATACAATTTTCGCTTAATTATCTCTTCCTTTCATCTTAATTGGTTAAAACCTCCTATGTTCCTTCATACTAAGCCAGAATTTAGATTAGATTGCAACCATTTATTAAATTTACAACCTTAGGCCTTGATATTTCAAATATCAAATAAAATAACATTATCACTGATAATGTCATTACCATATTATGTAAAAATTTGCACAAGGTCACAGTATCTCAAATAAGTTGATCACAAAATAATATCGTAGCAAGATTACAACTTAAATACATACAATCCTCCAATACAATTCATCAAATTTCATTATTAATAAAAAGGAATGTTGACACAATTTCATCTTTGCCTCACATTAAGGTAATTAAATTCTTCGAATTAGAGGCAACGAACTGGACGGAAACAAAAAAAATATTAGTAATACTAATTGCCCCGAATCGTGATAAGCATTTTTTGTTGCATTCTATGATAAATCTCCAGTTACTGTAAAACTACATATTTATTATCAATCATAATTTAGATACATCCATTTCTTATTCTTCAAAGAGAAGTAGAAAAAAAAATGACACATATAATTTTATTTACAAAGGTAAATAATTAATTGATTAATTTTCAGTAATTGGATTTTTCAAATATAGGGAATGCTAACAATATATTTTTTTTAAACTTTTTGTTCAAATTAACAAATGAGGGCTGAACAAAATAAATTTTTATATATCCCTATTATTATTACTTAAAATATTTCAAAGTTCATGTGAATAAATGCTAAAGAAAAAAATAATAATAACACTCGAACAAACTATCATTAGTTCAAAGAAAAGAAAAATCAAAATCACAATTGAAAGGCAATAATTGAAAGTAAAACAGTTCATTAAAAAATAAAAAAATGGTAAATAACATATTTCAGCAAGATATTTTATTCATCTTATGGAATAAGAGGAAAAAATTGCATTTCAACTCAATTTAACAGATTTTAAAACATTTCTTAGGATATTAAATTAGCTTTGAGGTCCAGCTTGACGATTCAGCAATCTATCAATGGCGGCATTAACATCTCCATATGTAGCAATTAAGGCTAAAAATAAACAAACATTAGCGTTAATGAGTTAATAATAAAAAACATGTGACCAACCTTGTATATTGGCTTGTCTATCCACAAATCCCATACTTGCAAGTGTTTCTAACTGACTTCTGAACCTCTCTTCTGGAGGATTATTTTGTCCTTGTGAATTCATTCTAAAAGACAAGTCAAAATGTTTATATGTACATATTACACATGGGTAGAAATTAAGTTGAAATTACCCTAAAATCATTCGACTCATTAATTGACTAAACACATCGCTATTTTGCTGATCTGACGGGGTAGTAGTAGTTGTAGGAGTACCTGCTTGCGAATTACCAGAGGTTGTATTAGTATTTGAAGAAGTGGTGGAAGGGGATGATGTCAGAGTGGTCGTGGCTCCAGTAGTTCCAGAGGATATGCCTCCAAATCCGGGACCAGATGATGGTAAGCCCATTGTAGAATACACATCTGGAGCAACAGACTGTAATCTCTGCATTCCATTTTGAATTTGCATTATGGCTTCAAGGGCATCAGGGTTTGTCATTAAATTTTGAACAGATGGATCTTGCATCTGATTTATAAATTGAGGCATCATACTTCTCATTCTTTCCTGAAATATTCGATTAAGTAGAATAAGTAATTAATTCACAAGTAAAGCATAATTATGATTGATTCTTTTTCAATTAACTACACAATAAAATCTCACTCAACAAGCACGTAATGCTAATGCTTCTTTTTGAACAAAAAAAAATCAAATCAGATAAAGGAAATTGTGCAAATAGAATGATCCAGAAAAGGCTTACTTGTAATGCAGGATTCCCGGCAAATAATGGATTGTTGCTTATTAGTTGGGAAGCAGCATCAGGATTCTGAGACAAATACTGCATAACAGACTGAGTATGTGGAGCATTTAGCATATTCTGCATCATGCTGGGATTATCCATCATTTGTTGCATCAAGGACTGCATTCCTGGAGATGAGAAAAGATTGTTGCCACTGCCACCTCCTAAACGTTGAGAGCTGTTGTTTCCAGAAGAACTATTGGAGGGACTACCTCCACTCCAAGGATTTGGAAGCGGAGCAGCATTTTCGCCTGTACTAGCAGAACTGTTGCTACTTGCATTGTTACCCCCAGACAATGCTCCAAACGGATTACCTCCAAACTGCTCTTGAGCAGCATTTAACATAGGCTCTTGTATATTTCTGTACATTTCTTGCAAGGCATTTTGTCCACCTACATATGAATTAATAATGTAAATGATATTAAGCAAGCAAAAAAGTATAAATTACCTGGAATAGACTCTAAATTGGACATTGCTCGATCTTGATTCCTCATAAGTTCTTGTAGCATGGCGGGGTTTGAAGCAATCTCCATAGTTTGTCTCATAATCTCAGGATTGTTAATCATATGACCAATTTCTGGGTTCGACTCAATTAATTGTTGCATTTGAGGATTCGATTGAATTAAGCTTCTCATGATTTCAGGATTTGACATAAGGTTTTGTGTTACAGGTGAAGACATGATTTGTCTCATCATATTAGGATTGCTGAGAACCTCTCTTTGCATACTTTGCTGCATTTCCATGAAGTTATTACTACCCATTCCCAAGCCAGAGAGCCCAGGAATACCACCCAACCCTCCAAGTCCAAATGGAGTCTGAGATGTATCTTGACTTGGCCTCTGAGTTGTCGATGGTTCAGGGGTGGTAGTGCTTGAAGTGTTTGAACTTTTATTGCCCGTACGTATCACCAAATGAACAGTCATTCCATTCTTGATATTGTGTGTATCAAGAGAATCAGAGTCTTTCATGATTTTACCAGCAAATATGAGACAGAGTTGTTCCACTGGTGCAGTAAACTTTTCAGATATTTTGGCCTTAAACTGTAAATAAAAATCCATAAATAAATCATAATTGGAAAGAAAAAAATATTTGTCGATAGCAGGTAGGCCATAAAAATACACAAAAATAATTCATTTTATGATTTGTACACACCAAAAAGAACTCAGTACATACACAATGATATTATATTTGCATTGTGATATTCGAGTTCAAGAGAGTCAAATGAGATTAATTATAATCTCCAAAATTTTCACTAGGCTATTAAAACTTTTAGAAATTACACGTGACTGAATAACTGCCTAGATTATGGAAATTCAAACTCTAATAAGCAACATTAAATTCGACTCTTTAAGAGCCATAACAATTTTTACAGGAATAATTAATTATCTTTTGGCTTTATGTACATTGAGTCACACTCAAAATTTTCTGTATAAAAAAAAAGCTTGCACTTCCCCTCAAATAGTAGTTTAGGGGTTTGATTCATGTGACCCAAAATTAAAATTGCAAAAGGATCTTGCCTCCTACTACTAATGGAACATGAGAAACGTAAAAACTCCTCTATTAACTAATAATGAGCCATCAAAACAGATATTAAAAGTTCCAACTACTCTGAGTACTGGTAACATTATCATACCAATAATAATTTTGGACAGATGTAACTACTCTCAACCCCTTTTTAATGCCCAACTCTCTTAGAAATCCTTGTATTAAGTAATAATAAGGAACTATATACTTTTTTATAATTTTATTCCCCTCCGTCACTTTGAACATACTTGGTTCAAGAAAAAGGTAATTTAATGAAAAATTATATCGCAATTCGTGGACCTTTTTTTAAAAGAATATAAAAAAAGGCAAGGCTTTCAGACATAACTGCATATAATTAGAAAATAAGGAGAATACATTTTAGCATGTGGTCAAGCCAAAATATCCCTATATGTTGATAATAATACATGAGATCATTATGAATGACTTTAAATTATGCTTAATTATTCACTAGGACAGACAATTCACATTGAATAATTGATTTAGGATAGAGGAGTTGTGAATACCTCTATTGAAAAGATGATTTTCAACCTCCCCCCCCCCTCCCTTTAATCACCCGTCTTTTAGATACTGTATGACTTTAAAAAAGAAAAAAAAAGAGACATATCCTCATACAATTTCCATATAATGATAATTAATTGTACAGCACTAATGGGCTAATGGGAGGTATGCTCCCTACATGAGGACCCCTTCCTTCCCCTACTGCATGTGTCAAGAACAGGAGCAGCTCCTAGAAAAAGACATTCCTTTGAATTGTCTTTTAGTGAAGTCGAGTCAAAAGAAAGTTCATTTAGATAGAGACAGAAGCCAAGGCGCTTGCCGTCGCATTCACAGAATATTCATAGTACTCTACTAACATCTTTGATGTTGGCATTTTCCTCAATTTCGATGGATTGTTTTTCTTTGGGAGTCTTGACCGTGATGGTGATCAGATTCTAGAAGGAAATGGAAGAATGACAGAAACTGAAATTAATCAAAAGGGAGACAATGTACCTTGGACTCAAGAGTGGATTCTTCCTTATTATCTGACATGTCAAAAAGGAGCGGAGGATACAGAACTTTTTCGAGAGACAAGGACCAAAACACAACAATGACGAATCACAAAATATTTTATTAATAAGAAAAAAATTTAGAAAAAGAAAAAGAAGATAGAGAAAGAGAGAAAGAGAAACAGAGAAAACGACTTAAAAGAAGTACCAGAAGCACTTTAGTGTATGTAGAGGCCAAAAATTTGACGTGGATTATTCTAGATTATATTATGTATTATTTATGACATGATTGAAATAATATATATTCAGCTTACTGTTCAAACTCATCATTTATCATCTTTATGAAATTATCATATGTATTATAGCTTCTGATTGTGCGATGGGGCTGATTTTTGGATATAATAATTAGGGAATGATAGCTCAAAGACTCATTTTGCATGGATAATATTATATTTATACAGATGAGCCTAGTAATGGTTTTCTTGTGAGTATAGGTAGAACATCGTAAACCAGAAGAGCTCGAATTTGAATTAGTGATTTGACGCTAAAAGATCTGTTTCATATCTGTATTTCTTTTTTTTTAATGCATGATCCACAAATGAGACAAACTATGCAATAGTAATTAATTATCTTTGGTACTTTTCTTTATGGGTACAAAAAAAAAAAATACTTGGTATGATTTTGGTTTGATGTGCATAACTTATGTAGCAAATATAGGCATGAATGAGGTCAATAGTAAACATTTTATGCTTCATTCTTTGATAATCCATTTTAATTCATATCTTATTATTATTTGTCGCAATAAATAAAGGCAGAGTTGAGATAAAAGACTGAATCCTCATCAGTCATACATCACACAATAAATGAATTTTTCCATATATTTTCTCTAGATTTTGAAGCTTTTGAAATTTCTTAAAAGTGTTCATGACAGCATTAATAAAGAATTGACTTCATACTCATTAGCTACATTATGTTTCCATACTATTCTAAAGGAATGAGCTCCATTTCTATTTATTTTTATTTATATGAAGGTCCTGAATAATTAAAATTTCGTAAGAGCTTAGAATTCCTTTCTACTTGAAGGAAGTCAATACTATTTCTGCATCGCCGTGTAGCAGCGATTTAAATGTTATACATCTACATACATAGTGTACATATTATGTGACCTTTTATATAGAAATATATGTGTGAATGTCACTTGAATGATTATACAGACAAATGAGTAATGACTGACACTAATTGTAAAATGCAAAAGTTCCTGGTTCTGAATTGGCCGTGAAAACTTGGTAGCCCTGCGGTGAGTGCTTCATCTAGCTCGGTAGCTGCTCTCTCTCTCTCTCTGTCTTATTTGACTTCTAGCTATTTCTCATTGGAGGCTAGCGGAGGAGTATTTATTATTGACTTAGTGTTGTGTTTATTTATCGAGAGGTGAGAGGGAAGTCCATGGGGAAGGATCGTGTCCCCTATGTGGGAATAATGGGCTAAATCCAGGGAAGAGGGAGGAATCCGACTTTGGAATGGGGTACGAGGTGTTTTTGATTTTTCTGTTATGTGAAGTGAGGCTCCTGTTGATCCATGGGAGTATGGACCTCTTTATTGAAACGGAGGAAGTTCATAAACTTCTGGGATTAGATCGAAGTATTTCTTATCTCAAAGATGGAGTTCTGAATGCGGGAGCGTCTCAATTTGTGCTCCCAGTTCCTGGTTCCGTTGACTTCCTTCTCTTCACTTGGAAAGCGACTTCCCAGGTAGTGAGTGTGGAGTGAGGGTGGATCCAGATCCAGCCCAGATCCCGTTTTTCAATTTCTTTTCCTTCCTTTCTTCATAGGTGGACTACGCCCTGTTCTTGGAAAGAAGTGATTCGGAGTCCATGTACCAACCCAGTGTGAATGTGAGTCATCGCGGAACTGTTCCCCGGAAGGAGCAAGTCTGGAGAGTGACATTACCTTGCTCAGGCCGAGTCAAAGCAGATGTTCTCGTGACCATTCAGCTCTCTCTCTCTGGGCTCCCGGGCTCAGAGAATGTAACAGATATTCAACTTAAAAGGAAAAAGACGTGTGAAGTCAACCCAGACTTGGTCTCCGGTTTTCCTCAAAGGCACGATGAATCGGATTTATTTACAAAAAAGAGGCTTTTACCAGCGAAATATTTGTTTGTTCGTTTACTGTGCATTGCTGGTGGAATTATATTGTCAGTATTATTAGTTATATTCTCCATTCAGTTCCGGCTCAAATTAAAGGAAAAGCGTTTGACGTCTGAAAGCTCCTCTGAGGAAAGACAAAGACTTCAGCACCAAGAAGATACGGATAGAAAGCTCTTTGTTTTGAATCAGCCACCTCTTGAAGAAGCTCACCGACCCTATGTACCTCCACATCATCAGTTGACTAACAGTAGACCGCAACCGCCTTTAATATCGTATCCCTCTTTACATCGTCGTCACCATGAGCCATTTTTATCAGATGCTGAATCTAGAGTAACAGACTGGGTTCAAAAACAAACGATGCAATCACAGACGACTTCAATGACCCCTGAGGAAGTTATGACTACTTTAAATGTGGATAGACTTAGGTTAAAACTTGGACAATTGATTCTCGAAGGTACATTTGGCCGTGTGTATCAGGGTACAATCCTCCTTACTGATGCAAACGGTTTAGAGTCGGAGTCTGATGTTATGGTCAAAACTGTTGTATCAGGCTCTTCACATACTCAGTCCCAACTCCTCGTTTCGGAAGGAACTTCCCTTTTTTTAGGAGCCTCTTCATCTACAGGTGAAGTACACCGTCATATTCTTCAGCTCATGGCTTCTACAATGGATGGTACGAGTCCCATGCTCGTATATCCTTACATGAGTCAAGGTAATCTTAAAAAGTGGCTAACATCTGGTATAGCCTCTCAATCTACTCATCAAATTGTGAACATTGGACTTCAAATACTCTCTGCCCTTCAGTATTTACATAAAAGAAGAATAATTCATAAGGACGTTGCAACAAGGAATTGCTTGTAGGTGTCACTTGCTTATTTGTTTATTTTTGTCTAAAAATTCTTTTTCAGCTTAAATGAAAACTATTTGATTAAACTTTGTGACTCAGCCTTATCCAGAGATCTCTTTTCTGCTGACTACCACTGCTTAGGTGACAACGAAAATAGACCGGTCAAATGGATGCCAATTGAAGCAATAGCCCTTAGGAAATACTCACGGGCATCTGACGTAGTAAGATCTTACAAAATTGATCTCTCCCTTTTTTCACACTTTAAAATGCTCTGATTTTTTTCAGTGGTCCTTTGGTGTATTCATGTGGGAACTTATGACTCGAGCTCAGCAGCCGTTTGCAGACATCGATCCTTTCGAAATGGAAGGTTATCTTCATGAAGGCTATCGACTTCATCAGCCCAATAACTGCCCTGATCAATTGTACTCTATTATGACTCTTTGTTGGAGTGGTAGAGCAGCGGAAAGAGCAACTGTGCATGCCTTGCACAATAACATGCAAGTTTTCCAAAGACAATTACAACGATTTGTTTAAATGTTACTATTATTTGAGGACTTAAATGAAGTTAGAATCAATCTTTTTTAGCAAACCTAATTAGTTATTAAACCAATGTTGCATTTCCCAAAATATGTGCACAAAGGACCGTTCGTCCCTTTTTTAATTACAAAATACTTATCTTATCAGGTATACGTACTCTATTCATTAAGTAACTTATTGCAGCTTAAACCATTTCAAGCATATAAATTAATCTTTACTTTTTTAGTCACCAGTATAAGCTTCTTTTTTTTTAATTTTAAATATATTTATTAAGTGGAAATACAAGTTAAAATTATTGACTGACTGACTGACTTGCTTATTCCTGTACTCATTCAACTCATGTTAATGGTACGTGGTAACTCCATGACTGAATATAATCATGAAATAATATATCGGATATTAATGTTTTACTTTATATTGTTTTGTTTACTTGGGCTCTAAAGCGCCCATAATTGCTTTCATCATCTTTTGTACTCGTACATTCAAACGATTTTGCACCAGTGTTTCGCTTGAAGAGACATTTTTGTATTCAATTAATAACATGTAACACTTCGAATAAACAGAATGCAATATGACACACCTATTATAGCATTCAGTAGAGTAAACAATTGACGATTTGAATGCTAATATAGATTTACAATAGACCTGACGAATTTGTTGTAAAGTTTTTATTGATTCTTAAAACCTGTGTCTTAGGGTTGTGTGTTCATTCAAGGTTCAACATCATTAACATAATATAAAATCAAGTAAATAAGACAATTTTTTTGGTTCTTTTCTATTTTTTAACTATTTCCCTAGATACGGGCAGCATTTTTTTCTTAATCATAAAAGTTTTATATCTGTATAAGAGAATAATAATAATACAAATTCCTGAATACAGCCACTATAGAGCTAGGCAAAAAAGTACATGTCTCGAAATATAGAGGATATATTTATAGCTATATTAGTATTAATTACAGAATTGCAACTTCATAACAATCAGTTCACAATGTAAATAAGCAATTTATAATTATTGTATCATTTAAAAGTTTTATCACATAAAATAAATCATTTGAGTTATACGCCTAGAGACAATGTACAATTATCCACTGACTGTATCATTTTTTGCCAAGCTCTACTACAATATTCTTTCGGAAGAATGATGATAGGTTCAATGTAGAATAGGGTAATGAATGAATAGTTTAATTAGATAGTCTTGGAAATAATAGGCCTAGCATATTCTACAAAATCGTCTATTAACACTGGCCAGGCCCCTTCTTCGTCGTAATTAGTCAAATCTTCATTTACTGTAGTAGCAAAATCGAGGAGTAGATTCCATGTATCCTTCGGAATCGATCGTTTGTGATTTTCCTGCAACGAGAAAATAATGAACAAGATAAAATATACGTGTATTCTCATATGTACTTCAAAGCGACACAAGATCCTAAGAATACTCAATGTCATACTTATATGCATATCTAAAGCAAACATTTGCAAGAGTGAACAACTATGTACTCAAACAAAATTTTAATAACACAAATATGCAGTGTATGATGGAATGTACCTTTAAGAATTTACTCCATATATCTAAAAATTTGAATCGTCCTTCCAGAACTATGTTCCAATATGCTAAGGCGAGATCGAGATCCAGTCCTTTTTGTCTAGAATTTTTAGCGTAATTGAAAGTGAATTGATAGAAATCTTTAAAGGTCTGAGGATCCACGATTTCTTTTTCCAATGAAGGTAATTTAAATTTTAATTTTTCGATAGAGTCGCACCTAGAGTACAAAATATATTTAGACTTGAAATGAGGCATTGAGAAAAAAAAAGAAGAGTGATAAATTAGAATACCCTAAGTTTTGCATGCCATTGGTAAACTCTTCTTTAGTGAACTCGCACTGTTGGGCTGCTTTGAACTTCCAGGCCAATAGGAGAACTAACCGAGAACCAGGATCTAATTGTAGGTCCTCCAAAAGCCTAACGACTCCATCCATACCAATTTTTGAGGGTTCACTAGGCTCTGTAATAGAAAAGGGGAGGATTAGAGGAGTGAGGGGGAGAGGGGGACAAGGGGACAGGGGAGTGCAACGACGTACCTTTGTATTTGGCGTAGAGAGATTCGAGCTTTTTTCGATCGATGGAGGAAAGAGATGAGACCATGGCCTTAGAAGAAGAAGAGGATGAATTAATAGAAGAAAGTTGAAGGAAGTAGTGCTCGAGAGCGGATTGCAGATTCCAGTTATGGGAGGCCAAGCAACGAAAGGCCGTATCATCGTCCGTTTGAGTCAAGGTCAGAAAAGCGTAGTAACTCTCCCTCTCCTTAGTCGACCTCTGCTAGTACATACAACACACACAACACAAACTCCTAAATTCTAGACATTCATTTACATTTCTTATTTTTATTATTTCTCACCATTACGCGAATTTTTAATTCATTTCTTCCTTCATTCTAGGATATAATCAGATACAGTAAGTAACAGCGATCCCAACTGATTCAAAGAACGAACGAAGGAAAAATCGCTCACTCACTCAACTCTCTTTTTCTCCTCTGAGGCACTCTATCACTCTCTCTCTCTCCTTCCCTCTACCTCTCTCTTCCCCCCCCCCCCTTCCTCTCTTTCTCTTTCTCTCTCTCTCTCTCTTTACATACACTTCAACACCACTCAAATATAGTTTCTCCCCCCCCCTCTCCTCCATACACAAACAGCAGCAGTACAGCTTATTCTTAGTACAGAATTGAAGTCTCTCCCTCCCTATTCTCCTACTACTCTTGTGCTGTATCCATGCGCGAAGTCCTCAAAATGAAATGACACACACTAGCTATATTTGTTATATACGACAAATGCAATTTCACACTTTAACAAAACCATTATAATACATAGAAATGAGCAAATGATGGAAAACCAAACCATATTAGGAATACTTTTCATAATATGCAATGTTCAAATGAACCCACAATTACTCTTATTTCATAATTGCATTAGCTTTATTACTCACAGAGTCAAAACTAATTTCAATTACTTACTTACAAATGCAATTATTTTAAGTCCAATAGCGTGCTTACAATCCTCATTTTCGGGGAGACTTTCACGCATTGAAATGTGATGGTCAATGGAAAAACTAACTCACATGATATTCTATTATGGAATGCTTGGTAATGACTCATTCAGATGTAAATACCAAATCTATAACAAACCAAGCTCAAAATGTAAAAAAAAAAAAAAAAACCACAATAGGGTTTGAAAAGGAGCAAACGAAAAACAGTGTAATTTGAATAATTAGAGAAAGATTGATTTTTTAAAAAATAAGTATAAAAATTTACATGATGTTATGACTTCAGCAAAGTTTGTTCAGAGAGACAATTACAACCGAAAAGAAATGAGTCGACCAAAGGGGAATGAATGTAGAGTTTCAATATCATACTCTTGAAACGATTTCATAATGAGACAACATGTATAAATATTTCCAAAAAAATATGAGATTCTCAAGATAAGATGAAAACACATAAATATGAGGCAAAAAATATAGCGATTATATGTTCAATCAGATCAAAACGTCAATATTGATTCAGAAATTAATATTGTATGGTTATGAAGGACTAATCGCAATACCCTATTTCACAATGTTTGAAAGTATTAGGAAGAAGTATTTGAAAAACAAAGACACGAGTAAAATCTTAGGGACATTAAAACCGTTTTCTTTTAGCAGGTCAAAATTATACTAAAAAAATATGTATTCACAATAAGTGGGTTTGAGTCTGGGACAGAAAAAAGGGACTTTCATACCGAGATAAGACATGAGTAAAAATATTGTAGCAACACTCTACCTCTTTATAAAATAACAATCCTAAGTAAAAACCTATTTTACGTAAGTTAAATTTGAATTACTACATCCTACCAGAACCCGCCTCCTACAACACTCATCTATTATCATTGATAAGTTAACGACATGGCTCAAGATAAGTTCAATTTCGTTAATGATGTGAAAATGCAAGCGATTTCTATAATATCATAATCAAATCTTATATACAAGAAAAACAAATACTGAGGGAAGCATAATGATGATACTCTCCTCCTAATGCATCATTATACATTCTTAAATCATGACATTTCATAGGAAATCATATTATAAGGTCCAAATTGTAAAACAAATTTCAGTAACCATTCACTTTCTCATAATTATGATGAATAATGGCATCAAAATTCAATGGACTCATAGTACACATATATGAAATAATTCAAAAGGCTAGAAAAGGATTTTTTAGTACTTTACCCCCTCAAAAAATAAAATAAAATAGTGAGACATTTTGCCCCGATTATATTTCTTTTAATAGGAGAAAATTGAGTCATTTGAAGATATTGAAACAATGGACAACAAGCTGATATGTTAACCTCACAAACAGAAATTCATATACCACCATACAAGAACCAAATCATACTCCAACACATTTAAATGGATCGATATGAAATCGAATTTATATAAAGAAATCCCGTAATATAAAAGCCTCATACTTCTTTGATGCATTCAAAGAACTAACCATAGACATCTTCTGTATTTCTCACTCTACATTCAGAGCTCCAAAAGCTAATCAAATTGTAAAATCACTGATGGAGATTCATTTGGACATTGACTATAGTGCCATGGAAAGGGATCGCTCTAAAAGCATTCTTAATTCCTTATGGGTGTTTGAAAAGGAAGAAAGGGTGAGAAGATTGAGAAGGATTCCCTTTCCAACCTTCAAACCCTGAAAATAGGAACATCCAAGATCACTTGGAAGACAGAAATAAAAGAAGAGGACCTTGACTCTGGACCCTCGCATAAGTGGACTCGGACCTTTCCTGCCTGAAAGATGTGTATGATGAATGGCTCTTACGTGCTGGTGGAGTGAGTGATGATGATGATGATGGGAATTATGGTGATGATTGGAGGAGGAGGAGGAGGACGGAGAAGGAGGTAATTTGGTCCAGGAAGAGGAGAATAGAACAGGGTTCTTCTCCTCCTCCTCCTCCGCGTTAGTACCCGTAAAACCCGTAGTTCGAGCTCGCTTGCTCAGACTCACTCCTCCACATTTGGAGCGAGTTTTGTGTTGAGTGAGTCCTCGAATCCCTTTGTAATACTTTCTACAGATCTCACAGCGCATCGGCTCCTCACTCTCCATGATTTCAATTCCAATTCTACCAATTGACAATTGAGAGCAACCTCTCAGACACACACACTCACACAAAAAAATATTGGATGGTTTAACAACACCACTCTTGTTCTTATGAGTTCCAGGGCCGCCGAACTCATTCAATTTTTTTCATAACAAATAACGCCACTAATCAAATAAATATACTTTTTACACGCACACCAACTGTATAAACCATAGCCAAGTTCATTCCTTCAGCTCCTAAAGACTTTGACTCAAGAACCCATTGAAAGGATCTCCACATACTCAATAAATTAAATGAATACACACCTTGTATCAATTTCGGTATATTTTTTCAAATGATATAATTTTTGCCTCTCCTTAATGGCAGTAATATGGGTCATATTAAGTCATACCAAGATAATTACATAAATCTTGCTTCTTTTTTTTTTTTTTTTTTTACATATTACATTTTGACTACACGTATCCATCTCTTTTGTTGACAATTGTCATACCATCATCATAATTTCAAAAATAGATAATGAATCAAATCTCTGTTTGAGGCTTGCTGCTGTTTGAATGAGTAAAGGTACAACATATATCATGGGAGTCTCATAAAAAAGTATTGTTTTTTTGGTTATTATAAGACAAAGAAAACCGTTGCTGATTGAATTAGTTCAGTATTGCATTTATAAATGTATCACTTATCAGTTTATGTAATAGTCCAATATCGGGAATCCAAAGAATAATGAATTATTATAGGCATAGTAAATAAAATATTTTCATACTTTCTAAAGGATATATTATTATTATTGTTATTTTAGCTTCCGAAATCACTCAAGATAAAGAAACGCCAATAACTCCATGTTATAATGATAGTAATAATATAAACATAATTATGACGTGTGATATTAATGGATGATGAAATCTCAATATTTTGTATTAATATACCTTTTATAAATATAACAGGTTCCGTGACTTAAAAAAATATACTATCTCTGTATTATGTTTATTTCCTAGTTAAATTGAAACATTTTGAGTAAGAAATTATTTAGACGTCACACTCTTACATAAATCAAAATATACTATAGAGAATGTCGGTTAATCAAGCATGAGCAATAATTAAAAAAGTTTTTTAAAACTCGTTTAATACTTCTTTAACAGTACTTATGTATATTAATAACCAATATATTTTGTGGACTCATTTATTCTTTTTGAACTTTACATCATTTCATGTACTTGTAGGAGCAACTAGAGAGTGTGTACGCCCTTTATAACTCATTTGATCCTTTAAAGACTAAATATAAATAAAAAGGTACACAGTATCCAGGTATATACAATCAGTCCTTTCAAATGTGCGTATATAGACATCGATATATAATTATTTATATGTATTTTAAAATCTATATATGTGTGTATAGCTGATATTCTAAGCGAGAGTCGGAACGCACTTGTGATTATAGTAGTAATAGATTTTAGCATCTCATCTCAGTCCTTCTTGATTCCTTTCAGGGACGTTTGTTTCTTCGAAAAAAACAAAAAACGAAAAAAAAAAAAAACAGCAGAGAACTACCCTTAGGATCAATAATTTCAAAACTTCTCCGTGAATTCAATAAGATGAGAAGAGCGTAGGTAGTTTTGCGTTTGCGCCACTCATAGTTTTGAAATTCCTTGGAGCTTTCTTTTTCTACTGCTTCATATATGACGACATACATCTTGGGTCGATAAACCTCCAACCTGTTACCCACAAGATAATAAAAATAGATACCATTTCGTTACTCTTCCTATGAGCACTGATAATGAAAAAACATCTATCACCATAGCTTTTAAATACCTTCATTTCTTTCTATACCAATCCTATTCCTCTTGAACTGTTTTCTACAGTATTAGGTAAGTAGCCTCCACTTTGACATTTAACCACTTCCAAAATTTTACAAAATCATTCAAATAATTTAAAATGCTATCAAATTAAAACTTAAATATTGAGCTATTTATTTGATGAAATGTGTATCTTTTTGTAGCAATATGTTTGATGTTCCTCTCCAAAGTTAAACTCTGATTTCGAAATGTATCTTTCTAGTTTTATCATGATGATTTTGAATGTAGTCATCCTACTTCTCTGCATCTGCCTTGCTGGATCTGTACAAGAGGAAAATGCAGAAATTCGCATGCCAGGGGCAGAACCCAAAGGCACAGACTCTTATCTCTGCTCTGGTTTTAAAATTGACAAAACCTTTGGCATAAAGAGTCAAAATAAGTCAGTTTATGTGACTCAATTTGAAGCTCTGGCCTTAGCTTCCAAGGCTCACCATGTTCTTCTATATGCCTGCAGTGAGCCTTCTAAAGAAGAAATATGGGACTGTCGACATCATTCCATTTGCCAAGATTCTACTTCAATCATGTTTGCATGGGCTAAAAATGCCGAGCCTCTGAGTATGCCACCTGAAGTGAGCTTTAAGCTTGATCCAAAGGAGCATAAGTTCCTTGTTCTACAGGTTCACTATGTTCACGAGTTACCAGAGCCTGATAATACTGGACTACACTTCCGATTTCAACGAGAAGAGTAAGTTTCTTTTATTTTAATTACTATTACTCTCACGAGATGAAAAAAAAAAAAAAAAGACGTACATACATATATTCTCTACACTTGTATATATGATATACATAACTATCTTCACAGTACTGATTACGATTTGTCAAACATAATTGATTGAATTTCCGAATATGTATTTAAACTACTCATAAGTTCAAATATTAATTCCTCATTTCCTTTTGAAAACCCTGAATCATTCACAGTTATAATCGAATATTATGATCCATCAATACTCCAACTTTAATATCCCCAATACAAATAACTGTTCCACTTAAAAATAATTAATTACTTCTTGTAGGACAAAATATTCAGGTGGGATATATCTCCTAGCTCGTTCCTTCCTTAAGATTCCTCCAGGAACACCCGTAGTCCATGGTGACATGAATTGTAAAGTTAAATCAAATATTCAGTTACACCCTTTTGCGTTTCGCACACATGCTCATTCTCTTGGTGTTGTCATCACTGGGTATAAATACTCTCCAGAAACGAATGAATTCACAGAAATAGCTAGAGGAAATCCACAGTGGCCTCAAACGTTTTATCCAATTTTGAACAATGTTTCAGTTAATTCAAAGGATTATCTCGTCGCCAGATGTACTTACAATTCAACACTTAAAAATAAAACTGTGTATATCGGTAATGTCATATTATTATCCATTAATAAAGAAGATCCATATATTATGTCAGCTTTTTTATTTGTTTTCAGGAGGTGGATCTGAGGATGAAATGTGCAATTTATATTTGATGTACTACAAGGAATCAAAATTTACGGACTCCATATATTGTACAGATGAAGAGAATCCAGAGATTTCGAAAATTCTGCCCCAAAATTCGGATACGCCATTACCACCTAATCCAAAGTTAGAACATAGAGCTATGCATGATAAAAAGGATTCATCTACAACAAAGCATGGACACAGAGGACATCTGGATGTGTCTGATCGTAAGTATTTGGAATTAACAATATATTCATAATTTTCAGTACTTGCCTACCACCACTCGTCAGCTCAACTTGTACATATGATATTCTTCCAACACATTATTTACAGAAAATAGAATCAATGAACGCCGAAAGGGTGAATTAGAAGAGGACTTAGAAAGAAATTACAAGTTGTCCACCATCAAAATGCCTGGAGCCATTCCAAACATGGTTGATGACTATCGATGCGTTGGATATAAAGCCTCAGATTTATTTCCCGAGATCAAGACAAACAATCACAGTATGGTCCACATCATGGGCTTTTTCACTGATGCTACCTCAGATAAGGCTCATCATTTAATTTTGAGTCATTGCATGCAACCTAGGGGAAAGGACGGGGAAATTTTTCAGTGCTTACACCATGGAATGTGCTCTTCCAGAGGCTCCAAGATAATGTATGCTTGGGCCAAAGATGCACCAGGAATGAATTTGCCACCAGATGCAGGATTTACTATCCGTGGGGACGAGTATTTGGTCCTTCAAGTTCATTATAAACACCCTTTAAAAAATCCTGATTACACCAGCCTTCAGCTAAAATATACTTTTAACAAGTAGAAAGAGTTTTTTTGATAACAACTTAGAATCAAAATCTCATTCACGTGTTTCATTTTCAGACCGAGTTATCGAGCTGGAATGATACTCTTGCTTCGCAGTTACCTTACTATCCCACCTCATACTGCTAAAACATCTGGCGATGCAAATTGTAGAATAAAAACAAATGTTCCTATGTATTTGTTTGCATATAGAACCCATGCACATACTCTTGGATCTGTAATCACTGGATACCAGTATGCTTTTGACGCCAAAACAAAAAATAACTCTCTAAGCCCACTTGAAATTGCCCGAGGAGATCCACAGCTACCTCAAACATTTTATCCTATGAAAAACTATGTGGAAGTGGAAGATGGGGATATACTTGCTGCACGTTGCACCTATGACTCAAGTAACATGACAACCACAACACAGATCGGTATGGGCCTTAATGTTATATCACAATGAGAAAACACATTTTCTTCGATTTTTTAAAACTTAGGCATGAGTTCTGGTGATGAGATGTGCAATCTTTATATGATGTATTACTCTAAAAGTGACCAAGATTTTATCATTTGCTATGATGAACAAGAAGGAAAACTTGAGATGCCAAAGGACTCGTCAGATAAGATTCACGGTAGATTAAAAAGACAAGCCATTCCTTCTCCTTATTCAACTAACACTAATGGTGGAGGTGGGGCGTATGCTCCAGTACCGGTGTATGGGACTTCACTAAATGGATATCCTCCTGCAGGGGCATATAATTCCTTACCCATGTATCCACCGGTGATCGTACCTCATTCTTATATTCCTATTCAGCCTCCCCCTGTTTACATTCCACAGCAGCAGCAGCAGTATACTAACACTAAGTCCCAGTCTTTTGACTATAGGGACGATCTTCCTCCAAAGGAAAACATTGAGGATGAGAGCCCAAAGCTTAAAGACAGGAAAAGTTCTTCAAAATTCTTCGGGAATACACTCTCTCAAAAATCTATTACTAACAGCCTAAAGAGTACTTCTTATTTCACTTGCTTCTTCTTCTCTTACCTATCAAACAATGTAATTTTATTGTCATTTCATTCCTATTGGTTGTTAACAGTACATAATATTATATATTATAAAGACATAAAATTGCATTGTAACTTTTAATATTAATATCTTACTAAAATTCACGGTTTTTTTGGGCTTTTTTTTAGATTGCTTGCATCTTTCATAATAATAATGATAATAACTGTGTTTTGTTTTTTTTACTTTTGTTTTGTCTTAGTAAGATATTCTTCCAAATCCAAACTTTTTTCCTCAAATATATTCCTCACATAAAAAAAACCCCAATTGTTTAATCTTTATAACAATGAATAGGATCCAAAAATAACACACGACAAAGCAAGAAAATAGATGATTCTGACCTACATCCCGTTCCCAATTGGCCACCCAAAGCAACAAGTGACACATTTGGACAATTGTCAGGGGTTTCCCTGGATGTTCACGGAAATCCCGTAATTTTTCATCGTGGTGATAGAAAATGGAATGCAAACACTTTTAAGAGGTAATTGAAATGAACAAAAACAGGATATGTACATGTACAATAAGATTACAATGCTTTTAGGAACAATGAATACAACGGAGATCGTACGAAACCTATTCCTCAAAATACGGTACTTACTCTTAACTCAAGTGGGGATATAATTAATGCATGGGGAGCAGACATGTTTTTCATGCCGCACATGATTACAATTGACTCGCAAAACAACGTTTGGATAACGGATGTTGCACTCCATCAAGTCATGAAGTTTCCTCCCTACGGAGGTACTGGAGCAAAAAAGACACCCCTCATTCAGCTAGGCAAAAAGGTAATTCACATTTAATTTAAAAACATATATGTGTATTTATTATCATTAAAAGTTTGAGCCGGGAAGTGACAAGTTACATTTTTGCAAACCGACCTCTGTTGCTGTCACAGATGATGGAAGAAATTTCTTTGTTGCTGATGGTTACTGTAATTCTCGCATCATCAAATATCAAGTGCGTGTTGATTCCAGTGGATACCATCAAGTTAGTGTTGATGTCATCTTGCATTGGGGTGAAGCAAATGGAGCTGGGATATCTTCCTCTATGAATAATTATGCTTTTAATATCCCTCATGGTCTAACGTTAGCTCAAGATAAGGGATTAATCTGTGTAGCAGATCGAGAAAATGGGCGAGTTCAATGCTTCAACATTTTGAATGGTGTCTTTGTTAAATCATATAAACCAAAAGTATTTGGAAGTACGATCTACAGTGTGGCCTATACTCCTTCGAATGGTAAATCCAAGACAGTTCAATGGGATAATTAACTAAATGGCTCCATTTTGGTGTGTTTTCTTTTAGGTGGAAATTTGATGGCACTTGGTGGATACGAACCTTTCTCATTTATTAATGGAAATAAACCACAGGTCTATGTCTTGGATATAAACAACGAAAATAAAGTGATTTCTGCGTTTGGCAAAGATGTACTCCAGAATCCACATGATTTAGCAGTTTCAAAAGATGGAAGCAATGTCTATACCATCGAATTAGACCCCTATAGATTAACTAAATTTACTAATGGTGAGATGGGGGGTGTTCCTGTTGAAAAAGCTTATGATTGGTCTCTTTGGGGCTTATTTGGAAAGTATTTTATATAGAACACCAAATAGGCTCCAAAGCCAATAGCTACTAACTCTCACTTTAATAATGTATAATATAAACAATTAATTATATACATACAATAAATGACATCCAAGGACACCATAATTACTGCTATGACACATGACGAAATATACATATATATTTATCTCTACAAAAAAATGAAGTATGCATTTCTAATAGGGAAACTCATTGAGAACAATGGTCCAGATGCTCCTCCGCATATACCACCCATAGAGACATTTGAAACAACTCCTTCATCTCTCACTGAGCACGCAAAAGCTGTTTTCAACAAACATATAGAAAACTTAGGCAGCTATGTTCCCAAATCATATGTCACCATAATAGTCTCAGTTTTATCCGCTTTGTTGACCCTTACATGTTCATTCTGCATAATTTACAGGAAATGTAAGAAGCGGGGAAAAGGTATGAGGTGACCCATTTTCTTTTTTTTCTTCAATTGACCCACCCCTTTCAATGCAGGAAACATGACACGAAACAAGGTTCAAAATTCATCCTGGAAAAATAAGAAATCATTAGATCTAGGGGATTTCCTTGGAAGATCAAAATCTGGATTTACACGTTTAAAGACGGATGAACATGACGAGGAAGCATCAAGTGAGGATTCAGATCTGGAGGATTTTACAGTACCTGCTCTCAATGCATAACAAGAAAGAGACACAATAGAAAGGATTGTAGATGGCATTTAACTTATTACTTATTTCATTTACGACTTTTTTTTTAAGATATTAAAATGAATTAATATATATATATATATTTTATTTTGATTTATTGATGGTTATTGTTATATTTTAAAGGGAAAAAAATATTATTTTTGATTGCTTGCTCTTATTTTGAAAAGGATTTGAAATAAAGTCAAACTATTTACAAAACATACAAGTGTGGTATTCTCAATTTCTGTAAAAAACAACAACAACATACAATTCCTCTCTCACGCTCTCTGTGCTGCTAAATGTAGGACATGCTAAGATTTATATTAAAAAACAACAAGAAAATACTAGTCTCAAGACAATAAATAGAAACATATACATATGAATCTAACAAAAATGTTTTATTACTTAAAATAGTAAAAAGCTTTTTTGGCAAAAGTATATATATATAAATATAAATAATATTCGTAATATAGATATATCTGATTATGTGATTTATAAGCACTGTTCAAAGTGAATATTCAAAGCTCACATTACAAAACAAAGGAAGAGGTATCTTTATCAAAGAGTTTTAACTTTAAAGTGAGTTGTACTATGTATACATATAAGTGTTCTACACCAGAGGTTCCCAAAGTTAGGATTGTTTCAAGGTTTAGTTTCATGTACTTAAATCAGGAAAATAACAATATTCTCCCGATATTTTATTTTCATCTTTTTTGATGCTGTACCTTTGCGTCTATGACTCTTGTAGCTTCAAATCATAAAGATCCTCGATATCTTCTACTTTTGTAATATGCACTTTGTACTAGAAATCGACACATGAATTTTTTGGGACTGATACCGATTATTTGGGGGCAAATACCAATTAGTCACTTAATTTTTTCCCTTTCAAAATATCTTACTAAAGTCCAAATATGACCATTCCGACCGCTGCATAATTTTTTTTCATCAGCACTTACCAAGGTTTTGAAAAATCTTATTCTAGAATTTTTAAAATGTGGATTCTGTCATATTTTATAAATGACATATAATTTTATGCAACGTTTTAATTTTTAAACAATAAATCAGTGGTCTCCAACCCCCGGTCCGCAGATCAATCAGTACTGGGCTACACAATAATTAATAAGTGATATCTGTTTTCTACTTCCCAACCTCAAAGGACCCACGAACGGCCAAGGAATGAATACGTGACCCATTTGTCAACAAACCAGCTAAATCCAGCATGTCCGTGCAAGAAGGATCCAACCACTGGAGATTGCAAATGACGGCGTGTTCGAGACAATAACTTTGCCAGCGTTTTGGATTGAAGTCATGGCAGACTATCCAGAGATCGCTAACACAGCAATGAAAACCCTGTTGCCATTTTCAACATCCTATCTGTGTGAAGAGGGGTTTTCTGCAGTGACTGCCACCACAGCAAGGCAAAGAAGTAGACTGGACATGAGCAACATACTTCTGGTGTCTTTGACTGGCATTACCCCCAGATGGTACCATCTCGAAGAAAACAAGCTCAGGACTCCCATTGATTTAGCGTTACGGACAGTTTTTTATGTTATAATATGTTACATTGTTGGAGCAGTGTGTTAATAAAGTTATTAATTCCCAATGCTATAATAGCATTGTAATGTTGGAGCATTGTGCTAATATAGTTCCATATGAGTACACAGTGGATTCACGTTTATTGTTATTATTAATATTTCAACCCCCCCGGTCTGCAATAAAATTGCCAAGCATTGACGGGTCCAACTTTGATGATGATATTTTACGTCTAATTTACTAATTACGTCATAGACCGTGTATGTAGGTACCTTATGATTTGAGTAAAAATAATTGTAAAATATTTTACTTTTAAATGTGTGTAATTTATTTTCTAATATGTAACAATACTTTTTTAGGTAGAAGTCTATTTTGGGCTTTTTTGGTTGCTGAAAAAAAAGAAACAAAATGAATTTAGCTTAAATTCTTTATGTTATCTTTATTTTATCTTTGGTAGTTTTAGCTAATTCTTCATTCCATTGGAGGAACTTGTTGACAGCTTAACAAGAGCTAATTCGAGCTCAACTGATCCATTTTCAAAGCACGGAGCAAAAATAGAAAAAAATCAATAATCTACAAAAAAGTACGTTGTAAACTTTTATGTTAGTGGTATACATATGTAACGTCATGATGAATGATTCAATAAATACACACTATACAGAGTCAGAGAAAATGGTTGAAATTATTTGAATTTCTTTTTTTACCCTTCTTTTTGAAAAGAAATATATTTATAATAATATTACGTAAAAGTCTTCAAAATCTAATTTACATATTTAAATATGAAGTAAAATATTATTAATATATTATGACATAAATCATCTTGTATATGTGTGTACATTTATTTTCAGCATCACAGACGGAATTACTAATATAAAAAATTATATTCATTGCCTCATGTCTTTCTCAAATTACATTCAAAATAATTTTATTTTATTGAGAATTCATGAGATTTTTACTTACTTAGATATGATGTGTATACTTACCTTTAAATCCCAAATTAAAAGTTGAAAAAAAGCAAGTCAATATTTTCAAAACAGTTTTTTTTTTCATATAATCTGTAAATAGTTATTTTTTTACTCCAAGGTTTGAAATATGATTTATTATTTTTTCCACGTTATTTTCGAAATGAATATAAATGCTTACAAATTTATTTGTTTTTATGTGTTTATTCAATGTTGACATGTCAATATAACGTTTAATGGGAATCAACAACCTGAAAAATCATAATAGGCATTTTATTTTTAGTCAGAATTGAGTCATGATGTGATCTTTATTACAACCTGTTTCCCTTCAAAAGGAATAAAACTATGGACCAAAAATAAGCCAATTCTGCTCAACTGTTGCAACAAATAATCTCGATATATTTCCAAATATATATTTATATATAACAATAACATAATAGCCAATTAGAGCTTAATCCTTCCCCTATTAAACGTAAAGTAATTGGCAAAATGAACTAAACAGCTATTGTGACGTAATTGCTATGAGAGCATCATATTGCACCTACAAGAATAGGTCATCCCCATTAAGAATGCTATGGCTCTGATGATGTAATCCACAGTAGTAGATAAAAACTGGTCCTTCGAATTCATGCATATTCTTGCTAGAGTCAAGGAAATCGTCTTTATTTAGATTTGCTCACAATGCTTCAAGTGGGTCATAAAAAATATCGCTGATATGCAGGTCACTTAAATACATTTCCCCTCATTTCTTCTGAAAAAGATTGAAGTTTAAAAATATATGTTGACCAGCCAGTTACATACGTTTTTTTCTCAAATTAATTTCCTACTTAATAGTACATAGGGATATTCACAAGAAGTATTGTGAGCTCAACAAATCATCATTTCAAACACTTTAAGCTCATAAGCACTAAAGCTTTTTTGTGGACTTGCAACAACAACTCTCAAACAGGAAATTTATGATAGATGCCTACTTCTGTACATTTCTATACCAACTTTTTAATTTTCAGTAGAAAAAATATTTAAAAATACTATATGAATTTTATTGGAATAAAAATCAATAGCATGATATTCACAAACTAAAACAAAGGGCACACAATCCTTGATTTCATATATTTTTTATATATCAAAATCATAAATAACAGTAATACCGTTTTTTAGTTCATCATACGTAGAGAGTCAGCTTCTATAAATTGGAAGAATCAAGTAATGAAAAAGTATCTGAAGGGATAACAGGTAGTATTTTGGTTTATCCTAAAAAGCTTGTCGTCTAGGGAGATGAGTATATAAATCAACAACTAATAGAAGAAGCAAAAGAAAACAAAGATTTTTGAAGCCATGGAATCATCAGTTGACACTTGACTGATTAAAGCAGCTGACTCTGCATATTGTGAATTCATAGTGGCATTAATACTTCGTATCTTGCCTGAGGGTACCAATGTATGTATGGCAAAACTATACGTTGCTTAACAGTTGTTTTTGACAAAGAAGATAGGTAGTCGGTTGTGAGTATCACTGTGATGTCCTTTGCCACATGTAAACTCTGAATCAATGTAAAAGGTTTTGATTAAATGAGAGGGAAGCCACAGGGAGCCATGTTCCCACTTTTTTCGAGCATTCAAGAAATTTGAAATCAGCTAATATTAGATTATCAATAAAAAATATATTAACTAATGACCTTTTGGTTGAACAGATGGATACATTTACAAATTTTGACATTGTCAATATTATAAGTGCATTTATAACTAATTGTAACTAAAAAAATATATATAAATTGGTACACATATGCAGGTATTGACTTAGTAATGGATAGATATAACAGTTATATACAGAGTACATAATATATTATTTTAAAATTTCATTAAAATTAGCTTCCCTTTGAGCTGTTGATTGACCAGACTCTTCTACTCGGAGATACTGCTCTTTCTGTCATTATGAAAATTACATTTTTTTTATTGATATAAAAAAAATTGCTTTTATCCATAACTGCCCCACAATATTTTTACGTACAATAATAATAATTATTCTCGATAATTAGCTTTTGAGCGGTCAGCAAAACATGAATTCTTTAAAGAAAACGTTTACAAAAATTATCCTTTCTTTTTTTCCCCTCTTTTTCTACCTTTTGAACATCCTAAATAAATTGTTTGTTATTGTAGTACATTAGTAAATGAATAGGTAAATTCATTAAATATATTATTAAGAAAGTCAATTTTAAAATTTATATGCATACTTTTTTCTTTCATTATTTAATGAATACTTCAAGGATTATTTTACTCTCTCTCTCTCTCTCTCTCCCTTTTCACAAATCGGATAACTAACTTTGTATTCACCTGTTTCTAACACACAAACATATACATATATGTGTAATTTAATTGTACTGCAGTTGAATGCTTGCCCTTTGAACAAGCTGAAGGTGTAACTAAGTTTTAGAAAGCATCATTTGAATTAATGAACTACATACATAGATGCATGCACTGAAAAAATAGAATATATCAACACTCACAGAAACTAAGGGGTTTTAGAGTAAAATAAATAAATAAATATACACACATATATATTTGTATAAATAAATAAAATAAATGAAACAAGACTCTTCACGAGGATTATAGCTAATTTTTGAGGGCTCCAAGGTCCATCTACCTACTTCAAAAATAAACACAATCAAATAAATGTATGTTTGTATATAAAATAATATTAAAAGGTGCTACAATGTAGTTTTGTACACTTCCTTGTGTATAAACAAGATATATATACATTAAAGTACCATTCCATGTGTAGTGAACATGTAATTTTGAATTTTTTCAAAGTTTCACTATCCCAGAAAAAACAAAAAAAAACACTTTTTCATTTTGTCAAGAAATTTAATGTATTGATTGGATTGAAAAGTTTTTTTTTCATCATTTATAGGTCGCTCAACGCCTTCAAAGATAAAAAATTGACAATATTTTTGGAAATGTCATATTTTTATTTCATTATTATCATCCCAAAAACATTCTTTTATAACTTTTATTTGTTGAATAAACAATCCTTAAAATGTATTTCTACTTAGTTTCTCTAAAAAGTATTTTTAGTAACATAAACAAAGGAAAAAAAAATGTGCCTGCTGTAAAACCCATTCATTTCCTCTTATTTCTTTCATTTGATATCATGAATTTCGCATTAATTGTATGCTTATGAATACATCAAGGCAGAGTCTAATCAAAATAATAACTTTACAACAATGAATTAGAAAAGACAACATTTTTAGGATTAAGGATCGATCTTGAACTCAGAGAGAAAGAGAGAAGTGTTAAAACTATATGTTATTTTAAATATAATAATTTTTAGTTCATATTTTACGCGTATTTTGCCCAACTTAGAATATACTAACAAATAAATATTCAACATGTGCAATGAGACGTTCAATGTGATGAATTCCTTTGTAAATATTCATTCAAATTCCTTGTTCTTATTTTTCTTACTAATAGTTTTGTTCGACATTGAAATAGTGATAAAGGAATCATGGTTTGATTTTACATGACATCTCATCACTCAAAGTTCTATAACTTACATATGGAAAATGAAACTCTTTATGAATGACCAACAGTGATTCTCAAACTTTATTTTTAATCGCAGGGCGTATTAATCATATAATCAAACCCATGGAGGTACCACTCAACAAAATTTTGATGTTATCAATAATAGAAATGGTAACATAGTAATTTCAGTTAGGTGTGTCTGATTTTCATATTCATTTACATTTTTTCAGGTATAATGCCACAGAGTTCAACCTGAGAAAGCCTGTGAACACACTATTTCAGAATAACTGATATATGTGTACAAAATATGACACGACTAATGTAAATTTTTGAATTGATACCAGTTTTTTTGGGACTAAAACACTTGTAACTAATTGATTTTTTTAATTTTCAAATGAAACTTGGTGATCCGAGTAATAAAAATAATTATCAAACAGTGGTCCAAGTACGATGAGTGTCTATTTCGGTAACGGTAGAATATTCCTTATCACTACAGCAATGCAAATCATTTGCCTTGATTTTGATACATTATGTAAATCCAAGAATTTTAAAATTGTGAATTCATTTTTAATTTATTTTTGTCCACACTGGTCAGACACACACACATTTTAAACACTTATTTTTTCTTTTTGAACTTTGACGATAAATGATTAATCATTAATCGTGACAATTCATAAACTACATTGAGTGTTTGGACAAAAATAAAATTTTATAAATGGCCATATCGGAAACATTTGGCTTTTCAATGATTAAATAGTTAGGTAAAAACTTTTAATCTTATTTCTTGATATATTTTATAAATTCAAAATTTACTTTAATATGAACCATTGTTAATTCTTTTTAGTAATAACTCAAATGAAAAATTAAATCAGGTGAGATTGTTAAATTTATACTGACTATATCAATTTTTACTACTTAATAACTATACACAAGTAATTTTATTTTGTATCTTTATAATTATATATCAATACATGCTTCCAACACAATGTCATAATATTTTCTAATATATGTACATATGTATTTTCAATTTATTTCTTTTTTCGACACAACAGTATATAAAATCAAAAGTGGAAAAGAACACTTGTTTGATATATATGTAGCATATAATTAGTGTCTTCTACTTACAAATGGACAATTCCTTCAAATGAATGAAATGACAATGTATCATACAGTTTTTTTAGACAAACAAAATGATTAAGAAGTATTAGGTTATTTTTACTTGTAGGAGCAACTATGATTCAGAAAAAAAAGTTAGAGTAAAAACATTTGGAGATTCTATTAGATGTTGTCAATAAGTGAATTAGGACAACTATCAAGATTATAATGCTCCATAAAGTGTTTGGATTTTGGATCTATTTCGTGTCTCACAATAAAAGTTCTTCATTAAGATAAAGTAAAAAGTTTTTTTTTATATCGAGAAATAAAAACTTGATAGGGAGAATATCAACAGGCTTTTTCTTTCTTCCTGAAATATCATCCTTTAAATATATAGTATTGAAATCTCATCCATCTGAAGGGAGAAAAATCTTAATTTCCTTTTTATTTTGGATAATGGATGATCATTGATCTCAGATATATGTATATATATATATATATATATATGTCTGTGTACGTATACCTCCAATTTTTATCAGAGATAACTCAAATTTTTATTGAAAGGATCAACTTTAGTGCAAATGGAAAACATTTCAAAGATTGTTATAAGTCGAAGCTAAAATAAACTGACAAAAAATAAAAAAAAACCTTCAGGTATTGTAACTATAATTATACCAATTATTTTTCTATCAAAAAATATAACAATTTATATCAAGTTCATTAATCTATATTCTCTTTTGCCAAATTTTCAATTGATTAATTTATTTTACAAATAAAAAATAAGGGGAGATCAGGAACAGCTGAGGCAGGATCCTTTTTTTTAACATCAAAAAAGCTATAACCACAAAATTTACATGATAATTATGCAACAAAAAAAAAAAACACACATTTTTGTCAATTTTTCTTTGAGATACATATATATATATTTATATATTAATTAAAGACTGATTTTGAGGATTACAAGTGATTTTTTGTGGAAACAATATTTTTATAAAAATAGAGTCAATTTTTGATTGTGACTTCTCTAATATTATTTGAATTATGAATCATTTTACCATTACTTGATGTAATTTATTCAAATTCAAAACTCACTTCATTGCAAGTGATGCAATCAGGTTTGGATTTAGAGTGTGTCCATGACACGTTGGGTCATTCATCGAACACCCTTGTGCTCGACATACACACTGTCTAAAATATCCTTTTTTGTGTTTTTTGACTAAAAAAGAATCATAAAAAATAAAAAAAGATTAGAACTCAGACACAAACAAAGCTTAAAATTTGTTATAAAATAGTGTTATACTCTAGGTCTTGTTGTGTAAGTAGTTTGTTCTGATTGATGGACACACAGTCTTATAATCATTCATACCGTACATTTATCTTGAATTATCTAACTCATAATAATAACAAATGAAATAAAGAAAATAAAAACTAGGGATAAAAATCCCTCGTTGGTTTTCAAATCGACTACTTGAGATCCACTACAAATAAGTACCCAGCAAAAGTGAAAAATAACCAAGGATCATGTTCTAATATGAATGACTCATTTACTCAGTAAAAGTAGCATAAAGTCCAGGAAGAATATTGCAATTATATTTAAACTTTGGTTTATTATATATTTTCAATAGAATCTACAAGAGATGTATGTAAAAATTCTTTTATACTACTTTTAGAGGGGAGGGTATAGATTGTCTTCTCCTCCTTTTCTATCAACTCACAGCAATGTATATTGCTGAATCCGATCACACCGTAGAGTCCACTTGTAATGTGTAACCCCCACATCTCAAGGACGTAATGGTATTATGTAACATTTTTTTAAATTGGAATTTTAGGAAAATATCGAAATGCCGGGAACATATGCTTCCTCAGACACATAATATTTTAGAACTGTGTGCATGAAGGGTACATCTAATTGATTATTTTTTTATGAACTGGTTGCAATTGTTCCCGATTTGTCCATTCTTTTTTTTAATTTTTTATTTATGCTTCTGCAGAATATAAAATGCATACATAATTAATTTTTATTTAGGTATATTTCAAAGCCAGGACAGCTCCCTGAATAGTGGTGCTATTGTGAGAAAATCGTATTAGTTCATTTTCACAATTATAAATTAACAATATAATAATTTAATAATTTCAAAACCTTCTAGATGTTTATTTGTCAAATAACATTCTTGAATTATTTTTTTAATTTTCTAATTCAGCCTCGATTTTTTGAACTATATCAACTGTTCCTTGGCTGCGGTTGAAAGATCATATTTAAATGCAATTTGTAAAAAAATAAATATATATACTTACTAATATAATTTTGGCACTTTTAATTCAAACCAGCACCTAGTAATTGAGTCAAAAGCAAAAAGAGTTGTAATAGTTAATGGTCAAAAGAAGTATAAATGATACAATTTCTGTTAAATTTATGATTAGTAAGGTTGTCGGAAAAGAGGAAATCCTGGCAAGCTTGGATCATTGTTAAGTCTCTTCATTTGGTAACTTGGAGTACCTATTATTACCTCTTGTATATTATGTAAATTGAAATACCATTCATGATTGCAATATTGTATTTGCCATCATCAAAAAGACAATCTATTGATACTCCGGGAATCTTTTTTTTCTTTTCGAGAACCCAAATAATTCAATAAGAGAGAATATTTCATTTTTGATTAAATGGCTACATTTATGTTAGTTTGAAATCTTGTCATGTTTAATCAAATGACAAGATAAAATTTTTTGTAGAGCACTGTAAAAAAATAGCTACAACTAACATATTTGACATTTTTTGGGTTGTTATGGGTCAGTGTATATTTCTTGTCAAAAAATTTAATCATATTGTATAATAAAAAAATAATTATTTTGCTAAGAGCCATTGCAGTGGATTTTTTTTTTAAACTGACGACTCTATTCCACTCAATTTTTACAAAATGTCTGAATTTAAAACTACTGCAAAATTATTAAGTGATTAGCAGAAAGTGCAACAAAATGCTTTTCGTGATTAAAAGCGCTGAGACCGAAGCATTGCGAGTTGTAAATCCGTTTCACTAAACTTTCAAGGCCGTGATTCTACCAATATATTGGCAACTCATGATATTGATAACTTGAATCAATGTTTGAAGAAAGGGGATGGGGTAATGTTTAACATTGAGAATAATTCAATTTCTATGTATGGTATATGAGTAGACAGCGAGATGGAAAAATAACATTATCTATTAGGGAAATACATGAATAAAGCTCAAAAACTACATTTTAGTTTATTCACATTACATTCGGATATTTTTCATATTCGGTCCGAATCGTATTTAGTTCATATTTCGAGTAATTTGTTAAGAATAAGACACAATTTTTTAATGGTGGCTCTAATTTGGCTTTGTTTTGTTCCTAGAAGAACGTTTTTTCCTGCTATTAAAATCACAAACAAATGGATAGAAAGAATAACTTTATAACGCTTTCTCAACTTACGGAAGAAGAAATAAAAAACAGCTCTAGCAAAAATAAAACTTCAGACATACAGGGCAAATGCTTTAGTTGTAGAGAGGGATTTTCATCTCTCTACCATTGCATATGTCAATCCCAACATGTATAAGTTATTAATTTTATGGCATCATTAGCAAAGCTATGTGTAACTCCAAAGAACATCCCTGGATATAATAAATTTCAAACGAACCCTCCAAATATCGAGTCCCTCCACATACAATTCCTTAAAGGATTACAAGAATCAGAACCTTTACGTTCCATGAATGGTATGTAAGAAAGAGTACTCACAGATGGAGAGCCCCAATTCCGATCATCATTTTTCGAATCCTGGAAGAATAATAAGTAAATATTTATTAACATACATTAATCATGAAATATCTTCCCCAAAACCCAAAAGTGCGGGAACCAAATCATAACTGGAGTTCTTATTTTGTAAAAGTGATGGCGTATATGAATGGCAAGATAGTGAACCTTGGCCCCTTGGTACCCATGCCCATCATCATCGTCATTTTTCAAGGACCTAGGGCAAGTGTATCGTCATAGTAAAGAAAAAACTTCTTCTAAAGTCCCAGAGAGAGGGAATGTTTCAAAATATTATCGGAGACGATTATATTAATTGTCTTAAGGTAAAGACGTATAAACTAATAAATAATGATCATCTTCATAACATGTAATCTGTAAAAACCTTTTAATAGAATATGTAATTCTTCAGCTAAAAAGTAATCTTGAGGAAAAAAAAATCCAAAAAATGATAAATTTAACAAGAAATATTTATATACATACACATATGTGATATGTATTATATTTCTTGTTAAAAGGTTTTGTAATGTATGTATGTAGAATAAATTCATTTCATTCTTATGAACCATACAGGGAATAGTTTAGTTTTATTTCTTCTTTTTTTTTAATATTATTTTTTTGATCTAAATAAAAATAAATAATTTCCTCATGCACATTGCTTGAAATCCATTTCATAACAATTCAATTTGATTTATATCCTTGAATTACAAGAATATTGAATTAAAATATATATACATATATCAGTCGAACCATTTCAAAATACTTAAGAAACTTAAGTATAACTATTTAATAAATATTAATTTGATTTAGGAGTTCGGCCTTGGTTTTGAGATTATTTTTGAGGACTTTAGTCAAGCTCTGTCATGACTAAATACCAATTCAATTAATATAAAATTTTCCTTAAAGTCTTTAGTGAACATGGTTTTAAACAGGAGACTTCCACAAAAGGAACTGTATTGATAAAAGTAAATGGATAAAAGAATTACATTTGATTTCAATTTTACAAACTTTAATTGCTATTTGTTGTTATTGTTGTTGTTGTTTCATTGCTTTCACTTTTTACAAGTCTTTCGATCATCTCTCCCCCCCCCCCCTTTGTTATTATATTTGACGAAATCCCTCTAAAAAAATCATTGGAATGAATAAATCCCAATTTAAGGAATCTTTCATCATAAACTGCTTTCACTTTTGCATTTTTTTCCAACACTAAATGGAATGACCTCTCTTGTGAAGTTATTTACCTCCTTCTCCTAAGCAAATTATTCAAGAGTAGTCTATCTTATTATACTTATTATTATTCGAGCTTTTTCCAAGTTTTACATTTCTCCTAAGGATATTGTTAATAATTATTTTAACAGCATGGAGTATGAGAAGCGAAAAAAACGAACGAGGGTGGTGTAAAGAAGGAAAAAGCAGAAGGAATAAAAAGTACAACATGTTATATGAAAGAAAACTTAGCCCGCTCCCTCATAGAGATGTGTCGTCCTTCGGGCCTAATTTTAGATATAAAAAAAAGTGTGTGTGTGTGTGTGTGTGAAAGGGAGGGGGGGGGGAGCAATGTCGGTGTATCCTAGAGTATAGTAGTCATAGTATTAGTAGTAACAAGGTGGTGAAGCAGTGTATTCAGTTATTTCCACACATCACATCAATGCTTGAATAAAAATTCATATTTTTCTTTCTTTCTTTCTTTCTAAAAGGCTGAGGAGATGGAATTACGGGTAAGAGTTGACACACTGACCATATTATGTATGTGATATGTCACTCCTTCTCCCACCCTCGCTCATATTATTATCATTATGTTTGATATCCTGGAAGAAGAGTCGGCAAACTGCCAATGTGTCTCACTTTTCATAATGTTTTGTCAATGTTATTTACTTATTGTATTTTTTAAATGGATTCATAGAATCAGTGCAAATTTAGTAGGTAGATATTGTAAACGGGTCAATTTGTCACATTGTCATGAATTGCTTCTTTTGTTTTTTTACCTATGTACATTTTGTACATATAACAGGAGGTTAGAAAAACCTCTCTATGTGGATTTAAAAAAAAATATTTAATCTAATTACATAGTTATTTATTAAGGGAAAAGGTTCATAAAATCCAACTCTCAACAAAAATTACGTAAATATCTTGTCAATTGGATAATAAATTTATTTTCATAATTTTCTATTTATTATTCATATCTATAAATGCATGGTTATTACGTATCATAGAGTATCATTATATATATATATATATATATATATATATATATATATATATATATATATATATACAAGTATAAAATATGTACAAAACTTACATAGTTCAAAGGAAAGGTTGCCACAAATAAACTACATAGCATATGTACTTTATCTATTTTTTGGTTATTGAAAAGGGGATTTCTATTGATCTCCTTAATCTATGATGGTTTGTTATGCTCTTTCCCATGTATATATCTATGTATGTTTGTTTGTATATATGTATGTGTGTCTTAATGCTTCATCATCACTATTATACATACTTCATTAGTCATTTGCTCAAAAAAAAAATGAATGATGTGGAAATAATTTTGAAATATCAATAATAAATAAATTCATTTTGTTTGGATGTATGTATGTGCGCAGGGAAAAATGATGGATTTGATTATGATGACTGAGCAACTGAGTGGGTGAAATAAACAGGGTTTTCTACTTAAATAGAAAATAATTAATTATGAATTGTTACTTTTGTTTTTTGTATATGCAATTTCATTAGGAGAAAAAAGGATTTCTCTGTACTCATGTCTTTCTTCCCTAAAATAATTTTTCAGACATTATTTGACATCGACGGACAGATTGTATTTTAAGAAATGTTATTTCATTTAAAAATGGCAATTTTTTTTTTCAATTTAGAAGAAAAAAAATTGAGGATTTGAGAAAACTGATTAAGGTTAATACGAACAAAGCAAAAGTGACAGCAATCAAAAGTTTTTGATTACTAAAAGATCCTTTTTTTAGACAGCCATTACTCAAGAGTATTGCTAATAATTAATTAATTTATTTATTTCATTAATGATAATGAACTCCAAATGAACTTCCTGGTTCAAGTAAAATTACATTTTGCTGTTACTCTAAAAAAAAGTGTAGTTTGTAAAAATCCCAGATCTATGCACGATCAAAAGATCTTTTCAAAATGAGAAATCCTTGAGTGTCATATATGTAGAGGCTCTTAAATTGTAATAAATTGTGATATATGTCTGTTTTAATCTTGAATTGCATGCAAGTTCCTGTATTTCATTGAATCAATAACGCCAATCAATTTCCTTATGATATAGCTCATAGAATAGTGACGTGAACTATAATCAGTTCCTTGTGTCTAAAGACGATGGCAATGAATTATAATATATTGCTTATCAAATAAACTTTCATTTATTTTTAAAAAGCAGAATCTTTTATAATTCAAAATTCTTTTTTTGTATTCTAATTATTTTCAACTAGCTCTTAAATATGGGGTTAAGTATAGAAATAAGTATATTTAATGAACACATTTTTATATTTAGATAACGTCTATGAACATCAAATATTCCCTTCCTCAAAATTTAATGATATTTCCGTAGTTGGTTGATTTTTTTTTTAAGTAATTCATTTTATAAAATCACTTCTCCTTAAAGACAAATAATTCTTTAATCAACTTCCCAAATGAAAGCAAATTGATCATTTATCCAATAATATAACTATCTTGTTGTTCTTATTTACTCTGCAATAGTTTATTTTGAAACAATTAGAAAATAGAAATTGCTTTTTGACCCCTTATTCATAAAGTTAAATATAATAATTGATTTTTACTAAATTGTTTCTCGTTGTTGTTTTCCGTATTAAATTACCTTTAACCTTATAATAGATCTGACTATTCTAATCATGATTATTTTAAGTGCCAAGGTGAATATATATAAAAGTTATTGAAGGCAGGCCAGGTTGCAAATGTGACACATCTTAAAAAATTCATTCAGAGTGTACGTAATCGATTCCAGTTCTGTCAATATATGTACAACATGAAACAACGAAAAAGCAGAGCAAGCAGCAGTTTTAAGACATTACTTGTGTACTTGTAACAAACATCTGTGTCAAATTTCAGGCCCATTTACGCTCTTGCATATTAATCAACTTCATATGAACTATTCTGGTTTATGTGAATTAATATAATTTCAATAAAGTACAAACTAAATTTTCGCAAACATCCTTTTCTTTTTGAGCAAGAGCCTTTTGTACCAAAACATATCAAATTATGTAAATAGTCGAGTTTTATTCATTATATAGTCAAATTAAAGAATTTTAATTAAAAATGCAGTCAACTAAGCCTTGATTTATTATTTTCAAATTTTGACATGGAAGTTAATATACATGTGTAAAAGAAACAGCACCTGTAGTGTACAGCCTCTAGTCAAATTTCACTGCTTCCTAACAAAAAAGTAAAAAAAGCTTGCTATTTAGAGAGATTGACCGATATATCGGCCGGTCAATCGATATTTGGGTTTTTTTACGTGATTTGGCAACGTTGAAATTTAAAACTTTGCCTCTTAATTTACAAAATTCTGCTTTATAATTGAGTCTATTGATAATTTTATTGTAGCCAATTAGGAACTAAAAAGGTTAATCAAAATACACATAATAATTTTAATTTTATGCATACTTCATTTATTCAGGAGCACATATAACAACAGATATAGGTTGATGTACAAATTACATATCTGCCTTTACACTTATTTTTATGAACTAAATATACCTTTAGGCCGTATATTGATTATATCACACCCATATTTAGTAGCTAAATAATGATACACTCTATTTAGTTCTTATCTTTTTTGAATCATAATAAGTAGATTATAGGTATACATATATTCAAATTATAAATACATATGTAAGTATAAAATCATTTATAAACGAAACTCATATCTAGCAATTAAAGTTACCATAGATACTATCTAACACTTTTTTATATATGTATTTAATATACACCACTAACGTTTATCAAAATATGAGCTGAGTCTGTCGGGTATGAGACAAAATATATATGTTAAAAAAATTGCTATTGATCTTAAAAAAACCGTATCGTTGGATTTTTTATTTATGTTCAACATACATACTTAGAGCCAAAAAAGAACATTCATTCAAAGGAAATAACTCCAAAGAAAGGATATTGCTTAACAAAATTTTAATGAAGTTTTATTCTTTTGTGAATGGATAATAATTGTATATATATATATATACATTTAACTACTTGCTATTTCATTTCTATGTAGTTCTATGTATTTCTTTTAATTAATTAATATTATTATTATTAACTAAGTGAACAAACATTTACTACAGAAATAGTAATTATATTTTGTATATACATATAAATATATATGTAGGTCTACATATTTTGACCAAATGATATATTATAATTGCAATTATTGACTTGATTTCTTTTAATTAAACTCTTAATTAATGAGTTTCACTCTCTCTTCAAATACACACACACACAGAGAGAAAGAGACTATTGTAATCATTGTTTAACAAAACACAATGAATGCAAAAAAGAAAAGGAGTCAGCTTGTGCAAATTTATATATATATAAATATTTATTTATTTGAGAACTCACTCAATGAATAATATAATCAATCTTTCTTAAGGATTTTTGATATATTTTTCTCTTCCAGGGGGATTATACATATATATTCATTACTTAATATCTTTTAAGTTTGACATTTCTTTAAAAAGACATTCCTCTCCCTTCTCTAAAATAGAGTTGTTTATGTACATAGTTATGTATAAAAATAATTTAGAATGAGCCCCAAATCGTTTGTAATTCGATTTGATTATTATCAGATATCGTGTACATTATATAGAGGTCAATGTAAAGGCGAGAAAGGATTATTCTTAAAGCCGTTGTTTCTTTCTCTTAGTTTTTTATGTTCTTAAAAGTTTTTTGTTTTGTTTTTGTTTCTTCTAAGTCAAATTAAATACAACTTTTTTTTAAAAAAAAGGTAAATCAAATTGATACACACGCAAATTGCCCTAATCCTTTTCTTTTTTTCCAAAGTTGTTGTACCTAAAACCCTCACTAATCAATAAGGATTTGTTTGTTTTCCATCCATCAATTTACTAATGGCTTGTACAACATGGATATGGTCATAGTATATATGTATGTACATAATATTTGGTTACTTTCAAATATTCTATCAATGTATGCGGAAAAGATCTTTAAAGAAGAGCTACTACATACGTGATAATTTTTGAATTAAGATAATAAAAAATAAAATGGAAGTATAGTATATGTTGCTTAGTAGATATCTATGTGTGAGATACCTACGTATGATGGTGTTTTGAGGTTCGTGACTACATCGCTTTCTCATACTATAGTGTATGTATTTATACATGATCGTGATTGGGGCTCATGAAAATCTTTATACATATATGTATGTGATATATTATGTATGTTGTATAGCTATCAACTTATTTGGTTCTTAAATTATCATCATTTCATGCTCTGCTTTATTTTGTGAGTTTTTAAGCCTTTCCCAAAGAATTAACAAAGAAAAAGCTAAGCCATTTCTTTTTTTTTTTTTAAGAAAGGTACAAAATAAAATAAAAATGAAAATCATTTGTTTATGGTAACTTATCTAAAATAATAATAAATGTACATGCTTACCACATGGGTACATTGAATACAACAATGTAGGAAATAACACATTTATGTATACATGGATTACTTTTTTTCTCCATATTATCATTAATATTCTTGACTTTTCAGAATTGAAATAATGGCCTTTGATGTTGAGGAAGAGCTCATAGGAATCTTTTAATCACGAGATACGCCGCCAAGCAACATACTTTCATCTTTTCGGACTTACTCCCCAAGGTCAATAATCTTCATCATGTACCATCATTACCTCATTGCCACATTCATCATTGTTCATGTCTCAGGACAAATTTCTCAACAAAATGAAAAGAGGATTGATCCTAAAATTCTGGAGGAGTACTGCAAGGCCTTTACCGTAGGGAATAGCTTAGAGGAAAAGTTCTTTAGTCCCATGCATCCAAATGAGTATCCTCCAGATATTAATTGCTTCCGCACAATTACTGCCGACTATGGAAACTTTGTTCGTATTGATTTCCGTGATGATTTCCTCATAGAGCCTCCTGCCAATTCCAAGGAGTGCGAATATGATTTCCTAGAGATTCGTGATGGAGATCAGGGATATTCTCCACTCATTGGTAAGGTTTTTTAGTATTAAATCTATAGTACTCAACGTAAATATGTAACTCAAGTTTTGTAGGATGTAATCAAAAACTTCAATATCTATGTATTTATATTTCAAAATCTTCTATGATAACAATAGCCCTTCATTAGCCTCATATGTACTTATATCAACCTTCTCTTAATAATGATATTATTAAACGAATCGACCATATTTTAATGTTGTAAATTAAGATTGTAGGAGGGAAGCAAAGCTCTTATATAAATACATATCTATGTATACATTAATGAACATTGACTCCTCAATGTTAGACCTGCTGCACACTCCTCCCTCCAGACACAATAGTGTCTTCACTTCATTTCCCTATATTTTCATCACATTAATTAATATGTACAACTTACATGATATACATAATTCCCTCCCCAATCTTCTTACAACACCAGAAGAAAAGAAATAAATAAAGACAAAAAACACATGTAGGGCAGACACACTCAATGAATATATGTTTTTGATTAATATCTCCAGTAGGAGCATACTCTAAGTAAGAAATTTCTGCCTTGTTGTTGTTGTTACCCTTATTCTTATTATTATTATTCATGCCTGAAAAATGAATTTCCCTTAAATTATACATATATATATCATTGTATGTTGTTTAGTAGAAAGCAATTCCTTTGGCAAGTGTTGTACAAACGTCTCTGAGGTTGCTTATCTATATATTTACAGTACAGAAGCTCCTATTTACCTATTTTGTATGCTTGAGTATTTATTCCTAAATTATATGTTGCTTTTGCTACGGTCAATGAAAACACTAAAAAACACAGCCAAAAGAAAGTGAATGGAAATGTGATGTTGTACGTATACGTAGTCATTGCTTTTCTTTTTGTGTTTGTTAATGCATTGTTTTAACAAGTTTTCTCTTTATTTTATTTTTTAGAAAGATATTATAAAGAAATTGAGACAGACATTCATTACTAATATGTTGCAATTTCCTTATTCTCTAAAGCTCACTATGTACATAGATATGTATATGTGGCCCTCATAATGAAACTTTTTGCGTTTTACATTTAAAGCTTCATTTCCTACAATTTAAGAGTCGCGTCATAGTTTCTAAGAACTAAGTATCCTTTGGTATACATAACTTAATTATTATAGAGTATTCGATGACGTTCCTTTAAAAAAAAATGGGATAAATAGAATTAATTCATACAAGGAACGCACTCAAAAGACGGACATTTTCTACTTGTATCAAACTTTTTGTATAAACAATTAATATTAGTCTCTTCAAAAAACCTTCCATTTTCGAATAAAAGGATTTTGGTGATTGAAGTATGATGGCTCAAGGATATTATGCTTCAAAAACTATTACACAATGCTTAATTCCACACAATCCCATAGTGTACACTGCATTTTGCTATTAACTATCAATTTTTCTACTTTTCCTCAAGCCCTGATTGGCTAAACTATAGTTAGCTCTTGCTATGAATAATTATCCACTAATAAATAAAGAATAATTTTCCAGTTGAGGTAAAAAATTGGCTAACTGCTGTGAATTAATTTTGGTAGCTTTTTTCAGTTCATTTTCTGAGAAAAGGTTGCGAGATACAATAAATATAAAATTATGTTACAGAAGTAACAACAAGTATTTAAAGAGAACAACTCTATGTTTTCTATACAACTAGAGAAAATGTTACTTCAGCAGTTCTACCCAGGAATTTTAGAGTATAATATGATTTTAAAGTCATTTTACTTCAAATAAATTATATCCAAAAACGAAGCTAATAATATAAAATATTTTATAATCTCCATGCCACAAAAAAAAAAAAGATCTTACAAAATACTCCAGATTCAATATCCATGTACATTTTTTTTACTAATTCTAGATGGCTCCTGACATATGTACATAGGTATGTAGCCACTTAAATTGGAGCATCCAATTCAATCTCTTTTTTTCAATTATAGATAATATTAATAATCCCTGATATTCAAATTCGATATATCCTTGTTTTTTCAGCCTCTTATTTAAATCCCCAAGTTTTTTTTCTTTGTCATTTACAGACATAGTAATGACCTTCCACATTTTATCATCATAGGTCATCACAATCCCTTACAGGACATTCATAAAAAAGAAAAAAGCTTATTGAAAATTCCCAGCCTTGAACATGTTTTTTTTTAAAGAAAAATAAAAAATAAAAAATGCATTGAACACACACACACACACAAATAACCCTTGCTTACACTTTATGTATAAAGACTTTAATGCCCAACATATAATACATAGTCCTTGAGAGGATAAAAAAAAAGTGTCCATTCTAATCACAAACTTATATGTACATACATTTAGCTTTGAGGAGTCATTCCCTCAAAAAGAGTGATTTTTTTAACATTCATATATAGCTATGTCCTACATAGCATGTTGGTACTTGATATTCAATTCAAGTGCCTTCATACTTTTATCTACTCACTATTCATTTACTTGCCTTACTATTACCAATAATAGTAATAATAATAATAATAATCAGACTGAATACCAAAAGTCTGAAAAAAATAAATAAATAGAATAATAATATATTTATTTAGGGGATGAAAGCAATTGAAATTATTTATTTATGAGATGTAGAGATAGAAGAAGGAATCAATGAGCAATTACAACAATCTGCTACATCTTTTAAGCATATGGCTTTAAAAAGAAATACATAATTACCAATTTGGGTGACACTATATGTACATATATGTAAATATTGGGGTTCCATTATTGTTAGTTTTTTGTAGTTTTAATAGGTGGTGATTAACCAAAATCCTTCATATATCCCTGATATGCCATATCCCATATGTCCCTGAATAGTTATCCACACTTTTATAAAAAGTAATAAAAATCAATAAAAAATCAAAAGTTACCATTTTCAACACAAATATTTCAATGGAGCTTTGTTCATTTTGAAAATCTACCTTTTCTCTCTGATATCTTAATATATATGTTCTTTTGGACACTGACAATCACTGATGTATAAAATAACCATTTTTCATGACTTTTTGAAAATAATTGGGTCATTTATTGTCAAACAATTAGACATTTGGATGAAGTCCTATGCTCACTCCTGACATTGAAAAAATAAGCACAAACTACAAAAAATCTGAGGGAAAAAATTATAGGATGTCTCAAAAATATTGATTTGTTAATTACTTAACTTTAGTGATGAGGAAAGTTATCCAGTGGATAGAGTGGCCGTTCTTGGATGACTTTTGTATCACTATTTCTACTCCTTTTTCAAAGGTCTCTCTTAATTACTCAGTATTGGTCTAAAAAAATCTGTATTAATTGAGGTCTTGTACATATATGTATGTATACAAATCCCCTGCTAATAAAACATACATTCACCCTAATATATATATGTGTAGACCAGTGTTTAAAGATGAGCTATTGAATATTTATAAAATCAATTTTGGAGGAGAAGAAGTACTAACACAAATAGGTAGTGCTGTTTGTTACCTCGGTACCATAGTGCTACCGATGCATTTATTCAAAAGGGTACTATACTAAATTGGTATTGGAATTATCAACTTGTTGTGCCATTGCACTATAAATATATTGGGATGAGTGACGTAACAAAAAAAGAGAATGAAACTGCCTTTTATAACATTTCTGAGCTAGCCCTTGTATGTGCAGATATGTAAATCGCCCATATGAACATTTTTGTTATATATTTTTTGTCAAAAAGTAGTGCAATACCGATGTCCTAATATTAGTACTGTAACTAATACGAAAACATAGGTATATTAACGTCATTATTTGCTTCTTTTGTTCAAGAAAGGATCTTTTGATTTATAGTCTCTGAGCAATAGAAAAACATAATTATAGGTGTTTTTATGGCTATTCAAGAGAAATGAATCAAGTCATTTTTGTAACAGTTATTATGTTTATACTTTAATATGTATAGGTATTAATGTATGTATGTATACCTAAAAATGTAATTAAAACAATTATCAATTCCCTTTCTCAACTGTCAATTAATTAACATTTAATTAGAAGTACATTGATTAAAAGAGAAAGAAACACTTCAAAAAAAAAAGACGGAGTAAATAAAAGATTACCCGGGGCGGGTAATCTAAATTTTAGACAAAAATTGATGTGTCTCTCTCATCATCAGTCAAGAAGTCTTGTTGCAATTAATAACTTTCTTGTTTGATTAAGAAGGGACTTCATATTAATAATAAAATTATTACTATATACATATGTACATATATGAAAAATTACTTTGCTCTGCTTCTTCTACTTCATCTTTTTCTTCTTCTTCTTCTTGGAGAGAAGCTCCCTTTATTCGTTTCTTTATTGTGTTGTAACTCCCACTTTCCTAAGTGTACATATACACATCATCATCATAATACTAAACTAATAACATTATTATTTTTATTTTTATTACAATGAAGAGATCCCCTAGTCCATTAGTTTGATTCTCCATAATGGACATTTTTCATTTTGTTTCGTTTTGTTTCGTTTTTTTTTTTTTTTGCTACCGTTGGTACATTCATCATCAACCTGTTATGTACATATTTAAGCAACATATCTTCATCATTAATTATGCACAACTCCATTTCTATGGGGTCCTAAACATCACCTTCCGGCTATCTATCAACTCTTTCCTTTTGAAAGCTTTTTTTTCTTTTTACAATAATTTTTATTCATTTGCTTTCGAAACAAAACACTGCTTTTTTGTATATATATATATATATATATATATATATATATATATTTGAAAAGGAAGTACTTAAGTGCAACCTGAATAAAAGAAATTTATATATTAATCAATTCTATTATCCATATTAATTATAAAATTTAGAATAATTATTGCATTTTTCATAGAAATTCTCTATTTTTACTGCAGGAGGAGGTAGAAAATCTTTTATAAAATACCCAAAATTCAATATTTTTCCATCAAAACTTAATATAAAATAGCTGACATTCATGACTAAATTAATGATTTATAAACAAGGCGCTATCTTTTCATTTCGATACTCTAAACTTTTCCTCATTGCTCCCAAAAGCTAAACTAGACGAACAATTATAAAAAAAACATCAATTTGCTTAGAAATGGTTTTAAAAAAAAAGTTTTATTTCAGAATATGAAAATTTCGACTCCATTGATTAACAAAATGGAATTTCTGGGTGGAGTAGGTTGGATAAACTAGGCATTAAAGTCAGTTTTTACGAACAAAATATTGATTTACCGTCAAATAAGTGCGTATGTTGTTTAACTTTTTAAATAACTTTACAAATGAGTTAAAAGTACATTTGTTTAATTAAGAGATATTTATATTTTACAGTCCCTAATGTTCACAGATTATTTATAATTAAAGTAATTAGTAAAAATACCAAAAAAAAAAAAAAAAAAAGAAAAGAAAGAAATTGTAAAATTCTAATAAATCTTTTCTCTTATATATATATATATTATATGTATGTATGCATTTTGTCCGTCCTTCTTACATACATACATATATATGTAAGTATGTATGTACCTACACTCTTATAAAGGAAAAGGCAAACATTTTTGTTGTCGTGGATATAAATTATTTTCGAATTTTGTCAATAGATTGAATACGATTTATAATATTATATTTATATATTATTAAAAAAATTCTTAAAAAGAGGATGATTGAAAAAGGGAGAAAATACATAGAAGGAAGAAAGAGAAGGAAAGTGATTCTATAATTATGAAAAAAGAGATTTTTTTAACCGTATGCCAGAGCATACCTAAGATTCCTTTATTTATTTATGATTATGACAAAAATCGACAATAGTCCTATTATATATATGTATATATACTTTGTTTTTTGAACGCTTGACTAAAAATGGTGTATGTACATCTATCGGTCACATGCTCAACTGACATACATACATATGTGACACTATAGCATGAAAATGACCTAAGGGAGTATGTTTATGAAAATGTAGATCATTGAACAATGAAATATTGTACATATATACATAAAAGCATTCAAAATTGCAAATTTTACCATTGATTTTCATAGCTTAAGGAAATATCTAATAGAAGTAGATGTTTGTATTTAAGAAGGTTCTGATAGCTACAAAGAGGTGTAAAAAAGAGCCCTTCCGGGCGAGCAGTTACTTCAAAATTATGCCAGTTGGTAAGCTATATTATACATATATATATATATTTATTTAAAGTTGTCATCATACAAACTATTAATTCTAATAGAGGATACGTCTATTAAATATAAGAGTTAAAACCCCTATTGCAATGAATGTGCGCCACGAAATAGCACATTAATGCTCAAATAGATTATATAAAAGCTTCTTTGGGGATAATAAACATGCAAATAATAGCAGCTTCCTCATTTAAGAGACAGCATATCCGCTAATTTGATGCCTCTCAATGTTACCATATATGTATTTTATGATACCATCTCAGCTGTGGTTTGTACACTCACCAGGAATGACTCTTTCTTTCATTGATACCTTAGGACTAAAAACTCAAATAATAATGTACCCATTATGGTGAAAATGGATGACAATTAAATAATAATACAAACCTTATGACAAAATGTAAGGCAGTAAATGAAGTTATGATATAGGAGGCTGAAAAAGTATTATGACAATGTTATAGAAATACAAATCCTAATACATTTTCCTCCATTTTCTGATTGCTTTCCATAGGTTAGTTTTATGTTCTAGAACCATACATATATCAATATGTATGGAAATAGGACAAACTACATACTACAAAAAATATCTCAATTATTGATACTCTACCTAAGCGATATTGTCTTAAGGCGAACATATATTGTGTCAATTGGTTTTATTTTTCTAGGGATTATTGATTGCTTTGAAGTATTTCTAAGGAAATGTAGATATAATGCTTGAAGATATGATGATGATGATGAAATCTTCAAAGACTAAAAGGTTTTAAATTAATAATAAATTTGTAAAATTGCATTATCCTTTCTAAGTGAAGATAAGAATACAAACGTATACTTGGATGCGAATTTATATCTATAACAAGTAAAAATGATGGAAATAGAGTAATCGATTTGAATTATGATCAACATAGATCATTTAAATACGATTCTATTTTTTTATCGTAATAATCTGATAGCAACCAAAGTTAAATGTGCATGCAACTCTTCTAAGTCTATTTTGATTGCATTACAACCAAATAGATTTGCAAATCTCTTTTGTTCATTTTTTTTCATATAGGAAAATACTGTGGTCACAAGTTTCCACCCATCATCACCTCATCAGGACGCTCTCTATGGCTCCGTTTCTCATCGGACCCTACCATTCAATACACGGGCTTTAGTGCCGTATATGAGTTCATTCCAAACCCACTTGGACCTCTACCCGATATTGGAAAATGCCATTTTGAAACCGGTGGATTCCAAAACTACATTGGTACTCAAAACATCAGCTCTGAGAGGAGAGAGCATAGTTTGAAGTATGATTTACCTGTGGACTGTGTATGGGTCATACGGGCACAAAAAGAGAGCGTCGTGTATCTTCAATTTCATGAATATGAGTTGGATCAACCAAATGATTGTAATTTAAACTATATACAGGTGAGTGCTGGATCTCTATACATACTGTATTTATATTTCCGTACTATGTAGTCTAATAATTCTGTTTAGAAAGCCCTGATCCGTACATATAAGGCTGTTATGATTTTATTCAACCGGTTTCAGAATCAATCTTATAAGCAAGTATGTTTCAATTTGAAAATCAGCTGTCTAGATTTGACCAGATCTGAAAACCAGCAGGGATACCCGAACTAGTTAAGATTTTTTAAGTTTAATAAATGATAAATGATTTATTCATATTATATTTTTATTAGTTATTTTTCATTAGTACTTGACAAAAAAAAAGAACGAAAACCAAAAGACCACACTATTAAAAATTATTATGAATAAATAAATGGTGATAGGAATAGTATTATTAGTAAGAGTGGGTAGACGTCTTATTTTTAATTACGATGATAAGGAAATTGCTATTTTATAGCCTCAAAACAAAAAATGGACAAATTTTAATAAACAAAAAGTAGAAACAGATACATTTTAGTGTGTACATGTATAAAATAGTTAATGGTGTGCATAGTAAACAGTAATTCATCAACCTATATGCATATATTGTGAGCTCCACTTATATGAGGGCTTATAAATTCTAGATACCTAAAAAACCAAAAATTATACCCTTTAAATTAAAACTTTGTAAAACAAATGTTGCTTAAAATCTTCCCAGTATTGTTTTTTTTTTTTTTTTTGTGCAAGAAAATGGTTGATTTTCTAATAAAGAATATTTTGGCTATTTAGATCTACAACCCTTCCGGTCATTAGATTTAGATTCATGATTACACACTCTTTTATTTTTATTTGATACAAATTTTGGTTCATTAGTTAAAAACAAACATATTTACATTGCTATTTTGAGACTTTCTTGCAAAAGTTGGCAAATTCTAATTTACCAGGTAACCAAGCAAGCAGTTAGGTATTTACTTGCCAAACTTCAGTTTGATCGCTTTTTGATCAATTTCCCGTTTACGATGGAAAGCAAAACGATGAACCATATGTACATATATGGTTTTTTATTAAAATAGAGAAGGGGTTTTCAAAGTGGGTGCCGCAGAATGGTTCAAGACTTGATCAGTTAATGATATCTCACTTAATGAATAAATCGAAACAGAGGCTCTCAGTTGAACTGAACCTCTGTACTGCACTGTCTGCAATCCCTCATCGTATAAACAAACTCTGGAGTCAGAGACAGGCAAATTGACTAGTTGTCTGTAGAAGCTATATTTTTGTGAATATTATGTGGACAGTTTATTTTACATTGCTCTGTACAAAGATTAAAGTATTAAAATTATGGGTTGTTTTTTTTTGTTACAATATGATTTAAAGACCGTTCAATTCCCTGCTAAGTTGCATATTCTTATAAATAAGTTCTACGTACACTCTCATACTATACAGTTTAATTAAGAGCCTTCTTCAAAATTTCGGGCCTGAGTCTGAATTTCAATAAATAACGCTACACGGTTATTAAAACGGTTTAATTTGAGTCAACGGTCGGTCTAGAATTCATTTACTTCATACCACAAACACACAATCTAAGTCATAGTCTCAACACTGATACCTGCATATGTATGTACATTATTTATGATTTAAGGATTTTAGAGGTCACATAAAGGTAAAAATAAAAAGTATTAAACTTACATAATACATATATCATCACTAAATCAGTCCGTCCTTGTGACATAAGTATGCAAATGACAGGCCTTTTTTGTATGAATTGGTATTTACATATTCATTAACTACTGAACAATTATCTTGGCTTTATGGATTACTTCAAAAAAGCTAATGAGGCTCATTAACGAAAACTGTTGATGAAAGGGGCCTTGCTGCTTATTTATGACTTAAAACGTGTTATGTATATAAAGAAAGAGAAAAAAAGTTATAAATTAGAACATGAAAAGAGTTAATAAAAACTACCTATTAACAACTAACTAAGGTTTTTTTTTTTTCAACTATAGATATCTATGTATGTAGGTATTTATGAGAATGATAATCTGAAAAGTTTCTTTGTAATATGTAGGTAGTACAAAGAAGAATAAAGTATCTCGTGGGGAAAAAAATGAATGAGAAATTTTGTACATATCTGTTTTTAAATGTAATAGTATTTTCACCTTTGTACATTGATTTACATACAGGTTATTGCGTAAATTCTAAAGACAATCAAATATTTGTCTAATTGAATACTGATAAAAAAAGATCTGAAATAAATAACAAAACTATATAAATATTGATTGAATTACTTATTGCAACACTGAATAATATCCTTATTGATCCACCTTATCAATTTATTACTCTTTCTGATAAGACATATGTAGGTTTAAAATATTTAATATTTAAATATATCTATTTAAATTCATTTTTACTACAATCTTATCCACTCTTCTTGATAATGAGTTACCTACATCTGCTCTTCCTTATTCTGGGTCTAACATCCCCGGTAGCACCTCTCAAATATCTATACGGTCCAGATTTTGAAGGAAAAGCTGCCATTGTTGACCTCAATCCAGGAAAACCCGTCTCCTCTTGCTCCTTAAACTTACCCAAATTTCCTATACCAAACCTTCAATGCACCTCCACGACGTTCATTGAAGGAAAACTTACAGTTTGTGGTGGATCCAGATCCGGCTTTACTAGCTCTCATTGCTTTCAATTGGAAAATGATGCCTGGGTCAAATTTCCCTCGCTTCCTCAATCTAGAAGCTGTGCAACCTCTATATGGATAAACAATGGTACACAATGGTGGCTCACAGGCGGAAGTGTTCCCAATTCGCGAATGGCGAGCTCAGGTATTGTGTATGACGTATCAAAGGGATCTTGGGAGCTGGGGCCTAAAATCCCTCTTTTCTCATTCGGTCATTGTCTCGTAAATCTGAAGGACGGGAGAGTCATGCTCCTTGGAGGCTGGAAAAAACTTCCTATCATTAAGCCAATCTATAATGACTATGTTTATATTTTTGAAAATGGGCAATGGGTCGAGCAAGAAGGTAGGTTGAACCGTGGATTTAAGCGCTTTGGATTTAGCCAGACTTGTTCTCATCTAAAAAATGGAGGTGTTATGATTCTTGGAGGTAAGCCAAATGGCAAAAATCATGTTGAAGTTTGGAACTCTGAGTTTGGATTTTGGAGTGTAGAGGACGAAACTATGGGTCTACCAATCGATCATGTTTGGTACCCAAGCAGTGCTCTTGATGAAGAAGGAAACTTGTATATTATTGGAGGAGAATCTCCAAACAATGGAAAATACAATGAGAAATCAGACAAAGTACTTAAATGGGACGGAAAGTCCTGGAGTATTCAGGAAGAAGCACTTCCCTTTCCCATGAGTTTTACATCCATCAGTCAACTGAGTGGTGACACGACACTTTCCTGTTAAGGAGATAATTATCTTCTTTTTTTTTAAACTGATATACTATATGAATTAAATATATTTTTTTAGTCGGTGATCCTACATATTTTTTTTGTTTAATTTTGTGGATAATTTTGATGGATATTTTAGAATCTTAAAATACTGAAATAATGCAATGAGTATAATTAATTTAAAATTTAAACAAGAAAGTGAAAATTATGTCCATACAAACACATCTTCAATGTTTATTTATATTATACAATATCTTCATTTCGAATAAATACATTTTTCATTCTTTATAAAATAAAACGAGAACTTATTTTTTTGAGTCCATGGATTGTATTCAACAACAGTTTTGAAGGAATAAAAAAAATGTATAAAGAAGTCATATATTTCTTAAACCCAAAAACTCATGTTTCAAATCTATGTAGCAACATGAAAGTAATTTTTTTTTTGAAGTTTTATATTCACAAAAAAAATCAGAAAGAAATTTTATAAATGATAAAACTCGATAACTTTTCATTTAAATGTAGTGACTAAAAAACAACTGCAAGATACTAAAATAATAGCGCGCAGAAGGATTTCAGCTGATTTTGTAATCCTTCATCGCGCTACTACTTTTGTAGCTCTACCGTGAGTCTTTCATTTCTAGCGAATTTTTGATTGAGATTCAATGAATTTTTATACATTTAAATGTACGATTTCTTCTTAGTTAAGGATTCTTATTGGGCGCTCGACATCTCGTTTGAGAGCTGTAATCTCAGCTCTTTAGTGCATTCCTTATTAATCCATTTTATGTAATATTCAAGGAGTTATTTAAGTACAAACGATTTGACCAACTTTTTGGGCCTACTCCCACCGCCCATGCCCCCAGGAGTCCCAATGGATTTGTAGACTTTTTTGTCGTTCTCTTTTTGAAGCAAAGGTTGCAAGATGTAATGAATATAATTTGTAATATTTTAATAAATGTATAAATCCAAATAGGGGTCTAACTGAGCTAAACTTATAATACAAATATTATTCCAGTAATAAAAATCTGAGCCTTTCTTCCAGGAAAAGGTGATACCAATCTTTGGGGACTGTAAATATTACAAATTTTTGTTATGTAATCAAAAAATTTCAATCAATGATGGCAGGATAGTAATAGTAGTGTAATGAATTAAGGATGATATTGATTCTTAAAAAATAATTTGAGTTTGTGGACACTCAGTCAAAAAACGATATTTTTTACAATTTTACATTTAATTTTGCTTATGTAGCCAAACCCATACTTTTAAGAAATATCAAGAAATAAATTACCTATTAATTGCATATAGCAGGAGCAGAGATAGATTTTTAAACTGGGAAGTGTCATTCAACTTGCAGCCCTTCCAGGAGGTCAATCCATATCCTAGAGAAGTAAATCTTGTGAAGGGCTGCAAGTTGGATAAAATATCCCTAAATCTTGACCTCACGAGCAAAAGTGTGAGCGCATGATATTCTTGTATTAAGAAGTGTTAGATTAAGCCTCCATCAACTTGGAGGGAATCGTTCTAAATTTCAAAAAGAAAGAAAGAAAGAAAATGTACAGGGTTTAGCTGTCTTTAAATAAAACAGATTTAATTCAATTCTGGTTTTCTATGATGTTAATAAATCAATTGATCATAAATTACTCATGGTCAACTGCACCCATGAATGATAGAAAATAGTAACTAAACAAAAAATACATGTTTTTTGCGTGCCCGAATGATGAATTATTATTTAGCTCTCGTTTTGTTGGCTGTTGACAAGTGTAATCAGTCCATCTTAAAATATAAAAATAAAGGTAGCAACGGGCTCAATGACTAATTATGTGCATTTTATGTGAATTAAAATAAAAACAATCATCTTATTTTCATCATTGATTACAGATTTTTGATGGTAAAACAGACGAAGAGCACAGAAAAGAGACCTTTTGTGGATCTGTAGCAACGTCAGTAACAAGTCAAACCAATGTTGTATACGTTCGTTTTTATGCAGAGGAAACTGGGGTCAATTCCAAATTTGCTGCTGTTTTTACATCCATGCGAGTCTTGGGAGCACAAGAAAAATGTGTTAAAGATGTAAGCTATGGTACATTAATATTGGTTGTATTCTATATTTTTACATTACAGGAAGAGTATGATTGTGATGATGCAACCTGTATTCACCCTGATCTGATCTGCAACGAGATTCGTAACTGTAAATTCGGTTGGGACGAAGAGTCCTGTGAAGAAGGTGGCTCGACTATAAAACTCGACTTCACAAAACCACACGTCATTATCGTTTTCATCGTACTTATAGGAATCCTTTTTGGTATGATATTCGGAATGATTTGGAATTTACGTCGAAGGATTCATGAATCTGAAGAAGATTCAGGTCATTCCATTGATAAGTCTCTAAGTGGAGATGAAGAGGAGGAGAACCCAGGATTCCTGCCTCCACATTTGCCACCTCCTCCTCCTACAAAGACCTTTGATTCCGGAGGTCCTACATGCTATGTTCCTGATGGAGGCTTTCCCTTCAACTCTAGGTTTTAATGCAATCATCAATAATAAGATGCAATACAAAAAATTATAATCAATCCCCGGTGCTACTATTGAAACTCAGATTTTCTTACTTTTGCAAATCCACGATCATCTCATCCTCGACCTCTTCCTACGCCTCTCTTTAATAGATCCATAATACCTATTGATTGAAACAGTATTTAAATATTTATATGTATCATGGAAGAGTAACTCAGACTATAATAGTTAATTATGTATGTATGATTATAGATGTCATGGTAATCAACATTTTTTGGGTAGACATTTTTTCCTTTTTGCATCATTCTTTAAGTGTTATATAAATGTAGAATGTAGCTGTTCCCGTAATATTATTCTTATTGGATAAAATATTTTAGGTAATATCAAGAAGAGTTGCGTGAATGAAATTAAACTCTGTTCGCATTTTCTCCGATTCCTTTTGTTCCACTTTCCACTTTCCTATATTTTTTTTTAGATTATTATTATTTTTATTTCAGGTTTTATCTTGCTCAAGTTATAAAAAGTCAATTATTTATTTCGTAGTCTTTAATTTCAATATTTAGCTGTAAACATACATTTACATTCAAAAATAAATATTATGATGTAATTATTCTACTTTTTTAAAACATCATTTTTTTATTTAAATAATAAATAACAATAATTGAGGATACACATTTGACAAAAAAGCTTCAAATTGGTCAAAAGCAAAGCTTTAGAACAAAGTGACAATATGAGGACGACAACCACGTAATTAATTGATCACAAGACTATTTAAAAAGATCCTCAAGTGACGTTGATGATGACATGAATCACTTTATAAAGAACAATGTGACCTCCATGAATTATCTTTTTAATTCGATTAAAACAAGGTAAATTAAAGCAAAGAGGAAGGGAAGAAAGATATAAATTCATTTAGCTCATAAGCGACATCTTATGGCAAAAAAAAAGTTTTATTGTGAATGAGGAGATATTTTTAAGCTAATATCACAGGCTTATAACTAGAGCTGTAAATCCTAAATATTTTTTCGTGTACGATGTTTTTAGTGGTTGACAATCTTTAAAGAATTTTTTATTTTCCAAATATGTTATTACTATTCATTAACTCTTGAGGGGAGAAAGTGGCCATAAAATGACAAACCGAATGAACTTTGAATCCTTGATATAATATAATCTTCTGGTATGTATGGATTTGTGTTTATTTCCTTTGAATGACTGTCAATGTATTCCCCTCAACAAGAATAAGAGAATAGTTGATAAAGTAAAACTTCTTGACAGCTGACGCTGATTTCTTCCCAAAAATTCATTAAATTTTCTGGGTTATCTGTCAATTTAAGGTTGTTTTTTTATATAGTAGCAGAAGTTAGGATTTACAGCTCCAAGTTATAACTAGGGTTGTAAAAAACACCCAAGATGATGTCATAAAAGATATGGTGCCTTTAAATAAAGGCAAAATTTCAGAGGACTGCATTAGAAGAGTGAGAATGTAGATGTCATTATTTTTCTTTTTTAATTAAGAAGGGCTTATTATTAATAATTTAGTGGTAGTACTAGTTTGTTAAGAGCAAAATCATAAATCCACGGTTACTAATGCCAGAAAATGAGACCTGTCTCATTTTTGCATAGACTCGGACTGTACTCGAAAAAAAGTCGAATTCAAATATAGTATTGACTCTTTTTTCACATCCTTAGTTATAATCTTGGTCTAGAGCTGATTCTACTCACAAAAGAAAAACACTAAGAACTAGTCGAGCTTATTAACCATCATACAGATTCTCAGATACAAGATAATTATTATTTGTGATGCAGTGGGTTAAATTTATAGCGAGGGGTGATGTATCCCGTGAGCATATCTTATTACAAGAAGGATTAAAAAAGAATGAGATGATCTAAATAGAAATAATAAAAAAAATAGAATGCTCATAAATAAAATTCTTATGAGTTATCCCTCTAATAAAAACCATTGTAGTGTAATAGTTATCGGATATGGAGAATAAGTCGCCTTTTTTTCGTACTCATGCCCCCTACCATCATTTCCTTTCTCTAAGCCATAGCATATCATGTATTTTGCACAATACATGTACAATTAATATTATACAGTGTGGCACATAAAAGCAAAACTTGAACAAATTATACAAAAATATAAAAATATATGTATATTTGAGACATCCTATCCCTTCTATACAATAGTTTGCTCAATTGCTCTCTAAGAACCTACATATCTTGTAGCCACTAACCCCAGTACTTGGCTCCAAATGAATCATTATAAAAAATAATAAAGGTAAGGCACCGCTCCGGTAAAGACACTAGGTGACAAAATTTCTACTTTATTTTGCGTATGGTCTAAGATGGTTTTGTGCCTTTTAACTCCAGAGGAACAATTTCTGCTTTTATAACATAAATATTGATGGGCTTATTTCTTTTTTTTTTTTTTAATGTGTTGTGATAAATTCCTTAGCCTTAAAACGTAAAAAAATCCATTTTTTGTCTTAAATTCGTTGACTTGTATTATTGGTGAAGTTAAAAAAATAAGATTCTTTGGATGTAAAAAAAACCCAACTAAAATGAAGATAAAAAATATGGCAACCCTGAGAGACAGTATATCGGCTGATGACGTTTGAATTTAAAAAAAATAAGAATTGTATTTTTACATTTAATATACTAATATACTGAGACAGCAGATCAGCGTTAGGCTCTGAAGTAGTAGATCAAAAAGAAAGTCGTTATTATTTTAATTAGTCATTGAACTTTATGTCACTTTATCTGAAAAGCATAATATATTCTATAAATGTTGAGTCACCTATGTTTTTCAACTATAATACAATAATAAGTGCATTATTAATAATCATTCAATATATATTATTGTATGAAAAATTATTTCTGTTTTTACAAAATAAAAGGCCTTGCTAAAGTGACTCCTTGATATTTTGAACTAACTCAATTTGAATGCATATATTCAAATAATTTTCAAAGGAAATACTGTGTTACATGGTCAATGGGAGTATCTTATAAGTCAATTGAACCCAATTGTAATGAGATAAACATAGTCATAACTTGGTTTAAATAAATGAAAATTATCATGTTTTCAATAATTTATCAGCAAAAGATGAAAAAAGTAAATAGTTAGTATATTTTTTAATAAAAAAAGCCATTAATATATTGGTCACCAATGATATAATATATTAATAATACAAGGTGCACATTAAGTAATTAACACAAAAATAATCATGACAAACTTATTTCATAATCTGTCACTTTTCTTGAATTTACTAATTATATTAGAGTTCAATGTAATTATTCTGGCGAAATAACTAAATGAGCTGCATTGAGTGGGACTTTTTTTTGCCTGGTTAATTTGACAACTCTTTTCAGAGATATAATTTTTGAAAATTAAAATATTTAAATGTTGGAATGCTACTTGACAAATCAAATTTTCTTCAAAATATCCTGAAGAGTATTTTTGTATAAAAGATTCTCCACTTTACTATTGCCTGAACAGTTTATAATCCAGACTAACCAAAAAAAAGTCTGGGATTTTGTTATTCAAATATGGTTCTTTTATATCTGAGGACACAAATACATAGTTAGTTCTGGTGTTTGTAAACATGAGCAGAATGTTTGTATAAACAGACATTGCTTAAAATTACTTGACAATTACTTCAAATCTACAATGATGCAAAAGTTTTATGAATGAAAAGGAAGATGTAAGTACCCCTTTATGTAATGCCAGGCTCATGACATGCTCAATAGATGACTATGCCACATTTGCCCTTAAATAATGTTTAGTTTTTTCAATCTAAACATAATTATATTTATGTACATATCTAAAATTGAGGACACAGTCACAAATAAGAATTCAGATCTACGTACTAAAAAAATCCATTTAACTCCTCTGTGTTTTTTTATCTCTATGAATAAACTACCCATAGAGAACATTAGAGCAACGGTAGAGCTACTAAAAAACTAGTGCAATAGAATGAAGTAGTTATGCACAGAAGGATTTCAGCTGATTTTGTAATCTTTCTTCGCGCTACTACTTTAGTAGCTCTATCGTGAGTCTTTCATTTCTAGCGAATTTTTGATCGAGATTGAATGAATATTTACACATTTAGATGAACAATTTCTTCTTAGCTAAGGATTTTTATTGGGCCCTTGACATCTCATTTGAAAGCTGTGGGATTCAGCGTTTAAATGCATTCCTCATTAATCCATTTTATGTAATATTCAGAGAGTTATTTAAGAACCAACGTTTTGGTCGACTTTTGGGCCTACTCCCGCCCCCTACGCCCCTAGAATCCCCCTAAGGTCAAAATATAAATTGGAATTTGCATTAAAAACACTAGTAGATCAGTATTTTATGATGTACAAAATTAATATCCTTCTAGGTTTAAATTGAAGTTGAATTTGGAAAATGGGCCAAATTAACTCAAAAAGTTGAGTCCGATTTCTCGAAAACCGTCGGACTCTCGAAAGAAAAATTACAGATTTGAAATTAGTGTGCAAATTGAAATAACTTTTACCCCTTATGATTTTTGACCGTTGACCAGTGTTATGTGTATAGAACAGTAACTCCTAAGCTCTGTTGGTATGTAAAAAAAAAAATGAAAATTGACCTGGTAACCCTGAAAATTTGAAGAATTATCATAATTATACGTCATAAATATAACACTGATACAAATTCAATTTAATTGTAGAATTTAATATTTTTGTTTAATTGACATGAAATCGTTTTGTAGTCTATTATTCTATCACTCAACAAGTTTCTTTAACTTGGTAGTCAATATTCAATTTCATATTTTTTTTGTAAGAACCCCACTCAAAGGAGAATATATGTATGTATGTACATATACATTTATATATATATGTACATATGTAATGCATCTATATAGATACTCAAAGTAATTATTAAAGATTTCTTTGGAAAGAAAAATTACTACAGTTTATAGCAACACTCCAGCCCATTCATAAATGTAAATTTTATGCACACATTACATTTTTATTTTTAGACTGTCAAGCATATTTTTAGGTATGAGCGCTGTGAAATTTAAATTCTTTAATTTGCTTTTAAGGTTTAAAAGTGTGAAACCATAAAGATTCCTTTCTATCTTAAAAGACTAAACTCGAATACAAAGCAAGAGAGAGAGAGAGAGAGAGAGAGAGAGAGAGAGGACTGCTTGAACTGAATCACATCTTAGAGAGTTGTAGCTTTCAAAGACACAATGAAAAGTTTTTTTAAAGGGCAATAATGTAACAAGTCAGAACACCAAACACAACGTATTGCCATAGCCTTCTAGAACTTTGATTTATTCTTTTTTCGCTACTAAAAGGATGTGTTTCATTCTTCAGATCCAAATACCCGAGTGAAAGAGCCGAAAAAACAACACTTTAGGCAATAAACCAAAGTATATTAATTAAAAACAAATTAATTATTAATTTATTAGGAAGCTCACTTCCTTTACTCACCAAAGCAGTGATGAGAAGGCGCAGGAACAAAATAGTTTGTATTAAAGTTAAGTTGAATATGAAGAAAAAGCATTCGAGTAGTTCATTTTCTTCATGATTCTAAGAGATCCGAAGAGCTAACAGCCTTTTTACGACTAATTTTAATGATTAAAAATTAAGTATTTATTTGTTTTATTTCATTTTGTACAAATTAATTTTCTTTTATTTATTTGTTTATTATATAATTGAGTAGATATTATGCATATATGCATGTAAGCCTATATGTATGAATATGATTGATTATATGCATATGTACACAGCTCCAACCAAATTGCCTTGTACTAATCAAAACACAAAATATTTTGATCTACCACGAAGTTATTTTAATTTGTATCAACATAACTTAATTTAATTTGACTCTACAAGCAAAATTCATATATTATAATTACCTAGTTTTAGTTATCTGTCCTAAGATGGAATATTATAAGTATGTAAAATTAAATTCTTTTATCCACCCAACCTCTGCCAATTCGTTCAAAACTTAGTACTAATTTAATTTCTTATACATTTTAGATATTTTAGTTTCTGGATTAAAGGGCCATTGAAATACCCAAACTTGTGAAACCTTGTGATTGTTAATTCTATCTTGGTGAGATATTGCTACAATATTATGTCTATTTGGTCATCAAGAAATTTTCACAAACTACATAAATTTAGAGTTTGCTAATATATGATCATTCTAGCCATTAATTGAAGTTAATTACCTCTTAAAAACATAATTATAACAATATACGAACCACCAAACTATTTTCCAACAAGTGTTGATAAAATAAAGAATTATGACAAGAGAGCCGGAAGGAAAGTCTTGGAGGGGCAAATTGTATTGCTGAAGGAGCACGTATATCCTAAAATTTGACTTCTTTGGTAAATTAAAATTAGGTGGAGGGCAAATGTCCCGTTCTATTTTGACGGCCCTCTGTGATCAATGCTCGATATTGTAATATTATATGATACAATAGGAAAATTATAATTTCACATAGCCTGACTACTTTGTCTCATATACTGCACTTAATCTTAAATGTGATGTTAGTCTGTTAATTAAGAAAACTCTAGATCCAAGGCTAGATGATGTTATCACTTTATATGTGCCTAACACTGATAATCTCCATTTTGTAAAATTACATACTACTCTCAATTTTCTCTCATAGACATATTTTTACAATGATGTGTAAAATATAATAATTTTATCCAACAATGTAGTATTATAGGTAACATGATAGATAATAGAAATTTGGAAGAGATTCCAACCAGAATATGATAAATTCAAATCCTTGTTGTAAATTATTAAAGTCTTTCTCTTCAAGGATTTACCTTATTCTATTTAAAGGTTTCCTCAAATACCCTTTGAAGTCATATAAAGACCATAGCACTATTCGATGATTATAGTTTATATGCTCAGTTCAATATTATCTACATAAAATTTAATAACAACCAACATTAGAAACCGCATAAACTCTGCACAACTATAAACGTGCAACTATAAATATTAAATAATGGAATTGTTATTTAGGTTTAAATATTTATTAATTTGATTCCTCATTCAGTAAAGGCGCTTATTAACAATATTTTGTTTTATTTTTTATCCACGATGTTTTATTGTTATTAATTGTTACTGTTCCATTCAAAACTTCAATGGTAGTAGTTATAAAATTTCTTTCAAATGATTTATCAAATCAGTTTTCTTGTTTTGATTTTGTATTCATTATATTAGCTTACAATTGGTCTTAAAAATAAAAGCCAATAGCTGTTACCAGTGGCACTGCAACTGTGACAGAAGTAAGATTGAGAAGTCCCCAACTTATGAATTGAAGCCTGATAGTTACTTAATAAGTGTTTTTGAATATCAATTTGAATTTTATGCTAAAAGTATTCATCAAAATGTGAAAATAAAAGTTAAATAAGTCTTTGAGTCGAAACTTATTTGCTTCTTCTCGGATAAATTAATATAATTTATTCATACATGGGTCAAATATTTTTTTACTAAATTTTTCATTTCACTGGAAAACTTACATTTTAGTAGGTATTCAACAAGTGTCAGCTATTTAATGGATTTGATAATAATCAATGCTAAAATTAAGTAATTCATCGATCATTGTATTTCACAATTCTTTTTTTTTATTTACCTGGAGCTATATGGAGTCATCATGTAATATCCAATATACAATTTTTTAGTTAAGCTTTGAAATTTTTGATGGGATTTCTAATGGATGAAACCCTTACATTAGTATTTGAAAATATCCTTATTTTTGTGTTGTTTTAATTGTTTGTAACATAGACAATTACAAAAAAATATGAAATTTTTGATTCATATTTGAATTTTTATTTCTGTTAAATGATTCATAAATTTTTTTATTATATTATAACTTATAGGTAAAAACAATTGACATCAAAAAATATTTTATAGTTTTTTAAGCAATTTCTGCAAATAAGTATACATTTTAATATCTGATAATTAGGTTCTTTATTTTTCTTTATCTACCAAAACGCAGACTCTTTTTGTTATTTATTTCTCTTGATTAAATCCCAGATTTAATTATTATTGATGTATTATTTGTATTGATTTTCTTTATCTATAAAATATCATTTTATATCTCGAAAATTTAAATACTTATTATCATTAAACCTCTAATAATTTTTCCTTCGAAAAAATTGAAATCCAAGCTACTAATCAATAGAGGACACTTAGAAAAACAACAACAAAAACGCTACAAACCAATTGACAGCATTTAGTTTCAAAATAAAAATTGTATTTTTGGTATTTTTTTCAACTAATATAATGATTACAACCACATTTCTCATCCTTTACTTAGAATACCACAGGAGAACATGAAATACCTGGTCATTCATGAAATAAGTTGATATGGTAATACAATTGAATTACTTATAACATAATTATAATAAAATAATATTTTTTTAGCCACAAATATGTCCATATTATTTGAATAATAAACATTACTTGAATTACAAGTAACTCATATTAACTGACACTAAAAAAAATAATAATAATATTGGAGTGAACTTGTCCACTCCTTATTATGAGTTTTATTTAGCAACTACTATAGTTTAATTTATTTTTTAAGATATTTTCATAATAATTAATCTTAACTTGTGTACTCTTTAATGGTCTATAGAATAATAACATATTTGTCTTATTAAAATTGGAGAATATAATAAATCAATAAAATATGATCCTTAATTAACACAATGACAATTTTTCTATTGTATTGTCATTCCACATTTTTAAGTAGATCTCAAAATGGTTAAATATACTACTGGGAACTATGTTTATTTCAAGCTATGTTCATAATATACACGTGTAGATATATGTATGTAAATAAAATAAAAAAAGAGAAAATATAGAGCATAAATTAGTCATTTTGTAACTTTGAAGGGCTTATATTTAAGCCATTTATGAATTATAAGTATTTTTCAATATTTTCATCCTTTGGGAGATATACGCGTTTATATTGTGTTAATAGTAGGTATATTTTCTAATTAATATAGGCTAAAATCTTAACTTGCCACTTATTTTGAATTTGCTTTTTTTTATTAAAGTTCAGTGTAATTATCAAGCTGAAGTGCCTTAAATAAACTTTATTTTTGGCTTAGGGAATTTTACTATTGTTTTCAGCTAAGTACATACATAAATTTTTGAATGTACATTCAAATATTTGTAAGCTACATGAAAAATCAAATTATCTAAAGTATCTCCTAAAGAGCATTTTTGTAGGAGAAATTCCCCACTTTACTATTCTTTGAAGAGCTTGTAATCTTAACTGAGATGAGACTGTCAAAAAAAATAAAAATGAGATTTTTCAATACAAATATGGTTCTTTTTACATCTGATGATTCAAATAGTTGGTTCTAGCGTTTGTAAAGATGAACAAACATTGTTTATAACTAACTGATAATTAGTTCATACTTCATTTGTATAAAGGTTTTGTCAATGAAAAAGAAGTTGTGAGTCTCTTTACATAATACCAGGGTCGTCACATTAGTGACATATTCTTCTACTCCTTACACAATATTTGGAAAAATAAATAATGATTTCTTGATAAGATCATAGTTTTGAATTTAAATTGAGGCTAAACTATTTTTTTTTAATCTAAAGTGTCTGATAACTCTGAGTATAATGATTTAATTTAGCTCAATATAGTATATAATTCACAATAATCTTCGCAGGGGAAATTAATTTATAAAGCTAGATATTTGGGTACAACTGAAGGACAATAACCTTTCCCGTAAGCTGACAATCAATTTAAAAACATTCCTTCAGAAGATATAATTTTTAAAGTTACAAATAGTGTTTAATACATGGAAAAAACATTTTCTTAAAATATTATTATTACTTTATCGAGGTTTAGTGGGAGTATTTGAAATGTTGCGTAAACTTAAACCTATTTTAGAATATGTATAGTGGCAGCATAAAAATATCCTGTGAATACTTTTTGTGAAAATTTATGCTATAAAACAGACTTATTCTACAAGATACTTTTGTTTGAACTATATTTGGAATATTTTTCGATTAATTAATTGAAACCCCTGCTATGTAAATTTTTTGACACTTATATCCCAATTTTTTTTTTTCAAATTAACCCTTCAAAGACTAAGTAAAAATCATCATACACAAGGTCAATAATAGCCAACTGATAATTTTCCGTATTCATCACTATGTCAAAGCAACTCATCTGCCATTTTGAGACATCCTATTATTTTTTCCATTGTAATTTTTGATATTTTTATTCATTGTTACATAGTATACGTTTTATTTATTTATGGTTAGAGGGATCATACCTACAATTTTCTGTAAGTTTGTTGTGTTTTTGATATTCAATGATCAAATGACTTTATAAAAGTCTTGAAAGTTATAAGTTATATTATTGAAAAGTGATGTTATCTGTCTTAATTTCCATACATTGATTGTTAAAATCAAAAAATTATAGAAGAATATAAGATAACTTTAAAAATGGCTTCTCTGGTCATATTTGAGTTTGCAATTGTTAATTATCTTCAAAACTTTTGCTCCTATTTTTTTTTAAATAAAAATGTTGATTATTTTTTAGAAAAAAAATATTGGTAATAATCGGTAAACATGGCCCGATTGCCTATTATAAGTCAAGTTGCCTATAATTGGCTCACTGATATATTGGTCGAGACCTAGTCTCTGCATGATATTATATTATATGTATAGGGCAGAATAAAAGGTTCTTGGATCTTCTTATGCTCTCTGAAAGACCAATTTTTATCAAGACTGGCACAATTTCGGGCGCTTGAAGAAATTCTACTTACCATACAAAACCCAGATAATGCAAATTTTACTAAACTGAAAAAAATATTTTTTTGAATGGCTAAATATAGATAATTTGGGATTATTGGACTTCCAATCCAATTTCATTTGAAAAAAAAAGTCATTAGTCTTAGGGCCAATTTAGAAAAATGTGAGCGAGACAGGTTCCAGGTCTTTGTAATCAAGATGAAGAATTATTGCTTGCTTGGAATAGAATTCCTGAGACGTTTGTTGCTCTCAAAAGATTTATAAAAGCATTATTGACAATTTTCTTTACTACTTCAAGAACACAAAGAGAAATCGATAACTGATGATCTCAGCTTAACCTGTGTTTTAATAAAAAAACACACATTATGAACCTAATATTTATGAATTTGCAGCAAAATAAATAAATAATCACGTTAATTTTCTCTTCGATTATATTTTGTTTTATATACTCATAGTGTTAATTTGGCCTGTGTAATAATAATATTGATTTACAAATATATCTGAGCCTATCCTATATGTGTTTCATTTATTAGATATAACTATACAATTATTAATCATTATGCTATATTAATTGATGATGCATCGCTAGATGTGTTAAAAAAGTATACATTATTTAGATTTGACACGCGAAGAGATAAATAAAACAAAAAGAAAGTTTTTTGAAGCATCAACTGAAAATTTTTTCCTTCTCTTTTATAATTTTATTTATTTTTAAGGCCATTTGATGAAGTTTCCTTAAGGTTTGATTAGAAATTTGTTCATTTTATTTAATAAATTTATCAATTCAATACTCTCATATACAATCTGTGACGTCAGTAAAAACGCTTTATACTCTAATTTAAGTCGATTTTCAAAATTCACTTTGAATTTATAAAAAAATAATCATTCCCCACCAGGATGTAAAAAGATGCTGATTGGTAATCCTAATAACTCATTTCATATCTGAAACACTTGGATGAGAATTCAATTCGTATCATAGTAAAAGACTAAAATTCCTTTTCAAAATCAAGTGATTTATACTTAGAGCATTAAACCCTAAATATTTTTCTAGATATTTTTAGTGGTTGGAGATCTGTAAATAATTTTTTATTTTCCAAACATGTTCCATTATTCCTTAAATCTTAAGGGGAGAACAGGTAGCACTATTCACGTGATATGGAGTAATACACACCCTCTACAAATAATAACTAAACAATAAAATGACAAACCGAATGAACCTAGAATATCTGATGGATTGTTATCTTCTGATAAATATGAACTTGTGTTTATTTCCTCTCGTAATGTAAAACTTCATGCACGCAGACTCAGCTCTTCATCCCAAACATTCATCAAATTGTTAGGGCTACCAAGTTAACTTTTGTCTTCATTTTATTACATACCGCCTGAGCTAAGGATTTAAAATACTATTTATACTGCCATTAAATTGATTATCAATATTATAGAGTATAAGCAAGCTCACAAAACATTCATAGTCGCAAGAAAGCGTAGAAATTGAGCTTTAGTAAAAAAAATCAACTGCAAACTCCACCACTTTTACCCCCTGTTGCTTTTTATGAGTAGAGTATGGTCATTGCTCCACAAAATGAAAAAAAAAAAATAAGTTTTTGATCATGCATGAATAAAAATGAATGAGACCCTGAACCTTTTGTTTTGTCAAGAGTAACAATTCAATGCAGATGTGATCGTGGGTTGGACAATTCTATGTAAGATTAATATTTGCAAGTAGTATGCAAAATTGTTCTATTAAGAAACAACAACTACTCATACTTCAAGAATGGTACTGAGAAACAACTGTTTATGTCTATCTAGTTATTATGGAGATAACAACCATATTAGGGAACAATGGATTGTAATTGTGTCATATGTAATATTAATATAAAACATTAAAAGAATGAATTTTGAGTTATTATAAGTACATTTAAATCCAACTTTTTTTTCTTCAGAAACACACAGTCAGAAGGTGATTTATTCTCTTACTGGTTCTATTCAATTCGATTCATAACTTCAGTGATTGTTGGGTTATGAAAGCAATTATATAATGATATGCTGTGATGGGGATTTTTGAAGTATAAGAATCCAGTTAATGGAGATCTACACGCTTCACAACTTGGGCTTAATGTTTTATTCAACATCTCTTGGCAATAAATCCCACTTTTAAAAAAATTATAAATTTGGATTCTTATGCGTTATCAAATGTATTCAATAGAGGAATAATAACTTAATTTTTTAGCTTTTCATTTATGCACAAGGATATTATTTTCCTTCAAATTAAGACAATGGCTTACTATATTGAGCAATATGATCAACAGATTAACAACCCTTCCTTTAGAAGCACTCAAAATATTCATTAGAAGAAAAGGAATATCATATCATTTGCTTTTCCGCATGGGTATTCTTACAATATGTCTTAAAATTTTTATCAACTATAGAACTTTCGACTCATTGTTTATCTATTTTAAATATCCTATAGCATTTTTTGTGTCAACTATCAATTTTCTATTTATTTCGCCCCTCTACAGTAGGGTTCAACTGATATCGATACAAATTTAACTTTTTTAATACAATAATCTAACAGATTTCAAAATCTAAGTGATGTATTTTTTTCAGAAATTTTAATGGCATTTTTTTAAAATAAAAGACTATTTAACTCAATACCAACTTTTCTTAATTTCAAATATCAATAATAATTAATTAGATAATATCCCAATTACGGATTATTCTCAAAAAGTAAAAAGAAATCAATTAATTAATTAGTCGAGTTTCACTACAAAGTGTTTTTTAAAGTTGATTTTTTCAGCTCTAATCAGCAGTTGTTTAGATTTAAATAATTTCCTATTATTAAATAAAGAATTCAAATGCTTTTTTCCTCTTACTTTTTTAAGAAAGTATTAAAAGATACAAAGAAACATAAATAATTTAAATTGCACTATGTTAATCAATAAACATATCCCTAAATATCTGAAGAATAGTCCAACATTTGGGTCATTTCTCAGTAACCTGTAGTAACCAGAAATTAACAAATAAATTAATCAATTACATAGTTTTTTTTGAGAATAAGGTACAAACATTTTTTTAACATATGAATCGTTATAATTCAATAAAATTTGAAGGTCAAGTCTAATTAAAAATGATTTAAGACATACGGATAGTATACATCCTAATTACATAATATTTTAGGGAGATATCGTCTTCTGGAAGTTGGCTATAACTAAATGAATTAAATGTACTCATTACATGAAAATCTACCCACGCCTTAACACACAACACTTACTAACTCAACATTCATAGAACGAGGTTCTTAACTTCTTTGTTCATGCACCTAGTAACTTTGATTTGTAATCTTCCTTAGAAACAAGGCAAAAAAAATATATATAAGAGCAAGAAGAAGAAACAGAAGACACACGTATTATATTTACATATTTCTAGCTTCAAAAAATGAATTTTATTTTTAGAAAATCAACATCTTTATATTTTGCGAATTTTCATATTATTTTTTCAATTTTTGTATTCGTTGTTTTAGACCTTTGGACTCTCCTGGTTTTTAGTGTCATTTTGTGTTTGTAATTTTTTTACCTGGGATACTATTCCTGAGAATATGTAAAAGGATTATTTAATAAATAAAAGTTACTTTTTTCAATCATAGGTATTTATTTGGTTTCTCAGCATTGGTGGTGAAAAGCAAAGGTAATTTTCAATAACAGAGATCACAACAGAGACATATCATACGGTGTATTCTTGAATTATGATACTCATCATAGTTTTTTTTACATAGATACATAACTAAACTCAGTGTTCTGTACATAATATATGTATACCTAAAGCTCACGAAACCTACTGTTAAATCATATTGTGCATGCCTACGTACATTATTATTATTATTATTATTCTCTTAAAATAAAGTGTAGTCAAGGAATATGCACTTTAACTTTTATTACACAAAGATTGACATATTTGGCTTCTCATGAAAATAAACACAAATCTTCTCATAAGGACTGACAGATGGATCTTTCGATCTTAAAAGAGTTCCTCATCTACAATTTTTATACATATAATCCTGCAATCCATTCCCTATTTAACGAGAGGGAGGAGGGATTCATTTCCATCTCGTAAGTAACGTATCTTCTAAGGAGTATCATCTTTATTACTTTGGATTCAGAGTATTATTGACTTCTGAGAGTCTATTTTCAAAATAACTCTTATCGAATGAAAATGAGATTAAAAACATTCAGAGAACCTTGTTTGGCCATGATCTCATCCATAACTATTATGTATCTCTTTTATTTTTTCTCCCTTGCAAAAACCATCACTTATTGTTCGATCTCTAGTAAATGACTCGATTTGAACGTTTATTCATCTTGCTTTGTTCTTCAGTCCTCACCCCCACTCTCTCTCTCGAGTAAACTATGTATACCAAGCAAGGAAAAAGAGTAAAACTTTTATCATTCCTCGTTACAAAGCAAATTTCATATGAATAGTTCTCGTTTGAAAGAAAATCGACTGTCAGTAGTACGATCATATGAAATGAATTTTGTAGCAAACATGTTTGCCCTTTTAGATGTGTAGGCATTTGAAATACTTTTTTGAGGAAGGTATATGTAGTGAGGATCTAGATTTAGAGTCTCTGTTTTATGGGACTCACCTTGGAAGTGGAACCATACTGATGTCGTGGGAGTTGAACTCATTGACTCGATATTTGATAAGTACGTACATATTTTTTTTACAACTATTTATTTACATAACTTCTAATACGTTTTGAGTATCGTTTTAAAAAAAGGAGTGTAATTTTTTTAGGAATAAAAAATATTGAGCACTTTTAAGATCCTTATTTCATAAATTCAAAGTATAATATATCTACATACATAATATGATGTAAATCATTTATTCATGTAATGAGATAGAATTTATTTACCTGCCTACATATTGTATATTATCTCAAAAACTTAAATGAATTCTTTAGAAGGAAAAGGAAAATCATTTGTAGATTTTTCACGACCAATTTAGCCATTGGTGAGCAAAATTCAACGACTTATAATTTGAATACTCCTCACTTATCTTTTTGGCACTCTATTTTTTTGTTTTTGTTTTTAAATGAACAATGGGCTAATGCATTTATCAAGTAGTTAATGATAATATTATATTTATATGGCAAATAATTTATTTTCTAATGTGGTACATGCATAGTTTAAAAAGGTTGTTGACTGATATGACTAAATATAAATTAAATATAAAGAAGAGGTGTGATAGTTTAAGAAGGTCCTTTTTGATGGAACCAATCTATCTCACACTATGCTATACTCAAAAAATCCTTCAATGTAATTTTTTGCCCACTATTGATTTGTATACTTAATGTTCAGAAAATTGATTTGTTAACACAAATTTGCTTCTGAATATTCCTACTATCAAATAGAAAATATTCTAGCGGTTGAGGAAAATGAAGATGTAATTGGCTAAATAGCTGTTCATTTTCTAGTATTAAAGATTGATAAATTCATTGAAATTTGCTATGTGAATATATTGTTATTATTATTTTCAAATTACATTGGGTAAACGCTCACATTTTTCAAAAAATAAGAAATGAATATCTTGGCAATGTCAAACAATGCTCCGAGTTGCAAAAATTTAGATTTACCTCAATACCTGACTCAAGCATTATTTGACAAACTGACATTAATACTATAGTTTGTTTATTCCTATCAGTTAAAGTACAAAGCATTTTCATTGTCAATTTGTTTTATTAAAATAAATTATTTTCCCACAACATTTTAGACAATATTTGTTATGAATTTTTTAAGAGTTTTATGTATAATTAGTAATTACAACTCGCCTTATATTGATTGCTCTAGAGTAAAACAAGCTACAAGAGTGCGCTTTCTAGTGTCGATACCTCCCCCAGTACAGCTAGCGTTACACACAAACTACTAATTCGTTTAGAAACATAAATCATTTGACATCACGAAATATATCCCCATAAAATATAAATAAAATGTCTAGGGATGAATTTTGCAGGGGAAAAATATGTACTACGAACGTATTTTTCAAGCATCAACAACCCCTTAATTTGGCACCTTTTTTCGTTCCCTTCGTGGAAAAAAGTTTGATACATACTATGTACAATGAAAACTGCTATGTATTATTATTATATTAATCTTGAGTAATCGGTGCAGTATTCCATAGCATTAAAGAGCTCATTTCAATAAAAATCATGGATTTGTAATAGTAGAATATAAATCAAAAGTAAAAGAAAGATTCCGTTAAAAAACGCAAATCAATCCAGTTAATGATAAGATAAAACGATTTTTTATTGTTTATACTTTAAATACCATCAAAGATCTTCACCAACATCAACTCTAGACTTCATTGAATAGTGAGTAATCAATACTTTGTAATAAACCAATAAATATTAACATTGATTGTAAGAATATCAGTAAATGTGGATCTGTTCTTACTTAAGGAATGATCTTGATACAATAGTTTTTGCAAATTAAGATATTTTTTATAGAAACATACATATCTATGTTTCTACATTTGATATTCTCAAAATTGTGAGAGTTCTTATGCATGGATTTTTGTTTGTTAAGTACATGCTAAAAATATTAGACCCATAAATGTTTTTTAAAGATTAGTTCCATTTGATTGAATTACATTTTAAATTGCTTTTAAAATTTTTGACTAGATCTTTATTTCTTATCAATGTAGAATTTTTTTTCCATTATTTATGTGCTACCAACTCATAAATCCTAAAGCTAGTGTCGTACAAACTTTCAAAAAAAAAAAAGAAAGATTCATTCAAAAGTATGACTTGATCCATGCAATGTACTTTGAAAATCTATGTGCGGGTAATCAACAAATATTTCCAAATTGTGCATGTCACATAAAAATTGTTGATATATGAATCTTATATTTTGGGTATGCGTGTTTGAAGGAGCAGCAGATCTCTAATTAATATTGAATTATGAAGGATACACAAAGGAACAACTACATACTGTATGTATGTACATGGAAAAGTTTTGATAAATTATGTGATACCCTCAAAGGCTCGACATATTTATGTAGTTAGTCCTTCATCATTTGAGCTGATTATCGAATGGGAGTGTTTGTGGGTGATTGCAATTAATAAAGTATCTATGAAGATTGTTGAATCAGAAGAAATTAAACACACCTATTAATGTCTTAAAAACCGGTTGTAAATTCATGGAAGACTCTTTTTTTTTTCGTATAATTATATTGTAAGTATACAATTAATTCCGTGGATAAATGGTTTTTTTTTTCAAGGATTACTATTATCTTCATGCAAATTACTAAATACCGCTCATTTTAAAGGTTCTTAGGTGCATAAAATTTTGATAAACTAATATCCTTTAATTCAGCTATGTTCAAATCAAGAATTTTTCCTTCCAAGATTAAATAAAATCAACTCAACAAACACAATACTTTGCAAAAATTTATTTATGGTTTTGCACCTAGATCAGGGCTTCCATTATTCAGTATTTTAATATAACTTTGTATAAATTTTTTTAACAAGGTATTTTATTTCTTTGTCAAAATGCGTATAAGCAATGCTACTTAAATGGCAACCCACGGTCCGAATGAAATATTTATGAAGATCGATGAATGTGTTTTTGAAGAATCAGAAGAAATTTATCACCATGCTAATCTTTCACTATAATTTCATAGAATTTGAAAGCCTAGCGTGTTTCATGGACCTAATTTATATGATATTTTTATTATTATAGTTGCATAGAAGAATTGACACATTTCGTCACAAGTTATTCAGAGTTGGATTCCATGTACAATAGTTATAAAATCCTGATTATCTTATATTCTAAGTGTATTTAGATAATTGATTACCCCTATGTATTTTGAATTAATACACTAATAAAAATAAGGCAGTAAAGTCTTGATGACTTAAGATACCCGTCAGAGAATAAGGAATGTTACTCAATCTAACTCAATTTGCATCGTAAAGAAAAGACAATTCATAAGTTATATAAAAATGACGTCACATATTAATAGTACGATAATCATACAAGTTTTCATTAATTGTTGCTCATATTTTCGAAATGTGGAGGAGGACCTGACTCCTTGGGATCTATCCCTCACCTACCCCACATTTTACAGTACATCAGTGCCTCAAACAGTCCGTATAGCTGGTTCCACAGATATACCGGACTCTTTGAAACTGTTAGTGCTAAGAACTAACATTTCATTCTTTGAACATGTAAATTGTGGATTTAATAACTGGAAGGGTAGTTTTGAAACGAAAATCCTGACTAGAAAGAACTGATTGAATCCGAACTAACGAAGTATTGCTGTTGTTCATAAATATGAGTACTGTAGTTAAAATGGAGTGAATATGCCATTCATCAAATCTATGAAGAGTATTATATTATAAAATGCTGTGTTGACGTGGATTGTATTCACTTATAACTATTCTAACCTAATAAACCCCCAAAAGTTAAAATGATGTAATGTTATTAAAGTATTAAAACAGAATCAAAATATGAAATATTTAATATCTTCTTGTTAGTAAATGATTCATATACTAAGGAATAATATTGTTGCTATATCTATAGCTCCCACACTCAAATATCCTCAATACAAATGAGTTTCATTATAATCCATTAAAAGTGAATCCGTGGGTTAAGTTATATGAATGAAATTGTTTTGGTATGTTAGCCCATTTATGTGCATAGAATAATATGAGAAATTGCTGTTTGATACTCGAATTAAAATATGTATATTTAAAAAATCGTTATATCTATTTTTATTATCATACAATAGAATGGATTCAAACAATTAAAACTCTGGATCTAAGGCATAATAATATCTTGTCGTCTTAAATAGTTTAGCATCTGCTTAAAAGAATGTTCCATTAGTTTAAATTCATATGTTCATTAAAAACTGTTGATTCAACAAAAAATACGCATTATTATCCCTTTCAAAAATGGCATATTTGGGTATTTTACATCTATTTATGTATATATGTAATATTTGAATCTTAAAACTTGATTATAAATCTAATTTAGCATGTTTGAACACTTAAACGTTATCACTGAACGCCTCCTATTCGATCCTTTAATTAATTTAAGTAAGTAGATACGTTATAAATTGGGAATATTATTAATATATAAGTTGTTTTTGGTTTTTTTTTTTAGAGAATGAGCCATGTGACGTAACAAGGAGTCCCATTAGGATTTCTAGTTCATATATATATATATATATATACCCATTATTAGCTAAGAGTTTAATGATACTTTTTTTCTTGCCTATTGTGTGAAGTTGCGTGCTATTCAAACGAATTTATGGGATGGAAGATATTCGTTCATAGTTCATAATGATACATTATCATACATATGATCCGTCTAATATACATATATGTAGGCACACTTTTGACTTGGAAAAAATGATGAAAGTTACATGACTCACATGTGCAGATTAGTTACATAATGTCTCAAAAACAATAGGATAGAAAAAATAGTTACCCATCCCAAGTGATGAATGGTTTATTTTATTTGAAGAATAAATTATAATGATATATGTAAGTAAGTAACTATGTACAACTTTGACTTGTGACTAGGGCCTGCCGGTTGTTGATAGGTGTATTTATGTGCCCACCACATGTACCATCCAGTATATGTATGTATTTCTGCGAGACGTATTTGAATAAATTATGAAGGAAAAAAACCAATCAACTACTTGTATCGTTCTCTCTTTCTTTGAATCTAGATTTTCTTTTTAGTTAAAAAGCTTACTACTAGAGTTATTTGAAGGTTATTCATACAAGACAATATGACTCATCCCAAAGGAAACTAAATATTATGCTCATATTGTTATATACCCATGTAGGTAGATGACTTTAATAGTATGAAATGAATAAAATACCTTGTCATGTCATGTTGTAAATTTCTGAAGCTGTGTACAATTTCAAAATTTTGTACTTATCACAATGATGTTGATTGAATTCTTTGAAATGAAAAGAATAAATAGGGAAATTTCAATAGTCTTATTTGCATGTATAAGAAAATAGATTACCACGTTTAAAAAAATTGACGTGCTATTGATCAATTTTTTAACATTCAAATATGAACACTTTGGGCTGAATAGTAGATAAGTATTCAGATTTTTGTATATTTTCACTCATGGAATTGTTTTTATGACGTAATAATCTATTTATCATCGTTACTTTCTAACGGAGTAAACTATTAATAACTTAATTATCCGATGAAATGCCGATGAAACGTGTTTTTAATAGAGTCAAGAACCTGTAGAATAATATCCTACATCAATAATCCTGAAAGGGGGGGGGGGGGAAGGAACTTTCATAATTATTATTTCCCAAAAATCGTACATAGTGCAGTCGTTTGAATCTTCAATCAGTGAATTGAATCTTAAGGGAGAAAATTTGCAAAAAAAAAAAAAAAACAGCAACAGCAATGGAGGAGGATCCCCAAAATAACTCTGGAACGATGGATATCAAAATTCTTCAACTACTCTGATGATCACTTCACTCTCAAAAGATGGAAACACCTAAACTGAATAGTCCTGAATTCTAAGAAATTTCATTTTTTCTTTACTGTCTTTTGCAGACTTTGAAGATTGGTGAATTCAAAGGGCAGGAGTATGCAGCAATCGTTTCATTAGAAATAAAATGCTCAGTACTGAAACAGAGATTAAAACTAAGGAGGGTTGACCATGATGCATGATCCAAACTATAGACGGAAGGTGATCTCAGAATTTAAGATGGTGAAAACATTACTAATCAACAAGAGGAGTAAATATATGATAATTTGGAGAAATATTCTCATCGATAGGAAGGATTTTCAAAGTCGTAATCAAAGGGAGCACGAGACAGAGAACGAATTAGTGATGTAGTTATCAAGATTGCCCTTGGTATTGTCTCGGTTCGACCCTTCCAAAGTCTTTTTCTCGGTGTCAAAACCTAGTCGAAAACAATTTGATTATTGTATATGTATATATATATATATAAGTTCTCATGAACTCGATCCCTCAAACTTTAGTTTTCGGTTCAGTATTGGGTGATATGGACTTGACCAAACACCAAGACAAATATTACTCAAATGCATAAATAACATGCACATAAATAACATTCTTGCAATGTATAAACAAAGAGTATGAAGGAAAATGGTTCAGAATTAAAAAATAATTAATAAAGGGTGAGATCGTGTGTGATATAACTTCAATACCGAGGTTTTGAAACATAATTAACATGGATTTGTTTCTAAAGTAAACGTTGGATAGATAGGAGAAAGGAGGGAGAATGGATACACTTGTTGCTTCTTCTTGCACAAGGTCAAAAGTATGCATCCGTTTCACCCATTGATTACTCAAATGGCGAATCAATCTCTTGGGCACAATGGGCATATAAAAATGTGTGAGGTAGAGGCTGTTAAAAAACAACTTCCAAATGTATCCACCCTCCTTAACAGGAGGCAGAGTTGATGTATACATAATATGCACTACTTTTAAATAAAAAGTGAAGTGAAGTTTAAGAACTCTGCATTTAATATTTTTGACTATAAAAAACAATACTTACATACTTAATTGAAATTCAAAATCTTTTGCAAACTCACATGTCTTGTGAATTTGTAATTTTACATTTTGATATAAACGGCGTTACTTGCCCTATCATAATGCTCAAGTACATGGAAGGAACAATTTCTTAACAAACCCACGTATTATGGATATAAATTATAATACCTTTATTCTTGCTATTATTGCAGTCATTAATCTTGTTTATACTTGTATTTATATTCTCTGTATTTCACTTTTATTTATATTCTTACATTTACCTTCATGGAAATGATATTATAGCGTATGAGGATACAAAAAGTAACAATTAACACCAAAATAACAGCTAAAGTCAGAAATGCTTAACAAGAAGGTCTATTTTCGATTAAGAATTAATTTTTTGGCAAAAGATATTTGGGAATGAAGAAATGAATATATAGAGCAACTGGGACTAGGAAAATGCTTAAGTTCAATAATCTATTAACTCAATTAAAGAACAAAAAAACATCTGGGATATCTTTTAATCGTAAATTCTGTTAGAGAGTCACTCCTTAAAAATGCCTGAAAAAAAGGAAATCGTAGCAAGTCGAATATGAATAAAGTGGTAGAGTAAATCAAAATAAATTGTTTAAAGAGTACAAATCCATATTCCCTCAAGAAAATGTTCTAGAAATTACTAAATAGATACATCCATTACGAATTAATAATCGAGTTAGAGTTTAGGATATTTTTACTATGGATTGGGATAGGAATGAACAAATAATATTAGTAGAATGATTCATATTGAAGAGAACGTATAGGGTAATAAAAGATATCTCAAAATAAATACACACCAAACAAAAGATAAGGCCATTGATCTCTAAATTCCAAGCCTGGAACTTTGAAGAGATTTTGAGAGCACCATCTACATGTAGATGTGAATGAGTTTGAGAAGACGCAGACTCTTGGTCAAGGTATGTGAGATTATCTGGAAAATATATGGATAAATATATAAGGACAACCGTAGGAAGGGAACTGAAGATATAATAGATCTTCCCCTCCACACAAACATATACAGACACACACAAAAAACCAGGTGACGCCCTTGATATACCTATACTTAGACATGTGCAAAATGTTGAGATAAAGTTAAGTTTAAGGTAGGGGGAATCAGTTGGTACCACTACCTTGATGATTCAGTCTTCTCAGATTCTTTGAAGTGAGAGCTTGCTAAAATTGTATGTAGCTATTGTGCTACTAATATTAACATTATCAAATAACAATCAGCAGATAAAATTTAGAGATACCAGATAGTAATTGTGAGTAAACTTTTTACCATAACAAAATGTCCATCCATTCCTATATTATACCCCTGTATATACCCTATTGTATGTATGTAAATTGGTTTTAGCAATATCCTGGAAAACCAATTTATAAGTTTCGGGATACCAGAAAATTACGGGATGATAAATTAATTAATAAATACTTTAATTTAAGTGATTCACTTTATATTTTTAGAAAAAAAAAACATAATTTGAAGCTAATTGTATTCGTGAAAGATCCAAAAGTTTCACTTTATTGGAACGATATATGTACTAAAAATCAGACAAAAGGTACTGGGTGTGCTGAAAATCAATAAAGTTTATTATTTAATAACGTAATAGAGCTGTATGTCGTATTTCCGTGATTTATTTTATTAAAATATACTATTTCAAATATGAAAACGTATCAAAAAACTCTATTTCTTTACTACACCGCCCTCTGCAGCCACACACTTTTTCACTCTGGCTCTGAACACTGAGCAGACCTTCTGCCCGTACTCTTTGTTGATCCACAGGAATGTAAAAAATATGCAAAATGCCGCTTGCGAGATTTTGTGGAGTTGGTACTTTTAACAGTCCTTTTTGTTTTCCAAAGCTGTTATCATTTTTCCTTTATTACTGAGGGGAGAACATCTACAATAGCAAATACAATGCTAGAAAAGGGCTCATGTTCTCGTAATAATTGTTAGTTTACGACTTGTAAGCTAAAGATATATAAATTTCTGACATTAATTTGAGTTCATTTTCTACCTCTCATCGATAGTATACATAACGTCATTACTTATTATTGATGTCTTCATTTGTATATGTATATAAAGGAGAATAGCATCTTGTAGCTCAGTAAAACGTCATGACAGCTCAAGCTGCTTCCCTTTCAACATTCATAAAATTCCCTTACTTTGATTCTTACAAGCCTGATTTGCTTGAAATTTACACTCCTATTGATCCATTCCCTCTCAACAGAGTCCTTGAAACTGGCTAGAATGGTGTGAGGAGTATTGCAGGTCTCAGCTCAACCGGCATATGGTTAATTACGATGTCGATAGTTAATATATATTTGTGAAGCATCAAAGAATACAATAAATTTAAAAAATACTAAACTATCTATCGAGGGACTGCAAATCGTTTGTTGAAAATAACTAATAGGGTGGCCATGTAAATAAAAGACATTTTTTTAAATGATAAACTAAGTTCATATTAGTGAGGAGGGGGTAAAACATGGCTTCATTGCCCTCCTTTGTCATAGTCAGAATTTTGTATGTGTAATGTAAATATACTGCAATTTGTATTAAATATCAAATTGTATTTTTTAAAGAAAAGAAGAAAAGTGCATCCGATAGAAGTCAAAAGTGAAATAAAATATTTATGAAAAACTCGATAAAGGGCAACTTTACAAAACAACAAAATAATAAGTTCAAATTAATTTTATCAGTAAAAAGTCAATTACATATTAAAAAAAAAAATTGGATTGCTGTTGTATAATTCGAATCTATTTCTGTTTTCTTTAAAAAAGGTTTAAAGAAACCGGAAACTCAAGCCAAAATAAAATATTGATCCTGTTTTTTAGGCTTAAGAGCAGGAATTTTGAATCGATGGTCCACAGAAAAAACTAACTGGGTCCAACAATCATATGCTTATAGTCACAGTTATTCCCAGTTGTCACTGACATTATTTTGAAACGAGAACATGAAATAAAATATTCCATGAGCATTTTCAGTGATATTCTAGACCAATGGCGATGCCAATGGCCGACTTCCACATTCACGACGTCAAATGTAGACTAAATGCTATGAACATTTGTTGCTCCACTTGTTGGAGTAAATTTTTTAGGAGCTTTTATTTTATATCAGAGCCTACATTTATATTTTTTTACTGTTTGAGCCTCATCATTTAGGAATACTTATATCTTATGATATACATAGGTTCATTAGACGAAAATAAAAATATAATAAATAAATAAAGTTACAAAAATTGTATTAGAGTTGAGATTTGTATCTTGTTCAAGGGATTATGTGCCTGGAGGAGCTTAAGAAACTAATTTATAATAATTCATGACAAGTCTACATATATGCATGTACGTATGTTGTTAGATGTGATCGTTAAATCAAACTTGTGCAAACTCATGTAATCGCATTTCTATTTGTGCCTAATTTAGAATTAGGGTTTTTATTTCTCAGTTCGTTAAATTTCCCATGATTCTTTAATATTTATTTTTTATTTTTAAAAGTACACACGAATGGATCAACAAAGATTATAAATAGTTATTTTAAAATCCTGATTTCAAAACGATGATTAAGGTTAATTAATACTCAAGTTTCTTTTTTTATTTAATTTATGATTGTTTACTATTTGCAATTATAATAACTTATTTAGTACCTCATAAAGTTTTAGAATAGGAGTAATGTATGTATGTATATATGTATGAACATAATATAAACTATCCATCATCAATTTATTTTATGTTGCAATTCTATGTATGTAAATACAAATGTAAGACTCTTTTCTAAAAAGAAAGTTGAATAAATTTACTCACGAATCGGTTGACCTTTTCATGGATAAATGTGTTCATTCATTTTTTAAAAGATTTTGTTCTCAACACTATCTACATATACATATATATATGTACACCCTTTTATTTATTTTGAACATGTGAATAGCTCGTCAGTACTCCATAATTTGAGAAATACACAAAAGTAAAGGAAATCTCCTGTCAAGAGTCAAGTTTCAGGGAAGTCCTTCAATTTGTTTTTTTAATGAAATTAAATTAATTGCATACCTTGATCTAATTTGTGACTTTGAGTTTTATTTTATAACAGAAAGCAATCTTTTAAATATCATATGTATAAATATATATAATTTTTGAAATGCTTGCCTTAAAATTAAAATTCTATTTTGTGGAAGAGTCAAAATTAGATTCCAAAGTAAATTAGAGGTCCTTATGTATTAAGTCCTTAAGTAGCTTAGCATCCTTCATCAGATATTTTAATGAACAAATAGATTTTAATGCAATGATGACTTCAAACTAATTATAATTATTATCAATGTATAAGGTGCATATTAGGTTATGTGAGAATTTATTTGATTAAAAATGATTTATGTCCGATTAATTTATGAATAAAATTAATATATATATATATATACCATATATATATATATTTGTCAACTATTTGAACTATTTTCATAATTTGATGACATAACTATACCATTAATCATAATGGAAGATCTTTACAATATATATTTGTGTGAGATTTATGGGTCAATCAAAACAGAAGAGAAAATGACTTATCAATTTTCATGAAAGATAAGTCCATGAATTTTTTTGGTCCCTTAGTTATTAAAGTTACTTTTAAGAGTGTCTTTGAAGTAGTACTTTGATACATTTAATCCTTCTCCTTAGAGAGAGAAGGTTAGAATAATCTATGAAGTATGTATCATCTGTCATGATGATACGAACAATATTGTTCCACATTAACTACCTTATTTGAGGAATTATCCTATTTTTGAGAAGGGAATTCCAGAGATTTGTATACAAAATATAAATATTTTTTTACTATGATTTGTATTAGCTAAGGAGGGAAGACAGGGTATAGTTATTAATATACAAATAACTCAATAATTATATTATTTACATTAAAAAACCAAAACAAATTACATATGTATGTATAAGGGTGGTCTAGGAAACATGTATGTTTGAAAATACAAACCCTTATTCATAGGATGGGTGAGGTTTGGCTCAAAAGCATTGTATAAAAAATTCAGGACAATATTTTAATACTTAATGGTGCGGCCGCCAGGTGTATGAAGTTTTCAAATTCTCAGTTATGAAATTGTTAAAATTTTGAATCAGGGCAATAGCTTGTTCAGAAACATCATTAACTACATTTAAATTTGTATTAAATCTAAAGCCTTTTAGGAGTTGTCCCTAAAATGCCATTCTAGAATGTTCACTGAAGGATGTTTTAAGTTCAAGTGTTTTATATGTAGATGAATATAGATTTTTCGGCGGGTACATAGTTTTCCAAGGTCCTGCCTATTATAGATTCTTCATGGGACAATGTGCAATTCTTTGACGAATTAGCCAATTCTGGGTTTTGTAGTTTTTTACTATTTCTTTTTTCATGTCATATTCTAACAAATTCTTCCCTTAAGTAACACAAATGTTGACAAAGAGCTTTAATACCAAGATTTCAAATTTGCTTTTTCTCACAATTATACAAACCCACACACTAAATCTTAAAAAAATGAGTGTATGATGTCATTGATCTAAAAATAATGGAGCTGGAGATATGACGTCATAAAGTATTAAAATTGAATTTGAAAAAACCTGATTTTTTATAAGCAATGCCTTAGTTTTATCGACTCATATATAAATATTCACACTTGATTTTGATTTATTAAAGGTTTTGATCACAATGAACTGTTAGAATGATCATTGATCACTCATATCTTGATGATTTACTGATCAAGCTGCGTGAACCCAGATAAAAAAATGCACTCATGGAAAAATATTGTCTTTAGAAAATTTTGTACCTATTAGTTCAAGAAGGTTTCTATGAGAAATACAATAATAATATAAAATTTTAGTATAAATATTGATGATAGAACATATGTGTATTTTTTTTTTACAAATATAACATTTTCCCTAATAAAGAGATGTTTTAAGGCTAAGAATGCCTTAAACAACAACTATTGACTAATTTTATTGTACAGTCTACATAATATTTGAGAATTTTATTTTATACTTACATTCAAATTAAATTTGCTAAATTTACATATTTTCAAATTTCCAATTAGTAAATTTAACTAATAGGTGTGGTTTGATATTGAACAAGTAAGGGAAATAAATTTCAAAGAATTAAAACTGTGAACCCTATAATTTTTTTATATGTTATAAATAGAATGTTTATTAATCAATAATTGTTAAGTCCAAAATTACTCCATTAACTAATATCGAATATTTGATTAAATGTTAGTCTTTGAGTTGTCCACATCACAAAAAGTATATTTTTTTAATTTAAAACGCTCAATCTACTTGTGACAAGTTGCAATTTGTACATAACATACACATATATGTAAACATAAATAAAGTTAAATGGAACAATTATTGTAATAATATTGTTCAATAGTACTTAATTTTGTGATCTTTGAATCTTTTCTAGTAACCCTTTCCTTGAAAAGTTTGTTCTGAGAATTCATCTTCTTCAAAGATTATTTGAGCATATAGTAATGATTTTTTTAACAGTTTATATTTTTCGAATAAGAGTAATTATATGGAGTTTCTATTCAATTGGAAGGAACCTTTACATAAAACTGAGGAAAAATTATTTTTTACTGTCTGTTTTATGACTTTGAAAACTGACTTCTTTTATGAAAGTGATGTTAACTAAACAGTAGAAAAAAAGTTTGGAGAATTAATTTCACCAAGATGGGAGAGATAGCTACTAAAGAAACCTTCAATTCCACGAGGCAATAAATTTCGTTGATGAAGACGTAACACATGTTAATTATTATATTTGAACTCTATAAAGTCTATGATATTGAAAATATTTTATATTTCTAAATCTTAATAAAGCCTTCCTTTTTAAAGTGAATTGACCAATTTTTTGAGGTGCCCGTGGGTTTCTAATCTTTACTTTTACTTTACTAATCCCACATTTACTCCTTTCTTTTACCTTCGTTGGAAACGGATGAAATGAAAGACAATTTTATTGAATGTCATTACAACAACAAGTGAAACTTAAATGAGGCATATTTATGCCAATTTATAAAAATAATTAAGTAGACTCTGCATATGAAAGCCTTCACCTTTTAAGTAAGAAGACTCTCATTTCGTAAATACATACGCTAACAGTGCCCTCGATCAGTCCAAGTAAGAGTTGTCTATGGATGCTGCTTAGATTGTTCCTTTTTAAGTTCCTCCCTCCCTTGATTTTTATCATTTTTATATATTTTTTATGTTTGTTCCACATTAAACTGGGCATTCCATGAACTTATAAAAAATGTACCAGGTAACTCCAGATAGGATGGAAAAATGAGCAATTGACAAAAAAAGTGTTTAACAATATCACAGGAGTGCTTTTTTTCAAAGGAAATTCGATGAGGCTTAACAAAATATACTTTTAGAACCCAAAAATAAAAGGATGTGACTCTGAAATTTTAGATTTCGTTTAAAAATAAAAAATTTTAAACGATTAAAAAAAATGTTTCAATAACATTTGAATTCCACATTTGTATTCTATACATATAATATATTTTCTTTAAATATATTTTCTTTTCATAAGGAGCATAAACTCGTCAGCTCTCTTGAGCAAACTTTATTTATTCAATTTATAATACTTTGTAGTATATGCACATTTAATTTTTTTATCCAAAAAAATATGTTAGACTCTTTGAATTCCATTTTGAAATTACCTTTTTTCAGGTTCATGAGGGGAGGGGGGAGGAGGGATCTTTACATTGGGGATGAAGGTATAGAAAATAGAGATCCTCTTTTGAAAATAAGATTTACTTTAATTTCATATAAATGTTAATTCAATAGTCCAATATATTCCGTAGTAATTAAACATAATAACACTAATTTATCAATTGAAACCTCATCTTTAACGATACATTGAACGACCAAGGATTCCATTTCATTGCAATGTATGTATAAAAAGTATGTATATTAAAAAAATTATAGTTCAGCCAAAGGAACTCCTAAAAGTTTATATATAATTAAAATTAAACTCGATAATTTAAATCAAATGGCTCAATTATATACAAAAAAAAGTAGGCAATTGACGCAATAGACGTATCTAATTGATTTATAATTAATTATTAGATTTGGAAGTACAAATAGTAAGCTATTGGACAAGGAGGATAGAAACTATACGAATAAAGACATATTGAATAAACAGCTTAACTTAGTAGATGTAATGAAAGTCACGTCTTTAGAAGAAACAGTATCCTGGCAGAGGGGTCTACAATAATCAAGAATATATCTAGCTTTCGACTCGCCATTAACTTTTTCAAGAATCAAGACAGTAAATTATCGTTCAGAGACAAATGGATCATAAAATAATTTATATTGAATTCAATGTCGGCCACTAAAGGTTGAATTAAAGATTGTGAATTATGTGGTAATTAAGAAAAAAGATGGAACAGATATCCATGATTGAATACTTTGTACAGTTCTAAAATAATCATACAGGATACCGTGTGGTGTCATCGTTTTTACAGATTGAATCGTTGGAGAAAAAAAAAGATTGGATCCCATCAGAAAAGTTTCTTGAGAAACAGGAAGATTTAATATTTATCACGTAACCTACAATGCTCGATAGAATCAATAGCTTCACATAATAAGTTCTGTGCTATTTTTACAATAGATTTCAGACTCTGTTTTTCATCAGCAGATTCTTCATTCTGTAAAACACTTGTTACATTCATACTTATTGAATCCAATAAGGGCTTTTCTTTTGAATAGGACCTCTACAGTCAGCTAGGAATCAATTTCAAGAGAATTTGCAGACAAGTGTACCCGTTATTCCCCCCCCCCCCTATTTTCTGCTGTAATCGAGAAATTCATCAAGAATGTAAGTTACCCGGGTTTGGAGATAATTTTGGTAAATCAAAATATTTACATATTTGACATCTACGCCGATTACTTAACTTAAGGTAATTCAATATCCCAAATATCAGAGGAGGATCGAGACTTTAAGAGTACAAGAAGCCTCAGGCTTGGAATTAAATATAAAGAAACCTACAATTCTCTCACTGGGCAGTGAATTCAGAAATGACATCCAACTGCACTTTCTACAACTTATCTTGCAAGGATTGGTGGAAGATTTTAACTCAATCATCCCTGCGTTTGTTGGATGCCCAACAAAGGCACTTCGATATTTCTTTATATTGAATGTTGGTCTGACAGACTACGACCCTGTGTAATTATAAGCATTTTAGAAATTTCCCTTGGATAAATAGATTTATTATCAGAAAGTAAGGCATTGTGGTTTGCTATAGTTAGTGCTAGATCATACATTACTAACATCCTCACTTTTGGTTGTCCCAAGGACCTTGATTTGTTGCCAACGGTTTAATAACATTGGCGGCAAGATACACAGCTTTTTTTTCTACAATGGTTTTGCAAGTTCTACTCAACCTTTCAATTTCTGGATAAGAACGTTGAGTATATGATACACATATATAGATGTTTTAAGGGTTCCATTAATTTCCTATGTCATAGTACGTTTTTTATTGACTTTTGTTTGTTTTAATGTGGTTTTTATTTATTTTAGTTAATATGTTATAATAAATTGGATCAATTATTAAAGTGTTGAACTTTAATTGAGAGGATTAATTTTATACTAATATGTTCATTTATTAAATTATTATTATTATTATAACAATTCCTCTTGTAGTATTTGTATTTTCTTTCCTTTCATATTTGTTTATTTTATATATTATATAAGCAACCTACGTAGAATGATGATTTTAATAAAAAGCCCAACAAAAGGCAGTCATAAAATTTAAAAAAAAGTCAATGAATAAATATTATTTCCAACTTAATTAGTATTGATTAGTCTTGTTACTGTTGTTAATTAATTATCTCTAAACCCATCAATTCATTACGTTGCTTATACTTTTTTTATCCAAAAATGAACAAGTAAAAACACAAATACTTTCTATATTAAATTGAGATTTTTACATTATCTATAATAATTTATGGAGGGATCCATTGATTATTGAGTCGTGTCGCGAAGGCTTGAATGAGTGTTATTGTACAAATTATCCATGTATATGTATATAACGTGTGATCGAGCACCACAGTTAGTCAGGAGGACTAGGGGAGCAGAAACAGAGTGTAATAAGAGTACCTTGACCCAGAAAAGGACAAAATCTATGTCCTGTAGGCCTTTGATGCTTTTGATAGCAAAATGCAATTTGAATTCTTAGAAGATCAATTTAAGGTTGTTTATTAGGTCAAAAGTTTTAGAAAATGATCACTTTAGAGGGTTCGAGTGACATCAAATGACCTTCACAAGATAATATGAGGTCTTTGGTAGCTGTTTTGTTCTTCTTTTTCAGCAGTTTTCCATGCTGGCATCCTGCCGCTTGTTGTTTTAAGATTATAACTAAATAAGTTCTTCTGAATTAGAATGTAAAAAAAAAGTAATAATAACTAATCTATTACTAAATTCAGTTATTATAGTCAATAGTTATAATTAAATAATTAAGTAGATTTTTGAACTGCACAAAAAAAATATTTCATTTTTCCATTTGAAAAATGTGAAGGAGAAGTAGGTATGTCGTTACTTCCATTGTAATAAATGAGACTAATTGGTTTAATTTCAATATGAAGAAAGTAACTTTCTGAATACTTACTTAAAGTATATGTACATACATATGTACTTAAAGCCAATCTCGAACATAACTAACATAATGAGGAAAAATATTCAAAAAGAATAAGAATAAGAAGTTCATCTCAACTTTCATTTCTTACATAAAACTTTCTACCTTGCTAAATAAATGTACGTAGCTATGTTTTTATTAGAGGGCCATAAGCCATAGAATTTCCATTATAAATGACATGTGAACATATTACATATACTGATTTTAATTAAAGATTTACATGTCTTGCAATGGATCTAATTGTTTTTGTTTTGTTTTCTTGGTTTTGTTTTTCGTGGGATTAATGTTTATTATAAGTAACATACGCGAAGGATGAAAGTCTGAAATAGAGGAAGAGACTATTAAATTTCCTGAAATATGTGAATAGTTCAGAGTGTGTACATTTGAATTGAATTGAAACGAATAAGTATAGTTTGGGAAAGCAGGGAAGAGTAGCAACAGGTCCTTCTTTTTTTTATTACACAATGAATCATCAAAATAGTTGTCACCAATTGATTCACACCACAATTGTATAAGAAAATGAAGATTATTGACAAAAAATCAAGATTTTTGTGTAAGCTTTTCTTTGAATACAAACATATTTAGAGGGATAAAAATAAGTCATTTTTTTTTTAAAGAAACAATATTTTTGTAATAATGGAGTCCATTTCTTATTGTTTTCGCTTTATTTCCAATCATTTGAATCATTAATTCTTTTGCTATCAGTTAATATAATTTATTAAAGCTCAAATTGTATATTTACAGGGTTTGTGTGGAAGTACTAGCACTCACTGAAGTGTAGTAAACTTCATTAATTTACATATAATACAGATAAGTCATCAAAAATTCCCGAATTCTTCTTAATGTGCAATAAATTATTAAAAATTAATTACTGATTCATGCTTATTTTTTAATCTAAAAGTATTATTTAATCTGGCTTTCTTATTTTCTTGCTCAATTTTTTAACTGTTGAAGCTGTCCCCGGCTACAGGGACAGTATCAACATTTAACAGAATGTATTTTCTGAAAAAAACAACTTACCGGTATAAACTACTAATGGATTTAATCGATAGCTGATAGATGTACGTATATGTATTATATTAAACTTTGATAATTCTAACTCAAACCTGCTTTAAACATTATGAGTTTAAAGTAAGCTAAAACCTGTACTACATGAAATAAAATGCATCAAGTGTGATTTTGTACGAGATAAAGTGCAAAAAATGGGTTGAAATGTGGCTTTCTTTGGTATCTCAAGAGCAAACAATACTTATATTGAGAAATCCAGTAATGTACATGTAAATAAACTGACTAGCAAATAAATGATCGCTAAACTTGTAGTATCCGATGATTTTTCTGCTAGTACTGTCTGTATAAATTAATTAATCTGTTAAGCTTAATTTATTATTATTAGGTGATAAATGTATGCTTCTTTCCAAAAAATTCTTATCTTATTATACAATTTATATATAAATGACACATAAATTGCTAAAAACGCTGCTATGATGAACGCTCAATAATCTCTAAAAAGTGAAAAAGAGCCTCCCATTCGTTGAACAGTCATCTCTGAAAATCAAATCGAAATCTGAATGTTCATCAAGATAGGGATCCTTTATAAAAACTTGGGAATGACAGCAAGTTTTAGGGCACCCATGACTGCAAGAAAGAGACATAGTAGATAGAGGTAGAATACAGACTCTCTTCGAGTTTGATTATCTCAAAGAAAGTATATACTGTTACAGTTGTTTAAGATGGAGCAAGTATTATGTTAAAGCTAGGGCACTTTGTTCACACTAAACTTCAACTCTAATACGTTCTTCTTATAAATCTTGGTGTTTATTTTCTATGTTTTTTGTAATAACAAAACCCTCTGTGAAATTGACGTCTCAAGAGTACATGACCATAAGACTCAAGACAAAGTTGCTGCCTGAGCCACTTTATTTAAAATAAAATCATTGTAACGGGGTAGTTAGGACAAGAAGAAACCCTCCAACACTGAGAGTTACTTTTTGGAAATAAATAAATTGAAGGATGGTTTAATTTGTATTTTCAGATTTATTTATAGATCGAAAATTTGACAACGAATAAGTAAAATAGATTCTACAAATAACTCAGAGTTCCACTGTAAAAAAGGTTATTCTACAGATTTATATTAAGTCTGGAAATTGCGAAGGAAACCATTGTGGGCTGATTGTTGATTGAATGAAACGATGAAATAGTTAAGTCCCTATTACTATAATAATTGTTTAAGAGGGTGTGAGGGTTGTTTATCTATTGGTTTGATTACTGTCTATAACCCAAATAGGTTACTTTTCGTGTAGTTTCCATTTTCTTTAATATATTTAGCATTTTAAAAGTATGGTTGAATCTAGAATTCTAAGATAACTACTATTTCATTTAGAATAATAACACTATAGCTTTGAAGAATGACAATACGTGGCCATCTACTCAGTGGGGGGGGGGGGCTATAATTGACATTTCTGTGGGTGCTAATAGGAACATAGAGTGAAGTAAATAGTTAAATTTAGAACACTTTCCTTCAAAATCAAGTATTTCCTGTAGTATCTACCTATAAATAAGCAAAGTATTAGGTCCAGTCACATCAATTTTACTCAAGCAAACTATTTAGTAAATTCTTCGCTAGTAATATGATTTTACAAATATATCCGCAGATCCAATTAATACTTACGTACCTCATTTTTGACACAGTTGACAGCGCTTGAGAAATTTGAGTTCCAATAAATTAGACAATGTGTGATATGAATGCGTGTCTGATATTTTAGAGCCCTGTTACTCTTCTAATGTTCTTACTTTTCACAGATGCCATGGAATTATTTGCTTTTTATTAAATTTAGTTTTGACTCCCTATATGTAAGGATGTGCATAGTCATTACTTAATTAATCGGTTAATTAATGTATTTTTAATTTATCACATAATAAATATAAAATATTTATTATTATTATTTTTTTTTGGGGGGGGGGGGAGGGGTAGTTACAGCTTCACAGTTCCGCCCACACGGGATCACTTTATGATTTACATTTCATTTCATGCTGATTTCAAGTACATAAATGATGAATTATTTCATTGAATGTAAAATTAAACACCTTCTTTTTATAAGAAAATATTATGCATAATATATAATATAAATATGTACAGTACATTGTATATACATACAAGGTGATTCCGTATATTTAAATAGCGAAAAGGAGTAAAAAGGCAGACGGAAAGACGTGAAAGTTTGTGTTATTTACTTTCACATGAGAGGATGGGAGAAAACCATCTACAGGAAGATGGTAAAAAAAAAAAGCACGCTAAAATATGTCCCTCCATTTTTTTGAATAAAAGAACAACCTTTTTTATTCCTTCCATATCTCTTTTGGATTTCCTTGAGAAATCAACTCAGAAATAAGGTTAAAAGAAAAAGAGAAATACAACAACAAAGTTTCTAATTACCAAGGTAAGATAACACGAAAAATCAAATTTTTCATATATATATATATACTTTAAAAATAGTGCAAAAAATATTATTCTATCCCAGGGGAACGATTTTTGACAAGTTTATAAACTCAATACATAGTTTGTTATTTTTAAGAGATTTAACATAAAGCACATTTCCTCAATTTAAATGCATATATACTTAAGCACTGTTTATACAACTATTCACTATGAATGACCATACATTTGTTTATTTGATAGAGAGCAGGTTTCAAATGAATCTCGTCTTTGATAAATTGGCTCTGATTTTTTTTCGATGTAGTTATGTTTTAAATGTATGTATTTAGATATATCAAAATGTTGACATCTTCATTTTGTAATACTTTTTATAAGAGGTGCTTCAATGACTTGTTTATAGGTAATTATATATCATACTTACTTACCTATGTATGAAAGTATATCAGAGCTAACGAATTGAAATAGATTGTCAAGCCAAATTTGATACATTTTAAATCATTTTTGCTATGTACTCCATGCCAGCGATAATGATGAAAATACTTTAATTGTCATAAATAGGTAGATATAGAAAAAGAAAATTTGGTAATTGATATTAGTGGGCAATTAAGTGTGCACAAAGTCTTCCCCACAGACTTTCATCCAACGAATCTTTTTCTATAAACACTTTTGCCATAGATTAAGTATCTTATTATTTGACACTATGTATGTATTTGTAATGACCAAAAAGTCCTTTTGAATGCGATTATTTATTATGCCTATGTGTATTAGTTAACTAAATTTTGATGTGTTCTATTTGATACTCGGTGACTTTTCATATGTATTTTATTGAATATTTTCTTAAAAATAGTATTTTAAAGATATAAAACTTTCTTATACCTACCAAGAATGACAGAGCAGCCATTTTAACTGCAAGGAATAAAAATAAAAATTGAAAAAATTTCTGACTCCCCCAAAAGGTCTCTTTATAATTTTAAAACATCTGGATCAATCATATGTATAACAATAAGATTTGTAGACGAGGGTCCCCTCCATGTGTTTTATATGTCTTAGATTTGCATTTCAGAATAAAGTAATATATTATAGAAAATCAATTAATTAATAATAGCTATACATAATAAATTAATTATCTGTATATTAACAAAAATAAAATAATGATAATTATTTTCATCTATTCGGTGTTAGGGTTTTTCAAGCTGTAGGAACGCGAGAGTTCTTTAGGGAGAGGGAGAGGCACGTTGAACCAGAAAAAATATTTAAAAATATAAAAATTCTTAACTAACAAAATAAAAAGATATTGAAATGCTGGTAGAGTGTGTGCGGGACACAACTATTCATTTAACATTTTGGGCTCCCTCGCATTTTGAAAACCATTGTATTTTATATAAAAACAACCATAGAAAAGAAATTCAATTTCAGAAGAAGTTAAAATGACTTTTCATCCATTGAAGGTAGTTTGATCATTCTATTTATTGCTTTAGTGTCTTGTGACTCAGATTCATTATTACTCCATGTATGAATTTCCAAATTACTTTAATTAATTGTTATTGTTTAAAATTGCTAATAAAACTTTTTTTTTCTTTCACTCTTGACCTAAAACACATTTAGGGGTGTTGAAGGGAGGAGCAATTAGGAGCGATATTGTTGTTGACGATGATTTCCATGTTTTTTGCCTTACAATCATCATCATTACTCCTACAATTCGTTCATGACTCTGCAGAGTCCGTGTGTTGTATTTCTATGTACATATATTCATTCATTCAGATGTAACTTTCTCTTCACTTTTTTGATGTCCCCTACAAATGAAGATAAAGAAACGCTATTACTAAAATCATAATGAATATGGAAAGGAGTCCAGATCCTCAAGGAATCGAAAACAGTATTGTTATGCACGAGTATAGGGAAATATATTTGTCAACAAAACATACACAGTGAGATGAAAATATCAATATCCAGTATCTTTGATCTTTGCAGTCCTATGTCCTAGATAGAGAGGCAATAGATAGAGTAAATAATATACATACAAATCAATGTATATACGTCAGAAGGAATTTTTGAAAAGATGCAAACAATGATGAAGTCAGATTTTTAAAATACATATTTACATACAACGAATCATAGAAGCTCCTTTGTTTATAGTACGATCCTACTCCTATTAATTTAAAAATAATCATAAAGAAATCTCTGTTCTAGCAAATTATTAATTTTATTAATATTTTTTTTTTTTTGCGAAAATAAATACTGAAAAACATTTATTAGAGAATCAATCGTTCATCTGTATTGATCTCTATGACAAAAGAAAAGATGTTGAGAATCTAAGTATGTAAAAACAATTATAAATATACATTACACATTTATAAGTAAGGATGGGTATTTCTTTTTATCTACTGATTGCTATTAAACAATATTAAATAATACTCAATGACTGATAGAAACAAAGAGGATTGGAGGGAATTTGAATTGTCAGAAGTTCGGTAGAAAGGGAAAACTTCCTTGGCTATTATTTTTTAATAATCGGAATTTGAACTACTTATAATTGTAGCAAGTTCTTGCCTCAACGATACAGAGAAGACTGAATCCAAATTGCTTACTAAGGTAGAGGTACCAACTGATATTTTCCTTTCTTTTGTTAAACTCAATACTATTTCAGCATTTTGCACATGTCTAGGTATTAGACGGGTTGAGCATTTTGTTAGGGTGAGTTAGGATGCCTGCCTGCAATGGCTACCTGGTAACACTGTTTCATTTTATGTTTGATTGTTATTGACAATACTAGAGAACTGAGATGACTGTGTCGAATTTGAATGGTTATACTTCCAGGAAAAGGGCAAATTTCCTTCGCCATGATTTCTTAAGTATCAGAAATTGAACTAATTAACATTGTTCTTGCGTCAACGATACATAGACAAGGCTAAATTGAATTTGATTTTCAAGGTTCTGGGCCCAACTGTTATTTGTCTTTCCTTCCTTCAACTTAACACTATCTCAACATTTTGCCCACGTCTTGGTATAAGCAGGGATAGGACTTTTGTTATGAAAAAATACAGTTTTGTGAATAATAAAGGAAAATGCTAGGTTCTCTTGCTCTTTTTTTTAAATTATGTTCTGTCTTTGTTAGACTTTTGGTGGATAAACATCAACTTCCAAAGGAAGAAAGAAAAGATTATCTCCAACATTAGGAGCAGTTTTAATTAAAAATAAATGACAATTTTTTATATAAATATAATTATGGTGTTCTTCCTTAAATAATATTGTTACAAATACTGAAGCTTCTCCTCATATTAGCCCTGTATTATAATTATACAGCTGATATTAACAAGGATACACATTCAATGATACCATAAGTTTAGCACCCACCTTCTTATCGCACTCTTCGAAAGATCCATCCTTGGGTATAAGTAGGGATGTGACATTTTTTAGAGCACGATGAGAATGTAACCTATGGTTAAAATTGTAAATCTTGTAGCGCCAGCATGTAAAAAAAAGGAAAGAAAAAATTAACATGTTAGCCTAGACAATTTGATGAATGCTTGAGAGGGGGTCGGCTTTAGCTGTTATAACGTATTACTATATCAGCTATAAGCTGCTTTTCTTCTTTATATAACTGTTATTTTTCTTAGGTATAAAAAGTATTTTTTTTGTTAGTTAAAAATTAAGAATACATTTATTAATCGATTAATTTACCAATAATTTTGGACATATATAAATTTAATAAGTAACAAATCGTTTACAAAGATTTAATCGCGTCTCTGAAAAGTAACAATTTATATCATAGTAATAAAAATAATATTTGGAAAGCAATAATGTTGACATGCAAAACAGCTATTGGAAATAATATCAAAAGTTCAGAAATTGTGAAATTGTCTTAAATTCATATGAATATTGAATAGTTAAGTCCAAAGCTATAAATCAAGTGGCAAAACGACAACTACATTATCAACTTTTGCCGAAATTATGTTGGCTACGAAACAAATTTTTTGGCTCTTAAGGGCGCTGAGAGTGTCATGAATTCTGTTACTCCATGAATTCACCTTGCTACTTCGATTAAAATAAGGTGTATTCGCCAATGTATTTATCAAATAAAATGGTCAAATTTTAAAAAAATTGTAAGGAGATCTCATTTAATGGCTTTAAAAATGAAAACAAGACTAAATACGCGTATTGACTACAACTTAAAAAAATCAACTTTGGAATCAAATCAAATTAATAAGGGGGTAAAAAGTTTGTTTGGGATTGTTTTGAACCAGAAAAGTAGGATAATTTGAAAAAGATATTCGACCCTTGCAAAGGTAATAGTTAATTTATTGATTACCCTATGCATATGTATAATTATGTATTAACATATTTTTAATGCATATTAAATTAATTGTTCTTATAAAATTTAATTGTTCATGCCCCCAATATGACCGACTTTCACAACAATTATGTCACGTAAAAACAGTCTATAGCTTTTGTTAAACCCAAAGCTGTAAATTAAAGAAACAAAAAATAGATTTTTCCCTGTCCTCGATACAACTTTTTTTTGCGCAAGATGTCGCTTTTGAAATATATATTATATGTTTATATATGATATTATTTGTCGTCCCTTCGTAACATTCACCTTGCTTTAATTTTTATATAACATGATTAAGTTATGTAGGTTGTTGCATAGCTAGTTATTTGTAGATAATTTAATGGTACCCTCAGTGCCCCTGGCGAACAAAAAGTCAGCTCTTGGACAAGTAAATTCGTAAAAAATTGATCTTTGTGTCGTTTTGTCAATTTGTTTAATAGCTTTGGCAAACCCTAGCTCAATGCAGGGACGTGTGTTTAAAATGGATCTGCAGGAACTGCGAGTCCTTGCATTTCTAATTTTTCAAGCGTTTATCGCGTCAAGATTGGCACAAACTTATTCATTATGAATTGAGTGTTGACTCATTAGCAGATGCGGCTGTATTTTTGAATTGAACGAGGAATTGTTTCTCACAACAATAACTTACAAAGTAAGTTATTACTTATTAGTTGGAACTGCAGATATTATAACAGTTCCTAGAATATGTAGGTATTTCAATAATAAAGGATTAAGTTAGGTGCGCTTATACTAAGTTAGGTTCCCAATTATCGCGAGTAATACCGTTAATCACAACTAATGACTAATGATAATGGAAGCAAGAGTTTAAATCAGTATTCCTTCCAATATATCTTCATATTTCTATAATTTTTAAGCTTATATTATATATGTATATATATACGAGAGTTAAAAATGGAGATAACTTAATGTATACTACATGTATGTATGTATAATAATAATAATAATAACAATAATAATCACATTGGAGATTGTTTACAAGACAGTTTGATCATGATCTTGAGTTTATTCACTTAGATATCTAAATAAATTTATATTTTGCTATTTTGTGTTAGTATCATCACTCCCCCTCCCTCAGTAATAATGATAATCATGACCCACTACTGCGTAAAGGTCTTTAGAATCTCAAAGAAGATTATCATTGCTAAGTCAATATTCCATGAACATTTAGTTTGAGTAAAAAAAAAATACATGGATAAGATATAGTGGATTGTATATGATTGAACTCTTCAGGATATGTATCCAAATATCTATGGTCATACAAGGTAATATATCTTTGTTTGTTGGGTATAAAATACACTCATGCATATAGTATGATGATTTTTATACCCACAACAATTGGAATAAAGTGATTTCCCTCCATAGCTCTTTCTATAAAATGACTTCTAAATTGGTTTTCCGCGATTTTTGATAATTGTTTACCTGTATTTATTACTATTATTATTATTATTATAATGATGAATGAGGTGAAAACTGTAGAAGAGGAGAGCATTTATCAACTGTTGAGCTCAAGAAACGGGGTTCATCATCCTATTTGTGGAATAATTTGTAACTTGAAAAATAATCCATATATGGAGGACCTTATGTTTAAATTTGAATAACTAACTACGAATTCAATACCTATAAATTGCTTTACACAAGGTTAGTCTCATCATTTTAAAAGGGATGATTATTATGTACACATAATTTTACTGATAAGACATTTGACTCACAATGAAAAGCACAAATAAAAAAATTTAAAAAAATTGGGAATATATTTTGGAGTAGACTCATATCTGTTACATAAGAAATACTCACATGAAAATACTTATGTATTTAAAACTATTGAATTATATCCTTCTGTCTTTCTAGGCATTAATTTCCTTGTCTCATCATCATTTTGACAGTTAATATACATAACATACAAATATTTATTTTTAATGTTCAAAATTAATTATAGATATTTTGTTTCTTTGACAAATTTTTCAGTCAAAAAAAGAAGTTAAAATATGTGCTTCGATGAGGAAGGAAGGGTAGGCTTTTCAACACCTATTTTTTCCTTGCTTGCTTGTTTGTTTGCAAGCAAACGTTTATGACGTTGACTTTTAATGAGTGGATAATTTGCAAGAAGATAATGATGCTCTTAGTCTGAGATAGATAGTTTTCTATGTCGTTAGCGGATGTTTTGGAAATGAGTCAAAAATATCTAAGGTGTTTTATTTGTTCCCTTATTGTTAGTATATAGTGTGAATGTTTGTTGATATGTGTGTAGTTGAAGATAGTTGGGCATAAATTTGAACACCTCTTCATGTAACATTAGGGGCTTCAAAGAGGCGTAATTCGAGACTAATCATAGTTTGCCCCATTTTCCATGGAGTTTCACTTAAAGGGTGTATAATATACACACAATGTATTTATCTTTTTCAATACGTTCAACCCTCCGATGATAATAATAATAACTATAATAAATACATAATATGTACTGACAGATTGTCTTTAGCTGTTACTATCTTTATGTATGTTACTATCCCTATTTTTTCTAAGGATATGCTTAGTCCCTTATCACAACAATGCTAACATAACATTAGGAATTGCAGTTACTTCATCACAACGTGTTAAATGTCATCATTTTTATGATAAATGAATTATATGTATGATATATTATGTAAATAAGTTTATTATTTGTGAGTCTAAAAAATAGCTTGTTTATAGGACTATGACGTCATCTCAAGGAAACAGGAATGGACATTCAACTGGGCCGAGCAACAGAATCGAGGAGAAGAAGGATGCATCCAAAGGAGAGGAGTCAATGAATAGTAAATTAAGTACGAATATATTTTTCATGTTTATAAACTTTTATGTTCGTATTAGTAAGTCATTTAATTAATTTATGTACTTGATAAGATGTGTAGACGGCGTTCTCCAATGAAAATCTCATTTAATTTGCTCAAAAATGATATAGTACCTCTCAAATTTTTACTGAGAAAGAAAATAGGCATGAAATTAACTGGCAGCTAGTCAATGTCGTCAATAGTTTTCCCAACTATTGGTCTATTATTTTGAATGTTTATTTAGTCAACATTCGTGACGGTGTTATCTTTATTGTATCTCGCAACCTTTCCTACCAAAAGAAAAATTAGTCCAAACTCAGCTGGTAGTGGTTAGCCCATTTCTCTCCCAATAGTGGAAATCTTCTTTATTAAAATTAGGTAATTTTTCACAGTTTAACAATTGTTAATTTAAGTTCAACACCTCAACGTTCAGAACACTGATTAAGATAAGAGAAGTCACAAATGACGAATAAGAGTACATACTTTGAACATTTTCATGCCTATGTTAGAGGTAGTTTCATCTAGGGATGGGTATTTTGTTGAGTTGAATGAGCATGTCTGCAATTACAATCTGGTACCTTTGTTTCGTTTTATCGGTTGAGTAAAAAATACTCAATGACTGATAGAAACCAAGAGGATTAATTGGAACTTGAATAATTGTCAGAAATTCAGGAGATGAGGTTCACTAATTCTTGGCTCTAATAATCAGAAATTGAAATACTTATAATTGTTGAGACAAGTTCTTGTCTCAACAATACAGAAAAGACTGAATTCATATTGATGTTCAAGTTAGTGGACCCAATTGATTTTTTATTTTTTTCCTTAAGCTCAACACTGTTTAAACTTTTTTCCCAAGTCTAGGTTCATCCTAGGGTATTATCCCGCCAAAATGTAAAATAAAATACTTTGTATTTTATTGTCAGCTGTGGATTCCTCAAATAAGAATCCTTCATGCCTCTTATTTGTGCTTCAAACGTTCATTGATTAAACTCAAATTAACACTTGCTAATCTATTATTAAAAAAAGTTCCACAATTGGGAGGAATTAGCCATATACCAAGGGATTTTTGGCCGGTATTTCTTTCTCTTTTTTGAAAAAAGGCTGAGAGATGCAATAAAGATAATTTCATGCACAGTTTTTTTTTTTTGTTTGCATTTGTACAAATAATAATTTGTATTTTTGATAGAAATAGGACCAAAGGTCACATATGGATATATATATAAGTATATTTTCATCTATTTCTTACATTATCTAAATATGTAATGTAAAAGGTACGTGTTTTTTTTTCATTGGCAGTTGATCTTCACTGAGGATAAATGTAAAAAGTGAATATGTTTTTTTTTACTAACTTTTTATTTAAAATTGATAAAAAAGTTCGGATGTGGTAAAATAGAGAGTCTTGCCACTATTTTTTTTTTTTTTTTTGCATCCACATATCCTTTTAATTCTTACTCCCCCCCCCCCCCCTCCAGAAAAAATGAATTATAATAATAATAATAATAGTAATAATTAATTAATTACAAAGTTTATTGCAAAGTCAATTATCTATGTACATATACATATATAATATGTTGAATATACTTGCCTGGATTGCCGATTTGACAACTCTCTCACAATAATCATAATAGTAGTAGTAAAGAAGAAGAAGAAGAAGAAGAAGGAAGGTGGAAAAGGAGTACGATCTTGGTGTCTTGTGGAGGGGGGGGGGGGAAATGTATGTATCTACATAATTTTTATTTTTAATAAGAATTTTTTAAAGACACACACACACACACTCTTAAAGGAAAAAAACAAACATACACACAGTTGATTATGAAGATTGAGGAGTGCAAGTGGATGGTGGATCTCCTTTATTTTCTGCGGGAGTTGAATCTTAGTATAATAATATTTTCTTCTTCATTGAATAAGTGTGTGTGTGTGTTGTGTCAACTACTTGATTTGATTTTTACTTTTATACTTGATGTCGTTCCTTTGGCTCGTGTGCTATTTTTGTAACACACACTCCTTAGCAGATATATGATGTACATCATGACAATGAGGATTTCTTCAGCCTCTCCAATGCTTCTAGAATGAGTAACTGACATTCCTATATACATACATACATACATGCAAAAATATGTCATCCCTCAATCAATCAACATCTCTAATGTCTTTACTCTCAATTTATGTTTTTATCTATAGGTTTTCTATGGAATCATTTCCTCTTTTCGGACTTTAATAAGTTTGTGAGTACGGCGAATAAAAGAGACTTGAATGAAGGAGATATATGGGGCCTCGGAGAAAAGCATAGGTAAGGAGATTCCTGATTTTACTTTTTTAAATGGATTTTTTTATTTAGTTTTTTCTGTACTTATCTTACTTGATATCTATACTTACATACATATCGTTCCATTCATTTGATTAATGAAGAGGAACTCCGATTCCTTCTCCTTCCCAAGGGACATTACACGTAATTAAATTAGACTACATACAACCATACATGAGAAAATACTTTGAGAATGTACATAATATGTAATGATCATACATATGAAAAGGTTCAGTATGATAACAGAGTCTCTCTCTCTCTCTCTCTGTCTTTATTTCATTACATTACAAGTATCTTGTACCTATCTCCTTACATACCATTTGAAGGTACTCTACGTTGTAGCTAACATTCTTGACCAGATGTCATTTGTGTAGACTTGCACATTGTTAATTATGAGAGCACATTTCATTACTTTAATGAAATTGACTGTTCTTTCTCTCTCACTCTCTCCATGTACACAAAGACTGACTCCTGTTGCTGTGGGAGTTATCTCCTCTACAGGATGTCAGATACCAATAAGTGAGCAAAAAAAATTTCCTTCATGACTCAAGGTACTTTTTTTTTGTTCGGCTCATCAGTAGAGTAGACGGCGGATCAGGGAAATCAACTTTTAATGGTCATTTCTTTTTTTTTATTTGCCATTTTTTTAAGGCATAGGGGCAGGGCATATTAAAAGAATACATAGGTATGCCCTATGTTATAAATATAGGTACCTACAGGTTTGGTTGAATTGCTTTAATTAAAGAAAAGTTCCGAATAATATAATTCAATCTACCTACATAATACATGATTTGCGAATGTTTGCTTTAGAATCACTTATCCATTAAATTATTTAATTCTTAATTCCATTAAACAATTTGCATTCTCGCTATCTAAATGCATTTTTAATAAAGTTTTATTGCAAGTTTTCTGTAGTAAAATCCTATGCTCTTTAGGTGACTTATAATATATGTACATACATATAGGTATAATACCTAAATATATAGCTGTTTAGCTATATACTATAGTATATTAAAATTTGCTATAATATATGTATACTGTGAGAAAAAAGTAATAAATAGTATCTAAAGCTCAAGAAATTGCACCAAGTCAGAGATTTAACATGTTATGCATTGTTTTAAAACCTGTAATGCAATGTTTTATACCTATGTATTTTAGAGATAGGAGCAAGGCAAGTCATAGTCAGTCAGTCATTCATTCATGAATTGAATTTATATACTTATAAATATTTACGTTGAGATCATCTTGTGAAACTTTTGCTTCGTTGATTTTTTTTTTTTTTGTATGTGTACATACACTCATATTTCATTACATACAAAGGTAATTATATACATACATATGTAAGTATGTACATATAATATTTAAATGTTAATGCCTTGTTCCGACTTTGAGGGTCAATTCATTTTTATTTCATTTTGGATGCACTTTAATTTTAACTTCAAACGCAAACTAATACTGGTTATAAAAATATTTTCTATGTCGTAAAACTTGATAGCTGTTTTCCTACATAATTGTATTTTTATTACAAGTCTTTCTGACTCAGCTCATTATTGAGAGAAACGCCTCATTTTCATATTTTTGGGATATATCGTTTAGTGTACCTGAAATTTAGCAAAAGTCTTACATGGAATTTATGCCACATACTATGCTGTTTATTCATATGTCAACCTTTCGCAATCTAAGGTCACACTAACATGATTCAACTCTATTAAATTTTGTACACTCTTGGGTTCATAATAGAAGGTTGAGTCTTAATTCTCAAAGGGAATAGTGGAGCAATCAATATATTGTTATTTTAAAGAAATGAATTAGTCTGGATGAAGTTACTTATATAGAACTGTTTTGAGCCACTCATTCCCAGCAATTTACTTAATGCATCAATTTTTATTCGCCAACTTTTTGTATGGGTGGAAATCATGTCACTATTTTAAAAATGAATGATAAATGGAGGGTCCATCCTCCTCCTTGGAAACGATTACAAAATAACTTCAAAACACGTGATATAAATAAAAGGGATTACGTCACAATAATATTTTTATGATAATTTTTTTGGGCTGTCATCATTATTTATTAATTATTTATGGGGCTTCATACAAGGTTTTGAAGTGTGAATCAAAACAATTATCGGACAGTCCTTTTTAGTTTTGTAATGGTTCAAAGTAAATACCTATATGTGTATTGTGCTCGTAATCATAAAGTCGGAAAATATCCTCTCCCATTGCTTTTATCTATCTCTTATCTCTACTAAGACCATGGCGTAAAATTACCCTCAATGTAAAATGATATCCTTCACAATAACAAAGTGACACCCAAGGCAATAGAGCTAAAATACATAAGGAAATATGTTTTACTTTTCTTGCCCCTATTGCTTTTTACACAAATGCAGTGTCTAACTAAGATATTGTGTCAATTAGTTTGAGTTCAATTCCACATGTCAATAAATGTACGGTGCCATCTGATTTATAATATATATATATACCTCCCAAAGAGCAAACAAATAGTTAGATTTAGCATCATCTTTATTTTTAGAAATAATGCTAATAATGATTTTTTAGAGCCTGTATAAAGTTTAACGAAACGTGCATGCATAAATGTATAAGACGTACTACTTAGTTATAATAATGATGCATTTACTCCTCACTTGTGTGCGAGAAGATGATAATTAATCCTCTTTGTGAATTGAAGTTGTTTCAATGACATAATGATGGTGCATCTCTGTTTTCAATGAGTGAATGTATAGTCGAAAATATCGTAGGAGTCATTGTTCGGTTTTGATTTTTTTTCCTTCCTTTTGACAGACGTGTTAAATAATATTAAAAATTATTATTACTATTCTTTGAATGCAGTTGTTGCACAACAAACCCTTGTTCTTTCACATATTGCTTTAAAGAAAATAATAAATTTTAGTGTATGTTGCTGTCCCCATTTATTCAAAATTACAAGGAGTAACGGCTTTATAAGGCTACAAACATTTTACTAAGGCCCGACGCATTTACAAATCAACAAATTGATATTATTGGCAGTTTTAGATTCGTCATTAACTGACCAAAGTGGCTGCTCATTACCGATATTATATTCCCTTAAAAAAAACAAGACCCAATATTAAAAAACAAACAAACATACAAATCAATATTTATTTATTTTTCCAAAACACTGAGATTAAAAAGTTTAAATACTCAAATTATTGAATGCCCATACGGTGTTGACACTTTTGAAAGTTTCTTTATCCTTAATTAATTTTTTTGGTTTTGACAATTGGTTATCAGTATAATTTATGTGGAGGTATGAGGCATCACTTTTAACTGTCATAATTTATTTGGATGCTTTGAAAATTAATTATCCTTTATTGTCAAAAAACAAAAACTTGTATGTATAAAATAAAATAAAACTGAATCCACAATTTATTTGCCAATTAAAATATTGGATATAATTTGTCATAATCTTGGCTACGGTTACGAGGAAAATTACATTGTTGGCAAAATGGCCATACTTTTGTTTGATCACACTTGTCTACAAGATCAAACTTTATCGAGGTTTTGAAATCAAAATAGGATGAAATTAGTAAAGTTTGATCCCTTGAATCCAAATATGCCCTTAGTTTTTCTTTAATCGGCTCAGTTTCTTCAGGTAAAACAAAATTTATTAATTTTTTTGCATTTTTAGAGTTTTTAAATATTTAAGGCTGTTTTTTTACACTTTGTATTGTTCGATATAGAACCAGATAGGAAGAAAAAAAAGAAAATAGTGGTCAGTATTTTTTTTCTATAATTGAGTTGCAATTATTAGAGTCATTATTTAATTAATCGAAATAACTTATACATACAAACGAAAGAACATGAGTGCAGTTCACACTCATTTTTGAAATATCGACCAAATCCTTTGTACTAAAATAACTCCTTGAATAAATTAATAAAATGAATTAATGTGGGATGCATTCAAGAGTTGAGACCCACAGCTTTCAAATGAGATGTCTAGCGCCCAATAAGAATCCTTAACTAAGAAGAAATTGTCCATCTAAATGTTCCAACGATTATGATTGCTAACAGTTTCCCTCTTTTATTGGATCAAGTATAAGAAACCCTAACTTGATGAAAATATCATATTTAGTGTCCATTGAGACTAGATATACTATGAATGCTTTTCAGACTCCTTGGAATTTATAGTAAAGATGAAGTAATTTTTTTTTGATAGATTAAAATGTATGCAATCTAGTGAGGTGTTCAAAGCCTTGGCACATAAGATCAAAACAAAATCTACGGGATATAAACAAGATCGAGACTAGGAGACTTATTACTTTGAGAGATCGAAACCAAGATACTTTGTAGGGGGTCAAGACCCTGAAAATACCAAGACTTTGAGGGGTCAAGACCAAGACGAAAACAATACCTTCAAAAATTGATCCCGAGACTGGTCTCAACAACAACAAGATAGATCTCCAGAGCCACATCACTAATGCAATAGTATGATTACAATACTTGACCCCTAGCTTTATAATTGGGATGCCCCAAGACGCTTTAATGTGACAAATTTTGAAACAAAAATGCTCATTTTTTTCTTTTTAAAGTGATGTCATCGAGGAAAATAGTCCATAGTGCTGTACAAAGAAAGGGATTTCTTTACTCTATTACATTCTATGTAATATACACCAATGTTCATTTGCTCGTATGTATAATTTATACTATATATGCTTTGAAAGAAGAACAAAGGTTTAGAATTCAAATAAATGAATATTGTATAAGCATATTTCTTATTTATAAATAACAAATGTATATTTTTTATATCTTTTCTAATTCTATCATATGTGAGTCTTAAGTGAAAAAAAAGTTGGAAACTTTATTCTTCCTCATCACTCAGAAGAAAAAATCATCATCAAATCATAATGAATAAATAAAACATATAATAATTTTCATTCATAATTTATAGCTAAAAAAATCGAATTTTTATAGAAAGAACCTTGGTATGTACTTTATATTTTGTTATACAAGAATAGGTGTTACAATGTCAATTTGATGTGAATGTTGGTAAAAAAAAAAACGAAGTTAGACATGCCTTTTATACATATATTATATGAAATTCCAAAATAATGTGTTGAATCTCTCCCTCTCCACTTTGAGTTAAATATTGTCCAATCCTCCCTACTCAGTAACATTTTCCCATCAGACTCAAAGGAAACCATTCATTTTTTTTTCTTTTTTAGAATTTTTTTATCTTCAAACATTTGCAAGAAAACGTATGCTACAATGATAATTGTCTGACGGCATGGCTTCTCCAAATATATTAGCCAATTAAATGTCTTCAATTTATGACGTCTTGTCCTCTTGATTTGGCTTAACGAATTTAAGATGACTTTTTGATAGTTTTTTGGACGCGGGGGGGGGGGGGGGAGCACTGTTGATGCATTTTCATATTTTATGTGAAAATCTTTATGTATGTTATCTATTTAATACGAATGGCTCAATTAAAATTGAGTATGGTATCATTGTGATTCTCAATCCCCTGGAATATAAATCAGAGATACATCAAAGGCTGTTTGACTATTTGAATAGCTTTTGACAATAATGATAATCCGTTTTTAAATATATTTGAAATGTATGCATATGGTTAAATTTAGAGGTCAGTGGGGTTTTGTATGTGGATATATTTGCTTGGCAAATAAGTTAAGGATATATATGCATGTAGGTACGTTAGTGGCACTCCCTAAATTACCTACTTATATGACCTCCTGGTGTTAACTTCAGTTAAATTCCTATTTTTGAAACACATATATGCACTTATAGAAGATTTCTAAGTCATAACTAGCTCCAGAACTGGACCTATATTTAAGAAGGGGATTGCAACAAATGCCTCCATCCCCCTCCCCCTCCCCCATGGAGTATTTGTTTAGTAAATACCAATATCTGTACACGTCCTCCTAATGAAACCGAAACTCATTTCCTAAAACACAGTGGAATAGGGAATGCATATGTCAAAATATGCCATTGCTTTTTAAATGGCCGACTTTACCCTTAAGTTTTCATCAATTCCTTTAACATTTCGCGAACAATACGGGTAAAATATAGATGTCTATGTTATTTTTTTATAAATACGGAACGATTCCATTTTCTAAGGGACGATCGGCAACCCTTGAACGTTTTGCTATTTCATTGAGGATTCTTCTTTCTGGTGTTTCATATAATCTTTGTGTGGGTTATTTGGACTTAACCATAATTGACTTGTTCGCCTCACTCCATAACTTGTTTATATATAGTTTTCTTAGATCTATCTCCATTGTAAATCACCCACGCCTCCATCATTTAAACAACATTCAGAACAACAATTCTGCTCATCGTGCTTAATTGAATTTATGTTCTATTTATGTTTTACATCAATTTGCCAATTACTGAATACATATTATCGTAATATTTATGTAATTAATTCACCAACTTTGCCTCCACTTTCCTTGAAATTCCTTTTACTCAATGAATGTTTTGAGTTGAATAACTTATATCAACTTTTAATAAACTCATAAAACATTCAGTCATCTATGAGTGAAATCCTGATTGCTTCTAGGATTCGTTTTGATCTTTAATTATGCAAAGAAAACCGTTGATGAAGAGTAGCTCTTGATAGGTTTAGGATGATCATAGATAATGTAGCTATCTAAGTACAAGGATATTACATATATGTATGTATAGCATTACATAAGTGTCAAATTACTGGATAATAATAAATAACCTTATCGAAAAGTCCGTTTAAATCCAAATACCCCACTTGGTTTCTAACAAAAAACAATATCAGCGAAGCATTTGTATTTGTAATTATGTTCAAAATATATTTCATTTAAAAGATTGATAAACAATGTATTCAAAATACTGAATTGACTGGATGATTCAACTCCTGACAATTTTAAAATACCTACTGTTTGATTAGAAATTTACTTCATTTTACAATTTAGAATTATGGCAACTTCAAAATGTTAAAATTGAAGAAATTATCATTCCTTAATTGATAGTCAAATACGGACATTTAATGCATTTATTTACTACTACGTACATATTATCACGTATAATTAATCATATTAAAGGCTTATAAATCATTATTATCCATTTAACGAATTTTCTCTTCAATTCCTCAATGAATCATATGTGCAGAGTTCGATTATGTTTTTTTTCATCAATGACTTATATATGTAAATAGCTCACAGTAAATATTATCTATTTATAATCAAATCGCAGCATCGATTTCTCATCTACATATCCGTATAATACTCTCTGGGGCTAAGAGATTATTGGTTTATTGAGTGAAAATATAGAGAATTATCATGCATGCATGGATACAATAATAGTCTGATAAATATACCCAATCGGGAGCAGAGGGAAATGTATTAAATTGTGACAATGTTAATAATAAGTATGCCATGTACTCTCAACTGATCCAAAAAACAAAGAAAGAATAAGAAACAAAAAAAGACTCAGAATCTGTTGGCAGCTTATTAATGACACCAGAATCACACAACTTTTCATTATTACTGTTTTTTGCCCCCTGTTCCAGTGCCTATGATTGTTAGTTAGCCTATTCTTTCCAACTGTGTGGAGTTATTCTTCAGTTAAAGTAGATAATTGTTGATAGATGAACCAGGGATAATTCGAGTTCGGCCAGTCAATGTTCAGAATAATAATACATAAGTAGAGGGGAGAGAGAGAGAGAGAATTAAACTAATCGATAGCTGGCACAAAAGTACTTTGCAAATTTTGTATGCTAGTTTTAACAGTTTCAACTAATGTTGATCTAAAATATGACATACTTTAAAATACAGAGCTTTTTATTTTCAAATTTACCAGTCTTACCGATTCAGTGTAGTTCTTGAGTCATATTAAGTTAGCTTCACATTGTAATTGTTGATTAACAACATTAAAGTGTGCGTTTAAATATTTTTCTTTATTTCATGAATAACTGAAAATGTTGTTGTACAGAGCTACGGATTATTACAAAAGTTATATATGATGTCCAAGTCAGGCTTTAGTTATCATCATATTCATGATTTTATCCATTATAATCCGCACCTCAGAATGATTTATTATCTTTTAAGTGAGAGAAATAAAATCTACATTTAGTTTTTTTTAAAAAAACAAAAAAAAAAAACATTTCATTTGACAAATGATATTTTAATATAAAGTTCTTCAAAATTATGATACTATGAATTTCATTACAAAGACTCAGGGAAATATTTTTTGTAAGAAATTGCATTGAAGGTAGAGTGTGAGACATAGGCTTTAGGCATGTAACACCAGCTTTATGTCAAGAAATATCTTTTTTCAATTCATTAAAAAGTTACCAGTTATTTTAAAGCTATTTTGATTTAGTTTTTACCCAATACTTTCATTCACAAATCCAATAATCTGAAGCTCTTCAATTATTATAAATTAATGCTAAATATTTTCAATATTTGACTAATAGTCTTAATTTTTCATCAATGTTTCAATTCATATACATGGGTCTTTTTCTATAAAGTTATTTCTAATAATAAAAATATGTCTAGCTTTGATTGAAATATTTTTTTATTAGAAATGAGCTCAAATCATGGATGTGATGACTTTAGGAGATAATTGACATAATACTTAAGACTTGAAAATACAAGTACCTTAAAACTGTACTTGCGTACTTTGAATATAAAGAATTTGCTTATAAAAATATTTCTTGACATAAGATATATAAGAGATTCAGGAAAAAAATTTGGTACACGATTTTTTTTTGAAAAATTTCAAGGAAGCATGAAATTCAATATCTCTATTATCTAAATCGACACTGGATATCTAACAATAATTTATTGAGTACAATTTATAGAAAATATGTTATGATAAATACATTTAGAGCCAATATTAAGCTAAATTCTACAAAATCAGTTGTACATTTTAGTCTACAGAGGTACACTTTTTGAGAATAAAAACAAAATAATTATACATTGTCCTTTTTATCTTGAATATCAATTGCAGTAGTTTTATTGATTAATTAATAATTTTAAAAATAAGGGGCCTTTATCCACAAGGCATGGGGGATATTAAACTTTAGTTTTACCCAAAACATGGATTTTGAAACGTACGTAATAGCGACTTTGTGATCACTTTGATTTTAATGATTAGGAATTTCTTAGGACTGGTAGGCCATTATTCACTTTATAAATGTATAAAGAGTGATTAGAAACATAAAAAGTGGACTTAAGTTCAATGTATAACTGGCAAATAGCATATACTCTTGTTTATAAAAATTTGAAAATATATATATTTAACCAAATACTTTAATTAATTATCGTTTTAGATTTGAATGATATCATTTTATTTCCATTTTTTTATTCAAATGACGTAAGCTATGAATTTCATATCATAAAGGGGGTCAGAGGTTAGTAAACTACATTTCTCAAAATCATCTGATATTACATATTCAGTGTTCTATCATTAAAGTATGTACTTAAACAAGCATTATCCTTTTACGAATGTGAGCTGTTTTTGTTGTAATAGGATTAACTATTCTATGGAGTCCGAAGTTAAATATGACGCTTTAAAGCGTTTATTTTAATCAATTTGTTTTTGTCTTCCATGATGATCTTGGAATTGATATTAACTGTATTTTGATTCTGTTGTTAGGAAACGATTTGTGCACTTGTTTCATTTGACATTCCAAGGATCAAAGACCCATAAAAGTATATTATCAAACGAGGGAGTGACTTTTGTGTGTGTATGTATGTTTATACATACAAGATATATTTGCACAATCTTCCAAACTTGTTCCTCTCAAAAGAACTCTGTGTAGTCTCTAACTTCTTATGACCAAGTTCATTTTAACAAAAAAATGATAGAACGAAACACAAATCTCAAAATGTCTCCATCGTCTTGAAGTGCATAGGAATACAACTTTTTTTTTCAATTTCCGTATTCCCTTTTACGTCATTATTTAATCTCGTGCTGTAGTTCATAAATACTTCATAAACAGTTTATTTCATGGGGAGATTGATATGTTATTTATTTCCCAAGAGATGCACACACCTCCCTCTCTCTCTCTTAAGGGACTTATAATACCTAGAGGAGGCATCATAAGGACCGGCATAAATGTTAAGTCAAGTAGCATGATTAAAATTAGTTCTCTCTTACGGAACTTGAAATAGGATATTGAGCGAATACCTACCTACTTAGTGATTCATGGAATAATCTTTTTATTTGACTTGATGCATAACCTTAAACCATCCATTTAACTAATCATTGGAATGATTTGATTTGAAGTACCATTCATTTGCTGTATGAATGCAAAAAAAAAAAAAAAAAAGGAACTCATGGGGTTGAGTCCATCATATCTCATCAAGACTGATAAACATTTGAGTATGAAGGCTTTTGATTAGTAAATGCATAGGTTTAAACAAAAAAAAAAAAAATAATAATAAATGTATGAATTATACAAATATATGTAAATTAATATCAGGTGTTTCATTCCTTCCTGATTTTTATAAATATTCAACAAAAAAAACAAATTTTGATAGAAAAAATAATGATAATACAAAAGTTAGACTCTTAAATAGGCTATTTTTGAAAATTACTTTTGATTCTGAGGTCCCTTCTGTTCTATTATCTTTATAATGCTATTACAAAGGCAGACAGACTTATATAAAAAGGAATAGGGATGAGACGATTTTGATAAAATGGGGAATTGTAACTCCTTTTTTTCCATAGTAGACTGTATATATTCGATTGCAGTTCTAGAATTCAGTCAAGATTCAGGCTTAACTAAAATACTTCATAGTCGATTCTTCAATAAACACCAAATATTCTACTATGTATGTTGTCTTTCTCAAACTTTTAAATCTGTGCTTCCTCCCCTTTTCCTTAATCTAACAAGGAATGTTTCATTTTTTTCAACAAGATACCTACATGTTGAAACTATTTGCTTCACACTTCCGTTGTTACTCCCCTCTCCCTGATATATATAAGTAAGTTCATTGAGTGATGATGTATTCTATATGATGAATCTAGGTGTTTCATTGTTGTTATGTATGCATGGTAAAGTAATAGATTTAAAATAATCATTTATTCAATTCCGATTCACAATTCCAAAGAATCTTTGATCATCTCAGTCCTAATGTCGAATAGAAATTTGTCATGCAATATTGAACAAAATGACTTCGATGTAGTAGAGGAAAGCAACTAGTGGTGAGCTTTTTGAGAATTCAATCAAAGTCTTGATATTCCCTTGGTCTCGGTGTTTAGACCCAAACCGAAGTAACAAAATTAAAAATAAAAGCATTTAATTTATCCTGCTATCAACCTGATCTCGCTCCATTTAAGTCTTGAATTCGTCTTTGTCTCAGGAGATGTAGTCTTGACGACAAAATCCAAGGAAGTGACTGAGCAAAGGAGTATTGTACATCAAAATAAATCTAAAAGATACTAGGTACTACATACGAGCCAAGACATACCCTATGCAAATTTTTTAATCCAAATAGTTGACGAAGTGTATTCCATCATAATCAGAATGATAATTGTTCCCATAAAACGATTCAAACTTTGTCAATCATATTGTCATATCAAAATAAATGTTTTGGAACCCTTTTCAAAAAAATAAAATTAACTGCATACTTAAATATCCAATTTAAATGCAAAGTTGAAATATTCTGAGTATTGAATCAGTGAGGATTCTTCCAAATAATATTTATCAATCATAGTATTAATTCCTGTTTTCATCATCATAAAGAGTGTACGATTTGGAAATTCCAAATAATAATATCAATATTTTAATGTGTTAAAAAATGAAAATTTCATCACTTCTACAATTATGTGATAAATAAAGCCTTAGTCAAAATCCATCTCCAAGAATGAATAAAGTTAAAAACTTTGAGAGCAAATTGCAAATAAACACTTACATATCAATTTGAGTGAGAAAATAAATTAATATTATGTAGCAGGGCTGTATGTGATATATCTTGAGTAAAAGGTCATACGTGTGTCAGTAGTCGAATTATATAAAGTAAGCAAAAAGTTACCCCAAATACTTCACTCGTTCGTATTTGTTCAATTCATGATTGGGTATTAATTAAATCAATGATATCAATGTTTTCATTCAAAAAGCACCGTTGTACAACTACAAAATATGTTTGTTACTCTTGATCACGGATCACACGACAATGGAACTTAAAATATTTTGGGATTAAGAAAATTTCTGAGGGAGAGGGTGATTAAAGATGTATTTGTATGACTAAATCTGTTTTTTGTAAGAAATTATTCTCTATTTTTGACTCCATGAGTAAGGAATGATTCACAATTGTCGAGGATAGTTTTGATTTCCACGCTACGTTTAATTTAATTTAACTTTCATATCTGTTAATCTATTTTAATGATGGATTCAAAGTTTGAGAAATATATATTTTACAATGTATGGATATATGTACAAAACAATTTCAATTCTATCTCTCAACCTTCCTTTCGGAACGAGAAAGAAAAAGATCATAATTCAGTTGTTAGTTTGATAGCTCCACTCAAGTGTTGAATTATTCAATAGTTAAAAAAGTTAATTGATCACAGCTTAACAAAAGCTACTTTGTAGATATGTAATCCATCAACGTCCTAAACACTAATAAATAAGTAGAAAGTTGACAACTGACAAGAAATTACATAGGAGTTTTTGATATTTTTGAAATATCATTGTGTATGATTTTCAATAATTTCTCTCTTCATGATATTTACAAAAAAAAAGTACCTACTTAGAAATATTAATTTTTATTCGTAAATGATCTGATAGTCATTAAATTCTGAGTATAATTTCTTGATTTCAGTCGAAGGAGATAATTTAGACAAGACTTTGTCAAATAATTTTTTTTTACTTCTTTTCATCTACCTCAACCATAGATTAAAAAATATCGTTAGACGTTTTATCAATTTTATTTTATATATATCGCCAAGGTTAGTACCATTATAAGTATATAGACCATTGCATGACTAAAATAAGGGAGAAAGAGGTTAGTTCTACTTCTATAAATGCAATGACCCCGATGCAGTTTCATATGTCAAACTCTCTAAACAGTAGAACTGTGGAAACAATTAAAAAAAACAGAGTATGCAATTGACTAAAATAATTATGATTTATTTTGACTCATGAGTAATTAAGTGAGTAATGAGTAAAACTCGTGATTACTCAAGATTTCCCCCCTTGAACTCGGATTTTTTTTTAAGATATCATTACATCAAAATTAATCTTTGAATATTAACATTTCAATAATGAAAGAGATGCTAGCTGTTTTACCTGTTGTTTAGATAAATAGACGCATTTATGAATTTTCTGAAATACTGGAAGCCTTCAAACAAAATTAATATTTCTTCTTTTGTGCTTGAAGTCGAAAATAATCTTCGAGATAATTTGCGAAGAAGACAAATCAATGAAAGTGAAGTGAGTGTAAATCTGTGTAATTTGTGCTATAAAATAATTTTTGTTGGTATAGTCAGGATAGAGGGTGGAGGTGCACAAACTACTTACTTTCCGTGATGTACTCAGACATACTACAAGTTTTGACAATCACCGAGAATGCCCCTTTTTCACATCTCTATTGATCATATCATTTAAACATGGACAAATTTGTGTATTAAATACAAAATAAAAAAAGGATTCGAAATATTTTGACTCCATTGCGTTGGTGTCCTCTCTAGTGCAGCGACCCTATATGCTATATATAGTACATAATCACTTTTTTCTTTACTAGATGTAGTCCACCTACTAAGTATTAGCAAACTTTTTTGCAGAGACTCAAATGATTGAAAGAACTACTAAAATGCATTCCATAATTATTTAAGGAGGTAGAGTAATCAGCAATATTAATATGTTGATGATTGAAATTACATTTTATGTTTTATAAGGTAATGGGGTAGTTTTTTTTTTCGAATTAAAAACTATTGATAAAAAGTATCTTTGCTACATAAGAAAATTTAAGAGACCATAGTTCAAAAAAAGAAATGATATTATCAATTTATATATAGTAAATATTTTATAAGGATTGTTTTAATGATTTAATATGACATTTTGTGTCAAACGATCTGTTTGTACAAGTTGCTATATCACACCAAAACCTACCTTGTTCACAACACATTAACTGAATATTTAAAAAAAATCAACCTTTTATACAAGAAAACAGGATCCATTTTTCTAAATTTGTTTTTCAAGAAACAATACTCAACTTCTTTTTTGATTTAATATAATTATTATTATCGTGACTTACATATCGTAAGTTGAGAAAATTGTATGTTGTTACCAAATGATTTTTATAAATTAAATATAATCTGTATAAAAATGCAAGTGTTTCATGTTTTAAAAAAACATGTCACTGACGTGTCATAGTTTAATGAATTCTCTTATAGTCAATCACACAATTGTTGCCTAAAAAATAAAAGATAAATAGCATCGACTATAAAACGATGGATAAATATAATAAAATCTTTTGTAAAATCTGTGTTGGAAAAGTGTATGACTCGTAACACTTGCTCGGGCAAGTGTCTTCATTAATTCAAATTTTTAGTTCTATGATTAATAGAAATTGAAACTGCTCATAAATATCCCTAGTCATAAATACCCTGATTTTGAGAATTTTGATCGCCAATATCATAAATAATACTATTGCCCTTAGTACAGTTATATAAAAAAATATTTTAAACAAAAATTCTACTCTGATATAAGTTTTTAGTCATAAGTTACTAATAAATTAGTAACACAATTTTTATTGCAGTCAACAACACCGTATCATTGTAGGTCAGGGATTTTCAAAGTCTGGGTCTGGGAGAGATGGTTTAAAATATGATAAAATTTCCACAATTCTATATCCTGTGAACCAAATTTGTAACTTGCATAAGCAGATTGTACAAATTACAATACAAAAGTGAGATGAAGTACGATAAATGCCGATCTTAAAATACTTGTGATAATGCAATGGCTGAAATTCTATGTGATGTCCAATCTATTATCAAGGCTGTAATTTCTATTTTTTTTATTATGAAAATTATTAATCTATAAGGGTTATTTTTGGCTCATTATTAAATATAAGTGTTCAAAGTTTCATTAGTTGAAAAATACGTACAAAACGAGCAAATGTCTGATCAAAATGAACTGATAACATCAATAAGTAGATTTTAATCTAAGGGTGTTATAATTAAATAAGACGTGTTGAAACGTAGAGATTGAAACTTGTCAAATCTGCTTGTACAAGTTTCAACTTGTGCCACAACATATATGTATGTACACCAAAAAATACGATAATTCATTCTCTAGATTTTCAGGATTTTGAAAGAATTTTAAGGAACGTCTCATTTATAAATAAAACGCTGGCCATGAATATATCTAGTGACAGACGATACTTATGACATCATTGACTAAAACATTTTATTTCCTCTATATTATATATTGCCCATTTGCTTTATAAGGTATGAATATGCTTATCATTAATGGGGATCTTGTGTTTTTGATTATAAATACTAATAAAATAAGCAATTTTCTTTCAATCAAGTTTTGTTAATGGGTGAATACTTTCAAAGGCTTAAATATACATACAAGTATATAGCCTCATTTGTAATAGTGTGCACAATATTGTAATGCGATTTGCTCATTTCGACAAGTTTTATTATTTTATTTTTATTTATTTATTTGACGTGTGGCTTGTCAGTCACCAAGACTCATTTCATCGAGTTTTTCAAGTATTTAACACTATTCACAATGCCATGTATTCCCAAAACATCAACAACTCCCATGTATTTCTTTTTGTCAGGAGTCGACTATCTACTTCTTAGTGTTCTTAACGTTCATTTTGTAGAACGTGAATAAACTGTGAACAATTCCCTAATAAATGAATAATAGCTCCATAAATGAGTGTTTGATTAAATCCATCGCCATCGTCATTAAGTATGAGCAGACCTCATCTGTATTACAATGTTCTTAAAGATTCCCAAATAGAGATATTCCAGTCATAGATGGAGTTGGAGAGAAATAATTTTATCAAGAGTTAAAAAGGACTCGTGAACCAAATGTTCCCACTCCTTTGTTCTAATCAAAATAATCCTAGACGGTGTTCCCAAAGGCTCATATATGAATGAAATCCACGTCAAGACCATATTTATTTATCTCGTTAGTCCTTTTTTAAATTTTAAAAACCCGAATAAATTAAATTCATGATTCTAGAGACAAGTGATCCTCTTCTCTTTGACAAAATTATGGATTTTATTTGAATAAAAAATAATTTGTAATTGATTAGTTAAGAATGGGGTCTTAGATGTAACAGCACCCAGTAAAGACAAAAGAATGATTTTCTATAAGAAATGTGTAACATCACTTGATTCATTCTCAATTGTGATATTGACGATGTAGGTTTTGAGAACCTAAGTTTCTATCCATCATCAGCAACAAATGCAATATAAGATCGTTTATATATTTTGGTTTATCTAATAACGAAGCCATTGATTTCATGTTGCAAATTTTATCACACAAAAAACTTATTGAAATTCAAAATGAACTAGCCGGAGGGAATCGACATCAGTCTGCCAAACACATTATGTATTAGTTAACTATATATAATTTGCAATTCTGCTACAAAACTATGGCTTAAATCAGGTGGTATACATTTCTATAAGCCATGAATATATGACCATTAGTGTTTATCAACACATGTATTTTATCTCTAAGCCTCTCCTCAAAAAAAAAAAAAAAAAATTATGGCCAATAATGTAATTCTCTTTATAAAGTTTTTTTTTTTTTTCATACAAAAATTGGCATCCTTACAGCTTAGTCCAAAATATTACGCAACACATGCATTAATGAACCATTGAAGAGTAATAAAAAAAATAAACACAGGTGACAAGGGTACGAGTCAAACACAGAGAGATAGAAGGCAATGAGTATTCATTCTACATACCTTAGCATCTTTTCTTCAAAAATAAAAAGGAAATAACTTGAAATCAATTGGTACTTTAGGGCTATCGGAAGGTCTCTAACATTTTTTTTTCTTGGGGGGGGGGGGGGTGCAACAGGTTTTTTATGTTTTTTGAAAAAAAAAAGGGCGTGTAGAATTTTCCTTTTAAATCATATTTCCATATGTACCTAATTGTGTTCCTACAAGATAAGATATAAAAATTCTCAAAATCGTTATATTATTGAATTTCAAAAAAAAAAAAAAAAATATTTTTATTTTTATACATCTAATAATTATAAATAAAAACCTTGCTGTTGGAAAAAAAAATTGCCTGATTAATTGCAAATGGAAATCGGTATTGGTTTCAAAAAATCCATATCAGTCAAGCTCTATATAGTTCCGACGGCCTTGTAATTAACCAATGTTATACCATGTTTACCAAATGGTTACCACCAAAACATTAACCCATTGCAATGCTTTATTTTTTTGGCTGTTAATTTGTCTACCTTTCCTATTAATAGTAGTATTCTGAGCATTGATTTCTTAAATTTGAAATTTAGCAAATTCAAATTATTTCTTGTTAAACTGCGAATATCTCAATCTAGTATTAAATAGATTATAGTCCAGCAGTTGGAGAGAATGACGTAATTGACTAGCATCATGTTATTACAGCCGTTTATTTATTATTAAAATTTGTTTATTTTGATGAAAGGTTGAAAGTTATATTTAGTTAAGAGTCCTACGTGATGCATCGTCATTTTATTATGTTTACACTTAAAAGTTTTGAGTTCAACGGGTCAACCCTCAATACACTAATGCATTTCTCATAACATCAATGTTTACTATGTATCTATTTCTTGGTCAAATGTTTTTCATTTCCCTTATTGTTTTCTATGCGTGTTTTGAATTTTGATGAGTTTGATCAAAATTGAATTAAATCTTATCAGGTAGTAATATCCCAACTATTGAATAAAGAATTTTTGTCTATGAATAAAAATTGCTACTATATGTAAGTAAAATATGGAAAAAGACTGAAAAAGATTCATAGTAAATTTCCATAATATGCGGTGTGATGTTAATTTTTTTTTCTTTTGTCTATAGTTTTTGAGGGAAGTGAAGTTGATTTTAATTTTATACAAAATTTACACACCTCTTTTCAACTCAATATAAGCTGTTTTGCCCTACAATTATCCTTACAGCAAGGTTTTATTTAATATTGTATATAGAACAGTACAAAATAGGTACACAATAAAGAAAATGCTTCTATAAATGGTGGCAAATCTTCATTTGAATAAATATATCTTTATGAGTATCATGTCAGTTATATTTATTTCCATTATAAATACAATGATGCACTCACAGGTCTATCAAAGCATGCATATATATATATATATATATATATATATATACATACACTATATATATGCATGAATAATCAAAATGTGTCCATTTAATATTTAAATTGAAATACTATGTTGTTATTTTGGTACAATAGCTCCTGCATATGTACATATTTAAGTCTCATAAAATACATTTTTGTTTCATACGCCTACATTTGGTAATGAGGATCATTACACCATTTTATACGTGTGGAGATAATTGATATGATTACTGCTTGAAATCCCACTTAAATTTGAGTCACGATTTTATTAGATCGTATAAATACAAACATATACATAGTATACGATACACATTCCAAAAATTGACAAAAACTGTTTCATCGTATTCGTTTATCAAACTATTTTCTTTTTTCTTTTTTTTTGACGCATGTTCAGAGGTTTTACGAGGTATCTCAGACTCGAATGATTTTGTATAATTACAACTTATAAGTAACTAGAGATGAACAATTTGTTGAAGTAAGAGGGAATTACTCTCTGGTACCTTTGTTTCATGTTATCGGCTGATTGTTATTGACAATATTAAGTGATACTTAATAACTTATAGAAACTGAGGGAACTGATTCAAATTTAAATTAAGTCCATTAATTTTTGTGTCCACTTTACTCGAAATCAAGGCTTTGAATACCTCAAAGCCTTGATAACTTAACTTCCCCTCCCTTCTTTTTTGTTTCATAAAAAAGGACAATTTTTATAAAGTTCCTTTGGTCTTGTTAATGACGACGAGGACAAGACTTTGAGAATTGAGACTCAGACGATACAAAGACCTTCAAAAATGGGCCTCGAGGTCAATATCCTCCTCCAAAACACTACAATACTACTTGATATATGAATGTAATATCCTGCTGTAAAATAATTTTGCATCCGACCATTACGATATATAAGTAAAAATAACTTTGAGAGGTAACATTAGTCTAATGTGCGCTGCACTTGTCCCTTAACCGTCTTTTATTATTTTATATTTAGATGTATGTGGCTTTTATAAATAAAAAAGGATCCTATATTGTGTTTTACCCAGTATGGGTTTCTCGGTTCCTCAAAGTCCAAGTAGATCCTCGTGTCCTTCTTTTAAACTAACAGATTACTATTTTAACTGCCTATAATAAATAATCTCCATTTGTCCTCATTAGTCCTTGTAGTTCAATTCATTTACGGATTTGCCTCGTTACCAATTAGAAAAAATTGTAGTCTTTTGTACGGTTATTCTTTTTTTCATGTATAATTTTTGAATCATGGGAATAAATGATGGACACATTTTGAGCTGTGGATCAAAGTATGCAGATGCACACAAATTCTTTTCAAGGGTACTCAATTACCCACTTATGTCATGCCTTGTCTTTTTCATTCAAATGTAAAGAACTTAAGGGTTTTTAAACAAATGTAGTATTAAATTTAGATCCATTAATTATTTATATGGGTACTAGAGGTACATATTATCATAAATTCCAAATTAAGACATGAGTCATTTCCTGGCTATTGAGTGTCTAACTCTCTCAAGATAAACAAATGTTTTTTCAATTCATTTTTTCATGCATAATGACTATTCCAATGATTATGGAATTGTAATTACAGCTCTAAGATGATGAATTTATGTATATTTTATACATATGTACATATATCCATACTTCTCAACTCAAAATGCGTTAAATTATAACATTATTCGAGGATGAGGTAGAGTTTAAATTATATCTATGTATGTATTATGATATACAATTTATTCTGCTCTATTAAATATTCATCACTTCTTACCTGATCTCTATTTATATATTTTGTAGGTATATCTAGCTCCTACTTGCTATGATAAACAAACTTTTTTTTTTTTAAAAAGAACTGTGTATAAGCAAATCATTTTTAAACTATTATCATTAAAAATGTCATTCTTCCAGATGTTTTTATATACAATATATATATATATATGTATATAAATTTTGAGGATGATTGAAGTAACATTAAACATGAAGGAGATGTGAATATAGGTACTATTATGAACATGCAAGGCTTTTTATAGCTTTAAGCAGGATTTGAACTCGATTTTATGCCTATATATATATAGCATAAACAGTTGACTTTCAAGGTTCGTGTACATACAGAAATGATGCAAACACATTATTATATAGGTTGTATGAAATCTCCTTGATCTGTAAATTAAGGGAACGCAAAGCAACTCAAAGAAGGGTTTGTGATTCATTTTATTATTTGTGGGCATACATGTATGGGAACTTATGGGAAGTCTATTATTGAAGGAGGAACCCGTTGCTTCCTTGCTAATTTATAGATATTGATATTATTTATGAAATAACTTGGTTATTTTTTAACTTTTTAGCAGCTTTACCCTTATTTTAAAATAACAAAAAAACATTTTTGTTGTGGCAATAAATTTATGTTTGAAGTAATTTTTTTTTTCCATCATGGATATTACATACATATAGTACATACATTGGTATATGTGCGTATTTTTTTAAAGCTTGAAATGGGCGGACTTTGAGGATGTGTCATTATCTTTTTGTCTACTGGAGATGATAATATGTTATTATACATATATCCAATACATAGGAAATATTCCTTTTCATTACTCATATTACCATAACATCCTGCCTAGAGTGGCAAATCAAATTTCAAAGGTCTTGCAGGTCTTATCCCCAAAAATTTATACAACTTTATACAAAATACATGATATTTTGATAGAATTTTGAATTCATCCTTTATAAGAGCGGCCACACAAGGTCTATAGTTAATAAATTTCATGGCTTCTTTAAAAAACGGTAGCGATGTTGCTGAAAATTGAACTGATTCGAATATGACCTGAAATTACATCATGTTTTACAAATGATGAAGCCAAATGAAAAAAAAACACTTTTTTTTCTTCAAATAGTTGAGTAAGATAGAGATGATGTAGAAAACTTAATTTAATATCCTAAGTGTAATACATTTTGTACTACAATGCCACGAAACAAACCTTCAAGATAAGTTGCAATATATATATATATATATAATACCATACAAACATATAGACCCTCTTAACTAGGATAAAACTATCAGAGGTATACCATAAATACCTATAAAATAATTATTAATGAGGTAACTATTTGATAAAAGTTTAAATTTTATGGAAATTTTTGATTATAAGGTTACAGACAAGTCTTAATGAAAAATCCAAATCGTTTTAAAGACATTCTATAATGTTTTGGTGTAACTAATGCTGAATTTATGAAATCAAATGAAATGAATAAGAAGAAAAGAATGCGCGTTATACACAGTACATTTATTTTTTCTCCTTCCTTTATGTCGTTTAAAATACATTTAACAGAAACTTAGCATAAATATAATTTAAAGAATGTATATTCAACTTACAAAAACCAATGTGATAAACTTTATATCTCTATGTATTTGGATGGTAATGAAATAAGAAGATGAAATTTACAAAAAAAATAGTCTTTTTTTTTTAACTTTGAAGACATGGAGCAACCTTTAAATGTTAAAGTTTTTTTCAATTAGTACGTTGATTTACACGATGAAATAAAAAAAGTTAGGAGTTAATTATAAGACCAGTATAAAATTTAAAATTTAATGTTCAGTGCACCCTCATAATCCTGCTATTCGATTGGCATATTACTAAACCTCATTTTGATGTTTTTACTTAATGATGTTCATTACATAAACAGTTCACAAACTGTAATAATTATATTGTTGAACCTGCAATGTATGTAAATGGGTAAAAAAGATTTATTAAGTGAGAATGATGATAGATTCCTCTTAAGAAAAAAAATAGTAGGTTTTTTACATATTTTTCTGATAATTTGTGTACCAACATATTATATATAATAATGAGTTACTTGTTGAATTAATGGATTCCTATTATTATCTATTTCAGAACTTTCAACATTCACGAGAAATGGAAGCGTAAGGACTCATGTTCTCCACTATGCAACAAAACAGTGTTGGCCCTTTTGAATCTTCTGCGCTTCGAGATACTCATCTCTGGCTTATATGAAGTCTTTCACATCCTCTTCACACTCACAAATCCCATAGCCCTCAAGATGCTTATGGACTACATTGAGAAAGAAAGAGGTGACTATCTTCGAGGGATATATAGTATCCTTTTCCTCACGGTGACTGGGTTCCTCTCATCCCTATGTGAAACACATACCTTCTATCATTTAAATCTATCAGGATTTAAAATGAAAACCTCATTAATGAGTGCCATTTACAAGAAATCTCTTCGAGTTCCTCATTTCAATGGTGACGAATTTAATAAACCATATTCTATGAATCCAATAATATAAAATCTTCTTTTTTCCCGTTCTCTCTGTCTATTTCTTTCTCCTTATCTCTCTAAACTCAGGTGGAAACGTCATAAGTCTCGTCTCTGTAGACTGCCAATGGTTAGTTAAAGCAATACGTTTCATCCACCTCCCTTGGTCTTGTCCACTTCAAATCATTATTGCAATTTATTTACTTTATAATATTCTGGGTGTGGCAATTGTACCAGGTTATTAACTATTTATGTGACTGACATCATAAAATGTATAGCTATTTTTTTCCTGGTTTATAGGTATAATCATTATATTCATTCTGATCGGAATTAGTTTCCTTCTCTCCTTACTTCTTCAAAAGTTTCAAAAATCTCATTTAAAAAAGAAGGACATACGATTAAGTCGCATCATGGAAGCTTTGAGTCATTTTAAAACCATCAAAATAAATTGCTGGGAAGAGTCCATGATTGATAAAATTGGAGTTCTTCGTGGCGATGAAATATCTGCTATGAAAAAATTTCTTACAATGCAAGCACTTCAGGTATTAATGCATTTTTTAGCTTTAGTTCAGACTCTATATACATTCAAAGGAGAGGGGACTGCCATCAGGGGTGGGTGTACATAGGTAACTACATACAAGGGCCCAATTGATATTGGGAGAAAAAAACAACTAACAACCGATTTATCAGTGTTTTTTTTTACTCTAAATTAACCTTTGAAAATTCACAAAGTAAGAGTTTTACATAAAAGCAAATAATAATGACTTCTTCTTTAAATGAATAAAATTCCTCATTACCATAACAAAATAACTCATCACCAAGGTTTTGAGAAATTATATGCATTCTAAAACTTATTCCCTTATAATTGTTAATTTTTTTCCTCACCGTTTTATGAAACGTTCAAGAATTAAAATTCATTTCTCAAAAATCAAAATTCATTCATTTTATAACGTTGTTAGTTATTTCCTTAAATTGATATGTTACATAACTTGAGCTTTTTCAAATTTATTTTTATTCGAAAAATGATTTAATTAAAGATATACACGGTGGTAAAAACTGGGATATAAATATTATTTTGATAGTATTAGGTAAGTACTTTATACTTGGTAAATAAAAATTTAGATATATATATAAAAGTTCCACTTTTAATTGATATAAAACAGGGTATTGAGTCTAATTTTACTTGATAATTTAGTAAATTCAAGTAGTTTTGCTTGGATTATTCAAAAAAGTATATATAAAACTTATCTAATTTTAGGTAAAATATGTGTTAATTTTCGTACTCATTAATTATGAATAGTTAAATAATGCGTTATGATGCTTAAAACTTAAAATTTTAAAGGAAATTAACAGATAAATAAATATTTTATGCGCGGTACATTTACTCCCTTCCAGTATTTTTATTTCTATTTTAAGAGATGAGATATTTACTTTTATGGGTAGTCCAGAAAATATTTTTGGTAGATATTATTCTATTATACTTTAGTGTATAATAAAATAATTTGAGTTTGTTTTTTGATTTCTTATAAAAAACATACTTCTTTGACAACATTTTTCAATTTTCCCCTCGGGGGGAGTCACAAAATTTACTGTCTATTTTTTAACTTTGAATATTTCTCAATAAAATTTTAATATTTGAGTAGCTGAGATGTATATCTATCATAATGTCATTTATAAAATAAATTGTAAAGCCCCTATTTAATACCGTAGTTCATCCTTGAACCTTTTTCTTAACGTTAGCAAAAAAACACGATGGATCTAGATAAAACTCTCATTTTCTCAAAAACTGTACACTAAAAAAAGTTGCCCATCTGGAAATTTAAAATCTAGACTATAGGGAATATGAAAATGGTTTCAGAAGTTTTGGGACCTCAAATGAAATCTATATCCCAGTTTTTACCACCATTTGTACATATATATATATATATATATATACACGCTACCATAGTTTAAGTGTGAGTGTTTTCGTATGTGTGCTTACACAAAGTTCTTCACGTAAAAAATAGGTTATTTATTATCATTATTATTAAAAGTAACTCTTTAAAACAGATTCAATAACTGTATCTTACACAAATGAACTGTTATCATTGAATTCCATTTAATTCATATCAATTTCAGGTTTAAAATACTTTAATTTATGATCCCATCTAAATGTGAAATGTTGGATATTAAATTGACTTTTGACCAGTTCAAGTCTTCATAAAGATATCAATCAAATTATAATTTAGATGCACAGATGTAATTTTTTCTTATTATGTTAAAATAACTTATTACGTTATTTGACAAATTTGTTTTAATATTCCCATATATGTACTAGCTGAAGGATGACTAATGGAGCTGTCAAAAATTCAATAGTTTTTGAATATGTCATAGTCAAGTCTAACCAATGGGTATTTTCTATTACGTTTTGAATTAACTTAAATTCTGTGATCTCTCTTGAGTAAATTCTATAATATTTATTATAATCATCATGGAATATTTTTTTTTTCTTTTTAGGTCTTCCTATGGAACTGTGGAATTTTTATATTTTCATTCTCAGCCTTTGCCACATTTAGTTTCTACTCACCTCAAATGAGTGTTCAGAGTATTTTCGTCTCTGCTGCCCTTGTTAATACAATGAGAATACCTTTTCGACTATTGCCAAGGTATGCAAGTCAAACATTCAATGCAATGCGAATTATGTACAAAGAAAACATAATTCTTGTTGACCACAAATAATTTACATATTTAACGTATTTTTTCTTGAGAGTAATGTTATAAATAAATAATTATACTTGTAGCCCATCGCAAAGTGTATTGGTTGCTCTTAATTGTATTTCTATTATTTTTAAAGGGGACTTTCTATAATAAATTTCAGTTACTTTCTATAGAAAACAAATGACCTTATTCTTACAAATTATTTAAGAGTAAGTAATGACATTAATCTTTTTCAGTCCCCATACATACCTCTCGATACATGTACATACATACATACATACATAATTTATAGCTGAATGTACTTTAGAATCTTAAAATAAAAAAATAAAGAGTCGTAGAATATCATTTTCCTTACAAAAATGTTTTTTTCTTCTTTTTTAAAGTTGCATCAGCGCTCTTTCCCAAGGGATTGTCTCCATTAAAAGAATTGATGCTTATCTTAATCGAGAAGAAGTAGACTCAGTCAAATTAAACGATTTTTCTAAGCCCCCTCGACCCGAAGATGGTTTTTCTATTCAAGTACAGGACTGTAACTATTCCATCGATAAGTTAAAATTATTGAAAAATATAAATTTCTCTACGAGGGTTGGGGAATTAACGGCAGTGGTTGGAAAGGTGGGGAGTGGAAAGTCATGTTTACTAGCGGCCATTTGTGGAGAATTAAATAGACGAGGAAAAGGAACGTCATTAATTAGTAAAGATCTGGTCTATGTAACGCAAAACATTTGGATCAAATCTGCTACGATACGAGAGAATATTACTTTTGGACAACCCTATAATTCTAGTCAGTATCAAAAAGTTGTGTCCTTGTGTGGATTAACAGAGGATTTTAAGAACGTGAGTTGAATGACAAATAATTCATCATGTAATGACTAAAATATCTTATTTAAGATGTGTAGAGGAGATTTGACTTTTTTAGCCAGTAATGGCTCTACGCTCAGTGGCGGACAAAGACAAAGGATTGGTTTAGCAAGAGCTATTTATCGGAATGCACAAGTGTATCTCCTGGATGATCCTCTCTCTGCTTGTGATTCTTATTTGAAAGCACAGATTTTTCACAATACCATTGGGCCAAAAGGGATTCTTCAGAAAAAAACTCGGTTAATCACAACTAATCAGTCGAGTTTAATACCACTCATGGATCGTATCATTGTTCTACAAAACGGAACTGTTGTGTACGAAGGAACATACGATCAATTTAAATCTCATTTTTCCGCTGTCAATGAGTTCCTGGAACCGGATGAGTAAATAAATATATGCATACTTATATAATTAGTGATGTGTTGTATACAAAATTTTGCAATTCAAGTGTTTTCGAATTTAAAAAAAAAAAAATACCTTCAACTTCAGTACCCTGTAACTCCCTCCTTCTCATAGTTAGGCAGTGTAGTGGGCCTTTATACTTTTAGTTGTTATGACTTTTGCAATGTATTTAGTCTATAACAAAGGATGAATCTTCTTTAACGGAAATATTACTTATTACAGCCATATTTGATGTTAAACAATTTTAGATTAAATTGAATTCAGCTTTTTGAACAAATTTACACGAAAATCTAGCTGCTAATTTTAAATAATACTGTTGGAGAAAGAGTATTTAGTTCAACAGTGCTCATAGGATAAACTGGGACCACCTCACCTGTAGGACATATGTACCAATGGTTTCATTTAAGAATAATCTGCAGACAGGCATAGTATACTAAACATGTAAAATTCACATAAATTTAATATTTCATGACTCTGGAAAGGTTGGCATAGGTAAAAAACAGAACTGGTATTTTAAAGTTTGAATTATTTAGTTGTATAAACTGAGATTAGAAGTTCATATGAGGAACAAATGATACTCAAAGATATGTACAAGCTCCTAGCAAATACTTTTTGAACACATTATTTGATTTTTTTGGTAGTATTTATGTTTATTTTTTGCTTACTTCACTCGTGATTTCTGAGTCAGGAGCTGTACTCGCAACACATCACTAATAATAGTCTTATAAATATTGTAACTCTTTATAACTATGATTCATTATTTTATGTAGGATTCAAAATGAGAGAATAGAAGAAGAGAAAGGATCCATTGACGACGGGAAAACATTTGAAATTGTGCAAAAATGTACAAAAAAACAGGCTTCCTTTCATGAACCTCCCAAAGATAATTATCTTCATTCAGCTCTTGATAATTATGATATCATTGAAAGAAAAAAGATTCCGTTTTCTCTATATAAGTATTACGTTCTCAATTTGGGAACCGTACCTTTTATAATAGCTCTAGTAGGATATTTAATTTCCCAATGTTTTGATGTATGTTCTAAACTATGGCTATCTCAATGGACTAACCTTAGTAGTACAAATATAAACGATACCAATTATCGGTAGGCTTCCATACATCTCTGTATTATGAATAATACTTATTAATAATTATCCTTATCTTCTTATAGCCACATATATAATGAGGATACGAGAAACATGTACATTGTAGTATATGGCATACTTGGTTGGTGTCAAAGTTTGGCATATTTTCTATCTGTGCTTCTTATTAATTCAAGATCCCTCAAGGCTTCCAGTCATTTCCATGATGTAATTCTCCGTAAAGTATTTGGAGCACCTTTAAATTTCTTTTGGTCTACTCCAAAAGGAACAATCATTAATAGGTTCTCCAAAGATATGGATGAAGCTGACATGTTTTTACCTAATACTTTGAAAAACTTTGCCTATCAAGCTGTAAAAATCCTTGGAACATTAATTATTGCACTAATTGCTTTTCCAATTACTGCTTTTTTCATAGTATGTCCACTAGGATTAATATTTATTGAGGTAAGCACGTAAGTTTTTATCAAAAAGTTAAAACGCAACCTCTCTATTCATTTTAATTCATAAGGTTGTTAAATCTTATTTGATGGCCTCAAGATTTTTAAAGAGAACTTCTGCAACAAAGCTAGCCATGCTCCTAAAGCATTTTGGTGATTCTGCAGTCAATGGAGGAACAACCATTCGATGTTATGGTTTAGAGTCGGATTATGTTGATGAGCACATGTCCCTAATTGATGATCATCAAAGCGTTTCTCACATGGAAATTATTTCAGAGGCTTGGTTGTTTTTAAGACTTCAGCTTATTGCAGGGACTTTTATTGGCATTCTAGCTACAGCTTTAGTATTTTTTCCATCTGAAGGAAACTCAAATTCTTTGTCGGCATTGAGTCTAACCTCCTCTCTCACTGTTCTTCAAGATATTTTCTTATTTACTCGATATGCAGCCTTTATTGAGAAGGCTATGGTCTCCATAGAGAGGATAAAAGAATGTGAAGACTTGATTCCTCAAGACAAATCCTCTGGTCTTCTACCCTCAATTATTACAAATGGTTCAAGTCAACCCAAAAATCATCACTCCCGAGATTATATTCAATTTAAAGATTTCAGTGGAAAGTACTTTTCTTTAAAGAATGCTTCAATTAAAAACTTTACAATCAATGTACAACTCGGTGAAAAGGTTGGAGTGATAGGGCGAACGGGATCCGGAAAATCTTCATTCATACTAGCTTTATCAGGTCTATTAGAGGTAGAAAAAGGAAAAATCTTCATTGATGGTGTGGATATGTCATCAGGAAAAGCGCGGAATATTCGTAAAAAGGATATTACAGTTATTCCTCAGGTATATTGCTTTCATATTTTTTTTTGTACAAGTTTTTCTTAAAATATATTTAAAGGATGCTGCCTTATTTCGGGGATCCATTCGCTATAATTTGGATCCTGATGATCGTTTCACGGATGAATTAATTTGGAGTGTCGTTGAAGAAGCTCAAATGAAAGAATTTTTTGCTCGACTCCCGGGTGGACTTGATTTTTGTCTCAAAGAAAATGGTTCAAATATTAGCCTCGGAGAAAAACAACTCATTTGTTGCCTTAGGGGTTTATTAAGTGAGTTTTAATCTAATTTGAAAAGGCTTAGGTTATAAGGTCTTTTTTCCAATAAGGTCACATATATGTATACCATTAATATTCCTATAAATAAAATGTATACCTTTAATTTACATATATAGTTATGTTTCAATTTGCTTTCCAGATGGATCTAATTTAATTGTAATGGATGAAGCAACCTCCGCCATGACCATTAAGTGCGAGGAGAGAATCCTCAATTCATACTTTTCTCGATTTTCTTCTTCAACCATATTTGTCATCGCTCATAGAATCCAACACCTTCTTTCTTGCGATAAAATCCTTGTACTCGTAAACGGAACGATTGGAGAGTTCGGAAGCACTGAATCTCTTTTAAAATCAGAAAAAAGTATTTTTAAAACCATGTTGCGAAGAAGTAATGGTTCTGTGGGATGATGGTTGTTGCTATTTATTGCTATACACACTATACTTATATATCCAGATCCAGACTTTCTCTTTAAGTGTTTTAATTCAAAACTATATTTAATGTTTCATTAATATTTGTGTGTGTTTTTGGTTGTTTTTTTTATGATATCAATTATCATTTTGAAAAGAAAGTATTATTTCATTTTATTGAATGTTTTCAGTCAGTGTTTTTATAAAGAAAAAAAAAGCAGATATATAGATATATATATATTTAATCATTACAAAATTTATAAAATTATTTATCCTAGTCTTGGAATCTTCACTTCTATGTACATCTGTTAAATTAATCAGTATCAGTAATCATAATTATCATAGAAGGCCAAAGTAGCATTTAATACTTAAAAGATTAATGAATTTTTTTTTAAATCAAAGGTAATTTTAGTATATTGAAATTAAATTCATCATTTTTCCTATAATATATTGAGGGAAGGGTTTTTAAATCTGATTTTCCAGAAACAAGGAAATCATCATTGACAACACGCCTAGCATGATGATCCATAAATTAGTTTAGTTCATTTTTTAAAAATGCAAGAAACTGTATTTTGACATAAATATATATTTCATAAGGAATATTCATTACCTCCTTTGCATACTAAATAATCTTCATCCAGCAAGTCGATAGTGAATTTCCCTTATTTGTCTACAGAACTATTTATATTTATGCAACAACATATTTTGTGCCGTAATTTTAATACATAGTTTTTATGTCAAAAAAAAAACACGAAAATGAAATTTTTCTACTAATTCAGTTTTTAGTCTATTTTTTAAAAATTCAGTCTCATTTTCCATACGGAAGAAAATTAAAATATTAATATTGTGTAATATTAGTTATGAAAAAAATCCTTAGTTTTTAATAATGTTGTCAACATTTATATTTTTATGAACTTAAAAAAATCGAAGGTAGAAAGACATATTTCATTTTGGGGTCTATAATTTTTTCATTTTTGGTGATAATGATTAAAATCTAAGATTGAGTTAAAGAAAAATACACAACTTTAATTTTAAAAAAAGGAACATTTTCATAGTTGTCGCATTTTTAATGGTATTAAAGATTTAATTATTAAAAAAAATATAGTCAGTCAAGGTTTTGTAGATCTCCAAATAACAAAATCCAAGGAAGTAAGGGATTGGACGATATTTTTATTATGAAAAAATAGTTAAATATATGTAGATAATAATATAAACAAAATAAATGCAATTGAAAAATAAAAAGATAAAATATTTTTGTCTAAAACTAAATTTTTAATAACATTAAAAATCGTTTTTTTTTTTTTTTTTTTTTTTAAATGAAGTTCTATATATTTTCTTAAATTCAAAATTAGATTCTTAAAAGGATAAATTTATAAAACTTAAAAATAAAAAACTCACTGTTTCCTCAATTTTCCTCATCTGTAGGTAATTTTCTTAACATCAGAATAAAATACAGAAATATTGAAAATATTTTCTCGAATCATTGAATATAAAAGCAAATAGGCATATAATAACCATTAAAACCGGGCACAAAACAAAGTTCAAATTTAGTTACATGGTGTAATCTGTAATCATATTTTGTTTTCCTTGACATTTTTTTAACTGATGGTTTGAGTATTATTTTTGAATTCTTGGAATTTATTTGACAATCTTTTATTCACATTTTTCAACATTATTTCAAAAATTGTTCAATATTTTAATGTTCTTAACATAGTACATGTATAGAAATTTGGTTTCTTCTTATTTTTGAATAGAAAAAGGAATGTACTCAGATATGGAATTTAATTTCCTTAAAAAAGTTATTTTTTTCTGTATTTTTTTTTTAAAAAAAGAAGATAAATCCCATCAATCAAAAAGTTAGTGGCTTATTTTCTATCTATACTTATCTTGTTTCCATATAATAACTCATAGAAATAATGTAAATTCTATAAAATTACCATAAAGAAATAGAGATATATGTACATATCTTAGATTGAACAGAAAAACTGTGCTTTACAAAACACAGTCTTGATTAGGTTTGGTTAAATCATAAAACACATAAAGGTGTTTTTGTTTTCCGAAAAAAGATATTGCTAAACTCCATTTGTGTTGATTTTATTTTGAAACTAATAAATTGAAGAATAATTAATTTGATTATTTTTTTTTTTTTTTTGTAGAAAAATATTTTTGAATTTGTTTATAACATATTTATATATATATATATATATATATATATATATACGGTGGTAAAAACCGGGATATAGGTTTCATTTGAGATCCCAAAACTTCTGAAACCATTTTCAAAATCCCTATAGTCTAGATTTTAAATTTCCAGATGGACAACTTTTTTTAGTGTACAGTTTTTGAGAAAATGAGGGTTTTATCTTGATCCATCGTGTTTTTTTGCTAACGTTAAGAAAAAGGTTCAAGGATGAACTACGGTATTAAATAGGGGCTTTACAATTTATTTTATAAATGACATTATGATAGATATACATCTCAGCTACTCAAATATTAAAATTTTATTGAAAAATATTAAAAGTTAAAAAATAGACAGTAAATTTTGTGACTCCCCCCGAGGGGAAAATTGAAAAATGTTGTCAAAGAAGTATGTTTTTTATAAGAAATCAAAAAACAAACTCAAATTATTTTCTTATACACTAAAGTGTAATAGAGTAATATCTACAAAAAATGTTTTATAGTCTCTCCGTAAAAATAAATACCTCTTCGTTAAAAATGAAAATAAAAATACTAGAAGGGAAGAAATGTACTGAGTGTAACGCGCATAAAACATTTATTGATTTGCCAATTTCCTCTTCAAAATTAAGTTTTAAGGCTTATAACGCATTATTCAACAATTGATAACTATTATTATTTAGGGTATATAAAACATATTTTATCTAAAATTAGATAATCTTTATTTATTCTTTTTTGAAAAATCTAAGTAAAATTACTTGAATTTACTAAATCACCTAATAAAATTAGACTCAATACTCCGTTTAACATCAATGAATGTTGTTGTTTTTTTTAATTTTTCTTTTATACATCTAAATTTTTATTTCCCATGTATATAGTATTTAGGTTAGATCTTTTAATTATGAGAGTTATATTTGTAAAATTGCACAACAGACTTAAAAAAACACAAATATAAAAAAGGATATTAATAGTAGTGTAGTATAAGAGTATTTATGTAAGAAACATCTGGTTCAAGTACTTCAAGAAAAAGAGCATAAATGTTGAGAAAAACCTCGGAGGACAATACATTAAAAATAACCGTGACTTTGAGCCCTAAATATGGGGCAAATTAGCATCAAGTAATATCAGAATTATCATTTATTTATCATTATAAATTATTAATTTATACTAAATCTTATCACTAATATACTAAGATCATTACTAGAGGCATATAACTCCATGGGGTGCGTTAAGTCTAGGCCAAACAAATTACCAACTATCATTCATCAAAAAAATGTTGAATATTATGGGCTATCCAACAATTAAATTAAAATGCTTCCCAATGATGTAAGAGCAATTACAAAAAATAAACATTAATCTAATTGATCCTAACTTTGAAGTGAAGATAGTAAAAAAGTCACACCCCACCTTCTTGATCAATATTTTGATGACACCAGAATAAATTTAAAAGATCAAAAGAAAGTATTATGTTATTTTTGCTCTGATGTTACCAATTTAATTTAATTCATAAAAACACATAGAGGCATAGATTAATATGGAGGAGTGTTTGAACTGGATTTAGGTGAGTGTTCTTTTAAAGTAACATTCAATGTAATATTAATTCAAAATTACATTGTGAAATGAAAATGAAGATCCAGCTTTAAAGATTCTGTGATAAAAAAACTTATTTTAATATTTGAATCAGAGTCTAACGTGGTAGATAGATATGGAAACATAAAATGAGTACTATAATTTTTTAAAGTCGATACTCTAAACGTCAAGTATGTATATACACATATACATAAAAGATGTTTTGTATCTTCTTCTTTTTTCTTTTTTTAAACAGATATATTATTATTTAGGAATATAATAAAACTCCTATAACTGGGCATTTCGTGATTTGATATTACAAAAGTTCCCTGACAGGGTATAAAAAGTTGATATGCCACCCTATAAAATTTTCACCACCAGAAACACAAGGCCTAGAACATATATAACATTGACAGTTATATCTTGAACAGGAGTGGTGAACACAATTCATAAAAAATGACGTCACATATTAATGATACGATAATCAATTAACTTTTCATTGTTGTTTTTCAAATAGTTGGGAGTGGGGGGGGGGGAGGTTAAATGGCCTCTTGATCCCTTTGTTCCACCACTTATGATCTTGAACAATAAGTTTTATATATGTAGCATAGATTGAGCCTATTGTACACATATTTCCTGTACTTTTATCGTCCAAACTTCTTCATATTCTGAAAGGAATTTGGTTTTATATTTAAGGAACATTTGGAAAAGAGTTCCCTTTGCTTTTGAAGAATGTAATAATATCTGATGGTGATAACTTATTTCTCATAAGTTAAGGATAAACGATATCTAAATAGCAAGACATTAGAATATAATAATGAACAATGGAAATGGGGAAAAATTGAATTTACCATCTGGGTTTCTTTTGTAAGAATGTTAATGATATATGATAAGATTTATCATAGATTTCTGAACATTTTTTTAAAGGAATGAGCTCCATCATCTTAAAACAAAAACTTTTGAAGCAATTTTCTTCATTTAGTCCTTAGTTTTTTAATATATTATATTTGTACCAGTGAAGGTCAGCTTGGCAAATTAAGCCTAGCAAAGTTATGTGTACGAATATTCTACCTTGTTTGAATAATTATTTACCACTATATTAACCTATTTAAGTACGTCAATTTTTTATCAGAACCAGAATTATCAAGGAAGAGAGACAAAGAGACACATTTTGACTTTTATTGTCCTCAAGGAAATTCATCATATTATCTTCATCAGTAATCTTCATTCAATAATGTCTCTGGCATGGAATCAATTTATAAGTACGGGGGGGGGGGGCTGTTTCACATATCAATGAAACGAAAATAACGTCACTTTTCATTGTTATGGTTTTTCAAATTGTCCAAAGTTTGGTAATTAGTAGTGATATAATTTTCAAGACCAGTCTTAGTTTTCAATTATTTAAATTATATTTTTATTCATGAACAACATAAGACCATCAGTAGTAATAATAAAGACAGTGGATTACTAAAGAAAGGGATTATGTCCTCCAAATCTTGTCTTATAAAGTTTGGATACAAAAATCATCAAGAACTCAATTGCCAAACTTCAGGTAAAAGGAAACACTGTGCTTCATGTAAGTCCTACAAAGGCATGGTATTATAAATACAAGCAACAATCTCTAACTTTTCTCGTAATTTAGAGGAAATACAAGGAGAAGCAACAAAAATATAATTACTCTGATTAATTGGTGGTATATTGTCTCACTAAATGTGTTCTCGGGTCTTAGTAAAACTTTCATGAAAGCAGTGGCACGGCCAGACATTAGTAATTATGAGATACTAAGCAATGGATGTGAACACTGTACTTAGATTTGTGTTCCGCGCACTCATCCCAGAGGGAGGAAGAACAATCACCTAATAGAATGGAACTGATAAGTGATAACCTCTGCCTTTCAAGTGACGGGAATGTATGAGAAGCAAATAGTATTTTAATAAGTTTAGCTAATACACAGTGTACGATAAATGGAACATAAAATGTTCTTGGTCTTGAGAACAATTACTGAAAGTTTCGGTCTCGACCATGGGTAGTAATTGTATTTTATAATAATTTAGGAGGGGGACAATATTTAATAATCTTTATTCTTGTTTCATGAACATATTCCGGACCTTGTGCTACATGTTCTTCAACTTCTAAAACGGTCATTGAAAGAACAGCTTTAAAAAAGTATCCCAACACAATCAATAATGATCAATGATCCCATGTGGTTAGTTTACTATTTTTCAAAACTTAATTTCAATTAAAAAATGATTTTAATTAAGCCTTGTTATATTTTTATTGTGTTTTCAGCTTTTCTCCGATAATTAAGTGGACCTAGATACAACACGCACACCGCATGCGAAGTGCAACAAAATAAGGTTTTAATTATAATTATGTTCATATACATCTACAACATGAAGCATTTGCTTTGTTGGAAATCTGCGTGAGTTCACTTCATCTTCTGCCAGAGTTTCAATTATTTGTAGCTTTACAAGTTTAGAGTATATTCCTATCTTGATTGGTTGTTTCTTACATATCCGATGTGATGCAATTCAATTCATTTCTCAAGAATACATACATGGCTCTTTTGTAAGGAATATAAGAAATTGATAGCATCTTAGTGTAAGGAATGTCTCAAGAGAGTGTTTCCTTATATCTGCAATTGTGTTGTTACATATATATGTACATAGTTAAAAGCATTGTATTAATTAAAATGTATCATAAAGAGAAGGTAATAGGAAGTGGGGATCTTTGTGTAACCAAGCTCTAAATGAGTCACTTTTCAATATTAAAAAAAGAAAAAGAAGTTGGCTTTATTCATTTCCAACACCTAAACCCTACAATGAAGACTTTAACCATAGCTTTTATTTTTCTCAAGATAGGCCGAATCTATTTGAGCATAATTTAAAATAATTTAATATATAAGTATTATACCTTCAAAAGATATTTGCTTTTTTCTTCTAATTTGTCAAAAATATTATCAACTTAGGAGGGAAAAAATGAATTTCTTAATGGTTAAAACCTGGCCTGAAACGACAAAAAACAAAGAACGAATTACCGAATCGTGAATAGTGAGTTAAATTCAAAAACCTAACCAATTATTACTTTAGTTGTTTTTGATATGTATTAAATGTGGTCTCCTTGTGAGTGTATTTAGATAATAATAGTTAAAAATATCTATTTAACAGTAGGATATTAAGAACACATCACGTCGAGCTTTTTTGTCTACTCCCAACCTCGATTCACAAAAGGGAAAGGAAAAATTTGGAAAAACAACTTGTAGCTACTATTCTGTATTTTCCTTGTTGCCCACTTTTTAATATAGGGCAAAGCTATTATTTAGGTATACTATACATTTATAAATTATATCAATATACAAATCAATTGTTAATACTTGTATATCAAAAATTCAAAAAAAGGGCGCGTAATTAAATATATTTTTTATACATCAAAATCATAAATAATAATAATACCCTTTTTGAGCTCATAACACGTAGAGTCAACTGCCTTAAATCAAAAGAGTCAAATGATAAAAATCAGGTGAAGGGAGAATACATGGTGTTTTTGTTTATCCCGAAAAAGCTCGTTATGCATGACAACCTTCATTGAATCTCTCAACATTTTTCCTCGAAAATCATAAAGAAATAAATAAACAAAAGATGTCTAAAATGAACTGATTGTTAACCAATTAAGTTACTTTCCCAAATTGTTGGAAAGTTATTCACTTAGTTATTAAAGTTCAATAAATCAACGTTCAAAACAGTACACACAGGTCAGAGAATAGACAAATCATTATTTGACAAATAAAATACATAAGACTTGTTGATATCTTGGGGATACTAAAGCTACAAAACAAAGAGTCAAAACGCGCCTGTTTGCATGGAGATATTTCTTTGGCTACGAAACAACTTTTTCTCTCCACAAGATGTCGCTTTTGAAGTACATATATTTGTATTTGTCTTCTCTTTGCCGAATTCACCTTGTTTTAGCTTAAATAACTAAGTATACTAACATGGAGATTGCGTAGATAGTCATAAAGTAATTCAAGGCATCCTCAGATCCTCTAGGGGACCAAAAAAGTAATCTCTCGACCAAGTAAATTTTGATAAAAATTGATCACGTGACCGACGTTTTATAACTTTGGATGATACATATAATTGAGACATGTCTTTACGACCCAAAAATAAATTAATTTAATCTACGACGACTTTAAAATATACATCAATTGATGTACAAACATACATACTTACAATATGTAGGATATTCAATTCAATTAATTAGATTAGGATCCTTCCCTCTGGGAGGAATATACAAATGTTCGAACAATAATTATATACCCCTTGTCAATGATGAATGAGAGTGTACTATCATAGAGAATAAATGAAAAAGGTCATCAAATAACTCAAATATTATATATTCTTTCAAAATAATATTAATGAAAAAAAATCGTCACAGATAATGTACAAAAAATAATATCTAATCTTATAAATGATACGCAAAAAAAATTTTTACTTTAATTTTTTTGTCAAAACCACTGTAATCATAATAGTACATAGTATTAGTACGTATATACAACCTTTGAAATAAAAATCATTTCATGAATGATTGATCAAAATTTCATAAAAACCCTTAATGCTAAGCAATGAATTTGCAGAGGACATTTCTTTATTCAGAGTATTTTATTTGTTGTAATGAGTCCTAATGAGTGTGTATTAGTTTGTTTCTTAATTTTCGCCATTAGGATAATATGTATGTAAAAACTAGGTATATTTTGAAAATGATTTGAAAGGATCATGCAAATGTATTGAGATATAATTTTTTTTTTTTTTTTGATTTTTTTGTTTTTTTATCAATCTATCACACAGTGCTCCTTTTTCAAACATACATAGACTCCTGAAAAGGCGGCAAATAAAAGAAGTAATTGCGAAGGGTGAGCCTGCACATAACTTCTTTACAAAAGTTTCCCCCGATTGTAATAAGGTAAAACAAAAATGAATAAAATACTAGAGAAACACGTAATTAAAAGGAATATCCAAAAGAGAAAGAAATCAATTTGTTGAGCTAACATTTTCCAGTCTTTGAGGATTTCTTGAATCAAGGCATCATCTCGCTGCTTGTCACTCATGAAATCAATGATTTTATCCATTCTGAACTCGTCTCTACCCTGAGATAAGGGTCCTCCTAAGTGAAAATTATTGCTTGAAGGTCCTCCTCCTGAAGTCTTGGGAAGGAAATGGTCAGAGGTGGAGTTATTATTATTATTCGTCGTAGAAGTAGTCGCTGCTTTGTTGGATGTAACGTTGGTGGAGGAATGTCTTGAGGAGCGTCGACTATTTAGAGAGGAATTACGTCGAGTTAAGTCGGAATTTGATAGAGACTCTGAGCTGACGTCATTTCGATTCAACTCCTTCTCCGGAGAGCCGCTTTCAATGTAATCCCTGTCCTCATCATTGTTTGAGCTCACTGAATTTATGATTAATAGTTGTGAATTAGTTTTGTGAAAAGGAATATATAATAAATGCTGAATAGTCTTAAAAAAGATACACTAAAGCTAAATTATTTTTATTAGGTATGTAGCAAACATAGAATGTACTTCAAAATGTTTATCCGGGGGTGGGGGCAAAATTTCTGCCCACTTTTTGTGTTTTGAAGGAAGAAAATGTGTGAAAAACTACAGATTTCTCCAAATGTATACTTTAAGCTACATATTTTTTCTTCAGTCAACTGTTCTTTAATGTTTTAATGACAATTTTCGATAAATAAAATTTAAATTTTTCAACGGTTGTCATAATTTATTTTAATTTTGGTTTTTTGATTAGACAAGTGTCATTTTCAAACTAGGGCACTTTCCTCACCATTTCAGCTTTCAATGGATCTAACTTTTATCAGTAATTTTGTTCTCGCAAAGGAAGAACTAAATTAAATTAAATTTCGGTCATAATATAAGAAATATGAAAATGGAGTTGAAACGACAGAAGCAATAGGTTGCTATTTACAGTTGGTTAGTAAACAGAGTAAATTTCTTGGAGAAATTATAATCACTCCATTTATTTTCAAAATAGGTAAGTAATGTGGACATCATTAAAATAAAAAGGAAAAAAATACAATAAATAAATGTCTTTTCAACCTCTATTTCGCTTTTTTTTAAATCTTTGCGACATACCTAATTATACCTAATTTGTATGTAAATTAAAATGACACAAAGTATGTAGATTAAAAAATTACCAAATGCTAATGGTGACCGAGGAATGGCTCCATTTTTCTTCTTTGATGAATTTAATTTAAAGTTAAGAGATCGTTGTTCATCGACTTCATTATTAATCATAATTGCTGCGGATTCATCATGACGAATATTCAAATCCTCATGCTCCAAGGGTTCTTTAAACTTTTTGGATGAGGAAGAGAGAAGAAAATTAGAACGCCTCATTACGGTTTCTTTAGTATATTTGGGGCGAAGAACTGTAGCTCTACTCTTTCGTAGTATGTAGCTGCAAGGAATAAAATAGATATTTGGATTAGATACTTGCTAAATAATACGAACATATTGTGTTGTGTTTTTTGAATTCATCGATAAATTTGCAAGTTTTTGGTTAGAATCTCAAGGGAAGTTAAGAGATCACTTGCCATTACTCGACTCATTAGAAAACATTTAAAGACAATTTTACTTCAGAAAATCTCACAATGTGATCTTTAGTGAGTCTCAACCATTCCTCAAAAAAAGAAGGAAAAAAATAAGATCAAAATCACTTGATAGTGAGTCAAATCTTCGTTCCAAGTGCTGGACTGTTATTCATTTATAGTAGTGAGTGGATCAAAAGTTAAACAGAGCCTATTATTCAAGTTTAGTCAATTTGCGTTCAGAACACTTATAAGGGGCAAGAGTTATAGAAAAATCAATAGCTGACAAAACAAATATAAAGGGAATTTCCATATTAGTAATGTATCGCTATAAATTGAAAACACATTTTATTTACGAATTATGAATCATTTAGGACAGGGTGTCAAACTCATATCAGATCACGGGCCACATATGACCCCCCGGTATACGTCGTGGGCCGGACCATTAAAATTATAGCTTACTTAGCTATAAATAATTAAAATATCATGTCTTCCCTTTGTTTTGATTTAAAGAAGAACAAAGACATTGCTAAATTTAACTAAAAATTTATTGAACAACACTTTTACAAAACATTTCACAAAATTGAACAAACTTTAAATAACTGGTATCAAAATTATAATAAGGAACTTTTTATGAGACTCATAAAGAAAGATTAGCCTGCGCTCCAAGCGGATAATTCATGAATTACACAATATTAAAAAATTTAATCCATGTCTTTTATGTATTTTTTCCACTATCAAATTATCTTTCTTGCCTGATTGAACCTCCTTGCGGGCCAATTCCGGCCCGCGGCCGTATGTTTGACACCCCTGATTTAGGAGGTCTACTAATTAAATAGACACTATATATGTATGTATGAATAAGTAAGTTACTTACATTTGAGCCCAAACTGGCACAGGTGTAACAGTGGGTCCCCTATAAAAAAAGTTGAGCACAATGACAGTCATAACAACAGAGACCGAGGTGATGGCCATAACTGTAGTCAAGTATATCCCTAGAAAATAGAAAAAATTTAATCAACTCGTAAATATATTTCAAATGTATTTTTCTATTATAAAATCAAATCCATTGATAACTTTATATACATATAATATATATATATATACATACATTAATTACAATCATCCTAATCATAAAATAACTTTGAGCGATTAATTTTTGTTGAAATGAAATGTCTATGTTTTCCTTTTGAAGAAAGTTATTTTCGTTTTAATAAATGTATAAATTTTTATGCTGAAATAAAATATTCAAGTGTCAAAAGCATTTAAAATATTTAGTACTGCATACAAATGTACATATATGTGTGTATAAATATATTTATACATAAAAGCAACAAAAATAAAAACAGCATTTAAAATTTACTTTTTATTCCCATAGTCATATTTTATACTTTTCTAATCAATATGATTGAAATTGTTTCATAAGCTTTTACCTAAAAATACATTTTTAAAGACGTACCTATTAGTGGGATCGACTCAGAAGTTTCGGGCATTTTCTCTGCGATGGCCAGCATGAAAACGGAAAAAGCCAGTAAAACCTATGAAAACAAAAGTAAGTGCATACAGTATCAGTTAATTTTTACAAAATATATACATATTTTGACGTTTTGTGAAACGGTAATAGAATTCCATTCGTTATTTATTAATGAGCCTCTGCTAATTTATTGATATACCGAGTTTATGTTTTATGAATTACCTAAATATAACTAAATAAATGATTTTTCAAAAATTTTGAATGAACCTTGGTCTCACCTTTAAAATAAAGCCTCGGGGCTGAAACTCCAAATGTGGTGAACTCCAAAATTTGTTTTTAAAGATAATAATATACACTATATATGTACATATATCTATAAGTTGTCCTTTTTTAGATAAGAAATACGTAAGCAACACTATTGTTTTATCTTCTAACTAATATTTATTATATCATCACAAGGGGATGATTCCATGACTAATTTGATGTTTGGTAGATTTTAATCACTTAATAGAGTAGAAATGCACAAAATTACTAAACAAGATAGATTGTTCTTGTTCAAAATTACAGAATATTTTTGAAAATGAATGTATAAGTACACAATAAATAGAAAATGGAATTATTTATTGACATTCAAGTAATTTAGTTTTCTATAACATTTAAGAACACTATGTGACATTTTCATCATATGATGTGTGTATAGATATTTACATCCTAATTAATCATCTTCCTTTTCGCATTCTTTAGGACATATCCATCTCATATGTATATAAAAAGACTTTTTAAACAGGAATGATTAAGAAAGTTTGTACTCACTCATCATTCTCAAAAGAGACTAAAATAAAGAATTTGGTCAGTAGAGAGGCGAAACAAGTAAGCCTAAGCAATATTTCTATGGATTATTTATTTTTTGCAATACTTTTGGCCGTGAGTACTGGTGCTCCAAGGTATGGTCATCAGGTTGTTTATTACGGAAGAAATTACAATGGCCATGCTGGATCTCACTACAAAAGATCTAACTTAGAAGAGAAAGTAGATAATGAAGAAACTCTGTTAATTGAAAAGAGCAAAGTTACTTCTGAGAAAGATGGGTCGGCTATAGTTGTAAGGAGGAGGACTCCATCACCATAGTGTTCATCACAAAGGATATAGTAGCAGTCATGTATCAGCATATGTGTTCATGTTTACGAAAGTAGACTAGATCCTCTCGAGGCATGGAGGCATCATCCCAGTGGCCATCATCATCATCATCATGGAGGATACCACAAGTGATTTGCTAAGCCTGGTGATGGTGGCCATGTGCATGGACATGACGGTTATGGTCATGGTCACAGTTCCTAAAAGTTTGGTTACAACTACGAATCCCATCATCATGGGTATTATGGAGGTCATCATGACGGATATGAGCATCATGGGCGCTACGCTACTCTGGAGCAAATTCAAGAAACTGAATATTTACGTTCTTGTGATTAGTTTAGAATATTATTGGGAATATTGAACATTTACCCATTTTCTTACTTCATATTAGTATGTTTTTTAAAGTTTAAAATACAATTATCTGTTTTTATCTAACTTTATCCAATCATTTTATTTGATCAATGAGTATTTCCACAATGTCACCTTCTACAGATCAAGCTTCCTTATATCTTCAAACCTTTTTTCCAAAAACAGAAAAAATAAAAAGGACCCGAATTTACATTGACATATGATAGTTAGCCAATTCTTCCCAACTCTGGGAACAATCTTTATTTAAAACCATTGTTCACAGTATAACAAGAACTAATTCGTGTGCAACCAATCAAAATTCAAAGTACTGATAAGGGGCTAAAGTAGTAGAAAATTGATAACAGACAAGAAAATACATGTGGAAGTTTTAAAGATAAAGACTTAAATATCATTTGCATCTTTTAATTTTTCCTCTAAAAAAGAAAAGAAAATAAAAGAATAAAAAAAGGTATCAGATTCTTGGGTATTTAGATAATAATAATATTCTTCCCAAATTTTGCATCATCATGGATTTAATAGTAACAATATTAACAACTTAGTGCGGTATATGCAATATATATTAGTATAATTCCAGCTCTGTAGACCAGCACAGAAAAGCAAGTTTTAGATGATCAGAAAAAGAAAATCAGTATGAAAAAAATCACGTTGGCAGTGTAATCTTGTGTATAAATCATCATTAGTCTCAATGTTTGTAGAGAAAAATACAGATTTTCTATTGTACAAGAGATTTCAGCACTATAAAGCGTATTTAAACGTGGTATGGAGCAGTGGTCCCCAACCACCAGATCAATCAGTACCAGGCCAAACAAGAATTAATTAGTTATTTCTATTTTATTTATTATATAAGTCTGGGACGATAATAAAGAGGGACTTACTACTTCATCTACAGACTGTAGGACCCACGAACGGCCAAGGAATGGATGCGAGATACATTTGTCAACAAACCAGCTGAATCCAGCATGTCCGTGCACGAAAAAGACCAACTGCTGGAGATCACAAATGACGGTGGCCTTAATACAGTGTTCGATACAACAACTCTGCCGGTGTTCTGGATTAAAATCATGGCAGAATACCCAGAAATTACTAACACAACGTTGAAAACCCTGTTGCCATTTACATCATCCTATCCGTGTGAAGCGGGATTTTATGCAATGACAGCCAACAAAACAAGGCAAAGGAGTATATTGAATATAAATAACACTCTTCGGGTGTCTTTGTCTGCCAATACTCCCAGATGGCACAAGCTCAAGGCTCCCATTTATTTAGCGTTAAGGACAGTTTTTGATGTTATAATATGTTATATTGTTGGAAAAATGTGTTAATAAATTTCGATATGAGTACAAAGTGGATTCACGTTTATTATTATTATTATTTAAACCCCCCACCCCCACACCCGGTCCGCAGTAAAATTGTCAAGCGTTGGCCGGTCCGCAGTTAAAAAAAGGTTGGGGACCACTGGTATAGAGTATCCTTGCTATTAAGTCGTTGGATAATCTCATTATGGTATATTTGAACACCCCTCTTAAAGTAAAAATTGGTTGAAGATCAACATATTTTTTTCAATACATTAGCCAACTAGATCATAAAAAAGTCCAAAGACTAAATTTCATTTTTTAGATAGAGCCTTTGGAGACTTTTACTCGTTCTCATAATTTTCTCAAACCTTGGGATTAGTGGTTATCATTAGTATGATAAAAATTGATGTCAATGTCTTTTAGGATATTCAAGTATTTTGAGAGCGATCTCGAGTACGAAATAATGTCGAATGTAAATCTATGGCACAAGTATCATCAGTATTTGATATTTTATATCAGTAGTTTTAGAATAACATTACGGAAAGGAATTCTTGCTTTCTCAAGAACGAAAATAAAAGTTATAATTATTTAGAGTTCTTCTTTTCTTTTTTGTAATTATAATTATAAATATTTCCTATTTTCTATGTATGTAGACATCTTTTGTTAATGTAAATTATAATATACAAAAGGAATGTACATTTTTACATTGAATGTTGTATACGATACAGGAATTACATATCCATGTATGTAAGTATTTTATCATTAAAGTAGACATTTTCTTAGATATTATCAGAGATGGGAAATTAACAAATGGTACTATAACCTTGAATGATGTTCTGCCCCAAACTAAAGTGAGAGCAAAAATTGCAAACTTTCTTCGTACTAATAACAACGTAGCTAACATATCGAACATTATGGGCGCTATAGTTGTGAAAATATTTGTTTGATTAAGATTAAATTTTTTTATAAAATTTAATTCAACGTTTTTATTCAATTTTGAATTTTAAAAAACAGTCCACAAATAATGAAAATATGAATACATTCGTATTTTGCTCAAGATCAATACACAACAGAAAATCCGAGACATCCTCCTTGAATTTATAAAAAGTAAAGTTACTTTAATAAATGACATTTTATTTTTTTATATAAATACAAAAGAAAGAAAAACAGAAAAATAACTTTCTAATTTAGTATATACGTAAAATTAAAAGTTGTATTAAATTATGACGACATGCGAGACAATCAGATATGAGACTGTTGTAATGGTAATGAAATTCAAAGTGTTTTTGCTTGTTTTTTTTCATAACGGATTTAAGACCACATTTTTGGTTGTGACTTTGTTAGTATTTTAGCTTTCAATTTCCTTCTTTTTAAGACAAATACTACACATTAAGAAAATTAATCTTAATCAAAAAAATATTTTCACAACTACTGCACCCATAATTTTCGGTATGTTAGCTAGCTACGTTGTCATTGATATGACGAACGTTCGCCATGTTTGTCTTCACTCTAGCTCGTGGCGGAACATTATTAAATGATATACCATTGGTTACAAGTCTTAGAATGTATCTACCCAGGATGACTCCGAAGTGTCTGTATAAATGTTTTCATCCTTTCAAGCTGGAGTAAGGAATCCTTTTTGAACGTCTTTTAGACAAATCTAAATCTTCTTTCAAGATCTCATCACCTATCTAAAAATCTCCTTTTTTACAAAAAGCGCCTTGTTATACTTTATCTCTAGGCCTATGATATGTACTATGTATGAGACAATTACTTGAAAGAGCTAACGAGGAGCTTTATATAAGTGCATGGTTCATAAAATAAATAGAAAGTTTCATTACAATGGAATTTGATAATACAAAAATCATTTTGTTCAAAATAGAAATTTCAATAATGTATAAGGAAACACATACAGTGCTTTGGCACCTTTAATGCATCGAGGGTATCCAGAATCTTCAATATTATTGCCAAGTCACTAGTCAACATTTAGTGTTTTTCAAAATGCTACGATTTGTGAAGGATAGTCTTGAATTTTAACTATTTACAAACTCTGAAATGCCAGCTCCAAGATCCATACCAATGTCTTTTTTTATTACCTCTTAACTTATTGACCAAACACATTTTGATCAAAATATTATCATATATTTTTTCTGGCCTTTTGATACTTATATATACACAAGAACCTGTTCAAATCTCATACTCATATAATCCTGATAATTTTTTTTACAGTCAATTAAATTAAATACTTCTTGATACAAAAATCAAAAGTTATAATTAATTTGATCCCATTTTGTATGTACAAAAATGATTTTTTTAAACTTTTGACTTAATTCATAATTTTTCCACCCTTTCAACTTATTAGTAACGAAGTTTCATAGGATTTACTACATTGACTTTAAAACCATAGAGGTAAACGTAACAACTGTTAGTAAGGATTCATCTTAATATGTAGAAATTTTAGTAAACTATAATTTGATAAATCTTGTTTTTACATCCTTATGAGCTTCGGTACTATAAATAATTCAATTCTGACATAGTTTGATGACTTTTTGTTCTTCATTTCGTCGATTTGATGTAAAATAGTCATTATAGTTAATCAATATATTATAATTCTACAGAATATTGAAAATTTCCTATAGTGCGAATTATAAACATCTTTAATCCATGTTATTCAAACTGAGTTGAAGATTTATAGAAATGAAAGAATCAAAAATCTTCTTACAGAGTTCTATATGTATTAATAGATACAAATTATCCAATTTTAATTTGATATCTTGTGCCTCAACTTACCAAACTGTTGAAGGAATTGAGAGTTGACTTTGACATCTGTGACTTTACTAATTGGAGTATAGAAAACTTGCAATAAAAATAATTCAAATTTCCAAAATATCTACATTCAATTCTGTTTTCAACATTGAAGGAAATTGTCACTGAATTTTTTTTAAGAATCTACAAGTTAGTGAGCTACTTCAAATATAAATAGTTTACATACCTATAATATCAAATTTCTCTATTCTCGACCTCCCCAATAAATCTTCTCAAAATACTTGCAAATATTTATTTAATTTGAATTTTAATCGGAGTTTTCTCAAGTTACATGTAAAACAGTTTCTTTTATAGGTAGAAGAAGGACTTTTTCTACATACATACGTAGTTTAATTCTACATTCCCATTGTCACCTGACTTTGACAAGAGCATTGAAACAAATAAAGACATGGTTTTAGAAATAGATATAATTCGGAATTTGTATGGAATGTGCCTTCTGACTGCACTTGATACGAGTCTCTGTAGAAGACTTAATACTCCTCGACTCAAACTTGTCAAATTCGTGTATTTTAAGTAGTAATCTAAAGGACCATGATCAGACATAAATTCTCAGATGCATCATCATGAAATGATATGAACAAAAGTTAATACCTATGAACTTCTGGTTGGAAATTATTTGTGACTAATTCATAATAGTATCAAATAGTATCAATTTGTAAGTTATCCTCACAGACAGAGAAGAGAGTATACACATACATAACAAAAGTAAATACCATATCTACAACTCTAACTCAATTTCCTCTTTCAGGGTCTCCAATTCTATGTATGTATTGTTATTTTTATGTAAACAGTTCAAGAAAAAAGATTGAGAAAGGAGATGTAAGAGAGATAAACAAAAACACCAACTGATAAGAAGTAAGACTAAGATGATTATCATTCATATAAAATAACTTGGAGTAATAAATATAGATCCATGTCCTGCTTTCTACATCTTCTGTCCCTCCTATTGATTTTTTTAAATAAATGATCCACCTTGAGAAAAAGAAAGAAAGAAAGAAAACACTCATAAAACTGTACAAACACACACACACTGCCTTCTAGCATTATTCCCGCATAATTACTAGAGTGATAAAAGTAATAAAGAACCACTAAAGCCGTATTTATTTATTGAAATTCTCAGGGACTTTCTTTTCTTTGATACTCCCGTGAAATTGATTTAATGGCTTTGCATAATGATCTGTTTGCTAACATTTACACACAAAAGAGAGAATTTAAATTATGTAGGTGTTTTATTACACTTACACCCTTCCTACATAAGTGACATCTGACTTTCCAAAATTCCTTGATGTAAATAGTTCATCAACAGAAAATTACTCAGGGGTCTCATGTCTCGGAAAATTATCTTTCAGCGAGATTCTGGGAAGCTAATTTTTAAATTTTGGGATCCCAGGAAGTTATGGTATGATGTATGCAGTAATTAATTATATATTTCAAAAAGAAAAAGAAATGTTTTTAAACTGGTCTTACCCATGGGTACATTCGTGAAAAATTATTAAAAAATGTCACTTCATTGCATAGATATTTGTACCAATGGCTAATTTCAAAAGTTAATAGTTATCTTTCTCAAGTAAGTAAAGCATATATTTAATACATAAGACCCATCTAGAAATAACAACTCATTTTATTAAAATAAAAAAATACATACAGTTCAAATACAATAATTAAAATTGTATTTACGAATAAAATAATTCATGAAGAAAGAATTCAAAACATTTTGGTGCATCGTTGGGCATCATTTTTGGTCGATGCACAAAGCACATTATTTGCACCGCATAAATCGTTAAAAATATCATAAAATACTCACTATTTTATATTATACCCTAGAATTGATGTATTTTACTATATATAATTACTTTGTTATACTCTGTGTTAAAAAAAGTGCATATTGCATCCACCTAAATAAGCTAGACAATACCTTTAGCAATTTTTTTTAAAGAACAAATTTTAAAATGGTTAAATAGCCTTCGTTTATAAATTTAGTTTATTTTTGAATCAAAGTTTATGTTTAAGAGTTGTAGATATTAATAAAGGTCATTACCGTGACTCCAAGGGCAATTTTTTCTCCAGAATCTGGTGGAAGGCAGAAAACAAGGACAGTAAGAGTGCTCATCATCATGCATGGAAATACGATGTTGTACCTGAAAGAAGAAGGAATAAATAAGCCCATTGTTTATATTGGTTTTGCAAGGAGATGTGAATAATTATTACGCCGTAAATGACCGTTACCACTTAATAGAAAAAATTGATATTAATAGTTATATAAATCTCATCTCTGATTGTATTGGATGTCATGAAGAAATCCATTACCCATCTGTGAATAATAAAGGTCCGGATTCAAGTTTATTTTTGTTTTCTATTTTCTGATTTTTATTGAGTTAATTAATCTTTTTTTCAATTAACGAACTCAAAATTGATGACAACGTTTCATGTAAAATTTAACGTTATCTCAAATATTATTCAAGCATAATTTGTCCTTTTTTATTTATTTACTTACAATATATATTTGACATTGAGATGTCAAATTTTATATGAAGCTATCCAAAGTGAGAACCACTCATTTAATAAATTAAGTTATATTAAAACATGATTATTGACAAAAGAACAAAATAAAAAGAATAACAAAACATGTGCAATGACAGTACACGAGCCAAATATAATTTAGTAGTTCTTTGTTTACATATATGCAGAATAAGTCATGATTGACGTTACACATTATTTTTCTGACGTTTGTCTGTATGTACAAGCGTAAAATGTATACAAAACTTTTGTTTTATTATTTCATTTTGACTGAAATACAAATGCATCATGTTGCTTTTAATTTCTTTAAAATACATGTTGTCCGACTTTTCGTTCATACATATTTTGTAGGTACAATGATGCTAAGGTTTTAGTAATCATTTTGTTTAAATATATTTCTGTGATATTAATATTTTTGCCTCCAGAGCTGAGCATTAATAATAACAACACTTTATAAATTAAATGATTATGGAGAACGAAAGAGTGCTAATAAAAATGTTAGTAATTTATACGGAGAGTAAATACTATTCTTATGTTTAATGACCTTATATATGTACTTTGGTGAGTATTTTTTATCATTTTAGCAGGGCCTTAACCCTTTTTGTATTCCAATACTCAAACAGTTCTCAAAGATTTTTTTCCCATTTATTATGTGTGCACGTAACTGATAAAGAGTTGGAATTAAATAATTGAAAAGGAAAAAAAAATATATATATATATAATTTTCCCATTTTTGTTTCCATTTTTACTTTACAAAATATTATTAAAAAACAAAATGTCCACTCCACTTTTTCTCAAAAAATCAAAAATCTCTTTGCAGTCTTTTGATATATTATTATATGAACAATGTACATAGCCTAGAACAGAAGATCTCAATCTTTTTAACTTGTTAATCTTCATATTCAAAATTTTCATTGATCCCTTTAAATTTAGGGGGAAAAAATACTCATGTTAAAAAAAAGAAAAAAACGGTTGGTTGGTACTCTTGTTCCTTTTTTGAAATGATAATCATTCTTTATTATATTGTTGAGGATGAACTTTCTGAGGAAAATGTATCCATAGAAATTGCCTGGGAGTTCACACATCCGTGACGACCATTTTGTCACGACATGTTTGGAGATGGACAATTTATTTCCAAGAACTCTGTACATTATGATCTCTTAACCTCAACAACTCTATTTTTCAAAAAAACGAAGAGATTTTTGTAACATGAAATATTATTTACTTATAGAAGCGAAATGGTACAAACATTCGACTTCTTCTAGAATTTTCTATCAAACACAAACAAGAGATTTTGGGTTTTAAGAATTTGTTTATTTAGAAATGAAGGTTTGAAGGACATCAAAACTAACTAATTTGAAAATACTCCATTCCAAAAATATTTGCAGCAAAAATTCAAATACTTTTTATTTGTTAGCCTGTATAACTAGCTATTCAGGTACTACATATGAAAGAAGGAAATTTGATTTGCCATGTACCATTCAAATATTTAAATTGTTTTATTCCAAAAATTATGTATTTGAAGAGAATTGTAAAACTCACTTCGGAAAAAAAAAGATTGTGGAAAAATTATATTTAAACCAATAAAATAAGTAAATTCAAAATAAGCGAAAAATTAAGATCTTAGTTTGTCGTGTCTTGTAGAACTCTTTTATGTTTATTACTTAATGAGCACTTAGTATTTTTAATTATATCATTGGTTTCATTGATATATTAATGGGTTGGTGTTTTTAGCAAAATATAGCTAATATAAATTAATGATAAATATAATATTGAAAAGGGATGATTGAATTAGAATTAAAGAGAAATCTACACACGTATATTAGGAAAAGAAGATATCAGCCCCTTTATTATTATTATTATTTGTTCCAGTATTATATACCTCTTCAAGTTCAATACGGGAATAAGCTTACTACTTGAACTTGCCTATTCCCATATTGAATTTCATTGTTCCCATATTGAATTTACTTATTCCCATATTGAACTTGTTTATTCCTATACTGAACTTGAAAAGGTATAGTACAAGCACAATAATTTTTAGAAATGCCTTAGTAGCGCCATCTACATATTAGTCTCTTTAACTATAAAAAGCGCAGTATAAAGTTACTTTTTTGTACACTAACTATTTACTATATGCTAGGTACATGCAGATTTTGTCAATTGTCTTATAATGTTTTTTTAATATAAGACCATCCATTTTAATAACCAATTATTAAATTATTGTTTTATGCATCAAAACTCAAAATGCTACAAATCGATTTTTGTTGATAAATGTAAAAGTTAATAAGTAAAGAGTATTGATCCAAGATCATTTCTATTTAGTAAAAAATAAAGAAAAAAATCTAATGGTAATATCAGTTACTAATTATGTAATGAACTTGTTGATAATAGAGTGCAATTACTTTAGTCTTATGTGGGAAAACAGTGACATCAAAAACAAATGCGTATATAATTGTTTATACTTTTTCATAGAGCCTCTTTTTTAAACAAGTAAAAAATGTTTTTATATGGCTACTAGATATGGCATTTTGAGCAAATTCTATTTTCATTCACCAAAACACGAATTTAGGGGGAAAAAAAAGAACAGCTGTATATAAAAATCGCACCCCTAGGTATTATACATACATTTTAACACCTATAAACCTTTTTGCTCGCTCAAAGGCAACATAGGAAGCCAAAAATATACTATGTTTTTAAAAAAAAGTCATTTCTTCTTTAAAAGTCGAGATTAAGAGTAGAGGAAAAAGTTCAACTTGTACATAAATACATATAGCGACTAAGAAACATCTGAATAACTTACATGTAATAGAGTGTTTTTCGCCTCATACGAAGAGAGATCGTAATTTCTGGAAATGGTTCAATGCAACAGGGGTAATAGCGTTCTGATCTCACCAACTTTGGTTTCTCCAACAGAGTCCATTCACCATTTGGTAGATAGTTACTCAAATCCACTTCAAATGTACGATTTGTAACGTCCACCTGGAAAGAAAAGTAGTTGAGGATTAGTATAAAAAAGGAAGGAATGAACTTAAATGCTGTATGGGTGAATCATTAGAATTTAAATGCTGTATGGGTGGATCATTAGAATTCAAAATATGTATGTAGAGTGCTTTTTACCGAAACAAAGAGTTATGTTCGATAAATGAGTGGGTAAATTCTGTTATTCAGACTACAGTTGCAATTTTTTTCACTTTGAGTCCGAGTAGATATAATCTTGAAATCGCAATTTAATGAGACTTAAGTTAGAACTGTGCCTAGGATTTTTGTTTGTGAGGGGGGGGGGGATGGACTAGCTCAAAGTTTCCTTACTAAACCAATGAGCAACCCATATTTTATTGCAAATACATTATAAAAAATTTTGAGACGAATTCTTTTTCAACTTTTTAACGACTTTTTGTTTTCTTTTTTTTAAAACACGATTTGATAGCAAAGCTTTGTTTTTTGACAAAGTACTTTTATATGCGACAAAAATGATTTTAAACTCCCTGCCTCACATACACACACTATTCGGATGTCACAGGACTTAAGTGTAATACGTACGTAAGTCCCCAGATGACTCAGTCATATTCAATATTAAAATTTAATTATACAAAAGGATAAATCCCACTTATCCAAATACCAATAATAATTTAAAATAAAGGATGTTTATCAGACTAAAGAGTTCAAGTCAAGTCTGAAGTTTTAAACTTCGTGTCCGAGTAAAGTCCGGGTTGATTTTGTAGCTGTACTTTAACGAGACTTAATTGAGAGTCCCACTCTCTGGTTTAGGCTTTCCAAAATGATGGCAAAAATTCACCTTTGAACATAACACTCTATTCATTTTCAATTTAAGCTAACCTTCATACAAGACAGAAATGGTTGATTAAATTATATATTTGATAGTAATTGAAAAGGGCACATTAATTAAATAATTATTTTTGTAAAATATCAAATGCTCATTAGAGCCAAGTAACCTTGAGTACATTTAAACAAGTTAAATTATCTTATTGACTCATTTAAAGTAATTTCCCATGATCTAAATTTAGTTAAGATCCATCATCATAATTTTGTCGAACAAAGAAGATTTACAAAAGATACATGGTGATCATTTGATTTTTAAAGACATTTTTAGCTCTTAAACTATTTTTGAGAATGAGGAAATACATTTTGCAGGAATCAAGTCTTATTCTTGCAAAATGTAAGTGTTCTTTCAAATATTTTTGTACGACTCTTGTATATAGTATTACTCGATTCTTGGAAACAGAGATAATAAATTTTAAAAAAGTTTATTGTTTAAGGGATTTATTTTATGAAAAATAATGACCCAAGGCATTATTGTTTTTAGAGTAAAAATGAATTCATTTAAAGCTTTATTTTTCATGCTTTAGAAATTTTATTTGCTTTTAGAGGCTCTATTTTTGCAGATCCATTGATTTAATTGCATTTTTTAAAAACAAAAATTCCTTGACAAATGAATTTTCAGTATGAATCATAGTTTGATTAACAATTATTTATAAGAAGCCAATAGCACAGGAAATGAGTGAAATAGCTTAAATTAAAATAATTTAAGAACCTTTAGGTACGTTGGTTAAAATGAACTTTAGTTTGCATTAAAAAAAGTCCTTTTATATCCCGTTTAAGAACCCCTTTTTACTTCTTCATACAATAAAATTTGTGCATCTTTAAATGCCCAAAATCCGATTCAAATAAAAACTTCATCCATTCCGATCGTGGGATTAATAACTAAATTACCTGTATGCATTATATGTAAGCATATAATATAAATAAATATACAAAGAAAGGTCGGGTATGAGGCGTCAATAGAATAAAAGATTTAAACTCTTTGTGGGAATTATTTTTAGATTTGTTTTTGAATAGATATCCTTAGTTTTATATTCTTTGTGTAACGTACATGAAGATGGGTTAAAATAGGGGATATTTATAATATGGACATATATATATATAATATTATATGATATTACCTCTATGCCCAGATTTGGTATTATGCCAACAATGAAGTTTTGATATTCTAATGTTTTATGAATGTTTTTGTAGCATTTATTGTTTTTTATTGCAAAAGTTTTTTGTGATATTTTTTGTTTCGTTTATACTATTATTTGTTTGCTATTAACGATCATGAATAGTTTGTACATTGTTTTTACAAGTATTTTTTATATGTAGAATGTATAAATCTGCTTTGTATTGAAAGAGTACGCCACACAAATAGTTCATCTGCTCTTTCAATAATGAATGATTTATTTTTATGAGTTGTGCAAAAAGAAAAAAAAGAGAGAAACAACAGAATGGTTTGACAAATTAATTCCTTAATGTGGTTTTATAATCTGTATTCCATGTTCTATATAATGGTTTTATTTATTGAAGAACTGTCTGAGAACAAAGTTTCTATGGAAAATGAGACATTTGCTATTTTTTTAATCGAATAAAAACAATTGTTAGTAAATCTAAAGAATAAGTCTGAAAATGAATTACATTTGATTAAAGGATATTCTAATACGGACCATGGAGGAGATCACTATGAAAACGCTTTTATTTATCTGAATAAGTTTTCAAAAACTTATGTCTTACCACAAAAAAAGAAAAAAGAAAAAAAAGGATGAAAACAAATGGGTTTATGCATCATGATATATATATTCCCTTTACAGAGGAATTAATGAACACAAGATGAAAACCAACCCTAAAAAAGAATATATTTTTTAAATCAAATTTCCTTTTTCTCTCAGAATTTGCAGTTTCAGCATATTTGATAAAAAACTATTTTAGTGATAAGTAATAGATTACAAATGCTACGATGATGTTAATTGAAAATACGTCAGAGGTAGAATCATTTATTTCCCATACCTGGAGACAGAGAAGGGAACTTGGAATGGAGTCGCACTTAAGTTTTAATAAACTCATTTCATCGACTCAGTATCGAAGTCCAAGCATTCAAATATGAATAAGACTCGAGACTTCCGACTTATATTCTGTTAATTGGTATTGAAATTAGTATATGCAGCGCCATATTGTTATAAAAATATTTGGCTCACCGACGACGTAACAGTTAAAAAAGGTATAAAAATTGTCCTTTATTATTAAAAAAAATGTCAAATTCCTCCCCTCAAAAAAAGCAAACAAAAAAAAAAACAATCCTACAGAATGCCTCTGTTGGTGCTCTTGGACATATTGGTTTTATATTTTTTTTATCAAATTTACCAACTTTGGCAACAACACTTATATGTTGATTTATGATTAGTGCCTCATTTTCTTGAGAAGCATGTATGTACACATATCACAATTTCATTGTATCTCTCAACCTATCCTTCAAAAAGAAGAAGAAAAAACAAAAGGCCCAAAATCAATTGTTAGTATGTCAATTCTTCCCAACTGTTGAACTAGTATTTACTTAAAAGTAGAAACTTGTTCAGAGCATAACATCATTTAATTTAATTTGCGTTTCCCCAATGAACTTTCAGAACGCCACAAATAAGTGGAATAAGTTGAAGAAAAATAAACAGTTGACAAAATAGTAGAATGAACATTTTCCTGTTTGTCAAATTACACCGTTTGTGATATACATACATATAATATGTAAATTGGATGTACATATAAAAAATATATATATACACCCCGAATGTTTGAGAAAAAAGAATAAAAAAGGTAAGTTCGACACTTAACAAACGAGTCGTCGTTTTTTATGTCTTTATCAACGTTACTTTGAAATATATTTATATAGATATACTTATACTCAAAAATAAAATATGATTTTATTATCATATTATTACTACATATAAGTCATAAAAATATCCCTCCAAAACGCACACGCATATACGACTAATACATGGGTTTTTAATACTTAGACCTAAAGTATGAATGTAAAATATTCCTTTTATATGGTTGTTATTTGATATATGTGACTTTATACTTAATTTATTTAGTATATTTAATATTTAAACTATAACATAAAAAAAACATAAATATATATTTATAAATAGTCCTTAATATTAAGATCAAAGGGTTCTAAAAGTCACTTTGACAACTTAGCTATCTGCTCTTCATATTTGAAATGAAATAAAGTAATAAAACGACAAAGCAGAATGCGTGTTTTAGCTTGTAGAGATTTTGGTGTCTAGGAGACTCATTTTTCCTCACGAGATGTCGCTTTTAAAGTATATTTACGCTTGTTTTCCCTTATAACTAGTAACACGTTAAATCAATGGAGGTTGCGCAGTTAGTTTTAGAGTAGTTCAGCTTCACTAACGAACGAACAAAAAAGTCAACTCTTGGACAAGTGAATTTGTATGAAAATTAGTTACGTGGTCGTCATTTTGCCAATTAATTTCATAGCATTAGGGAGGTTGGGGTGTTTAATTGTATTATATCCTTATTGTGTAAAGTTTGACTTTTCACCTTAAAAATGGATTAAATTTTTTGTGATGATGTTGAGCAATGTTTTATAATCATTATAGTCTCTAATATGTCACGTTACGTGTTGATAAAAAAAAGTTTTTCAAGATTTCAAAACTATGAAAAATATTGTTTGTTTTGCTTAAAGGCTATTTTAATACCAAAGATTAGTAATATTTTTTTATGGCTTTGCTAAATCCCCATCGATAATTATTATTATTTATTTATTGAAGTAACAAATAAGATAAAAAAATGTGTATTTTTTCAGTTAAGGAAATTAACAATAAATCCAAAAATGTTACCTTACTTAACAAATCAACATAAAAAGTGTACAAATATTAAAAAAATCAAATAATATATGTACATAAATAAATTAGGGAGGAGTGAAATTTTGCTCAAGGCTACACTTTTCGGACATCCTTAGTTTTAGCCATTTAAGACTCCATTCCAAATATACTCATAGATCGTGGTTTCGTCTTCTGCATTTTTAATTGAAGTTATAAAATTTAACTTTATAATAAAAAAAAAACTCGACTATCACAGAATTGAATGATTTTTGGTGCAGGAGCTTTTACAAATAAGAAAAAATGAGAGGGCAAATTTTAGGCCGCCAAAATCAGCCGTTCATGAGATATGGGTGCTTAATTGAAGTTTTATTATTTTATTTAACAAAAATAGTTGATATAAAGTCGATCAAGTTGTAAATGGGTAAACGAGCCTGAAATGGCCTGAAATTGGGTAGAGATGCTTATTACAACCATCCAATGTATTTGATTTAATCGTCTTTCCTTCCCATTGCGTAGTTAGTTTTAGAGGAAACGGGAAAATCGGTCAACCTGAAATTTGCGTGCTCCTACATCTGGAGTATTAAAATTTGTAAGCTTTTATATCAACAATTGCAGTTTTTTTTGCAAAGAAGCGTTAAAATAGCAGTTTTTTATCATCATAAATAAAAAGAGACGTCTATCTCCGCTGATTAGATAAACATCCCCTCTCATCAATTATTTCATAATATTTTTAAATTACACAATTTTTTTTGGCAACTCATTTACTAATGAAAAATGATGAATAAATAATAAATAATGGGAAGTAATAACTTCTTTTTATTAGACTTAAAAATCCGGAACAAGTTCGGATATATCTACTTGTTTCTTAAATTTAAGGGGTCTATAAATGAGGGGGAAAAGGTCGGTTTTGAAAAGTTTGATGGACAGTTTATATGTACAGTTTAAAATATATAGAATGGATGATAGAAGTTTTTTTTTCGACCTAAATAAAAAGTAAGAGTATAATTAAACAATGATAAGCTAATCATTTTACATAGAAAAAAAGAGTGCTGAGACGTAAAAATGTAAGAAAATATACAAATAAATCCATGTTATACACGGTATCAAAAGATATTCACTTACTTAACCCTTGTTTGAGACTCTTTATCAGGGAAACTAATAATGTTGAAAGACATACTCTTAAACTATACAAAACCTGTACATCTCAATTCAACTCCATAGTTTTAAGGAAACAGCATCAAAAATTCATATATATAATATAAATTACATAATATAAAATTACTTTTTATAGATAAAAGAAGGTGTGAAAAAGAGACTTTGATGGTTTTGCTGACTAAAAGTTAAAATAAAAATAGTATATATATGATTCTAAATTCCAAACTTTTGTTCTTTTTGTACATCCTAATGTATAGTAGGTATATATGTATGTATAAATATATTCTAATGACCTTTTGGTCAAAAGCTCGTACAAATCATTATTTCTTTTTATATTATCAAAAGTACCTGAAGGAAAAAAGTATTTTCATATATGTAGTACATACATAGGTAAAATAAAAAATAATAAGGATGAATAATAAATATAAGGAACTATATAATAAATCCCAAAAGAAACTTTTGTTTTTCAGTAGCACTTAAAGAATATTGAACTGTTGTGTATTGTTTAACCGAAGAAAAGGAAGAAGAAAACAAAGAAACTTTTATATAATTCGCTCCAACTTGTTGAGTACGGGAAGAAAATGCATTAGAACCTTTTGTAACCATATACATTTATGCAAGTCCAAGGCCATTTTCTTTCTCGTGCCTAGTTAGTTCTATGTATGTATGGATATCCATGCTTGCTTCTAAACGTTGAATATAGATACATATATATATATATATATATATATATATATATATATATATATATCTAAGAATCTATATGTTTGTATCTATCACATTATACGCCTCATAAAATGAACATATTATTTATATTTATGAGATGTAAAAGACTCTGTAGGAATAGCAAAATAATACATATAAAAAATACGACTTGCTTCGATGTTTTAAAGAAAGGATATTAAACTATTAGTTTCGATATTTTAAAATAAAAGAGCTGATAGTATTCTTAAGCAACGCATATATATATATATATATATATATATATATATATATATATATATATATATACATAAGAAGTATATACTATTTTCACACGGAGGCACAAAAAAATCAATTTTCTTTTTTAAAAAAAGAAGGAAAATAATTTCAAATATAACCTGAGCTTGATTATTTCATTTAGAAAAAATCAAATATGCAAATATGTGTATAATGATGCATGAATAACATAATTATTCATAACTTTGTATAACTAGTTCTGAGAGTAAAGAAGACTGGGAACAGCACCAATATGCCCTTTTTCACATGCATCAAAAAAGCTATAGACATGAAATTCACACCATCATTGTATAATATAGTGATAATTATTATTATTTATTGAAAAAGTCAAACATTTTTAGCACTTTTTTTCTTTGAGGTATTGTATAAAAAACTCATTTGATGGGGGTGTAAAGTAATTTTTGGTTGCAACAATAATTTTTGTAATAATGGAGTCAATGTTTCATTCTCATTTGAATAGTTATTGATTCTTTTCCTACTACTAGATATAATTTATTAAAATTCAATGCACACTTAGAAGATATATTTGAAAAAGTTGAACGTCAAAGAGGTTAGTTGCAATAAGATTGTCAATTATCAGCGTGCTGTTTGTTCTACTTGAATATATCAACAGTGTCCTCAGTAAAGTTAGTGTGAGAGAGCCTTCAATCATTGAAATGAACTAAATTTCTTTAATCTATGTACATGTACTATCTGATTTGTCTATAGTAAAGATCCTACAAATATCCTAATGCTCAATAATAAGTTGAAAACGAATAATGAATTTAACACCTTGAAAAGTTGAGTTACTTATTTCTCAAAAAATATTCTTTAGTATAATTTTCTCAACTTTTTAATTAAATTATATATCCTTTAAACTGTTGCAACACGATGTTTTAAATTTTGGCACATCTAACTCAAAACTACTCCCAGTTATTTAATTACGAATTTTTAATTAATTTTTTGTATCAAATTTGATTTTTGAGCATTTTATTATATATAAGTGCCCTTTTTGAGTAAATACACTTAAAAATTAACTTATTCGCAGCAAAATTAACTATATTACGTTAATTATAAATATAAGTTATATTTTATTGAGAGAAAACAAAATAAATCTTTAACAAATTTCTATTTTTATTTTAAGAGTTTTATTTGGTGAGGGGAATAAATTTGTAATTTGATTATATTTAGATGATACTTCTCCAAACAAAGGCAGTTAGATTAGGATAATCTCATAAAAACATGATGATGTTATACCATTATCCACTTACTGAAAATCAAAAACATATCATAACTTAAAAAAAGAAAAAGATTCAAATACAGTAAGTGGAAGTTATTATTTGAAATTACTGGATTTTAATAAAGTCTCTTTTGTCAGGTCTTGATTTTTCCTACCCCTCTGATATATGTAAGCCCTACTATTTATAAGGCCAAGTCATTATTCAAACTTTCTTCGACTAAAATTCAAAGATACACGTTCTTTAAAAGGTTGATTCGTTTTCCGTCATGTAATTCGGTTGGTGAAGTACACCTTTGTCTGTTTAAGGTTTATTTTACTATGCCATATATATCTTCCTGATATTTATGCATATTTTATAAGACACTTTGTTGGAAGCCCCTTATCTTAAGGTATTTTATAAAGTGTATACTTTGATTAAACAATGAAATCCGTGGAATAAAGGATTATGTTTATGTAATAGGTACATACTAGGTATATGTAGTATAGAGACACTCCTTAAAAATCCTTAGTATAATAGTTTCAATGTTTTACAATAATTTTTTCTTTTACACAAAATAGGGCTTAATTTAATAAAGGCTTATGAAGTAATGATTATGAATCTATTTATTTCCATTGCTATTAAATAATATTCACTAACATACTTGCATAGTTATTTGATTTTGAGCCTTTTTTTTCTTTCTTTTTAGGGGCAAGGTTGAAAGGTGGAATTATGGATTGCTATGTGATAAGGACTTCAATTTTTTAATATGAATATTTGTTGTTTTTGTTTTTTTAATGAAAAATACTGGAATTTTCCGCTGTCTTCAGATGTATTGGCCATTGCCAAGCCGATTGTCAAGGTAGAAAGCCGCCCAAAGAAATATCTAGGACTGTTTTACTTTAAGCAAACAAGAAAACTTTTCTAATAATTATGTAATGAAAAAAGAAGATGAAGATATATGCGTACTTTGGATTTTATGAGGAGTGTTTTGAATAAAATTATATTGGATAAGAACTTCTTGGAATAGCTATTTTAGCATATACATGATAACACCAAAAAAAAGATTGGAATTAATTTTAGAAATCGTAAACAATACTCTCTTATCAGATGCACAAAGTTTAGTTCTCATCAAAATTTTCTTTTGCTTTTTGTGCCTTATTAGTGTTTCAAACATTGATTAGCTAAACTTTAATAATATGCTCTTATCAAGTTGTTACATGCATGTAATATTAAATGATCAAAGAATAATTATACACCTGAAACAAATAATGGGTCATATACTACAAATTGATTTTGAACTTTTTTCTCTCTCCTTTTGTAGAAAATATTGAGTCATCTTAAACTCATGATAGCCTAAAACTTAAACAAAATGAACAAATTCTCAAAACAAATCTTTTCAAGACACTTCATAACAAAAAATTACGCTGGGATCTAGAGTTTTTGTTGGTTTTTTACAGGGGACATGGTTGTTTATGATGACAAAGGGTGACGTGACGGGAAAGCGTATCTAGATACTATGCATACGTATTATATGTACTTTGGAATCTACGACCATAAAAATAAGGGTTTATTAATGGAAACGAGAAAGAAGGTATTTAGAAGCACACATCAGACTCATAAAGGAGGATAATATTATTAGATATTACTTTTGAGGCTTTTGAATCTCATTCACATAAAGTAACATCATTGGATATTCTTCACATGTAATTCATACAAGAAAAACTAATACTTTTTTGGGGAAAAAAAGTCATATGGTTACATTTATGTCAAGTATTTTTCATATATTGATATATGACATTTATATAAATTATTGGGAGAGTAAAAAATTAATGTGTGTAACCATTTTACAAATGGATGTACATATTATTGTAAAAATTCAAGACTTTTTTATTTGTAATATTTTGTTTTGAATGACTTTGAGATATTAATAATGAGTTCAAACTCAAGCCAGAAAAACGACAGAAGATGGTGGCTATAGTATTTCCAAAAGTTTGTCCAGTGTTGTCTACAATAAGTACCAAAAACATACTTAGATCAAAATTCTAAACAGTAGAGGTTGTAAAAAAAAGTTTAATTCATACTGGAGATGACGTCATATAAAATATGGTAGCACTGATAGACGTTATGTCATCTGATATGCCATCAATTTTTTAATAATGGAAGGAAAAAAGAAGTTGTTATTATTATTTTGCTGTTCTATTCCAATATAGCTTTCATTTAATCCATTTTAGCACATCAATACGAAAACGATGAAAGAAGTATTCATTAGATATGTATTTTGTGACAGATTATCATTGCAAAGGGCAGAATTTAGGCATTTTTAACTTATTTGTAATGTCACAACTGATATATTTAATAGATGACAGCTTTGAAAAACAGACATATATAGAAAACCCGACTGAAACGATTTTGGAGTGATAAACACTCGCTAAGTGAGTTTTTTTTTTCTTCACAGTTCTACTAATCAGTTTGTCAAAATAACAGATATAACTCGAATAAGAACACTCTTATTTTGAAACAATATAAAAGTTTCTACTTTTGGTACACAAATTTAAATCAATGCTATAACGCTGTTAACTAATATATACTTATGTGCTCTAGGAAGGTGCTCTCGTCAGAGATTCTTGTCAAATGCACAGAAATGATTTTCAAATAAATACATGTATTATAAGAAAAATTATTGTCGAACATTTCGAGATCATGTTACAATTTCTTGACAAACTAATATTCAGGATCTAAGGGAAGTATTTTATATAGAAATAACAATAATAAACAAATTTTACCACCCTAGTTGTTAAATGATACATTTGAAAAAATTAAGTATCTGAAAAATAAAAGTTTCAATAGATAATAGGTTTCCAACTTCTGGATTCGAAAATAGATGACATCAGATACAATTTGATATAATTTATTATTCACGTTAAAAAAAAAAGGGGGGATAGGGGACATACAAAAAATTCACTGTAGATCAGTAGTGGTGTGGCTTGACTTTCGGGGGGGGGGGGGTGAAGGGTTATGTGTAAATATTATTTGAATTACAAAATTTGTTGCTCATTATCACTTTTTATAAAAGATAATTTCTGACTTTTTTTAAATTTTTCTGAATTGTGCGCTATCTAAATTATGTTACCTCTTTCAAAATATTCAACACAGAGGGGGGGGGGGGGGGAGGGCACAGACTCCTACCAACAACTACTAGGGTAGCAAACATAAGAGTAAGTAAAAAAATAAAAGGAGATTCAGGTTTTGTAATTTAAAGGCGGTATCTTATTTAAACTTATGTTTAACGTCATAAAAGTAACTTGATTGATTAAAATTTTAAAATACTTCGATTTTGAATTGGTTTTACTCTCTAGACAGTTTGAGTGAGCATTTGTAATTTTTGTGTGAGTTTATAATTTGGTTTTATTAGTAGCTATAATATTATTATGATTAGTAATTAGAAATGATGAATGTATTTAATTCACATAAATGGACCATAATTTTTAGGCAATTATTCATGTACACCAATGTCATTATGTTTGTATGTACAGACTACATTTCAATTTTTTTTTTTTTTGATAGATTAATATATCATCAAACAAGTTGAGATATTGATGATGCTTTGATAAAAAATATTGATTGATGTAATAGCCAAATTGAAAAGAAATCTTTCATCGGCTAATGATCCTCGAATGACGGAATCTATTTATACAAGTGGACACAAATTCTTAGTAACTTCTAAAGGTGAATTCGGATCAATTTTAGAACAAACCAATTTACAATTTATTCCTAAGAACTCCGCAACTATTTTTTTCAAAATGAAGGGTTTTGGAGACGTGAAGCGTTTCTGGTTTATAGGAAGGAAAATGAGACGAAATATAATAGGCGTGCTCCTACAATTTATTTTTAAAAAGTATTGTATTATAGGGATGACAACTTTATCGCGGAATTTTCAGTCCTATAAACAAGAAACGCTTCAGGTCACAAAACCTCTTTTTAAAAACATTTTTTTAATAAGGAGAATTATTGAGATTTTAAGATCTTAAAAAGTAAAATTCTTAGAAATAGGATGTCCATTGAAAAAACCATGTGAGAACCTTAAGATCTAAGGATTCACCTTCACTCTCCTAATGTGGATATTTTAATCATTTTGGTTGTCCAATCATATATGAATATGTATATTGAAAACTAATCGAGAGAAGAAGATTTTGTGAGCTTATCAATCCTCAAAATGAAATGTTATATAATATTTGGTCATATTTTTCTCTATTCATACACTTAATGGATTTTGTTACTTACATTATGTAATTTAATATCGAGTACATTGACCTAGAAATATTTTTTTATTGATGAAGAATAAAATTATATCGACATTTATCTCCGATTGATTAATTATGTAGATTGTTAAATTTAGCAAGGACTGCTCTTAATTTGCTTATTTATTTTTTTAGAGAGAGAATAAAAATAAATTGTATATCCTTAAAAAGAGTTTTAGCATGGGAGGCATTAAGCAAATGTATCATTTAAATGCAATTCCCTAAACTTAAATAAAATTTAATAAAAATTAATAAATAAAATGAACCACAATTATAACTAATAATAAATATTAAAAATATATTCCATTTCCTTCTGTTTTTTTTAAAAACATCTTCATTAACTTACAATTTAAAAAAAAAACGTTCATATTATGTAAAAAAAATTAAGTATTCCAAGCACATCATGAATAATTTATGTAACAAAGCTAAACAATTTTTAAAAATACTTCACATCATTTAACTTAAAGAATATCTAAAAAAGATTAGTAGCTTTAAATTTCATTGAGCCAGGCTTGTCATCACTTTTAGTTGGACCCCTTGTATATATGTGTATGTGTAGGGGCAGCATAGAAATATACTGGGAATACTTTTTGTGTAAATTTACTCCTTAGAATTGACATTTTTCATAACAAACTTTCCTTTAAGTATTATTAACTAAATTTGTAGATTAATTAATTGGTAGCTCCGCTATGTAGAGTTACATTTGAACACTAATAATGAAGTATTTTACTATTTTCCTTTAGACACTCCTTTGACTTACTCAATAACACAAAAAAATCCACTGCAGATTTACTTGTTTAAATTGAGTGACCGACTTCAATTTTTTATCAAGTATTTAATGTGATGATAAACATTTGAATGAATAAAATTTACAAAAAAGAAAATAGATAATCAAAAATTCAGACTTTTTACATAAAACATATCACTGGGCTAAAAAATAATTTTCGAATTAAGGTTATTTTTGTATCCTTAAAAATTTTCAGGGTTATTTATTATGAAGTGAAAATAGCTGCTAGAAATGAAAAAAAAAATGAAATGTTCTCCTTTTTCTTTTTTTAAATTCCAGGATTTTTTTAATCTGCTGCTACATATATAAATATTTACTGACTTTGTAAGATTGTAATTGATTAAATGGAAAGAACTAGAGCAATACAAGTATGTTACATGTTGTACTCACAATACTGTTTACCCATACTGATATTAATTTATTTGGTCTATGAATAATTATGTATATTGATAATATATAGGTATATAGTTATGGGTTAGCAAAACAATTATGCTTTTCCGTCTTTTGGACGTCCATCTTCACATTCTTCTCCTACTCTTCTCGTTTTTTATTTCCGATTTAAAAGTTACGTTTTGCCCACTCTATTATTTAAAATTTGGTTGTCTTAAAGTTGTTTTATTAGAATATAACTTTGTATATGTGTCTTAATCGATCCTTCATTATTTTAATATTTATGCAGACGTCAAGTATTGGATAATTTGCCCTTGATAAAAAGGTTATTTATATCTTATATACTTTGTATCTTATTTTTAGAAGAAAAGTGTCAAGTATTGTGATTTGAACACTATTTAATTAGTTATTAAAATTCATTACCGAGAATCCATCATGAATCCATGATCCCAGCTTCAACATACAAATCTGATCATCAAAAGGGAAAAAAGCTACATCAACCGGACAAGTTGAGCGAAATTTGGTTGGAGGAGGCCAAAAGACTAGTCCATTGTTTTCCACAAGAGCCAAACTTCTCATATATTCTGTAGAAAAGTCGTCAGCACTATAAGAAAAAAATAGAATGAAAAAAATAAATGACAGGACAATGAAATGAAATCAAAGCATTAGTACATATATACGTAGATAAAATGAAATTTACGCGTTTAAAAGATGAGAAAAATCAAATTGATTTTTTTAAAGGAAAAATAAATGCATTCATTTTGCCATTTAGAAACTGCATCTTCTTAACGCAGGCTAATAACAATCTAATAAAAGTAAAATGCATTCAAGAAAAAAAAAAAAGGAAAATCGAAATGATAGGAAGTCTCTCATTATATTTATATATTTTTAAAGAATCAAAATGATGAAATTATATTATCTAAATATTTATATGTACTTATATAAATTGATAATAACAATAGATCCATTCTTTGTCTATCTCCTCAAAGTCAATTTTCCAATCAAAAGAGTATCATTATTTTTTTTTTTAAATAGCAAATAAGAAAATTACAAAAAAAAAACAAAAAAACCCAATAATTATGCTAAACAAAATTTGTAAATATAACAACTTATTATACAGTAAAACCAAAAAAAAAAGAAAAAAAGAACAACCATCAACCTTAATCTATGCTAATCACATAAAAGAGTAAAAGTGCTCACTATTGCCAAACAATAGATAAAAATATTCTTAAAGTATTGAGGAAACTTGGCTTCTCCATAATTTTTTAGAATACAAACTTTAAAAATAATGCCCAACATCATAAAAGATTGTGCTACCAACTCCAAGTTCAAGACATGTGACAATTGTCTCCTAAACTTTAAACGGAAAATTGGTATTCTATAAAGACACAGCTAGTAAACTTTGATACCCTTTTTCTCACTCACTTACTCACTCAAAAAAGCCACTTTTATGTGTTTTAGGGATTTCACGATAAATAACTTTCACGATAGTCCGGGAGCCTTGGAAGCATTTATATTTATATTGAGAAAGCTCAGATATATATATATTTATACTTTTCTCCTACGGCCGTGCAGAATTACCCAAGATCCATCAAATCATAAAACAATTATCTTTAGAATAAAATTACTTCTCTAAATTATATGTTAAGTCAATGAAAATGTAGTTAAATTTCAAGAGACGAAAAAAAATGTTTGCAACATCAGGCGTAAATTTATGTTGATATGCTCCGTTGTTTAAATGTATATTTTGCAAATGATCATACATGCAATTAATTGTTTCTTGTGTTGGTCAAAATCACAGGAGAAATTTCAATTATGACGCCTCATTTTTTGCTAATTGTCAAAATTTGAATATTTTGATTAGTGTGCAAGATAATTTTTATAAAGATTTTGATTAATTGATTGTAAAATTATAACACTTGTTTACTTATGAAAGTAAAAATGAAAGGAAACATTCATTTAAAAATAACGTACATTATCAAATGAAAAATATTTAAATACTAAAATTTTAAAGAGTATCTCTCTTCGAACTCTTCAATGTTGATTGTTTCCAGTATTTACATTTACAGAAACAAAGATTTAATCCCAGTAGGGTTAAACTTGATAAAAATGGACCTAAAACCTAGCTAGTGGTCATGTAAGTACTGTAAATATTTGATTTTAAAGTGAAGTGTTTCAAATTATGTAGATGCTTTTTTGAATTCAAGTATTTGCCCACTTTTCTATGTATATAAAACATAACATAAATATTTAGCAAATATGAACCAATATAAAATTTGTTAAAAAAAGCCTATTAACTGACAAAATATATTTTTTTAAGACATTTTCATATAAAATTTGAACAATATATGTATTTTCTTCTGACATTTTTACATACAGTTTCCAAAATATTTTCATTTTCTTTCATTAAATAACGAAAATAATGGGCCTAATTTCTTTATAAGTATGTTTATAAACTATGTCCTTCAATATTACACCGTTACCATTATTATGGCTTTGTTTAATTCATTATAAGTATAAATTATGTGTTGTGAGTAAGAAAAAATGATATGAGCAAATTATTTTGACAGGGTCGAAATATATTAGGACCCCAACATGTTTAATATTGAGGGAGCCGGGACTCTCGTGGTTTCTATTCCATTGGATATGATATGGAAGTAACGATGACGAAATGATATCTTCAAAAAAGTTAACTATTAATTGATTTAACTTTCTTTTTTTTTAGATGAAAGATTGAAAATTATTTAGTTTCATTTTGTCTTACAAATCTCAATGTCAATTTTCATTAAATTTTAATATCTCAAAAATTTTAGTATCACACTAATATATTCTCAATACATTGAAACTATTCTTTATTACATAAAAGAATATTTACAACTTCGTGTTTTGAACACTATGGGCCATGACACAGAATTATCTTTCTGGGGTTGGTAGCTCAGGGTGTAAAAAAAAATTCTTTTTTTTTTTGATAATAAATTTTTTGAAAAGGTTTGACTTTCATTTTTATTATTTCATCAAAAAAGTAAGAAAATTTGACAACTACATTTTAATAAATTATCTTTACATTCGACAAAAAAAAAACTGTCGAACCCCCTTTGTAATACCTTGTTGTCACAGAACTGAGGAGCACTATACTATGGGACAAAATAAGAAAATAGTTAGTTGAAAAACAAGTGGAATGAAACCTTTAAGTACTATCATTGTGACTGTCCCTGAATGCTTTTCAATTGAACATTGCAGCATTCAAAATAGTAATTTCGTCACTTTGCAATCTTCATTAAAAAAAGGGTCAGCAATGATACATATAGTACTAAACTATTGACGTAATTACCCACAACTCTTGAAATATTTAATAGCCTCTTCCTTTCCCTTAATAGAGTAACTAAATAAATTATATGATTAGATCGAGTCTATTGCCTTAATTACGTAGATACATCTAATCCTATACATGTTTATTTATGTAGACATAATCTCTCTTTTGCTTCTGTCTTTCTCTTTCTCTCTCTAATAAGATCTGAATCACATCTTGTACAAAGGATATGTATGTATTATGATTTCGTAGTATCAGAAAACACGCAGGCTGAAGTTAAAATAAAGAAGAATAAATCAAAAAATAAATAAATTTATTATCTAAGCCAGTAAATCAAGAAATAGAGATAAAGAACATTATTTTCATATTATACATACATATATATGTACATATATACATGTATAAACACTCTTTAATTATATTCCTTACTCCATTGTTTCCAAATCTGGAAAATACACAAAAAATCCTTTGGTTGAGTACATTTTGAGTACTCACTCTATATCACACTTCCACGCTGTTTGACTATTCTTTATTTAATATTAAGGATTTAAGGACTGCTTGGCAAGGGACAAAATTAGACCCAACTGTTAAAAAACATACATATATAGAAAATGTTTAGCTGTTGATCTGTCAACTATCAGGCTGATACATGTTCGTCAATTCGAAATCTTGACTTTCAAAAGGGGGGGGGGGGAGTTACAAAACAACATATGGCTCTGACGTTAACATGAACATAGAGCCAGTCCCAGTAAGGGTTAATCACCTCGAAATCATGTCAGTTCGGAAGTTGTATTGTTTGCTGAATGGAGAATGAGATGATGTCATTGGATCAGGGGACACATACATCCACTTCACTCACATTAATATGTAAATATATTTTTCTTTGAAATGGGTTTGAAAGAAAGTATAAAGAAGATAAAACTGGACGATAAATAGGTTCCTTTTGGAGAAGATCCAAGCTTTATATAAGAGACTATCTAAATAGCAGAGAGAGATTGGTTTTAATGCTTATCATTTGGTGGAAAGATATTGTACTAAAGGCTAAGGACTATCTTTAGAATACACAAGTCTACTTATACCTATATATATTTTTTTTCCATTTGAATCCCAGGACCAAATAGTTTCCCAAAATTGAAAAAATACAATTAGGTTCTCTCTTTGTTTTTATTTTTTCCTTCATAATATCATTGTTTATTTTCTTTCTTTTGCTTTCTTCTTTCAGTAAAGGATTACAGTGAAAAGACCTTTTCCTCTTGGTCATTATAATCCTAAATACTCTAGGGATGGAAATGTATTAATTCAAAATTAACTAAATCCAAGGTATTTCAGAATTTCATTTGTATCTATTTGTTGTTTTTTTAACCATATCTCTAATGTATCTAGATATGATTGTAACCTATTTCTGAAATATGAGGAATTGAAAAGGAAGAAAAGATATTGGGAAAATGAAAATTGAAGATCAAGAATTAAAAGCTAAATTAGAAATGAAATTTATTCTAAATTCTATAGTTATTACATTACACCATGTTGTCCATACACATATAAAAGACAAGAGAGATTTAAAAACTTTTAATTTAAAAAATAAAGAAAGTTAAACAAATTATTTTATTGATGTAAGTATTTACATTAAATTAGATCTATGTATAAAGATATGGTTGATTTATGTAAATGCTGTAGAAGCTGGGACTCAGAAAATCCCATTTGACCTGTTTTTGAAAGGATAAAAAGGCAGAAAGTAGGTGAATCTTAAATGTTCTAACTATAATTTAGAATTATGAAGACATTTCATTTTACCTATGGAGACACGATTTTAAGCAAAGGGAGAGGGAAGGACTTAAGATCTCTTCAAAAAAAAAAAAAAAAAAACGGAAAAAAACGGAAAAAATCTGCATAAATATACATATATATTATATATGTAAGGAAGTCTTGCTCCAGAAACGCACTGACACAAGACGGGGAGTATATATAGAATATATTTCCACCCGTGAACTGATTAATTATTTGTAACTACATTGCTACCTTAGCAGCCTGGAGTTGTTCCCAACATTTCGTATTAAATGAAGCAGGGGCTAATAAATAGTTGACACATCTTTTTAGTAAAATTATAGTAGACCTCACCGTGTGTCAGAATGCTTTTTATTTTCAAATGAATAATTGAGTGTTTGAGCTCTGGGATTATTTTCGCTGTGGATTGAAACGTTAACTAACTAGGTATTTTAATCCATAGTGTGAAAAAATCCCTTGACTCAAATACTCCATTATTCATTTGAAATGAAAAGTATTCCGATACACTTTTAATTAATTAAGTATTGAAGTAGCTTTTGCAACACGAATACCAACATAACAGCCGTATAACCCATGGTGTCCTATCTCAACTTTAATGAGGAGGCATAAATAATCAAATATTACGACTTGCATTCTGCTCAAAGGACTTTGGACACCCACCTCTCCAATTACATAATACAACTGAATCAAATTTTCATAATTTATTAATAATAAAAAGGGAATAAAATATATTGAGTATCCCCAAATAAGTTTATAGGCACAATACACAAATGTGTGTCCATTCATATTTAGAGAGCAAATCCTGGGTTGGATAAGTCTTCAACATTCAACACAAAACAGATTTCCTCAGAAACACTTAGGGAAATTACAAACAGCACTTTCCAGTTCCTCGTATGTATATGTACATACATTCACATAGATGAATATCCCAAAGCATTATAAAAAACAATAAGACAAATTAGATGATACATAAATATACTCAGATATGGCTGAGTGTTTGTATGTACTCCCTCTTGATCATCGTCTATGGAATAGCCAATTATAGTAATTACATTTTTGGACGTGAGTCACCATATCCGGAGGAACTCTTTGATTTTTATCTTTTAAAAAATAAATAAAAAATAAAACAACACATAAATCAATCAATACTTTTTTGCTCCAAAAAAAAAAAAGAAGAAGCTTCTCTTTCAATGATACCACATTAATCATTTGAGCAAAAGTAGTTGCTCTGATATAATATGTGTCTATTTACTTTCCATCCAATGGGTAAGGAGATGAGGATATTATTAATGAATTACAAAAGTCAAGAATATCCGAAATTTCCTCTTAGGGGCGTGTCTGAACAATATAAAGAGATAATATTTTTGATGAAGCCAGAAATATATACTTTACAGTTTATTTATGCTCCCATGGCATATCGAGACAATGTATGGTTTGTGTACAAGTTAGGACTAGATGTAACTTGTATATAATATAAGCAGGTCGTAGAAGTTACAATTTGTATGTTGATACATGTCTTATTGAATTATAACATGGGTCATTTTAATAATGAAACAAACATTGATGCTATTATTTCACTTTGATCCAATTAATATTGCTCATTTATTATATTGAGTCACAGAAAATGTTTTATCAATTAGTAATTTTTATCAAAGAAATTACGAACGCCACTCTTGATATATTGAATACAAATACAAATCTCTCTTCATAGTAATTAAATTATAACCCATCTATTTGTACTTTGAACTCACATGACTACTAACCTTTATTCCAGGGGTGTCAAACATATGGCTCGCAAGGAGGTTCAATTAGGCCCATGGATTACATTTTTTAATTGAAACTAATTCATGAATTATCCGTTAGGGGCGCATGTTAGTCTTTCTTAATAAGCCTCATGTAATCTCATGTAAAGTTCATCATTATAATTTTCGATACCAGCTATTTAAAGTTTGGTCAATTTTGTGAAATGTTTTGTAAAAGTGATGTTCAATAAATTTTTAGTTAAATTAAACACTGTCTTTGTTCTTCTTTAAATCAAAACAAAGGGAAGACATGATATTTTTCGTTATTTATAACTAAGTATGACATAATTTTAATGGTCCGGCCCACAACAACGTCTACCTATGGGTGGTATGTGGCCTGCGATATCAAATGAGTTTGACACCTCTGCTTTATTCAAATGAAATTTTTTGTGATTTTTCTTACAAATTTCACATGAAATCAAAGATAATTATTAATAATTGACGAAACAAGGAAACAAATATTTCGATTTGGTGGGGCAATCCTCAACCTGCTATTATAGAAATCTCATAACTTTGAAATAAGACATCGAATGAAATTAGACCTCAAATCATATTTCATATATGAAGTGAATAATTTATTTGAGTTAAATATATAATATATATGTCAGAATAATACGTATTCCTTGAGTGTTTTATAAATAAAGTTTTATATAACCTTGAAGCTATGATATGATGATGTAAAAACTATAAATCACCCACTCGGAAATATATCTTATTAAAACATGCACTCACGAATTCGTTTTGAATGGTGATGATGTAATTAAATCGGAAAACGGAAATGGGACTTACAGTGCGTTTGAGTAAAACATGGACATTTTAAGTACCCGAGCAATCAAGTGCTATAAGAACTAACCGGAGCACAACATAAATTTTTTTTTTTTAATATATGAATGAATATATAAAAATAACTTTTTTTTAGAAAGGAGATTTTACTAGAAACTTTAGTTTAGGATTTAGAACTAAATTTTGATGTAGGTTTTATACATTTTAATGAAGAATTTGTTTAAGCTGATAATAATGAGGTAATTAAAACCATATTAAAAACAGACTAAAAGGGCTCTTATTTTGATTCAAATTGACCTATAGAAATCAATTAAATTTTGGAAGTCATTGAAAAGTCATTGGACATCACTAAGCAACCAAATCCCCTGTATAATCATAATATGGGAAAACCTACTTCGTTCAGTTTAATTTGTGGATAATTCAATAATGCATAACACTTTATTAAAACATTTAATGGAATAATATTTCCTTTCAAAAAGCAGTTCCAAAGTATTTAGATACGCACTAGATAGAAGATATATAGTATGCCTTCTGGATCCAATGTAAGTCATTTTACTGTTTTTGAATGAATTAATACTCGTTATATTAGCATTCACTTCGGATGTTCGATAGAATGCTTCATAATATCATCTAATGAGAATTTTCTTTTTATTTGATAGTCACGTTCAAAAATTGATGACGTATGGAGTCGTGCAAAACTGGTTATTAACATTAAAACATGAAGTAACCAATGAATTTAAATATATGTATATAAAGCACGTCAGATATTGAAAATAAAAATATTGAGATGGCATGCAAAATAAAAGGCACTTGAGTGTGTATGTACGTACGTATGTAAATATTTATATTATATGAATATATATATGTATATGTATTATATACATGCAAAATTAGCCTTAGCTTTGCACATTCTATGTAAGCGTTTAGACTATCCAATCTTTTAATCCATCACAGCTTTATTAAAAAGTATATAAATTGTACTCACTTGTTATAAAGAACAATGTCTGGAAGCCAGATACGATCACAAGGAATCCTTATTTTCGTTATATTATAGTAGTCCTTTGGATTCCATATGAGCATTTCATCATACCATTCCTGATCCAGCCACACATTAGTTGTCATTACTTGATTTTTTTCGTCCTAGTAAGTAAGAAATAACAACTTAGAATCAAAAAATGTATCATTTAATTTGAAAATATATGGTTGTGAACCTTACACATTAGAATTCCTTACTAGTATGTTAATTGAATAAAAGAATGTTATGTTGTTAAATAAATTTTGAAGACGATGTTTTATAATTAGATTTGTAAAATTAATTCAAGCTCCTTTAGAAAGAAAAATTTAAGCTCAATCAACAACATAAAAAAAATCATTACTAAGGGTCAATGTTAAGAAAAAACAAACAAAAATACAATGTAAATGTTAAGTTTGATACTCTTATGAATAATGTTTATAGAGTGAAAAATACTACAAGGGTATTTCTGTTACAACAAAAATCTTCTAATTATATTATCAACTCTTGTTTTTTTGTTATTAGTGTCTAGAACAGGGATGTCCAATCTTTTTTCATAATGGGCAGAAATTATAGTCTCAAGTATTTTCACCAGTACTCTCAATAATTCAGCCCAGCTTGATGTTCCATCCATCAGCCTCTTGAACCACGTAAACAATAATCTTTTCCAAAAAAGTTCTATCGAAAGTAGCCCACGGCCACCATATTGCTTTGGACAAGTTGTTCGCTTCCAAGTTATGGTTTTCCTATCTTCCATCCGAAGAAACTTCCAAAAGAGTTCATTTACTCTTTTTGTACATTTTTCTTCGTAAGGCGTTAATCGTAAAAGGTGAGTTACTCTTGGTAAGATTAAAGTGTTCCAGATATGTATCCTCCCCGGGAATTTCTTCCGACGAGGTAAGTGTATCCAGTCGTAGAATCCTGTATTCTTTCTGAACATAATTTAGTGGTCGGAAAATTTGATTCAAACTTTTATTCCATTAAATTTGTTTAATTGAAAAATAAAATCTGTTTTTTTTTACGATATAAAAAAAAATATGGTTTTTTTTACCCTTTCTCTCTACGCTAAATTCGTTTAATGATACTAAATACTTTCAAAGAGTTTTGAAAAGGATTGAATTGGTTAAATAGTTTGTAAATTGTGTAAAAAGATTTTAATTAACTTCATTATGGAATGCTAACTGCTTAAATCAATCTTATAATCAAGCAGCTAGCAAATAATGTTTTTTTAATACTATTGTTACTATTTTGAAAATATTCGTGGATATAAGTCCATTTTTTGAAAGTCAAATAAATACTTATGTCGTATACTGTATATACACTATACATACTTTATCCTCAATGTTCAGAAAGGCATATCCAAAGTAGGAAAAAAATAAAATGCATCATTGAAAGTTTTTGGGAACAAGAAAAAGCTTTTAAAGAAATTAACTTTATAGTTATTCTGGTTTTTTGGGGTTTTTTTTGGTTTTCTTTTACATAGTTTGTCTGCAGAAGATGTGAAAAGAGGACAGTGAAGACCTGATACTCTGCATAAAATGTTGTTTGTATTTTTGAGCATTTTTTATGAGATTTATCTTATCGTTCTTTTTTCTATATTTATCCCTAAATGGAGAAATAAAGAAATTCAGAAAAGTACAACCAATATATGTATATGGAGAATTCATCATTAGAAACTCCTTTATTTCTAATAATCATTCTTTGAATAGAATGTTTTCAAATAGCATCATCATTGTGGAAGTCGGCCATCTTGGAGAAGATATAAACAATCAAATTAATATAGAATGCAAGGCTTATTTTTTATTTAAGATTGAGGGAAGTAGTGAATTGCAATTATTCTAATTATTCTACTTTTTTAGTTCCTAATCGATCCAGAATAAAACCAGCAGTAAAAATCTCGACAATTCATAGGAACTTTCAGTACCTATGTATGAATTATTATTTATTCAAATAAAATCGGTTACTGTTTCGCATTAGCATTTTTTATTTTTAAAGCCATTCGATGAAGCTTTCTCAAGATCTTTTTGAAAGTTGGTCCATTATATTTAATAAATATATCGATTACTCATATATCCCTGACATGGCGTAACTTCAATTTATTATGCAATTGCTGACCTCAGTGAAAACGCTCTATGTATACAGATAATTAATTGTGTTGTTGTTTGAACTAACTCGTTGAGATTCTTCGTACATTGAACCCTAGGTAAATATTTATCTTCCCACTCATGTTTAAATGTGGCGAAAACAACGCTCCTATAATAAAATAGGGATATCTTATATATATATATATATATATATATATACCCAAACCTTATATATACAGGATGTTTGGTTATAAAAAGGAAATAATTTTCAAACCCATCAATACATAAATTAATCGACCAACCGAGAAAAATTATATCGGTCGAGTCCACATAAGACGTCCTCTGGATATACTTAAACTATTATCCATTTGTTTTCTGAAGGGAAAAGATGGAATACGATCATAACTATCAATAAATGATACTTTAAATTGGATTTAGCCATATTTTGGAACTATAAATGCAGGAAGGAGTTGGGATTTTTCCTTTAAATTTTCGGAAGAAAACTTGAATGTTAATTGAACTAAAAAGAAGAAAAAAATACATCTAGGCTGTGTTTGCCTATTTCGACTAAACTGGATTTTCATGCTTTCATATAATACTATGAAAATAGTTTCCTTCATGAAATCAATTAGTACAATTCATACATGAATGTAGTTCTAAAGCAAAACTACACAATAAAAGTTATAATAAATCAATGAAAATGAAAATTGAAGATGATGATTATTTAAGTATATTTTTTTTGTTTAAATAAACTTATATTTTGTACTTTTTTTTTTTTTTTTTTTGATAACACTGGTCAACAGTCAAAAATCCTAAGGGGTATAAGCATAATAAAAGTTATTCAGTTTTGCACGCAGATTTCAAATCTGTAATTTTTTCCCCCAAGATTATGACGGATTTTGAGAAATTGAACCCTACTTTTTAAGCTTTTTTGGTCCATTTTCCAGCTTCAATTTAAGCCTAGAATGATACTCATTTTGTACATAAAAAATGTTGATTCACTAGTGTATTTAATACAAAGTTCATTTCCTGTTTTTGTTTTGACCTACGAGGGGTCCTAGGGGCGTAGGGGGAGGGTGTATGCCCAAAAGTTGGCCAAAACGTTTGTATTTAAATAACTCCTTAAATATTACATGAAATGGATTAATAAGGAATGCATTCAAGAGCTGAGAACCACAGCTTTTAAACGAGATGTCAAGCGCCTAATAAGAATCCTTCATTAAGAAGAAATTGTCCATCTAAGTGTGTAAATTTTCATCCAATTTCGAGCAAAAATTCGCTAGAAATCAATGACACACGATAGAGCTACTTAAGTAGTAGCGAGTAGAAGGAATTCAACCGGTTTCCTTGAAACAAATTCAAATAGATATTTGAAATCAGCGTGCAAAACTGAATAAATTTTATTATACTTATACCCCTTAGGATTTTTGAAAATTCAAACTTGTTGACCAGTGTAATTTGTTTATGTAAGTTTTTATCTTTGATATTCTCATTTGATTAGTTATTTTTGTTCATTTTTTCTCCTTATTTCTTTCAAAAGCATCATTAGATACAGCTTAATAAGTCATTATTAGTGTTGAAGAATACAACTTGGTATAGTGATGTGATAAGTTACTTATTGCCTATTGCTCAATTGAAAAATAATATAGTTAAACTATATATTACTTAGAAGAAGCAAAGGTAATAATACCTACTTCATTGTCTTCTATTAATAATAAAGTGAATAATTTCATATTTCATTAACACACACAATTTGATCATTCTTACTTCTTGTAACTTGCATTTTGACAAACAAATGCTATACAGCCAATATCCACCACTTGAATCATATTCCCTGATTCTTTGATCTTAACTAATTCCATCAAGATCTATTTTCACGTTTCTTGTATTTAAAATAATAATTTCTATGCTAAAATATTTGAATTGAACAGGAATTGAAAATATTTTTGAAAATGAATAGTAATGTGGGTACGTTACTTATTACTATTTTGGTAAAGTAATATCTTTATATTACTCGTCACAGGGTAAAGTAATATTGGAGTAATATTTACTAAAGTAACTTTTACTAGCCAACAATAATCATAGCATACTATGACACATCACACTAGCAATTGCACACCACTGACAATAGCTCACGATCATATCTTTGAATAAATCAAAATTTTAAATTGATGGGATCATATTCTTTTTTTTTTTTTTTTGGATATTTTGTCTTTTTTTAATTATTTTCTTATATTCATAATGGAATTTCCTTTGCTACTTGATATTAGACCCAAAAGCACGAAAAAAATGAAAATGTATTATAAGTCAATATATCCAATCTAAAGGCTATAACGACAAATCAAGATAATTAATCATCTATAATTTCTAAAGAATCAAAATTACAAACATGCTTGAGATACATAGTTGTTAAAATATAAAAAGATCATCATAATACCTTTTACTAGCTCATAATTTATGAGTTAATAAAACATATTAAGTCATAAATGAGTCATAAATAAAACAAGCAACGGGATTGAGATTATTTTTCAACTCTAAAGATTTTTATCAGATTATATATATAAAGGGGCTCGTAAAGAGGGAATAATGCAGGGTCCCCACTTATTGTGAACGCACATAAAACATTGTAAATTAGGACATATAAAACATAATGGGATTTCAGATGTAATACTCAAGTAATTAGTGAATGTAAAAACTTATTCCAATGATTAAGTTATTGTGTATGGAGAAATTGTAGCCGAGCAATAATTTTTTCTGCAATTATGATGTATTGTTGACATGGTAACATTTTTATATAAAATAATATCATCAAAACGATAAATTGCTCATATCTAAAAATATTTTCTTCCATGGAATAAGACTGACTTATTTTTCATTTTATTGTCATCTACTCTCACACATGGATAAATTTTATTCCACTCAATATTAAAATGAGTTGATTTTATATGTGTGTGAGTTTGATATTGAAATATCCAAGACCATTTTTTTAAAAGTTATCAGGAGTAGTATGATTATTTTTATTCCTTAAAGTAGAAAAATATATTCTACTTGTTTAAAAATGAGGATTTATGTAGTGGAGTAACTAGAATATCAAATGACTCGGTATATTCGGGTATGAATAAAGATATAAAAAAAGTTTATCCAGATTGAGGTTGTACTAAGAGAGCAAAATATTTCAAGTTTATACAAAATACAGTACGTTTATTGGCTTTGAAACTAAACTTTTATTAGAATATATTTTATGAGACGTAAAAAGGAGTCATTAGGAGTTATCGTTTTCTCTTACATAGATGCTTAAATCTGAATCATGCTCTAATATCATGTTCACTAAAAATATAATTCATATTTTGCCATTAACATACTATAATATTATATATGATTACATTTCCTTACCATATCAAAAATCTGTGTAAGAGTGATTCCAACTTTTATAGTCATTTTCTTCGAGGCGTTGTAGAGAGGTCGAACTTGTCGATCATAGTTTTTCAAAAGATGATGAAGAAGAACAGACTCTTGTTGAACACGAGGAATAAGGGGCTCTGATGATGAGGATAGTTGGAGATTTTTGGATTTCTGAGATGAAGTGGATTGATGGGAGTTCTCAATCCCTTTGTCTGAATTTTTCTTTCCCTCTGACTCTTCGTTCTCTTGAAACTTCGTTGGCAAGTCATTCTGGGGCTTACTTCTTGTTGTTGTTGATGTTGCACTCCCATAAGGTTCGAAATTTGAATTTTGTTGGGTTAATAGAGGGGACTGGGTGCTTGAGGAAGGGGATGAAGTCGTAGAGGACGAAGGTTCTCCTCCTGAAAAAAAAAATAAAAAATAGTATATCAATGCTAATTTTTAAATTTTAATGCAGTGGCTTCAAAACATGGTGGGGGGGGGGGGTTATGGCCCCCACTTTTTTAGAAGTTACACATTTGAAATTATTTAATAATAGTTTATCTGAAGATTATGTTTCTTTAATTAATTATTTATCTTCCTGGGCCACCCTAGAAGAACAGTGCTGGACTTATAAACAAAACTGTAGCCTCAAAACTTTAAAATAAACTCATTAATTAATAATTTTACATTTTAACCTCTTTCAGTTACATAATACTGCATGATTAAGATAGTTATTGTATTAAATGAAAAGTGTAGAAATAAGAGTTAAAACTAATACTTTTTTGTCTCTCATGTTTGAAATCCTTTGCTAAAATGTATGTTACTAGAAGATAATTTGTTTACTAAACATTGTCTATTATACATTAATATACACAAAATATTCTTTTGATAATGCAATTTAATTAACAGATTATAAAATGATACTATCACAGGAGAGAGACAGAGATAGTATTGAGTAAATAGATATAAACATTTAATATTATTAGATAAAAATAAATTTTACAAACATAAGAATGTTATCATTTTTTATCCCTAAGCTGGAGGTATTTAATATTGCAACTGATTTAAAGGGAAGAATGAAAAAAAAAAAAAAATCGGCATTATTAGAATCAGATCATGAATTCCAGTTCTTTTTTATCCTTTCTTGTCTTCTTCTCTTCTTTTACTCTTGTTTTAACTCATGTACTCTTTAGCTTGGGGTTTCTTCTCGTAATTGATTCAGCTCTAGCTTGTTCAAAACGGAGTGTGTCGTATTTGGAATGACAGGATCGATGATGGAGACCGTATCTGAGAAACAATTACGAGCAGACCTAACAGAAAACGTACACAAAAAGCTCTCTGAGTTCCTGGAGTATAAAATCAATTTTAGTAAACGAGTCACAGACTACGAAAAGGCAATTCAGGTATAAACAACATTCATCCTGATGTGATTCAATTCTACAAATCTAATCCTTTGTTTCTTTTTCAGGAATGGAATAAAACAATGACTGCTTTTGTGAGTAAAATAACTTTCAATCTTTATTCCAAAGTTGAAGGCCTGCATCATTCCCTCAATGATGTTCAAGGGAAATTTCAGGATCTTGTCAAAATTAATCGAATCCTTGAGGATAAAGATAATCAAAACATTGGATTAATGAAAGACCTCACCTTTAAACTCTCGACTATTTCATATCACGTTCCAAAGGAGTTGGAATATTTTCCCATGTCCTTATCTCCGGAGGGTGAGATTGAATGCATCCGTTTTGATGAATCCATTGTTTCTGAGAAAGAATTTAATCTACTCAGAGCACTCATTTTTGATCAAAATGATCGAAAATCATTCCTTCCACCCTTTGAGTCATCTGCTTTAAATCCTGAGGATTCGTTTTACTCTCTTGAAAAGAAACATTTGGGTGTTCATGTTTATGATGATAGTAACGGTACAATACTCAAAACTCATAATTCTAATCCTTTAATGACAAATTCTGGTTATAAAGATGAGAATAAGGCTTCTTGTTCTGAATGTGGACAGCCAGTAAGCGTTATACTTCAGTTACAAATGTCTCAAAAAAGAGCCGCTGCATGCCAAACTAATATTGAGAAGAATCATGTCAAATTCTCGATGGACGAGAAGAATAATAATGATATAAATTTATCCCCACTTGGAATGGTAGGCAGTCCGCCAATTATTAATTATATGATAGTGTTTAATATTTGATATATATTTTGAAGGGTATGAAGTCTCAATGTCCTCAAAGTTCTGGTGGCTCTGCTAAAAAGATTGTGTCTTTTCAGCCAAAGACAATCATTCTTGAAGAGGATTTCATTGAAGAAGGTTATTCTACACCTAAGGTGAGAGAAGGAGTCATAAGACTCTCTGATGATTACGATGGGAATGAAGAACAAGATAAGGGTTCTTCTACTCGAGTTTCATTTGCTCCCAGTTCTCCACCTCTCAAGGAAGATAATATTATCCATTCGGCAAGCAAAATTTTTCAACGTCGACTCTCTAGAGGAGAAGTCTCTGATGATGGAAAGACGTCTGAAGAGCGTGAAAATCCATTCGGTGATGGAGTCAAGTCTAATTGCCTTTTTGGATTGAACAGTGTCAAATTGACAGATATCTACGATGTAAAGTCCCAGATTATGTACCCAGTAATGATTTCCAAGCTTAAAAACTATCTATATGTGGGAAGCCCCCATTTGAAAAAGGTCTGTGTTTTTGATACAACTACTAAGAAAGGTCAAGGTAATAATTATTTTACTTTTTACCCCAACTATTATCTCATAGATATTTTCTTATTGCATTTACTTTTGTTCTTATGTTGAATTTTTAATTTATATTAAAGGTTACTTGAAACTCCCCGAAAGCAAAGGATTTTGTGCACCGCGGAATGTACAGTTATACGGACGTGATAATATCATGGTATTAGACGAAGAGGCCCTCTACATATTCCACAATGGTGTACTCTTGAAGTCTCTATTCAGTAAATATGCTAAGAATTTTCGAGGACTATCTCTAGACCGCTCAGGAAATGAATCTCAACAAACCCTTGTATATACTCTTGAAAAAGTTCAGCCCGAAGACTCAGTCGCAATTGTTACTTTAGATATTGAAAATGAAAATATTTTGAATAAGTAAGATTCTTTATTACGTAGTGTCAGGTATAAAAATGTTTGGAATCTCTCTTAGAATTCAAATCAACGGAACAAATGGAACCGAAATCTGCTGTAGATTTTTAAGTGTGGCCTCTGAAATTGCTGTCGTGTCTGATAAGGGATCAGGGAAAATGTTCAAGGTGAACTTGTCCAAAAACATTTCCTCAGAAGTAGAGCGTCCAAGTTTTGTCAAACAAGTTACATGTACCACAGGGGTTGAATTTCATCCTATGTTGAATGTCTTCATTGTGGCTACAACAAATGGAACGCTTGAAATATTAGACAGTGAGGGATCTTGGATCAAAACTATGCCATTCCCTGGAGAAAAGGTAGCTGGGATTTACTTGGATGGAGATGACCTATACTCTGCTGAAATGCTCAACATAGTAAAAAAATATTCGCTACTCTAATGACTTGATCGAATCAACAAAAACATCTTGAAATAACGTCTAATTTTATTTGTTAAGATATCATTTATTTAAAAAAAAAGTTTATTTTATCCGTTAACCAGTGTGTTTTTTACTCATGGATAACACATCCAAATACACATATTTTTTTTCTGAAATACGTAGCATTGTGTAACTGATTCATTAGTAGTAGTATATTTTTTTTCTTCAATAGTGTTCGTTATTTTTATCTCTTTTTAATTAACGTAACTGTATCATCAATATCTTTGTAGTGATTTGAGTATTAACAGAGGGAGGGGGGAGTCGAATTGATTGTCAGGATGGGTAGAGTCTAATTATATCACAATCAATCTACTTTTTTTTTAAAAAAAAGGTCAGTGAGAGATAATTTTTTAATTTGATGATGAGTAGACACTTCACTCATTCTTCTCTTACTAGTTTTAATTATATAACTTATTGAATTAGACTGTACTTGATATCTGCTGTCCCCTTGACTCAGCGTTTTTCTCATCACTACATTTTAAAAATTAAAGACATTTATGCATTTAATTTACGCACTTGATGTGATGGACTGTTTGGCAAAGGAATTTTTTTTTAATTGATTAACTTTTAATTTTTTACGCTTTGATGGATGTTGAGTTCGTCTGTAAACATGGAAGAAACTTTCTACACATATTGAATTTATGGGGCCTCCTTGGGTGTTTTTCTTCATTGTTAGGCTATCATTCTCAGACCACAAAGTAATGAATTACTTTTTTTTTTTTACATATGATTCCATTTTCTTGGAATAGTGATATGGTAACTGATTTCAAATTGAAATTTTTGTATATGAGACAATTTTAAATCGACAACAAATTTGACAAAATATTATTGATACTGTTTTTGGAAACTTTCTATTTTGACAAGAAGTTCTTAATGATTTGAATACATCTAACAACTTATTATTACTTGGTAAAGTAATAGTATAATAGTAATTTATTTCAAAGTAACAAGTTATCATTCATAAGTCATCACTATTCTCAAGTATATTGAAGAGATTATTCTAATTTGTGTGTCAATTTATTGATTGAATCTATTATGTGGAGAATGGGTCAGCCAAATCTTGCCATGATAGATGAAGGTGAATAAAGCATTTACAAAATTGTTATTAGTGGCTGATGTGATATTTCAAAAGAAATTTTACCATACTTAAGGAGATTTCTGTTCAAAGGGTCCATGGGTCAGAGAAGATTAAAATTCCTTTGTAAATTATGTTCTTAACTGATTGATTTGGAATTCTTAATGATTTTCGACACCTTTTAACATTAATTATGGTATAATCCTACTCTACTGCCCATGCGTTTTATGAAAGAGCTATAATTGATAATAAATATGCATATAACATTTTTTACTACATATACTGTAAGTCTTTGAGCCAAAAAAAGAAAAAAAATCCGACTAAAAATGAATGTAGCAACTGCTTTGAAAAAATCTTTTTCTATTTCATTTATTAAATTTGTTTGATTTATATGAACGCTGACAGTTCAATTTTATGAATTTGTGAACACATTAGAGCAAAACAACGCTATATGTTGCATATTGTGTGTTTATGATTGTGCCCAATTTAACAGTCATAAATATTTTTTACATATTTGTTTTTGTGCTAAGACTCTGTATCTTTGCACCATTTTGCGGCTATAAATGTTCTATAGGTTTTAATGTTCCATTGAGATACGCTCAAAATATGTAAAATTATTTCATCTCGATGATTTTGTCATAGTTATTATAATTGTTATATGAAGTGTAGATGTAATGATTATTAGGATCTCTAATTTCGCAAGTGAGAGTATCATTTCAGTAACAAATAATGGGCAAAAATCTGTTGAACGCGTAAATATTATAGAATACTTCAATTTTTAAGATAATGGGACCCTTTAATGTTAAGCTGAATGATTTTTGAAGTGAGACAATCAAAATTACCATCATTAGCATATTCTGGAGTTGCACTTATCTTATTTCATCTGAAGACAAAAAAGTGTTGAAACTGAATTTGAGTCTTTTCATGAGGATCAAACTTTTTGAAATAACTTGAGTGTACTATTTCATGTTTTTATATTTTATAGCTTCGTTAATTTTTATTTTTTTTCGTTAATAGATAAGATTACTTAGTTTTAAAACATTTGTCACGTCTTTATTTTTATTGTGTCCCCTCCACATTTTTGTATTCTTTTTTTAAAAGTCATTTTGAAAATTATGTCTCACACCCAATTTAAAAATTGCAATGGTATTCACACTATAGCACTTTAACAACTCTTATGCCTTTTTTTTGTCAACTGTCGATTTGTCTTTTCTTTTTTCTAAACTTGATTTGAAACATAGATTTATGGAACTATAACTATAATATATCTTGGCGTCATTGTTAGAAAAACAATAATCATGAAAGGCTCTGTGATTCTTATAAAACAGGCCCAAAATCATCAAAATAAATGAATTGGTTCAGGTGCCCTCGATCATGAATATCCCTAATATTAATTTGAGAATAGTTCAACAATTGGGGAGAACGACGTAATCGACTAAATACCATTAATTTTTACACCTTTCTTCTTTTTGATTTATAAGATTGTTTTGTGGTATTAATTTTAATTTATAGTCATAATCAAGGGGAATCTGGATGTTAGCTCATGTCCCTCTTCCGTTAAAAATTTCTAAGGAGTGACGACCAATTGATTTTTTAAAGAACAAAAGCAAGATCAAATTATTTTCTTTAATTGGAGCTATAGGAAAATTTTGTAAATTTTTCAACCAGGGTTTGCTACATTTACTTTGGATATCCATACCCCTTTCCCTTGTTAAAATTGAGCAAGGCCGAGATTGTCTCAATTTGACGTTATTCTATAAAATACTTGATATCCATTTATGCAGTAATCTTTTTGACTATTTGTTTATCTTCTATAAAACATTTTTACGACTATATATCCATGTTGAGTTAAAAGGCGGAAGGATAATAATTTATGTAACTGTTTCAATACTAAAATCATGTATTTAACTTTAAAAATTCCTATTTTAATGGTTTGAATATTGTCTTTTGGCAGTATCATGAAAATATTTTATTTTTTGGGCATAATTTCCAATTGGATGTTAAAGGGTAGATAACAGCATAGTTGCCAAAGTTGGTTCTATTTGTTTTTCGAAGAAAAAATATAACCATTCATACTTTCAAATTTTATTGTTACTAAGACATAGTATGGTCATACTATACATAGAATGTGCAATTGGTTATTTTGTAAAGTTTTAACAAAAAAAAAAAATTGCTTGCTCAATGTCATGGATTTAAATGTAGCTTACAAAGGAGCTTTAAGTATCTAAATGGACTATTTTTAAATTTTTTTGGACTCTAGAGCACTGTTTCTTAATAGGTTGGCCCCGACACAAAAGTGGGCTAATGATTTCTTCAAATTTGAAAGCGTAGGGCTCATTAGAAATGTAAATAATCTTTAATAGTCACTTACATCTCCAGTACAATAATTAAAAACTATCTCAACCTCGATTAAAGAGGTTAAATATTAAAAAAAGGAAGACATTGTCTATTTAAAATCACACTAAATATATTTTCTTGGCCTCTCCCCTCCCAAAAAAAATGTCATATAATAATAAAAAAATGAAAATTGTCTTTTATAAAGAAAGAAAACAATAATGAAACATATTGAAATTTTTGAGGGGACCCAAACAAAAATCCTGTGGACACCCAGGTGTTGATAGATGTACAAATTCCAAATGTCGGGATCAACCAAATGTTGGTGGATCAAGAATCTACATAATAAGTATGTAAAATACTAAACACTTGATTGATTTAAAGGTCAATAAAATGAGTCATGACATCATAATGGCCAAGATGGAATATGAATCTAATTGTGAGACCAGTTGAGAGTCCCTGTTCTACTTGGAACAACGCCTCTTTTAGATGGGAAAGGAATATAGTGGAAAGCAGTTAGCAATTATGGTTGTGGATAGTCACTAGAAAAGTTATTATAATTTCTTCTTTGATACTAGGAATGCTGTAATATTCATAGTAAGTATCTCTCATCTTTATCTTCAAAAAAAAAAAGAGGAAAAGGCCCCTAAAGGGTAAAAAAGTTATAGTAATTGTTAAACTCGAATTAACTGCTATTAAGATGTGGAAATATTAAATAGTCTAGAATAATGAAAAGTATTGTCTACATACTACTAACTAATTTGGCTCTTTTTTTAAAGCTCAGTTTAAATCAAGGGTGTAGAGATACAATAAAGATCACATCATGCCATAAGTCGTATTATTTGTACTTATGTTTATTATATTAGTACAATTTGAGGTATTTAATCACTTCCATGTTTACTTGAGACCAATTACTCTTAAGTGTATTGACCAAAACGTATGGATTAGTAAATGTTATTGGTTTTTTGGGAGTTAGTGAAGAGACATCAATTAAATAGGGATTTGATGGTTGTATACATAGATACTTTTTGAGGAGCAGATTCAGCAAATGATATAACTTTACTCTTCAATATATGTATTATTTATTTGTCAAAAACTTGAGTAATATCAAATATATTTCCATTATATGTACGAGTATAGAGCCAGGGGTATGCTAGACTGAGAGAACTTTCAAAGAGTTTTACATTGATATACTTTGTGATATGAATCAAATTAATCAAAATTGAAAATGTAGAAGTTTTTGTTGGGGAACTACATACATTGTAAAATACAAAAGATTGGAGTTATAATAAAGTCTAAGTATAAAAATTATTACGAGCACATTCTTTTTTTTTTTTTTGACTTCAGCTCTCTTTTTATCTAATTTTATAGGTCGATATTATCAACTGAAATTAAAATAGCTTTTTTCAGAAAATGAGTTTATTTGCATCACAATGGTATCTTACAAACATCAACAGCGTTTATGTATTTTTGGTCATCTGTCGAGTTGTTAACTTTTCATTTTTCAAATATTTAAAGGATTTACAAAAAATTTTGATAAATTCATTTTTACATAATGTAAATATCCTACAGTTGGATAAGAGTTTTTGAAAAATTTGTTTTAAAAAAAAACCCAATAATTTATAAATGATAAAAATGACAGGAGAGAGATAATTCTTGGTTTATAGAACAAATCAGTTTGGGCTCCATAAAACCCAAATTAGACTGTAAGAAATTACTTCATATGATTTACTACAGAGAAAAGATTCTGTACAAATTTCTACAATAATTTGAAAGACTTGAAGACCACGTTGGTGGCTCAAAAGAAGTGTTAGGCACGGTAAATGATGAAATTATTTAAATATTCTTTACTTAGTCTCAAAAGTAATACTGCTGTTCAAGAGAAAAAAAGAGTAAAAATAAGAGATCGTTACTTTAATTATAATTTTATTGTTTATTCAATCAAAAAACAAAATATAATTGAAAAATAAATTTGAATCTAGACTTTTCTAATTGAATATACGCTAATTATTCAGAAAGTCAAGTCTAGGAATGAATTTCCAACATAAGAGACTCTTGGAATTATGAATATTAAAGTTTTTTTAGTAATAGTATAACGGTCATTTTTTTTTTTTTTTGCATAACAGTGTTATAAGTGAAAGGTAGGTAATCAATTAATTTATCTCGTTACTATCGCCGATATTTCCATAATTGCTCAAAAAAAAATGTTGTTTGATTCACGAAAGTCATTTCATTGCAAACTTTGTAGCTGTTCTGAAGGCATTTTGAATGAAAGTTCCTATAAATGTATCTTTATGCGTTAAGTTTTATGCTCCTCAAAACAATTAATTATTGTATTAAAACCAAACAAACTTTTAACATAACTTTTCATGCAAAACATTTGGGTAATTTTAGATGTAGATAACATTTTGTTGATGTAGAGATCCATTTTTTTGAAAAATAACGACTCTTTCAAATATTTTCCTTGTCTGTATTTTAAAGAACGTTTAATAAACTTTGCTATAACAGGCATAAAATTGTATAAATACGCAAAGATATTCCTTCAACATATATGTTTATAAATACACATAGGTATTTTTAGGGAAATAAAAAAAAGAAAGAATTATGATTATTTTGGCATTAAGAACCTCATAAACGCCAATGATAACAAGTCATTTTCTTAATGAAAAAATATGAGAAAGATATTTCTATAACATATATGTATATAAATTTCCGTTGAAATATATGTATTTATCCCTAATAACGTTAAGTAGTAAACTTTATAGAAATGATCAAGGAATCATTAAAAGAATGGGCTGGTGTTTCCTCTTAGTACACACGTGTAGGGAAAACTCAATCAAAATCATACATATAAATATACTTGAAGATGGTATTTGCCATTGAAAAACATACCAAAGTAATTCATATGCAGACAATAATGCAGTCTTCTACTCCTGTTGGCACTTTGTAAAACATACATATAACATAATGTAATTGTCTGCCTCAATAATGAATGGAATAAATCGTTGAAACTATTCACATCGGACAAATATATAAAAGAATAACGAGTTCAGCAAGATGGAGCTTCAATTCTTACAAGTCGAAAATCTCGGGAATTATAGAAAAAACAATTATACTATGAGACAAATTGATATGGTCTCCTTCAAGTCCTGATCTGAACCCTAACGATTATTTTGTGTAGAGTTATCTAGAGTCAAAGGTCATTCCCACCAGAATTTGTAATTTTTCCAATAAACCATCGAAGAAGCATGAAAATAACTTCAAAGGAAGCACATCCGTGTACCATGCAGCTCATTCCAAACTCGTTTATCGAACTTAGTGGCTAACGACAGCGATTAAATTGAATAAGTTACTAATAAATAAAAAAGTTAGAAATAATGTCTAGAACTTTTATTTTCACTGTTTCTTAAATTTAATTTTGTCTTATTAATTATTATGAATAACCCTGTATGTACATGTATGTAACTATGTACATATATTATTTGCGTTTAAGCTTTTGTTGCCTTGCTTTTAATATCGTAATTAATTTTCATCGGATAATCCGAGGGCTTGAATTCCTTATCCTATATTATTGTCATTCGGCTTCCTTATGAATTAGAAATGTTGCATTAAGCAGTGAGTCCATGTATAAGTTTATAAATATTACTAACATTTGTTTGTTTATGTAAACCCTTTGAAAATATAAATTAGTAACATGGAAGATGCAGGCTACATTGTATGGAGATCAAGGTAAACTTTAATTGAACCTGATGTTTAATGAATTAAATTTCCTAGAGGTTCTATTCAAGTCGGTTTCATCCCTAATGTTGGTTTTAATACAATAATTAATTGTTTTGAGGAGCATAAAACTTAACGCATAAAAATACATTTATTTTGTGCGGTTTTGCTTACTCGTTCTTATTCCTTGCTAAAAAAAATAAAATAAAGTTTAGTGAATCCTGATAACCTCTTCATTATCAAAGTTACATAGTCAAAATGGATTTTGCTAATTCTCTTTATTAATATGCATACATAGATTGAAAAGGCTTTCAAAATTGTTCCTAAATCATCAAATGCAAAGTACCCATAAATTATTCCTAAGATATTTCAAATTGATTATGCGTTTATCTTATTTTTTTATGAGCTCCTTATAAAATCTCAGTTAATTGAAGATAAATCCTATTTAAACACCTTTTTGAATAAATGCATTTTTGAATAGTCGGTCGTGTCGATTAATTAAGGAGAGAGAGGGGGGGGGGAAGATTTTGTCTGCATACTAATCTAAGGTTTTTATTTAAATAGATAAAAATATTAAACAAACAATTTATGAAATCTTTTTTGGCACTCCCTATACTTTTGTAAAATACATAGATATATAAATTTACTTTTTAATTTGTCGTATATAATTGAAACATTATTTTAGAATTAGCATGAGCCCTCATGCTCCAATCTGCTATTTTAAATGTCTACCATTTTTACCAAATGTTTATCAAAAAGCCCCTTTTTAATATCTTGATCCTGAATATCCTAATTCTTCATGTGAATAAAAGATATTTCAGCATTTAATAAATATTTTCATTCTTTTATTTGATTTTTGAGTTGAAATAGAACACATTTTATCAATTTTATCGATACTAAAAATCCTGAGACCTTATTACTCAGCAATATCTTTAATTCTCACGAAGAATCCGTATCCAAAGAGTGGTTTGAGCCCCTCTCAAAGGTAAATTTAATTTGTGTACTATTGCTTTATTCCAAACAATATTTATAATAAATATCTTACGTATAATAAGTAAATTATAAGTATAATAATTTAAGAACAGTTTGCACTTCTCATTGTATGGGGACATGGAATCATTTTAGCTGAAATCGTTACAAAAACTAAAATATTTATTTTGATTAAGAGTTGATACTAAGTTCTGTAAATTTGTAATTTTGGTTAACCCTATTATGCCCCCCCCCCTTGCCAATATTCATATCATTTATTTACGGACACCCTTTAATGCTCTCTCGTCTTCCTCCCAGTTTAAAATTCCTATGTTTGCACTTTGGGGATTCATCATTACCCCACTAATACGAAACATTAATTTCTACATATTTATTTATTAACAACCTTCTCGAGTAAGTTGTCGTTAATGGTGTAGTCTATACAGCAGCATGATACCACGGAGAGCTGTATAACTAGTGGTAGATTGGCTCTAATTCCTCATAAAGTAAAATATCCAAGATGGATAGAAAATAGCGGGATATCTTTCTATGCTCAAAGCATTCAACAAAATTTAGAGTGACTTACTACCAGCAAAAAGGACGCAAAAGGTTTTATCTAAATTGTTCCATGTATCAGAGAAAGGTTGACTACATTGACTCTGGATTTTAAATGTAAATCTCATGTATAGTTAAGAGACGTTTGAAATTATACGGCATTGGGAACCATTTCATTTAGATGGTGAGAGTTTGTCTAAACAATCTACATAAACACCATAAATTAAAGAGCAATCCAATTTGAAATAAGCAGAGGATGTTAATAGGGTGATCTGATATCTCCAAGTCTTTTCATAGTAGAGCTAAATCCAGTGATTGAAAAAATTAAATCGTCTGGGAATATAAAAAACATAATTATAAAGTTGAGGCTTTTGAAGACTACATACTAACACTGTACTCAAGGGAGTCAGAGAAAATAAAAGGATCGATAAAAATACGCTTAAATAGTATCGTAAGATATCGGAATTTGAAGTAAACATTTCAAGAATTAAACTTTATCACAAATTGGACCAGTAATTTGGATGTTGGAAGTATGAAAGACTTCGTTGGATGAGATGGACGACTTTAAAAATTGAAAAGTGAAATGATCAATTATCATGGAAAAGCGTGAATTGGCTAAAATGCATACATGAAATGGCTTGAACCAATCTAGAGTAGCACATCTATCAAAAGCAACACCATTTTTTAAAGATCTAGCCGTTGAAATTGAAAGAAATAAAAGTGAGACTTTCATTCCCTAGAGGATCTAGTTACACGGAAAAAGGATCACACACACAAGAAAATATGAAGAGGGGTCCCAGAATGATTTCCTTCAATATCTTTTAAAAACCCATACTATTTAACTCAGATTTGTTTTTGGGTTGCTAATTTACACACACGGGTTTGTTGTCTAAGGGCCCCTTGAAATTTCTAAATAATATATAATTCTTAATTTTCTTTTAATTTAGACTTGTAAAACTAATTAGATTCATTCAGATTTTCAATACCCAACTATTCTAATTCTTCCCATATTCAACAACTTACTTCCCTGATTTTTAAAGTAAAAAAATAAAAAAATAACGGAATTTATAAAGTTTTTCAATGAAGTATTTTTACCTTTACTTATATTTTACCTATGATTTAACTATTATTTTGATATATATATCAATAATCATGCATTTAATAGTACATATTTCCTGATAAAATCATGATTAATTACTGATCTTTCAACAATTAGAGTCGTCAATCAAATGATAGCTTATCAGATGTTTTTTCATAAATATATATTAAGAAATATTAATCATGGCTTGGTAAATGAATATTGCATCATCTAGATGGCCGTAAGGGAGAGTTCTTTAACTGTACAAAAGTTAGTATAGTCATTAGTATTACCCTTACACTAAAGGAAATCTTAAATAAGTTCAACAGTCAGCTAGTTTCATGATAACAAATACGTTAATCTTTTGTATTCGATGCAGTTCAATATACGAATAAAAGTTAAAAAAAAAAGAAAAGAAATTTCAACGCTTACTCCTATATTTTTATTTTAACGTGACAAAATACCTTAAAACCCCATGTTTTAACAACTTTGGTCTAACTAGCTTAAAAGGGTTTTCAATTGGAGGAGGAGAAAGTTGTGTAATTAAGATGTAATGTATGATAAATATAGAATTGCTTTAGGAGATGGGAAAAGCAGGGGTCCAGAAAAATTCATCGGAAGCTTTAAAGGATATAAGCATGATACGAAGATAAATGCTCATAACAATGCTGAATATTAAAAAAAAGTAATTTTAATATTTCTTTAAGTTGATTTAAATAGATAATTTTTACCGATACTTTTCCTCTATATATTTGGCAGATCGTAAAACAAAAGTACTTACTCCTTTTTTTTAAAACATCGAGTTCATTTTGTAGTGTGAAGTTACAAAAAAAATGGGATTTCTTGTTATTTATTTGTTATTCAAATAAAAAGTTACGTGATTATGATATATTTGATTTGTAATGCCCCCCTCTCTACAAGTGAATGGGTTCTAGCACCCCTGCTATGCTACAAAAAAAAGATAATAATTTTAACATCTACACAACTTTCTTATTTCTTCAAAAAAGATCAGAGGGCATTGAACTAAATAATAGTAATAATCTCTATAAATGTGTCTCTTTAACTCAACTTTTTTTTTTTCAAAGCAATTGAAACTTTTTTGCTTTTGAGGAATAAAATATTTTATGACTCTATTTATAATTCAAATTATTGCTTTATTTAAAAAAAAAAAACTTATTATCTTTCTGATTCAAAGATAATCGTTTAAATACAATACAAATAGTCACATATTGCAGACTCCCTATAGTTTGACTATTGTAATTATAAAAAAAGATAAAGAAATTAAGAAATTCTACTCACTCTTGAGAGCCCTGCCTACATATAAAAATAAACATCCCCTCATTTAGAACTATAAATAACTAGATAAATCATTACAGAACTCATTATAAAGGACGCTATCTATCCACTGATGCATTGTATTATAAGGTCATAAATTTTTATGAACCCTTACTTTATATTTCATCAGTCTTTTTCATCAATTGATTTTTATGATGATAAAGACATCAGAAGATGATTGTCTCATAATATCGTCTTATTTGATCAAAGAATAATGGATAAGTTGAATAAATAAATAAAATCAGATCTCCTTAGGTTTAATTACGGCTGAATGAGGGTATTACTCCATTTTCTCCAATTCTTGAATACATTTCATATTGATATACACTTATACTTGTCAACATTTTAATCATTAGAAATCATTTCAAGGGTCGCTGAAACCAAATAATTGTACGCTGCAGTACATTCACAAATCATATTGAATAATGGTGAAAAAATTAAACATAATGAAATGTACAATTTTCTACTTATTACAAACTTTTTATTAAAAAAAGTTTCTTTTAGTGTTGTCATGATGCCAAAAATTTGATACCAGTTCTGGTACTAAAATTGGTAGTGGTATTTTAGTAATTTTTCAACCTAAAATATAGATCACAAAGTATTTTGTATGTATCTATGTTTTGGACCGTTTTTATTCCAAATAGACTACAAAATCACATTTCTAGACCTTTCTCGGATCATGACCGACATTAATGATCCCATGCAATGTAAAAGAATTTATAAAGGATATATATTCATAGTTACGAGTGTAATATAAATATATATATATTATTTGACAAATTTGAATGATCATTTTCACGATTCTATAAAATTTTTGAAAGAACCAGGACGGCTCCTTAAAAAAAGTTACATATGAAAAAGTTATCCACGCAACCTTCTGTACAGTTTTACTGATGATTTCTCCCTAAAAGGTTAAATAACCTTGCAAAACTTTAGATAACTTTTATTCTTTAGTCAGAGCTTCTTACAAGTCATTTTGTACGACTATGAGTCAAGTTAAAAGTTTTTTTTACTTCACTTTTTTACTACAGTTGCAGTTTAATAAGGATTAAGAGGGACACAAATTTGAGTCATGAGTATGCATTCCCAATTCTGGATGTTGCAAGTTTCGAAAGTATTTTTAATTTTATTAAAATGTAGACTAGAGTAGAATTTTTAATGAGGAAGTTTTTTTTACGAAACAGAGTTTTAAATTAATAAAACTAAGGGAAGATGTAAAAAAATAATTCAACTCATTTCTTTTTCCTGATGAGTTGGAATTAGGTTCGTTTAAATTTATTAGATATGTGTATAAATAGTCGACAAGGAAAACATATGGGCTTGATTTGGGATTTGAAACAAAAAAAAGTTTTGAATAACTAAGCTCATTTTTATAATTTAGTTTATATATGTATAAATATAATTTAAGTTTCAAATAAAAATGCTTCCAAGACTTTAATTCTGTTTCTTTTATTGTAACCACTTAGTTTGTTTTCATCATTTTTTCTTTCCCTCCTTCTGTTTTTTTTTTCAAACTTACATATTATTTTTAAAAAGTTTGGAGATGTTTATAAAGAAATAGTAAACATGATTAAATTCGGCGTGCATACTCATTTTTAATAAAATTTTAGTCGTCTTTTGCTTATTAGTTTGTAATGGCTTGTAAAAAAAATATTTTTTATACCGTGGAAATGAATCAAATGAAAGACATATAGTATGCTTATAGGTAATCCCACAAACATGAAAATTTATTATTTATTCTCTTGTCCGTTGTCAATTTTTCTATTACTTTTGGTGTTCTGAATCCCAATTGGATGAACTTTAATGTGCTTTTGTCAAGCCCTGTATAATTCCCTACTGTACCTAGGTAAATGAAGAATGGTTATTTAGTAAGAAAGGATGGCTTACCAATTGATTCCGGTCAGTTTCTCTTTCCTTTTCTGGAAAAAAGGTCAGGAGGAGCTAAATATACGAGTCACATGAGGAAGTAGAATAAATCAAGACTTATCCTAGAAATTAATGTTCATATTTTGTGAGAATTTTTTCATACTATCAGTTGTATCAGTTGCCAGATCAATTTTGATCATTATGTGTTGAGTCTGTTATCTTTAAACATCAATGTGAGTCAGATAATCTCTCACCTCATCTTTGATTTAGACTTCAAATGGAGGATAAATGAGTATATTTTAGAGACATGTGAGTCAAAGTAAGGGATATGAATCTTTTCTAATCTCTGCTTAGACTTCATTATTATTTAAAGTGATGTAAATAAATTAATTCAAAGTTATTTTTTGTTATTTTCCAGCACATTTGATTTTAGGGCATAGAAGAAGAGCTAAAGGACTTAATATCTGCTAACTTTAAAAATAAGAATATTTCTTTTTCCGTTTTTCTTGATCCCAAGGATGTTAAAGTTACACGACAAATTGCAGTGTGTTTTTTGTCAATTGATTATATTTCTCTCATAATATATTATGTTATACATTGTATCCTCAAAACATGAGCAACTCCAGTGTTACTTTTTTGTCGGCTATCAATTTGTATACTCATTCCCCTTACTTAATTATTTCTAGTTATGTTGCAAACATCTCTAATATTAAATAGCGAATAGTTATGTTTTTACGAAAAAGCTAATTTCAGATTTGTGATATCAAACCTAAAAAAAAAAGTTTTGTTGACTTGTGCAATAAGTCAAATTCAATTGTTACTTAGGATTAAGTAGTTAATATTCATGAAAAAGAAGTAATTAAGTAATGATTAATTATGTATCATATAATGAATGGAATGATATTCCAACAAATCCATCTCTAAAATTTTAAAATTATTATTAGTGACGAAAATCTACAACTTGTTGTGTAGAAAAAAACTCTACAGGTTGATAAAATTTGAGTCCTTATATTTTCTTCTACATAAACTATTTAAAGTCAAGTCGAATTGATGTTTACTATTCGAAAAAATATGACTATCTAATTTATTCTGCAAATATGTATTTTCTATTTAATTTAGTAATACTTAAAATTAAGTCATAAATTATGATCCTAAATCATAAAAGAATTTCTTTCTTTTTTAACATCTTTATTGTACTATATACTATGGTTAATGGTTTAACTAAACTCCACGCTTAATAAATGTCCAGGTAAGAAGAATTTTTAATACATTTAAACCAATGATGCTGAAAATAGTTCAAGTAATTAATCTGCAACATTCATTAATATCCAGTTGTATACAATACGATGAGATACTTAATAAATTATTTTTTTCATCCTTATTCCGTCAAATTACATCTTTGTAATATGTTGTAAACGACCTGAAACTTTATACAATTTGAAACTTGTATTCGCAAGTTTTACAAATTGCAAATAAAAGATTGATGTACTTGTGTTAAGAATAATGGAATTAATTAATATTTTTTATATATTATTTGAACAATATTTGTTATTTCTAAGGGCAGTTATATATTTATAAATGGCTTATTATAAGTATTTTTTGACACAATTCAATGTTTCAGAACTTTATCACTTATCCACTGTATATATATATATATCAAAGTAAAATGTTATTATAAATTTATAACTGATAAATAAAATGCCTGGTGTTATAATAAAATAAGACGATATGAGGCGTACAAATTATGCAATCTGCTTGTACAAGTTTCAATTTGTATAGAACAAATATTATACTTTTCAAATCACATTATAAATATCCTTTGACACAAGATATATTTTGCTGTCAACTGTTTTTTTTTTCTAATTGTCTTACTAATTAGTCAAATATTAATATTAGTATGCTGTAAGTATCCTGTTTATTATAGAAAGAATAGTCCAATTGTGTGCAAAAAGCTCACCAACTTCTTTTCATTGGCTGAAGGTCAATGCACTCAATTTACCGTAAGGATAACTAATATCCTTTATTGTATATGTTTTATGTATTTATTCTCAATCTTCACAGATTAAATGAAAATTCACTGCACTTTTTTCATCGCTGGAATGTTGACACTTCTCAACTCACCATGAGGAAACAGATATTGAGAATTTAATATAACCTTTTTTTATTAATTAAAAAATAAATCATCACATTCTTTTTACCCTAACAAAAAGTTCACTATACTCAATTCACTGTGAGGAAAGTTTACTTCAAGGATTCAAAATGAAATGTCTCATGGTAAAGCTGATACTTTTTGAACAATTTCTTTTTATATATATATAGAATATAATTTAATAGAATTGGTAATTTCATTTTTGACATCATAGGAACAATCATGCAATATAAAGAATACATGGATACAGGCCTAGGGCTGTATCTCGTAATCTCTCACACTCTTGACAACAAGCTACAAGTTCTCACACACCTGACGACACAAATTGGAAATATGTACATCATATTCATTCGTTAATAACAACATAGTTAGAAAGCCTACAACTAAATAATTTCGAGTCTTTTTTTTCTCTCTGTCTGAAGAAAAGGCTCTTGTTTTATGTAAAGGTAAATTGTTCAACTATATATTTTTTTTACTGCAAAGCCTTTTAAAGGAATAAAATATGGACAAGTAGGCATTGTTCAATATATGTACATATGAAATAGGTATTCATTATTAGAAGGTATCCTCTATTGTTAAATAATTGCAAATCTCACCATACAAATCATCATGATAATATCCAATCCATCACTTATTATTGAAGGACAGACCCTGCCAAATTCTCTCTCTCTCTCTTTACTACATATATACATACATGTAAACTTGAGAGTATTGTGCATGAGTGTGTTCTTAGGTTGTTAGTACATACATAGAAATATTTATTTGTATTTACATTGTTACAAGAAACAGGAAAGCTGCATAATAATGGCATATAAAAAAATTAGATAAATAAATTGGAATCTCACAAGAGGATAAACATATTATTATTATTATTATATACATACATAGATACAAAAAAAATAATATGTATGTACTTTCAAGAAAAGAAATAAATGTATATATATATACATACATTAGTGTGACTCATTATTTTTAAAAAAACAACATAGAAATACACTTTGCAAATTCTTGCATGCAGTGAAGCAAAATTATTTATATAGTGTGGTGATGAGTAATCATAACTAATTGTCTTAATATATGTATATGAGTACATACGAACAAATTTACATATGTAAGAACTTTGTACTTATTGCAATATTGTAATTGTGTTTATAGCGTGAAATGATTAATTGATTTGCACCAACTTGGGCTACAATAATAATAATGATGCATTCGGAACAATTATTTACGAGTTCAAAAACTAACCTTATAGAAGCTACATATTGACTCCTCTGCCGACTGCATAAATTAACTTTTCTCATCACCATAACAAAACAGATTATATGGCAAGATTTTATAGAACTACATCCCACAATTTTTCTTATGATAATTTTTAAATTCTGGAATCTGTTTTTATTTTATTAATGACTGATATAGCCACACGTCATGTTATGCAAGTGTGTAGTTTTTGGGTACTAAATGAGAGTTAAAATTAATGTTCTATACCTTCAGTTAAATTGATCATCAAGGTAAAAATATTAATCAAACATGGCCCACAAGTAATATAAAAATTTTAATTTCAATTTTTGAAGGAAACAAAAATGTTGATTTTATTTTTAATATCAGCAATTGGATCTTGATTTTAGAGAAATAAAATATAAGTAATGATCTGCAACTTTGCCCAATTACTAACTACTCTGAAATTTCCGAAAACTGGCCAATTTAATTGGCTCCTACGTATCTATATTGTATGATGTCCTAATTTAAATGTAACAAAATCTCAGGCCATTAAAAAAATGTATGTATTGTAAACAAGTGTGTTATATATAATGCAACAATGCAGACAACAAAATATTTATTCCTTTCATTTTGTCATTGTGATGAATGAAAAATCTTTTTGCTCATCCTTGACTAATTGTGAAATCAAACTATGTACATTGTATATGTACATATCCTTTGAATAAATTAGTTTAAAAGTCTAAAAAGTTTAATTTTTTATATCTTATTGTATACTCTGTGTTGATGATTACAAATCCACAATTTCTTTTTCTAATTTTTTTAATGATATTTTTGTATTGTATATAAAATTCTTGAAAATGTTATGACACTTCCTATATCATCTGAATAATGCATTATGTAATTATCTATTTTGAATCTTTAAGCCTTTAATTCAAATGGAGAAAGAAAAAAAAAGCCCAAAATCAGTTGACAATGACCTCCAACTTTTGGAATTACTCTACATTTGATTGGTCACTGTTGAAATGGATTTAAATCAAATTCAATCAAACAACGTTCAGATCAAAGATAAAGGCTAAATTTGGAAAACAAAAACAATGGGTAATTAACAAATAGTCGATCATGGTTGAAATTATTCATTAAAAAAATCCAAAGCTCAGAAACAATCAATGAAGGAGAAATCTTAAGAAAAGTTTTGTATTATCCTTTGTTTTATAACATTCACATTTTTCATTTCTTTCACTCAGATTCATGGAAAAACAAGTAAAAACATTTTTTATGGAGTGAAGATTGAGTTCTTAATCCATAGTCATCCATTTCAATGGAACAACTTGAATTTCAACAGTAAACCACGAACAATTTTTACCTAAAAAACAAAAAAACAAATAATCCTGAAAATAATTAAGCACTTCTCAGATTGTATGTTAATAAGTTATTAATTATTGGTGAACTCTGATGGCCTAAATAATATTTATTCATATATGTACATAAATTGTTTATATATTAATATAACTAAACAAACCCCAAATTTTAGAACGAAATAGAAACATTTTCCCTAAATAATTATAACTTTTTTTTGCAAATATATGTTGCATTATACAATATAATTTACCTGCAAAGAAATGTCATTTATCATCATTCCCATAAACTTTTGTACCTGTCAAGACTAAAAAATTGCTTCTTTTTTTTTCTCAACAAACTCACTTTTACTTTTACTCTTTGTGTTGATGTATTTACTAAATGATCCTTCATTCATTATTTTTCCTTTGCAAATACCATTTATTTATTCATAATTTTCACTTTACAAAAATTCAGTGTTTATTTTTAGCATTATATATTTCAATATACGTAAAAGGCATATGCTTTCTTCAAAAATAGTACGTATAGATATATGATTGAAAAAAAAAAAACTAATAAAAAGTGTTTGGATACTTGTATAAGTGTATTCAATAACATAAATAAATTTGAAAAAAAAATCAATTTTCAATAATAACAATTCTTCTTCCTAATACATTCATTTATCCCCTAAAACAATCAAAATAGCAAAAGAATATAAACAAAAATCAAATCAAATAGTTGTACAAAAATAGGCCTTTCCAACAAGCTTTGATTTCTCGGCAATGGTGTCAGTTAGAAAGCTGTGTTTTTTTTTTGTTTTTTTTTTAAGCTGTCACAATAATACAAAATGTCTGAGATAAGTTTTGATATTGCAAATGAGTTAAAATTCCTTAAATATTTTGCAACAAAAAATTTTACAGGGAACAATGATTTTTTTCACCGTTTTCATAGCGATGCAATTAAATGGATCTTTGGGATCTTTATGATGTCATATTAAGTGTGGTTTTTAGGCTCACCTGAAATGGTTCTTTTTTTTACAACACGAGAATGACACGCACATGGATAATTATTCGGCCTTCATTTTTGTACATATATACACGTACTACCGTATAAAAAAATATCGGGAATCAAAAAATCTTTATACAATCATCTAAATTCATTTAATCTTCCTTAAAAATAGCCCCCCCCCCCCCTGATGCAATGCACATGTGACAACGTTTTTTTCCAGTTTTCAAAACAATTTCAAATTTTTTATTAACTCAATAATTACAAAACAATAACTGTTGAGTTTAGATATGCTATTAAAATTTAAAATGGGATGTTCGGTGTCTTGTGTAATAAGTTATGTATATCGAGAAATATACAAAATATTCTCAAAATTTAAAAGAACAATGTTTGGAATATTCATTGAAACTTTTTTAGTTTACACAACATTTCTCCAAATTGCCTTTTAGTCATACTCATTCAGACATTTAAAAAAAAACTTTTTTGATTTTAGCTCTTCACAAAAGGACGTGTGTCTCAAACTCTAATGAACATTTTGATGCGTAATTTGACACAAATGTTAGTGACAGTAGAGCCAACTTAAAAAAAAAATTTATCCCTATTGGAATCCTTAAAAAATTAAATTCAAATTTCTCATTATTTTTTGCTCATAATATTCCATCATTTAAAAAAAAAATCTCCGAAATTATGTTATCATTTCTGTATTCATCCATTAATTTTTGCTTTACAATAGCCGAAAAACAATGAGAGTAAGTGTCGATAGAGTCCTAATTTTTTTAATAACCGTACGTATGTTCCTTTAAAAAGCAGACCATTGAAAAACTTAAAATATAAAATATGAGGACTATGAAACTGGTTTCATACAATTTAGTATTCATAATATAACAACTGATCTATCAACCCCCATACCCTCCCAAGCTGCCGTATTTCAATTGTTTGTAAATATATATGAAAGTATGAAATTAACCCAATTATCATAGAGCAACACTTCCTTAACTTGATATTTATTGTGCATTCTGAATTTATCTTTGATAAATGTAAGAAGTATCTTTTTGTATATTATGTACATAATTTTATTCGTCTATATCTAGCTCAATAGGGTTGGTAACAAGGAAAATAAAAAAAAGGTGCTAAAACGAGATAAGATTTGTTTGAGAAAAACTACTTTTTTTAAGGAACAATTGTAGCACGCTGGGTAAATGCAATACATGAACTAAATTAATTAAGTTTCCAAAGTATTTCGTTTATTTATTTTTTTGATATAACTTAATTTATCATTCTCGAACTCAATTTGTATTTCCTGGAGAGTCTATAATTTTGACCGTGCATAGCAATAATAACAAAATTAAATTATATTGCTGTTTTTTTTTTCCACAAAATCATAAATTGTATGATTCAAGAGGATTAAAAAAATGGGATTTTTTTAACTTCCCTCCTCTAACCACTTATAGAATCAAAATGAAATTATGTAAAAGAAAAAAACGCTGACATTTTTTTATAGTTTTGTTCTGTATATCCTTTAAAAAAGATTAATACGTAACATTATTGGGTATGCTAACCTTCAAAAGTAACTTACTACTAGTTACTTGGCCCGAAAAAATAATACAATTACTCCATAACAAAAGTAACAAGTTATTCGTAAACGTTAAGGGGCGCCATAACTTTAATAAATATTATTTTATTACTTTCATTACTCAATACAAAACAAAGTAAAATACGAAAATTAAATAGAATCTAAACCTTTCTAATTTAACATAAATACATTCAAATAAAAGTTTTATTATTCTATTAAAATATACATAGTAATGAATTTGTACAAAACAAACGAGGCAATCAGAGATGATGAGACTGATGAAGTCATTAAAATTAAAGGATAATATAATTTTTTTTGTATAATGTCGTTCTAAAGTTCTATGAGGAGTAAGTGAATATGAGCAGTGATTCAGTTAATAATTTTAGTATTCTATTTTCTGGTAACTAATGATCTACATATATAGAGATATTTTGGACGCTATATGTTATTGAATTAGTTATCTATTTGCTTATACATACATTATTTTACATTTCTTAGAGAGGGCATAGTGTAAAAAAAAGCAAAAAAAAAACAAGATACATTTAATTTTTTTATATGTGGTGAAATATCTATACATACATTACATACTTTCTTTCCATTCATACTGAGCCAAATGATTAATTTTGGCAACCTCTTTTATCATCAAAATCCTTATTTTTATATAGCCTTTCAAAAAGCATATCTATATATATATATATATATATATATATTTGGACGTGCTCATTTCTCCTTTAGTAAAAAAACCCACGAATGTACAAACAATGCACATATTCATTCAATTTAAGAACCAATTCCTAATCATTATTTGCTATGTGTTGCTTATCAAAATATAGGTTAGATAAAACATATATAAGGGTCAATAATGTTGCAAAAAAATAAAATAATAATAGTTTCATGCCAAATTTGTACCATTTTGTTATTATATGTAGATATAAAATACTCATTTAACCCTTAAAACATTTGATTCCATCAAAATGTTTTCAAAATATGTATGAGCATTTGAAGTTCATATGTAATATTCAATGCAGAGTTTCATGTTATATTGAGAATAGGTTATTCCTATACATATATTGCACACCGATCTGCATATGGATATTTGTATGCAAGTTACATATTTATTTATTGACTCAAGTTATTTTGGCATGAATGAATTAGGAATGAAAAAAATGCATTTATTTTTATCAACTAAGAACATGGTGTCATTTAGCTCTCTCCTCCGTTAAATAACATTTGATATGGGTGATTTTCCAAGCCTCCATTATTAACACAGTAACTTTATCCATACACTTCTTAATTCTCCATTTAACCTCATGCCACAATCTCAAGTTTTTACCACATATATATAATTAAAGTGCTAATAGAAACAGAACTCTTATTTTTTGCAGTAAGTTTGTCCTAAGGTTTTGAAGAAATCTTTAAATTCAGTGTTAATCAATGGCTCTCGAGTTTTATATTATATAAAATATTACATTATATTATAGAAGATAACTTAAATTTAATGTTACTTTTTTAAAATAAATAAATATTTTGCAATGCGTCAAAAAATGTGTGAGAAATACTTTGAGAGAATGAGATTGTGTGAATCCTACATCAATTACATGAAACTTTGATAGCCTTGTAATAATACTAGATATTTATCAGCTAATTTTGATGAACTACATGACAAAGCATAAAAAAAATTGGTTTATTCATGGAACCATTTTCTTAGGCTGGTACTCAAATTGAAATAGCTACATACGGTACATCTAAATAGTCGCACAGTCGCCTTCATATTTCTTTCCGCTAAATATGTATGTAGTTGCATTAGATTTGTTTCCCTTCACAGTTCAGAAGTTGGATTCATGGAAGTTTTGTAGGTCGCTAAGGGGCAAAAAAGTCGGTTCGTACTTAGCAAAACTTTATAGCAAGTGGATCAAGTGATTATTGATTAATTCCGTTACATTTATGAATTGACGATTTTTCTTCTTCTCTTCCCCTTATTAATCTGCTGAACATTGATTGATTGAATCTTGAGTCTGGCATTGTTAAGTTATGAAGAACTCCCCAGTATTAAATGAAGAATAACTACACAAGTGGAAAAAATTGGTAAATCACGATCCAATTTTGTGCACTCTTTAATAATGACGAATCGGTTATGTATTTGTTGTTTGTATGTTTAACCCAAAAAATTAGTTGCTTGAAGTTTGAAATGGATATAGAATTATCGTAATATGACGTTTAAAAAATATGGAAAAAGGATGTTGATAAAAAAAATTAATGATTCTGCAAAGATGGCTTAGGCTTACGTTGGGATATAAAAAAGTTCTGTTCAAAAAAAAACATAAAACATTGAGAGTGACTAAAATTACATTGATTAAAATGATTCAGTTTTGATTTTTTAAATCAGAAATTATACTTGATACACACTGACTTTGAAAAAATAGAATGAATTCTATTTTTAAAAATAACTAAGACCCTTTTTGTGCCTCTTTTTTCATTTAATGTTCTTTAAAAAATATAGAAAAATACAAAATTTGTTTCATACTTATATAAAATGGTTATACATATTTCATGTTTCAGAAATTCTATGTTTCCCCTGAATTGAATCCATTATTAATAATGATTTTTTTTCTTCATAAATGTATAATATATATAACATATATATGTATGTACAAATTTTTTTTTGTTTATTTTCCTTCTTTCAAGTCTCTATGATAAACTATAAACACACTCTGAATATTAAATATTTGCTTACAAACTCTCTCTCTCTTTCACACACACAACTATCAATATTTACAAATTAGACATATTTTATTGTTGTTTCTGGTACATGTTTTGGCACGCAATGGAATATACATACCTACATTTACCACAATAAATTTGAAGGGGAGGAGGAACTCAACATTCAAAAGAACTTATGCTACAAAAAAACACAGGCTCTTGTATAGATAGGTATACTATTGTATGAATATTAATTAATCATAAGTGTGTCCTCAAAAAATTGATTCTCTATGATTTTTCTAGGTATAAAGTGGGTGTCTATTTTTCTCCCTAATTTAATATGATTTTTGTTTCCTTTTATGTACTTCATTCAGAAAAAGGCAATTTAATTAGAAAACATATGAAATTCATATCTAAATATTAGACAAAACCAATGACCCATGTTTGGACTGAAGATATTGGGAGGTGTATCACAATATCAATAGTTGTGAAGTTACTTAACCCTTAAAAACCTTTTCTTTCATCACCCTTAACTCATTGATATTCTTGACCTTCACGATCAATGAATCAAAAAGTATTTCTTACTACAGGGTCCAGGCCACAGGTGGAGTAATGAGAGAATGACACATTACTTTTTTTGCAATTATTTTACCTATGTTGTAGCTGATTGCCACCCACATATAGATTTCATTTTGGCTCAGGAGTATCCCTACGAAACAATTTATTCATTACATTCTTAACTTTAATTTCTGATTTCAACAGAATACATTTAGAATCAGAATGCACAATTCTTAATTCATCCATTTTGTTTGACCAAGCATCATAGTCGTTAGGTGGACTAAGAATAACTTGACTCAGAAAAGGGCACAGGTTATATCCTGCTAGTCTTCAAATTTGAATGATGGAAGCTGATTTTGAGGCCAAAAGACAATTTGAATGCTTATGTTGTCTGTGAGATTAAAAGTTTCAGGAAATGTTTCATTGATAGAGTTTGGGTCTGATGAATAAATATGCTTGTAATTTCATGCTTTTTATAAACATTGATTCATCAATTTTAATAAAGCTTTTATGTTGTATTGCTCCATGTTTAATGTATCTATCAATCTGTTCTCTTTCAAAAATCGAAATATAATTTGCAGGACTTTTGGAAATTAAAATGCGTCAAAAGATAATTATCTATGTATATTATTGTAGTGAAAAAAGTAAACAAATAGAAGTTTGTATGGAATAATGTACCATGTATGTTTTCTTTTTTAAGGAATTCTTAATAGCTTTTTACATATAGAAATACCTTTGTTTCATTAAAAATAAAATACATACAATAAGTATGATAAAAGAAGGAGTCTTAATGGCCTCAAACAATGTAAAGGAAATGAATGTAAAAAAAACGACTATTTGATTGGTAGCTATTAAAAATATACATACATTTATATATTTGTATACATTTTAAACGGGGACTAAAAAAGTGGTAAAATCTATGTCTTTTAATTTAAATATTCAATGGTATAAGTAAATATTTTGCGTCATAAAGGATAAATCCTCTTCTGTGAATTATTTTAGTCAATAATTTTTACAGATCAGGTGTTGTCATCCCACAAATATGAACATTAACTTTACATTTTTTTATTCAGCAATAGATATGTTATATAGGTGCAGTTGGGAGGGGACATGTGCCCCCCCCCCCCAATGTGTCAATGTCTTGAAATTGGCCTCCCTCCTCCTCCAGTTTAAAAGCCTTATCCGTACCTCTGATTAGTAGAGATATGAAACAAAGACCCTTCCAGCGAGTGTGCCAAAAATGCCGTAGTAAAATATGTGGTAAGACTGAGGGACATGTCATCTCCTCATTAATGGAGGAAATAAATAAATTGGTTGTTTTTGTATCTTTCATTTAATTCATTTGAGTGCATCACTACGAAAACGGAAAAAGAAGTCGTTCCCTATAAAATGTGTATTTTATGGCATTTTTAACTCATTTGTAATGTCAAAACTTATCTATTAATTACATGTGTCCTCCACAAGAATTAAAAAGAAATGATGACAACTTCTGTAGGGATAAACTCATGCCAGTAAGAACTATTATCATATTTCTACTTATTATTGTCTTGAAAATAAATTTATCCTTATGGTTTTCTCCAATCATCGGCAATTCCTTTGTATGTTTTTGTCTCCTCTTGATTTGTTCACTTATTAGTGTTTTGAACGTTGATTTGTAGAACTCAAATTATTTATATGTACTTCGTATTAAAACAATACTTTTTCTGAAGCGGAGGAGTTACTCTTATCTGAATTTGACTGTCACTGTGTTTATATTAAATGATACAAATGAGATTAGACATTCCTTAGATGCATTATTTTTTTCAGGTAGAAAGTTGAATAATTCTAAGTATTTATGTTCGTATACCGAAGTAGTAAAATATCTTATATGATATCCATTATAAACCGTTTTGCATACACATATTTTATTAGATTGTAATAAAAATGTACCTAACTATAGAATTTTAAGCTATTATAATTGACTAATGCATTTAAGAATAATTCATTAAGGCCAATTAACTGTTTAAACATAATTAGGTGCAAGAAGATCATAAAATTCAATAATAGATCTGCTTTATCATTTATTTATTCTTTATTTCAAAAAAAAAAAAAAGAAACAAAAGACAAACCTTGATAAATTCTAAGAACTATGACAGTTTCAAAATAAATGACAGCTAGTTATTTTTACTAGAAGAAGATATTTTGTATAATAAATTAATAATAAAACATATATTTGATGTTCATAAATACAATTGCATTTTCTTATGTATGCATGATTTTGATGTGTCATAAATAAGTAGATTTATGTATAAAGAATAGTTTATATGATAAAATTAATTGAATTAATCATTCGATTATAATATGAAAAATGTATAAGCATTCAATCATTTTATTTATTCTTCTATGTAAGTAAATATATATTGAAAAAGTGCATTATTGAGAATTATAGATATAATTGAGATATTTATTGGAATGCTCCGATTAAGAAATTTATATCTAAATTATTTGTACATCCGTATACATATATAATGAAGTGGCAATGAATTTAATGCAAGTATGATTTGATATTGAAAATTTTGATGGTTTTTTCAAAGAAACCTGATTTTAGCATATCTCGTCTGCTTTAAACATTTTATTTTGGATGAAAAAATTAAGACAAATTTCATAATATATCTTCCATAGTTTAGTTTATTTAATAGGTCGTTAGACTAAATATCAATCTTGGCATATTTTAACTTTTAAATTGCCCTCTTTTTGTAATTTTATATATATGAGGTATCGAATTTATCAATAATTAATTCCATATATGAAGTATTTATTATTAAACTCCCCCCCCCCCCCCCCAAAAAAAAAGAAGGCTTCTTGAAAGGGAAATTTAAAAAATTGTCATTAAATTTTAAAGATGTTGTCTTCACTATAACATAAATCAAAAAAGAGCCCAACTGTACTTATTTAATTACAAATTAGTCTACAAGACGAATGATTATTGCTCTAATCGTTCTTTGTAGAAGGGTAAATGTCATTAGTTTAAAAATTTTACATCAGTTTTTTATTTTTCGTTTTATGTCTTTGTTTTGTTTAGATTAGATAATTGCTTTTTACGTTTTTATTGTTGTTATATTTTAGTTAGGTGTTTTAATTTTAAACTAGAATATTTATTTATGTTTTTATGACACAGAATTTCTCCTAACTTTTTGTATTTTTTTAATATATATGTACATAAATTAACAATACGAATAAAGTCTTTTGAAAAAAAAATCATTTATTATGTTTGTTTTTTAAGTGGTTGACATTATATTTATCATAATTGGTGATATAATTTATTCAATGCTGAATAGTCAGATATACATATAAAATATATGCAAATATATTTTTTATGATGAATAGAATTTTCAATAAAATACATGGAGAGAGAGAAAAAAAACCCCGAAAACTTGATAGTTAGTAATGGTAGTCCTTTAATAGAAGTTTTTTTTTTTTAAAATAGATTATATATATTTAAAAAATACTTTTCTTTTTAATTTAGAAATATATAACTAAATAATTTAAAAAAAATATGTATTTATAATATTTAAACTAAATATTTAAAAAAAGAAAAAATCACAGTTCATTAAATATTTTACTCTTCATTAACAAAAGATGAAATAATTTATTAGAAAGCTGCACTTCATCATGAATCCCTTTAACATGAACTTTAAATTAGTTAATATTACTTAACATTAATTACTCATCAGTGATTCATGGATTAATTCATCAATCTTTTCTATAACAATAATAAATTATTATTTTCAATTACTATCTATCAACATAAAATTACTTTTGAGCATTGAGTTGATCGGCGTGTGTATATTTACATCATATGTGAGCTATACAGTATGAACATCTAGAATGAATTCACTTCAAGAACTCTGAACATACTCTTCTCTGCTTTATTCAAAAATAGTTCATAAATCCATCTCACATAATACTTTGTATTTACAAACTCGATTCATATTTGATGTCACACTATCTCCTTCCTCAGTTGTAATTCTTTTGAATTCTTTAAATCTGATGACTCTGAGCTCATGTTCATCAAGATATACATTTGCACCCTCCCTTTCCCTCTTTTTTTAATCACAATTTCTGTTGATTTCACAATTTTAATATCTATTTTACACGACGTTATTACACTACTAACAGAGAAATTTCACACTGAATTCCTTTGACAATTTTTGTACCACGTGTTTCTCCTTATTCATATTGGTATTCTAAACGTTGATTGCTTGAATACAAATTAGCTCTTTTCCATGTTATAGTTTAACAGTTGGGATCAATTTGTTCAACTATAAAATAATTTTGTTATTTTAATTTATTGCTTTTTGGAGGAGAGGTTGAAAGATCAGATCATTTTCTGTATTGTACCCTGATGAGATCCATTTTGCAAAAATAGATTTGCTTTCTCTTTTGATTAATAGTCACATCAGCAATGACCATCATATAATTAAAGTAGACTCACTTTGAAGCTTATATATCGGAAAGGAGACCTTTAAAATAACTTTGTATTTTATTATTGTCAAAGGTGGTTAAATTATAATTTATATGGATAATGAATTCAGTATCAAATAATAATAAAAATACATGATTCTGTAAATTTATGAAAGGTTGAGAGATACGTAAATACAATAAAGATCATATCGTGTTTATTTTGTGGAAAAATACACAAATTTATCAACTAAAACAAAGTAAATTTCTTTAGTTTCCTATATCTTAAAATTATGTTTTGAAAACGGGTAGGGATGAAAAAATTAGAATGATATCTATTATGTAAAGGTATTGATACCATCGTATCCTTGGACATAAATGCCTCAAAAATGAAGACATAAAACTTAAAAAATAATATGAAATAAATCTTATAAAATAAAACGAACCAAAAAAGGGCTTTTAATAGTATAACTTTATTATACTGTATATGTATAATAAAAAATGCATTAAAAAAGAATTATTAATACGACTAAAGGGGATATCTTAATGATAATTATAGGTAAAAATATAGATATAAACATTAAGATTGATTAATTCCTGCAAAAAAAAATGCAGTTTCTCAAAATCACTATTACTGTTTTGCAAGGAATTGTCTGTTAATTGTTATTATTATTGGAAAAGTACTTGACATTAAAAATGTACGTTAACATGTGGGTCAAACAGATATAAATCAAATAACTAAGACATTAGCAATTCTAATGCATTTTTTGTCAGCTATTGATTTATCTACTCAACTTTCTTATTAGTCTTTTAAATATTGATTTGTTAAAATCAAATTATAGTTTATCACTAAGCTTGAACATGCCTCTAATACAAAATAGAGAATTGTCCAATATTCTAAAGCAAGGATCAGACGCATTTCTGAGTGTGAGGGCCATATTGGCTTTAGGGTTTCTCTTTGATAAACATGCTATTCAAAGTAATAGTTACAAATTAATTTTCTTTGACTCAAAGCGTTTTTGTCTAAAAAAACAAAATAAAACAAAAAATATTTTATATTAAAGACTTAAAAAAAATGATTTTTATATGTGTATAGTGTTTTTTTTTTTCAGTAGTTACATAACTACTTTTTTTAACAATTAACAAAAATGTTATGCTAATATTAAATTTTTTATTTTAAAAAGCAGCTTTCACTCATATTCTCAACAAATTCTATCTAATTCTTCAAGGACATACACAATTTGAAGTACATAAACTAATGTTCAAACCTAATTGGATACTTAAAGGTCAAATATTAATTTGAAAGGGCAGATAGAAATCTCTTGAGGACTGAATGGGGCCCATGGGCCACTCCTTTTATTTAAAAAACAAGGTATTTTATTTAGAAGATTTATATTTATTAGACAAAAATAATAAGATATATTTAACTCTTGCTTTTCAAATTAGGATGGTGCAAAACTTTTGATAATGATCAATTTTGCCCACAAAAATATCCCCTTTTTTGTTCACTACACATTTATTATATTTGTAGATTGAATGCGTTAATATAATCATATATTCGCTTATTTTGCAAGTTTCATGTGATAAATTTAATCAATAGTTCTTAAAAAGAATCATTTTTCAATAAAGTATAATGTGTACTCGTTATTGTTGCTGAATAAGTAAATGAATTACAAAATTAACAAATTTTGTAATATATTTTTCAAATTATGTAATTCAAATTACTATGTGTTGTTCAAATGACATACAAACTCATCAAATCTTGCTTAAGTTAGAGCCATAAAAAAACAAAGTCATATTTTTTTAAAAATAAATTAAATATTGTGACAAATAATGTAATGGTACCCTATCGAAAATTGTATGAGGGACTTACAAAAAATTTACAGTCTTCCAATTTCAGAGCCTTTTTTCTCTATTTATTTTTAACAAATTGTATGAGGGACTTACAAAAAATTTACAGTCTTCCAATTTCAGATTTTTAAAAAATTGCTTTGTACACAATACATATTATATCCGTGAAGAATAAATATATATACAAAAAAAAAGAAAAAGAAAAATACTAACTTCATAAAATTTTATTTAATTTACACATTATTCCATAATGAGTACAACCCCTAGGTCACGACCCATAAAATGTCTTTCATTTTTTTCTTTATATTGATTTACAGGGTTATTGATAAGTTTAAAAAGTTTCATAATATATGATAATTTTTGTAGTGCTTAATCAATCCATCTGCTATCTGATTGACTTTAAACTCAAAATCAGTTCAATTTTCTCGAATGATATTAATAGGAGTGAACCAAAAAATACTACGTTCAACAAGATGGCTGAAAGAAATAATTATAGTATCGGCAAATAGTTATGGCCTCTGTCAAGTCTAGATTTGAATTCCCTACATAATTTGGTGTAGAGTTATCTTCATTCCTACTAAAACTTAGAATCTCTCCGTAAAGCCATCGAAGAAGCACTCCGAGCAAGCGCATTCAAATTTGTTTATCGACCGTAGTGGTTAACGACAGCCTATATTTAATTGTATCTTATTGACCATCGTGTAAATTAATATCTTTAAAAATTATGAATTACCCTGTATTTTTTCACAAAGAATAGAATATATTATGTTATAATGGTTAAATATTTGAAGTATACATAACATATATAAATATAAAAGATAATAATTCAACTGCAACCCATTTGCTAATTTTACATTTATAATTATTCCATTAATTAAATCCAGCAAAAAGAACTTTTTACTAATTTATTACCCTATTAGTTGTTGAGGGCTTTTCAACCTTAATAGAAGCAGAATGATATGTTATTTGACTTGAATACTGTATTGCATAAATATTTATTTGTTTTTAGACATTAATAAATTATATTCCTATAAATTTCTTAGGTATCTAAGTAATTACGCTAATCCTGTGGCTAATTATAAATGGTTATAATCCATGAATATTTGTCACCTAAATGCACTTTTTAGAGGGTTTCCTGATCGTAAGTGAAACTGTGTTTAATCCTTATAGAAAAAAACATATAAAAACAATTTTTTTAGATCTAAAATGTATATTTATTAAACATTAAAAGTATGACCCATCACGTCAAGTTGTTACTTAGTCATAAAAAAATTAATCCAATTCATTTTAATTAATGTCATAAATCGATAATAGAATTAAAAATTTTGATAGCTCATGTGTAGATCAAGTTGGCCTTGATTGATAAATATTGCTCTTTTCAGTGTGAATATGTATATATATATACGAGTTGATGAAACTAAGTCATTCCTTAGAAAATCAAGTCTTTATAAATTCAATTTTAATACTTTATGACGTCATTTTTCTACCTTCATTATTTTCTAAACAATCCTATCAGACACTCATTTTTTAAACTTAAGTGAGCAATTTTTATTTACTTTATTCCTGCATATAAATTTAAATGGATCATTTGGCGTAAGGTTTTTTTTTTTTACTACTTAACAGTCAATGTCATTTTTTTAAAGATATCTACTTGTACTAAAAGATTTGTTCCTTCAGGAATCCTCTTGATTTGGTCCTGGACGCGATTTTGTGATGTGAATGAGCCCATTTTGCGTGTAGTTTGAATCCTATTGTTACTTGAGTAACTTCGTGGCTTGGTAGAAGAAGAAAAGAAGTTATTGACAATGGATTATCATCTTTTATTTTCTTATTTGCTTCTTAGACTATAGTGGGCTTCAATCGTGATGAACATCGAGTTGTCATCATTTTTTGATCCAATATGCACATGTATACCTTATATTCATCACAAGGAAGAACAATATTTATCAATATATTACATTAAATTCTATTAAAATATTTTTTGGGGAGTTGTTCTTGTACCATTTTGGAAAGCTGATAATTAATTTCTTGTCCAATACACTAATTTACTTAATAAAAGTCATACTTGAAGTAAAGAAAATCCTATTGAATAATTTAAAGATCCCTTCTTCTCCATCAGAGATTTAAGTTTGATAGTTTTTATTCCTTTTATTCAACATTGAAAGAAATCAACTTATAAATAAATACGTATAATCAAAAATGAACGTTCAACAAGATACAATATAATGTCTGTCTTGTTGAATGTATATACCAATCAAGTTAATTTATGTATTTACATAGATTGTTTAGTTGATTTTTTTTACTGTATTTCCTAGATAATCGTACTCTAAACTAAAATAAAAGTTTTATCGATTATTAATGGTATGTTGAAAGTATACCCTTTTAATCTATCTTAAGAATTTTTAGTTATTTATTTATCTATTTTGACCATTCGTTAATGCTCTAACTTAATAGAGAAGATCTTTCTGGAGAGCCAAAAAACTATTACATATAAAAACTATTATATTCATATAAATCTGAAACATACACAATTTTGCTTTTTAAAACATTAATAAAATTCAAATTAAGAATTCAACTCCACATCTACAAGTATCTTTTTGAAAACAATTAAATTTAGTTTTCCCTTCTTTTTTTTTTTTTCATTTAATTGTCATAATTGAAGTTATATATTGATATTATGATATCATATTCAGTAGTTAAAACTGTATTAAAATATAAATATATATATATATATATATAAAGAAAAGAATGTTCAAATATTTATGTGGCTTTAACAAAAAATAGAGAATTTAGAGGTCTCTAAGTTATTGAACATCAATATTTCCCATTGCTTAAATGTCACTAATTCTTAAAGTCACATCTGGTGCAAATATTGTAGAGTTTTAACTCATAGAGAATTTCCGGAAATAAAATCTATAAAAGGCCTCACACGACAATGTTGACTTTTTCTTACAAAATATACAAAATAAACTAATTCATTTTGGAGGAGGAAAAGTCAAACCAATAAATTATAAGTTACATATATTATATACATATATATAATTTATATATATTTAATATGTATATAATATCCAATTAGATTAAAATATTAATAAATATGAGGGGCAACAATACACTATCTATATGCAATATTTGGTAGATATTGCATTTATTTATTTTTGTTATTATTGTTCAAAAGTCAAGAAATGGAATGAATCAAAGGACTTCAAAAATCTTTTTTGGCAGTGTTTCAAACTGTTTAAATTGATTTATTAAATCTATTTCATGTCTTTATTTCCTTAGATCCTAAAAAATATGAAGAGAAAAATCAAATTTTATATGTCACTTTGTTACATTTTTTTTTTCTGTAAATAAGAGAAGTTGGAAGTATATTCGTTATTCTGTTTTATAGCACCAAAAGAGTTCGACAAATTCATAGAGCAATGAAAGCTGTGAGAGTTATAAATCAACACTGAATCATAAAGTGACTGTTTAATGTCCAAAAATGCCCACTCTAATATAGGAGTACACGTATGTAGACTATTAGTATCTCGAACTTCCAAGCCCTCACACATGAAAAAAGACGTGTGCATGAGCTTACTTTCTATCTACCCTGTGGTGAGGGGATAGCAGTGTCTTTCATGGGTCATTTTATTCAAGCTCATGTTGAGTTCATGAATACATCAGCCCAGCTTTGATTCAATCCTCTTCATAACTTAAAATTCAATTCCATAAAAAGATAAATGAAACTCAATTATTATTATGATTATTATTATCATTGATAATAGATATTTGGGAGTAAAATATGTTTTTGAGTCTTTGAATCTAAAGTCACTGTTTATGAGGATCTACATAGATGGGACTCGACTCTGAGTCGTGGGTACAAAGTTTCCAACTTTGGAGAAAAAAAACCACCGTTATCTGTCTTCTTCTTTTTTCAACCTTTTTCTTAGTATATGAACATGAAACCTTGGGATTCCTTCACTTGAGAATTTCTCATTTGAATAAACGGATAAATCCACAAAAAGACTACATCTATGTTACATATGTATACATACATACATGTTTAATTTTATTTTTAAAGGCAAGATTTGACGCAAGATTAATTTATTTTTATGCTATCCCAGTTGATTAAATTATATATTAAATGGTGTGGGAACGAACAAACAAATAATTCTTGTTATAAGTCATTACGGCTGTACAAATTTGCCATTCCAGCCTGTACAAAGATAATATTGGCGTATTTCAATTTATTAACTTTTAACTCATTAGGAAGAGGTTCTATCGACTGTGAATAAGAAGTTTATTTGGCTAACATAAGTTTTATACTCTTATGCATTTTACATCTGTTCATGATAAAACTATTATCCTAGTTTCATCATGTTTTATCTGTGTCCACTTTTAGTTTTATATGGTTATCTATATAGTTTTAGTGTGTATTGATAGATTTCAGACAAAATGAAATCACATTTATTACTCTGATCTTCCTATTCCTTATATTTTACTTACCCCGACTAAGCCTCATCGTAAAGCCAACGATGAGAGATTATGCATTATCAACTACGTTTCAGATATCATATATCACATGTAAGTATAAGATCCATACATAACTTTCGAAGGATGAAATGACGACTTTTGATTCTGTTACGCAGTACATTTGATTCTAATATAACTGTTATGATGAAATTGTCACTGTAATATCTTTAAATGTGAAAAAATAAATTTTAATTTCTTACTACAAGTAAAGTAACAATAAGTAAGTATTTTATCATCTAAAATTAGAGGTTGAATAGACGAAAGTCGGATTTTGTTAGGGTTTTATTCTTTTAGACATTCAAACTATAAATAGACTCATTGGGAACACTAAAGGTATGTTTTTCTCTGTATCTGGGTTGATATTAAAAGAAACTTGTCCATATCAAAATAAATCATGCAAAACAAACATAGAGATGAAATTGCAATTAGAATCTTGAAGTTGAAAGAAAATGATAAGAAGTCATATGAAAATTAGTGATGATACCATTGTGAAGGGCAAGTACTGTTTAACTACTTTCAATGTCGAGTTCAAAACGCTCTTTATTCCTGTTTGTCTTATGGAAAAAAGAAACATAATCACTGAATTTGCTTTTCTTGGCTTGAGACTTTCAAGAACGTACATAGATAGGGGTCAAGAGTTTAATATGAGGGTATGTAATAGATACATATATGTAGAATCCTCCTTACGATTTCTTCATGGTTAATAGAAATTAATTTAAGTTAATTTGAACATAAGTTAATTATTATTTATTAAATAAATATATACTACGATTTCATTAGCACTTAATGTATGATTAAGTCTTTACATACAAATTTGAGTTGTTAGCCATTTCCTTTAATTTTAAATTATTTTATCAGCGTGGGCATTACATGAGTCAAAAAAAAATTCTTGTTTTTGTTTATTCACGACATTAAATTTTTTTGTTTGCCATATATTATGTTTTCGGTACAGTAGTTTACAATTGAGACCGAGCAAAAAATACCTTACCGATCAATTTTATAATTTGTGAGGATGATTTAATTTTAAATTAATTAAAATGTAAGCATTTTAAGCTTTTTAACATTAACTAACAAACAAACAGATAAAGTGTCAATATTTGAGTTGAATATGCTGCAAAAGAAAATTATTGTAAAATATGCCTCTGTTTGAAAAGTTGTTTGAATGATTTGATTCGAAATTTTTAAATTATTCATTTAATAATTGAATGAAAATATAAACATTTTCCATGTCAGACTCTTTGCGTGAATTTTAAATCTAATAGGAATGAAATTATTCTACAGAGTCTCTACAATTTTTGTACTGATGATATTTATTGACAGAATTGATTTATCTCTTTATTAATAATTGACAAATAAGGACATCAAAGATTGACCACCATATAATTAAAGCAAATACAGATTAAATATTAAATATAGAAAGGAAGAGGAGGGTGAGTCTTGTATAACTTTGATTCACATTAATATCAAAAATGATTTAAGTATAACTTTTACGAATAAAATTGATGAGCCATTGATACTTCATTATGAAAAAAAAATAATCATTCATGGTTGGCAAAGTTATATTCAATGAATTAATAATCAACTCTCTTTAATTAGTAGAGTAATTTCTAAGTACATTTATTTAAATACGTTATACATTAATTGATGAGTTTCTTTATTTTTCCAAAACATGGAGGCAAGCATTAATACATTTTCTTTTCTTTTTCGGAAGTAATCAGATCATTAGGGTTTTGATAATTGAAAAAATAATTAGGATCACAACATTTTTTGTCCTTAATGAAAATGGTTCTTTATAGCTCTCATACCTTTATACCAACAACTAATCTTTATTTTTTCATTAATGTATGTTCAATTTCTCATTAGAAAATGTCGAAATAAACCTTAATAAGATTCGTTAATTGAACGGAGGTAAAATATAATAACCTTTTTTGTATGCAGTTTTTGTCTTTTTGACAATCTTCTTTTTTTTTTGTTTTACTTTTTGAAAATATTTATTACTGATAGTGTGTGCTCTACTTATTTAAATATTTCACATAGAAAATGTCTCCTATAGTTAATTTTGAGTTTTCATTTTTCATAATTTAAGCACCTTTTGAATTTAATACAAACAATGAGTTTACCAATATATATTTAGATTATTTTTATACCAGCAGCTATGAATGTAAAGCAAAGATAGATATTAAGAATGAATACTTTTATAATAGGTATTATCAATAATACAATAATAGGTGGAGCCAAAAAAAATTTTTTTTTATAAATAAATTTTTCTGCACTTTCAAAACAGTGAGCAGAGTCTAAAAAATTTACACATCTTACTTGTAAAAGGATTAAAAAAATTTTTATGACAATAATGAAGGGTTTATGATGGACATGGAATATATGTATATGTATTCATTTTAAAAACATATTTACTCTGAAAAGAGCTGGACTCACTTAAAAGATGTGAACCAAATATCTAATGCTATCATAAAAGATATTATAATCTTATTATACTTATTGCCTTTTTGGTCTGGATGTATCTGGTTTTAGCTCTTTTGTGGCTTTTGACTATAAAATAAATATCTTCTGAGTAACTTAAGTTCTCTTATTATGCCAGATCTGTTACTTATATTTGTATATTAGACTGTCCCATTTTTAGGGTCATGACTCAGATCAAAAGCCCAGGCAATTATTTTCTGGTAACCATAGATGCAAAAAATAATCTGTAGAAAAATAAAAAGTCTACGGGTCTATTTTTCAGACCTCTCAAGCATTCTCTATGCCCAAAACAGGGTGAAAAATAGTCATATTTGGCAAGCTTGAGATGTCTCATCCTTAAATTTTTTTTTGCCAAAATTTCTTTTTTTATTGTTGAAACTATGTTTGAAAAATTGTTAAAAAATATATACCTTTCCAAATACTTAAAATTATGCCTGAAATCTAGAAATTTGGTAAGAAGTATTCTATTTTACGGCCAAAATTTATGACTTTTGTATTAATTTCTCTTTAATATTTCATTTTGCCAATATACATATGTCATTTCAAGCGTTATTCAACTCGCAGAATCTTTTATGTACATACATAATATAAACTAACTTTATAGCAAAGATGAATAATATTTATAAATATTGGTATGTATACGTACAACTTGTGTGTTTAAATATTAACTATGTATGTATATTACTTTTTCCTGGTTTTCAAAAAATAATTTTTATCATATAACGTTTTAATTAAAGCACTGAAATATCATTCGAAATGAATAAATTAAAATATGAAAATGAAAAAAATAATTAAATCAACACACTCAAACTCACACATTCAACAGTATCCCCCCCCCCCCCAAAAAAAAAAAAAAAGAAAGAAAGAAAGAAGTCGGAGCATTAAATATAGTTGTATAACTAGTTCAATAAAGAGGCTATTCAATTTGGGTGGATCTGAATAAGAAAATATATATATATATGTATATATGCAGGACCTAATACTACGTGTCGTATATTCGACCTTTAAATTATTCAATTAAAAAGAAATGAACTGCTTTCAAAGTATTTGAAATTTTATAAATGTGATTGTTAAAGGGAATATGAGAAAGAGAGAGATTTGAATTGGTGGGGTTTGTAAAATAATTCTAAATAGACAAGAAGCACGCATGATGCTCTTTATATATTTTATTTTGAATCAGACGAATCTCTTATAAAGTCATGAGGTAAAATTCTACATGTTATAATTAATTACTAATTTTGGAAAGTATCTCAAACGGAGTTGGACTTATATCATCTCCGCAGATTTTGTTTTCAGACCCGTCCATCTACCATCTCTGTGCCTGCTGTGCACACTGTGTAAATGCAATATTTTAGAACGGCATGCCCTTTGGGCACGCAAATTTTTTTTATTTGAACAAGTCTGCTGCTCTCAACTATTATATTCTAATATTACTATAACACACGTAACATTCAAAATATTTTTTGAATTACTGAAATGCTAACTTCTTATCTCAAATGGTCGCAAGAACAGGTTTTAGAAGAAGTAATGAATACCAAGGCTTTTGTATATCACTATTTGTCATACCTAACGATTTGTTAATATACTTAAAATACAATATAATTAACCTTAGAGGTAAATTAAACAATAAAATAATACAGGAAGTATTAAGGACAGAACATTGTTTGTTCTGTTTATTTTTTAATGTAATAATAACTACGATGCATAGAAAATGAAAAAAAATTGCAAAACAGATAATGATATTTCACTTTATTAATAAGTGAACAGAGTTTACAAATCATCCAAAACATTGTTAGTCATTAGAAAAAAAGATTATCATCAATAATTAAAGCCAATCGGATAGGAGTTGGAATTTTAAGCAAAGGATTGGAAAAACTTTCCAAAAAATTCCAGGGTGAATCAATGACATTTGTCTAAGTATGAGGAAAAATTTAAGGATACTTATCAATATAAAAGTGTTCAAGGACCATATATTGACAATGATGCAAATTTCAATAGAAATTCTTTTTATATGCATAAAAAAAATCAAAAAAGCTTTGGAAATCGATCTCATAATTTTTAAAACCAGTTTAAGATGACTCATACCTTAGATCCTACAATTTTAAGCTTCAAGCAAAGTCAGTTGAAAGTTGAAGTTAATAGAAAATTGACTTTTCCCACTTTTTTTTACTCATTCCAAATAAATTTTTGTACTGCAACTAGTCGACATCAGATCAACATTTAATAAAAGTTTGTTATATAATTTAATGTAATGTTTAAAATTAAAATATTAATAAGGATAATACTTATTTCAAAATAAAAATCTATTTCCAAATACAAATAATACAATAATTGGCAAACTGTTGGAAATTACGGATTATTCTCTAATAGCCAATAATAACTCGGATTGAGTCCTAATCCCAGTGTAAGAATGTATCTTATAACAAATGGCATATAATTATTATTTTTATTCTTAATTCGAGCATTCATTTTTATTTCATGCACCGCAGATATTCTTTTCAAATTTATGCTTGCATATTGTATATTCTGTTTGTTTGTGGAAAGATATTTATTATTAAATAAATTAAGAATGATAGAAAGTCTATGAATATTAAGTGCATAAATAATAATTTTTCTTCATAAACCCAAGATACATTTATTTTCTTAATTAAAGAAGATACCTTTCAAATTAAGCATCTATAAGTATAGATATATATACAAATGAATCACTTCTTTATATTAATCATTCCACCCAATTGAAACCTCTCTACACTCAAATTTTACGGAAACTCTTGCATTTCCAACCAATTTCACAATCTCCCGTCACAAATAGAATTTCTCACGCTTTTTTTAAAAGCATACTGAAAAATTTATTTACCTACATCTCTTTTTTAAGTAATATTGAATTTGAACTCTTTGAAACCATTTAGTCCTTGAGAGTCAACTGTATCATCAATCATGACGAGTAAAAATGACTGATTTCAAATGAAATATAGGCCATAAAACAAACCACAAGTACTTATAATAAACACTCACGTGCAGTATAATGTTTTATTTGAAGTCAATAAACAATTTGTTTGCATTTGAATTCAAGAGATTTCCTGTTATCAATTGTTATATTATTATTCTTTTATAAATAACTATTGTAAGAACGATTTTTTTTTTGACAATGAACAAATAACTTTATATTGTCTCACATTTAATTAAAAAAAAATGATATGATAATAGTATACCTAAATATTTTAAACCAATTCAAAATCTTAAAACATTATATCAGTATTTTGACAATTTAAAAAACAACCACTTTTTTATCATTTGTTAAAGTTTTGTATTCTTGATCTCGCAACAAAGTTTAAAAAATTCTATTTTTTTAAAATTGAAGTCACACTATAATTCCCTGATCCATCTCTAAAAAAATGAATAGCAGTAAATTAAATATGACTTCCAATACTTGGGGCTCAGTAAAAAACAATGAACTCATTCCACCTATTTATTTTATCCAATAAGTCATTTTCACTTAACTTAACATATTGCATAATATACAGAAATCTACGCTATGTTGGAGATATATAAAATTGTTATTTTAGGAAGTGTAGAAATTTCAAAAAAAAAACAACAACAACACAATAAAACTTAAGGAAACTTAATTTTATTGCTTAAAAAATGTAGAAACTAAACTGTTGACTATCGTAAGGAATGTAAATTATATGCAAATGGGGTGTGTAAAATAAAAAGAAAGAAAAAACCAACCTGGTAACTCTGACAATTTGATGAATGTTGAGAGGGAAGCAACTTGAGCTGTCATGACGTTTGACTGAGCTACAAGCTGCTGATTTCCTTTATATACATATACAAATGAAGACATCAATAATAAATAATAACATTATGTAAATCATAGATAAGAGACAGAAAATGAACTCAAATTAATGTCAGGATATTATGTATCTTTAGCTTACAAGTCGTAAACTAGCAATTATTATGAGAACATGTGCCCTTTTCTAACATTCTATTTGCTATTGTAGATATTTTCCCCTCAGTAATAAAGGAAAAATGTTAACAACTTTGGAAAAACAAAAAGTACTGTTAAAACTGCCAACTCCACAAAATCTCGCACGCAGCATTTTGCATATTTTTTACATTCCTAGTTATGTATTTCTTACAGAATGAAAAGAAAAAAAAATCACTTAATGTAATAATTCATCTACGATTTTTTATTCTCTCTTGAATATATGTTCATATATAAAAGCAGGAGCCCTGAAGCTTTACTTACCTCGATTAGATTTTATTTTATTTTTGACAATAAAAATAAAATTCTGAGACCCATAAAATACAGATATATGTATGTATATAAATATATTTCGACTCCTTTTTTAGATATACATATATTTACACAATGATATATTGTTATGATTCCTTTCCTCTCTGGTGACAACGATATGAGATTTTCTTATTTGATATGATTAAAAAATGGGGATAATACTTGTATTATTAATAATATTATAACGCTTTTGCCCTGTAGACTAGGCAAAAGATACATCTACATACATATAAGAGGATGGATCTCCCTGACCATAAAAAAATGAGCAATATATTTAATTTTTTTCCGCTAATTCGTCATTTTACAAAAAGTTTATAACTTTCTTGTATGTAGTGTGTGTGCGTAGGGTATATACATATGTATATATTTATAGGTTAAAAAAGAGGCATTTATGCCCTTGAAGAGATGTTATGTCCAGCATTTTTTCAAAAGCTCTTTAGGGAATTGACTATGTATATATTAAAACAATAAGATCCCTTAAGATTATGGTTTAGAAGTTTTTATCAAATTTTATAAAATAATTAAATATTTCTAAGTAAATCAATGAAAAGAGATCGATTTTTTTTTCGATCCAAAATTGCACATGGACCGAAATTTAATAGTTTTCAAACCATTGAACGTTATTTTCCGGTCTCATATCATTATGAATCACCTCATATGACATCATTTAAGCAATGTTTGCTCATTTAATATCACAATTGACCATTACGTCAATATTTATAGGCTTTTAATATGTACAACTCTTCATTTAATACTGATGCAACTCACAGTTTGTTGGTGCAAAACTGCGAAAAAAAACCAAAATATTTTTAGTTTTTAGTTTGAAAGTATTATGGGAATTTTATAGTGTTTTGAATTTTGTTTTAATGAAAATCAAAATTAGTGAGGGGCTTTATATACCTATATCGACTTTGTTATACATGGTACGCACAAAATGTGATTCAAGTTGGAAAAAAACAAATTCAAAAAAGTGAAAAGTTGTATTACATATACAAAAACCTGTAAAATATAAATATTATATAAAAATAACTGTTCATATACTTTATTCTTAGGTCTTCTTCTTTCAATTTTGTAAGGTTTTTTAAAGATTTTGTCTGTCTAAAGATATTGTAAATATGTATACTACATATATATATTATACAATAATTGACTGTGAAATATAAACATATATATGTCAATGTTTGATGTTTTTTCAAAGCTTTTTCAGATGAAAAAAAAAACTAAAAAACATAAGTCAAAGGTATGAAAGATAGATTTATACATGGAATAAATGAATATTTTAATATTTGAAAAGGTGTCTATATGTATATAGATATGTATAATATGAAATTTTTTGATCTTTTTTAGTAGCGCTTTGTGGTAAACTCCTTGGACATGTCTTAATGTTATTCAAATAATTACACTACGAATTCAACTAAAATATATAAGCCCAGAAAGTTTAGTTATATATGTAATTTAAATAAATTATGAAATATTACTGAGTGTATTTATTTTCAGAGTTTTTAAAAGCTAGAAGAGTTTTTTTAGAAAATCTTAAAAAAGTTTTTTTTTCTAAATTATGCAAGGATTTGTTAAAATGATTTATGTACAGTCGTATTTTCAGAAAGATAGAAACTATACTAGGTAAATACTCCTTAGAAATTGAAAAGTTGAGTTCCAATGTCGAATTTCTTTGAAATATTATCTGAGAGAACATTTCCTTCTTTAATTTTAAAGAGATCTTAGGGCTCTTACAATGAATTCGATCAAATCGTCGTCAATTTACCTAGCATCTTATTATGAATAAGATGTAATATCGTACTATGTACACGTATATTCCTGTGAACAATAGAACATGAGCAAACTAACACAGCATTCATAGCTGCAAGATGACGCAGAAATATTAAGCCTTATAAAGAAACAAATAAGTAAACAAAGCTCAATCCCTAACAACAAATTGGAAATAAACAAATTAATAAAGGATTCACATCTGCAGAATGGCGCAGAGATACTAAGATTTAGTCAAGAAATAAGTTCATCCTCGAATTTTTTCGTGCTATGTTGATTGATTTAATTTTGAGTGACTTTTATTTGATACATCCTGTCAAATACTTTGATAAATATATCCTCCTAGATTGATTATAATTTCACTCATTTACTTACCATTAGAATAGTCATGTACTAGATAGTTTAGCACGGGGGTGTCCAATTTATGGCTCACTTTTTATTCAAACAACTATTTCATCGCAGAGTTTCGTTACATATCCTCAATAAATTATGAAAATTTACTCAGTGTTCGTACTTATTTTCAGAGTTTGTATAAAAAGCTAAAAGAGTTTCCAGATCAACATTAAAATGTTTTTTTAATAGATTATACAGGGTATTGTATAAATAATTTATGTACATACAATCAGTTTTTCTGTTATGAAGAAATGGGTTAAAAGTTAATTAATTAGTAGATAAGTTAAATAAATAAGTTACTATTTAAATAAACTAGTAGTCCCATAGGATGGCTTACAAATTTTGAATACATTACAAAAATTAAATCGGAGCCATCAGAATAATTAGAGAGAACATTTATCATCTATTGCACTATTTCAATGTCATAAGTTTTTTTGTTTTTTTTCTTGAATATGACCCTTCATCAATGTAATTTGTTCTTTCAAAGCCTCAAATATTCCTTCTCTCTAGTAAGTATTATATTCAATGTATGTACATCAAACGATTTAACTTTTTGATAAAGAGTCATAGAGATGGACCATTTTTGTACTTGACTCAACTAAAAATCTACACAATAACTATTTGGAAGCTCATAAAAGGAGTCAAAAATTTAATCAATATAAATATAAGTCGTTCCTAAGTTTATATCGGTCACACCCAAGGCAGAATTATACAAAAACTCTGACTTAAAAATTTGGAAAATAAGATGTATGTAATATTGCATAAATAATTTTTGATTATGCGTCTCTAGTTCTTTAGAATACGTTCAGAAAATTAATATATATTGACTTAAAATCTCAGTACAAACACATAAAATATACTGGGTGGATCACTCAAAACTGAACATTTTTTGTTAAAATGAATTTGAGTTTATAACAAAATAATGAAAAAAACAACGACATATAAATTTGAAACTTTGACAGAATGTAATCTTCATATCGATATGGCCTATTTTGGCCCCTATCTAACCTTAAGTGGAACTCACTTCAGTTGTTTTTGATTCAATTGGGGTCAAAGTTGGCTAAGAAAAAATGTATGACAGCTTTCAACTGATCCTTTTTTCGGTATCTGACAATGACACTATTCCCTTTAACCACCCAAACATTACAAATGCATAAGGTAAATTTTGTGAAGGACAGCTGTTCTTTGAGAAAATAGCCCATGAGTCTTTTTTGCAATTAATTTCTGGTTTATCTTTATTTTTATTTGTCAAAGTAAGTTTAAAATTGAGGCTCGTCTTTCTTTTTTGTTTATGCTGTTAAAGGACAAGTGACTTGACCAAAAATACTTAACTTAAGCTTTATAGTCATATTTTTAAATTGTTTAGCCACCTACACATATGGCCAAAAAGAGGTGATATTTTGTGTGTGCTGAATGAATGTCATCTTTATTCGCAATTTCATATGTGTTTTTCTTCATCCTAAATACATATGGTAAAAATACGCAAGTAATTCTTCAACAAACTATAACAACTAAATTTTTTCATTAAGTAATAAAAATTTAAGCAATTTTTTATTGTTTATTATAAAAAAAATAAAAATAAATTAACATTCATCAAATAAAATTATAATCGTAAAAATAATTTGTATGAATTAGAATAACATATTAAATCCAAGTTGATGTAGAAAATTTAGCGTTTGCCAAACACTTTCCATGAAAGCAAAGTGTAATAAACCAAGATGTAGTCTCATATATTGAGTCTTTCACTTGTTGACAATTATTTGTCCGACATTTTTGGTGCAGTACAGTGTCCTTCTTTTGTTCATTGTGAATAATGTCAGCCCGGACTAGACGAAATATAATGAAACGAGATGAAAAGAAAATGAGAAGAAATGTGACAAAACAAGAAGAATTGAGAAATAGCTGACAAAATTTACAATGGCTACTAAACAAAATTGTTCTTAATACATATAAAAGAGAAAAATGTTTTTTTTTTTTAATAAATAAAGTCATTAAAAGTTTTATGTTCTTGACGAAAAATGACGTAAACAAGATGAATTGATAAATTGCTGACTAAATTAACGCTGCTTCTGTCTGCATATGTTAAATGATATCTTTCGAATTTGATTGTTCATGATGGGATATCTCTGTGAAGGCCTAAAAATGGGACAAAATCAAGATGTCAAATCGACCAAAAAGAAGAAAGACAAAGTTTCATCCGACCATCACAGATTTGAAAGATAGGTAGTTGCAAAATGTTAAGACAATAACGAGTGTCAAATTTTAGTTCATAAATGTTCAAGAGATATAAACACATGATTAAAGTCCTCCTCCGGCACAAATTTCTTAGGTTGCAATGCGCTCCCATTGTTGGCTGTTACCATTTCTGCCATAATTAATAAAAAATGACATAAAGTTCATTCTTTAAACTGCATATAGTGATCTACCTGTATATATCATTTCTTTGATAAGAGACCGAATAAAGATTCAAAATGATATGGTAGCTAACAAGTTATGTCACTCTTCTCAACTACTGAGCAATTATTTATTTATTTTTTATTGTTATTACTTTTTTATATATAATATATGTAGAGGAAAAATACAAGCAATGCAATATCATTGTAGATTAAGAAATTCAAATAACAAAGGGAACTCCAAAACAACACACAATAATTAATTAAGGAAAATAAATAATACACCATGTAGAAATATATTTCAAAACATCTAAGGGGAGGGGGAGACAGCTTAGGAACCGGTTCCTATCTTGAGATATTTACAAACAGACCCTGGGAACGGTATCTTCCATCCTCATCCAGCTCCGCTAGGACGGCGAAGATACGGTCTAGAAGCCTGTCAAGACCCACAGGGATTCCTGTTCGCTTGGAGCTTGGGTGTTTCGTTGTCTCAAGGCCTTGAGCACAAAACCTGGAGTTCCTCTCCTCTTTTCTCTCCATAGATTTGTTAACGAAGAGGGATGAAGTTGCTGTTTTGTAGCAGAGGCACCTTTCCGACGAGTTCAAAAACGGATTTTTGAATAAAGTCCTGGAGCCGCTAAGAACGTCTCCCATCGGGGTGCATCCTAAACGCAAAAAGTGGTTGCGGACTAAGTGCTCTGGGAGATCTTCCACGAAGCTGTTTTGGTGCGCTCTTTGAATTTTTGAAAGTGGTAAGTTACTGAGGGCAATATAAAAGGGTGTTTGGGGGATCCATGATTCCTGCCATGACTGCCTTATTATTTTTCTGAATTGTAGGAACGTGCACGGATTATTCCTTTTCGCATCCCTGAGAACTTGGCTTATAGATATGAGATGATGGGATACTAGAAATTCGTCTCTTGAGTTTATCCTGGTGTTGAAGTTACAAGGCTCAAAGTACGGATGTCTTGAAGAGCTCTTGAGGACCCATGAAAATTCTGTCCTAGAACAATAAGCCGGACAGCTTCTTAAAATTTTCCTTTAAGAGCACTACCCAAAATTCATCGCTACCTCGAAGTCTTAACATCCAGGACAAGTTGAGGGTCATCCACACTGATTCCACTCGCTTCAGCCCTAGACCCCACTAAGAGGTTGGGGTAAACAGACAATTGTTTAAGACATAAGCACTCTTATTACTCCATATAAATTTTATCTGTAGCTCTTGGAGTTCAACATTTGTGGTATTCGAGTATGGAGTATACCTAAGTAAGTGAACAATACGGGGAACGACTATTCCGTTCCATATATTAATTTTGTCAAGTATATTTATACACGAGTTGTCATAATATGATGTAGATTTACGGACTGTTTCTATGATATTATTTGTGTTGCAGTTATTCGCCGTCTCAGAGCCGCTCTTCGATATCGTTATATCGAGAAGGATCGCGGATGAAGAGTATTTTAAGGAGGAAAACGATTTCACTAGTGAAGATTGCATGAAGGTAAGAATTTCTGTTTTAGTGAGCAATTATTTATTTAATTAGTAAAGATGCGAAGGATTAATAAGGACAGTCTGATAACATTTAATTTGAGCTCAGCAACATAATTATGATTTAGGTCACTGTTCTAATGTTACTATGTATCTTTATTTTTGTGGGATAATACTATGCTAGAAACAAAAGTTATAATTTATCCCTTAACGACTACAAGTTAGGGGAAACCATTTATGTTGTTTTAGCTTAAAGACTAAAGTCTATTATTTCTACAAAAAAAAAAAAATTGAATTAAAGAGATAAGACTTGCTTTCATTGCTTCTTCTAAAACAATTAACATGCAACATTTCTTTTTCAAAAGCATGTTTTTGTGAAGGGAATAAAAGCAAAAAAACAAAAAAAAAACAAAAAATGCGATAAAAAAATATAGGAGAAACATATTTTTTGATGGCTGATTATTTTTTGAAACATATTCGTTTCTACGAGAAAAAGGACCGATCCTTAAAAGGGGATTATTTGCCACTCTAATTATTTTCTTTAATATAAAAAAGGCCATTGTTTTGTACGAGCTGTGCAGTTGTATTGAAAGAATGATGAGAAAGAAGGAGGGAGAGAGACAATATTCAAGAGTTCAAATAATAATTTTTTTTTTTTCCTAACTGCTAACGATCCCAAAGTGCTACAAGGATTCCTTTCATATGTATACTTAATGTTATTGTTATATCTTTTCCTTTTTAAATTATATATAGAGTGTCTATCGAAAGAAAAAAACCCTTCAACTTGGCAAAGGAATAATTTCACTCCTCTTCTATTGACCTCATTATCCTCCATCTTCAAAACCCAGTTAATATTCGTCCTACCTACACCATTTTTTTTTTTTTTTTTTGAATTACCTCATTTCTATTTTTTGAGTCTGTCATTGATGTGTCATATCATTAAGAGGGGACTTAATGGCTCTCCTTCAAATGGGAAGGGGATTTGTGTATGTAAGCATATCACCATATAGGTAGGAAGCTGGTATGTTATTATTATTTATATATTCAAGAGCCGGAATGGAACTAGTTTTTTTTTTTTTTTTTTTAAAAAAAAAACCCACAAAAATAGTCGTGTATTTGATATATAATTTTGGCAGTAAAGCAATTTCTTCATATGACCTATATCTAAGGTATACATAATGAATTGTTATTCTCCTTTGGTAAAAATAAACTTAATAATTTGTCAAAACTTTCCTGTCAATTTGTGATAACAACAAGCTCCATCTAGAGATGAAAGTAGGATATATTTTTTTTTAAATACACTACATTCTCTTTCATTTATGTAGACGTTACTAAAGATTAGCCTTACATTTTGTTTATGCCTGCAAAAAATGACATTTTTTTTTTTTGCTAAATGAAAGGATTAAGGAGATTCAAACACAAAATCCAACAGCATCAACGATAAATAAAATAATGAAGTTTTTTAGATTGCATACATAGCATTTTTCAATGGTTTTCTACAACCAAGTGTGAAAGTAAGCCGGTTCATCAAGTCATAGATGTTTGGTAGTTATATAATAAGGGAAGTTACTGGTTATTAGGTACTAAATAATATTAGGTTAAGTGTCATTATACTTTTCAATTCAAATACAGTTTAAAGTTATATTAAAAAACATCATTCCATTCATTTCTCCTTGTTCCATGGGGAAATTTTGTCGAATGGGTTTATTTAGGCCTCACTACTTTGATTTCAGCAATGAATATATGTATGTATATATTCATGGTTCTTACTAACTTACAATCTTATAAACTACTCAAGATATTAATTATATGAGCAATAAAGGAACCTGCAGTCAAGAACAATGTAAAACTTTCTAACTATGTACATATTATTTTAACTCTTCAGCGACGAATACATTCTCTAAATTGCACAAAAGTCTAAAAATACAAAATACAAAAATATATTGAATTCCGTCAATTATTTCTCTTGGTACTCTTGGTTCCCCCTCCAAACCTACATGCATTTTTTAAAAAATAATCTTGACCCATGATGATGATATTTTTTAAAAGATGTAAAAAAAAACCAAAAAATGAACTCTTCAAAATCTGCAAGTAATGCTTTAAATCCTTGTTTCAGCAAAAATAGTACATCCATAAATGCTTTTTATACAGAATTTTTAACGGCATACAGTGATGCATGGGTATAAATAATTGGTCATGTATGTAAATACACATATCTGCAAATAATGTGCCAATACCATTTTCACATAACACCTCCTTTCCTTGAGGTACATACATTCTTTTTTTTTAGTGTCCTGTTCATTATTTTATATAGTATATGTATCTGTATAAATTTATACATAAATGTAAAGGCATGGCCGAAGCAACAATGAGCACCTCTGGATTCAATGGGGTAAGAAATGTTTTCTTCTTTCTTCTTATGGAATGTACATCCATTCTTCGTTGTTTTTATTTTATGGGATAGTTTAAAGATTCATTGAGAGAAAAGGAGAAAATATACACATATATCTATGTATACATAAAGAAAAGTCCATTAAAAAATAAATAAAATAAGGGAGAAAGAAAAAGGATAAAAGTCTTTTCATTCATGGGGCCTTGAAGGACCAACAGAAAGATATATATCTTTTTTTTTTCCTTCTTTTTTGCTGAGTGGTCTAAAGACTCATTATTAACAATATGTCGACTCCGTTTTTTTCTTTATTTGTTTATACATACATATATATGATATGTAGTTTTGAAATACTATTATTCATCACAGTAAAGAGATAATAACTCATTTCCTTTCCCGGGTTTATTTATGTATAAAATTTTTTATTAAATTTGACTTCTTACCAAAAAATGGATATTCCACACTTAGTCGTCAACCCCTTATTTATATTTGAGGTGTTGATTGATTCATCTCGAATTAGGAGTTATTCCACTCTGAGCAATTCCTTACATTTAAATTTATGTTTAATAGTTCAATATCTATATAATAAATCCTCAAGTTTGTCTGTGTGTCCGTAACCCCTCGTATCTCCGGAACCCCTTACCCTATGGTCATGAAATTTTGTATGCGTAATCTACACGTCATATGAAAGATTTCTACGGAAAAAAATATTTCGAGAAATCGAAAAAAAAAAATTTCGCGATTTTTTTTTTCAAAATTTTTCAAAAATTTTTGTCGCTCCAAATTTTTTTCGAGCAACCCGCCGGAGGCCTCGCCACAGGAGCCGAAGGCGCCGTCAATGGCGAGTTTGTGATAAATTGGCTAACAGCCAATGGATCTCGTCTTTTTTAAGGTTGTTGAAATTTTCTTCATTTCTTCTTCAAATGGTTCATATACATGGATTAAAATATGTGCATTACGTTCCAAAATATTTTGCATATATATTGTTGCTTATACCATATGCAAATTTGGATTTATTAGTATTATTTTTTCTTCTAATTTTTCTAAGCCGCAGGGGAGAAAAAGCTAAAAAAAATTTTTTTATTAAACTGTTTAAACTGCATAAATACTTTATCTCATCTCAATTTTTAAATTAAAATCAAAAAAGTATTTAAACACATTCTATTATGGAATAAATAAGTTTAATATTATATATAGGACAGTTTTAAGCAAGAAAATTGTCAATTAAGTCACCCTAAGTACATTAATACTTTCTACAAATAAATTCATTTCATAATTTTTTTGTTACTCTATTGATATGGTGTGTCCATTATTTGTCAATAAAAAAAACACAAGAAAGCCTTTAAACTCACAAAATTTCTACTTTTGTGACCAATAGACTTATTTTTTGAAAATTATTTTCCCACACTATGTAAATAAATGATATAGCTTTATTTTTCACCCTGAAGGATTTAAATAAATAAATTTATAAGTATGTTACCAAATTCTAAAAATATTTTTTTGTTTCTGTATCACAACTTTCTGAAATAGAGAAAATGCCTTAAAAGGATAAAAGTAAAATGATTTTAAGGGTTGGGGGGATGGGGCTGCTTTGAACGTTCAAATTTCCATTTTATTTCCGATTAAATTGTGTAATTATCTTGAAATTAAAAGGCCATAGAAACTATAGGGGCCGTGGACCATTATTTCCTTGTATGCAGGCTTGCTACTATGTAATACGCGGAATGAATTTTGCCTTGGACCAAGGTGAAAAACATCGATTTTTATCAGAGGATTGATCGTGGACGTCACATATTGCATAATAAGGAAAGAAATATATGTGATTTTAAATTGTTTTCTTAAGGACATTAGGCATCTGTGTTTGAATTTTTCTTACTGTAATGTGTTTAAGTGTGGGAAATTGCCGGACTACTTCATTTTGGCGCTTTTTCATCTTTGGAGGGTCGCCACTGGGTGGTCTATCCTAATGATTGATATCCCTCTTGGATGTTGTGTGATTCTGGGTAAGAATATTCCGATATTTACCTTATCTAAGATGGGCGTTACTTCTTTAATGGGAATACAACATCCAAGTCGGATTATTTACAAGTGTTGAAGAAGAATTTAGATGCGAAAGCTTATAGAAATAGGCTTATTATAGATCTGATGACGAATCGTTAGACGATGGCCAATTTCCTAATAGGCCTACAAATAATGATGTAGAAAACACTATATTTGAAGTCCTTAATCTTGATCAAAGAAATATTCGGGGAATTTGGGTTTGTCCAGAATATAAGAATATGATAATTGTATAGTTAAAGGATTCTATCAATATTGGAGCTGTGTTAGCTCATGTAGGGGATGATTTTATTATAAGAAGAGTTCAAGGAACCTTCAAGGGATTAAAAGGGAATGTGAGAGGTCTTGTGGCCCAGCGAAGAGACAGGGATGGAAATCCTTTTATTTGTGAATAGAGCGTATTTATACACTCATCGCATGAGTATGTTTCAGTTAATGATATTGTAGAAGCTATTAAGAAGTTTGGAGAAGTAGTAGTCCCTACAAAAGAGTGTTGTTTCTAGGATATAAGACTTAAAGGAATAAGTAATGGGAATTTTGTAACTAAGGTTACTTTGGTGTCCGAAATTCCTGGTTTTATTCCAATTAAGGGGTTCAAAACCAGGGTTACGGATGCAGGACAAGAAATAACATGTGCAAAATGCTATGAGTCAGGTCATTTTGCAAGAGAATGCACCAATGGATTTGTTAAGTTGCTAGATTATATACAGACAACTGAGTATAAAAACCTTTCTCCTTCATCAATACAGATAGATAAGAACTGTGTATTAAATAACTCAGAAAAGGGTACAGCAGTAGAGGAAGAGGTGGAAAAGCATAGTATGGCTGAAGAAGATGATACTAATGCAACGGAAAGTATAGGCGAAGAGTATTCGGCTAATGTATTAAAAAAAGGCGGGGGAAAAATACAATCGGCATGTTCCATTGCGCAAATGAATGAAAATGATATTAATCTTACTGATACCGAAGTGGAAAATCTGCCTTTTAAAATGGTAAAGAGGTCGAGGGATTGCCTAAACCCACAAAAAAGAAAAAAAAACCTGTCAAAATAAGTGATTACATTATATCTACGAGAAGCAGGTCAGGTTTTTTCTCTAAAAGGTTCACTCAAGACTCGGGGCTATCGCCCGATGACAAAGAAGCTCCGCTCAAACTGCAAAAAAAACTAAGGTTATCTTTTTTTTGTGGCTCTTCTAAACCAACAGTATGTCATCTAGAAGTATTTTCAATGATAGAGAGGATAGAAATAGACCATTACTTAGGGAAAAGGCTTTCAGATGATATTAAAATAAATATAGGCATGAGAAGAATTGTATCTCTTAATACTAGAGGGGGGAAAGATCGAAGATCGAGACACGCCATGATGAAGAGAATAATCGCCTTAAAACCTGACATTGTCTGTCTTCAGGATATTCGGGCGTTGATTTCCTCATCGTGCTTAACCTCTTGCCCTTACTGCCTTCCAACCAATTTCTACGTGTTCTTTAAGGGATGTGGTCTACGTTGAGATATACTCACTTTGGTGTCTAAGTCAATTGCTAGTGCGGAATGTACTCGAGAATTTTCGATAGAGAGTCAGTGGCATAGTATCAAAGTGCGTATTAGGTCGAACAACTACGAGTTTTACATCTTAAATGCATATGGCCCAAATAGAAGCTCCTCTCTTTTCTTTGAATCTATTAATAATCATTTTGCGGCTGACCCTCTACCTAAAATTTTAATCGGAGACCTGAATGTTGATTTAGAAAGGAAGTTGCATTCAAATAAACTTTTTTTTTTCAAGAAGTAATTAAGAAACTTTATTTATTCGACGTTTTAATTAAATTTAATGAAGTAAACGATATTTACTCTTGGAGAAGTGGGGGAAAAACTTCGAGAATAAATCATTCTTTCGTTTCCTTCTCGATACTTTCAAAAATAAAAAAAGCATTATATATATTTGAACCGTCTTTCGACCACAAAATTATTGATATACAATTCATAACGCATTCCAACAAAAATTTTAGGATTCCAAACTGGATCATAAAAAATGAAGAGTTCCAAGAGCAACTGAAAAAGAAACTTTTAGCTAATTTCAACCCTAATTTTACGTGTAAAAAACTTTTAAGAATATTTAACATGACAATAAAGGATACATCACTGGCTGGTATGAGTCGAAAGTGGAAAAAAATTGATAGGCTTCGTAAAGACGTGGAAGAAATCATGAAAGAGGGTTCGATGTTTGTACGTGAAATCACTACGGAAACTCTCAATGCTCATGGAGTGACCGAAGTTGCTGAGGAAGAAATGGAAAGAAAGGTCGAAGTGGAAAGAAACCCTCACAAAAGACTTCAGAATTTGGGTGTTAAAAAGCACTCTTTTGGAAAGAAATTAGTGAAGATTAACAGAAATGATGAAGTTATATCGGATTCAGGGGTAATTTTGAGTATCTTTCACAACACCTATCAAGAGGTTCTTGGAAGTTCAAGGACGAATTTTCCTCGACTAGTAAAAAATACTACATTGTCTATTTTTACCTACGAAAATATATTTGAATATATTGGGAAAAATGATTGATGATAAAGCTACTGGTCTTGACAATATAAAAGGGAAAATTTTTACTCGATGCCCTGAGGAGACCATTCCTTACTTCCAGCTGCCCTAATTCAAGGTCGAATCTCCCTCATTCCTAAAAAAGGTGATTTGACCTCAATAAGTCACTGGAGACCATTAACTTTTCTCAATGAACCCTATAGAATCATCGCGGGAGTACTTGCAAAACAAATAGAACCAATTCTGAATAAAAGACTGGGAATTGAGCAAAAAGGATTCCTGAAAAAGCGAAATATAGCGGACATATCAAGAAATATTAGCACATCAATTAACTCTATCAAGAGCAGAAGAAAATTTGGTGCTATTATTGCAATAGATTTTGCCTAAGCCTTTGATTCGATTTCACATGATTTTATTCTATGGCTCTTCAAAAATTAGCATCGACAGTGAAAAAATATCTCCCAAGGCGTTTTTTTAATCCAATTCGGGCTCTCTTATTTAATGGCTTTTCAAAAATTACCATCGACGGTCTTCAAAGTGACCCAATTATCCTAGGCAAAAGTTGCAGGCAGGGGTGTCCAGTGTCTCCTTGACTCTTTGTGGCCTCAATGGAGCAATTTAATACAATAATGAATCGTAAGTATTGAGGTTTTGGTGTACAACTTGGTCTAGAAAGGCATCTAATCGATCTGTATGCTGACGATGTAATCCTGACGATAGAAGGCAACTCAGAAAAACAGTTAATCAAACGCTTGGAAGTTATTTTTAACTTCTTTAACAGATTTTTTAGAAGCTCTAGGAGAGAAATAAACAAAGATAGAACGTCCATTCTTCCCATAGGTTGCTGCACACCTTCGGAGCATATGGACATCAAGGGATGCAAGGATGTAAAGTCGATAAGAATACTGGGGGGGGGGGGGTGGAGTGGGAAAGTGATAGACCCTCCCTTTCTAATTTTTAAAAACTCCTTTCTCAAGCAATTAGGTGGTGTCAGGCGTGGAGGGGCTTTAACTTGCAGAAAAGAATAGATCTATATAATACAAAGCTTATTGCTCATATGATCTATATGGCAACTGCCTCGCCAACGATTGGAGAACGTCTCATGGAGGTAGAGAAGTGTTGGCTGAACACATTATTCAGTCGTCGTTACATTCCTGCTCTGAAAAGACGGCAATCTCACCTTGGAGGCAGACTGGTGCTCCTTAGTAGAATTGTATCCACAATATTTAAGGAAATAACAGCAGCACCTGCGGGTGAATGGAGAGGTTACATATCTACATCTAATATTTATATGACTCTTTTGTTTGGAACGGACTTTTCAAACGATGCAGTGACTCAATTCTCCGTGGAATGGGCTGCTGCTCAGAGGTTGTTATGGAAAGACAATAGACATCACTTGCCAAAACGCGAGCAGAAAGCCGTTCTTCAGAAACTTACAACAACAACGACCTGAAGAATTAGAAAAAATATCTCTACGAGAAGGCATTTTTACTTTCTGTGATTTACGAAGCGACTCCGTCTTCAAGACTGGAAGGTTTTTCTATCCTCTACAGAGAGGAGAAAAACAATATATGCCTCTTACTCCTTGGTTCTTAAAATTAACTGACAAAGAAAATAAATCAATCGTTGCCTGTTCCACGGCAGAAGAACACTTAAAAAAATTAAAATTACCACATGAGTGGAAAAACAGAATCATGAGGTCCATGATGGGTATTAATGATGGACGAAAATTTACGTGCCAATTACAAATATCGGCAAATATTATCACATTCTCCTGGCATTGCAAGGATTGTGGTCGCTTGTACATATAATGACATTTAACACGCCTTTTGTGACTGTCCAGCCCTTAATATCATTAAGGAATATTTACAAGTGAATTCTGCGCACATAAATGAATTTATAAACGAATATCTTCAAGGATACATTCTGTTTGGTATACTAGCAAATGAAAATAAATGCAAAGCTGAGAAACGTTCAATTAGTGTTGCTTTAAGAAACTGTAAAGCTTATATTGCTCAACTAATTTCGGAAGACAAGTTGATAGAAGAACAAAGGCTGAGAGCCATCATGATTGGAGCTGCAGCCAGGTACTCAGCATTAACTGTTAAGATCCCCAAGTCACAGAGCCAAGGATGGAATCATGCAGCTGAGGTGGCCAATTATCTCTCTCGCCTATCTTTGCAAAGTAGCTTAAACTAATCATCAAACATTACAAGAAGTACAAGAATAATACTACGGACTGATTTCGTTTTTCATCTTTCGATGTTTTTATTGGGCCTCGTTATTGTTGTGTGTTTTTAAGTTGAATTTTAAAGAGTATTGTTAGTATTTTATTGATTATATGTTTTAATTTTTTGTTTAATGGTTTTAAAGTGTTGAGGTCTCAAAAAGGAAATTAATTTTAAACTAAAATGTTTATTTATGTTTTTTTTTTATGAAACGCAAATTTCCTTTTATATACATATACATCATTTAAATTTGTTTTTATTATTTTATCAAATAAAAATCTCGCTATTGGGAAAAAAAAAAATATCGATATTTCAAATTTGCTTAATATTATTTATAACATTGATATACTATTTGTTACTAGATAAAGAGAGCCTTCCCCTCTTTTTAACTTGAATCAAGCCGACTCTTTAAATTTATTTGATTATATATACTCTAAACGATGTTGCTGCATGAATTTTTCTCTCTACTATAACCTTAATATAATCCCATTGTTAGGGCCTATTTCCTTAATTACTTTATATATATATATATAAGTTTTTGAATGGGTAATTTTTGAAAGAAAGTGCCCACAAAAGTATGAGAAAATATAAAATAAAACAATCAAAATGAAATGGTTTTTTATTTTTTGCTCTATGGTCGTTGTAATTGAAATACACGAGTATCAACATAACTGGTAAACATTTATTTAAGTATTTGTGTATGAGAAGGATAAAAAGGTCGAGAGAGGGAGAGAGAAATCCATCATCATAATAATAAAAAGAACACACAGACGCGAAAAACCAATTTTCCAAAATTGGAATTTTGTCTCTTTAGCTAGTTATGGAAAAATCCTATTGTGCTTGAAAGTAGGTGGGGGGGGGGGGGAAAGGGTCAAATAGCAATTATGGTCACCCAAAGATATTGAACGTTGTTCAAGGGCTCTAATATATTCTTATCCACTCACTGGTTGTCAGACCCTTAGAAAACAGTTAAAATAGAATCTATTTACCCGTTTGTTGGTATCCCTACTAAGATCCTGATATATCTGCATACTTTGTAAATTATATCTTCATTTGAAAACTATGAGCCAGTAAGATCTTACCTAAGTTTTTTTTTATAACAAACTTTGTCAATGAGTAAACAAAGAACTTTGATATTTTTATGACTTTGACCTTTTTCATGACCTTATTTTTCAGACTATCTTATATGAAGAACAATATTCATAAAAAAAGATAGCACTGAAATCGTTAATTGAACTTTGAAATAATTTGACATTGCAAGATCTTCATACGAAATTTTTTATCATGAAATGTTATCACTTCGGTATATGAATTTACAAAAAAGTACATCTAGATATAAATAACACAAGTCAATAAAGTTACACTCTATCTTAAATACTTTATTTCTGTAGTATTTAACACGTTAATAACGAATATGTAATTACATTTTTTTTTATCCTGTCAAATTCTTAAGAATTTTGGATTTCAATTTTCGACATTTTAAACAAATTTAAACCACAAAAATATCCCAAATACAGAAATTAACTTGAGAATCGATTTATTTTCTTGCAATATTTAATACCAAAGCCAAAAATGTACTTATACTCATTTCAAGTGAGGTCACTGAGTTCTGGAGAAAAGGCAACTATTAAGATCAAAGGATCTTTTTCTTTTTTTTTTTTTTTAATATTTTAACCGTGGATAAACTTATATGTTAAGGATTTAAAATTACAACATTGAAGTTAAATAGATGACCCTTGATTTTCTCAATAGAGTATGCCTGTGTCATTGGAGAATCTAGCTCAGAAGCAATATTTCATTGATTTCGATTTTGGGACAAAATCATTATTTGACACAAGGGTAAGTTGACGACACACTTCAATTTTATAGGAAGTTTCTACGATTTTTGCTTCGCACACATTAGTCATAGAATAACTTCTCTCTTAGTGATGCATTAGCAACAACTCCTTGAGAAAGGGCGATTGATTCCAATTTTGAGCTAAATTTATAGCCTCACGGTAATTTTTTGGATGTTTATTAATTATCTTATGAGACTCAAGTATTAGCTAGCATTCTTAGCTTTTATTTTATGAAAATATAATGTTTATTTTTGGAACATTTAAGACTTAATGTATGTAGTTACACAATTTGATACAAGCAATTAATAATAATTAATTACTAAGTACATATTATGTAATTAAATATCAAATTAATTCAACCCTCAAGTTAATTTCATTTATTTGAAGCTCTTATTTTCTTGACTAAAATTTATTTTGATACAGTTAATTATAAATGAATGAATTTATTGTGTTAGTAAATATATTTTCATGTAGTTAAATTGGACTTAGAAAATCACTTTGAAACTCTGTCCATGCTCCTTTGAACTTTCTCACATTATTGTATGAGTATTATTCATTTTGCAAAAAGGAGTAGGTTGGTTTTACGTATGATTAAAAAAAGCAAAACAAACCAAACGCATAGAACAAAAAAGAGGAGAAGGAAAACAAAACAAAACAAAACACAAAAGAGTTATTGGCTTTTTCCATTATGATTTTTTTATATTGTTAAAAGTAAGGACTGTGATACGTACATATGTATACAAATCTTTATTTCTGTACCATGTCAAACCCTGCAGATTGTACACACAAGGTGTTTGCTCACACCTTATAATCACATTCTTGAATAGAGTATGTTTCACGTATGACAATTCATGAGTATTAAAAATATGTTACTTATATCATTATGCATTCACATTTAAGGGGTGTGTAGTAACTATTACTTTTGAAAGGGTTATATATTTTTCACCAATTATCCCACTTTGTTCGTCCTTAATCCATCCAAATACAAAATTAATTGTACAAGTCTAGACATTTCATAAGAATTATCAATACTTATTTATTTTATTTAATTTCACTATTTTCCCTTTGGATCAAAATGTACTCAATGCAGGTACTTACTTAGTCTTTATTCCTTCTTAAAGCCATTTGATGAAGTTCCCTTATGACTTTTGTTTGTAAATGACTCCATGTTATTTAGTCAATATGTATATCAACTACATGACGTCACTTCAATTTAATATCCTATCTGTGATGCCAGATAAAATACTCTATTATGGATATGATTGTAGTGAGTTGTGCTAAATGTCACCTGTCATAAATAATTAAAATGGTGGACATCTACATAAGTATTCGTGTTGAAAGTTGGGAAGAAAAATGTAAGGGTTTAAACGGGGACATATAGGCGGCTATTCTAAACTTCAGAGAATGTACCAAATATGTACCTTAATTGATTACTATTACTGATTAAAAAAAAAAAGTTGTCATTTTTTTTAGATATGTCACCGTAGATTTGATAAAATAAAACATAAATATGAGTAAAAGACAACGTCTGAACTTTGCAATGAAAAAATGTAAAAAAAAAAAAAATTCCATTACAAAGTTTTTAGTGTCATGTCATTGAATAGATTTAAAAAAACAAACTGCTATGAGTTAAATAAATAAGATAATGAAAAATTATTTTTTTCTCCCTTATTTACATATATAAGACTCTCTCGTTATCAGATGATTTGCAGTCTCATCAGTTTGGATGTAAATATAGAGAGATCCCTGGCTAGCGTTGATCATTCTAAAAATTGGGAATCTGCATTATTTTATTTTATTTAATTACATTCCCAATTATTTTTTAGATGTTAGCTCATCAACTGTACTGTTGATACAGTACATACATCAACCTGTCTCTCGAGGTTCCTATAGTTTTTATAACATCATTTACAAATCAAAAAACGGGTTTATCACATCTCCAATTATTTTTAGGAGCATACAAAATATCATAGGTAAATAATAGCCCATTTAAAGCCTTTTTTCTGGATAATGACGATGCTACTTTCAGCAATAATAAGTATATATATATAATTTTCGTGGGAAAAAAATTCTGAAAAGAGGCAGAGATCTATTACTTTCTTGCTATCTAATATATTATTCATTATATTGTCATATATATTTATTAGTCCAGTCATGTGTTACATTCACAATGATGTTGACATTAGAAAAACGGACAAATGCAACCACACAAAAATTGTTTTTGTGAAGTTAAAGAGATTATCGAAGCTGTAACTAATAACAAAGAACCGCTATGCTCCAGAATCTGATAAATGATGGAATTGTTTTTCCAAAAATAACTTACATAAAAAGTATTTAATTGTACAAACTATTAAAAGTGCAACAAAAAAAAAACTTTTAAAAATATTATTAAAAAAGTTTGAAAATAATAATAACTAATTAAATAACCGTATTACTCTACATAGAATATTATTTATAATGCAATTATTTTACATGTTTACAGGAAGAACACTTAGTTACACAAACAATTACAAAAATAAGAGTCAGGTTCAATTTATACTGTTTATTATGGTGGTTTTTTGAGAGGGGAGAGGAGTACAAAGTTTTATATTCCACAATTAAAATGAATATGTAAAAAGTGCTATTTTGATGATTACACTGGTCAATAGTCAAAAATCATAAGGGGTATAAGCATGATAAAGGTTATTCAGTTTTGCACACTGACTTCAAATCTGTAATTTTTCTTTTCGAGAGTCCGACGGTTTTCGAGAAATCGAACCCTACTCTTTGAGGTTTTTTGACCCATTTTCCAAATTCAACTTCAATTGAAGCCTAGAAGGATACTCATTTTGTGCATTAAAAAATAATGATCCGCTTGTGTTTTTTATGCAAATTTCATTTTCAGTCTTTGTTTTGACCTTGGGGGAAAAAGAAAAGTTACAGATTTGAAATCAGCATGCAAAGTTGAACAACTTTTATTATGCTTATACCCCTTAGGGTTTTTTTGACGTTTCAAATTTGTGGACCTGTGTTATTTTTGAAAGATTTCTTGGGTCATTACAAAGTTGAACATGTACATACTACTACTTTATGATAAAATGTACTCAAAACTATAAAGTCACTTATCAAATTTCAACTCGATTGAACACTAATATGAGTTTTCAAAAAGGAATTATTTTTTATTCCTTCATTATTATACATATTTCACCCATAATCATCAACTTTAAACCCAATAAAACTTGCTTACGGTGCGTTTCAAATGCATTTAAAAGCCACTACAAAGCTGTATTTAGTACATTTTGAAGTAAAAAATAATATAAATTACCGCTATATGTTGTTGTTTTTTGATAAATCGATTATTTTAGTACTTTAATTTTTACATTAAGTATCATATTATCTTTTAATAAAGCTTGAAAGTTTTTGATTGAAATAATTCCTTTGTGGAACTTTTAAATATTTTCCTATTGGACTGAAACTTTGAAAAGTTTTTTGTTAAACATAAAAGCAACTCGTTAATAAGTAACCAACAATAAAAAAAATCATACTTAAAATGTAAATTAAAGTCTTTGTACCCGTCTGACTGCTTTCTAATTTTATTTGCCGTTTGTCAAAATGCATATTTACATTTGCAAATTAATTTGTACGTTACATACGTTAATTGAATACTTTCAACAGTAAAAAATTTATAGGAATTTTGTTTGAAGTTCGTGCCGAGACTCTCTTTAAATTTGGTACAAGGAAAAAAGAGGGTAATATAATGCTTATACATTTATATATTATATAAATATATATATATACCATAAAACCATTGGAATGAACTTTGAATGGTAGAGCTCCCCCCTCCTATTAATTCACAAGAACAACAACAAATTAAATGAAACAATTTATAATTAAATAATCTCAATTTATTTTCAATTATAGTTTTTAATTATGACTCTGGTGGTTGATGGTTGTATATTTTTTATATGATCAGAAAAATACATATAATAAAAGTCATAAATTGAGTCTATCAATCAACCAAGAATAGAATGATAAAAGAGAGAGAGAGAGAGATAATCAAACTCAAAGTTTTATTTAAAAAACAAGCAAATGTATAATATCTTATGTACTGTAAAGTATACACAGTTGGAGAAAGATTTATTTCTACTCCTACTAAATAAGTTACATGTCAAATACAAAATTATTTTTTTATGTACATGGAAATGAATGACACAACAATAAAAAAAAAAGAAGATATTTGAGAATATATTTTGACAATAGTCATAAATTTATTCAAATATAAAAACTGCAAAGATATTTTCATGTAGGGATCTTAACTTTGAGTAATTTCTTCTATAAAAAAATTACAATTAATAAATAATGAATAAACAATAAGTGAAAAGGCATGAATCTTCAATTTCATTTTGCAAATGGAAAAATAACAAAAATATCCAGAAATATTCCTCCATTGATTCAAATAACGATGGAGGAAATGACTTGAATATCCTCGAGGTGTTTAATTAAATAACTTATTTAGGGATTTGACATAGTCATTATTTTTTTATTATCAATTAACTTTCAAGTATCTAAAGCTCAAATCTAAGTACAATCTCAAGTTTCTCAACGTTTTGTTTAGTCATCTCTGAAGTCATCAAATTCTTGACTCTAATAATCCTCTCATAATTAGTTTTTGACTAATTTAGATAATGATTATGGAGTATGATTAATAGATGTGATTGCAAGTCTCTTAGTTTCCCCCTTTTCAATTTGGATACTGAGTCTTGTCAGTTATTGTCTTCATTTTTACTCAAAAATGGTCAATCCATCTCATCAAGATTTACTAAGCTCATTGTGATTAAATATGTGGATAGTACATTGATTAACTTTCAAAAAGCAGGGTTTGAGTTAGTTTTGAATTATGAACACTTTTCTAGCGAAGAGTATTCTAGTAGTCTAAGATATTTTTTCATATACATACTGGATGTGTAATATTAAAAAACTTTTTAATATGTTATTTAGTAGTGATTTTTTTAAAAATGACTTAATACTATCAGCAAAAAATACCGTGAAATTTGAAATTAATTTTTTTTTGAGATAGCTCTACTGTCCTTGACATTTGTGCCAAGTTACACGTCAACATATTCATTAGTGTTTAAGATGAGCGTCCTTTTGTGTAAAGCAAAAACCCAATTTTCCGTTTTTTAAAATGTCTGAAAGATGACGACTAAAATGCAATTTCGAGAAATGTTGTTGAAACCAAAAAAGTTTTTGTTTTTCGAGATACATAACCTATTACTCAAGACACCGACCATCCGATTTTTTATTGTAATAGCATATCTAAACTCAGCAGTTATTGCTCTGTAATTATTGACTTAATACAAATTTTACAACTGTTCTAAATATGGAAAAAAAACGTTGGCACATGGGACTTGCATCAAGGGAGGGAGGGGGGGGGGTGTACTTTCACTAGGATGGAACGAATTTTGATAATTAAATAATTAATCTTATGATTCCCGATATTTTTTGCCCATAGTAGTACATATTAATAATTGGAACATAAACAGCTACGACAATGAAGAATGTATATACATATATATAAATATATAGTACCTTGGCATACATTATTAATAACACCAGTGCCTTTTTGTTATTTTTATTTCTCACTCCACTAAGAAGAAAAAGTATACACCTAGGCTAATTGAATCCAGAAAAGATTTTAAGTATGGATTTTTTTCCATATACATATAAATTAACTCACAGTACAGTACAACAATAAAACTTGTCTAAAGAATAAATGTTTGTATACAAGAAATGAAAGATTTAAAATAATAGAATTCCAATAAGTCAACGAGAAAAGGACTTTGAAAAACTGTCATATTAATTAAATATCTTTATTGAAAATATACGGTTTAATTTCTTCATATTGATGGAAAAATAAATACTCACTAAATATATCTTGACGATACAATTATTCTAATTTTTCCAGGTGTTTATTAGAAAGTTAATATTTTTCCATTCCTCTCTTCAAAGCGGAAAGTTAATTTTAACTTTATCCAGTCAAAATATCAAAATACAAAAACAAAAAAACACCTGATTTTTTTATAAACCTACTAGCATTGGTTTTTTTTAAAGAACCTACTTACAGTTTCCCGTTTTCGGGGAAGTGTTTATAATTAACTCTAACTATTTTTTTACTAGAAACAACACACAGAACTAGTAATTATAAAATTTCAGGTTCCGTATTGCATTTTTGCTATGGTACTGGTACTTTATAAATGAAAAAAGTAAAATGTTTGTCAGAAAATTTGTCATTTTCTGACAAATTTCCAATTTTGCAAATATGGATTATTATGATATTATAATTCTATTTCTGCAAAGGTATTAAATATTAAAAAAACAAAAACAAAGCAAGGATCAAACTTTAGTGCATTTTCTCTTTAGAAATTTAAAATGACTGAGATGGGTTTCAAACAAACAGTTTCTCTCTTTTATTGGATTGACTAAAAAAATATACTAATTCGACGAGAACAAAAGTTTGAAAGACATACCTATCTATATTTTAAGCACTTCTATGACACCTCAGATCTTTTAATAAGCACTATATATCTTTTTGGTAGATAAAGATCTATAAAATAATATGACAACAATAATGGGCCCATAATGTTAAAATAGAGATGACGAATAACGTCTAAATAGACCAAAGGAGAAACATAAGTAACCATTTTTTTAATAACTTTAATTACCAGTACCATACCAAAAACGGTATGAATAACCTGAAATTTTGCAGATACCTTGATGCCTTCCTACAGGCAAAACTATAATTTAGTTGTTTTTTTTTAAAAAAAGTAGGTCCAGGGTCACTTGGTAGATCTTAAAAATTACATAGAATACTGGAATTGTTTAAATTGAAAATTATCAACAAGGTTTTCCTTTATATAAAAGGATGTAATTTTGTTAATTACTGCACTGCTTTCATAAGTAATTTTGTACTTAAATTACTTATTTTTGAGGGAGACTTACATATATATATCTACAAAAATATTCTTGGAAAAAATCAACAATCAGCTATTTTGTTTTCCAAATCAATCTCATTTATTTATTACTTTTTCATACATAAAATTCAAAACAATTCAGAAAAATCCATTTATTTGAGTCACAATTTAATTTCAAAACAATATGATTTATCTACAAATATATGAACACGCATTTGTATATACGTACATACATATCTATTACATTAAAAAAAAATTCTTGCATTGTTTTGTCATCACTTTCAAAGCTATAAGCAGATGTTACATACAACATAAAACTTACATAGGCCCTATGTTAGTTGTGTTTACTTAGTATTAAGTGTTCGTAGAATGAAAAATATATTTAGATTAGAAACAAATGTATTATTTTATTTTTAACTCAATATTTCTAATTATTAATATAAATAATTTGATATCTGAACCTGTGCAATCAGTTATAAATAATATGGTTTAACCAGATTTGGAATTTATGTTTCTTTTTATGAATATTACTCAAACGGTTTATTACAAATTTACACTATATAAATTCATAATACGATTGAAGCTAAATTTATCGTCTGCTAAGTTTAGTAATGATTTCAAATTTGTAGAGCCATCCAATTTTGAGAAAAAAGAAAGTTATGTGAATATATTTTTAGTATTACTATAACTTGTAATAAAAATGCCTCAACTTTTCATACCTTGAAAAGTAAAAGGGGAATTCATACTAATTGAACTTTCTTTTTCATAAGAACAAACTTCAAAACTCCTAATCAAGGTAATTTTTCCTAATTTCTGATATTATTACTCCTATGATGTCACAAATAAATTAATTTGAGCTGTAGAGTTATTTATTAAAGAAAAAAAATGATAGAATATATTCAATACAACTAACCAAATCTGAAAAAAAGTTTTGAAGTGTCCACAGTATTTTATGTTAAACATAACTATAAAAAAAAAATCAAATATTTATATTTCTGATATTCCTTTTATTATAACCCACAAATAGTTTAGCTAATAAAAATGTTATTTTGCAAAAATAGTTTATGCATCTTCTCCAGCATGTTTACACTTACTAAGTTAAATTTATCTTTAGATACTAAAAGATAACGAAGAATTCGAAAAATTGAATGCAATTATTTTCCATGTATTATGTAATGAGTTTCATTTCAATCCATGATGTTTTTAGATGCTTCTTTGGGAATAGAAAAATACATTTCTATTTTGATTAAATTTCCATCGTCATAAGCACATTGATAAAACTTTTCTTTTCACCTTATCTGTTATAATAAAGTTACTTCTTTGTGAATTTTTTTTTGTTGTTGATATGTTTGTATTTTCAAGAAATATGCATATCTATGGTATGTTTACATATATATATCACCTCTTTTCCAACCTTATACAAAAACAACATATGAATTATTGATATAACTGTACATATATTTTTATAAATTATTATGTGTATGAATCCATTCATAAACAGATAAAAACGAAAATAAAAAAATATAGACGTAAATTATAAGTTTATTATCAAATTGGTTTTGATAAAATAAAAAAGCATGGAAAGAATGATGAGTTAATTAAAGATACACCAACTGACATGTTTATATGAGAGTTAAAGAAACTAAAATTTGCATATTAAAAAAAAGTTAAAAATTAAATACTTAATATTTAAAAAAATGAAGAAAAAAAAGAGTAATATCGTGAGCTGAAATTTGATTATTATAATTGATGGTCAACTAGAGTTTACTATTATAATTTCTTACCTTTGATATAGAATGAAGCTAAAAGAAGGAGCAAAAAGGGTAGACTCATAGTTTTAATTTGTAAAAAAATCAAAATTTCATGACGTATGATTTTTTTATTTAGTTTTGTCTGTGTCAATGAAACATCACTCTTCGAAAAATCTCGTTGTTTTTTGTTAGTAATAAATAAATATACGATATTAAATGTACATAGACAATTATCTTTTAATCATAACACGATTTAATGTGTTAGAAATGACTAAAAAATATTATATTCTGCTCATCCCTCTTCTTGAAGCTTGCGAAGCGCACGGCTTTTTAAAGAGTCTTTTAGAGTGTGGAAGTTCTACGCTGGTGCTTTTGTAATATTCAATTCTCCTTTCTTTTTAGAATCCTCTCTTCTCCTAATTTGTTGTGCGAACCTTTACGGAAAAAAAGAAGGCCTAGTAATAGATTGGAAGTGGATATGAAACTCCAAAGGGCTTCCTTAATACATATAGTATAGCTAATATTAGATAAATCTTACAAAACGATGCTTAGATTTAGTTTTAAATGCGTAAAAAAAAATGGTGGGTTTTTTATTTTGTTAATACTACCTAGAACGGCCAAGATGGTCATTTTGACCATTTGGAAATTTAATAACTTGGTAAAATATAGAATTCAATTCATGTTTGTCCTTGACTTTCCTCTAAAGTGTTTTTACATTCACGCTTTTTTCTGTAAAATTGCACAAAAAGTTGCAAAAACATTATTGTATTTACCTTTTACGATCAAAACTCGTTAGTTTCACACAAATATCCTATAACCATCTTCTTCTTCTTTTTTGATAAGGATAAGAATTAAGTTGTGTGTTTTCAATAAGTATTTAGCATTATTTTGTTTTAGTCTAAAGGATAAGTTTTAAGATTATTTTGTTAAAATGATAGAAAAGAGGGAGGCATGAGATTGACTTATGGTTCAATGTTGAATTGAGTGAAGGAAAATAGTAGCAGAAGGTCTGAGCATAAAAATAACTTAGGAAGGAGTTAGAAGTGCATTGATTAAAGCATAACAACAATTTATGTAGTTTAAGCCAGCCTCATATACTTGGATCATTTCCCTATCTCTGATACCTTGGCTTTTATTCTATAAGGAAAAATCTGGCCCTTCAGTATTAATGGAAGAAATAAAAAACAGTCCACAACTCCATTTTATTCTTTGAAATTACTTAATTTTCTTTTTAAATTATATTTTTGAGTGGTCGTTTTATAAAAAGTTTTTTTATGCTGTCTTGGTTTGAATAATTATCTCTTGTATGTGCATATATTAGGTACATTTTGTAGATGTAGTCCATGAATAAGATTTTTTTTATATTGAAGCATTAATCATAATTCGATTATCATAGTTTTTGAAAAGAGGAAACCTCTTTTCAAAAAGCATTTATTTCTATAGAAATTACATATAAAAAATTATTAACAAAAACAGGTGTAGATTTAAAATTAATGTTTTATATTTGAGCTTAACTTCTAAGTGTTTTTGATATTTTTAAGATAAAATTAAGAAATGATTTGAAGCATCAGTAGTAAAATTGATCGTTTTTTAGAAATCATGTTTCAAGAATGAAGTTTAAAATTTAAAAATATCTCTTCAAATTGAAGAATATTTTAATTTTTTAAATTCATTTACTCTAGGCAATATGATTTTCTACTGTAAGGGACACTAAAAACAGTTGTTTTCTTGGTCATTAAAAAACTATAGCCCACCAATGTTTAATATAATGATAATTATTATCACTTTTTCTTTGATGAATTTGATAAAAACTGCTTTTGATGTGATAACTTTTAAGTCTTTTGTTATCATATGATGTAATTTATTTAATTTCATAGCTCATTCATTGATTAAATATTCGAAAAAATATAACGTTCAGAACAAAGGTGTCAGTTTGTAAAAGTGTTTCAATTATTCACATGTTGTTTATTCTACTAAATTTTTTTATATCTGTACTCACTGAATTTAAGTTAATTTCTACGATCTACCTATGACAATGATGTATGTTAAAAATCTTAATTATTAATTCAACACCTCAAAAAAATATATATTTATTTATGGATAAAATTTATTATTTCGTCTAATTTCATAATTTAACTAGATTTTATTATCTGTTACAATTGTTGCATCCCCGGCTACTGGTACAGTTACAACACCTTACGTATTTCATTCAAATGCCATTTTTGAAAAAACCATAGACTGGTTTAATTTATAAATAAATTCAATCGATAACAAACAGATCTTAGTATGTTTTGTTAAATTTTGGTGCATCTAACTCAAGACTACTAAAAGAAATTGAGCCAAAAGCAAAAACTGGTACAATTCTCTAAGATCTCCCCTACCAGTGGATATTATGTTTTATTTGAAATAAATTAAATATACCTTCATGAGTTTTAAATTGGCCAAGTGTTTGATTTTTAAAATATGGTAAAAACAGGTGATGATAAAAAAGTTATACTGATGTAAGATTAAACCATAAATCAGAATTCATTATTATTTATACTTTCAAAGACTAACTGCTGAAGTTAATTTCTGGAAATGAATTAAAATGTTGTTGATAATAAACCAAAAGTATAAAACCGGATTAAATATTCTTTTTTTCTGAAACAAAACAGTCAGGAAATCATAAATTTCCTGATATTAAAAATGTTTTTTCAACTTTCTTACCTGAAAAATAAATCCATTTTTAAAATTCATAATAATTTTTTTCCTAATTTGTGTAATATTTATAAAAAAAATCATTGAGAATAACTTCATTTGATACGGGGATAAAAATATTCGTTTTTAATGTGTCAAATACTACTGGAGTCATGTATCAAACCTGAATCATATTATTTGAGATGTGAAATTGAATAAGTGAATGCTTCATTTTGGTGGCACTTGTACTACACAAATCACATAAACTTTGTTCATTTTGATGTTGCATAATTAAAAGACATGAGGACGATGTGTAAATTATTTTTTAAAGAGGTTTCGTGTAATTATAAGAAAGAGTACATACAAATCGAACAAACTATTGTACTTGATTATAATAATGATCAATTTTTATATGTGTTGACTGGAGTGTTGTTACAAAAAATAATTGACACTAAAAAGTCAAACTATCAGCATATCATTATTTGAACCAAGTTTTTTATGGGTGCTAATGAATACTTAAAATAGCATCGCTTAGCCAGGGTAGTTGCGTATATTGAGATTTGAAACTTTGTATGTCTACCATTGGGTACTCTAAAATTCACTTTTTCTCTCAAATGTTTCCAAATAGAAGTTATGAGTAGTATTTGGATCTAATTATGATATATTCAAAATTTGAAATCCCTGTGTCAAAAACTCAAGTATTTTATTTGGAAAGATTAGAGAAAAAATTGATTCCTTGAATGCCCAAAAGTCCTGTGTATAAGATAAGAAGAAAAAAAAGCACTTTTTTTCCCTTAATTACATTGATTAAATATGAATACATCTTTTATGGTGTTACCTATATAAGTTTGGATTTTTCAATGATTATTACGAAATGCTCTCACAAATCTCTTTTTCGCTATACTTAATGCAAAGTTGAACATTTTAATCTTTCATTCAATGAATAAAATGTGCAAAAAATGTGCAGAAACATGTATGTATTTTTATTTGAATATATTTATATTTTAAAATTATATGCAAGACCAAATAAACTTTGCTAATTCTATGATTTGACCAAAATACTAATTATATTAATGAGTTTAAGCAAATAAATTTAAGAATTTAGAACAAGTCCTGCCTCTAGTCCAAAAAAAGAAAAGAGGCAAAGAATCAAAGTTATAGTTTTTTTTTGCTGCACGAGAAAAAAAACTTAATTAACAAAGACACAGAAGGAAATAATTAATTCATATAAATAAGGGAGGGAAAGATAAGTATAAAGGAGGGGGGGGGGGGGGAGGAAAGAGATAAAGAAAACTTTGGAGTTAGAAAATAACTATATTTAGATAGGTAAAGAATGTATAAAGACATTTAAAGTTATAAAACTAAAGATTGGAATGAATAACAAAAAGATTTGCTTATCTAAGAGATTATTAAAAGAGGTATTGAGTCAAATCTTAGAATCAAGTAAGGAAATAAACAAAATAAAAAAAAGTACATTCATATGTGCAAAAAACATTGCCAAAAAGTATAAGGGTTTAAATTATGTATATCATAAGTATAATTATATATATTTTTGTCATTACATTCAATAAAACAATTTATAAATGGTTAATCCACAATATTTTATTAAAAAATCCACTTTGGCAAATAATATTATCCATTATTTCATTAATATATTAGTATGAATTATGTTGAAGAAGTTTTGTAAATGCTCATTCACTCTGTATAGAGCCTTCTTTTCAACGTTTTTGCGGTTAAAACTTGGAACATTAAAGAGTCTTTGATAGTTATTTTAGTGAAATTAAAAAAAAAAAGAAGAAGATACTTTTTACATCTGGTTTTTCTTATTCTTTTTCTTCTTACAGTGAGCTTCCTTGAAGAAAAAAAACATGTTATAATTAATGAATAAAAATCTCTTTAAACTTTTGTTCAAATACTCTGCACTAATTGGAGCAGTTCAAGCTGTAATTTTTATCAAATAGAAATAATTTTACTTACAAAATTTCATTACATTTTGACTTATAAATTAACATAATTTATGCTTTTATTTATGTATATTTATTTTATTTTTGAATTACACTAGTAAACAAAATTTTAATTTTTGTTTTATATAACAATGTTGAAAAAATTAGAAATCTCAAAATTAAAATTCCAATGGGCAATAATTTTCCAACTTCTGGGTAAAAAAAATAGATGCTAGCATAATCACATCATTTCTATACTCGGTCAAAAATGTATTACAACTGTTCAATTCAAAGTATTGACATATCAAGATAGTTCAAATGTAGGACAGTAGGGGAGGTAGAGATAATTAGTGCAATAGTACTTTTCACATTAAGGAGTTGATATTTACACTTATTTTTTCTTCCTGTAGACAACAAATATTAATTTCAAATATACTGTTTTTAGTTTCTTCTTGTAAGTATCCAATTTTGATTATACTTTTTTTGTAAAAAAAAAGTAATTTTAGTACATTTCCTTTGAAAGTATTTTTTGTTAATAAAGATGTAACAATGAACTCCAAATATATTTTTATTTTTTTTAAATCTATATTTTGTTGATTCTATTTTTTAAATACACCAATTATTTTTTTTTATAATTTTTAAATTTTAATTCCAAATTGTCTTTTGGGGTAGTTAGTGCCACCTTTTCCTGAGTCATTTATGCCCTGATACTCCAAAACAGAATCATGCCACCACCAAAATCTCATTGCAAACCAATAAATGGGCACAAAATTATATCTTCAATTATAACTGACACTCTCGAAAATGAAATGAGAAAAAACAAACTAAAAAGTTATAATTATATTATTTAATCATTTTATAGTAAATATATATATATTATAAACACTTATAATATCTTTAAGTTTTGCATTCATTATATTATAATTTTATATTAAATGTATTTTTTGTCACAAATTACAAACATATAAAGAATGATTTTTTCCAAAAAAATATATTTTTAAATATGATTTATTTTAATTTCTAATGATTAGTAATAGTTGTGACAAGTCTATATTCTAGTAAACATATAAGACAATGTACGGACAAAAAAATAAGTTATATTTAGCAAACTTTAGGAGGATAAGTTCAAAAAAAATAAAAAATGGCACTAATTATCCCAAGTTCCCCTAATATTCTCTTGAAATATATGTACTAATTTTAAAATTCTTGAAACGAGTTTTATATGTATGAAATTTTCTTGAGACATATACAGAGATGTAACACTTATTTTGGGATATTGCTGTGTTTTCTTCAAAGATATTCAAATTAAAAACATAAATGATGTTGTCATAGATACAAACACTATTAAAAAATAAAAAACTAAGAGTTCATTGATAACAATAATTATCTTAGTTTTTGAAAACTTAAAACTTAAACCTAACTATGAAATTAAGGGTTATTTTATGGTGCTTTTTTTTTATATTGAAGTTATGTATTTTTTCATTTTTGCAAAATTTTATCATAATTATCATCATTACCTAAATTGAAGATTTATGGGTCTTAAAAAAAAGAAAGGTCATCTTTCCTTATTTTCAATCCCTTTCCAATCAACTTTCTCCAATTTAAAATAATATACAAAAATATTGAAAACCTTTTTGAAATCTGAAATTTTTACCTTAACAATATATGTTATATTCTTTTATTTCTTCAAGTTGAAAAATGAGTGTACCATACATTAAAAAGTTATTATTTTTTAATAATGCAAAGTTCTTATTTGTCAATTAAATACAAAATATATGTATTTAAAAGGAAATTTGCATTATTAAAAACATCAATAAGCAATATAGTTTCATATGAATTCCCTTTTACAAGACATTAATATCAATTACTTGATAATTACTCATAAAAAACGCTTAAAAGTATTAAAAAAAACTTCAAAATGATGTCAAAAAGATACGTAATACATATATACATCAGAAGGTTATAGGAAACAAATAATTTTTGAGATAAACAAATATTTAAAAGTTCAAAAGTTAACAACTGAAAATCAGCAAACATTTCATTACACACAAATAAATAAAAAATAATGATCAATAGATCTTTCCTAATGTTTTTTTAATACTACTTTATAATGAAATATAGGGTTTTAAAATGTCTAAGGGAGCTTAAGGGATAAAATTTAATCAAATTAGCCTCAAAATAACAAGGAGGACCCTTTATATGCGGAATGTTCAATTGAGTTCATAAATACATCTCAGATCTGAAGTAACAGTTAAAAGTCTGGATACAACTAATAGTAACGTTTCAATACATTTGTCAATACAGTGTCTTTTAGATTGATTGACATATCAGAATAAATGGCATAATATATTAAATCTCATCATTATGTCTTGCTAGAAAAAGTTGAGGTTGTCATAGTCTTTTCGAGCAAATATCTAGAGTTTAAAATTATCCTTTTTCAAATGTCTAAAAAGTTAAAATAACAAGACTTTTATCGATTAAAAGATGTTTAAGAGGTGCTTGTATCATGAAAAAAAAATACTTTAGTATGTGTTAACAAGTGTTGAAAGTGTGTACCCTTGAATTTTCTAGCATGTAGCAGAATAATTAAAAAATTGTTTTTTAACAGAAAAATCAAGGAGCTGAAGCTTTACTCTAACACACATCTAATGTAATTTCAATCAACTTATTATTACCATAGATTTAGCTTTTGTAAGTTATTCATTAAAATATAACTTTAAACGACTTTTTTTTAGCTTGTTCGAACTTGTACCAAATTCCACGTAATATGCTCAATTGGATTGAGCATAGCACTGTAAGGCCCAAGTTTTAAAATTTTGTGAATTGAAAACTCTTCTTCATTCAAAACATCTTCAATCCTGGAGTGGGCCGGAAAAAAATATTTTTTTATTATTTATTGTAAATTGAACCTGCTTATTCCCAAATTGAACTTACTTATTCCCATATTGAACTTGAAAAGGTGTATAAGAAAAATTAATAAATATCTATAATACTTCAATCATTAAAACTTTGTTGCCCATTTTATTACTTCAATTTAAAAAGTTACAATTTCTTAACAAATTATCCAAGTTAATAACTATATTTTAAATTGAAAAAAGAATAAAGGAATACCATAAGCCATTAAAAATATTTATATAGGTTCAATACCTGACTATACCTTGTGGTAGTAATAGGTACTTTGAAGTTAAAAAAAATTTCAATTTTTTTAATGGGTCGAAATTATAAAAGCCTATCTTCAAAGGTATTCCTAATTTTTTTTCTTTCAACATTTATCTCAATGTATCAAAATATTAAAAAATAAGGGGAAAAAATTAATTCAATTTTTTTCGTGAATATTAATTAATACGAAATAATAATATGCAAATTCATAATTAAGGCATCAAACGCTATATCGAACACATATCAAACCATTATAATTTTTAATTGTATATGAAACCTCTTGTTGACTCGTTATGTATATGAAATTCACCATAAACAACACAAAATTCAAAGGATCTGGCAGCACTTTAAATTCAAAGAAGAACAATAAAGAATTAAAACTAGGAATCATTAATCATGGAAAGTTTTTTTGTGCTCCGATTAGCATAAAAACTTGAAGATTTAGCTTTGATAGTTTTCTATTGAGAAATATAAGTTAGTGTATTATTTTAAAAAAAAGTGAAAATATTTTATTTATGAAAATTAAATTCCATTGATTTGAAATATAAATCAATGTTTATTCAAATTGTTATCTTTTTCCTCTTTTAAAAAATAAAAAAAACCCTGCGTCAGTACAGCTTCAGCATTCTTGTTTAGTATTCACCTAATATTTGGAACTAATAAATAAAAAAAACCTTCACAATAAGCTATATTAATATCATACATAAAAAGATTGCTACTTTGTTATTTGGTATATACAATAAATAACAAAGAAGCAAATCAAAGGTCAGCATTTGGTTCAGAGATATTCTATATTTTCTAGATTAGTTTCCATAAGAATTACCATATTTGGTGTGATTATATGTAGCTATAAATCACTTTTATATCTATTAATTTAGTGAATAATCAGAGAAATCATCAATTTTCATTAGAGACCCAATCTGTATATCTTCTTTTTATGAACTTTTCACATTCAGTTCAAACATGTTTTTACATAGGTTTTGTCTATCATGCTCTATTATTTTTTAAATATTTACGGTTTTTAGAGATTTAACAAATTTAATTTTTTTTTTCGAGAGTCCGACGGTTTTTTTAGAAATTGAACCCTACTTTTTGAGCTAATTTCGCCCATTTTCCTACTTCAACTTCAATTTAAATGTAGAAGAATATTCATTTTGTGCAATAAAAAATAATAATCTGCTAGTGTTTTTTATGCAAATTCCATTTCCATTTTCTTTGTTTCGATCTAAAAGGACTCCCAGGGGCGTAGGGTACGGGAGTAGGTCCAAAAGTTGGTCAAAGTCTTTGTACTTAAATAACTCCTTGAATATTACATGAAATATATTAATAAGGAATGCATTCAAACGCTGAACCCCACAGCTTTCAAATGAGATGTCAAGCGCCCAATAAAAATCCTTAACCAAGAAGAAATTGTCCATCTAAGTGTGTAAATTTTCATCCAATTTCGAGCAAAAATTCGCTAGAAATCAAAGACTCACAGTAGGGCTACTAAAGTGGTAGTTCGCAGAAGAACTGTGAAATCAGCTGAAATACTTCTGTGCTCTTATATTTCAGTCTACTGCACTTATTTTTAGTAGCTCGACCATGAGTAGGGTTCGATTTCTCAAAAACCATCGGACTCTCGAAAAGAAAAATTACGGATTTGAAATCAGTGTGCAAAACTGAAGGACTTTTATTATAGTTATACCCCTTAGGATTTTTGAATGTGGACCAGTGTAGTTTAAGCTCAATAAGAAATCTTAGTCTTTTTTCACTTTGAGGGGGATTTCACCCATTATATTTCTAAAAAAGATAAATATATAATGAAGTATGATATCTTTTTAGAATCTTCAAACATATATATTTTTTAAACAGTTTTTTTAATTTCTTTTTTTAATGTGAAAATGACGATTGTATTTGACAAAAACCTCATCAACGCAATTTTATAATAAAATTACAAATATTACATAAAAGGCTGGTGATCGAAAAAAAAAATATATAAACAGGTTTGAATTCAACTCGAAAAGTACATTGAAATAAATTTTGGTTCGATCTTTGATGATTACATTAAATAAACACTTATCTTTAGCTATCAAACGATATTGAAGTCTGTAATTTCAAATCAAAAGACGTACAATAAAGGAGCACATTTAAAATACGCAACCTTTAAAATGAAAAAAATTATTCATATTTGTCAAATATTAACACACTGTTAAATCCAATTTGCCATGTCAACTTTCATCATTAATTGATAACTTCCATTTAATTAAGTCCTCTTGAAGAAGTGCATTACGGGATGTGGATCTCAATTTATGGCTTTAGATAATGTTAAAAAGCATCTTACTCTTTTAATTATCTCTAATGTAAGATCTATATAATGGATGCAAGTGTATTTTGACGAAGAAAATAATAATTATTGTATTAAAGGATTTGGTCGAATGCTTGAACACATACTTCAAGGGAATTTTTAGGAAAATTTGCTCAATTAGTTACAAAGGGATATTTTACTTATGCATATATATATAGATAGAGACTAGCCTTTTCCAACTGTGATGACATCCGTTCTAATTATCTATTTACACATTCCTTTTCTATAAAATGATATTTTTATATTATTCGACTTTTAAGGCCAAAACACTATGAAAAAGGTGCCCAATCTTTTTTTCCTCTAAATAAATTATGAAATACGATAAAATATTTTATTTGAAAAAAAAAATGAATTTTTATAAAATAAGCAACCCCATTTTGGTCGTTGATTTGGCCTTAAATATCAAACATAAAATATTTTAATAGCCTAACTTACTATAATAGTTATGATAATAATAATTATGTAAGCAATCCTTAACACTATGAAATTCGGTATAACTCCGGAGATTCCCGTGCTCCAAGTTTGACATCCTATTTTTTTAATTATTAGGAAAGTATTGATTAAGACTAATACTTCAAACATAAGTAAGTCATTTAATAAAATAGTCTTGTACATACTTATATTGAGCTCATATAATTTCCTTAGAGACGTCTTGTGAGGAGTTTATCTATTCTCCATGGACATAATCATTTTTCTTTGATATCAATACATGTACCTATGTGCGGAAAATTGTAAAAAAACATAATCTGTCCTTGAAAACAAAATTATTAATACGAAGTCAACTTATGTATATAAATAAATAACAATTTATATCTCAGGAAAAATTGTCTTTATAATTTTTTTATATAATTTATTTAACTTTTTATTGATTATGTGGATTAGAATTAAGTCGATTCAAGGAGAAATACAGTTAACTCTAATTTATGCTTCTATTTTTTTTGTAAACAAATATATGTACATGGATGAATAAATTAAGAAGTATTTAGGACTAATAATAAAAAGTGATATTATTTTCAAAGATATACATAACACTAAGTATATGTATGTATATATCAGACAATCTACAGTCCTCTGCATTTTATTTTCAAGGCCCTTTTTTCTATCAAATTATATTATTTTGCCTATTCACAGTGTGTTTAGTCAGAAACTTTTTTGAATACATCGTATTTTTGATTGAGCTATTTATCATTATCAAAAAAGTATTTGCTTCTAAAAGATCTGGTTCATCATCTATTTATACTGATTTGATAATAATTTTATTGTGACAAAAATTACCCAAGATTGTTACGTTACTTAAAAGTATTATCAAAATCCACACAGTTTAACTATTTATGCCAGGGTTTTTAAAAAACCTGGGTTTTCATGTATATTGCTCGGGTTAAATAAACAGATTTTTCTCTTTATCTTTTAAAGTGATCGAGATTAAAGATGTGAAACCTGAGTTATTAGCCTTCCGAGGTTTATTTTTTGTAAGAAAATTATTCTCAAAATTAAGAGATACGCTAAGAAAATAAAGGGAACTTTTATTTATAGTCGAAAAATACAATAATGCTACAAAGTAGGCTCTTTAAGTATCCAAACTTTAACTGATATTTATTATTTTATTTAAGGCTTGATTTTAAAAATTATAACACAAAACTTTGCGTTATTTTTGTTTTAAGGGAGCAGAAATCAAATAAATATAGGTGTTAAAATAGACCCTAAGGAAGCAAATACCCTTTTGATAATAAATTATTCAGGCTTCAGAGGAATCTCTTTTGCTTATAAATAAACAATAAAATTGTGGTGTTATTCCTTCCTGAACAAAACTTTTTATAAGGGAACTTTTTTAATTCCTACATTACATTGTTTGATTGTCCCACTTGAATTATAAACACCTATTTGGAATTAACATACACGTGGATTTATGGTTTTTTTCTTACTCAGAAGTTATCTGAAACTTATTTATAAAAATATATTCGAATTAAAAATGATCAAAACCAATTGTAACATTTTGATATCTCTAAATCAAAAATTAATTAATTAATTATATTATCTCTTGTGTTTCTTTTTGGGAGAAAAAAACCGTTTTTCCGAAATTTATTATAGAAAACAATGTGCAATTATAGATTCATGGCTCACCCACTAAAGTATAAATTAAGTAAAACCTCGATATAAACCACTTACATACATATTTTTTCAATCTTTGACTCAATTCAAAATAGGATTTTTAATGGTGTCGTACATTTATTCAATTTTGTCCTTCTTAGTTAGTAGGCTTTTAAATTGAACAAAGTTTTTCCGCCACTTTTTTTCCTAAAACTTTTCTCATATGTACAAAATTGATTAACTCCATTCAGCTAATTAATTATTATTCAAACGTGGACAACTTTTTATCTTTTGCTTTAGGTATGATATCACTATAGAGTTGTCTAAAAGGAGAACCAGGAAAACGTAGAGAACTTCTGAATCTTGTTAATTAGTAGCTTACTATATCTATATATATTTTGAACACGCCACATTTCGTTTTTAACATTATCGAGTTGATTTCTTTGCAAACTGGGATTTCCTCTTTTTCGGCAACTCTAAATATTAAATAAAAAGTAGCTAATAAAAGTTAATATTTCATCTCTTGACGTTATGGAATTATTTTTTTACACCTCCAAGAGAGCTTTTTTTGCTTGACCATCATGGGATAATAAACAACCCAGTTATATAAGAATAAAAACCATTGTTTTTATTTCTTAAAATGGAAAATGGGAAATTACGGCCGTGTTTTTAGATGATATCACATTGGAACCGACTAATAAAAGGACTTAAGCCTTTTATCGTTCATCAAAATCTATCTCATAATTAATTATACCTCAGATTCTAATAATGTTTTAAAAAAAATGTTATTGCATTATAAAAAAATTACAATTTGGCTTTAGTCAATAAGTTAGCTACATATTACTTAGGTAAACTTAGATCAGATATTTTTCTCCAATTATCCTGCTTCTTTGCTCCATTTGGAACAAAATAAATTGTACAAACCTTTTTTCATCTCTATATAGTGATACAAAATACTATTTGCGTCCATTAATCATGATACAAATCAATGCATCATAGCAATTTGAGTAGTCATGAAACACTTAACTATTCTACCTAAAATTAGCTATTTCAAATACTACAACAAATATATTTAACAACATATATTCTCCACGTAAATTAATAAAAAATGGCAACAGCTTTTAAAAAATCAGATAAATGTATTTACTTATGATATAGCCTACAACACCATTTTGGAGCAATTGGTCCTTGCCAGAAAGGCTTTTTATATATATTTGAATAACTTAATCTTTTTTGGTGTTACTCACCTGGTACTTCAAGTTTTAAGTTTTTCTCATTTCTTTAAACCTTCTATTTAACTTTGTTTTACGTAATTAAAAATAATAAAACACATTTAAATAAAATAAACCTTCCATAATTTTTAGTAAGCTTATTATATTCTCAGATTATTTTACAAAACTTTTCCTTTTATTTCAATTTTAAGTGGATTGTTAATTACTTTGAGTTACTTTGTGCATATCTTGAGGGATTTGAAGGAAATAAAGTATTAATGTTTTGATAATGCAAAATTTAAACGTCAATATTTTATTTTTGCTCAAAATGCGTATTAATTTGAAAACTTGACTATCGGCAGAGGTATTGTCTGCCTTCTTGTTCAGTGGGGGCAAATATATTTTCTTCCCAGTAGGATTTTTATTTTTGAACTAAAATTTTTTAGTGATATTAATAACACGATTCCCTTAGAAAATTGTTGATGTTAATAACATGTGAGGTAATTTGGGTCAATTCTTAATGTACTTTTAGATATCTATTTTCTTTTTACTGTTACTAACACTTTTAAAAATTAATTTAAAAAAATACATACACTCTTAAATGAATGGAAAATCAAATAATACTACAGGAACAATCAAATTTCAGAATTATTTTTTTCAAATAAGTTGATATTAATCCACTAAAACATTCATCATACCATAGTATAATTGTAACTGTTTCAACATTTGAGATTCATTAGAAATTTATTATATGATGGCCCTCAGATAACCTAGATGAAGGTATATACATATTTTTCATTTATAACTTAAATGCATTGCTGTTGTTAATCATTCCTAATAGTTCTTTTAGACATTGGCATATAAATTTATTTTTCTTATAACAGAAATATATATCAGAGGTTTAATTTCATATGACACATCGACATGCTACTAAATTTTTGAAAAACAAAATCAACATTTAAAGTTTCAGAAAGTTGGTACTCGATATTGCCAATGAACTAAAATACTGCTCTTCCACGGTAGAAAGAAGATTCGTTTTAGTTCCCTTAAGTCTGCTAAAAGAAAGTGAATATGTAGACAAAAAAATTGTTATGTACCCTTTAATCTGTTGGGTTTGGATATGAGTATTTATGATATTCCATTGATAATTAGTATGATTTTATACAATGTACCTTGTGGGTTATCACGAATTCCAGCATTAATCTATAAAATTTTATAAAGTGTTTATACATTTAAAATGTGTAATTGTAGTTTTGAGGTTCTCAAAACGAGATGTCATTTCTCGAATAATTTTACCATAGCTCAAATGGAACATAGAGATCTTATAACGAGATTGGTTCAATTTCTGGCCCATTTCGCATTACTTCTCTTGCCATACTTTTGTATTCTTTTTCTTTTGAATTTCTTAACCCCCCCCCCTTTCCTTCTAAATCTCGATTGATTTTGCTACAAAACGATGTTTTTTATGACATTAATTACAATATCATGCTGAAACTGACACTTTAAATCTTCATACTTTTCTACTAGTTACCGGCCTTTCATCCCCACTGAGTTCAACGACTTACAGTTTTAAAAATCCTAGGCTCAAATGCGGTAAGTAAAAATGTTTTGATTATATATGTGTCATGATTTTTGTACCGGCTCTGGTGCCAAAATTGATATTGAGGTTTGATACTTCTCGATACTTTTTTGACTATAGGTATAAAACGAAAATGAAGCTAAGGGCAGTTCATATGTTATTGGACTTTGTTAAGTAATCGGTGGGTCAAATATTTTTATGAAGTAATGTTATTGCATGTATCAATTTCAATACCGATTTTGTATGGTAGCATTTGAAATGCGTCAGTAATCCAATTAAACTATAGTACTGATATATTAAATGTATACACTAATACATCATATATCTGATACATAAGTATGTATGATTGAAGCATTTTTTCATGTATAAATTAGAATAAAAGTTTTACTTTTTTAAAAAGACTATCAAAATGTAATCAAGAAAATGGTATCATCTGTGATAAATAGAATAAATAGTTTGTAATATCCTCAAAAGTGAGTTTTGATTGACTCTTAATGGTTTTATATTCTATTCAATTATATTTATCTCTTTTTCTATCTATTTAAAAGCTAACATGACTCTCTTTTTTTGGTTTTTTTTTTCCATCATAGTATATCTTTTATTGCTTAGCCTCTATCTGATTCAAACAGAGAATTGTAGAGCAGTTGTAACATGTAGAACATTTAGTATACATACACTGTTTAAAAACCATTTTTAATTTGTAGTCTATTCAATTTTATTTCTTTGCACTCATGTTTTGTCAGCTGTCGATCTTACAATTTATTGAATTCAAATGCAATCAATATTATTAAATTTGATAAATAAAGCCAAATGTGCACATCATATAAACAATATATTAGCAAACTGTGCTCCAGATTCGAACTGTAACGTCTTTGTATGTTCATAAAGTTTTTGATTCATTCTATTGATTCAAATTTTATTCTAATTTTAGTTTTTGTCTCCTCATTCGACTAAGTTTTGCATTATTACTGGATCTTTAAATTATCTCTTTATTTGTATTTTACTCATATGACGTAAAGTACTGAGAGACATTCCAGTTTTTTTTTCTTTAGGAAACCAGTTCTTTTGTTATCACCAATGACTCCTACAAAAATCGTTGATTTCATTTTTTATTTAGAAAATGGAATTTTGGATTTTAAGGGTAGGAAGTATGTATTTGTCGTATCAAGAACCTTTGCCAATTTCTTATTAATATAAAACTGCAACAAAATCAGCATATTTAATTGGCACATCCATATATTGAGACATATATGTATAAATAAATGATCGTCGTTGAAACTCTTTAACACAATAATACTGTACCTACAAGTTCTTTATTTGTAACTCATTGTGTAACATGTACAAAGGAATTAAATACAATTTTGTGATTGCTCACCATATTTAACCATTTGAATATGCCATAAATCTTAGAATTCGAATAAAGGACTAATACCCATTCTAATATGAAGTTAATCCTTCATCTAAGTACATAAGTATAGTATGTAATCTCTTCATGCTGGAGCTACAAGCATCTTTTTCATGTATGTATATATTTTTTTGATCTTTATGTGTTCCCTATATATTATTTTATGTATTTGGTATTAAAATAAGTTCAAGTTATTTATGTATGTTATCAGAATAAGTTATTAGTTATACTTGAACATGATGCCAAGCTGCATGAGGGATTACTTTTTAAGGAAGAGTATATATATGTACATACGGTGGGATTAGATGATGCATATTGCATTTTCAATGAGATATTTACCCCGTTCTATTAATCGGTGTTCACACAAAAATATATAATCTACAGATTTATCAACATATTTCTTTCCAACTGTGAGATTAAAGGATATAGGTTTTATTTTTCTAAAAGATGTATTAGTTTATTTATGTACTGTCTTTTAAATCTGATTTCGTTCAGCCATTTTTTTAAAATTATATTTAAAAGTCGCTTTACAAATTGCTTTTTTTCCATTTTGGCGAAGAAATAAAAAAAAGGGTGATCAGAGAATTGAGCAAAGATTCAAAAATGTAGGGATGTACCTTTATCTTAAATTTCTGTAACGGTTATTATCCACTCAAAATTTTGTTGTAGAAAAATATCCTACTAATTTATGTAGAAGCTTGTTGTTTAAACCATGACAAAAATTGGTGGAATCGCTCGGGATTAAAGGCTGAAACTTTTTTTCTTTTAAAAAAAGACTTTTAATTTTCTTATTGTTCAATCATTGTTGAGTTCATATTAATACATATAATTTCATATTCAAATTTATAAGTACCTAGAGTACGACTCAAAAGAGACGAATTTCACGCCTTGCTCAATAAGTTTTTACCAAAGAGCTATTCATTCTAGAATGAATAAGCCTCTTCAAATTAAATACAAGTTAAATACATAAATAACGTGCACAAGTTTTAAGATATAAAAAAACTCACAGTTCAAGCTATTTTTAATGAAGGAATGAAGAGTATGGAATCAACATAGAATAGTGATTTTTTGAATAATTAAGTTAAAATATGTATAATTAACTTTTAAGAATATGGATAGAATCTATAAGATAAAGTCTATCAAAGCTTCCTGGCATATATTTATCTCTAGTATATCATCATCAGTATTTAATTAAGTATGTGATTGAAGTTTGTATATTGAGCATATGTAGATCAGGATTTTGTACGAGTTACATGGTCTATGTACAAAAGTCAAGTTAAGACATTTATAATTTGATTAAATATAATCAACGAAGAGTTGAATGTTATTATCATTTTTGTGAGGGAGTGGATTTTAATTCCATTTACTGTTCTTAATATTAATAGAGTGATAGAGTACATGTATAAAGTTCAAGGAATTGTTCTTGTAAATATATGTAATTGTATATCTCCCAACGAAATAACTTATTGTCTCACGTTAGAGTGTGAGTTTTAAAATATGTAGATGGTGTTATAATTGAGGAAGGCATAATTTATTCAGTCAGAGTTCAACTCGTACAAAATTACAATTTTTTTCACAACACATGCATATGTCAAACCTTTTAGAAATTCATATTTATACTTCAGTAAATTATAAGTATTTTTGACCTTTGATAACTCGTATTACTATACATTTTTAGGTGCCTCAAATAAGTATATTTTTAGTCAATAAAATCTCTATCTATACATTTTTTTGTCATGTATATATATATATAATCAAAACATTTTTCTCTTTATATCTATGTATTAAAATCATTTACTACAAATTTCTTAACTAAAGACATTTATCATGGAATTCCCATTCTCTTTCGCTCAATAAATTATAAGATATAAATAAATACATACATATATATTTGCATTTTAAATTTATTGCATCATGTCATATTATACCCTAACAATATCAACTACTTGTCATATATCCCCCCTTCTCCCCATACATTATGAGCAAAATGTTATATATTTGAGTTCTAATTTTATTAGCTAAAGTGTAAAATCCTACATTCAAATAGCACTTGAAGTGTGATTAGCTGTATAAATGTTATTTTTCAATGAGATCTACATATTATGAATTTCAAATGATGCTGACCTATTTTGTTAGATGATAATACCATGAAACATTTATGCTCATATACATATATGTATGTGACAACTAAATGATCGATCTATAAAGAACCATGTAGAAAATATTGCTTACTCATGATTGAACTACGAGAAACTATTACTTATAATAGATAAAATTTCAAACAATACTAAAAAAAAGTTGAAAACAAATAAACACTGCAATGCTCAAATCAAAGACAATATTTTAAAGGATTCTATGTTTTGTGATTATTTATGCTCAAAATATCCACAAAACTTAAAAATCATTTGAAATATAACTGTTAAAATAGATGAATTGTTTTAAGTGAAATTTAACCCGTGGGTGCATGACAATTTTTTTTAGAACGTTTGTATATGATAATGTTATCAAGGAGCCTTCACATATTTTTCTTATTTTCTCAAATAATATATATATATATATAAGTACTCATTGAATGCGGTCATATTTGTATTGACTCATTATATTTGCTAATATATGGGTAATCAAAAGGTATATAGAAACTTATCTTTCATTTTTTATAATTATGTTCTTTAACATGAAAAGTAAATAACAAATATAAATTATGTTTCGCAATGAAGAATATTTTAGCGTCATTAAAAATGCTAGTAAGTTCTTTGAGTCTCTGCGCTAAAAATGTATATATACAAATATACATATAATTGTTAAATATGAATGGGGTCAATTTAAACCCCATCCATGCATAAATGCTTATAAATTTACTACTATTAACATTTTGCAAAATATATATATATATAAATATCGTGATTTATTTGAAACATCAAAAATGAATAAAATTCACGAGTTTTGAAACCCTTGGAAATAAGAATTTAAGTTACATTCATAATTTAATGAGCTTGTGGGTAAAAAACAAAACAAAACCAAAAAAACGCCGTCAGGCATCAGTAGATTAAAGTGTAAATTAGAGAGGGTTCAAAAACTATCAAAAATAGTTAAATAACTTGCTTTTCAATAGATCAACTGAAATTCAATTATATATGTTGTACATATATTCCTTTAGGAGAGTTTTTTTTTTTTTGAATTTAGTGCTTATCTACCTACTTCGTAGCAATTCAAATGATTATAATTTACTGCCATTGAAGTCCAAGTTGAATCTAAGGCTCATCAAAATTTATGGAATTAGAGTATAAAGTCAATAAATTCATTATTTCAGTTGAATAAGTTTCAAGTCAATTGATTTGATAATTATTAATAGGTACTGATATAAAAGATAATTTCCTGATCATAGTTGTACGTATAAGAAGGCCCTCGAGCATGGATGGATCAATCATTGACAAGGATAATTTATATATACATAGTTGGTTGTTATATTATTTTCTGCATCATGAAGTTAACTATGGATGGAGCAATCTCTCTCTTGCTCAACTCATATCAAATACAATAATTGTCTCACATCAACATAAAGATGGAATTGCCAATTTGGATTGATAAAAAAATATTGTTATAGTTTTTGGTCTTATAAGCTTTATCACAACGACATATTATTTACAATTGCTGCAGATACCATTATTTCATATCTATGTACTAGTACATAATATTTGTAGTTGCCAGATAGTTCAAAGACACAACAATTAGTATGAGCCTTGCAGGCCTACGTAAACTAAAAATAAGTATTGTAATTTTACATACATATGTATAATTCTTTATTCCAACTTTTTGTAAAATGTTAGCACTGCTTTTGGGCATACATATGTTGCAGACTAAACATTAAATTCAAATTGAAATGAATTTTCTTCTTAAGGAAAGTTGCCACATTTCCTTCTGTTCAACAATATATTCATTCATATAAATACATATGTATGTATGTATATATATAAGATTTTATGGCTCAAGCATTGTGTTGATTATTCCATGTCGTTTTTTTGTTTTTTTTTAATATCAAATCGTTCGCCTTCCTTGAGAAATTTTAATAACAAATCGTTAAACTGTTTTTGTTTTTTTATGTTTTTATGTTCGAAAATTGTACAGATATATATACGCGAAGTTAAGTACATAACTATTTTTAAACTGTTCGACAATCCCTAGCTTGTTGAGTGTAAGGTATTTAAAGCAATTTTCTACTTCTATACAAAATGTTAAATAGACTTTCTAAGTCATTTTTTGTTACATTTACCATAAGGGGAGAATAGAGACAGTCACAACAGGTTCTTTTTTTAAAATATAAAAAAAAGCACTGGCCATGAAATTAACATTTTTGTCAATTTTTCTTTGAGATAGTTTTTGAAAAATAGCATTTCTATAATAATTGAGTCAATATTTTGTCAGTTTGATCAAATGGTCCACGTATTTTTTATACTTACAGGACTCCAAAAAGGGTTGGTGTTGGAGTGTGTACACAACTCACTGAAGTAAAGTGAATTTATTTGTATAATACTGATCAATAGTACAAAATGTTATAATATCTTAATTTGAAATTATAAATTGAAAATTAAATCAAATTAAATTAGCACTTGGAAAAGTTTATTTATTCTTTACTACTCATATGATATTCTTCAATTTAATTTTTAATCTATTGCTCGAATTTAACCTTTTTTTTTTTTTTGATAGCCATTGCATTTAAGGACAGTTGCAACATACTACAAGTTTGTGAAAAATTACTGACTGGAATAGTTTATTAATAAAATCAATTAATAATAGAAAAATGAACGTATGTTGGACTTACTTTTGAAAAAAAAATCAAAAAGTGTCCCTGGTCTTCCCTACTTGTCCCTGATCTATCCTAATATTCGAAATTAAGAGGATTATAAATATATTTTTGGAATCACGTAAAACCCTTGATTATGAGTATACCCTGTGTTAGAAACGTGCTCGTAATGAAAATCTACTCCCCCCCCCCCCTCCTAGTGGTCTCCAACTTTTCTTTGTGTCAACGCTTGACAATTTTACTGCGGATCGGAGGGTTGAAATAATCATTAGCACATTGCTCCAGCATTACAATCCTATTATAACATTGGAAAGTAATAACTTTATTAACATATACCTTCAACAATATAACATATTAATTATAACATAAAAAACTGTCCGTAACGCTAAATCAATGGGAGCCCTGAGCTTGTTTCTTTGCAACAAGATCAGTCAATTAAGAATTATCAATCCAAAAATAATTAACAACTACCCCGCACAAATAATTATCTTTTGTAATTTGCATTTATACTTAATATTTTTTTCTTTTTCTACAATCTGTAGATGAAGTAGTTCGTCCCAGACATTTACTCATTGATCCTTGGGGGAGGGGCTTTTCACAATTGTCATTTTTTATTAAATTTGCAACCAAGTAAGAGTAGATGGTACAGGTTAAGAAAGTACTGGAGGAGCTAAGAAGGATCATAATAGTCTGGAACGACAGAATAAATAATACTAGAACGCAATGATATAGAGTAGACGCATAAATATAGGGTCACCATATTCTGATTTATACAAAAGAGTGCATGTGGTTCGATGAATATCGGTATCAATATTTTATTTTATTTAGATAAATTGAAAAATAAAATATTAATGAATTCTTCTTTTTTGGCTCATGTTTAATAAACTGGATTTCATTAATTTGTATGAAAAAATCCCTAGATAAGATGTAAAAAATGGAAATGTTTGGAGAATAGAGAACGGTTAATAAGTTAATTAATTATTAAGGATATTTAGACATGAATATATTAATTTGTAGAGCTGTCTAAAAATACGAATTCCCAGCGTGTACAAAAATTTACCTATAAATGATGTCAAAAATATTATTATAACTAAGGAAATCTAAAATACAGAAGGAAATTGGTAGTGTCATACATAAGCAAATGTGGCTGTATAGAAAAAATATAAACATATTGCAGAATATTGACGTACTTTATTTTGGATTGATCGGTACTCCCTGGGAATCCCTATTTCTCAACAACTTTAATTTTGATACAACAAATCATAATTCATATGTCACGGCGCTATCTTACTTAAATAAAAAATGTAATATGTGTCCATTTCCTTTACCCCTATCATTGTTCTGAACGTTGAATTGTTGAACTCAAATTAGCCCTATTAAGCTATGAGCAATTCCCTATTTTAAAAAAAGAATCTACTTGCATAATAAATATAAATATAATTCATCAATCCAATACAGCGACACCATACATTGAATTCAGTGTTGAAGTAATTATAGCAAAACCTGTATGAAGACATATATATATATATATATATATATATATATATATATATATATATATATATATATATATATATATACATATACCAGCAAAGTAAGTCTTCACAAATAAGTTTAAAATGTATTTGACTATACCTATATACATATAAATCTTTAATACATACACACTATTTAAATCATATATGCACATTAACTATCAGTACATAAAACTTTAGCTTCGTAGATAAGGCTATAAAATAAATACAAGTACCCTTTAATAAGGTGTAATAAAACTTTAAAACTACCTAGAACTAGGTAAGAGGATATGATCTGATGCAATCATACAAAATGCAGTTTACTTACTTTATAGTATTATATTGAGCTGATAAATCAAGGATGGAGGAGGAGTTCAATGAGGGCGAACTTTGGGATCGGTTGCATGAACAAGACGAGATAGCAGAGGTGTATTGTAATCAGGCTAGAGTCCCAATGAGAATAAAAAATCACGCTATAAATGATGTCTTAAATTAAATGGCCATTATAAGTGAGATGCTATCTCCTGATAACATTTTTTAAAAGATCTCGAAATTGAAATGAATAACTTCCAAAAGCATTATGCAAGATTATGCTTGATAAAGATAAAAATGTATATATACTGCTGATTTTGTTTCGACAATGGATTTTATTTAAATAGAAGTAAGTACATGAAGGATGTAAAAGACTGTTTACACATATCAGTTTACAAAACGTTTCTTTTTGTATTTCTTTATTGTTGCATTTATTTGTATTTGAGTCATTACTTTTGTAAATATTGATATATCAATTGAATAGTCTTGCAGGGATAGAAATAACTTTAAATATCATTGTCATTTCAAATTGCATGTGTCTATAACATATATAAATTATTTTCAAAAAAAAAATCATCATCTTATTTCTCTATTGTAAATTATAGTTTCATGTAACACCGATGTCAAAACATTTGACCCATTGTCTAAAAATGGTCTATTTTAATCCAAAAGTACATTTTTTTAAATAACCAATAGATTGATTTGCCTAAACTTTCCCCAATATTGTTCTTTTGATTGATTCAGAGCCAAAGCAGTTCATGAGTTATTTTCACGAGTTTGAGTCAAGTTTCAAGTTTTAAGCTCAAGTTTATTCAAGTTGCCATAATGGTCAAGTGGTTTGGGAGTCCATAGCGAAGACATACACACATTTCTTCTTTTATATAGATCTATAGATATATGATAATCAATTCAATAAATACGAATGCATTTCTTTAAAGAATAATATTTTTAGTCAATGCGATTTACTATTAGAATCTTTTTATGAATTACTCCGAGTTATCAAAATGTGTTTGCAAAAAGAAAGAAAGAAAAAGCAGGTAAAGATGTATATCTTAATTGCAAGATTACATTTGCATGCTCAAGGGTATACTTGATTTAACAACATTTTCCACTACACCTTGATAATCATAAAATGTTCTCATAAATGTAATTTTATTTTTTTAAATAATATAAGTTTTTTGAGGTTCTTTTATGATCATACATTTTTTTTGGGTGTGTGTGTGTATGGAAGAGTGTGAGTATGTTCAAATTCTTAAATGACATAAAAGCCATAAATCAAAGGCAAATAACAATGAGAGGATTTTATTTTTTTAAATTAATAATAATACTGATAATTTTAATATGAAAGATCTCATCTTTTATTTTTGTATTCCTTTGTTTGACGAACAAATAAAATAAAAAAATGGTTTGTCAGCAAGAGAATTTTTTTTTTTAAATTAATACTATACAACTTCTGTAGATATTTTTTAAGAACATAATGCCTCAAATAATGCGGATATGCTCATTTACAAAGGATACACTGACAGTTTAGTAAAGGAGATTAAATTTTTATACTTTGACTTTTCAAGTATTCAGGAATGCATAGAAAAATACTTATGAGTAAATCATTGTTTGCATTGTGCAAAAGTTCATTTGTGACTAATAATTCATTGTGTCTCTAATACATAGTCATAATCATATAAATCTCTCTTCCTAGAGAAAGGAAAAAAAAGGCTCAAAATCAACTGATTACTGATCAATTTGCTCTAACTGTTGGCTCTCTATTAAATAGTAAAAATACTCACAGCTTAACAAAAAATAATTTGAGTTTAACTAATCTTATCGCTATTGTTAATAGCAATTTATAATTTGATACATATATGTAAGAATTACTATAACAAAACCATTGGAATGGGTTTTGTTGAGAGAAGCCTCATACAAAGTTAAATACTTTTGACACACATAAATTCATGATATTTTCAGTAGTTTAGATAGTGTTTATACATACAAAAATTATGCTCAAAGTACCACGTGTTAATCTAGATATTTATGTAAAAAATAATCCTATTAAATAATTAAATTAATGTTAATTAATGAACTACGCTGTTACTAAAATTTTATTTAAAGTGACGTTAATTATTATTAATGGCTGCATACATATTACATTAATTTCTCGATACATATTATATAAATGTCTCGTAATAATTGATTCGTAATACACATACTGAATCAATTTTAAGGCGTTCATTTAGTTTCTATCAAGATAATAATGCACTTTTTTATTAAATAATTTAATTTGATATGTGCTATGTTTTACGAAACAAAGTGAGAGAGTATCTCCAACCCTTCAAATTCACATAAATAAATAGCGTTTAAAAAGCACAATTATAAATTTATCTAAATGTTATTTACAGATACTATTTGTAGAATTAAGCAAATCAGATCTTTTATACTCGGAATCATAATTCACGGGCTCCAAATACATAATTGATCTAAGAATACAGAATGTTTAACTCCAGCATCAAACAAAAGTGCACTAACTGGATAAGTTCCTTGGAAGTTGTATCAATGAGTTGATGCTAACTAAAGCAATTTTAAAGTTACCATTCTTTAAAATTATGTTTTTCTTTCTGGTAATATCAAATAAAATAAGACCTAATAATATTAGTCCGCGGATTTTCAAAGATAGGAACATTGAAGTAGTCTTTGAAGTCTTGCTAATTCCTTGTTACACCATGAATATCAATTCATTAATCGTAGCTATAGTATGTAGATATTCTACCCTTAAATTTTCACATAGTTTTAAATTTTATAAATTGACGAAAAAAAGTTATATTCATTCTTATGAGATAATAATTCGAGTCTCAAAATTCAACGAGCTTCAAGATGGATTTTTTGTCTTTATCTCATTTTTTTTTACATAAAATATTCTTTAAGATCCAATGTCAGTGAATAAATAGTTTTTCAAGAAATTCAATATATATTTATTCAAATCTTTTTTATTTATTTATGTGAAAACCTTTTATTGATGTTTGCTTCATAATTTAGCAGGAAAGTATGCTACTTTATTTTTTTTCAGAAAATAGTTATATCAGAGATTTCACCCCTTTTCAATATATGGATCAAATTAACATTACAACTTGATAAAATGAGGGCACCATTGTTTTTGTTTATTCAATAATTAAATATATTCAAGGGCTACTGGCAGAAAAACCCTAGTAAAAACATACTTATTACTTTAAAATCTGTTTTAGATTATAATTTTCTAAAATCAATTCTGGAACTTTTTATTTATTGAGTACAAATATTTTAATGTTTTAGTGGATCTTCAATTATTCAATCACCTAAGGGATATGCTCTTTCAGTGTTTCCCAAGTATTTCATTACCTATATAGAAAGCATAAGTTTAGTACGACCAAATAAAACATTTAAAAGAATGATTTTCCTCATATCTAAGAACCACTTCCATAGGAGTTGCAATCCATGAAATGATCCAAACCATAGAAATATCATTATGAGCCACAATGAGAGGATAATACATGAAGTTATTCTAAAATTAACGCTATGATCTTTTCCTGACTCTAGTTTAAGTACATACATATAATAGACGAATATACCATCCTTGCAATTAATAAATATACCTACCTCATAGGTTATGGAAAGACTCAAGATGAGGTTTTTTAAATATAATTAGAAAAAGATAAATATTACTTATACATTGGATTATTTTATTTTAGTGTAAGGAAAACAAAAATATTACACACAAAAAGACGAAGTAAGTGTGTATACTTTCCACAAATTCATATTCATTTATTGTTTAATCTTTGTGGGAGATTAAGTCGTACTCTTTTAAAGTTTTATTAATAATTGAATAATTTTGGATTAGACATTGGGAAATTTTCATCAGATTTCGAAACTTTTCTTTTTAAAAAAAGAGGAACAAAATTAGCATGAATTCAGTCACTGATTCTCACACACACTTTTGATTGATTTGTTAAAAAATAGCATGGAAGTTCAAAGCTAAGCAAGATTAGATCAATCTGTGCAGATCCACGTTCCAGACACCTACCATAAAGCAGGCTATATTAGAAGGATTATAAATTGAAAACAGCTTACAAAAACTATTAGAGTAATGATGAACTTTGAAAAAAAATAAGGATTACATAGAAGTTAAAATCAGAGCCGTTATTTATTCTGTTATTGCCTCAGACGTAGGTATGGGTATTTTGTTGAGGTGAGTGAGCTTGTCTCCAATTACTATCTGGTATATCTGCTGTTTGTTATTTGACAATATTAAGTAATTACTCAATTGCTACTTATAATTGTATCAAGATCCAGACTCAACGGTATAGATAAGACAAAATTCAATTGATTATCAAGGTAGAGGTAATAACTGAAAATTTTATTTCCTTCTTTAAACTCGATACTATTTCAACATTTTGTCCATGTCCACTCTTGGGCAAGAAGTGTTATTGCCCTTATGAGTTTATAAGGGACAAAAGTCGGCGGCTTTAAATCAGTGAAAAGTCAACTTATGAAAAAACCTATTGAAAAAGTGCTTAGTGTGCTTGTTTATCCCAAAAAATGAGTCTTGATTAAAGCCGAAATACAATTTTTAGATTATACCATCGGTATATCATACATATTTATATGTGCGTTGCAGCACATATATGTAAATATGAAATTCATGTATATATATCATAAATGAACGTTTTTACTGTTACAGTTAAAGTTTGATTGAATCATTTTAGAGTAATATATTTTTTTTTATAAAACACAAAGTATTTTGAATGTACATAAACTACATATAGTATGTATTTTTTATAAATAAATATTCTTATGATAACAGATCTTAGGATGTTTTTGGCTACAATTGGCTATCAAATTAAATATTAAATAGCCTTTTGAGAACATACACATTTATTAATATTAAGAGATATTTTTCTTAGCTATGAACCAATCTTCTATAAAATACTTAAGCAATTTGGGAAGTATGAAAACTGATTTTGGACATTTTTATCTTTATGAATAGGGATTGAGAGACGAAATGCAGATTTCTTTTTGTGAAGAGTATTGTTTTATATACAAAATGGCTCCTATCAATATCTAAATACCCTCACATAACACTTTTATTTCTAATTTTTGATTGAAAAACTTTATTATGCATTCAATTCAAACTTTTACCAGAACAGCATGTTTTTAATTTAAAAACTTTTTACAAAAAACACAAAAACATGTATTGCTAAATACCACTTTAATTTTGAGTAAACAAAAAAAAAAATTCCTTGTTCTATCTTGAGATAAGGGATAACACATAGAACATAGCACAAATAGTAATATATATATATATATATAAGCATATATGCATTCATTATTAAATGCCTACATAAATACTAAATAATACAAAAATATATTGTATTAAATGTTGCTTATCTTCGCTAAATTGCACACAAATACATAATTTATACTTGTAGTCGAAATGAGAAGAGTACAAGTACACTAAATACAATGATAATTACACAAGTCAACAACAAACAAAAAATTATGGGCTCCATGTCTATTGAGAATTTTCAATTTGAATTTCTGGGTATTTTTAAACTTTTTATATGTTTGATTCAACTCAATTTACATTTATTCTTTGCCAAATTCAATGGTTTTAGGTCCATATTTTACGTGAAAGTCTCCAAGCCTGAGAAAATGCTGTGTCAAGATACAAATTCCTCTTATTTAAGAGTTTTGTTTGGGGTTGAATAACACCTTGGTTTTTATACTATATAATTTTTCAATTTAAGGAGTTCATTTAAAGTGTGAATAGTTGATCTTTTATTATCAAAAGAGTATTTGCTACTAAATAGTTTTGTTTAACACCTATAAGGACTTGTTTACAAATTATACTGAAAACTAAGAAAAATATACCAAAGGTTGAATTTTTTAAAATAACTTTGAAATAAAAATAAATTTTTATAAATATATATAATATATGTGTAGTGAACATTAAATTATAATTTTTTTGAAAGTTTTACCCCCTATTTTTTTTACTTTGTCATGCAAAAATTGTTTAATAGTACAAGAAAATCCTTTTTCTTAGAAGGCTCCACACATATTATTTATCAACTTGAACTTCTACAAAGTGAACCAAGAAAAGTTGTTGAGATGTTTGAGAGCACAGTAAGAACGTCATTCTGGTATAGTCATCTGAAGACTGTATTGCAAACGATGCTGCGCAATAACGATGAAGAAATGCTAAATTATATCTAAACATAAGAAATGGATTGGTTAAAAATAGACCTGAAATTAATTTTGATGCAAAAAAACCTATCTATGTTAATTTGATAAATATAAATAAAAGATTTGACTGAGCCTGCTCTTACTTACAAACTAATGCTGAATTTAGAGCCTTTTTGGTCCTCAATTGCCCTCTCACATTCAGAGTATAGAACGTTGAGCTGAACAAAAGTGAAGCAAACAGACATGTGCACCAACACAAAAGAATAGATAAGTTAGTCAACAGCCTCTAACTTTTTTTTTTTTTTTTTTTTGCTTTGAATGGATTGAAATTTTAATAAAAATTTGTGGTGATGTATGGATTTACTTTTTCCAATTTTTTTTTATCAAGATATATTTAAATTTAATTTTTATTAGTGAATTAGATTGTAAAAATAGCTGTTACATAAATAGAAAGTACATAAATATAAGTTAGGGAACGTAATTTACATAATTTTTCACATAATTGTTGTTTAAAAGAAAAAAGAATTGAATTTAACTATAAGCGGAAGAAGAACGTCTTAACATAACGAGACATCTTGTTGGGGGGAAATGGCTTAGGAACCGGTTCTTATCTTGAGGTAGCTTCCATCTTGAATGGTAGCTTCCATCCTCATCCAGCTCTGCTAGATGAGCGTAGTTAGGGTCCAGAAGCTCTTAAAGCCCCACGGTACTCCTTTTCGAATGGAGCGTGCTGCATACAGAATATGGAGAACCTTGCAGACGACTCCCTCTATTTTCCATTGGTTTGGGCGCAACGGTGAGGTGAGAACAAGCCACTTAACTACAGCGAGTGGGGGTCCCGAATCTGTCTTTGATACACTCCATGGTGAGCCTCACCAGGGGAGCCACTTTAGTGCAGTCCAAGAAGAGATGTTTCGTGGTCTCAAGGCCTTGACCACAAGACGTGGAGTTCCTCTCCTCTTTTCTCTCCATAGATTTGTTAACGAAGAGGGATGAAGTCGATATTTTGTAGCGAAGGCACCTTTCCGTCGAGTTCAAAAACGGATTTTTGAATAAAGTCCTGGAGCCGCTAAGAATGTCTCCCATCGGGGTGCATCCTAAACGCAAAAAGTGGTTGCGGACTAAGTGCTCTGGGAGATCTTCCACGAAGCTGTTTTGGTGCGCTCTTTGAATTTTGGAAAGTGGTAAGTTATTGAGGGCAATATAAAAGGGTGTTGGGGTATCCATGACCTCCTTCCAGGACTACCTTATAATTTTCTTTATTTTTCTGAATTGTAGGAACGTGCGTGGACTATTCCCTTCTACACCCCTGAGATGTTGGGGCAAACAGGCAATTGTTTGAGACATAAGCTCTCTTATTACTGCATATAAATTTTATCTGTAGCTCTTGGAATTCAACCTTTGTGGTATTCGAGTATGGAGTATACCTAAGTAAGTGAACCATACGGGGAACGACTATTCCATTCCGTATGTTAATTTTGTCAAGTATATTTATACACGAGTTGTCATAATATGATGTTGATTTACGGACTGTCTCTATGATATTATTTGTGTTGCAGTTATTCACTGTCTCAGAGCCGTTCTTCGATATCGTTATACCGAGAAGGGTCGTGGATGAAGAGTATTTTCAGGAGGGAAACGATTTCACTGGTGAAGATTGCATGAAGGTAAGAATTTCCGTTTTAGTTTCATTCATTACGAGCCCTAAGTATGTTGCATATCTCTCTAAAACTTGAAATGTTTCTTTAATATAAGATATTATGTGCTCAGGTGTACCTGAGTAGAAGATTGAAAGTTCAAATGCCTCTTATTAAATATATGAGAATTGTAAATATTTCATAAAATCGTGTAAGTACACCATTTCTATGGAACTTCAAGTACAAATTTACCTATCAATGAATTATTTTTTGTTTTTTTATCAAGTTTACCACGTGATATTATATTCAATGCCACGCTATTTTTTGCGTAAGCTGATTTTCAAACGACAAATAGTCTATGAATATACCATAAATAAAACAACAACTATATTCACGCATTTATGCTTCTTATATGTACGTGAGGTTGTGTGATATATTTCTTCATTTGTTACGAAAACGTTAGAAACGTCATTTCATCATGGTTTTTTCAAAAACAAAATGGTGTCTTGAATCATGATATAATCCATGCTATAAAACATAAATAAGTACAATAACGTCTATGCACTTTTTTGTCTGCTCTCGATTTGCATACTCACAGTCACAGATTTATTTGTGTTTCGAGCTTTGTTTTAATGATTTCGAATGAAATCATGTTCAGTTTTGAATACCTCTAATGTTAATTAAAGTAATTGAAGATAATAACGTGATTGATTAAATATCAAATAATTTTGGGCCTTTTCTCTCTCTTTTTGAAAGGAAAGTTGAGGGATGTAAGAAGTATTGCTTTGTAATAAAAAGCGTTAATTGATTTGTTGAGGTTTATATGATATGTATTACATATATTTATGCTTCCTAGTCTTTTCGGTACAATATTTTTTGTTCCAAATAATATCCTTAGTTATTCAGATGACTTTGTAATTTTTTTTTTAAGAAACATCATATTTTGTGATTCCTTTAAGTATGGGCTGACATATTTGGCTGTGAACAAACCCTATATTGAGAAAAAAGAGTAGTTTTAGAAATATGTAGAACTAAAGAGAGTAAAATAAATATTTTTGCTTCATATATAATAAGGTTACGTATGTATACAAATTTTTATATCTTAAGTCATATTAAATAACTTATACATTTTATGATGAAAAGTAAATATGTATACTCTTTTCAATTTTGTATATACTAAACATATAAAAAATACATTAAGTATTGTTCAGTACATATTATTGTTTAGATTATCTACTTTTAATTTTTTATGCTATTTCATGCAAAAAAATACTTGAGTAAATATTAAATACATCATTAGATGAAAAGTGGAACTTTCAAAAGGGTTTTGCCCAATACGAAGATAAATTAGAGAATTTGAGGGATCAAGGTCAATAATTTTCTAAGATTGTTGAATAATAAAAAAGATGTATTAATATTAAATCTTGTAATATTAATTTCTATAACAGTCAATAGTGTTTTTTAATGGTTTTAAATATAAATATCAACTAATGGTAGAATGTTTTAAACCCACTTGTACAATAAAAACAAAAGAATACTATAATACTTATAATGACACATAGGAAATCATTCATAGTTGAATAAAAGCTCCTGAATTTCAGATATTTAACCAAAGAAGTACCGTAGTATTAATTCTTATTAAAGTTCCCTTTTCGTAATTATTAAGTGGAGGTATTCAAATTATTACACTCTTCTCTTAAATAATCATCTTTAAATGTAAAGTAATTAAATTGATCTCATAAAATTTATTTCACATTCAGACAAGATTTTTTATTATTATTGTCCAGATATCTTCATCTCTGATCAGATATTTGATATTCCTTAAAAGGTATAGCCCAGAACAATACTTTCTAACAAGTTCTTTGGCAGAACACTACTGAGTTTTAAGAGAGTATCTATTTTCTTGCAAGATATTGTGGTAGAGAAATAAAAAAACATAGGTATATCAATTACTTTCGTGTGTTCCCGATAATTTTTTCAATTAGCTATATTTAAATCTTAGAACCTGGTAATCAAAATTTAAATCATTGGAAGGATTTTAATAAAAAATCGCGCAACCTTTTGGATTATTTTTTAAAAAAATATAGAAAAAAATATGTTTCTTATTAGGAAACCAAAAACTAGATCAATTTATTAGTTGTAGGTAAATGAAGTACAACAAAAATAGACTGTTTAGAAAAGAGGAAGGTATAAATGGAGAATTCATGTATATACACGGTAGATAAACCATTTTTCAGGAGGAGTTTGAAAGGGATTTTGATAACTTCAACTGACACTTAGCTTTAGATTACGTCTGTTAATTTTTAATTTGATCAATAATGATAGAGATATTCTTTCCTTTTTGAGATTTTTACGTTGACAGTCTGTTCTTTAAAGGAGAGATTTGAGTTCAAATGGAAGTTTCCTCCATTCAGCAGTCTGTGTATTCTTTTTTAAATTATCATTGGAGACGTAGATTTTAGTCTAAAAAGTAAACCGGTCATTCTTCCAAGTGTTACATATATTTCCCTCGATGACGAATTAAAATGGATTTCTGGAGTAGACAGTTGATAAAAAGAATTGATAATTACTTAATATATCTATGTATATGCATTATACAAAAATACTTGAATAATTACAGTGTACTCTTGGGTAGCTGAGACATCAATTATTACTAATCCTTAATTCAGTTTTGTAATTAGAAAAGGAAAACGCTTGTTACTCTTACTCATTTTTAAATTATATTCAATCTTTGATAGACACTTGATGGATATACATTGACCTCTAAGGATATAATTAAAAGATTTTCACCAACATTACTTAAACACAATGGACATCTAAATAAATTATCATCGATAGTCATTCCGTAATGGTTTCACCTACAGATAGTATCAAGAAAAGTCAATAAGATATTTACGCTCTGGTCCTATGATAGACTCAACACTTGGATTTGTAGCTGAAGTTTCAACTTTTTTTAATCCATGCACAGCCAGTGTTCTTTGAAACATTTGAAGATACAACAACACTTTTTGAAATACCGAATGTTATCTTTTTGAAAACTCCTTCAATGATGTGTTCCATAATGTAATGTCTTTAAGCAAAGAACAAAATATTCTTCTTCATTCTCTGTTCAATAAAGGTGTACACACCTGAAGAATAAATTAAGTTTTTACCATTATTGAGAAGAGAAGAGTGCACCAAATATCGGCTTGTTCTGTAGATAAAGTACTTTGTAATACAATAAATATTCAATACTATAATTGATGTTAAAAAGGATTGAATATCGAAACAACAAAAACTACAAAACCAGTAAAGGTATTCGTGTCAGTAAATAGTAATTGGAATATAATACTGATGGTGACATACCTGAAGAATGCCAGTTTTTGAGTTGATTGTATCAAATCATAAAACCACAATCTGACCCCAGGGGAAAAAAAATAATTGATATTAGGTACGTACAATGTACGTATTAACTACCTATGAGTCCTTTGAACTTTTCTTTCAAGTCTGTATACACTCACGAAATGTAATAGGATCATTTTATTACTTTTAGTTAGTGTTTCCTAATTTTAACTCAGGGAAATGGATTTGTTTGCAGTTAACACTAAAAATGATGGTATTGATCATTTTAATCGATTTCACATATCACAATAATATGGAATGCATCTAATACCTGTTTAATGTGTAGTTTCATTCATTATCCTTTCTTTTTTACCTCTTCAGCTTTTGAGATTCCAGTATTGAGACATCAATATTAATTAAACTGATATAAACAGTTATGAAAGCTTCAATTTCATTGAAAATAGTTAACTGATCCCCAGCAACTAAATATGTAACTACCACGGAATTAAGGGATTACACATAGTAAATACATATAGATGTTGGGAAAATTGAGATTTAAAAACCTAATTAGAAGGCCTCTCTTATCACAAACAAGCTATATGATTAAAAACATAAGGGATTACTAAGTTAAGTAGTTAACGATGTGATATAAAGGAGTAATAATCGGAATAAGCAAAAAAAATTAATTGAACTTGAATAAGTTTGGATTATTCACTGATTTGAAGTAGTTTTGAGTCATACAACATTGGACATATATTTTCAAAACAATACAGATTATTGTTTAATATGATTAAATAAAATATTTTATATTCAATTAACTCTATCATCCATAAACAAATCAGTAGATATCCAAGTATTTTTTTATAATACTCCAGATTTATGGTAATAGTTACTCGAGATGGATACAGTTATATGTGTGAAATTCTATCGTTTACCTATTCTTGTGAATTGAGTACTTGTATTTTATGAAAACTTTAAAGTACTAATAATGATTATTAGTGATGCCCAAATAATGCATAAAATGCAAATAAATCTAGGGTGTATTTTGGTTAAAAAAATGTCATTTAATATACACTTTTTTTTATCCAAGTAGACCTTTGTCCACTAAATAATCGTCAGAGTCATTAGGTGGTCCTCCGTTTCCCTGTTTTTTTTGTCGTTAAGGAAGTCCTAGAAGATGCTAAAGGCACTCTTGTAGTCCACTGATGTCATGGGGGTGTAACTGAATCTTACTATAATTTTGGAGTCCTCCTTCCTCGGAGAAAACTGAGTTAATCTTACTCATCTTCTCATAGCCTGGTTTCTTCTTTATGATCTCTTTCTGCTTGTAGTTAAACTTGAGAATAGTCAGGCTCTCACATATCTTCTGAATGATTAACAAGGCTTAGACAGGAGGCAGTCTTTCTTTGAGCTGAATGATGCTCTCCTTCAGGAACTTGAAGTCGGTCTTGATCAAGGAAAGGTCTTTGGAAAGAGAGGCATCCTCAAAAAGCTTATGGACCTCAAAATACAAATTAAGGTCAAAAATGAATGTAAATTTTGAACATCCCGACTAATATTCCTTCTCCAATGCGTTAAGAAAAAATTATTATATCCCACTTGTAAAAAATTGTATCCTAAGAAGCAAAGAGAAATAAAAAAAGCTTTCCTTATGTATAATTTTGAATGTCTTCATTCCTTAAAAATTATCACAAACTTAAATAAAAGTGGGAAAAAAATATAAAATGAAATAATTGAAGTTGAAAATAGTGGAGAACATTTTTTACGTTCATAGAGTATAGTTGTTATCCTAGCTATATATACAATCTAATTTATAGTTGCAGGAGCTTATCTACGTTATGTTATGCTCTTTGATGTCTTCAGTAATGTTTATATGAAAGACAATTTATGTGCATAGATAAATATAAACTTTCATTTCCATGTATTCAAGCTAAAAAATATAGTGGAGTCTATTGGCTTCAACAAAGGACATTTCCTTTCCTAAATATGATATTAATAATATGCAATGTAATACCTTTATCATGCAATTTATACATATCTGACTACGTCTAATATGACAACTTTATAAAATACATAAATCAGTGTGATTTGTGTATAATGCCTGCAAGTAGTGATTTAATTCTTGTTGGAAAAAATCCGGGATATTACATCACGGGTTACTTACAAAAAGTGCGGTAGTTGAAACCACTTCAACCTAGATTAAGACTTTGAGGGATCCAGGCAAAGATAAAAATCCTGAAGAAAGGAAAAATACGAAAATAAAATTTAATTAAAATTTTATATGAAGGCTGTAGTTTTTAAAAATACTTTCAGTATTTTTGGACCTTGTTCTGAACTTGAAAAAAATTGCTTACCAATAAGTAAAAATGAGGAAGAAAAAATTTTCTTCTTCTTTTGAGCTGATACATTTCTTTTATGTAAAAATTTGAATAGTGAAAAAAAAAAAGATTAGCTTATTTAATAAAACTATTGAGGGTTTGTAGAAGAAAAAAAAACTTTCAAGGATAAAAAGGATAGGATTATGTTTTTAAAGTGAAGAAAATAATTAAATAGTTAGGTAATTAACTAAAAAAAATACAAATGAATAATTTCAAAATATATCAATATTTCATCATTTAAAAGTACTCAAATCCCTTTAATTCTCTAATTATTTTTACATTCGAATTCTACAAAAACTTGTCATTCTCAATAATGTAAAATGTTCTTTTTTTAACTAAATCTTTTATAACATTAAAAGAAAGATCTCTTTGACGGTATGCTTTTTAAATTGGATTGTTTCACATCAAATATGAGCACATTTCTTTCATTAACATTAAATTGTAAGGACATAATATATTATTTTGAGAGGGATTCATTATTTTGATTCTTACTCAAAAATATGCTCAATCATATAAAAATATTAAAATAATGTAAAAGAAAATGTTTAAAAGTTTAAATTTAAAAAAAAAGTCTTAATTAGGGGATCAAGCATCACAATAAATTAGATATCTAACCTAAATTTTTGTCTTTTCTTATTTCTTCCAATTTAATTAATACCTACTACCTTTAAGGAACTATATACTTTGAAAGAGTTGTTCTATCTGTTTTAAATCCATCTTTCTTTCGAAATGGGAAAGATATTACTTTGAGCAAATTGAATTTAAATGAATTTAATTTCTTCTTGAGAAACAATTTAAAGTTATTTTTGTTGATCTTTTCGATTGGCAAAAAGATTTGAATACTTTCTTAATCTTGATTTCTCCCTCATTCAAACAACACAAAATAACTATAAACACTTCATGCATGCAAAAAAAATTGAATTTATTATTGTCCGAGAATGCTGTCATCCTCTAACTTTTTAAAATACAGCTCATATTCACTAAATATGCTAATTTCAATGTAAGTTTGATGGCATTCTGAATATTAAAAAATACATAAATCCATAGAATAATTTTGTTCATGAGTGGTCAGCAATTCTGGGTTCTAAATATGTACATATTTTCTTATCAAAATGTCCGTATTTCTTGATTTAAAGGATGATTTGTTCTTTTTACTTTATTTTGTAAAAAATGTATTAGATAAAACAATATTATATTTTAAGTTTAATGTATAGAATTGAATTTTCTAATCATTACTTTTAAGAAACTACAATGATTATTTGTAACATTGTGAAATTAAACAGATTTTGAATAAATTATACATATGTACATAGAATTGTCATTAAAATGCATTACAAAAAGTGAAATATATTTTTTTGTATGCAAAGTGTTACAGTGTACATTTTATTTTTACTTATTTTTTTTAAAACCAAGATTTTCCCCAAAATTTAAAATATTTTCTCGATTAGACCATGAAAATATAGACAAGATTATTTTTTATGAATCAAACTTGTAATTTTTGTATATTGTACTTATAAATACATGCAAACAAGATTCAAATTCAAATAAATTTGAATATTGCTTGCCCTAAGTTTTTATTATAAAAAAGGTTCTTTACTACAATGAAGGAGGGAGAACCTTTGCCAAATATCAATGCTTACTTCATTTATCCATCAAACACATGTGTACATTAAAGCAACACTATGTGTACTCCAAAAAAGTGACCTAAAAACTAATTTGAGAACTAGAAAATATTCCTTGTGGTGGTACATGAATACAGTTTTAAAGACAAAGCCCTGAGGTCATTTTCGTTAGCTGTATTAAATTTAAGTTTGACAATATTATTTTCTGTTGAATAGCCTTTTGAATGAACTATGCTGCACATTCCACAGTTTTAAGGAATATAAAGTGGAAAAAAAAAGTTATGTACACATTTACATATTTTCCCCATTAGTTTAATGTTTTCTTACTCCAGAGCATTCCAAGGAAGATTCTACAGTAAAAATCGATTAGAAGATCACAAAATACATAAATAAATTACCACACACATATTTCTACATTTTAATATTATGCATGTGCTGCTGTCACTCCTTTTAGAACAAATAACTTATAACTTTCATAAGTGGAACAAAAGTAATTAAAAGTTTTCATTTCAGATCTTATATAATAAATACATAATTTAAATTTATATAATTTACACCAAGTAAATTAAATAGTGTTTTTATTATTCAAACAATAAATGACGTTTCATATGTTATTCATTTGTTAAGTTTGAACTTAACTTGGATACATATGTATGTATATGTTTATAACTACATTAAAGGGTATCATGGAAACCAAAAAACAAGGTATTATGTTAATGTGACACTACAAAATAGCCACAGAAATAGAAAAGAAACCAAAATAAAATGTAAGAAATACATTCACTCAATAATTGAGTATTATCTATAAATAAATTAAATATATAAAACATTAAGGTCTGATTAATTAATATTATTTAACAATAACGAAAAAATATGACATAATTTTAATTTAATATGTTTCTATGCTTATCTTGGGATGGATGTGGCGATCAAAAAGATTTCTTAATTTCAGTGAGATGAATAATAACTACATAATCTCAATTCAATACCAAAATGTTTTTATTTATCTTAATGTTTATTATTTAATTTATTTTTTAAAGGTCTGTGGTTCAAACTAGTGAGTAAGTCACCATGATTCAAACATGATAACCCTTCGAATTTCTGTAGCACTCTCCCTTTTCCTCTAGTTTTCAACCGTTTTTCCTTCCTTTTACTTAAAGGAAGAGAAATCAAAACAAAATCCAAGAAATTAGTGAAAAAGGAAAGGTTTCGTTAATTGGTCCTCGACAAATAGTTGGAGCAATTGTATTTTATATTACCATAGAAATAATAAAAATAAAAAGGGAGGGAAAATGAATCGTGCCTAAGCATATCAATGTTTTAGACATCAAATTGTATATAATAAAACATCTGATTCAAATTGAGATAAGATTAAAACCAAAGTTCATAGAAAATAGATTAAACCCTCCAAAATAAATATGATAAATGCAATATTCATATTGTTCCTAATGTTTTTTACAAGGCAGACACATTTTCAAGTTGTGAAAAGAGAAAACTGGTTGGAAGTAGTTTTTGGTCCTGGTACTAAAGAGACCAAAGCGTTAAATGGGCAACATCTTGAGTTTCTGCCTGTGATGATACCCAAAATTTACCTAGCTACGTATGTAATTTTTTATATTGTTATGACAAAAATTACATAGTGAAGTGAATAAATATCATTACAACACACCCTGTTTATATCAGGGGTTATGCATCCAACTTGATAAATAATTATATTGAAAAATTTTCTCCTTCATTACTGAGAAAATTACAGAATTATTTGACTTTGTGGAGCTAATTTTGATTCGACATTCACAATAAATAATATAATACGAAAGAATAAATGGAAAAGACCCTTCTTTAAAAATTCCTAGGATCCAAAGTTGTAAGAAAATTGAGGCTTTTTGCAGAAAAAATTCTCATTTTCAATAGCATCGGATCCGGGTCAGTATTTTACATAGAATGGTGAATTCCTTTTCCCTCTAAGAATGCTTTTTAACTGTCTTTAACTATCTTGACTCTTAAAGCTGAAAATGTCTTGGTCTCTGGATGAGAAATGTGAGTGCTCGTTTTGTTTTTTGCATATGTATTTTACACATGCTTGCTACACCAATAAACACGACATTAAAACAGAAGTTGATTACATAATTTTTTTCTAAACTTTTCCTAAAGAAAATGTTTATTTTAAGAAATGTATAATCTATTATAACGCAACCCAGCATAAGTGCATATGAAGAGTGTAAATCGAAATAACAATTGATGAATGCTTCTTTTGAAGATACATTCCTTTTTAAGCTGTAATTTTAAGCTCAATCTATTATATTAATTATTATTTATAGCATTTGAAGGAAAAATGTGAAATTATTTGCCTCTATTTAAAATACTTTATTTTTTTAAATATTTAGACCCAATTTTTAGGAGTATTAATTGTTATGCATCGCTCATATTAATCGCCACTTAGTACTCTCTAAGTCTAATGGTCTATTAAAAAATGTGTGTTCAACCACAGAAAAAATAATATCATTTCAATTTTTAGTTCACGGGTATTCGTGAATTTGAATTTTAGGACATGAGTGTTCTGTAAATGTAAATGAATACTCGCAAAAATAAAAAATACTTAGCGTAAAACTTAAAACTTTTTCTATTTACATGCATGATCTATAATAAAATACAGGATATGAGCTCATACACATCAGATGTCTGGTGAATAGAGTTTGCCCATTCATTAAACCTATGTATTATGAGTTACAACTACAATCTGAGATTCTTTTCAGGGTCAGAGTAAAAAATAATTTTAGAAACCTAAGTTTTATTAAGTTATTCTCAGGAACTCTAAAGGATAGTCTCATTCTTTGAAAAATAGCCAAAGACTTGTCTTGGTTATTGCTGGTTGCCAATTGATGTCACCCACTCATATTCTACCGTACATTTATACAACAAATATTCAATTTATTTATTGACAAACAAACTTGATATACCTCTCAGTTCCAAAAATACATATTTTTGTCTGCATTGGCCGCCAAATCAAAATTCCTTTCACTCAAATATATATGATTATTTAATATACTTTCTTCCATTTAGTTATAAAGTCATAAGTTCATAAATAACAAAGTGTTCAGTGATAATTGAATATGAAAAATGATTATTTAAAATAACACAAGACACAAAATTTAACTCTTTCAGAAATATTTAATTTTTATGAAGGTAGTACTTGCTGCGTTGATTACGAATCTATAAGTAATTGTCTTCTATCAAATTTTATAAAATTTTCAATTTGAATTATTTGAGTACTTGTACACTTTTTAGACGTTTGAGCCAACTTTTATGGTTTTTTTTGACAGTTCTACATAAAAAAAAAGACAAAGTTTTTGTAAAATACACATTTTATTCTAAAAATGGGCTTATACTCCATGTGGGATCATTCAACTCTGAGAAAATAAAAAATAAAAAAGCCTCATTTTTTGGGGTAGAATACCATCTCAGTTTCTAATTATTATTTTTAAATAATGTTTTAGACCATATATATATATAAAAGTAACACAAATTAAAGAACAAACGTGTAAGAGTAAATCAAATAACAGAAGCAATGATAAAATTGCCATTCAAAATCAATGGGAATTAATTGAAATCATATAATAATAACAACAAAAATAATCAAATAAAGCAAAGGAAAAAAAAAAGCTTTAAATAAAATTTAATTAGGCCTCCTTATGCCTATTAAAACATTCATGATAAGTTTTTGTTACTTATATAAAACCAAAGAAACAACGCTTTGGATATAATAATTTAAGATACGCTTTTGTAATAAAGCTTCTGATGATTAATCCTCTTCTCCGGAGTAGAAAGGTATAAAAAATATCCTTTTTCACACGGTAGCACTTAAAATGCCCGTGTAAACGTTCAGGGATGAATATATATACATATATAATAGCTCAAGGGACTTGCATTCATAAAAAAATTGTCAATGTCTACATTCATTGTTCGATAAAGGCTGCATTGGTATTTCCTTCCTCTAAAAACTTAGCCCTGACTTTTAAAGTAGGAGAGAGTCTATATTAGCCACTTTTAGGATTAAAATAAAAGGCTATTTATTACATATATAGCTTTCACTCACTTAATGACGGAGTAATACATTTTTCCTTTCTTCATGTATGTACTTATGTAAAAAGGATTCAATGTCAGGAGTTTCTATAAATTTTCATAGCTTAGATCTACACAGATAGTCTTACAAAGATTGATTTTTAGTAATTACAAATCATTTTCATTCAATATCTTAGTAGATTTTACTATTTCAGCAGTAAAATCAACACCCATGTTGTGATACATAAGATCATTCCCTCTAAGCTTTAGAGTTAAAAAGATCAAAATATTATAATTTGAATATAAGTTCGTTTTTATTTATTTAATAAATATACCCATGTGACTACTACGATTTTATTGATCCTAAATGATGTGATTTTTAACTAAATCACAAGTCTTAAAACGGTGGCCTGCGGCACGCTGTTTTAAATTTTAGCCTTTTGGAACAATCACTAAATGAACACTTTGACAGCCTCAAATTTTGCCTCCCAAGCATTTAAATCGTATTTTGACCTCAAAATCAGCCACTAGCCACCTTAAACAATTTCGGTGGCCACCACAACGTAGTCTATGTCTTATTTTTGATATAGTTATTATTAGTCCACCATGCTCCTGTCCCCTTAATTCGCCTGGATGATCTTTATGTGCGTTCAAAGAAACGAACAAGCAAAGTGACATGTGCATTATATTAAAGGATTACTTTCAAATTTCATGATTTGATGTCAGACATTATCCTTCGTTATCAATCAATTTTGTATCAATCAAAACTTTCGTGGGGAAAACTCCAAATCAGTTAAGCTCTAAAAAAGTTAAATTTTGATTGAGTTCCCATTACACACAAATGAGTTAATACGTCAAGGTAGAATAAATATATAGGCATTAGTGCCAAACACAGTTCAAAATCTATTTCAGTGTTGTTTTCATATATGTTAATTGCTTTGGGTTATTTAAGTGAAGCACAACAAATTATTCATAATAATCAAGAGAGTTCAACACATGATAAGAAAATAGTTGGGTAAATTTTAATCTGATATTTGAAATCATTTTCAACAAATTAATTGTTAAATAACGAATGTTTTCGATCACAAACGTTTTGACATTGCTTAATCCAATACCTTAATCAAATTAATAGATTAACCAATCATATTCATGTTTTATAATTTTAACTCGAGGGAAACGTCAAAAATATTTTTTGTTAGAGTGTTCACAAATAGTTAATGTATTGGATATGTTAAAGGTATTTTTTTATCAAAACTTTAAATTGCGACTGAGATTAAAAGATTTTACTTATTTTTATATCGGCCAAAATCAAAATGAATTCAATTTTATTACTACGAAAATTCAATTTTATATTTATAAATTTAAAAGTACAAGAACACCCATGCCTGATAACTTTGCTTTTATTTAGATAAAATTGTTAAGGGTGTATGAAATTTTTTTGATTAAAATTTATATTGTTTATAAAATCAAAAAGCTGATTAATTGGATGAAATAAAGTTGTACAATATTACAACAAATAAAATAAAATAAGTAGTTAAATCAACCCTCCGTCTTTTTTCATTAAGTATTTAATGTCTAAATTTTGAAATATAAATTCACATACCCCTGACACATTTATATTTTGTAAACAAAAACTATAAATCAAAAATTTTTATAATTAATTATAATTGAGTTTAGTTCACATATTTACAAATTGTAATGAACGGATTGGAAAAACTAGATCAATAAAGTTGGAAATTATTCAAGTCAAATGTAAAGATATATGTACGACTTTACATTTTTTTATTACAACTTTGATTTATCGATGTAGTAAATATTTTTTACAAAAAAAATAAATAAATTTTTTTCATAATAACATTTCCATAGTACAGGCTTCCTATATTTATACTTATTGTTACCTTGGATTATTTCTGTCAAAAAAATTAATATCTATTTTGTAAAATCATCATAATGTTTCATTTTATGAGGCTTTGGATTTATTTGAAATTCAAACATCCACACTTGATTATTACTTACAGATATTATAACGAAGAATACGTCTTGATTGTACAAATATACACTGTAACTAGAGATATTGAGTATATAAACTTTGAAAAAAGGCCCTATTTTATTTTAAAACAACTATATCATATGTAATCATTGACCCTCAAAAAAATAGTTAAATAAAAATTTAGTATAGAAACTCTATGGACACATTTTATGACTTTTATGAAGGAAATAATACATTTGTCATCTTAGGCTAAAAAAGAAAGAAATATGTAACTGTCCAGTAAAGTATTTTAATATAGCAAAAAAAATGTCAATTCTCTCTTTAAAATTATTTACAAATGTCATTTTTTGTATTTTAACTATAATTTTTTTGATTTATTGAATCAAAAACCATATTTAATGGAAATCAAAATTATGTATATGTATTAATTGTTATTGCATTTACATATATTCATAAATATAATATTATTTATATACATTAGTTAAAGATATGTATATAAATGGTTTCTGAAATTAAGAGGCAAAAGTTGATATGTTACAATCCATTATGGTTGAACTTGAACCATCCTGAATTTTATTGTATGTATTCGTAAATTGAAATAATTATGGTCCAAATGGGAAGGAAACATCTCATATTATATATCGATACATATATGTCTATAACAAATAGCATAAATGGTAGCTTACTCTAAATAATAAATGATCAATATAAAATATATTAAAAGGGTGATTAAAGAAATTTTGGCAGTGGTGGATTCATAAATCAATTAATTACAATTAACAAGGATTAATTAATATAATTCAAATAAAACAATAAAAAATATAACATGAAATGAAATGATAAGTCTCTTCAATTTACAGTTTTAAATCAATTCAAAAATATATTTACAGCCTTAGTTGATACTGTTGAGAGATAACTAGAAAAAAGTTGCTTACCTCAGCAGTACAGATGGGGAAATTGTCAAAAATTAAAATAAATTTAAGAGGTGAATCATTTGTTTTTGTTGTTGTTATGTAATAGAAGAAAAAAAGAATATATTTTGGTGTTTTAATCTTCAACTATAAATGAAAGTTGAGTTGTTGTTTTTTTTTGTACTTTTGTATCAAACAATTTATAGTTTGTTTCAAATTTGATCGCAGAAATCAATGAAAACTTTTGACCAACTTACTTTAAAGCCAATTTATGTACATACATAACTATTTTGGGCATTTCTTTATTATTATTATGCAAATTGGTATGTATTAGCAAAAATAAGTAGAAAAATAAATTGTTCAAGTCTATGAATGAAAGAATAAAAATGAATAATCTAAACTACGTGATTAAATATGATACAAATGAAGGCACTGAACTCTTAAATTTTATTTAATATTTCATATAATATCATTAAATATGTAGTTCAAGGTGATTATTTCTCTTAATGAAAAGTTGATGTTCACTTATTTAATAGTACATTTGTAGTTTGTAAATCAAAATTAATTCAATCCTTTTTTTGTTATAAAGGAGAAAAAAAACTTTTTTATACATGAAAAGAAACTTTATACTTGTATAATAATTATTTTTAAATTAACTATACTTTGTACAAATATTTAGATAATTAATTCCCGCAAAATTTAGGTTAATTATTATAACAGAAAAGGAGCGAAATAACTAACTAAAATTACATTCATTTGGTATCTAATATTTTTGAACCAATTCATTGATGTATCAAGCATCTACTATACATTTACTGAGTAGTCTCATTGATTAGTTATGGATTGCATCATTCAAAAAAAGTATCAATTGACGCAATTAGCCATCTTTTTTTTTTCTCATAACATTTTAAATTTTATAGTCTAATCCAAACATGGGCAAACTAAGGCCCGCGTGCCTTATACGGCCCGTTAGACAATTTAATCCGGCCCGCCGAGCTTGCACACTACAAGCAACGCTTTATTATATTTGGCCCACAGGTCAATGTACTGCTGTGGCTCCTTTTTCAAATTTTATAACCCATAGTGGCCCGCAAGTCAAAAAGTTTGCCTATCCCTGATCTAACCTCAACAAATAAGGTATATTTTGAGCACCCCTCCCACTAAAACTCCTTCATTTCCCCTATGCTGATAATCATTCGTGTAGCAACAAAAGTATTCATTTTTCTTCAATCGTATTATTTATCCCTAAACTGGATATAAAAAATTTCCTACATGGGGCTGTGCTGACCTTGGCATATATACACATGTTGTAGAGATGGGATTTAGAGAACTAGAACAGATCTCTAGTACAGTTGTTATTTTTTTCAATTACTGTTTAACATCTTTTGTAATTACTCTCTATTTGACCTATCATTAAATTTTTCTATGATAGAAGGAAGAAGTAAAAATTTCATCCACCTGTGTCCTTTAGGTCTTCAAATCCTTAGCTCTTATGTCATATAACAAATTCAGATTTGTGTCACACGTGTAAGATGGTTCTTGATACTTGAAGATTTTCCTTAATATATATTTAATGCAATTACAGATAATAAATAACATATTTCCATGGCATTTTTATTTTATTTAATACATAATTTCTCTATAAAAAACATAACATTTCCCACATACAAAGTAACTCTGCTATTTTCTGAGAAAAAGAAGATTAAAAAATAGTTTTAATCTCCTTAGATGAAATACATTATTAGAGCCTGGCATTATTTCTTGTAGACTAATGATAGAATTCGAATTAAAATCTTGTAATTAGTCAATACATATTTAATATGTAATTCGAAGAAAGTCTTATTTTTTGGCTATAGTTTTAATTTCCAATTTTTTTATTATAATAAAGAATAAAATATAATGTTATAAGAACTAATTATATCAGTATCATTATAAAAATTAGTCATAGATCAAGAGCTATTTGTGCATATTTGTAGCTATCAATCTATTAGGTTCTTAAGTAAAATGTAAAAACTACATGCTTAGTTCTAAAAAAAATGTTTTTCAACAACTTAAATTCCGCATCTATTAAAATAAAAATATTGATGTATTCTCTTTACATTTTTGATATAATTAAATTTACAGTCATATATTTGACATATTTTCTATTTTAGCCAAATGTGAATGGCAAAATGCAATTCTTAAATTAAAGACATCAGAATTATTGATAAATCAAATAAGTTTTTGTCATATCTTTGATTGCACTCGTATTTCCCCTTTCCTTTCTTTCTATTTTTTGCCCTTTCCTCCAGAGTCATATTTTCTTATATTAAAAAAAGAATTTTTATATAAAAATTTGTTATTTACAGATATTATAATGATTATGTTACAGTCTTTATACTTCTCCAACCTAAATGATGTTAAATACAAGGAAGAGTATTAAAGTTATGTAATTTTTAAAAATAATCTATAAAAAGGTTGGAAATAAAATCTAATTTTATTAGTTGTCTACCTTTGTTGTCACAAAAAAAATTTTACTATATCCTATTGTAAAAAACTTTGGTCTTTTAGATCTTAGTGGAAATGTATTAATACAATTTTAATTTTAATGAATAAAATCAAATGATAGCAAAAAAATCAATAATTTAAATAAAATAAGTTAGAGCAAAATCTATGATAAACGAACCAATCACATTATGTATTACAAGAATATTGTTTCCCCCCATCCCCCCCCCCCAAAAAAAAAAGAAAGAAAAAGAAAAAAAAAAAAAAGAAGAAACTTTCACCCCTTAAATTCTGTTTTTATGCAATATCTTAAAGTTAAATTGATACAAATAATTACATAATAATTGTTAACAAATTATGCCTACAATTACAATGGACTTTTTTGTTTTCATAACTTATTGATGTTCAAGAAAATGAACTTGTTGCATTTCCCCTTGGTTTTCTTCTTTCATTTTTTAAATATTAACATTTTGTTTTATAATTTTTTTCCTGGAAAAAATCACCTCTCTTCTTCATAGAGTGATTTGTTATTTGCTAAACATAATTGACCCTTGTAAGTAATAAAAGTTCAAGAATAAAAATGAATGAGTTTAAAGAATAAGGGTACTTTGTTTTCAATAATTATAAGTAGTTACGAATGGAGAGGACGCAAACATGTATCACACTCTAGAAGTAAGGGTATTTGTGTGCGAAAAATATTCATTTGGTATTCAAAGGGTTAATTTGAAACATGTTCTGGTTTTTTAGAAAAAAATTATTGGAAAGCAAATTGATTCATTGCTTGTATGAAGGAATGCATTTGTGTATTAAAAAACTATATTAAAAGTATTTATCTACAAAATCCTATTATTATCATCTACAGTGTTGGTCCGTAGGCTCCTTCATATAAAGTAAGATTAAGGAATAGTTAATAAAAAGATATATAAGATAATCGTTTTTAATTCCATTTTGATTAGATTAATTAACTAAGATAAACTTTTTATATGAAATATAATAATGAAATATGGAAAAACCTCGATTATTCAATAAATAATCATTTAAAAGGATTTTATTTTATAATTAATTGATTTTGCATCATTTAGGGTTAACAAATCATCAAATTTCTCAACAAAGAACTTACCATAATAGTTGTACGCATACTAATAATATTTGTAAATGAATTTACTGTCTATCTAATTTTTACAGTCATAGTAAATCAATTAGTGTATGCAGATTTGTATAATTAAGTAGATTGTTAATGTGAGGTTTTAATATACATACATATTCAGTATGATCAGAATGGGAAAGGTTGTATAAAAACTTATATGTGAATGCCCTGTAATGAAAGATTAAGTATTTTATTTTTGAAATAGATAATGTTTTATTTATTCATTAAATATTGTATCTATTTAGGCTTCGAAATTAATATACATATAACTGATTTTTATTGTATCTTGAATAAGTATATCAATATGTGTACTTCTATAGAATCTAATATATAAAAAATATATTTCTCAGAGCCTGGAAAAAAATATGAAAGGTTCTTAGTGGAGAAATGTCAGAAATGATGAATGGATGTTTTTTTTCTCTTATTTTTTTTTTTAAAAAAGCTCTGTTTATTAACAATGTCTCATTGGGAGCTTGATTCATCAAAAGTAAATGTCTTGTCATTTGAATCCTCTGGTCGATATTTTTTCTCTCAATAATTCAATTAATATTTTTTTTGTGTAATTATTTTATCTGAAAGTGTATGGGTAATCTACAACAAACAAATATAACTATTATTTTTTATAATTAGAAGAACTATGAATTAAAATTAGTAGACAATTAGCAAGATTTTTCGAGACTTTTTGACAAAAAACAAAACAAAAATCAAATAACATATTGTAGAGTACATATACCTCACACGTATATATATATATAAATTGTTTGGAATAAATAATTATTTATTCTCTCAAAAATTTCTGATCAATGAAAATCATTCACACTCCAGATCAACACGTTTCATATCACTTTTTTAAATTTTTTAATACAAATACACTGTAAAAAAAATAAATTATTTAAATATAACGTGAAGAATCTAATACCATATTATTAAAATTTCCAATTTGTGAACAATGTATTTTTTTCATCGATGGATTATCCTTTAATTTTTTTTGTTTTGAAAAATGTATGGAACATATCAGGTTGCTCTCATTTTGTCCCATAAACAAAACCTTCTCGAAGTTAAATTTTTTTTTTTTGTAAAAATGGTCGTTTGCTTTTCGATTTATAGATTGGTAAGAATTATAATCACTTTAAATCTTATGCATTACTAGAAGAACCTTGAACATACGGCAACATATTTAAATATGAAATTGAAGAAGACATTAATTTTTTTTTGAAGTCATAATAATTTATTTATTTAAGTGCTTTTAAATATGCAATATTTTTTTTCTCCATTTGATACATAAACAAACGAATTAAATGATATTCCAACTCTTGAAGTGACACATATAGTTAACTTTGCGAGAAAAATGGATTTTTTATGTTGAATTCAGAAACTTGTGAAACTGACATTGTGCTTGATTGATTGTCATTGCAAACGGAAGTCAAATGGAAAATGTTACACACTTGAATCCAAATGTATATCTGATGGAATCATCCGAATTCTTGGCAACAATTCTCCTTTGAATTTTTTATTTAAAACTGTTGCTATGATGATCTTATTAATCAGCTTTTTCACTAATAGATTTGTTCCATTAGATAATTTTGATGGTCAATATTCTGAATAATAATAATTTAAAACATCAATTTTGGACGACAAATAACATATTAAATAACAAATTACGGTTTCCAGACTAATGTCAATATATTATATAATCATCTTGGACATTCATTATTGGTTGATCCAATCCCCAGTTTCGTAGTTTATCAAGTTTTATATATATACATGCATAATATTTAGTTTGAGTAATGATTGCGACAAATAAACACATTTTTTTTCTGATATATTTTTTTAATTAGTTGGCCTTTAAAAAATGTAGTTTTGGTTCAAAATGAGGTGACTAATGTAGCTTTAAATTTGTAAAATATGCAAATTACTAGTGGGTCCATCGGAGGACTAACTTTTGGACAAAAAAAAACTTTTGTCCAACGGCTATTCATCACCGATTATTCAAGGGCCACAAGTTGAAGACCTCTACCATAGAGTATAGAGACAAACATGAAAAAAAAATTTAATATAAGCATTACTATGCATAATTTATCTTTGGAAAGACAATCAATGTCACATATTCTTTCAAGCCCACAGAGGAGGGAGGATCAAATGCTATAAATAAATATATTTAACTCTCTTGGTTGATCCAGTGTAATATAAGCACATCCAAGAAATATATACATATATATGTATATATGTTACATAACCGAATGTGTTAATGTTCTTTTTATAACTCTCGATACATCATCCTTTTAGTGACAGAGTATGCTTTTGTTTTATCAACATTCAAATATTCATAAAATTATGTGAAAAGAAAAAAATAATTTATGTATTTGTTATTATTTTATATCGAAAATTCATGCGATAAATGATAAGAATTCAATGTCCTTTCCTGGTTATTTCATTAAAAGTTTGAATCGACAAAATGAAAAAATAAAAAATGTAAAAAATTGCTTTTTTAACTCTTTTTTTTTTTTTTTTTTTTTTTTTTTCTTGCTAAGGCACCCCTAGACTACATGATTCCCTCCTTCTCTTTTCTCTCTTCATATAAAAAAGGTGTACTATTATGTTGTCTAATCTTACGTTTCTCCTCTTTTTTATGAAAAAGTATATATCTCAAATTTTTTGATGTAATTGCCAAACTATTTCCTTCTTATTTGCCATCGAGCAAACGGTGATTTGTGCTCCGTTGTGATTATTTTTTACATTATCTCTACATAATTATCATGTATGTACCATGAGTAAAAGGTGCTGTTTTGGTAAGTTTATTTTGTAAATAATGAATGAATCATTTAAGTTATGTGCGTCAGAGATGATAAATTGATTCATTGATTGTAAGTAAATTAATTTTTAATTACTCGTAATACCTGTCAATCAGTGTGACATCACTTTTAACTGTCATTTACTTCTACTATTAATTAATTAAACAAAAAAATTGCCTAAAATCCTGTGTTTGACCACACCGGCCACCAATAAAATAATGCTAAACTCGCATTTTTAAAAAGTTTCAGATGATTCATCCACTTTGTTGTGGCCATGAAATAAATTATGCAGGAGCTGAAGTGGCCATATGTGAGTTATTTGTGATTATTTTTACCAGTACTTCTAAGGATATTTCTTTTAAAATCAATCAATTAATCGAGTATCGGTTTTTGAGCCTCCCAACATTTGGTATCGGTCCCCCAAATCTCCAAATCCATTGAGTCCTCATTCAAATATTTAAAAGCTCAGAGTTCACTATTAAAGAATATCTAACATAAAATTCAGTTGTGGAATCAAAATGTATGGATATATACAGCTACATTAATCACCTCATTTTGTACCAAAACTATATTTTTTAAAGGCCAACTAATTAAAAAAATATATCAGAAAAAATAAAGTGTTTATTTGAGTTTAAATTGTAGCTGAAGTCGAGCAAAATTTCAGCACTTGAATAATTTTTACTTTGTACTTTCTATTATTTTTTTGTAAATAATAGCCCTTAATCATAGACTGAGATGTGAAAAAGGGGGATTTTTGGTAAAGGTTTTATTAGGAGAAGATAGAAAATTATTTATAGTTTCTTATTTTTTCCTGGTTTTGAACTATTCAATGGACAAAAAAAAAAAAAAAAAAAGAGAAAAAACTAAATTAATGACCTGTCCTCTTGTCAAACAAACACATAACTAATTCTTAGTTATATTGCTTAAAGTTTTTTTCTACTATTAATAATAATAAATATGTGGCAACTTTTCAAATCAATATTTTTTATTCATTTCTTGTATGACTTCATTATTTAAAATTTCTTAAATAAGTTATGGATTTCATCTAATTTTTTATCCCTTTCAAAGTTTATACATAAATTGCCAGATAAAAATGATATAGATAAACATAATCCCTTCTGATAAAATAAATAAATAAAAAAACAAACAATTAATTATCACGGCAGATTTGATCTCATGCTCTTAAAACATATCTATGGCTATATATTTGAGTATTCATGTAACATGGTTTTCTTTCATCCACTATAAGGTTTTAAAACCTCTTTTTAGAATGATTTTTAATAATTTGTTTAAATGCTGTTTAGCATTTTTGTGCAGGATTTCTATATTTCCAATGAACATTTTTCTAAAAATTTGATGCATCTAAAGAGTTAAACATACAAAATATGAATGGTTTTATAGTAAGGTGAACTAAAATACCAATGGCTTTTCATATTCATCCATAGTCATAGATAAATGTTTATTTCTATGATTTTGTCTTATAATTGTTGTTTAGGTTTGTGCTGAACTGAAGTTTTCTAAAAATAGTTGAATATAAGTAAGTGGCATACATTTAGGACACGGCCATACCTACATATGACCACAAATCTTATCCCAATCACATCAAAAATTTCTTTGTATTTTTTATTAGCTGTCGATTTTGCTGGCTACTGATGCTTCTTATTCGTGTCTTGAGTGTTGATTTGTAATATTATAATTAAATTTTGTTAAGTAGATCAGTAGTATCTTTACAATTATAGAAATAATACCCTGGCAAACAGTTGGGGATGATACTGTGACGTAGGTAACTATCATTTAATTCTGAGAATTTTATCACTCAATGAAGATATTTATGTGATGAATATACATATATATTCTTTATATATCATCTTTATGATATATATATATATATATATATATATATATATATATATATATATATATCATAAAGGTGTATTTGCATTATAAAAGTACAAATCTTCTTAATATTTCTGTCTATAAATATAAATATGAAAGTTTAAAAAGACACTATATCTAATTATTTAATTTTCTAATAGGTTATAAGAATTTTTTTTCTTTCACAACACAAATTCATATACATATGTTTGTAATTAAAAAAATTAAGAGAACATGTGCTCAGAAAATATAAAAATCATTTTATTAAATGAATAAATAAAAAAAAAGAAATGTGTTTAGTACGTTTAAACATTTATGCATTCACTTCTATATTTTTATGTAGAAATATGTAACTGAAAAATCACACGTATTTATAAGACACAATTACTTTAAAATTGTAGGGGAAACGAGAAGCAGGTGCAATTGTTTTTTGCTTAAGGCTCAATTACTGGGAGCATGTTTGAGTTAGACCTACCAAAATTTTGCACAATTTGCTTACATTTGTTTTTTATATTTGAAATTTATTCAAGGATTTTAACAGCCATTAGTTTTTTCCACATATTGCTTCTGAAAGTAATCCCTCTAAAGTTCCAACAGTAAGAATAGGCAAGTTCGAGTAAATAGTTGGGAAAATTAGCCTAAATAATATTTTTTTTAATATTACACATTATTAATCACAAAATATTTTGAAGTAATCATTAGTTATCAATTTATTTTTACACATTAAGCTGCTACGTAGATTAATGAAATTCATTCCACTTCAGTGAGTACTACACTCATTCTCACTCCAATCCTATTCGAACCTTGTAGACACAAAATAATTCAGAAAAATAAACAATACGTGAAGAATTGCAACTAACCCCTTTGACCTGAGCGTTGCAATTTCAAGGAGTGAGCATTGAATTTTAAAAAAATTACATAAATCAAATGTTACAGCAAAAACAATGAAAACCAATTTTATAATAGTTACTCCTATTCCCTCAAAATCTGTTTTATCAAATATATTAAAAGGAATGTTTACAAAAATGCCTGATTTTTCTTGTCAATCCTTCTCATTTTGTCATACAATAGTGCTGTGAATTTTATGACTACTAATTTTCTTTGAAAAAATGGGCCAATTGCTGCAACTTTCCCTATTTGCATATATATATAAGAGTAATGACAACATATAGGTATATATAAATAAATTAAAAAACGGTTAACCTTAAACGTAATAACTTTCTTACATTAAATTTTAAAAATATGTGAATCTAAATACAATTCTGCTCATCAATTTATTTAAAAAAACAAAAAAAAAAAAAAAACCATTATTCTCACTTATAACAAAATTAATCGGGAGGATTCTTGTTAAAAATAAACAATTAAAGTATTAAAGTAAATATAATAAAGAAATCTATAAAATAATTAATTTTAAGAAACATACTCAATGTATGTATTATAAGCCCTATTAAAAAAATATTATATGGAGATACCCATAGGACAACTACGTTAACGATAAGTGGACATCATTTAATTTATTTTTAAGTTAATATTATAGGACCAAAATAAAAATATACTTTTAAAAAATTAATATAATGGTATTGGATTAGTTACTTAATTAATTTAAATACACACTCAGGGAAAAAGCGATGCTTAGAATCAATTACTTTAAATAAATAATGAGTCTTTTACTCAATGTATTAAATGTTTGATGGCCCTTAATTTAAACAATAACTTAAAAATATTTTTGAACAAACATTTATTCAACTTGCACTCCGTGACAAATTGTCTATACATCAAAGACCATTTATTAATTGGGAATCGACAAGTTGTTAGTAGGGTCATAATAATGAGATTGAAGATCATTTTAAAAAAGTGATTATTTTCTTATTTTATAAGTAATACCAGATTTTCTTAGACTGCTAAAAAATTACGTCAAATTTGAAAATAACATATTTCTCTTGCAGTTTTAAATTTAAAAATAAAAAAAGATTTGCTCAACATTAGGTCAATTCATTTCATTTCATTCAACCATTTAATCATATAATTTTGATTAACAATATCGAAATATATGTATTTTATAAGAGTCAAAAAAGTTTTTAATAAGTAGTATTGATGCTTGCTGTCAAAAAAGGACGTACTTTTAGAAAGGTGATTGAGAAAGTAAGTTCCTTATTCAATAAATAGATATAAGAATTAATTCATTTTGGTTAAGACTCAAAACTACTTTTAAATTTGAAAACAAATTACGAATACTATGTTGATTATTTGCTACAACAACAAAATAACTTAAATGCCATTGTAAATCAAAGTATTTAAGCAGATAGTAGAACCTTAGTTTTCTCTAGTGAAAAACAATTTTAAAATTAAAACTCTTTAGCTGCTAAAAAGTACAAGAGTCATAGGGAATTAGTGAACAGTTTCTTTGGTATATGACAATTATTGTATTAGATATTTACCAATATATGAATATATATATATATATATTTGCAAAGTTATGCAAAAGCTATGGAAAAGGTTTATACTGAGTAGGAGTATCTAGAGAGATTAGGTAATAAAACAACATGAAATCAATTTTACTGAGTGGCAAGTATATTCATCATTACTGTATTAGGAAACCCCCTAAAATTTCAGATGCTCTGAGTAGAAAATGAGAAATATATGTAAAATTCATCATCATTAGACCAATAAATATATTCTCATTCTTTACAATAATTGTGGTCAGCGTCATTTGAGAACTATTCATTTTTGCACTGTAAGCAAAGTGCAACTTTTAAAACTACTTCAAGTTGTTTATTATGTTTATTATTAGTACTTTTTTTGAAAGCTAGTGCTAGAAAAAAGTCTGTCTAAAAATAAACGTACTGCAATGCCCCAAAAGCAAAATATCATAAAAATTAAGACAAACAAGATAATTAATTAATTATTATAGAATATAAATAACTTTCTCATTATGCAACCATGTCTGTTTTATCAAAACAAAATGATAAGATATTTAATTTATGTTTGAGATAGAGACTCTCTTGTCATTTTTATGAGAGTTTTGATATAAGACTGTTTTAAATCTGGGGTCAGCTACGTTCGGTTCATAGGCCAAAAATAACCCACGAATGTTTACACTGGCCTGCCAAATGATTCCATTTATTTTTCTCATGTCACTAGGATTCTGTCCAATTTTTCTAAGTACTTGTTATTTATCAACTTATGTCAGGGATAATTTCGTCAGCTATGTTTTTTTCTTATGGCGATAAAGTGATGAAGATAAGACAAAACATTTTTATATAATATATTTATAGAATAAACAAAAATTTTATATTCAAGACGAAACAGGGACACAACTATGTGAATTTGTCGAAGTAAGACAAATTTTAAAAAAAAGCCTAGACAAAATTAATAACATTACCTCAGATATTTGTAGATATAATGTTGTATTATCACAATACCCCAATAATTTCATACAAGTTTCGGTACTAAAATGGGTATAGGTACTTGAATAAATATCTGACCAAAATTGCTGAACAAAAATGTCGTTTAAGGCAATTCACTTTCACTTACATTTTTTTGTTGTTTTTACATCATCTGTAGGCCCAATATTTTTAAGATGTAATGTCGCTGTATGCTCTGGTTCTAATATAAATTTAGTATAGTGTTGTTTCAAGTACCATCATAGGTTCAGGATTTTCTGTATGTTGTATGTAGTTATGTAAAAACAAAAAGAAACTATTAAAAATCAAAGGATATAATATTTACCTTTGTAATTTTGACGCATATGTAGATACGTTTGATAAATTAGATTATGAGTGTTCAATTTTTTTAAAGTATGTCTAAAATGATGGTACAAACCTAATACATAAAGGTCACTTTTATATATGTATATACAGTATTGAAATTAAAGTTATATTTTCTCAATGGAAAGAGAAATATTAATATATTATTTCCACTTGAATAGGATATAAATATGTAATATTTCCTAACTGTTCAATTATTTATATGAAATTTTAAATTATTTACATGTACATATAATTTATTTACTTTTATTGAATTTTTGAATATAAAGTTTTAAATGGGAAGGTAAATATTGTATTTGTTCCTGTAAAAGTACATATACATTTATAGATATGGTTGTAGTATAAAATGAATGAATTTACTTTCTTAAACACTCATATAATATGATTATAAGCTGTGTAGTTTATGTAGTTTTACAAATATATATGTGTTGTTTGCCAAAAAGGATATAGTACAAGATATATGTATATAAGTACATCTACCATTATTATTAAGTAAGTACTAATTATACCAAGGATTGTAGATACCTATTTGCCAAATAAGGCTTTTCCTACTTAATTGTTTATATATTGGTGCATTGAGTGTCACAACATTTTATTATAGAATTATAATATTTTGTGCAAAAATAAATAAGTCCAAAATCTATCTAAATTATTTTTAAAATAAATATAAACAAGATTTCTCTCATTTCATTTACACATTAGAGTCTTAAGAATAGATGTTTGTCCCTTTCCTACGAAACATTTTCTACCAAAAACACTCGGAAAAACAAAAACAAATTGACAAAGTTTTCAAGCCTTTTTTCAAATCATTTTAATAATGAAGTAAGGTCATTTTGGGTCAAAAAAACTTCCCTTGTTAAATGAATGTGGTCCATGTTGAGTCGCTTTATTTTTTAAAATTTCATCTAGTTTCAGCTTTACTTTGTACGGTTTGAGGTCTTTTGACTTTTTTTGACTTGATTTTTTTACTTTTACCGTGAAGAAGTGAGGTATTTTAATTTGTTTTAAGTAAATAAATGTATTTTAATAACCTTATTATTAAGTATTGCTAGTTATATAACTTTTCTTTTATGTGAATATCCCAATATTTTGGATCTGATGGAATTATTTTTATGTTCTGATATTTTTTTCTGTTAACAGTCACTTCCGAATTTTTATGGATCATGTACCTTTCCTCTCCTTGTTTAAAAAAAATATAGCGGCATTCCTGAGAATTCAAATCCAAAATTCTCGTAAACAAAATTTGGCATGAAATAAGTAATCACAAATTGAAGATTTGTGTGCCCAATACTACTAGAATAAAATGTGAAACCTAAAATATGTTTGAAAAGGTCAAAATTTCTTTTGATGTGTGTTATTAAATATTTTTCCATGATATCAAATATTTTCATATATTAAGTAGCATCGACTTAAATTAGTCACTAGCAAGTTCTTGCATTTAGCTGCCAGACTCAGTATAGTTAATAGTTAAATTAACTTTTAAATAAGTGCATAAACTTTATACATGTACTAATGTAGTTCATTATATATACTTAAAGACTTCAAAAAGGCTACTGCTTGTAATGGATAAATATTTTTACACTCAACAATAATTTGAAAAAGAACTTTTGGAATCCAAGTTGTTGATGGATTGCAGTACAGCGTCATTCATTTCCATTAACGTCTTGATAAAAAGCACAAGTAACTTCAACTTTATAAGATGATTTGTGTAAAAATGTGTCTCAAATTGAGCTCCACACAGATTGATTGATGAATACCCCTAAAAATTTACATGGCTGTTTAATGTTTATAACTATTATAATAGTAACTGATGGGAACTTAAATTTGAATGAATTGAAATCAATTTGATGTTGATAATATGCTCAGTAAGTGTATTTGTCGTATGCAAGGTCTGAGGCAAAGTTAACGAGCATAATTGATATTTTTTCTTAAATTGAAATTGGATATTTAAAGTGGGTATAGGATACTTTTCAGCAAGGGCTTAGAGCACTTGCACTTGATGCCCCCAAGTAGTTTTAGAGGGGACCATTCTGGAAATATATGTACATATATGCAATCAAAATTTAACATAACGAAGTGTTGCATTAAATCTGTGGAGGGGGAAGAATATTCACTCGCCCATGAAGATGGCATTTCGAGGGACGCCCCTTAATAGTGCTTCACAAAATTGTGATCACCGTCGTGAAATCACTACATTGCAATTTTTTCGTGATTTGGTAATTTTTCGGTGATTGTTGTTCTCCAGCTAAATCTTAAAGTAGATCATTTGTAAGTCCTATAACTTTAAAACTATTGACCACAATTACCTAATTTTTGATATAAGATTGAACTCTAATACACAAATTAAAAGTTCTAGTATTTTCTTCAAATTTTAATTCTTTGAAAATTAGTAAATATTTTGCAAATATAACAAGTGAACACGTTCCAATGAAGTGAGTCTTTTTTTTTTTTCAATTGACGCTCACTATGATTTTTCAATCTTTATTTTTATTGTGTTTAATTATTTTACTTGAGATAATAAATGAAGGAGATGCTTTTGAGTATTCTAAGATTTAAAAAAAAAGATCAAAAACATGATTTTTTATTGTAAATTAAGATTAATTGAACTTTAAAACAAAAAAATATTTGCTATCTTTAAATTTGAAACATAAGAGTTGCATGTGTAGTCTTCATTCTTTTTTATTTGGTAGTTGTTTAAAATTGAATATAGATACAAGGTATGTGAATTAATTTATGAACTTTAGATAGGAATAATAAAAAAAATAAATTTATTATTTATCTAAAAAGTAAATTTGAACTTCTTTAAGATTATGAATATCTTATAAATATTTTTTAAAGGTATAAATTATCATATGAGCAGAGGCCAATTTTTTAATTTTCTAACGGAATAGAATGAATTTTCATTAATAGGTAACTAATGTATTATATTCAGCTCAAGGTTACGAAATGAGAACCATTATCTTTTTAGTTTTTCATTTCAGAGTATTTGTTTGAAATGTTTACTTTTTAGCTCCACCCAACATCACTTTATAGTTCAAATACAAATAAATAAACAATTTTGTTTATTTTTGAATTGTATTTATAGTTATTTCCCAACATAGAACAATCATTATCATGCATTATTTGTCTAAAAGTTAGGATTTTTTACTTAGCAGATAGTAAAATTCGTACGTTTCATGGTGTCTTATTTAATTATAACATAAACCATTTTAATCATCAATCAATTTGATATTGTCTAATAGAATTTTGATAAATTAATATTATATATTTATCATGCACATAGGTATTTACGAGATATTCAACGGTGTATTATTGAGTGTTCTAACGTACCATGGTATGTCAAACATATCAGCTGAAAAAATATTTTTTATGTGTGTCCTCTTAGGACACCGAAACAGCTGATTGGGTCACAACCAGCCAATGTCAGTATTAATCTAGGAAAAAGGGAAAGGCTATATAAAACTTGTTTTTCTCGAGAGCCATGACATTAATCAAATAAGTTTATTAATAAAAAAAAAAAAACTTATATAACAAAATATAACTAATTTATATTAACTATTTTAAATAGTAAATTGTAAAACTTCAGTTTCATGTCAATATTAGATAGATTTATTACATTGAAATTTATCATGATTTTTGGATTACTACTACGGTTTTCTGATGCTCAATTTTTTATCTTGCACGCTAATACTCATTTGTTGAAAATTTATCTCACATGATACGATTATTTAACTATGTGTGATATTGATAAACTTATCCTACCAAAATATTTTATTCCTAAGAATCAAATATAAGAAGGGGCTTAGAAATTAGGCATAGATTACTATACTTTTTTTCTCAAGAGTAGAATATATCAAAGGAACAATTACCACATCCTCAGCGAACTACTACAAACACGTCTTTTTAAGCTTTATAGCAGATTAGTTCAAAAGTTTTTTATCCCTTGGCAATCATTGGCCCTTGCAATCTTAACTTGTGTTTTTAGTATATTATATATTTTTAATATATTTTTTTATATTCCATGGTTTAAAAACGCATACAATGCCTAAAATGCGACTCGGTTCCAAGTGTGCAATTTTTTTCTTTAAAAATCAAAATATTGATGCTATTTGGCTCTAGTATTATTTGTTTATTGCATCAGACATAAAACATGTCTCATGACGAGAAAATGACTGATTTCCATGCTAATAATAAGACGATTCACACATCCGTCAGTAATTTGTTTTTTCTTTAGAAGATATCTGTATACATTACTTCCAATAACTGGAGTCAAGAAAGCCTTGACTTCAATTGTTATTTAATATAAGCTCAAAGAAAATTTCATGTCTCATTAAGTAGCAGATATCCAAACTTAAATGAATACATATGTATATTTGATTCTATTAATGATAAACAACTGCTTGATTTTTACCAAGATTTCTTACATTACAATTTGCAAAAAAAAAAAACCCACACACTCATCAAAAAGTAATATTAAATTTTAAATATAATTGACAAATACTTTTACCAAAGTAAAAATAGAACATACAAATATATCTTTTTTCTTCTCAATTTATGTACATTCATAGATAGCATTGTGTGCAAACCATATGAAAAAAACCGTTATAGGCAGACAAAGAACTGATCCTATACAAAGTAAGAATAAAGAAGGAATTATTCAAAAATAATTTATTCGTATTCTTTATGTGTACCTATATGAAACATACGTTTGTATCAATTAATAAGGTAATGTACAATATCCACCATCTATCTCTTGTTCATGCATGTTTATGTATAAGATGAATGTTCAGTAAAGCAGTCATTTATTATTTTGTTATTTGTATACTTAAAATTTATAATTTATGTACAATAATGTAACTTTGGCACAGTATCTATATAGGTGTTATGTCATTTTATTTTACTTTTAAAACCAAGTTAATAGAAACATATGTGGGTTATTCATTACCCATAAAAGGAAGAAGTAAATATTTTAAATTATTTATGGGTTTATTATTTCTGTATTTTGTCGTCTACTTTGTTCTTAGACATATAAATTATTTAATTTAATAATTTATATTCCCTTGCAACAGCAATTGTGACAATTGCTTCATTATCACTGAATACATCTTTAAAGTGATGATCTTTGGTGACGTACAAGGCAGGAACTAGCCCAATTGTTTGTCATTGCATCCCTCAACCTTCCTACTTTTCCTTCAAAAAAGAAAGAACAAGGTCCAAAATTATTAGTAGCTAACTACGTAGTTCACTTCAACTGTTGAAGTTTTCTCCATTTAATAATTGAGATAAAAAAACATAATTGGGCAAAAGTGGATCTAAAATATTGAGTTTGCACGAATAATTTCGCTTGAGAATGGGGCAATAGAGGTATAATTGTAATATCCCTTTTAAGCTCAAATTCGATCAGTCCGGACTTCACTGCACCACCATGCTTTTTAATTTTAAGTTCTTTAAAATAAAATTTTCTATTTACATATTAGTTTGTAGCCCTGACAGACTCCAGCAGTCCGAATTTAAACAGCCCGGTATGTTTGCAGTACCATCCCATGACTCAAACTGATCAAGAAATTACTGCATTCAAATTTAATAGGCGAAAAATTGTTCAAAATCAACAAATGTCATACCATTTTTATGGCACTAGTCAAGGGCTCACTCTTACGCGTACACCTTGCCTCCTATATTGAACTATCAACTTGTTTGTCTGTCAAAGCACATTAGCGTCATACTCAACGTATTGATAATGGCATATATTGATTTGTGTAAAACAAGGATAGTTTGAAGCATAAAATGTTGTAATTCCATACGTAGTTTTATACGTCCACATACTTTCCTCTGCAAAATTTCCATGTAATTTATTTTTATTCTTTTAAAAAGAATAAAAGAGCAAATGTGGGCATACCCTCTTTTAATGGTGCCATTTATTTTTTTATTTTTTTTAAAGCGGAAATTGCATACTTTTGATGCCTACAAATATATAATGATTAGCGTAAATGAATGCTTCATAAATAATAAACATATGTTCATATTTTCAATGGACTCTCTATCCCTTTTACTTTTTGATTTTTAATTGTAAGAGACAGTCTTTCGAATCAAAGGTGTGAGATACAAATCACACAGCACAATAAAAATCCAAATATTTCCTTACATATTACCTCTACATATAAGTGAATGCTCCCAATAAATAGGTACATATGTATTAGAAAATATTTTTCAAATTACATCTGTTAAAAAACTACAAAAAACAAACAAACTTAGGGCTTACATACATATATATATATATGATCCAAATAATGAAACTATGTGCAGGAAGGATATTTTTAGAAGAAAATTGATTTAGAAAGCAGATGTACATACATAGAAAACGTAAATGTTATATAATATTATTTTTGGATTTGTAAAATATTTTTTCCTCGTTTATTTGGATACTCTATAATTGTCTAATTATTTAAATATCGCTTTAGCTTTTGATGATGTATATACGTCTTATGTACATAAAATATACATATGTATATACTTATATATAACGTCTAATGAATATTTTAGATTGGAAGAAATTCTAATTAGTATTCCTTTTCATCTTATATATTCTCTCATTTCCAAATTGGTTTAGTATGTATACCTGTGTAGGTAGATGTGTATGAATATATAAACATGCTATGATACAAGTCCTTTACTCGATATGTATTGATAAGAATATAATTATATCCAAGTTTATATATATATATATATATATATATATATAAAACTCGACTTATTGATCTGAAATAACTTTACTGTTGAAGGTTTTCATTTTATAATTGACAATATATGTAACATGACAAAAATACGCTATTTTTAGAGTTTAATTAACGTTTCTTTCTCACTCAATAGTTTAAAAAATAAATAAAAGTAGAAGTTTTGACAGGTTAAGTCTCATGGTACTGGTGCTTTTTGAGAGAATAAAAATCACTGTTAAATGCATACATTTTTCTGTTCATTTATGTAACATAGTCCATTTAACCTAGTTATAAATGAGAAAGTCGCTTTGTATTTTCAGAGATATATTCACAGGCTATAAACATTTTAACCAATCCCCAAAAACGCTACTTAGTTTGTTATGTATTAAATCTAGTTTCTGAACATTTTTAATTTTAATTTCGTAAGAGTTTTGATAGATTTGAGTAAGACAAAAGAGCAAATCAATGTTTTAAAAATGAAAGATTATTTATTCACATTTCAAATGTGAACCTCGTTTACGTATAAACAAATTGGAAAATCGAGACGTTAGTCATCCCCAAATAATAGTCTTTTAAATGGTGGGTTCTTTTATTTATATTACTTTTTCTCAAAATGGAATATAAACCCAAAATTGGAATGAAAAACAGCACGTAATTACATATTCTTCATCAATAGGCTAAGTAATACTCTATGTAGAATTAGGAATGAAACATTAATTCTTTTGTTGTTTACTTTTTTATAAATTGCTTAAAAGTATTTTTTAAATTATTTTTTTTTACATTATTTATCATGAGCTTCAATAATAACCAAATTGTTAGTATTATTCATTTTCAAGTTAATAAACGGAAAAATCCTACAATAGTTAATTATATTTCGACAATGCTACTTTTCAATGACTCTCGATGAATTATTATTAATTGATTAGAATGACGAGGCAATTAATTTAATGTGGGTATGAAAATTTGATCAAATCTAAAACGGACGTTACAGGGGTGAGGGAGAACCTTCAGCCCTTCAAAAGCTTTCGGTAGTTTTTTCTTACAAAAATAAATAAACAACGAAATGTTGTTGATTGTAGTAAATAACATAAAATTCTAAGGCTGTCTGGGCTTCTATAGAAACACTCTCGTAACTAGTGGATGTTCAGAAAAAAAAGTGCGCAGATACCTGAGTATTAAGTATATTATACATTTAAATAGATATAGATTTAAATAAATATACTTTCATCACCTATTTTTAGAAGTTCATTCCTTAAAATTAAAGGATAAATAGGTTACCACAAAGTTTTAGTTGAATAAATCTAATGTGTGTAGTCCGTTACTAAATTTTAAATGATTTATTTATGTATACATACATATAATTAAGTCATGAAAAACCTTAACGACAAAATATAATGAAGTAATGGCCCTTGAAGTAAAAGTTATGTAAAAAATCTTATTTATCATATATGTAGGTACACGGATTAAAATAGGAGTAGTTTTTTTTAATTAAAATCATTTATAATCCTAATGAATATACCCACATATACAACGATAAGATAATTTGGTAGAAAAGAATATCAAGTAATAATATTTTATATACAAAATGTTATCCTTTGCTTGAGTTATAAAACATGAGTTGACACGCTAATAGTATTTGATCACACAAAAAATTCACTAAATAGCATGCTTTGTGTTTCATTTCAATGCCATATTTAAAGTTGTAAAAAAAAGCCCTTCCAGCAAAAAATTTTCACTCAAAAAGCGTCTCATGTGGAAAACTGAATCATGTATTCGCTTTTTTTATAAGCAGTCATCATTAATTCTTAATTATCTTAGAAAACACACCCATTTAACATTACAAATGAGTTTAAAGTGCCTATACCATACCCTTAATCATGAAAAGGTGCCATAAACTTTATGAAAAATAAAGGCACTTTTCTCCGCTATTGTAACTGCTGCATTGGAAGAGAACAGCTTCTTCATTGCTTCCCTTATTAAAGAGTCGACAGATGACATTTTGCTCGAGTTTTATGACATCATTTCAGTTGTAATTTTAAGTCTTCTTCGAGGAGGAACCTTTTTTATCTACTCTAAAATGTCGAAATAGCGTTGAGTTTAAGGAAGGAAAGAAAAATATCAGTTGGTACCACTACATTGATAATCACTTTGAATTCAGTATTCTTTATGTACATCGTTGAGTCTAGAGCTTGCTACAATTATAAGTAGCAATCGTGCATTATTTAATATTGTTAAATGTCAATCAGGTGATGAAAATCACGGGTAACATATAGTAATTGCAAACGCACTCTCTCATCTCATCAACAAAATGCCCATTTCTAATCATAATACATATGAAAATCAAATATGCATACATAGTTAGAAGCTATTTCCTCTGCTTCATTAATTAATGTATGATTGTTAAATAATGAATTCGTGTATTAATCAAATGTTCATTCGATTAAGTAATGAACAATGAAATGGCACACTGAATATATGTACCTACAACTTCTATTGAACTCAGAGAGCATCTCTCATTAATATTAATTAAGACCTACAAATACATAAAAATCATTAGAGTAATATAAGTCATTAAGAACACATAGTCATATATTATCTCATTAGTGAATGAAATAATTATTTATACATAATATGAGGAAGATCGTATCAAAAGCCCAATTACTATTAGTATACCAAGTAGAAAGGTGAGTACTACCTAAATACTGTGTCAATCACTAGGTGAAAACTACATTTTTTAATCATATGTAGAATGTACATATGTACATATATATATATATATATATTTGAATCCATAAATAAAATTAGTTCATGTAGGAGGCGAAACTTACAAGTCAACAAAATCTAAAAATAGAACTGTATTTTTTGCTGAGGATTAAACTTTTTTATGAAATGAAGGAAAAATAAAGTTGAAAAGTGTAGACATATTTTTTGCTTATTTTAAAATAATATACAGGCATAAGTAGATTAAAAAGAAGAAGAAGAAGAAGCTTCAGTCTCATACTTATGTAAAAATGAAGAAAATAACTCTGTATCATTTTATGAAAAAAATTAATTGACATGGATTTCATAGAGACCCTGAATTTGACGTTTTTACAAAATAATTACACGTTTAAAATTAGTAAGGGTTTTTATCTGTATAAGATTTTGTTGATTACAATATACGACCCCATCTTATTAAACGGGTTCAAATTTAAAAATTCTTACTTACAAAATGTGTTGTTTTGTGCTTCAATACCTTAGTATGTATCATGCTATGACCAATGTAGTCATCAGTGATGTGATTCTTGAAATCAGCTTTGGTCCCTTGACCAATTTTTGAAGGTTTTGCTCTCGTTCTGATCTTAAACCCTCAAAGTCTTGAGGCTTTGTTGTCATAATCAAGATCAATAGTAACTAAATTAAAGATATCCTTAGAGGATTACATTTGTGAATTGGAATTAAAGAAATATTTCATGTTCTAAGTAGTTTTATTCTTTGAAATACAAATATTTAAGTTGAAAAAAAAAAATATATTTTCGATTAATTTATGCTAACAATGATGTTTTTGCCGTGAGAACAAGGAATGATAGCAAAGACAAAGTTAACTTTGCTATATACTGAGATCTTCCTCTTTTAATTTGTTCCTAAAGAAAGAAAGTCTCTATTAATAAATTAGACAATTTACCAAATATTATGGAGTAACATTAATTTTACCTATGAGTTGCATAAATGTCTAGTATTATTTTATAAAACTGTATGTAATTTATGGGAAGAAGTTTAGCTAGTAGTTACTACTAGTATAGTGAATTTAACTAATCATGAACTTTTGAAGTATTTATACTGATTACACATAAAATAATGTTTCTAAGAAGTATCTAATGAGCTCCATAATTTATGTGGGGTGTAATAATATAGAAAATTTGATTTACTACAGATTCCATGTCTTTACTCCCTGACTTATAGTTTAAGAATAAATATATTTATCAAAATAAAATAAAAGTTTGAACTCTATTTTAATGTAATTAAATAATGTAATTGTATTTCACAAAATAATAATGGATTTAATAGTTATTTATACTATAGATAAGTAGCACTTCAAAGCTTTTCAGGAATAAAATATAAATATATACTTACTATATTTTCCTATATTCCAATATATTCCTTAACATACGAAAAAAAATCAATTATTAGTTATTTCAAAAATATCACTTGCTCTTTTTCTACAAAAACAAAAGGGAAATATATGTATATAAATATATATGTTATGTGCATAGATTTATCAAATATTCATTACCCTTCTTTAAAAAAATCCTAACCAACATTTTATTAAGATACACGTTCTATGCTTTGTTTAAAATGTATGTACATTTTACATACATACAGATCATAATGTGTACTTCTATTATTCATAGAGTGTCATGCTTTACAAAGCTCTTTAAATATCCATTAGTAAAATCTATTCTCTTTTGATTTTTGATTTTTGATTTGATATTTTCTTAAATAGTACAAAATTCAAACAGATGTATTAGACTAGCCCCATGGCTATGTATCTTTTTAAATGCTAGAAAAACTGATTGGGTAAACTTATATGATCACTTCTTTCAGTAGTGTTCTTGTATCAATATAAATTCGGGTTTGACTCCAAATATTTTAAACAAAAATTACGCAAGTTATCGGAGGAGATTTTTTTTTATTACTTAACTATCTAACAATGGGTCATCATCACTTCTCTTCTGATCAGTATTCACATTTAATATATAATAAATTTCATATCATCTCACAATATTATTTTTGTCAGAAATTAGTCATTTTGTTTTCTAAAAGAAATTGAAATCAAATCGATAATTATCTTTAATTAGACTCTATAGAACTATCAAATGAAAAGACAAAATTTACTGAGATTTACAGAATTTATTGAGATCCCTGTCTATTTTATTTCACATATTTATGGGATATGAGTAGATCAAAGTCCTTACATAACATTGGCAAAATCAAATTTGCAATGATCTTTTCATGGTAATTTTTTCATCAATCCTATTTTTTAAATAAAGTTTGAACTAAAACACTTGAGTAATTTAAAATAAAAAATTTAAAATCTGTCAACATGGACGGAGTTTAATAATGTTTGAATTTATTAAGAAAAAGAGCCAAACTTTGAGGGACTCCCATTGGGGACCTCACGCTTTCAAAAGTCTGAAATTTGCCACATAGTGTTTTTTTGTTCATATAAACAGCATGATTAAAAAATAATCAAAATTGGAAGTGATGATGGTCTAAATTTTCTAAAAGTCTGTCAACTTCACATGGAATGTCCCTGTATGTGTATCGATTCTACAATCGATAAAAATTGGAGCATTTTTCAACAAAAAATCTGATGCATTTTCTTGATTAACTATAATCGGTTCAAATTGTGATTACAAATAAATATGATAAATACTTTTACAGCGATTGTGAATTAAATGTTTTTCTTTCTTTCTTATCAAATATTAATACATTATTTAAGCTACATACTTTCACTTCAATTTCATATAAAAAGGAAAACAAAATTTGATAAGCCTACGATAAATTTGTGATTCAAAAAATAAATTCTTATTGTATTTAGATGTTTTGTAGTGATCAACTTTCTTCGTGCATATTCTTCCTCATTCCTCTTATGATCTTTTTTTTTATTATAATTTCAACATTTAAGGTCAATTATAGTTCAATATTTAATATTTTTTATCTGCATAACCCTATTGAAAAAGAGCTATTTTTATGAATGATCGAGAATAACTCCAATAATATTTGAGAAAAAGTCAGAAAAAAAATAAGTATAACATAATGAGGATAAATTAGTAATTTACATCAAAGAAAAAAGAATTTCCAAAAGACTTGAGAAAAGTAATGAGAAAGGCTGAGCTTATAGTAATGAAAATTTGTTCATCAAATGAAGCTTTATATTCTTTGATTTTTTTCATGCGTAAACATATTTTAAATTTTAAGGAAGTTCTTTGTAAACACACAGTTTTTACAAACACAAAGATTTATTAAACAATGTATTTCTTAATAAATCTCAAGATGCTATCTCATCATATATTTTTTTTAATATTTAAGACATTAAACATAAATCCATAAAAAATAAATAAAAAAGAACAATAGATAAGCAGCAGCATTTGCTAAGCTCTATATTTCAGCTTGTATAAATAGGGGTTTGTTTATTTATTTTTAGTTATAAATTTCTTTAAAGATATTTTGTAGTTGATTTCCCCTTAACAAAAACATGCTAAAAATAGTAGAACACAAACAAAGGTAGTAGTGCTATTTAGTTTGTTTTTTCTTGCAACTTCTGTTGTAAAATATATACAATATATATATATATATATATATATTTATACATATCTAGATATGTATGTACCTAAGTACATATAGGAAAAAATAACTACAAATGTTGTATGTAATGGAGCGGAATTAATTACAGTTTACAGTAACGAGTAAAAAGGTTGTAAACACTTCTTTAATATTCGAATAATAATTGCTATGATTAAGAATCCCACAGATTTAGCCTATAACATATGCCATTGGAATGTATAAATTAAAGTAATTTTTTTTATAGCACAATGAAATATTTAAATTCATTATTTATACAACTTTATATATATTATACACCTGGCATTGTTTTGAACAATCTATAGACATTGTATATTACTATAGACTGAAATATATATATTTGCTCTTGTAACCCTCAGATTTGATCTAAATCCCTGCACATAAAATTAAAATAGATTTTAGTGATCACTTATCAAGATTTACAGAGTTCAGCACTTAACCTTATAATAATAAAAATATTATTATTATGTTAAATGAGAAATAGTTCGATCTTAACGCCAAATTCAACCGCAAAAACAACTTTATTATAAATAAAAGCTCTAAGGAGATTTTATTCGAGGACAAAGCAGTTATAAAATACAAATTTGCTGCTTTATTTAAAGTATCTGGAAGAATTTCAAATTTTGAAACTTGTGATTTTTCTAAATCAGGAACTGAATATGGGTATTCCAGCAAAATGTAGCAACATGCCACACCGGAAAAAGATACCTACAAATGGCTGAAGTCAAATATGGATTTTTTGTCAAAAAACTTTTGGTCTATTTCGAACTCAGATCTGAATCCCCTAGATTATTCATTAATCGTATAGTCGATGAAAATATATTGAAAAATTCAAATATGAAGCCAAAACTTAGTGTTGATGAAAGTTGTAGAGACGTCATTTAATAAAACTAGACTACTCAAATTATAGGCTAAAGTGAATTATTATATGCTTGGTATAATATTTTGTTGTAAAAAATATGTTTTTACAGATATTCATACCAAGAGTATAACATAAAGTGAAAAAAACTAAATTTACAACCGGTGCTTGAGGCAGAAAGAGTTGTCTATGTTCAGTGCAGTTTTCAAGGGAGTCATATCTCAAAAATCAGCTCAAGTTATCTAGTATTTTGGAATTATATGCGTCTCAGACAAACCCAACGACGAAAGCCTACAATTATACATACATAAGAGACCCACTTACTCGTCAATTGACTCATGCTAGGTTTAAGAATTGAACGAGGTATTGTTTCTTATTAGTTAGTGCTCCAAATGTTACAGTTCCTAGAAAGTGTATATCAATCATGAATTATGAATGAATTATCAAAGCACACTTATACTGTTGCATAGTATCACAGGGGTGGGAGTGTTTCACCGATATGTGTTTGATATTTCTGTAATTGATAAGTTACATAAACCAACATGAGAGTCAAAATAGGAAATATCTTCATAAATATATGAATAATTACACTATAGATTGTTTACAACTAGTTTTCTTATGGTTTTGTATTTATTTAGTTATATATTTTAATAACAGTATATCTTGTAAAAATAATGTCGCAAAATACTTTCCAATCGGAAAGGCACAAAACTTTTATAGAAAATTAATAATATTGTTTGGTCATTATTCATAACAATAATTAATTAAAGTAAAAAATATAGAGAGGAAGAAGATTAATTAGAAACTCAAAGGATTTCTAATAATTATAAAATAGTGTTAACATACTTATTCGTTGTGAGTGCCTCTAACATTATTCAAATGGTTCATTAACAAGGATGAACTAAGCGTCGTTTTTCTAGTAAATTCTAGTAAATAATATCAGATAAAAGATATTACGTCATTTTAATATTCAAGGTAGTCTTTTATTTTAAGCCAATTTTCCAACTCCATACAATGACTAACTGAATACCCAAAAATAACCTAATAGTTAGTATCAACTTTTAGAGTACTGAATACATACATTAAAACAATGTAATTACCAATAATTTGCGGGTGACTTAAGACCAAAAACATCACTTTCAGGAAGTTAGTTGTTTATTGAAATATGTACATTTATCAAAGGAAAAACATTAATTTGACTTTCTAGCAAGGCGCTAATTGAAAAAAGTGACTATTCTTACTTATTTTTTTGCTCTATTAAAAATGTGATATAAACTCAAAATTACTTTTTACACTTCAAATAAATTGTACAAATGCATTTAGTCATAAATTACTTTTCACATCAAAGTTTTCAAATTAAACAAAACAAAACAAAACAAAAGTCGAGTTATACAACATATAGTCATCCAAGGATTAATTTGAGTGGTAAAAAAGTTTTAAATCGAGCTGTAGTCATCTTCTTAAGTCACTCCATATTCTTATCTGTTTAACTTATATAACAATAGTAATATCCCAACTGTTTATATTGTTATTTACATATAAACATTTAGTAAGCATTATTCCTCATATCCTTCTTTTCTTATGTGTACATGCAATGCTCTTTTATTACATGAACTGCAGTAAGTAAAGGATTTATTGCATAGATTACTTTTATTTGCCTAACTATGAAAACAAATTAACATAAGTGTGTATTATTTAATCCATCTTTTTTTATTATCATTACCCCCGGCAAAAAATAATTATGTCCTCCTGAAATGTGCATGCCTTAAGCAAAATTATATTTTCTTTTATTCACTTTATCATTTTGAAAATCATTTTCACTTCATTATATATTTTTAGCACTAGACTGATGCATTGAATAAAAAATTATTTTTGTATGAAAAAAAAAAAAAATTCATTCTTCCTCCTTGAATATAGTTAATCATATATGTATATATATATATATTAATATTAAAGAAGAAAGTCTTTTTTCCTCCAATTTGATTTAATGCCACTTTGTAGCTAACGAACATTTCCTATGCAGTTTTTATAGTAGTTGTCACTTAAATTAAATATATATATATATATATGTAGCTGAATATTAATACATTACATAAGTAAATTTCACAATTAATTAAAGAAATAGGTCAGAAGGTAATAGAGCCCTTTTGGACAAGGCCAAAAACAATTTGCCTAAATTGTTTTTAACAGAACGATCTTTGTATTTCTTATGTTTTTTTATCATATTGAGGTTGTATCATTTCTATACTTACTGTGCACTGATGTTTGTACAAAAATAAATATTATTTTATGAAACGTCAAAAAACAACAATATTTATATAGAAAGGAAGTTGTTTTCATAATTTCTTAAATATAATGACTCTAAGTAGCCTAAGGGTGTGTAAGCATACATAAAAAACGATTTTTTCCCTTTTAATTACATGATTTTTGTATAGTTTTGAGCCTTGTGGCTCATACATGTACAGTATGAAATCTACTTTTTTTCTCTTGACTAACGTATAAGGTGTAGTCGAAAAGTTTTCCTTTTAACTCTATCTAGTGTGCTGTTTTACTAATCATTTTGACCCAGTTGTTATAATTGCACTTTCTTCATCTCAAAATATCCCAAAAAGTTATTTAATTGATCTACAAAGATAAATCAACGTAGAGAAACAAATATAAAAAATTAACCCTTTTAAACCCGTAAGGTATCAGAAAGTAGTTTCAACTGAAAGTTATGGTTTTGGTGGTTAGAATAACCATACTAACCTAATTTGATTTTATAAAAACAAATGTAACTCAACCAGTTTCTGTAAGAAATCATGGGACGACACTGGTGTCCCTCTGGATGTGAAGGAAATTTTTTCATCCTTAAAAATATATGGTTTATCAGTACTTTTTTCGTATTTATTATATTTTTAAATACATTTAACCTTTATTCTGATATTCTACTTGACAAAAAAATTGAAAAATCTTATACAAAAAATATAAATCATGTTATGTACAATTTACGGGGGATATTTTATGAAACAATTTCTATTGATCTATCAATTAATACACTCCCTTCACACACAAAGGGACACCTGTGTCCCAAATAACTTAGACCTTAATAATTTCTAATATATGCATTAAAACTAAAAGATATTTTAAACTTATTAAACTTAAACTTATTTAAAAGTTATTTTGGTTAAAGTGTGATTTTCTTGCATGTGTAAAATCGTAATGTTCAGTACCTTGAAAAATATTTAAATCGAATTTTTTTATGACTAATATCAATAATAGCTTGACATCTTAGCTATCAAAAAAAAAAAAAAATAGAAAAGAAAAATCGGTGGACAATGGAGCGCATTAGTATATTTTGTATCTATGGGACACCGGTGTCCTCTGGGTTCGAAAGGGTTAACTAAACTAAAAAAAATTCATAGAAAATTTTGCTGACCCAAAGCAAAAAAGATTTGTAGCACTCAATTAGACGCTATTATATTTTTGTATATTTGACAAATACTGCTAGGAAATATTCAATGTTCCATATAAAATATTATTACAAAAATATAACATACTAGATTGTAGTACAACAAAGTTATTTGTTTTACAACATCGATGACACTAATGACACATGTAGCCAATACACTTGAGTAAAGTTGTGTGTTTGGATAGTTCGAACATTTGTTAGCTATAACCAGTCATAACACCGACAAATATCATAACGCAAAAATATTTTTTTGAACAAAAAATATGGGGAGTTTTGTATCAAGTAAACAGTATTTACAGGAAGCAGCGTTACTTTTATGCTTTAGTTAAAAATATCTTCATTTAAATAAAAACTTTAACCACTAAAGAAAATAATATTGCATTTCTTACACAGGTCCACAATTTCGAAATAGGAAGTAAAAGAATCAGTTGAAATGAGCTGAGAAAATAGTTTTAATAAACTTAATGCTGAAAATGTGATGAATGAATAAAAAATAGATTTGACAAAATGGGTTAGAGGTCAAAAAGCTCAATTATAGATTTTTATCGTAGGTGTGTCATTTGAACTATTTTGTAATATTAAATTTGATAGATTTTTCATTTTTTTTCAACTTTTATAAATACGTGGATGCATATAAATGCACAAATATTACATTTGAAGTAATTTGAAATAAGAACAAGTTATTTGTTTACAAAATCATTTTGATAATAAACTGAAAGTATGAAGGTCGCTGGGATGTTTTAATTTAGAAAAATATATTACAAATAAAAATAAATAAATTTTATCCAAACTGTTGAATGATATTATATACATATAATTCTACCATAAAAAATCAATTCAACACGTTCACTAAAATGTCATTTATATATGTGTTAAGTTAACAAGAAAGCAAGTTTGTTTTGAAATATTGAAAAGGAAAAAATCCACTTTTGAGTTCTTTTACTTTATAAATATAACGGCCGAATATTTCGGAGTCATTTTAAGACCTATTGCACACAGTTTTTGCTAAAATATTATTTTTAATCGAGAAATTAAGGATTATTGTCTATCCATTTGAGCAATTGGATAAATGTGTCGACTGCACATGGAGCCGATATGGCCCCTGAAAGAACGTCCATTTTTTTCATAGCTCCAGAGATTTATTTTGCCGAAGTTGATTTTTTCCTATAATTAAGTTGCAATTATTGGAGTCATTATTTAATTAATCGAAATATACTATTAATACAAATGAAAGAGAATATTTTCAAGAATATGAGTGCTGTTCACACTCATTTTTGAAATATTTCAGATAAACTTGGTTGCTTGTGGACTTGACACACATGAGCGACAGCGTATTTTTCAATCGTACCAAGATTCACTTATGACCGACACCTTAACTTTTGAAAAAGCCTCTGTACATGTAAAATAATTTATCTAAATATATTTTATTAGTGTTTTACCAAAAAAAAATTTAAATAGTTGTAAAATTTATATTTTTTTGAAGTTGTATTATTGAGTTTCTTTATTTTGTGGATTCTAACAATATCATATCAAATTTATTACGTATTTTTCTACGAAATAACATTTTTTTGATATCACACTTTTCTTTTACTATCGCTAATATGAATATGGTCACTTTTATGATCAATAGCAAATAACGTATCTTTATTTTCAATTTCTATTAAAATATAGGTTTTTTAATCATTTTGTTTCCATCATTTATTATCCCAAGACTAAATAAAAAAACATCAACGGAGTTTCGAAAACAATATGACGCAATATTAATTTTTATGATTTTTCTTGTAAAATTTTTGCATACACAAAGTAAAAAAAACGCAACAATTACAGAGAATGTATCTCATTCTTCAAAATTAAAAATTATAATTCAAAACTGGCCCACCCAAGATTTGTTCTAAAAAGTAGCTTTCCAGCAAATATGTTATATTTTACTACAAAAATATCATGCTGACTCATTAGAAAGGTACCCATATTAATTCTTTATATAAAAAAGTTGTGAACATTATTGCATTATTTTCATTAAATGAAATATAATGTGAAACAAATACAACATTTTTTGTCAGTGAATCACTGTTACCATTCTTTTAATAGGAAAGTTGTCGATGACAATTGCATTTCTATTTAAATGGATTTTTGATCATCAATCCCAAGAATATTGTAGAATGTAAATGAAAATAATTACATTATGTTAATCATGATAAATCCTTTAAGTTAAATGTTCATTTTTTAAAGCAATTAGTTAAATGGGTTAGTTATATTTTTAGAAAGTGGTAAATATGTTTTTTTCGTTACGAAATGTCATTTCACAATTTTTTTTCTTTTTTATTTTTGTTAATTGGACAAGCAAAAAAATACACTTTACACTATTTGTGAGGTAAAAATATTTATTTTATCTCTCAATATTTTCTTGAGTAAGAAAGAAAAAAAGGTTCAATTTCAGTTGATGGAAAACCAACTCTCTCCAACTGTTGTCTTAACTTTTTTCATTTAATACATACTAGGAATATTCAGAGCAGCTTATTTGAGTTTAACAAATCAACATTCAGAACAGTGAACATAGTAGTAGACAAATGGACTTCTGACAATCTAAAACGATGCTAATTTTAATGCAAATATATTTACTGAAGTCGTATTTTTAGCTAATGGACTGTTGTTATAACAATAATTCAAATGGATATATTCGAATGAATTTAAAGTTGTTATTGAAAAAAATTAATTGTTAACATTTTTTTGTAAATATAAAGTTATGTAGCAACTAATACTAGAGTCAATGAGGAATTACGTATACTTCCATATACGAAAATATGTTTTTGAAAGCAATTTTTAATCTGGTGGTCACTTTAATAAGTTTTAAGTGAACAACCGAAAGTTTGTAATTATTCAAAAAGTTGAAAAACATTCATAAAAAAATAGCGTTGACTCTATTACTTAGAGTCAACAATAGTTACAATGAAATTTTAAAGTAAAAAAAATGCTGTTTCATCGGAATTTGCATAATGAATGAAAAATGGTAATTTTTTTGGGGAAAAAATCAAATAAGTTGAAATAGCTAATTTTTTAAGATTATTTTAGTCAATGATTATATGTATTAAAATAATGGAGTCAAATGTTTGTAGAAAACAACATAAACTAACAAAAAAATTGATATTAAAATTTGTAACAGCTATTCCATTTATTTCCTTATATTTTTGATCAAAACACGTACCTATGATATCTTAATTTGGACCAAGAAATTGAGAGCCTACTAAACTGCTTCTTATATTGGAATAATTTTTGGCTTAATGATTTTAATTGAATTACCTTTGAAACAAAACTGATTATTGTCATAATGAATTTGTATTATTGTTAGAGAGCAGTTTCAGCATAGGACAGTTCCAACCGGCTCCTTTTTTTATGAACACTAAAAAAGCTATTGCCATGAAGTTCATATCCAAATTGTATAATATAATGGGAATTTATTAACAAAAAAGTTAGTATTTGGGTGAAATTTAGGTACAACTAACTAAAACATGCATGATCTCAGTAGCTGAGCAATAAGAAGAAAAAAAGTGTTGAAACTGCCACTAGTACTTCTGTGTATTAGTTTCATACATTAATTTAAACGATGATTTTTGTTTTGTATTGTACAATCTATATAAAATTGTATTATACTTTTTTCTTGACAAACTTTACATCAAATAACTTAGGAGAGTTTTGTGATTTTAATATTCATTAATTTGCATAATTGATTTGATGTTGTAATAACTATGAAAAAAGAAAAAAAAATGATTCTCTCCAAAGGTTATATAAGGTAAAAAAAAATATTTTTTCCCCTTAAATATTGTTACGTATTTCTATGGATTTATTTATTCATAAATTCTTTGCTATTAGATTATGCATATTAAAAACTATATTAAATATTCCATTAAGATCTTTCCCTCAATGGACTTATATGTATGTACTGTTGAATTACAAGTATGTATATATATATATATATATATATATATATATATATATATATATATATATATACATACAATGTCAATGTAAATACTCTACAAAAAAGATCATTGTTATACATATAATGTAAATTTGTAATGTATTTATAATATTAAAAAACCTAATGATATATAAAGTTTGCTATAGAAATAAATCTTAAACATCAAAAAGGATGCAGATAGGAAGTTACATTTGATTTTTTTTTATTGTTTTTTTCTTTCTTTAAAGGATTAGATACTAAAAGAGGAAATAATAAAGGAAACATATTAAAAAAAAATTTAAAAAAAATTGTACTAAGAATATATAAGAATTGGCAAATAAATTATTATTTTGTGTTCGAATAATTGGTTTCTATGTGTTAGTTATAACGGATTTAGCTCTAACAGCGAAAAGAAAAAAATATTTTTTGTATAGTTCCATTATTAATATTATAATTTCTTTTTACTTATATAATAGTTTGTTTGTTTTTTTCACTATTCTTTCATGCGTTATTAGATACAAGTTATACAAGTATATGTGTCATCTGTTTTTGTTTCTTTCAACTCACAGATATTTTTTTGACATTAAAGGAACAAGGTTTTTTATATCTATCCAAGTTTTATATTTTAAGAGTATATATTTAACTATTTACTTTTGACCAGTTCCAAAAATCTTCCCCGATCATATTTAGAGAAAACAACTGACTTACGGCGGGAAGTAAAAATTCTTTATTTTTATAAAAAAACAACAGACTAATAATATTAGTCATTCAGTGTTAAAATAAGACAATTTTGAGTATGAAATAAAAATATTTCATACTGAAGTTCATTTGATGCGTTTATTGTTAGATTGAGAACGTAATTAAATCCTTTTCGAAAATTAAAAATATTCATCTTCATGTTTACCATAAATGAAATTTATGAAGTTCTCTTGAAGTTTAATTTCCTTTCACAAAAAGTTGCCTTAAATATTCGTTTAAAAAAAGAATGTTTGTATGTACCCTATATTTAAATTTTAAAATATGTTCAAGCCGCCATGCTGCAAGTTATAACTTATATGTACATATTATAAGTAGGAGCTGATATGATATGAATCCTATTGGAACGAAGATGAACCTAGCACGCTTGAATTAGGTTGCTTGAATATAATTATTATTATTAAAATCTTCTCATTTATTGATATATTTTTGTGGTTCTTCGAGATCTTTGTCGAGCTCAATGTTTTTCTTGATCTGGGTGTTTCCAAGACCAAGGCAACTTAAATTAAAATTTCCTTTCTTACAAAAAAATACAATATCCTCGATTCCTTAAAGTCTTTTTTATAGTCTCGTGTGTAAAATGATTTTAACCACAATACTTGTTTGTACAAATCAGAGATGAGACAAAGTCCTTAAATTGCGAGTCCAAAGTCCTTGGCGAGTCTCAAGTCTTTGCTCACAAGTCTAAATCAGCTTCAAGTCCTCCAATATTGTTATCGAGTTCAGTTTGAGTCCTCGGATTTCAAATAAATTTAGTATTTGTGAATATTTAGTTCTATAAGTACATATGGTGTGAAAATTTACCCAAGTTTTGTAAAGTTTTATTAAATTGCACAGTTTACCTATCTATAGTTGAGCACAGGTAGGGTTTAATAAAAGTACTCTATAAAACTTTCTTTAATGACCACTTTATATGTAGTGAAAAAATTGATATTATTGTGAGAAAATTGGCTAAAAAATGATCTCAAGTCCAGTAAAGTCTTGACTTTAAGCTTTTGAGTCCAAGTTAAGCCTCAAGTCTTCAAAATACAGACTCGAGTCGAAGTCTCTACCTCTAGTACATTGTATTAGTTATATTGAAGTATCGTTGCTGTTTTTTCTGATAGAACAAAGTATCTGTATATATATATATATATATATTTATGTATGTAATGCATTAAAAGTTTAATAGAATGATTGATTCCTTTTAAAAACACAAAAGTTTCTCTAGGTTTTTGTAGAGATTTTAAAGTGATAAAAAGAAAAAGATTAAATTGTCTTGATTTGAGATTTTTTGCACGTATTCTCATTTGCATAAATCAAATTCCCTTTAAAATCATGCAAATGAATAATCCTTAATACAAAATCAAAAAAGCATCCTTGAATGAGTAATTGTTCAAATATGCATTGAATCCTATACAGAAAATGTAATCAGGTCCTAAAAATAAGATATTGTCTATTGTCTAATATTAAAGTTAATGTGCATTGCATCAAAAGAATTTACATGCGTATTTATACTTTTTGTTTCAAATAACGTAAGGGGAATGCAAAAACTTAGCATTTATTCTAGTAGTACAGTATCATTTATTTTGTTTTCTTGGCTATGCACTTCAGATGCATCTATACACTTATGCATAAACCCTTTTACTTTTTTTAATTTATTCCCATGAATATTCCCCAAAAGAATCCTTCAGGTTTAATATGTATGTATATAAGGTAGATTTTTTTTAATATGCATTACTTTTGTCTATCTTTCCTCAAAAAAATGAAACAAAATTAGGAAAAAAATAGCTCAAATCATGTCTTAATTCTTCCAAACTGTAAAATTAATATTCATTAAAGAGCAACGAGTTACTAAGAACCAAAGCTATAAAACAAAGTGACAATACAATGATAACACAATCAGGGTTTTTTTTTCTTCAAATTTAGTCGGCAGCAGGTCGAATTTTTGTCCGCTAGGGGCATTGAGAATGTCATGAATTACTCTATAACCAACTACACAACTTCCATAAATTCAACTTGCTATTTTAACTCAAACCAAATGAACTCTGCTAAAGAAAGAAAAATATAAATATATTTTTGTAACTAAAAAGCGATATCTTGTGGATAAGAAGTTGTCTTTTTAGCCAAGGAAGTCTTTTAAAGCTAACAAGTAAGTTTGGTCACTTTATTTTATAGCTTTGCTTGAACCTTGACTACATCTCATTTCTATTTGAGTATTCAACGCTCGGGAACAGTAATCACTGAAATAAAAAGGAATGGCCTTTTGCACGATCTCAAGACGAGTGGAAGATGCAGCTCATCTTACTCAAAAGGGTTAATTTCAAATAATTCTCAAATGATAAATTTTCACAACAGAAAGGGAGGGTGTGTTTGATATAATTTATTTTTATTACTTTAAGTGCTATAAAAGTTTTAAGAAAACCCATCAATACTGATTGTTCCCTACAAAGTTTTTAGAAAAGTATTAAAGTCATATCATTAGATGGTTAGAGTTTCAAATAAGTTAACTCAAAAAATTTAAAGTCAATGTCAACTTTTATTTTATAACCTATAAAAATTGTTAAACAAGTCAATTTTAGTTACTTTATGGATTTTCAATATTGTTTAATATCTATCGTTATCTGTTGGGATTTACAATATATTCCAACTTTAAAAAAGTATAAAAATATTAATTTCTTCATATTTAAAAAGAATTCAGATTCAGAATAAGGCATTAATCCTGCATTTAATTTCTGATTAAGACCACGTAGTATCAATAATGGCACAAATATGTTCTTTCAGAAGAATTTTTCGGATTAAATGAGCTTGTACAATAAAAATTTTATTGTTCAATTATTCACGAATATAGAACCCTTAAAAAAGAAGAAGTTTTATATTAACTCAAGACATTCTCAGAATTGACAAATACCCCACAGGAAAGATAGCTTATTTTATAAATTAATAGTAAATTTTGAATATTTTCAAGTTTTATCTAATATGAAATTTTAAACCGATTAAAAATGTTTTAATAAATGTGTTAACACTAGAACACTTAAAAAACCACCTAACTCCTTCTTAAGATATTTTTATCCTCCAACTTCCATATATCGTGTTATTCTACTTTGTTTTATTATTTAATGATCGATCTTATGCCTCTCTCTCCTTTCTATCAATTAACCAAGATATTAAGCATATTATTAAAAGTCGAAAGTAAAACAAAATGAAGGTAAATGTAGAAAACACTCATTTTATTTCTTATCCTTATGAAAAATAAAATTTAAGATAGTTATAAGGCATTATTTGAGTCAAATTGACCCAAATATCTAATGATATTTTTGTACAACTTTTGTGCAATTTGAATAAAAAAGCATTTGCATGGAAGTTCAAACACTTAAAGGAAAAGTTTAGGAACAGCATGGATTTATTTCAGTATTTTACCAAGTCCTTTTCTAATTTCAAAATGGTCAAAATGACCAAATGAGCCTTTCTCTAGAGATAAATGACTTTAGAATTAACTATTTAAAATATAACTTTTTTTTCTGTGTTGACTCATGTTATCATTTAAAATAAAACACTGATTAAATTAAAGTGCAATACAAAATATGTTTTAACAACATTTCAGTTTCTGCGAGAACGTTGATCTTATCTCGATTATGTTTTGATCTAAAGTGCATCTAAAACTTACAATTGAATCAAATAAGTAGATTTCTGCTCATGAATATACTTGAATTACTCAATTCGTTCTATTAAATCAGCTCAATTAATTTAACAATGGTGTTACTTATTAAGTTTCATAAAAAAGTACATCATCAATTGTGCAACTATTATATTTTTCAATTTTTTTTATGAGTCGGGTCGCTAATCAACAGAAGACATGAATGGATTGGTAGGAAAATTTTATATATATATTTTTTTAATACATTATGTACATTTGCTAATTATATCAACCCACATCTCTCTAGAATAAATGTATGGTGGTGTTAAAAGTTGCACTAATCCAAAGATTTTATTATTAAATGTTGATCATATGCACAGTCGTTAATGAATTTTTTTTTGAGAAAAAGTTTGTTTTAAACAAACGTTGCTCTTATGTATATACAATACTTTATTTGGCTCCAATATTATCTTTCAAATAGAATATATCATATAATTTTAGGACCTTTAAGTGCACATCTGATGATTTATCTGATTAATTTATTATAGAAATGTAGGTTTGTTTAAGAATACAAATGGTATCAAGATTCTTTTTTTTTTTTAATCATCTTTTATGATGACTGTGTATCAGATGTATCATGGGCATATTTAATAATCATGAACATATTTATAATTATTAATATATAATTGATATCACAAGTCAACAAAATTTTATTCTTCAAAAAACCTGTTGGGTTTTATGTAGGGCAAAAATTACTACAGATTCGTGATCAAACACTAATATAATTTAATATAAAAACTTAAACAACTAAGTAGAGGTGTTTTTAATTTTTCAGCATATTAATGATTTTAAATTGAATGCTTCCAGTTTTTTTCGTCTTGCTTTTGAATAGTAATTTGTTTTTATCGACAAAGTTAATAAATTGTAAACACATCTCAGTATCGAATTAAAAATTTGCTTGGCTCAGCAAAGTATTAAAGATACGAAAAAAAAATCGAGTTTTGTATATTTAATTTTTTTTTACAGAAAATCTTTCTATAAAGAAGCCTTTCTATGGACACAAAAAACATTTTTTCTATACTGATTGTTAAAACTGATACAATGAAGATTTCTAGTGGTATATTTCCCAATAAAGTTGAATTGTTTAGAAAGCACTATGAAAATATAAATATGAAAACCAAATATCATATGATAATAACCAACAAGAACTAATAGTTTCTTGTTGGTTCTTTGTTCAACTTTGTTGGCGATATAACATAAGTAATGTTTGTATACACAAGCCTATGCTGTTAGAATTATGAGTTTTTATATTTTGTTATGTTTTTGTCTTCTTATATAATTGACTTTCGTCCTAATATTCTCAATTTTATGCATTGTAATTTATAATTACTTTTCACAATTGGATATTATTTTAGTATTCCACTCAAAAACTGTTATTGTATAAAAACTAGTTTTTATTTAGTAAAAGTTAATTTTGTACGCAGAATATGGACTCAACTCAAATTATGATTAACTCATTATATACAATTGTACAATTAATTTTGTAAATGAAACAACATCCATTTTTTTTATTTCATCTAAAAAAGCCAAAAACAATTTGAGTATTCGATCCTTAAAATATTTTTATAAGTTCTAAACTTTATTTGATGAGATAAACTGTGAAAATATTTGAGAATATGATTAAAAGTCAATTATTAAATTTTGAGGAATAATTTGGTAAATTGTAATTCCAATCATATGTTGTCACAATTGTTTTTGTAAAAATTTAACATTGATTCTTTTGAAATTTTCTCAAACAAAAATAATTTCCAGGAATAAAATAATTTAGAATATTTAAAAAGATCAGAAAAAATTTATAACTTTACTTATGAAAAGAAGTGCAATTTAATAAACTTTTTATACATCATTTCATGACAATTACGAAGTACTTTTCATAAATAAAAAAATAATAATTTATTCCCAAGCATAATTGAATTGATAAAAACATTATGTAATATCTTTCCTTGAAAAAAAATGACACTAAAATTAAAGCTCTTAACTTCCTAACATTACCATAAATGTCAAAGAAATAAAAGAGACTTTGACAAATATCCCGAATAAAAATTATCATTTTTATGAAGCAATATACCATATCAAAGAGCTTTTGTTTGCGTAATTGTAATACAAATGGTAAAATACTAAAAAAAAAGTTTATTTATATTTGTATTGTTACTTTATGTTAGATAGTTGACAAACATCTTCTTAATTCTTGTGAAATTTAATTGCACTTATTCCTTATTTACTCATAAATATACCATATTGAGTCTCTTTATTTCTAAATGTTGAAATTGGAATTGAATTGATGTATACTTTTTAATTGATAAAAAATTGTGACATCAAAATATGTTGAACTCATTTGCTGGTTATTGTTGATTAAAAACCCGAATAATAAGTATTGTATCTTGCTTTAATGCTAATACGTTTTGATACTAAAATTTATTTAACATCAAATTCCTCCAAATTCTCATCCCACCTCCTCAGAATTAATGAAATATTTTCGATTTATAATATAGAAAGTACAATGTAGTTCGGTTCGTTTTCAAAACAGGGGTCTGACAGCTACAAATGACTTAGAGAGTGACAACTGGTTTTGGTGATTTCAAAGAGGTTATACATTTGTCAATAGTATTCAATTGATATCGCTTTGAGTTTCAAACAAAAACCTTGTTTTTTATTTTGTTGAATATTGAAATTTTGTAGGATCAAGGAAACATTTGCGGGAGGTTTTATGCTTCTGTTTTAATTTGAAGAGAAGTGCTGCTAAAATGCATCAAATGCTTTTAGAAGTGTATTTTGACAATGCTCCAACTAATAAGTTATGTAAGGAATGGTTTAAACATTTCGAAAAAGGTGTTTTTAGGTTGAAGACAACTTTCACTCTATAAAGCAAAAAAAAAATCAATAACAAAGAATTGGAGATATTTCTAAATGAATATCCGATTCAAACGCAAGAGGAGCTTGCGTAATCATCGTAAGTTATGCAAAAAGCATTTTTGGCATGATTCAAACGTATGACTATTATTCATATGCACAAAACCGAACGTACCGAACTAATTGTTACTCCCAATACATTTAGATTTTTATTAACAAACTCCAAATTTAGTATGCACAAATTTTATAATATAAAGTATTTCTACAAAGTAAAAAATTTGTGAAAAAAGTGTTATTGATGAGTTGTTGTTATGATAATTTATTTTTGGGTCATAATTTTATAGTATGACTTTTGATCTATGAAGTCTGACCTCATTCATTGAATTAAAAATACCTGTATGAATTCAAGGTATGGATAAAAAAACCGTTCTTTTTTATATCAATCTCAACAATATTATTTTGGGGTCTCAATGAGATGTAATTTATAAAAAGTATAGTTAAAGCATTCAATTTTTATTTCCAATATAAATTTTATTAAATATTTATTACTTTAAACGAATTTTGTGAACGAAAAGAGTACTCATTACTTTTGATGAGGTTGTGTATAATAATAAATTATATTACATTAGTAAACGTATATAACTCGCATTGAAGAAAAAAAAGAAAGTATTTGACAAGTAATGGCAAGAACAAAATAAAATAAAAAACATTTAAAAGGGAACAAATAAATTATATTTATCAAACCTCGATAACAAATTGCAAAATATACCAATGTTTCCCCCCCCCCCCCAAAAAAAAAAAAGTATGACTACATTACAGGGCATTACATTTATTCTGATTGGACGTTTTAGAAGCATCATAAAAAGTGCAAGTGATGTAAAAGAATGAGAAAAAAACAGTTTAATAAAATTTATGGTCCAAAAAACCCCAGTTTATAAATGAAGGATAAATATTGAGTATGTTATAACAGGGATATTATCTAGAGAACAAATTATAATAATAGTAAATGAATAAAGAATAATTTTCATTATTAAGGATATTTTGAAGAAAAAAACAACAGCTATATGTTTACATACATATATTGAAACAAAGCATACATTATTATAAATACTTCAAAAGAAATTCTTAATCTGCAAGATTTCAAAAATACATCAATTGACGTCCTTAAAATCAATTTTTCCCCAATAATAACACAGGGCTACAAATTTGAACTTTCAAAAATCTTCTGGGGTATAAGAATAATAAAAGTTATTCAGTTTTGCTCACTGATTTCAAATCTGTAATTCTTTTTTTCGAAAGTCATCGACACTTCATGATTATTCCTTGTTCTCCACTTTAGACATAAAGAAGGGGACTTAGTGCTGAGAGACATAAACGGTAAACTAAGGGACTTTCAGTAACGTGATCGGTACATGAGTGTAAAAAGTGTCCATTCTAATGAAAATGTGTGTTAGTAGACGAGAAACGGCCACGATGCGCGAGTCCAGTGTATACAAGAGCCGTCGTAGCGATATAAGCAATAACATCGGTTTAAATTTTGAGATGAATGTGGAAATTAGTTTCTTCCATTCAAACATTGACTCCTGAATGGAGTCTTCATTTCTTTCCCCATTCTTGACTTAACAGCGATGTTTATTGTTAATTTGAAAAGGGAATTGTTCTTAGTGTACTCAAAGATGATCCAAATGACAAATACTTTCTCATGAAGATGAATCTCTAATTTTATAACACGTCGAAACTCCGATCCCGTCTTCTTCAAATTACCGTAAATCTTCGAGTATAGTCCGCATTTTTTTCCGGAAATTTTAAGGTCAAAATCCCTGGTGCGTACTATACATGTACTACACATGAGGTTTAGGTTTTTCCCCCAAAAAAACTCCTATACTTGCCCTGCGGACTATACATAGGGGCGGACTATACTCGAAGATTTACGGTAAGGTGACTGATCCAGCATTCCTCAAAGCAGTTTCGTTAATATCCATGATGATGAAGATGAAGGGACTGAGACATGACTCATCAAGGAACACTATTCCTTTCATTGGATATCTATGACCCTGCAATCCCACTCTTTTCTCGGAGCTGCCTTGTAATTAAATAAGAGATCCCTGTTTTTGAATTTGGTTATCTTCAGCTGATGTCAGAGTCTCTTCTGTCTATAGCACTTGTTTTTTATTAGATCTACCGTGAGTCTTAGATTTCTAGTGCATTTTTACTCAAAATTGGATGAAAATTTACACACTTTTATAAACGATTTCTTCAAAGTTAAAGGCTCTTATCGAGCGCTTGACATCTTGTTTGAAAGCTGTGGGTCTAATCTCTTTAATGCATTCCTTATTCATCCATTTTATGCAATATTCAAGGAGTTATTTAAGTACAAAGGATTTCATCGACTTTTGGGCCTACTCCGGCACCCTACGCCCCTAGGAGTCCTTTTAGGTCAAAACAAAGACTAGAAATGAAATTTTCATAAAAAACACAAGCCAATCATCATTTTTTAACGCCCAAAATGTGTATTCTTTTAAGCTTAAATTGAAGTTGAAGTTGGAAAATGGGCCAAAAAAGCTAAAAAAGTAGGCACCGATTTCTCGAAAACCGTCGGACTTTCGAAAAAAAGAATTACAGATTTGAAATCAGTGAGCAAAACTGAATAACTTTTATTATACTTATACCCCAGAAGATTTTTGGCTGTTGACCAGTGTAATCAATAAGCAAATATTTAGAAGATGAAATGAGACAAACAGCTCATAAATGACTTACAAATATGCTAGGACCCATTTCGTTGGAAAAAAGAATTAACACGTTTGACTATGATTTTATGAAAACTGCTAAGTATGTATTTATGATTCCCTATCATGTTTTTTTTTTATTTTGACGAATAAAATGTTTGGTTGATTGTAACAACTTGAATTTTTTATTTAATTTATTTCACATGAGGATGTTTTTCTATAATATAAAAAATACGGAGGAGCAATCAATTACACTTCAAGATATAAAAAAACTCCCCGTCACAATGGAAGAAAAAAGTATGATAATATTAATTTAAAATACCATATTAAAGCCTTTTATATCAATTTAAGGCTTTAGAAGAATACTAAAGTTAACGTTCTTGGATATCTATATCCATCACAAAAATGGAAATATACAGCCCATAAATTGACTAAAAATCATGTTATGAAATTTCTCTGTAAGGAAAGTTCGATATATGAAATAAATAGATGTATTTCAAGATCCTTATTATTGAACATATTACTGTTCCTTGATCTATATATCTTGATATGTCAATATTATGGATCTAAGAGAATTATTTTATGTTGGGATTACACTATTTTAAAATCCTTATGGCGAATGAATATATTATATAATAAAGTATATAAATATAATATAACCTGTGAAATGATTTTTTATTTTTTTGCTTTGAGATCTTCATTTCTATTTAGTCCTATTATTGATTTTTGACAATAAATCATTGAATATACTGTTTAAGGAGTGAATACATGTTCTATTAAGGATATTTGTAGTTTATTAAAGATGATAATAGATATATTGGTTAATGAAGGTGTGTCAAGTCTGATTGAAAGTAGTTATGTCTTGAATTATGATACAATGCACATCGAAATACGTGCACGTTTAAAAATATTTTAAAGGATGTGTTCATTAAAATATAGGAGATCTATTATGGGCAAAAAAATATAGGGAATCAAAAAATCTTCATTAAATCATCAAAATTCATTTCATCCCCCCCCCCTCACATTTGCCAACGTTTTTTTCAAGCTTTTAAAACAGTTACAGTATTTGTATTAAGTCAATAATTAACGAACAATAACTGTTGAGTTTAGATGATATACTATTAAAATTAAAAATCGAATTTTCGGTTTCTTGAGTTATAGGTTATGTATCATGCTCAAAAATTCTAAAAAAATACAGTTTGAAATATTCATTTAAACTTTTTCAAACTGGTTTCAATAGCATTTTAGTCATCATCATCTTTCCGACATTTTAAACAACGAAAAATTCAATTCTTGCTCTTCATAAAAGAATGCGTATCTTAAACACAAACGAATATTTGATGTGTAATTTGGCAGAAATGTCAATGACAGTAGTGGCAACTTAAAAAAAAGACTGACCATATCAAAATCCCCCCCCCCCCCCAAAAAAAAAAAAAAAAAAAAAAAATCATCCCAGTATCTTTTGCTCATAGTTGTAAGTTATACGATTGCTTTATTTTGAACAAAAAATTTCAAATATTTACAAAATACTTTCATAGCTACAATCAACAAAACTAAAGTTAAGTTTAAATATGTTTGAGTTTATGAAATTTGATGTTTTACAAAGAATTTGAAATTGGTTTTTCCTTAACAATATTGGGTAAATACAAAAAATGTGCACATATTGAAATTTTTTCTCCGTATTGGATAAAAAGGGCTTTGAGTAACTTTTTTTTTTCATCAAATTTATCAATAACAAAGTCATTAATAAAATATGTTTTGTTTGTAAATTCAATTAGGATTCAAAATATATCTTTAACTCTTATATACGGTACGGTAGTAAAGAAATAACATCCTCCAAGTTACTTCAATTAAAACTTACAACATATTTTTTTACAACCAAACACCTATAGTTTACATGTTATAAAGGTGTAATAAAATGTGTTTTGTTGATTTAAATTGAATGTTTTTTTATATTCGATTTTATATATTTTTTTAATATACCTTCAATTCCTCGTACAAAATATACAGTGATATTTTATCTGAAAGAATGCAAAATGTTATATTGTCAATCCTGCACCCTGGTCAGAAGGACTTGTCCAAGGCAGACGCATGGAAGATTTGATTAGAGGTTCACTGCTCAATATGTCTCCCTTCATATTCTATAAAGCTTTTATTTTTGGTGTTGTTCTCATTCGAAGGCTAAAATTCTCAATAAATGTGATTTGAGTCAAGGAGTCCTCACAAGTAACTTAGCTATGAAATCCTAAGATGACGGTGAAGAGGATTGGGGCCTAGTGTGAATAAAATAAGACCTAGGAAAGAAGCTCCATCCTTTTATACTTAGTAACAACTAGGAGAGAGTGAAATCTTTATGATTTCACATTTTGAATGATGATAACAAGCTCAATTATAAGCAATTTTAAATTCCACAACACTCATACTCAAAAAATATTTGACCCTCAAAAAGTACAAATTTTAATCACTTTATTGATGAAGTTGAGTGTTGTTATTTATAAGTGCATGAAAGTCGTTGTCTCTTAAGTTTTTTTAATTAGTTATTTTGAGTATGTACATGCATTGTTGTTTATTCAGACTCAATATGTAAATTTTATGTAGCTTATAAGTAGCCTTTATGTTCTTAAGTAAAATTAAATTTTTTTCATTTGGTACGTTTTTGTGACAAAGAATTTACGTTTTCTATATTTACTTCCAATTTATACCAATGCACAATAAGGAGCTGTCATAAAATAAATATCACAATTTTTTTTGAAAATCTATTTTTAAGACATTATGTAAATACAATCAATATTTATACTGACTCCTTTTCTGCATTCAAAGTTATTAGGGTGAACATTATTGCTGTTTTTGAATGTTGCCTTGTGTGTTTAATATATTAATATGCTTGATTTTGTTTCATGAACCTTTTGCATATTTATACATGACAGACAAAAATATGTAAATGAAATAATCAACGAAAAAGAAACAAAACAAAATTAACATTTAAATACAATATTCAGTTCTATTACATCGAATTTTGAAAGAAAATTTTTTACAAAATACTTTATTTTAAGTTCCTTAATACTAATTTAATATACTGTCTGACGTGTAATTTAGCTTAAAATGCAACAATGAATCCAATTTTTATTTTTTATTTGTTGAAACTTTGTGTGACTAACTACACTAATTTATAAACAAAAAGTTCACTTAAAAATGTCACTCATAAAGAAAGAAAGATATTGCTGATCAATAAGGTCTCAGGATTCTTAGTATCGATAAAATAGATAAAATGTATCCAATTTCAACTCAAAAGTCAAATAAAAGTACTCGTAGTCAGGAGTCGTTTAGGTTTCCTAAAATGTAAATTTAATTAATATAATATTGCACTATTTGAAAATATATTCATAATAAATATTTTGCGTATAATAAGTAAATTATAGGTATAATAATATAATATTATACTATCTATAATTTTACCACAGTGTAAATATACCAAATTTAAACAAATAATCATAATCATATAAAATAATCACACAAAATTGTGTGGTAGTTCTTTAAGAAAAACTGTAAAAATCAATTTTTTCCCCTCATAGACTAACATGCAGGACCAAAACTATAAAAACATATTATTTGGTAGCTTGCACCAAATTTTTTTGAAAAATGAGATCTCATAGAAGGTTGAGAAATTTTTTAGTGGGATTACTTTAAATTTCAGAACTCTCAAGTCTGTTGAAAACAGCTAATTTGCTTTTGGTAAGACCCTTTTTCAAACTTAAAATAGCTTGAGAGATAAAAAAAATAGCATTTGTACGTTAAAACTCCAATTCTCATTTTTTCATCAATAAGCAGTAGAATTAAACCGAAAACATGACAGCCTAATACGCATACACACAAGTGGTTTACTTCATAAACTGATCATTTTTCTTAAGTTCTTAATAATACAAGATAATAAAAATAATTTAAATCTTTATATAAAAATCTTTAACGTATCCTTCAACCAAAATGAACACTATTCTATTGAATGATAAATATACAGGCCTATGTACATAATTACAAAATCGATACATTGAATACTACTAATTTCTATTATTAATTTATTTAACTAATCAGTACTTTCATACATAGAAGGAAAAAAATACAGTTGAATATTGAAGAATCTTCTGAATTTTTTTTTTCTATGTAATCATTTCATAGAATGAATTATTTATGTACATGACTATTATTTTGACAATACATCACCCTATAAGTCCTTCATAGTATTAGGAATTAACTTTCAAAACTAAACATATCATTATGCAAGTGCTTTTCTAAATGAAAACATACTAACGTATCTTTGCCTTCCGTTTTATTGCTCAGAGCTTTTTACCTAATTACATAATTAATGAGAAAAATATAATGAATCAAAGGAAATTACATGGAATGGGTATATTAAATGTTTATACGTTTAAGTAAATTAACACTTGATTCTTTTTTCTATGTTGTATTATCAATTATAACTATAATAATATAGTACATAAAGAAAAAAAAGGGAAGGAGGAAACAAAGCAATATGTAATATGACGTCAAATTCTACATTAAGTTTGTTAAATTTTAAAATTGTATTAATGTCCAGAGGCAAAAAAAATCCAAAATACCTATTTTTGTATCAAAAGTGCCGAATTATACCAAAAATAGAATAAAAGACCTGAATTTTTATTCTCCAAATAAATCCCTAAACAAGATGTTTTTTTTATTTAACATAAAGCATTCTTTTTTGTTACCAAACATTTTATATTTTCTACTTGATAATACAAAAAAAACAACTTATCAATTTAAACCGACAATTATATTGAATATGGATTTAAGTTCCAAAGTACAAAGTTATCTTTCAACTCGTATGAATTCTGAGTATTGAATAAATATATTTGAGTTCATTATTTATTCTTATTAGAGAACTACTTTTTCAAAACTCTCCCCAAGTAGAGATTTTTAAACAATGTTATAGTGTCTATTACACAGCAATCACATGAACATGACTGTACATGTGAAAGTAGTAAAAATTAAATTTACTGAGAGCAAGGAATATTTCTCATTAATATTTTAAAAATGTCATGATGTTATCCATTCACGACATGTTTCCGTTTTCAATCTGGTAAAAATTACATATGTTATCGATTTCACATACTTTTTTGTCAAAGGTTTTCATCCTATATGAACATAAAACTACAGATAGAGACATATACGTAATATACATATGTGTAAGAGTCAGAATTGATGAGTACATATGACATCAGCAGGCTTTTGAAAAAGAATGGTATTCACGGTACCAAAAAGTTATTTACCACATTTACATATATGATAACTAATGAAATATCAAAAGGGATATTATAAATATAAATATTCTTAAAATCATTTGTATGCTTGTATATGCCCACAGAAAATCTTCCCCAAGGGTGGAGCATATATTTAAAACAAATGCAGATATTAAGTATAATAAGAAGTTATCAAATTGTATATTAGAGGGTTTACCTAAGAAGACAAGTCTGAATATAACTTTAAAATTTGAGTCTTCTAAGTTTCAGATTACATATTCTTACGGAATTTGAAATACAATTTAGCTCGGAAGTTGCAAGGTAATTACTTTTTTTAAGGAGAAATAAATAAGGAAACTCCATTCTGTTACAAAAGTTGATATAAATTAAATATTTTCATTCACTTATGATGGCCAACTACTGATTAAGTGGTCTCACAAGGCAATTCAAGTTTATCCATGTACTGATCAACATTTTGGGTATAAATTACCTGTTCAGTCAGGAATTGAGTGCTTCCTTCAAGTATAGCTCTTTTGGAATAGGACAAATGAATCACAGCGAATAGAATTATCAGACTTTGGGTGTCAAAGTACAGATTGATGAAAATAACTTGAATAATATTCAGTTACATGATGGTCAATCACGTCTGGAAAGGAAGGACCTAGACCTATCTTGTTTCTGCTGGGCTGTCTCAAGTCTCAGGGAAAGGAGTTGGTGGACATTATAATAACAACTGTGAAAAGATCTGCATGGCACTCCCACAGTGAACGAGAGGATTGAGGGTTAAAGATAATCTTGGCTATCAGGGAACACAGGATACTCAATTAGGGGATTAATTGTTAGGGCTATATAAAAACGGGAAATCAACTGTGATTCTTCCACTATTGGTGACTTGACCAACTCCGTTTTACAATTTTGCCCATACGTCACAGTTTCTCTTTTTATCTTGGTATTTAAACAGTGTTGAGTTTTCAATAAGAATGTAGAAAAGCATGGATAATCACCTTTTGAGAAATAAAGAAAGAGAGAAAGGAAGATTAAACCAAAAGAATTGCCTCATTAACAAATATCAAGTCTAGGAGTAGGAGTGGGATTTCGACTCTTTCGAGTCATTAGAATAGTTAGCCTTGGGAAGGATCGTCAAAGTAGATACGAATGTCATTTAATGTTTCATTATTTTTAAGAAGTTGTAAATTCGTTTCTTTTGAAGTACCAGTCGGAATTGAAGTCGATGCGTGGACTTTTTGAGTATTTATTACAAAAACTATTTCTGCGAATAAAATTTTTCAACTTTACCCTTGCTAGGAGAAACAAATATTATTGTTAAATTTTTATTCTTTAGAACTAGTTTGTAACATTTTTATCTATTTAAATCCAATTAAAGCATCAATATTTTCAATAATTAAGAAAAAATATAAGTTTTGGAGACTATAAAAATGGTTTTAAAAGTTTTGAAACTCCATTCAAAACTCTCACACCTAATTTTTAGTACTATTTGTTTACATACATACAAACAAAGCACAAATATGTTTTACTAAATTATGCTCATTTTTTATACTAAGAAAAAATAAGCTTGATTTTTCAGTCAGTCCTTGAAGGAGCTCCCTCCAGATATATATGTTCTACTCCAACTGTAAGTGGGGATATAGAAAAAGAAAAATACCTCTAAAAGAAAATATAACTCTGTATATACTATTAACTCTACGTAAAAATGTATCCATAAATAAAATCTTATTCTGCAATGCACCTGATAGGTGTTTAATAGTCAAGTTTTTTTTTTAATACTCAAAAAAGTATTCAAAAAGTGAAAAATTAATGTGAGTCATTAAGCAATATTTATTGTTCCTTGGGAGGGCTGTAAATTCAATACCCCACATCCTACGCGTTATATTTTAGTGGTAATTACGACAACAAGGTTTGCATCATTATTGCATTTAATGATAAAATTTTGTAATATAGCTAAGTAAGGCATTAAATATTTCACTATATACTGATATGAACAAAATATTTATGACTGTGAATTACATAGAAATGTTAATTTATTTTTAGCACACTAAATATGCATAAACAAAGTGACAAGAGAATACAAAGAAGAGGATGTGAACTATGGGTATAATAAACAAGCACTAATGGCATTGTTTTTTTTTAAAAACCACATTAATATCAATTATAAGCTATGACTTTGGAAACACGAATTAATCAAGACTGATAAAAATATGCACGGGTATCAATAGAGCTGTAAATCCTAATATCTATCTTTATGGAAAAATAAGAAAGAAAAAATTGACTTGCTAACCCTGAAACTTGGATGAATGTTTGAAATGAGAGCAACGTCAGCTGTGATGATGTTTTACTATATCAACTATTCTCTTACCATTTTACAGATAAATACGTAAACGTTCTTCGAGAAGAAATGGACTCAAATTCATCCCTATCAGAAGAACACATTAATGAAGGATTCAAAGATTTATCGATGATCCATTTTATTGATTAATTATTATTTGTAGACGGCGTGTATTAATCATGGAGATAAAATACATAAAGAGCTTATGAGATGAAAAAAGTGAAGGAGGGGCCAGCTGTCGAAAAGCTCTAATATCACCAATTATATTATCCTGTTATGTAGTAATTTGGGTCAATTTTGGCAAATGGGAGTTTATTTTGACCAGAGGAAGATGATAGGGTATATAAATGTGTACTCAATTCCTGGAATCGGTCTCGAGTCATTTTTTGATGTACTCGGGATTGGCATAAATGAACTTGGAACCGCCTCAAACTTTGAAAAGGTGGACTTAAAATACAGCCAGAATTTTATATTTAAGTCAGTTTTTGATGGAATCGAACTCAAGAGTGATTGGACTCGTCTCGGACTCAGAAAAGATAAGCTCGAATACACCTCTGTAAAAGAGTATAGAAGTCATGATGAAGATTCTTTCTGAGTCCGAGACGAGTTCGATTCCATCAAAAACTGACTTAAATATAAAATTCTGGCAGCCCACCTTATCAATGTACCAGATTTGGAACCAACTTACTCATGTACAAGTCACAAATATTATTTTCTTGTAGTGTCAATTCAGGTTTAATAAGTTGATGGAGTCAACCAAAAAAAGAACTGACATAGAGGCTGTCGAGGCTACTACAAAAAAGTGTTATCAGTAGCCAATCTTCAAGGCTGATCTGAGCCATGACAAGAAGAAACTGTTCTTTAGGATTTACTAAAAAAAGATTGTCAATGAAGCTCTTTAGAGAAGTTAATACTACGAGGAGGCCAATATAAATATTAATTATGGGGAGGCATTATTCAAATTACTTGTTTTTGATTTGAACAAGAATCGTGAGCAAGGTACGAACTACTTCTGCATCTTGAATCTTCTAACTTTCTCTTTTTCTAGGATGGTATAGTTTAATCCTGCAGAACATTTTGAGACTACCTTAATAAGTAAGAATAGATAATTCGATTCAGGGGATGAATCAAATACATTATCATTAATAGAAAACCAATATTTTTCACCACTAGTTGTAATAATTGTATTATAATTAAAATAATTGTAATGTTACCACTAGAGGTAAGATTAAATCTCTCGGCAGAGCTTGATTTGCCTTTTGAACTCTTTGAAATACTCTTTCCGTTTCCAAGTAAACGTGAATAACACCTTTTGAAGGGTAGGTCAATACTAATTGAAACAATTCCCCCCAGCCCTTCTGCTTTATCAAGGCATAATCAACATTGGATTTCTTATCATGACAGAATAAAGATTCTTGATGTTCCTCACAAATGGTTTTATTTAACAATTTTTATCTAAATTTCTACTCCTAATCCCATTATAAAGGTTTATTTGTTGTAATTGGATACATAAATCCTTGACTGCAGCTATCTGTCTATAAAGTCAGCAATTTTTCTGGTAGAGTGCCTTTTCGACATTTTTTTAAGGCCTTCAAATTTTCTAAAAGTTTCTTATTTTGTTCTTCAAGGGTCATTATTATAGCCCCAATATATTTGGTAAAGAATAGGAATGCTCCAAAACTTTATTTGAAAGTAGATCAATGCCATCCACGTTTTCATCTTCTATTATTTCTTCATTATCTTCTTTACGGGGCAGATAACTTCTAAACAAGACTATTGGACTCCACTCTATTCAAATGGCCAGGAAATTTAGAGAAAGTTGATATAGCACCATCAACAAGACTATATTTGAAATTGTGTTAATGATTTCCAACCCCATGAAATGCATTTAGCTAAGCTTTGACCATTTAGATGGCTTCCAATTTTTTCGACGAAAGTTTGATACCCAGCGTTTACGTAGCTCTAAAGTAGATTTTGGAAATCTAAAAGTAAATATAGAGATCAAAATATTAATCAAATCAAGTAGCAAATATATATATTACCGTAAATACCCGCGTATGTGACGATACCATGTATAGGACGCAGGTGATATTTGACCCTAAAAATTATGGAAAAACTTATAATAAAATTATCCATGGATAAGATGCACCTGGGTTTTAGGTCAGCTTCTTAAGAAAAAAATGCGTCCTAGACGCGGGTATTTACGGTATGTATCAATCATACTTGTCTTACAAATATCAATGATAGATCTAAATTATTCTTAATAAACTTATGAGAAAAAACATATTTTTTCACCTTTGGTACTCAAATTACCATCATGGTTGATCATTGGTTGGGGTTGGTATTGGTCTTCATCCTCCTCAATTTTCGAGGATATTAAATAAATAAAACTTCTAGAGATACAATCAAACGTCACACAACTAGGTATTTTGAGAAATATAAATTTTTATATAGAATAAGAGTAACATTTAATTAATGTGATATCAAATATAATTACTTACCAACAATGATTGTTTAAAGCAGTAAAATCTTAAAGTTATGTCTTAATTAGGATTATAACTATAATTTCAATGGTAAATGTCTCATGGGCACGTACAATCAAATATATATATTTTTGTTCAACTAGCTTTTTTTTTTCTCGACAGCTGATCCAGCATTAAAAATATTTCTTTTCTATTGAACTACATCATCAGCTCTCTATGTATTTTATCTCAATGGTATTACTCCATTACACATGGTTAGTGCTACATGATTTCCCCTCAAGAATTAAGGAATATTGATAAAATATTTGGCATAAAAAAAATTATGCACAGATTACCAACCACTTAAAATATCGCACTCGAAAAAAAGCTTGAGATTTACAGCTCTAGATATTAAAACAATTTGTATGAAAAGAATTCATTTGATACTTGGGAAGTAATAACAAACCAAAGGTTAATTGATTAATAAGACATGACATAAAGGTACATTTGTGTTTTGTTTTGTTTTTTATACATACACAAACTTTACAGAGACATAAAAGTAAAAAATAAAAAAAACTTTTTTTTTCCAGGATTTTAAATTAGTTCTATATTGTACTTAGTTTATTTAACATTATCTGTTTGAAAAACAATGGGTTGCAATGAAGCTAATCCCTAAAAGTGGAACAATAATTTATGTAAAAGAAACCAGTGTAAGTTACATATACTTTTAATTTCTGGGTTCTGAATTCAATATTTAGTATATGTACATAAAATAAATATTTATGTGTACATAAATAATAATGTTGTTAACGATGCTAAGGGAAGATGGGTTGAACAATGTTCTAAGAAGTTTGAAAAGTAAGAACATGTTGCTTTTCAAGTTTTTTTTATTATAAAAGAAGTTAAAGAAAAAAAACCTTGAGAAGAATTAAGACGTTTTTTTAAAAAAAAATTATATTTTTCATGCATATTATTGCCAGGAAACGGTTAATGGATTCAAATTTACAAATCAAGACCACGTATTTACAGAATAGGTAGCATTCATTATAAATTAACTTTTATGAGTGAATTATTAAATTTTTGAAAGTAATTGATATTTATAGTCAAAAGTGACAGAACATATATGTATGTGTATTATACTAAAAATGGAAACAATGGTTTGATGTAAATCAAAAAAAAAGATTCTTTTGAAAAAATAAATTAATAAATCCTCGTCACTCTCCTGGTAAGAAAAAAATTGAAAATAATGAGGTCAAAAGGGTTACAACCAGTACAAAAACTTTGCAAAATCACCATTGTTTTCATGCTACTCCTTACTTCATTTTCTAAATCCACAATTCAGTTACTGGCAGGAATTTCATGAATCTAATGTCTCTTGAGCTATATATGCCCCTCCAATATTTGAGAACTTACAATTTTTCTGTTATCTAAAGTTAATGAATAGTGATGAACATGCAAAGCAGTTGTATCTTCATGTTGAAGTTTAGTTTAAATTGAATAAAAGTCGTCATTTTGAGATCGATATTCATGTTTCTCATGACATATATGTAGGTCATTTAACCCTATTTTCATTCTACAGACAAGATCATCACACTCAAAGTTACAAACGGCTTTATCTCCTTTGATGATGCCTCTGGATCAGTTGAAACGATTAGCTTCTTACCATACGATTGGTTAAGAGTTTCCAATTCCATGAGAAAATATAAAATCAAATAGCAACATCATTATTCGATGTAGTTATAAATACCCAATTATTTTTGTTCCGAAACCTCTCTACTGAGGTACAAAGAAGATACAAAATAAGATTTCATTCATCAAAAATTGTAAACTATCATCAAAGTTGGTAGGTTTATAGATTTGGGGATGCATAATTCTCTAACTTTAGAACGACAAAATTCTGCCAAGTCTCTCCAATGGTTCAAAAGAGGCACTATTTCTGCTGAAGCTACATGATAGTCACTTTGAATATGTTGATCTTTTTGTCTCACTTCTCATCCTTTCCATAATTAATGGTATATGGAACTCAAGTTAGCTGCCTTCTAGATTGGTCATGAAAAGTTCGACTTTCCTCGTATTGTATAAAAAGGATTAATAGGGTTTGAGTGTTGTTAAACAGACTTGCTAATAAAAATCCTTGTACCATTTTGCAGTTGTGATTGGTTTTTTAGTCGGCTCATGTTTTATTGGATGCTTTTAACATATAATCAGTCTTAAGATTTGACTTCCAAGACTGTAGAAACTGGATGATGACATCACATTTCCAATTATTTAACAATAAATTAATTAATATAGCATTAAAATGATGATATCATCCTCATAAACATAAGCACATATTTAATTACTCAAAAATAGTACCTGTATTTGAAATTTATAAAATTGACCTGGAACTTTTTGTTGCAGTTAATATATTTCAAAAATTTGAAGAGGTTACTCTGTGAAATAAATATTTTATTCTATATTTATCCTAATTTTATTTTAAATTTTGAAAAACCTTATATAAAGCAAAATCAATAATAAACCTTCATTCATTTAAATATGTAGCTCTAATCATATATAAAAATAGTTTTTGTAAGAACTAAATGATTTATTAATTCAAAAATATAACTCTTTGAAGCTAATTCACAACAGTTACTAGATCTTTTAAAGGTCATTAATTTAGAGGATATAGGTTGTCAGTGTATCTGTTTATGATGCAATAGACTTCATAAATAAAAGTTAGATTATAAAATGGAGATTTAAAAAGAGATCAAAGGGATAATTTTATGTGCCGCCTGGTACGATATTTGCTTCGTAAATATGTAAAGAAAAAATATTAGTCAAATTAATCTTGTATATTGATTTAGAAAACTATATTTGCCCTAATTTACTCAATAAACCAATATAAAATTTTATTTTATGTCGAGTCTAAATTAAACTAAATAAAGAAATAAAGGAAGAAAATTACAATTTATGAAAAACTATATATTATTATTTCTACCTAAGTATATAATTTAATTATGAAATAATTTTAAGTAAATGATAAAACCCTTATTTTTTAATTTTATTAAATGGAGTATTTTAACATAATATATAAGTAGATATACTCAAAATATGTTTTAAATATATTATATTATATTTGCTCATGTAAATTCTTTTTTATTAGGTTTTGTTTTTTATCAAATGAAAGAAAAAAAAGTATTTATAATATTTTAAATTAAAATAAACGACATCGAAATAAAAATTACTTATTCTTCAAAAGAAAAACATCTTAGAACTACATGAAAAGTACTTTAATTTTAATTAACTATTATTGGTATTTTATAGCAACAATATCAAAAAAAAATAATAATTTAATTATTGGACTCAAAATTCATCGATTTTTCAATAACTTCAAAAGAACGCCGGAGAAAGGCTTAGAATATGTCTTTTGAACCATTTGTATACATAGAAACGCTATTAAAAAACAAAAACCTGTATTAGTTATTTCATTAAATATTCTTTAATATTTCTCTAATATAAAAAAATAATTGAGCCACTTTAAAAACTCACTCTGGCTTTCTCAATCTTGTAATATCACTCATTTAGTTGCATGGGTTTTTTGTTATTGAAAGTTCAAAAAAATGTAATTTCATTACAACTAGCATTGTTTCAAAACATTTAAATTACAATCCGTAATTTAGAAAGGAAAAGGAAAATATGAAATGAACTAATTTATTTTATAATGGGTAATCCTTTGACAGGAAATTATAAAATATACAACCATACAATATATCAACCTACAAAACACAAAACAATTTGAATGATGACTTTGCTTAAATTTGTTATAATCAAATGTTTTTGTTTTTTTCCCAAATATGTATTTACTAGATCAACTGATACAGTTTAGAAAACAGAATATGTGTATCAACAAAAATGCATCAAATACTTTCATATAGTAGAATTATGTAGTTCTCTGGTAACATTATGTACTAATTAGGGTTGTATTGGCTCCAGTATTTTTGTTTTCCGTCCTGTCTGAAATACTGAAGACACGTTCGTAATGAACGCATACGGCGTCCCACGGAAAAATAACGTCATCTTGTGATGTCACCATTAATATGCATACATAAGTCATTACATAATCTTAGTAGGAAGTAGGGTGGTGATAACTGGTGATCTCCACATTATGTGAATAAGATTTTTTCTGCATCTTCCCCTATTTTAAAATGAATAAAAAAGTATACATTGAATGACATTTTATTTGCTAAAGTATTTGCTGGATTTATTTATATTTTTGGCCTTTTTTCTGCATTATTATTTGAATTTTTAACTCCATTTTTAATGCATTATTTGGACATCACTAGTGATATTCCTACTTGTGTCTTTAGTTTAAGGGTCTTTCATGACGTTTGTTCACTATATTACGAAAATAGAAACACTAAAGAGCTTTTGTAGGTAACATATGGGCTAAAACTATAGTTTCTAACCGTTTGTGTACCATATCCTACTTTTTTATTAAAAAATGTATTCATGTTTCCTACACCTTCATTGTTTATTATGATGTAGCAATATAAGTTTTCAATAAGTATAATATAAAAATAATAATTTTTTAATTAAAACTAGATGGCTTAACTTCCGATTTAATCAAATAAAATCCATTTCATATTCTGTATAACAATTACATCATCAAATTAAATTCATTAAACGACTGTAAATTAATGAGACCCTTGGGTCTGCTGTCTGCTATAAAAAAAATTTATTCGGGGGAAGTTTTGTTGTTGATTTCAATCCCAAGTCGCTTTATGTGCTGATGGTCTGTCGGTTTATTTTCTTCAGTAATGAGTCATTCTCACCACTAAATCCACATTTTACTAAAATTGACGATGAGAATGGTAGCAGTAGTTTTTATTGTCAAACTAGTATTTGAATATTTAGCTTTTTATTCTTTACACATCATTGTTCCTTTTTTTAACAGGGATTTAATTGAATAATCTATTCGTATCTGCGTACATAAAGATGTTATTAATTTTTAATCTACCATGTATATCATTTATTTAGTGGCAATTACTAATGTTTGCAAAATAGTATATTCTCAATAAACTATCCTTTATCAGCATATTTTACATAGGTAATATACATAACTTCACTATTTCCTACAGTTAGTTCAGCCTTATTGTACTGTAAAAAAATTATATTTTCATTTTTTAACAAATTATAATTCTACATAACAATTCATTTCATTAATCTTGCTACTAATGCTATTATTACCAATCGGCATACTTCTGAAATATGTGTCATCTTTTTCAAAAACTACTTTACGAAATGTTAATATTGTAGGCTTAATTCAATTCTTCACTATTGTATCATGTATCTGGCAATATAATCTTTATGTATTCTCTATTGACAGACAAAGTGTTGAATTTGTAATTCATCACATACATATGATCATTAATTTGTATGAACTAATATCAACAATAGTGTCATGAAAACGTAAAAGATAAAATGGTGTTAGTTATGTAACCATATTTGATTAAATAAAACTTGATAAGAAGTTAGATGCAGCTTTTAGGGTCTTGATATTTTGTGTTACAAAAATTTCACTTAATTTTAAATTATATAAAATAAAAAGTAATTAAAAGTCACAAGTTTTTATTCAAACTATGTTAGGAATATTTATATGTATAGTCTTACAAAAAGCTCAATTTGTTTTTTGTTTTTTTGATGAAATTTCCGAGTGAGCAAATAATAGTTTAAAAAATACAGGATTATATATTGACGCTTAAATCAAAATTATAATGATACAATACGATTTCCACATATTGAATAATATATAACCGTTTCAATAAAATGAAAAGCAAACTAGTCTCTCAAACAATCATTTCCTAGAATAAATATAAGTATTTATGTATCTCTATATGTATAAGAATGAGATCGAGTATTATAGCCTCGTTTACAATTTACATTAATGTTCTAGAATAGCATTTATTCATCGTCAACTCCCAGTGGGGGATGATCTGCCTCCTTTCCAGGAGGGTGAACTGAATTGCACTCTTCATCACGTATATCATCCTGACGATACAAACTCTCAGATTTTTTACTCCTCTTGGAATGAAATTATCCTGCGTGTTCTCCTCAGGGCTTCGAGACCTTTTAGTATTATCCCTCAAGGGAGATGATCTATAATCATCCTTATGAGAGTCAGCTGAACTCGAGCGATTTCCTCTTCTTCTATCATTAGATTGTCTAGAATCTTCTTCTGTGACATTGTTTATCAGAATCACATGGTCTACTCTTTCACTTCATTTTATAAGATCTAGATCTTGACCTAGAAAGGCTCCTAGACCTACTGTAGGATGAACGTGATTCACTCCTAGACCGAGATCTACTCGTTCTGCGGTCCTGTACTAAACGAATTTGAGGCCCATGTAACTCGTGATTGTTAAATTTCTCAATTGCTCTTTCCATATCCCGACGAGATACAAATTCAACCACTCCTTCATTGCGTTTTTTGCTGTGAGCATAGACGTAAGTGACCTCACAAGCTTTTCTCATGGCATCTTTTAACTCCTGCCAAGATGCTCTAGTTGAAAGATTTTCCACAATGACTGTTTAATTAGTTCTGGTGGGTGGTCCATATTTACCACGTCCACCATCAAGACCTTTGTAACCACTTTACCGCTACGACCTTCTGCACGACGTCCACCTCTGGCGTGCTCAACATTTATACGTTCTTCATTTAATTCAGAACCATTGAGCTTATAAACTGCATCATCTGCATCTCGATAATCATCAAATTCACAAAATCCATATTTTCCACATTTGATGAAGATGTTGTATGTACAATTTTACATACCGTCATACTCAGACCTCAAATCTCACCTATATAGTTAACATAGACTCCATAGCCAATAAATACAAAAAGAAGAGATTCTATGGAAAAACAGTAAAAATATTCATTGTAAATTATTAAATCTTCACACATTTACAAGTTTGTTATTGAAATTTGTATTTAGATACAAAATATATGATATATTCTGGAATTTCCTCGAATGTCAATTTGTATGTTACTTGTAAATATGTACATTCGTTGTATTAGGTCATTGTTTAGGCTCTCCATCAGTGCTGGGTGTGACTTGGGGGACAGTGCATCAAAATTATATTTTGATGAAACAAAAACAAGATACAAATTATAACATTTTTTTTTTTATTAAAAAAATATGTTAGATTTTTGATATTTTTCGAAATGACAAAGAGTAGCGTGGTTGTTCAAAAAATATTTCAGTTTATCTCTACAATCCTAAGATTATCAGTAGATATAATCCTTCATGATATATATTTATTCTATGAGAAAAAAAAATCTGGGTCACAAATTACCCTAACAACATGAGTGTTATAAATTTTAGAGTTGTAATTTATAACTTAAAAATCTGAGGTTTTTTTGTCTCACATTAAAATAATTAAGACCTTTTGACTTTGTTATAACAATGTCAAAAGGTACGGATGAAATTTAATCATTTGTAGAGGAATAATAGGTATTATGTTTAAAAATGGGTCTCTGGAGACCCTATATCTTAGCAAGGGCAAGTGCTTCAATTTATTATAGTTTGAGTAGATAATTTATTGTCATCAGAGACTCTCGAATTTCAAGTTATTCAATTAATATAAATAAAAGTTACATATTAAGATGATAAATTAAGAGAACTATTACATGAATTGAAAACACTAGTTAAAATTGTTTTGGGGCGAAATGTAGAATTGCAGAACTGTTTGGGGTGAGATTACTTAATGCCGTAAATATCCCTTTATATAAAATTAACTATTGAAAGATCTAGAGAATTTTTTTTATAGAGACACTAATGTTAAAATGATAATATAACCTTGATTTTTCAAACAAAAGTTATGAATTCAGACATATTTGGGATTGATTCAAAGATTGAATACGAAGATAATAACTATTAAAATTACATTTTTTTTAATAATTACCTCTCTTTGTATAAATAAATATGTAAGTGGTCCTTTTCCGAATAACACTTCTCAAGTCACTTCATATTTCTTCAAATAAAACCCTTGTTTACAAAGTATTCTCTAATTACGCCCCTTCTACCTAATTCAGTCTTATTTACCACGTGAATCCCTTTTTCTTTCCCTCTTGTTTGACATAAATGTACTTTATGTATGTACATACATATATTATCGTATTGCACTCAAAATTAATGTCTTCTAGTGCCAATGAAGGGAAATATTTATATACAATCTGTTTATGCACTCATAAAACTAATACAACAATAACAACAACAAAAAGCCGATTATGAAACGAAAGCTCTATTATGTTCAAACATACTTAAATAAAGAAAGAATAGAAATACGGAATATTTTCATTCATAAAAATAGATGCAACCTTTCCTATGTACGTTCTTCCTTTGGCAATTTAAGAAAACGACCTTATAAGGTATATCATTCATAGAAACAAGATTTCCATAATAATAACAATAGTTTTATAACACATGATAATTGTACCACACACAATACAACTTTTGATTTAAATCAATTGCAATGTGCTATTTTAGGGAATTGAAGTGGAAAAAAAAGGAAGAATAAAATGATTATTTTTATTACAAAAGAAATTATGAAGTTATGAAATTTTAACTAAAAAATGGAAGAAACTTAACGCTTACTCCAAATAGGGCTACTTATATCTATATTCATTTTATGTATGACTAAATTTTACTTATATTTTTATTTATCATCATAGGATTCCCATGTCATACCGAAGTTTGATGGAATGAAATCCAGTGACACAAGTGAGAAGAAACATGGAAAGGAAAGTCATCCCAGAAGGAAATCATCTTCTTGTATAGAGATGGACTCTGTTGGAAAGAGCATGCAATCCTCCGTTTTTACGATCAAATTAAGGTAGAGATTTAAAAATTGTATCTATGTACATACTTTCTGCTACCATAACTTCTAATACAAAATTACTTAGACACATTGTCTTTTTTTTCTTATTTATTTACTCAAGGATCCTTTCTACCTATTTCAAGGCCCTTGTCCTAATTTAAGACATAGCTATATATATTATATGTATTTTGACCTTCAAAATCAAGCATGAGCCATTTTTCTCAGAAATATGAAGTTTTGTCAAAACAAAAGTTGTTAATACTTTATGACAAACTCTCTGAAATTTTATTTTTCATATTTAGCAACTCTCATAACCAGATCTTTTGCCTCATTCCTGCCTCGACTTTCAAATAGACATAGTAAAATTTGACAAAAACATAGTATATTAGATATGTACAATTGTGTCATCCTGTGTTTCGTTTTCTTAAAATAATCTAATTAATAAATAACAAATAACTACTCAGTCAATTAAATTAATGATTATTTTGGCTTAAAGCATACCAAATTAGCATCTAAATGCAATACAACAGTCTCTTGCATGCCTTGTCTCATCTATTCTTCTTCCTTATCTATAATGTTATTATTGTAAAGTGCAAAGTCAGCTCCTTTAAATAAGGAGTCAACTAATAAAAACAGCTGAACTGACTACTACAATTGATGTTTGTTTTTTCCCAAAAAGGGAGTCGTGTCTACTACAAACCTGTTGGAAATAGTATTTACAGAAATACTGAAAACATACATGAATAGTTTCAAAGAAAATTTTAGAAAGTTCTCAATGTTCAATTTACTATGAAGAAACTTCACCCTGTGTAAAACTAAAACTAACGAAAACTAATTACCTATATTCTTATTAAAATAAGGAAATTATTGAATGTGATTGATAACTATTTTTTCTTTAAGTGGATATAAATAAAAAAAATAATCTACATTTTGATTCTTTAGATTGAAAAAGTTGTTTCCCTTCATAAAATTAATGATGTTATAATTTTAGAAAATACATTTTGATAATATTGATTGTTTAATAGATGTTGCAACGTTTAACGTTAATTTTTGTTTAATAATATATATTTAGTAGCAATTAATTTGGATTTATATCATGTAAACGTATAAATCTCTGTGCCTAAAGGGAGAAGGCATATGGTCAAACAATATTCTTATTTCTTATTAAAAATTTTATACTTATATCAAAGCATATAAAGAGGGAACGACTTTATGCGTAAAATACAATGCGATAGAAAGAAAAATAGCTGGTTTCACTGAAGTGCATAAGCACAATTCATTTTTTACCCCCTTTTCGTCTTTATTATTTTTATGGTAATATAAAATGCAATTGCTTCTACTATTTGTCGAGGATCAATTAGCGAAACCTTTCCTTTTGCACTAATTTCTTGACTTTTGTTTTCCTTTTAAGCAAAGAGAAGAAAAAGCGTATGGAAATTAGAGAGAAAGAGTGAGTGCATAAGAAATAGAAACGGTTTTCATGTTTGAATCAGGGTGACTTACTCACAAGTTCGAACCAGGGACTATTTAAATTACAACTTAAAGATTAAAAATAGAAGCCTGAACAACACTTGAAGGTAAACACCTTCTCACCAAAATCCTTCAAGGGCTTTTTCATTTACATAAAGCTACGCCTCCCCCCCCCCCTGGATTGAAAAATCCTATTAGTAAAATTCCTGGATCGTCGTATGAAGGAGACTTTGAATGATCGTTTCTCGAAGACAATGAACAAGAGTTAATGATTGAGTATTATCTATAAAAAAATTAAATCTATAAAGAGTTATGATAAAAATAGAATATCCTTTTATTTTTATTAGCTTGTAGCTTCTCCTTGGATGAATGTGGCGACGAAAAGATGACTTAAATTCCTGAAGTTGAATAACTTTCTTTTCAATTAGAAAATTTATGTAGAAGAAAACTAGGAATTAAATTTCATTTGTTTCTTATGATTTAAAAAAAAAAATGGGGAAATCTTTTATAATTTGTACTGAAATGAACTTTCTCTGAAAAAATGACTATTTCATAAGATATTTTATGACGTCATTAGCAATGTATGTATAACTGAAAATTGAAAATGAACGCATTATGGCAAATGAATTATAATTTCTCAAAATACACATTGTAGAGCGTATGTAGCTTCATCTTTCATATTAGAAAGTGGTGTTTTTTTGTTGTTTTTTTCCGAAAGGTAACCTTCATTTGGTTTTACGTTATTGTATTACAAATAAATATAATGAATTCACCAAAGAATAAGGGAATATATATATATATATATATATATATATATGCACTCACCCATCAAGATATTAATACTTTCAGCTTTACTGGACCATTTTACAAAAGAAAAAGAACTTAGGCGTTATAAAAATATAAAAGAATGACCATAACTTAATGGTTATTTCCTATAAAAAATAGGACAGATTGATTCACGCTTGATTGAGTTTTCTACTTTTATTCGAATGCTTTTTCTCTTTACAAAATATTTTATTGAACTGATGAAAATAATTAAAAAAGTATTGTGAAAGCTCATAAATATGTGTTTCTATTTATATTATACTTTGTCATTTAAATTTTTTGCACAATTTGATAACACCAGTCTGGAAATTGTTACTTTTTTGGGGATTTTATCTACATACCTATTTTAGCAGCAATATTGATTTGACTGCATTTATTTTTATACAAAAAAGACCTAAAGATTACTACTGAAATTTGAAATTTGTGGTATGATGTATGGTGTTGAGTTTAAAATTATACACAATATCAATTCAAATTTTATTAGGTACACAAATTATGCAATTTATCAGTCATCAACACCCGGGATGAATCTATTATGCCAAAAGGAAAAATGTATTCTTCTCCTTTGTAAGCACGCACCTTCATTCTTTTTATTTTAATATACGTAAGGCACGACGAGCTTTTTGAAATAAATACATACTACTCCCAATATTACATCTAGAGAAAAGCATTAAAATAGATAACTAATTTCAAAGGATACTCATCAGCTTAAGTAATAAATTCAATAACTTTTTTAAGCACTTTTATTAGAAAACCCTTAATAGAAGGTTAATTTGGATTTTTAAGTCGAAAATATTTTTATTAGTTTAAAAATAATTTTTGAGGATATTAAATATGACCTCAAAATGGAAGGAGTGTTTGAAGCACCCACGTGATACTGTTATTATACAAAATATTATTGATGCATAACTGTACAAACGTCATATTAAATTGCCAACCATAATTTTTCGTCAAAAATGATGTTTTTGAACACAATGGGTTGGGTGACTTAGCTAGTGCCCCTCCAGATGTAATATAACTTATTGATTCTCCCTTCAGCCTTTTTCCATCAGTTGACTCTTGATTTAAAGCAGCTAACTATACGTGTTATAAACTCAAAAACTGTAGTAGTAGTATTTATGATTTTGATATATATTTATATATTATATATAATTTTAAATCAAGGATTGTGCGCCCATTTTTTGAATATTATACCAGTATTAACGATTGATTTGTATATTGGTAGAATTTTTCAATGTATTGTATATCTAAGTAATAAATTTCAAAGGATCGACTCATCAACTTAATTGAAAAATTCAATAACTTTTTTAAGCATTTTTATTAGAAAACCCTTAAAAGAAGTTTAAATTGGATTTTTAAGTTGAAAATATGCAGGGAGTATATTTTTATTGGCCCACAAAGGATTAAGGAGGAGGTCCGTGAGGAGCAGGTTGTTGTGGGGCAAAGTTTTGTGGAGGGGGTTGTCTCCTGGATGGAGGTGGAGGTCGAGAGAAGGTAGGCTGGGATTTTTGAGGATTGACGGGTTCAGGATTAGCGAGGTCAGGAACACTTGAATTCCATACAGCATCTAAATTCAAATCCTTCTCTTCTAAATTGATTATTTCTACTATTTCCTTAACACCAGCAAAGTTTTAAGTCCTATTTGGTTAAGTACAATTTAATATCCAATATTAGAAATTTCAATAAATAGTTTTTATATTTAAAGGGGGGGGGGATAATAAAGTAATATCAGATGCGGTATATTTTCAAATATATCTCTCTTTATAATATAATACTTTAAGATGTTAAAAGTGATGTTAGAATACTATTGATTTTTATATTGGTAGAATTTATCAATGTATAGTACATTTAAGTAATAATTCTGTCCAATATTAAAAAGTTAGCTCGAAGGAAAATACAATAGGGTAGTAGCTACCAGTTGTTATTCCAAATTTTTCCTTTCCTTTTTGTGAGTCGAGGTTGCGAATGGACAAAAAAGGGAAATATTGTCCCAAGTATTCTGGTATTAAATAAAAAAGAAGAAATATGTTGACAAATATACTGTATACTCGTTTATGGCAGTGAAAAGATGATGACTGATGGAATCATGTCAATATTGATCATCAGTCACTTGTTGATCAACTTTGAGTGACATTGCCTAAAAAAGAAAAATGAAATTTCAATACTTTTTTACGTACACAAGAGAATTTTCAAACGCGTAACTTCTTTGCATATATACTCTTGAGATCAATTAATTATTCATGAACCCAATTAGTCTCATTTGTTCTTAACCCTTCGTTAATCCCCCTTGGTTAACTTTACACATTGAATCATGAAGTAGCTTCTAATTCCTTTTGTTTCTATATTTTATCTCTTAAGTAAGGAATTCTCGTAACTTATTATTACCTTGCTGTCTTTTAGAAAAAAAATTTAAATTTGTGTCATGATTTATTAAAATATATATTTATTTTCATTAAATTCTGCTTTATTTCGAAGTTACAAGACACAAAAAATATGAAAACTCAAATAATATTATTGCCACTGATTGCATGATGTCACGTGTTATTCATCTCTTACTGTATTTATTTTTACAATACTTGACATGCAAAGCATACCACAGACATGAGAGCATGGAGTCTCCTAAACCTGTGTCACATAAAATGTATTCACATAAATTTAAAATTTGACGATCCTTAGTAAAATAAAAGTGATAGTAAAGGATCTTCAAAAACATATCCACTATTTTTTTGTTAAGTAATACAAAATCTAATTTGTAGATTTTACAAAAATTGATTAAGTGATGATAACACTTGGGAGTAACTAGATGAAAGTTAAATTTCTTTAGACATAATTGTATATATATATAAGGTAGATAAGTTTAGTATTCTCCAAAGTGTTTACAATTAAATATGTAATCTATTAAGGTAAGTTGTTTGACAAAAAGAAGGAGTAATGTGACACAAAATTCACTTTAGTTACCGAATAAAACTATACCAGGGACATAACTCTTATAAAATTTTGATGGATCATTAACAAAAGGTTCAACTGGTTATGTTATTCATCTTTAATACAACATTAAATTACTATGCACTTCCCTATTTTTTTTAACTCAAAAATTGTTTCCAACATTGTTGCATGTAAAAATGAGTTGACAAATTTAAATTGATCTTCATAGACATCACGAAACGGTCGAATGTAGATTCATAATTTTGGCGTGATAAATAAACTGAACTTGAACTTGGTGTGTAGGTTAATTGACACACTTAAATTCTCCAGCAGGTTACAACGAGTTGTAGTTCAAGACTTTTGTAGAATAACCAAATATTAGTATTGCACAAGCTATGGATTATGAAGAGTAGTAGGAGTACACAACCCTGAGTTATGATACAGTTTCTGAATCTGCAACCTCCAAGTCACTTCTTTTTTTTTTTTTCATGTTCAAGAGTTTTCTTTTAAAATTCAAGTATTAGCTTAGATTCTCAAACCCTTTTTATTTTATGAAATTTAAACATTGGTAATTAGTTTAAAATTTAAAATTGTTAAATAATCAGTAAAATATTAGTGCTTGAAGTCAAAAAGTTGCTTAGACGCAAGTAAACATATGTTTGATGAGACTCATTGAAAATAAAAAAAGGAAGAATATTCTTGTTTTCAAATATATGCCATGAGAGTTAAAATTTGCTTCAATTATGTATAACTAAAAGCACCGTAATTTTTATTACCTTTTATCGATGGTCAATACTAACTTAAAATAGAATAAATTAACTTTGGCATGAATTTGATACCAAAAGTTGCTGCACATAGTTTGAATTTTTCGATAAAAAAAATCACGTCTCAATTTTACATCTACAAACTGAATAATATACCAAAAACTAGCCCTTTTTTCATATCTTAGTATCAACAGATATTATCTTTGCACTCCTACTCTTTCAGAAATTATGCTAGTCAAAACATCAGAATTCAATCTAACATTTGATGTAGGTATAAATTTTTTCATTATTTAAAGCTAATATAACTATATTACTCAATGACGTCAAATATTACAAGTGCAACTTTATTATTATCATAATATTCTTGAGCCCTTACAAAAACTGGATAGAGTATAAATATCTAAATACAATATTTTGGAATAAGTCGGTCATTGGAGTTTTCTGAAAACCCACCAGACTAAATACTTTTGTTGCTATTGGATTTCTTTGAATTCCTTCTATTCCATCTCAAGTCTTTCTGGATTGGACTACTATTCTTTCTACAACACATGTAGTAGAGATAAATAATAGTCAAATGTGTTATCCCACTAACATAAAAGCATTCATTGTATTTTTCATCATCTGTCAATTCTTTCGTTTCTCTTATCCTTAATAGTTTTCAGATCGTTGATTGGTTGAACTCAAATTAGCTCTTGTTCAGCTATAAACAGTTATTTACTACTAAATGAATTACTTACTGATTTGTGGCCTTCCTCCCCCCACCCTCTTTTTTGTGGCATGAGATATAAATAATTACTATATATAGGTATGAACCTCTGAGTAATCCAGAGCAGGTGACTGATATCCTATGAACCACCGACTCCACTCTCAACTCGGTTGCGTTGCTGTGTTCCTAAACTCTTAATGATGCATCAGTTGGGGAACTCCCAAAAGTCTAAATTTTACACATATGTAGTGTTTGTTGTTGGAATAAATTCCCTGACCAAAAAGTATTCAAAATCGGTAATGATAATGCTGTAAAGGTATATACATTTCTCATGCTATGCCCTTGATACTATTTACACATTAATATACTCATTACTGACGTCTACATACATATGTATGTATGTATATCACATAATAATTTGTTAAATGATCCTCTATAAATTATCAAGTGGAAAATTTGTATGACAGTAAATCAATATATACATACATTACTCTAATACTAAAATACGTTGCTATTCGAACAGGAAATAACTCCATCAGATCCCCAAATATTGATACATCAAGATATTTAACACAAGGAACAGTCTTATGATCTAAAAATGCTTAATAGTAAGTTTCTTGGAGCGAGATTTCCTAAAGCAAATTTTTCTTACACGACATATACATATATAATATCAAAACTTTATTATAAGTTGAATCAAAGTTAGCACTTCTTGATAATCATTTTTGAAGTTCTGTTTCGGAAACTAGGAAAAGAAAGTTACGCTGTTTTTATCATGTAACTATCATTTTTGATATCGTATACTTTCTACTTTATGGTAAAACTAACAAAATATTAGTAAATACTAATTTACTTATCTGTTAATATGTGGCAATTGATAACTACTGAAATAGAATGAACTTTACAACTATCCCTCAAATTTGTTAAATGAATTTGACATTTGAATGACTTAGTTAAAGTTGCATCATATTTGCATGTATAAAAAATACAAAGCATTGAACAAACAAAGAAGAAGCTCAGAGTATCCTTGAAATTACTAAGGGTCATTTTTGACCCCATTTGTGTTAAAGTGAAAATTTTTTGCAAATTTAATTTGCAAAATTGGAAATGCATTTGTATCATATCCAGAAATGTGTTTATTTAGGAAAACATGGATTCTAGTAGATATATTTTATCGTAAATATATTAAATAATGCTTAGCCCTAAGGTTATTTTTGACCCCACTTGTGCTTCTAAGAGTTATTTACCCAGACAACAGGAACTTTTTATAATTTTTTCAATTATTATATGTATTTATACATCTTTTAGATAAAGCAACTCCTGTTTTCCCTTTCTTATTTAGGAGCTAACAGTTGATATGCTGTCTTGTCTGTGTAGATGTATAAAAGGTGAGATTCTCGGCGAACACCAATCATTCAAAATCAAAGAAAATGCAAATTTTGTTATATTTCAGACCCTTATACATATGTATTAAAATTACATCATTATACATTTACAGTGTGTTGCCAATGTGTTAACTATTGCCTTTGAAAGGATCAGATACATTTCTCCATTTATCTTTCTTTATTTCATTCAGAACAAAATGAATGGTAAAAGTCTATACATTTCATTGAGATTTTCAATACCTTTTCATTTGATTTAATTCAAATATTTGGCATCAAATTGTATTCAATACAATTTTATTTCATTTTTAAAGCTATTTGATGAAGTTTCCTTACTACTACTTTTTTTTTTTTTTTTAATTTGTCAAATTTATTTGATAAAATTATTAATTATATGCCCTCAACATGGCGTGACTTCTATTTATAATCCAATTATTGATGCTCTAAAGGCACGAATTATAAATTGTAATCTTTTTATAATTACCTTTTTTTTATTTATTTCGAAAGATGATGATGATAAGTATCTATGTATTCATATCTCAATGTGTACAATCAAATGTTACATATCTTTAAAAAATATTTTCAATTAAAATTTCGCTAAAAAGTATTAATCAAAACATTTTAATATTAAAAACTTTAATTAATATCCTTACTCATTGAGATATTGTTTTTAGACACGCTGAAAGATAGGATGTTTTCTAAAACATAATGGTAATCCAAATATTTGTATAGAAGAATATTTCTTCATTTCTAAAACCAACAGAGTCCTTCATCATCAATCAATTATCTGGCTCCTCTAATATCATATTCATCATTATTAGAACCTATATATTAAGTAAATCGTTATTTGAGTTAGTTAGTTAATTAGTTCGTTTTTCTTTTCTTTTCATTATCTCCAGCATGAATCAATGGCATAACTTATTAAAGTTCAACTAGACAAAATGAAATGAATTTAGTCAAGTATACTTTAAATGCAGCAAGGCATGAATAACAAATGATGAAGACACTTTTAGAACTGTTGATGTATTATTTGATAATTTATTTGTTTGTTATTTTTAGAAGTAATTTATTATACATTTTTTTGAAGAAGTGAAAATGAAAAAAATCGATTTTTTTTTTTGCACTCAGATGTAAAAAATGAATTTTTAAAAAGAAAGTTTTACAAAGTGTCAAGTTATACCTAATACTCCTTTATTGATACATTAGTATTGTCATTACTCATATCAATCATTAAAAATATAGAGGAATTTATATTTAAATTTGGATACTATACTTAAAATGTTGCTATTTAGTAATTTTGAAAATAGTTTATTTGTTACTCCTTTATAAATCAGAGATGAAAACATCAAATGACTCGTCTTGAACTCATGTGTAATCGTTGTTTATCATAATTTAATACATCAAAGTAATATAACTTTTATTTAGTTTACATTAGAAAAGTACATAAATCTTCATACGCTTTTTATGGGGATATGGGAGGGTAAAAGTTTTTAAGGGAATAGATTTTGCCGAAAGTTTACATACGCAGCATAAAAACAACCTGGGAATAATTTTTGTGAGAACTTTTTCTATAAAATTAATTTTTTCATAAGTTACTTGTCTTTTAATTCTATTTGTGATATTTTGGGATTGACTAATTGGTAGCCTCATTATGTAGGATTATATTTGAACATTTGATTTAGCTAATTTTCTTTAGACACCACTTTGACTATCTCAATAACTCAGGTACAGACAGTACTGATAAATATAGGAAGAATGAAGATCCACTGCAAATTTACTAGTTTAAATTGAGTGTACAACCTCAATTTTTTATAAAGTATTTTATGTGATGATGGCTTAAACATCAAATTGTACTGCGTTGTATGAATAGAATATTTGAAAAAGAAGATTTTTTACTTTTTAGACTTTTTACGTCAACAGAATCTTCGGGATAAAAAATAATTTGGGGGGCTTAAGGTTATTTTTGTATCCTTGAAAATTTTCATGCTTCCTTCTTCTTATGAAGTAAAGATAGTTAGAAAATAAAAAATGAAGTTTTCTCCTTCTTCTATTTTAAATTTCAGGATCTTTTTATGCTGCCCTTAAATATACTATACTATACTTTAAATTTGTACACAAAATGCAAAGTTAAAAAAAACCACACACATAATGAGGTTTCACTCCTCTATGGACTTATTTTCCATGCTTCTAAATGATAGCAATCTTTTTATTTTACTCCTTTATAGACTTTACCGGTAATAGTGAGTTCATTAAATTCTATTTTTAGCTACAAGAATAAGCCCGACTTTTCGTTACAAGGCATAATAAAAAAACTTGATATTGTATCTTTTATATTTTACTCTGTCCTCCTGTTTGGTGCATTTTATAGATTTTTAAGTTATTATGCTAAATAGTTGATAGCAACTAATAATGATTGTTATATTAAGGGAGGGGGACTTTGATAAAAAAATCTTACTTTTCATACATTATTTAAGTTTTATTATATGTAGTTGTAGATACATAAATAATTGAATTTACAGTATTGAGTTGTTGCATAATTAGTAAATATAGTATCTTTTATGAATCTGATGGAACAAATACTGCATCGGAGATTGGAAATCAAATAGTTATTTTTGCAAGTTAATGTGGTCTTTGAAATAGACTCAAAATTCCAAAAGGAGAAATACTTATCTACATCTACGTACCAATACATTTTGTTATTAAAATACACAAAAAGATATACTATGATGTTTTATTTTAAAAAATGGTCTGTTCTAAGTATATTTTTCTAGTATAAGATACGTGCATGTATGTCCTAGATTACATAATGTAATGACCTATAAAATATAGGTTGACTTTGATCTATGCCTTTTCAATAAGGATGATATTTTTTTTTTACAGGTACTGAAAATTTTATTATTAATGAAATGGTTTTACAGTCTTTAGATCATTATGTCCAGTATAGTTCTATATATATATAAATATATATATTATTGGCCATAACTTACAGCCATGACCGTAGGTATTAATATACTTTCTTTTTTTCTTCTAAAAATGATTCTAAGCTTTATTGGAAAACATTTGTTAGGCACAGCCTTATAATAAAAAAAGTTAATACTTGGTTGCCGTTGTGAGGGTTTTAAAGTGTTTTTTGTTCATGTGTCATGTTCTAATGGGGTTCACATCATAATTTTCCTGTTGAAAAATATTTTGAAAATACATTTTTTAATTATGAATATTGTAAATTTTACTTTTATTTAATGTTTATATAAGAGAGACCGGAACAATTTCACCACTTATTGCTCATACCTCATGTATTGGGGTTGATTTGACATAAATTCATCAAAATTTAAAACAGCATAATGTTACATTGATAATGTATCTATTAAAATTATTTGCAGATTATATCAGTCAATAGTTTCTTCACAAATTGTATTTGAATACGACTTTTCAAATGTTGTAATTAACCTCAACTATGTAGAAAATTGAACAATCCTTGGAAACGGCTGTTACAGAATAAAAAACAAATTTGCGTTAGAAACTAAGAAAATTAGACTAAAAAATAAGTTTTGAGGAATATATAACTTGACTTTTCAAAGTGATGAATAGTTATTACCTTTCAATTTAATATTGCACATTAAGATATAACTAGGTTATATGTAATAATTACAGATCACTCATCATTATAATCAAATATTGTTGATCAGAAAAATTCAATTCAACTCAATATGCCTTTCCTTGCTATTATACATGCAATAAACAATTACAAAATTTAACCTCTGTATACCTTACATTCGTTACAATAACTCAAATTCATCATGAATGAGTGAGTTTTGAAGTTTGCTAAATTACATTAACTTATAGCAAAGGAATCAATAATGCAAACGATATAAGTTATAGCAAAAAAGATGAAAACTTCCTTCATTATTGCAAGTACAAAAATATTGTTCCAAAAAAAAATACTTTTGCCTCTCAAAATATGTTTTTCTCAAGTATTTCAGAGAAAAGCTTATGGAAATCCCTGATTTAAAAAAATAATAATTTCATCATACCATACAATCATTATTTTTTAATGTTCTAGTGAAGAGCTTTTTTCAACTTTCCACAGTTTCTTCTATATAATATTCCTTTTTGCATAAGTTTTCACAAAGATTACTTAATTCTCTTTACATATATTTAATAGGACTGAGGTAATGATAGGTAAGGAGGTGACTGGTACTTTGAATGACTATTTCTAGTTATAATGTTCTACTGTTCTCTACGCATAAACTTTTGCTTACTGACTTCTATGGAAACAAATTCCTTGAATAAAATAAGTCTATTTCTTTTCAATTTAGGAACAATGAAATTTTTACACGCCTTAACAATATATAAATAAAGAAAGATGCCTTTTAATCAGATTAAAGTGTAAGAAAATAATACATTTTAACTGGTTATAGAAAATGATTCTTTTAGTATATCAGCACTCAATCTATTTTTAGATTGAAAACAGAGTCTTTCAATCCAAAAAATAAACTACTTACAGTTTTTTTTCTTCTTTTTTATTACTGACTTCTATGGAAACAAATTCCTTGAATAAAATAAGTCTATTTCTTTTCAATTTAGGAACAATGAAATTTTTACACGCCTTAACAATATATAAATAAAGAAAGATGCCTTTTAATCAGATTAAAGTGTAAGAAAATAATACATTTTAACTGGTTATAGAAAATGATTCTTTTAGTATATCAGCACTCAATCTATTTTTAGATTGAAAACAGAGTCTTTCAATCCAAAAAATAAACTACTTACAGTTTTTTTTCTTCTTTTTTATAGATGGAATCATCTAACTTTGGGGTATAACTATGTATATATAAGTGATGTTCTATTGATTCATTCACTTCAATGAGCAGTAACATTATATATCCAATCAAACATGCTTGTAAAGATTATATAAAAAGAAATAAGACATCACTCTAGAGAGATACTATTAGTGTCTATTCTATATTTTACATATAATCCTTGAAACCATTAACTAATGAAATAAATAAAAATTTAAAGAATCATACATTAATTTTTATAAAAGGAATTCATCTTTTGCATGAATTGATCAGTGTTTATATTAATTTTGTCAAATTGAGAAAGCTTTCTAAATAGTTTACCTACAAAGTGCTTTAAATCAAAAATGTATTCTTACAAAAACATTTAAATAATTTGAATTTCTACCAGGAGTATTAAAAACAATTTTTAGTAGTTGGATATTGGTCATCAATTATCCTACCATCAAATTAATTTGGAATTTGATTCATGGGTCGGATTCTTAATCCAATCAAAATCTAAAAGATAAATTGGAGATAAGTTCAGAAAAAATAATTCACCTATAATATTTACCTTAAATTAAGTTGTACATAAATCATTTTCAGGGAAAACAAGCATTGGGGTCAAATTTAGGTACAGTAAACTCTGCTCAGAATAGAAGGCTATTGAATGAGGTACAAAAAGCCAGTGAACTATACACAAACTTAAATATTTTGAGAATGAGGGTTAGTTTATATGTACGTTAAAATTTGTTTTATTGTATGTTACTTGCTTCAATAATTAGTAGGAAGAAAAAGCTCATAATTTATAGACAGGCTTGAGTAACATATTGTTAACTACGTAGTTGTTGCTTGATTAAAATGAAAAAGTATTTCATATTCTTGATATGAATCTTTTCTAAAAAAAAAGCCTCCCTAAGTTTCCAGAAAGAGTGTGTGTGTGTCGCATTGGAATTAATAAAGTGATATGAGAATCTCTCACATTATTTATGAAGGCATGAATATTCATGAACGTACAACAAAGAGGGGCTTATTAATAATTAAATAATTTCAGAACTCGGTAAAGGTAAAACTTTACTACACTCACTTTACAAAAAAAAAGAAATATTAAATTGGGTGCTTCAAAGGATTCAAGGTAGGCCATGCACATAAGCACTTCCTTGAATAGAACTTTCATATCCCCCACCATTATTATGTTTTGTAAAACTTATAATATATTCATGATATTAATTTTCTAATGGAATAAAGGCTTGAAAGCCATTTAGATTTTTCTGTTATGTTAGGAACAATCTCCATTACATTTTTCAACATTTCCTCTAAAAAGAGAAGAAGAAAAAAGACCCAAAATCAACTGATACCAAGCCAAATATGTCATTCACTTCAACAAAGAACAAAGAAAAAAAATAGTTAATATTAAACAAACAAATTATATTCACTCAGCCTAGATTTTAAAAAAATCCAAAATGTACGAATAATTCCAAAGAAGGATATTATAACTATAGAAAAGGGTTGCAATTATTCCGACAGAAGGTTTTATAAGTACACTAAAAAGGCGATATAATTACAATAGTATTTGAAGATGTTAATAAAATTTGGGGTCCAAAATATCCCAGTTCATTAACAATGGATCAAAGAAATAATCATTCTTGTTTTGTACCTTTCAACTACCAAATAATGTTTCTTTCTTTTTCTGTATGTATTTTCTAAAACCAGTACTACCATGATATCAAGAAAAAGTCTTCAAGTGTCTGGTTTAACAAAACAGTGAAACAAATAACAAAAATGGCTTAAAAACAAAGTACAACCAATTCGATTACTCTATAATAAAAGAAGTACGTTGACGTCACAAATCTCTAAAATTTAATTCATTAAAAAAAAGGAAGTATTTGTCAGGTCTATTTTTCTATGTGCTAGTGACTACTAGAATTACAATTAGTATTCACAAAGTCATTTATAATGAATGTTTTTATTTATAGAATTATAAATGTATTTTACCTGAGGTACGATTAGCAGGGAGGAGTATCCTAGAGTAAACAAAGAATACAAAATGCTCCATAGCTAAAAGGAATTACTACCTTTGAAATTGCACTTACATATAAAACAAATAATATATTTTGTCCAACTCAAGGTCAATTGTATGTACATATTTGTGGGAAACTATATGGTTTCAAAAATGAAACTCCGCCAGTAAATAATATTTATATAATTATTAAAGATATAAAGAGCTAAAATAATTATATAGTTTATTTAACATTATTTGAACTTTAATGGTGTTATTTAAGAGAAAGAAATGACATCATTACATACATATACATTTATAATTGAATTGAGTAGTTAAAGATCGACTTAGTTTCATAAATTAGAAAAGGAGCCTTTTGTTACTCCCCCTGGATAAATTTTACGCACTTCATCATAAAATAACTTCAAATTCATTTTTGATTCCATATTTTCACCTTTCTTTTCTTTCAGTCAATCTCCTAACTTAATTGTGTAAATTTTTTTACAGATAGTAATGACCTTACTATCTGTAAAAAAAAATTAAGTTAGTATCATTATTCATCAAATTATTTAATTATCTTACTTAAAATCTGGTTCTTCTTTCGGGATTTGGTGACAAAAATACATTAAGTCCTAAATAGAAATGTATTATTTTCATAGGTTACTGCATGATGTCACGAGTTTTTCCTCTCTTATTTTATTTATTTTTCCAATACTTGTGATGCAAAGTAGACATAAAACCATGGAATCATTGCAACCTGTCTCATATATAATGGAATTTTTTGTTGGAGTAAAATTTATTTATAAAAATTTATAATATAACGACAAGATCTTCAAAAAATACCTGCTAATTTAATTAAGTACTAAAAATTCAAATTTGGAGATTATATAATGATCAAATAAGGTGATGATAACTCTTGGGAGTGACTCGATGAAAGTTTAAATTTATCAAGTTATATATGCCAATGACTTACATTTACCGACAAAAATGTAAATCATTGACAATTAAAAATTTACAACTTTAACGATAGAAATGATCGGTCAAATATATAATATTAAATAATTTATAAAAGATTAGAAAATAAAATATTGATAAGATTTTGAAAAACACATTTTTGGATTTAAACTTATAAGGAGTTATTATTATTCGTTGAGATTGAGTGATTAAAAATCACTTTTTTTAAACGAAAAAATCAACTCACGATTTAAAATGAGTTGTACAGAGTCTATAATTCCTCAAGTTGACACATCACAACTTTATGGGACTTAAATATACAATTATAATATTTCTTGTATCACTCATGTCTATAAGTAAAAAAATTTTAACATAATTTTCAATGGAATTTCTTGATATTATCCTATATTTTAATTAATAAAAGTTATTCGAAATCAAAATGAAACATATTTAAAATTTAAAAAAATAATTAAAGCCTATTATATTAATTAAACTATATTTATCACACATTAATTCCTAAGAAATTAGGGTAACAGTTTTTATAAAACCATGCATGTTGTTTTGCAACCAGATTTTTAGTCCAATTTATAAAAAGATAAAAGAAAACGTTTTTTATTTATTATATGTTGTAAGTAAAGGGTACTTTTGAGAGGGGAACAAATACTCATGCACCTTCCACCCCTTATTAATACAGTTCTGGGCTATTTTTTTGTATGAATACATCAAGGGCTCTACTGCTGCATTAATAAGAGATAAGTTTATATTAAGTGAGTAAGAGTGAAACAAAGCCATGACTTAGAGAGTCGAAACAACAAACATGTGATCAATTATTGAACAAATTTACTTTTTTCCCCATTATTTGTACTGAGGTACCATGAATTACTCTAGCTAATTACACAACTTCCATTACTTGGTAAAGTAACAAAGTACCTTCTGTTACTTCAAGTAAAACAAGGTAAATTATGCGAAGGAAAAACTAGTATACATAAATATCTCCAAGCAATGTTTTATAGCTTAGATGTATATTTATTCTTTTAAAATCTGTAGGTCATTGGTCATAAATATAGATTACTGTAGAAAAGCAAACGATATATTGGTTCAACTGGGGCTATAGCAGGTTAAAGAATTTGTAAAGGTATACAATTTTTAGCATATAAATAATGAAATGACAGATCCATTAATAATAAAAAAGACTAAATAACGATATATTTATTATTAATTCTTTTTGTATGTAGATAATTAGTCCCAGCAGCTTCTCCTTCTATACTGAGTCATGAAATTATGTTACAATCATTACAATAATAAATTATTATTTTCTTAGCACATAATTTGTATTTCATTTGAGTAAGAAATGGTTTCACGTGAAAGCAACTCCTTACATAGGGTAAATAGTAAATTATTTTTTTTGTCTCAGAGGATATCACTTTTTTTTTTAAATAAAAAAAATAAAAAACTTATAAAGTCATGAATTAAAAGGCTTTAGGGATTTATGCAGTTGTTTATGAATGATTTGAATCTTCAAATATATGGCAAAAATAAAAAACGAATCAAAGTTACGCATCTTTTAAATGATAAATATACTTTTTAACAAATGTGTCTAATAAATTTGCTTTAATGTCTTTTCTCCATGTTTTAGAAAGGCAATTTTGTAATAAAGCTCTTCATTATTATTTTTTAAATTAGTTTGAACAAATTTTATTTTTAAATAGAAATTGAAAAGTTATTTGATTGATAATAAAAACATTTTTGATATTTTAAAAAATAACTGAAAATAAATAAATGGTTAAGGAATCAATTATAAATTAGTTGATTTGGTTTAAATTTATATCTATCATAATAACAGTATGGACGCGTTCTATTGGTCTTTAAATTATTGATTCTTTAAATCAAATTTATTTTTAGTTATAAGACAGCATCACCATCAATTTTTGACATCTTCTTGACAAAAATTGAATGGATTTATATATAGTATATAATTTGTAGGAATTATTTAACTTTTCAAAAACAGGAAATCAATACTCGAATAAATCATTATAAGTAAGAATTGCACCATTTCAGGGATTTTATCTACATGTTAGACAGGTGCAACACAGATAAATTATTGTACAAATAGATCTAAGAATATGATACTGATTAATTGATATTGAATCAAAAAGTTAAGATAAAATTACAATTGATAATCATTTGCAAAAGTATTTGAAGAAATGATTCCACTCAAAATGATTATGGGCAAATAAGAAATAAATACAATGTAAGTTTTTAAAACATTCATTTTTACATAATATGTTACCATAAAAAAGTTAGAGACCATAACTATCAATTAGATTGGTATTGTTACTTTTTAATTTTAAGGTTATCTATATTCTTTACATGAGGTATTGGAGACAAATACCAAGATCCCACAATTAAATGTTTGTAAAAATAAAGATCCCAGGAACTTTGAAGATTAATAATTGAAAATTGTCAGAAAAAAAAGTCCCTCACATCTTTTCAAAACCGACCATGTCTTAACATAAGGATGATAAAGGCGTTGTTTTGTACTTTTTATTTTATATCTTTGAAAATTAATTCATGTATCGTATATTTCGGCGTATAAGATGACGCTTAAAGTCACAAAATCACCCTTAAAAATTGTGAGCTGTCTTATACAACCGATATAAAAGTCAGACCTTATATGATATATGATAAATTCATAAGAATTTGCTTTATTTTTGTACCTCGTCTTATCTGATGGTCGCCTTATACATCAAAATATACGGTAAATGGTTTTTATTCTGTCTTTAGGCTTTTCAGAAGTGTAATATTTTAATCTAATCTTCAAACTTGTTATGTATGTACAAATATTTGTAAAAATGTTCACCTCGACAAAAATTACGCAACACTCATTTTCGACTCTAGTAGTTTAGAATATGAATCAGTACATACTAAGTGATGCAAAAAAAAAAAAAAAACAGAACCATAGAACTTTATCAAATAAAAAAATTGAAAATTGTTTAGGGTTGCAAAAGTATGACAATTAAAATTTGTCATAAATAAATCGTAAATATTGTAAACTTTCAAAATAATCCTTAAAGAAAATATAAATTTAATTAGTGATCAAACTTTATTACAATTAACATACAATAAGTCAAAAGTCATAAATTACTGCTGACATCCTAATGTCAAAATATCCTGTAAACTAGGAGTATCAAACACATTTCACATTGCAGGCTACATACGACCCTGTGGTTAGACGTCCTGGGCCGAACCATTAAAATTATATTCTTCTTAGCTATAAATAACTAAAATATCATATCTTCTCTTTGTTTTGATTTAAAGAAGAACAAGGACATTGTTAAATTTAACTAAAAATTTATTGCACGACACTTTTACAAAACATTTCACAAAATTGTACAAACTGTAAGTAACTGGTATCGAAAATTATAATAATGAACTTTACATGAGATTACATGAGACTTATAAAGAAAGACTAACATTACATTGCACATTTTTTTAAATCGCCACAATAAGTACTCATTTTCACAGAGCTGTATTCTTTTAATAGAAACAGTATCTGTAAATTCAAAATGCAAGGTAGCATTTTAAATATGTTAGACTAGTCTGGAGTTGTTTTTGTTCCTGGCATCTTTTGCCCAATGAAAAATTGTTCACAAAGATAGGTTGTGCCAAACATGCACAAAATTTTTGCAGCCAGGGCTGTTAATTTGGGGTACCCTGGTAGTAGATAATGATATATGTAATGTGTCAAGACGGAGGCAAATTTGACCTTGAAATCTGTGTCTTATTGCAAATCAATTATATCTAGCTGGATATTGACCGGCAGATCAGAAGCTTTAATTGTTTCGAGTTCACCAAATATCTGAAATCGTTTCTGAAGCTCCCACAGTAATCCTGCAATCTTATCTTTGTATCGTTTGATGTCAGCATCAGGTGTGGTCATACACACACATCTCTAAGACAGACCATCTTCAACTTAAAGGTGTGTATTTTGTCATAAAACTGTGTGACAACTTTTTTGCGGCCCTCCAATACTTTGTTCAGACTGTTCAAGTGTTCAGTAATATCAACTAAAAATGCAAGGTCCTGTAGCCATTTCTGGGATTATAACACCGGTTTTCCTTTTTTCTCCATGAACTGTCTGATTTCCTCTCGTAGATCAAAGAAATGTATCAGCACAGCGTCTCGGCTTAACCATCTCACTTCACTGTGGTATGGCAGGCTGTGTGTATGTGTCTGTCACTGAGAAGGATTTCAAACTGACTATAGTTTAGCTCTCTGGCTCGGATGAAATTTATAGTAGGAACAACCACCTCCATGACGTGGTCTATTTTCAAGGACTTACAACACAATGCTTCCTGGTGTAAAATACAGCGATATGTCCAGAAACATTAATACAATGTTTTTGACTCTTGAAATTAATATTTTTGAGTCTTTCTAATGAAATAAGTAGATTATATTTAGAATAAAGCCTTTAAGGATTAATTTAGTTTGAAAATTGAAACAAAATTTGATTAATCTTTTAGGAATATCTGATTTTTTTTAAAAATATTAATTAATTTGAGAGGTTTTGTAATCATTACTTTCTTTGCTTTTTCTTTCCAAATCCAATATTACCTATTTCTTATCCTCAGAACATCGATCAAAAATAGTTAAAACAATGAATAGTCGAGAATAGCTCCTAGAATATTTGAAAACAAACTTGATACATAATAATGAAGATAAATTGGGAATTTAGGTCGAAGAAGAGATAAAACATGCAGTAAACAAAAAATGGCACACTTTTTTGAATAAAAAAACTGGGGTTTTCAAAGACCCCAGTAAGTAACTCAAGTTAAAACTAAAAACCAAATATTCATTTCTAAGTTAATAAATTTTCCTATATCCTAATATATGTAATTGTTTTAAAAGAGAAACTATCAGAAAAAAGAAGGATTTGTCTTACAAAATTCCTTCTTTGTAGCAATTTTTTTCCATGATTATGTTTGAACACTGATACAAATAGAAACTAAACTAGACTTAAGGCATATTAAAATATACATAGTATAATGAAATTATGGATAAAAACCTATCTTCTTCAGCAATGTTATAAAAAGTATTCCATGAAATGTTCATACAATGACCAACAATTTTGAAATTTTAGTTTAAGAGGAAGGGAAATAAGGTATGGAAGAGCCTGCTTTTGAACTTTCATCCTAATCAAAATACACTGATGTTGTATATACAAATTCATTTTTCTTAAAGCTCCTTGTATAATTAATTATTTGTACATAAGATCGTCTCAAATATTTTCATGGGATATGAATACATAAATATAAGTCAGATCCTCAACTACAAGGCACTATATATAGTAACTAGTCACAGTTAAATTGTAGAGGGGGGCTGTATTTTAGATTTCTATTTATATCTGAAACATTTTTGAGAAGTCTATTTTAACTTTTTTGTACTGTAAAAATAGATATTGAATTGTATGTAGTGGTTAGAACGAAAATGTCAGAAATCTCAATGATTTATTTATATTATGGTTGATGATTAAATATTTTATGAAACCGGAGTAGAAATAAAGCTATTGATGAATGTATTAACATTTTTGTTTCCCATAATAATTTTGTATAAAGTGCGTAAGACTTTATTTTAAATAAATCAATTTTTAAGAAAAATAAATATTCTTTATGAAGTAAATATTTTTCTGTTTATTAGAAGAAGAGAGTCAACTTATCAATTATATAAATCTAATGAAAATTACACATCATTGATCTATAATTATATTACAACTTTTATATCTTTCACATGTTAAAAAAGCAAGCGACAAAATAAAATTAATCAAAAAGAAATTATAAAAAAAGAAGCTGTCGACAAAAAAAATTCATTTTCAGCCACATTAATGTGTCTATTGTGCTCCACTTTTTTAATACATTCATACATGTATGAAGCACAGCTAAAATTATTTGATGTAGAGAAAATGTTCTCCATTTATTACTTCAAGTTTTTAATTTAGTTTTAGAAATTCGTCAAAATAATATTCAAGACTACTCTGTTTTTGACAATTTGTGTCATAACGTACAATTTATGCTATTTTCTTAGTTATATGTATATACTAAGTAAAAAAAAAGGAAATGTTGTAGGTTTTATTATTTATATCTGAATGTGAAGCATAAGTTCTTTTTCTTGTTTTATTCCTTAAATTTAACATATGTACATATACATATAGAAGGCTAAATGTATAGATTTTTTTTAACTTAACTTTTAAATACCACGAACTTGTCTCCTTCAAGATAATTTTAAGTAGCTATTTCTTTTCCTCTCAAGCCTATATTCCCAATTCAAAGGGGCTGGTGGGTGATCTTTGAATCGGGTCTAGTATTTCATTCTCATATCTTCCTACAAAAACATTAACATTGTCTTGTGGGACACATCAATTTCCCTTTGCAGCTTTCTGATTGTCCTTTGGGAATATGCAACAATGGATCTCTTCACATTGCCTGCAAGGGCTACAGTTTATACTGACCTTGGCTAACATTCTCGAGTATGACCTCTTCAATTCCTAGTTTACTTGTACAATTTGTTAAGATTTGCATTGGAATCAAAGAGCTCTGGGATGAGAGATGAGTGGATCAAAGTGATGCACAGGAGCTCATCAATCCCAATGAAGCAAACCAACTCCGATATCGAGCAAAAGATAATAAAAAGAGCCTTTAGTAGTCCGGAGTCACAGTGTAAAAAACGTACACGAGACTGCACCTCAAAAGAACTTGAATCTTTAAGTCAGACGCAGAAGTAAAAACATGCAAATTTTCTTTGAATCAACAACGGAAAAAATGATGGCTCTCGAGGGAGAGATTAAAGAAAAAAATTTATCCTTGGAGGAGTATATTTTTAAAATATATCAATGTTTTTGTACTCAAAAACAAATTTTTAATAAAGATCATAGATCAAAATGGGGGGGGGGGGGGCATTTTTCGCAATTTCTACTCTTTTGATGATTTTGTATTCTTGTAATTTTGTTTTCTTTTGATTAATTATAATTATTGGAATTCAAATGATGACACTGCAAATTAAAACATACATTTATGATTAAATTTTTGTAACTTATTAGTTTTTTACCTATGTGTATAATTAATTTTTAACTACTACAAACACATTTGAAGATAGTACAGTCCTACCTACGAGTTTGTTTGTTTAGCTCCTAGATTGGACCCAACTCAACGGAACTTAATCCGGTATCAGCCGGTAGTGAACCTATCTAGGGGCTATGATCTTTATTAAAAATTTGTTTTTGAGTACAAAAACATTGATATATTTTAAAAATATACTCCTCCAAGGATAAATTTTTTTCTTTAATCTCTCCCTCGAGAGCCATCATATTTTCCGTTGTTGATTCAAAGAAAATTTGCATGTTTTTACTTCTGCGTCTGACTTAAAGATTCAAGTTCTTTTGAGGTGCAGTCTCGTGTACGTTTTTTACACTGTGACTCCGGACTACTAAAGGCTCTTTTTATTATCTTTTGCTCGATATCGGAGTTGGTTTGCTTCATTGGGATTGATGAGCTCCTGTGCATCACTTTGATCCACTCATCTCTCATCCCAGATATCTTTGCATCTCCAGGTTTAGAAGTATTTGTTTTTCCATCACAGATCTCTGACTTATTTGGCAAAGTCATCTCAGGGTTTTTTGTGGCGTTAATTGATTTTTCTTCCTTGTTTAGAGAAGCTGTTACGTCCTTCGCTCGTTCTTCCTCCTCATCCTCTCCTTCTTCCTCCTTCTCATGCCGGACAGCCTCCTCTGTAGCTCTTCTTTCCTCCGCTCCAGAGATCCTCATTGGAAGCCGAGTCCTAGCCTAAAGTTTTTGTTAAACTCTACATAGGATACTTTGTGAGGGGAAGGACATTTAGCTTTTGTGTGTCCAAATCGAAGGCATTTGAAGCACTGTACCAATTGCAGAGAAGATAGAAGTTCAACCTTTCGACCCCCTACTGGTATAATAGACGGAAGTTTTTTCCTCAGTTTTATGCGGAACTTCACTTTCCCAGACATGATTGAACCAAACATTGCAGAAAAAGATTTATCCACTCCGTTCTACGATTCCAACAAAGTGAGGAACATTTTCAAATTCTCCACTAACGTCTCCTTACTCATTCATGATCTCTTTTAACTCTTGTAAGTAAGTCTCAGAGCCATTTTTTATTACAACGTCAATTGGGCTTTGAGCTGCTCGTGCACTTTCAAGCCCTCTTATATTAAACTTGACTTCCTCATTTAGATGAACGAGTCCTTGAACAAATTCAAATTGTGTGATAACGTTGAGGGGTTGTTTGAGTTCTATAATTATGTAACCCGCAGCACTTTTGCAATCGTTGATCCTCATTATATCTTCACCTACGAGTTGGCACTGAGTTGGTATTTGAATTTTTTAGTATGACCATAAGCTTCATAAATCTCCAAATATTATATATATTTACAAAGTTGAGATTCGTACATAAAATATTAAATGTATAAAAAAAATAATGATAGAATGTTGACTTGAATATATAAGGATTTTTGTTAAGTTCAACATTCATTAATCATGATTTTATACTTTTTAAGGATAGGGCGGCAGTGAATGGTGTCACAATGATTATAAATGGATACTCACTCTCAAAAGAATGATAAAAATTTTACACATCTCCAAGGTTATCACTAGGAACTTAAATTTTTATATTAATAAAAACTCAAGGAGTAGTAGAATTTATTTTTTAAAACTTTCAGCGTAAGTTTAAGAGTTTATAATCTGATGGGGGTACGAACAACGTATTATTTTTTGAGATCCCTAAAAATGACTAACTTTTTGAAAAAGTTATTTCTGTTTGACATATTTTTCTCATTATAAATCATTATATATATATTATTTTATGTATTATAAAGAAAACTGATAAGATTATAACAAATAAACACACACACACAAATTTTACAAAACTAAATGAAACTTGGAGGGGAAATATATTATATGTTCAAAACATGCATAAATTACCCATAATCAGAATTTAGAATTTAGTTTTTTTAATTACTGTTAATGACTTTACTATCTAAAGACATTGTTCTAGAGTCGAAATAACTAGGATTCTCTAAAATATTTCTTTATAAAATGTTGCTCACATCAATTAGAACAATATTATAAAGATTTAAAACCAAAAATATTGAAAAAGGTATGAGTAACTTGGTTTTTTATGTCTTTAGTACAAATGACAATTTCACTAAAAATAAAATCTTATTAATTCCCTAAAAAATAGACTTACACCAGCCCAGGTATTTTATTTACAGTTGGTGATCTCTTTTTTCCAGAGATGATTTTTCTTTCATTCTACTTCTAATCAAAGGTTGAATTCAAGAGTGGACAATTGTAAAACACAATTAATAATTAATTAATTAATCTACATATATTTGACACATCAACATAACATATATGTAGGGGAGAGAAAGGATTTCCCAACATCTTTTTATGCTGTTACTACCTTTTCTAAATTAATAAATATCTACATTAGGAACTAGCTTCTGTGAGACTGCAAGTGCTCATACACTGAATTGAATTGAAATTGTAATACTTTGACATGGGTAAAATGTTGAAATAGCGTTCAGTTTAAGAAAAGAAAGAAAAATATCGGTTGGAACCACTGCCTTGAAAATCAATTTGAATTCAGTTCAACTGTTCTCCTCTATACTTTTACAAAAATTGTTTAATTAATTACAATACATATATTGTTGGATAACTCAGGCATCTATTACTACGGCATTTTATTCACTCAGAAGTTGTAAGCCGTGTAATTCTTACTCAAATAGAAGAAAAAAGTAATGGCAACTGAGCATAACTTTTGCATTTTTTGACAGTCTTTACTCTCTAGCCATAACTACAGGAATATTGAAGAAATAGTTTTTTTTTTATAAAACGGGGTATTGTCGGAGTTGTTTTTGAAGAACAGTAAAATACAGCATAGTTTTTCTGTTTCTATGCATATATAACTTTCATGGAATTGAAAAGCATATAATATGGTCTTCCTTACACCCATTTTTTACCCATTGTAAAGTAGTATTCCTAACTCGTTAAATTAGCCATTAAATATTTAGAAACCCTGTAGCTCAAATTAAAACTTAATTCAAGGTTAAGTCAATATGTGTATATGTATATATAGAGAGAAAGAAAGAAAAAGAAAGACTTAGTCCATAGTCAAACCAACAATATTATAAACTTTTAGCTTTAGAATTTAAACAACTTGAAGTGTAAATAAATTAATTATATATACAATAGTTTAAATGTCTAGTATTTTTTATATACTTCCTTTATAGAAAAGTCTGTGATCGTTAATTTTAATTGTATTTTTATTGTAACTGTCAAAGACAGAAAGCATAAAAAAATGAAAGAAAAAAAAATTACCACAAAAGGATAAAAAAAATTGACAAATTTTTTAAATAATAAATCTATGTAGGTAGCTATTGAATTATATGTATTTCAATAAAAACTTTGTACTGTACCTGTCTTATTAATAATTATGTACAAAAAAGGTAACTTCATAGCAAAACTAGATTTTAATGTTATTGACATGAAAATGGAGGGGAATGTTGAGGCAAAAATTATTTTTTTTTTTCTTTTTATTTTGTTGAAATATTTATTAGAAATATGTGCATCGGCTACAATGGACACAATATGCAACATTAAAAGGCTTTCCTATGACAACTCCAATTTTCATAGCACAAATGAAACCCATAAAATTGATTGAGTTATAAAATACTTTAATTATTCTGGAAGATTAGTTAGCTTTCTAAAAACATAGATACATATTTTTAAGTATGTATAATCAAGTTCTTTCTTTTTTGGCTTTTGAAAATTATAAATAAGAAGATTTTGAGGTTCAAAATATAATTTATGTATCTCATATAATTTTTTTTTTTTTTTACTCATTTACATTATTGATATTTATCTAACCAGAGTCTTTAATGACTTTATTTTCGTCATGTTTATTTATTAGTAGTTTACTCAAATATATGTAAATATATATTTTAGAATTGTATCCCTGAATATTTTCTTAAAGTAACAAATCGCCAGTCACTAGAAAGCACTTTACCTTTGGAACTAATTATACAGGACAAATCTATATTTTTTTATTAGAGAGTTCGACGGTTTTCGAGATTGCATCCTTTTTGAGCTTACTATTGATGATGAAGGTGAAGGGGCGCTGGGTGCTGAGACACTCTTCACAAAGCCTCTATGTTGATTTATCAAGGAATACTACTCCTCTTATTTGATATAATGGTTATGGGATTCAACTCTCTCTTCGGAGTTGCCTAGTAATTAAATAGGAGCTCAATGTTTATGAATTTTGTCACTTTCAGCTGATTTCACAATTCTACTGCGCGCTACTACTTTAATATATAGCACTTGTTTTGTGATGGATTTACTAAAAGTCTTTGATTTTTAGTGAATTTTTGGTCGAAATTGGATGATAATTTACACATTTAGATGGACAATTTCATCTTAGTTAAGGAATTTTATCGGGTGCTTGACATCTTGTTTGAAAGTGAGTGGGTCTCACCTCTGGTGTGCATTCCTTATTCATTCATTTCATGTAATATTCTAGGAGTTATTTAAGTACAAATGATTTGGCCAACTTTTGGGCTTACTATCGCCGCTTGTGTGTCCTTCCAGGCTTAAATTGAACTTGAAGTTAGAAAATGGATCAAAAAAGCTCAAAAAGGTGGGGTTCAATTTCTCAAAAACCATCAGACTCTTGAAAAAAAGAATTCCAGATTTGAAATCAGTCTGCGAAACTGAATAACTTTTATTCACCTATACCCCTTAGGATTTTTGACATTTCAAATTTATTAACCTATGTTATTTGAAAAAATAATTAAATGATTTTCCGATCCATAATGATACTTTATCAAATAAATGCATTAAAGTCGAATATAAGTACAAAAGTTTCAAACCATTTTTGTGGTTTTTTTAATAATAGATTTTAATCATTGAATATATACATAATTTATATCTGTTCTAATTTTGATTACCAATACTATTAAAACCCTGGGTTCTGAAAAAAAAATAAGTTTCCGATTTAATTTAACGCTCTATAACTAAAATGAGTGACGATCAATTCTATCCTCCCTAATTATGAATGTCATGTTTTAACTTTTAAATAATTATTCAAGGATCTTTCCTATATCTAACGTAATTGATATGCAAATCGAAAAAAATTCTAATTTTATGCAGCTAAAATTAACTTATTTGACATAGTTGGCGGTCGGAAACCTCTTTAAGTTTTAGCTATAACTTTTATCAACGCTATAATAAATTTGTATCATTATATGGATAGATAAGTGTTGTTTTCTAAATTAAATAGGGGAAATAGATAGAGAGTTGATAAAATTTTAGCTTTTTATTGCATAAGTGCAGAAATATACATTAGTTTCACCTTTTTTATTGTTGCGAATTGTAAATCAATATCTTGGGACAATAGATATACCTATATATACTTTGTTGTGGTATAGATCAAAATGTGCAAGATAGAGACCGTATAATTTTTTTGCTAAATTAGTCAACTTCCCCCTACCAGGAGGGATAGTTAATACACATCAACATGCACCATTTGAAATTAAAAAGCTAAGTGAACTGATATTTATATATATATATATATATATATTATATTATATTTACTTTACTAAATAAAAATGGTCTTTTCGTTTTTGGATTTTGCCTCTGCTCCTTTTGTATCAAGTTCAATGTAGCATACTACTAAAACAAAATCATATTTTAACTTGACTAAGAGATCTTTTGAGATTGTTTATATTGCACAAAAGGGAAAGAGCACCTGTATCAACTCTCCCTTTATTGATTTTTTGTTTATTTGCCTTGTTTACCAAAATATGTGTTATTTTAAGATCTAAAGTACCTATAGAATTTTAGTTCTTTCAATGGGTTTCTACATAGCATAAAATGTTTTTATTAATACCAAACAGTTTAACCAAAATTACAATTCATATCTTGTTTTGATTTTTCAATTTTATTTTATCCTTCTTCATGTGATTCACAATGAAGGAGAACGTAATCATCTAACAATAGCTTGATCCAGTCATGTAAGTCTTCATTAATAAGAGCTGGAAAGAGAGGGCTTTAACTTATCCACTGTATCAAATCTCCTTATCTTCCCCCTATTTCTTTCTTTATATTTTGAGGCACATGTTTTTTCAACGTTGGTGAAATTCATAGAATCTACTTAAAATTATGTTTATCGATGTATAAAATTAAAAATAAGAATACTGAGCTATTTAAAATAACTGATAAAGTTCAAGTAATGGTAAATATATAGATTAAGATAACAAATTCTAGCAGTACAATTCCGATAAAAAAAAACTATCAATTAAATAGTTAAAATTATGATTCTGAAATATCAGGGAGTGATCAATCTGTAAAATAAACTGTATAAAGGTTTATTTTACATTTGGAGGAGAGGAACCATTTTGGGTGTGGTTTCTAATAGATTTGTGTAATTATTATTTTAGGTGAGAATCGTAATAAAAAGTAAAACTATCCTTTGATTATAAAATATTGTTGCCCTTTTTTACCAGGGTATTAATCAGTTAGGTTTGTGAAGGATTCCAGATTTATGTATCATACATAAAAGTATGTCAAACGTTATTTTGTAAAATCTTGTTGAAAAAATCATAATTTCAGCATATAAAGTTTCTTTTTATAGCGCCTAAAGTTTTTTTGTTTTCTTTTTCATCACTAAGTGATGTTCTTAATGGGTTTAAGGTACCATTTAATAATCCAATAAAATGGGAAGGGGTTCTTTGTGAAAAAAGAATGGATAAATAGTTTTGTTTTTTAATAGGAAAAATAATTTTCGTATAGGTTGCATACAAACAAACAATAAGAACAAAGTAGGGACAAGAGTTATTCCTTATGAGGCAAAAGAAGTTACAACTCAAAGGACAATACTTAATTTATCATAGTATATGATCTCAATGCCTAATTTAGTTCATTCACTGATAGATTATTATTATTTTTTTAAAGAATTTATTTGCTTAGAGTAGTTGTATCCATACAAAGATATATATAAATAAACATTTTAGTTTAAAATTAAAACCCTAAAAATAAAGTCTAATTATTTTCAACTATAAATATATCAAAAACTGCATTGTAGTAGAATATATTTAATATTTATGAATAATTTATTGATAAAGACCCTAAATTAATTTTAAACCTGTTTTCACAAACGCTGCCTCGTGATTTTAAGAACACTCTAAGGAGCATAACCTTAAGAATTCTTAATATTTTGATTAAGAATGTCAACCATTTGTTTTTTTCTAAAAATAAGAGGTGTTGTGATAACAAAGCCCATTGCTTAGAGGGGGGAAAAAGGATACGAAAAGAAAGGATTTTGAAAATTTGTGAGGGAGTGAGTGACTAACTTTCTTTTAAAAGTATCTTTCTTTGTATAATAAAGTATTATTTTTTGTTTTTAATAATGTCTTTTCATATAAATGACTTTGAAAAACCTATACTTGTCTTTCTATAATAAATACAGTTCATGATATATTTTGTTGTCCAGTATATTTTAAGATTTGAATTAGAACTTAGCTCCAAATTCCAGTAACACCCTTTCCACCATTTTCTGTTACTTTTATGCCTGCTACTAAAATATATTTTTATAGTCGATTACAACTCTAGCAAATGCTCAACAAGGGAGCTTATTTACGGTTTATAAATAAAAAATTCAACAAACCGTAAATTTATTATTCTTTTAATTTGTTAAATAAAAAAAATATATTTGTTATCTCAAAATTTATGCCTTTTTTTATTCTATTGAATAATTGAAGCAACTTTGTACAAAGCAATTTACAATCATACGAAAGAAATGACCATCAAAAACAACACAAGAGTGAATATGAAATTTTTTTTGTTACTTAATTAAAAGTATGAGAATTCATCTTTATTATAGAATAATTGATATTATACATAGGTTTATCAGAGCATAAATAAATATGTATGCTCTAAGAAAGAAAAAAAATCTCCTTTCTAATAAATTTTTTATCTCTCATTCGTATCTCAAAAGAACTAATTTTTTTTCTTTTCCTAGGGGAAAATTTCATGCCCAAAGTCCCGGCTCTCTTTTCTTTGACGTCATCAACTAGGGGTCTAAACTTGTGTATAATGTAATAACGTTAAATATATAGTTATGGTATTTAGTAGTGCATATTTTACTCTTTTTTCTTCTTGACGACGATATTTTTTCTTTCATTTTTAAATAAATATTGTATGTATTCGTTTTACGGCCTAATAATAATTTTTTTTTTTTAACATACGGTTGTGAAAAACTACAAGACATACGATATTTTTTTTTTTTTAAATGTACGAATTTCATTCCAAGCACCATCATTTAGCTTGTTTAATAATACATTGTCTCAAACTACAAACATACATAGAACATACCTAACTATTTGGAAATACAATCAACGGTTGTCATAGCTATATCATGATATTATGCTTCATTTTGAATTAAAACAAACGAATAAATAGAATTTTTCAATCAAACCATGATTAGCTCAATCAAAATATCATTTTAATAATTGATATTAAGATGATTTGAGGTAAGCAAATATTGATTGTCTGATGAAATGAGAAATGATGCAATAATTTAAGGCCTTTTCTTCCTTATAAACATATATATATACATATATATATCTGAGCCAGCAATTGATGAGAAATAATCTCAATGGAAGTAATAGATCGAAAAGAAGAAAAAAGAAGCTCTGTATATTTTTTTTTCGTAATATACGTAGAGGTATAAATGCATCGTAATTTTTCACCATTTTTTTAGAAAGCACATGAATAATGATATTAAAAATAATAAAATATATATTTGTTACAATCCATTTTGTATTGCTAATTCATCAATGTTTTTTTTTGTTTACTTTTTCATGATTATTATTACATTCAAATTAAGTATACACTTGGTTGAAGTTAAAGTTGAGTAAAAGAAACATATTTAATTGTAAGGAGTTGATCATATATTTTTTTTTTTTTTTTTAAAAGTCAACACTGTCCATCGTTTTTTTAAAAACAATTTATCATACAGCTTACTGCTGAGACACCCAAAGACTAAAAATGAATGAAATAAGAACACTTTTTTATATGAGCCTATTGAGACTGTTACCTTTTAAAAGGCTGCACCTTTTCTAAAGGAGCATGTGATAGCCCTTCATGACAAATTATACGATTATGACACTGCAGCTCTCAATAAAATGATTCATTAAATATATTTCCGAGTATCACATTTTGATTGATGAGACCTCATTATTATTGTTATTATTATTATTAATATAAAAAACAAGTGACTTCCATACCAACTGAGGTCGTGAAAAAATTATAACAATAACCATGGTCATATTTGTTCAATTTGCCTCCTCCATGCAATGATTACATTTCTATGTATAAAGGCATAAAAAGCTCACTGTATACTGAAATGCTCGTCTGAAGAACAGGGTACATTCCTTTATGTACTTTCTTATAATCAAGGAGAAGGAAGAAGAAGAAGGGGGGGGGGAGAAAAGAGGAAAGAAAGAAAAAATATTTAACGCTGTTCCCTTTTATCGTAGTCGGTTCGGGCTCCTCATGAGGAGTAGAACCAAGAAGAAATAGAAGGAAAAAAGGGGAAAATAGAGAAATAAAACACTGAGTTCCTCTTTAAAGAAAAAAGGAAGACGAAAAAACTGCGGTGAAAGGCTTTTAGCTTTTGCTTTTTTTTTTTTTTTTTGGTGTGTGTGATTTTGATATTTATTCAAATTTATTCGTTGTAATAAATTTTTTTAGATGTAGGAGCAAAACAAAAAGTGTCAATTAGGTACTAGATATCAATGAATTTAAGGAAAACACACACAAAAATGCGAGAAGTTGTCGTCAAATTGTTCAGAAGTGAAGTGTCTTCTTCTTGAGCAGCATTATCCTTTTGCCCTACCGGATCATTATATGGAAAGGAGGTTAAAGTCCTCCTCATCCAATGCTCTCTAACTTGGAAGACATAGAATTAAAAGATAAAAGAGACGATCTCATTGATTTAAGGTAAGACTCCTCTGAAAAATAAAAAACTTTTCCTCGGCTTTACTTACGTTTTGTTCATTGTACATATGTATGATCCCTTCCAATGACCCTTGTTCCTCTACACTATTTTTTTTTATTATTTTTTTGGAAGAGGGCAACAACAATAAGGGGAAATCCTTCGTTGATCTGCCAAGTAACAAATGTGTAAAAAGATATTTTCTACTCCTCTCTACTTAAGTTCCTATTGTAAATATATCAAGGACAAGAAATGAATAAAGTCACATACTGAGGTTGTATATATGATTGTAACTTCTAGTCCTTGTAAAATAATAATAATAATAATATAATTTTCATACATGTTCTACAAAAATATAATATGTATATTATAACAAATGTTCTGCTTTCTAAAAGTGAAAGTACGTATCAAAAAAATAAAAAAATACATTATATAAATACTAGGACTATACGTATCTTCCCCTCTTTATATATATCCTTTCTTCATCATTCTCTTGTAATTGTTTATATTATCAAAATCTTTTATAGAGTTTATTTATATGATGAATCAAGAAACTTATTTATATATTTAGTAGTATATCTTCTGTTTTGGAACATTCCATGAATCTGCCTAAATCATATGTAGATATAAGTTTCTCAGAAAAACACAAACTTTGTTGTTTTTATATGAGCTAAACATCACATGGGTTTTGATACAATAATGGCTTTCTAAAAATAGACATTTGCATATTTTCATTCCTTGGATTTTATAGCATTATATAGACCCAGAGTTTTGTCATTCCAATTACTTTATTAAAATGCCTTTTCTTTAATGGGGTAAAAAAAATTTCATCTTATTATTTCTGATTGAATATAAACTAATATATATATATATTTATTTAAAATAAGGGTTAAATAGCATGTATAAACTGCCTTGTTGTAAATGAGCTATTCAGTTTGAGTCTTACCCTTTTCGCTATTATTATTATTATTTATTTATTTTTTGCTAAACTTTTTTTGTAATCACATATATATTCACAGTATGAAAATTTTATATTTATTCATACCTCTAGTATTCATAACCTTTATCTTTGCTACATTTCTCTCCTTGTAATGTATATGTAAGAAGAAAGTAGAAAAATAATAGAAAATAAAATTTTGGTGTAGACGCTATTGCAATACTTCCAATTACTTCTCAAGGACTCATGTAAAGAACACTTATTCACATAAGTGTAAATGACATAAAAACTTAATTACTCGGCTACAAAGTATGGAACCAATTTTTTTTTTTTTGATTAATTTTTCAGATACATTAATATAAATGCCATCTTAAAAGTTTTGCTTCGTTATTTAAGGGGGTTGCATTGTAGGAAAATTTTAAATTTTTTTATTATATATCTATATTCTAATAGCTTTAATTGAATGGATGATCAAAAGAGGTTTACTCTTGAAGTAAAAGGTATTCATAGCTTAAAAGATTACTTCAGTGTATTCAAAATCCATTTTCGTTTAATACAAATATTTAATGTGAGAGTTCATTCATGATGTTCTTATTCCTTTATATTTATATTGAAAAATATTGTATTTTCTTTAATCATGCACCTCAAGATTTATTGGAAATATATCATGTTGTAAAATGGAACTTTTTCGTTTTTCAGATTTCTTCTCATTTTCGTTTTTTTTTCCTTTTTTATAGACATTTCAATTTAATTTTCATTTAACGACTTTTTAAATAGAAATCGTAACTAAATATACATATAGTCCAAATTTAGTCATGGGTGGTACTAACAAATTTGATGTTTGTAGCTCATATTTGTACTACTATCTATGTCAGTGTTGTGTACTATTCAATCAAAAAACCCTCCTTTTCTCTCTATAACCATATGCATTGCTTCCAACAATTGTATTCATAGTGTGAAATAGAAAGCTGTATGCTTACGAAAATAGAAAAGCTTTTGAATTTTGAAAGCCTTTTAAAAATCGGGTTTACAGAGAATGGAGATTGTTTGTGAATTAATGTTGTTGTTGTTTTCATGCAATTCATCATTTATAAATTCTGGAGTAGTAAAATGATTTACTCATAACGACAGCATTGATTGGGTTACATATGAAAAGATTCAATAAGTACTCAATCCAACTCTGGTCTACTTTGATTCAATTTAGAAAATATTATAAGCATGTAAACGAAGTGTCTGAAAAATTAATGAGCCATTCAAAATTTATACTCCTATAATTACAAATTTTACATATGAGCTTTTGTATGTTGGTACTTTCCAGAAGGAAGAAATAATGTCATTCATACAACAAGGATTGTAAAAGTATGGAATAAAAAAGTAGTTAATAGTCCATAAAATTTCTATGTAATTGTCCGGCAACGCTATTAGAGAAAGAGCAAAAATAGAAATGAAAATTCCATTGGACAATACCTGTGAATAAGAGTTAATTGGTAATTTGCTTGGACGTTTTGAAGCTGTCATTAGGGCCAAGGGTGGATTAACTATATATTAACGATATTTCTATACTTTGCACTCTAATCATAATTACTAAGTATCGTGTACAATACACTCTCAAGAATTGTGCATTTTTCTTTTAACACTAGAACGGTTGGGGATATCAAAATGTCATCCCTGTTTCTTTTATACCAAATAAACAAAAAACCTTTTTTTTTCGATTGAGTTGTAACTTTTCTTATTTGACCAACACCTTTAATATTAGAAAAAAAATAAGTAGGGTCGTAGATAATGGCATAATACACGTTATCCCAGAGAACAACCATGGATGTCAAAATAACATAACATGGCTTGCCGAGGCAATTCGCAACTGAGTCTGTTCTAGTATTAATATTGACCATAGACAAATGGATAGGGTAGTACTTTTATGGATGACTTATTAATTATGTCAATCATGGGAGGCTTGTATGTATTGTGATGGAAGTATACTAAATTTTATTTATCCAATAACTATTCATAATATTTAAAATTTCTTCCTTTAAGTATGCGTAAAAATATACTAATGCAAACAAGTATTTTGTTTCCAATGTTTGTGATCCCATACATCAAAGTTACATGAATGTGATTTTAATATATGAATATGTATATTGTATGTATTACTTTTTTTCTACAATGAAAAGAAAACATTTCTATATAAATATATTTATGTATGCATAATATTAAAGCCTCAACAATAGAATAGCATCAAAAACTTGCTTATTAGATTTTTATAGATTGTCACATACTAAATGTATTTTGAAAATTGGGATACATCAGTTTATGTTATAATTTATCTATTAACATTTATTTTAAATAATGTATAAAGGGGGATTAACATACATACTTTAAGCCATAATAGATATAAATGTGTTCATCTTATACTTATAATAAGAGCTATGATAAATTGTTGAATCATTACAATGTGATAATAAAATAAAAAATTGCATTTATTTATGTGCAAAAGAGTGTTACAAATTTATGTACTCATAACATAAACAAAATGTTCAAAAGATTTTTTTTTTTTTGTAAACAATAAGAAAAGTTACTGGATAATGAAGTATTAAACTATAGTTTTTTTTATTATTATACTCTAAACCTTACCCTTTAAAACCCGTCTCTTGACCCATTCTCTTCTTTCAAGTCCAGGCATAAATAGAGAGGCTATAATCATCTTAATATCAGGCACAGTTTGATGTAATCAATCTATTTGAGCACAAACACATATTATAAACTCATGTAAACAAATGTATGTATGTGAAAATTTCGAGGAAAATGAATATGTATAGCAATAAATTATTTGATATAAGACGGGCATGGAGTCCCTGCATGGGGTCGTATTATAATAAAAACTTATATATAGGGTAAAAATATAGATATATAATACGGAAAAGGTCTCTTTTATACATTAATCTTACACTGGAAATATATACCTCTATGAAAAAAAGAAAGAAATGAAAAGTATATTTGATGAATAAATTTTAGAACATATTTTATTCACATATTTATAATTTATAAAAATATTCATTTCATTAACATATAAGTTTGAATGCACGTCTATTAACGCATGTAGAATTGTATGTACCTATGCATAATAGTTGTTTATTGTATTTTATTTGAAGTATGAATATGTTTTTGTTTTGTTTTTAAAATTGGGAATCATCTAATACACTGAATTCTTTTGAAATTTCACGATTTTAAATCCAAATATAAACAATAATTTTTGCTATAAAATTTATGATGTAAAAGAAAAGTAAATTGATTAAGGATTGGTCTTTTATAAGTGCGAAATATGATCGCTAGCAAACTTAGTCACATATTTGAAATAAAGTAGCATATAATTATGTATGTAATTATGTATATAATTATGCTATAAACTAGTGAAACCTTCTTTTCTAAAAAGTTAGTAATCTATAGAGATCTACCTATTCTGTGCACATTGGTAAATAATAATTTCCTCATGAGGAAAAAGGGTTGATAATCTATTTGATTAAACTCAATATCTGGCTCGAGCTTTATAACTAAAAGTCATGACTGTTTTATCAGAATTCCTATAGCAGAAACAAAAGAAAATCATGATAATAAAAGTGACATTACCTTTATCTTTAGAGTCGATAGCATTGGTTAAAGTTCATATTATTTTCTTCAATCACGATATAAGTTATTCATACTATTACATATGTATATTCAGGTACATAATTACTATTAATTATAAAAGGATTATACACATAAATACCATGATATAAAATATAATCCATGACGAATCGAAAATTTGAATTCAATATAGTTATTATGAAATTATTCGGAGGAAATTTGTTAAGAAAAATGGACTCACATAAAATCTTGGGCCTTAGCTTTAGACTTAAGTCTAAATGTTCATGTTCCTGTCTTGGGTTTTTTGTATGCAATATTTAAGTATAAGTTGCATTAAAATGTGAACATTTCAAAAAAAGAAACAAAGGAACCCGTCAATTGATTAATTTAATAACAAGAAATTATAATGGATATTTTATTTATGGATCCTTATATATTTTATTGTATTTTAGAGCAATGTCAGAGTCAGTAGCTTAGAAATTTTGCTTTTTTTCCAATTAAAAAATTAAAATATAAATAAATAGAAAAACAAATTACCCAACTGAAATAAATAAATTTGAAATATACTTGATAATACTTGAGAGAAAAGCACATTGTGTCTAAAACTAAGAAAGTAAATAGATATTCGCACATTTATTTATTTTCAATTATGTAAGTGAATTCAGTATTGAGCAATTGTTGAATGCAAAATATTAAAATCTCAAAATACTTATGATTCATCATCACTCATATTATGTAGGAAGAATAAACTTAATTAACAAATCTAATTTTTTATTTGTTTGTTTGTAAGTTGAATATTATTAAATCTGATGGGAATACATGTACATAAAAAAACTTACTATATCCCAAAATGTAGAATATACATATATATATACATGTATGTTTGTTGTTAGGGAACGAAAAAAATAGAAATTGAGATAATAATTATTTGTGAGTTTTTTTGTTTTGTTTGTTTCTTTCTTGTTCTTTTTCATCTCTTAGACACAAAAAAATTAATTAAAAAATATATTGTATGAGCATAGCCCTTAATTTATTTTCTTCTGAATATAATTATTGATAATAATAAGTAAATCATGAATAATTATAGTTAAAAATTTACCCATGATAGACCATAATTAATTGGGGTAAAGAAAAACAATTCAAATGCATATAGGAAGCAAATGAGATAATTCATTTAGAAAAAGTCTTAAATAGACCCTATAGACCCTGTTAGGGCCCGGTTAATTAATAAACAAATGTTACAAATATCAGTAGCATTTAGATATACGAATATATATATATATATATATGATTTTGTAAGCATAATATGATATTTTTTGTTCTAATTTAAGAATTTAAATAAATGCAAAGCTAACAATTTTATTTAATTATCATTGTAGTTACATTGACAAAATTTTGATGAATAAATTATATTTACGAATACGATGGAAATTATTTGAGAGAGATATATATGTACATATATAAACACTGAGGGTGTGCCCTTCAATTACACATTCAGGTAGTCAATGGAACAAGGTTGGGGGATCATCATACCCTCAAAGTTGAGCTATACATATACTACTTTTAACCATGGATTGGGATCAAGTCTCTGTCTATGCAGATTATAATTTCTTTGAGACTCTGACCAAGAAATTCTAAATATTGTAAGACTTGGTTTACGGTGGATCTAATTAATCGCCATGTAAGGATAGTAGAAGCACTAAGTTGTCAATTGAAGACTATTCACCACCACTAAGTTCTACATCTGACTCTTTAACTTGTTGTATAACGTCATGAATAGGAATATTTTTCAATATCAAGAAATTTTTTTATCCTTAAACATATTCCTTCAACTTTCCTCACTAACAGCTGGATTCGAAATTTTTGATATCACTCCAAGGTCTACCTTGATGTCACTTTAACCCCAATCTTTTATTTTTGTTTGTGTATAGTTGACTTCCAGCCTCCAAAAATTCCAAATTTGATATATCTTCAGTGAGACATTCTGTATTATTTTTAGTATTTCCACCACTATTTGCAACTTTCCCAACCTTGAGGAATACAAAACAACTTGAATTTTTAATTCCAGGTTACCACTTTCATCGTATAAATCAAAATACTCTTCTTAACTTTATCTAAGATCGCATTTACAATAAGATTCTTTAAATAAAGGATTTAATTTTTTCTAAAATACCTATTTAGACACGCTACAGGCGAGATGTTAATTTTTTAACCACAGAGTTTCAGAATGAAATAAAAATTTGAGGGCACATATTTGGTGTAAAAAAATATTCTAGATCCAATTTAGAAACTGAAGTAATATAAAACACAAAACATATATATATATATTTATTTATGTTTCATATTTATTTAATTATATTTGTCAACAGACAAACATGAATTAATAAAATAATTTGATATACAGATAGAAGAACTCATACTTATTTATAGAGGATAGTTAATAAACTATCATCTGTAATGGGTTAATTTTGGACTTTTATATATCCCAGATAGGGAGTTGGGTAAAGTTGGGCAAATTGATACAAAATTCAGTTTGTTATATATTTTTTAGCCTTTATAAGTATGTAAGTTAAATACATTAACACCTGTTTTTGTGTAGTTTTTTCAAAATTCAAATTAATCTGCTACTTGTTATATTTACCTTGCTATTTTGTCAATTTTAGTGAGTGTAATTTTAAATTTTCAACTTATTTCCATCTATGGAGCAAGCAAGTTTATACAGAAGCGATAAACTTTACCAGAAAATGATAGTGTTTATCCGTACAATTGATAATAATGTAAGTACTATTAATTTAACAAAAAAAGGTATCTTTTTCTCAAATTACTCAAATAGGTAACAAATAATAGATTAAATGTGCAAAAGGAAATAAGTTTATTACTATTTACTAAACATGTATCAATTTTCCTCAACTAGCTTATATTATAATTATATATTAATAATTGGTTGACTTAAAAATGTAAGATAATACTTGAGTTTCAATTGAAAATCAATGAAACTGAAAGAAATTATTCCAAGGTTGCAAAAGCAGAAAATGTGTCACAGGGAAGGAGTGATGTGAATATGCATCCTATTCACAATCAAAAATTTAGAAAAAAAGAATAACCGAGGCTTTTTTATTTAAATCCAAGTTTAAACTTATTTATTTTGTTGCATAATTATTTATATTATCTACATATTTTAAACAATATGTAGATAAAAATACATTATAGACCAAATTTAAAAATAAATTCCTTTATATACAGAATCATTTATTTATTATTTTATTTATCAGGATTAAAACATAACGATGGGGGCTGAACAGCAGTTCCTACCGTACGGTTCATTTTAGTTACAACTTTACTCCTAATAGACGTATTTAAGAAAAAACAAACATAACTGAGCACTCTAAAGATTTGTTTAGTACTGTACATATTTTGAGAATGAAAAGAAATCAAAAATCAAATATACATAAGTGAAATCGCCAAAATTTGATTGAAAATTTTTTTGCAAAAACATTCTCATTGTTATTTCAGACTTTCCTTCGTAATTATTTTATGATAAATTCATAACATTACGCAGAGAGGGTTGTACATATTCCACACTCATACATTAGTTAAATATTTGCTCAAATTCCATACAAATAAATGTTTACCATTTCTTGGCTCACATTTCGTTGTTTGTACATTGTACATATTATACAATTATAAATAAGAGCTCATTAGCTTCGATAACTCAATGTTTAACTATTGCAATCTATTAAAAAAGCGCAGTACCAAAAATATATTTTGTAATTTTGTGAAAATATATAATACATAATTAGAAAAGAATTTGGTGGTAAAACGGTCAAAGTATTTTTTCCCTCATATTTGAACATTTAAAAATATATTGTTAATATATTAAATACCTATATGGTACACAGATATACCTTTGGTTTTTCAGGCCATATCTTGTTATTGTTATCGAGTCCCATGTTATTTGAGTTAGGATTAAATGGTATTTTCTTCCTTACCTGGGGGGATTTTTCAAATTTGATTTTGTCGAAGATCACGTAATGATAACATAATTAATTATACAATAAAATTAATTAAACAGTTAAAACAATAATACTAATCTACATATCATAAATAATACAATTTAGCAAAGAAGAAGATATCTTAAGCTTCATATCTAATTCTAATAGTACTTGATGCACAAATCCCGAATTTGATATTAATTTTTTTGTATCGAATCTTGTTTTTGAATAATTTTAGATTTGAATTTATCGAGTATTTCTATACTTTTTATCAGTTTAAGTCAACTTTTGAGAAATAAATAAATCGACATTCCACATTAAAAAAGATCTATAATTCTTTTCATAAATTTAAATTTAATTTCAAATGATGATTTATGCTTATTTTATGAAGGATCATTCAATCTTGAGAAAATGAAATGTAAAGGTCAACAAGGGTTTTGTTGAAAATCCTTTTTTAAGGTTCTCTCAATTTTTTATTATTTTTCAATCAAAAGGAGTTCATTTGAGGCTTACATAGTTGGTCCATCATTATCAAAAGAGTATTTGTTTTTAGATTATCCATTTCAGTAGCAATAGGGAATTGTTTTTTAGTAAGGCCAAAAATCCACGGCTTATTTTCTTTATTTTATTAAAATGATCGGTTGAGGCTTTTATATTCCGAATTTTCAACTTTAGAGGGAAAAGAAGCCTTTTACTTATTAATTCGAAATTCATGTATCAATTAATTATTTACTTTTCTTTGGCTCATTTTCTTATTCATAATAGACTATTTGAATAGGGATCTTTCTTCGAAATTCCGTAATTTCAATACAGGATATATATAGTCAATTATATTCATAATAATTATAGTTTAATTGTTTGATTTTGAAGAATGAAGTTGGTTACAGAAAGGTTACTATATGTAAGTGCTGATATAAGAGTGATTATAAAATGTTCTTTGAAGTTTTCTCTCAATATTATGTAAATTTTTTGATAAATTTTCTTTTTTAATCTCTATTAATAGTTCAGTCATGCTCTAAAGATACAAAAGATGTATATAGATAACTTTTTTTTTCTATCATTTTACTTTTCTATTTTTATTAATCAGTATCTTAAGAATTTAATCAAAACTACACAAAAAAATCTTATTATCAAAGTTGTATCAGATATAATCCAATTAAGAAAATATATATTGTTTCCACTTCCATCTTTTTCCTTGTTTTTTTTCTTTTTCTAAATGATGAAACTACCAATAGGACTTTTTTTTTTCCATTGAGTCACAACAACATTCAAGGCAATAAATTAAGAAAGTAATCCAAGAATTGTATTTAAGGATTGTCTTGTATATACATATGTATAATATACATATTATATTAATGTTACTTACGGAGACATACTTAATGTGTGTATGTTAGTTCCTTATGTAATTCATAGAGGGATTTTTAAGTTTAAAAAAATCATGGCAATCCAAGTATGTATATACACTTTGAACAAAAGGAAGTCAATTTAAAAATAAAGTATGAAAAATAAGAACAATGATTCAAAGTAAAGTGAGAAAAAGAGTCACTGAACACATGTTAAGAAGATCTGGATCAATTATAAAAATGTTCATTTGCAACAAATCCTTTGTTTAAAAGAAAGCTTTACCCATAAAATGCATACAACAATTGCACAATATAATGAGAATTATTGACAAAAAACATTTTCTTTGAGATATTGGATAAAACTGACTATGGAGTAAAAATAATTTTTGGACCTCAACAACAGGTATTATTGTATTAATATAATCAGTTTTTCATGATTTTGTCTTAAAGTTATATAATATGAGTTGTTGATGCTTTTGCTACCAGTTATTATGATTTAATACTATTCAAAAATTACTCATTGAGGAGAAATTTGAGAAAGTGTAATGTTTGGTTCGAACTAGGGATCAAATGCATTTATCGTTGCAATTTATTATATTTTAGACTGCAATAATAAGTTGAAAGCTACATTAAAAAGTCGAGTTATTTATTTCACATAAAATATTGATTTTTTCTATGGTTGTTATTATTATAAGCTCTTTAGCCAAATCTGGATTTGTAAATAGCATACAAAGTATTTTTATTTTTCTGCAAGCTTTCTTAATTTTTCACTTAAACTAAACATTTTTAACTCTTTTTTTAAATCTATCAACAAATTTAATCGTTATATCTACATGTTGTGTGAAATTTTGTCATGTCTAAGTCGTATCAGTTCTCAGTAATTGAGACGAAAGCGAAAATTGTTGTAACACTTCTCGGTCTCCCCAATTCCTTACTCGAAAAATATTTAAAAAGTACAAAAGAAGTTGCCATGTAGACGATGGAAATGAACAAGTACGATAGGTGAAGAAAAAGGAGTAGTACTAAAGTGATTGGTGTATCAACAAAGTCTGAAAAAGTTTGTATTTGTCGTAGAGTAACTATTTCAAAGTCTTCTTTCTATCAAATAATAATGGAAATTGTAAAAGTTACAATTCAAGTTAAATTCAGATTTAGTTTCATTAATATTTATATAAATATTTGTGCTGCTTAAAAACTTGAGCATATTGACATAAATGCCAAGTTTGCAAATTTTAAAAATGGGATATTTCTTAAACATATACGTAGATAAGTATGCAGACTGATGCATGATATATATATATATATATATATATATATATATATATATATAGCTCAAACTAACACAAACTAAGTGTGATGACGTAGTTATATTTTGTTTTCACTTTTATTCACAAGTTTTATTGGATCCGATAGTATGTATGTACTTTTTTAATGGACATTAAATGAATTTATTAACTATTGAGGGATAAACGATATGTACTTTTTTTTTATATTATAAATAAATATAAATTTCATAATGGAATATGGTCAAGTTATTGCCCATTAGCTAAATATAATTTGAATTCACGCTCAATTTATTTTATGTAAGTAAAAAGTTTTTTTTCTACTATATAAGCTTTGGTATGAGTGCATATTTAGTTCTTTGCAAAGTATGAAATTAAAATACAAATTATATCTACACAGCACACACCATATTTCATCTTTTTGAGTAATGTATTAACATTTTTTTAATCGTTTACAAATAAGAATTACATATACACATATTTATTGATCGATTTTATAAATTAATGAGGTTCCTTCGTTTTGATGAAGGTTTCTTCTTTATCTATAAACAAATGGATTCATAGATGATTAATTTTATATATTTTAAATAAATAAAAAAATTTTTTGTTTTTTATCTAACATATTTTCAGTTGGTATCATTACCCCTTCTCTACTAAAGGAAATATGAAACTATTACTCCTCTTAACACATTTGTTCAGCTTAAGTTAAAGTATTTCTTAATAGTTATATCTCTATTTTGTTCTATACCTAATATAAACCATACATACATAAAATGCTTTTACTTCGAGATAGAGTTCTTTTGTGTCCCTCAACATAGTTCATAGTCATAAAAAATAATGGGATAACTTTTTTAAGGACACAGCTAAATTAAAAAAAAGAGTTAGGTATGAAGAAAATAATTATTTTATATGAGAATAATAAAAACCTAATATTAAAAAAATGGTTATTCTTATCTATAGTCTTATTAGTTCATTGAATGGATTTTGGTTGATAAATGATGTACAAATATTTTTTTTTTTTTTGGAGTTTATTAAGTATAAAGGATTTCTTACATGGGTGGTATCAATGGTCATTTTATAATTGTTTTTATGTCAAATAACATAAAAATGGAGAGTTTCAATAAATAAAAAAATATTTTTGAGGTCTACTAATTGATTTTTTCTTAAATTGAATCGTTAATAACTTTAAAAGTAAAGCATATTCTATGGTGCTTTCTTTAAAAATGCCAAGTGTATAAACCAGAATCGTTGTAGCATAAATTGAGAAAATTATATTACTTGACTTCAAGTCAGTCATTTTTAAATATTTTTTCTCACTGGAAAGCAATTTTCTCAAGTTCAGAACAAAATGCCCGACCAAAAATGTTAGAAACTAGAAATAAAATTTTATATATGAGGAAAAACATAGATTTAAAAAGCGTTTGATCAAATACTTTCGACATATATTCATATACTGACTAACGAGTTAAATTATTATATACATAAGCAGTAGTCAATAATTGTATTAAAAGTTCTTATTGATCTTTTATTGGGCTCTTCTTATATTGGTTTGGCTTATTATTTCTTGATTTCAAAAAAAGAAACATTGATTTTTTTTTTTTTTTTTGATTTTTTCTTCCAGAAATTATAAAAGTCCTGAGGCAAATCATTTTTAAATAATATTCCTATAAGTTATGCACAAATATACATAGGTATACTTACATATTCTTGTTCAGTGGTACTTGCATATCTTTATGTACATGGTATCAACCAATTTCCTCTTGATCATATATATATATATATGTAGATGGTTTGTGATCCCTATCTCTTTTTATTTAATTGACAGTACTATATCTTAAGTTTTTCTTTTCTTTTATGATACTAGGTGAATCACAAAATGGTCTACTGAAAATATATTGAATGAAACAAAGTAAATATCCATAATTGTATGGCACATAACATTGATAAGTAAAAGTATAAATTGTAGCATTAAATCAACACTCGATAATAATGAATGTGGATAAACATACAAATGGAGAACTATTATAGTTATCAGTCAATGTAAAAAAAGTACAGTCAAATCTGGATAAGATATTTTTTCTCATTTTTTTTTCATCAGTAACTTTGTATAAGAGCAACTTTTGATTCAAAGAATATTACTTAGAAAATTCAATCAAATTTGTAAAAATGTATTTTAAAAAAAAAGCTTTGTTTAATATATTCCTCCAATAAGTTTTAAATTGTTATGACCCATAGTAACCGTACAATATATTCACAAACATGAATCCCACAATTACACGATTGATTCAATCGTGGATTCACTCCTTCCCCGTGACACATTTTCTGATTTTGTAACCTTTGAATAATTTTTTTTAAGTTTTATGAATTAACGTCAATAAATTGACCAGATTAAGATTACATAAAGAAGTTTTGTACATAAAATAGCAAAAATTATTACTATTTTAATTACATGTGTAACTTTTTAATATTTTCAACTGCTTGAGCTAACCTTTCTGTTTCAACATTTATAAGCAACATTCTATGTTCTTTCACTTTTATTATCTTCCACTGGATAAAAATAGGAGGTCAGTAGATTTCGATCAAGAACTTTTATAAAATGGCTTTAGGACTTGTATTTCCATATATTTTGAAATTAAAAATCTACGATAACCAACCATGAAATTTTTACAAAAAAACCCGTAAATTAGATTTATTTTTAGATTTTGAAGGGTTTTATTTTATTAATTTAATAAGCCCCTATCCTTGCGAATTGAACGAAGCAAAAACGATAGTTTACAATAAGTTTTATTTCTATCAAAGTTAAATAGATTTAAATTAATTTCTCGATAGATATGAACTTGACAAATGTTTAAGAAGCACTCAATTAGTAAACGACCAATTATAATTAAAAGATAGTTAGTTGACCATATGGTTAACAATCTAACCAGAGGCAGCAATAGTTGTACACTAATTTATTCTAAGTTGTTGAAAGTATTCATTGGGAGAAAAAAGTCGAGGAATTTATCCATCGATGAATTAACGTCGATAAATTGATATCGGTGAATTGATGTCGATAAATTTTCTTAGACCCGATAAATATAAAGTACATATGCCTAAAATTTAATTATGAACAAATTATATAAATATCTAAATAGCAACATTTGCGTTGAAACGAATGTGTTACTTTTATCTGTATTTGACAGTAACAACCAATTTTTTTTTGTATAACGTACTAGTGTGGTCACAATACTAATATTTTAGTACCAGTTGTCCACCAAAATAGATATCGGTATTTCAATGGTTTTCGATAATTTTTCGACTATAAAAGTATAAAACGAAAGCATCGTTAAGGGCAATTCATAAGTTCTTTTTTGGAGGGTTAGCTCAAAAATGTGATGATATTTTTTATTAAAGACAATCTTTATTCTTGCATTTTGTATTAAATCATCAGCACTTTCATGTATTTTTATGATGTATTGTCGCTACAAGTACTGGTTTCAATGCCAATTGAGTATACTTTCGTTTTAAAAGCGTCAATGTTCCGGTACCACTCTGTATAGTACCAGTATACGGAGCAACACTCTTAGATACCATTAATTTATCTTTTATTTATCCTTACTTTTTAAAGAGGTCCAATTATAGGGGTGAACTAGATAAAAAAAATAGACTAACCAGAAGCACAATAAAATATATAAACCTCATTTAGAATGTACTTCATATTATACAAAAGAGAGGTTAAGTACATTTTTGTCATAATAGAAAATAAATATATATCTACCTATTTATTCGTTATTGTGTGAAGCTTTTATACGTTTTTGTACCTTTTTTTTATCCACAGAAAATCCACACAATCAACTTTTATGTCTGTTTTTTACCTGTATGGTGGAACAGTTCCATTTACCAATTAATTTTGAATAATTCATACACATTGTTAAGTGGACAAGAAGAATTGAGGTTATATTTATTTCAATTTCTGTTTGTTAGCATTTTTTTAAATTTGATATACATTACGTATTGTACTTATGTATGTATGGGATTTTTTATTTTTATTTTTGGTGGACTAGCTAAGAGAATAATAGATCTCTTTATGAGTACTTATAGATCTTTATTTTGTTTCATATACATATGTAGAGTATATCTGTATGATACATCAATAAAATCATCTCTGCATACATTACTATGTTAGGATAAAAATCAATATTAATATTGATGGACCAATGTCTGTCCTTTCTATAGGCCTCAACAAATTATGGTTTAAAGCTATCAAAACCTTGATTTGACGACTCATACAATAGGAGGACTGTAAAAAAGCATAAATTTATGAACAACAAACTGCACTTTTCATACATTACATGTATGGTTTTAAAAGACTCTGGGTCAAATTTCAAGTCATTTTAGGATCATATACCTATCCACATATTTCCTATTTTGGAAAAAAAAATATTACTTCATTAAAATGTTAATATCACATGAACGTCTGATTTTAGTGGACTAAAATTGGTCACAAATTATTTTCTTATAAGTAAGATTCTATACATGGAGTAGACCAAAAATCATTAAACTCTTTGATAGTCGAATTTTTCTTATTATGTATATAGTTAAATTTTCGAATTTTAATTAAAAGTTCTCTTGATCGACCAATTTCAAATTTGGCATGGAATTTTAAATGTCTTTAAAGTTATTATGTCTGAAGGGTGCAGCCCCCTATAAACTAATAATAAGGGAATGTAAATATTTCCTCAGTACTAGAATTTTTTTCAATGAACACTTAATGAAGTAAAAAAGTCCAGTAAATATAACATTCATGATTATTTCTTAAGTTTACGTACTTGTGCTTAAGTTTATAAGAAAATATGATTATGGACTTCATAATTTAAAGTTCTAATGCATCATTTTGAATCTTTATGAGCAAAATTTCACATTAAGCATACAAAAAAAAAACAATATCAAAACTTGTTTCTAATGAATTGTGTGATAAATCCAGTTTCTTAGAAATACATATATAAAAAAACAAAATGTGTTATAACTTATAATTAATTTGTTAAGATGATTCCAGCAATAAAAAAACCTTCAAAGTTTTTAAATTAGGAAAACTTAGACTATTATATAAATACTATTATTTTTAAAATTCATTACTTATAAGTTAAAAATAGTTTTTTTAATGCGCTTATGTCCTAAACATGAAGAGGCAATTATAACATTAAATTGTATATATTTAAAACATTAAGCTTTTCATAAAATTTTAATGAATTAATTTTTGGTATATGTACATAAATCAGTGCTTCTCAAACGTTTTAAGTTAATTCAAGACAGGGTGAAGGAAATTTTAAAAAAAGTTCCTTGAGTGTCAGCCTAATTTGAAGTACATATATTCTTATAGACTTGAAGCTAAGTTTTGGATTTATCCACTCAGATTTAAACAAGTTACTTCACACATTATAAAACTTGTACATGAAAGAAAGATACTTTATTTATCGAGTTTTTAATATTATTACACTAGCAAAAAATGATTCTTTATAATCTACATAATAAAGCAAATCTACATGAATATCAAATGATTGCGTTTGCACACATTTAGGCATATATACATATAGAGATATCAATACAACTTAACCATAGTTTTCAAAAAAGTAATGTTTTATTTATTGTTGTTCAAAAAGTACACTGAAAAATGCAGCAACAATATCACCATCAATCATCTCTTTTTTTTTACAGAGGGATCTCATTCTTCTAGAAGATTGTGCTTTTTTTCAAATATTTGTAAAATTTAAATGTAATAAGTTTATCCAGATTTATAAACGTTTCATTAAGAGCAAAAAACAACAACAAAACTTTATTGCATATAAGTGTGTATACATGTAGTATAACTATTATTCCCTTAAGCTCTTCCAGTTTTTGGTCAAAGAAAGTTATGAGTTAACTAGTGCCGTAAACATTTGTTAAATTTGCAAATTATCTATATTTTCTAAATATTTGGCATTCACATCTGGGTTGACACTAAGCGAAATATTCGGACTCGCAGTTCAACAACGTGGATATAGTTTTATGTTATCAAACTCCATATTGAACAAAGGCATTAGGAAAAAGTGTGAAGGATACAGAGGTTCGTGAATGCAGAAACATCACCTACGCCCTATATCCTCCAAATCCCCTCTGGCCCTTGACTATTAAAACAACTTGATTGAATATTTGCATTTGTGATACATATTTGAATTTTATAAATATTAGTATCTTAGAATTTGATATCCCTATTATCTAATTCTCATATTTTCAATTCATTACTTAAGTGAACCACAAACATGAATATATGTACTCCCATGTTCTTTTTTGCTTTTTTATCAACACATCTTGAGTTGACATATTTTTATGGCTATGGAGTACATCCATAGTTACAGTAGAGTAAGAAAAAAAAACACTCATAAAATACAGTTAGCTAGTAAATAGTGTAATTGAGAAGTGCTGGACATTGTCAATGGAAAGCAATAAAAAGACAATTGTGTTTTGTGTAAAGGACGTGTCAAATGAGACGCTATTTCGTATATTTGTAAAAGGATATTTGATTATTTTACGTGGATTAATCTGTGCTAAATGAGTTATAAAATATATTAAGCTGAGTCAATAGGACTGTTTGTATGTATATATTTTGTATAATTTAATTGAGTTGTCCTTCCATGAGAGAGTATTTATTTTGTCAAATAAACTTTCTACATGACACAAAAAAAAGAAAAATTTCCACTTCTTTGACTGTTTTTTTCGTTTTTATATAGATACAATAATAAATTCTTATATGTAGAAATGTCCATGTATACATACATACATATCTATGTATGTACAATATATGTATTTTCCCTTCTTGACAAAAATATAAACTAGTCTTTGGTATGTGCGTTTACACTACTCTAAAAACAAAAGATATATATATATATAAGTTAATCTATGAATGTTTTTTGGTTAAATATATTTTATATTTCTTTAAAAGTTCGCACAAGAAATAAAGACATTTTTTCCTTCTAGATAAATATATATGTAGGAAAAAATCATGTCTAATATTTTAGAAATAAAAATAAATATTAAAGCATGATTTTTGTTATAAATATATGTAAGTTGATTTCCCTTTTGTCTTCAAGCTATATTTTATGGGTTGAAAATTAGACAAATATTTGTATTCAGGGCTTACTCATGATGGTGAAGTCAAAAGTATGATAAGTATTTGTTGAAAATAATAATTAGTTTAAATAATAAAAACTCATGAAATGATTACTTTTAATTCACATTAGTAAAGATTGTAGATTTTTTATCTTTATGACCTCCTATTAACAAAGTGGAGGAGTTATAATAAAAAACACCTCGAAAATGCGGCAAATAGAGATTGTAAAACTTTGTTCTCACTTTTTGGGGGCTTTTTTTCTTCTTTTTATTCATATTTTACACTATATGATTTATTTTTTATCACAAAATTTCTCATGTTTTCTAATCAATTCAATTACTAATATAATAATTTATACATCCATGTAAATTGAATACTAATTCATAGCTTCTAGAATACATAGACATTCATGCATTCGTCGATGACAAAGATAAACATATTAACAATAATACATTTATTAATCGATTAAAGGATAAAAAATAGTGCTCACCTATACCTTTATTATCCGTCATAAATTATCAATTTCAAATTCAATTTTTTTATCCATTGTGTACATATATATTATATACACTTACACGTGAGGATAAAAACCCGGAGTCAATTATTGAAAAATTAAGTTAGACAACAAATTGTTCTGCATATTTACACTTTTGATCTACAAATCTTCATTATGAATCTTCCAATTCTGTCAATATTTTAACGTGAGTCTGTAATAGTATTGTTAGGTTTACTGGTGTTGAGGTACTTAAAACGGTACTATACTAAATAACTATTCAAATTGGTAATTGTTACGCCATTACGTCATACACCACTGATGACATATACAAGAAAACAAGAATCAAAATCCTCTTCCTTAAAAAAATAATATACTGCAGACGCCCTTGTAAATTGTCCTTAACATTTTATATTTTTAGTCATAAGAGTATCGAAGTAACAATATCAATTTTGGACGAGGAAACAAAAATATCAATATCGTGAACAACACTGCTCTGTATCATATTTTTGAAGAGATCAATAACAATAATAAGATTGATAACTTATCCTTTGATCATTTTTGAGGAACAGCACAAAAGTTAATTAAAATAAGCGAATTAACAATATGAATATGTAATCGAATTGATTAAGAGTTCATTAATTCAGTACTATGATCTAAAGATCTTTCAAAATTAAATGAATTGATCTTTAGTTATGTAATTTAAATAATTACGGAATCAATATTGTGAAAAATTACCTACATATGTAAATATAAAATGAATGAATAATATATAAATTGAATAACAGGAATTTGTACGATTCTTCTAATACTTCTAATACGAGTTAAGCAAAAAATGTACATAGGAGGGAGGGAGCTAGTTAATGTGGAATTCAGTTTGTGGTATATTTTTCAACTCATGAGAACGTGATTTTAGTATATTTCAAAGTTCTAAACAATATACATACAACTTTTACCATTAGTTTCATGCCATAGTAGTGGAGCTGAATTATCCATATCCTGATTCGAATTTAAAACTTCTTAGAGGAATTCCTACTCAATCTTTAACTCATTACAAAGAATTTTTCATAAACAACCTTATGACCTCTACAGTCTTCTTGTATTGAACATCAATATTCCCTTGTACATGCTTAGATGATTAAGAAGAATTATGTATGCCTTTGTTGGTATTTAAATATTTTCGAGCAATTCATATCCATTAACCATATAAACTTTTTGTGTTTAAATTTATGCATATTCTTTTTTTGCAGTCAAAGTTTTTCAGTTCCTATTGCTCAAGAACTATGATCATTTGACTATGAATAATTTTGGCTGATAAATGGAATGAATGATTGAGATCTATCCATAAAAACTGAATAATAGAAAAAAAGGAGCGTTGAACCTATTTTTTTTTTTTTTACCAATAACCTACTTTGATTTTTCTTCTCCAATAGAAAAATAATATATTAAGAGAGAGAAATAAGACCATTTGGTTCTGAAGATTAATTAGTAAAAGATTTCTACTTATATTTTATCAAAATTAGTAGAGCATTAATTATTGCTTCCGAATTCAGAATCCTGTTCTAACTCCTTTATAGAACAAATCAATGGGAAAGATTTCTTACTGCAAAAATTGGCAAGGCATTATAATAACTAAAAACATAAATATCCATTGAATTTAAACTTCAATGAATAGACTTTTAAAATATGTACTTTAAAAAGATTTTTTTATTGCATTTCTCATCCTTTTATTTCAAAGAAGAAAGGAAAAAGACTCAAAATTAATAGATTAGTAGCAAATTACTACACTTGCCTCAACTCTGAATGAATTATAACTATCTATTTAATTGTAGAGATACAAAAAGATGAATGTGTGGAGAAGTACATAAGTTGGGACATATATACATACTAGTAGGATAGTGTTGTGGTATGCTTATCGATATTGAACTTTGTGCTATCGTTACGTTTCTAAATGTCTTAACTATAGGTTTTGTCTCTTATTTGTCTTCTTCGGAAAAAAAACGAAAAAACATGTTCAATCTACATTGTTCCCTACCTTCATTATAAATTATACCTTTATTCATGTAAAAATGATTAAATTGTATTGTGATATCTTTTAAAAAACAATTTAATTTATGTAATACTTAAAGGGCATTTAAATACATAACTTGGCAAGATTCTATAATATGCAAGACCTCTATAAACATTTTAAGGAGAAATATAAACGATCGTTATCACAATAAATGCTAATTCACTTATTCAAATATTTTATTTTAAGTTCAGTTTATAGCAGATCTAGGAAATTGCATAAATTACAGTATTAGCTTAAAAGGATTTGTAAGGTCATATTTTATTTTGAAATAAAAGAAATATACAAGTCGGTAGAAAAAACAAGAATGTGTAACTACACTAACTAGAGGTTTTTCTAATTTACACATTTATCACGAATTAGTTTTTTTTATTTTTTGGATGAGGTGAGGTTTTCATAAGTTTTCGATTTCAAGTTTCATTCACTTTGTAACTTTGAGATAATTATAAGTAAGAAAAATATGCATTTGAACTCACTTATTTATAACGAAACTTAATACTAATTCCAAACATAGACTTACATATATATATTTGGGAAATGTTCAAGTCAAAAGCACTTTTTTTTTCATAGTTGTGTTTGAGTAAGAATAACACTTCATCTGAAGCTTGAATTCTTCACAATCCACACTCATAAATGTAGAGGAGGCAACCAATCAGAATGAAAATACAAAATTTGACTCGTAGAGGGTCTTGTCATTTTGTAAAGTTAAAATTAATTTTCTTGAACTCAAACTCTCAAAATTGTCTAAATTAAAAATGGATTATTTCATAAAATTAGCGCAGCAGGGGTTCTCTAACTGTGGGTAGGGCCCTTGAGGGGCAGTAAATAAGCATGAATTTATGAACAACAATTTGCAATTTTCAGACATTACCTGTATGGTTATAAAAAGTGTATGGGCCAAATTTTTGGTCATTTCAGGTGGATCTACCCTAACACATGTTAATTGACTTCATGTTAATTATTGTGATTAAATAAACTAATAGAATTTCAATAAAGTGCTAATTTTTCATATTGGCAGGTTTTAGTAGACTAAAATTTGTCAAACATATTTTTTTTATACGTAAGAGCTTCTATACCAAAAATCATCAAATTCTGTGAAATTCTAGTTTATTTATTATGTAGTTAAATTTTAAAACTTCAATTAAAAATACAGTAGACTAAACCGTGATTTATCCGCTTCATTTTTGGAATGGAACTTAAATGTCTAAAACTAACAATGTTTGAGCAAAATTTAACTGCTTCATTAAGGGCTTTCCACATGAGGTGGGTGCAACGACTATATCTATTTTAAAACTCATTTTTTGTTAGAATAAGGGACAAGTAAGATGCTCAAATACTATCTAGGGTGGAAACATGCCGAAAAGTTTTTAAAACAATTGATTAATGATCGATAATTAAATAATTAATGATTCATTATAGTAAAGCTTTTATTATTGAAGGACAAGATGAAAGCCTCTCGTGGGCTGGGAGTTGCCGACCACTGCTTTAGAGAGTCTAAATAATTAACAATATTATAGGCATAAACATTTTTTATTCAATATTATTCTTTCCCCGAAAACATTATTGATTTTAGCAATTAACCTCAATGAATTTTCCACCCAATGGCAATCAAATCTAAATATATTGTTGACAATATACTCAATTAATAATATATAGAATTTCAATATTTGCAATAATTAGCAGTATATATTATATTGATGGTACGTATAGGTAAGGGGGAAAAATCATAGAGTATCATTCCCCATTAATTTATAATTATTTAAAATAACACGACATTTTTATATCTTTTTAAATATTTATATTTAAACAAGGGAGCCATACGACATTTGCACGTCTTTTAATTGCCTTCAAAAAAAAAGAATACCTGTCTCTGGTCTGTTTTAAAAATGAAGGATAAAAGAAACAATTACTGGAGATAGCAAATAGGTAGATACCAGAGTATTTCACTTCATTCTTCTTTCAAATAAGTTTAATTTATATGTGTTAGTTTTTGAAAATTACTCTAAAATATGGTTTGACCAATAATAATGTTGATATAAAAGGGGGGGGGTGTAAAAATGGTTAACAAAGCAAAGGTACATATGTACAAAGCATGATCAATTAATGTATAATTGGGGCTTGATAAAGTTCAGGAATCACACATAGGTGGTTGGAATACAAACAAAGGTTACCTATTGAACACCCTCGGTGTAGACTCATCTCTATCTCAATCATTTTAAGAATTATCATTATTTCAATTTACAAAATAACACCTTTAACCGTTATCAAAAATAAGAGGCACTGTAAGAACAACAGATAATTGTTTATTAATAATATTAATAAATGAAAATTTTGGGAGCACGTAAGTTCCCAAAATGTCTTTTTCGAAGCAACTTTTGTTGTCACAAAACATCTGTTTTTTACTATAGCTACAAAAAAGAGAACACGTACCTAATAGTGAAGGAAATGGAATCAAGACACATTTTGGATTGTTTGAAATTTTAGTTATTGTTTTGTCTCAAATTATGATAATAATTAGGGCATATTAAGACTATGAAATTGATTTAATGATCCATAATAGATTGCTACAATATATATTCATAAAGATACCTAGTAAATTATAGACCAAATATAAAAGAAAGTTTTACGACTTGATTTGTAAAAAATTTATACATCTAAATAAAAATAATATATTTATTCTCTATGAGGTATTTTTTGTTCTTATTAACGAAAATTATCTTGCTATTCTTTTTTGTTTCTACTAAGAATAGTAATTTAGTTTGGAGAAGTGATGCTAGTTGATACGTAGGTGAGTTGATATGCTTCAATTATTTATCAAGTTTCTACGAGATGTTATTGAGCACTTTCGTCAAATAACCACATATCAAGGAAGGTTGCATTGAATACTGATGACTGAGGGTGCTGTTAGTCATTAATTGATTTTTTACCCTTGTAGCTATTATTCTTGTCTTAAATATTTTTCATTTGAAATTCAAGTATTAATTGTATGAAAATATAACAACAGTATATAACAAAATATAGGCGACTTTCAAATAAGACGAGGTACAAAATTAGAGCAAATTTTTATGAATTTTATTTATGGTTAATTAAAGGATTAAATATTGTAAATCGGTTAAGTATTCAGTGAAGCATTAGTGTTATTCAAAGTCAAAGAGTTCCTTTGGTACATGCTAGTTGAGGCAAATTAAAGGAGGGGGGGGGGGGAGGAGGAAAAAGGAATATTATTTTCTTTTTTTATATATGTTGTGTGTAGAGAACAGCACCTGAACATTAAAGGTTCTGAAAGGATTCGAAATTATAAGAGGATCATGAGTCTGAACTTATAGATTTATGTTTAAAATAAAACTTTTTTTTAATTATTATTATTATTATTATTATACCTATAAAAACGACAATTTTCTATTATTTCTGGATAATTTTAAAGACTATATTAAAGTGCTCCAATAGCTTTTATGGTTTTTGATTCCCTAGTAATAAATTCTATCAGCTTAATTTATTTGATAGTGGCTTTTACATTGAGGATTTTAGGATTGCAAGCTATGATTGTTTATTTTATTTATCTTTAGCTAAGCCGTAAGGAAAGCCTTTTTAGGAGATGATACCACTTATTGAAGTTGCAATAATAGTTTTTTAACTCTACACACAAATGTATTTTACATTTATTTATAGATATTATTATTATTATCTCCACTAGATAATCGGTTAAATATATACATATAAAACTTTCAAGCCAAACATTTTACAGGATCATAAACGCACAAATTTACTCAATAAATACAAATTCTCACGTTATTATTTAAAAAATGGATTTTAAAAGGGTGATAGTTTTTTGGTTGAGCATTTACAAAAAATGTAAGTGACTCTCAACAAAAAAACAGTTCCTTAATATTGATTGGTATTTGTATATATATATATATATATATATATTTATGAGTATTTGTTATTTAAATAATTTAATCAAGTCCAAAATCGTCATGTGTCATTAGTTGTGGATCAGTCTTCGTAAGAATGCCCTGTTCCGAACTCAAGAGCTACCATTTCTTCAACTCCAAAAATGTAATATACACCATCAGTTAGTTTAAATGCTATCTTTTCTTTAATATTCTTTGTATTATACTCACCATTGCTGACTATTGATAAAATATTAAGAATTGTAAGTCTAAGCTGTGGCAGATTATCTCTAGTTTCAGATGAAACTGCGAGACTAAATCTAAGAAAAAAAGTTTGGATTCCAAAAATAAATTTATGTATAGTTATTAGCAGTTTTATAAAAAATTATTACTATACTAATCAAAAAAAAAAAAGTGAGGGTTTATGAGCCCCTATTGCCACTGGTGCCGTGTACTGCATAGTAGAAATGACTTCTTGGTTTATGGAGTATAAGTAATTTAATATTTGACCTAAAATTATTTTTTCTTTTTTCTTGAGTGCATAGAATGTGCTTTTCCATTATAAAGTTAGAGCTAAAGTTGAGTTTAATTTTAACATCCCTCCCTACTTAAAGCTTCAATTATTAAATTGGACATTAAAAAAATGTGAATGTTGCAAAGTATTATTTACTGAACTATATACATACATACAGAATCGATAACGAATAAAATTTTCTAATAAAGAAAAAAAAGTTATAAAACAGACTTTTCTTCTCATAGGAAACTTATAAAATAAATATTTCGTTCCAATTACATTTGATGCTATCTTCATGTATTTTCAGTTCATATTGGAACATTGAACGGATGGTGGGTAACAGTTTTTGATAGGACAAAAAAATAATCAGTCTATTCTTACCAATACCAAATCACAACTACTGATGTATGATAGTTTGTATTTGTTTAACTTTTTCATATGTATATATATATATATATATATATATATATATATAACGTGAATTCCAATGTCGGTCAAAATATGCTTACACGGAAATCTAAATATAAAACTGAATGCCCTTTCACATGCAAATAAAATACAACCCCCCCCCCCCAATAAAAATAAAGAAAAAGAAAAACTTTCTACATATAATATTTTAAGACAAAACGTCTTCCCTACTTCTAAATTTTTGGTACAAAAAAGACTTACAATTGATAAAATTTCTAAGAAGGAATTAGTTTCTCTGTAGAACCAAGTCATTGAATTTGCTTTCACTTGATGGTTATGAAGGATATGAATCTTAAATGAGTGCTGAGGAACTATTTTTAATATAGAGTTCTTCTGAGCCAAAGGGCTTATATTTGTTGATAAATATGTCTTCAATAATTTTTTAGATCAGGTAGCAGAGACTTGACTTTCCTTATAACTTATGATGTTATTTTGTTTCTCCCAAGAGTATCTAAACGTTTTCCAATGTTTTTTAAAAGTAGTTATTGTGTTCTTGGAGTCTTGATAGTTAATAGTTACAGAGCTAATCATTTTAATCGTTTATCTCCTTTGTTGTTCTATAAGTACTAATATTAAGGAGAAAATAATTTCCACACGTACATATGTACACTGAAAAATATTGAGTATTCTCTGAGCTTCTCTCCTTGTTTAAAATACATTTAATTTGGACTAACTGATAAGCAAATGTCATGTAGCTTGAAAAACTGTGGAATGTACTTTTTGATACAACTGCTATGAATTTTTACATATAGATCCCTGCATATTTGATTATTTATGGTATTTGTTATTTATTCAATGTGTATACTACATAAGTTAGAATACGTTTCTGAAGACATCTGTAAAAAGCTAGAAAAAAAGAAGTTATTTGTAATATAACTCTTTCAAGTATATAGAATAAGAGCTCCATTCAATTCTCTATGCATATATAAATATATTTATGTATACATACAAACATTAAAAAAAAAAATTTTATTACACATATAAACGAATAAATATTACCCTTTCTCGTGTGTGTGTTTTTGTTTTTTCATAGTGTATGTACGTATGTAAATTTATGTTACGTCATTTACTTAACGGGATTTCAACTATCAGCAGGGTGGAGCTTTTTTCCCTTTTTTGAGTTGTTTGTGTCAGTATATGTATACATATTGTATAAACAGGCACACAAGTATGTATTTCGTAATACAATATTAATGATACACACAAAGTGCCGTTTCTCCTTTTTCGTCGCTAAGTCTTGTCGACAAGAAAGCTTTCCCTGCTCTAATAGCTAAGGGTCAAAAGAAAAAAAATGATGCAATAAGCGTGCTTTTTATAAATGTACGTTACATAGAGTCTACCCCTTGACAAAACCTCGAGTATTGAGAAATATTCCAACAAAGAAGGAGGAGTAAAACGTGTACATACTTATAAGTCATTAAAATTACTTAGGTAGTTTGTAGAAATTATGCAAAAAGCATGTGTCAAATATTTTCCGATTTTTCTTCAGTATGTATGTACATATCTATTATACTAATGAGTAAAAGATGTATGAGCCTTGGTACTCACGTTAATAATAGATCCAGAGAGTAGCACATGTGACTGGCAGTTTTTTATTTTATTTACCAGACAAGTATCTAAGAATTTGAAATTCTGATGAAGAAACAATTTGAAAGGAACCTGAACAATATATGTATTATGGACATATCATAATTTTACTGGACGTTTTAATCAATTTTGATAAGAAATGGAAATAATAGTGATATTGTATTCAGTGACAGGGCTCTTACTTGAATGCTTTTCCTACCATATGCAAAAAAACCTTCAATTTTAAGTATTCAATGAGTCGAATATTTTCTGATTTTTTCGCAGCTCATTAATTAATATCCATACGTTTTTCTATGAAAAATATAGCTTTTAATTCAGCTTATGTTACATTATATTAAAAAGCTAAGGGTTCTTGATTTTTTTTGTTTTACTTTGTTTTTTATTGAGTAAAAAATAAAATTAAAAATGATTAGGGTAAAATACACGTTATTTTTATGATTAACTAATTACTTTTGCTCTTGAGCAATGGTGCTATTAACAGTCTTTATTTTTTAGCAAAGTAACTAGTCGTGTAATACTTTTTTCAAGTAACATGTTCAACACTCATCATGATAAAAATGTTTAAACATCTTTTTACCGATTCGTGAATCATTGGATAACGGATTCCTTCTGGTCATAGTTCTTCTCTATTTCCAACTACTGATGTAATTTTTTGATTTAATAATAATTTAGTTCAAAAATAAATATAAATTTAAATTGCCATTCGTTGTTCTGCAGATAGGAAAGCAATTTCTTTATTCTTATCTCAACTTCTTTAGAAGAGAATGCATTCATTAATTCATGAAGGAACCTCTATGATTGTGCTTTTCCTTGCTGCTAAAAAAATGCATTATTCAAGAAACCTAAGAATGCAGTTTAAAAAAGAACTTTTAAGTCAAAGTACATACACACAATAAGACATAGATACAAAAAAACATTGAGACAATGCATTAATTTATTTATTAACTCTACTCACTACTTCAAGTATTTTATGTAAATTTAACATACATATAATATACAGTAATTAATGGTTTTACTCTTTGAAGTGTTTCTTTTATAGTACACTCATGGCATGTCTATATGTTTTTCATTAAGAAATCTTTACTGAAGAGCTGTAGATTTAATTAGAAGTATTCTTGGTTTTCTTGTATACATAGATGTGTGTAAGTAGGTAAATCTTTTAGAAAACTTTTTTATTTTATTTTGTAATTACATGAAGGCTCTAATTTGAAATATTTAGTATTTGCAATATTGGTTAATAGTGTGGGCTACTGATGTGTTGCAAACTAAAAAGTATATATGGGATGACGCAGTTAGGGCCTTTTATAGATTTAATGTGAACATCAAGGGTTTGTTAATTATCTTGTACAGCTTATTAGATATGATGGTAATATATTCATGTACGTCAATGGAAAATATGTCGATAGATACTTGATTCATAATAATAAAAAGTATCATTATATTTAATATATTTACATAATTATTTTATTCCAATATGAACATAATTTCTAAAAATAACTATGGAAATAACGACATCGATTCTAATTACAATGGTATGCATAGATTTAATGGTTAAAAAAATGGAAGTCAATTACTTTTAAAAAATGATATAAAATAATTGGCATTTTTTTGCATATATATCTTCCTTCCAAAATCATTTTTCATGCTATATTTCTTTATTTTCTTTATACCTTTCGTTAATGTTTCGATAGACATGAAAGATGCAACATATATAACTATAAATTAGTGATGCAGTTTTCGAGACCGCTCTCAAGACCAATTTTGGTGGTCTTGTCTCGACTTTCAAAGTCTTAGTCTTCACACCCCTGATCTTGGTCTTGGTCTTCACACTTAAAACTTTGACAAAACGCAAACAAAATTATTTTCTGTAATAGCCCCTTGTACCCCAACACTCGTAAAATTTAGATTACCAGTATAAATTGTGAAAAAAAAAAAAGAATCTAAAGAGAATTTATGTTCAATTTGGTGTGTCTTTGTATGTATATATTTCTAATGAATAGGATTTTAGATATTGTAATATTTCCTTCATTTTTCCTCTTAAATATGTGCGGTATACATATGGTAAGTATCTCATGCAGAATGGCCGTTATTACATATATTTGTGCAAATCGTATAAAAAACTCTACAAAAATGTTGTATATGTTATTATATTTGTTTTTTATATCCATGAACGATTAAGTGTGTCTGTGTGTATGTTTCTTCACTATGAACTCCCAACCGCTTGATAGATATGGCTGAAATTTTGCATTCTTGATGTTTTACATCCCTTAAAGGCTCGCATAATAATTTCTGGAGCTCGTGAGCTTTGGGACACAAATCTATCCCATGCGACCATTGAAGTTATTTTGTTATATGTGACCAACGAATGGTTAAAATAGGTTTTAATAACTAATTAAAGACGAGGTTGCTGGAATTATCTAATTGAAATAAAAATGACTCAGATCTGATAATACTCGAGTCTTAAAAGGTGTTATCATACATATTTCAATAAGAAATTATTCAATCAAAAGACGATTTGTTTTTGTAACTCGTTATTTGATTGGATTAGAGCTCAAATAATTATTTGTACAATGTAGTTTATTTAGTATCAACAACACTGTAATGTTACATATTCAGTGTATTCAGTTAATACGGTTTTGTCTAGTCTTGATTTTTTTTCAAATTATATTTTCATTCATGACCAAGAAAAAAGAGTCAATAATAATAGTATAGACAGTACGCTCCAACGTCAGGAAGCAATTATATCCTCCAAATCATTTCTGATCTCAGCTTTGCCGGTTTTTTAAAGTTTCAGTCTAGGTCTCGACTTCCAAACTCTTGCTGATCTCGGGTAAGTCGGTCTTGAACACATCACTACTATGTATGTATGCTGAGTTTGTAGCTTGGTTCCAAAAATGTACTTTGGTTTCCTTGGGAAGTATATACAGATCTAGGGATCGTGGTGAAAAACAAAACCAAAGCTGCTTGATCTTTAAAATTTTATTTTTAAATAAACTAAAACAAGAATAACTTCTTTCTTTTTTTTGTTGACCTCGACTTCTTTTCGGTCCGTTAAAGTCTTGACATCGATCCTTCAAAATAGCACAATTTTCAAGCAATTATTTAAAATATTTTGAAGGAAATGTTAGAAAAAATGATTTAAACCTGGGTTGACCAACCTTTTTGGATGCAATGATCCAGTTTTATGTATAGTACACAACCCATATAGTTTTTATATCTCAATCCTTGTCTTTTTGAAAAGATATGTCAATGAGAATAAGGAGGATATTTACTTTTTATTTACATAGACTTAAAAAAAGGCATTATCATAAATAGTACATATATTAAGAGTGCGGATTACCACAAAGAAAACTCCCATTAGGGAAACTCAGTGAAAGGAAAACTTTAAGAACCTTAAATATTAAATGATAAAGTTATTAAAATAAATAAATGTAATTTAAAATCCTTGTGGTAAGGGTTTTTAACGGCAAATTTTTCTAGAACCCTAAGGTATAGATTTAGAGTCTTAGATTTTTTCAGTACCGGCTCTTTAACTATGTTAATAGTCCATATTAGTAGGCTGCGTCCAAATGTGTATTTAAAGTAATTTAAAATAAACAAACAACAAGAATACTTACTTATACAACTACACATTATATATGTTAAATAGTACTTATTTAATCATCATTTTCCACAATTTAGGAACATAATTAAGCAACAACATTTTGTAAAGTTTTTACAAAATATTAAATTATAAATCTTTGTGCTACTGGGATAAACGGGGGGAGATTCACCCTTAAATTATCAATAAGTCCCTTGGGCTCCTTTCTGGAGAAAAATTTACGAGAAACTTATGACTTTAAATATTATAAACAGTGTCAAAAATTCTTCATGCAGAAGTAGATTTTTTAAAAATTAATATATGTTTTTTTTGTGCCTCTCAGTCAGCCCAGATTTGAAGACATTGCGTTTCCTTTGAAGTATTAAAATTTGAACTACAAACATTTTTTTTGTTATAATGTAGTTCTGTAATTAATTATGTTGTTATATGGTTTTGGAACTCATATAATTATTCAGCAAAAATAATATTAAATTACATGACCATTAATTAAATACTATATATGTGTGTATATAACTTGTCAATTAAGCCAATTCATATGTAGTGAACATTAAATTTTAAATTTTTGTGTAGGTTTTATCCCCTTTTTTAACTTTATTTTATTTTGTCGTGTAGATTAATGTATTAACTCAAAAATTCAAAAGTTATAAGATTTAAAAATAGCTCAAAGTCTTTATAGAATAGATTCTATAGGCTTCTCTTTTTTTTGAAAATTTCATATTCTTCTTTCGTGTAATTCCAAGTGAAATCAATCAAAAAAAGAACATTTAACATATATTTTTAAGTATGGGATAAAAACTAAATAATCCAAAGTTATAGCCTTTTCTGACTTCTGATTAAAGATTCACAGCTCTCAAAACTTTTTCTAAAATTAATTGGTCCTCAATTAGTTCTTAATCTCCCCCAATCCACCCAATATCTCTTCTACCCCCTCATAAACTAAAGAAATTCAAAAATTTGCAGTACCTATGTAGAGATTTACATCTGTAGCAATTCAGTGAAATCGAATGCACCTCTCTAACTGATTGAATTTGTTCATGATATATAAGAAGCCAACATATAGCAATTTGAACAAAATTGAGGTATACCATTCATAAGTTTTTTGAAATTAAAATCTTGACCTTCCCGATCTCATGGGAAAAAAATTGTTTTATGGGTCTAAATGAAAAAATCAACTAGTAACATGTCTAATGTTTTTTTAAAATAGATTCATATCTTAATAATCATCAGACGATTGTGGCGATTTAAAAATAGTAATGCGACAATCCATTGAAGTGTACACACCTTTACATCATCATTGATTTTAATTTTTTCAATCAGGCTGTTTATCCAAAAAAAAAGCACTATGCGTAAAAATTTCAGACTTTTGGGGGTGTGAGGATCCCTGTATGGATTCCTTCAAAGTTTTGCTTTTTCGAAAGACATTCAAGCTTCATAAAACTATAACTCTGTTCGAAGTTGGGTGATTTCAAATTTTTTTACTTCAAAGTACTCACAAGAACAAGTGCTTTTATTCAAATTTAATTTATAAAAATAGCATTTGTTCAAAAAACCACCATGAAAACATCATTGTAAATAATTAAAAATGGCTCCTTAGTCAAGTCACAAGATTGATTTTGCCAATTTTTTGTAAGGACTTTAAACTACTCATATCTTATAAGTAAGGAAAAATTAGAGTGGAATCTCAATGGAATCATCATTATTTAGACATATAATAAAAAAATGTCATAATGGTCAAAGAAGTAAATTTCGTATCTTTCTTGAAATAAAAAATACAAATAAAATTTTTCAAAATTTTTATTATTGTAACATTTATGACTTCACTTGATTAATTTTTACTTTTTCTATCCAGTTTGATCATGAAAAAACAGTCAACAGCTAACAATTTGCCAATTATTTCAAATTGTCTAATTATTTTTCTTTTTTAATAGCATCGAATTCTTCACAGTTTAACAACAAATAAATTGAATTCAAACAATCAATTTTGTGAAAAACTAAAGAGAAATATAAAAACAATAGTTGATGAAATTATAAGAATTGTTGATGTTTTGGGAAAAATATTTTGTTCGATGCAGAAGAGATTTCATTGAGTAATAGATGTTAAGAATATGAAAATGAGAATTAAAAAAAAACTAGCAAAAAAAATGTGAATAGCCAGTTTTATGAAAGAACTAATGCCAATTGAGAGATCTGTATATAATTTACTACTGGGAATGAACTATTGTTTTTATTTTACTCTCATGTATGGTTCTGCTAACGAAGAAACACATTGTTGTCTAGGCCAAGGGTAGAAATATAAAAAAATTGACATAAGCTAAAATTCCATTTGATTATTTGAAAATACCTTTAAGAGATTTATTCACACGTACCAACTCATGTCAACAGCATAAAAGTACACTGCAAGAAAATTAAAATAAACTGCTCATAAGTAAATTTCTTAATTTAAAAAAATTGCATTTGAAGTGCAAAAAGTAGCCTTATGACAAAGTAATTACATATACATTTTTTTCTTTTTGAATTTATTAGCAAAAAAGATATAAACAATTTTAATAAATATATTTCACAAAATAAAAAATGATGTCAAAGCGTTGTAAAAAATTATGAGAATGGAAATCAGAACAAAATAGTTATATATAATCATGAATCATAAAAAAGAAATGATTAAAGATACATAGAAACACAGTTATAAAAAGATCAAAAACATTGGGCAATCTTATTTAAGCATTAAAATTAACATCATTTGGAAAAATTGAAATCACTGTTTAGTAGCAATTTTCATTGGCTCAGTAATTATCTCAAGACTTTTTTCTCTCTTAAAATTGCAGTGCGTTCTTAATCGATGAAGGATTTGCTATAATGCTCCTTAAAAAAGATTTGATATTAATAAGAATTTATTTACCCTTTAAAAGAGAGTAAAACATCTTACTCTCAGAAGTATGAGTCCATTCAATGATGTCATTGAAGGGATCTCTGATATACTTTCGAATATAGACCCTCTTATACCAATTATCTTCCATTTGTTCACCATTGTCCAAAAAATACTCAGGAAAGTTCATATCGTAGTGTGTAGACGATCGAATTTGCTCAACAGGAAGACCAGGTGACAAGGGGCTTGAATAATTTGAAGAATCAACGTTCTCAAACAATTCATCTAATAAATGTATTTCCTGAAAGATGCTCCCATCAGAGACGATTGCCTGAAGATCCATAGACTCTGTTGTTGAAGTAATGGACACAATATTTTCTTCGATGAATTCCAAAAGTTCATTGGCTGTAGACATGATGATAAATGATAAGAATATTAGAGTTTTGATCTTAATTTTTTTATATGAATGAATGAATGCAAAGAGTTTTTACTCATGAGCTTCAAGACTTGTCCAGTTATCTTTGTTTTATATTTTTATGTGAGTCAAATTCAACTCATAAGGGAAAAAGAGGAAATGATTTTCATAGGTAAGCTCTTATGAAATAAAAGTTCAAAATGAAACTATTTCTTGGTGAAATTTGGTAATTATAATTCAAATATATGTATATTTTGTCATGACCGATACTTGTAAGAATAATTATTCATAATTGTATTGAAAATCAATAGTTGTGCTTAATTTTTTTTATCCTTCATTAGTTGATGAACCACCAATGTGAACTCTGAAGTAGTTATATGACAAAAATATTTTTTTGTGTATTTGTCGACTTCGGCAGAAAGGTTTTTAATCATACATAAACACATTTTAACATTGTCTAAAATATATTTAATAAGGGGAACCTCTACCACAGGATCAAGGAAAAATATGAAAACGAGGTTCTGTTGAATCTCTCAAAGGAGTATGCACTGGCACAAAAGTAGCAGTCAATCATGAGCAGAGAAATCAAAATTCCTGGAAAACTGATGAGCGTAAAAACTACACCTGAGTTGATGTCAAAAAATATGGTAACATTGTTAGTCTGTTGATAACATTTAAATTTTCAAAATAGAAAAAACATCAGTAATAAAGTTAGAAATATAACCAAAATGTAACCTACGAAGGTTACATTTTGAGGAGTTTAGATAAGCTGGGATTACAGCGATTTTCACATCTCCTATCTTGAGTAGGGAAGTGAATAAGGGTGAAATTCTGGCAAGCATAATTTTTTTTTTTCAAATGTCAGTTGGAAACCCGTGGAACATTTCTTTATAACAACAGCTAACACACTATTTTACAATGTAGCAATATATTTTTGCAAATGTTAAAAGGTACACTATTTTCACTCACCGTAATTTTCCCCCTGCTTAAGTATCTAATAATGATAGGGTTACAATGTTGGGGGAATTAGTGATAAAAACTTACATGATGAATACCGTAAACCATCTTTTTGTTATATAATTCAGAAAGGGAGGTAGTGCGATGTTTTTCCTTAAAAATAAATTTAAGTTTCATTATCTGCTATTTTCTATACGTACATATTACAGAGGGGAAAAAATTAAGATTTTTTTTCTCAAATAACCTAATATATGAGATACAACTTCAGTGAATTTGAAAGAACCCGAGGTTATAACTCTTTTGGCTTCCTTTAGAAAAGACTTTTAAAATTTTGTAAATCATTGATTTTACCAATTTGTATTAGCAAATGAATGTTTTATGATCCACAACAATTGGTGTTGCAGTTTAAATTGTTCGTGATTTTTTTAGTTAGTACTTTTTAATTTTATGGAAGATTTTTCAATACAAATTAAAAAACAAATCCAAAATATTAATCTATTTATTAATGGAACAGCTTCCCACTGGAAAGTACTATAATTTGAATTTTTTTAAATCCTTGAAGGTGAATATTTTGATAGGGAATTTTTTTATGGATATTTCAAAAATGCCTTACTTTGAAGTAATGACGATGTGAAAAGTTTAAAATCTAATAATATTAACTTTTTTTCCATATTACATAAGAGAATGTTTGACCTGATTGATGAAAAATAATGTCAGTTTTTATTTCAATGAAGATTAATTTTAATTATTTATGTCTCTAAAGACTTATTTATAAAACTAGCTTACATATATGATTTGAGTCCTTTCAAATTATAGGTTTTAAAGCTAAATAGATATTTGAAATTTAAATTTTTTTATATTAAAATTTGAGTATCATGATTGCTAAAAATACTCATAAAAAGAGTCAATAAATGACCAATCTTTTCAATCCCATATATCCTCTTAAAAAGGACTTCAGAATAATTTCAAGTATATTTGAAAGAAAATTAGTTGTTCTACCAGAATATTAAATTTATTGCTGATGAAAACTTAGTATAAACCAAAAGTGTTTTATCCAAGTTCATTAGAAAGTTATTTCCTCATAACACTTTCTTAGATATTTTTTTCCTTGTAAAAATAAACCACATCAATGTTTATTGGCGTAGAATCCATGAATTACTAATTTTTTGACATTTAAGAGATTTCCGTTGTACAAGACATAATTAGTCAATAATTTAATTAATTCATGAGTTAGTAAGACTAATTAGTATTGTTCTATAATATGTCAGGGGTTTAGAGCAAAAGTGTAACATGTCATTAAAAAAATGAAATTGTTAACTAACATTAATTTACTTCTATAATTCTCCATATTTGACATAAGTTGGAAGAAAATATTCAATATATTTTCCATTACATAATTTGCCATCGTAATTCAAACTAATTCAAGATATAATAAAATAAAAAGAAGTAGGAATTGTTCGAGTATTAATTTAGGCCCTTACATTTGGAATTTTTACAGGTCTATCTATACCAACTAATTACACAATTTATTTAGTGTTACTTGAGTTAGAAAATGTCTTTCTTTCTTACTTTTTTCATTCCTTCTTTTTGATCGAGGTTTCTTCATTTTGGTCAACTTTCTACGACCCAACAATTGAAAAAGGCTAATTTACATTAGAAATGTGTAACATACTGACAAATTTATTAGATGCAGATGTATAAGTTTATTTTTTTTAGTCTCTAGAGCAGTGGTTTTCAACCAAGGTTCCGCGGAACCTTAGGGTTCCGCCAGTAAAGTCCAGGGGTTCTGCAATTTCTAAATTAGAGCAAGGATAAATTGCATAAGACAACCAAATTATTGCACAGGGGTTCCTCGAGCCAGTGGAATGTTTCCATGGGGTTCCACTCCAGCAAAAAGGTTGAAAAGCACTGCTCTAGAGTTTGATTTCCGAATATTGAGCAACAAAAGCAGCAGATTTAGTAGGTTATTTGGATCTGGAATCATATATTATGTAGCTTTTGGAGACAGTGTATCAAAGTATTATCAGCCATCCATCAATGACAGAACGACTTAATATCGAAACACTGTGTAACTTGGAAGAATAATAATGGGGGTAGACATCAATTGACTTTTATCAATTCTGTATTTGTACTCGTATCCAAAAATATTAGAGTGGTATTATTATTTAAAATTTAATTGAAATTTATCATCACAACCTTACAACATATACTATGAAGTAAGGGAGTGGTGAATCTAATAAATTGGCTTGTTACTTATGCATACATATTTGTTCCTGTTGAAAAGGATGGCTCTATGAGTAATATATATATATTGATCTTTAATGTTCATTCATTCATCAGCAATCTAGGTGACAATGTACGTTCCCTAATTAGTATTTATTATCGATAATTACTGTAATTGCTTTCATCTCCACGTGAATAAAAGTCCTGTAAGTGTATGGTCTCATTAATTATCACTTTCAGCTTTTGAGCAGTTTGTAATAAAGCTAATTTGACTTTAAGCTAGGCTTTAAGCAACTACACACATAGAGTTTTCTTTGATGTTTCCTTCTAAGAAATACCTAGTAGCCAAATATATATGGGAATTATTAGAAAGTTGATTCCTTAACAAAAGGGGAAAACATTGAAAAAGAGTAGGTAAAAATAAATTCATTATAATCAAGATTCAAAAAAGTTATTCACTCTCCTGAATAGAACTTTTCTTTTGAGGAGGACATATAAAGACACACTATGACTTTCTTTTGAAAATTGAAATATCTTTGTTATTTCAAAAAAGAAAAAAGAAAAATAAATAAGTTGCCTCTATGAATGTTGTGGAAATAGCATGTTTTTGTGTTTGAAAAGTATTATATTGAACAAACCTCTAGATATACTATACGTATGTCAAACGTAAAAGTCACCAAGGGATTGTTCAAATGACTTTCTAAGTATACCGATATGTAATGCCCATTAATCCCCTTTCACTTTTACAAGGTGTTGAATTTGAAGCTTCTCATGCAAATTACATTTCAACCTGTAGTAAGTAGTATTCAGCAACATATGCTAATCTAAGCACACAATTTTTTTCCAATACACTATCAAAAAAATGGTAGTATTTTTACCCATCACGTGCACCAAAATCATCACAATGAACAGTGCATTACTTTTTGTTTTTTTTAGGCACCCACATCAGGCAATCATTGCCATTTTTCAAATGTTCGTACATTTAGAACAATGACAGTGGAAGCACTACAAATGAATCATATATTATATACCATAAACAATAGTAGTACCTGGATGAAATATTATTAACATAAATGAATATGGCTCTAAGTGCATTCAATTATGAGGAATAATTATTGTTAGAAACTTTATACCAATGCAAAGTACATACATAATATTCAAAAGTATATGTAAATATGTATATTTATACAAACATACATTGTACTTTTTTAAACAAGAGCTTTTTTCTTACATATACCTATGTATGTACATACAAATATACATTACATAGTTATTTTGTATTTGCTATATTTGATTATGCAAGATGCACTATGTGGAAATGAATCTTGTTTCGAGTATATGTAAGAACATAGTTACTACATATTTACATGCATCTACCCACGTAACCATATGTATGTATTTATACAAAATGAGGTATTTATGCTTAATTTATAGTTCATTACGGAAAATGCTGACTTTTGTAGTACATTCATTTGTTGTAAGTACCCTGTACAACATAAATACAAAATAATTGAATGTCTCCCTTGAGATATTTTTGTTTCTTAGTAGTGCACATAAAAGGAATGAGGTAATGCTATGAGTAAAATAAATAATTTTAATATACAGAATAAACTAATATTGTTTTGTTAGTTATTATTTACTAAATAATATGTATAGAATATACTTAGGGATGGTCAAAGCTATGAAACTGTCACGAAACAACGACACAAAGGAGTGAAACATAATAGCAGAGTTTCGCAAATTTTAAATAGTCAATCATAAAAATTGCATTAAGAACTTATGTCCAAAAAACTGCTTCAAATTCGTACCAAATGCTCTTCAAACGCAGAATGATATTTTTTTTTTAACATTTTGCTACTGTTAATAAATAATTAATTGACCAGATTAAAACTCAATTTCATTTTCAAATTAACTTGACACTATCTTATTTAACTTTTTAAGACTTCAAAATAATTTGTAGAGTAAATTATTGAATCAATATTATTAGAGTATTTTAAAGTAACCTCAAATATCAATGTTTTTTAAATATTTAAATAGTATTTCACAATTAAATTATTAGTTATTGCAACTATGAAACTGATACAAATATTTAATAACTATAAATTAGCTCATTAATTTTAGATAAATGTTAAAAATTATTATAAAAACTATAAACTTAAATATAAATAATGAATAAAAGAATGTTATGCAGTTCATAATGGTATTATACACATTCTATTTGAAAATTGCTTCAATTTTACTTTTTTAAAACTTTTTTGGTTAAATACATGTATTTGTCAATAAACAGCCAATTGTCATATTTAATAAAGACATCTCAATTATATGTATAAGGGAGGATATGTAAAAATGTAAATATATTTCAAATTTTCATAAAAAACCCTAAATCCCTATTTATCAATTCATTTATGATTGATTAAACTCTTCACAATATAAAATATCTTGCTTTGGTTACTGTGGTTGAAGTACTAAAAATATATGTATGTTATTAATACTTGTATCAAATCAAAATTAAATATTAGTTATAATAATTTTCATGGTGTGTATTATTAATCTCTTCAAATGTAATTATGAAAACAAAGCATGGTTAATAATTTAAGAGCTAGGTACCTAGGTGCATGATAAGGGGTATGCCGGTTTTGTGCTATTGTTTATAAAAGTGAATAAGACAAGTTTAAAGCAATTAACTATTGACCAAACACATTTCAAAAAAGTTAATACTATGTCAAGGTCTTTTTTGTTCTATTTGTAACTCATTCTAAAAGCCTGCTTAATTCTTTGATATAAGTACAAATATTTTGCTTTGGGCTTAAATACAAAGACATGGACGTAATAAAAAAAATTTAATAAGGGATTTTAATCTTGAAGGAACTTTATTACATTTTTCTTGTAGATGAAAAATTTAATTTAAAATTACATTTCTTCCACATATGTAAATAAACTTTCTAGATAGAAATTATTTGCCCTTTTTCCCCGTCGAATATAACCATATTTTTATTTATTGAAATTCTTCATATCTTATAGAAAGTTTGTTTGTTTTTTTCATAAAACAGTAATACCTTGAACTACGAGTAGTTTCTAAGAGAAGTGATCCTAATCTAAATTGCTAGTAAATCAAATTTTCCCTTGGGCTTATTTCTTAAGAATAAATTCACTCTCAATTTCTCTGGAATAAGATGGTTTGACCTGTATGGAAGAATCACTAAAGCTATGAAATATAATCCATATAACAAACGGAGTCTTGTTAATCAAAAACAGTGATTAATCAAATTTCTTTACAACTCGAGGTATTACACCTTTGAATATAAAGACATTATTATATCATATTAATAATAACAATCATATTCAACATATGTTAAAGTTGTTTTTTTTATGCTAAATGATCAAAATAAATATACAGAAAAAGGTTTCACATCAGGTCACAAACTTTACTTTAGGTCTCCTTCATGAAAAAAATAAACAAAGGTTTTTTCATATTTTCAATTAACATGTTAATTTTTTTAACTGTGTCTTGAAATGATTTATATGGTAAATTATGGTAAATATCGACAGTACATATTCATAATTTCATGGTTCAATAAATATTTAATTATACATATAAATTCAAAATTTTGATTTATGATCATCTTTTAAGGGAAAATGAAGTTGTATTTGTGAGTAAGATAATCATTTCTTTTCATTTTGTTTGTTCATTTTGGTATATTTTTCTCCTATTTATGTTAACAGCCACTGTTTATAAGTGAAATATTTTGCACATTTTATAATATATAATGAAATTTGTAGCAAAATTTTATTTGAATATATTCATTATTTGCAAATGTAGCAGAAATATTTCAAGCGTTAATAAATAAATAAGCAAGTATTAGGGATACATTCATATACTGGAAAGTGCAAAATGAGTTTGAATATATCTTTAAAAAACACTTTTTAATAAATTACATTACATTTATGTATGTATACATATATGATTAATTGTGCAATTGAATACTGCATAAATAAATATTATGGATGCTAAAGTACTTTCCTAATTAGTTCATGTTCATTGGTTACAATTAAAAAATTTAAGTTAAGGAAGTAAGTTTAAGTGTAGTTTTATATAAAAACTATTTAATCTTGTTTCTACCCAATAAAAAAAGACAGCAAAAATTCTTCTTGTCTATAAAGTATTCTATAAAGAAAAGTAAAAAAATTATGGTTTTTTTTTTGGACTTTTGTTTTAGAAGAACCAATTTCCTTCTTTTTAAGTTTTAAGTAGGATTTTGTTTTATCATCAGAGTTAATTTTGTCAGAAGTTCGTCAATTTATTTTCGTTCGTCTTTATTTATTCAAGAAGAAGAAGTTTTGTTTTAGTCAGACATAACATTAAAAAAAAAACTGCCTTGTTTCGACATCTTAATGATAAAGGAAGAAGTTAGTTGATGAATATTTTTTGTATGGTATTGTCTGACAAAATTAATGCTGTTTCAAGCATCGAGAAAAAAATATGTACAAGAACAAGCCATTTGTATGCACAATTTAGCATTACAAAGAAGGTGTAGTTTTAGCAATATAGCTCAGGTTCAAAAATTGCATCAAGATTTAAAGAGCAAGTTAGGACTCTTTTTCTATAACTCTTTTTCAGTTAATTTTAACATTAATAAAGTTCATTAAATGCTTGGTCCTAAACAAACCAAGGATTTAATCAAAAAAGGCAGTGTACCTCAGTAGTATGTGACGGTTTTTACAGTGAAGAAAAATATTGAATAAAGACCTTGTGTTACCATCGGAATTCCTTGTGCCAAATCGATAAAAATGTTAGAAAAGCTTTATGGGGAATGGAAATATAAAATTGGAGGCAACCACATTGTCAATATATTTATTCACTGTAAAAATTGTGACACACTATTCAGGTAAACTGACTCAACTACTAGCTTCTGTAAGCAAACTGGTTGGCAAATCGTGCTAATTTTTTGTATGGTAGTTAACCTACTTAACAAAAAAATAAAAATATTAAAAATTTTCAGCGCAGGAAATTGAAATGCCAAATTTCTGTTACTTTATTGTCACAATATATATCAATAAATAAATGACTTATTTATTAAAAGAAGATTCAAATCGGTAAACAATAAACTAAGATCCCACATTAACTCTAGCTTTCACAGTTGAAGTCAATCAACGGCTTTTTGTGCACCTTGTTGCCTGTAAATATTTATTTTTCAATGATTAATTAATCTTTTTGTTTCATAATGGGTTATTATTCGTTACTAAAGGGAAATAAAAAATCACTTAAAAAATTATTTATTTTTTCTTAAAATTAAAGAATGTATTTTAAAGCTATTCATAAGATGAATTATTAGCCAAAGCACTCTTAGTAAAGTTAAAACTTAACTATGCAGATCATCATAATATGTATATTAATTATGTTGAGCATTATAAGAATAATTAGATGTTTCAGTGAGTTGATTGAAAGGGATTTTGAGTTTGAAAATTTACTCCTGGAAAAGGTCATTTGAAAAGTTACACTAATTTGACTTAGAAATACGACTATGAGTATTTTGCCTAAATGGACATTTTACCGAAAAAATATTGAATAAACTTATTTATGATTTATGTAGCAAAACTACATGAGTATTTATGATTCCTATTCATCTTATTTCGATTTTAATAGTTGAAAGGTTTATATAGAAGCAGAAAACCAGAGCTGATTTCAAGTCCACTTCATCTTTTAAAATCGAAGTTTATAATTATTATTTTTTTTCGGCTAAATGTCTGTACACGTATATATACTAACTTGAAATATCTTTCTAAAAAGTAGTGTTACGTTCAAGGCCACTTGACTCAAAACCAAGATGTTGGGAAGGCATTTTTAAGATAAAGCTAATACTGTGAGGTATCGAGTTCAAAAAGAAAATAAAAGATTATTGATCTCTATATTTTTTTTCTTTTTCTCCTCCTTTAAAAAAACTAAGACATCAATACACTTCGGAAATTGGATTCGAAACCAATCTCAAAAGTACCTTTTTTATATACTTATATAGATACATTCTACACATACACGCCCCCTAGTGTTGGATTCTTATTCTATACATATTGCCATGAAATTTAGGGATGCTATGTTCTTTACACTGCCTCATACTACAAATTTATATCTATGCAAAAAATCAATTTTATACGATATTTTATTAAAAAGAACAAATGTTACGACATACATATGTACATACATTTAAGCATTTACTGATGATGTACAAATAAGAATTTATATATATATATATATATATTGAAGGTATTTATTCCTTTCTAAAAAAAACATAATTGCATAACCTTTTGAAGTGATATGTATAATATATAAAGAAAGAGAGGTAGATACAAACAAGCAAAAACATCTAAAACTTGTAAAAAAAATAAAAAAATAATATATAAAATCCCTTAAAACCTTTTTATATACAAAATGTTTCTTTTCACGTAATAGCAGTTATTTCCTATATATGAGAAGAAGAAAAAAGAGTTATAACAAACAATTTACTATTATATAAAAAAGCATGATTTTTTTCTACTATTGTATACAAAATATTATGTAGTATATTCGATGTACATTGTTGGATATGTATAACCGTATATATATATATATATAAACTTTTATGTATGTATAAATATATTCTGTGATGTATTAACATATATATATATGTACTATTATATATTATATACATGATGATTGATTTGAATTCATTAATTTATCAAAAAAAGTGTTTTACAAAAAAAAAAAAAACTCATAAAAGCAATTGAGTAAAACTAATTTAATTTATAAATTTAGTTCAGGATAGAAATCTCATAAATATTTAAGGGATGACATCAATTGAATGCAATCATGGCATTGAAATCTTTAATTTACTATGGTAGTAAACCATGACATGGAAGTCGCATACTGTAATGGATCAGGTATGAGGGATTCCAAATTGGAAAAAGTTAAGTTGTGAAACAAAGGTGTGGAATGTGAAATGATTTTTTTGGCTATGGGACGACTTTTTTGTCATCTAGGGGTGCTGAGGGTGCCATTTATTATGCTTTAACTAATTACACAACCTCCATGAACTTACCTTGTTACTCCAATATATAAAGGTGAACTCTGCGAATAAATATAACAGTATATGTGCATACTTTGAAAATGATGTCATGCAGGGGGGAAAGGTTCCTCCCAGCTAGCTTTGTTTTAAAGCTTACGAAAAAGCTAAGAAACGTGTTTCTTAGTGCGTTTAAAGTTTTGTTAACCTTAATTACTTATTACAATTCAAATCTGGTATTTCTATAATATGTGAACAGCTGAAATTTCATGTGTCACACGTAAAATTTATGATACAGGATGAACTTGTATTAAAATATCTTATGCACTAAATAGGAAACCATCCTTCTTTGTTCAATGAGGAGTTTACATGTATCATTGGATAACCATGAATAGATACTTAAAAATGTACTTGAATGGTAAAATGCGTTCATATATTTAAAGTCTTTTATTTATTTATTTTTTTAATATTAATATTTTTACCATTTGATTGGAAAATGCGTACATAATTAATATAATTATAAAAATATAATTTAAATCAACAACCTTGCTAACCAATGATATACAATGAAGGTCATTGGCAGCCTCAACTTTCATAGAGGGAAAAGTATTTGTAAATATTAGAGCAGATTTACATAATTTTATATATATACCATATATGTATAATGATGAATTTTAGTTTGTTTTTGGAAACTTCTAAAATTTCCCCCCCCCTTGCCAAGCCGTCCCTGATACGCTACGAATAAACTTTTTTTTGTGTAACATAAAGACTTTTATTTTGCATTCACTTAAAAAGATTGAATTAATTAAATTAAAAAAAAAAGACTCAGAACGAGGGGAAAAGAACTGGGTCAAAACTAATAACATTATGTTCTATATTATGGTTTCTCTCACTTTCTAATTTATATATGTATACACACATATAAAACGTTTATATGAATCCTCTCTATTGCATACATGACTCTTTTGAATGGTTTTTGTTCATAAAATACAAATTTGAACTTAATAAATTTTATCATCCAATCTCACCGAATCAATTGAATCAATTTGATGAAGTTGAGTGACTTTTATGAGCTGTTCAAGGAGGGAAAGGTAAAGGAGACAAATACTTGCAGAATAGTGTCAAATATACTTATATGCCTTTGTTGATTTGTTAGTGTATTTGTATGTAGATATACAACTATTAAAAATAAATGTGTGGTAACATTCAAAGTTACTCGCATCCAGGGAATGGAGTATTAAGTACTGCTCTTCAGTAAAGTAATTTATGGGGTGCAAAAATATAATTTTGAGAATAAATTACTTGTATCCAAATTTAACTTTATAGCTATGTGCCTTCTAGATAGTATAAAATGTATCCATCTATAAATTTAGGTATGTATTTCTCTGCAATGTATAAATCTTTCTACAACACTAAAAGTATATATATATCTTTTTAGGAGTGCTTGAATGTTGTGCTTCTTTACATAATTATTAATATTTTATCTAAATTCTGCATATATACTTACTAACATGATATAACTGTCTAATCAAGGTTTAATAGCTGTGTTTATATACATTCATAAGTAGGTATATATATATATGTATATAAGCCCTAACCATTTTTTTTATAATAGATAATATTATGTAGAATATAATGTATAAAAGTAAATATTTACCCCTTTTAAATATAATTAAAAATAACATTTTTTATCTCTAAAAAGTAAATTACATTGCTCTAAATGTGTTTTTTACAAATTGTTTGGCTGTTTTATTTGTTTTTCTTACATCTTACATAGGGTTTCATATATATGTCTGAGTCTATTTATTTCAAAATTTAAAAGATTACGTTTTGTCTTTCTCATGAAAGTATTGGATCCGTAACTACTTTTAAAGGATAGATGAGAGTTTTACTTTATTAAGGTTACATGGAAAGGAAGTTTGAATTTGTTAGAGTAAAAATGGAGTTTTTGCTCAATATTTAAATCCAAATCAGCGTCAACATTAGAAGTTAATTGATATATATAATTATGTATGCTGACAATTTTTATTTTCAAAATGGATGACTCGATATAAGCTTATACATATAAACATGTCCCTAATTTAGAAATTAAAAGATTGTTTCTATTATTTTTTGTATTCCAATTTGAGGACCAAAACAATGAAGAAAATCAATAATATGGCTTTCAACATAACTGTATGTACATATGAGTAACTTTTCTTACGTCATTAAGTAATTTTTATAATCTAAAGCATAATTTATTTAAAGTCCCCTATATTCTAAAATTAGGAAACTGAAAATACTAGATAAGAGCCATTAAACCAAAAAAAAATTCAAATAATTATTTTATACTCGTAATAATTATATTATAAAAATAACATTGTGATTTGTATTTCAACGTAATTGTGTCATGAAGTGGTACATATATTTAACAAACAATCTAATTGATAATTATTGAAATTAGCCAATGATTTTAGCAGTAGAATACTTTTTAATTAATTTTACATAGGATGGTATAAAAATTAACGGATTCAATATTTAGGACAAAAGTTAATTTTGGGATTTTAAAACCTTCAAATAATTGGTGAAAGATATCGAAAAAATAACACCGTATGATGAAAATTCAACTATTATATACGTATAATAGTTGATTGAGAAATGAAAAGATTTCACAAATATCCAATTCACTATTCAAATTACAAATTATCCCTCATATGCAGACATTATTATTTATGCATATGCACAAATAATTTCTTATTCATGCAGTCCATAATTATCTATTTGTATACAAACTATCTATATAGAATCATAAGTCACATCAACATTTATGTCAAACCTTTCATAGAAATGAGAGTTTAAAACAGATCTACTTAACTACTATGAGTTAAGATTCAATTAGATGCACGCATAATTTTGGAAATTTTGTTTGCAGGAAATCATGAAAATATAATAATTTTTTATTTTATTTTAAATCCAATGTTTCTGAATAATTCTGGAGAATATTTTCAGAGCCAAGTAGTGGCAGAGTAATGTTCTGTAAAATATCATGTTTTTGATTCACCCTTGTATGCAAATATCTTTGCTCAGACATATCAAAAAACTAGACCCCAGAAAATACAGTTAATCTGACACACGCAATGGTTACATCATAGGTGTAGGGAATGCCCCAAATTTTTTACTGAGGTAGCGGTACATAATTTATAATTCAAAATCGGTTTTAAGGTTCATTACAGGGCTGGAGAAACCAGAGGGGACTCCTTTCATAAATTTTTAATTTTAAATCAACATATTAAAACTAAAAAAGTTAATAAAAAGCTCAATTTCTTCTGTCAGATTGGATTTGCTTCCTACACTCAAAGCTTTGAGACATTTCATATATTAATGTCGGTACAGTTCATCACGATATTGTGTGATATCAAAAATTTCTACCGTGATGAACAACTTTATACAGTCCTATCATGAGTACTGTACATCTTCATGCTGATGTAAGTTATAGTTATTAATCATATACTCAATTGTGCAGACTGTAAAAATCTGATAAATATTAAATATATTTACATATATACATTTAAATCAAAGGAACAACTTAGACTCTATTGGAACTTTTTTTTTAGATCTAATATTAAATTCTGTCCTTTTTTGTACGTCTTTGAATATTTTTTTTTTTTTGCTATTGAACAAATAAAGAGTTTATTAAAAAAAGGCTTATTTTCAGAAATAAATGTAGTGAATTGAAAAGGAATATTTTATTTTCAAGAAAAAAAAATACCATGTAAATGATACATATGTATATATTAAACATATTTATACATTTTTATCGAGGAAAAATGTAGATACTTTCATTATAATAAGTATTACTTGAGCATATAAATATCAATTTGAAGACTATGTAATAATAAATCTCTTCTTATTTTTCACTGCTTTCTCTTATTACAATAGCATGTTTACAAATAAAAAGATATACTTCTATAATTTGTCAAAATATACTCTTTTTTTAAAGTAAATTCATTTATGTAATACTATGTTAGTATCTACTTTAATTTATACTACATATATTTATATATTTAAATGTTGTTCATATCCTATTATGTATTGTATACCTATTTTTAGTCAATCAATTTGGCAAAAATAAGATCCAATTGTTTAATTAATAAGTTTCTTAGATTGAAAGAAAAACCTTTCAATTTTTTTAAAGCAAAGCTTCAAAGTAATATCATGAAAATGATATATTTAAATATATTATTTATATTTGAATGGTCAAAAGAGTTATAGTTATTAAATTGTTGGTATATTTTGAAAAGTGAATTGTTAAAAACCTTCAAGTATAAAAACACTTAACTTTTACCTTACAAATTTATCAAATAAATTTAGATTGCCTTTTCTTTAGATTATCAGGAAAAAAATTTTTTTTTGTGGTCACTTAGTGTTGCAATTCAGTCTGGGCTGGTCCTAGATCATTGCTATTTTCTTAGGGTGCATCATATTCGGAATGGTTCACCAATTAAGTTTCTTCAAGATTCGTCCAATATATAAATTCAATCTTGATCAGTCTCATTTATCTCATAATATGGAGCTAAGGTACTAGTTTGAAGTGCCTCTCCCTTAAACTGACACCGCTGATCGGACAAATAAATATTGACTCAAAAATAAAGCAACTCTTTATTATTTTGACTGTAAATTTTTATTCAATTGACCTCTCTCAGTAACCTTGTTGTTGTTCAATTTTTGAATTTTTATTTCTTCTGAGTCACTTGAATATTAAATTTTTGAGTCATTGAAAGGTTTGTCCCTCTTATGATGGGTTGGCAAGGGCATAAATTAGCCAGCTATGTATGCAGTGTCACCTGAATGGTCAAAGGTCAAATACATATGTTTATACATTAAATTTATTACAAATCAATTGTCTTGAACTCAAATCTTATTTTATAAGCTCAACAATAGATATGTATTTGATATAAAAATTATTGAAGGGCCATATGAAAACCTCTGTTAATATATGACATTATCAATGCCATGTAAAATATAACGTCAAATAAAGGATATTTTGTTCCAGAGCGTAATGCTGTCTTTACACTTCTCTATTAGTTGTAGGTATTCTATTATTGATGCCAATAATCTTCATAGTAAAATACGTACATTGAGCATTAATTTACTAATTAGTTGAGAAAAAAAAAAAAAAGAATGTGGTGCAGTAGCTTTTTATTTTCAACAACATTAAACGCGATATTAAAAGAAAGGAGACGAATATATTTTTCTCTTTGACTTCATAGATAAACAGATCGGTTTTTTTAATTAGAAAATTTACATAGTTAGAAAAATAGACCATGAATCAAATTTTCACAACTCCAAAGATTGTTTTCAATTAGGTGTCTCTTTTTACTTATGGTCTCAAAAAAATAGAAAATAAAAATTGTAGAGTGCATTCATATCGGAAATTGTCATTTTTTTTTTTTTTTTTTCAAAAACCGACCTTCATCTCGTTTAATGCAAATATCAATGTATTAAAATATCTTATTTTAACACATAACTAAATCGATGAAGGAGAACAGTTGAGTAATGTTCAATTGACCACATGTACGTAATCTTCCCTTTAACTACATAAAGCCACTTATTATGTTTTTTATATAACTACATTTGGATTTATAAATCAAATATACACATGTATTAAGGAGACAAGACAAACAAAATTATATCATATACATAATATTATTATTATTATTATTATTTTATCTCTTTGGCATGATTTTTTTTTCTTTTTTTAATAACAAGACTCGTTTGTAGCCTTCAGTAAATAACTCTAATTGTATTTTGTCAAACATGTACTATACGTATATATGTGGCTGAGTGAACAATTAATAATATTAATGGAATGAGTAAAACAAGAGAGGAGGGGGGACGAGAAAGAAAGAAGAAGATAGTATGGGATTTTGTGTTAGAGTAATAATGATTCTAATGGAATTTTTCTTCTTCTTCTTCTTTTTGGGAGGGGGGGAGGGGAGATGGACGGAAATAGATTCTTTAACCAAATGAGTACATATACATATATAGATAGACATAAAAGCTCTACTCTACATTAGTAAGTTACTACATTAAAAGAGGGTAACAGCTGCCTTGACATTTCCATTTACAATTGTATTTATCCTTAAGCTTATTCAATCCATATGATGTCATCAACTTTAAGTTATGTATTTATTAGAGTGACTGTTTTGTTCTCTTTTTAGATTTGGTAATATATATATATATATATATGTTGTATAAAGTAAGGAAATATTCTGTAGTATGTGAGAGAAATATCCCATATTTAAAATGAATTTAAAATAAAAGTAAACTTATATATAGTTCTCAAATTATTCCTTTGGCCTAAAAACATTCTATTTAAATTTTGAACCGTACTGAAAAACTTTTAGAGGTAGTGCAATGGCCATAAAGTTTTGAATTTTTTCACTTTTTTTCAAAAAAAAAGAAGGTCAAATTGTAATAACGATTGGTGGGTTTGATCAAAAATTTGCTTGATTTTTCAAGGTACTCTTGTTTCAATTTGTATTATCAGTATTATTACGATTCTCACCAAGTTAAATAGGCACATGAAAACTCAGACATAAATAGGTTTATACATATATACTATTGGTTAACTAACTGTCCTCTATAACTCAGGTAGTCCATGCCTTTAATTGAGTACTGATGGGCAAAGTGTCATCTTTTTTGGAAATCAAATTACATTTGATTACCTATATATGCATTATGACCCTTCCCCTCTCATGTAGGTTGTCTATTTTTTGTGACTAAAGTCCTAGACATATCTATTATTTTAATAGATTTTAGAACAAAATTTAGTCTAAGACATAAATTTATATTAATATTGTTACCAACACTACAAACAACAATTCATTATTATTTCTTTAGATAATCTGTTTAAATAGAGTGTTTTCATAAGTGTTTTTTTATTTTAAAAAAGCCATTAATCAAATATTTGTCACAGCCATAATTTAATTTTATGAACTCTTATTTAAGTATTATATTACCATAAATGATGTCACAAAATGCATTTATTGTGTAAAAAATACTATAAAATAATAATAATAAAAAGTATATTTATGAATAAATATTCTCAATTATTTTGTTTATGTATCAGCCAAAAAAACAATCGAAATTTGACATAATACTATTAAAATTAATACATAAGTACACAAAAACGTATCCTAAATCGAAAACAATTAACAACATTTAAGATGAAAATATGCAAATCTTTAATTTACAATTACCGTCATTAACATACTATATTTAACAACATAATGCTTCACATCGAAATTCATATTAGCTCACAAGATTTTTCTCAAAAGCTATAAAACAAAATAATGAAACGAACCCGTTAGCTTCGAAAGTTTTCCATGTCAATGAGACTTGGTTTTTTTTCCTGAGATGTCACTTTTGAAGTACGTATGTATATATATATATATATATACATATTTATATTTGTCTTCCCTTTTGCAGAATTCACCTTATTCTAATTAGAGTAACCAGGTAAATCCATGGAGGTTGTGTAATTAATTAAAAAGTACACCAGCGATCAAAAAAGGAGTTTTCCAACCCAGTAAATTTGAACAAAAATTGATCACATGATTGTCGTCTCATCACATATGTATGTATTATACACTTTTGTCCAGTTTTTCTTATCACTCACATCAGTATCATAATGAACGACTCATTGCTATTCATTTCATTGATTGAGTCTAACATAAATATCAAAGATTTAGTCATTAATATTAGTTTACAGATAACTTTGTACACAAATATTATAATTTGTGTTGATTTTAGTTGGTATATAGAGTTTAGAAAACTAAATGTTTGTTCAATAAACCAATGTTTATTTTAAAATAACATAATATAAAAGTACAAATGTTAAGGAAACGCGTTTCATTACAATAGTGTATGTAAAGTTTAAGGACTTATCGTGTAGATGGCGCCATTTGTCAATATATATTAAAAAATATGTATTTTTCATCTATAGAACGGGATATATGTATATTAGATTTATTTAATTTGTAGACGTGTGAACGTTAGTTGATTATACCGTTTAAGTCAGGGATGAGCAGTTATTTCAGTATAAGGTTCGTATACGGAAATATTTAATAAATAAAATGTTGATTAAAAAAACATTCAAGTTAAAAGTTATTAATTCTTGCTAAAATATATATAAATCAAGAAACATCAAGGGAAGGCTCATTTATGTGCCTATATATCTTTGTAGAAGCTTTCTACAAATAAGCTATAGAATAAATGATTTAAACGAAACTATGTTTGTGACTTGACTTAAACTCGCACTTAAAGAACCCTGACTCAACTCAGATTCTTGAACCAGCTCATTAACTTAATAATCATGTATATACTATACATTATACCTTTTTCATAATTTTGAGCATAATGATTTCATCATTATATGTACATTGAAAGTCTTTAACTTTTATTTAAATTTTCTAATTAATAGTTATTAGTCAAGGTATATGTTTATGACATTATTTTTTCGTCTGTCAACAACGTGCAATATACAAAATTTAACTCCTATATCAATTTGTAAAATTATTTGGGAAGAAGAAATAAAAAAAAAAACGGGTGTTGAAGATAAATCCGAACAAAAGTTGGAATTGAACAAAAATTTGACAACAGATACTTAACCAGGGGGGGGGGGCATTTCCCTAAACCGCTGTCGTTAAAGGTGGTAGGACTTTATTAATTCAATTAGTTGAACCCTACAACTAATTGGGAAAAATATTGGCCTCTTAAACTGTAACTTAATATCTAATTTTATTAAAAGCAAATTTGCACATTTATTTTATCAGTAGTCAAAATATCGGCCTTTACATCAAGTATCCTTAAGGACCCCTCATACTTTTTTTGGAACTCATACTACCATTTGGATGTCAGGCAGACTGCAAATATATCACCCTTTTCATCACTAATTCTGGGGGATGTCTCCAGCTTTTGCACCTTGGAGTTTACCCATTGGTCATGTGGGTAAAAAATTCCTATCACCCTCATAATTGTGCATTCAAAACATTTTATAACGTGAAAGTTATTTGAGAGAGTAAAGATGTATGTATATGATGTATTCATCTTGCTGAAGTGTAAAATCCCCTCGTGTCCTTCAGATACTCCCCTAATTTGAGTATCTTTTTATTTGTTATACCTCCTTTAATATTTCTCTTTAGATATTTTATTTGTTTCTTTTTACAAAGACTTTTTTTATTCGACTTGGACCCATGGTGAAATCTTAGGACTCGACTTGGACTCGATCCCAAATACATATATGTGGCTCAACTTGTGAAAAGTTATGCTTTTGTTCACTATTTTATCTGTATTTCTGTATCTGGGACATAGTGGTCAATTAAAGTTCCATATACTACAATTCATCATTGCTTAAGCTGTATTAAGCCTAATTATTTTGTTGATTACCTTTCAAAAGGAGTATGAATAGTTTCCCTATTTTTAGGATTATCATTATTTTGAGAAATACTATCCTTTTGACAAACTTAAGGTGGTAATTTATCAAATAAACCACGTATTTCCATATTTTTTCTCAATTCAAAACGAATATTTAAAACTTTTCAAATGCTAACTCTAACCTTATCCGTTTTCCAATCATCCTATCATTTAAGTTTTTTCCTTATGTGTTCTTGATTAAAGGAACCTACTCCATATTTAGATATTGTACTGTGTTAATGTTCAAATGCAACCAAAATATTATATACATATTTACAATAAGTCTTTTTTGTATGATTCTTAGAGATACTTTGAATCTTTATAATTCATTCATCTTCTAAAAATAGGCATCAAATGAAAGAATAAGGGGAAAAAGAGAGAATATTTGATTATATAACCAATTGAATCCCCCCCCCTATCGCTCAATAAAAGAGGTTTCTACAATATCTATCAAAATGTAATCACTGTAAGAATCATCAATTATATTTTTAGCATTCCGTGTCAAACACTTGTTCTCATTTCTACGTATGAACTTATAGATAAATTCAATAAGAACATTGGCTCTATTATAAATAAGCATACATTCTTATATTTTGTAATTTCTCAACTATTTTTATTTTTTTTGTTATATTAAAATTGCTTTCTTTAAGGGATCACGTTTCATATACCTATTAGAGGAACAGTTATTTGATTAAATACTATTTATGACTAAAGAGTAATCTCTTGAGTTAATAGCTCATATTTAGAGTAGTGAAAAAGAGTTATTCCTAGTGAGGGTATGAATAACACCCCAGATAACGTTATAAAGATATGGTAAAACTAAGAGAGATCAAGTAATTTGATATGGTGTTGACTCTTGAATAAGGGAGGGAATGGAAAAGCTGTTACTATTTTGTTGTCCTATCCCCACGCAGCTTTTATTTTACCCATTTGAGCACATCACCATGAAAACAGAGACAGAAGTCATTTCCAGTACATACATAAAATGTGTTTTTGTAGAACCTTTTCATTGCAAAGAATTAATGTATTTTTAACTCACTGATTATCTCAAAACTTATCTGTTTAATATTTATATGTGTCACCTACGAGAGTCAAGAAAAAATGATGACAGCTTTAGAAAAATAAAACAAATACATACATCATAGGTACAACTTGCTAACAGCCATTATTTTGAAGTGATGGACACTCCCTGGTACGAGTTTTTTTTGTTGCAACTCCAAGTATAATCAATTAAGTGGTTGTAACTAAAAATACTCTAAATCAACCCTCTTCCTCATTTTATTTTATTATTATTTTTTGCAATCATCCGATATTTATTCATAAGAATTTCGTTAAATGAGATGGCCTATTTTGAAAAGAACAAAACTAGCTTGCAATCAAAACACTCTTCACTTGTTCTCATAAAAAATGAAAACGTGTATTTAGCGTAGCTCAAAAGACTCAACAGTAAATTAGGTTTAACAATTATGTATTATTTACAAAAAAAAAAAAAACCGTACATATTTATTGCTTCAATTAAATCCAATAATTTAATCCAGATATTCAAGTATTTTACAAATAATTAAACAAATCCTCATAAAAGTGTTATTAAGGGTTGTTTAATCCCTGTTATTATATAAATAGCAAAAATAATGGCAATTTTCTTCAAAAGGAATACATTACTTATCTGTACATAGCTACGTATGTATGTACATACGTATAATTGGATTTGTTATAATAATAAACTAAACTAATTAAAATAAGCAGCTTGTTTGTAAGATATGCACGTGAATATAAATACAATGATAGTTAGTTTTTACTAAAACAACTGGGTATGAATTAATTATTAAGTGTTATTGACCTCAAAAAATAATATAAAGGTAGAATAAATATTCATTTTTTTTTATTTTCACAGTATTGTAGCCTTTTGATATGTGCTTCGAAAGGAAGAGTGTGCTGTTAATAATAATTTAGTTCATTAACAGTAATTGCAAAAATATCCTGACTTTACCTAAAGAGAAAGTCCCAAAAATAACTCGTAGTTAGTAGTCATTGACGTCATTTTCTTCAACTGTTGGACTATTATTTATCAAATAGTAGGAAATTTATTAACTGATCGCTTAAAAATGATTTGATTTATAGAAATCAACGTTCAGGATACTAGTAAGTGGAAAGTTATTGACTAATAAAACAGCCAAAAATATAATGTATAGTAACTGCTCATGGTAGTGGGACAACACTGCTTGGTAAGTAGTTAAAAAATGTCAAAGTATTAAAAGTGAGTCCTATGTAATAGTAATTAATTTTTGAAAGATTTTTCCTCTTTGACATTATAAATATTTGAATAGATATTGAATTATAAGATATTGAATCATCCGTAGAACAATGTTTCTCAACTCGTTGGTCGTGGAAATCTTAAAGATGGTCCACGGTGAGAGCTAATCAATAATGTAAATAACTATCTTTCATTTTATCTCGGATACAATAATGAAAGGTCTATTTCAACCTTTAGGTGAAGAATGAATAAAAAATTTTAGAACTTTTACTATTGAAAATCACACAATATAAATGTTGTAATGGGGTGATACCGATAGACGAACAAATATAGGTTGATCTTTAAATTAAATACTTTACATTTCATTGGCTTGATGTTCAATAGAAAAGGTTTTGGCAATGTGACCATAGGAAAATGTGTGCTTCAGTCTGAGACGAGTTGAGAACCACTCGTTTAATTTACCACAAACAAATGTGAGAAAAGAAAAATTTCCTAGCAAAAAAAGAACACCTTTTCTTAGGTTGTCTGTACCTACGTGAAAATGAATCTTTTTATTCTCCTCACATACATTTTGTAGCTTAATTTTCTTGAATCAAAAATGAGATAAAAGGTATCATCCCTTTAAAAAGGTACACAAAAAATACTGCTGTATAGTGAAAATTTTTTTTTTGTTTTTGAGTAAAACTCTGAAGAATTTTAATAAATATATATGTATGTAAGTATTTACTTGACAGAAGAAATATGTTTGTGCCTATTATGCAGTGATAATAACTAGAAAATAAAAGATATTGCATTTTCTGAAGATGACAATATTAATGTTGTAGTATAAATTGTATTTTGTCTTCTTTATTTGATTCACATGGGATATGAGATTGCCTTGGAAAACCATTTAACCATCAGAGTACTTTCCTTCTTTTTCTAATATCCAATTCTAATAAATAAAGAAGAAAAAAATGATAATGAGATAAGGAAAGTCAAATAGAATAGTATGAAAAATGGAAGGAAAGTAGGAGGAGGATTCATCGAAAGGAACACTGTGATTTCTTGAATTTTTTATGTTTATCTCACATTACTTTTATGTGAGTATTCTTGTTCTTATTACACAAGCTACTTCCTCCATAATTAGGGTTGTATCAGGGTACATATTTAGACTCCCTCTGGTGGAAGAGTTGCGTAGCAAAGACTGTGTATCATATGATTCATTCTAATTATACAAGTCATTATACTTTGTTCTAAAAATAGCTTCGGTAATATTTTTTATACCGCAATTTTCATTGAGGCAACCATGTTTATAATGGTTTATTATTAGTAGTAGCATTTTAATTATTATTGTTATTATTTTTTTTATGTATATGCAAGGCAATCGAAGGTTCTGTCTACTATTGCGCTACATTCGAAAAATTATTAGATTGTTTCCTAGTAAAAAAAAAAAAAAGAACGAGGCGTTCGTACGTGAAAAATTAACCTTTTTTTTCTCTTTATATACACTTTGTAGCTTAAAGCAATAATATACACGTTCTCTAATGGACTTTGAAAATTACATGGGGGAATATTTTTAAACATTGGAAGGACATTATGTATTTATTCCCCTATGTCCTTTTTTGTCTATTTAAAATTAAATGAAAAAAAAAGACGTAGAATGTTTATTACTAAACGCTCAAACCCCACTTTGATTAGAATTTGTAGTAGTAAGTCGTCTTTTTTCTAACACAAGATCCCCTTTAACAAGGAACAAATCGAATATGGACCTCCGCAGTGAATCAATTTTTTGAAATGTTCATAGTTCAAACCTGGTCACAGATAAGTTTGGTAAATACTTTATTCGAATAACAAAAGTCTTGACTAGCCAACTTGTGACTTGAGATCTGTGACTGAAATAAACATATTTCTTACATTTCCCTTGACAAATTTGACACCTTTGTTGAAACTACTAAATGTTGGGTCATTTGTCAACTTTTTATCTTTTTTGGTAAGATTTTGATTTTTCATTTGAACTCAATCTAGATTATAAATTTACTATCATAAGAAGTAATGAGACGCTAGTACTTTAGTAACTTTACAGTGACTCTTAGATTTGTAGTGGATTTTTGATCGAAATTTGATGAAATTCTAGACATTTAGATGAACGATTTTTTCATCATTAAGGAGTCTTATTGAGCGCTTGACATTTCAGTGGGTCTCAGCTTTTGAATGCATTCCTTATTAACCCATTTTATATAATACTTAAGGAATTATTTAAATAAAAACGTATTAGCCAACTTTTGGGTCTACGCCCCTAGGATCCCCCTTAGGTCTAAACAAAGATTGGAAATGGAATTTGCATTAAAACACAATAAGTATCCGTCTAGACTTAAGTTGAAGTTGGAAAATGTGCCAAAAAAGCTCAAAAAGTAGGGTTCGATTTCTCGAAAACCGTCGGACTCTCGAAAAAAAAAATTAGATTTGAAATCAATGTGCAAAACCAAATAACTTTTACATACTTATACCATTTAGGATTTTTGACATTTCAAATTTGTGAACCTGTGTAATTATTTAATAAATATTAATAAAAGTCTAAAGCTTAATTATCTGACAAGGATTTATTACTTTGAACTATAATTGATAAAATACAAATTGTATGGTTCTGAGTTATTTGATGGTAGAGGATGACTTTGTAAATGTCAATACAATAATCAATATTGTTAATTTTGTAATCATTAGGTTTTTAAGAAAATTTTTTAATCAGTATATGATATAAAAGTATATGTTTAGAAGCATAAGAAGATCTTTTCTATTTTTACACATAATTATATCAAAATAAGGAGTACATTGTCGTATAACTAATATACACTCTATCAGGCCAAACATTTTGAACCATTTGAGTCCTTTAAACCCACATGAATTAAACCAAGTCGATATTTAGAACTCAAATATTTACAAAATTTATTTTTGGTGACATAGTTCTATGTTATGGATCTTTTTCGGGTCGATACTGATTTTTAAAAGCAGAAAAAACAAATAACTAATTAATTTGTTAATTTTTTCTTAAAATTAATCTTTGAAAATCTAGTTAAAATACTCATTCATAGTATGACGGGCCACTGTGTATTTTTGTCCATCATTAGGGACAAAAATTCCATTTCAAACCAACAATAAAGTTTTAGATAATAATTCTTGGGTCAGACAATAAAAAAAAGTTACAGTGTTCCCAAGGAGTCTCTTATCCAAGTAACTGATCTCCTGACTCAGTATTATTGATTGAAAACCTTGAGAGGTCACATATATATGATTTAATATTGAATATACTTATTTTTTGTTTCTAAAAATAGTCTGTCTGTCTTCTAATAAATCATTTTCAAATTATTATTGGTGGGGGGGGGGAGAACAGCTTTCCTGAAGGGGAGAGCATTTCCCCTTGGGATTTTTGTCAATGCTCCTCAACATAATAAAGCAACTCATCAGCCTGTACATTGGGACATCTTATAATTTCGTGGTTGGACTTTTTATTTTATTGATAACAGGAGTTGCCTTATGTGATATTATATGCAAGTTTTTGGTTCATTGAAAAATTAATTATTAGATAATGTTTAAAAGTAATTATACTCACATGATATAAATTATATTGATAGTCAGAGTCAAAAAAAATTAATTAATTATGGATCAGAAATGAAAGCACACTTTCAAAAATGACTAATCAGTTATTTAAAAACTTTTGATTTCGTTTTCATTATAAATTATTGATCTTGTTTGTTAGGGAAAAAAGTATTGGTAATAATTGGTGATAATAATTTGGTCGATGGCACATTGTTTTCAATGAGCCTGTATGTAATTGCCTCACCAATATATTAATTGGGTCCTGTAATATATATATATATATCTATATAGCTCTTTAGATTTTGCAATAAATCATAAAAGACATTAATTATGAGATGCTAATAACGTATAAAAAAATGGTCGAAACTTTTTATTTCCTGTCAAATATATTTTACAAGTAACTTTATGTGGGGTTTTTCCCTTTGTATCTTCCCTCAACTTTTCCTAAATGACATTATTTTTTAACGACCCGGCATATACATACTATAACTTAGAAAGAAGAACAAGATATTATGTACATATATTCATATGAAGGAAAAAAAATTCGACCCTGACACATTTTAAAATATTTCTCTTCTTTACCCATGTACATTTATGTAAATATGAAAGCACCACTTTTTCTTATTACAGGCAGAGGTCGTGGAGGGAATCATTGAATGTTTGTGCTCATATACACATCAAGCTTAGAATCAAATTATCATTTCTGCTATGAATAAGATTCTTAAATCCTTTGTAGAAAAAACAAATTTAAAATTCAAAAAACTCAGTGATCATTTCTATTTTATTACTAAAAAATGTGAAAAAAGAGCCCTACCCCTTAAGCATCAATCACTTTCAAATAGAGTGCGTTGGCAAGCTGCATTATGTAATTATTTACTAATATCTAGAGTTTATACAGTTTTTCTTAATTGTTTGTAAAAGATACATCATTAATTAAATAATTTCGGATCTAACAAAGGAAATAAAAATTCCTTTCCATTCAAAAGGTAACACGATAAACACATTTTATGGGAAATGACTCCTACTTTCGTTTTGAGTTGTGAAGTACTCCTATAGATTAAATACGTAGAAGTTGCTTCGGTGTATAACCACCACAAAATAAACACGCCGTCTTCATTTCCTCACTTATTTAAGACTCGATAGCAACTGGCATGATGTCTATCAGTGTTCTCATATTTTTATCTCACATATCTATGCAAGACTCTTTTTTCATACATATATCCATTTATTCCTTGCAAACTACACCATTGTAGAAGTATGATTTTGAGAATATGAGAATTTGAGAAGGATGCCAGTTCACAATTTGATGAATTCAAAAGATTTTAATTACATCTCATGCAATTCAAATTTTGTAATATCAAAACTTAATGATCTGGGGTTCAAAAGGTTTGATACATTAGCTAACTACCTCTTGACCAAAATTTACCTTACTACTCATAATATATGGACATTAAACTACATTTTTGCTCGGAACAAATTTCTTAAAGTCTTTTTGAATTTTTACGGATGATTCTAGTCTTTTCTACTATTACTTTTAAATTATTAGAAGGAAGCTTTTAAAATGTTATATCTGAACATCTAAAACTGTGAGGAATCTAAAAAATATGTCCAAAGTTCTTTTTTTTCTTAATACAAATTATTTTACATTCCCTATTTATTTATTTTTGTTAATTTAGTATGTTCAACTTGATTTTTTGACTTTTTAGTGTGGTTGAAAAAAATTTGGATCGGAGGAGGGCTTTAATTAGGTTTTTATCTCATAAACGACTTAAATTTACTACATTAATTTCCATGTGCAATTATGCGGTGGAAAGTGGTAATAAAGATTTCTATATCGGTATGGTTGACACTAGACACATTTTGAGACTTGTCAAGACCAGGACCAAAGTGAATAAATTAAGACTTTTCTTTTTTAAAACATAACAAGAACAAGATCTTTAAATTTCTTAACCTTGAATAAGGTTGCTTTGAACACAGCCCGAGCAAAACACTTCAGATGGGGTAGACTTTTATCTCTGTCACCTCTATTCTGCTATTTGAATTATTAGTTTAAAAATTGTATGTTCATAAAATATTTAAATACTTTAATTTTGGAAGAAGAAAAAGCCATGAAATGGGCATTGCCTTATACTATAAAGACGTATATATTGATCGTGATGGTACTCCTATAATTAGTCGTTAATTAGACGATTTCATCATTCGCCCTAACTATTAAATTATGTATTACTTAACTACACATTGAGATATATAATTCGAGATTAGACAATCAACAGTTACAGAAAATAATGTTGCCTTTTTATAATTACCTTTTACGTTTACAGCTATATTTTAGATTTATTATTTATAGAAACATTGTTCAAATCCCTACGTGCGAATGGAAATGAAATTATAAATTATGTTTTCAATAATCAATTATAGAGTATTTTGAAAAACTAATGAGTGTCATATCACATATCAAACATATAAAAATGGTATTTTTTTCTCACACACATTGTATGTATTTTGAGAAAAAAATTACATATTATAATTAAGATATGAGCGAATGAAAATGACAGTTCATATATTATTATAATATACGTACATTTTCTTGAATACAAAATATGCAAATTTTGATTTCCCTATTTTTATTATGATTTTGCATTCATGAGTATGACATATCTTGGAATGGGCATTTTTTGAGGTGAGAGAGCGGGTCTGCAATTAGTCTCTGGTACCATTGAATTTTATCGAGTGATTGTTAATTGACAATATTAAGTAATACCCAATAACTGATAGAAGGGAATTTGAATTGCCAAAAGTCCAGGAGAAAAGGTACACTAATTATTCGCCATGATTTCTTAAGTTTCAAAAATTGAACTACTAAACATTGTAGCTTCAAAGATATATAAAAGAATGAATTCAAATTGATTATTAAGGTAGTGGACCCAACGGATATTTTTCTTTCTTTCGTTAACCACAACACTATCTCAACATTTTTCCCATGTCTTGACATATCCAAAAACATGATTGACATGATGACATAACATGAGTGGACTCATGAGCAGACATAACAAATTTGTATCTATTTTATTGAGTTAATTGCTGAGCCTTTATTATTTTCAAAAATAGAGTTCATTATCCAGAATGACGATTAAAACCGCTCAATCTATTTTTCAGGGATGAACAGAGTGCCTCAGAGAAACAGGATTGTTCCACTTCCTCCTTGATGATATGGCCTTTACCAAGCAAGGGGCGCGATAACTTCTCCTCATCGCCCAATCTAAAAATGCCGAATGGTCGATTGTCTTCAAACTATGATATTCCTGATGAATCACTAAGAGATGCAATGGATCATCAAATTCCTCCAACAACCACACCCTTACTTCGGGAAGATACTGTAGAGGACGAAGAAGAAGAAGAGGAAAAGAAACGTCGAAAGTCTGGACTTCCTCCTCATCAAAACACACCTCCTGCCATTTCTCGATTTCTCCAAAGACGTTCGCAATCCCTACAGTATAAACCTGTTTTGAAGAAGGAAAACGAGACTCCAAAGGCATCAGCCTCCCTATCCTTTGTATCTGCTGCCTTTAATATAAGAAAGGGCACATTCAAAAGAAAAAGGCTATCTGCAGAAGATAATAGCCAACCCAACCTCCTTGGTGAGAACAAGCAAAAACATCCCTCCTCTCTGGAATTAAGCTCTTTTCCGTCGAATTCTGTAGAAGGTGTGTCACATTGAAATTTTCTTTTAAATACATTTATTGACCAAATGCAGAATTTCTCAAACATTAAAACTTGTACCCTCCTTCAGATAGCACTTGAGCATCTCCCTCATACTAACCAAGGGATTTAACAAAAAATATAAAATAGGGTAACTACATTTTGATTTTCAACGAGAGTTAGTTTTAAGGTGACAAGTACCAAGGCCCTCTCACGAGGTGAACGACAAAATTATTATTATTTTCATTAAATAAAGTAAATTTTGACTCTTTTTTTTTACACTTTCAACTATTTGTCACACATAAAACCGTACATTCCATGAATTTATAAAAAAAATATCGGACGCTTTGGTTAAAATGTAACAAGAGTACATGTATGTGCAAAATATACTTTTTAATTTTTTTTTTTTTTTCAAAAGAGTGTGTTAAAAAACAAATTAACAATGAGACACACTCAATAGTTTGAGAAGTCAAGCCCAAACAGATGGTGGTTTTGATATATATTTGTAATAAAAAGAAAAAGAAATTTAATGATAGTCTTTTAAAATAAAAATTATCAGTTTGAGCTTTTATAAAATTTAAAGACATTTTCTTTTTCTTTCAACATGTTTTTTCCTATTATGATAACTATCAAATGTCTAACTAATACAAAATACGGTAATAGACTATGAATTTATTTTTTTAATACTGCAATATATTTTTATGTGAAAAGGTAAGAATAAAACTCATAACCTCATCTATCACTTCTTTTTTAATTGATGAGAGGAATAAAACATTCTTTATTCGATGTAAAAGTGTTGCTAAAGGATAATCTTTGTAGGGAGCTCAAATATATGTATATATTTCTTCTATGCATTTCTAATTTTGGGTCAATAAGTATCTTTTTACTTCAAAGAAAAATATGGAATTAAATTAATAAATTTTTTGAACTAGACCCCTTGGAACCATGGATATGTATAAATTTTTTTAATTTTGAGTCAAAATTTATATCAAAATCCATATTAAGATAAATGTATTCTATAAAAACATTTTTGATAATTCCAAGTATGTGTTTTATGTAATGTGAGATAATCAAATATAGAAAAAAAATGTACAGTAAAGGTTTGAAAAATCATTTTTTTATAAAGGCATGTGTAACGGCTCGGTTTCTCATTAAAATCCATTTTTAAACCCTTTATTGAAGTAAATATTAAATTTTGCGGACTATGTCAATTTTTTAAGTGTATTTCTCACGTCTTCATTAACAAAACATTGTTTCAAATAAATAGAACGAATAAAAAAAAAATTTTTTTTATTGAAAAGCAACAACAATTTGATCTTATAAAAAAAAATCGAGTACCTTTCACAGAATTAGAATCAAATATCAAGTCTACAACCCTTTAAAAAAAGTAAAAGTGTGTTACTTTGTACACCAAATTAATGAATTATAAAACGTTGCATAATATGAGTAACTAGAATAAAGTTAATACTGAGATGAATCTGCCTCTTTATTTTAAAAGCAGAAAATGTTTATCATATTAGTTTAAGGTTAATTGAGAAACTTGCCATTCATTCATGAAATTCATCATCATTGTCAAAAAATATACTAAAAAATGTTTTCTTTGGAAAATCATTGACATGATAATAGCTGATAATTTTAAATTAAGGTAAGGAAGAGTTTAGAGGACTTTTATACCATCATTTACTTACAAGAGTCGGTCAATCAGATAATTTTAAAGGATACTAGTATTGATTTAGTATTCATAATTAATTTTTAGTACTGTGGATCTATAGCGGTAATGTTCACCTAGCATTTTAGAATGTGTTCTGGTTGAAAACATTGAAACCTATAATAGATTTATTGTACATTTTAACTTTATAATAACTGAATGTACGGCATAACCCTAAAAAGAACTTTTTTAAGAATATACAATGACATATAATGAATATCCAATAATTTGTAGATTTCTAAATAAATAGGATTTACATGTCATTGCATTATTTTCTGGTCTTATCATTTCGTCCAATTTATTTGTGCTGTTGATTTTTAAAAAAAAATAATGTTCTAGTAATTTCTTATAGTAGTTTCTTTCACTTATAAACATATCAAACACAGTCCGCATTAATAAAAGCAATGCATTCAAAATTATATAAAAAATATATTCAAATTATATTTTGTTAAAAATTATTTTTTTTAAATTTATTATGTATATACAAAGAAACCCCTACTTAATTTCATATTGTTTACACTTATTTAAGATAATGGATTTAGAGGTCCCATATCCATTAGTAAGGTACAACAGCCGCCATACTCACGTCCACCCTTCGTATTTAATGACTCTGCTAATCGCGTACACTTTACTTCCTCGGAAAAGGATGAGCTCTCCCTCTACGGAACCCCCAAAGAGGAAATGTTCAATCCATTTCTCAAACGCATGGACTCCATGGATGGCTCCAAGGTCCAGGGTTTGGAAGGAGATCGTCCCCATGGAAGTGAGGATGGTTCCTATTCTCAAGGTGGAGAAGAGGCATACTCTAATTCTGATATTCATCCTTTTGACTATCCCAATCATAAACCAGGATGGGTACGCCATCAGTTACAAAACATATTTCAACCCACGGATAATAAGCTAGCCATGAAATTGTTTGGTTCTAAAAAAGCTCTCATACAAGAGAGAGTGCGTCAAAAGGCCGCAGGGCATTGGATTATACATCCTTGTTCCAGCTTTAGGTAAGGCTCATATTTGTTGGAGTTTGAGTTGAGAATGTTTTGATTTAGAATTACTTATCATAGGCACTTAATTTATTTATAGATATTATTTTAATTATATTTATTCTCATAAATAATTGGACAATTCCCTGCATTTTCTTTATGCTCTAATAATGTATAGCTGTATGATTCAATACAATGGACATGTACTTAGTTAAAAAGAAATGCATTTAAATATTTTGCAACGAATATCAATGATTGAAATTAATCAATTTCCCTTTTAAACGTTTTTTTTTTTTGGTATGTATTTTGAATCAAAAGTTGCAGATTATAATCAAATCTATTCATATTATTAAGCAGTTAATCACTCAAATGGATTGAAGGCTTCTAACAACATTCATCCATCAAAATATGTCGATTGAGTCTCAAAACGTTTGTGAATATACTTGAGACTTTCCTTAAGACTTTATAGTATACATAATTATGTATGTAGAGAGAACTTGGCAGATTGGATTTCAATTCGCTCATTCATCATCAAAAGTTTGATTTCTTTTAATGACTTGGAACGCTGCCTTCATTTTTTTTTCTTGAAAAGCTGAGAAAATTAAAGTCCAAGATTCCAAAAGAAAATATAAAATAAATTGACTTGTCTCAACTTGGCAGGGGCTCACTTCAAAGAAAATAAAGGGAAATTAACTTCAAGTACACATAGAAATTATTGGGTTATCAAGTATATATATATATATATATATATAGTTGAAAGATACCCACAGCGTATGTATTATATAGTTCCCTTCTCAAATCATTAAACGTATATTTAGAAAAAGAAAGGCACTTAACTGAGTCTACTCTCTTAATTTTGTTTATTTATAAAAAATATCCTACAAAATATTTATTAACCTGTGAACTTTATAATCTGATTGAAAATTTTGAATTTATAATTAATATATTTAGATTGAACATTGATTCAAATTTGTAAACTTTTTTTAGTTCATGCTATTTATAATCTATTTCAAAGGCTTAAACAAATTTTATATTTGTTGATAACAGTTGCAACAAATCCCTTTTCTTGGATATCAAAAAAAAAAAAAAAACATCTATAAAGTTCACATCACAATCGTATAATACAATGAAGATTATTGACACACAAAATATTTCTTAGAGATATTTGAAAAAAAAAACAAAACGACCTGACTTTGAAGAGTAAAAGTAATTTTTTGAAATAACAATATTTTTTAAGTAATAATAAAATCATTTTTTTTAAATTATCTATAAGACTATTTGATCAGTGATCTATTTATAGTAAAAATATTACAATATCTTAATGCAAAATAACAAATTGAAAATTAATAATTATGTCAACACCTTAAAAAGTTTCATTATTTATTACTCAAAAAGTATTCTTTAGTCTATTTTTCTTAATTTCCTACTCGTTTACGATTTTTAAACTTTTATTACAGGGACAGCTGCGACATTTGAACATTTCAAATGCAATTTGCAAAAAGAACTACAAACTGAATAAATTCAATCAATAATGTGTACATATTGATGTAGGTGTATTGAGCTCAATTTTTGTATTTCTAACTCAAACCTGCTCCCAGTCATTGAATCCAAATCAAAAATTGTTACGATTGTTCCTAATTTTCCTAACATATGTTCCTTCAAATAACTTATAACTTAAAGTCGTAAATTTTATAGAGGCAAAACACATTTTTGCTTACAATAGGCGAATATATATTTTTTGCATGCGTACACTAAGAAAAATACTCAAAAATCCATAATATAATTTAACAATGTACATACATTATAAACTATTATCAAAACGTTTAATTAGAAATGGCGTAATATAGGTACATTTACATTAAATGTGAAATTTTGAGATTAAAATATAAAAGAAAACCTTATACTTTAGAAATTTAAATAAAAAGAAAAAATTTTAAAAGAGAAATTTTGTTTCAATTCCGTGCTTAAATTTTTTAATCCTCAAATCAATTGTTGTTAAATATAGTAACTTGAAATTTGCATAACGATTATCCTTTCAAATTTGAATGACAATTGTCTGACGAATTGACATTGAATGACTTTTATTATCATTTTATAACCATTATACTCTAGGATAAACTTTTAATTTATTTTAAGCATTTTAACTAATTTCTCAATTTCTTCTCGAGGGTTTAACAAATAGAATTAATTCTGATTAAACATAAATTTGTGTTAATAATGAGAACAATCATTTACACGCATAATATGACAAATTATCTATTTAAATTATTAATGCCCATATAATTATACACGTATCCAAATATTTTGAAACTATCATCTTACATAGAAATATAAATCAAATATCATGTTAATGCCTCGTTTTATTTAGGGTTTTTTAATAATTTGTAACTTAATTTCAGCGATTGTCTTTGAATCTTTTTTTTTGTTTTGCATAGTGAACTGCATTAAAAACGCTTAGAATAAATGTTATCTTTTATATTATGTACATATATGTGTCTGTTTTGAATTCTAACTATAACCATTATGTTGATTTATTCGTATACCATGTACAAATATTCAAATGTACATACATATTAAAGAAATTGAAAGTAAAATATGAGTTTTTATATTCATAATAATGCAATGTTTTATTTGACTATACTAGCAAAGATCAAGTTTCTTAGAGGAACCGTTATTACCTAGTCATGAAATTTGAGAAGTTAAAACATGTTTCAAACGTTCTTTGTTTCGATTGTCCTCAGTCTTCTCAAAATATGTACATAAATAATATTTTATTGGTGAAAGCTGAACATCATTTGATTATTTTTGTGTATGATGTATGTTCTTTGATATTGAAAAAAAGAAAGAAATATGTTTTGATACTAGAGTCCTGATTCGATTGACTCCATAGTTCTAAAGTAACTAAAAGATCTAAGGAATCAAATATTCTCAAATTACTTAGATCATAAACAAATGTATATATATTGATATTGACATGGTTTTTAACCTCCTGAGCATTGTGTTTGTTTTTCTAGGCGGCATAAACAATAACCATAATGCATTCTCAAGAGAACAATTTGACTTCGTTGTAATGAAAAATATGTAATTACTACTGAAAAAAGTCCATACACACATTTTCTATATCCCAGGAAAATTAAATGAAAATGATGTTTCTTTTGTAAATGTGTTCATAATTTGGAATAATATCTTTACCCCTAAATATGTAATATTAATGAGTATATCATGTTTATTGATGTTAAATGTTGAGTTATACACAAATGAGACATAATTCAAATCAAATGGATCTTGCATGTTAATAAACATATTGTATTCAGTTTTTCATTTATTTTACACTTTGGGCGCGAAAAATATGAATAATCACTATTACTGATAATGATCATTTTTTCTTTTTTCATTAATGTATGATCTAATTAAAAGCCTTTTGGGATTGTTTCATATAAAAAGTAAGAAGCCAATGAATTGTTTATAATTTGTCGTCTTGTTTCAGATTTTATTGGGACTTATGTATGCTCCTTCTACTTGTGGCGAATTTGATCATACTTCCTGTGGCTATTTCTTTCTTCAATGACGATTTGAGTACAAGATGGATCGCCTTTAATTGTCTCTCTGATACCATTTTTTTAATTGATATTGTAGTCAACTTCAGAACAGGTAAGGAGAAGTTTAATTTACATATTTATTACATATAACTGGAATAGTAGATAAAATCCACGGCGGGGAACAGACACCAATTTGACACTGACGGTTCGGTACATGTATACAAGAAATGCATATTCTGGGGGTTTTTTAAGACACCTGAAATTTAGATGACTTTTTTTTATTTATTAAAATTTGCATAACGACCATTTATATAAATATATAAAACTTGTTCTGAATCGTCTCATGGTTTGGTACTGAACTGTCCCAGTCCTAATATATTATTGTATGTAAACCTTTATGAGTTTAGATAAAATTGAAATTAATTTTTTATCAATTTTACATATCTAGAATGTTAAAAAATGAGTTTTCTTGTGTTATGTATGTAGGTCTTTTTATTTGTAGGAAAACTTGTAATATATTTATATTAATACTCATAAATACATGTATATATGTATATATACTTCATAACTTATGGAAACAATCATCATATTAATAAAGTAGATAGTCAGTAAAAAAAAGTTTTGTGTTTGATTTTGTTTTGTTTTGCATACAATGATTCCTGAATTAGCAATATATGTATATATGTATGTATATATATATATTTGCTGTTCTAATAAGTACTAGCAGTTATTATTATTACGATTATGGCTATTAATGCGCCTGCCTTTCTTTCCTCTATTACCAACTAATGATTCTCATTTCTTTTTTTCATTTTTGCAAAACATACATACTTGTTTCTACATATACATACATATAGGCATATCAAGGGAAAGAAAGCTGGGTGCTTTGTATTAGTATACGAGCTTCAGGAAACTTAGACGACTCTAAGGCAAAAGTCTTTATATCGATGTAGTTGTAGAATATTGATTTTTTTATTATTAAAATCAAACAAGGCCTACTTTATAAAATATGAAGCAAATATATATGTATGTATGTATGTATATAAGGAGATTGTGAAATTATTATTTCAATGCATTATACTTAGATATGTTCATGCAATTAATTAGGAGGAACGAAGGGAAAATAGGCATTGCATCCATGATTAATCTTTATAGTACTTATTTAAAACAGTAATAGACATGTATGTATGTGTATTAAGAAATAATTTGATCATTAAAAACAATGTTATCTGGAAAACATATCTTTTAATAAATAAAAAATATGATTGTAGTATTGTTTCTTGAATCATTATGTATAATAATTCATTCATTATATTAATAGTTATTCTTTTTTGATTACTAAAAAAGTAACTAATTTTCCTTTATACATATATAACAGATATATATTTTGATATAAAATCGATACTTTTATTCATGTATGTAAATTAATTTTTAATACTTGAGTTATTTAATAGTTTCTACCCATTAATATACATATGTATAGGTATAACTTTTTTTCTTAAAGAATGAATAATTTTAAATATTTTTATACTATTATAACATAGTTGTTATAAACCTAATATTTCCTTTGAGATCTTCTAATAATTCATCATTACTCATATTTGCAGTTGAAAACTTTGGGACTCACGAACATATGAGCTTCGAAAAAACATATTTATAATGATATTTAAATTATTTTTTGGGTGGTGCAACTAGGCATTGATCAATAAATTCCTTGTAAATCATAAATAGAACTTCGAGGACTATTATTATGTTATGTGAATGTACATATCCATTTTGAAACTGTAAAAAAGGACATTTATAATATTTTACTCGTGTTAAAGTGAATATAATTAATTTGAATACTACTCTATAAAAAAACACTCATTAATTTACTTATTTGACAAGAAAATTATTCTATTCCTCTTTAAAATGTAAGTAAATAGAGTTTAAGGAGTAAGAGTAATATTTATCACAATATCTTTTAACTTTGCGTTAAAATATGCGTACATCTATCTTTATATAGTAATTTTCAGTAAATTGTTCGCATACGATAAAAAAAAAATTCTGAAAAAGTACTGACACTTTCTTCTATAATAAAGTTTTCAAGATTATTGTGGAAAAACAACAAGATCGATGCACATTAAAGTTCTTTCTTTCTAAATTAGTTTCTATAATATTCGATTAAAAGTATAGCTTAGGGTTATTTATAGATTAGAGTAATACTTATTAAAAAAACCATTACTTTGCAACATTTTTTTTTCTAAACGGCAAAAACAAATTATATAAAGGAAGGCTTTAATATGATCTTCATTTAATTTTTATCTAAGTTGATAACATAATTAATGATAGGTCTATCTATAACTAGGTATCAGTGTTTCCATTAGCCGAAATTTACCGGACTTTGGCCGGTAAAATCTCCTGATGTTCAGTATTTTGTAATCTCTCTTGTCACAGTGTCCGGTGAAAATATCCCTTTAAGCACAGTTTGAATTCCATTAAAATGAGCAACTTCCGCGTGTCATTTCAGCCTATTAACCCATTATATTAACCACCCTAAAAAAGCTCTGAAAAATCTACCCTGAGTGTGTTAAATTGGCAAGCAGAAAGAGGTTTCTCTTAGTAAAACTGAATCAAAACAGTTGCATATACGTAGTTGCCTAAAAGTGAAGAAAGTAACAGGACTGATATATATTGCATGTTCTAAAGAAACATTCGTCAACTTTGATTTTAAATTAGCTGCTGTAGATTTCACTGCAGTAAAAAGTTGTAGAAAGTAGGATAAAATTATCAATAAAAACATTAAACTGTATGTACATTTACATGCCTTGATATCATTCTTATAGAGCCTGCATATCATTTTATTATTATTTTGAGCTTATTAAATTCAGATAATATTTGTTCGGTAAATTGAAGACCTGTGGGTCACATTGTCTGGGGGCTAATTTTTTCTAGCGGAAGCCCTGCTAATTTAATAACAACAAATGTGTCATCATAAGAATAGAGCCAAGTTTCCTTGTGTTGTGAGTGTTAAAAATAGAATTCCTTTTTACATATTATTTTATATATTTGTACAAATTTGATATATGTGTATCAAGAATAGTCTAATCATTTTGAGCCAAAACAATTTCATATAAATACATACATTTATTATATGTATTTGTTTTATCCAATGAAATATAAATTCATTATTTACTTATGCGTAATAAGAATAAGCATGTATGTATGTAGAGTTTGCAATTTTCATTTTTTTCTTGTTGCTTATTTTGAAAGGTTTTTTGATGCCTTGTTCATACTACATAATGTATACATATATGTATGTGAGTACAATATTTCATTATGATAGATGGCTCTTCTTATTTAAAAAAAACAACAACAACAGGGAAATCGTTATTAAATTATGCAAGATATATATATATATATACATATATATTATTAGAGTAATATGTATTACTCTGCACATTGTACATACATAACTACTAGGATTATTCTCTCAAGATCCCGTTTTTACGAGATTTCCTAAGGTTTTACATCTGCAAAAGACTCTTATTTCATAATATAGGCTTCATTAAATTAAATATTTTATAATTCAATAAAATAATGATTAAAAACATATTGAAGAATCACTCGGCCTAAAGCCTTTGCCAATAACGTATATGCATGATATTGAAAGATGCTCAAGGAAGCACCTAAATATTCTGAGTATTGGAACTTTACTACACTATTGTACATTCCTTGTCCATTTTTAAAGAAAATAGGGACAAGAAAAACTAACACATTATTAGTGTCTCGAGTAAGTGATTTTTAAACTTATCCATATACGTAAAAACGTTCAGTATTTAATGTATATTTTCAGGGACATTTTAAGCGTTATAGGTATACTTATAGTATAAAGAGTTACATGTGAAAAGTGAATTGACTTTTACTTTGTGAGTCAGTTCAAGTTTAGTATTTCACAGTTGCACAACACGCAGCTCCACCAAAAACTACCTCTAAAAATCTATGACAATTATTTTAATTTACTACTTATTTAGATGAGCATTTTTATTAAATTATAGTTTGTATGTTTATGACAACATTTTTTTGTACATTGTACTTTATTCCTTACTTTATGAATAAATACAAATCCCCTAGACTCCTTGTTTATGTCTTAATTAACAGATATCAAAACTATAACAAATAAATATGTAATTGTTATTTGACAATTGTTACAATGGGGGAAACATGAACTAATTTCGTACTCTCAATAATTCATTGTAGGAATTAAATTTTTGTTTAAAAAATAAAAAAAATACTGAGATTTCACAGTATATTCTCAGAAATAAGAAACTCTAATTCCTACATATGTGGTTTTTAGAAGAGTATAATTTAGGGAATGTACTACTCTATGACACTAATTATATTCTTCATCTTTAAAAATGTTTGGCTAAACAATTTATACCATTTAATGTTATACATATGTTCTGATAGTTATACAAGAGTTCCTCATTTCTTAGGAAATTGTCCTCATACCACGAAATCTGTTTCTACATTCCAGATTCTGGGAAGTTCTTAGATGAGATAATAAATGATATATGTACATTTAAGTTATATACATATAAATATCCCGATGAAAACATACATATATTTCAAAACAGTCTTATCCTTATAGTCGTAAAAGGTCCAAAAATGTTCACTTTATTGGAAAGATAATTGTACCGAGAATCAAGCAATTACAATACTTAATATATAAGCACAAGTATATATGTATATATACTGTAAAGCATCTAGGTAATACATAAAACTTATCCAGGAATAGCAATTTATTTTATATATAAAAATATGAAACATTCCATACTCCTCCAAAAATATAAATTAAGTCCCAAATACAAGATTAAAAACCGTCCCTTATATCTAAAAAAAAAACAGGATTAAGAATTTGAAACATTATGATACTTTGTTAGGCATCATTTTATGTCGCAGAATAAATTGTTAAAAACTTTATTTCAAGTGTATGTATTTCACATTTAATCTATTAAATACAGGAAGGTTACATTATGAAATACTGAAATTGAACATTTTCTGGGAGAAGTCCTATTAGGCTTATATATTGTTAAAAAATTGTAACGTAAACAAGCAGATTGTATGAAGAATTTCCCATCAAGAAATGATATGAAACATTTAAAATAAATAACTTGTAGTATATACAATGATTATAAGAATTCCATTAGACGTGGAATTTTTGATTTTTTTGGTGAAAGTTAAATAAGTATTATCATGTGACATACTAAATAGTTAAAGGTTCTGTAGTTTGATGCCTCACAAATACATAGTTATTTACAAAAGGGAATTATTAATAAGTAATATTAATATGTTGATCAAAATGGAATGATAGCACCAATTAATAGCTTATAATTAATATGGGAGATGTAATCATTAAAAAGGAAGTTATGGGTACACAGTGCAACTTTTAATCTACATGTATGTTCATACATATATTGTCAACTTATTTAGATAATTATGAGTCTTCATTGGAAGAAAATTTATGTCAGCTCACAAATAAATCTTGCTTTATAGCCCTATCTATGTAAATATACTTAAATAAAGTTTTGTATGAGAGAAAATGCTATAAATGTTGAATGTCTTCTGCCTAGATTTGAATTAATTAGTATTTGCTTTCAGTATAAAATAATTAAACTTATTCACCATAACTTTAAAATCTGCATTGAATTGAAATCCAAAGTTTTCTTGGTTTATGCATGCACAGCTATACAAATGAACATGCATAAAAATATGAATGTCTATAAATTCAATGTTGTGCACGTTAACTTGCTCTTACTTTGGTTGTATGTACCTCTATGTATAGAAATTCATGTTTGCATAAACCTGCAATTTGTATATAGATATGTACACATTTATTTGGTCTTTGTTGTTGTTGATGTTGCAAGAGTAACAAAGTTATTGACTGTGCAAAAAATCAATTTTGATTGTTGTTATTTCTTCCAAGTTCTAGTATATGTATATATTATTTATTCTATATAGAATACTGCATATGTTTAAATACATGGGTACATGGTGTAATTATTCCTTTATTGAAATCACATTATGTCAAAGTTGTTGAACTGACTTTGTTATGTTATGTTTTCTGAATTTGTTTTGATATACAAATGTGGATGTGTGTTAGTGATAGTTTGTTTCTGAATTTAAATAGTTGCAAGTGACGTCGTTTCTTAGTGTGCATGCGTACATATAGAATAAAATATACAATTTACCTTATATTTGTGAATAATCTGGGTCTTCCAAGTATGTACCAAGGTTTTGTTTAAATGACTTCTATGTACATACTTTACGTTGTATCTTTCTTTAACATACAAATTATACATATCTAAATAGTGAAGAGAGCCTTGTTTATTAAGGATTATTATAAAAGTAATTATTATAGGTACAACATTAAGTATATTTCTTATCTGATTAATGATGGCACCAATCAATTACAATGCCTATTGAAGTATACTTAATGCAAAAATATAATGAAACATCCTAAAGAAAAACAGCATTTGTTTATAAGTACATAAATGTGCTTAAGCTTCATGAAAATATGTAGGCAAAAGAGCAATGTCTACATAGTATATGTACATACTACACTTGACGGTCATTTCAGTTCATCTCAATGACACTTGAAACGAGAATTTGATCTCCTTTTATTTATTTATATTTTTGTATTAACGTAATACTACTGCAATCTACTGACTAACGAATAGCTTAGCCTTCATAAGTGTATGTATGCTTGTATTTTTGTTTGTTTTAAAAGGACGACAATTTATAATAAATCTGTGCCAAGTGGTTTTCTACAATTTTTATGATTTATATCTGTTCTTGACACATTTATAATGTACATACATATATTTATATTTATATATACTATAGCTTATGCTTGTGTAAAAAGGCATTTGATCCTTCAACCTTTTTAATATACTTTATTTTATTTATTTACTTGACAGAGTCGTTATTTTTATTGATAACAATTAAGACTTTCACATTTTATTATAATTATTTTTCTATTTTTTATTGTCTTTTGTCATAGTCAAAAATAAAGAAATATCAGTGATAAGAGTCTAAACTTTATCTTACCATTAGGTTTTATATACATATATGATAATAGATCAATAAAATGATAAATTTATAGCTAAATAAACAAAGTCTGCTTTTATTACACATACATAGTCTATCTCCATAAAACAAAAGCAGAGTCTTATATGGAAGGAATCGTGATTTTGTCAGCATAAGTAGAATTAAGAGTTATCTAAATAAAATAAAGGGAATAAATGTTATTGCAAAGATTATAAATAAAAAATGGAGTCATATTATACATATATGTAAATGTCTTTTGTTTAGGATATTGGGATTTTTCCCAATATTTAACTATTCGACTGTATCCTATGGACAAACATCTTCTGAACGATGTAAATACTGTCTATTTATCTGGAAAAATAGGTGAGTACTCTTAAAGGTCCACCGACATTTCACAAAAAGTCAATTCATAATCATTGTAATTTAATCTTTTTATAATATCAAAAATATTAAGAACACGTGCACTTGCACTCTCACACGAGCCAAGGCCCTTTTAGCCCTAATTTTGATGTATCCATGCAGAATTTACATTTCAATTGTGTAATATGGTGACATATTGAGAAAAAAGACAGACATTTTTCTCAACTTTTCTTTGAGATATGTGATAAAAATTGATATATAGGGGTAAAAGGAAATTTTTTAAAGAACAGTTTCTTGGTAATAATGAGTCAGCTTTTCATTGTTTTCGCTGTATGTAACTTATATCATTTGAATTAATAATTCTTTACCTGTCAGTTAATATATTATTTATAAAAATTCAATACGTACCCATTAAGGAAACATTTGTGATATTTTATGGTCGGCGTCAAATGAGTCAGTAGCAACAAATGCTATAATTGTTTCCATATTGTTTATTATACATGCACTCATATGGTTGGAACAGGGCCTTGTTTAGTGGCGTAAGTGTCTTGAATTGGAGTGAAATTATGTATACTGCTGACGTATACATAATTTAAATCTAAATATATCTTAATCAAGGTGTGTTAAAATATATTGAAGTAATAATTATATTCATTCAAAAAAGTATATTTTTATTTCAGAAAAAATATTCTTGATTCTAAATTTCTTACTCAGATTCCATTTTTTACTGTTGCAACTATTCCCAGTCTACCCTATATCAATATAGTTGACATTAATAAAATATATCAAAATCAATTACATGAATAGTTTTTGTTTGGAAATGTCGGTGCACAGAGCAAATCTGGAGTGAAGAAATCTCGATCTCGACTGTCCTTAACTTAATCTTATAAAAAAATTAATAGATGTATATCCCGGAACAAAATATTCAATTTATTTAAAATGTTATTAGATATATATATATATTTAATAACAAAGATAATACATAATTATTCAATAATAATGACGTTTTTCCCCCGATATTCAAATTATTTATTTCTCATCATTATCAAACATGTTATTATACTAATTTGTTGATCACAAATATGGCTAGAGCAAATCTAGTGAACAAAGTAAGAAAACACGTCTGATGGCTTCGAGATATTGATTCGTCTTTCCAGAAACTTTTTTCCTTAAGATGTAGCTTTTGAAGTATATATATATTTATATTTGTCTTCCTATTTCAGAATTCCCCTTGTTTTAATTCAAGTAATGAGGTAAATTCACGTAGGTTGCATCGTCAGTTATATGGAAACTTATCACCTCCTAGTGAACTAAAAGTCAATTCTTGGACAAATAAATGTAAAAAATATATTTAGAAAATTGTTGTCATTTACATATATCTAACGGATATGATTTGACATAAATACATAATATAACTATGTATATTGATCTGATACAAGTTAGAGGCGCAACTGCTGCTATTTTGTTTGTCCTTCACTATGTACATATTACCTTTATAATTATAATTGAACAATGACGTATTGTAGGCTTATGAATGTACCTACCTAGTATCAGTAACGCAGCACTGATTTTGTAATCAGAAGTAATAAGTAGTAAACTAGTCGTGAGAATAAATTTTATTCGCAATTTTGTAGTATTTGTATATGTATAACGTTATCTTAAGAGTTGCATAACTCTGAAATATCCATAAATATGTAAATATATATGAATTAAGATCTAGTGCACATCAAAAGATTTCAATATTTTTCCATATGTATAACATGTATGTATGAAGATATATCATGTCAAAAACATTTAAGTATGTGAAATTCCTATATTTTATATAATATACTGAGTGAAAGGAAATAATAAATGTGTAAGAAACGGAATAATAAATATTTTATTTTGTTGTTGCTAAAAAAAGAATTATTCAAATTGTACCTGTCTAATCCAAATCATGTAAGTATGTTTATATTGAAAAGAAGTATTTATAAGAAGCCTTCTTTTTAAAAAGTACTTTTAGAGATGAAATGAGTAGATATTATTCAATAAAAAACCAGAATGTGTACGGATTCTCCAAGTTATGTACGTACATATGTACATACAAACATGTGTTTTAATATTGGGACTTTATATAAATCAACAGAATTATAACCTTTAAAAAAGTTCAAAGTCTAATTGTATACATAAATATTTTATGTGAGAGGAACGTTAAGGTAAAAAAATCATACTTTTAAAAGGTTTACTTACTCGTTTATTCATTTCCTTCAATGTAAAAGAAACTCATTTGAAGCATGAGTGTAAAGTTATAACTTATGATGACTATATTAATAGAGAGAAGGAGATGATTGTACTCAAACTTCTCCCAAGAGAGGAAATGAGTAGAAAAAGGGTGAGTTGATTATTATTTAGTCATAGAGACCTCAGAGCAACAGTATTCACCATATGAACATCATAATTAGTGAAACATCTATGACAATGTACATAAAGTAAATCAAAAAAGGATGAAACGGATAAAATAAATCATGAACGTAGAAATAATCGCTAATAATAATTATATTATTGTATGGCCATAGATATAACAGTGCGTAATTGATCATTATTCATTCCTTTTCAAAATGTTTTACATATATTATATAATGTATAGAGCAAGGGCCATCAAGCTGTGACGCCCCACAATAACAGTCCATAGTGGTACCTCGGGGAACTGACACATTTAAATGGTACAATACTAAATTATTATTAGAGTCGGTACAACTCTACATTCAACCCTTTGTTGAGACGAAATATAAAAATGGTTTACAAACATTTAAGTCCAATAATTATAATTATCTAACCCATGCTTGCCATTATTCCAATCTTTCGGCTCACTGTGAAAAAGTTTGTAGCTCATCAGCAAATATAGATATGATCTTGGTTTTTTTTTTTTGGTTTTTTTTCCACAAAAATGACTTGAGGCTATATATAACTTTATAAAAATGAATGATATTCTATAAAAAGAAAAAGGAGATACATAGATGTAAATATAAATAGTCAAAGTATGGAATTTCTTCGTCATATATTAACAATTATTATATAACTCCATAGTGATTTTGCTTTTAAACCTTTTCAACCCTGAGGACACAGGTGTCCCATGGATTTAAAATGCGTTGATGTGCTCCATTGTCCACCAATTTTTGTTTTCTTTTTTTTTGTTTGATGGGTAACATGTCAAACTATTATTTAGAAAATAATTAATCATCAAAAAATTTGATTTAAATATTTTTCAAGGTACTGAACATTACGATTTTTACACATGCAAGAAAATCACAGTTTAACCAAAATAACATTTTCGTTTTTCAAGGAAATTATTAGTTAATCAAATATTTGTTAATATATACCTAAGTTTAAAATATCTTTTAGTTCTAACGCATACATTAGAAATTATTCAAGTCTAAGTTATTTGGGACACAGGTGTCCCTCTGGGCGTGAAGGGAGTTTTTTATTAATATATCAACAGAAATTACTTCATAAAATATCACCTGTAAAATGTACATAACATATGATATATGTTTTTTATTTAAGATTTTTCAATTTTTTGTCAAGTAGAATATACGAATAAATACGAAAAAAGTACTGATAAACTGTATATTTTTAAGAATGAGAAAATTCCCTTACACCCAGAGGGACACCAGTGTCCTATAATTTCTTAGAAAAACGGATAGATTTGCTCTAACCATATTTGTGTTAAACAAATATGGTTAGTGCGGTCACTTTTACCTCAAAAAACATAATTCCAGTTAAAAAAACTTTCTCTTACCTTACGGGTTTGAAAGGGTTAATAATTGAAATTAAACTAATATTATTTATTTTATTAAACATACAACAACAAAAAATTCATACAAATTCCTGATTAGAGCGTATTTTGAAATTTTTGAAAGTACAATATTATGATGACTTGTGTAATTTTTTTAGTCTGCCTTTTTAAAAAATTTTAAAAGAATAAATCAAATTTAATGGCTCTGTGGCTAAAATTGTTTGCTTCTCTTCTTTTATTTTTGCATATCAACGAGGATTGTCTTTCTTTTCTTTTATTATTTTTATGTATTTCTTTTGTTATTAAAAGTTGAATTGAATTTTATTGTTTTAAGCATTTAAAGGCCTTTAAGAAATCTATAAACATATGAAGTTCATTATTATGTTTTATTAAAAAAATAGTTTCTACTAATGCTTAGAAAGTTTTTTCACCAGACGTAAAACTTTTGTAAGAAAGAAAAGTAAAGTTTTTTACGGTGTATATGTGGAGATTCTAACTTAAAAAAACACATACACGAAAATTAAAAGTTTTGTGTAAAAGATATACTTAAAAAAAGTTGGAATATTGAATCAATTAAGGTATAATTTATATTAAAAGAGTTGTCGTTGTCGTTGCATGATGTGTTACTATTAACTCAAATATTGTGTTTTGTGAGCATTAATGGATAAATGGAAGTTCTGAGAGTTTTTTTTTTTTTACCTTTTTTGGTTGAAGTGTACTTCCCATATTGAATATTGAAATGAAAATGGGATTATAGGCTCTAATTATACTCGATCAGAACTGCAATCAAGGGCTTGAATTTAAGTAGATTTCGTCGTAGAAAAACTTACCATAAGAATTTCAAATAAATACATGTTTTTTTTAGGAACCAAATTATTGAGCATTTCTATATCATATTACTGTTCCTTGATTTGAATAACTTGATATGTTCATATTCAGGATCTGAAGGGAATTATTTTATATTGGGACGACTGACGTAAATGAGTTTAGTCTAATAATAATTTTATAAATATTTTTGAAGAACGATCTCGAAAAGTTCCTATAGGCTACAAGTTTACAACTTCTGGGTTAGAAAATAAATGCCAGCACAGTTACATCATTTCTACTCATATGTATACAGGCAAAAAAATTTACTGCTGAAATCTTAACAGAAAATAGTTTCCTAAAATTTCCGAATGATAGTCTATAATGTAACTGTACAACGATCTAGTCCTTCTCAATAATAGGGTTCTTAAAGTTAAGTATTTATTTTAAAATTCTTGTAGCGAATTTTCCAGACATAAAAAGTCTGTACTGGTATCACAAAACCTATTTTTGTACAATGTACTGTAATATTGGAAGACACTTGACTATTTAATGCTTTAGACACCGAGTACCCAAAAATAATGTTACAAGGCATCGGCAGCAAGTTGATAGTTTCTTTTAGTCCTTTTCCAAAAAAAAAAAAGTCAGACCATCTCAACTCAATGCGAGAACCATCCATCATCTTGTGTCTAAATAAACACATTAATAATCTCATCAAATGTTAGGAAATGTGTGGATAATTCTATTAATATCAATCAACAACTCTGTTAACAGTATTTTACAATATTTTTTCTTACACAATTTCTGCTCGTAGTCACTACTCTACAATTAAGTAATTTAAATTAACTTTAAGAGTTCTAGAGTTCATATGGAAATATAATCTAACATCTATGTACGTAGATAGCTTTATTTTTCTGAAGAGATTACTGAAAAACATATAGCTATAGAAAAATGAATAAATGATCCATGAAAAACGTCATAATAATTTATCAATTTCTACAATATTTTTAGTAATGATCTTAGTTTAACGATAGTAAAAAAAAAACTGATTTAATAATAAATTAGGTAAAAGTTCTATAAATTTGTAAAAATCTAGCTAAAAATTTTTAGCCTTAATTATATGTCTTTTGCTTATTTATTTTTTTTTACATATTTTGCTGTGTTGAGAATTGAACATATTCTTTAGATTCTTGATCCCATAAAATCCACCTGAAGTTGATTTTCAACTTCATCAATTTCAAGAAAAAATCTATCAACAATTTTGGCTTGAAAAGTGTTATGAGGACTCCGTTCTATCATAAACAACAATAAAACGTTGTTTTGTTGACTTCAAAGGTGGTTGTAGAGACATCGATGATGCTGAATGCAGTGATAGTCCAAATGAGACCGTAACACCAGAAAACATCAAAAAAATCCACAAAATCGTTTTAAATGAACGAAAAGTGAAGTTGTGTGAATTAGCTGACATCGTAAAGATATCAAAAGAACGTTTTGGCTTTATATTGTATGAGCATTTGACTATGAGAAAGTTCTGTTCAAAGTGCTTTGACCAAAAACATGAGCGTGTTGATAATTCTAAGCGGTGTTTGACCATGCTTAAACGTAACAAACCAGAATTTTTGAGTCGATTTGTGACAATGGATGAAACATGGGTCCATCATCTTACTAATAATACATAATCAAAACGATCGTTATCGATGTGGACAGCAATTGGTGAACCTCGTTCAAAGCGCCCAAAAGTACAATAATCGGCTGGAATGGTTATGGCCTCAATATTTTGGGATGTGCGTGGTGTAATATTCATTGACTATCTTGAGAAGGGAAATACCATCAACAGTGAATATTATTGCGTTATTGGACCGTTTGAATGGCGAAATTGAAAAGAAACGACCGCATATGGCGAAGAATTTTTTTTTGTTTCATCAAGACAACGCACCTTGTCACTAGTCTAGTATAACTATGCAAAAACTACATGAATTGAACTTGAAGTTGCTTCCACATCAACCGTATTCGTCAGATTTGGCTCCCAGCGAACCTAAAAAAAATCCTCACCAGTAGAAATTTCGCATGAATAAAGAGGTTATCGCTGAAACTGTGGCCTAATTTGAGGCAAAAGAATAATCGTTCAACAAAAGTGGTATTGAAATGTTAGAGCGGCGCTAGAATGATTGTGTTGCTCTTGATGGGGATTACTTTTATGGATAAAGCTAATTTTGAACCAAAAAAACGAGTTTTCTTTGTTAGGCCTGGGACTTTTCAGCCCATGTGTTATTTGCTCTTTATAATATTCATATACTATATATCTTTTGAAAACAAAGTTAATACGTTTTTTTAAATAACTTTTTGTACACGTGTTCATAACTTATTCATTACTTATCATGTCTCAGGATCCAAATAATATTTTGAAACTAAATGTCAAATTTTACTAATTTGTACAATACTTATATAGGTACATAAATTTTCATAGAGTTTACTAAAAAAATTTTTTTTTCAAAATAGCATCTTTATTTTCTTACCATAATTTTAGTAGAAAAAAACCCCTAAAATTATAATTAACTGGCGCTTATATCGATAGATAAATCTATTGATTTATTTCTGATTGATGGATTAACCATCCAAGGAATACTATTGTAGAAAGTAATTTGATAATTCAATGTGATAATTGTTATCATAGAGACTACTGGACCAAAAAATATATATGATAGTATTTAAGCAAATACATATAAGAAGTGGGTCTAAGCAAATTCATACCCCGAGGATTTTTCTCAATTACATACAATACCATAATTCATTACTTTTCAAGTTAACGAGCAAAAGAAGAATAAAACGATGTGAAGGGAGTGCAGCTGTTCATTTATTGCTCTCCCACACTTTGAAAAATCTTATTCTAATTTATATACCTGTTTTAATGTACAAATGTAGGTGGACCCGAAAGCTAAAATTGACTTAAAAATTTCATTCATTTAAGTATAACAATTCAAAGCAGTGAAACTGACAAAAAATGTGTTTACTTAGTATATGGGTAGAATGTTTAAAATTAAAGATAAGAAGTAATTTGAGCTTTTCAGTAAAGTGACAAGGGTGTATTTGGTTGATTTTTATAATTTTTTTAAGTTTGTGAATCATCTTAGTATCAAATAAACAACTTCCTTGAAATGGACAAAAAAGCAATGTGCTGTAAAAAATAATAAAGAAAATCTACTTATTTTGATGGAAGCAACTTCAAAAAGACTTTCTACATAGTGTATATACCACGTGACATGTGGCTGTCAATTATATACTACTTTGTGAAAATTATCCTGTAAAAGTCATTTAAATGACGGGTTAATCTGGAAACAACTTTTACAGTTTTGTAAGTAAGAGCAATAATGGATGGTGAATGAGAGTAAATGATATACTTTTAATGATAGCAACTTATGTTTATTGTACCTATGTATGTTGGTCAAATATTTTAAGAATAACTATATTTTGTCAATATAGATACATGTATAGAAGATACTAAATCTATAAAGAAAGGGGATTTATTATAGAAGGGTCCCTCAGATTTGCTACTGGTTTCTGCAAAAGTGAGATGAGATGTGTTTAACTATAAAATATTATTTAAAAGACTTCTTATATTATATGTATGTATATCACAGAATTATAGATCTATTAATATTTGTCATCGATCGCTGTCAACACTTTAACAAATACATGAATTAAAGTCTTATGTAACTATAGAAATGTTCAATCTATAGTGTTTGGTAGTAAAAAAATCATTTGCCATTGCTGAGTTGCCAATGACATGTGATGTTAAGGGTATTTTCAATTCATATTTAAGAATTATTTCATTATTTACATACATAATTAGGGGAGGACAATATTAAAAAAGCGTTAATTTCTATTTCTAAAAATAATAAACATATTCAAGGCACGATTATTTAATTAATTACAAGTCATTTTTAAACTTATCAAAAAAATATAGGGAAAGGTATTTCAAAAATTTAAATTTTATTATTTACTTATAATGTAATTAAAACATGAAGTTGATTAGCTCATTCGAATAAGTATCGTAGAGACGTGATTGGTTACATTAATGTTTTGTATACAAAAGCTTTATAGTTAACAGTTTTGTGCCAATTATTTAGTTTATTTGACAAAGCTTTGTTTGCAATCCAAAATCTTATACAATAAAATTAACCCATACAATGTCTGAAGAAACATTTTTGAAATATAAAACAATAGCTAATACTAAGTTACTCTTATTAACTCTTAATGTCTGATGATAAAATAAATCAATTCTTGAAGGAAAGCGAGAAGGGTCTACTAATAGTTATATGTAATATCATTTCTACCAATCTACCATCTATATTTTTTTATCTAAAACAGGGTTGATTTAAGTTTGTAATGTAAAAGAGCTGGAAGTGGCACTTAAATACAGAGTTTTAGGGGAGGAGGAAAGCCTTGAAAAGCATGTTTATATCATATATGTATGACTTACAGATAGGATTAATGATGTTTTAATATCATGTATAAATCAAATATATGTATACCTACCTATAAATGTATATTTATTCATTTACATATGAAGCCTTTTATATTCTTTATTTATATCGATTATATCGATGAAGTAATTTAGGAATACACAGTATTTAGAAATCATATTTTTCTATATTTCAGGTATAATGCAGCAGGATAATAGTGAACAAGTCATAATTGATCCAAAGGAAATTGCAAAACACTATATAAAAACCTGGTTCTTTCTTGATTTACTCAGCTCAATTCCTCTGGATTACATTTTTCTCATCTTTAATAGTATCCGTGGTAATAGTGAGGTAAGATAATTACTCAAATTTTTCACCATTTTAAATTAACATAACCATTGAAGGTGTCAAGTTTAACAAAAAGTTTTTGTACCATAAAAAGTATAGAAATAGTCTTGAAAAATTGTTTTTGTAGCTTAATCAATTATGTGTACTCCATTATCAGTACCAATCATGCAGTAGGCTACTATCTATTTAGTAAGATCTATACTATTAATAAACTACTGCTACCTAAAACACAAGAAAAATCATTTTTTTAGGTTATATCGTTTTTCACAAAAGTCAGCAATTTAATGGATAGTTCAAATCAGCACCTTTAATATGAAATAAAAATGCTTTTCTTTGATATTAGATCATTTAGTATTTTCCACTCAGGAGTAATAATGTATACTTCATTGAGTATTTTATTGTTATACTGGTGTTGACTTTATCCCATTTAAGTAGCCTTCTTTAGAAGTTGGTCGAGAATGATATATTCTGTGACTTATCTGGTAGGGATAAGAGCATCTGTACATAAACTTATATTCCCATATAAATATCTACACATTAAAGTGTACATATATGTATAGTATGTGGCAATTCGACATGATTTTGAATATGAAAGCATATTTCTTTCTAAATTATAGGTGCATACTCATTACGTGGGTTCTTCTCAAATACAGTATATGTACATACATAGCACTTTCTGATACCTAGCAATACCTACTATGTCAAATAGGTGAATTAAAAGGACATATAAGTAATTTTTTTATATTGCTATATCGTTTTTTTACAAACATGAAAGTAAGGAATTTAGTCAAATTAATACTCTAGTTTACGTCATAAGTAAATAATATAATTCAATAATTAATTATTCAATACATTTATTATTATATATATATATCCATTAAAAATGAAGGAAAATTCATTTTTTAACTTAAAAACAACCCTCTACAACCAATTTTGTCCTTCCTAATGTATTGAGTAAACAATTTTTTTTATATAAAAATTCCCCTACATAAGTAGATGAAAATTGATGTTCTGTAAGCAAACGCTATATATTGAAACATTTTATACTTATATATGATATTATTTCATTTATTTGGCAAAGTATCGTTAGCGATTGGGAATCCCTTTAAGAATATTTCACGCATTAACTTCATTGCCAATATGTGTGTGTAGGGGGACATTTAACCCCTTCCATATTTTTGTAACCCTAATATGTTCATTTATGTAACAACATCCCTGATGGGCTCTCTCCCCGATTTAAAAATTATATTAGGGCCCCTGTTAAAAAGTAATAAATAAAAGTTCTCGTTAATTAAGAATCAAAATGTCAGTTATCTCCATAACACTCTGCTTAATTAGAACATAAATACAATTTTAATATTATCCCGGCTCTTTTGGTTACCTTCAGGGTTGTAAGTTGAGGAATGATAAGAAAAACTACTTCAGTACTACTAGCAAGAAAAAAAACAAAATACAAAGTGTTACGCAGGTTGCCAACAGAAATCTGTACGAATGCTTTACTTACACATTTATTTTTTTACTGCTCTATGCATACTAAACAGTGATATATAGAGCCGTAAATAAAACGTGCGGCCGGTATGTAAGAAGAAAGAAGGCAAGAATTGAAATGGTAATCCTAACACTTTTATGATTGTTTGGAAAGAGAGCAGCTTCAGCTGTTATGACGTTTTACTATGTTAGCTCTAAACAGCTGTTCTTTTACTCTTTTACAGGTGAAGATATTGATGATTTTTAAGAGGGGTTGGAGGGAAATAAACACAAGTTCATATAATATCAAGGATTTAAAGTTCAGTTCATTAGGCCTTTAATTGATAAACAATTATTTGTAGATACGTGATATGGAGCAATACGGAGTGTATTGCTCCATATCACGTGGTTAGTGGGAAGAATTAAGGAATAATGATAACAACTATGATAAATTAAAAATCTGTACAGATTGTCAACCACTAAAAATATTACTCGCGAATAAACACATGGGATTTACATCTCTAGGGATATATCCAGGGATACAATTTTTTTAAACTGCAAGGGTTAAAAACATTCTACATTTAAAAATAGCATCAGAACCGGGATAATATTAAAATTGTATTTATATTCTAATTTTATTATGCATTAGTTTTAACAAAATTTACAACAAATGTGGGCAAAAGTTCTTTAACTCTTCTATTAGAGGTAGATGTTTACTCCTCAACGATCCAACAAAGGGGAAACATATTTTTAAATAACAACAGCATTAATAATCATAAAAGTGTATTTCTTTTTCTACAAAAGTCGAATCCCTATAGGTTACATGTACATAGAGTAACAATATCCTTTCATCTATCGATTATACCTTTTTTTCAAAAAGGATGATGATAACATGCTTAGAAATAGGATTTATGCATGAATGTACATACATGGCATAAAGGTGTCTTTATTTCTCAGAAAGTCAATAATATAATAAGTTTTGACAAAAAACATTATTTGTGTAATATGTTATACATATTGTGTGTATGGATCTACATATTATTTCTTTCATTACATATTTCCTAAGAGAGTGTCGAAAATGAAAGATGTATGTATCTCCTGCAGAGTTGATGCCTTTGTTACATACATATACATATATAATATAGACCATAAAATTCAAACTGTCATTATTTTGCATACGTTAGAAAGGAAAAGAGATGCAAATATTTTAAAGGAGCAACGGAAGTTTATTTAGCGGGGGGATAAAAATATTGATAAGATCGTATAGTCCACAAAAGATGACAGGTTCATTTTGTACATAATATGTAAGTACGTAATGCCATGTGTAATAGATTAAATATTTTCAATAGGAATCATGGCTTATACATATATATATGTATGGGAGTGTTATTGGCTATAATATGTATTGATTTTTATTTATGTAACAAAACAATCTAAATCTCTGTATTTTCTAGCCTTATGTATTATTTTGCTTGTTTACCAATAATCCGATAATGATTTTTTAATGGGTTTTGTAGAAAATGGTTGAACCCTTGTAATACGATTATGTTCCTCATAATGAGCTTTTCAACAACAAAATTATAAGATAATTTCCAGAAAAAAGAAAATGTTGGGGAGTTGAGATAAACTAAAGTACTTATATGTATATATTGTACATCTATATAACTTTAAAAATTGATTTGTCAAATTATTTCCCTAGAAATTAACCTTTCTGATATCGTTGATAGATCTTCTAATATTAAGCATGTCTTTCAAAGAACAATAATTTTATACAAGTAAATCCCTTTTACATACATCAACTGAATTAATAAACTGATTAAATGGTCTTCTTAATAATATCCCAAAAGGGACAAAAGTTAACTTTCAATAACTGGCCTTGGAGTGTAATATATGTAGTATGAAAAAATAACTCCATTACTTGTCTTTAAACTTTTTCATCCCATTTTTATTAATTCATTACTTTTGAAGAATGGTACATTTGTTTTCATCGAATTAAATCCGTATGGCATTGTAATTGTCTTTTTTTATCTCTTTCCCATGCTCCAATTAGTTTCAATTCATTTTATTATCTGCTGAAATTATTTTCAATATTTATTTCTCTATGGTTTCAATTTTAATGTTTACTCATATCTTTGCAAAAATTACAGAGAAAATGTATTTTATACTGTACCAAGAACTGATGGTTCAATCAGCAAGAAAAACTCCAAAATGTTAGCTAATATATCTATTACAAAGTTTAAAAAAAGTCAATTGTATGTACAATAATGTGCAATGTGAATACAACATAAAGCAAAGCACTTGGCTTGCCTGGAAAGTCCTTTATTTATGTCCTAATTCATGTCGTGATAATATACACACACCATACAATATACGTATGGTATTATATATATATATATATATATATATATATATATACATTTATATATATGAAAGTGTGTTTATAGTCATGCATTCATATATGTATATATATATTTATATTATAGACAGTTCATGCATTTGGCAATGTCATATATTTATATATGTATACAAATCTATCTGCATTTTTTGTCTTAAACCACAATATTTATGCTCTTTACTTTTGAAGTCAACATAACTTAAATATTTAATCATCATGTTAATACATGGTTCATACGCATGTACTACATAATTACAAATGCGCGGATGTAGTAATGGAGGTATTCATTGCATGACTTGTTAAAAAATTAAAGCTTTTTAATCAACTTTTCTATATTAATTGTACATAAATAATACCAACAACATTTGATCCTAAATGAAACTTTTATATACGTACAATTTTCTGATGAGTAAATTAGAATCTACGTATGTAGATCTAAATTGAATGGTTTGTTCATGACAAGTCAAAAGTAATTGTTATTTACTTACTTTCAATGGTATTCAATGGAAATTGGATTTATATATTGGTATATATGTATTTTTCTACAAATATTTGATTGACATTTATTTATTAGTATACTTATTTATAAGGTTATTATTATCACAATGAATGAATGGTTGAATTGTGATTATTATGAACAAACTTACTAAACAATTATAGGAGCTGGGTGGTGCAGAAATCCACTTAAGTTTAATAAACAAACTGAAAAGTAGCATAAATCATGACGCCATGTCCTAATAGCCAAAAGGGCATATGAGCAAACTCAAAAAACATTTATTGTTCCTACGATGGGCCACAAATATCCATAGTCTCGATCTTAATAAGCAAAATTTAATGTAGACGAGGCCCAAAGATACCCCTATTCTCATTCCCATAAGGAAAAATGTATCTGTACTTTTTACTCTTTAAATATTAAACATAACTATGATACACAATTTCCATTTATTCAAAGGAATAAATATTGCAGCATAAACAACCATGCAGTAACAATATTTTAATGCAGCAAATACTAATTGTGTATATCATTCATATTTATCAAAGCCTTGAGGACACTGAGAGTAGGTAAAAGGGGAAAAGGTGTTGTTTATGCATACAAACAAACAGGCATAGCCACGAGAACGTGGGTATGTATACAGGGCTATCCATGTACATCTTGATTAAGATTTGTATTTTATATTACTTTTATGTACTTATCAAAGCTATAAGGTTATGCATACTAATTTATATCAAATCTAAATTGCTACTAAAAGGCTTCAACGTTCAGTACCATGATAAGTTGAACTTCCTCTTATGTTTGTACATATATAGCTATTTGTCACTACGATTTTTGAACTTAAACTTTCATTGTATGGACACAATACATATATATGTATGTACATCATGTAGCAATCTTCATTGAGCTTGTAGCTTTTCCTTTACAAAGGGGATGGAAAACAGCTAAAAATCAATATTTAGTTAGTCAGCTACGTATGTAAGTCTCTCTGATAATATCATATAGTTTTTTAGCATAAACATACGGCAATGATGCTGTTTAATCAAATATAAATAAAGATATGCAGAAAATGTGTACTGTGAATAATTCAGGGTTTAAAATTTTTTCCTTAGTTTCTACTCTCTTAAGGGAAATGGAATTTGCATTATAAACACTAACGGATCATCATTTTTTAATTCACATTATGGGTATCCTTTTAGACTTAAATTTAAGTTGAAGTTAGAGAATCGGCCCAAAAAGCTCAAAAATTAGGGTTTGATTTATCCAAAACTGTCGGGTTCTCGAGAAAAAAAAATTACAGATTTGAAACCAGTGTGCAAAATTGAATAACTTTTATTATAATTATACCCCTTAGGATTTTAGACTGTTGACCAGTGTAATTTAAGGAACAAATGGCAAAAATATTTTTTAAATATTATTTATTCATGACAAAAAAGTTTTTAAAAAAAACTAATAATTGCTTGTGTTTGGAAAATACTTGAAGCAGAAGACCATATTTTTGAGAAAAAAAAACCCGCTAATTTTCAAAACTTTAAAATGTTCAACGATCTTTAACATTTTTTCAAAATGGTTCAAAATTTGCTTATCATCATTTCATACTTAAAATGCATATTTGATATATATGAAAAGTCGCAATATTTTGGAATATTCATACATATAGTAGGGATATGTTCACAATTTAGCAAAATCTAATTGACATTTAATTAGATCAATGTTCAGATATTAAATTATTCTCTAATTAATTTTTTTCTATTCAATAACAAGGATATTATTCTTGACTTCAAATAAAAGTAAATCATTTTTGAAGTATATTTGATATCAATTAATTAATTATGTTGCCGTTCGATTTTGATTTTTTTTAAATTTAAAACTAACGAAATCCTTTACAATTAAATATATTTTTGTAATCCATGCAGGACTACCCTGAAGGCTTCCAATTCTTACACGCTGGTCGTGCCCTGAGGATTCTTCGCTTGGCTAAATTATTGAGTTTGGTTCGCTTATTGAGGCTCTCCCGATTGGTTCGTTATGTCTCTCAATGGGAAGAAGTTTACGTAAGTGACTATTCATTCTCCAATGTCAATTCTCTTTTTTTTTCTATGTAATGTGCTTGTCAATATATGTACGTCATAATTCCTTCTATTTTTAAAGCAATCAACAACAAAAAAAAAAGATTTTATTATTTCCTCACTACCAGCACCTTCATTTGTCTGTCTGTCTGCCAGAAAAATAGAATAAATATATGTATTTATACACAATTGAGTAATTTCACCATGTATGTATGTATGTATGTATGTTATAAGAAACAAGAGATGAAAAATACTTTGCATGCTATATCCATATACAAACATAGATATATAATATATATTTCTAAATATTTGTTCAAATGGTGTCCATTGTGTCCAATGTCCATTTAAGAGTCTCCTTGTAAGTCATTTTTTTCTCTCCATACATAATGTGTACATGTATATCTAACTCATTCATGATATATTCATATCATAATATCTGGTGGAGAAAATCACCAAAAGTATCCACTCTACGGACATATATCAACTCAAAACTTCTTTTTTTATTGTAAATATATTTATAAATACAATGAATTTTATTATGCATCTACATACTTTTTATGGACTTAAATATTAACTAAAAGTATATTATTTGTCGTTCCTCACACGTTGAAGGCCATTTGTACTACATGATTAACACTGGAACTAAGTATAATTAATTATTCCCTACCTAAAACTACCATTGTTGTCATTTTGATGACTTACGTTTTGGTACATCCATATATTATTAGGGTGACCCTACTTTGATTTCCAAAAAGGAGGAAAGGTGTGTTGTTTTTAAGAGAAGTATCTATTTTAACGATTTTTCTTTTTTCTTTAAAGAAATACATACATTTTGGGCGAATAATATTGTTTGCTCTACACAAAACCCGGGCACATCATGAGTTTATAAAAAATCCCTCAAATATCCAAGAAAGGTCATAAAAGACGATATATCCGGGAGGGATAAGAGAACAGCTGGTCACCCTAGTCTACATATATTTTGCTTAAAATGGAGGTTATTTTTTTATTTCACAGTCATTAAGTTTCCAATAGATCATATATTTGTTTTTCTCCTTTTGCTTCGTTTTGATATACTTTGATATTATTTTAAATCGACAGTATATGTATTTTTATCAAAACTTTATAAGGTAATTGCTCTATGGACTTTCACTATGATTCGTTATGTTTTTCTTTCTTTTGATTAACGAGAATGTATATTTATTCCTAAGCACTAATGCTATTGTAAAAAATAAGAAAAGTAACTACTAATGCAAAAATATTAATCTCAAATACAATAATAATAATAGGCCTAATTATGACTTTTGAATGAAAATGACTGTTTTTGATAGTTCTCCATAGATAAATTTAGTCACAACTATTTTATGATAAAGGATTTTTATTAAATTATAATTTAAAAGTGACAAATAAAATGGTTTAGGAAAAGTAAAAAAATCTACAATTCCATAGAGTTTAGTATAACAAAGTAACGAGTTAACAGTCAGTCAATTTTAAAAACTTTCAAAATGACCACTATAATAGTTCTAGTGTTAAACGTCCTGCTCTCGCTTCCTCTTGCTTATATGATAATATTTTCACAAATTACACACAGCCATAAATAATACTATACTTCATATACTTTAGAATCTACAATATACATATAAGTGGACCAGAACTGCTTACAAATGCACTTGTGGTCAAAATAAAGGAGAACTAATAAAAATTGATTAAATATCTGCATAGAGTATGCTGGAATTTCTTTATATCCAATTCAAGTCAAATTTGACGCTCTGATTACAATTTTTATAGTATATTTTTTTTTGTAGTTCATCCGATTTTAGAATATTTTTTATCATTTAAAAAAAATAAAAATTTCAATAATTTATCATTTTTTCCCTTCAAAAAACGAACAATGTATACATATATTGTAAATTTTTATAATTAGGACATAATTTATGTTTCTGGAGCAGCATGATCTACTATTTTATAAATGGAGTTGCTGTTCCTAAATGGGTCTTACGTTTGTATATTTAGATGCTTTACAAGTATAAATCTACTTATTTGAGCAAGTATACATATATTTACTATTATAATTAGCCATGTTCTTACTACAAATATCTTTACAATAAAGTTTAATAATTTTAACTGATTTTTCACGAATGTTTCCATGCTTTAAATTGAAAAATTTAAACTTACAAAGTTTAGAATATATGTTTGTTATTTACTATCTCATCCAGGAATTTAAAAATTGTTTTACTAGGATATCATTGAAGGACAATTTCCTGGTTGATGAGAAACTATAGTATGTAAATACATTTACAAGTTTTGTATCTAGTATAATAAAAAATTTATGAATTTATATCGGAAATAAGTAGACATACCATACATAGCTACTTCTCCAACTTACTTTGTTTCTTTGTGTACAAGCGTATATATATACATTATTGTATATTGAATTTATATTTCATCATAAATATATATATATAGATATTATATATTTATATATATACAGGAGTAGTCTACATTACTGAACAAAAGTATGTGTATTTTACAAACACTGGGAAAACTAGAATACAATTTAAACTATTAGTATTTTATCATTGTTTTTATATGTATTTATTTTTATTTCATTCCAAAGTCAGTTTATTTATTATTATTATTTTTTGTTTTTACGTGAGATAAAACTATCTGCTCTTACTCAAGCATGAATAAACAACAAAGATACAACTTTCTTACATATTTACATACATAAACATTAGGCAAGTACATATATGTATATATGTATGTCTACGTAGCAGTCTTTAAGTTAAACTTTTTTCATGGTTTTTGTATGTATATTGTTTGAAAACATCTACTTGAATCGAGGTTACGGTTGAAATGTAAAAATAAAGGACTTCATCGTCATTAAGCTTTTTCACGAAAGGCCTTGATGATTTAAATAATAAGAAACACAAGGTTGGATAATTAATTATTAGTTTTAAATTTAAATATATTTATTACTTATGTACATACATATTTTGTACAAGTTACAACTTGTATAATTACATTGAAGTCAAATAAAAATTAGATGTATGTACAGCGTTTTAATTTAAAAACTCATTGTTCTTGCGATGAAGATTATAATTCTATGACTAATGGAAATACTTTTGATTTTTGTTTCAATTGTTATTGATTAACATTCATTCTTTGACACATTAGAAAATTCAAGGGTCTACAGTTTTATCTCTTCTACACGATAAACATACAAATAGTTATTAAAGTAATAATAAGAATAAAACAAAATTAAAAAATGTCTTTCTTTAATGTTTTATCGTGTCATGACTAGTGTTGGATCAGTCCTAGAATTGAATAACCTATTAATCTTTTTTTTTTCTTTGATATACACTCTTTTCAGTTGAGAAAAAGACAAAATCGACTTCAAATACTTACTTAGTTGTTGTTTTTTTTGTTGATTTTGTCTTTGTCTTCACTGGAAAGAGGGGGAAAAAACCAAAAGGAAATTCACTTCGAAGACTTATCCAACTCTAGTCGCGACGCCCTCATCTTATGTACAATAGAATCAAGAGTGTATAAGGCAAGTGGACTAAATAATGAATAGGATAGTAATTTTATAATAGTGTTAATATTTTATCAAACAAAATCAACTACCCTCGGTGGAACGGATTAATTAACATTGCAGGCAATTGACTAAGAAAAAAAATTCTCGTGCAAAAAAATCAACAGTTGTGTTCTTTCAAAAGTAAAACAAAAATATTCTGCCTCAACAACGGCTCCTGATTTAGAATATTTAACATTGTAGATTCCACGGGTAAAAGACCCCATATACTATATTATTAACTGTTACTAATACAGATATAGAATATTAATATTCACCTAAATTAAAGATACTTTTCCTTGAAATTATTATCTCTATTGCCTAAGATGATATACTTATCATTTGCTCCATTGCCCCCTTGAAGACCAATTATGTAACTACGCAATTTGACACCTACTCCACTATGCGTACAGAAATGTATCAATTAAGCACTTCAAAGAGTATTATTCATATTTTATGGAACCATATTTATATATCTAAGTAAATGAGATAATGGACAGAGAGTCTGATATATTTTTGTATAAACGCTTTGAAACAATCTTAAAGTTTACGAACCAATATAACCAAGGGTGATCAAAATTCATGCAAAGAACCTAAACGACATAATTTTCTTTTTTTATTCGCTTCATTTTATTTATTAATTAAGCATTATAAATATGTATGCTGTACATAGGCATAGAACTAGCAGCACTGTTGCATGAGCGAGCAAAGCAAGGCTTAAGAACAACATTCTTTCTCGCATATATCTACATGCTTCCAATAGTAAAACATAAATAAGCCAAATACAAAAATACACAAATAAAAAGTCCTTACTTTGCATTCTTTGCATATTACTTAAACACATATTTACTAAAAAAAAAAAAAAAGACTTTGACTTGTCATGAGAAATGAATCAAATAAGACGTTTTTTATTCATATATAAACATATATTTGATTGGTCTGTGCTTCTTTTTGACTTTATTTATAGACAACTTTTACCTTTTAATTATGCAAAACTTTCTTTTCAACATTATTTTATTTTATTTCATTTTATTTTTCCTTCCTTTGTCTTAGAATTACATAAATTAAACACCATTTTGTTTTCTCCTTTCAATTTTGTCTTTGTTGTAACCCTCTTTCTCCCCCATCATTTCTTCTTTATTCTTTCTTCATATTATTATGAGTACATAGATAAATATACATATACATAATGATTCTGGGTTTATTACCTAATTAATTACATTTGTACTTTTTTATTATTGGTTAGACAGCTGAACCTTTGAGTTTTTAGATACATTTTTTTTTGTTTTTTTGTTTTATTTTTTACTTTTAGATATTACAAAATGCTCAAAAGCATACTCGTCAAAGAATGGCGGACAGATTTGATGGAGAAAAAGGAAAAGAAACAATTTCCCATAAAAACAGTTGGTTTTTTAAGGTAAACATTTCTTTCTGATTTGAAAGAAATCAGTTTTTCAAAACAACTTTTCAAAAAATCAAAAAATCCTTGATTAAACATACATAAATACAAAACAAACAACAAGCAATTCTACATGTATTTGTATATCTCATGAACGTATTTAATTATATATATATATATATATATATATATAATTGCAACAACAACCAAAAAAAAAAAAGAAAGTTTGCAGATTCGTACACTCTGTATATAAATCTTGGGGTTTTTTTTTCCAAACTTTTTTCTTTTAATATTTTAACTACACGCCTTCCTCAACATGCCTTAGATTGATTATTATCATCAGTATTATAATAATAACTATGATATTCCATAACTTCTTTATAAGCATTTTTAAAAATTTAGTTGTTTTGTTTATTTGATTTAATTTGAATGGTATAAACCCTCAAAATATGTACTTGTTTAAAGATTCATATAAAGAAGTGCACTTGGTATAAATAAATTATTTATTTATTTTATTTTATTTAATATGCTCATTTTTGTTTTAAACAAAATTGCTTTTATCATAAAAAAAAAAATCTACACAGACAAAAAGATGAGACTGACCGCTTTTTTTTTTTTTTTTTTGCATGTTCTAAATAAACATACATCAAAACAAAAACAAAAACCCGCTAAAATTAAATAACACTATAGTGCTTTAAACAAACAACATAGTATTATTTAAGAGTTCTAGGACATCAACACCCTATTTTTAATCCTACCAATGAATTAATAGTTATTTGTGTTTATTTTGTTTTATATAAAATTGTATTGAATTTAAATTCCTTTGAGCAGAACACACACAAAGAAGATAAATATTGATTTTAGAAAGCACCTATATATTATGTAACTATAATATATATGTACGTACTAACAGTTATATATACCTATGTAATGTGTTATTCAAAACAAGCACACACTCTACCTATGTCATTAAGTCAGTTAGAAAGACCATCATTATCGTAAATCTCACAGTAACATTATATTTATTCTTGTTGAAAGGGGTAAAAAGAAAACTTTCTCACCTTTATGTACTTAGGTAGAATAACATCAAGTATTTTTTCATAAATACCCCCATAATCTAGCTGTAGGTAATGTTGAACCAGTGCAAAATCCATTTTTTTTCTACCACACACCAATTAGTATTCATATCCCCTAATCTGCAAAGGGATTTTGTTGAAAAGATATACCTATGTAAAAATAAGAGTATTGTTTTACATGAATGAATCAGCCTTACACCCATTCTTTCTTAACTCATTAATCAATCTGCCTTTGGGGTCACTTCTTAGCCTATTGCACACTTTCAAGGAAATATGAATTTGCATGAAAATTAATATTTTTATTATTATTTATAATGTGTTGTATATATTTTTTAAAAAGCCCACTTAATAAAACATCATTCCATTCGTACTAACATAATTAAATACATAAAGATATATTAATTATTATGTATTGTGTGATCCTTCTTATAAAAAAAATTTAATTTTTAATTTTTTGCATGTGAGATTACATATTGTTTGTTTTGCTTTTGTTGTTGTTTAAATCACTGGGGGTGAGTCATATGACATATTCATACATTTTTTTTTAACTAACACAAAGAAATTCATGAGTACAATTATACTAATACATAAATAAGGATTTCAAATTCACAACATAATATTTTGTATTATTAATAGATTTTATTTCTAAATAGCCTTAGAATTTTAATTAATTTTTTTTCTCCTTTAAATGATAAAATAGTGAGTTCAAAGGGGTTTGAAATCGAGAGAAACTTTGTATTAGCAGCTTTACTACACACATATTTGTGACTATAAAAAGTCTAAAACTCCAATTATTTCTATAGTTTTTGAGTTCCTTGGGTGTCTTTATGCGAATATTCAACTTAATATGCATGATGTTACTCATCGGACATTGGTCAGGATGTCTACAGTTTCTGGTACCTATGCTTCAAGGATTTCCATCAAATTGTTGGGTTGCCATTAATGAACTTCAGGTAAATATTTGTTTGTTCGTTTGTTGGTTCTATTTTCAAATAATTTATTATTGCTGCAAGTATCTAAAGGGTATGATGTTGCATCAAGTATTCTACAAGGACTTAGTCCTTTGATGTAGGAATATATTGGGTGCTGCCTCCTGGAATCTATTTGGTTTTCTTATCAGGGACATTATATGTGTCTTCATTTAAAAAAAAAAAAGTTTTGAACTTTTTGAAGGTCTTATTTCCTAATTTTTTTTTTGTCGTGTATATTAATGTATCACTTCCAAAATTGAAAAAAATGCTAAACGCCTTCTAAGATCAGAAAATTTAAATTTTTTTTCATTATCATAATGTTTATTGTTGACTAACTTTTTTATTTGATTCAACAATATTTAAAATGTATTTATGCTAAATTTCTTTAAAATGTATCTTATCTTCTTACTTTTTTCATTAGATATAATAAATTCAGCATTAATTTCAACAAAACATTACACAATGTCATGAAAATGAGTTGAAACTTTCCTTTAAGACTTGTATTGTTCCTTTATAATCAAAAAGTTGTCAAAGATTCCCCTGTAATTTGAACTTGTTAATGGGTAAGATCTTCAAAAAAAATAAAGTAATAATGTTCACTACAAATAGATTGGCACCCTAACCTACATATATATTAATATTATTATCGGTTTTTGTAATGAGATTTAAATTGCAATGGAATAAAATGTTTATTATACATACATACTTCTTTTGTACGTGATTAGAGGATATGTCCGTTTTCAGATATTTATTTATTTATATATGTTAAAATCCATTGTTTCCTTTAGAATAAATAGTAATTGATTAATTTCTAAAGTTTTGAAAATTAAGAATATATTGACTTCCTTGCTGCTTTTTCGTTATCCAAACATTAAAAAGCATTTAAAAAATTTCGAACAATGAGTTTTAGTTGTTGTTTGTTTGGTTGTTTTTTGTAACTTTTCATTTTTTTAAATTAAATATACGATCCTGGATAAATGTTGTAGATTTCTCCAAATCCTGCAGCCCATAAAAACGATCTTAAATGACACCCCCGTACCTACACTTATGTAACAATTAGGGTCTTATCAAGGAATGCGTCTAAAAAAAGAATTCTTCTTTGCTTGTGTAGGATAGAAATAATGAGTTATTGTACCAATGTATACATGTATTTATGTTCCACAAACATATAAGTATACGTGTATTTTGTGACTTTCAACATTTGATATGTATCAAAATACGTAAATGCATATTATTGAGCTGTACTCGCATTCAATGAATTTACCTTCAATTTGTAAAAGGAATGTATGCAAATGATTAATTAGATTTATTCACACTCAAAATGTATTCAAAAGGTTAAAAATACACACACATATAAATGATAAGGAATCAAAATTGAATAATATTAATAATCATTATTATACCATTAACTATTCCCCTTAACTCCCTTCTTTTCTTTTTTGTTATTAATAGGAAGCCTATTGGCTTGAGCAGTATTCTTGGGCCCTTTTTAAGGCCATGTCACATATGCTTTGCATTGGATATGGTCGTTTTCCTCCACAGAGTCTCACAGATATGTGGTTAACCATGCTTTCCATGATTAGTGGAGCAACTTGTTATGCCATGTTTCTAGGACATGCCACTAATTTGATTCAAAGTTTGGATTCATCAAGAAGACAATACAGAGAAAAGGTAAATTTGATTATATAATATTGATTATAATACTGAGACCCTTCAACTTTTGACTTTAGGTAAAACAAGTCGAAGAATACATGGTGTTTAGAAAACTCCCTAGAAATATGAGACAGCGCATCACGGAGTATTTCGAACATCGCTATCAAGGGAAATTCTTTGATGAAGAAGAAATCCTTGGAGAGCTCTCTGAAAAACTCAAAGAAGTAAGGATATCGAAATTAAATAACCCTTCATTTTTATTCAAAATATATTTTGCATAAGATACTCCTCTTTAACTGAAATATCCTTTAAAAAATAAAAAGTGTTATGATATTTTTTTAATATCAATAATAAAATAATAAATAATAAAAAAGAACATTTAAATATCTCTTTAAAATTATATTAGGCAATGAGGGGAAAAAAGGACTTAATTCCTTATACTACTCTTCCTCTTTAGATATATAATTACATATGTTAGTGTAAGTATCATATCTATTAGAATACTTTAGCTACGGCGTGTAAGAAAATTTGTATATTTATTCTTTTAAAATGTCGAACTTCGGCACATGGGACTTTGTATTTTGTGTTGTAATACATAAGTAAGCATTATAGTTTATAATTATTGATCCGGGGTAGAATGTTAACAAAATATAACTAAAATGATAAAACTACGGAAAAACTTTTTAAAATGCTTTAAAATCCTTTTTATTAAAACTTTTTGATTTCTTGAGGTTGATGGCAGGTATTTGATAATATCTCAAGCCATTGTCCAAGATGATGCTCCTTAATTCTTCTTTGTGTATGGGTCAACCTACTAGCAATGAGAGCCTTGTAATTCAGAATTGCAAAGTCAAGGGCTTTTTTTGCTTCAGAAATGGCCTTTTTTTTCAGATATTCCGAAGAGAATAAGGGCTTTTACATATTTTTGCTCCATATTTTCAAGCCATCAAGATTTATAGAGGCAAAAATATTTTAATTTACAAATTGTAGGGCAATCCACAAATGCGTGTAAAAAACCATTATATATTTGTCTACAGTCTTTACAGGACCTGGAGAACTTTATTAAATCTGTAGAAATCTGAAGCTGAACAGTGAAGTTTCTACAGTCATTTATCCCCCTCAAGGAGAACACAGTTCTAGATTTCCATTTGGCAGAGAGATTTAAGCGCTATCTATCTCCCTGTCGACCTCACTGTTATATTTTGTGGAATCATCCTAATGTGCCATGGAAAGAATCTAAACCTTCCATGATTAAAGAGTGTTCCATCATGTAGATCATGAATGGATAAAATATTATTCATCTTCTAGGTTGTTAAAAAAATACTTTTTAGAACCATTTTGTCGAATAACATCAACGGAGAACTCGTTTATAAAAGCCGGGGTCTATATAATCCTATGAGTTGCAGCCCAGATTGGAGATAATTGAGTTGTCTTTTTATTCGTTAAATTGGTCCCTAACATGAGCAAAAGTATTATTTACTCTCCGAAATAGTTCCTTTCCATTCAAAAATAGGGTTTTTTGATAGATCAAAAAAAATTTTGTATTTTGGGAATAATATTTGACAGGAGGAATCTACCACCTCAAAGATACTTTTTTGGTCTTTTAACTGCATGAATATAATTTTTGTATAACAAGGTGGTCCGCCATTTATTTTCCTCTTATATTGCATTTTCAACAAACTGCCGTAGCTTTATATCGAATAAAGGGTACTACTCACGTGTTATACAGATCTATACGTTTTTATAAATTTAATCGTTTTCATTTTGAAATTTTTTTTGTAAGTGAAGGCTTGTGATTCCGTACAATTATCGTTATGAACACCACCTCTACTCCACTAAATGCCCAATATCTCGACACATCTTGTAACTGTACAATGTTTAACTTTTGTGCCTTCTTCTTTTGCGGGCTAAGCTGTCCAACTCACCCTTTTCTTTCATTTAAGACTCCGAGAAATTTAGAAAATCCAATAAGTACGACCTTACAAAAATGGAATCACTATTTTTGACTTTTTCAGCTTGATGAGAGTAAGAAATTTGGGCCTTCTTATTTTGAATAAGAAACTTATTACTAGCAGTGTAAATTATTTTTATGAGACTTTGTGTCCCTACATTTGAAGAAAAAAATTTCTTTATTCCCATTGTCAAAATTTTTCTTGATTTTTTCATCCTCAAGGATCCACTTTGGGATTTGTGTAGTGAATTGCATTTACTATTTTGGAATTCTAAGAATATTAATCTGTGGTCCGAAGAAAAATATGGCATGTAAAAAAGTTTTTTCAACAAATTAGCAAATTTTGAAGAAACCAACAACAAGCTCAACCTTCTTTTTGAGTCCATGGGGCTGAACTTGTGGACAATATTTTTTTTAAACTATAGAATTAGAAAAGTGCGAAAAACTTTTATCGAGATCTACATTTAAATCCTCGATTAATATAAAATGAACAGAGTCCCTTACTTGGTTATTTAAAATGGCTTGAAAAAAGGAAGCGAATTTTTTATTTGGGTCGTATGTATTAATTAAACTAAAAGATTATCCATTAGCAGAAACTAAAATTTTATGCCAATCATTTTTGTACGAAAATTCATTTGTGAAGGAAATAACTTCAATTTTTTTTTTTTTTTTTTTTGGGGGGGGGGGGGTAGAATTCCTCTTTTTAACGGGAATACAGTTAAATTAAAACAATTAAAATGTTTTGGTAAATATGCATTACAGTTTGAGCTACACGAAGAGGAAATTTTTGATCCGATATCTTGCAGGCAAGTTATATCCGGATTTAGAGATAAAAGATGGTTCATAAGCTTTGTGTTGTTTTTGTTTGTTTTAAAAATTTATTTACACTGTATTTTGTATTGAGTGTGCATATTTTTCTTCTTCCCTTCCCCTTATTAGTATTCTAAACTAGATATGAATTTTTATGGACCAATACTGATACCGATTATCGTGGGGTTAAAAAACCAATGATTTGCTGATTTTTTATTTCAAATTAAACTTTGAGATCCCAGTCAAAATAACCACACAATCTCTAATAGTATTAATCAGCAGACATCAGCAGATTACTAATTAATCTATAACTGCATAAAATCTACCGATTTCATCTGCTCAACAATATATCGGTCGATCCCTATTCTGAACGTTGATTGATTGAACTCAAGTTAGCTCCTGTTAAGCTGTAAACAATTGCCTACTACATATTTAATTGATAATAATTCGACAGTTATAAAACTACCAACTGATTTTAGATCTTTTTTCCTGTTTCTTTGAAGAGGAATGGTTACGACATGACTTATTATGTACTTCATAATCTTCTTTCTTCGTATCCTTCCTCCTCATGATCAATATTTACTACTTATTTACATATTTTTATTTGCTTCAAAATAATATTTTATGATTTATGATTTACAAAAATTATAAAAGCGGAGATGCAATTTCACAGAGATTTGGCTTCGAATATAAAAACTATCATCCAAAAAGGAGACGTCAAGAATGTGAAAGATCATATATCATATTATAGTTCTTAGAAATGATGAAAACATCATTTTTTTTTTTTTTTTAGCATGATGATTTAATTGTTTTTTTAATTTCAACATTCTTTTTATGTAAGTATTCGTGTAAGAGAAACATTTTACAAACAAGGACTACGTATATGTACTTTTCTTTATGCGTAACTATTGATATATTGATACTATTTCGTATTTTTAGGATGTGATAAACTACAATTGCCGCTCACTTGTTGCTGCAGTTCCTTTTTTCGCAAATGCAGATCCAGCGTTTGTGTCTGATGTTGTTACAAAACTTAAGTTTGAAGTCTTCCAACCAGGTAAAATCCATTTTAAATGATGTTTTTTTTAATAAATATGACAAGTAAAATGTATATTAAAGAGCCTTGCATACATATATATGACTTTAAAAGACTTCAAAGCATTCAATAAATTAATTAAATTTATTCTTAAGTGAAAAGAGAAACATTAGAATGTAAATAATTAAATATTAATGCATGCTAAATCAATTTGTAATTTGACAAAGTATTTTTAATAAATGCAAATAAATTGTTCTCTGTTAACTTCATTATTGATTTTTCCTAAGAAAAAAGCACCTATTTTACCTACTTTAGCTTTTTAAGAACTCAAGGGTGATAATAATATTATGTGATTTTTTGTCTACAACGTTACTAAAAAAAGTTGCTTACTCAATGATGAAAGAAAATTGTCCTGATAACGGCAATTTTCTTTCTTACAAATAAGAAACCTCCAAAGTCACAAAGTCTTCTATTAAAAAAAAGTAATCTAAAGATCACAAAATATGAAATCCTTAAAAAACAATGTTCCAAAATTGTTTTCCAAAAAACATTGAAAAAGGTGGAAGGGAGTCTTCATGACTCATCATTTATTCAGTCATAAATCGTTTGTGCTTTTTAAAGTAGTCGTATTTATGACGACTCTCTTTAATGATATTGTATTCTTACGTTAATAACCTGCATTAATTAGTTTGTAATTAAATTGCTGGTTATTCGGGGGTAAAAATACAATAGCTATCTACATTTTATTTAATAACAAACTGTTATTTTTTTTATGTGAGACCCAGACTAAACATGTTTTGACATATATAAAGTAACTGGGATGAGTATATTTTGTATTAAAGATTTTTTTTCGTGCCAGAAAAAATGGAATCTAAAAGCTCATCATTCATTTGAAAATGGAGATAAGATGAAAGTTGATATTCAAACTGAATCTTTGAAAATGATTAAAGTATTAAAAAGAACCATTTTCTTCTTCCTGTACGTAGGTGACATAATAATCAAAGAAGGCACAATTGGCACAAAAATGTATTTTATACAAGAAGGAATTGTGGACATTGTGATGTCGAATGGAATAGTGGCTACGAGTCTGAGTGATGGGTCATATTTTGGTGAAATTTGTTTGCTTACCAACGCACGTAGAGTGGCGTCGGTTCGCGCGGAAACGTACTGCAACTTATTTTCCTTGACAGTAGATAATTTTAATAGCGTCTTAGAAATGTATCCCCTCATGAGACGAACAATGGAAAGCGTTGCTGCTGAGAGGTAAGTGTAGTCTGTTTATATACATATGTGGATAAAAAATGACTTTATACTCGGTTTTTCTACTTTTGATAGGCTCAATAAAATAGGAATCAATCCTCAAATGGTGTCTCAGAGTGAAGACTCTCGCTCTGGAGATGTATCCAACATGAGTGCAATAGTAAGTGCATTAGCTAACCAGCAAGAAAGGTTCGATGCAGAAGTAGAAGAGGAAGAAGAGGAGTCTTCTTCATCCTCTTCGTCTTCAGATGAATCTTCTGGGCTTAATCTATCAAGTCTAGTGAAAGACGATCTTCAAAGACTTGGTAAAATGTTTATAAAGGCAAATCTACTACCTAGGCCACGGTCAGACTCTCAAATTGCTTCAGGAGATGATAAAGGAGCAGTAGGCATTAGTAGCACAAATAACGAGAGTATCAATGTCAATGCTCCACCAAATACTAATAATAATAATGGAGCAGGCAGCGCCAAAGGAACAACTATCACGACAACTTTGGTGCAGGAAACGGAGACCAATAAAAAGTCAAGCAAAGGGAGGAAGCAATTGCCATCTCATCCCGGAGGTGGACACTCCCCCATAGTAGAACGGATTCGGTCTTCATTTCATAAAAGTGACATTCTCTATCCCTCACAACCCATCCAAAGCTACACACCAGTTACACAAACCAGTGATTCGAAGCAACACATCACACCAGGAACCTTCCCCGGCACACTTTTAATCCCTACAACCCCCCTAGGAAGGACTTCATCTGCACGAATTCTAAAACGAACAAATGAGTCAGATTCTTCTTCATAATTAGAGACTATTAACTTCAGAACTCTATCAAATATTTTTTTCTAGTCGAATACATACAAGATATATACATATACATTTACATAAAATTATATAGACAACATTAATTTCATAATATATACATCCATATGTATTATTAAGATTTTATTTGCTCATTTTTATGTCATTATTATTTCTATAATTATAATTATCATTATATCTATTATTATATTGAAAAAAAGATACCTATTTTTATTTTAAATTGATGCAAAAAATTAAATCTCCCCCCTCTCCAATATAAAAATAAAAGTATACCACAGAATTTAGGTTAAAGTTGAATTAAGTTTGAATGAGTTGTCCTCACCAAAAAAATATGCATCTACATTAATAAATAAACATAATAACACCCATCCACATACATCCAACCCTCCATTTGTTTAAATAATAGTATTATGGATAAATTACAAGCAGGCAATACCTGCATATAATATATATATATACATATATATGTTTAATTTTAGCCAAAATTTTCCCACCCCCCCTCTTTAATCATGTAATAAATAATTAGTATTATAACCTGCTTCTATGCCACCTTTTACAAACAAACTATTAAAAAAACACTCAAACAATCTATCGTTCAAAAATAAAAATAAAAATTAATGATTTTTTTTTAATCCTCTCCGTTGATCCTCATAAAGAGAACCTTTCTCCATAGTCATGATTAGTAAAAACTTTGGTGTTAGTATTCAAGGGAAAACATAATACATGCAGACTAACAAACAAACTACCATAATAAGACCAATCATAAATTTTGAATCTACGACCACAATTCAACATGGTTTTGAATATAAGAGTATAATATTTTTTTTAAATCGATATTTCTTGCTGTTTTGACTTATATAAGATAATCATTATTGACTAAAAGAAATTATAAATACTTAAACATACCATATACAGAAGTACATTAACTCTTTGTTAGCAATTTGCGAAATTATTTATTAGGGTCATAATGTCCTTGTTTTAGCAAAGATGAATGATGATATGTAAAATAGTAATATAATGCTTGAACTTTCGATGTTTCTTATAGTAGTGCTTCCATAGATGTGGAAGTGCTCAATAGAAAAAGAAAAGTAATCAAGAAATTGGTTGCTATATTATTTACTCAAGCTATGAAAAAACGAGAAAGTTTACATAGGATATTTAACCCTTTTTTTGCCAAAAAAAAATATCACAAAATGTAAAACTAGTAAATTTCTATCAGTTGTTGAACAATCTCAATTTTCAAGCTTCCATATTCAAAATCATGTTGAACCGTAGGCACAGGGTATTTGAGTACATGACATTCCCTATATTCTTCCTTTGTTGTACACAATAAAGGAATTATGTCATCAACTGTATAAAGCACTTTTTTTTTATTTTTTGTGTGTTGTTATTTGAATAAGATCCTTATCCACTTTCTTCTTCTTTTTATTTATCTACATCCAAAAGCTTTAGAATATTTATCTATTCTCTTTTATTAATGCACATACATTCATAGTTTGGAAACCAAGAATTCCATGTATGGTCTATCTATGTATATACATTAGGAAAGTACAAATATATGTATTCAAAATCAAAATATTTGTATGTATATTACGTACAGGAGGACATGAATATGTAAACATTGGGATAGATAAGGTTCACCCACATACTATATCCGTACAAACAAACAACTTCAAACAAACTTTATAATTACATATGTTTTTATTTTATTTGACTCTTATTTGCATTGAAAAGTTGAGAAAGAGAGAGGTTTTTGTATGATGATGAGATCAATGGAATGGTTATTGAATTAGGGGAGAAAAATAATTCAAAATAACTTTTGTAAAGAAATAAAAAAATAATTAACTAAAATGTTTCAAGTCATTGTGATTAAATTTATCCATTTTATATGTATTCAGCAATGAATGAATCCATTCATAGTTTATACATTGATCATTATATAGTCTTTGTTTATTTGATAAAAATATTACTTATTATACCGAATTTATAATTGAAATCGTAGTCGTACTTGGTACTGCCCTGAATAAGAACTAATAAATAACTAGTGGAAACAATATAGTTTTTTATTATTAATGTTGTTGTTGTTGTTTTACCTTGATTGGATTTGCGTGTGTGATGTACATCATAGATTTTTTAAATAGTTTTTTTAATTGTTTTTTGGTCATTCATCATGCCATTTTTTTTATTACAAATAAGAATGAGGACAATCCTGGGCTAGTATGCAACTCAACTTAAATGTATACAAAGAAGGTTTTTACAATATGGATTCAGTACATCAATGAATCAATGTAACTCTTACAATGTTTCGCAATGGAATAATTATGGAGATATAAATTCATTTTAAAACTTACAACAAGGTTAGGATTTGATTCGATTCGATTTATGTAAATACAACCGTTTAAGCTCAGATTGAAAAGAAATATTAAAGTTTAGTAATTCGTTAATCATGTAGTTTGAAAAATGGATGAGGAGTTGTTCCAGGCTACTCTTGTTCAGTTGAAAAACTGTTATTTTTTACTTATTTTTTTACAGCTAAATACCAATGTAGCTAGGGTAGATGTCAATGGAAGAGGTAGTTACTCGAGACTTGACTAGACTGGATAACATTTTTATTACTAATTTTCGCACAATACACACAACAACAACAAAATTTTCATTTGAAATTGAAAATTTATAATATGATTTTCAAAAAATGTATAAGGAAATATCTCAATCAGGCTCAATCGAGTAAGGTACTTTCTACTTGATACACTTCAATTTTCTAGCAAGTTTCTACGTGTTGTATGTACTGAAGTATGAAATTCAAGTTTTAGTCCACATCCTAAAGCCCTTTTTTATTTATGAACATAAAAATATTTGTGATTAGTATAGTAGTTTAATATTCAGTATGAAGTACAAAGAGTGTTTTAGGGAAAAGAAGGGGTTTTCAGTGTGTTATTGCTGCAAGTACAGAGTTAAGAGCGGCACTTGAAGCTTAAATGCTGTAATGTTTAGAAATTAGATGATCACGAAACAGGGACAAACATTTACAAACATGATGAAAAAAGCTGTATAGGAGATGATTGATTTTGGATGCACTCTCAGGATTGAATATGTATATATTTTTGATTAAACTAAATTTCGTTTCAATTATACTCATAAGCACTATAATTTTCTATTATTATTGATCGATAGTCAATACTGATCAACTTGCCCTAAAGCAAGTCTATGACTTTCCCACTAAAAGGGTAAGAGAATAGTTGATATAGTAAAATGTCATGACAGCTCCTCCCAAAATTGTATGTGATACCAAGTCAATTTTCGCTTTATTATTTTGACATACCAGCAGAAATTAGAATTTATAACTCTACCCATCCCTAACTACGGTTATACACAACTGAGATATTCAGAAATATGTACTAAACTTGAAATGAACACGAGAAAAATCTTAGAACTTGAAATGAACTCGAGAGAAATATTTGAGGACTTGGACTTGTGAGGAAAGACTAGAGACTCGACATCCAAAGACTTTGGATTCTACTTGAACTTGCAATATAGAAACTTTCTCCTAACATTTGAAAAAGTATATTAGGTAGCTATAGCTTTGACAATACACGATATGGAAAGAAAATGGAAAATAAGATAGGTTTTGTTGATATAAAACAAAAGTATACATTGAAATGAACTCCTTTCCTAAAAGATGTTATGTTAATTTTTTGTGTTAGTTATTATTATTATAGCTACTAAATTGTCTCTTATTAGTGTTCTGAACCCTAATTTTTTTAATTCGAATTACTTCTTCTTACAGAACCATACTACTGAGTAAAGAAAAGTCAAATCTTCGAAAATATAACGACATTGGCCAATCATCATATAATTTTGGGCATTTTTCTTTCTTTCTTTGGAGTAAAGGTTGAGAAATACCATGGATATTGCAATATATGTATATCATACTAGCTGAAACCGCAGTTCTCACTCGTCAAATGTTAAATAAATCGATTAAATTTTTCTAAACATTTTTAAAAAATAATATATTTCTCAGTTTTTGAACAATTTTAATGTTTTTGGAAAAAAAATATGTTGTGAACAAAAGTCTTGGCCAGTATAGTAGTCTATACAGTATAAGAATACATGTAGGCTACGCAACCTTTATTTAGTGAAATATAATCTTTTACTTTCCTTTGTTTTGACGTAAAAACCCCGACATCTCATATTTATAACATAAGCTACTTTTGCCTGCCCCAAGCGTCGGGGTATCTTTAAACCATCAGTAAAATCGGCATCTTAATCCTCCATCTTGCTTTATTTGTGGTCCAAAAAAAGTTACACAGAGGATTTTAATAGTTACTTATCAAGGTCCACAGATCTCATTTTTGAAGCTATACACCCTAAAGCTCCGACAAGGACCTACCACTATAATACGGTGCAGATTTTTGTAAGAAAAAGTTTTTACAGAAAGGCCATTGGTATAACACAAGAAATTAAATAAAATAGAGCAATAGTAGGACGCTTGAGGCAAATAAAAAGAGTAGTATATGTTCAGTACCGTTTTACTAGGGGACATGCCAAAAATTTACTCAATTCATCTAGTAATTTATAATTATATTCGTTACAGATTAACAGAAGTCCAGAAATATTACTATGCCTAATATAAGATAAATACAAATTTAAATATATGAACTATTTAAGTTGTTACATATCCTTTTAACCATCAAATAATTTTTTCCTCACAAAAAAAATGTAATAAAATGAATATTGCTGCGAAACTAAGTTTGCTACAAAAAAATATTTGAATTTTCAAGCAAATCTTCATTTTCATTTTGTGAAGCCCATTAGTATTCCACATTTCCCATGTACATACAAATATAATATTTTATCAATGAGAAAGTAAATAATTAAAAATATGAGTGCATTTCATTGTCATATTAAAATAAACATATATTATATTTAAAAAGGACTTTTAATTTTGTAAAAAATGCATTATAACATCAAAAATGGGAAAAAATAATGAAACAGGCTTAAAATGCAGCAAAACTTTGGGGTTGAACTTTCTTTTAATGCATATATATACATTTATACCCTACTTAAAAATACTTTATAGAAAGTCTTTAAAATGTAAAAATACTAATAATATAAAATAGAAATTGTTTTTTTCGTTCTAAAATAGGAGCCATAGCAATCAATTATATTCTTTTTAAATAAACATAGTCATGATACTAAATGGAATCAAAATAAACAAATTATTATTGTACAAAGAGTCAGCTAATAAATTTTTAGTGTTGTATTCATAAATTATATGGAGGTATATTTTAATGTTGTAAGGATTGATACTTAATTAATATAAATTTAATGGAGTTCAAGGGTACTAATGAGTATTGGATTCTTATTACGGCAAATTATCTTTGTAGCTACCCAAAAATATGAAACAAAGTTGCGAAAAAACAAACGATGTGATCTATTTTTTCACTAAATTAACTCGGCTACAAAACAATTTTTTTGTTCGCTAGGGGTGCTGAGGGAAGCATAAATTACTTTATAACTAACTCCACAACCTCCATGAACTTACTTTGATAATTCAATTAAGACAAGGTGAATTATGTAAAGAGAAGAAAATATGTATTCGTGTACCTCAAAAATGAAATCTTGTATCGTAGTAATGGAAATATCCTCAAACCAGCAAGCGTGTTAACTACTTTGTTTTATAGCTTTAGAGCTACTCAACTTTGGTAGAACATTGTTTCCAATTTGTTTGCTATGTTTATGTTTTGTTTTGTATCGAAATATTATATTGAAATTTTGTATTTAAATGTCTACTTATATTATAATTCCAGATCCTAGAACAGAAGTAAATATAATTATCTGAATTGATTTTATTCTTAAACTACATAAATTTCGTCTCCTAGTTATTTGATGAAGTCCACAATATATATTTGTGTGACATAATTAATCAAATTTCAGGAGGAATAAAAGTCTGGAGGATTACATATTATGAGTTTATTAACCACTGATTTCATTTGGAAATACTCAAATCGTTAATTTATGACTGGCAAATGTATTTACAAGGGGTATTAGTATCCATAACTACACCAGATAAAGAAATTAGACAAATATAAGACATTATTTTTCATTATATTTAAAAACATTTTGTTGGAAGCGAGGAGTCCCTCCAATAATTTTAAATACTTTAATATAGGGCTACTAAGCTGTGAGGCTACCCAAGCTACTCCATAAGAGACACATGGAACAATTCTATAAAAAAAAAGTTGGGGGAAAAAATATCATTGTTAGAATGAAGGAGGGGTAGGGGCGCAATGGGGCGAAATGGTAGTGTTACCCTTGATTCCTTCTTACTTGGAGCCCCGACAGACCTCATATAGAATCAATCAATCACCTATGGAAAATAGTGTAGATGCTCAAAAGCTGTCTGAGTGGGACACCAGTAAAGGAGGTAGAGAAAAAACTGTTCTAATAATAAAGGGAGTTGTGTAGTTCTACAAATTAGATAGTTATTAAATGTATTTAAAGTCAGTTTTTATAAATACACAAATTAATTAGAAGGAATTTAAAAAATCTCAAGAATAATAAGTGCACCTCCATCTATCTATTAGGAACTCAAGACTACCTTCTTCTTCTTTTTTCCCCTCAATCAATAACTAACCAAAAATGCATGGATAATTATTTTTATGTTAATAAGATTAGGTTGTAAATAGGTAAAAAATAACAGACATATGTTACTATATTTTTCAAAACAAAAGTTAAGTTAATTAAAAGTTCCTATATTACTACACTTTTTATTAAATTAATGAAGCACAAAGTATATGCACGTTGTAGATAACTATGATTATCTAATTATAAGCAGTGGCTTAATTAGTTTTTCAAACTTAGAGGGGTTCGAATTCTATAAATAGATGCAGTTTTCAATGTTTTCTTTTTTCGCGACTTTTGAGATCTTATACTTTTATCTACCTAAATAAAAGCTAAGAGGGTAACAACAGGATTTAAGACCATGATTTCTTGAGGTATGGGCAATAAATACTATTCTATAACTTCACATTAACATTTTATTTAGTTGCACAATGGTTCACTTTCACATGAGGAGGATATATGTGTAAATATTACCGCCCCAAGACGACAGATTTACAAAATTTGTCAAATTTTACGAAAAAAGAAGATTTGATAAGTTTTTTCATCTTTTTTTTAAATTTTATTAAAGCTGAATTGTGTGTCTAATTTTTTATGTCTTCGTTTTATTAACTTTTTAAATGCAGATACTGCCATATCACTCTTGATTTCATTACTTTTTTTTTTTGGTATAATAGCAATTTTATCGTTATTAAAACTTTTGTGATTGATAAAAGAAACTACTTAGGACCTTGGGATCTCTTCACTACAAAAATAATTAACTACAAAGGAAAATATCTGACTTCACTCTTTGGGAATTTCCTTACTTAACCAATTAACTCTTGTTCTGACAAAACCTCCTCTTAATATAAAAATGTACTGTGTACTTTGTTGTCAATTGTTGATTTTTTTTTTTACTTTTTTGTATGTTTGTATTAAGTTGTTCCTTAAGAGTCAATTACAATTTCAATGGAATCAATTTAATTGTTATTTATATCTTGTTTGATAGCGTCTACGAGGCTGTTTGCACGGGGTAGAGGATTGGGGCACTGTAGTCTCCCTCCCCCCCCCCTTTGCACCTAACTCTGAATAACTATTATATGGATGTCAATCTCTTAATTCATTGATAAGTGAAGGCTGTGTCGAGAGACATTACATGGAAAGTGATTAATACATACATATCAGTATACATTATTTTTTTAACCAAAATCAAAGCCATTTATTTGACTTTGAATACTCTCAAAACAGTAAAAGTAAAAAATAGCTATAATCAGGAATAAAAAAATATTTCTATAAATATTATTGGAAAAATTAGGAAAGTAAATGAGAAAAGGTGGGCCAAATGAAAATAAATGACAAATCGAAAGCCGTTCATATATTTTTACGTTAATCATTTAATTTTTTTCTGTTCAGGCGCATTCAAAAATGAACAGTTCATATTTTCATTAAATCTTCATGCTAGATAAAATGGGAATACAATGGTGTGAAATTATATTCAAAGTGGATGCAGTAAAATGAAAAATCCCCCCAAAAAATAGAAACAAATCAATACTTGGCATAATTTTATTTACCATTAAATATCTAGCCAGAACGATAATAAACGATAAATAAATTGAGTTTAAATGTGGGACACTGCATTGAACATAGACTACTTTTAATTTTTCTACTCTAAGTACCAGGCGTTTTTGGAACGGCTTTAACTATATTTTTTTTTTCAACTTTGTCACTCTTGTAAAAATTTATTTTATCCAAAAAATTTTGTCCTAACAGCCTGAAGTTTAAGGCCTCTATCTTGAAAAATAAGGTAACTTATTTTTTTTTTTTTTACTTTTGTGATTTTCATGCAGAAACAGAACAAAATAGAAGTTTCTATCATAAAAAAAAATTGTCCCGTTCATAGTCTCATACCAAAAATATATTCTACATATTTTTTTGTTCAAAACAATTTGTTATAGAAACGTCAAGAGTATAATAGAAAGTCAAACAAAAAATTGAATTTACAGACACTCTCAATCCCTGGTGCTTTAGATAGAAAATTATATTCTATGTCATTATTATTGTTCTTATTACCTTAATCTATTCATCTAACATTAGATGAGTTACTAGTTACTTCAGCTAGTATTTACTAATTTCAAATAACTGTAAATTCTATAGGGGACATAGCCTCTTTTGTTTTACAACCCCTGCTAGCTGATAGAACCTACAGGAGGCTCATTTCCACTTATTTATGTCAACACAAGAAAGAAACTTTTGTGACAATTTTCATGTTAAGTAACGTATAGTGATAGAACACAGAGTATATGTATGATCACAGAAACTGCTATTCACAAAAAAAATACATGAAGTCTTCAAAATATTGAGTCAAGAAATAAATATAAAAATGACGATCCTGAACAAAAAGATACCAATTTTTGTTGAAATCACTGTTTTAAGCTTAGCTTTTATTTTTTCAAAGATTACAAAATAAGCGTAAAGATTGTGTTGAATGATATTTAAAGTTGAAATGGTTATATAAAAAATGGAAGAAGATTGAAACATGCGTCATAATATATAATGTTTGATAATTCATCTGATTCTGATTTTTTTATATGTATATTCGGAAGCGATTAACTATTGATTACGTGAAAAATTTTCTGATATGGTCATAAATTTTTCTCAAAATCACTGAGACTTTTACAAACTATCAAAAAAACATGTTCAACCCCAAGATTAAATATAGATTATTATAAATTAAATATAGGGTTAACACATTTCTAATGCATGAAGATGACTCAAGGAAGAACTGTTTATACAATCACAATAAATACTTACTTATAAATACCTCATAAATTTTTGTTAAGAGAATAAAACACTCTAAAGCTACACATACTTGATATATTTGTATTACATGTATTGCTTAAAATCATAGACTGGGTTAGTTACAAAAAATGAAGGTATATATATGTATGTATATCCTTTTAGTAACTGATACACACAGAATTATATTTTATTTATATATTAAGCAAATTGTATACAATTATGATAGTCGGACCAAGTTTCAAAGAAAGAAAACTCATTCTAAAAAGCTAGTTGAAGTACAAAAAATATAGAAAGAGGATTTATAAAGAAACCCTTCGAAATAGAAATTAGTCTGTAATAATTGTTCTAAACAGGGCTAGTGCCAGGGTAAAACCACTTGTAAGGCATCTAAAAATTTTGAGGGAGCATATGTTCACTCACAATTTACCATGTACATAGATGTTAAAGGTTCACTTAAGAGTGAGTTAATACAATACATTATCATCACGTTTTTGTTTTGATTAGAGTTTGTACGTTTAGGAAATATTTCAAATTGTTTTGCAACGATTTTTTGTCCATATAAGGATGTGTGTAGATACATATCTATGATTTGTCCCTCTTACGGGCGTAAACATATGTGGAGCCTACAGATCTTTTATACTTATATATTATATGTCCGTATACATCACTAAATTGACCAAGCGTGCCCATTTATATTCTTTTTATAAATTCATGAAATTATGTGGGGGAACAAAATGCACATGTTGAAAACGAACTTAGTAGTTTAGTCAAAATTAAAAAATATAAACAGCAACAGGAATCAAAGTATCAGCATATTTAATTCGCAAATATATAAATTTCAAAATTCACCCTTGACCAGTGCCGGCGCCAGAGTAAAATCTAAAAGTTCTGAGGGTGCACATGTTCACTCACAAGTTAATTATGGTTTTACTTGAAGTGTAATAATAAAATTTGAACCATATAGAGCAATGGGTCCCAAACAGTGTGACCTACTAACTAGTAAAGCCCTAAAGGTTATTTCTATTGTATATGGTTAGATGAAACTATACTGATTAAGTAAAAGTAGACATTACAATGCCACATTTGCTCTTTCTAAATCTAGGGAACGTTGGGTTAACAATACAAACACAGTATTTTTCTCCTTCCAAGTATGAAAATATCTGGTAAGACGGAGCCACAATTCAATGTTATCATATTTTCATATCCAATACATTTAATGTTACAGAGCAGTCAAGTTTTGCATTGTGGTCCGTGTAGCATTTGGATAAAACAGTTTAAATTACAACATAAGACCATAATGTAGTGAGAGGGAGTAATGGCCAATGCCCCTTCTGCTCCCCCTTTTACGCCAGGCCTGGTTCTGGGAGACGAAGGTTATTAATAAAAATCATGGAGGGAACATTATATCCTTTAGTACAAACAGGACAATCTGTTTGGTCAAGGGGTCTTGAAGTAGAGATTTCTAGATCATTTGACCATCATATGATATTTAATTGAAAAAGTTATGTTGATCGGTAGATTCAATTGATTTTTATGCCTTCTTTGGCTTTTTAAAAAATATATAACGGCAATAAATACCAACTTAGTTTACTACTGTTTAAAGTATATAAAAAAATGTAAATTTAAGGTGAATGGGATGAATAGACTAAATTTAGAGCTCGTACATAGGCTGTATATTTCATGAAATAGATGATAAAACAATGTAATATATAATATTCTGATTAATACAGATTTAACATGATTAGGTAAAATATTATTTCATATATTTTATGTAATTTATTGATAAATGAGGCATAGATGTATAGGCCATAAATTTTGATTCGTAATTGATTTTTTTATGACTCTATGCATTAAAAATTGTAGTTTTATTTATCAATATCGGTAGTAATAGTTTTTAAAGAAAATGCAAGTTGGACACAACATTAAAAATATCGTAAACTACCTCTAATGAATAATTATTCTTAATGTATATTATTGTCATATTTAGCTATCCTTACAAAATTAAACTAATTGAATGTCGTCTAAACTCAATTCATAATAATTATTATTTTACAGATTTAAAATTTAATAACAAAAATGAAGTCTAGGAAAAACAAAGGTTTACAAAATATAAACGCTCGTCATTGAATTACTGTTTTTGAATTTGAAACTCTTTTAAGTCCAAGTGAATTTGACATCCTAATTATCCTTAATAATACCATAAATTTAATAATTTTCCTTCGAAAAGCAGTCAAGTAATCCATGATTATTAGTTATTACATATTTTTGTGAATGGTGAAAAAAAATTAACGCAAGTTTTTAATCCAACATGTATCAACCTCCAAACAAAAATAATTTTCGTTATAAGCTGAAGAAGGTGCAGAACAGTTGATGACAGGAATTTGTTTCGTTCGTACGGGTCATGAACTTCCTCATTTTTCTTTTTTTCCTTCCATTCACTTTTGTGTCTTCGAACTCATCATGGCCCTGGTTTGTATCGTTTAATTTTACAAAACCCGAACCATTCCAAACAATAATGAAAGTAGAAGACTATATCGATAACTCGGATCGCTCTACTCCTCCAGCCTGTATCATTGCAACAATGAACATGACACTCATTATTGGGTCATCATATGAAAATATTCCGGAAAATGCAGTGATTTCAGGAGCTTGTTATCATAAGAAACAAGTTCTTCGTGTTGATTGGAAGAGTCCGAACAAGAGAAAACAAACATTATCATTTACTTTTATTATAAAAAAGAACAATAATATCACATTAGACTCTATTGATGGTTTGTTAGATATCAGAGGAGTTCCGCTAAGAGTTTATCCTCTTAAAAAATCATTGAGCCTATTCGAAACGCCACTTCGCTATTGTTATAGTTGTTATGATCCAAAAGAAATACACTTAATGTCAGGTACTTTAATCCTTTAAAGAATTTTATTTCATTCCCTAATATTTTCTACTCTTCAGCCAACCAAGACGATGTCATCCTTCGTTTTCATTCGGTAATTATCGAAACATTTCGTTCTAATCCTTTTGCTCGTAGTTTTACACATTTGGCGTGGAATTGTAGATACGCATGGATGATAGCCTATGTTCCCCTTGTTATTGGGATTTTTTTACTGATATTAGTATTTTGTATGATTTTAAGCTTTGTGTTTCGTAAAAACATGGGATTTTGATTTAAAAATAGTGTTTTTTTAATAATTATTTTTGACATGATGGTAAAAAGTTTTTATGAGATATTTAGGATAATTTGAGATTCAATGTCATTTTTTTAAGTATTTAAAAAATATTTTGTAATAAATATATTAAAGTGTGAATATATGTAAATTATTTTTTATCTTATGAATCAATGTTTTTATTTGTTATTTCAAACAGAGTTTTCATTGGGTTGTTTCTCCGTTACTTTCTTTTAAAGATATATTCAATTGAATATTTTTACTTTCTTGGGTAAATAATTCATATACTGCACAGTTATTTAACTCATATATTCGTTTAAAAAATAATATTATAAAATCAGAAAGTGAATCTATGTGAAATTGTCTTTACATCATCAATATCCAGACTCACCGATGAGCAAATAAATTGTTTCCTAATCCAGGAGAATTTTTGTTCGAATGTAAAAATTATGAACATAAATCCAGCAATAATGTTCTTACTATATTTAATTCGTCATTCATCAATATCTAATCTTTTATTTGCAAATAACAAGTATATTGAATAAAAATGAAAATTGTCATTTATAAATAAATAAAAGAATAAATACAAGTCCATACACAAAAAAAAATTATTTTACTCTATAACATATTTATTAGTTAAATCTAGAAAAATTATTACTTTATATAATATGATAACACAAGGATCTCTCAGGAATACAAATGTATCCAAACATAATAGAAGTGTAAAATTGTAACAATTAGATTTCCATCTTTCTTGAATTGATATAATTTTGTTTTCTTCTCTAGTTGAAAATGACATTCTGGAGAACACAAGTTGTGTCTTTAATTTACAAGTCAGTCTTTTCAAATTCACAGTTGTTGAAAAAAAGAGAGCAAATTTGATAGTGTTCTGGAAATCCAAAATATTTTGAATCTGAGAGGATATCAATGCATATATCGATTGAGTACATATTTGTCTTGTTCTTCATATAATAAATATTAATGGTTATTATTGTAAAGAAAAATGCATAAATCAAGAAAGCAAGGGCCTTATAAACAAAACCACAAGAAAGAGCTTGTAAATAACATAGAAATGACATTTTTAGACCACAAGATTCCTTTGGATGAGCCAGAAATCATAGATTTAGGAACATATTGCTGTTTAGATGTGTCCTTTTGTTTACCGTTTCGATTGGTGTCCCCTTCACGTTTCCTTCCATTTGAGGATTCTTCATCAATGAGATCTATTTTTCTATTCCTATGTTCTTTACCTACACCATCGTAAAAAAGAAGTCATGAATATAATATCGTTCCTGCATAGGTGAAGTACATATATACAAAAAATACGAGATATGGACGAATGGTGTAATATGGGTTCTTTTTCAATATAAATTCAAAATTTGTATTTAGAAAAAAAATTCATAATGGTTCATTGAATAAATTCAGGACAGAATCATATCAAATTTATAACAGAATTTTCCAGAATAGGCCGATTAAATCAGAAAAAAACTTACTCGTGTATTCTTTTTTATTCTTAAATTCTGATGATTCAAATAGAACATCATTTTTGTTCTCTAAATCTTCTTCTAATATCATGTTATCTGAAAGCATTTTGGAATTCAATTAGGGTAAGGAAAAGAATTTTATTAGTGGATATTTTTTTTTTTTTTTAAATGTTCACATTACTTTTTTTATAAATTTTGTACCTAATTCATAAAGCTAAATAAGTTTCTCGAGGAAGATTCTTTTGTTTTGACTGCATTATCATAATTAATACAGAATAAATCCTTATACGAAACACTCATAAATTATACAATATACTCTATCTCTTGTTATTTATGTGTGATACTTATGAATGAATTTAAAAGTACCCCAAAAATAATTTACTTGAGATATACATATATTAAACAATTTTTGTCTCACTTACAATTTAAAAAAAAGAAATTCCTCATCAAAAATGAACTTAATGAAAAGTTTCAAACTTAGACAGTTAATTTCAAAATATTTTTAACCAAATGTATTGTTCATGTATTCTGATACTACCTAAAACATGTATTTCAATAGAGTCAAAGACTGTTCCTTTGGAATTTGAAGCCTCACAAGTATATTGGATGTAGTCATCCTCTTTTTCAATGCTAATAATTTCAAGAGAAGTAAAAATAACACCATTTGATTTGACTTTTGTGGCTATTCGATGCCTTCCATTACCTAAGGACAAAGAGTTAAAATATTAGAGTGATATAATTTACATATTAACACAATATGTTTGAATTACCTCCTCGGATTTTTAGTCCTGCCCTTTTCCACTTAATTGTTGGAGGTGGATTTCCTCGAGCTGTAGCATTGAGTATGACTCTCTCTCCTAGTGGTTTTTGAGTGAGTCTGACATCCATATGAATTTCTGGAGCAACTGAAATGAATTAAATTTCTAAAATTGTGGATAAATGGAATAAGAGGTTCTGTGAGTATTTTATTTCAAAAAATTCCGAGATTATGATTCGTGCAAAATTAATTAATCAAATTTAAAATGCCTTATAGACAAAATTAGTTACACCCTAAGATTTGAGATCCATCAACTAAAGTCTCAACATTTTACAAAATAAAACCATACAGTGGTATAATATTTATGAATATCTATTTTAAATTAAAATAGTTTATTTAACTTTCTTTTTTTGCTCTTATAAAAAATCATTTTTTTATTTATTAAACCCTCATTGCCCCTGATTTCTCTGTAGCCGTAACTGTTTTTGTATCAGACTTCTAATTTTTAAATAATTTAAAAGCTTCAATTGTGTAAGTGAAATATTTTATTCTATTCTTAAGTACAAATGTCGAACAAAAAAGGAATAAGCATCAAGAATTACTTCAAAGCTTCTTCTTCCATCACGCCACTGACTGCTGAGTCAAGCAATGAAAGCACTCTTAAAGATATCAATGACAAACAACATCCAGAATCCATCAATGGAAATCAAAAAAGATCTGGTATTCACGACTGGTTCAAAAGATTTTCATGGCTAGATTATAATGTTTTAGATGATTTTGTGACGTGTTACATTTTCAAACTGCAGAATAATAAAGACAATTTAAGTTCTGAGTGAAGTAAAGCGAATACATTTTTAAAAAAAGGATTTAAAAATTTGATGAACATCAATTGAGCCAAAGTTGCATCAACCTATGAAATACTCATTCCCCAGTGTACTGATGTTGCTGAATTACTTGATAACGAGGAAAGAAAACGCGACCATAAGTGCCAAAGATCACCACTTAATTACAGTTGAAGATCAATACTGTGAAATTTATTTTGAAGCTGTAGTCAACATGATTTCCGCGGTTTATGAAAGATTTAATCAGCCGAGTTTTGAGGTCTATAAAAACACGGAATCTCTAATTGTATGTATCTTCGCACTCGAAGATACATCTAAAGGAACTTCTTAATCAAATCAAACTTTGGCTCAGAGATCAATATTGAACAATTTTCACAAGTAGAGTCCGACATACTTTGAGCTTTATTTAGAAATTTCAAGACAGACTGTTTTCGGGAAATAATTTATGAGCTAGAGCCTCTACCTCGAGTTCAATCTTATTTTATATTTTATAATCTTTGATGTTTCAATTTAGTTTTATTATATAATTGTAACCTTAATAACTTTTTGGAATATCAATGCCAAAAATAAGAGAAATATTTGTGCAACAATTTGATAGTTTAATGGGAGAAATATAGAAAATATTTTAAGAATATTGCATCTTTTTGGTGAAAGGTACTTCGTAATAATTTATTAATATATATTAACATAAAAATGCATATTTGCCAGCTTGAAACGTAGCAAATTTGAAACCTTCGATAGAATCATAATTCATAGTCCTACTCAGGACCATAAATACTGTATTTCTTTTAAAAAAAATTAAAATCGCTAACTTAGGAAACGGTGGCACCGCCCCTGGACCAAAGTTTACGTTTTAAAAACGTTAATAAGTAGGATGGAATGTGAATATTATTGAAAACGTGATGAAAATATTGAAAAATTACAAAAACGCTACTGTTGTATTTGTATCATGAATTCTGACGTTCATTGTTTGAGCGTTCAGCAAAATCTCTCAACCTCAACAACCATTTTTTATGTAAATAATACGGTTTCAAAAATGGAATCAGAAGATGAGTCCGTCTTTCGAACTCTTATTGAACTTTTTCGTAAAAATAAGATCGAATTAGATCCTTCGTCCCCTGGCCTTTCTTCAATCCTACAAAAGAGATGTCCTTTGATAGTGGAAGATATTTTAAATGACTATGTTTCGTGGCTTTCAAAGTCGGATTCGGGAGACGACATCCTGGAAGGAATTCGAAACTCCCTTGAAAATGAGGAATTTTTATTTTGCTTATGCGACAAGAGTTTTGAATATTTTTTTTTCTTATATGAAATATTATATATGGATAGTTAGATTTTCCATTCGACTGTTGCTTTATAAACTAATTGATTGTCCATTGAATTGCCATGAGTCATTATTTATAAATCATTTTCAAAACTCTTGTCCAGGAGGTTCAAGATTATATTAATTGGATATTGGATCATATAAAGAGACTCATTGATATGCAGTCCTACGCTAAAGCTTTTCATCACTCAAATGTAGTTTTGAAAAACGTAATGCGAAAAGAATCCCAATCCTTCCTAGGTAATAAAACTCAATCTTGAAATGTCCTTACCTCTCTAAAAGTAGCATGAATTTCAGATCAGCAATACGTCCTTGCACTATTTCTTCAGAACAAAGCAGTACTTCACCTTGAGCCTTACTCTAAAGCCATTCAATCCTCTTCATTCAAAGAAGCTATAAATGTGACACAGATGAAACTTATGGCGGAAGATAGAAATTTCTTTATACCGGACTATTTAGATGAGGATAATTCTAAAGTCTTTGAAGAAGGAGCTGTTTACAAAACACGGGCCAAAGTCATTGTGGATCCAAATGGAACTAAGGGAGTAAATTGTAATAAACAATTTGTAGTGAATGATCTACAAACCGCATTGAGAATTGCTCAAGATTCTGATGTTATATTCCTGGAAAAGGGGGATTATGATTGCAGCAAAAATGTAAATGAGTAACTTTTTTCTACTCATACATGTAGAGTTCGATAAATTATTATTAATGATGTGGTTTATTTCACAGTCTAACAAAACTCTACAAATTAAAAAAAGTGTGTCCATTATCGGAAGTTCAAAGTCAGATGTTAAAATATGCGGTTCTCTAGTGAAGTGGGAGTCTTGTAAGAAATTATACTTGTCCAATTTACAGATAGAAGTGAATGATTCAAATCCTAAAGAAAGAAAAGAACCAATCCAGAGTGCTCCTGATGAGGATATTTATTTACTTGGAGGTAAAACGGAAATTAGGGGTTGTGTCATAGAAAGCTCTGCTAATACCGTGTTCTATATTATTGGGAATAATGAAACTGTAACAGAGTTACAAGTGTCTTTTTCCATCTTTGATGGATTAGAAAAATGTCAACGTATGATATGTCCAAAGGTGATTTCTATTGAATTGTTTTTTTGTTTTTTTGAGAATCAGCATTTATTCCACAGGGTTCAAGTATTCGTATGGAATTTGAAAATTGTTATGCGTCTGATAGTCTCAGTTTTATTACTTTAATTGATTCTGAAGATCCACATCATGACTGCTCTTATTTCTTCATTGACTCTATCTTTTCCCGCATTCAAGACGCCATTCATCTTTCTCCCATGAAAACATCCAACTTCAGTCTCAATATTAGTGGCTGTTTATTTGAGCTTAGTCACTGGGATGAAGATATAAAAAGTGTAGGAGTTCATCTTGAGTCAGGAGATGGAATTTGTATAAAAGGAAACGTTTTCTATTTAAATAGTTTAGATTCATCAGCAATTTTTTTGAAAGATATTCACTGTTCATTGATTGAGTTAAATCATATAGAATCAACCGTTGATACCATCCGAACAACTTCATTAGCCGAAGGAATCACTGTACATAACTTTTTAGATGAAGTTAGGTTAAAGAAAAATATTATTAATGGAACACGTATTGGATATCACTTTGTATCCAGCAGTTGTGAAATGGGTCCTCATTTATTTTCATTATCTAATTGTGAAGCAAGTTTTTGCTCAGTTGGACTTCTATTTGAGTTGAAACAGAATCAACTACCCAGATCCTTTAGTATTGATTCTCTGAAGTTGAGTAATTCAAATTATGGATTAATGATGAACACCGATTATAAGCCAAATGACGAAACTAAGGTCCAGATCTCAAATTCCATTTTCACAGATGTGCCTGTACCTTTTCTTTTTCATAGGAAATTCATTGATAGAGTTCGTATGATTGACAATAGTTTTATTCATACTTTGGATTTTGAGTCAATGGATCCAGTTGATGCGGATCTACGGACTAAAATGTTTTTTTATCTTGCTACGGAGAAGAACATGCCTTATCGTGTAGCTTACGAAAGAGATCAGTATGTTTCTGTTGACAACGAAAAGTCGTATATTAATTTAGTATCAAATTAAACATTTTATTGTAGCTTACACTGTCAAAAAAAATTTTTTGAGATTATGTAGCTTAAGAAATGTAAATTGTACAATTGTTGGAAGTTAAACCCATATAGTTATTTAAAAATAAAGGAAACAAACTTACAGAGCACGTTCAGAATTATTCTTCGACTTATTGCCGGAGGTACGTTGTTGCTTGCAATACATAGATATGCTCCATGATCCTCACGAGTGACTGAAGGAAACGTAATATCAGGTCCCGCTGTAATTAAGAAGAGGTAAACAAAATATTATTACTTATTACATGACATATATCACAACATCATATGTCTTAAAACGATTGTCTAATTGATATCCCATCATTTTTTACGAACAAATTTTATAAGAATAAAAAATTTAAATATTTAGTAAAAAAGTGACTTACGACTGGTTATTTGGTTATCATAATGGGAACGACAAAGTAAAGGACTTAAATCATTACCTTCATAAAAAAAAATTATGTCTTCTTATTGTATTTCAGATTCTTGGAGAAATTGTTTATTTTTTTTGTTCAGATTTCTAATATGGATCAGGAATATGTTGGTAGATCATTATAAATTCAAATTTATAGAGTCTAAGCAATAAATTAGCTATAACTTTTGGGGGGATAAGATATTTTTCTCCAATCGTCCAACTTTTCTGGTTCAGAACAAAATTAATTGTAAATATTTTAGCCAATCATTCGGGATTTTTAACATCAAATATTTATTATATCTTATTCAAATATCGTATATTTTTCTTTGACATTAAGTTGTATTCATTAATGGTGTTTAGTAATGTTTAAATTTTAAAGTCATTTGATAAAGTTTCCTATACACTTTTTTTTTTTGAAAATTTGCCCATTTTATTTAATAAAAATATCAAGTATATGTCACTGCGATGATACTATGAATGATATAGTAGACTCTGTGACGTCAGTGAAAATGCTTTGTATATTTCTTATAATCATGATTCATGAAGCACTTATATAGACTTAACTGACATGTGGTTACAACAAGACATATAGTAAACAATACTTTTGAAAAAAAAAGATTTTTTTTGTTTTACCTTCTTTTTTTTTAAATTAGTCAAAAAAACAAACAGTTTCTACAATTAATCTAGTTTATTATTTGTTGAGTACGATTAAATAAATTTCCTGCTGGCAATTCTCCGTACACCATTTATAATCAATGCCTCATGTATAGTAATTAAATATCCCTGCACCCTCTCGAGGAAGCAGTATTGTCAGAAACCACTCATCAATCAATATTCCACTGTAATTGTATCGATTGTCACGGCTATTTTATGTATATGCAATATGCATATACGAGTATTGGAAAGTCTCATCAACATACAAGCTAAATTTAATTCATTTTTTTCCTTTTTTGAAGAAATGTTTCAAATCTTGTTAACCAAGTTAAGATGCTCAAATCAAAGGAGTAGTAAAAAAAACTCAATTAATCAAGACAGAGAATTTCCAACCGTATGGCAGGCTCATTTAGAAGCTAATGTCATTATAATTTTTCATCACGTGTTTTACATCATATCTTAAATTATTGAAAAAATCTTATATTATATGTTCTCTTAAAAAAAGGTTGGTTTTGATTGATTTTCTCATTTTATATTTCAATTTTTTAAAAAAGCAAAAGAAATATGGTCTGCGTGCGAGGTTGCGCTATGTAAGTTTACTATTATATGACTAAATAAGTCATTTATATCTAAGATGCAAGGAAAAAGGCAACAGAGTTACTTAGCAAGATAATAAAATTATTTTGGTCTTTTTGACACTAATAATGAAGGAACAAAAATCAACCTTATTCAGGAGTATAATTGTAATTTTTTATTACACAGCCTTGCTAGCAATTTTTTTTTGTTAGTTGCAATACATATAAGGCTTATTCTTTAATTTGACCTATTTTCTCTTGAAGAAAAAATAAAAGTTTTATTAGCTTCTAAATAAGATCTTTCATTTTACTCGATTTTTTTTTAGATTTGAAATATTTTTTAGGAACTGTCAGTCATAATAAAAAAATGAATAATTTATTGCTCAAACATTTCAATGTTTTTTTCTGAATTTTTATCAACTTTAATTTTCATATATATGGTTCTTAGGGGTCAAAATACTAAATTGTTATTACAACCTAAAAACTTAACCGATGTTTGTTGAAGACTTTAATGGTTATTTTCGTCTTCTACGACTGAATTAACAATAATTAATGTGGGTTAATTAATTACCATGAACAAAACTGCTGTTACATTGTGCTACCATCGGCCGGAGAAAGCAATTTATAATAAATGGAGGTACAACAATTTCAAAAAAATTTAATATGACTTACAACAACAACTACAACAAAAATATTAAAAAAATGATAGGGTGCTTGCCTTTAACGCCCACTGGTTCCTACAACTATGTTAACTTTTAGCAATCAAACTCCAATGAAGAGAACATATGTAGGTTTTCTTGAGGGTGAAAATATTGAGGAATGGTGATTCACGATTCTTTTTCTTCACGGACGAATCAAGGGGAATCAATTTACAGAATCCAGTCACGATTCCAGGGTTATCATAAATACCTCTATGTCAATTTCTCAGTCTATAGATATCATAGACATTAATGTTTCCCTAACATTTAGACTTGTATCCCTCAAGGTGACATTTGAGGATCTGCGTCCCACCTCCTCCTCATGTAAAAAAAAAACACCCCTGTTGTTGCACTACAGCCCCCTTAGGGACACCCAGTTTGGTAGACTCTGTTGTAAACGAAGTTGCTTCACTAATGTATTTTACATAATTAACGTATACTGTACAGTATATATAGTATCAAATATAATTCGTTTATTTCATTAAAAAAAAGATATTAGGGATGGAATCGATTCTAAAGTATTGAGTCAAAATTTGTAATCGATTCCCTTTCTTCACTTATGGTAATAATTTCAATGAAGAAGAAAATGGAGCAGTACGTTTTATATTTAAATTGGTATATTATTTAAAAGACTGTCTACAGCATTTTACTACGACTAAGATGAAAATTTATTATGTTTTTGTTTTTTTGACAAGCTGTTTGTTGGTCAATTCTGATTGCCTATGAGTACTTATTACGTATTAGTATTCAACGAAGCATTGATTTTGTTGAACATGAACTATTACTTGTTAAGGCACAAATATATTCTCACTCTTGGATAACACCATGGTAGTTCCAAAACATAGGTATTTTTTTTTCCATCTGTCCATTTGTATATTTTTGTACCCTCATTATTAGTATTTTGAATGTTTTTTGTGAAACTCGAATTAAATCTTGTTAAACTGGAAATATCCCTACTAATAAATAAAGAATCAATTGGAGAGAGTGACGTAATTGTTTTGCAAACATATCATTTCGGGCCTTTTTCCTTACTCATCTTATAAAAAAAGGTTTAGAAATGCAATGCTATTTGATTGGAAATAGTCAAACAGTTGTTGATAATGATGTAATTGGATGATTACCGACTGATTATGAGTCTTCCTTTTTTCGTTTTTAGGAAACCATACAATACAGAGCATATCATGTTTCTGTTTTATAGGTTATAATTCATCAATAAAATAATTTATGGATAATTTAAACACAAGGAGCATCATTGCATGTTTCTTGAGAGAAAGTAAGAGAAAAGATTCGACAGTATACTCATTATATTATTATAGTAGTTAATCAGTTACGTCATTCCTGAATACTATTATTATTTATTTCATTTTAGAACTGGATATTCATATCTGTAAGAAATAAATAATTTTAGCCCAACGTATATACAACTTTAACCGTACAAATTGGATAAAAAAACAGCTGTATTTTCATGTTTGGGGGGGCTAATTATAACGAACTTTTTTCCACTTGTTACCTCAATTCTCAAAAGGGAAAGAAAAAATTTGATGAAACATATGGTGACTAACCTTTTAAACGTTTCTCATTGCCAACTATTTAATTTTGAGTTATTATTTAGATATACCATATATTGATAAATTTTACATATATATATATCAATTATTAGTACAAACGTATTATTCAAAAATTCAACAAAGGGCCTGCAATCCAAGATTTTATGTATAAATTAAATATTGATAGTTAATACTCTTATTGAGTTTGTAATGCCTAGAGTCAGCTGGTTTTAAGCAAAGGGGCCAATTGATGAAAACAGCAGGAGGGAGAATACATAGTTTTTTGTTTATCCCAAAAAGTTCGTCGTAAATGTTATATTGCTTTGAAAATCAGATAAATTCTTGATTTTCAAAGAGAGGACGTGTCTAATCATTGTCGGTATTAATATTTTAAAAGGAATAAATTAAGGAATAAAATATCAATCAAATATTTTTTTGTGTTCAGAAAAGATAGTTTGGATATTGTTTAAAAGACCGGAAATTTCATTGGTTTAAAAAAAACAACTAGGATAAGTTAGTAAAGACTTGTCCATGGAGAAAAGATGACGTGGCTAAGTGGTCATCCTGATTCAGGAATCACTAAACTACTGCCCGTAAAGTTTAATTGACTTTGTTTGTTAAAACATTAAGCAATGGTATTTTGATACAATTTATAAGTGCAGGATTTAAGTAAAAACTATCGAGTTCGGTCGAGTATTTGAATATCATGTCAAGTTTGAGTTTTTGAACATTGAGTCAAATTGAGTTCGTGTATAGGCATCAGGTAAAGAAAAATCAATTTTTTCATTTAATTTAAAATCTAATTTCAACAATTAAGACTGTTTCAATTCAATAAGACAGTCAATATTAATCAAATACCGTAGGTAGTTTAAGAAAATATTTATTTGCATAATAGAAGGGAAATTATTCCAAAAAGTTGTATCTATCATCACAACAAAGCAATAATTAAATTAATTTAGGTTGTCATGTATAATTATTATTTATTAACATCTCAGCCGTATCACTAAAATAATTTCTTATTCTTTGAAATATAAAGACATTGACAAAATGTTGAGAGAGCGTTGAGTTTAAGGAAGGAAAGAAAAATATCAGTTAGTATCACTATTTTGATAATCACTTAAAATTCAGTCTTCCCTATATCGTTGAGTCTAGAGCTTGCTACAATTTAAGGGTTTTTCAATAAGAGCGACGCATTTTTTTTAAATAAAATTAAAAGGGTTTGAGATAGGGTTGAAGTACATTCAATTACAATTAAGTATGGAGTTCAATTTCTTTTGCATGCATGCAGAAGTCCAATCAGTGAACCCAGTTTTCTACCACTTTTTCATATAAGTCGACCAAAATTACAGGAATTTCGGGTTCAATATTTGCTTTGAGCTCCTTCAGTGTTGTTGGCTTGTTGGTGTAGACCAATGACTTTACGTGGCCCCATAGAAAATAGTCCAAAGGCTTCAAAATAACTGGTCCATTTATAAAAATAACACGTTCACTGAATTTGCTCTCCAATAAATTGTCTGCATTGTTTGCTGTATGGCAAGTAGCACCTTTTTCTTGTTACCACATGTCCTTTAAGTCCATACCATCCAATTAGGGCCAAAAATAATCCGTTTCATGGATCGATATTGATTTCCATTCACAGTAATGTGCCAATTATTATGATCCAAAAAAAGTATGGCCCAATAACACCACCGGCATGAAATCCACACCAAATAGTAAGTTTTTTGGGATGCAATGGTGTCTCATGAAGCACATGTGTGATTTTGCATGACCAATAACGATTATTTTGCATATTAACAAACCCATTGAGCCAAAAATGAACTATGTCGCTGAAAATGATTTTTCTCTTAAAGTTGCCACGACCAAACGTGAATTTTGGTAATGAATTTGGATAATTTACAAACACTGCTCAAGGTTACGCTGCTCCATAATGATTTGTATGCTATTAGTAGGAATGAAAATCATATGCAATTCGGGCGTGTGATAAAAAAGTGGAGTTGTCTCTTCAAACATGTCTTTTTGTTTTCCGAAGCTGTTATCATTTTTCCAATATTACTGAGGGGAGAACATCTACCTGATAGTAAAGATGTCGCATGAAGGAATACATACATTAAGGTTAATAAAGCAAATAAAATGTAAACAAAAAGGGCTCAAGTCCTCGTATAATTATTATTAGTTAAAAACATATAATTTCCTGACATTAATTTGAGTTAATTTTCTTCCTCTCATCTATGTTATTATTTATTGTTGTATATATAATGGAGAATAGCAGCTTGTAGCTCAGTAAAACGTCATGACAGCTCAAGCTGTTTCCCCCCTCGACATTCATTAAATTGTCAGGGTTGCCAAGTTGATTTTCTCTTTCTTTTTTTATAACACGCCCGAATTGCATATGATTTTCATTCCTAGCTATTAGTGAGTAAAAAAGTAAACAAAACAAAAGAAAATCTGACGTAGTCTGCCGTCTCTATTCAAATAAAAATGCGTCATCATCATTGAAAAACCCTTTATAAGTAGCTATTGTGTATTATTTATTATTGTTAGATGATAACAATCAGCAGATAAAATGCAGAGGCACCAGATAGATGTTGCGGACACGTTCTCTCAACTCAACAAAATGTCCATCCCTACATTAATGGGGTGTATTAAATCACACACTTTAATCAAAACTCCTGATGAAGATTCTGATAGAATATTCTAGAATTCAAATCGTAATGTTCAGCTGTGCCTTACATTTAAGGATCCAATAGTGATCAAATACAAACATATATATTTATTTATATTATATATCACTCCTGATATAAAGTGCTAGCCTTATAACGGCGGCCTGGGGCACGTTGATCACGAAATGTTGAAAATATAATTGAAAAATTGGAGACCTTTGACTATAATTGCTATTAAGTGTTATTTCTATTTATTTCCTTTCTTCATGTTGAAAAATGAATTTGGACCTTTGATATGCCTTTAAAAATCAATATGTTTTTGCAACAAAAGCAAAAAACTTAATTTCCATTGTCGTGTTATTTGGGATTAAAGCGAATATAAATCAACCACAAAAAACTCCAGCAGAAAAATATTTCATTAGATAGTTTAATTAATACATAGAAGATATCAGAAAGTGCTTTGATAATCACTCAACCTATGTAAGTTCTAGCATTTTTGAGTCATCAAAATACATACATACATACACACACATTTTCAAAGACATATATGAATATAAAAAACCACACTCCATGAATAATAATTAATTGTTCTAATGAAATCCAGTTCAATTATAAAAGAATCTTCTTTAACACTTTATTTTATTATTATTTCCGTTAGTTCCTCATCAACTATTTTTTTTTTTTATAAATCACCACTCATTATACAAAAAAGTTTTTCATGCATGTAAATGACCTTAAATGTAAAATGCGAGAGCAAAAGGGGAAAAAATAGAAATTGGCTCGTAGTATTTTTTTCCATGATTATTATTACATATAATGAAGACGATTTTTCTCTTTTCATGTATGTTTTTGACTATCTTCAGTTTTTTAGGGAGGGTGAAGAAGATATTTTTAGAAAATATAATGTGAAGAGTAATATTATGACTAAGTATGAGCACATCTGTTAGGGCATAGTATTGGGGAGAGGGGGTGCAAAACAATGTGGGCTAACTGCAACTTCCATAGAGTAAAAACTACACACATACATACAGAGTCAAAGAGGGAGTAATCATTTTAATAAAAGAATATTTGACGTCCATGACTCCAATAGTTTTCAACAAAATGAAAGTATATTTTGTATGATTTTCCCAGATTATTTTGAGCATTGAATTATAATTCTTGTTTACAAGCCTTCCACCCTCATTTGATCCCCACGCTGATACAAATAACATTAACACTAACTAATGATGGGTTATGAGCTTATAGAGTGCGCAGTTTTATTAACTATAGGCCCCTAACATGGCCTCACTTCAGTAGTCAGTTGTGCAATTTGTGATGTCAGTTGAAACGCTTATTCATACACATAGCTCAAGGGATTGGAAATTTGTGGAGATATACATACATACATAGTGTTGAGTTTGTAGAAGAAAAGAAGTTGGTATCCTGTTTACTCAATAACTTAAATGACGTGTTTTTTGGCTTCCCCTTGAATATATTTTTAGTTAAACAGGGGAACCATATGACCATGTAATCGTCAATATTAAAAAACAAAACAAAAATAACATTAATTCAATTTAATTCAAACGTGGTCAAAAAAGTTCTATTTGTCTATTATTTCTATTTTTCATCATTATGATTTAGACAAAGTTATTTCTACAACCTGGATCCCACATTTTAAAGTATTACTTTGTCTACATACAAAAGTTTAATGGATGTCAGTATGTGGGGATTAACTTCATCCATGTGGGTACTTATTGTACATAATAATAATAATAGACGAGTGTATTGGGATGATGAAATCTTTAGCGTAGTGATTTCATTTAATTTTTGTATGAAATCCAATCCAAGTTGGAAAAAATGTGTAATTTGATCTCGAATATAGTCTAAAACAATTTATTTATAAAACAATCACACTTATTTTAAACATCCATAGGTGAGTATGTGTTGGCTCATTTTGGGTCATATTTTGTAGCCTAGCATATTTATCCAACAAAACGTTTATGCCGTTACCACTCTAAAAACATTATTATTAATTTCATACGGACAAATTAAATATATAAAAAAACGAGGAATTGTGGCTGCTAAAGATACTTGTGTAAGAAAAGAAATCGCTCTTAGAACACAACAGTATCCCCCAATGAGATTTATATAATAAATCAATTGCGTAAATCTCTCCAACGAATGGAAATAACAGTTGGAATATTCAGACTTTAACAAAATATCATTAATTCGGGCTCAAGCATTTATGAGGAAACTTATCAGCTGACAACAAGGTTCAAAGTAAATTTACAAGTAAATGGGACATGTTTGTACCCTAGCTTGAAATTTTTAATGAATTCAACTGTATTTTATGTATATATTAAGGCTTAAAACTATGTATCAAAAAGTTGGTCTTTTAAACTCAAATTATAAAGGTGAGACATCTAATTTCTTAAATTAAAAATAGCCCAACATCTGGTCTAGATGACGTCAGTGGCAAATTATCAACTGATTTTTTTTACTTGTAAGGAAAGACTTAGTTGTAAGTTAATACAAGGAAAATGATTGATGCTATGTATGTGTTGAATATCTCCCTTTTGTTCCTTAAACAAAAAAATTGTGTAGTCACAAAACCTATTACTTTTCACATGAGACGAATAATCTAGATAACAATCCATGGAGTTTTTTTATACATATATGTACGAATGATTTCCCTTGACAATTGACGACGTCAACGTGGTGCTACCTGGAAATGCACGCTCATCTGAGAACTAAACAAACCTCAGTACATAGATATTTATTTGTGACGGTAAACATCTCTAAGTAGGTAAGAACATGAGCTAGTTTTACATATTTTAGGCCCTGTAGCAACACTATTTGGTAGAATATCTACATATAAATGACGTCATCATGTAGTGAACACTGCAGTTGTTGTCTTACCATGGTGTTAATTAACCGCTTTCCCATTATAAACTTATTCTTACTATTATTTTGCTTCTAAATATTTATTTACTAATTGTAAAACAAATTTTTTTTATATTTTGTCAAATATTAAACCTAAGGATATTTGTTTGTGACTACTTACAAATTATTATTATTATTATTTTTATTATATTATTTTTGAGAGAGGTATAATTAACAAATAGATCGTGTTTCATTATATGTATGGTACAAAGTTTTTTTGTTGTTTTTTTTGGCTTCAAGTGTTACAAAACTCCATATATTAAAGTGAAAAATTATTTTAAAAAAAATAAAAAACTTTGTTACAAAAAAGTATGTAGGTGGTGAAAAAAAGGGAGAGTATTGAATAAACCTCTTTATGCACTTCAGCAATTGTAGCCTCTCTTTTTGTTGCTAACATCTCTTTTTCATTGGTAGGGGAGACCAGGGACAGATACAACAGGACCTTTTTATCACACATACGAAAAGTTAAAGCCATGAAAATCAGACCACAAATTATAATATTTGACAAAAAGAAATTAAGAGATTTTTGTTAACTTTTCTTTGAGATATGGGATATCAATATTTTTGTAATATTGGAGTCCATTTTTCATTGTTTTCACATATTAAACATTTTAATTAATTAATGACTATTTATCAATCACTTAATGTAATTTATTAAAATTGAAAGCTCACTCACTGAGGGTATTGACCCAAAAAAATGTAAGGTTCGGTATTAATGCAATATTTGAAAAAACTACAGACTTGTATAATCTATAAATAACTTCAATCAATAACAAACAAATATAAGTATGTTGTGTTAAATTTTGGTGCATCTAACTTAAACTTACTTTAAGTAAATAATTGAGTAAAAAGTTTTGCAACTGTTCCCGGTCTCTCCTACATAATATGATTGTTGAGTTCTTACGTATTATGTGATATGAGTATATATTATGTTAAATATGTGAAAATAGTTTACGTCAAAAAGAGGAAAAAAAATTTAAATGAAGATTTGTATTATTATTATTACTTTTTTTTTAATGTACATTAGACAGACTTGGAATTCCTCCAAAGAAAAAAACATAACAAAATCTCTTTATTTCACCTCTATACCTGCACTATATTTTAAAAAACGTAGTACAACTGAGACATTTCTTTTTTTAAAGCACATTTCAAACTCTTTCACAAGGAATTAATAACTTGAATATCTCAGATTTTTGCCCTATTAATAAAGATCTTTAAGAGTCATTTAAATAAACTACTTTATTTCAATTTCGGGAACTGACAAATATATTTTTTTACCTACTTCCTCAGTAGAATCTGAGGAAACATTCAAGGACGCTAGATTTACTAAATTATAGCCAACAAACAAATATTAAGTAAGTTATTTATGTTTGGATTATTGAACCATAGGGGCCGAGGGGCCATTTGCCCCCTACTTTTTGAAGGAAAAAAATGAGGTTTCGTGATCTAGTTAAAAAATAGTTCTGGTCAATTTTTTTTGTATAATTATATAATTGGGTCCTCCCACTGACAGATCCATTCCAGGGTCGCTGTGACTCAACCATAGCCAATTTCTGCCTACGTCACGTTTGGATGGGCAGAGGGGGCATTGTTCCCTCACACTAATTATGGTTTTATGTTGTAATTTAAACTGTTTTACCCAAATGCTACACAGACCACAATGCAAAACTTGACTGCTCTGTAACATTAAATGTATTGGATATGAAAATATGATAACATTGAATTGTGGCTCCGTCTTACCAGATATTTTCATACTTGGAAGGAGAAAAATACTGTGTTTGTATTGTTAACCCAACGTTCCCTAGATTTAGATGGAGCAAATGTGGCATTGTAATGTCTACTTTTACTTAATCAGTATAGTTTCATCTAACCATATACAATAGAAATAACCTTTAGGGCTTTACTATTAGTAGGTCACACTGTTTGGGACCCATTGCTCTATATGGTTCAAATTTTATTATTACACTTCAAGTAAAACCATAATTAACTTGTGAGTGAACATGTGCACCCTCAGAACTTTTAGATTTAACTCTGGCGCCGGCACTGGCCAAGGGTTAGTTTTGAAATTTATATATTTGCGAATTAAATATGCTGATACTTTGATTCCTGTTGCTGTTTATATTTTTTAATTTTGACTAAACTATTAAGTTCTTTTTCAACATGCGCATTTTGTTCCCCCACATAATTTCATGAATTTATAAAAAGAATATAAATGGGCACGCTTGGTCAATTTAGTGATGTATACGGACATATAATATATAAGTATAAAAGATTTGTAGACTCCACATATGTTTACGCCCGTAAGAGGGACAAATCATAGATATGTATCTACACACATCCTTAAATGGACAAAAAATTGTTGCAAAACAATTTGAAATATTTCCTAAACGTACAAACTCTAATCAAAACAAAAACGTGATGATAATGTATTGTATTAACTCACTCTCAAGTGAACCTTTAACATCTATGTACATGGTAAATTAGGTTCAAATCAATTAATATATTAATTGCAGTCATAATATGTATTATGTGGGGAACACATTAGTAGATGAGTGAATTACTCTCTCGCATCAGATGTTAATACTATGTACATACATTTATAATTACATTAAGAATCTCCATTATGTAAATCATCAAATGTATCAAATTTGCTGTGTTGAAGGGGATTTAAGGATTTAGTTAGTACATACATTTGTGTGTAACGTTCTGACCAACTATGTCCTTACAAGCAATAAGTAAGATAAATTGTCATTCGTAAACATATAAATTTCAATTGAAGAAGTATTTTATATAAGACCTATTATAATAAATTTGTACATAATAACAGAATTGACGAGGAGGAGGGTGAGAAGGAGATTAATTATCGTAACGACACCATTGAGAACTACATATTTAGTATCAAATTGCTTACTCTCCCGCCGCCTCACACTCTATATATATGTAACTCTCATCTATACATGTATAAGTACATATGTAGAATGGAAACATATCAAACTATTCAATAAAATTGTAATGCATCTACATACATTAGTTGTTATCGACTGTAATTTAATTATAATTTGCTTACATTATTAGTCTTAATATAATAAATGACATGAAGGAAGACGAAGGAGGCCCTTATCCCGTAACTAGGATCCCCATTTACAAGCTCCCTCTACCTGGGGATGAAGACACTGTTATTGCTCTCAAGATATGGTATCCCTCAATCCCTGAGAATAACTCCTTTTTCCCTGGAGATGGGGAAAGAGAGCCTCTAAAAATAAATCTCTCAAAAAATGATCCTGATTCCGTATCCACTTTTCCGGCCATTTTGGAGTATATTCCTTATCGTCATTCCGACTTTACTGTGCAAAGGGATGAGTCACGATATCCATGGATGGCATCACATGGCTACGTTGTTGTAAGAGCGGATCTTAGAGGATCGGGAGATTCTAATGGCCTTTATTTCGATGAGTATACTGAGATTGAGCAGGAGGATGGCATTAAAATCATTGGTAATTGAGACTATGTACATATAATGAAATTTATTTTAGATTTTATCATGTTAAAAATCTAGAATGGCTAAAGGAGCAGTCTTGGTGTAATGGGCGGATTGGAATGTATGGGAAATCATGGGGTGGATTCAATGGTCTTCAAATTGCTTTTCGGGAGCCCAATGGACTGGCCTCTGTCATATCCCTTTACTCCACAGGTTTCAATTTATTTTTTATATTATAATTTATAATATATTTGTACATATATATTTATATTTGTTTCCTCATGAATGAATGTTTTTTTGTGTTTACAATTTCATTCTCAAGAACAAATGGGTCTGATCATGAGGTAGTAATGAGGTAAGGAAAATAAATAGATATAGAAAGAGAGAGAGAAAGCTGAAGGAAAAAGGAAATAATATGCGTTCATAATGAATGGTAACTAATATGGTTTGATTAGAGATGGATAGTTTTTAAATTTGAATAAAAAAACGAGTTGAACATACTCTATACATATGCAGAGTATTGTGGTGCGTTTTTAAAAAAAAATCTGAGGGAAAGTAATCATGAGATTGATGTATTTTATTCATGAAGGAAACTTGAAGCTTAATCGACTCATCACTAACCTTCTACAACCTATTTTCTCTTCTTTCACGAACAATTTATCATATTCGGATATATTTTTCCAATTTTTTTTTTTTAGTTCTTTGTTTTTTCATCTCTTGTTTTTTTTTTTTTTTTTTTTTTTGTGTGTGTGTCTTATATAGACAATCGATATACTGATGACATCCATTATAAGGGTGGATGCGTTATTGGTTCAGGGATGCTTAGTTGGGCGTCTTGGATGCTCGCAGATCAAGCCAAGTATGCAACCTTATTTACTATACGCCTATTTACGAAATAATAACGTATTTTTCCTTTACAACCATTAAATAGACCTCCACATCCCAAACACTCCAAGGATTGGAAGTCAGAATGGCAACACCGCCTTGAAAATGCATGTCATTCTTGGGCGGATATTTGGCTCTCGAAACAAAAATTTGATGAATACTGGGAGAATGGATCTATATGTATGAATTACGAAAAGATACAAGTACCTGTATTTATTATCGGTGGGTGGGTAGACTCTTACAAAAATGCAGCTTTTCGTATGAGTAGTAAATTACCACTATCCCAGTCATTAATCGGCCCTTGGAGCCATGATTGGCCTGACACTGCCTTGCCTAAACCCAATGTAATATTATAATTTATTTACCTTTTTTAATTTATCTTTGGGCATGCATTTATATGAATATACTTTAAGATTGGATTTCTACAAAAATGTTTGGAATTTTGGGAACGTACTCTTAAGAATTCCTCAAGTGTTTTAGAAAAGGATTTTGTATGGTATCAGTGCAGAGGAGTACTGCCTCCGTCTGAATTGGTTAATGAGTGGCCTGGAGAATGGTTACGCTTTAAAAAGGGGATTTCTCTAGAAGATTCGGTCAATTATGTACAATTTGAGATACTTACAGATCAACAACGAGTATCTAAGAGCAATGGAACACCACGAATTTTGTCTCTTGATGAGGTATTTCATTTATGTTCTATCCCTCGTGGCATTTAAAAAATCGAATATCTACAAGTTTATATACATATTCATATTATTGGTAAAAAACTTATAAAATATACATGTATATCAGATATAATAGATAAGGCGTGGATATTGTTATAACATTTTTGATTATTATTTCTAATAATTAAATGTCTTCCAAATTAATAATTCAAATTCATTACTTTAAAAAAAAAAATAGTTAACGGAGTTTATAACTCTAAAAGTGGACCCACTTTCTGCACAAGAGTATAGTGAATTTTTATCATTTGGAGATCCTGATCAAGCAGGAGACATGGGACTTGTTAACTCAAATCACTCAGATACTTGGATACTAGAAACCTCAAGTGATGAATCTCTCTCCATTTTTGGACAACCCATTTTTGAAGCTATTGTGAGTGGTCCTCAAATTATTGTGCGTCTCTGTGATATATTCCCTGATGGACAGACTCGTCTCTTGAGCATTGGAGTTTTGAATTTGGAAGAGGATCTTGAAAAAAGGTACATAGGTATTAACAAGTAGTAGATTCAGAGTTATTAAAATATGAGGCTTTAATTTCAAAGACATATAAAGATAGTATTGGATGTTCTTGGATATGATCTTCAACCTGGGCATCAATTGTCTCTTTCTCTCTCTCCTATGTATTTTCCTTTGATATGGCCCTCAAAAAGTGAACCTCGTCTTCAGTTTTATGGTGGAATCCTAAGTATTCCAAAGTTACTTCCTGGCAAGACAGAGTCAAAATATGAACCCGAAGAGCCAATTTGCTTCAAAAGGGGATCAATAACAGACAAAATCAAGGAAGGTTTATTTAAAAGGTCATTTAATACACTTTTTAATGAGAATAATAGAGAAACATATGAATGGAGAACTCTATCCGATTCTGGTATGGAGAAGCTGATTGGACAAAAAATCACCTCTTCCGAAAAACGTGAAGAGGTTTATAAGTAATAATTACTTAAAAATATCACAAACAGTCTTAAGAGGTTTGTGAGTGTCTATTTTGTTCTTGCAGGATCTCCAGTCAATTCCCTTTTAATCCCGAAGCTATCATCACGTGGGATGTGGACATGGAGTTTCCTACATGGGAGACGAATGAATTTGAGAAGATATCCATCAAAATCATTTCAAAGATGAGTTCCACAGAGGAAAGCTTTATTCTTAATCATCAAATTCATGCCCGTCATGGTGAAACTGAGGTTTATCAAAATGGATATGAGAAAGTTATACCTCGAGAGCTTTAAAGAATAGGGGATTCCTTTGTATGAGATAAAAAGGGTGCTTATTATGAATATTGTAATTTGAATATATATATATATTTATATTGGAACTCTTAAATCTAAATACATAAACGAGCATTTGCATTTTTAAATTGTTTGGCTTCCTTCCAACAAATTGACCGTAAACGTATACATTACACACCTACTACTCATCTTCCTAATACATACATTTGAATCAAATAATGATGATAACCAACCTGAGTAAAAATATCGTTATCAATAACTGGGGAAATAATTATTGGATATTTGATTTCCTTATTTATCAACAAATATAGACAGAGTCACATCAATTGATTGTACTTCTAATTAATTTTGCTTATATTAATTACTGTAATACAGTCAAGTCCGGATAAGAGCAAAATTTGTTGAACAAATAAATTACATATGTACTTCATAAGCTACTTCTCATACAAAAAATCTTTAAGAAGATTCAAACAATATTAAAAATGGGGTTATAAAAAGTAGTGAAATAAAAAAAGTGTAACTATCTTCCTTTTTCTTAAAAAAGAAAGATATATAGCAAGATTGTCTTATTTCATTTTGCAGGTCAGCATTGTATTTGAGTTATCAAAAAATGAAATTTTCTTTGCACTTTGGACAAGAGCAATATTTTTTCTGGAACCCAGGAGCTGCTCTTATCCGGATTTGACCGTATATACCAGGTCTATATCTATGAAATGAGACTTTATTTTTAAATTTCTATCGTTTATTGTGCAAAAATGGTGACAAATTTAATCTTCAAAATAATAGCCATAGCTCAGGACACATTTTTTTCCATCTCTCATGCAATTTGTGGATGCTGCACCAAAAAAGATTGGCCTTCTTTTGCTGCAAACCAATCATCGAGCCATTTTTTGGCTTCTGCATGAGAATTGAAGCGTTGTTCTTTTAATGCGTGACCCATTGATGTAAACAATGAACTGAATATTGTTGCCAGATGACAGACAAAAAAATAAGACATTTGGTTTAAAAATACTCCTAGTGACATCTGTTGCCTAATAATTGAAAGTCTCATTTCACAGATATAGACCTAATATATATATATATACGTGATTAAATCTTACAAATTCTCCTCTTGGATATGAGTTGTCCATCCTCTCTTTTCCAAGTAATAGTAGGCATTGGATGTCCTGATGCGTAGCATGTGAGTCTTGCTGGATATCCTTCATTAATTGTTAGATCCGAACTCGTTCCACTAATGAGGATTCGTGGAGGCTCTGCAAATAAAAAAACATGTTAAATTGGGAAGGACGTATCATTATAATTTACGAGTAATTTCAAGATATCCGGTCTGAGATTTCATTGGATCCGTATTAATTTGGCACATATACCATCCACGATCGGACGGTTTGACGTTTTTAATTTTAAGATTCCATTCTTTTGAATCTGTTGTTGAAACTTCAAATCGATGATTTCGTGATATTAATTTGGTGTTTAATGAAAGAATCGTCTGTGTTTTGACTCGAACCCATGCAATCTATATAACAAAAAAAAACATAGAATAGTCAAAGGGTTTTTTTTTCGGTAGATTGGCATGTTTAAGTTACAGTAGATACAAAATCTTTTGTCTGCGTCATAAATTCAATTGGGAAAGGGGTAATAAATATAATTGCAATACTATGAATAGTTCTGATTTGCCATAGAACGGCTTTTTATTTCAAGATCTTTTTAATCAAAATCACCATTCTATGGTAGTTTATAGTACTGATAGTATTGACCAGTCCGTATTCGCGGACTGTTTGAGATATTGCATTATCAAAAATTGAAATAAATAAGTAGATATTATTCAAAAATCAAATGTAACGTCATCCGTTGAGTGCCTTATGAACATAATTTAATATAGTCAATTTCTAGAAATGTAAAAAATATTCAAAATGCCTTGTGCGAGATTTTGTGGAGTTGGCACTTTTAACAGTACTTTTTGTTTTCCAAAGCTGTTATCATTTTTCCTTTATTACTGAGGGGAGAACATCTACAATAGCAAATACAATGCTAGAAAAGGGCTCATCTTCTCGTAATAATTGTTAGTTTACGACTTGTAAGCTAAAGATGTATAATTTCCTGACATTAATTTGAGTTCATTTTCTCCCTCTCATCTATGGTATACATAATGTTATTTACTATTGATGTATTCATTTGTATATATAATGGAGACTAGCAGCTTGTAGCTCAGTAAACCGTCATGACAGCTCAAGCTGCTTCCTTCTCAACATTCATCAAATTGTCAGAGTTACCAGGTTGATTTTCACTTTCTTTTTATTTTACACACCCCATTTGCATATTTTTTACATTCCTATCAAATGCTCATTCCAAAGCTAAAAAACAAAGTAGCGAGAGATATTTTTTTTTCTAGTCTTCGGAGCAACTTTTTTTTGCAAGATGTCGTTTTTGAGGTGCATATAGTATACATAAATATATTTATATTTGTTTTCCTTCGAAGAATTAATCTTCTTTTAGTTAAAGTAACAAGGTAAATTCATGGAGGTTGCGTAGTTATTAAAGTAAATGTGGGTTTGCAATACGACGTAAGAAGAAGCGTTGCGTCACGAGGATTCATCAGAATAAGCTTTTGCATACCTCATCAGATGTCTATGGCATCAACTACACCATTACAGTAAAAAAATCATATGTACAAATGTATGTGCATGGAAGAGAAAAGAAAAGAGTATATGTGCATCCAATTGGCTCATGGAGTCAAGTGAATGTAGTCATACCTTTTACAAACGTAAGTGGGCCTGAAGAAGCCTGATAAAATTTCACGATGCAACGCCTCACGCCGTATTCACCTTTATTCAGTACCCCTTTAGAGCAAAAAGATCAACTCCAGGACAAGTGAATTTGCACACAAATTACTCACGTGGTCACGCCACTTTGTTTCATAACTTTGGCTCAGTTTTGCACTGGCCTTTACCTATGTTTTTCTTATTTTATGTTTTATAGATAAATGTAATGAGTTTAATGTTTTTTAGCTTTATTTATGGTCAACTACTTTGTTAAAAGTCAGATGCTATCTACCATAACAAACACTCGCTGTACTGACTGTATGTACAATATATAATAAATGTTTATAATGAACTACATAGGTAGTATATATACAATATTCCCCCCTTCCCCTCCCTTCTATCAATTCACGCTTTTTATGTCATTATTGATCCTCGAGACTCTTTGATGTATATAACATATTATGTTTGCATGCATATAAGAATGTAGATACATACATACCTTGTAGTTTTCAACATTTTCCACATGACAACTAAGTAGAGCATCCCTCCCTTGTACAACTGTAACATTTTGTACAATATCCGTGTGTCGTGGCTCACTTCTTCCAACTGCAGTATTTTCAACTAAAAATATGTACATAATACATTTAATAAAATTTTGCTCATCAAAATAATGACATTCAAAATAATAATACATATGGTAATAATTTGTGACATGGAGAACAAGAAAATAATATATATATATATATTATATATGTATATATATCATACAAAATAATATATAGTTTATTGCTTCATTGAATAAGCTATGAAATGAGTTGAAGTGGACCGAAAAGATACACATTATTTTATGGTGTTTGCTCTTTTTTGAGAAATGTAATTACCAAGTGTTGATAAATGTATAGATACAATTTATGTTTTCGCTCACAGACATTTATCCAGATCATGGGAAATCTGTACTTATCGTCTTTGATATACATTACACATAGTTATCTATTTTTATTATTTAGAGCAGATGTTCTCAGTACTAACACATTTCACACTTTAAAAGTCTAAAAATAATCAAAATGGAGACTAAGAAGAATGAAAATTACTGCACGGATCCATTAAAAAATCATTCTTTTTGGGTAATATCAATCCATTGCCAGGAAAATTAATAAATTAATTACTTATATTAAATTTGAGATTTTTTTTTAAATTTAACAGTATGCAATTGTTTTGGGGCTTCACACCATGCTTCATAGATGGCATTTACAACAATAATGTTTGTTTGTCTTTTATAACTTGGACTTTTATTGATGATAATTGATAACCAGTTGTTCTAACAACAATTGTCGTAACACAAAATTAATTTTTTTAAAGACGAATATATCAAGTTTTGTGTCAAATGAAGCCTTATTTTTCTCCATTAAAAAATAAGACAACACGTCATTTGCTTTAGGAAGCCCCCAGAAAACATGCACCATCAAAGATTATTGGAAAAAATTCAATTAAAATTTATATGAGAGAGATATAATTTTGAGAAACACTGCTCCAAGGTGCATGAAACATTCAGTTTTTATTACGGAGCATATAGATCATTGCCATCGATTGCTTAGTCGTTATTTTTTCGCCTAAGCAAGCCTCTAGTTTACCTTCACTTCTCTAACTTGGAAGTGGTTTGTACTTACTACTATTAAAGCACTGAAATTTAAGTCAAGTTATAAGGAAAAAGAAATCCTCTTTAGCGATCTTTTGTCATATTTTTATAACCCACTATGTATGTACATAGTTTTGCAAAACTCCTGAGTATTTTTAATACTATCTTAAAATATGACAATATAGTTATATAAAAACATTGTACTAACATATGTAGAACTTTGCCAAATAATTCTAAAGATTGGATTATAAGTAAAATCATTAACGACACCTATTTATCATTGCATCATAATTCAATATGAAATATTAGTAAACCATCAAATACGGGAATAAATATGACTATACAATATACTACATATATTCATTTTTATGGATACAAGCGCAAAAATACATATAAAAGCATTTATTCATGAATAGCTCAAAGACATTATGAAAGGTGTAATAACATCGAGCCGAAACAAAATTTAACATATTTCCATAACATAAATTTAGCTTTAAAAAGGGGCCGACCCAATAATATTATTCAAACTCATATGTATTCTTAACGAACTAAATATTTCACAAAAATCCGGTCAATAGCTATTGTATTATTATTATTTAGCATGGGGGAAGCAGTCTTAAGTATAATTTCTTTCCTTTAAAAATATTGTCAAAATAATTATTTTTTTTACTTCCGTCTTAGCGTGGGGTTCCTCTTTGTGTATGTGCTTAGTATACAGAGAGCAATGTAAGGCTGTTGAAATATTTATAACAGTTTTGGAAAAAAAGAAGAAGATAATGATTGGATAACTATGATATAAGCTAAACTTGATGTATGCATTTTATATACTTTAAAGAGAGAGAGAGTGAGGGGGGAGAGAAAAAGTATTTAATCTCGGTGAAAAATTGCAAATAAAATATAAATCTACTTTTTCATGACGACAATAGAATATTAATCATATAAATAATCTTCAGCCACGAAGCTCATTTTTGGCTCAATGGGTTTGTAAATAAGCAAAATATGCGTTATTGGTCAGGCAAAAACACACATGTGCTTCACGAGACACCATTGCATCCCAAAAAACTTACTATTTGGTGTGGATTTCATGCCAATGGTGTTATTGGGCCATACTTTTTTTTGTTAATCATAATAATTGCCACATTACTGTGAATGGAAGTCGATATCGAGCAATGATAGTGGATTATTTTTGGCCCCAATTGGATGGTATGAACTTAAATGACATGTGGTAACAAGAAAACGGGTCCACTTTCCACACAGCAAACAATACAATCGATTTATTGGAGAGAAAATTCAGTGATCGTGTTATTTTTATAAACGGACTGAAGCTCCTTCAGTGTTGCAAATATTGAACCCGAAATTCCTGTAATTTCGGTCGACTTATACGAAAAAGTGGTAGAAAACTGGGTTTACCGATTGGACTTTTGCATGCATACAAAATAAATTGAATTCCATACTTAATTGTGATTAAATGTACTTCAAACCTAATAAAGAAATTGGTTCATATCTCAAACTCTTTTGATTGTATTTAAAAAAGAAAATGCGTCGCTCTTACTGAAAAACCCTTTACAACGAGTATTTTGAAAAAAATATATTAATAGTCATTCTAATGATTATTACTTTACAAAACAAACTACGAAAAGTAAGTTTATCATTTTTTAAAGTAAGTATATATAATATATGCTTAATAACATACATATAGAAAATGATATATAACACATATCATCACATTGTCATTGTATCTCTTAAAGGTCACATTATCCGAGAACAAGAGAAAGAAAATACTTTGAGGGATCGAGCCTAGTTCACAGCCTAGCAAGACTCATTTGGAGTTCCAAAACGCTCAGAGATTGAATAAAAGGCAAGAGTAGATGAATCAACAGCTACAACTGGATACAAATTCTATAAAATTTATAAATATTTTAATATAGTTAAATAAAAAGATTGAAGACTCTATTCATTTGTAGAAAATTTATTTTTGGGAAAACTCTCCATACTGTAAAATGTTATCTTTTCCTTTACCTTACATTTTTGTTGACTCAAACAAAAATTTATTTATGTTCTCAAAATGAATGCACAAATAAGTTCAATATTTTGTCATAGTGTAAATAATTATTTTTAGAAGGACACAATTTATATATTTTTAAAATATATTTGTATAGTGTATACACTTGTCATAATCCAATTGTCATTGCTCAAATTTTAAATAGACTACGTATGAATATGATACTAGTTTGAGGTTCATATGAGGAGGAAATTTTATAATATTGACTCATAGAGAGCACAAAACACTTAAAATGCCACATATCAATACTCAGTAAATCTCTCAACCTTTACTTTTAAAAAATACAATAACTTGGTAGTTAAACAATTATGATGTTTTCTCCAATATCCGAACAACTCTTTATCTAATAGTCGGGAGTGTTCACACTTTATATCCTAAATATAATTCAAACTCAATTAGCAAAAAAAATAAGAACATTAATAAAAGGTAATAGTAGACAGATCAACTGTTGATGTTGTCGGGATAACATTCAGGTCTCACTTTTCGTCGATCAACTCTTCAGTTACTTTCATCAGTTGACTATTTTATGATTTAAAGCAACTGATTTTGCATATCATGAAATCAATCTTAGCATGTCAAAACTAAGCATAACTGGCACCATATGTCTGAGTCAAATGATTTCTTTTTTTCTTTTCTTTTTTGAAATTCGAGGTTTCGAGTTCGACAAAAACCTGGTCCCCATTATGCACAATGAAATCTTTATTAATTATCTCAATCTTTTCCTACAAGAAGAGAAATAAATAAGCCTTGATAGTAATAAACAATTTGTATCACTCTGCCCAACAACATAACTCTAACTTGGTTTATTGTATAATAGGAATATTCAGAGCTTAGTAAAAAATATTGTAGTTCGAGAACACAACGTTCAGAGCACTAATTAGAAGTAAGAGTAGACAAACCAATGGTTAACCATACAAATACTAATTAAATTGTCATATACTAAAGTGGAATTTCGCCGTAATAAATAGAAAATACATATGTAGTCAAACATTTGGGGGAAATGACGTCATTGGCTCACAATTTTTGAGTCCATTTTTATTTTTCCTTCTTTAAAAAAAAGATAAGGTTGAGAGGTATAGGAATCTCATTGTGTGAGTTAGTTACACATATGAGTCAATTATCACGTATGTAAATTGTAGATACATGAAATTTATCTCTAAATTTAAAATATGGCTTAGATAAGAGAGAGAGAGAGTCACTAGTTAACAAAGATGAGAGAAATAAATTAGAATAAATGTATAAACCTATTATCTGAGTCTCTCATTTGAAAACTTTTTAATTTGATTCTAACATTTGTCATTAAATGATATGAAATCAATTTTAAAAGGTTGCTTCTGAGTATTGAAAATTTAAAAATGTCAGAGAGAAAGAATCTCATATCAGAGCCGGATTATGGAACGTAAGTAGATACATATGCGCATACTTTACATAAATCTACTTTGTACATACATGTTTAGGCATATGTAATATATATATATATTTCAGTTCAAAAGTGAATCTACATATTTTACTTTAAATATACCTACAAACATATGTCTGTAGTTTCTTTCTTTCTTTTTTACAACTGTTTGCTTTTTACAAACTCTACAAAAAGGCTTGATTGTGTGTCAATGGAACGAGGGCTTCAAATTTTTTTTCTCTCTCTTTTCTCTCTCTCCTTTACTCTTTCCTTTTTATTCCGTGCTTTCTAAGAAAGTATATATTATTATTATTATTATTATTTCCAGCTTTGAAGAGCCTGACGAAGTTTCCATGGGGGTCCGAAGCCTTCAGCCACCATGTCATCCATGGCTACCAACCAAGAATGCACCCATTGGATTTATTATCGTATTCCTATCTTTGTTCATCCTGGGCCTCTTCACCGTTTATAACGAAATATTTTTTGTTCAGCGCAAAACAGCCATTGTTATTGATGCAGGGTCATCTCATTCCCATTTCACTCTTTTTACCTGGACAGATGCAAACGATGTAAAGAGTATGATGCATTGCACTGTAGAAAAAGGTATTTCCTCACTCCGTGAGGATCAGGTAAAAATGCATTTGGAAATATGTCTTTTAAGCATTTCAAGAGTTCGTGGACTATGGCCAAGTAGAACAAGAATATTTTTAGGAGCAACAGCAGGCATGAGACATCTCAGGTATGTATTTTCTTAATTAAGTCTCATGTTTTTTATTAACATTTTATTCACTTTAGCCCTGAAAAAGCGGATTCTCTCATGACAGGTATCAGGTCTGCCCTGAGAAGCTCAGATTTTGACTTTAGACAGGACAGTGATGCTGTTATTCTTAGTGGTTCTAATGAAGGTCTCTATGATTGGATTACCATCAACTTTCTTTCTGGATTAGATGGAAAAAATATAGGGGTCATGGACATGGGAGGTGCTTCTTGTCAGCTCAGCTACGAATGCACAGCGTCTAATAAATCTAGCGAGAGCAATTGTTCAGCCAATAGAGTTGATATTTATTTTAAAAATAAATATAGATCTATATTTACAAAAAGTGAACCCTGTTATGGAATAAACTCTGCTCACAAGAGGTATTTAGGTAAGTCTTTGACACATTTAAAATACTTAAAACAATCCTTCATTTTACAAAAAAATAATATTTCAGTGGATTTGATAAGCAAAGAGTTCAACAGGAATAAATCATTGAGTCATGAAATGAAGGACCCTTGCATTTCTTATCCCACCTTTTTCAAGAAATCATATCTTGAGGACCACCTATGTACAAGACTCATGATTCAAGATTCACTATTTTACAATAGCTACGCTCAACTCTCCTCAAACTTTACTTTTTCGTTTATTCCCACAGACGATACTTCCGAATGTACAGCAAACTCATTATTTAAAGACTGTACCTTTGAAAACTGTTTTTCTGATTACCCTCCAAGACCCTCCTATATACGTGAGTATATAGGAGAGGCATCGCTTTACTGGGAGTTTTATAAAATTCTGGACGGTAAAACAAAGTCTCAAAAATTGGAGGAACTTATAAAACAACAGTGTCATAAGCAGAAAATATCCAAAGATCATCCTTCAGATTGTTTTAAAATCAACTATATCCACAAGTTGCTCAGAGATGGATATAAGTTTGATGAAAAGGACGATCTACGTTTTGTTGATAGTTACAAGGATATTCTAGCTAATTGGTCTTTGGGATTCTTGCTGGCTAAGCATCCATACTTTAGAAGCATCCTTATTGAAAATATATCAAAATATTAGTTGTGTATAACTTTTTTTTTAATATTTTATATGCATTCTGATATATATATTCTATAAAAGTTAATTTTACGATGTTTTAATAAATAAAAGGTCGTTATTATTTCAGGGAAGTTTATAATTAGAATTAATTAATTAATTAATCACTTTTTTACGAAATCCCTTAAACAAGAGCTGACAATTGTTCAAGAAATAATCACACATGAAATCAAAGTCATTAGAAGCAAAGGTAAAATTAAATGATATATGTTTTTATCATTTCATAACGTATATGCAAATTAATCTTTCGTTGATGTAATTTTTCAGCTTTCTTAAAGAGATTGAAAATATAATATTGCCTATGAATTGCTCATAATGGATTTTTATCACCTTTCATGACAGCCTTATAACAAATTTATTGCTCCATATATTCGTATATATTTCACTTCCTTGATTGCATTTGGAAATAACATCACAAATAATGGGTAATGTTTGATAATTGATTGTAATACAAACAATAACCCAGTAGACATAAACGTCTTAATTTATTACGTAATATCAAGTATTCAAAATATTAAATGTCACAATAGTACGAAAGTGGGCATTCAATAAAGTAATGTAAATTTGAAGGTGGTTTTATGAAATAAGGTGAGCTACTCAATTCGAATTCATATACTTAATTAGTTTTGACTTTTTTTACGCATGTGTTGCAATGGTCTATTTTTTAATATTGGTTTTTTTAAAGCATAGATCATTAATCGATCGGCAAGGAGGTCGATTATTCGGAGATATTAAACCAATATTTATCTGCTGTCAATGATATACTTTTGTATGTTCATGTTCGGATTGTGTTCATATCTTTATCATTATGATGAGTAAATTTGTTGTATCTCACTCATGGTACATTTAAATCAGCGATTTTTCAACTTATGATGTGGTCTTTGATTCTTTACCTACATAAAGTATAACATAGCTTATATAATTCCATTTAACGTATATTATTTAACCAAAGTATTTACTAAATACCACATTTTTGGTAATTGTCATTTTATCTTACTTACTATACGTTAAAGGCCCATTTGTGAAAATATAGACTCAATTTAAACCTTTCAGCAAAAAAAAAAAAACACTAAAAAAGCCAATTCATTACAATTGTATATGTGTTAGTTCTAGATTTAAATCTGTCTTCGTAGTTTATTAAAAGGACAAGTATGTTTTAGTATTGAAAATTAATATTTTGACATCTGTTCAACTATTTCTGTATCACAAAAGGTATATAATTATTACGAGAAGCTAGAGAAAATTGCTGTTTCTAAGTAGCTTAATCTTAAATAAAAATAAAAAAAGATCATATATATATTATTTACTAAATACTATACTAAATTGCTATTGGAATCCGTACTTTGCAGTGCCATTAAGTCATAAAAGTTCGACGTATATACATTAAATATGACGCCGATGACGTGACGGAAAAAAAAGAATGGAAATTAAAAAAAGAGCAATCCCAATTCCTGAGCCTAGCCTTTAGTCAAAAAATGAATGAAAAAATATACGGTCGCCTTCGTGGGTTCCTTTGAATTACTTGTCCTTAACGATATTTTTGTTTTATATTTTTCATTGAAAAAGTATTTAAATACCGATATAAAATTTGGATCTGGAATCGGTGCGAAAATACGTTGGTATTGTAACAACGCTGTTTTGGGACTGTCGTTTGACAATAATTTGTAGGATTCAATTTTTTTTGTTAAAATGTCTCACCCATAATCCAAAGGAAATCCCAAAAAATAGAAATTTTTACAAAACAATTGTAGTCGAGGAATTGAAAAATCTAATAGGTTATTTAGTACATAGTTGTAGCATCTGGTTAATTACAAAGTATCAAGGAAATGAATGCATTAGTGATTTGAAAAAAACGTTACTAATTTATCAATTATATAGTAATCCTGTTAATGCAATAATATAATGATAAAGGATGTGAAAAAAGAGCCAAAGGACGATTTTTGGCAATCTAGGAACATTTTTCTTTTCAAACTGTTCCCCATCTTCTTCTTTTTTCTTGTCATACCCATTAGTTTTCAATTAAGAAAAAAACCGCCATCTTTATTTTTATTTTTTTTAATACTTCAAGGATTTAATCCAAGATCCTAGATCGCTGCCAATGAAGGTAGTAACGTTTGGAAATTTGAAAAGAATGCGAGTGTGATGACATGATTTCTTGACTTCTAAAATGAAGATATTTTTGATCATGAGACATCCAAACCACCGATGTCACAAGAGAAATTGGGATCTACTCAATAAACACAGTATTAATAATAACGATTGAGGAATATCTAAGTTCTCGTCTGACCTATTTAGATTACTTGTTTCATGTAATATCCCACTTTCAGACGGAGGACATCCAAACCTCATTAAAAGTAAATGATAAAGAAGGATATCCAATCGAAGAATATTGTTGCTTAGAAAAATATTGAGTAGAAGAATTTTGCATTTAATGAAATGCTTCAAGTGTCAATTGTGATTCTAAGAGTTGCATGATGGGTGATGTATTTTCATCTATTGTCAAAATTAAAGTTTAGCTCATCTCGTGTATATTGATCTTCATCAAATTTATTATTTCATTTTTATGTAATATTTTTTTATTTATTTGTTTTTGATCTCTCTATTGTTTAGAATTTATGTAATTGGTTCAGTGACTCGTCGTTGTACGTAGTCACTTCAGTATCGATTTCAATGTAATTAACTCCCTGAAAAATATTTCTCCTTTTTTTTAAGAAATTATATATGAAATATATAAAATTATAATAATAACTAATTAATCATTTAAACGTACATTTTCATTGTGCTATCAATTTTATTATTATTTTTGGTTTGTTTTTGAAAACTTAATTTGGAATTAATTAGTTTTTCCGAATTAATGTTTCTAATATAACTCTATATACAATTGAAATAATCATTATAAAATATTGTCTTAGTCTAAGTGATAACACAATGTGTTACTTTTGACTGTTTGAAGTTTGATAATATTTTTAAATGATGATTAAATTTTTGAATAAAAAAAGTATACATTAGATTCGGTATTTAATATAATTATATGTGTTTCCGTAATGTGTAATATAAATTATAGACTTCTTTTAAAAATATCATTCATATATTGTATTTCTCAGATGTTGAAAATTTTATATAAATTAATCCATAGAACTGGTTTTGGCAACATCTGGAGCTCCAATAGTTGTTTGACTAGAAAATCATAAAAAGCATAGTAATTTCGAGGTGCAATACCAAGAAAGGCATACTAAGGGGTATATACCCTATTTGTATTGATTAGGTATTGAGTAATTTTGTTCACCAATAAGCAGAACACTATTCAAATTCGGATTTTTTCGAGTCCCTGCAAAAATGACTCAGGTTTCATGCTCTGGCATTAATAGCCGCTGATTTATGGTTCTGTTTCTATCAAATTTTTATTACCACTAAATTATTAATACTAAGCTGTTATTAAGTAAAACAGCAAACCAATGACAGCTACATGCCCCTCTTCAAAAATAATCGTCTGAAGTTTTGCCTTTATTCAAGGGTACCATAGTTTGTATGACATAATTTCGGGCGTGTTTTTGGAATTGGCTCTTTTTTTAAACCTCTAATAATGATCACCTGGTAACAAATACATATAAACACAAATAAATATTTCCATCCATTACAGACAAATAAGTCAGTGTGTACGTAACATTCTATTCCTACGCTATTTTTATCCCATTACGAAACTGATAATATTATATGCATAGAGTTAAATATAAAAATAAAAATAATATTTTGTAAATTTGTACAGACAATAGATTCCTAGTGTTGCTATATACGAAAGAGGAATCTTTAGAATTAAGTATAGAGTTAGTCTTTACCAGTACCTAAATATATATTGGTTTTTTTGCAGTATGAGGGCCAGATACTTTCTCTTACTGAAATAGCCATAGGTGCTCATTTTGACCCAAAGTATACATATAAGTTATGTAATTGTTTAGATTATATATTTATATTTGAAAGTATTTTACTGTATATATATGGGTTAATCTCATACCTCCCTCTTTTCTATCCTTTCAGCAAGATAATAATATTTATGATATAATATAGCTGATAGAGTTGTAAATCCTCTGCCGGAATGCAATGAAAAAAAAGAAGAAATCATTGACCTGGCAACCCTGACAATTTGATGAATTTTGGGAGGAGACCAGCGTTAGCTGTCATGATGTTTTACTATATTGCTATTCTCTTATCCTTTTACAAGGAAAGAAATTGACGGTCTTTTAGATAAAATAAACTCAAATTCATACCAATCAGAAAATTATATTGTATCAAGAATTCTAAGTTCACTGGATTAGCCATGTCATTGATTAATTATTATTTATATATGGCGTATATAACTCCATTACCCATGGTTAGTACTACATGTTTTCTCCTCAAGAATTATGGAATAATGGTTACGGCTAAGGAAAATAAAACATTCAGTACAGACCGCCAACAACTAAAAATATCCAACGCGAAGAAATGCTTAGGATTTACATCTCTAAATAATTTAATTAATTGACCACCTAGTGAATGACAAAACGAAACTAAAAAACCAGGAAACATTCAATTTATATCTTAACCTTATAAAAAATATAATTTATATTAGCTATAAGGCATTAGAGTCCAATAGACCAGTCTTGGCCAACACAAGTAAAACCAAGAATATTTTTGGAATATTTTGTGCAACTTTACTCAAGGAATAATAAAATAAAAGTAACTAGACTTTAAGGAAAAGTCAAGGACACTCAGGAATTTATTCTTGCGTATATTTAATCAAGTTATTAATTCAATTTCAACTTTCAATATGGTCAAAATGACCATGCTGTCTGTCTTAAAAAAGGATTAACTTGAAAAGTGTTGGAAGATGTGACTGGGAAAGTTTGTCTTTCTACAAACTTTTTATATATAACATTAACATTCGGCTAAGAAATATAAAATCAATCAAAATATAATATCAACGGAACTAACTTCCACCCACATATTTATAAATGTTTAAACTCATCTCTAACATTATATATTTGATGCCAAATAAATAAAATCAGGTTTTGTATTCACTCATAACAAGTAACCAGGTAGTATTCAAAATAAAGATTTCTTTAATAATGTGCACCTCACTCTAAAAGAATGTGGGGTTAAAGATTTAGCACCTTGCTTTTAGATTGTATGTAGATATCGTGGACCCATACTGAGAGTGTAGCGAGTGTGAATTTATTGTTGTACGATATCGGGGATTAAAGATTTCAAAATCAAGAGTTTCATAACTATGTATAGTTACATTTTTGAAACGTAGATTTAAAAAAAAAAGATTAATATTTTAATATATTATTATGTTAAAGAAGGAGATTTATAATAGTATTTTAATTCGAAGTAAAAATCTCATTTTTGAAGAAAAAGAATAGCTTATTAGAATTTCGCTCTGGGTCTACGATATAAAGAAAAAGTCGAGATATATTGCATTTTTCCTAGTAAATAAACAACTGAGTCATGTTAACAATTTCACATATTAATAAGCAATATCTAGAACAAAATATAAATAATATACAGTTACTTTTTTTTTCTATGCGAAAACATAATCATTTAAAAAATAAAGTGTACTCTAATTAAGCAATTGAGACATTTGTTATTTCACATAACTACACTTACAATTTTCAATAGTCACATGACATTGATGTTATAATTTTCTGTATTTTTTATTTTTTTTTCTAGGAATGAACGTTTCAAGGTCAAATAGAGTCACTTTCATGATAAATGTAGAATAAAATCGGAAGTATCGAATATATTACTAATAACGTGAGAAGAAAAAAAATTATACAAATCGATGATGGATGTTTATAAAATCCTTGCTTTTTTTAAAAATACATGTACAAATTAGTAAATTGCTCTCAACAAAAATATTTTTTTTCTATATATAATACTCTTTAAATGCTTATATTTGCTTAATTAAAACAGGAAAAATATTACAACTAATGCATTAATACATTTCGAAACAGCATTTGTGGTATAGTATCATCAAACGAGTTGAATGTCGGTTTATAAGAAAGGTGAGAAACTTATTTTTCTTTTTTTGGTATATATATATATATATACAACATATATATATGTCAAGTCAAGAAGAAAGCAAGCTTTTTTAAAATTATTGAAAAGGAGAAAATCCACGTTAAAGTTTTCTTACTTCATAAATATAACGGTCAAATATCTAGGAGTCATTTTAAGACCTATTACGAACGGTTTTTGCTAAAATACCACTTTTAATCAAGAAAGCAAAGACTGTTGTATTTATCTGAGTAATCAGATAAATGTTACGACTGCACAAGTAGCCGATATGGCCCCTGAAAGAACGTCCATCTTTTTCATAGCCCCAGAGATCTATTTAGTTGTAGTTTGCTATAACCAGTTCATATGTTTAAGAACTATTAAGAATTAACTTAGTCCGCTATCATGCTCACCATGAATTATAATAATAGTAACAACATAGTCATAAACACCAGGTGTTTTTTATTCTTGATTGTGGCCGGTATTTTTTTCTTATAAATATAATACAATTATAGAATTATAGGAGTCATTATTTAATTAATCGAAATATACTATTAATACAAACAATATAATAGCAGTTCTAACTGATTTTTGAAATATTTCAGATAAACTTGGGCTTCTTGTTGACTAGACACATATAAGAAAAATAGATAAATTGACATAGAAGAAAAAGATCATGAAACCAATTTTCTGATTTAAAAAAAAGTGTTCATAAACTATCTTATGTTTGTCACAGTTTGTCTTTTGTCACAGAATTCTAAATAAATAAAACTTTTTAAATTTGCTCCCTCAAGGACTTTTATACTATCGCTAATAAAAAGTGATGTCATTCGTAAAGCATCTACATATATTTTAAAATAGAATTTGTGCAAAATTAGAACAATTAATTAAAACTCCTCAAATTACAAAATGAAGAGCGTTTTTAGCTTCATCCTTTCACATCAGAAACATATTCTTCTGAAAATCAGTTTTGTTTAACGATATTGAACCACATACATTTCGAAGTGTTTTCATCGCATAAAAAGAATGATGTTAATTAGGATTGATGTTTGGACACTCCTTTGAGAATATGTATGTATGTAGGGTAATCTGGTTTCACAGTCATGTAAAAACAAGGACTTTATCCTATGTACATATATCCCAATCATACAGTATGGAAATTTACAAAAAAAATTCCTCTTAGAAGGATTTTGTCAAAGTAGGTGATTCAACAATATTTTGAAGACTGTGAATTAATATGTACATACAATAAACGGTTTTTTTTTAATTTATAAGTTTTCGTATTTTTTCACAAAAAGTATGGAGTTTTCTACAAAATAATGTTGTAAAGTATTAACTTTATACCTTAGAAAGTTAAATCAAAGAAAAAAGGCAGTTTAACATTTTGCTCATTGAATTCTATCTTATTAATAGATGTGCATATACTTAATTACATATTCTCTTGTACTTCATATCATCTAAGTCTCTGTCGATAAATAAACATAATTAACCAAATTAAAAACAAAAGCAATTTGTTTGTTTTTTTTTGGTCTCAGGTAAAGTTATTTTGACCAGACATCTTCTTATTTGCAACAAAATCCATTTCACAAAGAAAGTTATATTTCATTCAGGATGAACCAATCATGAGAACAAGTACTATGTATTATAACAAAAATCCAGAAATGGATAGTGTAATAGTAAACTATCTATTCGGAATTATTCAAAAAAAATATTTGACATGTAAATAATTTATTAATTGATACTCCCTCTGTTCCAAAATAATGATTACATATGGGATAAACTTACCACTTGTCTAATGAAGAAGGAAGTGCGATTTTTCAAGATTTTCTTTTGAGTATGTCAAGCAAAAATCCGCCCAAGTTGAAGCAAGGAGTTATAAAGGAAATTAGTTTCAATAGTATTTATAAATGATTTTCAATATTGATGTAAAAGTTTGGAAATGTACACATTATTTTGGAACAAAAAGTCATGAAAATATGTAAACATTATTCCGGAACAGAGGGAGTACATAATTTTCCAAAAAAGTATGTGTTATCTGAGGGTCGGGCTTAGAAACAATATTAAACTGACAATTAATTATTTGATTTATATGCCGTTTTTTTTTAACTTTTACTTGTACAATTAATTTATTAATTAATTTGTATTTATTTTCATGTACTTACTTGTATATTTACCGATTTTATAGCAAAAAACAAATTTAGTATTATGAAAGTTATTCCGAAATGTAATTAATTTTAACATAATAATAAAATTTGAAAAAATCAGAGGGCTCAGATTTTAAAAATGTCTTATCTTGCCTTACTAAATAGTTCTTTAACTGTTCATTGATAAAAGCACCGAATGAAACTAATAAACTTAAAGTTTTATGCATCCATTTATTTATTACCTTTTGATAAGACTTCGTAGACAAGGCTTATTTTGAAATATATACGATAACCGACCCATTTTTTATTAAAATTCCTTAATTGGTGGAAAAATGTACATATATTCCCACTTTTGATAGACAACAATTTATATGTAATTAAAAGGATATTTTCAGTGTTTGAGAGATAAGGTATATAAATCGGTATATTAATTCGAACCCAATATTTTGGAATTTGCATCAAGTTTATGAAGAAAATTTATGCTCAAAAATAGACCTACAAAAATATAAAGCTGATAAACAAAATATGATTAGAGTTTATACAGCTCTGGAAACTAATATCATATTTGTGGTACATACTATAACGACATAATTATAATCCGAGGAAAAATTGTAAAAAACTTCCATCTATAAAATAATAATAACACATTTTTGACCTAAAAAAACTGAAACAAGGATCAAAAATTGTATTTACAGTGGTGAAGTTATTTCATAATTATTGAATTCATCTTGCATTGCAGTAAATTTTCATAATGATTGATGTATTTATTTTTGCGATATTTTGATTCAATGTCATAAGTTTGTTTATATGTATGTTGTTAGTATTTGATGTACATATTATTTGCTTGAGCTATGAAAATCAAGGGAAAATTAGCATTTTTGGCTGTTTAATGTAAAAATTTAATGTTATATAATATTGTTAAACGAGTCCTTTTATTTTACTTGTTCAAATATCTCCATTTTTTAAAAACTTACACCCTAGGTCAGTTTTATGTTGCAACAGTGATACCACATTCGTATTTAATATTTTATATTTGTCTCTTTGTGACGTATGGATTTCAAAATATTGGATGGAATATTGTCTATTGGAGTCTGTAAATTCAGTTTTTTTATTGTTGTTTTTTAGGACGGGGTGGGGAGAGGGGGGGGGTTACTTTATATAAACCTCTTGGCGTATTAACATACAAATCAATTTTATACAAAATATTGACCATATTGTTATAGATTGGCTTAAAATTTTAGATGTCTAAATATAAAAATTGAAGTCTCTAAAACTTGATAAGCAATTACTAAAACCATTAATTTTATCAATGATTAAACATTGTCGAGTATACATACATATAATTAGATATGTTGTAAAGATTTCAAAAAATTCGAATCACAGGCTGAAAAGGCATTTATTTATTGTATTTTTTTCTTCAGAATTTCAATGATGCCCCTAGCCTAACATGAAAACAAACGGAGTAATTCCAGTTTTTCAGAAAAAATTATACCATATCTGGACTTTCAACTATAAAGGGTAATCTATTGTAGGAGGTACTTCTGTCGTTTCAACTTTATTTTCATATTTCATGACCGAAATCGAATCCAAGCTAGTCCTTTCCTTGCGAGAACAAAACCACCGCTAATAGTCAAATCAAATAAAAGCTGAAATGTTTTAAAAATAGGGGTATCTACTTGAAAATAGTGACCACGCACTTGTTTGAATTGAAAATGATACTAGGGTAATAAAAAAACCAAAAATTTAACTTTAAAACAAGCTATGAAAAGGGAAAAGTTTTTTCTCATTTATTAACCCAGAATTGTCACACAGACATTTAATAACAGTTTACATAAAAAAAACATGTGAAGAAATCTGTTGTTTTTCACAAAATTTCTTCCTTCAAGACCATAAAGGTTGGGAAAAAAATGTCTGTCCCAGACAAACATTTTGAAGCTCCCTATATTTGCAATATACATACATATAATAGACTCCTGATTATTATACCCCACGTGCCAAGGGCGAATAGTATAGTAACAGTACAATTCCATGTAATTTTGTATTCAACTTTATAATATAATTCACTTGGCGTTTATTTATAAATTTATTCAGGAGAGAAGTAATTTTTTGTCAATATGATTTTTAAGTGTGTTGTAATGTACACAAGGTACTTTAAGTTATATATATGTATGTTATATATACAAAGTGTTTTATTGAAATTAGATCTAACTAAGTATTTAACTCTAAGGAAAGCTATTCATAGCTAAATTAATTAATATAACAAAATAAGCCAACAGAGATTTTGTATGGAGTCTTAATTTAGCTTAAATACATGGAAGAAACACCTGAACATATGATGTCACTCAATTTGCAAATTCTAATAAAGCGCTGGACTATTCCAAGTATGACATTAATTTTATTTTCCAAAGTAGGTCATGTCGTTTCAATGCACTTGTATATATATATGCTTTGTACTTACATATTACTTATGTATGTATACTACTAAGTTAGCTGTTAGTAAAGCCAGTGTCTACACTCTCAATTTCAAACTATTCAAGTGTTAAAGTATCAATTTTACCCGAAATAGAAGATATTTAAAACGAATATATGCACATTGTACATAGATAGCAAATTATGCTAAACTAACTTTAAAACGGTGAGCCGCTAGCCGCTGTTTTAAAGTAAACTCATTAACAGATTAATCAAAACAACCTCCAAAGACCTCGTAGAGGTCATTTTAACTAGCTTACATTCCCTAAATCAACCAGTATCTGAAACTTTTGAATTCATAGACAACCTCAAATTCGGCCTCCGAAGCCTTCAAATCGCATTCTGGTCTCAAAATCAGTCTCCAGCGGTTTTTGTCAACCTTGGAGGCTAACAGGACTTAGTTTATGTTCTTTTCTGGGTTAAGTTACCCTTAATCCACCCTATCCCCCTCGTCCTCCTTTATGATGGCGGTGCACGGTCAAACAAACGAATGAACAAGGGGACTCACGCTTTATATATCCATACACATATATGTATGTATTTATAGATTTCACTATAACATATATATATATATATATATATATATATATATTTAATATTACTATGTTTTAGTTCACATAATTCAATGCTTTCTTTTTTTTGGTATTTCTATTAAAGCCTTTTATTTATAACACTAATTAATGTTCAATTATCTAATAACTAAATATCAATTTTCATAGTTCTACTAAATACCTATATGTAAATAGTCACTTGAAGAAAAAAAAAAAAAAATACTCACGGCTGTTTCTCAAAAAAAAACTCAGATACTTGTTGCAAAAAAAAGACAAAAAAAAAAAAAAAACAATAATAAACCGTATGGCAGTGTAGTTAATAAAATTCAAAATAATGATTTTTCAACCATAAAAGGGCAAATTGACATGCAGTTTACAAAATATCATAGACAATTTTGTTTTGTTATTTAAGCTTGCCTTTTTTTAATGCTTTGCAACAAGGGATTGGTGAGAGATATAGGTGGAGTTTGAGAGATGCATGAATCTCAAACACTACCTAAAGATTAATAAAAAAATATATATTTATATTTATAAATTGATTTATACCTTTCCATACACTGATTACTATAGTATACATATTTAGGGAGAAAAAGTCATAACCTTGTGAACATTAAAATTTGATTCGATTTTAAAAAAATATATAAAGATAAAATATGAAAAAATTGAATTGTATCTCATATATCTATGTTACATATATTTTCCCATACGATAAATCAATTAAAAAGAATATTCTGCCAAGTCATGGATTAATAGAATAGACATTACTCATAGAATCCAAGAGGGTTTGTATATTGTACACATTATAACATATACATATATTTACATAAAAACTCCATGAGTTAAATGATGATCACAAGTATTTCCGTTATTAGAGGATCAATAACAGTTGGCAGGTTATGTTGACAACAAAGGCCGTACAAAAGTCAAACATTTTAGTGATATTTAGTAAGAATAAAAAGTCATTGAACTGTTACGAGTATTCAAATAGAAATAAGATGTGTCATTCCCTGATATTTACTTCAGTATCAATATAAATCCTATATTGACTACCTATGTTGTTTTAATCTCTTTCTTTTTATTTTTTTATACTATGTATGTATTGCATATAAAAATATCAAAAACAAAGCAAATCCTAAATAATTATTTTAGCAACTCATCAATGTATTAATTGTATAAATATGTTTTAGGAGAACTCTATTGATATAGATATTTGCGGGACCGAAATTGATACGAATTATTTAGGAGTCGGTTTTTTTCAAATTAACCTAGAAAATTCCTGTAAAAATTACCACGCAGAAACCCAAATAGGGCGACTTTAGCCATTACATACATGATTGTTCTTATCACGAAAGCAAAGCATGCGAATTATAAGATTTTGAGATATTACATTCCAGAATTTTTCTTTCGAGAATTTTAAAGTTGTGAGATTTAGATCTATATTTATATTGACAGCCGTTGTGTGTGGCTCCAAATAGGATTCTATGCAAGTTTTTTTAAGAATAGATGACGCTTAAAAATGAATTCAAATGAGCTTTAAATTGTATTGATCCCCAAGGATTAAAAAGTTTATAATTAAGGGTAAAATAACTTTTGGAAATGGTCACACCGGTCATGTTTGAGCTACCAATGACTTAGCAACGAAAAACACTGAATCTTATTTCTATAGAAAAAATTGTTAATTTCGATTTTTATTGATAAAAATAAAATCTTTGCTTAAAGGAAATAAAAGGTATCGGTAAAAGTTGGCAACTTTGGTCAATTACTGATTAATCTAAAACTGCCTAAAAGCAGCCGATTTAATCGACTCACAGGCCCATGGGTCGAGTCCTAATATATAAATATTAGTATATGTATACTGCATATATTGATCGTGTTTGAATTACATTGGGTATAGGCGTAAAGAGCAGGATTTCAATTATGGGGGATTGTATATATGTATGTAGAATCATCTCCCCTCCACGTAAAAAGAACGTAATAATTTGATCATTCTTTGCTTTTAATTCATTAACATACCCTAAGTCATAGAACTTTGATATCATCCATTCCAAATGTACGGTTCTTTTTACACAAATTCAAATTTCATTGTGTGAAGTCAGGCATTTTTTTTGTCGTGAATCCTTTTTTGAACAAACCTGTCGTGAAAAGAACTCAAAGTTTATTTAAATTTTGTTTATTTTCCCTTAAAAGCTTAAAAATGATTGAGTTATCATAATACCGAAGGAGTGACCAAATATCTAAGTGGAATTCTGGGCTTTGACTTTTTTAACACAAATGTATGTACATATATGAAAGTGTGACCTCTGTTCAACAAATTCCTACATATTAATAGATAACCCTTTTTTCTTCTGGTACTGTTTATGAATCCTGTAAACAAATTTGCCCAATTTTATTGAAGTATATTAATACTTCCTTTGAGCAGAAAACCGATAAAACTTTTAAAAAGTAACAAGGAACTATAGAAATCACATTCTTGGATTTTTGAATTAGTCAAATAATTGTGTACTCAATATATACTAATATTTGATTAAAATATAATAATAAGAAAATATTAAAGCTATTTTTTCTACAAAATAATATCCAGTTCTAACAAAATGACAATATTTACTACTTTATCTGTTCGCAACGTATACATATTATGCTATGCTCTTCTTTTTTTACTTAATATCAACACTATTTAAGTGCCAAATTTTGAATTCTATGTTACTTTTTATTAACCCTATTCATATCTAAAAAAACATATTGAATATATCTACACGAATGTTCCGTTTCTATAATTTTTTTAACTCTCCTATTGTCTTTTCACTCTATAGCTATTTTTAAAGAATTACTTACCTTATGACACTTTAAGGATTAAAAAAAATGACATTTCTGTGTAAAAGTTGGAAATTTTTAGACGTCTTGTAGCATCTTGATTTTAAAACTAAGAATCAAATGTTGAAATCTTGCTGTTGCATAGTTCTTAATCTACAACAACAACTATACAATACCATGATTAAAGAGATCTAAGGTACATCTATAAGAAACGTTCAAAGCACATACTACTATGAGTAAAAAATATAGAGAAATTTGAATTCAAGTTTATTGGGATTTCGATAAGTATAAATGCTTCTGTTTTTAAGTTGACACTACTGTCATTGTTGATATCTGTGCCAAATTACACGTCAAAATGTGTCTACATAGTCAAAGTTTGAGTCATTCTGAATGAAGATCCTGATAATATCTTACACCATTCACCAAGGATATTTATTAGTGTGTGAGATATGCGTCCTTTTGTGAACAGCTAAATTCAAATTTTAGCTGTTTTTAAAATATCTGAAAGAGTAGGACTAAAATGCAATTTAGAGAAATGTTGTTGGAACCAAAAAAGTTTAAATGAATATTTCAGACTGTATTCTTTTGAAATTTTGAGAATCTGTTGTTTACTTCTTGAGATATATAACCTATTACTCAAGAAACCTAACATATGATTTGTAATTTGAATAGCGTATGCAAACTCAGCAGTTATTGTAAATATTTTAAAGATTGAAACAAAAACGTGTGCACAAATTTTGAGGGGAATAACATTAATTTTGATGATTAAATGAACATTTTATGATTCCCGATATTTCTTGCATGTTCTGTGACCCAATCAAATAAAGTCTCGTAAGGAAAATTGATGAAGGATAAATAAATATTGTCCCAAATTACAAAATTTTGAGAAACTCTGCTCTAATGTATACCTTTAAGGCCATTGCCTCAAAAAAATCATAGTTTTAAACTCCACTGAACAGATGCGTCTCTTAAAAACATAAAAAACTGAAATTATAGTGAGATGATCAACCGTCATGATGTTCTCTTTTTTTATCTTGTGTCCAGGTAAATTTTTTATAAGTTCAAGAAATGTTCTGGTTTAAAAAAATATATATACTCAAAATATTACTTTTTTTTAAATAAAAATATCATTTCTTGAAAAGAAAAAAATCAATTTTTATTGATATTTTATTCTTAAATTTAATAATTTCAAATTATTATTAACCCTAAATCTCCACCTCCCCTAAAACTGTCAAATGTTCTCTTCTTATGGAAATTATAATATAGTCACCTTAATTTACAGAATCATAATTGGTAATTATAATATCAACTTTGCTATGTCTGAGAACCTCACTACCACACACTACTGACATTAAGAGCGGATATGATCTTTTTAAGAGATGCAAACATCAGATGCTGTACATCCCTGTTCCTAATCTATAGGGATATCATACCGTACCACAAAAACAAAAATACTAATTGGGATGGAAGGAAGTTTATATTTTTATCCTAAGTATACAAAAAGTTCACCTGTATGGCATTTGTACATACACCTTGAACGATAGACATATGTGTAGTTAACTGATGTAACAAATGACAAGTAATAAGTGCATTCCAGTCCATTTATATTCGTAATCAAAGCAGCAAAATATGTAGTAGACCCGTCAACACAAAAACAAATACAGAATATTTTCCTCAAAAATAATTCAGAATACATTTCTAGTCATCAACTTTATCTTTAATTTCTATAAATAAGGGTGTGCTCTGTTTATATTCAGCCTTTAAAGGTCGCTAAATTCCCAGTTATAATTTAAAATTATGATAATTTGTTAGGCACAGGCAAATAATCTTCCATAAATCAAATAAAGTCTCAAACATATAGCATTCCTGAGTATCTCAACTTGAATATAAAGACCTTAATTGTTGGAAATATTATGTCAACCAAATATTGGGTTGTTTATATTTATGAAGTTAGAAAGTTAAATCGATTTTTTCTTGATTTTTGTTCATAATTGCTTTAGTTTAGATGTACCGAATATCAAATAAAGAATAAAAAAATAAGTTCGTACATTTACAGAGGACGCCATTGGGGGGGGGGGGGGCATGACTCCCACTCTTTTAAAATTAAAAAAAAATTTGAAATTAGTTATTGTAAGTTTCTTCCTATGAATGTTCTTTTATATCCATGAATCGCAATAGAAGTTTCCTTCCAGCTTTCACCCCACTTTCAATAAAGAGAAAATAATACTTACATACTTTTAATATGTTTTATAAGTTGGTAATTCCAGTTGTAACTATTATTAGATAGAGATAGTTTTTATTTTAGAGCAGCATTCAAACAGAGCAAAACTTGTAAAAATCCACAAATAAAATATTGAAGTGAAAAGTGTTTGTGGTCTCATATCTGAGTAATGCTTTGTGATACACATTTAGAATAGTCTATACATTTAACCCCATAGACACCTTAAACAAATTACCTTTGTATCGTACATAACATAGTATACAAGTTTAAATGCAAGTAAGCACAAAGCAAAGATAATTACTTTTTTACCTCTGTTTCTATAGGTACATATATATATATACAAACCTCACAACAAAATATATACATATGCACATCAAAGATTTGTTTTGTAAGTTGATCTTTAAATGTGATTGAAGAACATATTACTATTACACAAAATATTTAAAATCAACTCATTAAAGGTTAACAAATTATGTAGAGTGTATTCTTCAAATGAGGGTAATGAAAAAGGTAAGGGATTGTGTATGTAGATCAAAAAAGTCGTGACTAATTAACTTTTTTAACATAAAAACATATATAAATATATGTAGTATATTACTATGGGCAAAAAATATCGGGAATCAAAAAATCATCACAGGATACAATGCACATGTACAGACGTTTTTGTTTGTTTTTTTCAAATTTTCAAAATATTTACATTAACTGCTGAGTTTAAATATGCTATTCAAATTACAAATCATATGTTTGGTTTCTTGAGTAGTAATAGAGGTTATGTATCTCGAGAAGTAAACAACAAATTCTCAAAATTTCAAAAGAATACAGTCTGGAACATTCATTTAAACTTTTTTGTTTTCAACAACATATCTCAAAATTGCATTTAGAGACATACTTTTTCAGACATTTTAAAAACAGCTAAAGTTCCATTTTATCCGTTCAAAAAAGGGCGTATATTTACACTAATGAATATTTTGAAATATTTTTAATTTGACACAGATGTCAGCAGTGACAGTAGTGTCAACTTAAAAACAAAAACACAAACCCCTAAGATAATCCCCAAAAAATTTAAATTCAAATTTATCTATATTTTTTGCTCATAATTGTATGTAATTATAGATCTCATCATTTACTTAGTTAGTTATATGGGACATCTGTGTATTTTGAATCTCAAAATACATTTTATTGCATCGTCTTTTATATAACCTCTTACATTCCTTGATGTTGAATTCTACAATCATAATATATACACGTATTTTATATCAATTAATCTTAGTGAACATGCTTTGGATTGTTCTTCATAATAGGGCCTTTAGTATTCCTTACTTAAATTTAATCCAATTAAGTTTAATTTATATAGCAAGTCTCCTAGCCTCAGAAGACTTGCTTCCTAAGTGAAAGTTGAATAGTATATGCAAATAAATAAATTAATATCTAAAATATTTAAAAAACTATTAAAAAATTGTTGAGTTAAGAAATACAAAGTTCACTTCAATTTTTGGCCACACACACTCACTATTGTTTAATTAAATTAACTCACAAGCTCAAACCTACAATATTAATAATTACACGAAACATAACTTCTTTTTTTTTTTTTTTTTATTGCACTAGGTTATACTATTTTGTGTTGGTCGTAGTATAAAAGACATATTACAAATGATTTAGTTGTAATGAGAGGGAATACATAGATACATACATAGAATCAACTAACTATGTAACGTAAACTTCCTTTAACATACAATTAAAACATTAACTTCGTCATATTTAAGTATAAAATATTAATTAATTGCCTAATGACTCCATTCTACATTATTTTCGTTACAATAAGTAGAAGGAAGTTCATGATGAAAGAGATCTTTGGTGTTTAGCGATTGAGTGGTGGTGATTTTTTTAATCTTCATGTTGGTGTGTGTTGTACATCACAACAAAACAATTAGATAGATGATATGCACTTTTTTTAAAGTATGTCACAAGCTCAACTGATGGAGGTAATCAACAACCCAATAAGTCTGATCACAGCCTCATATACTATCAATTAACTGAATAGCATAGCATATATTGATACATAGGTAGCAGCAGCTGTTTATATCTGTAGTACATGCGGAAAGGTTGGAGGAGGAGGAGGGTTTCCAGTCGAAGAGGAATTGTTGGACTCGTTCGAGTCTCTTCTTGAAGGAGGAGGAGGAGGAGTGGATTCCTCAGTTCCTGATCTGGACTCTTCTTCAATAATGAGGGAATAGAGTTTTCCATGAGCACAGCTATTCACTCGTTGGAGAACAACCTCCTGAATTTCTTTATCTAAATTCCCCGAGGCCTGACGATGAGCCCATTCTAGATTCACCTCAGGATTCAATTCCTGCAAGCATAGGGAGGGACTTAAGGTTCTTCACTCAAACATTTATATTTTAGTTTATTATTGCACTTAATCATGACAGACCTACTTAGCCTCGTTCCCCCTCTCAAACCACTTCTTTGGTTATTTATTCAAAAGGAAATTATGTCATTACGTGATTAAAAAACATTGTTGTAAAAAAAAAGGTTTTACATATTTTTTTGCCCTTAATATAAGGAACTAATATGTTCACTCCTTTCGGATAATTAAGAATTGTTTTACATGTTGTGGAACAAAAATATTTCCAAAAACCATTCAAGGATGAGTAGACCATGACGTTTATCTTTTTATGTTTTTTTTTTTATTCGCCAAGGTTGCCCAAGTATTCTTAATTAATATTAACTCGTAAAAATTAATAACAAAGCAAAAAAGACAACAACGCTCTCCTCCCAAGATTATCTCAGTTCTAAAAGACGCAGGGATTTGAAATTCATTATCAAAGTACCTGTTGCATAAGAGATTCCTTATACGCAGGGGGATCAGCTCGACAAACTGTTTCCACATAGGATGGAGGAGGATCTGCTGACATTCTACGAAGCTCATCTCTATCCTCAGCTGTTCTTACACCCCGTGTCACTCCATTGGCATCCGTCCAAGTATTGTTCCGACAGCGACTCTCCTGATCCTTATTCTTGATGTAATAGAACACAATGATAAATGCTAGAATAAGGATTCCAGTAATCAGAATACCAAGTGCTATTCCATTATAAAAATCCTCATAGTTCTGTATCAAACTGTGTTCGGAGTCATCCGGATTGCTACTACTTGGGGAGGAGGAAGCATTGTTGTTGTTAATATTATGAGGTTTTGATTGATAAAATGAGGAATTGCTATCCATATTGCTCAAGATGATTTTTGATATTTTTTTTCTCAAAAAAAAAAAATCAATCTTTTTCCGTGGAGCAGAGTCGTGTGCGCACTTGTGCCTCACCTAAGCAACGTTTTGTAACTAATGATGACTTTTTACGAGGAATGACAAATGATAATAAATATTTCAGGCATGCCGAAGCACGCCGTGGCGTAAGTTGTGAATTCACATTGAATGTGTGTGCATGTTGACTTGTACTAGTAGTAGCAGATGAAATTGAGTTAATGAACATGTGCTCCTTCGCATATTACTATTATCAATTCGAATTCTTCGTCTCTGTTAAATTCACCCATTAACATTATAGAGGAAAGAAATTGGGTTCATGTATGTGAATTAATTTTATAGTTGAGAATTTGAATTTGACGTCACCCATGACGATCATTCCACATGAACTTTGACATAGCTTCTTCATTTTATAAAATATGAAATAAAAGCTTAAGAGTATTTATTGAATAAAAGGTTCACTTGTAGCTCGGTATTCTCTTATTCCTGTTTTTATCCTATCATGTACAAATGAAAAACTGGTTTCTTTGCCCATTATTATGAAATTCATGCATATAAATAATTACGTTTGCATACACAATTATTCCTTACATAAATGCGTGGAGGCTGATTACTTTGGGAAAAAAAGTAAATTAATGAGAAGAATGGCAAGAAAACTTAATCTGATTTTAGACATGCACCAATAATTTATTTCAACGTTTACATAGAGCTTCAATGTTGTGGACATCAAAATTGATAAGAAACCACAGGATTTAAAAATAAATGTACTTTCAATTAGGGCTCAACTGATAAGGATTTTTGGGTGACCGGTACCAATTATTTGTGGATTAATCGGAAGATTTTTCTTCTTTAATTTCAAACTTTGAAATTCCAGTAAAAATAACTTTACAAATCCAAAATATGGCTAATAAATAATTAATTTTTCTCATTACCATAGCAAAGGAAATGAATCATTTGCTAATATATTGAGAATTAGTTTTTTAACATGAAATTTTGAGGTTCTATGAAAGTTGATACATATAGTTCCCCGTCCAAAATAGGCTGAAATGGATATGATTAGCTATTTATTCATAATCAAAATATTCAAATATGTTTAAAGGAGCAGCGAAAATCCCACTTAATAGGTGGAGGAGCCAATATATCGGAAAATTTGACCAAATTATTCTGTGAGATCTGCCTTCCGAAAGAAAAAAACGTATCCCAGTTCCCCCCTCCCCCCCCCCCCGGACTTCAACCTTCGGAAAAAGTTTTAAAAAAGGCGTAAGTCATTATTTTTAGACGTATCGGATTGTCAAGATAGGAAATTACGAAACAAATTGGGACGATATACAATGTTTTGAAGCATATGAGTCCTGAAAACGACCTTAAACGTTTCAAAGGTGTCGATCGGAAGACCAAAACTTTCATTAGCCTTGTGAAATTTGTCTTGATTAAGAGCATTAGACCTTCCAAGGTTACCTAAAAAATGAATATCTCTTTAAACACGCCTTGAAAAAGATGAAAGGAAGGCTTTTCTTCTGATTAAACGTTCACAATTGACCCAGCGTCATCAATAGTTTTGTTTTAGTTGGACAAAGAAATTATTAAACTACGTATTATATTAAGTATTCATCAAATCAAATAATTATCTTTTGTCAGAAGAAGAAGTTCATGATCGACTAATTAAACTACATATTATATTAAATATTCATCACATTAAAGAATTATATTTTCTTAGAAGAAGAAGTTCACGATCGACTCTGTTTATAGTATAGACAAAATAATTAAGTCATTTCGTTCAGAAATGTTGCCAATTAGATTTCTATTCTAAAAGCAATAAGAATTCCATCTTAGTGATGATGCTGGGTTGTATCATATTGAATGGTGCAGTCATAAACCCTGAATATGAGTTTTAACTTAGAGCCGTTGCTTTTTTCTCTATGATTTCATAACTCTTCAAATTAAAACCTAAATTTCTTCACTACTGGCAAAATTAATGCGCGAGGAACAAAAAAATCAAGTGAAAAATTAAAATTTGTTATTTTACAAAAAAAAATTAAAAAGACTATAACCGTATTTTTAGATTTATCATGTACAACTTTCATCAGCTTTAATAATAGATGTCAATATCCTCTAGGCTCTGAAACTTGGATTTGCTTCTTATCCATTTAGGTATAAAGATATAAAAAAAATTATTATTTTTTTATTTTAATTGGCAGGCAGAGCTCCCAAAGTTGAGCAAAACTTTTGTTGAAAAGTACATATATCTAATTTAAATCAACTTCTCTCACCAAAAGAAAGTTAATTCAGGAAGATATTGACGTGTAACATTCAAACATCAATAGAGAAAAAAAAATACAATACACATGTATATACTTTGTTAAAATAGATCAGATTATAGGAAGGTATTAGTGATACCCCGAAAGAGTTCAAATAAGTACATTAAATGTTTGAATTGAAATAATTGAACTCCAGACAATAGCCCAATTTCATAGATGAAAAAAATATAAAATTCATGACCCCATGTTTTGTAGGTAACAAATTATAACTTTTCCTAATTTAATTGTATCATACAGATAAATACTTGTAAACGTTGTCTGAATTCAGTATAACAATGAACTATTTACTAAATTCAACGAATAAAAACCCTAACTTTAATCAAATAAACATATCTAAGCCACGGATATCCCTATTTTTAATCAATAAAAAGTTGTATCCCAATCATGAAAAGAAACGTTTTAAGCATCATGTTAAAAGACCTTCAAAAGTAATTAATTACTTTTGATCACTTGTAGGTGATTATAAATGTTATTTATATTTGTTATAGCTATGTGAAACAGATTTTCTGAGTATGACATCAAATAATCAAAATAGGTCATTGTTATAAGTTATACATTCTAATTGTATTTATCATTGAGATTATATTATTCTGAATAACTTCAGAATTGACAGTTAATTAAGTATATACTTCTTCAGTATAGTCTAAGGAATCACTCGAATATTCTTTTGTCTTATGTATATATATATTACAGACTCCAAAACGGCTGAAGGGATTGAGCTGATTTTTACTTTGCGATCCCCTTCAGACATTGCACTGATGATAGGATTTTTTATTTTTTTTGCCTCAAGCACAAAAACGTCTGTGAATACAGATTTTATTCCTCTTTTTTGCTGCCTGAATTTTGAGGTGTCTAGTTTGAAAAAGTATTTATCTATGTTTTACTAATTACTAAATTTATCTTTCATGTACCAATGTAATTTTTTTGGAGCGGAAGTTACACTAAAACAGAGCAATAGTCAAGTCTATACTCTCAAACCAGTCTCTATTTCGTCAAAAAAAATTCCTAAACATCGTCTTTTGTCACATTTAGTATAGTCAGGAAGATAAAAATATTGTTCAGTCAGACAAAACATTGAAAAAAAAAAAATTTTCGTCTCGTCATCGTCATAAAAACAACAACATTTGCTGACGAATACATTTTGCTTAATCAGAGCTGACGAAAGTAACAGTATCTCTAACAACATAGGATTCTGATTTTATGACATTCAGTTCTACAATAACTGAATATCCAGATAAGTTTTATATATGCCAATATATTCACCTGCCATTAGACAAGCGAAGCTAGTGGTATTTGTCATGTTTATAATATTTATGCTATTTTGCAATATATATATATAGAGAATGAGTACTATAAGGACTATAAGGATCGTATTATATATGTATAAAGAACAAACATTGACATCCTCAACAGAAATAACAAATTGTAGTGTGAAACTTGTGATTACTAAGACACAACAAACCAGTTATATATAAAACATATATCTATTTGAACCCCACTAATATATATGGACGAGGTAATCAAGTATAAGCAGCTTGAGAATCATCGGTAATAAGCTAAAAGTTGCAGAGTATTATTACATAACAATATCTTAATGTCTCTTATTTTATATTCTAAAAATAAAAAAGATATTTAAAAACAAAAATCTACCCTCTATGGGGCAGATGTGAATTTATGCATATTTATAATCAAGCAAGGTAATTATTTAGGTAAATATAAATTATAATTTATAGCAAAATATAGCTTGAATTACTATTTTTTTTAATTTGTCCTAATTAGTATTGTAGAAAAGGAGCCGTGACCCAAATAAAATCTCACCTAATCATATTTTGAACCCACATTGTGAAACGATGAAAAAAACAAAAAATAATACCGTAAGTATAATTATATTTAATCAATTTATTAGAATGACATTTTAACTTTTCATGGCTTCAATTTAAAGAAAAATGGCAACATGATATTTATATCTTTTAATATGTGTCTTATTCAGATCTACTTCGATTTAACTTATTTCATCAAACTTTTAGTATTAATTCAAGTTTATTCTAAATCAATGACTCTCCCATTTGAAGGATCATTGAAAATCTAAATGATATTTCCAAGTTTTTTTTAATCCTAAGAGAACTGAACAATGATATTAATATCATCCTTACCACCATAAAAATTTACATTGTATGTTATTGTTTTTGTCAGCTGTTGATACCTCTACTCTAAGTCTTTGATCTTCTGAGTATGAATAATTTTTTGATATGTAGGGAACGTATCCCTACAATTAAATAATAAATAATATATCAGTTGAGAAGTAATTTAATTGGTTAACAACCTATTTATTCATTTCAGGTCTCTTTTGTAGATCTTTTTGAAGGAAAGGTCGAGAGAGTAAGATTGTATCACTAAGTACAATAATGTAAATGATAAAATGACTTATTCTAAATGACTTTTGACTTCATCAACCCCTTAGTGAACCTATATCGAAAATTGAAATATTATACATTTATCTTGGTGGACCAATCGGTCAATAAAATAAATAGTAGGACAAATTTAAAGCAATCATATCTGAAATAATCGGGAAAAATAATAACATTTCTAGATTTTACCATCCATCATTAGAAATAGCTTTTTTTTATTAGAATAATTATCAAAAAGTTGGTAAAAAAGTAAATAATTTATACTGTAAATATACATATGTACAGTGTTTCTTTGAGATACGAATGACCCAACAAATTTGGCCTTGATCACAACTTTATTCACCTAAACTAAAAAATTTCAACATATGTATATATTTTTCATTAGCTGATGATTTGTCAACTATTGTCGGGAATAAATATCCCTCACAATATGAAGATATTATTTGCTTGTCAACTCTTTATTTGTAGACTCATTCCCCTTATTAGTGTCCTGAATGTTGATATTTGAAATATTTGTCATAAAGCTGTGAATACAACAGTTGAGTAGAATGACATACTTGGCTAGCTACAATATAATTTTAAGCCTTTTTTTTTTTCTTTTTGGAGGAAAAGCTGAGAGATGCTAATACGATTGATGGATTGATTGTGAGGCACTTACACAATATCAAGAATTCTTATGTAATTGTTTGTCAGCTATGGATTTGTCAACTCATGTCTCTTATTAGTGTCCCTAATGTTGATTTGTTGGGTTTGAATTAAATCTTTTGAAGCTTTGATCATGTTTTTACAAATACTTAAATGAAGAGTGCACTACTTTGGGAGTATAACAATATTGGTCAACTACCAATTGATTTCTGACCCTTTTAGTTTAAAGTTTTCAAATTGGTTCAAATTTGAATTCATAAGTGAAGTCCAATTTTTGAATAAGCTATGAAAAATAAACAATGTCAACGATTAGACGGTAATGTGAATGTCACATCACTTTGGTAATAAAAACAGGGTTTTCAAGTATTGAAATGAGTTCAACTTGTTAATTTGCATCATAAATAAAATTCAATGTAATTTTTCTAACGAAGTCCTCAGTTCTAAATCAATTTTACTTATTAATAAATCATTAAATAAATTTTTTACTATGCTTAAAAAAATTAGTAATAAATATAATTTGTGGTGTTAGGGCGTAGGATTGGATGGAAATATGAAAGTATCATGTATACTGCATGAAATTAGAGAGCTTTATCTTTATCTTTTAAGCTTAAAGGTTTATGTAGAGATCCAATCAAGACAGTCATGCATTTTATAAGTGTTTTAAAAGTAAATTTACTGAACTCGAATTTTTACTTTTTAAGCATTCATATGACTATTAAAAAAAGAATGGTTCAACAGATGGGATTCTGACTATAATACTACATTTTTGGATCTTTTTTCTGAGAGTTGCAATGAAGACCTCCTTGTAACATATGAATTCCCATATTCAAAGTACAAGCTAAATTAGCCAGGAGCTTCTAAAGGTATTAGAGTTTTTAACTTCCTGCTCTAATAAAATAAATTGCTCAGTGTTGGCAACCTTCCCAATTGAGAGAGCTAAATTAGTTGTGGAGTGTCATAGCCATGATATTATACTTTTTTTTCTTTTTCTTTTTTTTTTTGTGTATATATAAACATCTAAAATTTCTTGAACTCAAATCACTTTGACAAAAACCTGACTTATTTTGAAGATTCAATCATGGATAAGGAATTATCAAAGGGTTTTATATAAAATATTTTTTTATTGTTGAAGAGTGAGATGAAAAGCTATTGAGGGCTGGGAGTTGGAAATTGGAAGAAGTTCCAAATTAAGAGAAGAATGTGAGAAACTCATTGGAAATATTAAAAGATTAAACTGGTAGTTCTAGACACAAATGTAAACTAATTTTGGGATTAATATTATCAAGGAAAAAATACATCAAATTGTATCTTCAAATAATCTTCTTCTTTAAAAAATAAAAATGAAACAATTGTTTTGTTTTGTTTTCATAGAAAAGTAAATTTTTAAGAAAAAGAAAAGTGTTTAAAAAATCTCTTACAAATTTTATTATTAATGTTTAGTATATATATATATATATTTACTTTGGATGTAACTCATCCTTAAAATATGCCATTCCTAATTATCAAAAGTATTTTCAGATGATTGACCTTGTATAAATCCTTTTAAAATGCCTAAAAGAAATAGTAAATTTTAAAAGTTTTTGTTGTTCCTTCTATGATTTGAAGTTGTACAAAATTCTCATTGTTCTACTAAAAAACACACTTTTGTCTGACTTTAAATAATGTACAATTTATACATCATAATTCAACACAATAATATGTAAGTATAAGAAAACAAACACACAAATACGTAATTCTAATAAGTATCGTAAAATGTTTTGATCAAAGATACTTCATGCATACATCACACCTGTTTATTTACGCTGGAAATGTATATAATTTGAATACTAATGGGATGTCCACTAGTATTGCTCTGTTTCAAGCAGATTTTATTCTGTCTGGTCTTTAATGATTTCTTTTAGACAGATACTTGGATTCACAATCGGTCTCAGTAGACTGAAATTGAGTCTTTCTATAACCTTTGAGCACTATTTAATCAAACCAAATATTAATCGAAAACAGTGAAACCTCATATAGGATGATGCAGTCCTCTAATCAAACCTACACCTAGGAAGGGCACTCCAAATTATTAGGAAGAGAGGGTACAACACTCAAATACTATACTGGTATAGAGACCGAATTAGATAAGTTCAAATAAAATAAATTATAATGGTCTTGAACCGGTCCAAAATTTCCACAACAAATCGTCACACCAGCGTCTAAGTACCTACAAGGTTTGTATGATGATGATGAGAAAATTGGTATTTGCACTCTATTACACTTAAGAGTGGGTTTTTTTTCTTTATTTCTCTCAAAAGGAGTAAGTAATGGGGCTCCATGATTCATCAATAAAGCGACATTTCAATTAATTCAAAAATAAATTCGGTAATTCAATTAAAAGAAAGAATTTCTGTTTTGTTTTCATTTCTTTTCGTCTCGTTGCTATTGTTGTAAAAGCAGTGAGGTATATACAGACATGTATGGAAAAAAATTTCAAACCACAAGTGTAGATGTTTATGTATATAGAAATAACACGCAGTTTTCATTTATTATAATTGCTCCATCTGCTCGTATAAACATATTTATGTACTGACATAGTCCTACTGACTTCTTCATACAGCGAGTATGTATTATCTAGCTCTTTGTCTACTATCCCGCTCAATGTAAAAAAATAATATAAACAACATTATTATGTAATACGGATAATAAATTGACCAATTGTCTTATATATACCTATGAATGAATGTAAGTAATCGATAATATTGTAGATATGGGTTTTTAGGTAGGAAAATCTTTTTTTACCAACAATCCTCTCATAGAATGGATTCTTTCGTTTGTGGGAGTAACATTATTTCATGTATGGAGATATTTACTATTATACTGCTCCTGAATTTTTCTAAGTAATGTGCATTAATCATTATCCGAAAAAAGAGTGCTTTAAAGGAGGGCTCGATTGAGCCGATTATAGGCAGTTTTAGATGAATCGGTAGTCGGTCAAAGTTGTCGATTATATTATTGACTATATTTTATTCCTTTAAAAAGTATGATCCAATTTGTTTATGTAGATAAATGACGCAATCAACAATTCCTCCTCCCCCCCTCCCTTCCATAAAAATGAGATAAAAATATTTCAATTACTTGACCAATGAAAACACTCAAATGTGACTAGTGCAGACATTTATGAATGTTTTTCATCCTTTATTAATATTTTTGAGTCCCACAATCAATGAAATATGACATTAATTTTAACTGTCATTTATTATTATAAAAAAAATCCGTGGATGATTTGGTCCTAGTTAATAAGGATAATTAATTTGTGAAAATTTATATGTAACTTTGAGTTTTAGTGAATTTTACTGAAATATTTATTCATTTTAAGAATTTAATAGATTGAGATTCATAAATTTATTAGAAAGGATACAATCTATTCAATATCGATATTAAAAACATCAAAATAAGACACCCCATTTAATAATATAAATATAATATAAAATATATAATATAAAAGACAATCAAAATCAGTTATACTGAGTCAACAAGTATATATTGAGAGTAGATATTTTGTGTAGATGATACATATTAAAGTAGTCATTATTTTGTGTAGTTAAATTGCAAATACATGTGATTTAGAGAAACAAAAAGTGAAACACTTTTTTGTTTCTTCTTTGTCGTAGTTATGCCTTATAATTTGTCCTTTTGAACCGGCATTGAATATAAAACTCACTCTTTTAATGTATATATTTAATTCAAGTTTGTAACTATATTATTAAAATTTATACCTAGTCATTTGAATCCTCTTCAAAATGATGAAGAAAACAATATGAAGGGAATTATATTTTGGTTGGATAAATCTATAATGATGTTATTTCACCATTTAAAAGAATGATGGTAGAGTAACAAAGCCACTAGAAACAAACATATGAGTTTAACCTTCCAAAAATACTGTTATTCATGATAGCTGTATTAATTATATTCATCTTTTGTAACTTAGATCATTGTTTCATTATACACTTGTATATTTCCGTATTATAGTTGTTTTTGTTTTTTATTCTATATACTGATTTAATTTGCATCTATGCAGGTAGATAACATTTTGTAACGAATCAGTGGGTTTTTTCTTCTTCAGTCTCATGTTACTAAGAAGAAACGGGCATTTGACGGGTCTCATGATGTTGAATAAAAAAAAGGTGCAACTTTTCATAAAGCACTTTGGGAATAAGATAGAAGGAAGAACTAGAAAGAGAAACATCCCTCGAGGGGTGACGGGAAATTAAGTCTTGGGATCCACATCCATGCTTCTATCTCCGGCTCGGGAAGGGATAGAATGTAACCGTTGCCGTGCGATAATGCAATCAATATCATGAATTCCTTCAATGTCGAATTCATGATCCTGAGATCATCTCTCAGGACTCTAACCTAAACCAAGGGATCCTTCGGAGTCTCTTCGACTCTGAGGGGGCTCCTACTCATCGTGTCGGGGAATCATCAGCTATCCAAAGATATGCTATAATTCTTTAGAGTTGTTCTAGACATCATTCGTTATTATGGATTCGGATTTGAATCAGACCTTATAATATCGGAGTTCCAGTAATTTCGGCTGAGAATCGTATCGGAATAACTGTTATTTGGAACTCAAAATCGTATGATCTCTGTTACCTATCAACTATGTATACTTTTTGTAATTTTACCGATTACCGATTTTCAAATCGTCATATAGTAGAGTGCCAATTTTGGTATTGATAATTATGAGCAATGGATAAAATATTATCAAATTTACTCACTCAACATATTTAACAATATATTAAATCTATAAAATAAACAACACAGATTATATTAACAGACGTTACTTCTTGCTCTTAAACGACGAAAAAAAAATTAATAGTTATAACCAACGACAGGCTTTGGGTTTAAAATTCATGAAATTGTAGAAACAAATTATAGGTATGTAGGAACTACTCATATTTATGTATAATGTTGCAATTCCATGACATACTTAAAATCCTTCATTCGTACATATTTTTTCCTTCCAAATGACAACCGATTATACGTATTCCCATCTCATTGATGATGTCTTAGAAAGACTATTCACATTTAACTAGAAATGCATTACAATCATAAATTGTAGTTCTTGACAGTTGAAAGTTAAATCAAATGGAATTTTCATAGAACAAATATAATCTGCAAAGCAAAAGGTATGTTCTTGTTTTTGTTTTTGAAGGAAATAAAAACGAAATTATTTGGAGTTCAATAAGAATTCCATTCATTTGTTAAATTCTTTTGTGTATATGTACATAATATTTAAAGGAGGATAGTCTTATTATTAGATGTTCTTTGTAGTTCCTTTATGGTCAAAGAAATATCAATCAAATTAGAGTTATATGTACATATGTATATGTATGATTAAATTTAACATTTGAATGATTGAAATGTTTCCTTTGTCAGTACAAATATAATAATCACTATACTCTGGGTTGATTGATAAGGGGAACCATTTGATTGAAGTTGCAGTATTTTTACTTCCCTTAGTGAATGCAAGCACTTTTACCTACTTCTATGTATATTAAATCTTCAAACATTTTTATTTTCTGTCAATTAATTTAAATTGTATAAATAAATTGTGAAAAAGATACTGTAAAAATAATCAATAAAGAATAATAATAATGCATTGTATGTATGTATATTTCTCCAGGTAATACTTTTAATTATGAATTTTTATAAGCATGGCTCAGTAAAAGTTGTTCGTCAAGTCCATAAAAATGCAAGTTCCTAATGTGATAACATAAACTTAACCTATTTATGATTAAAATTATGATAGCCCTCATTCAATTTTGTAACTCTCAAGAATTTGATGAGTCGTAAAAGACAGTTAGTACATACTTTCATCTCATGTATGTATGTATCACATTGTTATTTCTATTGCACATACGTATATAAAGAATTAGTTAAGCAATTGTAGTCCTTTCTTTTTTCTAATAAGCATTATTTAGTGTCATGTGTGTTGATTGTTTAAGCTCAAATTATATGTTTCTACACAGTCTCTTAATATTTTTCCCATTAAAAACGGTTGAAAAGGGTCGTGATTTACTAAAAACCACTTTTTTTTAAACTGTTGATTGTTACAAAAGGAGGGAAAACTGAGATGGAATAAAGAATGCTTTGTGATATATATATATATATATATATATATATATATATATATATATATATATATATATTGTGCAAATTGTAGTTTATACAAGTTCTTATTAAGCTAAAAGACCATTTAGTCTATTCATCAGCTGTAAATAAATCAATTATTTCATTTTGTTTGATGAATATTTACGTACTTACTAACCTATATATATGAGTAATCCAAATGAAGCCCGCCCCAAGGTTGAGCAATGTTTTAATGTGCTATAGAAATAATACAAATTAGTAACTCATCAGTAAGGTAAAAGGTATTTCAGTAAGGTATTGTAAATCCTTCTTTCAACAAGCTCCAAGCACTGTTTTTTTAAAAATGGAGGGGACAATAACTGAAAAATAATAATAATAATCAGTCAACACGAACTAATTTTAAATTCTTAGTAAACTCTAAAAAAGTGGGGGCTATGGCCTATTGGCCTTCCCTATTATGCAACCCTTATTTAAAGCTATTTAAACTTCTATACAACTTAAAATATATGTACATAGGTATATATATATATATATATATATATATATATATCATGATTAATAAGGTGTGTTTCGTCTAACATAAGGGTTCCTTAACTAGCCGTGTGGGGTTCTGCAAAAAAAAACATAACCTGAGCAATAATTATGTATATTATATGGGACCAGGGAAATACTTTTCTTAAATTTCTCACCGAATTTTTCCAAGGCTAAGAACACATAGAGGGACCAATAACGGCATTTAGATGAGTGCTATAAATTTATTAGTCCAAAGGAGGTGGTTTTTTTCGGTAAACTGCCTTAACAGTATGATTAAGATCGTATAACAATTTAGACTTTTGAGTTCCCAGAAACCTAAAAAAAAGAAAAAAAGTTCTGCATTTTTTAAGTAAACTCTGACTTGAGGCTATTAACTTCTTCTTCTTCCAAATTCATATGGATGGACGTTAAATTAATGGAACCTATTATGAAATAGACTTACCAACAGTATGGAAAGGTTACTTATAAGGATACATTACAAGGTGATAGGTAATTTAGAATCATCAAATGTCTAAATTGTCTATACAAGGAATCATGGTATCGGGTTTTTTTATCGTTTAAAAAGAAAGAAAAATGTTTATGGACTGATTAAAAATAATGAATATATTGAATTTCCTTAGTAACAAAAAAATGAAATCGTTATCAAATAGTTTTATAATCAAATGCCACATGCATGGGTGTATCTTATCATCGCTTTATTATTGTTAAAATTTACTTCCTTTGTGTATAGATTGAACGTCAAAGAGTAATTTATAAATAATGTCAGAGGATGATCGACACACATATTCTTACTATAGTTTCTTTTTTGATAAAAGATTATATTAAAAAAATATAAATATATTGGCTTATTCCACAAAAGAGACAAGGAATGAAAATTACAACGAGTAATAACAGGGATAATCGAAGGTTTTGTTAAATCTTTTGGTACATCTAAAGTCACATCATCTTTTAAATTATTCATAAATTCTTTTTGTGGTTCAAGATTACAATAAATTGTCTGTTAGTATCTATTTAGAGTTTTGGATAGGGCTGACAATCGATTCCAGGTTTTGAATAAGTTTTTAACACAGGACTCTGACTTAAACATGACTATCTTAAATCTATTTTTATATACAACAATGAAATAAAATAAGTATATTATACCGAACGATTATTGTTATTATTAAGACACTTCACTGGAGCAACTTTCTGTACATAAAGGCTTCTCAAACTGGCGGACGTACATCAAAGGTGAGTGTAGAGCAATATCTATAAAAAACAGGTGCGTATTTGAATTTTTAAAAATCAGGCAAGTATTTTTGTTAGAATGAAGGAATTCTCAAATACCACTTTAGGGAGTACAAGTCTAAAAACTTGAAAAACATTTGTCTATATGATAGACAAGGTATAAATATCTCATAGTCAAACATCATCCTTTGACAGGGACACACACACTACCTCGGACAAAAAATATCTGGAATTTGCTTATAAATCAAAAAATCTTTAATTAGTTATCAAAGCTCATTTCATCCCCCTTAACATAGTACCCTCCGATGCAATGCACATGTTTCAATTTTCAATACAGTCTGTATATTGAGTAATATTGCTAAAATCGACTGAGTAATATTGCAAAAAAAAAGTTTTCAAATCATTTCGGTGGTTCATGGTCAGAGGTTCGAAGGCGATCAGATACACCCCCCTCCCCTAGTTCTAACCATGAACTACCGAATTGATTTAAAAAATTTTCTTTGCGATATTACTCAGAGACATAATATCTACAACTTTTATAGGTTTAATATTTGCAATTTCTAATCAAACATTTTAAAAACGAAAAATTCGATTTTAGCTGTTCACAAAAGGACGCGTATCTCAAACACTAATAAATATTTTAACGAGTAACTTAGCAGAGTTGTCTATGACAGTAGTTCCAACTTAAAAATAAAAACATTTATTCACATCAGAATCCCCAACAAAAAAAAATATATACGAATTTTCCGGTATTTTTTGCTCATAGTAGTATTTTGAAATCGCTACTGGTGTTATATGTGATAAAATAGAATAATTTACAATGTACGTAGGTTTATATGGTCATAAAATTTTCAAATAAAGATCTTTTTTATGATGAGAAAATGTTAGCTTTTGCTTCACCCAAAAGAAGACTATGACTTAAAATACTTATAAATTTAAAAAAAGCTATGGAAGATATATATATAATACATATTTTCATAACTAGTGGTTGTTGATTTATTTTTAAAAGAAAAAAAAAGGTTTTGAAAAGTTTTACCTTTTTTCTAAGATAAGGTTTACACTAGAGATTATATACATTTATTTTTGATAATCTGATTACAAAGTATTTTAAACCATATGAAATTAATTAATAATATTTTGTAATTGGAAATATGAAAAACCTTAATCTTCTATGAATTTCATTTGGATTAAAAGTATTAAAGTAAATCCATGTTACAGACAAATGGCACTAATAATATCATAAAGTAAATTTTTTTTATTAGTCAAATCAACAATTATTATTGTTTTGTGGGATATTTAAGACCAGCGTGAATAAGGAATAATTTTACATTCCTAAACAGATGTCATAACTCTCAAAAAAAATTAATATTTAATATTAAGAGGAATAGTTTTATTAGGACAGAGTTTTTCAAGCTTCACTAAGTTGCTTCGTCACTCCCCTTAGTAAGCAGAAAATATTGGTTTCTATGTAAAATAGAATATTAAAAATATTCATTTAAGTTTCTTCTATAGTTGTGATTCCCAACCTTTTGGCACCACTGACCCCTTTGCTAAAAGTTTGAAACCCTAGGAATCCCCCACTTATGATTAGTTGCCTAATTTTCCTTTTATTTTCATTGAAGGGGTGGGAAAGAAACATCTTAAAACTCCTTAAACGACCCACAAACCAATCAGTTGGTAATTCCTGTAATATGTAAAAAAAAAAACCTGCATGCTCTATAGTTTGAATGCCCCTTCTTTTGTGGATGGATAAATTGACACCATACAGTGTTTACATGCAACATTCATATTAGAACAAGGCATTGAATCCTATATGCTTCTAAAATGAAATTGAGCGAGTGCTTGTTTCTTGTAAATAAATGGACTACCATTCGTGTCAACGTGTTTAGTCTTAAAAAGTGGAAAGGTTCGTGAACATCAGTGTCCTACATAGTTTAAATAATGACTTAAGGAAATAAATCTTGATACTTGTGCTCTGTTCAAAACCACCTTACCCAAGCTCAAGACAGGAGTAAGACAATTTGAGGTTGAGATTATACATACATACATGATTGAGAAAACGATTTTAACCTTCAAAAAATGATTTATTCAAGATTTATTCCTACCAAAAACTTAATGCATCGTCACCTGATACAATTCATTGTAGACAAACTACATTAATAAAATTAAAAAAGGGACACTTACATAGTGTTCAAAACATTTGCTTCTAAATATGTCCCACAATTCGATGCAGATATTACTGATTTTTTTAAAAATATAACATACATATATTACAAATTTAAAGCCTGGAACAACATTTTTACATTTTTAAAAGAGTTAAATCAAGGAATAAATACATATAATACATTACCAATTTTTGATATTACGTAATCCTGCCCATCTAGGAAATAACTTGAAGGCCATAAACAGTACAACATTATTTTTTATTGTTTTGTAGATGATTCATGGGTATTTGTTGTCAAATAAGGTAATTTTGTAACTCTTATTTCAAGAGTTTAAAGGTCATGAGTGTAGGTAAAGGAAGCATTGTAGAGAGAGCGAGAGAGAAAATGACCTTCACACATACATAAATTTATGTAATTCAAGTGATGTTTAATTAATTCTGAGAATGTTCAAGATTCATTGACTGTTGCATAGATATAGGTAATTATATTATTTTTATCGAGAAAGTGACTCCCAAGGAACTTTGACAATTGAGAAACACTTTATAAAAATGATACAAGTATTACATAGTATCTATTTTACAATTTATTTAGCACATTTATGAGGATTTAAGGATTTGTTCTGATTCAAATTATTATATTCTATGAAAATATTCTGGAAAAAACAAAAAAACCATTATATTATGTACAGATTTGTCTATTCATGCTATTTAAAAAAAAACAATAACCCAAAGTCTGTTGAACGCTTATGTAATAACCGTTTTCAGCCAAAATTTATAGAAATGTGCTTACTTTTCCAATTCATTACACAAACACTAAAGCAATTATAATTATATTTGTGACTACTAACCAAGAAATTACTCTTTTATGATAAGGGTAATTCCCAATTATCCCAATTTGTTTTCTTGAGCCCAATACTCAATAACTACAATAGGTTAGTAAATATTCGCAAATCTTTTTGAGATAATATCACCTGCTACATAGCTGGCTATAGCCTATAGGTACAATTATGGTGCACAAATTAAGTCAAAATATTTTACCTTAACAGCTTAAATGTTTAATCATATGGTAAGCGACTGAGAAATCATTTTATTGACTAAAGAAGAGTACTTTTTTTTTACCCTCTTACCTTTTTCTTTCCCCTATATGTATGTACATATAAGTGTTTCTCAAACTATATATCCTGAAAAATGGCCTATTGTATCCTGTATTATATGTGTTTTAAAGAAAAGAATGAAAAAGATAGTTTGAGAATCACTGCCCAAACTATAAAATGGTGATACTTCACAAGGGCTTCCTCACTCCTTCCAAACTCACTTTATAAATAGATTCTAATCAATTTAAATGATATCACCTTTAGAAAATGATGCCATGAAGACCACGCTCTGATGGATTGTCATTAAAGTGATTCCTGGGATATTCATAATCCGTAAATATAAAATTTATATATATACACACATATATATATATATATATATATATATATATATATATATATATATACAATAAGTCAATAAATCTACATACATAGATGGGTACACTTAATGAATATTCAACGTTGTATGTATATAAGTATGTATCTATGAAATACACCCTCATTTTTCTTCTTAAAAATAAATAAAAAAATACATGGAGAGTCTTTGATTAATTGAATACAAAAAGTAAATATAAGCTAAATCACGAAGAGCGCTGTGATATGAATTAAGTATGTTTACATTAGGGCAGAAATAGAGTATATTACATAACTTTTCATCTCAACAAGATCAACGAACAGTATCCATTGGTCATGCTCTTTAAGAATATTCAATGTATGTATGTATATATATACATAAAATGGAAGTGATGTTTTGAATAGTGTCTCCTCTCCTTTATACATAAAATGTAATTACGTAATAATAAGTATAAGAACTAGTTCACAGTTAGGTAACAGATACAATTCATATAAGTCATGCTAGGCTCACACATGTACCTAAAAACTAAATGGATGGATATTATATTGAAGTATGAGTCTTCCCGCATGACTTAATGAATGATGGATTGATTTAGGCTTTTATTGGCAGGAGTACTCACGGATTGGTTCTTTATTATTATTATTATTATTCATGGTTTCTTTACTCTATCTACATACATATATGTATATGTGTAATGTGAATCTAAAAAAAGAGCACGTATAGCGTTCTTACCTTCACCAATCACTTGAGGAAGCCCCAGTTCAAAGATGATTTGAAATAATAAAAGCTTCAAAAGGAAGTTGTTTTTTCGTGTTGGGTGGTAGGATCCATGTATTGCTTGCAATGTATGATCTGATAAAGAAAGGGTTCTCATTGTTTTTACCTCTCCTTCTTTTTTTGGCTTCTTTTTGTTTTCTTCAGAGGCTGAAGGTACTGGAAAGTGAATTGCAAGTTGCGATTTTTTTCAAAAAATTGTTCTTATGTTTAGGTGAACATAAGTGGCGTTGAATGGATCCAGGATATAGACAGAGAAGTCAAATTGCCATCTAGATCGTTGTGTTACATATCCATAGAAATTATTCGATCTAAAAAAGAATTAGCATCATTTTATAGAGATTAATATGAATTTGGTAGGTATATGTACATTTAATAATTGACAAATTAACAAATAACAAAGATCATATTAAAAGAAAAAAAATTCACCCTTTCACACATCTAAATCACATTCCATGATCTTCCTTAAACCAAATTTCTTGTCAAACACATTCGCAAACACAACTCTTTTAAACCTGAAAAAAAAAATTATATTATATAATATATATTTTTTGTTCTTTTCAAATATATAATAAAATTGCATATTAGGACTCGACCAATATATGAGATGGGCCCATTAAATCACTTAATTTTTAGCAACTTTAAATTAATCAGTAATGTGTCAATGTTGCCAGTTATTTCAAATATTATTTTTCCTTAAAAAACAAGATCTAATTTTCTTATATAAAGAATGAAATAAAAATAATTTGATTATGTAACCATTGAAAACAAATAGAATTTGAAAATCCCTTTTAACTTTTATTTATTAACAACTTAAAAACCAGTTTAGAATGTACACCAGCCATAAATAAAATATAACTTTATCCACGTTTTGAAAGTTATCAGAAGAAAACTTCGAGGATTTTATTTCTCAAAATAATGACAAATGAGGAATTTGCTTAGTTATGTTGAGGAGAAAAACTTATGGAGCGGCCAAAGTGGGACTTTTATATAATTTTTGATTATGCATATTGGACCCCCAAATAATTGGTATGTTCCCCCATAAAAAAATCCATATATATCGAATCATGGCAAATAAGTATGTACATACATACCTATACATTAAAATTATATAATTTCAATTTTAGGTATAGAATGAATTTTTATATGCATTAAAGGTATACAATGTGTATATACATAAAGCGAGTCCCTTTGTATCTTCGTTTGTTAGACAGAGCGATATGGTCAGTCAGGAGGATTAAGAGAGCAGGGACAGGGTGAGCTAAGAGTAACTTCACCCCTAAAAAAGTATATAGGATATGTTTTGTTGGCTTTTGAGATTGAACTATGTCGTTGGAGACTAATTTCGAGGTCAAAATGTGATTTTAAGGATCAAGAGGGCAAGGTTGAGATTGTTTTTGAAGTTAAAAGTATAAAGAAATGGCGGATTTAGGGGATTCGGGTGTCCAATCCAGGAGCTAGCATTAAAACAGTGTGCTGCAAGCTGCCATTTTAAGGATAGTTCTATCGATATTTTTGTCTTTGTTCCCAAGTGTTAGCCAACATTATTATCTATGGCATTATCATGTTTGTACAAAATGAACTAACGTATGATCTACTTGTTCTAAAAGAGGGAGAAATGATGCATGACTACAAATTATACGTGTGTTTGTATACATTACAGCTGACAACGAAAATGATATTAAAGAATTACTAAATGTTGTTGTTTTTTTTCTCAATAAATATCCTTCTAAAATTTATAATTAAATAATACCTACATACATTCTGTTGTTACACTCTATATTTCAATCTATTCCGCTTAGATACCCCACTTGTCCTTGGCTTATACAAATAAGAAATATACACATTTATTTTTGTTTCTAAGAAGATTTTTATCCATTTGCGGAAATAACTTATTTTATTTAAATAAAAAAAAACAAGATGGCAAACTTATTTATATCCATACATAGGTATGAATTACTATTATCAACTAATACGTCTTGACATATGTTAATAAATCCGAAGTGTAAAGATAGTTTGTGATTCTTGTACATACATGTAGCACAAGTAAATTACAAATGCATTATTATAAAAACTTATTTAGAAATTGTTTGAAATTCCTTTAACTCAACTTTACTCATTTATAGTGAAAATTCTCATACGTATCATATGTATACATATCTGAACAAACAGGTTGTAAACCCAAATGAGGGTTACACACCTCTTATAGGTGTATTACAGAGAGTTAATTAATAATATATATAATTAATCTCTTCAGTTTTTATCCCCGGTTTAATAAATGAAGGACTATCACAATCCACATTAGAAAGAAAGAATATGATTTTTTTAAAGACATTCACTATTTAAAAAAAAATCACATAAGTTATTTGATTATATAATGTAAAATTTTGAGATATAAGAGTTGAATGTAAGTCGATCGTTCTTTCGATAGAATACTGTCTTGAAGGACAATTTAAATAGGGGATACAATAGCCATCAGGTATCAGTTCAAAACAAATTGAGAACCATTCATTCTATCCCATTTCAACAAAATCTTTGCGAATTTGTTTTCTATCGACATATATCTAATATTTCTATGCTGAGTAGGCATGGGCATTTTGTTGAGGTGAGTGAAGGGTCCCGCAAATACTATTTGTTACCTCTGTTTCATTTTATAAGCTGATTGTTATGGACGATATTAAATAATACTTAATAACTGAGAGCACTGAAGCGACTTTGTATTGTCATAAATCCAGGAAAATCAGCACACTTTCTTGAACATGATTTCTCTAATCATGGGGGCAGCTAGCACTAGGGATGTCCCTCTCCCTAAATTTTCTGTAACTCCAACTCCTCTCAATTATTTTCGAAATGGCACTCCTTACTTTTAAAATCCTGTTTGCACTTTTGATTTATAAACATTTGCATATTTAATTGGTGGTCCACGAATGAAAAAAAAAAGAAGAAGTTTAACAATTTTGGTCCAATACTTTACAAAGAGCCCTTCATGGAATATGTGTTCACATGCTTTAGTTGAATAGGCTGACCTAAAGGTTCGATAAGTGTTGAGAAGCTCAGTTTTAAATGATAGTCAATACACAACTTTACCTAAATTTATGTAAGAATTAAAATATCGTTCAAAACTTATAAATGTTCAAACAAAAAGTAACATTCATACAAAGAAGCAAATTCTTGTAGAACACGTCAAATGGCGTGTGCATGTTCATATCCATAGCCGGACTTACATCTCTTAAAGTCTCATACATAAGTACATATCTATCTATATGTATGAACAATAATGATTACTATCATTATTTAAAAAGAAAATCGATTAGTAATGAGAGGAGGGGGAGAGGAAAGGTGGATCATGAGCAAAGACAGTAATATTATTATTATATTTATAAAGATCCATGGTCTTAAGGTATTATTTACTTTTATCATCATTATCATTAGTTAAAAAAAAGTTGTTCAAAAATACATTTAATCAAGGAAATTGTTCTAATACAAACTTGATACTTATAGGGGCAGTAAAAAACATGAATTTATAACCAATTTACTGCACTTTTCAGGCATCACTTGTATGGTTGTATCTGTGCCAAATTTCAGGCCATTTGAGGCTCATCTACTCTGGTACATATTGATCGACTTTATATTAACTATTTTGGTTTAATCAAATAATAGAACTTCAACAAAGAACTCATATCTCATCAACAGCTGATTGTGGCAGACTAACATTTGCCACAAATTCTTTTGTTACAAGTGAGAACTTCCACACCAATAATCCTCTAATTAAGTGATGGTCGAGTTTTTATTATTATTATTATTATGTAGTTGAATTTTCGAACTTTGATTAAAAATGCAGTAGACTAACCTATAACTGAGTAGCTTTAAGTTTGGTATGGAGTCTTAAATGTCTATAAGTAATTATGTATGAAGAGTTCAGCCGGGAGCAAAATTTCATTGTATCGATTGAATTTTTTTGATTGCATTTTCATGACATTTTTTTCATTCTTCTTATTTTCCACATGCAATGTACATTTATATTTTTTCCTTTCTGACTTGAATTGATTTTCTCAAATATACTCAATGGCTATACAGTAGTACACCATTTAGTCCAGACCCAATCTCGAAATATTTTTACAGTTTAACTACAACAATAAAATCCGTCATTACATGACATGCAACTAGAATAAAATGTTGGTTAGTAGCACTGATAGACTCAAAACAGTCTGGTATATCCAGAGGTGGGAGAATATATATATATAGTCGGTCCAAGTATAGCCATTAGTATTGAGTATCAAGTTTTTGCTCACAAGTTCACGTCCTCAAATTTCACTAAAGTTCATTTCATATCTAGTATTTGTGAATATTTAATTATGAATAGATGGATGCCTTAAAAAGTTTTGTCAAATTTTATTAAATTTCACTCGTCTACCAGGGATTGCTTAGTATATAGAATACTCATTCTTTTCCACATCTATCATTTCCTATCAAAAAAATCCATGGCCATGACTAGGAAATGCTTAATAAATACGAAATACTCATTCTTTCACCATCCGAAGTAACCCCGGTATAAGTAAGGATTCCTTAACTAAGTATAGACTACTATGGTACAAAAGAAAGTAAGTGCGAAAAAGATTGAGCAATCTATTGATCATTCATTAATTATCATTATCTTCCATTACATATAAGATCAAGTAACAAGTTTTCTTAAAAAAGGTACTTTAAAGATTATTTTTTACACAGTGAACAGTATGTACAGAATAGTCTTATGTCTAAACTCGATTAATACCTTTCGAGTCTATATCAAGTCTCAAGTCTTCAAAATACAGACTGGAGTCCAAGTACTCAACTCTGGTTAAACGGAGACATGAAATCGATTATTATTCACACATTTTAGAAGTGATATATAGCATGATTGTACATAAAGCCTATTTTATAAATCACACTTCTTATTTCATTTCAATCATTGTTGTAATGCATCCTATTGCCAAGCGTTAGGGATGTACATAATTGTCAAGTTTAGTTTCCAAAATCTTTCGGGAATTTTGGATACTGATAAATTTAAATTAATTATCATTATATATTAAAGTGAATAATGGTATTGACCCTTAGAAAAAAAGTTTATTTACATATAATATTTTTGTCTAAATCTTTTAGTTAAGACTACAAAGTATTGAATTTTTTCAAAAAAAAAACCAGTAAAGTTCAATACTTTTGAACATAATTGTAATTAACCTGCTGTTGAAGCAATAAAGTTCATTTAGTTCACTCTAAGAAAACGTGAATATTTTCTTTTTTTTCTAATTGTCAACTTTAGATGGATTTGAAACTTAAAATTACGTCTAAATGACTCCTTTATTTAGTCAAAGGAAATATTTATTCTAGTCACGTTCAGGTATATTCACTTCTACCGACTGATGAAATTACATTTAAAATTCACTAATTTATCAGCTTCATATGACATTTAATTTCATGAGCATGGTGAGCTAACAATAAACTACCTCAAATAAAAATTTCCTTCTTTGGGTCTTTAAATTGCAACAAAGTGACTGGTCTGAGTAATTCTGTTATGTTATATAGGAAGAAGGAAGAGTACATCAATTTGTGGTTTGATTACTAAATTTTGTCATTTATTCAATTTTTTAAAATAAATAAGTTATTTTTTTTTTGAAAATGTGGTTTGTAATTTATTTTGAAATGAGGATTTCAATGTAGTTTTAGAGCCCCCTGCAATGCAATGGGTCCCAAACTATCAAACACGTGCTAATAAAATGGCTTCTTTTTTTTTCAAGTGGACCCCTATTTAACTTTGCTTAAGGACCTCGGATTTTTAGTAACGCCACTACCATGGATTCAATTGTGATAGAGATTTAAATGACTCAATATAGTTGTCATTGCCCAGCAGTCTATATCCAATGATTCTTTTCCAATCCATGAGGTTCTTATGAAACAGATCAGTTACATGTATGTTCAGTCTACATTTTATGCATGTATGTTAAGATAAATATCATTTACACTCGTAAATATAATCAAAAATAAATGTAGGCACACACAAAACTCTAATTCAGTTTTAATTATTATGTTGTGAAACCCTCCCCCCCCCCTCTTTTCATACCTCACACTTCCTCTCCAACACTTACCAAAAAACAAAAAAAAACTTATTATTATTTTAACTTTAGTAAGGCTCTAATGTGAAAGGTACAGAAAAAGAAGTAGAAAAAACTTGTGTAAATGTAACACTATATTGTGTAATTGAAAAGGGCTTTTTGTTTCTCTTACTATTATTATTATTATTATTATTTTAGTAACATTATTGTATTATTATTTTTATTTTCATATATTTGACAGTGGTTCTAATTAAATATATTTATATAGGTAGGTATATAATGTATATCAGAGAGTGAGAGCATTATTGTAACTTGATCTTTAACTTGAAAAAAAAATATTTACTCTTAGTATAAGATAGATATTTTAATGGACTTTTTATATGAGTACATTATTAATAAAGTGTTTATGTTAAATATTGGTAGATTGGTAGACTATATCCTTTCATTATTACAAACTCATCAAATTTGTTTAGGTCTACAATGACTTCAATTATATTAAGTCATTCCATAGTCCTTTAAAATTGCCGTAGTCAAAATAACATCAAGCAAAGCTCTTTTTTTAATATATATACATATATATGTATATACTTTATTTTCATAAGTATTATACAAAGGGGGGTTTGTATACTGTACATACATACAAGGATATTTTATTGCATCTCTCAAACTTTCCTTCAAAAATTTGAAAATGTCCCATTAATTCTTTTTAGGGAAGGATATTTTTTTTAAAAAGCTGGACTTTGGTCTCTGTTTTTTTAATATTATACGCAGGGGGGAGGGCGAGATATCACACTACCACATGCCAGGGTGCCACTAATTTGCGTTCGAACTTTTTCTAGAAGCTGTATTTATTTATGTATCCCTGGACCTGTATTGTTTTTAAAGTGGGGGTGACCAATAACTAGAAATAAACTTTGAAGCTATTTAAACCTTTTTAATTGTGATAAATTTATAATAAATAATTTCAAATTTCTTGTAAATTATTATGTGATTTGTATACTTGTGTTTATTGGTTATTTGCATTTTAATTTATAGTTTTGTCGCTTCATTAATTAGCAATTACTTGGAAAATGACGAAGAAAACCTTATATTTGTTTTGAATAAATTGAAAAACTGATTTGAATTATCTTCCTGTTGCAAACAAGTATAAGACAGTACACGTATTAATTTCAAGGATGATTAATTATGATTCTTGTAGCAGTACATATAATTATATGGATTAAGAGACTAAGTTGATTCATATTTGTTCAAAAATCAGTCAGCAAATATTTACATACATATAAATAAAATATTTCTTTTAAAACTTTATGTATTTCAGTTCTATGATAATAACATAGGTGTCATAAATGATTGTACTGTGAGAAAAACGATTACGAGTGAAGTTTAAACAAAGAATCAATAATTATGCATTTCATAATATTGCATATCTCTACGAGTTATGAAAGTGAGGTCTATTTCATTAGGATGATTTGTAATATAGTTTGCACATAAATTTGTAAATCCTTCTCTCAAGAGTCAAATTTTGTGCATAGCACACAACTAATCAAATTTCAATTTCGACTGATACAAATGACAACGTTTTCTTCTAATGCCCTTAATCAAATCATATGCTTCCTCAAAATTCGACCTATACAACTTTTCAATTCCTTTCTACAAGAGTAATCCAATAATAAGTAAAATGAAATAATATTTTTTATCAACTATTTTTTGTAATTATCTTAATCTACTCCCTTTTGTCACAATGGTAACCCTAGTGTAAAAAATATATTAAGAATATTCTGGAGTCTCAACTGGTTTTTTTTCTTATTATTATTAGAATCCTGAATGTTGATTTGCTAGTCTTAAATTATATGTAATTAAACTACAAAAATCCTTATTATTAAATAGTTTTATTTATAGCCCAATAATTATTGGGGGTAATAACGAAGAATGATCTAATTTGAAATTATTTATTATAAATTTATCACCAATTAAAAAGGTTTAAATACCTTCATGCACCACCTTCAAAGTTTATTTCTAGTTATTGGCCACTTCACCTTAAAAAACAATACAAGTCCAGGGATACATAAATAAATACAACTTTTAGAAAAAGTTCGAACGCAAATTAGTGGCACCCTGGCATGTGGTAGTGTGTGATTCCCCCCCCCCCCTGCGTATAATATTAAAAAAAAAAAAAAACAAGCACCAAAGTCCAGCTTTTTTAAAAAAATATCCTTCCCAAAAAAGAATAAATGGGACATGTAAAGAGGCATAAAATTTTAATAAAAGAGATAAGGTCCAATGTTAAAGATAAGTTATCTAGGATCAAAAAATGAATACAGATAGGATTTTGAGACAAAATCTTAGGATTTAGTCATTATTGTTATTATTTGTTTAGTTTGCGCGATTTTAAAATCGATCAGATTATAAAAAAATACTTAGTTGGCCTCAATTTAAGTCAAACCAAGTCGATAATTCGAATTGGTTTTACACTAGAAAAAAAAAAAAAAAAAAACTTTTGAAATATTTTGGATATGATATTCTACTACAAACAAATTTTTTCGAAATAAATAAATATTTTAATTTGAATTTATATTTGTAAATTAATGAAAAAAATTAAATGTTCATGATCTCAAATGATAAGGAAAGAAAATTTCATTAAAACGCAAAAATACAATTTGAAAATATAATCAATAGTTATTCAATTATGGAAACATTCTCTAAATATAAAAGAAGTTTCAAGAAAGTTAATAATTTAATATTTAATTTGTTGAATGATGTCTTTTAAAGATATCTTTAGACTCTAAAGTTTCCTTATGACAAATTAAATATTTATGAATATGACATTAGGAATCATCCTTGGCCATACAAGCTAAGATTTAGATTTAAATTTAAGAGACCTTAAAGACAGTTTTTCTTCTTTTACCTGCGACATTTTCATCAAATTAATTTTCTATTACAGAGTCAATAACAGCTATTACTTGAAACATTTCTCACACATCTTAAATTTAAGAGGTCAACAAATTTGAAATGTCAAAAACCCTAAGGGGTACAAGTATAATAAAAGTTTTTCAGTTTTGCACACTAATTTCAAATCTATAATTTTTTTTTCGAGAGTCCGACGGTTTTTGAGAAATTGGACCCTATTTTTTGAGCTTTTTTTGGTCCATTTTTTTTATTTGCCCTTTCATAGCTCTACCGTAAGCTTTTGATTTCTTGTCGATTTTTATTCGAAATTGAATGAAAATTTACACATTTAGATGAACAATTTCTTCTTGGTTAAGGATTCTTATCTAGTGCTTGACATCTCGTTTGAAAGATGTGTGTATCAGATCTTTAGTGCATTCCTTATTAATCCATTTCATGTAATATTCATGTAGTTATTTAAGTACAAACGTTTTGGCCGACTTTGGAGCCTACTCCAGTCCCCTACGCCCCTAGAATCCCTTTTAGGTCAAAACAAAGACCGGAAATGGAATTTGCATTAAATACACTAGTGGATCATTATTTTTTAATTCACTAAATGAGTATCTGTCTTGGCATAAATTGAAGAGTCTTGAAAAAAAAATACAAATTTGAAATCAGTGTGCAAAACTGAATAACTTTTATTATTCTTATACCCCTTTCGATTTTTGACATTTCAAATTTGTTGACCAGTGTTATTATAATTATAAAAAGAGTTGCATTGAAAATTTAACCTATTGCTTTAAATTTGAAACACCATAAGCAGCTTGAAATTTATTCATTCTCACCCCCAAAATGACTTTTTATTAATTTTTATATCGTTAGAATCTTACCAAAAATGAATTGACAAGGTTGTTATATTTTGCTATTATACTTTTTTTAATTACCCTTAGTACAAAATATGTAGGTGCGGTAACAAATTTCCCATAAAAACGGGAACATTTTTGTGTATACAGGTCTAAAAAAGTTGTGGCACACATGCCAAACTTGGTACAACAACATATGTACTTACTTAACTTTATTTAGAATGTGTCCCAAATTATATAAGCTATAGGAAACTTCTTTCATTTTACAAATTAAACATTGGATAAAGATATTTTTGGTTTTTAAAAAAACAAACAATGTATGTATAACACTTGATTATTGGAAATAGAAATAATTCTCTTTCCAATTATGTAAAGCTCTAAAGAAGCATAAAACACTCTAATTGAAATTGGATTATCTTACAACTTTTGGTAATTATTTGTTTAAGCGTCGATCATTTTTTTTTACTGCAGTAAACATTTTAATGATTAGGGTACATGCAACTCTGAATATGTGCATATGTAGGTAGAAGGAGAAGCAAATCATTTACTTTTTGGTTTGCAAAGCATAAATTAAGATATGTTGTTGTATCTAATCATTGAAATTATTATAAACTAATGTTTTCTTTAAAAAAATAGAAGAAATCCAAGAGTTATATACATGACAGAAATAAAATACCTAAATATATAGGGTAATATGTTGCTATGTATGAAAGGTAAATGGTAGTTAAATGGTTAAACATGCTGCAATATAAACAACCATAATATATGGTATAAAATATGTAAAGTAAGAAAGGGAATTATGACTTTACATAACAATAAATTTATGTACAGTTGTAAAATTATGTTGTGTGCCTCCGACGGACACCACCAAAGGTTGCACATTTAAGGGAATTTGGAAGATAGAAATACATATGTATAGACACATTTACGTGCTTTTTCTTTGAAAGCTAATTACTAGAGTGATTTATGATGAGAAATAGACAGGTCCGCCTATGTGTTATATGTATATAAAAATAAATCTTGTCAATGGTAGAACGATTCTCTTCCTCCATTTTTCTTCTTTTTTTAAAAAATACTGAATAAAAGATTTTAGACTGCATATGTTTTGGCTAAGAAATGTCACAGTATTCAATAGCCCCAGCCATATTTACAAATAAGCTCTCAAACTCAAGCTAAGAAACTGATAAAATTATCATTTAAGTTTTGTTTTTTTACCCGGCCGATATATGAATTATAGGAACGGAGGGGGCTCATTACAATTATTCATTACTAAGCCTATTAATAGTCCATATCCCATAGGAAAAAATATTTGGAAAGTATATACAGTAGTACTCTGAAAAACGACAGCCTCAGATATATATTTGAGTTAGACGTAAAATATAAATAAAACGGAACTTTGAAATATTTCGGGTGGGTCGACTCATGTGACTTTTGTAAAAAAAAAAAAAAAAATACGGTACTGCTTCTGTCATATGTCGCTAGTTGGTGTTGATTCAGAACTTGACTGAATTGTTTCTTGAGGTTCTTCCGGAAAAAAAAAATTAACGTCGGTTCATTGGCTCAACTGATGTAAAAAATTTGAGGGTTTTTGGGTCTTGATCTTTCATATTTATACATAAATTATATCATTGTTTCTTTTTGACAAGTTCTTGGCTTTAGACAAAACATTTTTAGACTTGACAACAATTATTTAACTCCTCTCTACATACACACACCATCGTCACGGTCTTGATCCGCTGGGCTTTACATAGACTATATAACACGTTGACAAATTACCATGCAATGGTATATTATGGTATTTTATTTATTTATAAAAGGCAAGTCAAGTTTGGTTTATGATCATTTTGGACTTGATAAAGAGGGATGGATGATACTTAAATATTAGGTTATGTTTGTTTGACCCATGTCCTTCCTCTTTTATAAGCCCTATTTATTCATGTTTTTTGATACTTTAATATTCTTGGAAGACCCTCTCCCTTCAACCTCTTTTTTTTCTTCATTTTTTACCCCTCCTAGTCCCTTCTTCTTCTTAAGTAGCTCACCGTTTACGAGAGCCCTTTAAATGTAATCTAAACATACTTGATATTATGATTTATAGGAGTTTGTATTAATGAGTCCTCGAGGAAAAAAAGCAACAGTTCATATAACACACATTGTTAGTATGTTATATGTATGTATAAAACATATCTGAAATCTACTTAAAGTACATTGTGTCTAATTCATCTTGATTTGGAGTACATAACATTATTATTGTTCTTGTATGTGTGTAGCAGCAGCATAAAAAGATCCTGGAATTTGAAATAGAAGAAGGACAAAACTTCATTTTTTTACTTTTTTAGCTATTTTTACGTTAGAAGAAATAACCATGAAGATTTTCAAGGATAAAAAAATTAGCTTAAGCCCGAAAATTACAATGGTCAACAGTCAAAAATCCTAAGGGGTATAAGTATAATAAAAGTTATTTAATTTTGCACACTGATTTCCAATCTGTAATTTTTTTTCTCATGAGTGCGACGGTTTTTGAAAAATCGGACCCCACTTTTTTGCCTTTTTTGGCCCATTTTCCAACTTGAACTTGGGACAAAAAAGCTTAAAAAGTAGTGTTCGATTTCTCAAAAACTTTAGAACTCTCGAAAAAAAAAATTACAGATTTGAAATTAACGTACAAAACTAAATAACTTTTATTATTCTTATACCCCTTAGGATTTATGAAAGTTCAAATTTTTTGACCAGTGTTATTTTTTATCCCAGTGATATTGTTAATCTAAAAGTTTTGAATTTTTTGATGATTTTTTTTTTTAATTTTAGTCATACAGAGCCAATTAATTTTGATGTTTAAGTCATCATCACATTAAATACTTGATAAAAATTAATGTCGTTTACTCAATTTTGGATCTTCATTCCTCCATTATTTTGCAGTACATCACCATTATTTATTGTCTGTACGTTACATGAGTTATTGAGTAAGTCGAAGGAGTGTCCAAAGAAGAATGGCTAAATAATGTAGTATATGTACATTAATGTTCAAATGTAATCCTAAATAGAGGGACTCCCAAATAATTAATCTAAAAATATCACTTGTAGAATTTAAAGAAAAGTACATATCTTATGGAAAACGTCAATTTTATAGAATAAGTTATCACAAAAATTATACCCAGCAGCTTTTTATGCTACCACAGCACATGTTTCATATAACTACATAGGAGTACGTAATATGACGTAACAATGTGTTAATAATAATTATAGAGCTAAAAAAAGAACACGAGACTTGTAAAATGGGTTTTTATTATAAGGGGGGATACATGATTTAATCTTGGGAGGGAATTCTACATAGGAATGGCAAAGGTTAGCACTTGTAAAAATAAAATAAAATAAAATAAATAGTTATTTGAAGGGAGAACCCTATTTTGATGACGTAGGAGAAGAATAAAACCCTTCGGGATGTGGGAATTCAAACTTGGGATTCTCATTTTCTTATATCTTACATATCCTGGTTTTAATCACATTTTATAATTGATGTTCAACCTTTATATAATTGTTTTTAGTTTGTAGTATAAGATCAGTGTGTATCAATAGATCTAGAAATATACATCTCTTTTATTACTCTAGTCTTCCATTCCTTTCATTCATCACTTTCCTCTACGTAGGCCCTTGGTAAGATGACGATTTAATATTACAACTACTACTCTTTAATTATCAGGTATCATATTGCATAGATATAGCAATAACACTATTAAACGTTGATCACTTGTAGCTGTTATCCACTGATCCCTGAAAGAGGACTCACATCGAGATTTTCATTACACCTGTCAATGTTGAACTATTTTGTTAGCAGTAGTTGGGGTATGTTCACACAATAACGAGATGTGATTCAAATTCAGTAGATCAGTAATCAGAATACGAATAAGAGCCAAAATCAATAGCTGAATTGGTGTTATTGTGGGCATATTGTTGTGAGGAGGAATGAATTCCTCTTGTACTCAATCAGTATTGACATCACACAAGGGTATTCCCACTATATTTAAATTTATTTTCTGATGTTGTTGATGTGTTTACCCATGTCTCCTATTTGATTTGTATTTGGAATATTGAGTTGATGAACTGGAATTAAAATATTGCAGTTCCTATGGTTTAATAAAGAATATACAATTGGCAAACTACTACATACTATAAATTTTTTCAAAGAAGATCGCCTTGTGAAATATTTAAAACTATGGATAAGACTGTACAAGGACTAAGAACATTTCCACATCACGTCATCAACCTGAAAGTCGGGCATATTGAAGGAAATATAAACGACCAAATTTTATAGTAATAAAAATCCCTGCTTCTATACAACAATTTAATTTTGTTTGGAAATTTGTTCATTTTACACTATTGAGGTAACTAGGTATAGCAAAAACTATGCATTCAAAATGGTGTTCTTTTGACTTCTTATACAATCTGTGACGTTGGCGAAAATATTCCATTGGTGGATCAGTTTCACCCTTTCATAAAAGAATGTATGGCCCAAAGAAATCCAAAAACTTATTTCTAAAGAATATATTAGGTGTATCCTCTGAATTTTTTTGGGAGGAATGGAACTAGCCTAGAAATTTCATTACTAAGCCTTATCAGCAACACATATTAACATACAGATACATAAGAGACATAAGATACAGTCTCTTCCCCTGCAGGCACTTTTGTATATAGTATGTATTGTTCCTTTAACTCCCAAAGTATAATTTTATTTGATCCTTGATGAAACAGGTATAATTGGAGCCTGTATGTGAATCATCTGTGGGGATTTTTGCCGGACATTTAATCAGTATAACAATGATCTAGTTTTTTTATTTTTTTTAAATGCAATGCTCTTTTTCTCCATGTTTAATTTTAAAGGATTTCCCAATTCTTACTGCGTCATAGATTTTAGGGGAAAACAAAATTGCACATCCCTGATGTTGCTACATGTCAGTTTTTATAATACTCATTATAGTATGTATACTTAATGAATGTACATACATAAAGTTACTTTAGTCAACTCTATTACTTATAAGTAATTTGTCAAAGAGTCCACTTTTTGAAAGAATTAAAAAAAAAATAACAAATTCGTAGTCTTATATATGCAGGATATTTTTAGTATTTTTTAATTAATGAAAAGCACACACACACATATATATATATATGGAACTTAAATTTTTTTGACATGCATGTTAAAGGAAGGAAATTGAACAAGGTTTCTAGGTTTATTAACAGACCTAGAAACTTCATGATACAACAAGTAAAGCATACATACAGCTACGAGTAGAGTTTTTTTTTTTATAAATGCCTATATATATTCTAGCATTTGAGTTTATTTCAGGGGAAATACATAAATCCAGTCTACATAAAATAAGGGAAATTTTTTCGTATTTTGTATATGTATGTAGTAAGTATAATTTTTATTATACATATTTGGGGTACATTTTATTATTAATTACTCAATCGAGTTTTTTCATGAAGGTACTTTGGTACATATATTAAAAAAGTGCTACTTTTAAGAGCACAAGCCTTAATAAAAGGATTGTTCATATTTGAGGCAGTTTTAATATATCTCATGATACTGGTTGGAATTTTCTTTTAAGTGTTGTTTTTTTTTAATAGCGTAAATTAATAAAACTGTCACTCTGTTCATAGGGAAAATAATTAGTTTTGTTACATCTAGTTATTGTGCAATTATGGGAAATTAAGGAACTTCAAATTGTCTTCGGAGTAATTAAAACAATGTTTTTAGGTGTAAATTGGATATGATTTGTAAAAAAAAATTTTTTTTTTTAGATAAAAGGAAAGCTTAAACAAATCTTTAAAAATGAAGCAAAATGTAATTTTTTTTTTGAAAAGCCATTTTGAAGGAGTTAATTTTCTAGACAAATAAAAAAAATCAAATATAATAATATATAGATCCTGATTTTTTTTTCTCCCAATCAGAATTTAGGATTTGTGAATGGCTTTGTTGTCTTATTTCTTTATTAATAAATAAATTATATTTTTGGTATAATTTATTTTGATCAGAAGAAATGTATCTAATTGAAAAGTTATTAATTTATTTGTCAAATATTAATATTGAGCACAAATCGGCCATACTTTTAAGCATGATAAATAATACAAATCTTACCTCTAACGATATGAAATCTTTTTGTAAATCCTATTAAGTTTCACAACCTCCAAAAAGGATGAAAAAAATAAAAATTTCACAAGCGGTTGTCAGCAGCACTTGAAATAGAATGAATGGTATTATACATGCGACAAAAAAAAACTCTTTATAAATATATGGGTATATTTTTGACGGCGACGGAGAAAGGTTTTACAAATGAAAGGAGCTTTCGTTTCCCTCCCCCCCCCCCTCTTAGTTGCGGCGCTTTCTTAACGAATTCTTTCATTATAAACTTTACCATTAGTATTGAAGGGGAAAAAACAATGTAATAAAGTACTAAAAGGAGCAGAAAATGACGAAAAAAATTCTCAATAAAAGTGCATTTGATTCTGCATTCAATTGTTTTGGTTAAATGTTGTGGTTGTGGACGACAAAGTTAATAGCAGTTTGAGAAGGTGAAATAGTTGTCTTTTTGTCCAACACATTATCAAAATGAAATTCCTACATTGAGTTAAAATTTGAGTTCCTTCGGAGATTGTTGTTTCTATATAATTATGCAATCAATTAAAAAATTACATTGATGTTCAGAGTATATTTTTATGTAGGAGGAAAAAATAGAAATGAAAAGTTGGGAATTAAGGCGCTAGTTATTATTCACTCACGATGCTTTCGAATTCTCAATTTATTTTTATTTTTTTTACTCTCTACATATATATATATATATATATATATATATAATGAAAACCAAGTATGTATGTATATACGTTTTTGTCGCATTTGAAAGTAACGGGGAGAAAGAGAGAGAAAGAAAGAAGGAAAAGAAAAAAAAAGGAGAAAAAAAACTCTCCATACATGAAAAGTATGTATGATAGGCTCTTTCTCAAGATTACCCACCCATTTTCCGCTCAATGTTTGAATGATATTCTACTCAAAAGTGGGTATTTATACATTAGTCCATATACATATACAATACAGAAATCCTAAAGCTTACTGAGAGACTGCGAACGAATGATTTAAACCTGACACAATAAAATGAATTTATAAAATTATTTCTTTCTTTAGATGGTTTCGTTGCTTGCAAAGTTATTATGAACATACATACCTTCATTATAAACTTCTTATAAATTAAATTGACTTAAAATACAATATGACATTTCACCAAATATATTTTTATTTTAATTTCCTAATACAATCATTTCTTAACAAACCTTTGGATAATTGTCATTTTATTGAGTTACACAATTGCCAGTTTGGAACTTTATATTAATGCAGTATTAGGTATGTACCAATGTAGACACTAGTTATATTCATTTTTTTCTTTTTCATTGTAGCCATTACAATTTGAGCCCTCAAGGTCATTTCATTGAAATATGTACATTGCCATCTTCAATATATGTATTTGTCAAACTTTCCTCCAAAAATGGAATGAAAGAAGGTTCGAAACTATATGATACATTGTTATCCGATTATATATATATATATGTTATTTATTCTAAATATAGTAGAGATATTCACTCCTTGACAAAAATGTTTAGAGGTCATTTGATCAACGTTTAAGATACTAATAGTAATAACCAATAGGGAGTAAGAGTAGAAAGATCAACAACTGACACAAAATGCATGGTCAATTTTCTTATAAATCTTATAATATGTACATATTCTTGTTGAGTTCTGTTTGTCTGTTACTACCTTGTATAGACTTCACAACTAATAGATGAGGTGATTCTTGAATTGTGATTCCCTTGGGACACTGTGTCAAATAGGGTTACTTCCTCTTTTCTCCAAGTGAGAGGGTGTCTTTGGGGTATCTATAAATTCAGTTTTTTCCCCACTTTGGTGCAAAGACTAATTTTAAAGAAAAATCTTGACCATAAATTAGAAGTCCTTACCTGGATTTTGATGTGCCTAGCATCAAAAAATGAGGTTTCGAGGCCTTAAAAAGTCATTACTTAACTCATTCTTTATGTATACCATTAACTTTTTTTAGGTTTCGTATTTAGTTAATTCAAGGTACTATAATAGATAAATTCATATCTATACATAAATATGGCTATTTTTATTTTTGTATAATTTACAATAGACCCATCAAAGCAAATCTATTATAGAGCAAATTAAAAGATAATTAGTAAGTACTTGCCTATGAATTTCTCTTTTTAATGAATTTAGGTTCAATGATAATTAATTATGATCAAAACCCTTGGGGTATTGGTGGCAAGTTTATATATTCTAATAGTATAAAATAATTGAAATAAATATATCAATATGTTATGCACAAATAAGTTCAACTTTTATATTGGCGCAATGATTATTTTATTTTAAAGTTCTTTATTTTGAAAATTGTGCTTTTATATTAATAAGAATGGCTAAATTCGTACACACTATTTGAAGAAGTACTCTATATTTTTTATCCTTTTTTATCCACGACGAGTTTTTTTCTGCACTCTCATCCTCAACTTTCAAAAGGGAAAATAAAAATTCGGAAAAACAAATGGTATCTGCCCTTCTGCATTTTCCTTGTTACCAACTTTTTAATATTGGGCAGAGTTAATATTTAGATATACTTAGAAATGTAAATAATATGCAAATGGGGTGTATAAAATAAAAAAAAAGAGAAAACCAACCTGGTAACCCTGACAATTTGATGAATGTTGAGAGGGAAGCAGCTTGAGCTATCATGACGTTTTATTTAGCTACAATATATATATATATACAAATGAAAACATCTATAATAAACAATAACATTATGTATACCATAGATGAGAGGCAGAAAATTAACTGAAATTAATGTCAAGAAATTATATATTTTTAACTAATAATAATCATACGAGGACTTGAGCCCTTTTTGTTTACATTTTATTTGCTTTATTAACCTTAATGAATGTATTCCTTTATGCAAGATCTTTACTATCAGGTAGATGTTCTCCCCTCAGTAATAAAGGAAAAATGATAACAGCTTTGGAAAACAAAAATTACTGTTCGAAGAGCCAAATCCACAAAGTCTCGCACTCGGCATTTTGCATATTATTTACATTCCTAGATATACTATACACTGATCAATTCTACCATTATACAAATCAATCGTTAATACTGTTATAATATTCAAAAATTTAAAAAACGGCGTACAATACTTAATTTAACATATTTTTTATATATCAAAATCATAAATAATATTAATACTTTTTACGAGTTCATAAGACGTAGATTCAGCTGCTTTAAATCAAAAGAGTCAACTGATGAAAAACAGCTGAAGGGAGTATAAATACAATGTATATTTGTTTATCCCAAAAATCTCGTTGTGATAGGAGGGAGCAATTTTTTTTTTTTTTTTTTTTGGGGGGGGGGGGAATCTTGTATAATGAATCTTTTATAAAATATACTGCACAACATAGATTATTATTACATTAACTTTCTTAAAACATGGAATTTTTTGTTGACCTATTGAGGCTCAAACTTTTCTTTTTTGAGTCATTTTTCGGTAATAAGAACTACCAGCACATTCAAAAGTAAATTAATAATCCTTTTGTTTAACATCTAGAAATGCTAATTACACGCCCCCATATCTTAAACTCTTTTCTTTTTTTAAGTATCTAGAGTACCAAATAAGGCATCATTACTTTAAATTCAAGATTATTTCTGAATTAATACAAATTTAAAAAATTTAATATTGAAGTTTCACGTAAAAATGTAGATAATGTAGATATCTTCCATTAAAAAAATTTTCAGCCAGTAAAAATCTTGGACTTTTTTTTCTTTTGCTTTACACATGACTTCAAATAAGTTTGGATCAATGTTGACATATAACATATTTATGTACTAAGATGATTTAATTAATTTGTATTATAAATATGCTATTCACTTCTTCTTCTTTTTTTTTCTTTTTTTTTTTTGATTCAGACATGTATCTCCAAAAACATTATACATAGTAACAAAAAATATATCAAAGACATACACTTCTTTTTGTTAAAAAATAAATAAAGCAAGAACAGAAATATAAAAATTGTCCAAAATGAAGGGTATTTAAATTCACTCACAGTAGGATTAATTGTGAAAGTAATTACTAATTCTGAACATCTCTGAGGAAATTCATGCATATTAATTCATAGTAATGAATTATTATGCTCTACTATGCGTTGTTTGTTTGTGGATTTCTCAGTTTTGTTGTAAAATTTCCCACATTTACTTTTTCAGTATAAAATCCATCATATGTACGATGGGTTTCTGAGATACCCTAAACATTAGTTTTTCTATATTAAATAACACTATGTAACAAAATTTGATTTTTTTTTGTGTGCCCGGCGTTTAATGATTTACTTATGTCAAATAACAGGAAAGTGGATATTTTATCTCAAAAGTTGTGTTTTTATGATTTAACAATTGTTTTCACTTTTAAATATATTAAACTGTTAGTGTGTATTGTGGATTAAAACTCACTTTTCAACATGAAAGAAAGAAAGAAATGGAACAAAGATGCAAATAAAAATTATAGAAAAGGATTTCCAGTTTTCAATAATATTTAAAAAAGTCATGTATTCTGTTCTGAACTTGAAAAAAAAATTGTTTAAATTCGAGTAAAATTATTGAAATTTTTTTATTTTTTGGGTTGGGGCCTTATAAATTTCTCAATTTCGAGGATAACGACGAGACTCTTATTTTGATTAAAAAAGAAAATATACACATGTGCAGTGGCGGCATAAAAGGATCCGGAGAATACTTTCTGTGATAAATTATTCTGTATAATTGACTTTTTCTACGTATATAAGATACTTTTCTTTAAATTCTATTTGTAATATTTTTAGATTAATTAATTGGAAGTCCTGCTATATAGGAGCCAGTGGTCGTTATTTTTGAATCCCAATTGTATACGTTATACATAAATTATATGTATTCAAACCACTTAATTCTAATAACAAATAAATTTTCATTCATTAATCATGACTCATTTATAAAAAGGATTACTTTTATCTAAAATTATCTTGATAGTTTTATAACGATGAGACTGTGAATAAAACACAACTTCAGTCTAATGCAAGTTAAAAAAACAATAAATGTTCTATTATATTTATGCTGGTCAGGGGCATAATTACTGGGAGAATGGATATACCGCCCCCCCCCCCGATTTTAACAAGGGGGTATAGTATATAGAATCAGTTAAAAAGAGCAAAATAATTCAAACAAAAGTTGCTTTTTATTTATGAAAGATAGCCAATTGTAAATTTGATTACGTGTGACTTGACTTATGTTGAAGGACTTGAGACTCGACTTGGACTTCTATATAAGTAACTTGAGACTTGAAACTTCCTTGAGACTCACAAATTATAGACTTTGTCCCATTTCTACATCATATAAGCAAAAACAAAGTGGTAATTACAAACTAGGGTAATCAGTACAAATATTTTGTTGACAAATTACGATTATTATCAACTCCCAATTTCAATGAAGCAAAATTGTTATACACAAAGGAAATTAGGATTTAAAAAAGTATCTACATTTTTTTCCATAAATTTGTTCTTTTTGTATCTCAATATTTAAAAAAAAAGGAAATAATGGCACCAAATTTTCTGTGTGGACTATAAATAGTCCGTTGATCCCCAAATTGCCAACTCCTATCTTAAACTATTCCTGAATAGACATGATTTTTAAAGAGTTGTAGGATTGAGGACTTTTGTCATTAATTTAATGACTTGAAACTCAACTTGACAAAGTGTTAAAGGGCTTTGAACTTTGACTGGAGAAGACTTGCAATATAGAAGCAAATTCTACTCACAAAATATATACCTGTTTACACTTATTGGGAAAAATATTTTTTGCACTTGAATTTTGGAGAAGCTGCATGTTCTTCGAATATCTCTATTCATAATACATTAATACTTGACCTCTTCAACAACTTCCTATTAAGTACAACTTTTTACAAACTAAAGGTTAATAATTTTTTTCTTTGAATGCAATGCCAACTTTCTTCAATTTTTTAAACAATCTATTATATGTATAAATATAATTGTATAGAAATATATACACTCTGGAATCCACATATATTGTCATGTCAGGTATTATAGTAAGTACACATGCTTAAAGTTGACTCAGAAGCTCACACATTTAAATAAATATATATATATACATATATATGTACTTTGATTGCAGCCAAAATGATCTTCTTATCAAATAATAAAAAAACTTTCCAATTTGATATTTTAGTTTTAAAGCAAATTTCACAATACTCAAACCCATTTATAAAAATAAAAAATTATTTTTAAACTGTTAAGTATATCTTTGAGTATGGGTGTTGTGAAATTTACTTTGAAGATGAAAAAAAAATTGAAAATTGTCTTTTATAATGGAAAGTCATCAAAGTTCTGGAAAAAAGTTATGAAGACGCTCTTGTAAGTACATAAAAATTCCTTACGTTTTATATTTTTAGTGAAAAAGTATGGAACTGATAACAGATCTGATAACAAAACCGGTATCAAAATATTAATATCTTGACAATGCTTATTTAAAGTCGATTGACTTTACCTACTTGCCATTTGAACAATAAAATTAAGAGACACAGAAGTTCTATGAATAATTTTTTTACTTCATTATTTATTAATACAAAAGGTTCAAAAAAATATGTGATCACATATAAAATAATTTGTCCATATTTTTTTTAATTTTTGTTCATATCTAACTAAAACCATGTTTTAAAAAACTCAAACTCAAGGAACTTGGTAAAAGAAAGATGAAACATATGCTTGAGAAACAAAATTATGACTCTACTTAGTTACAAGAACGTATTTAGGGTTAACTAATTATAATCATTACCGTAAAAATGTTCATAAATATTAAATATTTGAGTGCTTAAAATAGTATGTAAAATATAATTAAATATTTAAAAAATGTAATACATTCTATATGCCTACATATTTTGCAAATATATTATTAGGGCTCTTGGCCCGCAGTCAGTCTTGGAAGACATAATTTGGTCCACAAGTGAGCAAAGGTTGCCCATCCATGGTTTAAAGGCTCTTATTAATACAATATATAATAATAATACTTATGTATAATATGTAAAGGTGGACTTACAACTTCTCTTTCATTCACGAAACCTTTTTGCAATAGTAGGTATTAAATAATTTCCAAGTCATTTTCAACAATATTTTCATAATGTCTGTCCATGTTTATATACATACACCAGAACTAACTAATTAGAAGTATCGAATGTAGAAAAAAACCATATTTGCATTTTTTTAAGCCAGACTCTATTTTGTCTGTCTGTATTACAAACTGTTCAAGGAATATAATAGTAGGGAGATTCTCTTAAGGACATGCTTTGGAAAATTTGATTTGTTATGTACCATTCAAACGTTTAAATTTTTATTTTAAAAATTATGCATCTGAATAGGATATTAAAATCATTTGTGACATATTAATCGTTACTGAGTAAAGTAATCAACATACCACTGTAATATTCTACAAAGTAACGTGTTACTATCAAACTATTTTTTTGGAACATCTCTTTTGTAGCAGCTTGAATTTGAAATTTTTTCTTGACTTTTATCACTTATTTTATTTTCAAGGCTCAGATATTGAAAATTGATTTTTTTTATTAAAATTTCTTATTTTAAAAAATGAGTGACATGGTCTGTAGATAGGTTTTTTTTTCATGTGAGTGCCAGAAATATCTGAAATTGTTACAAAAACAACCGTTGAAGTTAATTTTGTGTCACATTGTTTTTGAAAATCCTTTGCTATCGATTACTATTAAAATAAAGGTTTCTTAAATCATTTTGTTCATATCATTTATTATGGCTAGGCTAACTAAAAAATATATCGAAGATTTGCTCTTTGTCATTGATGATTCATTTTTTATTTTAGTAATTGTGATATTGAAAATTCTACTTGATAAAAATAGGTTGATTTGTATGGAAAATATTTTTATATAAAAAGTACTTAATAAGTTTGACACAATATTGTTATAGAAACACAAAAAAATAGAAAATAAAATAAATATATAATCAAATTTTAAAAAATTTAAAAATTTACAACAAGAATGGTTAAAGTACTAATACAAATATATTAACATAAATTATTTTACAAGTATAGAGACCTTTTCAAAAATTAAGGTGTCGATCATATGTAAACGACGACATGGTACGATCGAAAATTGCACTGTCGCTCATACATGTGTGTGGGGGATGGTAGCGAACGTGCAGTGTATGTACTTCTATTTATGTGCGTTTTCAGTAAAATTGTAATACAAGGTTATGATATTGAAGTTTTAAATTGAGTGTTTCCCATATGTAGCTTAATTTTGTCTTACTCTGGTGGATTAATTACATAATTATCTTGCTAAAGGATGCATGCAATTGACATATCGTTAGTCGGGATAAAGCGATAAATGATAGTTCGAGAACAAAAATAGCTTAAGATGAATTTACAAGTGCTTTGATTCTAAAACAGTAGCAATTTAGATGAAGGGATACTCTTCAAGATAACATTACCTTTATTGAACTTTGAATAAGATATATACTTTGACCAATTACATGGGTCAAAATGACCCAGTATAATGAAAAACTGGCTCTTCTACAGTTAAAAGTATCCTTACGAACATAATATATGAAGTAACCTATCAAACACTTACTATGGACAACTACCTATGTGGAATAAATTTGTACCCTTCTTGTTATGTTTGGTTTTAACGAATGTCAAGAGGTTGTCTGAATTTGTAGTTTTTTTCGTTGCTTTAAAAATATTCCTTGGATTATATTGGCTTTAAAGTGAAAAATGAGAGTTAATCAATCTTTAAGAATGAATGAATGTTTCTTACAAATTTATAGTCATTATATATTTTAATTAAACTAGTAGATAATTATAATAATATTATATATTAGCCTTTATACATGTATCAACATAATAATCAAGAGAAAAAAATCATTTTAATTGCTGTAAAATGTTGCTTTATTCTCAAATATATCGAGTGCTCAATACATATATAACTATCAAATTAAGAAATATATACAAGATAAATCAACTAATATATAATATTAATAACGGATAATTACGTTGAGTCAACGTACTGTAAATCTGATAATAGTAACAGAGTGTCTGGAAGAGGCTTTGGTTGAGGAGACAACACAGTTAACTTTTGTTCCTCAACATTGACATCAGTAACACAAATAAGTCCGGCAATATTAGTCAGAATGAGATCCTCAGGTGTTGTAGTAAAGGAAACTGAAAGAATATGATTCAACAAATCCCTGGGTGTTAAGGGCACCTAAAAAATATACATTTTTAATGTATTCGTATAAATGAAGAGAGTTAAACTTACAAGAACATATTTAGTCTGATTGTCTTCTGGTTTCATTCCAAGAGGCATACAACTCTCTGGTAAGGACGGGGCTCCAATTTTGTAGACTCGGTCCTTGAGTTCAGAAAACTTAATATCAAATGAATGAGGAAACAGATTACCCATATGTCCATAGAAATATCGTTTGACCCGTAAGTCCCTCCCTTCCATTCTCTGCTCTTGATTTCTCTCAACAACTCCACCAGATTTAGGCTGCCAAACAACTTTTACAAAGTCTGGCATATCTCTTACCAAATCATTATATACTCTCTCTTGATCAAGAACAACAATCACATCAACTTCGAAAGCCTGAGCAATATGTTTAATTTGATTGTATCCTTCTCCGCGAACCCAACCACAAGTATTTATTACGACTCCAGAAACACCAGCCTTTCGATTAGTTCCCATTCTTTCTCTTACAACTTCAGCTAATTGTGAAACAAGGCGGTTGAAGAGAATTGTATTATGTCCCGGCGTTTTGTGACCATAGTGATAAACTAAAGGAGCATTTTGCGAGAAACCGTCATCTTGAATAGAAGCTGGTCTCTCGACAAGAACTGAACCAATGGTTCCAGGAACTGAAACTGAACCTTGTCCAACATCAAGGTCAACATGGATGGGACGCCTTCCCATCCGTACAGCATAATTTAGTAATAAGCGACAAAGTGTAGATTTTCCAACGTCTGTGGGTCCAACAACCATACAAATCGGACCCCTTTCGTTTTCTTTCTCTGCGTCATTGCGCATTTGTTCCAAAGCAGCATGAGTATTCAAATACATGATCATAGGAGTCTCTTTAGATGTGTAGGGTTGGACCTCCATTTTACCCATGATCATTATTTGACAACCATGATAGGTGAATATGGCAAATTTAGATCCGGATAAATATTTATACTTTGTGTTTACAACCATTTCGGTGCCAAATATTTCAGCAGTTCCAGTTTTAAGCTCCACTGTTATGAATTCATTCTTAGGGCATTCAACTTCAACCCGAAGTTCTTCATCTTGTTCTAAATCAAATACTTGGCCTTCGTTTCCCATCTGTAAAATAAAGAAATGAGGCATGTAAAAAGATGTGATACGTTTTATGCGTATAATGAATAACAGATTTTATTTGAAAGTATATATGTGGGGTATATCGAAGTTTACAAACAAAATCACTTCTGAATAAATTAGAGAAATAATTTATTCCATTTATTAATTTAAATTATTATATTTGTTAAGTCTATCACGGAGATATAAGTAAGAAGAATCTCCTCTCATCCTGAGAGCGATAACAATTTTATGAAGTGACTTCATCCTCGTCTACTTCATTTTGAATTTCAATAGGAGCAAATTCTAGCGCCTCTGGTTGTAGATCATCATTTATATCTTCATTATCTACGCCATCGTTCCGATTACCAGGTATGTCGGCTTCTTCTTCACTACTTTCATCTTCGTCAGATCTGTATTTATCGACTTTCTTTTCTTCTTCCTCCTTATTGAAAACTTCATCTTCTTCATCTGATGGAGGATTATCTGAAAAAGTAATAAGCAATTGATCATAATTGTCTAATTTTTTAAGCACTGGTATACCTTTTAGTGCATCTAGCTTACTAATGAGCTCTTTCGCAGGATTAAAGACTCCATTGGTTTGTTTACCACAAGCAAAACAACGTTGTGACTTTTTGTAATGTGCTAAAGCACATTTTTCACAAAAATAATGTTTACATTTTGTGACAACGGGGGAAGTAAAGGAACTTTTACAATAGAAACATTTAAAGGGAAGATCATCATCGTCAGAGGATATTTCATACTTCTTATCATCTTCTTCCTCATATTTCCCACTGGCCATATCTCTTTCCAACTGCCAGCCAAATTTATAATCACTTCTATCGTGCATGAATTTGCAAGAGTCTCCAAAGCCACAGAATCCCGTTTCTTTGTAGTCTTTACAGATATCAGGTGCGTAGTCCCACCTCACAGTTGATCGGATATTGGTAGGAGCTCTTTTTGGACCAGAAGCTGACATTTTAGCAGCTGATCCAGCTGCAGAGTCTCGTTTTTCGATAAATTTGTGATAATTGTTCATGCCACGGTAGGTGTTGTCCTCAAGGGGATTCGAGGAAGACTCTTCCTTTAATTCTGCATTAATCACACGAGAGCGTTCGTAGATTGCACGATGATCCTGATCCATAGAGGTTTCCGTTTCCAAGGATCGTGTTGCATCATTCCCCTGGGTCAGTGCCTGGAAACGGAGAAAATAATCCATGACTCACATAAGAATATCAGGGGAAATCACTTACTTCTCCTGTCCCTTTGAAAGCCACTGAGACGTTGGAGCGCCTTTCCTGCTCCTCATCACTCGAAGAGCTAGAACCCGAATCCCCTTTTCCATGTCTCCGTCTTTTCTTCCTCTTCTCACTTCCAGAGCTTCGACTTACCAAATGACCACGAAATCTCGCTTCTCTCTTTATAACGGAGCTCTCTGTCTCCTCTTCTTCTTCTCCAGAGGAGTTCCGCTCTCTCCGCGAACGATTTCCTCCACGAAACTTGGGCTTCTTAAAGGAAATTTTGGTCTCACTACTCATCTTTCAACTTTAGATGATTTATTTTGTTTTTGTATTTTTGTTGTTTTTTTTAATTTTGTTGTTGTTGATTCCGGTTGTAGCTTTTGTGATACAACGGATATTTAGGGGGTTTGGTTCGAACTCTCTCACTACAAAATTATACAAACTTGTTGGTACTAACTATGTTGTCATCATTGAACACAATAAGATAGGAGTCTTGTTCAGGAGAATGATGGTGCTATACGAACTATCTGCATCCCTTCAAAACTAAACAATTTGACTCTACCCTAATCAATGGTATAGTATATTTAATATATTCACATGGACGTATCACTTAAACTCCTGGATCTATAGAGTGCTTTAACATCCGAGAAATATTTTGATATCTGTTTTGAGTAGCTAATACTATACAGTCTATACCGACTATTATCTATACCGTTGAACCTAGTGGTCTAGTTTTGGAGACACATTTTTGAAGGTTTCATAAACCAATTAAGATTAAACATTTTCTTTTGTAAAAAAAAAAAAAAGTTTTTCCCCCCGTATCGATCCCTCAAAATCTTGGGTCTCAGATGAGGTGGCCTTGTCCACAACAATAGTGGTTGATCTCATGGATATGTAATTAATTAAATAAATTGATAACGTATTCACGTACTATTGTTTCAATAAATAATGTTGAATGTATTAAACGAATAACTTTCTTACAAAGTACATACCTATTGAGAATTAAATATAAAAAACTCATGCTAAGAAAAAAATATATAACAATGGAATTAAAATTATCACAAAACTACGAATGAATCTAATAGAAAGATCCTCAAAACTACGCATTCACTTTATTTTTCTTGGAAGAATTTTTTTCTCCAAATTTGCTCCAGAATGTCATGGGACATGTCATTCTACTCCCTGTTCGCTCATCAAACACCTAAAGAAGTGACAAAATAAAGTTAAATTAGTTAGGAAGAATCCTCATTTTGTTCCCCTTACTCCACAGCTCTGAAAGGGTGGACTATAAAGGTGAAGCGTCACAGCGGAGTCAGAGTGACTGGGATTTGCCATTCTATGGAGACCGATTTCATCATTGATATAAGTGACTTGATTCTTCTTACAGTCTTGTCTCCCCATTTCAACAATATCGATCATATCCGGCGAGTCAGATAAGTTACCAGGGCTTTTATAGAGAATCTGCAAAAAAAATCCATCAAATGCGAAAATAAAAAATTATACAACATTGCATTAATACACTAAATCAAAATGAAATCTACCCTCACCTCACTTAAAGAACCATCCAATACTTTTAAGAAGCAATGTGAATCTGCATGGTCGTGGATGGTGGACTGTTGCCCCTCAGGCCAGCATAGAATCATTAAATTGAATTGCCCATTACCTTCATGAACCAAGTTTCGTGTATATTTATACTTATCAAATTTAGCAAATTTTTTCCAATCAGAAGGTGACGACTTATAGGAGGCAAGAATGTCTTTTACTTCTTCCACATTCACGCGATCTGACTCAAACTTTTCCAATAGGAGCTGAATAAGCTCATCCCAAGTGAGGTTTTCTATGAAGATGGGTGTTTAGTTAGATGACAAGAAATGAAGCGAATAAAGAATATTTATTCAACCATTATGCATGTAGCTAAAATAAGATAATTAATCACGTACCTTGATTCTCTACAGAGTTCATTTCCAGGTGTAAGTATGTTCAAGGAAAAAAAAACGAAGCACCAGACTGGATTCCGTCTATTTTTTAACTAAACTTTACTATGTATTTTTTTTTTAAATGCGTGAAAACTCTTCTTACGCTTAACGATATCTACGTCATTAGGTACTTTTTTTTTTTAAATATACACTGTTTTATCTACAACTCATCAACTACATATATAGGTAATTTTTAACTCATGGACTCAACAGTCATGGGATCTTTTAAAAAAAAACTATAAAAAAAACAAAAAAACAAAGAAAAATACACACACTCAGAGTTTACTATTTCATTTTGAAAGAATGATTGGAATAAATGTTGTCCTTTGTATAGAAAACCATATCTTGTTTTTAATCAGGTTTTAGTTAAATAAATAAATATATATTTTACTAAAAAAAGTACATTTTGCTTCGAATATTGTTTAATGCTATTAAAAATTGTACCTGTTTAATTATCTGATCTGTTGAAAAAAATGTACGTTATAAAGACCTATTAAATTTACAGAAATATTTTAAAATATTTCCACACACACATTTCTTATCAATAAGCTTGGATTAATATGTCATTTTTGAAGTAACATGCAGTCATAAGGGCCTTATGAATTTTTGTATTATTTTTTAATTTGTCAAAACGATTAAAAAAAAAATTGGATTCAAAATTTTTAATGGATGATTAACTGAAGTACATCATTAATGATTGTAAGTAATAGAAATGAGGAGGAGACAAGCCTCTGTATCTACCCTTTAAACGTAATATAAAATACAAGTACATAATAAATAAGTTTAAATTCATGTTTTTTTTAGGGGGGGGGGGGGGGAGTGAGCTGCATCCTTCACATTTTTTTCATTTCATTACTTTTAGAAAGCTAATTTGAAGTGCATACATGAAATTTATGTGCTCCTATGTATATGTACTTGGATGTACATATACATATGTAGTCTAACTGCAAACAGGTCAATTACTGTATTAGAACTTGTAACTTGACAAGTTACAATTAAACAATGGAAACACAAAGTATCTCTTGCAATTTTATCAAATTTTAATACTCTGAACGCTCTTAACCTTTCCTATTTATATAAATACTCTACATATATCTGTGAATAGTTGTATCATTCGTTCCAACTGCTTAACAGCTCTCTTATTCTTTATAAATTTAATAAAGTAAGTACTTGAAAGATTATAAAAGGCATTTAATTTCGAACACCTCATTTCTAAATCAATTTGATAGTGTACAGTTTTTCTTAAACATTAATAATAATTACTGAAACATTGTAGTCCTTAGTGAGTCTAATTATAATTATTATCATGTAAAACTAATTTTACTACAATTATGTCATTATTTTCTACTAAAACCATGGACGTATCAGCAAAAATCCTCACTGCTGCATTCACATATAAGCAACATATGGATGCTTAATAACTACATATATGTACACCCATTTGTACCAAACACTTACTTAGTACCTCTGTTTCAATTCATTAATAATATGCACCGGTTGGTATTTTAAATACCAACTAAAAAAAAAAGATTCTGCTACTTCATTTTAACGATTTGTTATAAACTCATGAGTGATCAAACTGTGATGCTTTTAATTTTCAAATGTGGAATTAAAGACATGCTTAAAAAAATTAAAACAATGATATGAAAAGTAAATCGATGAACTAGTCAAAGAACACAATGAATTTCAATCGCCTCATTTTTCGTTAGGTTTTCCAGCCATTATATGTAAATATTTAAAGGATTTATTGAATGATTGTATATCTGTGATCTATTTTACAAGGCATCTTGCAAAAATTTTTAATATGCACTAGTGTTGTCACAATACAAACAGTTCCATTAACAAAATTGGATTGATATTTTGATATTTTTTAGACCGATTTTATGACGTAATGGCGCTGCATGCAAGTACTGGTTCCAATAGCGATTTTGTAAATGTAGTGCCATTATTAATACGTCAGTATTTTAGTATGACTATATGTATCAGACTACCAAACAACGCAAGTATATATGCACTTATATTAATCCTTTGACATACTACTTATAAAACTATAAGTGTAACCTATTTTTTTTTTTAAAAATTCAAAATGCTACCTGTACAAAAATCTCAAGTTGTACTTAAATGTTATCTTCAATTAACTTGTCCCCCATAGTCTATTCTTTACGACTCAAAACCGAAATATTATCAAATAAAAAAAAGAAAATGATTTTTCAAATTAAAAAAAATCACAAACAAAGACGTGATATAATATGTACATTGTAGATTTTCCAACAACAAGTCCTTTCTTTCGTCATCAAATTTCCATAAAATGATAACACATGGTAATGACAAACTTTGATTTATCTGGAGAAAAAACACATTTTTCCAATATTCTACGTCAAAGACTTATGTAAATACCCAGAATCATTGCATAATGCTAAGGATGATAATGACATCCTAAATTGTAAATAAATACACGCAAAAACCGAATAAATGTATTTAATATGAGATACTCACTAATAGTAATAAATTAATAAAGATAAGGATAGGCGTAGAGATTTGAAGACAAAAAAGCAAATTATATTCTTCTGCTCTACTCTCAAGCAAATTTTATTTAATTCATATGTGTACATTTCTACAAAAACATAGAAAGAGGTCATTATTTTTAATAAAGAGTGAACTTTTCACAGCTGGAAAAGCTAAGAGGCTATACACGACGAGCTTTTTGGGATAAACAAAAATACTATGTATTCTCCCTTCAGCTGATTTTCAACATTTGACTCTTTTGATTTAAAGCAACTGATCCTACGTATTATGAACTCAAAAAGGGTAATATTATTATTTATGATTTTGATGCATAAAAAATATATTAAATGAAGGATTGCGCGCCCTTTTTTTTAATTTTGAATATATTACAAGTAGTAACGATTGGTTTGTGATTGGTAGAATTTATAAATATCAAGTATATCTGAATAATAAATTCTGCATAATATTAACAAGTTGGCAACAAGGAAAATACAGAATAATAGCTACCATATGTTTTTCTAAATGTTTCCTTTCCTTTTTGTCAGTCGAGGTTGCGAGTGAACAAAAAAGCTCGACGTGATAGTCCCCTCTCCTCCCAAACATACATTTATGTAATTGCTATTGAAATTCTTCAAGGAATTATGGTACATATGTACATGCAACTTACCCCTTTGACCCGAACATTGTTACACATTCTCAAATATCTGCTCAATGAGTGAGCATTGAATTTTAATAAATTACATCAATTAATGGCAAAATAATCAACAATTAAAATGATACAGCAAAAACAATGACAAATTGAGTCCATTCAAGTATTGTTCCTTCAAAAAAAAAATACTCTGACGACATGACAGCTGAAGCTGCCCCCCCCCCTCAAACATTCATCAGTTGTAGGGTAAGGTGCTCTATATTGAGTTATAAGATATCTCTTTTTCCATACTTGCCTTTTAGTTATTTTCATTTAATTTTTATAATTGAATGATGCCATTTATGAAAATTTCATTAGAAGAAATTAAAAGGCAAGATCGGAAAAAGAGTCTTTTTCACATCTATACATAGAGTTGTAAATAGTATGCACTACCGGTATGTAAATAAAAAAGAAAGAAAAATCAACCTGGTAACCTTGACAATTTGATGAATGTTTGAGGGGGGCAGCTTCAGCTGTCATGTCGTCAGAGTATTTTTTTTTGAAGGAACAATACTTGAATACTCCCTTATATTCTATAATTTTTTTGATGTAGAATATGATGTATGACAAATACATTTCAATTCTAATTAAACATACTCGAAATCTGATAAAATGGGAACAATGAAGATTGTTTTGTAATCATGTGTAACTGTTATCATTTCTTGAAATTTATTCAAGATTTTCGAAATGTAAATCATATATTATTTACGTCAAAAGGTTGATAATTTCATGACTTAAAATCAGTCGATTTTAATCATACCTACATAATTTTGCATGGACCAATGAAATTGTAAAAATATATACATATATATATATATATATATATATATATAATTGGTTATTGCTACCTAGATTGATGTAATCAAACGTTTCATAAATATTTGAACAAACCTAAGCCCCAAATTCTGCATTGTCAATATTTTGTATGTCTTTCAAGATCACAATCTTGAATTTAGAGGTATTTACTCATTCGTTAGGGAATCTCATTCTTCAGTTTTCAGAGATTAACCTATTTTCAATTTATTAATAAATAATATATTTTGAATTCTGATGGAATAACACATGCTACCGATCTTGAAAGGCGTTAATTATACTAACTACGAAGGGTTTAAATCCTAGTTTTTCATCCGGTGTTGAAAAAATGGTTAATTCACGAAAAACACTGAATCTTTGTCAACCTAAAGTCAAGTAAATATTGTTAAATACATTCATATATTATATAAAATGTAGTTAATCTGAAAGAGAGGAATTGAATTGCAGAAAATCTGGCGTGGGACATATAGTACCAATTTTAGAATATGTAGGACCTTAACAAAGGAATATGTGCGGGACCTTTTTAGACAGATCAGACGGGATTTGTAATGATAATTTTTTTTTAAAGGCAGTTCTTCATTTTATTATAAATTGCCTGCAATGTCCCCCAATAAAACTTGCACAGTCCTCAGTCAATAGCGCCCATGATTTGTACATAATATGTATTTAAAATAGTATGTGGTTAAATGATTAGAAAGTACATAAGTTCCATTATGAACAACACCTCAAAAACCTGCCGAGTAAATTTCTTGAATTTTTTCCTCCTTCTGATGGTATATGATCAGTAAGCCACAAAGACCATAGTCTTTGTGGCTTACTGAACTAAGTTTAGATCAATGTAGACATCTTTACATGGGCTGATCCTATTTTTTGGCATTCAATGGAATACATCCTATAGCATGTTTCCATAAAAACATGATAGGTACCTAGTAATAAAATCTATCAAAGATATGAACTACTGTTTGTTAAAAATAAAGCAAGAACAATAATATCAGAATATTCAAAACAAATGTTTAGTACCCTAAAACCTTTCCCGGATCAATTCCGATTTTTTTTATTTTAATGTTTGATTTTGATCCGACTTACAGCAGTTTTGAAGTCTATATGTAGAGAACATACATAATTCATTAATAATTTTTTGATACGCATATACATATATTTAGATAATACATTATGAGTTGAGGATCAAAGAAGTCTTCGTCGTAAAAGTTATTCTCTTTATTTCAAGTCGAAATAGTTCTCTCTCTTAACGTGATAAAAAGTGCTACCAAAATAACTCGTAAGAAATCAATCTTTTTTGGTACTATGAAGTGTTTTAGTGGAGATGGAAGTATATTGGTTTTTCTATTATGTAAAATATTAATGTCATATCCCAGAGAAACTCTTTATATCTTCCTTCGAGGGGCCTCTCAATACTTTTAAGAGTTGGTTGTGTAACTGTGCATGCAACAAATTCATGCAATCAATAAAAATGTAACTTCTCAAGAAAATAAAAAAAAACAAGTCACCCGTACGGCCTCGTATTATTATTATTGTTATTATTTTACATTTTATGAACCCATATTCAGTAATACCTTGGACTATGTGTGTACATAATAAGTGTGAGAGAGGTACTTACTTTAAAATTAACTGAGAGCTTGCTTCTGATAGAACCACTTTGGAACCTTTTGATGAGGAATTTGATACAAGGTTCCTTCATTTTTGTTTTCAAAAGTGAGAGTGGTTGGCGTCCTTTTTGGTGTAACTTCCGATCAAACACTCGCAATCTGAGGTACTTCTGTGAATACGTATGTTGCAATATTAAGTATAATCAAATGGAATACCAGGTATTCAAATATGTGACTATTTTATGGATATACATTATATATGTACTTTACATTATATGTACCTAAACAAATGTATGTTGTTATATGTATCTAATTTTATCACCAAAATCGGGTTACAAGCAATCCTTCGAAAACAATAAAATGCATTTATATGTTGAAGATTAATTTGAAATAAACTGATGATGGTTTACAGTCATTTTATTAAACCAGAAATTCCAGGAAATAGACGGAACCTAATTTCTATGGTTCACTTTTTATTGCATTGATTTGTCCGACAGAAAAAGTTTTATATAATATTTACCAAATATATTTTGACGAAAAAATAATTTATACACTACCGAACATATTATGTAGGTAAGTGAATAAAACTTCACCTAAATTCAATTATCATATGATGTTCCATCATATGACCACAGGAATTCAAATATACACTATAAAATTATAACACGTGGTATAGATAGTTTGTTTCTTCAACATTAATCATTCTTAATTGATTTTTTTTACTTTTATGTTCTTAATGATTGCTTAATCCCCTTAGTTGATTAGACATCATTATTTAAGACAAAAAGTTTGATTTCATCTTCTTCAAAATATCACAGTATTTTTTTTTTCTAATGAACCAAGGTCATGTCAACAGCAATAACTACAGAATAAGCTATTAGATTTGATATTTAATTCTAGTATACATAATATCCAATATCTAGTACATAATATACTTGACTTCTTGAATCTTGAGTATTTTTATTTATCATTATTTTTACACTGACAAATTTCAATTATGAAAAAGTACAGAAAAAGGTTTTTCGTGAATAAAAGTGAATCCTTACTAGCGATGCCTTAATAATGCATAAAAATGCAGGCTAAAAGGCCAAAAATGCAAATAAATCCAACAAATAGGATGAATTTTCATAAAAAAAGAAATCTATTCAATTATTCAAACAGGCTCTTATTCCATCGAATAATCATCCGATCCATCAGGTGGTCCTCAGTTGCCCTGTTCCTCTTAATGGTGAGAAGGCCCTAAAAGATTCTGAAGGCTCTCTTGCATTACACAGATGTTATGGTGACGCAGCTAAAGCTTGCTATAATGTTGGGTAAATCCTTCAAGCCAGACATGTTCTCTCCAGAGATCACTGAATCAATCTTACTCATCTTCTTATAGGTTGAGTTCTTCTTTGGCATCTCCTCAAGCTTATCGGCAAACTTGGAAATGGTCAGGCTCTGTTTGACCTTCTGAATGATGGACAAGATGCAGTCCTTCATCGAGCTGAATGATACTCTCCTCTTGAAATTGGTCTTGGGCAATAAAGATATCATCAAAAAGCTTCTTGGCCTCAGAATGAAAAAAAATGCAAGCAAAGGTCAAAAATGAAAGTAATTACCGTATTTTCCCGTGTATAAGAGACCCTTTTTTGCTCAAAATTTACACTTTAAAAATAAGGGGTCTCTTATACATGGGAGTAAGTGTTCCAGAATTTTTAATAAATTTTTAATAATAAATGATGGGGTCTCTTATAGACAAGGGTCTCTTATACACGGGAAAATACGGTAAGTAAGTAAGGCCTCAAAATGTAGATGAAGGTCAAACATGAAAAAAATCTTATTTACGTAATTTGGACATCACTACTCATTACCTTCAAAATTTAGTAAAAATTTCTAATATCTCTATATCTTTCATATGCTATAAGGAATTATTAGGAATGTAAATATCATACACTTTTTGCGTGCAAGATTTTATGGGGTTGGCACTTTGAACAGTTCTTTTTGTTTTCCAAAGCTGTTATCATTTTTCCTTTATTACAGAAGGGAGAACATCCATTTGATAGTAAAGATATCGCTTGATTTGTGTAACACGTGAAATATTTTGTTGAAAACAATAAATTATTTCAATAAAATGCCTATTGGAATGAATCGTCGAATATCGATGTGAACATGTTAGGATTTACGACACGGGTTTCAATTCTCCGTACATCAATGTGTTCGACTTGCCTTTATGGACTACTCCAAATCCTTCATTTCCTACTATGAGTAGGCAATCGCTCTAAGAACGAAAACTCCGTCCATCAGGGTTGTCGTTGGCCCTAAGGACTTCTCCAAATCTATCGTTCTATGAAGACTTAATCCATTATAAGTATTAAATGTTAGAAATAAAAGCTATAATTTGATGATAAATATTAATTTTATTAACTGTAGGATTTAAGACTTTTGGGATGTTTCCAAGGTTTCCTTCACTACTGAAATCATTTCATTATGATCATTGTAAATTTCCAATTTGTTTGGAGTTTCATCTGATGATCATCGAATCCCTCATACTCTACACCGTATTGAGAACCATCAAGGCGTCACAGTCTACCATAGGAATAATTATATATTTAAAGAACTTGCTATCGTGGATTATGGATTCTTTTGACATTTTCTTCAGTTATATGTATCCTTTGTTCCTCTCAGTCACATGGAGACAATTACTTTTGAGTGATTCAAGTGTAATAAGATGACATGATGGTGGAAATATCCTTTGGCTAAACTTATTTCTTAATCTTGGACAATACTCCTTTACTTTCAAATGTCGTATTATGAAAGATCGGATTTTTCAGTATAGAACATGAAATTGACTAAAACGATGTTGAGTTGGACATTGTTAGTGATAAAATTAAAAATATCAGAATTGTCTTCAATTACGTTCCTTGAATAAATCTCTATATTTATCTCTTGATTACGACTTTAAACGTGTTGTATAATGTTTGTTTTTCTCAAGGCTTCTGTTCCAAATTCATTTAGATGTCGTTTCACTAACCTAGGATCTTTGTTATAACTTTAAAATTTATCATTTATATTATCAAGGATTTTATGCTAACTCGATTAGATAATTTATTTACTCTTACTTTATGGATAAGTTTATTAAATTGTTAATCATTTATTGATTTTGCAATTGCCATTAAACGTTTTCAATATATATATATATATATGTATATATGATTTTTCCTTCACTAATTAAATTATCACGTATATGGCTCGACATCCCTCACAACATTTACATTTGAGGCTTAATCTTACTTTAAGTTGAAATTATTTTGTTCTAATTTGAGTTCCTAAATCTATTATAGATTTATGTATAATTTAAGTATATATTTAGTATCAAATTCATTAAAAGTCTTAATCACACTCCATTTTATTGTTTGAATCTAGTACTGAATAAAAAATATATATTGATTTAATGCGCTTATCCATACTGGAGTAATTTTAGAGTCAAATTTAGCTGCTTCACCGGAGGAATCGGGCTTCCCAATTTCTTCTTAGTTAAAGATTCTTATCGAGCGCTTAACATTTCATTTGGGAGCTGTAAGTCTCAACTTTTGAATATACTCCTTAATTAATAACCCATTTAATGTAATATTCAACGAGTTAATTAAGTATAAACATTTTGGTTGACCTTTGGGTCTACTCTCGCCCCCCCCCCCATGACCCTTCTTTGGTCAAGACAAAGACCGGAAATGAAATTTACATTAAAAAGCGGATCATTATTTTTTAATGGAGTAAATGAGCATTTTTCTAGGCTTTAATTGAAGTTGGAAAATGGGCCAAAAAACCTCAAAAAATAGGGCTCGATTTCTTTAAAACCATCGGACTCTCGAAAAAAAAATTACAGATTTGAAAGAAAAAATGATTACAGCATTGGAAAACAAAAAGTACTGTTCGAAGAGGCAACTCTACAAAATCTCGCACGCGGCATTTTGCATATTATTTATAGGAATGTAAATAATATGCAAAATGCCGCGTGCGAGATTTTGTAGAGTTGCCTCTTCGAACAGTACTTTTTGTTTTCCAAAGCTGTTATCATTTTTCCTTTATTACTGAGTGGAGAACATCTACCAGATATTAAAGATCTCGGATGAAAGAGTACATGCATTAAGGTTAATAAAGCAAATGAAGCATGAAGCACCCACCTACAAAAGCTTGTATTTTATAGTTGAAAGTTCGGATAAAGTAAGGAAAATTGGAATTATTCTATTCTTTTTCAAGATATGTAAATTATATGGACATCATTGAAATTCTGATACTTATAACTCAGCTAGATCAACTTCTTTTCTTTCAATAATATTAAACATTTTTTTTTAAATTTGCAATATTTTGCATGCAATGCAATGAATAAACTTTATTCCCAAATAGGATCATGGTACAAGGCGGTATCAAATTAACAACATGACTTTATATTACTTAAAACGTTCCTACAAGTAAGAGAGATCAATTTTACTCCAACTTTGACTCATTTACAAATACGATGCTTTTGTAATTCAGTTAATACGGGGGATCACGCCTATTTGTTTAGTTTAAATAATGATAGTAGCATCGAATATCCTAGCAAAGTGTGTACAATTCAATTTTATTATTTCTAATATGGAGTCAGGTATATTTCTGAGTCTCAAAGAAATCGATTTATTGCTTGTCGATAATGTCAGGAATGAAGTAATTCCTGGTTTTGGTAATGGATGCATTAATTTAGTTGCCTTGCCTCCAGATACCATTGATACTATTTCTGACAAAGAAAAAATTGATGAGGGTGACTTTGATGACCAAACTTTATTAAATACTCCAGGATACATTAAAGTTCATGTTCATGGGAATGATGTGAAGGAGTAAGATATTTTTAAATCCAAGTCTTCATCAAAAAAAGCTAAAATTCTATTTGATTGAAATCATATTCAACTTTCAATATTGGGAGAAAGAGAGATCTTTCTATAAGTAACAGGATCCAAGAAATGTAAAAATAAAACTACTAATCAAGCTTTTGAAAAACATTTTGATAAAAATAGTAGTGACCATATAGTTGAAAAAAATTTGATTCATGTACGAGAAAACAACAAAAATGATTTTCAAATGACAAATGAATGTCTTACAAAATTTATCGGGTTCTTCACGTATTCAAGTTACATTGCTCCCTTCCAAGAACAAATGTTTTGGCAGGAAATGAAGATATTGATTTTAAGTTCACAGAAAATGTTTTTCGAACTATGTTTCGGATAAAATAAGAATAGGACATTTTGTAGAAGGGAAACAAAGGAAATATGCTATGTGTCAAAAAAAAACCCACAAATGTACGAGAAGAATACATAAATGCACCATACGAATTTATGTAGATTGTTTTCAAAAGTGGCATTTAACTCTTTATAACTAATTTAGAATATGTTATATTATAATTTATATTTTATATCGAAATAGTCTTTTGTAGTGTATTCAAATTATATAATAAAAGTAAATTAATAAATATTCAGACTTCAAAGGACCATAATTCACGGTACGATTATATTAGATAGGATCGGGACATAATAACTAATAAAGATAAAATTTCGTTTCTGGCTGAGTCACGATTCCCAGGAATCGGTATTGATTCTAGGTTATGAATTTCATTATAAAACTTAAAAATCGATTCCATAATTATTTTGATTACATTTTTGATGCGACAATACAAAGAGTATTATAAATAATATATTGTATGTTTATTGTGTAAAATGAATCAATGAAGACTACTGAAGCAACTCTCTTGACAGATTTTGTCTCACTTTAGAATGGTAGTTTGACAATGGGGTACAATATAAAATAAGTATGAAATCGTGACTGAATTCTGGAATCGATTCCAGTATATTAAGGTAGGAAAAAATCACGATTTCCCATTTTTATGGACTCGTTTCAACCCTACCTGTTTTTTTCTTTTCAAAAATATGGAAACGTCGAGGTTTGGTGTCCCTAACAGCATGCATATCTTTAATTTGCTGACGGATGTTAACACTCAGCTATTGTAAAATATTTATAAACTAAAGCTCAAGGATGTCGAGGATATTACGTTTTCCCTTATCGAAAGCCCTACACAGAATATCAATATGTTCATATTCATCGTCGAGGTAACCTTGAGCTTAAGTAATTCATGTTTTAACTTTTTATTTTCTTGGATTTTTATCAGGAATCCTTATGCGTCTACTGTGTTGCTTCCAAAAACTGATTTTCCGGCAAAGTTAACAGGAAAAAGTCGCATTGAGAAGGACGCGGATATTTTAGAAATTTTTAAGAAACGGAGGAAGAATGAAGTCAGTAAACAGACGAATTTTATTTGCATTATATCATGATCCGAGGAAGTTCTATTGATCTTCAGTTGTCTGCAAATTTGATTCATGGCATTTACCATATGCCAATTTTATTCAAATAACTTGGTTTGCTATAATGCAAATAAAAGGACATTAGCGCAAAACATGATTACGTGATCCATGATGGGCCTCCTTATGCTAATGGTGACGTTCATTTGGGACATGCAGTGAACAAGATTCTTAAAGACATTTTAGCTAGAAGGCAGAGGTCTCTTGGAAAATCAGTGCATTTTAGGCCTGGATGGGACTGTCATGGCCTTCCCATTGAGCTTAAGGCCCTTAAAGATACAAAAAGTGCGTATAACTCAAAAGATCTCAGGAGAAAGTGTCGCAGTTTTGCATTTGACGTTGTGGCAGATCAGCGTAAGGAATTTGAATCATGGGCAATTGATGCAGCATGGAATAAGCCCTACATTACTTGCAAACCTTATTATGTCAAAAAACAGTTTGCCCTCTTTGAAAAATTATTCATTCAGAAAAAATTGATATTTAGAGACTTACTTCCAGTGTACTGGTCCCCAAGCTCCAAAACAGCTTTAGCAGAATCGGAATTAGAATACCAAAATAAAAGTAGCTCTTCAATTTATGTTAAATTTCCACTGAATGATGACAAATACGCACTTATTTGGACAACCACTCCATGGAGTCTTTTTTCTAATAAAGCTATTTGCTATGCACCAGAAGAAAAATATGTTTTTGCAGAGTTTAGAGAAATGACAGGTCATTACTTAGTTGCAGAAGCTTTATTACATAATTTGCCTTTTCAAGTGACAAATATGGATCCTGTTCGTGACGATGTAATTAAGGATCTTCGTTATTTTAATTTTAACGATCAAGCATGCCCATTTATCAAAAGCAAGCATGTTAAACTAGACTCAGGTACGGGATTGGTACATACAGCCCCATGTCATGGACACGAAGACTTTAAAGTGGGGAAAAGTGAAAAATTGGATTTAGAAAATAGATATATTGATGGAGACGGACGATTAAATTTCCAAGATAATGGACATGTCTTACATGGGACTTCTATATTCGAGGATGATAAAATAATCAATTTTTTTAACGATTATATAGTACATAAAGAAAAAATCGTACATTCTTATCCATTTGATTGGAGAACCAAGAAACCTGTTATTGTGGTTACTTCTAATCAATGGTTCTTTGATACAAAAAAGGTATCCAAAACAGCACATGAAATTGTGAATAAGCATGTCGACATCATTCCTTCCAATCGAAAACAATTTTTCATGGACAACCTATTAACTCGTCCCTATTGGTGTCTCTCAAGACAAAGAACTTGGGGTGTGCCAATACCTGTTTTTTATGATAAAATCCAAGATATTCCTGTTATCAACGAAATGTTGATTGAAAGGTATTCCCAATTAGTAGACTCCGTTGGAACAGATTTTTGGTGGAGTTTGTCCAATGAAGAGATCCTGGAAGGCACTGGACTTGACCATAAAGAACTAAGAAAAGGCGAAGATATATTTGATGTATGGTTCGATTCTGGGATTTCATGGTCGCTCTTGCCTAATGAACAGGCGGACATTTACTTAGAAGGACACGATCAATTGAACGGATGGTTTTATACTTCCCTCATGACATCCACCGCATACAGAAAACTGTCTCCTTTCAAAAAAATTTTTGTTCATGGGTTTACCATGGACGATAAAGGTAAAAAAATGTCCAAATCCTTGGGAAACGTAATATCTCCTTCGGATATTATACTAGGATCCAAGAATAAGAGATCAAATAAGTTTAAAAGCCCCTATGGCGTTGACGTGTTGAGATACTGGGTTGCAGCACATGGATCTCAGTCTTCGAGCATTTTAGTATCTGAGGAATCCTTTGCTGATTCGAAGAGAGAGGTCGATAAAATACGTAATGCTTTAAGATTCTGTATGGGTAATTTGAAGGATTTTAATGATGTCTCAGTTCCCCCAATCACAATGCTTGATAAGTATTTACGTCATCGAATTACCATATTAGACGATGAAATTAATGAGTGTTATGAGCACATAAATCTAGGGAAGATTTGTCGCACCTTGTCAAATTTCATCGCCAATGATTTAAATGCACTTTATTTTTTGGGTGCCAAAGATCGGTTATACTGTGATGATATTAATTCCCTTCCGAGAAAATCTGCAGTGCGTACACTGAAAGTCTTACTAGAGTTCATGTTACATTGGTCTCAGCCTATTTTGCCCATTCTAAGCGAGGAAATAGCAATGCATACAACGTTTGATACTCATCCTATTTCTTCAAATAAATTCCTGGACCCAAAAGTCTACGATGAAGTTAAACAACTATTAGAAAAAAGAGACCACGTATTAAAACATATGGAAAATCAAAGATGGACCTTGGTAGTGAAATCATCGCCCTACTCTAAAACCTCTTTAGGTGACTTGAGAGAAATACTTCGAGCTGATCAAGTGGTTGCAGCAAAAGAAAACGGAGATCAAAGAAGCATCAAATTTTCTCTCTTGGACTGTGAATTTGAGGCTGTGTCTGGTGTGAATTTCAAGCCTTGTCAAAGATGTAAGCTCTACAGATGTGAAAAAGAAGAAGCCATTTGTCAAAGATGTGAGTCTATATTGCATAAATAAATCATGTGTTTACAGAGCTATACTTGGTATATAAAAGTTATATGTATATATTAATATCATAATCTCATGAGGTGCGTTATTAATCAAATTCAATTTCAAATTAGAGGAAAAATACTTAGCATGACTTTCATGGGTATATATCAATCATTGATAAAAGATGGTAAGGTTAAAAAACATACGAATTTTATCTACCAAAAAATCTAATTAAATATCTTGAAAATGATAAAAAGGTTTATTCCTAGTAAGAATTCATTATTACTCATCAATGAAGTCAGCAATTTCCACAACAATTTAACCAAATATTGAGACATATTATTTTAAAAAAATATTCGCCTTCATATGAAAAATACATCGGAAAAAATGAAGACAGAGAGCCTTTGATTGCGTTTAGTTAATCCTTGTTGTAATAGGAAACGAAGAAACATAAGAGAAAAAAAACAGCAATGGTATTGTTTTTTCAGGGATACAAGGATGCATCTGAATAAATATATTATGAGCGATAATTGTTAATACTGTTGCTGATGAGTAGGCATAGGAAAAGATGATGAAGAAAGACCGGCATCGGAAGTTGTAGGAGGAACGGCCCCCGAATGATTATCAGAAGAAGCGAAAGAAGGAAAAGGTCCATCGGTCCAATGAACAAGATTGTGTTCAGGAAGTTGGGTAGCCTTGAAATGGTCTTTGAGGAGTATTTGGGAGTAGTTGTTGTGCATTTGAAGCCCTTCTTGCTCTCTTAAATGATCGCCAGTTAATTGATTGAGGTCTGAAAGAACACATAATTTCTTTTAATATGAATACAAAAAATAAAGAGAAAAAGAAAACCCAATGCATACCTTTTAAAATAGCTGAGGCCCATAGTTGTACGTGTAGATCAGGAATTTTAGAAGCTAATTGCATGGCTGGATTCACCATATTAAGAGATTCCCTTGAATTTCCCAAAGACAGGAATATATGTCCAAGTAGAACCAATGAACATGATGTGAGACGGTTAAGATCTTCTGCGTTCGCCATCTTCAGTGTTTCTCTCAGGTATCGTCTAAAAAAAGATAAATTTAAAATGAAGTCTTAAAATATATACTTATTACAAATTACTTTGAGTCATTATATTTTGCAGCAAAAAATGACTGAAGTCCTTGTATGTAATAAGCAGCAGCTTGAAGACTATGAGAATTAGATGGAAGTTTTTCAGGGGAAATTCGATCCAAGAGAGCAAGAAAATCTGCGTCTCTCCTACTTCTAACATACACAATAGCGAGGTTCAAGTTTGCAAATGTCCATAATTCCCTTTCTTGAGATGTCTGAAATAATACAAAGACATTATTATATATATTGACAAATTCATTTGCCATGAAGTTACTCTTAACGCAGCGTTGAACTGATTTTCAGCTGCATCCATACAGTTCATGCTCATGGCATAGAGACCAAGCAGTGTATGTAGCTGTGTTCTGTGCCTTTGTAACAAGAACGCATTACTCTCAAGAAGTCTGCATAAATGACCTAATTCTTGAACGGCCCCACTCTTGTTCCCTGTGACTAAACGGCATTGAATTATATGTTCTAAGAGAAGAACATGAAAGGTCGATAGTATTGCGCCGGATTGAAGAGGAAAATCATTCCCACCAGACCTCATTTTTTCGATTTGGGCTATAGCTTTGTCAGTATATTTCTGAGCTTTATCCATGTATCCAGCCTAAAGAAGAGTAAGCACTTAAGTAAATAAGACATAATTCAAGACTTGAGATTGACTTACTTGCATACTGTGCATAACTGTAACCAAATATACTAGAATGCATAAATGCTCCTTAGATAGCCATTGAAAATTATCAGCAACATTATTTGAGATCATTTCTTCATCGGACGGCCATCCTGGGGATGTAATAGTTTGAATGGATTGCTGTAATTGCTTGAGAACAACTTTAACAGATTTAACCTGACCCATCATTAGATAATAGCAGACCTTTAAAACATATAAATATGTATTTTATGTCATTCACTGAAGTAAAAATTATGATCCTACTTGTAACACTAGGAAAAACATATGAAGGTATTCTTTTTGATATTTTGCAACAGCTTCTTTTTGATGCGAGTTTGTAGATATCCATGTCTCAATGAGAGGACCCGTTTGATGAAGTATTATATTAGCTTCAGAGAAATTGCGTTCAAGTAAGAGGAGCATCGCTTTGGACAGGGAAAAGAGAACTCGTGTGTAGTAGGCTTTAAACATGTTGGCATAGTCTGAGCCAGCTCCAAGAATCGAGACTGCAGAAATTAGATCCTTTTCAAATACATGAACACTAGCAAGTTGGAAAAGGAGGCGGATATGCCAGTAAGGGTGTCTTTGTGATGTTTCTAAAGTTTTTTTAAGGATTTGTTTTGCATGAGTGAGGCTTCCTTGGGATTCAAAGAGAAGAGCCAGAACACTTCCACTCTCAAAGGTCACATCTTCTAAGCCCGGAATGTTCTGTGACTGGTACCACTAGGTAGTAAAGAATAAAGAAATGTTAAGAATACATATTCAAAGAGATACACGCATTAAATCATTAAAAAGAAAAAGGCGCCAAAATTATGGCCATGATTTTTATATCGGGATGTCAGGGCATAGTCATAAAGAATAGGCTCAGGAGCAAGGAAAAAGGAGGATTGACAACTGAATTCATGCGTAAATCTGTTTCCTTAAGGATAAAGAAAGCCCAAATCTTTGTACGGAGTGGGGTAGGGAAGGGCCTAGAGAGTGGGGCCTTAAAGGGAGCGTCCTTGCTAGGAAGTACGGGGGAGGAAAGAACAAGGGGCTGGAGTGCCCTTCCACTTAAGGGTCCTTACAGCTTGCTCAATGTGATGTTTGGCGAGATCCTTGTTGTGAGATTCCTTGAGGAGTAAAGACCCAAGTTGGAGGTGCGTTCGCGCTTCAATAATAGGACTAAGGTCTGGACGTCCCAATGAGAATATTCCTTGTAAACAGCGGATCCCAGATTTGATGTCTCCTTGATGACGAATAAAGTGCGCTGAAAGTCCAAGCAAAGCCACAACGCTGGAAAAAGAAAATATTCCAAAATTAGGTCATTGGAATCATCCTGGTCGGATATTACCTCGGAGGATCCGAACCTGCGGCCATTTTGTTTATTTTGTTCGTTTCTTCTTTTCTAATTTCCTTCCTGAGATCCTAACGAGAGGGGGGGAGGGGAATTCTGAACCAAAATCTCAAGGAAAAGAGTGGGTTTCATCCATGACGTCATAACTCAATGAAAGAAAGGAGAAAAACACGGAACCTCGTATTGTTCTTCACACGCCGGAACAGGGACCGCTCATATTTTCCCCCTCCATTTCATTGCTTTTTCTCTTCTTTCTGGAATGATGAAGTAGGGGAGACCGGGTTATAAAAAGTTTTACAACTCTTTTTGTGCTCGTCTACATTACTGTGAGATAGTTGCACCAAAATGTAACACAACATATTTACATCTGTCTGCAATTTATTAAATTTAAATATATATTATACCAGTGAGTATTTTTTTCACAAATTTCATTTGGTCACATAGAATAAAATGTTGCAACTGTCCCCAGCTGAGGGGACAGTTGCAATAGTCGCTGGCTATGGCTGTAATTGTTAAAAAAATGTAATTTCGTTTAGAAATTACTATCAACTTGACTATGAACAAAAACTAAAAACACTTGTTTCTTTTTTATTATTGTATATTTTAACTTCACAAATCACAATAGGACCAAACTTTACTATCTATAGATATGTCTCTCATTATTATCAAACCCAAATATAATATGTGTTAAAAGTAAGTTATTACTAGGAATTTAAAAAACATGCAAATGGGATGTGTAAAATAAAAAGAAAGAGAAAATAAACTTGGTAACTCTGACAATTTGATGAATGTTGAAAGGGAAGCAACTTGAGTTATCATGACGTTTTATTGAGCTACAATATATATATATATATACAAATGAAAACATCTATAATAAACAATAACATTATGTATACCATAGATGAGAGGCAGAAAATTAACTGAAATTAATGTCAAGAAATTATATATTTTTAACTAATAATAATTATACGAGGACTTGAGCCCTTTTTGTTTACATTTTATTTGCTTTATTAACGTAAATGTATGTATAGGAATGTAAAAAATATGCAAAATGCCGCGTGCGAGATTTTGTGCAGTTGGCTCTTCGAATATTACTTTTTGTTTTCCAAAGCTGTTATCATTTTTTCTTTATTACTGAGGGGAGAACATCTACCTGATAGTAAAGATCTCGCATGAAGGAATACATGCATTAAGGTTAATAAAACAAATAAAATGTAAACAAAAAGGGCTCAAGTCCTCGTATAATTATTAGTTAAAAATATATAATTTCCTGACATTAATTTCAGTTAATTTTCTGCCTCTCATCATGGTATACATAATGTTATTATTTATTATTGATGTCTTCATTTGTATATATAAAGGAGAATAGCAGCTTGTAGCTCAGTAAGACGTCATGACAGCTCAAGCTGCTTCTCTCTCAACATTCATCAAATTGTCAGAGTTACCAGGTTGATTTTCTCTTTTTTTTATTTTACACACCCCATTTGCATATTATTTAATTCCTATGCATGTATTCCTTCATGCGAGATCTTTACTATCAGGTATATGTGTCCCCCTCAGTAATAAAGAAAAAATGATAACAGCTTTGGAAAACAAAAAGTACTGTTCGAAGTGCCAACTGCACAAAATCTCGCACGCGGCATTTTGCATATTTTTTACATTCTTAGTTATTACTTATAGTTATCCAGGCCGGCTCCAGAGTAAAATCATTGAGGCAGCACATGTTCATCTAGATTATTTATATAGATTTTACTTGAAATGTAATAAATTTGTGAAAATATCTGCTAAGATGGAGTCACAATTCAATATTATAATAATTTAATATCAGATACGTTTATTATTGTTACAGAACAGACAAATTTTGAATTGTGGTTTTTGTAGCATTTGGGTAAAACAACTTAAGTTATTACATAAAACCATAATGTAATTTGAAGGGGCGGATGATTATTCAGTGGATAATGGGTCTGATTGAAAAAAATAGTGTACTTTTGATGGCACTTTTTTTTACCAAAATGCAACCTGTTTTGCTGGATTTATTTGCATTTTTGGCCTTGTGTCTGCATTTTTATGTTTTATTTGGTCATCATTAATAATAACAGTGTTATGGTAATAAGTAATAACCTATTACATCACTAATTACTTTGAAAAGGCTAGATTTGATATATTTTGTTCTGGGTGGATTAGGGACGAGAAATTAGAATTGCAAAAGTAATCAATAATTTATCGGCAAAGCTATGTAAATGTCAGTGTATAACGATTAGAGATGTGAAAAACCGTGCATCCGACGTGTAAAAATAAGACCATATTGCCTTTATGACATGAAAAATGATATGGTAACTAGGAATGCCAGTTTATTTGCTCTCGATATAATATTATGACTGTAGCTGTGACAGCCTTGTTCCAGGCTCAAGACAGCTTTTCTTGGACTTGTAGTAATTAATTAAATTAAATTGATGGTTTAGAAAGATATTATTCAAATGAAAATTGTAGATATTACTTTAAATAAACAGAAAATTTTACAAATTTCAAAATCGGTACATTAGTTTTGGATGTATTGCTATTTTTGTTAAACTTTCGATATTTGTATTAATTTTAAAGAAAAATAAGAACATAAATATTATGTTATAGGATATATAATTATCCTCAAGTTTTTAGTTTGATAATAATGGTTATTCATTCATTAACAAAATAAAGCTTTAGGTTTTTAGATATTTACATTTTTTAAAAACAATGATTAAAGATTTAATATTGATATTTATAATCATTCCACCTTTTATAGAACTCAAGAAAATGGCTGAAAACATATTAAAAATGTCAACAAATGAAACATTTTATAAGATAGAAGTATGAATATATTACTTCGAGCAAATTTTTTTCCATAAAGTTATTTTTTCGTGAGATATTAACATTAAGAAAGTTTTCAACCAAAATTGAAGGAAAGGTTGTGTGATATTATCGTAACTTTTATAATAGATAATATAATATACATATAATAAGAATTATTATGTCAAAGGAAAAAGGAAAACAGCTTGATAATTTATGAATGATGAAAGAATATTATGTAGGGTTTCAACTAACATGCATTTTGAGAACTACTCACACGCTTTAAAATACGATGTTTTTCACATCTCTCCTCATTACTCATTCTTATCTATGTCGTCATAAGTACCAAGTGTTGCCGCTAGATATACATAAATTTAGCATGACTTTTTAAGGATCATTATTTGCTCGAAATCGCACCTTCTAGAGAACTAATTGAAAAATAGTAATAATAGAAATTGTAGAGCAACTAATAAAGAATAGTCATCTGCAGGGAACTGCATTTCGTCAAAAAAATCCTAGCATTGTTTCTATGTATCATCTCACATATAATATAGGAAATTGTTGGACCGTCATTCAGTAGTCGATTTATATCAACTCAATTATCATTGTGGCTTTGAAAATCATAGGTACTTTCTCTGTCCTTGGGTGCAATAAAAAAACTGAGTCCAAGTACCAAAAATGTCAATGTCAAGTACATCATTTTTTTAGAACAGCCTACATACCCACTTTTTTCATGATGAGCCCAAAATTTTATCAAGCTTAATGATCTCATTAGAGCCATAAGGGAGGGTGAAAGTAAAATCTATAGGCTTCCTCCTATAGATCTCTAATTAAAAATATAACATGGAGAGAAATCAAACAACGTTACTTCATTAAGATATATTATCCTCTTCGAATTAATTACTAATTATTGTCATACAATCAACGAGTATCGACTGCAAAATTCGTTTCAACGTACTAAACCTGTATATAGAGCCTCCATTCTAACCAATGACCCAATAATTTTCAGAATTTAATTTTTAAGATTGATAATTGCATGTTTTTAAGGAATAAATGCATGTCAATGTGATGAGAAGAAATATTGTCCTATTACCGACTTTGTAAGAAAATTCATTTTTGTTTATTAGGATTAGGATAAATTTTCATTAAAAACACTGGTGGATCATTATTTTTTAATGCACAAAATTAGTATCCTTTTAGGCTTAAATTGAAGTTGAAGTTGGAAAATGGGCCAAAAAAGCTCAAAAAGTGTGATTCAATTTCTCAAAAATCGTCGGACTCTTAGGGGAAAAATGACAGATTTGAAATCAATGTACAAAATTGAATAACTTTTATTATACTTATACCCCTTAGGATTTTTGACATTTCAAGTTCAAGTTAACCTGTGTAATTATTAGTTTAAGACGAATTTGAGTTTATTTTCTACCTCTTTTATCTATGGTATAAATTATACATATATAATACGTTTTCATCTGTAAATATAAAGGAGAACAGCAGTTTGTATCTTAGTAAAGCGTCGTGACAGCTGAAGCCCTCTCAAACATTCATCAAATTGTTAAAGTTAACAGGTTTTTCTTTCTTTTCTTTTTTTTTTACAAACCAGCAAATCTAATCATGAGTAGGGATGGGCATTTTGTTGAAGAGATAAAGCATGTCCGCAATTACTATCTGGTGGCTCTACATTTTATCCCTTAGAGCAGGGGTGTCAAACTTATTGCACATCGCGGTCAAAATACGACCCCTAGGTAGACGTCGTGAGCCGGATCATTAAAATTGTAGCATACTTAGCTATAAATAGGAATGTAAATCATATGCAATTCGGGCGTGTTATAAAAAAAGAAAGAGAAAATCAACCTGGCAACCCTGACAATTTAATGAATGTCGAGGGGGGAAACAGCTTGAGCTGTCATGACGTTTTACTGAGCTACAAGCTGCTATTCTCCATTATATATACAACAATAAATAATAACATAGATGAGAGGCATAAAATTAATGTCAGGAAACTATATATTTTTAACTAATAATAGTTATACGAGGACTTGAGCCCTTTTTGTTTACATTTTATTTGCTTTATTAAACTTAATGCATGTATTCCTTCATGCGACATCTTTACTATCAGGTAGATGTTCTCCCCTCAGTAATATTGGAAAAATGATAACAGCTTCGGAAAACAAAAAGACCTGTTTGAAGAGCCAACTCCACTTTTTTATCACACGCCCGAATTGCATATGATTTACATTCCTAGCTATAAATAACCAAAATATCATGTATTTCCATTGTTTCGATTTAAAGAGAACAAGTACATTGTTAAACTTAATTAAAAATTTATTGAACAACACTTTTACAAAACATTTCTCAAAATTGCATAAACTTTAAGTAACTGGTATCGAAAATTATAATAATGAACTTTTCATGAGATTACATGAGACTTATAGAGAAAGATTAACATGCACCCCTAGTGAATAATTCATGAACTACATTTAATTAAACAATTTAATCCATATGTTTTATGTATTTTTTCCACATTGAAATTATCCTGCGGGCCTGACTGAGCCTCCTTGCTGGCCGGTTCCGGTCTGCGGGCCGTGTGTTTGACACCCCAGCCTTAGAGATTGTTATTTGACAAAATTAAATAATACTCAATAGCTACTTATAATTGTAGCAAGTCTCACCTCAACGATACTGAGAAGACTCAATTCAAATTGATCATCAAGGTAGTGGCACCAGCTGATATTTTTTCGGACTTCCTAAAACTCAACTTTATCTCAACATTTTGCCATGTCTAGTCATGAGTTATCCAGACTCTAATCAACAATAATGAAGCTACTCTTACTTGTACCTATAGAGTAAGAAAAAAGAAACTTTAGGATTTTTGACTGTTGACTAGTGTTATCATCTAAATACCTTGGGATATAACATTTTTTAGTTAAATAAAGAATTTCTAAATATATTTTTTCTAAGTTTCTTTTATACGTATTTTTGGAAACATGAATACGAGACCAGAAGATCCGTTCATTTACTTTCTTACATGTCATAATTAATTATCTTGTTTTCGAGAAGTTACTGATGAATTGTTAGTAAACCATATTTTCAAATATACGGAAGTAACAAAAAGATTCAACTGTTGAAGTTCTCTTTTTTAATAAGACTTGAATGATCTCTAATCAAAATTATTTTTGACAAGACCTTTCATAACTTTATTTTATTCTTTAGTCGCCGTTAAAAAGGTGTGTCTCACTCTCAAGATCCAAATCTCCGAATGGAAGGGCCAATAGAAAACAAATTGTCAGACAATTTAATAAACTTGGATACAAAACAAGGAATTAATTAAGGAGCTCACTTCCTTCACTCACAAGGTCGAATGAGGAAGGCCCAGGAAAAAATAATTTGAATTGAATTTGAGTCTATTAAGAAATCTCTATAAAGAGAGCATCTGAAGAAAAAGTCTTCAATAGCTCACCCTCCATTCAGGAGAAAGAGATCTGAAGAGCTTGACAGCCTCTTAATGACTGATGATTTTTTTAAATTGAATATTTTTTTATATTTATTCTCATTTTCTACAAATTATAATTTTTAATTTTCTTATTTGTTATAAGTCATATATAATACAAATTTGACTATGTGGAGGTTTAAGAAGATCTATTTGTAGGTATGTACTATTCCGATAAGATTTATATATATTCGTTTAGCTACCTACCCTTCATCATCATAAACCATACTCCTTAATTCAATATCATGAAGAAGTTTTATATCTAAATATATAAGTAACACTTTTCCCTTCGACTCCTAGCAGAATTATATTACTACTAAATTCTATGTATGTATTCTCGTGTTTGCATTTCAATATTTAGAGAAAGAAGTTTCAACATTTTTATTGTACATACGCCTCTTAAAATAAGTAATTTACTAAGAGGTTTGACATTTTTACAGCTATATTTAAGTCATTACTATTGATAGATCTCAAATATTCAGACAATCATGTCTACTCGTGGATCTAATTCCAGAGGATGAATCTCATTTTTTCTATTAGATTCTGAACATATGTACCATTGAGCGAGTTTTCTTATTTTTAAAGATGTTTCATGCCAAATATTAACCAAGAACTTTAACTGGATCCATCCAAATGTAAGAAGATAACAATGACTGCAAACACTTGATTATATATAATTTTAGGATTGTTGTTGTTTTTTGCAGGCTTTGAATTTATGTATCTAATTCAACTGTAATTTTTACCTTCAACGAAAAAAAAAAAAAAAATTCAAAATGATATTTATAATTTCTTTACCTTGCCCTGTACTACAAAAAAATGGTAAAACATGTCAAAAATGTCTATAATCAAACATTTTCTTTTCAATGCTTATAACTTCTTTTAATGAAATAATCCATATGATGACTTATACATATATTAAGAAATGTATAAAATTTGGCCAGGAGTATTTTTTAGTCAGATAAAACTAAATAATTAACAAGGTATGGAATTTATGTTGAGTTGAGAAAGCATGCCTGTAATTACTATCTGGTGCCTCTACATTTTATGTGCTGATTGTTACTACACAATAGCTCCATGCAATTGTAGTATGTTCTCTATCAAAAATCATTATAATGTATCACATCTTAGTATGTATAAGGAATTTGTAAATACATCATTGTACATTCAAATTGTGTAGGGGAAGGGGCGGAGAGTTGATACACTTTTTGCTTAGTTTTTTTTTTTTTTTTTTTTTTTTGCATAAGTGTAAAAATATAGAGATAGAGATCATTCTTCATAAAAGGTTAGGACCACTGACAATTTAATTTGGCCAGACACTTACTTAGAATTTGCAATGAATTAGTTATAATTGATATTAATCAATGGAGTTTAACTACTAAATTCTTACAAAACAAGACTTATACATAGTGTTATGTATAATAAATCCTTTGAAAAAAGTTGAGAGACTTTGATGGACCCTAGACCACCTCCAAATCTTCTATTATTTTTTTATTTTTTTAACTTCAAGTACGTTTTAGCAAACATGTCGCAAGAAAATCGAAAGTAGGACCACTCTACTGGGTAGCGACGCAAAAATGGATGTTTAAGTGGGGGAAGTCAAATTCTTTAATTTAGATGTTTATACATAGAATCCACTGTTTATACACTCAACTTTATGTATGGCCGGTTAATGTAGTGTGAATATATTCATGCTAGGAAAACAAGCTTGATTTTTAATTTTTATTATTATTATTTTGTTTGGGGGGGGGGAGGGGGAGGGGGGACCCTCAGCTATATCCCTGATAATGTCTGTCTTATTTATGGTCATTAATATATCATTTCCAATGAAGACAAAAAAAGAAAACTAAAAGGAGAAGTCAAGAGTGTAAAAGACTAATATTTCAGTGGCATAAGAGCCATGGGAGCCAACCCTCCCCCCTTTCCTTAAAAAAATAATTTGTTAGAATTATTTTCTACACATAAATCATTTACAAATACTGTGAACGAATGAAACAAAACAATAACAGTAAGATTCTATTAAATTTTAATTTTTCTTTTTCTTTTAAATGATGTGTTATTTTGAAACAATAAGAATTCGAAATTACATGTTGTTCAGAATTCAAGTATTTATTAGTGTGAGTATAAATTTAAAAGAGTCTCAATTTTTTAGATAAGTTCTTTAAAATTGAGTTAACAAAAATTTTAATATATTAACATTTTTTGTTTTTGGTTGTTGTTTTACTTTTTTTACACATTTGTGATAAAAAAGTGAAATTTTTGTCTGCATATATGTATACATAAATTGTTCTACAAATAATGCATGTGTACATTTAGTTTTGCACGTCATATAATATTCAACCTACTTGTTTTGTGCATTCAAATTAAATTTCTAATTATGTGTTGGTGTTATATGTAGGATTGATATGATGATTCAAGTGGATGAAATGACAGTTAGTGCTAGTTTTTTTTTATTTGAAGTTTATCTTGTTTCTTCAAAAAGGATGACTTCCATATTTGACATTTAATTAAACAATTAATTGTTTGTTTCATTCATTTTTTATTTATTTCTTTGTGATGTAAAAACGTTCTATAGCAAATATTCACATTGAATTCAAAATTGATTAAACAAAATATTTTAAGTGTGGACAAAATTGATCGACTAAAATTACTATTTATGACAATAAATAGTAACAAACATAGATTGATCCTTTTTTTTCCTGCTGCTTACAAAGACCCTCGTTGAATACCCCAATCTCATTTAGATAATATAAATCATACATATATCGCTACACATATTATGTATAATATAGGAAAAATATTTAAATACAAAAATATGCTTAATATTCACAGCAAGGGACTCACTCTCTCAATCGTAACCTACATTAAAATTTCATAATGTAACCCATGTCTGAGTTTAGATATTACGCAAAGGAAAACGAAAAATCATTTAGACATAAAATGATTATTGTACATTTGTATGTATATAAAAGGATGTGCTCTAGTAATTTTTGCTATTGTTAAAAAGTATAAATGATTGTTACATCAAGACAACGTCTAACTCAACCAGAAATGAAGCATAAATATTCATAGTAGACTTAAGAGCAGCAAAAAATCACCTCATTCACCACATTTTTGTAAAGTTATATGCATCTATTTCTCAATCTTCCGTGAAGAAGCAACTGACTGAAATTGGTCGAACACTTATGAAAAGGAAAGAAACGCAAAAGAGAATTTACACGAAAAATTTTTGATGACTTATCTATAAAAGTTCAATCATTTTTAGTTTGTACCGAATGCTTTTAAAGTTGTAATATATATCTACAGTTTTTCCGGATAGGACGACTTTTACCTAGATTTAGTCAAATTTTAGCGTGTTTACTCGGAAAATGTATCTTCTATCTCAAGGGCATTAAACTCATTTTGGTTCAAGGACCACATACAGACTTATTAGATGTCAAGTGGGGCGGTCCACGGTACAATCATAATCTATGAATAACTTTAGTTCGATTATAACAAGAGGCATGTGTAGATATTACTTCCCCTAAATTACGGAGTAACAAAATTTGACCCCTCTCCCTCTTGCCACTTTTAGTTTAGGCAGAGATTTTCTATGAAAAAACATTATCGATTTTTTTTACACGCTGAAAAAAAATTAATTTTTTCAAATTAGATCAAAAATCGATCCCCAACATGTATTTTGCATTACTCACGCATTTCATTTGGCTGTTTCTGACGTCTTGTTCTAAAATTATAAGAAATCAGAAGTTAATAATCAAATTCTACCACTCCTAATTTCTATTATAAGGGTGAATCAATCAAGGAAGACATGGACGAAGCTAATGAAGAAAACAATCTCTCATTTGAAGAAAGAATTGCTAATCTAGGGCTAACAAACAATTTGAAAGAAGTCATCTTGTAATACCTTCAGAAAATCTCCTGCAGAGAATGATGAATTTCAGTCTATTGTACAAAAGTCAGTTGGCAAAAAATCGAACTTATGGCTCGACGTTTCTACAAGAAGTAATTTTACCGTTGAAATGCTTAGGAGATTCAATAATCTTCACAAAGAGATTAAGCATGCCCTATTGGATCTGGATATTCCGTTTAAGTTTAAGGACTATGAACTTAGTATTGTCAAAGATATCACTACTGCCCTTGAACATTTTGAAGCAGCTATCACAAAACTTTCTGAGCGGTCTGTGACATTATTTACCCGTAAAGGAACCTTTGAGTTTGTGCTTGAGGAGCTTGAAAAACTTAATACACCACTAGCAATTCAACTCAAAGAGTCACTCTTCTCAAGAATCGTAAAAAAATGAAATTCAACTTTTATTCATTTAATTGAATTTCTGTACGACTCGGATTTTATAACGAAAGGAAGATACATTTTTGGAGAGAAAATTGTCCTGTCAAAAATTATAACTACAGTGGTAGAATTGTACTCCAGACTTTATGATGAAAATGGAATTCAATTGGATAAAAACAAGACTAAACAAGAGACCACCGAGCAACAAGCCCAGATATCTACTTTTGTGTCTGACACACTAAATGATTTTATTAAAAAGTCATCTAAGAAGGATGAACCACGCTTTGGGTTTTCCGTAATTCGTAAGGAAATAGTTTGTTTTTTTTAAGAAAGAAAAACCTGGCCTCAATCCTTGGAACAACTTTTTTAAGCCTTAATGACCATTCCCTGTTCAAGTGTAGAGGCAGAAAGTGATTTTAGTTCTTTTGTCAATTTTTTTACTAAATTTCGAAGTCGTTTAAGTGATATTACAATTGATAATTTAGTATTTCTTAAAGAACATTTTAAAGAGAAGAAATAAAGTATTGCATTTATTAAAACATCAAACTTTTATGAAGTACGGGGATCCTCGGTGATGGCAATGTTATTCCCGCGGAATCCCCGTCCCTGGGAGTAGAAAATGTCCGTGGATATGCAAACTCTAATACATATAATAAGAATTATTATGTCAAAAGGAAATGGAAAACAGCTTGATAATTTATGAACAGGAATGTAAATTTCAAGCAAAATATCGCACGCGAGATTTCTTGGGGTTGGCACTTTGAACAGTACTTTTTGTTTTCCAAAGCTGCTTCCCTCTCAACATTCATCAAATTGTCAGAGTTACCAGGTTGATTCTCTCTTTCTTTTTTCTTACAAGTCCGATTTGCTTGAAATTTACATTCCCATTTATGAATGATGAAAGAATACCATGTACATGCATTTTCAGAACTACTCGCACGTTTTAAAATACACTGTTTTTCACAAATCTAAGTATAACATAATGTATAATACAAATATAAATATTTTACTGACGTCATCTTGGAGAAATAGTTGCTTATATAATTATTAAATAAAACGAATACATTTTTAAAAAATCTTAAGGAAATTTCATTTTATAAGAATTTCACTGCAGTAACATATCGATAAAATCTAATTAATAGGTGGTGAAAATCCTTATGCAATGGAGTCTCTTGTTTTTCAAGGATCCCAATTACTTTCTTCTCTATTGAAGTAGATTTTTTGTAAAAATTGTTGTAAAAAATCTTTAATACTGTAAAATACCTATTAATCATTTTTTACTTTAAAATACCTGATTAGCCCTTCACTTTACTGCTCTTACACTATTGATGACTTCAGGAATTTTAAATGGGTAGATGTTATCTAACAATTTAGTTTCAAATAGATTAGTTACCCGAAAAATAGGATTATTTTTTGATGCATGTTATATATAATAATGAATGATAGATTTTTGATAGCCAGAAAAGTTTCAAGTCCTTTTATTTTTGTGACATTCAAATATAAGGCATTTTACTGAATCAATAAAAGAGGAGTGTTTTTATTCTCATAAAATTTGGTTGTTTATGCCACTAAGATAAATGACTTCCACAATGATGACGTTTCGTTTAATATCATATTGGGAGAACTGTATAAGCACGAGATCTTGAATGAAAAAGATAATAACTCTTTTGTTAGTATCAAAAATATTTCTATGACATAGCGTTATTTCCAATATAAATATATAAAGAACTAGAAGAGCAATGCGGGCAGTGCACGTTAATGCAGTGTAGGCTTCTTTTTTAATGTCTCAAACATCTGAAATCCAGCTCAACAATTGAATGTAAACACTTCAAATATGTACCAAAATCTACAGTATTATTTTTGTGAAGAAAAGTAACATAGAACTTCATCTAGAAGGTCGAAACGCCGTATTGCTCCGCACATAAATACTAATTTAAATCTAATGTTTAAAAAAGTTCAGGAAATTTGAGCTATCATAGGTTCCCTAAGGATGAGTCCCTTGAAAGGTAAATTTATTATCATTTTTTTATCTGACATATCAACTATGAAGAAACTTATGTATACTTATTATTTGATTTAGAAAGTTGATCCGATATAGCACTAGGATCTACTTTCAAACGTCTGAACATGCAGTACTATACTCTAGTTACTTTGAGGCTCATTGTTATAGAATTTGAAAGACTGTGCAACCTTGCTTAAAAGATTATGCCATTTCAACGATTTTCAAAGGGATTCTAGAACTTTTGCAGAAAGAAATCCAACAAAAAAGCTCACATCGTTCTGCACCAAAATGAAGGTGATTTGTTTCCCTACAGTTCTCAGGATTGATTATGTTAAATTTTAATATCAATAAACAATAATGCACTCAACAAACCATATATGTAGATATTGTAATTTTAATAAAATTAGTAATTAGGTCTGATGAATGGACAAGGAGGATTGCTAAAAGAAAATGAAAGAGGCAAAAGGAAAAAATAAGGTAGCAAGAGTTACTAGAATAACATCAGAAAAATGTCTTCCTCAATTATTGTTACTCTTGTATTGATGTTAAGGCACTAAAAAGGAAATTCCCAGAGAGTGAAAAAAGAGTAGAGTACTTGAAAAAAAAAAAAAAAAAAAAAAAAAAGCTTAAAATCAGACGAGCAAATAATTAAATAATTATTATTATCAATCTAGGAAGGAGGTCAATACTCTAAATGTAAAAAAAATAATATTACCAATTAAAACTTCTCGGAACAGGATATTTATTTACTTTCGTATTTTAGGGAGTAATTGATGAATTAAGAGAGCTGAAGTATGTCATCAAGGAGCTGATGAAATTTAGTAAGAATTTAATGGAACTGCAATTCCAGATCTATTTTAGAATATGTACAAAACAGATAGATATTCTTCCAATTATGTATACTACAACATGATTAGTGTAAGATTTCACCTCCTTTACCTCCTACCCTCTTGTCATTCAAAAAAAACCTGTGATCAGCTATATCACTGGATTCATTATCCTCAAACTCCATCACCTGGAAATCAGCTTTGACAGATTCATCCAAATTTAATAATAACAATTTAACTAAATTAGGTTTTCAATGCTATTAATGAACACATGCTTGATGATAAAATATCAACTTATTCATCGAGGGAGAGTCAATAATTTAAAATAACACTAGGAGTATGTAAGGAAAACAAATTGCAAAGCAGTCTTATTCAGAGGGCAAGAATTATATTATACTTTCATTACATGTATTAAAAACTTGAATCCTATTTACGCAAACTAAATATTATAGATTAAGAGTTGTATTTACTACATAATCATTTAATATGAATGACATGATAACAACTCATAATTTAGACCAGGAACAATAATTTCTATTTTGATTAATAAAAAGGTTTGTAGGAGCGCTATTTAAAAAATTATAATAAAATATAAAAAAGTTTCATAAGTAAATTTCAATATTTTACTATTGCATATTTTTTTATTCATTTCTGTTGCTCGCTTCTTTCATTCGGCAGACGCGTTGCGCTTCTTTAATATAGTTCTTTATATTGTATTTTTTTTTATTATTTCATTAACAAAAAAGTTTGTAAAGTATTATTTCACTTGTCTACTTCTTTTTTCCCTTATAAGGTCTGAACGTTGAATGGTCGAATTCGAATTAGCTCTTGTTATGCTGTAAACAATTCTTTACTTCTCTAAAGCTATAAAACAGATTTATATCTCCCTATTAAAGAATATTAATACAATTGGGAAGACATGACTAGCTACCAACTGATCTTGGAACTCTTTCTCTTTAATAGAAAAGGTTGAAAGAACTATAAAGATTATCGTGTTGAAAAAATATTACATATTTTTTAAACATAGATATAACAATTCGCTTACAAACATGGGTATATATTTTTTTTAAATTAAGAAAAAGGACACAAGTTTTTTATACATCATTTATATATTTTGTTTTATGTTTCAAATTTCTTTGTGTAGTACAGTTTTTTTCGTTTTTTACATAATTTTTATTTTCTCATACATAAGTGACACAAGGATCAGTGTCACTTGAAATATACAGACCATGACATGACTAATACAGAAAGGAAGGGGTTATTTGCGTAACTAAAAATACAAAGGGACCGATTTCAAACTAATATTCAACTTTATCTACGGAGTTAAAATTGCGAGAACAAAATTTAAATGACAAGCCTTGAATTGAATAAAATAATTCACTTATTTTTTAGTTTACAAGTATTTACACGAACAACGAGTTATTTATTTATTTATTTTTAGGAAGTAATGAGTAAAACTCGTGATTTCTCAGGTTGTATTTTTAGAAACTTGGAAATGATCGAGCTGCAAAATACTTTATTCTGGACAAATCACCAATTAAAATTAATACAATTCATAACTGGTTTCTGTTCATTATTTATAATGGTTTTAACACGTGATTTGGTAGACTTTTTCGTTTAGAAGACCATATGTGCGTACATGATGATTGATAAATATTAAAACACACTGGTCATAATTCACATGAAAATATGTAGTATACTTATAATGAAGGATCCACAACAGACAAATATATGTTAATTACAAAAATCACAAGGAGGCTATCCAATAATCTGACACAGACGAATGATATTTGCATTTAAATTTCCTACAACAAACTAATACAATTGAACTGATGGTGACACTATTTAAGGACAACCTTCATATGCATAATAAAAAATGCGAAGCCATAGACTTCTAGCTCGGTATGAAATTCCCAAACATAAACAGCTGACAATAACTATTTAATCGTGGATTACTTATCAATGACAAGTTATCATATAATATATACAACTATGTAGACGTCAGGAAGCCATTGAAGGGAAAATTTAGATATTACAAGGTCTCAATGTCACTTAGAGCAGTTTATTTGGCATTGAGTACTAAAATTTTGACATTTTGTGAGACACACAATTATACAGTCCACTAATTAATATCATTCAAACATATGTACTCCCATTCGTATGACTCATTTTCATATACGTATATTTATTTTCTATTGAAGTAATATATACTACCTGACCTAAAAAATAATATCAACAGGTAAAATATTACCAGCATAATTAGCTAATTACATATACTATTCTGAGGTAAAGTGACCTATTAATGCTTTTACTCTAGTCGACATATTTTAGTCATACATAGTGTATTGATGTTGAATATACAAACGTTTTCAATTTAAAATATTACCACGTACACGAAATCAGATGAGTAAAACAGCTGCAAATGTCTTAATTTAAAACTATGACTGAGTATCTTAACCGCAGGAAAATTGAGACTCGCGTTAATTACAAATAGTTATAGAATAATTGCAGTAAACAATTTATACTTGAAACTGAATTATTAAGAGGAAGTATCGTCTTCAACATTATTCATATCACTTACAGAAAACTTAAAACCATTCGTCTTCCCAGACTATGAATAACACCTCATTCAGAAAGGAATGTCCATGTAATAAATCTGGTTCCTAATCTAAGGTATTAATCGAATATTTTGCTCCAAAGTACAATATTTAAATAACGAATTGCAATATTTTTTTTAGATTGTATTTCATGTGTTTTTATAAAGTTTTTTAAATTTCTTATACACTATACAGCTCATAATCTGTGCATATATGAAAGAAAGAGATAGAAGGGAGAACCACCATCAATTTGTCTAAATATAAACGGATCTTTTACCTTGTATTTAAGAATCTTATTTATACTAGAACAATTATGTAAGATTAAAAAGGGGAAGTGTCTTTCTGTAAAGTACATAAAGAACAAAAATTGTTGGTTAATTTATAACGTATATATATATATAATTTTAACTTAGCGGCAACGGAGGACAGAGCAAATGATGGTTATAGTTTTCTATTTGTTTTTTTGTTTTTGATCAAACGTCAAAGGGCCTTGTTGGGGGATGGGTGGGTAATAATGCGGAGGGCTCATCATTGTTAAATAAAAAGTTTTAAGAGTGGTAGTATGGGATAATAGTAATAAATGCTGTGAAGTGGTTTAAGAGACAACACTTCTTATTTAAAACAATGAGGTCACACACACTACATGGCAAAAAATGGACTTCATTAAAAAAATGTAAATGAAATTCTTAATTATCTGGGGGTTTTTAATAAATAACTTTTAGAGGAGTACACGCACAATTTTTTTTTTTTTGATCAGCAATGTAAAAAAAAAGAAAAATAAACAAAAAAAAAACAATCATAGAAACAAGAAAAAAGTAATTCTTGGTTTTGCTTAATTTTCTTGTTTTGAAGCGTGCAGCAAAAAAAAAAAAATAATTCACTATAAATATAATTCTATGCTTGACAAAATCTAAATAAATAGACAATTGGAACATAAAAAATAGATAATATAAAATATGATGTTTACAAAGTTTTTTTTTGTTTCATAGGGAGCTTTATAAATAGAGAGACAGAGCTTCTGATCCATTATGGCTTCGAGATATCTTTTTATGTTATATTTAATTTAATTTTTCGGACCAGTTCATCTATAAAAAAATAACAATTTTTAGCCAAAAGTCAACTATTTTTTCAATATAAACTTGACGTTAAGAAAGTGAGAGTCGCCGTTAATCAATTAATCAAGATATTATGTTAATTTAAATCTAAATAAAATTTATATATAAGAAATAAGAAAAGAATACAATTACCTTATTGGAGGTAAAATTATTTTTACATTTTTATTATAAAATATTTTGAATGTTAGGTTCGAAAGACTCTCAAAATCTCAACTAAGTATCTAACAACTAGGAAAAAAAAAACAAAAAAAAAAAAAACTAAGAATATAACGTAGTAAAAAAAAATTATGTTATTAAAAAAATGCAGCTCCCCTCAAGTTTTTTTTTAAATACGTGGTTAAAGAAACTTGAGTAAAAGAAGCCTCGATCTATTCTACGAAATTAGTCGACAGTACACCACAACAAAATGTATAATTAAAAATTATATGATTAAAAACTACACAAAAGCAGGATTTGAGAGAGCCTTTGATACATTCAAGGTTCAGAAAATAAATGATTAGATTTATTTCCTTCGTTTTCTTTAAAAAAAGAACTTACTTTATGTTTCAAGAAACATCTTTTTATTATTAAATTATGAAACAGATATAAAAAATAAATATTTCAGAAAAAAATACACTATCTAAGAGTATATAGGCATACTTGACACTTCTCACTTGTAAGCTTTAAAGAAATAAAAGATTATTAATTGACTATTATATTAAAAAACAATTGTCAAGTACACGAGTAGGAAGTACCAATATATTTTGATAAGCACACCTCTGTTATTGTTCACGGATTGCTCAGTCGAATTTAAAAGATTATAACATTAATATAATAAAGAGTATATCAATTATTACATGTTTTGTATATCTTGGAGGGTAGCTTCCATGTCTTCTTGTAGCATTTTGTTCTTATCCTGCTCAGATCTCAAATCGTCTACAAAAAATAAAACAAAAAAAATCGCATGCAAATAACGAAAAATAAATAAACAAAATAAAATAAAGAATAAATGAAGTATCCAGTCAACAATTCAGGTCAAGTTCAACAAGCTTTGTAGTTATTTCATGCTTCATACGCAAAAAACATATACATAAATCAAGAAGTAATTGAATGCACTTTTCTCTTTCATTTAATTTAATAAAAATAATACTGTTTATGACAAAAGAATTTACCTCCGAATGATGTCTGTATATGAGAAAAATAAAAATAAAAACCAAATTATTTGTTTGACTTATTTTTAAATGAAATGATTATACTCAAATTGATTCTAGAAGTGACCAGATAATAACTAACTACAAGATTTATATCCATAAGAATATTTACCTTCCAATCGGTCGACTTCTTTTTGTAATTTTTGGACGGATCGCTCGGCAAATTCCGCACGTGCTTCAGCCTACCATGTAAAAAATGATAAAATATAAAATAAAGAAAAATATTGAAGTACCGTACCTCCTTATGTTTGGCACCCATTTTTTTAAGTTGTTCGGAGTATGACTCTTCCTTTTGCGATGCCTAAAAAAATCATAATAATAATAGAAACAGGCGTGATTTAATGAGGGGAATGAAGAGAAATAGAAAACAAGAAAAAAATAATTTAAAACAAAACCGCCACCACCAACTGAAACATACTTTTTACATATAAAATTAAAAGATTCATTGAGTTGACTTAATCACAAAAATAAACTTACTTTTTCTTCAGAGACTTCTAAGGATTTAAGATTGTTTCCAACAACTCTTAACTCTTCTTCCAAACCAATACTCTTAGCCTCACCTGAAGAATAAAGAAAATTAATATACATTCACAAATGGAAGAAAGTCAAAGTTATTACTATTTTCGGCACGTTCTTCAGCTCTTTCTAAATCAGCCTCAACCATGGCGAGTTTTCTAGCAACCTATAGTAGAATAAACATAATAAATTATGCTAATTTTAAATTAATAAAAAAAGGTACTTCGATGGATAAAAATTGTGAAAGTGAGATTAATAGAAAAGTAGATTGCCAGATTAATACATGCAGTCAAAATATAACCTTCAGTTTTTTGAAAGATTTATTTGTCAAAACGAGTAACTAAGAATGTGTAAATTAAGATATTGAGCAAAAAAAAAAATGAAGTTACATCAATGTAACTGCCTGATTCGAGATGCCAATGTAGCTTTTATTAATTTTAGACGAATATAGGATTATTGGTCCTGAGGTCATCTATAGCATATTAGTGATTACTAGAGTAGACATAACGTAGTAGAAACTGTCTCACACTTCTAATGTATAGGTGTAACTTAACTCTTGTAGTATAAAAAAGAAATAAAGACAAAAATCTTATGTATGTATAAAAAAAAGTATGCAATGAACGTATTTAATATTACAGTATCAAATATATGAAAAAGTGTATGTTTTTATTTGTATTAGAACCTTCATTCCAAAGGAACGAGAATTTTAAAGTCGTAATTATATTTCAGCTTATCAATTATAAATTGTTTTTTGTTGTTATTTCATGATTTAAGCTAACAAAGAGTTAATATGAAGGACAAGTTACTTGAAACAGTCGTAAATCGTCAAAAATTAAGGAGGGAAAATGCCAGTACATTTAAAAGTTACATCTCCCACGTAAAGTCAATTGTTAAATATGCGGGAGGCCTAATGACAGTTTCTTGTCAAGTTTGAGTCAGAGTCCAGTTTGGAGCAATCAAATATTTCAACTATCAGCAAATACATGACTGAGGTAAAATATATAAAAAAAGAAAAAAAACGATTACATGCAACACTAAAAAAAATATGAGGCTAAATAATTTCTAAAGAAATGATAAAATATATTCGAGGGATAAAATAAGTAACTACAATTAAGCAAAACAAAAAATAGAATATTGAACTAAAAAAAGTTTTTTCTTTAAAATAAAAGAAAAAAATGAACATTTCACCTCATCGTATTTCCTATCGGCTTCTTCAGCCAAGTATTTGGCCTCTTTGAGTTGTTTTTCGAGAGCTTCCATTCGCTCTTCATCTGATAAACTCCGGTTCTCCAATACCTTTCGCATACTATTACAAAATATTATAATAAAAAATAGCCTCATAGCTCCTGATTTAATTTTGCAATAAATAGATCAACCTCATTATCAGGGCGGTATATATAGTAACAATATTTTTAATAATTAAAATGCTTGCAGCATAATCTATCTGGGACTAGATTTGGTTAAGTAAGGGGGAAGATGACGAGAAAATCGCGGAGGACATCTATATTCATCTCAAAACCTTGTACATATTTGGGGGGTGCTCAAGGTTAGAGGATTCAAAAGTTGGGGGGAAAGGTCGTCCTTGAAAAAGTCAAGTCAGAGTGAATAACAATATGAGTGTATGAATGCATGTGAGAGAAGAGAAGGAGAGGAACTTTTTACTTGGTAGTTTTGCTTTTTTTTTACCTCTTCGTATTTTTTATCAGAGTCTTCCGCGATTTGTTTAGCGGTAACTAAATGATTTTCCAAAGCAGTAACTCTGTCATCTTCCATGTTGAATTTGTTTTCCAGGGCTTTACGAATCCTACGAAGGAGGGTGGGACATAAAATTAAATAAAAAAAAAGAAATGAAAAAAATGAGTATGAAACAACATTTAGTCGTTGTTTGATAAAGGTGTGGTTCGCGAAATCACTTTAAAAGACGATTTGATAATAAGTATATCTATACAAATCGCAAAATCAAATCAAAGTAAAAAAAGGGGGTTGCCGCCACAGGGATCAAAACACACCCAACTCAATCGTTTTTACCGTTCAGACTCATCTGCTGCCTGAGATGCTTCCGCCAATTTCTGAGTGGCAATGGAGAGTCTCTCCTCAGAGCGTTCTAAGTCCTCTTCCAGCAACTGAATGCGACGATTTAAAGCAGCGACTTCTCCCTCGGCCTAAAAAATAAAGAAGAGGAACATGAGTCAAGGATCAAGGAAGGGATCAGTAATTCTTCATTGCTCTTACTTCTTCACGACGGCTCATTTCCGATTGATACTTGCGTTGCATGTCTTCGCAGTCCTCTTTGTACTTTTCCATCTCCTCCTTCGTCTGTCTCATTTTCTTCTTGAGAACATCCAGGATGTTACTTCCTTGAACTTGATTCATTGTGCTACTCATGATGATGCTGAATTGGGGCTAAAGAAGGAATCAACACACTATTCAACTCAAAAACACTTAAGTCACTACACACTCAATCACTTCTCAAAGACTAGAGAGAACTGAACTAACTTTATGTGAGTAACTCTGGATCAACGCTTTGATGAAAAAAAATATAAAAAAAATGGGAGTGAAACGTTATGTCGCTCCTTCTTCTTCTAAAGGAATAGAGGACTAGGGAGAGAGAGAGAGAGTATTCAAGGCTGGCATCGGCTGACAGACCACTCAGACTCTTCTTCCTCCATCCATTCCTTTTTTTCTTTCTTTTATCTACTAGTCTATTATACAATATTTCCTTCTTCTCTCTCCTTTTTTCATTCTCCTTCCTCTGCCTTAAAGAGCAACTCGGGGTGCTGACTAATTCAACTGCTCTCCTTTATATGCATATAAATTAATACTTGGTATCTTATAGGAGCCCACGCCCCTTAGTTACTCATTAAAGCCTGTCACGATGGAAGATTCCGGCTTTTTAATAAATGCATATTCATCCTGGATTTTTAGCATTCCTCTCAGAGCACTTTAAAGGTCCTTCCATTCAATGTTTGAATTTCCATATTTTATTTTATTCCCTGAGAATCATGGAATCTATGTCATTCTGTTCACTGAATTGAACAATGAATAAATCCTAAAGAGCTGTACCTTACGTCATTTAGTATGAATAAATTCTATTAAAAAAGGTTATTTACATGCATACTATCATTTCGAATATACCTAGAGAGAAAAGAGAGATTAATACAAACCAAACTGGAATTCAATTCTATGGTTCTACCTGAATTTCATGACTTGTGATGGAATCAAGCTCTCACAATCTTTTTACAGTAATTATTATTATTATCGTTGATTTTCTTCATCATTTTCTTTCATGTATATAAATCTAGCAATATCATTATGAATGATCCAGAAGTAAGTAGGATGGAGGATCGTCTAGTGCAATGCAGCATTCATATTTCATTACTTTCTGTGCAGATAGGATAATAATTAATGGAAATTAATTGCTGGGTCCTACTTATATGCCTGACCTATTTTGATTCATTTTTTTGCTGTTTACTTTCCTTGTTATAAATATTTTTGTTAATTTACTATATTATAAATGCTGATACACCCTTGATGAGAATTCAATGAAACCTTATGATTATAAAACGTCGTAGTAAACTACATTACGATAAACTTATTCTTTTTTTTTTTCGTTTTTATAAAACACATACATACATAATATTTTACAGTTAGATTTAGTCGTTTTACCCAATCTGGTTTGTAGTTAGTTATACAGACTAAAGAATAGAAAGTAAAAAGGTACATATTCATTTTAGATCATGATGACGAATATAGTCACGGTCGGATATGTATGTATATTATATAATAATATCTGCTGAGGCAGTTCAGCTTATGTATGTACATACATATAATGAAGTTCGTCTAAGAAAACCAAGTCTTTCAGGATTTGAGAAAACGTGAAACCCTAATTTCGCCTCATTTTCTTTATTTTTGTCTTGCACGCTCATATGAAAACATTTTTGGTCTTATTACCTTTTAAGGTAGATGTACTTTTTTTTTTGTTATTGTTGTTGTATTGGTGGTTCTGTGAGGGAAAAACATGAACTTATGTGGATATAATAACTTTTTTGTGTGTGTTCATAAATGCAAAGTTATGACTACATAGCATTGTACATAATATTTTATATTATTATTATAGCAAACACACGTATTACCTTGAAAATAGAAAAATACACATTATAAAATATATAATGAAGAGAGGGCACAGCAACAATTCGTTCTTCCTACTTCAGGTTGCTTGTTTTTTGGCCGCCTTTTGTGGCCGAGTGATTCCCCTTTATTTTTATAACCTTAAATGAAAATAATAATAATAATAATAATACAACAGGTATGCAACGCGCCGCTTTTTTTTTTTTTTTTTTTTTTTTATTTTGAGTATGACTCATTTTATTGTGATTCGAAATAATATTATCCAACAACGCTTCCTCAAAAAAAAAAAAAAAGTAACAGTAGAGACAGAGGGAAAGAATTATCTCATGAGGGATGTTGTTGTTGTTGTAGTTGATTGTCTCTTTCCCAAGAGAGCCCTCATCATCTGATCATGGTATGCAAGCCTTTTGACAATGTACATATGTATGTTACATACAACCATCCTTTTGCATCACCATAATTTAACAACCGGTTTCTTCCTCTCTCTTTCTCTTTACTCTTACCAGCATAAAGGTGTTCTAAATAATATCTCAAAATGGTGGAATGCTCTACCTATTTACGCTGGTTAACGGTACTATAGCTCAAGATATAATGAGTCGTATTGAACTTTAAACTTCTTACTATTCCATTCTGATATTTATCCTAACGCACACCAATGTGCTATCCAAACCGTTACTTCCTTTATTTCTATAGATCAAAATCCATTCCATTTAACCTTTCAAATTTAAAATGTGTCCCTTTAGGCTTTTTTGGCAGGAGAGCTTCATGAGATTATTAGTGTTATTTCAATAATTGATGAATCGACAATGTCCTTCAAATGTTCCATATTATGAAGAGTAAAAGCAAGGATGAGTAATCAATGCAAGAAGGAGTTTTACTAACATACCTAGGTATACCTATGAGAGTAATAAGGAAGAAGAACTACGACATATTATGTAGTGTCTTTGAGCAGCAATGCCTCAATGATTCACTACCGATTATTCTATTGTTAGAAATGACGAATCACACAGTACGTTTACGTTTATCCTCGGATGAATGAGATTTTGTTTTCTATTTTGTCGAGGAATCTGACTCCATCAAGTTCTTTTCTTTATCCGATCTTGTACTGATAAATATTTTATAAAACCATGAAAGTTTCCTTCAAATAACTTAATATCATGAGCCTTCAGTAGTCGGAGAAGTTATATCCTCTTTTTGAAGAAAATAAATAAATTACGAGTATAATTTCCTTATTTACCCCCCCCCCCCCATTTCTTTAAAACCACTGTTCTGAAGGATGTCTTCTCGTATGACCTATAATAATGAACATGTATGTGTAGTTTTTTGTTTTTTTCTGTCTTGTACGAGTTTGTAATTCTTTTTTTTTAAAGGAATATGAGCTGCGGTGTAAATATACTTATATTATCCAGTAATAACTATTATTATGACATGCAGTCAAATGCACGAGTCCCATCTTGAAGGATCTCTTTGCTAATACAACCATGTTGAACACCTACAAACAATTAGCCAACTTTGTATGTGCTAGACAAAAACTGATTATTTCAGGAAAGAGAGAGTTATAATGTTGTTGATACAAATTATGTATCTTGAAAATGAATGTCTTTGTGTTAAAATGTACCCTTTTCAATCCATTCATTCGAAAAGGTTGATATTGTGATTAGTCCTTCTCTTGAATATACATAAAGAAGAGCACATATCTTGCAAACGGTACATTATTATACATATGTATGTAATCAAACAATGGATACGCTTATGTAAACAGCATTGCTTCATAATCTTGTTCAGACCTTGCCCACATGTGTATGTAGGTATATAAAAAAATAATTAACATACATTTCTAGGAGATAGCAGTTTTAGCTGTTTATTCATGATAATATGTTAAGGGAAAAAAAAAGGATATGAATCTATAAATTCATTTTTCAATCCTTGATGTTCATGATGTATGATATGCTGTGTGCCTTCAAGGACATTCCTATACATAGATAGAAATAATGTTAACACTTAATATTATGTATGTGTGATTCTATTATAGACCTTAGACTCTAGGGGAATTTTCAAACTACATTCAAGGGAAGCAGGAAATATTTTAAATTCCCAAAGTTAATTCATTTAGTCCAAACAGTTTTAAAGACTTTATTTCAAAATCCATTATTTCCAATATATGTACACCCATACACCAGTAAATTATGAGGCCTAGCTACCTCAAATACAGCCTTATTAATTTATATAAAGTTAGGGTTTGATGTTCCTAATATCAGTTTCATACTCTCACATAGGCTAACTTTTGTGTTCTGTGATAAGTGCTTTTTTAGCGTGATCTGTACTGATTTTATTGTTTGTTTGTTTTTTGACGTTAAATAAAATAAAATCTGAAATAAGTCATCAACAAGTGATTGTCTTATGGATAAAAAAACAATATATTTGAAATAAATCTCAGCAGGGTACATAGTGAATTTTGTTGCTCAATTTCATGAGTGAAAATTAAGAAATATAGTCCACTCAGGCATGTCATTGTACAGTATAATGTTTTTTATAGATAATTTTAGCCTACTTTCTACGTACTTTTACTGCAGTGAAATCTGCAGCCGCTGATTTAAAATCATAGGTGGTGAGTATCTCACTTGCAATGTGCATCAGTCTCGTTACTTTGCCCCCCCCCCCCCCAAGCGACTGCACTGCACTGTTTTGATTCGGTTCTGCAGAAATAAACCTCCTTCTGCTGATACACTGAAGACAGGGATCACACAAATTATCTTAGCCAGTTTAACCCACTCAGAATAGATTTTGCTAAAATGTCTGATGAGAACTTCGCAGGCTGTTGAGAAGTTCAAGCCTCCATAACCGTGAATCACTGTAATTGCTCAACTTCTGCATCAATGAGTGGAGCTGTGGCTGGAGCTGACTTGTCCATACTGCTGATTTCTATGCAGTCAAATGACCAACGATGGTTTGGGTGGCTGTTTTTGCATACTCCCAAAGTGCTGTAGATAAGACTTCCTAGTATGAATTTAAGGTTATCACACTTGCTTTTACTTACCACTCGTTCCATGGGGGTACCGGAAGGACCTGAGAAGAACATCAAATTAGTTAAGTAGATCCAGTGAATCCTCTGAAAATCTGTTTTGTAGAGCATCTATTAGATGTTTGATGTAGTGTGCTCTGGCTTTTGAATATCTGAAGGGACCAATCACCTGCATGTGTCACTTAAACATCGCTGTACATGTTGTTTTCGCACTCTGTCTGAACCAGCTTCTCTTCTGAACCTGGTACATCTCGTAACTGTGTTGATATCACAACTGATGCTTGAAACACTGGTCTGGTTGTGGCTAGATTTACCACGTCTTTCTGGAAAACCAAATTCAGTTTGGTCGTTACAGGTAACACATCAGCCTACGTGATAGTCAAGGCGATAAAGCTGTATGACTTAATCTGACCCGGGATATCTTGGGCTTCGGCATTTCCTTTGACCGCCTCTCTATTTAACTCCATCACTAGAGAAGCCCACTTACTTTTTATGCTTTCCACTGCTTTGTGTAAAGATAACCAGCGGACATGGTGTTTAATATATTTAACCTATCACCTGTAATGGGTTAATAGGCTGAAATAACACGTGAAAATTGCTTATTCAATTCAAATTGTACGGTCAGGAATACTTTCATCGGACAATGTGACTAGAGGGGTTACAAAATACCGGACATCAGCAGATTTTACCGGTCCAATTCCGGTAAATTTCGGTTAAAGGAAACACTGCCCAAGACTATAAAATCTACAAAATTTGCCCCCCCCCTTCTTTTTTTTAGAAAAATATTAGATCTTGTTTTTGAAAATATTCGATACAAGGGAAGCGGAGGGAGGCACGAGCCTCTGATTATGATTATCTACATAGAGCAACCTACATCTATTAACATAAAATTGGTGAAATCTTTTGATTGAAATGAAGTATAAGTTATTCAGTATAAGTATCTTATTCCATCAAGTAATAATAATAATTATTGAGATATGATAAAATCAAAGTCAAAGATTGAATTGGAGGATAAATATTGGGGATATTTCTATTTTGCTATTGTTACAATACAACTTGATAGCGATAACCAAATGAAAATAATGTATAAGAGCCTTGTAAACAAAATTCAAAGGAATGTTGTTGATATGAAGAAAGAAATACATTTTAGGAGAACGTTAAAAAGTTAATCAAGGATGAAACCTTTTAGGGGCATGTGTTACCTCGGATTGACTCTATGTACATTGTACATAGAATCAAATTCAGATATGATCATCTTTTTCTCAAAAACATTTTTGAATTCCATACGTGACTTTGCATAATATCAACACTAATATAAATTATCAGGATAAGAGAAACTTTGAATTTTACAACGTCACAGAAATTCCAAAGATATCCACTGCATAAAAAAAGCATCCAATTAACAATTCTGTGTTCAAAGTTGTTCCTGCCAAAAATTCTTCTCCTATACTAGCAACATCAGGCTATGCCAAATATATGAATATTTTGTGAAAAATGGAATTTCTTGTCATCAAAAAGTAAGTTACATATACAAAGAAAACAGGAAGAAAAATTTACTTAAAATAAAAAGAACAAGATCAAAATTGTCTTTTCTAAATAAACAAAAATTAAAGAAGAACAGGAATATTTTTTTGTTCAATATTAAAAAAATAACGAAAATAAAAATTGTCTCTTCTAAAAAAAATGCAACTTTAAAAATATATTACCCACATACACACCTCCAAAGAAAAATTCACGAAGATAAACGACTCAAAAACTTTATTGTGTGATGAGATGGGAAGAAAAAACATACATTTCATCCAGATAATTATTGTTGAAAAGTATATATAAGTTAATATTTTTATAGACTAAATATACCATAAATTCAATTATGAACTATGCAAATAAATATCATTGTACGAATGATAGTTTTATATGCACTTTGGATAAGAGCAAGACTTTTGTTAAAACCGAAAGTGTGGCTCTTATTCGGATATGGCTGAATAGGAGTATAAATATTATATTAAAGAATATATTCTTTAATGTAATACTAACATTCATGTATTCTATACTTATTGACTACACCTATAGAAAATAAGTTAAGACCTGGATTTGAAATATAATCCCTTATACATATATCTTTTGGGCTTTCTTTTTCTTCTTCTTCTTGGAGGGATTGACTTAATTAATGATGCATTATTATCTATAAATTCTAGTAATTCGTATGATAGATGGGTACTAATTATTACTATCAAACGCATGAAGCATGTTAAAGCAATTAAATTTCAATGAATATCACCTTTGTTTCCCTAAATCTACTCGCTATAATTAAATTCATCGTTTATTTCAATATAATAAAATAGGAAATGAATGTCCCTTTCACATTTTGAAAAAGGTTGCTTTGGATTCTCAGCCATAATTAATGAATCAGTCATTGGAAATAATACATACATATATGTATGTGTATTGGATTGTTCGTGACATAAAAGAACAAGTCTCCTCATCATTCATGAACAATCAATCCTCCTATGTGTTCAAAAGTTATTTTTCATTAGGGTGTGTTATAAAAAAAACTCACTAATAAAAATTTGTTAAAGAACCAACCAAATATAAAATAAAACATGAATATCCATGTAGGTATAAATATATATATATATATATCATAATTGCTTAAATTATGATACATAGATATTATTGTTTTGTGTTTGTAAGGCGAATGATTTGAAATGATATATGACATAAATCATAGCTTAGTTTTGGATGAGTTAGAATGCCTTTTTGTTACGGGCTGTAATAAGGATTTTTCATTCTTTATGTGTGGATATGGTGTGTAATCAATTTTATTAAAATTTTCTAAAGATTATATTGTGGTTAGTAAGCGAATATAGCCATGATATCGAGATCTCTTCTTTCCTGGTCTTTACTCCAGGACTTCTAGTTTAACAATAACTGTACTTATCAAAATAACATATAAATTACAACTCCATTTTCATACAATTAAATTTTAGTCTATCAAAATACTAAATGGGATTTAATAAACTATACAATTGATAAATAACGTATCATAGATATTATTAAATTTAACTTGTTTTTGTTTTATATTTTAGAACATGTACGTTTCATAATTTGGTCAGTTATGTTTGTTTAACTGCATTCACTGTGTTAAGCATTGATCTCGTAATATACTGTTAAGAAAAAACAAGATACTTTGTAAGCTAGAAGTGTGAATACAATATGAAACATTGAGATTGAATCATTAAATTGATTCAACAAGGATAATCACAAAAATATAGTTTTAAAAAAAAGAAAGATATTGGCTTTATTATCTTTACTTGTACGTAAATCATTGACCAGTGATTAACAGTCTTTTTTTGAGGCCACACGCCACCAAATTACCTTTAAAATCAGAATGTCCCCTCCCCCCCCCATTGGTAATACATTTGATAATTCAAGTGTTTGTATTCTATAGCCGCACTAAAAAATCAAATTGTAAAGCGTACCCCCACACACACATTGGAAACCACTGTTCTAGATCCGTACTCTTCAATTAGAGGTCTGAGGTTCATATCCATTCTGTGAATGAAGATAACTTTGTCTCTTTGAAATTATATTTAAAAAATCTCTCGAAAAAAAAGTAAGACCAAATATTATATTTATAAAAGAAAAAGATACAAATGCATTCCTCAACTCAATCTCAACAAATAATAATTTTTGTTTCAAAATTCCGCCAATATTTTATTTTCTGATCCTTTATAAATCATTTCTAATCAAGATCAGAGTTAATACCTTTTGTTAAAAGTATGAATGTTTAATTGGCATGTACATATAGCTGGTTAATATTTTTTATTCCTAATTTATCTACTCAAATTGATCATTAACAACTTAAATCAAGTGTAAATAACACTTTACTAGATGGGGGTTCATAAGGAAAATAAATTTAATCATAATAAATGACTGATAATAATTATTCTAACCGTTATTTAAATTTACCACTTTGATAAGTGATTCAATCTTCATTCTACCTAATTATAATTATAATGTGTATAGATTTTAGACTGTATGACCAAATTGTAACAATGACTTAATTTAGTTATATAATAATTATATATGTATTATTCATTGAATATCTATTTAAAATAACAATGACAGTTTTCGATTTATACATAAATATCGAATGTTTTACAAAAATAAAATAAAATATGTTATTTATTTAAATATGACAAGTGTAAATGAGCAGTTCCTTAAAAATGAATAAAATTAAGTATTATGTACAACACTTTTCATGATAGAAAAAAATATATATCTCCATTTTCAACAAACTTACCACCCTTGAAACCCATTCCATAGCATAATATACATATAATCAGGAAACAATTGGGGTCCATAGTATACATAAATAGATCAAAATGAAGTATCCCTTTAAAAAAATGTAACAATATAATAACCTGAATCATTTTATCCTGTCTGTCTCAAGACAATTCGTTTGTCCTTACAGAAAATAAATTAACGTATTTATATGCATGATGTGATTGTATGTATGTATGTATGTATACAGAGCAACAATGTGACATTGAAAAATCTTCCACAATATATGTATTTTTGTTTTGTTTTTTGTTCAAGTGAATATCGAATTGCTTCTTATTGTGATGATAATTATGATTCCAAAGCTTATTTCAACATAATATTTTGTTTTGTTTTTGAACAAGGATATAACAAAAATAAAAATAAAAACTATCTGCTCTTGACCCTATTTTTACATGCATAAATTAAATAAATCCATGTTTGTAGATTTGAACAAACATGCAGGATATGTATTAAAACATTACTCGAGTATAAAAATTCTAATGTAAAATGACTTTTTACAATTAGGTAGGTAGAGAGTAATAACTTATCTAATCAATGATTATATAAGTTAAGATTTTTAATCATACATCTATGTCACAATCTAATCATAAATACAATTATCAATTTCCATTACAAACGAGCACACGTAACAGGTCTAAAAATAGAGTCTTTTTATTTGAATTTTCATTCGTCATGAGCAATTTAATAATTATTTTATTTCATTTACTTATTTGAATGCTGAGTAATAACAAGGGATCAAACACCCGTTGACTTATCTACAGCCAGTGCACCTACCAAACCTATATCCGAGTTGAGGCACACCAAATTGAAAAATAAAGGACTATAATCTTGGATCTGGTCCCAAAGTTATTATAGAGTTTTGATACAATACAGTTTTTATTAGATGTGACTGCACATGCATCGTTTAGGACCCTGAAATGCCCCTCATAGTTACAGCACTGTCTGCATACATAAGTATGAATAGGTTTGTATGAACATATGTTCCATTCTTTACATAAATGATTTGCTTGGTTTAATATCATAATATTTATATATTATTTTATATCCACTTTACCTATGCTCCCCTGTCTCTCTACATAATATTAAAAGTTGATGTGTCAGAATGAGTCATGTCTTAAGCATGTTTTTTTTTCTTACTGACAAATGTAACTACTATAAAATGAGTTTCAAACTTTGTCTGGTTTATACCAAAACAAAAAAATAAAAACAGATCTAACCTTTTCCTTATTTTTAAGGAGAAACAAGTTATTTTAGGAGTGGATATGATAACTTTGAAGAAGAAAAAAAGATCATTATTACTTTAGGAATGGCCTTTAAAAAACATATAATACATATATTATATGCACACAGTGGGGTCATTCCATGTCAGTTTGGGAGATAAATCATCAATGTGGGTGAAAATCCCTCCTGATGATGATGTTCAAACTACATTTCTGATAGGTACTACGAACATAATATAAGTGTTATTAATTATTATTATTATTACTCATGAAGAAGAAGAAGAAGGTCGAACCAGGAGAGGAAAGCATGAATCATGAGATCCGTTAGCTGCACTCCTTAACACGTTTTTATTCTCCCTTCTTATTCATTAAAGAGCAGAAGTACTAATCCTGCGTAGTGAATAACAAGAAACAGTTCATTCAAATCCCAAGGTCAACAACTATCCAACTTGTTGTAACAATACTTGTATGTACATATATGTAAGTTATAAGTAACTAACATTATAATATTCTATGTACAACAACACAGTGTTGTAGAAGTACTTAAAAGACGTTTTCCTAATACATATACATACAAATATTTATATACATTCATTTATAGATAAATGATAATTTTAGTACAATTTCATATATGTATAATACATATAATAATCAGAATTGATTCACATTACTATTAAAAAGACATATTTTTAAATAAATAAATATACATAATATATTAAATCGATTGACACGTTTGGTCTTGCTACATATGTATATATTATGTATAACTATATGTATGTATATATTATGAAATAACGTTGTTGTATACGTTAGTATATTATACATTCATGCTATGATGACTATGGGAAGTAGTTATTACTCATCCTTTAATACCTACACGACTAGATACAAAACAAGCTTTTTTTAAAATGATGAAAAAAAGAAGACGGAAAAACCTTTGAAAAATGATTAATTAAATTACTACTTACTTTGGCAGAATAAGTATTTAATGACTTAAAACTACAGTTGTATTATTAGTATTATTTTTTTACTTTTAGACAGAAAGAATAGTTCAGTTAAGATAGTTAAAAAATACTTATGTGCTTTTAAATGTTCATACGTTTCCTCTGCTCTTTACAAGCATTATTATTAATTGTTATTTGTAACAAACCATAATTATGGATAGACACTCACTCTCTGACAAAATACATTCTTTATTTCAGTACAAATGAATAATATAATTATCCTTCAAAAACAAATAACCTTCAATGTAAAAAAAAATATATACACATACAGAAATAACTCATATGAATGAGGATTATAGACAAATGACTAAGCATTATCCTTTGCTGGGACACTTTTTGTTCTTGCGCCCAGATAAAAGTTTATTTTATTTCATTAAATGTATGGGATTTTTTAATAAAAATAAAGATCATCTAAAATATTTAGATTATTATTATTTTTTTAAACTAATATTTTAATTTTCAATTTATTAATTTCAAAATATTAAATAATTCTAAAACCAACACTGATATGAAAAAATGTCCATACTAGAAGAGTAAACATGATTTTTAAACCCTACATAAATATTTTTAATCTTTGGGGCATATATTGACTCATATCTCCACCTATGGTTCATACTATATTATCCTTGACATAATATGTACCATTGATGTTATAATTTGATGCTAAATAGCTATTTGTATATTTTTAGTGACATTGATATTACAATATAGCATTTATAAGGAAGGGGTTGAAATTATCTGTCTACATTTATTGTGCTATTAATATAATCAGTGTTGGGTAATATTACTTAATAGAGTAATAAGTTGATATATCACTTCCCAACACTGATTATAATTAATATAATTGTATGATTATTTTGAATAACTGCCTATACAGTAGAACCCTGGAGCTCGAACATAATTCGTTCCAAAATAAGCGTCAAGAAGCAATGCAGTTGAGTTCTGAACCAACGTCAAATAACATCATGTGACTGAAGCAAAAACTGTATTTTATTTACAAAAGTCACCTGACATTTCAAAGTTTTGTTCGAACTTAGAGTCAAAGTTTTCTTGACATTTTAAGTGAAGCTTCGAATATGTCGAATACTGAGGTGATCGATCTCAAGGATTCTAAAGTTGGGTAATGGAGCATTGAAAATTGATTGTACTTTACTCTTCTAATTGAATAGTTAATTAACATGTGTGTTGATACGTAGAAAAATAAATCTACAACTTTTGTATAAGTACAATTGACTCTTATGGCTTCATTTCAATAGTTAGACAACTGAAATTTTTTAAATATGTATATACTTTTAAATGAGTGAATTTGATCTTGCTTTTAATGACTGCATTTTTTACAATTCCATTGTGTCCTAACAATAAACCTTATAGCCCATTTCAGCAAATTAAATTCATCTCTACTTCCAAATACCTAGAAGACAGACATGGAAAAGATGTGATGTTATATTATATGTACAAAATCCATTACAAAGGTTCTTCCAAATATGTAGTATCTATTGACATTTTAAAACAATAATAAAAGAGACAGGTTCTCATAGATTTGATTTAGTTGATGTATTCCTTCTCTTGTCCTCCTTTTTAAACAAAAGACATGTTGCTGAGCTTTTAAAAATTACTGACAATGAAATGGAAGCAAATGTAATTTTTTAATGAATGTATATTGCACAATTAACAAAGTATTAGTATTAGGAAACATTGTAATGAAGCAAAGAATCAATTGCCTTCTAAAGGAGTATTGCTATGTAACACATAATTTTGATTACCATTAATCTGTTCTAGCCTCAAAAATTGATCCACTCAATTTCATATGAAGTATTTTTAAATGAGAAAATACTCCTTAAATATTATACAATCAGAAAAACCTATAAACTACAGACAAGAATATATCAAGAATGATTACTCTTTTTACTCGCATACTTTTTTTACCATAGATGAACATAAACAAACTTTTTATCTTGAGCACTAATACATATATTTATTTCACTTTATAAATTATGTCAAAAATGTTATAATTTTATCTAATATTAATATTATATTCTGTAATTAAATAGGAGATACCAAATAGAAATTAAAGATTATTATATTTGAATATGAGTAATCACAGTAGGAAAAATATTGAATTCGATCCTCGACATAAACATTTTAGGGATCCCTGTGTTATTTTCACGATCAACTAATTTCCAACCTTTTTTTTGACTATTTCATGTCTTTTTATTTGCATCTGTCAAATCAACCCAAAAAATATACGTGCTGGCTTGCCTATTATATTCATTCGTGGTTCATCTCCGGCTTATTATTTAAGGAGGAAAATCAGTATTATTACAGCTCGTATGTCAGATTCTTCTGTATTATTTACTCCTTTAAGCGTGAAATCCTCTTAGGTAAGAAATTTGGCTTCTTGGAAACGATGATTGGTATAATATTTCAATTGGCCACCATTGTTTTAATAAATAGCGTGCTTTTTTATATACACAGTGTATAAGTATGTATGGCGAACAAATAAAGTTCAATTACTTTTCCAAATTTATTCCAATAACTTTAATATTCTTAAATCAATAATTCCTTTTTTGGTTTCTTATTTAAATAAAATGATGAATAATCAATTAGTTAATTAGCCATGATGAGTGAGACAAAGCAAGAAAATGTTTTAAATTGATAAGACTAATTAAAAAGAAACAAGGATTTTTTGAACTCTTTTGTTTTCACTCAAAGCCTTTGTAATTTCCTTAAAGACCAATTAAGGCATTTGAGAATGAAGACCATATGTATTGAACATTTTTTTACTAGGTACATAATTTTCCATATCTACTTTATCCCTCAAAATGATACTTTTTTATCTTTAACCTCTCATTAGTCTTATGAATTATTGATTAGTTGCACACAAATGCGTTGTTATGAAGAATAGTCCCATATTGGACTAAGTACCCATGATTTTGGGCCTTTTTTTCATTCTCTTTTTATAAGAAAGGTGAAGTATACACTGAAAATTCTAAGTACCATTTGATTGTGCCTTACACGGTCAGATCTGACTGATTTAATCAGTTTCCTAATAAAAATATACAGTCCTACCCATTCCTCATTTGAAGCATGATACATTTTAAGAATATGAGTAATTCTTTTTTTAAAGATCTCATGTACAAAAATATTAAATAGGAGACACAAAAAAACCTTTTCTTAATTGCTAAGAAACTTAATCCAGAACAATTTGTGCTTCGATAAAAATCAATTGAAACCTTCTTCTTTAAACGAATAGAAGATATGTAATGTGAAAAACACCGGAAAATAACATCAAATAATTAATTATTTTCTCATGTCATTTTTTTTCTCTTTCTCAACCAATTAAATGAGGTATATGTACACAAAATTAGATTCAAACTATGTTCTGTAATGTGAGGATCGTCAAAATATTGATTTGGTATGTCCATTAAGAATGCATACTCCAAATACTGATCTGATTCATTCCCTGAGGCCATTCTTTTATCTCTATGTATGTAGTACACTTTGTACATACATGAAATAAACAATTACATGCTATGTATGTAGGGAAATTGAATAAACTTCAATATAATAAATTGTACAATGTACATCATATGAAAAAAAAAAATCTTCTTTATCCATGAAGAACCACATTTTTTCTTCTCTGCCTTGCTTTTTTTCCGACTAAATATTTATGTATTACATGATACATACATATATACGTCATATGTGAATGTTGACAGATTGGAGCTACACTCCACTTATTATTTTACCTTCTTATGAATTATTTAATCAAATATTTATTTTACAGTTATTAATAGGTAGATACAGATTTTATCAGCATGTCAGACAATTGTAACACAATATATTTCGACTCCTAATATAAAGGTCTTTTGTAGTGGTGTTGCTTTTTTTTTTAGAATAGAGGCCATATGGTTAACCCATCATTATGGGCCTACTTTATAATATACGTATGATATAAACGGTTATTCAGCCTGTTTTAAATTCTTTTATTTTGTGATATACCTGAATGATTGTAATGCCACTATGTAGTTCCCTATAAATTAAAGAAAAGTGAATAGATTTACATATGTAGCTATCTACATATTTATTCATACTTTAATATATGTACAATACACGTATATGATATTGATATACCTACGTACGATGTATCGTCCGAGTAACTTACTCGGAGTGACTTACTACATACTTTTGTTCATGGATTCTTAAAGCGGCATCTAGTGAAGAATAAAACAACTTTTACGAGGAGTTACAAATATAGGAAGGATATATTATATAATGTATATATTTATACAACTACCTAGTAAATGTAAGATCAAGAATATGAGTCATTGAAATGATGAAATTGTCCTTTGTTGTATGAATAAGGAAGAGTCTTTCTCAACTTAGTAACAAAGCAACCGTTATAATAATTATGAAGCTAAGGTTCATATTAGACTTTAAAATATATATTTATGCACAAAAATCCTCGATAAATAAAATCATGGATAAATAAAAGACAGATGTAACCTTGTCCTCCCCCTCAGTGCTGGTTTCAGAAGAACACATTCTAGACAAGTGTCTGGAAATATCGGATATGACTCAAAATAAAATGAATATCCTTTTATGTTATATATACAATGTTGTAACATGTATAATCAGATTGTATAAGTACCTATAAAAAATGAGATGATACATTTTAAAAATACCAAATTTAATGTACTTGTGATAGACATAAATTAATGATTGATATTCTATGGGATATTCAATATAATATGAAGGGTGTAATTTCTAATTTTTTTGATTAAAATTACTAATTATTAAGTATTCTGTATCCCACTGTTAATTCAAATTTCCTACCCAATAACATAATTCAATTTTAAAAACTCTTAACTTTATACTATTTTTTGCTTCACCCCCCCCCCCCCCCCTCTACTACTATGAAATGGGATTTGGCTCAAAATCCTTGGAACGGTAGAAAATTATAATGACTTAGAATGACTTGTCTTTAATTTCCTCATAATTTTGAGTTACAGCAAAAATACATAAAATTATACAAAATCAATAACATAATGTCTTATTCCACTTGGAATTGTATTGGATTATAAATCATTCAAAAAATTGAAACATTTGAAATCCGATAGCCAAAGTCAGGCGTGGAAATCCCACTTCATAGTAATATATTTATATAGATTAAATGTATAAAAAATAATTCTAGAATGTGGGGAAGGGGGGGGGGGGGGGAGTCATTTTTTTATAATATATAATTAAAGATTTTTCTTTAAATGTTTTTTTTTTTTTTTGGGGGGGGGGGGGGGCAATTTAAAAAAAGTAGAAGGTTGTATTTTAGTATTTTTTTGCCTCAAATAAATTTAGGGGGTATAAGCCCCCCTCCCCTTGGGGATTTCTGCCCCTAGCTAGATTAATGTAGGTATGTAATTCATTTGGGTTATCTCTTTCGTCGTAAACGTTCGTTCAATATTAATAATTAAATTTTAAATGGTTCATTATTCAGATTAATGAAAACTCTAACCAGAGGGTACATTATTGTCATTGATATGGAGTAGTGTATAGGCATAGCTATAAATTTTAAGCTCTGCTATAAAAAAAGAACACGAAAATTAACTTGGTGATCCGGACAATTTGATAAATATTCACGACTAGCTCTTTTGTCTACTCGCAACCTCGACTCTCAAAAGGGAAAGGAAAAATTTGGAAAAACATATGGTAGATACCCTTCTGTACTTTCCATGTTGCCAACTTTTTTTATATTGGGCAAAGTTATTATTTAAATATACAATTCATTAATAAATTGTACCAAAAATTCAAAAAATGGGCGCGCAATGCTTGATTTAATATATTTTTAAATATAATCAAAATAATAATAATAATACTCTTTACGAGTTCATAACACGTAGAGTCAGCTCCTTTAAATCAAAAGAGTCAATTGATGAATAAAGGGATAATACATTGTGTTTTTGTTTATCCCAGACGTACATTTGTTTAATGTATATGTATGAAAACTTTAATAATATACAAGCCATCTCAAGCTATGAATCATCCGTTTAATTTTTAGCACTAAAATAACCAATATAATCATGATCATGAGTCTGTATATACCTACATAAAATAAGATTTTGTGTAGGCAGTTGACTCATTTTAGTTGATTCGCTATGTTAAAAATACTATGACACTGGAGCTGAGAATCAATTAGATTTCTAGTATTTTCTTAACATGCATGAAACCGGTAGATTAATAAATTTAAATCATCTACCTGCAATTCCATAAATAGTTAATGTTGCCATTACTACTACTTAACGGTCAAAAAGCATGTAGAAATATTCTAGGGAGGAGAACAAAATACGTCTTCCACGTACTCTCTTTTTTTTTTTTTCTTCGTAATAATAAATTATAATATTGAGATAATAATGTATGACATTTTCTCGTCGTTAAAAAATATTACGTATTTGTATTTTAACGAAATTAGAAACTAAGTTTCTCACGTCGGCAGTATTATGCATAAAAAAAATAACATGAAAAAGATATGAACGGAACAAATCATGTGCATTACAAGGTATCTCAACCTCTCTTTACAGCAATTGATGTACGTACACAATTACTTACGCATAACTCATAGGCATCGATACAATACATATCAAAACCATTTATAATATTCTATAATAATAATAATAATAATTAAGACATTTAGTTTGATTGTGGAAATGTATGTAGATTGATGAATCGACGTTAAGGACATGCACAACCAGAATTTTTAGTCAGAATAATTCCATCTTGACGACAGATGTTTAATTACTCCTCCTATAAGAAGGCCATAATATAAGTATTTCTAAGGATGTGAGGTTAATACTTCCTATATATTGTATTGGACTACTTATTAAGAATGTTCTTTTGTTTGTTTATATTTCCTTTGGTCCTTGGATAATTAGTAAATTAAATGTAATGATTTTCTTTCAAGTTCTTTAGATTCCATAAATTTATCAGTTTTTAAAATATTACAGCATTTATTCCTAGTATCTAACTTGAATCATATTTTATTCAGTCATAAGTCTCAGCCCTTTTATGACGAAAATGATCAATTATACATATGTGTATGTATATAGAAACAAGATAAAAATCATCAAAATCTTTGCACATTTAAAATAAAATTAATCGATGGAATCTGTTGATATTTAGCCCATCTATCATTGTCCGTGCATTTAAAGTGAATATGCATAGCTTTAAGTGAAGAAAATCATCAAAAAACCTCTGGAATATTAATACTTACCTACATATGTACAAAACATACAAACATTTTGTATAAGACTGTCTACAATTAACTTCCCGATACTCATTTAATCCTCATGAGACACTCCTCAACTTAGAAACAAGTTTCTAACCGTAATTTGTTTATAAATTTCATTAAAATATTCCTTTTGATGGCATTTCTAAACAGATAATTTAATTACACATATATACAATCCTATAACCGACTTACAAATTGATCATGATTATTATGTTGATATTTGCATAAGGAAGCTATATTGCTTACTCTCGGCCTTTACAAGGATCGTTTCCTTTACTTACAACGTATTTATCATATTTAACATTTTTATAGGATTGATTACTATTGAAAACCCTAGGTTTGTGTGATATAATTAGTCATGAAAGGACATACAGAATTAATTTTAAATTAAATATCAAATTGAAGTATTACATTATATGACTTTCAGAAACTATAGGACTTATTTCCAAATATGAAAAAATGTCCCTACATTGCAAGTCCAAGTATAGTTCGAAGTCTTTGGTTTCGAGTCTGGAGTCGAATCTCAAGTCCTTAAATGTTTTTATCGAGTCCAATTTTGGTTCTAGGATTTCTTTTGAGCTCAATTCAAGTTCCGTATTTCATGAGTAATTTATATCCAACAAAAACGACATTGATACTTTTTTTCGCAATTTCATGATTATTTGGGATAGTTCTTCCTCAGTTATAGCATAAAATAGCTCCTTTCGAAGTAACCACTCATCATAATTACCTAATTTTTGTCAATTTATATGAAGTAAAAAAATAGAAAATATTTGGAGAATAGTTTGAAATACATTCAAGTCTCGAGTCTTTAAATTCGAGGTCAAGTCTCATGTTTTTCAAAATGCAGATTATATTTCAAGTACAAGTACACCCCCCCCCCTTCCGCCTACCCAACTTATTTTTAGGAATAGTATTTGCATCAAAAAATTCAAATCAAATATCACTCCTCAAGATATGATATATTTTAGAAGTCAAGATTCCTTGCCAAAATATTACCTTGTTTTTTTTTCCATTATGTTAAATGCATTTTAATATGACCATGAACTTACTAATTTGAGAATTCATCATGATAAGAATATTGCTTATCCGTGTTGACCGGCTATTTATGCAAAGAAGTGCTAAAAATCGCTTAATTTATCTAAAATATGACCATTTGATGGAAAACTTATCAAAAATCTATATGACTCATACTTAAAACCATTCAACAAGGTTGAAGACTTTTCAATTCGAACCATGTTAATACCTGAGAAGCTAATAATTGGATATTTATTAAGGAATTTGCGGAAAAAGACTAGTGAAAATCGCATGCTGATGTATGTGGGCTTAGCAACGGAAATTACGAATATGCCTCTATACAAACATATATATATATATATATATATGCCCACTCAAATTATCAAATTAAAGTCAATAATTTCAATTTCTTGTTGCGGCATTAGTTTTTGACATTTGAGTATTATAATGATACTTGTTTGAATACAAATACATTTTTTATTATTCATAATCTTGAAGATATATTTTTTCTACATACATAAGTATTAACCTCAGGTATAGTATTACATTAGTAATATAATCATTCAAATTTATAATTATACTTAATTATTCATACAAATCTGAGTAAAGGCTCCTTTTCAGAACTTAAACATTCCTTTATTATTATTTTTTTGAAGGTGATGATGTAAAAACATTTTTTTATGAAAAAATATTGAAATAAAAAATACAAACTTTATCAATATCGAAATGCGTTCAATCCCTTAAAGAACATATGAATATGCAGACTAAAATCCTTTAAACATATCGTTTAAAATGAAATTCAATCGAACTTTAATTGATATTGGGAGAATATTACAGAAATAACTTTTTACATCTAAAAGTGGCAATTAAGCCAATTAACTAGTGACCCAATCAAACATTTATATTATACATGTACGTTTACAAATATGTTGAGCAACTAAAATAAAAATAATAAAGGAACCTTAAATTTGAGATTGATTTCAAAGTATCAAGTCTGACATATTATGTACCATTTATAGTAAATGATTTTAATACAACTATGTTTCACGCAATAATATATAAATGAATCAAACGTGAGTAACACTAGTCTAGATTATCCGAGATAAGTATCTATAATATAGTATTGGAAAGAGTGTATCACTATATTGTGATCACGGTCGTGATATATGACGATATTGCAATTTTTTTTAGATCCACAACTATATCATAAAGAAGGCCATTGTATAGCTCTACAATGTTGGAGCTTCAACTCAGAGTTATCTATTTTTTTGGTAAGAAGTCGGTAAAGGTATTGAACCCTATTATATTAAAAGTTCAAGTATTAAGGCCAAATTCTATACTTAGAGATTAGTAAAAAGTAATAAACAAGAACAGGCGAATACGTTTCAATGATATAAGTCTTTATCAAATCATTGATTTCTATCAAATCCATATCACTTGAAATTAAAAAGACCTTTGGTGGGACTGGATTGGTCCATGCATATATTTTGTATGTAATAAGGTATATTAAAGTTATATGGTGGCTAAAAGTTATATTTAATTTACTTTGAATTTCGGTTAATTTTTTACTATTAAAAAATATTTTTTAGTTCAAAAAAATATATTATACAGAAGTCACAAATCACGATATAAAATAAAATAAAATAAGAATGACAAATCATGACAATATGAAAAAAATCCCAATTTGATTAAGCACGAAATAGAAGCTACAGAAGCTCAAATTCAAGATGAAATAAATAAAAGTCATTTATGAAACTTGATTCAACCCATTTTCTTTACCAAAGTTTCATTATAATATAATCTGTAGACCATTTATGTAAATTTCTAAATTAGGTTTGTAATTTCTCATTTTATAATTCACATCTTAAAGTTTCCAATGCTTTTTATTTTCTGATAATAATATATTGTTAAAATACATGTTATTACATTGAATAAATTTATTTAAAATGAAGACATGAGTAATGAGTTATGCATAGTAAGTTCATGATAAATAGATAAAAAGATAAAATAATATTATAGGATTACATTTGTAGTAGATCTTATAAAATTGGTTTATGAAATTGGATAGGAAACTAGTATGATAGAAAATATGGGGATTATAAAAAATGTCATGTGATCGTTTATGTCAACTTCATCCAATCTCATGTTATCAAAAAAAAAAAAAAAAAAGACAACAAAAACATGAGATATTTTATAGTACATTTGTAAGGGACGAATTATGATGTACCTTTGAGATTGTGTATACATATCTAACATATATTGTCTCAATCCATTGCATTCTTCAAAATGCTTATGAAAAATTGAATCATATAGTATATCACTAGCAGGGGAATTTATTCAAAAGAGGAAAAGACACGGATAAAAAAACATTGCATTTACTTTCGATGAAGATATCTGAGTAACTCTCATATACGTTCCTACATCCATATTATTATTATTATCTTCACTGTATGATATTGCATGAGAGCTCAGGCCAGGAGGAGTATCCTGGTTTCCACAGGTAGCCATGATAACCCAACGGTCAGGAATTTGTCGATACCCTTTAAGAAATTTATAACATCAAGCAATCACTATTTCAGCCGTTTCAAGCAGTTTGGGAGTCCATAGCGAAAAAACATACACACATACACATTTCTTTTTTTATAGACATGTTGTGTGTAATATATAGACGCTGCGTACAAGCTGTAACTTGTATAAGCGGATTGTACAAGTTGTCATTCAAAAATGAGAAGAAGCATTTTTAAAATGCCAAATCTAAGGTACTGGTGATAGACATAATGCAATAATCGATATTCTATGAGATGTTTAATATATCATCAAGGGGATAATTTATAATTTTTTCGAGGAAAATTACATATTGATATTTATTCTGTAGCTCAGTATAACATATAAGTACTCAATTATAAATAAGTAACAAATAAGATATCAAATAAAATGATAGCATCATGTATAATTCTTTACTAAAATGGCTTGTGTTACAATTGAATAAGATGTTATAAAACGTACAAATTGTAACTTGTGTAATCTGCATGTACAAGTTACGACTTGTACACAATCCTAAATTCTACACAACATATTATACAAAAATATATACTATATATTCTTAGTGAAAAGGATAACACAGTCCTCTCGTAGTTGACATTGATTCATTGCTGATATTTAGGAAGTTGAGAGATGATTCTTCTCAATTGACAATTTGTGTATCATCATTCTCTAATAATAATTAATAATTACTATTCAAAGAGATATTTTGAAATTAAGGATGAAACTATGTACAAAGGTATATTTGTTCTTTAACAAAAATCATAATCTGATAAAAGGAAATTTTAATTATTATGTCATAATTTTGTCATATCTTAGATTTACAAATACACAAATACTGAATTTCACAAGAAGAACATAAACATACATAATTATGTATACGAAACTATCAAATATTTAAATAACTAAAAATAAATATGCACGAGAAATGAAATTCTATTCTTTTATTTTTCTACTTTAACAAATTTAAATTACTTTTAATATATGTATATGATCTATACATAATATTTGCTCAATAATAACTACCTTGGAATAAAATATATCTTTGAAATTTAATGTTTACTCATTGAGAGGTTGAAATGTAAAAATGAATGCATTGATAATTAAATTATATTAGTGATAAGACATAAATGAAGAGTAATTTCATCAAAGTCGCAATTGTAGGGATTTTACTACTATTTTGAAGTGGCGATTAGGTTTAACTAAAATCACAAGATATGCGTGTGTTTTTTTAGCTTAGTTTTATATTGTCTTATTGATTTTCTAGTGGGTTACATACCTACATAGAAATAATAATAATAATTAATCGAACAAATATTTATTTGATAAAATGCTGACACCGTTTTATACTTATGTAGAAGTAGAATGTTTTGATGCATACAATATGAAGTTATACTAATCATAGAGTATTTGCACGAATATACTATGCAAATATATTATTATTTTGATTATATCTACAAAATATAGATTATTATTTTCCAAATTTCGTCTGTATCTATGTATGTATTTAAATAAAATCTTATGCCATAAGTTTAACAACATTAAATTGAATAAAACAGATAGTAAAAATCATTTTTTGCATTGCAAAGTTCATAAATAGAGCATCGCAATATGCCAATATAAGTATACATATATTATAAAAATGATATCATTTTAATCATTCAATGATTAATGAATGTTTCAAAGTATTTTGATATCAGTAAGTTCTAATTTTAATGACGTCAATGCCATTTTATCATTTCATACCTCATACAAAAAAAAAAGAAATTAATTTAATCCTCAAGATCAAATCATTATGTTATAGCTTAAAAGTTAAGTCTTAAGTAAGAAGACTATTCAACTGTAAATGTTTTTTTTTTTTATTTGTTCAAATTTAATGACTGGTTTTGAGGATTTGACAATTTAAATTTTGGTGAGCATAATGTTTTTCAAAATATTTTCTCAAAATAGGACACTGCATACATATTTCTCTTAAATCGAACCAGAGTCCGATGTACCTAATTCTAATTGGTTATTTATTTATTTTTAAATTAGAAATTGGGATAGGAAATCAAAATAAATATATTTATAATATGAATATACATCAAACTTCATTCCATTCGGACAATATGACATGCAAGGATAGTTTGTGTTGTTGTTGTCATATATTCCGTGCAAATATTTTTATGACTTAATGCCACTGCAAGTACCGGTTCTAGTACCAATTCAAAATATCCCAACTTCCACTTTTGAAATAGAATTTTTGTAACTCACTATAACCAATTTTTTGTTCCAATGCATTAATTATTTATAATTGATCACGTTGATGGGGTTTTTGAGGTTTGTCTTGGTCTCGAAGACAATTTTTTAAGGTCTTAGTCTTGTCTCGGTCTCGATCCCTCAAATTCTTTCCTTCGACTCCATCAAAGTCTTACCTTTTTTCGAAAAAAAAATCCCTTGATCTCGACCTGGTTTTGATCCCTTAAAGTCTTGGTCTCGAATGAGATGGTCTTGTCTACATACATCATGACTGATTACATTTCATTAAAGAGTTATAATGCTCTGAGTAGTTTTTTGTACAGTGACACTGATCTTTTTTCATTGATCAACACTTTTAAGTCACATTTTGTATCTTTTTGGCCTTAAAAAAACAACATGATTTTATCACATTCTTCTCATTAAAAATATTGTTTTGAAGTAAAGTCCTCTTTGTAACTCGTGGGTATTATAATTTCATATAATATGTACGCCTTTCCTAATGGAATTTAAATACATACTCTATTCAGCACCAGTTTTTTAATGAACTCAATGCAAGACTATGACAGGTGCAAAAAAATGAGAGAGAGAGAGAGAGACAGAAAGAAAAAATCAATGTTCAAAGTGTCCCCTTCCGACAAAATAACAACAATGAAACTAAACAAGATGAAGACTGATGAACCAACGAAAGCAGGACTATTCACAAAAAAAAAAAAGAAAAAAAAAATAGGGAAAAAGATTCAGCCAATTTCTTATGATGCCTCTTTTATTATTATTACATTCATTTCTCTATACGTTTCCCCAAGAGATTTACTATGAACAAGTAACTATACAATATACGTATATACTATATATATGTACATACAAGTTTATTGATTTAGCTCTACGCACATCTCATAAATTATTATTTAATTTAATATTTAATGTTCGTAATAGGAATAAAAGCATTGGATGAATCTGTACATATGATTGCAGAAAAATTGAGGGTGATAAATTAGTACTGCAAGGGGGGGGGGGGTATTCAATTACAAATCCGAGCAAAGAGAAAAGATACAAATTAAATTAAATAATAATAAGTAGTAAATCACAAAGGAATTTCCATTGTACCTCTCAACCTTTCTTCTAAAAAGAGAGAAAGAAAAAAAAGGTTGAAAATTAACGGATAGTGTGTCAATTCTTCCCAACTATGGAACTGATATTCATTTAATATTAGAGAATTGTGTAAAACATAACAAAAACTTATTCTTGTACAACCAATCAACGTTCAGAGAAAACTAATAAGAGGCAAGAGAGTAGAAAATTAACAGCTACTAAGAAAATATGTACATTCGAGTTTCTGATGTTTTAAAGATATCATTGTGAGGGATAAAGTATTGCTCAGACTGTCGAATTTAGATCACCGATTTAAAACTTAGGAGACGTGTTTAGTCCATTCTACTTTTGTTGAATTGTGATAGTATTGTCGATAGATATAGAACAATAGCCAGTAAATAAATATTCTTTTAAATGATATGATTGAGAAAAAACAGACACATCATTCTGATTATCAAAATATTATCGAAAGTTGAATAGAAGGGGTAAGAAGGGAGTTGATACATATCCTTTCTAGCTCTAATTAATGAATATTTTAATGAAGGGATTCACCCATTGATGTATGATTATGTATTCCTCCATTGTGCATCACATTGAGAATAATAAAATAAAAAAAAGTACAATTTGTCTTTAAAGAACTGATTTTGAAGTCTAAAAGTGAAAAATCAAAACAAGGTAAGAATTTTAATTTTTGTTAAATAGTTAGGATTTCATAAAACTAACCCTCCTGGTAGGGAGAGTTGATATATCTGACAAAAAATTCTTAACGATCTCTATCTCACACACTTTGCTATATATCGAATCAATTGTGCCCAAAATATTAATTAACAATTTGAAATAATTAATTAACGGGTATCTAACGGGTATTACACTCAATGTAATTTCAGGAAAAAATGTTAAGTCTTAATTCTCTTTAAGTCACTATAAAACCCCTTACACAACATATTCCGTATTTGTACATACATGTAGTTATATCTAAAAATAACTCTAAAATGAAATTTAAAACCTTTTTAAATATTATAAAACTCCCTTTTAAGTACCTAGGTGCATATATATATATATATATATATATATATATATATATATATATATATATATATATATATATGCTATATTTAATTTTTTTTAAATATGCATAATAATTAAAGCTCAAATAATATATTAGTTGACGAGATTATAAATTGGAAGACCTTTAAATATTATAATGAATAAAAATAACACCTTAAGTACTTTTAATAGAGTATTATCTATTTTAACATTTAAAAAATAAGGTTTCATTTCAATGATATTCGTTCAAATGTTCCGATTTTATTTTAACTTTTTTTTCCTTATTTAAAGCCAAAAGTATCAAATTTCAACTTACCTTATTTTCGTAAATGTTGACTTAGTAATATCTTCTAAACTAATCATATAAGAATGTGAATTACAGACAGCCTTACATTCTTTTACCTGAATAGTGTCTTTTGTTTTTTTATGATTATGAGAAATCATTGAGAGTGAGTTTATGGTTTAGTATATTTAGTAATGATAATTTTTAATCGACCACAACGGTTTTTTCCTTGATGAAAGAAATGATTACCATTTAATATTCTTAATAATAGTACATATATTCCCCCTTTCTCTTACTTACACTTGAGAGATAATAATCCATAATGATTCACATTCCATTTCTAAAAGCTTTTGTGCAAACAAGGGAGAGTGTTTTTAAGAAGGAATTTTGGATATGATATTTCAATTATATTGTATGTTGTAGAGATTTAAAATAGTATTTGAATGTTCAACATGTTTTCGAAGCAGATTTGCTCATTTCATACCCTAATCAGTGTGACATACATATATGTACGCGTACATATATGAATATTTACACATATTATTTACTAAGAAGGAAATAATGCTCACTAATCCTCGTTTCTTGGTCAAACATTATGGGGGATAGAAGAGACTCATCAGATTGAACTTAACATGATCCATGTACAAATACCTATTCTCTCTTCTATTCATATGCGTAGGCACATGATAAGAAATCAATAAGCAGAATGGACATATCCCAATAACATTATTAGTACGTATCTTTTTTATAAAGATAAGTAAATATTATTTGAAAATTACAATCTAGTAACGTGGCTCTCCAGATTGGTCAGGATCTCGACTCGCTCTTGTTTTTACCTTGTTGCCAAGACCAAGATCATAAAAACTCGATTATATTTTTATTTTTTTATTTAATTTTTCTGTCGCTCAAAGTCTTGGTTTGGTCTTGGTACAATAATAATAATTGTTTATCCTTGAGTCCAGTTTTTATTTTATTTCAAAAAAAGTTGTTCCTGATTAAAACAAATTGGAAACATGTAAATACACACGCACTAGATTATTTTTTTATTGCTTAATTTTATCAGTTTATATTTTGAATGAGATTCGTTTGTTCTTTAAAAAAATAAAAACGATATTTATTTCCCTGTAAAAAACCTTCAAAATGAGACATTTTCCCCATTAAATTTTCATTTTTTTCCCCACTAATATGTTCAAATTAGAGCTCAATCGATTAATAATTTGGCTGATTATTGCCAATATGATTATTTGAAACATAAAAAGCGGGAACTGAATTAAAGTTCTGAAAAAAGAATCAAAGAGTCAACCGATAAATGGATTAACGGTCATTTTTCAAAAAAAAAAAAGAAGTGGGTATCGGTTTCAAAAAATCCATATTTGTCAAACTCAATTTAAAAAAACTGAAATTAACATTAAATTTTATATAATTTAAATCTATTTAAATGTGATAACCTATATTTTTTATGTTAAAAATCACCTCAATTCTAAGAAAATGTTTGTAAAAATAATTCAAAAATAAAGAATATTCTTGGTGTAAATCTGACTTGACTCAAAAACTTATTAGCAGATTCAAAATAGGGGTATCAAGTAACACTAAAATCTGGTATGAAACTTCAAATACCTTTTTATTTTTTTAATTTGTTTTACATGAATTTATACTTAGCATTTTTGGGCACTTTTGATTTTAAATTAAATTTCTTTTTCCCTCTCAAAAATGAAACTCACTATTATAATATATTTAAAGCTAACTTTCATAGACTACAAATTTATTCAAAATCCTTTAAATACCATATATATGTATGTATATTTACTAACTCTTTTGTAACCATGTGTAATTGCTATATCTAAAACACTCTTTTGTCTGAGGATTGGGTCCTCATAATATAAAAATCATTAAATATAAAGAGTGTTGGAAGAGGGGGAGCAAAAAGAATAAAAAATCGATACATTTTATTTTATTTTGAGAATGAATAAGTTGAACCGAAATCCCAGTGAGTATTTGCATATGATTAAATAAATAATTACAAATTCGAATGAATGGATTAAGAATGATATAAAGGATTATGTCTTGTAATCTTTGAATCGAGCAACAGCTAACAAGTCCAAGGGTTGGTTTTATATCAATTCAAAATTTATTATCTCAATCATTAATCATGAAATGGCGTCCATTGGATAAGACAGTTCTGTAAACGGAACAATATCTGAGAAGGGATCATCCAAATTCTTTGGGGGCGGGAGCACTATATATTTTTTCGATTATTATGGACAATAATCTAGGCTGTGGTCTGAAGTAGTAGAATACTAAAGCAATTCTGCAGTTTTAATACATTTTTTTAAAATTATGTATACCTATATATTATCTACCATGCCACTAACATCGTATGGAGGAAGGCCCTTAATTGTTCCCTTAGTTACAGCATAGGGACAAGGTATGGTAGCCACCATATATTGGGCTTAAAAATATTATAATATATTGAATAGTAGAAAACGTATCTGTGTATTTGACTACGTCCTTGGAATGTACCATATCTTAGCTTTGGATGAGTTGGCACCGCTGAACTCATCTGTAAAAAGTAATGATCTATGTTCTAATTGTTTGCTAGAACAAAAATCTTTGTATATTATTGGAGGTTTAAAAACGTACCCCATCAAACCAGGATCTAACATTTTTTAAAGGAAAAATCAATAGATGGGGGGGGGGGGGGCAAAAAGATGGGTAGTTAGAGACAGGGGCGTTACTTGCTAGTCTCTCCCTCCTCGCTATTGTAACCTTTTTTTTTTATCTATGAAACGCACAACTTTGCTTTCATTTGAATAATTCATATGGAATCCTTTGTACAAATTGACACAGCATATAGTTTGAAAATCAAGTTTGCCAAAAAATAACTCATGTACTTACTTTCCTGTAACCAATTTACAAACCGTTGGTTTATTTGTAAAATATATATACTATATGTATTTATAATCAAATCTATATGTAGGAAATTCAGTTTCTCGTCCATTGCAATGACGTCATTTGTTCTCTTTTCCCATCTGTGTATTTTTTAAAATGCAGTTTTTGATTTGAATTTTATTTTCTAATATAAAATAATAGAATTTTGATTTTTCTATTGTATGTACAATCAAATTTCAGCTTTTTTAGGTAGTCGTTTCTTTTATTATTCATGGTGTCTTGGTTGTATAAATAAATGAAAATTTACAACAACCAGCCCTTCTATTCTTCACATTGATGATGATAGAAGGGGGAGTAACAGCTAAAAGAATAACCCCTACTGAAAAACCATTGAACGCGTCCTTATTCCCCTAACTTTCTTTTTCTTTTCCGTAAAACCATTCCCCCCCCCCCCTTTGCAAACGAAAAAAAAAATATCTATAATAATACAACAATAACGTACTTATTCAGTTTATCTCTGACATGCGTCTAACACGGAGGAATGGAGAGCTACAATAGTCGAGTCTCTTCCTCCTCACATCGTATCTCTCGACACAAAAACTCTAAACGCCCGGATCCTTTTGAGTTTAAAGAGTTAAAAAAAATTCGCCGTGCCAAGGCCAATGATCGAGAACGCCATCGAATGCATATGCTCAATACAGCTCTGGAAAAACTCCGACTCGTTCTGCCAGCCTTTCCAGATGAAACAAAACTCACGAAAATTGAGACTCTTCGCTTTGCTAATAATTATATCTGGACGCTCAAAGAGTCTATATCAGCCCTTGAGAATGGAACACCCCTTCCATTTTCCTCCATGATCAATGGAAGATGTGTACAAGTGGATGAGAGCAATGAGAAACCCGGGGAGTCGAATCCTGCCTTGAAGGGCTGTGCTGTTTTGGCTCAGTCCATGTTAAGTCAAAGTTTGGATTGTGTCGATATCTCATCCATCACAAAATTTTATTCTAAGCAAGATCATCAAGTAATCCAGGAGCCTCCAAAAATCAAATTGGAAACTAGTCACTATGCCAGCTCCAATGAAGATCACTTACAGCATCAGGAATCACAAAATCAAAGCTATCCTTCATTCGACAACACATATCAGGAACATGAGCCATCCCTTACATATCAAAATGATTGGAGCAGTCAAAACAGTTATTCTTACTATCCTACCATGTATGATGACTCCGATTTAAATCCATATAACTCGTGAAATTATAGTTAAATCTAAGTCAAAATGAGATAAATATATTTATATACATTTATATTTTTTGTGCAATCAGCCTTTTAAAAAAAATACATTTATAAACGAAATAATTCTATGTTTTTCTGATTTGGTCATACTATAAAAAAAGATATACAATGTAACATATTTTATTTTAATATACACACATACATATATCATTGAAAACCATTTATATTATTACGGAGCAGGTGTACAAGTACACTTTGACAAGGATGTGAGCAATGGAATTGAAGCTGTCTTTTTCACCCTTTGATCGACTAAACTTTTCATAATCATGCTTGTCATTAATTAATAAATATGATTATCTTTTTTATTCCTCGTAACCTTAAAAGAAATAATTTATTCTTAATATACTTATTTAGGGATGAGAGTGACTGGAGAAGCTTCAATCCAAAAAAATAATGTATATTAGCCCTCATTCGATCAAGTGACTCATTTTTCAGTCATTCAATATATATTTAGATAATTTGTGTTAAAAAAACAAGCAAAGTAAGAATGGCAGTAGAAATATCGACTGATGTTTTAATTAAGGATAAAATATGACTAGAATAATTAGGCTTGGATGGTTTCTTCAAAACTTCTAAACATTTTTTTGTCAGCTACCCATTTTCTACTTTTTTTGCCTCATATTAGTGTTTTGAACGTTGATTGGTTGAATACGAATTAACTATTGTTATGTTGTGAACAATTCTCTTCCATCAAATGAAAAATAGTCCCACAGTTGGAAACAATTGTCAAACAAACCAGCTGATTTTGGGCCTTCTTCTTAATTATTAATTATTATGGAAAAAATTTTGAGAGACATAATGGAGATGGCTGTAGATTAATATAAAAATGGAAGTACTCTAAATTGCAACATGGAAATGACATTTTGACAAAATTAGAGAAGTCAAATGATTAATTTATAAATTGCTTTCAAAAACCAACTTTTCAGTAACTACATTATTTTGGATACAAATAGCTATAAACAAAGTCATTTAACCGTTTGTATTAATAAAAAGTGTGTTAAAAAAAGGAATTTATCTTTGTAAAGAGTAACATTTAATACAATTAACCACTATACTGATAATCAACTGTTTAGAAAAGTGTTGGGTAATTGGACAGTTGACATTTAAATGATTAATTATATATCATCCAATCCCATATTTTCAACCCAACAATAAAAAAAAACCAAACACTCATATTAATGTGAAGTTTCATGACCGACATTCCATCAACACAGAGACCAAACAATATCTGAAGATGAAACTCAGCCATGAAATAATTGATGAACTGTAGCTACCCTATTACTGGAGCAAGACCAATAATACAGCTAGAACATAGGGTACATAGGAAATAAAGAATGAACGACTAGGATACACTATATAAAGAGGGCCGTTCTTAGGCTATGAAGACTAGAAAAATACTAGAAATATGTTTCTTTGGTATTACAAAGATAGATTAAACCAAAATGATTCAATTTACGGCCTTTGAATCAAGTTTTCTCTCTATTCACTCTGTTTTATCAGCTGTTTTTGGCCCTGGTCACAAAGTAGACTTCATTTACCACCAGACCTAATGAACAACTGATAACTACACTGTACACCTGGTACACTCAGTCACTGCTATCGAAATTTCGCATCAACTCAATATTTCGTACGACAAGGTGGTAGGGAAGAACAGCTAACAGTTTTAAATGGATTTAAATTGATCCAATTACATTATTCATGGGGTTAATAAATGTATACTATGTTTGCCACGCGATGGCCCTGTTGATATGAATTGAGCACGGAAATTATCAACTCTTTATGATCTTCATAACGCTAAAAGTTTGTATAACTATACTTCAATTATTATGTTGTACCTCCTTACTTCCCGTGTTTATTTTGAACACGTGCACCAAATAATAACAATAAAAAAAATAAAAAAAAAGAATTGATTATCTCAACCATATGATATGTACAGGAAATTCATCTGGTTTCTAAAAAAACCATTTAAGTACAAAAATGGCCATATTCGAAGGAAGTAAAGGGGGAGGGGATACATATTCTAGGCAAACGATTAAAAAAATCATTTATGTCTTTCTTGAACAAAGTATTTTCTTCTCTCCCCCCCCCCTCTCATAATTCTAAAAAATTGGACTGCCTTATGAAGATCACTCTACGTAAATAGGTATACATTATTCAGTGTACATAAAATTGATGCCAAACCACTTCAATTTACGAATGTTGAGAGCCTCATTAGCATAGGAGAACATAAATATTATATTTTTAAAGAGAATACTGAAAATGGTTCCACCTTGGGTATGTGTGTGGGGGGGGGGGAGAGAAACAGAAAATAAGCCGTGACAAATTCATTTGTTATGGTTTTTGTGATATTTACGGTGGTGAGTTATGGGGGATGAAGTTCTATTATATCCATTATATTGATGGGGGAATTTATCCGTGGTTTGTGATAAATTAATTGATCCATTATCATTAATTAGGATTCCAAAACATCTAAAACTCAATCTTAACATTTTTACTTTTCACTAAATTCCATAATTTGAACGGTTCTAGAATAATTCCATAAAATAAAAAACTATACATACATATATTATTTTATTAAAATGTGGAACATGAGAATGTGACTTGTGATGAATATATTATCGAGATTAGAGTCCACTATATGCAGTCTAAGAAATAAATAAGACAACCCCTGACCAATATTTTTTTTCTTCCTCTCACCTACCCATACAGCCACCTTACACAATTCAAACAACATGTGAATGCCTTACAAAAAATATAGTTAAAATATTTATCCATATAAGAACACTAATTCATTTACTTACATATATGGGAAGGCTCTTGAATACAAAAATAAAGCATATGAACATAGGAAAACGAGATCAACTTTTTTGCTAATTTTTTAATTCTATTTTTGTATTTTAAACTCGAATACATTTCACCATGTTGAATACATATCTAAAAGACGTAATTATAGTTATGATCCATATGATTCAAACGATATATTGGTGAGTTGATTAAATTGGCCAATCATAGACAATTCAATCCACCAACGTTTGACAATAGTTGTTTTTACAGATATTTCAATATATCTTGTTTAGTAATAATAATAAAAAAATTAAAACTATAAAACAACTTTAGCTCATGTGGGGAACATAATATGTACATATATCTACACATAATTATTTTAAAATTTATGAAGCTGACAAAAAAATACATTAAGAGTTGTTGATGCTTTACAGATACTATTGTGAAGTATATTTCAAAGATATTTAAGATAAAGATATCTTGAATTGAAAGGGATCTATTGCATTTATAATTAAAAGTAAATTGATTATATATGTATTTAATCTTTTGGAATGAATGAATAATGCAAATTTTGAAACAAGCTGACATAAATTTATTTCAATTGACTCATATACAATTTGCTCTTCACAAGGATTGTCATTGTTCTAAAATTTATAGTAAACCATTTTTTAATATACATGGGTCGGTTTTTTTCGGGGGAGGGGGGAATAAAACCCCATTTTTGGAAATTGATAAATGACTAGTCATGAAAAGATGTTACACCTTGTTGATAGTACGTCAAATTTCAGCGATGAAATATAATTTTTTTATCTCCGAATATTCGATTGTAGTTTTCTATTTTTCAATTTTGCTTAAATATTAACCTTTCTAATATGAGATGCTATTATGGTACCAAATAATGAGTAATATTTCTATGGCTACACAAATAGTTTTCATGTAAAAATCTCTATATATTTCAGTAACAAATAATATACAGAAATACTCAGTTTCTCAGATACCAAAACTAAATCAAAAATGATATTTTATCCTTACTTATTACACTTATATTTTAGATAACATTACAAATCAAAATGTTGTCATCTAGTGTGTTGAAATATTTTTCAACAAACAATACATTTTTCCATGGTAAAAACTTGAATAAAAATGAAATAAAATATACGACAATGATATTTCAATCCCATGTTGGCAGCTATAAACACTTGCTAATCAATTTAAAATTTGGTGCCAATCCATTTGTAGTGAAAATAATATTTTAATTCCAGGTTTTACTCCTTGATTTGTTTTATTTGTTGTGTAAATTAATGTACCATTTGACAAATGGAAAAGTTTTAAATATACAGAGATCGTTGTTCCACGCCTTCAAAGATCAGAAAATTGACAACTTTTTTTTTGAAAAATTCTTATTATTATTTCATTATCATCCAATTACATTAAAATAAAATGTTTATTATTTATAACGTTTTTATGTTGAGCTAACATTCTTTAAATTTTGACTAATACTATGTTTCTTAAAAATTTATTTTTAACAACGTGAAGGAAAGAGAAAGAAAGGAGAAAAAAATAAATGTACCATGTATTCTTTTTTTCTTATTTCTTTCATATGGTGTAATAAATATAACATTAATTGCAACAAAATGTTATACAATGTCATTACAACGATTTTGATCTGTTAATTAAGACTTATTTTCTTACATTATTATCAAAAATTTATTAAAAACTTTTTGGTATTTGACCCACCGACATGTATGTATGTACATCACAAAAACTCAGGATGAATTATAAATGCGTGTATGTATGTATGTATAGTATACATTCGTATTATTCCATACGGAGTTGTAGAATTTTATGATCATTAAAAGGGGAAAATAATATTTAAGTATAATCAATTTTTATTGCATATGTTCATAAGCTATAAAGATATTTTCCTTTATAGACTCGGATAATAATGAAACAATAAATACAATTTGAGATTATAAGCCTTTAGCCCATTCATTGGTGTTCAAATATAATTTTAATCGGAACAATAAACATAGATGTATTAAATACACAGTTGTTAGAACGAATTATGTTAACATATTTTGTGGTAATCATCATATAAAAATTAAAAAATGGTGTCTCACTAAACCTTAATTTTTAAGGGCAAAGCTGATATATGTAAATAGCCACAAAATATTCATATCCATCACTTAAAATCTCTTAATATATGTGTTAAGTCTTGCCTGATATATCGGTGAGCCGATTAAATGCCGAGTTAAGGTAGTTTTAAATTAATTTGTAATCAGATAAAGTTTCCCATTAATTGATTATTATACTACCAATATTTTACTTCTTTAAAAGAAGATCAAATTTGTAATATGAAACACGATATCAACATTTATTTCCAAAAATAACAATAGGATTAAAAGCTTATAATTTCTTAACTATTGAGAACCAGATCACTACTTTTGTAGCACTACCATGAGTCTTAAGCTTCTAGCGAATTTTTGCTCAAATCGAGTGAAAATTTACATATTTAGATGGACGATTTCTTCTTAGTTAAGGATTCTAATGGGGCACTTGACATCTCATTTGAAAGCTGTGGGTCTCAGCTCTTTAATGCATTCCTTATTAATCTATTTCTTGAAATGCATATGAAGTTATTTATGTACAAACGTTTTGGCCGACTTTTGAGCCTACTCCCGCCGCCTATACCCCCAAGAGTCCCTTTAGGTCAAAACAAAGACAAGAAATAGAATGTGCATTAAATGCACTATTGGATCATCATTTTTTTAATGCACCAATGAGTATTCTTTTAGACTTAAATTGAAGTTGAAGTTGGAAAATGGGCCAAATTAGCTAGAAAAGTAGGGACCGATTTCTCGAACACCGTCAGACTCTTGAAAAAAGGAATTACAGATTTGAAATCAATGTACAAAATTAAATAACTTTTATTAAACTTATACCCCTTAGGATTTTTGGCTGTTGACTAATGCTATTATTTATATAAATAATATAAATTAATAATTATATTAACGTATTTCCCTCACGTCTTATTTATGACGTCATGAGCGTATCTTGAAAGTTTGTTTATTCTCCGTGCGTATTTTGTCATTATTGTGTTTATTTTTATTTTTCGGAGGTATATCGAGCTAGGAGGTATTGTTTTTGTTGGATCTTGGATATTTTCTATGTTCTAATAGAAATTCTTTTCAAGTTTATAGAAATATTACATAGAAAAAAGGTAACAAATTAACTATTTGATTGTCTAAGCTATTGCTTACCGAAATTTTAGATGGCAGAGGATGATTTAGATGATATTTTAGAACTTGATCTTAATCATGCAGAAGTTTTGGACTTAATGGATGAAGTAAATGATGAAGATACGGTTCGTCCGAAGATGAAAGTGGACTCTAAGAATGGTATTTAACTATATATAATCCCTATCTACTAGCTGTTTGAATTGACTCTGGATATTTGTTCCATGATGTATCATCAAAATCATTCAGTTCTAGGTTTTTGTTTGTTATTATTAGGAAATGGAAATTGGGTTTTTCTTGTGATGTAAAAGGGCGTTTCTTTGATTACTTTCACTATTATTGATCAGTAAATATCCTCGCTTAGCTAATAGTTGGATTATTGTTACACTCAGTAGGAATGTCATTAGCAAGGTACAAAGCATGTTAAATATGCATACTTCATGTTCTTAGTTACGGTTTGTTTAGCGTTAATCATAGTTCATAACGGTTTTTCCTCAAGTCACACATACGATGCCCAAATGGCAAGTAGTTATGTTCTTTCTTTTTATTTTAGTATTTTAACAACTAGCTTACATTCTATGTGATCAAAGGTTTGATTTATAAAAAGCACATGACCCAGATTCAACTTCATTTTTCATATTAAGAATGCGGGATTAAGACTTTTCATTATCTGTATGAGCAACAATCTGAAACTAATGACGTCTTGTACGTTGAAATATCTTCTTTATTAGTATTAATTTAGTATGAGTACATGGACTCAATGTATGAAATCACGTAATGTAATGTATGAGGTAGCTCTTTCGGTTAAATCATCATTTTTTATTTCATCAAATAGGCTTAAAATTTGGGTAAAATATGTTTATTGGTAATATTCTCTTCATTTTGAGTTCAATTCTGCAACTTGGCCTAAAATTTCTGCTCATATTTTCATGTTGTTTTCAAGATCATGGGAGTTTTTAAATTCGTGTCTGTATCAAAAATTGCAACTAATTTTGCGAAATTTTAAAGTATAAATAAATTTAGTTTTATGCATTTGTTTTTGGAAAGTAATATTCTTTATAGAAACATTTTCAATTGAATTCATTAATGATGGACGAGGCGTGTTTTTCTTAAACATTCGGTTATTTTTTTAAGTATATCAATTCTTTATTAGCTTCTACATTTATGTAATGTCAAATTCTACATTTGTATCTTCGAGTAATTATATCGTTTTGTAATTTAGTACATTAAATTATGACCGAGTACAAACTAGATTTCATTGGGTGATTCTAAATTCTATTTCAATTGCTATAAAAATTGAATAACAGTGAATTGTAGGACTGAGAATAAGTATGAAATTCAATTATATATTTAGATTTGTAAACCGACATTAGCTTTTATTTAAAATTGATAATCAATTTCATGTTCCAAGTTTTCCATTTATGGATAGTAATAAACTATTAAAAATGTAACTGTCAGCATTTCAAATTTAGGTATGATTCTTCAAATTAACGTCTTTTCTTGTTTTTTCATATACATTTAAATAGGAATTGACTATTATGAATCTGTGAAAAAACTTCAATTAACTGATGCACAAGTGGATGAACTCATGGCTGAAATTGAGGGCTCTGAGGAACCGGTTCATGTGAGAAAATCACGGAAAGTCATTTGTCCTATGCAAACTAGGGTATTTTCTCCTTTAGCTAAAGTTCATAAGAACCCAAAAGAGAACATCATAATGTCTGATAATAACTTTCAACTCTTAATCGGAGTACTAGAGAATAAAAAATTGCGCAACATTTCTGAGAAAGAAGCGGAAACACTTTTTTCTTCCTTACAATCCGAAGTGAGCTCAAATGAAGTCTCCAATTGTCAGAGGGCAGCATTCCAACGAATTTCTCCGAATGAAGAGGAGAAAGAATTTATTATAGAATTCGGAGACATGAAATCCTTATCTTGGTTTAAAGTTAATATTAACAAATATCTTTACAACGCTGTTGTTTTACCTCCTTCACAATTTCGAGAAAGACTGATACAGAAGCAGAATTTATTATACGCTTGGAGCCTGATTCTACCGGGTTTCCTACGTAACAAAAATCCAATTTCAATTACTCAGACTTTGATTAAGTCCAATAACATCAGGGGTGCTATAGATATTGCTTCTTTTACTATTCCAGCATCATCTGATGGTAACTGTTACATGAATTGGTTTGTGAGTTCCTTAGCTGACATATTCTTGAAAAACTGTAGAAAAGGCACTAAGACTTCTTTATTCTTTGGCATTCTTCCCATTGAGGCAAGAAAGTTAAGTTTGAAGGAACAACAGAACATTTTAACTTAATTTGAGCAAAATGAATTTCTACTTTGTCTCGTGTTGTTTGACCATTAGATACTTTACTATTTCATTAGATTCGTGATATTTATGTTAATTGTTTAATATTTACTAGAAAATCGTATTTATTATAGTGATTTAGGTCCGTGATGTTTAAAATAGTATATTTATATATATATATATATATATTATAGTTATTAGCTCCGTGATGGTTGATATTATTTGTCTTATTACAAAAATCCTACTTCAAGAATACACAAACTTCAATTATAGTATATTTGAAACCTAATAAACATTACTAATGACAGCCTAATTGTTGCTTAATATCTTTTCAAATGTATTTCTCTCGTTTACTCCTTAAATATGAAGTTGCATTCTATTTTATATTATTTTGGATATATATACTTTATTATAAAATCTTACTCGATGATGAGTAGTGTTTACCGATTTTCGTTATTTTTAAATATATAATATGATGTGAGGCAAACAAACTTCTTGCACAAAATTCAGTATGAAAGCCTTCGCTTTAAATATTCGATATATTTAAATATATTGGTTTCAGAATATTTTAGAACTTCTCACTCAACCTTAACCCTAAATTTGACCACATGGATATGCACAGGTTCCAAAATATGGAACCATTTCATATTAACAGATTAATTCATATCCCTTGAGAAAATGTTTTTATAATTGGAGGCTTTGTAACATTTATGCAAGATAATGTTTTCTCTCTAATTGCTCACTTTATTATATGCAAATAGAAAATATATAAAAATGAAAATTAAGTACATTTGAATATTGAAGAATATTTTATGAATAACAACAACTGCCAAGTATTTCTTGGATTTTTTTTGATTGTTTGATTCATTAACCTATAGATCAATCTATTAATACCTGCAATACGCAAAATGCATAATAACTCAACGGATTTGGGACTTTAAAATGTAATATGCTTACATTGAAATGTTTTTAATTGGTCTCACAACTCTTTATTTGTTAAAATGCATTTACCGTTGCGGTTTGCTCACAAATATCAAAAATTACTGTTCAATACAGTATCAATTTTACTCTTATTTGTCTTATTGTCTTAATGTTCTACATATACAGGATGTGCCATAAGTATCAGAATGTAATGCAACAAATTGAATAGACAAAATACATTTAGCAAGAAAACAAAGATCAACTTAAAGTTTTATTCGCAATGTTCACTCTCAGCTGCAATGACGACCTCCGATTTCTTCCTTGCATTTTTCATGATTTATTAACACTAGCGAACATTATAAGATTTTTGATTCTCGTGGGTCCTTAATGGCCGGATTTTAGCCTATTTTTGTTCTTGTTTCTCTTAACTAAGTATCTGACTTTGCTTTTTGTAATTTTAAGGGTCCTAAAGGCCAATTTGTTCATCAATTAAAAAGGACGCCATATTTAAGTTAAAAAGTTATCACACAGTTGTTCAAAGGCATATTATGCATATATGTATTTTTTCATCATTGAATTGTCAGTAGATGCCATTCCAAAAATGGCATGAGGGACCTGAATTTTACTGATGGTGTTTTCTCTACATATATCTTTCAGCAGAAAAGACAGTAAAAGTAACAAATTGAGCTTAAGTATGAATATTGCATATGGAGTTGCTTTGGGCATATCTTTCATATCCATATGAATGATTTGAGAAGTACCTGATTGTTGATATATCGTGTTCATGAATATTTGGCTTAGAAATATAATGTAAGATGCACTAAAATGTATTTATCGATAATTCAATAATAATCAAGTGATGCTCATCATTATCTCAAACTTCTTCAAAAGTTCTCCTCCAGGATTCTGTTTGCTCTCTGAAAATATATTTTTAGATCTATTTATAAAATGTGTGCTGCTTTTATCATATTATTTATTGTATTTAAGTGATAACAAATATTGATAAACATATCAACCACACTTTAAAGAGCATTCTATTAAATTGGTACGTCAAAGGAAGATTGGAGGCCGGTAGTGTTAGGGACTTTCAAGATTAATCCTATGGACATATTTCTACCCTTTTATTTTATACGTATACAATTGATATTTTAAAAAAAATAATAATAATTTAATATTTATATAAACTATATACATAAATACTGTCTTAGCTTGAGTACAATTTAAATAGGTCTAATGTAGGTAAGGGTCACTACTGGAAATCGATTTTGAAGTGAAATGCTCTATGGAGCTATATTATCATGAAATGAATCAGCACCCAATAATTCCTCATCTTGTGGCAAGTATTTGTTCTTTCCAAGTCGGAGTGAAAAGAATAAAATGAATGAAAGAATGAATCTACTTTTTGTTTTTGTTTTTTGGTTTAAATGTCATTTGGCAAATTGTTGTATATTATATAATATATAATAAATTACTGACCCTAAAATAAAAATCATATTGTATGAAAAATGAATTTTGGTCTGTTGACAGCCAAAAATCAGCTTTCCCTTTAATCAGAGTTCCAAAGGAACCCCTCTTTTTTTCCAACTACCTTATTCAGCGTCTTTGAATATGACTGAATATCTTTGGTTATGGATTTATGAATAAAGTTCATTGTCAGTGGGAGATCCTGTTTAAATTATATCCACTACATAATTAATGCTTTTGGACACAGTTTATACTAGAAACTAATCCAAAGACTCTTGTTTCTGCCTGTGTTTTAGAATTTGATCAAAATATGACATGGTGTCATTGAACAAATTCATCATACGCATAGACACTACATAATTAGGGTAATGCTTTTCAACTTAACTTTGTTGTATTTTTCTCTATACCAAAACCTCCCTTGTTTTATTAAAAAAAGGTTTTCTCCCTCTTTTCCACCTCTTCCCCAGACTTGTACTGAGAGTATATTGATAGAACTATCGCCGAATTCAGCATATTGTCCGAACTTGATAGACATCTATGAAAGTTGTATATGATTACTCGTAAAAAAAGTTTTACTCGTAGGATAAAATATTTGCGAGACAAGTACAAAAACTTTGTTCAATCTGGAAAAAGACGTTACTAGTTATGCAAAAAATTCGTATACTTGGGCACTTGTAAACCAAGGCTCCACTACAATCTATAACACGGTGTTTTCTTTATTTTATTTCTCAAACTTTTCTCCCCTAATCAGTTGGTAATTTGTCGATCAAACTATGGAAATATTCATCATTTAAGAGTAAAAAATTGTTCAAAGCTTAATAAGAGGTTATTTGAGTTCCACTCACTAGTGTTCAGAACACTAATAGGGGGATGTAGAATAGTCGACAGTTGACAAAAAAATACAGAGTGCATTAATGTGTTTGTAGAATAAGGCCGTAATAATAATACGAGCTACACAAAAATTATTAAAATATTGTATGAAATTTCTAAAATTAATACATTAATTTCTTGGATTCTAATTAATTAATGTACCTATAGCCATTATAAAATTTCAAGTATGTTTAAGAAAAGGAATAATAAAAGTTAACTAGTAAAAAGGAATAAATTAAAAAATATATACATATGTAGGACGTGTTTTGTGTTCGTTATAAATCAAATTCAATTTATCGTGTTAAAGATTAATATTTCTTTATGAGTACTGCCGTATTACCTATAAATAAGAAACGTCCTTTTGTTATATTGGCTAATATTTATTTAATGATAGAGGAATTTATCTTCTCGCATCATCTTATTTTTCAAAAAGAAGAAGCACATTTTTTTTTGTGATTGATTTGTACTAGTGTTTCTCAACTGGGGTGTCGTGGATCTCCTCGTATTGATGGGTTGCAGAGAGCTGATCCAATATAGAAATAGCAGTGGATATTTATTTTGCAATATGCAAGTAATGTTTTTTTATGAGCTAGCCAAATAAAATTTATAATGGTACCCTTGAATAGTCTTTGATTTTCATAACTGTAACAATCATGAAGGACTCAATCAAAGAGGAAGAGTGAAAAAAGTTGAGGGCATTCACTATTTAAAAATCACACTATATAACTTTTGTTATCTGGTGATATAGACATCAGGGCCGACCGAGTGTCAGTCGATCTCTCATGAAATACTTTATATTTTTTATGCGTGAAGGGCAATAAAAGCAGGTCATGGCAAAATGACCAATGGGAAATGGTTGTCTCTGCGTAAGAGCAATTGAGACCCCCTGGAATAAAGGATATTGTTGTCAAATTCAGAAAAATACCTCTCTAAATAATAAATCTTAGGTAACTAGGGTGGTACAAGTATAATTATGTGTGACAGAACAACAGTGCAATATTTGGAAAATAGGGTGTACATTTTTCCATGGATTGTCCTGGAATCTATTTGAAAGAACGTTATGGAGAAGGATTATTATTTTTGTCAGAAGAAATGTTTCATGATTTGCTGAAGTAGATAGGTATTTTGTATTGATTAGTTTTTGCTTGATATATGTAGTTTCTGTATGTACCTATGTATACTCTTAAATATTAATGTCATTTTGAAATACAGCAAGGCCTAAGGAGAAAGTGTAAACTTATTAAAAAATAAAGTATAAAATGTCCCATCAAACCAAATTGGTTTTAATCGAATTTCAGCTTGTTTGTGTGAACGTGATCAAAGTAATTGAATATATTCGGTGGTCAAAACTGGAATAAGTTTGATTTGAGGCCCCAAAACTTTTGGAACCATTTTCATACTTCCTTTAGTCCAGATTTTACGTTTTGAGATAGGCAATTTTTTTAAATGTATAGTTTTTGAGAAAATTAAGGGTTTTTTTTGCTAAACGTATAACCTGTTTTTATCTGAACTGTGGGTCTAGAAAATAAAATAAGCATAATTGTGAATGCAATTTTGATTATACAACGTAATTGTTTTTAATGCTTTCATCATTTTCTGTTAATTGTTATAATAAAGTTAATATATGTACACATATTTCTCAAACTAAGAAAAATAGTTATTTTAATTAAAGGAAACTTGTCAACATGGAGGATCATACCTTTTTGTACTCCCTCTTAATTAATCGCTCCTGGACGTTTCAAGTCCTTGAAGTTGTTGTGCAAAACATAAATTTGAAATTAGCGCAATTAATCATACATATAATATCTATAAATACTGCAGACAAAGATTTAATCGACTTAGATCATATTTTTTATAATCGTTTTACCTATATGAAAGGAATCACTCACTCCCATAGGAAGGTGCCGAAGACGAAATACATATGTACACGTATTAAACTGAATATTTTTGCAACCTTGAATATTTAAACATGCCTATCATCTCAATTGTCAAGAAACAAAATACCTGCTTTAACCCTGTTTGCATACATAGAACACATACGTAAACATATGTACATAGATGAATATTCATCAACAATCAATATATTTCTTTTGTATTTAGCATGCATTGAATGCAAGCTGCTACTTCTATTGTTGTACTGATGGAGGAAAGAAATGACATTTAATAAACTAGCCCTTGGTATGTTAAGAAGGTGCGTAGAGGATGTTGTTGTTTTACCTGAAAATATGGAGTTGATTTCTACATTCAACACCCTATTAACTCTTTCATAAATGAGTTACCTAAATTCAAACATTTTTCAGATGAGATAATAATGGATGCTAAGCATAGCTTTAATCGTTGAATATGCATATCTACTATGCACATAGACTGCTGATATAAGCCTTCATCTTTATAAGGGTGTTCAATATTTTACATACATTACATATGTGGATGCATACAAATGTGGATCTATGCATCAATAGAGAAGTCAACGCATTGCTTTGTTTACATAAATATACTTACATACCATGTATGATATTTCACTTCGAGAGAACAGTTAATATCCTTCATAGTTCAATATATGTATAGTATCTTGGTACATAACAATATTTGTATATTAAATAGGTACATAGGCACAAGTGTATTTTAAAAATGAAAAGAGCCTATTGACCTCTTGTATGAAAAATTTTTTTTTTTTTTTTGTGATTTCCGCTAGGTTATCTCTTTTATAAGAAAATGTTCCACCTGATTGATTTGGTTTTTCTTTTCTTGAAATAGCTCTTTTGAACGATATGAGATCATATTATTTTTATATTAATACAATAATGTATTCTCTCTTCAGCTGATTTTCCTCCCTTGACTATTTTGATTTAAAGAAGCTGACTCTACGTATTATGAACTCAAAAAGGGTATTTTTTATGATTTTGATATATAGAAAAGATATTTATTCAAAGATTGTGCGCCCTTTTTTTGAATTTTTGAATATTATAACAGTATTAACGATCGATTTGTATATTGATATAATTTATCAATGTATAGTATATCTAAATAATAACTCTGCCCAATATTAAAAAGTTGGCAACAAGGAAAATACAGAAGGGTATAAACGATTTTGCTCATAAATGGAGTCTAAATATTTATACCTAACAACTTTTTTATTGAGTATTTTTCGAGAAAATTGATTTTATTAAGCCATCATATATTTTAGCAAATTTTCTCTTTTCCTTTTTGAGAGTCTAGGTTACTAGTGCACAAAAAAGCTCGTCGTGAGGACCTATATACATACATATACATAGTTATTTTGGTCAACAGTCAAAAATCCTAAGGTATATAAGTATAATAAAAGTTATTTAGTTTTGTACACTGATTTCAAATCTGTACTATTATTTTTTTCAAGAGTCCGAGGGTTTTCGAGAAATTGAGCCCTCCTTTTTGAGCTAATTTGGCCCATTTTCCAACTTTAACTTCAATTTAAGCAATTTTTGACATTTCAAATTTATTGACCTGTGTTATTAGAGCTTAAAGAATCACAAAGAGTCGCATAACTTGCCAATACATAAAAGTTAATTTTACCTAGGTAGTCATGTCTGATTTTGATGCGGTTTTGTCGTCATTGTCGAAGCTTTTGCATAAATCATTTACAGAACAATGTGAAGACTATTGTGTAGGTAATATTGTGCATAAAGCTTCTTTGTTTAACGGATCCATGAAATATAAGACATATTTGTGCATTTCTAAGTTTATTCATAGAGCTGGTGAAGTGGTACTCCCTTATAGACATTACTATATTATAGGAACTATCTATGCCTAGCTATACATAGGTAGGTTAGAAAAGTCATTTAATATCAATTTCAATCAAAGATTAAATTTATTTGATCTTTGATCAATACAAAAGGTTAATGTCAATTTTGTATACTTGACCTTTGTTCATGGACTGGAATGTCTTACAAAAATCATTCAAACTGTCAAATTAAAGAGTTTATTAGACTGTACATACATTAACTTCCATCATAGCATGGTAATTGCTGAATTTTAATTGTACATACATACATATTATATGTAAATGAGTAGAAAAATGACTGGTAGGGTAAGACCTACCTTGACTTTGTCTGAAAACTGTTAACTTTGTTTTGGTGTTGTGTGCTAATTTAAAAAATAGATAATATCCTCTCAAATCCTTTTTTGGGCTCAAACTGTTTGAAATTAGCATGAATGAAGAAATACAACATATATCATGGGCATATTTCATGTAATTACGGGTCTACCACAGAAAATAACATCTATCATATGAGTTTTCATCGCTTCAGCTAATGGTATGAGGTGTTTTATCTTTTTTGTTCAGTTGATCATTTTCTTCTCTGTAGGCAGACTCGTTTTCATATATGTACGTAGTTTTGAGTAAGAAGATTGCACTTCTTAAATTTTATACGACTTCATGCCTAGGTCCCTATTAAGAACGTTCCTTTTTTTTCTTTTTTGTAATTGTTGACTTTGACTTCCTTATTAGTCATAGAAATTGATCTTCCTAATCTGTATATATTTAGGTGAAATATCCTCTGGGCAAAATGGCTTGTGAGAGGATCTGCCAGCGGAGAATGTATGTACCTAGCGTTGTATATAAGACTAAGACATGTTTTGAATCATCCCTTTTGTAGAACTTTTAATAAGAGCCCTTTTTTGTACCCATGTACTCATAAAATGTTATCAGGAAGTTTAAGTATATATATATATATATATATATATATATATATATATATATATAATCATTTGTTAGGTCATAATATAGAAAATTATTATTTAAAAATTACCCCATTCTGTGGAACCAGGATGTAATGAAATTATTACAAACATAAAGTTATTTTTTTCTCAAAGAAAGTGAAAGTTAAAGTATATCTTATATGCATTAAACAAAAGTGATAATTTTGTATTATATGTATGAAGTATTCGGGAAACTTTAAAGGATGTTATTTTTGTCAGGGGTAAAGTAATAAAATATAGGGTTCGTCTAACAGAAGTTTTTTTTTATTATCAGTTTTATATATGAATGATCAATATTTTTTCTTAGGTATCATTTTATTCAGTGCCTTAGAGTAGGAGAGTCTGGCCAACACGAGTGCTTCCTAACCATGCCTTTAGGTTTTAGGACACAAATTTATCTCTAAAGTAACAACAAATTCACTTACAATAACAGAAAGGAGGAAATAGAGCATACATACATTTTCTAGGGTTTCTCATTTCCTGGGAATTCAATTTTTAAATTCTGAGATCCTGGTAGAAAAATGTAAATACCGTAAAATCTATGTTTTTATTTTTATTTTTTACAAATAAATAATAAACTCCTAGAATATATTATTGAAGGGTCCAAAATTAGTTAATGTTTTCTCTATTGGAAAGTTAGGTAACTCGATTTGCATCAAAAAAAACAAAAAAACAACTTCATTAGTAGATATTGATTAGCTAATGTTTGATGGAGCTCCATGTTGTGTAATCATTTTACATGTATTTATTTATAAATCACGTAATTCCAACACGACATTTATAAATCGAGGAACTTGAAGCTATCATAGGGCTCTAGCCTGGAGAAAAGAGAACTCATGGTAAGAAATGTAAAAATAGAGCCATTATCAGTGGATATAAAACCACGCCTGACATGACGTCATGAAAAATATGGTAACTTTGATAAACACAATATTATGGATAATTTGCTGTCGAGTTCTAAATAAGAATGGGAGTCAACAAGTCACAGCCGTAGGAATCGGAGGTCTTTGTCTTGGACGAGACCCCTCCCCCCCCCCCCCCCAAAAAAAAGAATTTGCTGTGATCACCCTAGTTGAAAATTGCTTTCTACGGCCCTGCGAGTTGACTATTATTCTACTGTTTTGTTACAATACAGCTTTTATTTAACATATTATATTAAAGTATATTGCAACAAGAACAAAGTATCTATGAATAGTGTGTGCATGAAACTATAACAAAAAATAAAATGTGTACATATTTTGTGGCATTTGTAATGTCAAATCAATTTATTTACATTCTCGATCCCCATTATTCATGTTAAATTTCACATTGTATGATATGAATCTATGTCATAATGTGACCTCAGAAAATAATACCCGACCCACACTTTTATTATTGATAGTGCGACTAGTTTTTTCGGATAAACATAAATACAATGTATTTTCCCTTTAGCTGTTTTCATCAACTTACTCTTTTCTTATTTGAAGCAACTGATGATGTGTATTATGATTTATAAATTCAATAGGGCATCATTACTTTTTTGCTTGTCTGAATCTACATTAGCATCCCAAAACTGCAATACTATGTATATGTTTTTATGTACATGTTAATTTAATTTTATGCTGTACATAAAATAAAAGAACATTAATTTTTATATTAGATATTTTTTATGTACATATTATTATACATATGTTTGGCCAATAAACTAGTCATGTTGGAGTGAGGAAAAAGAATAATAATAATCTAGAATCAGTAAGATCAATAAAGATATTTTTTTTTTTAATCAGCCGAGTTTTAGGTCTACAAATCCCAGTTCTACTCATAATGCACAAATACATGTATTGAAAGACTGGTAAACACCTGGGTAATGACACACCACCACCTATCACTATCAAAAATTCATAAATAAATATGCAAAAATGAAGTAATTAGTGATTATATTTTTAAGGAAAAAATATGAGTAGCTTAATTATATCCTTACTCATACTACGTCAAATATAATAACAATATATTCTATCTCAGCTATGACATTCAAAGATAAATTAATTTGAATGAAATATTAGGAACTGAGAAATATATTTATTCATATATGAGTTCAATGAAATATCGTTATTAATTACAAGATCATTGAAGATGTTCAAATTTACATAAGGTCTGCATAAGTGGTGTAGGAATATGTCCTATTATATGGTGTCTATGATGATTGATACCCAAACCCTGTCCGAAGGAAGGGAAATCACCCTTACTTCTCCTTTTGTTGAACTCAAATTTAAATAAGTTGACCACATAGTAATTGTGTCTCTCTTGATAAAGAAAGAGAGAGAAGGGCCAATATTAACAGGTAGCAAGCCAATTATGCTATTCCCTTCATCTCTTGAACATAATTATAGTAGAGCTAATAAAGTAGTAGCGCGCAGAGGGATTACGAAATCAGCTGAAATCTTTCTGTGCACTATTACTTCAGTCTATTGAACTCATTTTTTTTAGTAGCTCTACCGTGAGTCCTTGATTTCTAACGAATTTTTGCTCGAAATTGAATGAAAATTTACACACTTAGATGAACGATTTCTTCTTAATTAAGGATTCTTATCGGACGCATGACATCTCGTTTGAAAGCTGTGAGTCTCAGCTCTTTAACCCATTTCTTATTGATCCATTTCATGTAATATTCAAGGATTTATTGAAGTACAAAGGACTTGGCCTATTTTTGGGCTTACTTCCGTCCCCTACGCCCCCACTAGTCCCTTTAGGTCAAAACAAAGACTAGAAATATAATTTGCACTAAATACACTAGCGAATTATTATTTTTTAATTCACAAAATGAGTATCCTTCTAGGCTTAAATTAAAGTTGAAGTTGGAAAATGGGCCAAATTAACTTAAAAAGTAGGATCTGATATCTCGAAAACCGTCGGACTCTTGAAAAATGTAATTACAGATTGAAATTAGTATGTTAAACTAAATAATTTTTGTTATACTTAGGCCCCTTAAGATTTTTGACAATTCAAATTTGCTGACCTGTGTAATTAACTGGAGTAGATTTTCATAATGTCTCTTTGAGTACTGTGGTCAATATCACCTTATCTGAGACCAAGACATTGGGAAATCGAGACCTTATATGTATATACATAAATGAGGTCTTAACTCATTGAATGAATTATGAAATGAAATGAATTTTCAGATTAATTAAAGTATTATCCATCACTGGCTACTACTTTTTCCCACCTCTCAGGCAATTTTCGAATTCTATTTGGAAAACATGTCTCTCCTTTTGAGGTGATTTAAGTTAGGAGCCAATTTTCTATTTCTTCGAAGGAAGTGAACCAGTGAGTAGCCAAATTGTGCTGCATCCCATCGAAACAACCTGTAATAAGAAGAAACAATGTCCGGAGAACACAGCTAATGTGTTAAAATATTCTTTTGCAACATGAGGTTGAGTGTTATCATGTAGGAGAATAACTTTATCATGCATTTGTTCCAATTCTGGCCGTTTGTCTCGTAAGACATGGCTCTAACGTATTGTAGTCTATATCGATCGCCCGTAATAGAATCGCCAGATTGTAGCAACTCATAGTATACAATACCTTTTTAGTTCCACCAGATATAAACCATGAATATTCTGCTTTGATGTTGATGTTGAGGTAGATGGCAACGATTGACCGGGCATAGTGTTGTATTTTTTCTTTTTGTGGTTGTCGAAGTATTTCCATTTCTTTGTTGCCATTAAATGAGCTGCAAATTTTATTGGCTGTCCAGAGTGAGGCTTATCTTCAACGCTGAATCACCATTCTTGAAACGTCGAAACCCTTTCTTACATGATTTATCAGTTGAAGCATTGTCATTATACACTTCTACGAGCAATTGATACACTTCAGCTCTACTTTTCTCCCAATTATAGCAGAAACATCAAACCTCCTGCAAATCCTGCTTAGTTACTATAAAGTTCGGCATATTCAGTAAAGTTTTTGGCTTGAAACTCAAATCGATATAAATTAAATATTATTGACAGATGACTAGCCTCTTGGAAACAACCGAAACCTGCGGATACTACGAAACATTCATAATAGCAAAGTCACTCTAGAAAACGGCCCGAAATGACTTGTACTCTATTGTTTTTGGTCAATCACATTCATACAATAACTAGCCATTCTCTTTTTTATGGCCATTTGCATTTCTTCGATGTTTGAATTTTGAACGTACACTTTAAATTGACCATATTATCTCTCTCTTTTTATATATATATATCTTTAGAAAATCCCTCTCTCTCAATTTCAAATATAAGTTATTCATTGAATGTTTGTTTTATGTTTGTATTTTTTTCATTATAAAAAAAATGGATTTACATTTCACAGCTCAAATTGCAAAAAAAAAAAAAAATGTACATGTAAATAAATTCATTATAAATAATGTAAATTAATAAATAATAGAATAACTCTTTTTTTTTTTGCCTTTTTTGGCGAAAATAATGGAAGGAATTGATCCAAGTCGTTGTTGAATCCTTCAAAATGATAATACTACTCTGAGATTCTGAACTCTCCCTCTCTTATTGACCAGCATGTTTATCAAAGACGCTACTATAATAGAGATTACGGGAAGCTGAGGGCTGGGCATTACGTGAGAGACGAGTTTGACGGGATGGGCCTGAGGGCTCTTCTCCAAAGGTCAATCCTCCAGCCAGTTTGGCATAGTTTTGTTGGCTTGTGAAAAAGGATGGAACTTGAGCAGAGTTTGATCTTTCGTTACGAAGAGCTTCCTCTTGAATGAGTTCCTCCTCGATATGTTTATTCCATGCGAACTTTCCTGCAAAAGGTGTTTTAAAGGATGTTTTAATGATCTCGTGTAACAAGAAATAAAATTAAGTACTTTCAATTTATTTAAAAGGATAAAATGTAGTATCAAGAAAAAAAAACTAAAAATAAACAAATTATAAAATGTAATCCACTCTTTACTTTAAAAAAAACAACTCTTATCTGTTTTCAGTGGAAGTTAGTAATGTGATGGGTTGTATCCCAAGGACAACATCTTTTCAGCACTTAAAAATATACTTACAAAAAAAAACTTATATTTGTCTAGTTTCTGAATTGGGTGTGGTGATTATAGGTACATACAAACAAGATATGGTGAACAAAGGCTGTTTAGATGAAGTATTGCATGTGAAACAAGAAATAAAGCTCTGATATTCAACGTCAATTCAAAAGTTGTATTTAAACATTTATCAAGACAGCGGGAAATTAGATTTATATTTCGTATTTTTTTTTTTTTTCATAAATCATATTTTTTTCTCAGTAAAATTCATCAGTAGGTTTATACTATATACACACATAAGTGAATAACCTTCAAAGAATGTCTTAACTTTCATGACAGAAGGCTTTAAAATATTTTAAACGGTATAAGTATGTAGATAAAATAAACCTGAGGGACTTTGATTGACACATATATAGGTACACAAACTGAAGGGAATACTTAAATTGAGTGGACTTACCAGCAGCTACAGCTTGATCTAAATAGTCCAATTCCTTCAAGAAGTCAACGACACCTCCTTTTGCTGTATATCCTCCAGGGCGAGCTTGGCTCAAAGCAAAGCAAGAGATGATGAGAACAAGGGCAGCTTTCATTTTGCAGTGAGGTTCCTTTAAGTATACAAAATTATTTTTTTAAATCCTGATTCTGAGAATGGAAGAGGATTTGTATCTCTGTATGTAATTTGTAATTTATATAAACACCTTATCAAGATTAAGATTTTAAAATGTATATTTATCCAGGTAGGATTGAGAGATGCAATTTCTTTGAATAACAGTCGTAGACTAACAAATTTGGTACATAAACAAGATTGTATTATATAGGTACGACCTTGGCGGTCGACGCTTGCAGCGAGTACGCTTACGCATTTTACCGAAATTCCCAGCAAAACCAGAAGGTTTTATAATTTACTTGATAATAATCTACTTCAATGTCTAAGTATTATTTACTTTGTACCTTTATGTCATTAGTACATATGATTACTTTTATTGGAGAGATTCCTCCTGGGTTCCAAAATAACACGTCATTTAAAGTTGTTGTAGTCTATATCTACTATTCATTTTACCATGAATACATGCAGCAATATATGGTATTGGCTATATATGAACACAATATGACGATGTACTTTCAAGGACGTTTAAGGTCAAATACTTGTTTAGATACATATATGAGTAAAAGAGACCATTCTTTTATCATGTACTTATGAAATCATAGATGTACTTATTTGGTATTTATGGTACTTTTACATACCCAAATACTTCAGGATGTTCAACTTGTGGTCTGCATTGCGCCGCACTTAATATTTTTATGAGGCTCACTTCTCACTCCAATTATTATTATTATTTCATGCGGTATTTTCCCATTATTCCATCGTGTTTTATAAGTACATTTCTCATCAAAAGTTGAATGGATTTCACTCTTACACTAAAATGGCTGCAGTTGCGTACCATCCAGGTGGATCACTTCTATAAAAAATCAATAACATAACTGATGTCAAAATGACATCCCCTGCCGTTATGTGTGGTAACGCGTATTGTGTCATTATTTATAGCCTTATATATTTTATATTTGTTGAAATTAAAGTAATTAGTAAAATAAAAAAATTCAAAAAATTAAACCTTAATCGAAAAAATGGTTTATTTATTTATTTGTTTGGTATTAAAGTTATAGTATTAAGCCTTTCAAAAGTTTATACCTGTGTAAGTACTGCTTTGTCCTCATAAATACCTACATATTTATATTTTTTTTACTTGGCTTATAACACTGGTCAACAGTCAAAAATCCTAAAGGTATAAGTATAATAAAATTTATTCAGTCTTAAACGCTAATTTCAAATCTGTAATTTTTTTTTCGAGAGTCCTAAAGTTTTCCAGAAATCGGACCCTATTTTTGGAGCTTTTTTTGGCCCATTTTCCAACTTCAACTTTAATTTAAGCCTAGAAGGATACTCATTTTGTGAATTAAAAAATAATAATTCGCTAGTGTATTTAATGCAAATTATATTTCTAGTCTTTGTTTTGATCTAAAGGTACTCCTGGGGGAGTAGGGGATGAGAGTAGCCCAAAAGTAGGCCAAGTTCTTTGTACTTCAATAAATTCTTGAATATTACATAAAGTGGATCAATAAGAAATGGGTTAAAGAGCTGAGATCCACAGCTTTCAAACGAGATGTCATGCGTCCGATAAGAATCCTTAATTAAGAAGAAATCGTTCATCTAAGTGTGTAAATTTTCATTCAATTTGGAGCAAAAATTCGTTAGAAATCTTAGACTCACGGTAGAGCTACTAAAAAACAACTGCATTAGTAGTTCGAAGAAGGGATTTCGGCTGATATCGTAATCCTTTTGTGCTCTACTACTTTAGGAGCTCTACCGTGAGTCTTTGATTTCTAGTGGATTTTTGATCGAAATTGAATGAAAATTTACACATTTAGATGGACGATTTCTTTATAGTTAAGGATTCTTATCGAGCGCCTGACATCTCACGAAATGAGTATCCTTCTAGGTTTAAATTGAAGTAGAAGTAAGAAAATGGGCAAAATTAGATCAAAAAGTAGGGTCCGATTTCTCAAAAACCCTCGCACTCTCGAACAAAAATTACAGGTTTGAAATTAGCGTGCAAAACTGAAAAACTTTTATTAGACTTATACCCCTTAGGATTTTTGACATTTCAAATTTGTTGATCTGTGAAATCATACATATTCTACTCGATAGAAAATTAATTTTGTCAGGATGTAAATTTATGTGAAATTTTCTTAGTGCAGGTATTAAATAAGAAATGGTTTTTTCCTCTCAAAATAAAGTAATATTTTGTGTAGACTTAGAAAAGGAAATAAGAATTTCCTTTTTTTATTTATCATGCGTTAATGACCCTTTTTAACTGAAATTAGTCGAAGCATATAAATGATGAATTGGGCATTGACATGGTGTTTTTATGAAATAACAAACGTGTGAGTATTTATATGCCATTCCCAAATTCAAATGAATGAATGCTTGCTTTAAATATCTTCTATGTACATAGCTATTCAAGCTAAACTATAGATTTTGTTTGTATAAATCCCGGAAACTAATCAGTGTATGTATTGGCTTATACATAGATATAATAATATCTGAATTAATGAGGCAGTAATGCATTCGATAATAGAGAAATGAAATTGTGATCCTGTAAAAAAAAAAACTCATTACGTGGTGGAAGTAGTATATATTTCTTACATACACAAAAATATTTTAAGTGGTGGTTATGAATTGATGTGAACGCCTTTTTAAAAATTATATACAATTTGGTTTGACTATGGAAATATGTATTATCATATAAAAATACCCAGTTTTCAAAATATTTTCTCTCGAAATTGACTAACGGATATTTGATACGATATTAAATCCCGACCCATTACTCTTATAAATAAAAAAATGAAACTATTCTTTGATACAGTACATTTTTAGATCCTTACTTTTTTAAGAAACAATCTTTTTGATTTAATACTTTACATTTATTTGACTCCATTTTTCTTATTTTATCTCTCTACTTCCTCATAGAATGGTCATAAACATGTCATTGTTTATATATATATATATTCTCAAGGACACGACTGTGATCTCTTGCTTTAATATAACTTGAGTATTTTCTTAAAAAACAAAATCAACAATTATTTCTATTAAAAAACACAAAATCATAAATAATTATTTAAATTACTTAATTTAATTAAAAGAAATTGGTCGATGAATCATTTTTCCTTCACCCCAAGTCACCGGTCGGGCTCGAGTATATTTACTCCGTGAATACACTATTGCATTGGTTGAAATTGGTTGGGCTATCTATATTTATTCCTGTTCAATTGAAACTTTTAATTATTTTGCCTTCTTAATTACTTTTATATAAACATCTGTAATGAACTCAACGTGTGACAGAATACTACAAGAATAAGATCATTGACCAAACACACAATTTTTTATTTTCATTGAATCCCTTACAAATTATGATAAATGAGAAAAAAGTAGCAAATAACAAAAGTGAGGGGTTTCACTACAAATTCGAACAATAGTTATATAATTATGATTGAAACGGAAATATTTACATGGCTGAATGAAAAAGATATGGAGAGTTTCAACTTCATTTGAAATATGAAATGATGCTATTTTATCCTAATATGCATATATTAGCCTATCTCAAAGCAAAATATATACGCATAGAAGAGACAACATTTATTAATCAAATTCATACACGGATATACTTAATTCTAAAATTCCCAAAATTTGAACGCTCTTTCCGATGCCGTTCAACATTTTAGGACACAAAAGCCATTCCATTGAACAATTTTTACCAAATGATGTCATCATCAAGCAATCCCGGCTATATTATATGTATAAATTAGAACTCGACCGAAATTGATTTTTGAAACCAATTAATCGGTCGATTTTTTTAATGCAATAGTATTTTTCAGAATTATACTATATTCATATAAAAAGCTATTTAATTCAATACTCACTTTTCATATTTCAAATACCTATATCGTCTGATTAATTGGTCCAGCTCTAGTACAATCAAACTTAAATACTAAATTAACTAAACCGTAATTTTCCTTAAAGATACGTAAGTTTTACAAAACGAATTCAATTAGTGAACTAAAATATTCTACAATAGTATGAGTGTTAATGATGGCTTTTTAAGTTTTTCAAGATCCAATTACAAAAACAGGATGGATTTAAGTCCCATATCAAAGACTAATTCAACCCCTAATAGTTAATTTACTCTACACATTATATATATAAAATATATTTAAGCCAAACTGAATCTCAATATTTACATTTTTATATTTCTTCATGAGTAAAAACCCTGCCAAATATTAAAAAATTAAATAAAAAGTGTGTTCTTTAACACTTAAATGTAATAGTTAAAATTATTATTCCTAATGAGAGCATTAAAATGAATAGTATATGTATAGATATTTGACATGATGTAGTATAATTATAATTCCTTGTGGTTAGAAATTTTCAGAAAGTGTTCCCTGAGCTTAGGAAAGATCGGAATATTTGATTGATTATTATTATTGAAAAAATCACGGATACAGTGGTATTTTTCACATAAAAAAAAAAAAAAAGAGTCAATCCATCTCAAACTCTTTCATGTTACTTTATGGAGCTGACCTTTTAAATTTTCATTAATTCCTAAAATGCAGTTGTCATCCTTCAAACTGTCGATCCATGTACAATGAATTATTAGCCTTTTTAGTGTTGTCATTAAAGATTTTTTTTTGTTTTTACCGTTTGATAAATTTATTATAACTTATTGTTTTTATTCGTAATCATTTAGAACTTGATCAAAAGTTCAAAGGGTTTAGTGCATGTAACCCTTTAGCTCACTCACTCTGTCACTCCTTTGTTTTGAGTTGATGGATTCCTCGAGAACAAGTCAATCTGCTGGTCCTGTTATGTAGAATAATGTGCATAACGACAAAAAATATTTCAATTCAGGCATTACAAAACATTGTCACACCTATTCGGTAGATCTTTAATTCAATTGATGCATCTTCTTTGCTGGTAATGAAAATGACAATTTCACGATATATCAATATTCCTAATTATTCATTATAAAACTCCAAAAAAGTCTACTATGTATATTGAAAAACTAAACTTCTCTATCACGTTTCTTAGATACAATATGTATATTGTCTACATGTATTAACGCCATCGAAAACAAAGCCTTTTAAACTCGAAAAACAAAGAGATAATATCTTAGGGGCATCTTATTAATTTAACAATCATAACTTCTCAATTGAACAGTAAATTCTATTTATCAAAACAAACTTTGAAATACGGATTCATAAAATGCATGTAAATATTTTAAAACTCTTTTTAGATCAAATATTTCCTCATAATTCCAGTAAGGAATGAATTTCCTTACAGGGCTATAGTTTGAGTAGAAAGTTTCATTGACGCCCCAGATTGTATCATAAATTGAAGCAGTGCCATGATGGAGAGTAAAGAGTTTATATATTTATTAAAAAATAAAAGGAAGGGCCATCAAATGATTTTAAAAATTGAATAACATATGTATTGAATGCAACTTCAAGTCAAAGAGAAAATATTTTATATTTTAGTAAAATCAAATTCATAGGTACTTAAAATCCCTTAGGAAATTGTTAGATTTTTATAATTAATTCTATTTTGGATGGATTAGGGACCAGAAAAGTGGGATATAATTGGAGAAAAAATATTTGATCCTTGCAAAAGTAATAGTTACTAATTTAGTTGGGAGGGGAGGGAAAGTAACAAAAAAAGGAGACAGACATTTTAGAGAATAGAGCGTTTTGAATTTTGACTGTAAATTTGAATAGATGATAATGATGTAATAACATATTTTTAAATACAAATTTGGGTTCTATCAAAGAGAGATATATTTTTGATGGTCCTTTTATTAGTCAGTCTCATTGCGATATCCAAATGCAAAGCAGTAATTCACTATTTTTTTAAATCTGATAGAAACAAAGGTTTTTATTCTAATTCAATTGGATTATTTATGTCACCAAATGGCATACTTCTACATTGATGGCGTCACAGTAAAACGCTTTACTCTCTAAAATGTTTACTTTACTTGTTACTTTCCCTCCCCTTCCAACTACGAATAGGGATTTACTTTCGTGACCATGGTACTATACTTAAATGAATTGAATAAAGTGAAGATTTTGACTCTAGAAATGGAGGGTAGAAACGGTCCTACTAGAAAAATCATTCTATTAGCCATGCCTACCTGCATTGCAGTACTGAGGGGATTTGTATTATATCACTTCATCTTACCCCTTTTTTATTATCTATAATGCGTATATGAAACCCCATATTACCTTAAAAAGCACACTTTTGACCATTTATCAAATGGTTAAATCAACCAATTTATGCATACAAGGAAGTCTTTTTTGGTAGATATGTAGGCATGTATGGGTACCTCTGTGTAAAAATATTTATATTACCTATATATGTATATATATATATATATATGTAGAAACTTATATGTTTTCAAGATATTTTAACATCAAGGAAGTGGAAAATAGACAATTATGATTCAAAGTATACATGAAGAAAGAAGGAGCTATTCAATCCACCCGGGTTGGTTTTTTTTTCTCTTTCTTTTGGGTGGAACAACCTATCATAGGTATACATAATAGACATACCTATTATTTTTGTTTTTATATTTATAGCTCACTTCATTCTGTAGACTTATAAAATTGATACAAATTGTGATATAATTACAATAGAAAAATTTTAATAGAACTATGATTTATTATTTATCAAAAATATCACTTTTATATATATTCTGCATTCTAGAAGAAGTTGATTAAAAAACAGAAGCACACCCATTTTAAATAGTAGCTAATTTTAGAACTGTTCATTATATTATGTAAATGTACATTTAAAGATATCAATGAATGATAATGCAAATGAACTTACTTTTGATGCATTAAAGTATTTGAATTCGTGTTATTTTTATCGAGCTATTAGCAGAGATACAATGTATTAGGTTCCAAAATTTTGACGTCCCCTCCAAATTGGACTCAAAACTCGTGCCACAGAACAAACTTTGCTCAATGACATCATCATATGTGGATATCAATAGCTGACGTCATAATCGGCGGCTAACTTGGAGGTATATTAATTTATAAACATTCAATGTTTATAAGAGGAATAAATACTTTAATTAAGGCTTAATTAAAAGTAATGGCAAATTGTTATCGTGTATGAAATTAAAATTTTACTGAACGAATTCAATTAGTAAACTAAAGTAGATACGCTATAAGTATAGTCTAAATGAAAATGACATCCTGTATATTTGATGCTTTTTCAAGGATCAACAACAGAGATGGGAATGATTTTAAGTCTCATATTAAGAAACCAAAACAACCTTATTTATTAATGTACAAATGGATCAAATTACAAATAGATTAATAAATGAATTATAAATCATATAATATATATATAACACTATCAACAAAAGTTATGATTAAATATATATTTAAATGAATGTGAAGGATAATGCAGGTCATGAGCAAATGTTTTTACGAGGACTCAAAAAACGTTGAATTCATTTTGTTCATAAATTAATTATTTCAAATCCTAAAGTCAACTGTTTTTCAATATTTTTGCTAAAGTGGCACACATGTATGCATTAAGCTTTTATAATTCATTGTCTGCAATCAAAGATTTTGACGAACAATAAATATTATTATGATTTTGGTTTTGTTGCATTCACCACACCTACAATATGAAACTGCTCAATTAAGAATGACGCCCTTATATTCTGAGGTGAGGTGTTGCCTAGATTCAAAATACATACTTATAGAATAAACATCGTCCTTGGTAGTTGGATGAATTCTCAGAATTTAATGTAATCATGAATTTACTTCTTCATACTCACGTGTTAAGCCATATTTATCATTTACATACACCAGGAGTATGGGGTGTACTCTTGTTCTAATGAAAAGTTTATGGATTATTTACCCATAGCAAATGGTGTAATATTTTGCAATTCTATGTAGGTATTTGTCAAACACTCGCATTGAAAATGTTTACTTTATCCATTTCTAAATAAATTTGTATGACTTTGAATAAAAGAAGTGAAAAATTGCAGTCATTATCAAATCAAAGCCAATTGTGTATAAAATAGATCTAAGAACATACTTACATATTAAATTACAAAATGCCATGTCGCTATTTATTATGTGGATAAAAATTTGAATTTCGTAATAAATTTGCTGACAAATATGTCATATGATTAACCATTAAGGGGGCTTCTTTTGAATAAAATGTGAATATATTCATATTTTTTTTATTTGTTGAACGATTATTAAGGTTCAAAATCGAGCGGAAACCTAAGTTTGAGCTGAATAACCACTATTTTTATACAAAATAACTTTATCAAACAAGTATATATAAGTAACTAGAATTCCCATAAAATTCAGTTTTCAGTATACTTTACTATTAATGTGACGAAAGATCACGATTTCGTTTCCATTTAACTCAGAGTAGAACATCTTTCAAGGATTTCTCCTTAGTATCGACTCTTGAAAGGGTAACCAGTAAAAATGGTTGCCCACATCTCAGTCATTCATCCTTATGAGCTTGAGCAAGAAATCTGGGGATTCATTTTGCACAACTTTTCGATAACTCAAGATCGTCTTTCAAGATCTTATTAACCGTTCATTTGAATAATACCAGACATACCTATTTTCCTGATACGATCAACCTTTAAATGAGACCGGATGGTTTCAATAACTTCCGAAATCTTCTAAGCTTACAGGATAGTCTTTTTGATATTCTCTAGCCCTAACCCTTGAAATAATATGATTTTTTTGGTTATCAGACATTGCCTTAGGATTAAATCAATCATAGTAAGCTTTTTCCTCTCTTTGAAATATTTTCCACCCCATGCTAGAGTGGAAACGAAATTGTTAACTTTTATCGTTTTTAAAATGAACGTAGGGGGTATCTGACAATAGGTTTTAATGCGTATTTTAGTTGTAGAAATACTTGTCTGATTAAGTTCTTCTATAAAATAGAAACAATTCAATTTGAATTAGAGTTTATACACGATTTTGAATTTTTATAACTGCTCTATAAATAAAGAAAATATCCGCATTTTGCTCCAATCGTATGTAGTACGTAGGTTTTTGATGTCTGATAAACACTTACCACATACCATTTCAAAAGAACGCTTTATGTTACTTCACCATGTATGTCGTTGAACTTTTGCATGCCGAGACGTTATTTATGTATTTTACTTACATCAAATATAGGATAAAAAAGCTGAATTTAATTGCTTTTAGCCTTATTCTATGTAAATTTATTTATATACTTTATTCTTTACATCCCATTAAACACCCCTTCAGAGTCTTTATGTTTCCTTAAAAAGGATGATTGGAATAAATTACAATAATTAGTTTGATTGGCTGTTATCATTGGACCTATGGTAATACATTATCACCTCTGTATATATGTATGTGTTTTATGTATATTTGACAAGTGTAACGAGGTGAATTACTTCATCATTACTTTAATATGATATTTTTTTATATAAAAATTAAATCATTGTTCTGGAAAGACAATCACGATTTAAAAAATATGTACCTAGTTCATTCAGTCTTTGTTTTACAAGATTATCATTGTGAAATACATTTATGTATCTATACTCCTAAATATTGCTGAATCAGCTCTTATTTCCAAAATGAACCAATGTGTGCTCGTCACTCCCTTACATCAGAGAGCTAAAAAATAAATCATAAACATAATTACCAACTTTTAACTAGTATATGTCTGATTACATGATATTACAATTACTTTATATTTGAGCCCATTGTCAAGACTACCTCGTGCTTTGTTGGCTCTCTTAAATCTTCAGGTCGTTAACAAGATTAAATAAACTCTCGTAATTTAAAACTAGACACTTGACAAGTATTTACATTGACCAAGCTCTTGTTTTATTTCATTTCCATGAAATCCTTTTTTAAAAAATTGCCCTGAATACGACTCGCCTCATAATTTCGTGTTCAAATGTAATATTATTAATTATAAGAAATGTTGCTCTCTTCCATGGCCCCAGATAAATTGTGACTTTTCAATGAACTATGTTTTTGAAATCCATAAATATAGTATACCAACAAGCAATTTTTGTATTCATATAAAATGCTTTTGCAAAAAGAATAAATTGTGATTGTATAGTACGTGTGTATATACATAATTTGCATATTTTTCCTATGATTATTTATCAATTATAGTATGCAGATGCGTAGCAACCTTTTGCTCTCAGGACAAGGAAGTGTATTACAACAACACAGAACCATGATTTTGACTGAGACGAGTGGGGCCTTAATGGGAAGTTTCATGGAGCGTAAAAGTGTCATCATCCCTTTTAAACAATTCAATTGAATACGAGCACTCCTTGTCTATGTTTCTACAAGTATATCCATCTAATTGGGAAGTAACTTAGTTATATCTATGTATTATGTATACATGTTCTCTATTTACACTCAGACTTATAATGAGATTTGACAAATATTTGTTATATTTTAAAGTCATTTTGCGAATCAGGAAAAAAGAGATACAAGAATTTGTAATGATGTAGCCTTCAAAATTCATAAATACTTTCCATTAATGAAGAGTCGTTTGGAAGATCAAGAAAATGATGAATTAATGAAAACTTAACTATTTGTTGTCTCAGACTATTTTTGTAGGAAATACGGTCACTTTTACTACATAATATTAACTCACAATCATATAGAGAAATTGCGGATCCATAAGCTAATCTGAATTGTTAATATAATTAATTTATTTATGAAATCATTTAAAAAGAAATTGCTTCTTAAAATAAAAAATAGAAAAACCTATTATACCTACCTATGAAAACATTCCAGAACTTTATTTATACTTAAAAAAATATTTAATATGTCATATCCTTGTTACTATACTTAATATTTGTTTCTTTCCTAATTCTAAATGATTAGGATACTACCTTAAATATGATAAGTAACTGCATGCAAATATCTATAACAAAATTATTTCCATAACTATATTTGTATAATTTTATGAAATATATCAACTACATTGTCGTGCTTGGAAACGTTTTGATCCACCCTCAAATTAAGTCCAATTACTGGCCATGAGAATTTGTAACAAATATTACATTATGTTGTATATTTTCCTATACTTCATTTACTTTTAATAAATTTTAATAGGCATAAAATATTAATTGCTGATTAAATTTAATCAGTCATTAATTTTATCTAAATTCTCTAGAGACTAAACTTATGCTAATTTTATCTGAGTACGCTAAAATAATTAATGATGCTTTGTAAATATGAATTCGCTTTACTTGTTGAAGTAATCAAATACGGTAGTACATAACTAAATGGATTTAATGTTAATATCAATTTTCTAATATAATTAATTAATTACTATCGCTCCATTCGGTCAAAACTAAAGTTTATCCTTAAGAAATGTTAAGGGAAGAGAAAATAAAGTTTGAATAAGTCAAAGGTCCTCTAAGCTTGTCTGGGGACGATTTTTTTTTTTTGAGATATCATGTTGCCCCTTGTCCGTATGCGGAACATACATATATGTACATTAGACTTTTTATTTGGCCGTATTTCCACAGAGAGCTTTACCACAGCATATTTTGAATTATTTCCATAAGTAAGAATGTAACTTTTGTAGAGTGCGAGGAAAAAGTGGAGCGTGACTTATTATACTATTGAATAAGTCCCTCTTTAACATCAGCTTTCTGTTATATGGTTTTGTGTGTGGGGGGGGGGGGGGGGGAGATTATTACTTACTAGTATTACACCTTAGGAAGAACCTTCTAGCTTTTTAAATAGCACTAGGTACAGAGGTAATATTTGAATTACAGAAATATGTATAATATTATAATTTTATTATCAATTTTTAACCAAATCTGGAACAAACACAGGTAATAATTCTTTAATTCTTCTTTAGGAGGGAGACTGTTATTTTTATCTACAAAAGTTGCGTCGATATTCATAAGTATCTCCTTATTTTCATAGAAATAACATATAAGGATGATATCTAACCTCATTGTTCTTTGAATTCTTGAATGAACCAGTATATTTATGTCGAATAAATATTAATACATATACATTTTTTAATCAACTATCCTTAAGCTCAGTGCCTTTTCAATGTCTTTTTTTCTTCTCTACATAGATGTCGTGGCACTCGTATCCCTTTAACATATGATATTTTATGTATGTTTTTTTCATTTTTGAAAAGTATTAAAAAATATTTCAAGTTGACTTTAATATTAAAAAAATAAAGTACTTTGAGTCATTTAGTACAAATTTTCATAATATATTTGTACTAAAGTACAAAAGTGCTTTATAAAGTCTATAATGACGACTACGAATTCCATAGATATTATTTGAAAAAAAAATTTTACTCTGACATCAGAAATTCTGAATTATGGATCTATTATTAAAAACTTCAATTACTTTGAAATATTTCTCTGTAATATCATCATCAAACTATTTCGGAAACGAACGATGAATTTAAAGGAATCTATGGAATTTGGCCTGTATTAAACGGCCAGGCAAGAGAAACTGAATGTACATTTATATAACAAAATTAAAAATAATTTTTAATAACATTACTTACAAAAATCTGGAATTTTAGTTTGTTCAAACAGATTAGCCATGTAAATATGTGTCGCCTGTGATTCTAATTTAATGGCAGTATTTATCATACTAATATTTCTTCCATCGATTCTACCTGTTTCAATTTTAATAATACATCACTTATTTTGCTACAATTCTCATATTCACTCTCAGATAGAGAGAGAGAGAAATAAATGTGGGTAAAAAACATTTAATGAAAAAGTTTATGTACATCCATACACATTTTATTTATTGCATATGAATGCATGTGTAGTATATAAATAATCTAAACACGATTGGACTTGTATAAAAATATGTAAAGTAAGTACTCATTAGACCATCTTCGAGTGACCGGGATTATAATTTACTATCTGAAATTATTAATTCTTCTATTTCAAGCAAACAGCTTCTGAAGTTTTGAATTAAAAGCTTAAAAAGTAACCACTAAAGCATCTGTATTAATATAACATATTTATGTCAAATTTCTTGTATGGAAACTGGATATCACTACTTAAAGCAGGTGACTGTTAGACCAGGTTGACTGTATTATAAAATTGGATATTGATATTTACAATCATTGCCCTTTATAAGCACGAGTGATGTGGTTCACGAGATTGATATTGGAACTAAATTAAAACTGTCTTTTTTAAAAAAGAAAAAGAAAAACAATTTTATCTCCGCCGCAAACTTTCTGCAATCCCAATATGTCCCTCTAGATTTACTAATTTATGCATAATCTATAAAAGTCTTAATTTGATTTGTCAAAAGAGAATCCATATGTATTTAAACAGTTTCGTGATTAATACAAGAGAAAAATATCACACAAGTGGTGTATTTTTTTCAACTTTCTTATTTCATAACCTTGGACACATTCTCTACTTATCTAAACTATTTTTATATTTGTGCGTAAATTTTACTGGAAAAGATAGTTCTTTGAAGTATATTTGAAATTTAATATTAAGTATGAAAGAGTTTTTAGGGTTATTTTTGCATGATACTAGCATATACGTATACTTAGAAGTGAGGTCAAAACATTAAAGATAAAAAAAAAAAATAACTCTTGGCATTGAGTAGAATTACGCCATTTCAAAACAACCTTCCCTTATACATAACATACAAATTGACCTATATTTATAAAGAGGATTACATTCAAAGTCTACTTTTTAATGGATGTTTTCTTATAATATAAAGGTTTTAGCAGTCTTAATAGAGCAAACCTTGAATTAAAAGTGATGACTCTGAATATAAGTATTACATCATACATATGCTGAATTTTGATAAGTGTTGTCTATTAAATAATTAGAATATAATGTAATTATACTGTCCTTGATTCAGTATAAAACGCATGTCCTATGAACTCGATAACCAAATCATATGTAGGGTTTCTAAAGTACCAGATGACACAAAACCGGTCCAAAATTAGGATAATTAGTATTTTTTCCTATTTTTTTGTCCAAATAATATCAACCTTTGATCATAAATAGTTCACTACTTCAAAAAATCATATAAAAAATTGAAGCATTTCATCTATTTCCTGCATTTATTAATCTATCATTTTTTTTATTTTTAATTTTTAAATAGATGAAGTGTAATGTCCACAAATGCAACAAGGCCTCAGTGGAAGCTCCTACCAAAAGTAAACTGACCTAAATGCTACATTCAAGGAGGCTCTATCTATAATAATAGAAAATAACAAAATTCCGAATTTTAGAAGTTTTTAGAAGACTGTGAAGAGTTTGTATGTAATATAAGGAAAAATAATACAAGCCATTTAGGACGTACAAAGGACTTTTTTATAGATACATATACGTAGGCGTCTTTTGAGCATAGTTCTCAAAATGCTACCTATCCACTATGTATTGTAAATCAATATATGCAATGCAGTGCAAAAAAAAAATGTATTTGATTTTTTTAATAAATAAACAAAAAATTATGATGTTTTTGACATAGTGAACTATTATGTAATCATAATAGCTGAAATTTAATTTTTTGGACTTGCATAAAATATCATAAAATAACTTATCCAAATTTGGGAATCGTTTTGCATCACTCGGTACTGAATATTTTAAAGCTATTTTTTGGATTTTTTTTTCACAGCTAATAAAAAAATTCTTCATAAGTACGATTTTAGTGCTACAATAATTTTAAAATATAACTCTGTAAAAATATTTTATACATAATGATATTTTTTTTATTTCTTTGCAAAATGATTATCATTCAAGTAAATTAAGTAAAAAATAACTTAAATTGAGATATTTAAAAACTGTTTGCTCACTTATTGTACATTATTTTATATTTTTCAAATTTAATTATGATTATAATACTTATCACATATCTCCCTCAGATGACAACATATTTTTGACAAGCCTTTGACTGCTTGAACGAATGAAAAAGATAAAAAGATTGTGAGTCCGAAATTTTAATTGGGAACTTATAAAATGGAGTTATTGATTAAATTAATCCATAACAAGTTATTGATCTATATCGATTTGATATCTCTTTTTGCAGTGCTAGTAGTATTAAAGACAAGGTTTTTTATTAACTTTTTTTCTGTGGATGGCTACTCAGAACTGGGGACTCTGACTCGAGTCGTACTGATGTTTCATTTAACAGTCTTAAGACACAATTCGGACTCGAAGCCAAAAACGTTAGACTTGATTCGAATTCGTAAAAAAAATGACTAGTGAACAGGGTAGAGCTGGTAACATACGGCTATGACTCTAGTTGCACTTAATTCTCATTAAACATTAAACTCATTAAACAAAGACATTTGAATCGACTCGGACTCGAATTGTAAAGACTCACGATTCGATATATAATACTTGAGAATTCACTCAGACTCGTAAACAGCTTTGTGTTAATTATTCTACATGGAATCTCTCAGCTTTGGCCTCGGGTTCCGAAGTAAATTGTTATCACCAAAATGATTTATTAGGATATAAATTGAAATGCATCACTGGTTCTTTAGGCAGTGGATCCGATCCCTCTTTTCGAGAGCGTTAGTGAAGTATAAATGTTATATATCGTTTAACAACCAATGGTATGTTGTTGAACTAGCAGGATTAATACTGTCCAAAACACAATTGAGCATCCATGTCAGGGATGTAACACTATTATTGGGGATGGTACTGGAATTCTGACCAGTATTTGGATTCAAAAAGGAGTTTTTTGTTCGAATTTACTTTACATTTGACATGTTCATTGCAAGAGGAGGTATATAGAAACACTTACTTATTATTAATATCACAGAGTTTTAAAATATGGAGACCGGAATCTGGGTCCTCCATCTGTACAAAGTTTATGCCATTCATGGAAAATTTCGTGTTCGAGAGCAAAGTTGTTGTTTTTTATTTGGAGCATAGACAGGTCTTCCATGAGTTTGGAAGTGATATTAGATGAATTTTGACTGTAGGACCAAAATTATCACTTGTTTGGATTGATGGGTCACGCATTAAAAGAACAACACTTCAATTCTCACGCAAAAAATGGCTCGATGATTGGTTTGTGGCTAAAGACAAAATAAGATTAACATAGAAGAATTGATGGTCTGATATGTTTGTTGATTTTACTTCAACTGTAAAAGTGCCTTTAAAAAATTGAATCGATGTGGCGGTGCATTAATTATATACCTATGAAGTAAGACTTTCAGCTATTAGGCAACAGATGTCGCTAGGAGTATTTTTAAACCATCTCAAATGTCTTATTTTTTTAGTTTGTCATCTGGAAACAATGTTCAGTTCATTGTTTGTGAAATTTCATACAACAACGCATTTTTTGTTTCTTCTTAAAAATGTCGAATTTCGTACCTCCAATCTACAATTTGCGAACTTCTTTGATTTTTTCTGTTGTCATTTGAAGAAAAACGAACCTGAAGCATTTTAAATGCTCGTAGAAGCTTACGGTAGACATGTTCTAAACAGAACACAGTGTAGTCCGTCTGACCACAACCCAAAAACATCGGCCAAACCAGATCGTTTCGACTGCAAGGCACTGCTGTATGTTTTCTGGGATCAATTGTTGAAACCCAGTGAAACAGTTGACGGTGCACGCTACCAACGACAATTGACCAATTTGAACAGCGCTATACGCCCAGAATATTCTGATCGGTGTCATCAAGTAATTTTTTTTTATGACAATTCACCACCTCATCGAACAAGAGCGACCTGGGAATTGGTTGAAATGTACGATTGGGAACCGTTGATGCATACGGCTTACTCACCTGACTTGACAAAAATGGTTCGATGTTTGATTTGCAGCTAAATACCTCCATTTTTTTTGGCACGACATCTACAAATTGCCTGAGAGATATGTCACTAGCTATGGCTATTATTTTGATGATTAAATCTGTTACCATTTTTTCACAATCAACGATAGAAATTGAAAAATAAAGTCTCGCTGCATAAGTATAGACCATATATATACTATGTATATCTAGAGCACAAGGGTCCTATAACTGCTTCTTGGATATGGATAATCAAATGTAAAAATGTCAATTTTATTTCTTCAGTATTTGAAACAAATTGTGAATGTAAATGTTCTCAATTCTTAAAGTTTTTTATTTTATTATTATTATTTTTTAAGCCTGTCAAAATAGGATTTGACGTAAGAATGTTAGTTATTTGTGCAAAAAAAAAAAAAACCAGTAAGACAAGAATATTCATCTTTGTTCTGTTTACCACAAAACTACTACTAGGACTTCTGTGTAGACTTAAAATATTGGGAACATCAATGTTTAAATATGAAAAATACTTATTACAAAAATAAACTGGAGGCAAACCTAACATTTCTTATTACATTATGTATGTTATTTCTTCATAAAGGTATTAAATGCATTTTTTTTGTTCATTTTGAAAATATCATTTCATAGAACGTTCTTTTTTTCTTACATGGCAATGTGCTTTATATTTTTTGGTACACATGTTTAAATATTCATTTATTTTTGAATGTATTGATTGTTAACACATTTTCACTAATTTCTCTCTATGCTCCCCCCTCCCTGAAAATTTATTTTTCTAAAACATTACTGTTTATGGACGCTGGCTAAGAGTAATTTAATTGCCTAACAACTATAAACGATTATATCCTTATTCTATTTTCTAACTATTCCTTCAAAAAGATAAAGAAGAACGACTGAAATGAAAAGGTACATACATAGTTAGCCAATTACGTCATTCTTCCCATCCCTTATTTTATAAAAGGGATGTTCACAGATTAGTTAGAGCTAATTCAAGCTCAATTGATCAACGTTCACTACACTAATAAGAGCTTACAAAAAAGTACATGTGAATTTTCATGTTAGTGGGATAACAAAATTAGGAATGTAAATAATATGCAAAATGCCGCGTGCGAGACTTTGTGGAGTTGGCTCTTCGAACAGTACTTTTTGTTATCATTTTTCCTTTATTACTGAGGGGAGAACATCTACCTGATAGCAAAGATCTCGCATGAAGAAATACGTACAATAAGGTTAATAAAGCAAATAAAATGTAAACAAAAAGGGCTCAAGTCCTCGTATAATTATTATTAGTTAAAAATATATAATTTCCATACATTAATTTCAGTTAATTTTCTGCCTCTCATCTATGGTAAACATACATAATGCTATTATTTATTATTGATGTCTTCATTTGTATATATAAAGGAGAATAGCAGCTTGTAGCTCAGTAAAACGTCATGACAGCTCAAGCTGCTTCCCTCACAACATTAATTAAATTGTCAGAGTTACCAGGTTGATTTTCTCTTTCTTTCATTCTTACAAGCCCGATTTGCATATTATTTACATTCCTAAACATGATGTATCAACGGTATAATTAAAAAATAAACAGCTCTTAATTTTTTTTTACTTTTCTCGTATGCCCCTTTAAATATTCTTAGTGTGGATTGGTTTAACTCGAATCAGCTGTAGTTCACGGCTAGCTGTTGTGGATAATCAAATTTGCAATTTTCTAAAGCTGTTGTCATTAGTTGAATCTTCACTGAATTAAATTAGCCGGCTCTGCGTATTATGAATTCATAGAGGGCATTAATACTTCTTCGTTTAACCAAGGGTACTATATCATGACAAAAGTATACATAGATACCATATATTTTGTTTTCTTTTTGCGAGCAGACAAAAAGACTGTCGTGGTTAATCTGTGAACAATTTCCTACTATTTAATAAATGTAGAAATGTCCCATGGTTGAGAAGAATAAGCTAACTACCATATAATTTTGCGTGTATTTTCTTTTCCTTTTCTAAGGAAGGTGTTGAGAGTATACAATGAAGATCTCATAATACTATTAATTAAGAATTAATCATTGAAATTAATTTTTTAAGCAAGTGGTTTTCGCCCAGCATATTGTATAGCTATTAAGAGATCAACCAAGTTCAAATACAATAGTTTTATCTTATTATACAGGTTTTACAAAGGTTGAGCAAATATTTGGGGATCACCCCAAAATTATAATAAAGTTAGCCCCTGATGTGAAATTCCAAGTATGTCTCTCTAAAAGAAGTACTTATTCTTATAATATGAATTTTATTCTTCAGTTAATGAATTAATATTTTTTGGAAGCAAAAAAGACAATAAGTGGACAAATTAGAAATATTTTTGTAAATGACAGCTAAATCAGCTTACTTTATTAATACAGAAGCTGTAATATCAATAAAAGACCCTTTATTTAAAAGCAACGGATTGCAAACAAATATGGATTATAATATTTGATAAAGTCAATGCATTTCCTAATAAATTGTTGTAATATTTTTTTTTAAATTATACAAAATAAGTTTTAATGATATGTTTTTAAATCTTATTTCATAGGAATGATCCATCATAATCTGTCTTCCTACTAAAAGATTTTATTTAATTCTCTTTAAGCCAAGTTGTGAAAAAATAAGCTATTATGATTCAAATTCATTGAATAAAATTATTTAATTAACGTAAATATTAGTTAGAAAAAATTGAGTTTATAAACTTTTGAAATTTGATTTGAAATCCCAAAAATATCCTTTTAAAAAAGTGTTGTTTGTTAAATATTTATATACATATATGTATATATTATATATATATCAGTGTTACCCACTAACAAAAAAATTTACCATTTATTTTGTTGTCAGCTGTCGATTTGCCTACTTCTTTTCCCCTTATTATTGTTCTGAACGTTAATTGGTTGGATACAATTTAGCTACTATTAAATGAAGTATATTTATACAGTTGGAAATAATTGGCTAACTACCAACTGATTTCGAGTCTTTTTTTCTGTTTCTTTATCTAAAAAAGGTTGCGAGTTACAATACAGATAACGACGTCATATAATTCTTACAAATAAAGTATAATTCCTCTCCTTGTCATAAACAAATTTCTTTTAACAATAACATGTATGCAAATTCGGTATGGTTTTAAGAAACTTTGATTCAATAATTCCTATAATATTACATAAATGACATTGATAAATACAATTTTGTGCTAGGATTTTTATCCTTGGATAAAATATATTGTAATAAAATGTATGTTTCTTCTGTGTAATATATTTGAACAATAAATAATGACCTTTGATTTATTTGAATTGTATTCAAGAGTATAATATAGTTGTACATATTTCCATTGAATATACTATTTTATTAATATAATTTATCTATTTATACGTATAGTTAATTGAAACTATGTACATATTTTTTGGTTCATAATTTTGAACTTTTTGAAGATTTTCCAAGTATTTCATAATGAATATGAACAAATTATGAGCATTTTGGGTATAGTTGCGAGTACAAATTATTATCTAATTATTCAATTATATACACTATACATAACCCACCTTTACTTACCAAACATTCCAAGGAGTACCACCATCCGATAACAAATAGTGTAGTTAATATTTTCAAATAAGTACATGTCTTATATGATAGTCAATAAACCTATAGAAGTCTGTAATGCCTCTTTTATTTCTACTTTTTTCCATTTGAAAAATATCTCTGACGCTTTCAACATTTACTTAATTTGAAGGCTTGGCTTTTAAATAATCAAATACTTACTTTTCGTAACGAGAAAACGTGCACAAAACATGCCTCAAAGGGGAGAGTGTGAGATTGAAGGATGTACTTATTTTTCTCCTTATTTTTTTACCTTAAAAGTCATTTAATCTCATTATTGAGTCTTTAATCAAAAATATTTATGGTTTTTTTTAAATTTATTAGTTATGTTTAAATGAATAGAGGACACTTTAAATAGTCAAGTCATATTTTTATCAGACTTAAAAATAGATTTATTCCATTAGATCAATCAGATATCTTTTACTGATTAGTTAATGAATTATGCAAATCATAGTCTTTGAGTATTGCCTTTCATAAAATAAATTTATGCATTGTTGATATTCTTCTTTTTATGCATACTACACTTCAGGCACTGTTGTTATTTCCTTTGTTTGCAGGTTGAATATAGCGTCATTTAGTATTTGAACAATTATGATCTCAGAAATAGTGTAGTGACAGGGCTTAAAAGATTAAATTAATAAGAGAATCAAGAGGGAATCACCTTCTATCTATTAGATAATTTTAATAAAATAATTGAGTTTGATCCCAAGGTAAGTTTCGAAACAAATTCACTTCGACATAACATCAAAGATTATTGTACAGTCTTTTTGCAAATAATTTTGTAATTACTAAATAAAATCAAAATTTTTGCTAATGAAGCAAAAAAGGCACTAAAAATATTTTTCTCCTTATAGGGGATGTAACATATATAAAACTTTTTTCTCAATTACTTTTGATGTTATTTTAAAGTACTTCCAGTTCATACGAGATTTTTGATGACACAGACAAAATATTTCAGGGTATTCTTACCAAACGACAACGAGCGATGTATGATAATTTTAGATTTGGTTAACTTTTCTGAATAGCAAACACTTTACCGTAGATCATTAATTGTATATATAAAGTATTACATTGAATTAATCATATTACAATACATTTTAAGAGTGAAAGCTGCTATAGAAACAAGTCAGGGTCTTAGAGATTGAGTATTTTCTTCTAAAACTTTTCAGTATGTCAGTTTACTCTGTTCAATGAATAATTTTATTATTTCAACATAGTGTATCCCGAAAATAACGTGTTTAATCTGGACTTATCTTTATCATCTAGGAGGAGGGGCATGTTAAGTTCCAGCTTGTGTTTTGGGCAATTAAAAGTATGTTAATCTGAATGAGTCCAATATTTAAGATGGAAAAACTTCAGGAAAACGTCCTACATAAACTTAACAAGGTATAACAAAACAAGATTATAATTTCAGACTATGTATATTAAATCAGCCCATATAGTTCTCTTTGAATAAGTCGTCATTGGGTTATTTGTATAAAAAAAAAAAATCTGCATTCACAGAACAAAACATTATATTATTACTCTCTCGATATCTTGTTTATCTCTCTGATTTCTTAAGCCATTATAATTATCTTCTTGATTGTTATTTTTTGTTTAGATTGCATAGAATAATGGAGTTTTTGCTCAATATCCTGAGGATCGTAAATGACATGAACCCAAAACTTTGGCCAAATCTGATGATGCCAAAAAGTTGGCTTACTAACGGGAGTAAAAAGTCCATTTTTTCTTCTTTTTTCTGCTCCTTTTTGTTATTATTGAAAGATAGACCATAAAAATATTAATGACCAAAAATTGGCAGAAAAAGTGACTTTTATTCCAATCAGTGAACTGATCTTAAGAGAACTTCCCTAGAAGAGTGTGCAAAATTGCAGTGTATAGGTTGATAATTTTTGGATCTTTTATTCAAATACCTACAAGGATCACTATGTTTGGAAATCTGATCGATATTAGATAGTCGGGAAGAGGCAATTGAGTTTATGTTATATTATAAAAGTGGGTTCACAGATTCATGTGAGTCAAGTAAAATTGAGGTGTGCCTCTAATTTTACACGACTTTTATCAATTGTGTAAATCCACTTAAAGACGTATATAAATAGATATGAATAGAGGCAGACCTGGAATTTTTTATTTTTTGTTCCTTTACTAATTTTGATTTATTTGATCATGTGATTTAAAATAAAAATCGAATTTACTCTTTGGAAGCTCTCTCACATATTCTAAAACTGGATCTTCTACCTGACTTCAGAATGTCCTTGTTTTAATGCCTCTGATACAGTTCAAACTTTAAGCCCGTTTAAAGATACACAGAAAGTCAATTATACTTTCAATGTTAGTACAATTTACGAAGTCTTCAGCTCTTCATTTTCTGGCACCCTTTCTCTCGACAGTTAATATTGAGTTGCAGAAGGGTTAGATTCTTCAGTATAGTTTGTGGTCTTTGAGCGTTAAAATTTTCCTATTTTTCCATCAGATATATTGATAATTAGAGATTTAAATCCTAAGCTCTGCCGGTATGTACAAGAGAAAGAAAGAGAAAATTAACTTGGTAACCCTGATGATTTGATGATTGCTTGGGAGAGAGCAGGGTCTGCAGTCATGACGTTTTACTATATCAGCTATTCTGCTACCCTTTTTGAGGGAAATATATTGACGGTCCTTGAGGGCAAATAAATACACATTCATACCTTTGAGAAGATTATATTATATCAAAGATTCTAAGTTCACTCGATTTGGCATTTTATTGATTTATTTATTTGTAGACGCCGTGTTTTACTTCATTGCAGGTGGTTAGTGCTACATGTTCTCTCCTCAAAGGATTGTCAATCATTAAAAATATTGCGTTTGAAAAAATACATAGGATTTACAGCTCTATTGGTAATTGCCTCACCTTCAATGAGGAGTTAAATTGTCCTCCTCAAGATCAATTGTTTTGAAGAGTCGAGAGTCTTTTGACTCTTGATTTCTTAGTTAAATGACATGGTATTCTCGTCAGCATTTTCTCTGTATTTTAGTAATCCCTTTAGGGGTCCCTTTAGAAAAATAAATTAGTAATGTATCACTAAATGTTGTTCTTGAACCCATAAAACACTCCCACTTCGAAAAAATGGTTAGAAAATCAATCGACATGTAAAGGAGTGGGCAAGAATTGAACTGCAAGAGATAATTCCAAATCTTTAAAAATTCTAATAACATTAATTGAACTTTTTAGGCCCGACCCATTTCTGAAGAATTATGAAATAAACTATATATCGAATGATCTTGCTTGTGAATTGCACTTTTGAGTACATTAAACTCTATAATTTCGTCTTATTCGGGAAATTAATTTTCTTCCATTGCGATTTTTATTTTGGGAATTTCCAAAAAATTATCATTATTTACTTCTACATTGTTTGATTGTGTTTCAATCAACTGTAACGATTATGCAAGTTGAGCTTGAACTTAAAAATGAAACTCATTCAACTTAAAATTATAACGATATAGTTACCTTTTAATGAGTGAATTATTTTTTGCTACAGAATTATATACATAATTTTGTGGTACTATGAATGCAATTGGAACATTTTATGAGAGTTATAGTATTTTATGCTTTATTCTTTTTCTGATAATAATAAATAGTAAATGATGTTCCAATGTTTTTAAAATATATTTAATAGGATAATTAATTTTAAATAGGTATTCATTAGGATAAATTCGAAGGATTTTAGGTGCAGCTTCAACTCACACGATTTTGAAATAATTTTGTTCTCACAAAGCTATATAATGGGATAGAAATAGGAAATGAAGGGTTGGAATACTAGAGATCTAAATATATACATGTATGTGTTGAGTGTCAACACAAAGGCAATCTTGAATGAACGCTCCAATGTTTCATTGTCATCTTTTGGTCAATTATGGGATTTATATTTAACTTTTTCGGATAGGTTGATATATCCAAGAATATTCATTATAGCCGAGACAAGAGATTTACAACCCTTTTCTTAATATTTTCATGCAGACTACGAGTCACTCAAGCTATATTAAGGCTTGAAATTGGTTGAAAGTATGCACTGATCAATGTTGTACTTCATATGCTGTCTGTTTTCATTTCAGGAATTAATGTCAACTTCAATATAACTAATTGAAGAAATGCTTTACCTGTGTCACATGAATGGCAGAAATATATTTGAACATGTTTGTTTATCATTATAAAATGTAGATTTTTTAGATAATGAGGATTAGTTGAATGATTTGTCTTTTTTGTAGATAGCACTATTTAGAGTAGAGGTGTCAAACATACGACCTGTGGGCCATAATCGGCCCGCAAGGAGGATCAATCAGGCCCACAGGATAATATGAAAGTGGAAAAAATACATAAAAGACATGGATTAATTTTTTTAATTAAATGTAATTCATGAACGCTTGGGGCACACTGTTTTGCACTATCTGTTGGTGTTTAGGACCTGCTTATACCCTGTTCTCTACTTGTCTGCTACACCCTCATTAGTAAAAATGGTGCTATCAAAAAAAGAGAAAAGTAAATAGAGAGTGTAGAATTTTCCAAGAAAAATGAACCACGTCGTATTTATTTACCGAATTGCAAGATAAACCTCTGTGCTTGGTGTGTTTGCAACATGTTTCAGTATGTACAGAATATAATATTCGGCGCCACTACGAAACTAACCACAGAGCAAAATATGACTGCGTACAAGGAAAACTGAGAACAGATAAGGTTAATGAATTTCTTGCAGGTCTGAAAAATCAGCAGTCAACTTTTACCCTGAGCCGAGACGTCAGTGAAGTTGCGGTAAAAGCCAGCTACCTAATTGCTAGTGAAATAGCATTAGCATCAAAGCCGTATTCCGACGGCGACTTTGTTAAAAGATGCATGATGAAGGCGTCTGAACTTGTATGTCTTGAGAAGCGACAAGCTTTTGCCAATATTAGCCTGACGAGGAACATTATAGCAGCATTATTGCCCTTGCTGCCAAAAATTTTGTGCATGTTTGGGACAACCTATCTTTGTGAACAAATTTTCTCAGTAATGAATATCAATAAAACATAAATGGGTCCAAGGCTCACACACAAGCACTTAAATGACATTCTGAAAGGGACATCTAGCCAGGACATGACACCTGATGTTGATGCACTTATGCAAGCTAAATGATGCCAAGTTTCAGGAACAAAAGTAAGTCCAGACTAAACTAACGTCTTTAAAATGCTGTCTTGTATTTTGTATTCGTAGATACTGTTTCCAATAAAATAATACAAAATTTTCATACCGTGAAAATGAGTACCTATTGTGGTGATTTAAAAAAAATGTGCAATGTAATGTTAGTCTTACTTTATAAGTCTCTTGTAATCTCATGTAAAGTACATCATTTATACCACTTACTTAAAGTTTGTGCAATTTTGGGAAATGTTTTGTAAAAGTGTTGTTCAATAAATTTTTGGTCAAATTTAACAATGTCCTTGTTCTTCTTTAAATCAAAACAAAGGGAGGACATGATATTTTGGATATTTATAGCTAAGGTTGCTATAATTTTAATGGGCCAGCCCACGACGTCTACCTAGTGGTCGTATGTGGCCCGCAATATGAAATGAGTTTGACACCCCTGATTTAGAGGAAAAAGACCAGCTATACTACTCAATGTTAGATTGGAAAAAAAGTTTAGATAAGTAAAGATTACAGTTAAACGATGGTAAAATTGTACATTACCAGACTAGAAGAGCTTCCAACGAACTTTTGAAAAATATTTTAAGTTATATATTGTACGTGAAGTTACAGCTCGATTTTCAGACTTCAGAAAGACTGAACTAACACTTTTCAGTGTTACATTTTCATGTAGTAATATACGTACATATGTAGAAACACCAGGCAAATAACATTTAGAATTACAAAACATTCTTCCTGGCTCATATCAAAAAACTAAATCAAAAGATACTTCATAAAAATACCAAATCATGGAAAATTTAATACATATATATTACCTGAGACTTATGAGTCATTTCATGTAAATTCATCAAACTGTTTTATATCACTCTCAAAAATTTGTTTCATTTTTACACCATTTGTTTAACTTAGTCAATATTTCCATTGACAACATAGATATGAATATTTTTGTCTATATTTATATTCCTGTAAAACCCTCAATGCTCACTTCGGGATGTATGTCTTCTAGTTTGATGGGCCCATAATGAAATAAAAATTGCACAGGAATGCAATGTTCCATACACTTATTACGTAGATAATATGTACATTTGTATGTGAGAAATGAGATGACGAATTTTATAAAACTTCTATGTTTTCACAAGTTCATTAATGAATTTGAAATATCACATTTTTACCCTACATATTTTAAAATAATTGGTGGGTTACTATTAAGACGTTAAGAGAGGCGTTGCATCGCGTAGCTTCATCAAAAGAAGCTTTCACAAGCGTCGTTAAATTTTATGCACATAAAGAAAAGTGCCAACCTGTAATTTGTACATGGCATCGACTATACTATTGCATGAAAAATATTGGTAGAGTAGGTACAAATTAATGTTTATTGAAGAGAAAAGAGTTTACGCACGTCCATTTAGCTCAAGGAGTATGTCAACTTCTGAGCATTTGTGTGGAAAATTATGGGGTTCTGAGTAAACAGAAACTTTCCCTCAAATCCTGGAATTAGACAAAAAATTGTCTCGGATGATTACCCATACTATGTGTAGTAGAATATTTAAACAAATTATTTAAATCATATTATAATTAGTATATGTTGTATATTCAGCAAACTTATTATATATTTAAAAAAAAATTTAAATACTGATTCTCCAGAATAATTTTAATTACAAAACTCTGGCTATTCATATATAAATTCATAGTATTTAAATCCTAATCAGGAATTTATTCATGGATTACAAATTGTACATATTATGTATAAATAGAATATATATTCATTTGCAAAAACTTTGCTTTATCCTCACTTTTGGAAATGTGGCTATAATTATGCATCACAATTTTCATTTACGTCGACTTCCAATCATAAGAAATAATGTATTGAAATATACAAAAGTGCGTGTGTACCTATATTGTGCAAGCACTCTTACTAACCGAAGAGGAAGTAAAACATCCAAGTTTCAATCCCAAAATCTAGGATAACTTGAATTTGTGGATGGTCAATATAATAGGTATATATTATTGTGGCTTTAAAAAAATAATTATTTTTGAATGTGTGCGTGAATCTATATAGAAGTCCTATTTGAAACCATGGCCTTTATTGCTACAAATGTGTATATATGTTATATCATGAATGTAAAACTGATTGTATGCAACTTGATCCTACTCATTAAACAATGGCTTACGTTAAAAATGGACTGAAGAGTTTATCGTAAGTATATGAAACTTTGATTTAGTATAAAATTATCTTTCTTTATAAACAACGACGAGCAAATGGATCCTAGAATAAGGAATATCCTTTTGAGGCAAGTTTATGATAATATTATACCTAAATCAAATTGCTATAACCTTTGAATTCAACGTAAATCAATACAATGTACTTAAGATACATTGAAGCAAATATAATATGTTAAGAAAATTAAACTATTGAATCAAGTATTTATTTCATTCACAGTTCCTAAAGTAAAGAGCTGAATCTTGAAGCTATGAATTTGAGAAAGTTGCAGGGCCCCTATGTCAGTTTGCTCATGTCTGATTGACTCCCACTTTTAGTACTTTTACTTTTACATGAATTTTACAAATTCGATATTATTTAAATTAATTATTATTAGCACTCTCGTTCAATTAAATTTGTTATCATTTACAGAAAATTTAATTCAGATCATAAATATATGTGGTGATATGTATGTATATATGTGTAACATCAAGTATATGTAATTGCGTATCAGAAGGACTATCTTTGTAGCTATGTATAGGCATAAAAAAATATAATGATTCGGCCTTTTTTTCCACAATTTTTAGTTCTTTGTAATTAAAAGGAGTGGGAAGTCAGTCAAGTTTAAATATCATTCCAAAAGGATTGAACGACTCTATGCATGTTTATATACCTACATGATATATGTACATATATTTATACCTATAAGGAAGTTCATAATATGACTTTGTGAATGAAATAAATTTAGTAAAATCTTTACAACTAAATAATAAAATGATTTATTTCTGCATTTATCGTTTAAGATTAGGTGCATTCATTGATTTAACTTATTTATAAAAATGATGGGATGTGGATACAATGTTCCAGAAGTATGCTTATTTAGGAAAAGGGATTCAAATATATTACGTAGTATATAAATTACTATAGATTTAAACTACAGAAGATTGTTGAAAGCCTATGATAATTAATTAATTATTAGAAAATGAAATACCTGTTTTATGCATTTTACTTGTTCACTTGCATAAAAGCCATTAAAGAACACGATGACTATGGTTTTGAAAGTGAGTTTAAATAAATACGTATATGCTTTGCAACTTTTTCTCTTTCAATGTGATACATTTTTTTCAGATCCTCCACCACAGCACAGTATGTAAATACCTATATTATATATCCCTAATCAAGTATCAAGTAACCCATCATATTTTAAAACTTTTAGATTGGAAAGAACCAAAAAATCGGAAAGTTTGCTTCCGAATTCAAGATTACTACAAATCTCATTGTTTTGACAAATGGGCACGTAAGTAATTGAATTTAAAAGAAGGATTTTTAGATTAATGTGTATCCACATTGGAGCACAGATTGAATATTTGTACCCTAGATTTTTTTAAGACAATTTTGTATTCTTGTTTTCTTTTTCAATTGGATATTTAATTTAAAGTTTCTAATTGGGCTTGTGTTTTTTAGAGAGGCTAGAATATAAATTGTTTAAACGGGAATTTTAGATTATTTTTTGTTGTTTTAATTAAGGCTACGGAGCCTCGACAATTTCACCCAATGTCCTCCTAAAACCGACTGAAGGAAATTTTTGAAAATATATTTGTATGTAATTGCATGAATGTAGTACATTTGAGACGACGACGACATGGGGTTACATAAAATTGAGGGAGGGGTATGTTCATGCCCTCTCCCAATACCAACTGTGCCCTTGTATCCAAAATCAAATTAAATAAATTATATTACTACTTCAACTATTTGATTTTCTTTTATTACCTCAAGTCTTTTGTAGTATCTCAAATACTTGTTTTAAAAACATGTAATTGAGTTATACAAGTAAGGGATATACAAGGTTATATGTTTCATCCTATAAAATGTATTTGATTTTGTCTTCTCCAAACAGCCAAGAAACTACTATTGCCCTTCAATCTTAAGAGCTTATTTGGCCATTTCTCTATTGTGAACACGGGTTTTTTGATTTTTTTTAATATATTCTCTACCAATAAATAAAAAACAATTAAGATATTATTGTCTCTACATACATATTCACTTATCAGACATAGAGCTGACAAGTTTAATGCAATTGGTGTGAGACTCATACCATTACATTCAATATGATGCCTTCAAACCAAACATTGTATCTATTACGAAAATATCACAACTTCTAAACATGTAAGCCCTGTATTTATTAACACGGTGATGCTTATGTTTGTAGTTCCTTTGTCACAACTTATTTAAAACATGAAAGCCCGAATTAATGACATAATAACACTAATAACTAGAAATGTGAAAAAATAGACATTCCCTGTGAGTATAAAAATCAAATCTGAAAGGACGTCATAAAAATATGCCAGTTCTGAGAGACATCATGTCAGCTTATATACTGTAGACTCTTCAATAAGAGAGGAAATGAAGAATCTGTTATTATTTTGCTGTTGTATCCCAAAGCAGCTCTAATTTCATCCATTGCACATCGCTACGAAAGCTGAGTAAGAAGTAATTATCCCCCATAAAAATTTGTATTTGTATCATTTATGCATTTTTAACTAATTTGCTATCTCAAAACTTATCTGTCAAAATGATGTCTCTTCTACAATAATTAAGAAAAAATGATGACAGATTAAAAAAAAAAAAAATTAAATATCTCAGCCTCTGATTCGAATTTTTTTGAAATCTTTGCAACATAGCTATAATATTATGCTGAGTACATTACACTATCTCCCATGAGTCAAATGGGCAATGAGGATCAATGAAGTTATTGATAAATAAATATTATTAACTGCACATTATTTAGAGATTTTCATTGATTGTACATAACAGTTATACTTTTTGCTCGTAATTAGATATATTAAATTTGTTCGAAATCTCTGGTAATAACTTAACAACTTGAGTAATCTCATTTTATCTATTACAGCTCTAGTTATACAAGGTGCCAAATCTACTAGGTAAGCATCAGATCTTCAAATTACTTAGTAGTTATTTGTGCTATTTAATTAATTTAACAGTATTAAATTTGGCCGAGAGGAACGTTTACGTGTGGCTTGTGAATTACTAACAGAGACACTACAAAAATGTCTTATCTATTTCAATGAGCTTTGTAGTTTTAAGTATAAAAAAAGTTTTGGAATGGAAGTAGAATTCACTTCAATCAGTCTAGGTAATAGTAATCTTAAGGGTTGGTGTCAAATAGACGATGAAGTATTTAAAATCATTTATAGGAATAGCAACCAGAGCAGCGCTAAGGAATTTTGTAGATGAGTGGAGATCGAAAAAATTTGGTTCAGGTTTGGAGTTTTTAAATATGTACATATAAACAACATATTGTAGTTTCATAAGTCTATTTATCAGATATCCGTCTTTGTACGTCATATGGAGGTCAATGTGAAGACTCAAATCACTTGGAATACTGTTCGCTGGCCAACACATCTTTAAATAATGCCCTATTTCTCCCAATCGTCATCAATATAATTGTCATATTATTTTATGAAAGTTTTGATATAATGTAATCCATTTTCGTATATAATATATTTATTTATTTCTAACTTTCTACAAATCCGTTGTTGAGTATTAATTAGTTCACGATTACTCAAATGAAATGAAAACTGTGCTTATGAATTTCAATATGTTAAGTATATATAAAGATCAAAGGACGTAGGAAGGGTAAAGCATATTTTCCCCTCTTGACTGTACTAAATATAAAATATTTAATTTTAACCATAGAAATAAAATTAAGTGGTTCACATAATTTTTATTTATTTTTGTGTCATGAGATGCTTTAAAATGTCGAATGATGAATTATTATATATATGAAATATAATACAGAGATTTATATTTTTGATAGATAATAAAGCTATTTATTTGCCGGTCCCATTGTGGCATCCAAATGCACGGTATTATAATATATTCATTATTTTCCTAAATCTTAAAACAACAATATAACTTAATTGTTTATCCCCCTTCCCCCAAGCTTGGAGCATCGTAAGATGCCCGACATTCACAACGTGACGTCACGTGAAAACGTGAAATGACGTCATTTCTTCTTTAAAACGGATGAATTTGTTTTGATAAAGTAGAATAAATCGGCCAATAAGCAAACTAGCAAAACAGTCCTAGACAGTACAAGATTGCTGAGAGATATTGAGTATTAATAAACAAACTAAAAAGTAAATAAGGCTCACGCCCTATAGTTCTTTCAATGAGTTTTTTTTTCTGTGCGACGTGTATTTGAAGTATTGTATCATAAAAAAGAGTGAATCTAAAGTTTTATCACCAAGACTATTGGGAATTTTTGTTACAAACAAGCTTGTAGCACTAAAGCTTATCTCTCTACACTTGTAGAAGGTATATGATTCATGTAAAACTTTTAAGTACTTGGACCTATTTTGACCTTTTGTTTTTTTAAAATAAAGAAAATTCTTGTTTAATTGTAATTTGAGCAATAGGAACGAAATCTTATGAAGTCTTTGGTAAAGAATTTCTAGAATATTCAATATGCATATTTAGTCTCTCTTGGTATGAAAGATTGTTTTTGTCATTTTCCATTGTATGTTGTTTACCATCACCACTATCAATTTCTTCATCAGATACTTCGTCAATTACTGAGTATATCTTCAAGATTAATTTTTTGCTACTTCTTCAATAGATATCTTTTTGATAGGTACTCCGTATTGATCTTTTTTTAGATGAATGGACTTTGTATCATTTAAGTACTCCATAAGAGGAATAAGTTCGTGATTTCTTCTACTTTCAATGCGATCAAAAACTGCTTGATTATATCTGTTATGCATGGAGTATGAGTACCATCTTGTTTTTTTTATCCAGAATCAACTTCAGTTCTTTATTTAACTTCTGCTTAAAGAAAATCAAGCAGATTGCCTATTTTACAAATTTTTTGATCAAAATTAGATAATTGGGCAATAAATCTTCATTTCTGAGGTTTTCATCTATGATTAGTTGCCTATCACCATTATTTTGATACTCCATATTCACAGTGTCTTCATCAGAGTCATCTGTAGTGTCTTGGGACTCTTGACTTGTTTGTTTTGTTTTTTGGATAAAAAACATCTTCAATAGCTTTTTGTATAGTATGCGCAATACAAATTGCATGTAAATTCCAATTTTTTTAGCAAAGTTGTCATAATTTGAGCTTCATCTGTAGTAGCACCCAGTATTTCTTAACTTCCAAACTTTTCTTCACAACTTCAACCATTTTAATAGATGATCCATTGGCCCTCACTAATCCAAGTGGGAGAAAGTTTTGAAGAGGTGTATATTTATCAGTAGTGAATGAAAGCCTAATTCAACTTTTTCCAAGCTTTTTTACAAAATTTGATTTCACTTCAGACTTTGCAACTTCATAATAACGTAAAACACATTCTAATGGACTTGGGAAGATCAAAACTATTAGCTTTAAAAGCTTTTCCTATTCGTTTACTTGATGTGATCACATTGAAATTCAGATTTTTAGCACACATTTTACCGACTACTTCATCAAGTGACTTTTTTGAACTACTATAGTATTGAGGTTTGTTTATTTTTAACTTTTTGTTCTTAGGTTCACATGGATAACCTTCTTCTAAAATATCGATTTTGTAGATAAGTTTCAAATGTCTTGAAAGTCCGCTGGTTGAAAAGCCTTTGGCTTTCAGTATTTTTCTACAGTTTCCTATTTTACATTTTGCTTCTTCAGTTTCTCTTCAATACAAAAAATGTATCCAAACATCGGATTTCGAACTTGAACTTCTTTCTTGAAAATACATTTTTAAATTTAAGGAGACAAAACATTTTTTCTTTTCAATGACGAATTGTTTTCATCGTTTTGTAACAGTTGATTTTGAGAAGTGCCGTACAGTACATAAAATCTTTGGGTACACATTCAATTTTCGTTTTTTACTAATTCATAACAAAGTTTTAGTTTTCGGGAATGAAAGTATGTGTCTATTTCCGGGAATTCTCGGGAACCAAGCCCTAGTTTTTAGCAAATTTGCGTCATCAGGGACTTGATTGAAAATTTACTTTTGTAATTTATATATAATAAATATACACGACTTTCCTAGAATTGCTTTACGACGACCCCCTGAAGAGTCTCCTCCCCCTTAACATAAAGAAACTACCCATAGATCAGTGTTTTTCAACTTTATATGCAAGAAATTTTTGTGGAATACCAGAAAATAATCATTTTAAGTTTTTGAGTCTTATTTTTCCATTTTTTGCCCATTTTTTTACTTTCTCTCATTTTTCTGTGACATACCTGACAGATTCTCTCGATATACTATTGCTCTGCCAAACCCCAGTTGAAATATTATATATTGGCTTAGATTAGTATTAAGTGAATCCTGTGACCTAACATTGTTACTACAGTTATATTTTGTTGATAAACGATTTATTGGAAGTTACTTAGGTATAGACACATTTACTCGTATAATTAATACATAACTACAGTATATTAATGCATGCAAATGATATTGATTTTGAGTGTTCATTAGCCAATTAATTTATAGACTTGCTTCGTTAATTTAACCAAAGAGATGAAACTAAGTAATGAGTAAAACGGAGAGATCGGATGTGTCATCCCATATTGACTGTGTATAATTTTGTGTCTATCCAATCAATATTATTGCTTAACTATCTACCTACATATTATACATATATATTATTGAGAGATACATAGACTTATGAAAAAAAAAGATATGTATGCTTAAAATGAGTTTATTTTGCCTCTTAGCAGACGTAAATCCAAATGCATTATTTATCCCTGAGGAATACCCTTAAAAAAGAGAATCGTCGTTTAACTTTGAAATTGTATTTTCTTTGTTTTGGTACAACCCATATGAAATAAAAATAAAGACACTGTGCCGATTTTCAAGTGTTTTCTTTATTTCTACAACCTCAAAAATTATCTTAAACCTACAGAAAGTAAGTATACATTAATCAAAAATCTCTGAAAAAACAAACCACAAAGCTAAATGTATATTTATAGGTAAACTATTAATGATTAAATAAATGTAGTAAATCTGAAGGGGGCATGTCCAATTGTGTTCATGCATAAGTATTTTTCATGCAAAATTACGTACATGAATTCACAGAACCCTGCATAGATACATGAACAGTATCCTTCCTTTATAGTCAACATTTAAGAAATGCGAGAAAATATCTTCTTTAACCGTGCTATAAATATAAAATAAATATGTAATTAATTGTCTATATGTCGTATAGAAAGCAGATAACTATAGAATGTATACATTATATGGCTCTATGTCTATAAAATATGATACATATCATATAGAATATAATTTATATCTATGAACATAAAATCATAGAATGTATACATTCTATACTGATATATATCCTACACGATATCTACATAATATATTAACGAAGAATAATTTTTTATTATCATTTCTTCGCTAATGAAAGTTTTTCAGATTCAAATGGAAAAATAATATCAAATTTCTTGTCCCATAGGCATTTCAGCTCTATTTCACATTTTTATTTTGCCCATACAAGGCAACAAAATTAGTTTTTATCATTTAGACTTTGGAGCAATCAATTATTGTAAATTTTTTAAATGTTTACTTATAAATCATCTCTCAAAGGTCACAGATGTTTCTATATAAATAAATAACTAATGCATATACAATTCGTTTTACTAATAAAACAGATGCTATAGGCGCCGAAACAAGAATATTAACTTCATTTTGATTGATTTGGTTTTGGCACCCCTGACTGATGAATTAATTTGGAACAATATCTTGAAAAATTGATACATACTTATCTTTTTTAATTGAAATAATACTTTGAAAGGTTATGTGTGATAACTTTTTATGATTTTCCGTGATACAACCAATGTTATGAAATAATCTAGTTATGCAATATTTTTAGGTACCTGAAGGCTGATGACGTGCTCATTAAAATTTTATTTTCTATTTTTATCAAAGATTTATTCATGAGTAAGTTCTCTCTCACTGGATGTTACTTCAGTTTTTAAAGTCAATCATTTTTTATGAAACTTCATTTTAAAAGTTTATTATTTTCGTTCGTCGTGTTTTTATACAAGAATTCAAATAAGTCGGAAACATTCCCATATTTCAATTATTAAAATGTTTAAGGTATGATTTGTCACAAATTCCACTCGTTATTTTTCTCTAATCTAGACAATAATTTTACTTTTGAATATTGCATTGTTAAAGTATTAAAGGGCCTAGGGAAGTTGGTCAACTCTTGCTTATTTATTAAGAAATATACATTCACAAACTACTGCCAATAAGTTTTATTACATCTGGAGGGGCATTAGATAAGTCATGCAACCTGTTGAGGTGAAAAACATCATTTTTGATGAAAAATTCTTGTAAAAACAATCAAATAATGAGTATGTTTGACATTGAAGAATCCAAACTTATTCTTAAAACCAAGGACATCCCTACCCCAACTCCGTTTAAAGGAACTACATTGCTACGATCAATGCATTATTTTCTAACTACGAGTACTTGTGCCTCGTAGTTGCCAAACTGCCATATTTGATTTTTATGTTACTCATATTAAGAGTGTTAAGCAATACTATTTGACAATTATTATAGTTTAATTATTGTTTAGCAGGATATTTTCATAATTTTAATTAGCGAATTCTACAGTGGACTAATGAAATTATTTAAAATACTATATATACGAAAAATATTAAAGAATAAAGCCCATTTTTGGAGGAAAATCGTATGTTCATTTGTATTTTAATTCTATATAATATAGTATACATACACTATATTAACTTCACTTATGATTTGGTCCTGTCACCTTTGACTGATGAATTAATATAAGTTTAGCACATTTTCTATGGTTTAGATACCTATATTAATATTTCCTTCATTTAAATTTGGTAGCCTTTGAAAATAGAGAGGTTTCGAGATACAGATTTAAATATGTGATGTAAATTATATTATAAATTATAATAATTTTTAATCTAATTGAAATAATAGGTGAAATTCAGTCATTATATCATGCGTCTTGAATGTTAAAGATGAGACATAATTACTTGCTTAAAAAACCGGTAATAGCCTTTCGTCTTTAACACTATAATAAGTAGTTTTATTTAAAACCTGATCAAAAAAAACTTTAACCTAATCTATTGTTTGTTTGTTTTTAGATTTCCATAGATGCAACTTGTATTATATCTCCAGTCGTTTTCATAATTAATGAATCAACAAATATTGTGACTTTGAAGGATTTCATTTGGAATAGTGACAAGTTTATAATATAATTACGAAGAAAGTAAAAGCTAATGAAATTCCAAAATATTGCGTAGATTAATATAGTTATAATATTTTTCTTGCCCAAAATACGCATTGAAATTGTTATACTCTCAAACTAAGTTTAGTGATAAAATATTAAATGTGTTATCAATGTTTTTGTAGATGTGTGTTAAGGATCTAAATAATGTGCATTCTTTATACATAATTTAAATAATAGATTAAATATTTTTTATTTTATACAATTAAACAGTTTATATATATATATATATCTTTATCGTATTTCTTCATTGATTAAGCAACGAGACTTTAGTCTCAAATCGGAAAATTTAGATATATGATGAATGAGAATAAAAATACGGTTTTAAAAATTAAAAAATATTAATTTCCTAGGCTACGAAGTTAGTATGGGATTACTAATGAAATAAGACGCAACCTCTGTGGAGTACGGTACGTATGAGGGTCTTGTGTAAATAAATAAATTTACTGTTAACGCTACCACAAACGACGTCACTATTTTCTCGAATAAAGGAGAAAAGCCAAAAGAATAAAGAACAGAAATTGTTTGTGCGCAGCGTGGAACTTTTGCGCAATCGCTAAATTTGAGCCAATCATAAGTTGTATATTCGACATATGAAAACAAACAATTCTAGTGTATTTGGGATTTTACCTACATACGATTCTTGTTTGATTCATTGGAGTTTAAAATGGAGCCGTGCCCCATAGTATGTCAAATCCCGGGTTGTGAGACAACCCAGGACGAAGTGGATGCAGAGATATCCACTTTTCTGTTCGAGTACTGCGAGACTTGCAAGCGTCATCGGAGCGGGAACCTCTGCGGTTGCCCCTACCCCTGCACTCTCACCTTCCGAACTGCGATGCTTCAAAAGATACACGAACTCCTGGAAATGTCTCTTTCCCCAGAGCGGAAGTCCATCAAAGTGTGTTTTAAGCATACGGATCTCATAACTCAGGCGCGTGAGGCAGTGAACAGCTCTAAGAATATCCGTGCCTCTTCGGTGGCTGCACAAAAGTTTTTCCGCATCAAATATAAGAGCTACAATGAGGTGATTCTCCTTCATGGCATTCGAAATCTCTCGAGTCTCTTCCACGACGTCATCTTTCTCTGTAGTGATGGAAAGTCCGTCTCAGTGAATTCCCTTCTCGTCTCCTCCCTCTCAAAGTATATGAAAGACGCACTTCGAGACTCTTCCTACTCTTTTTCCCTCCCGGATGTCTCCTCAGAGGATCTGGAGCTCTTCTTCAAGTATCTTATTACAGAGCCGAGTCGTATAGCTTCATCAGCATCCACTGAGGAAATGATCAAAATCCACAAAATTGCCCGGCTTTTCTGTGTCTATCAATTTACTCCTCAGGAGGTAGCTAAATCAGAGAACAATGATCCCGAGTCAAGTGATATGAGTGATAATGAAAACGTTGTTGAAGATACGGAAGAGGAAATGGATGTTGAGTTTCAAGGGCCTGTAGAGGAAGTTTCATCCACAAGACCTGAGTATGTTCCATACTTATATTTATTTTTATGTTCCATTATAATTTGACTTGCTGCTGCTGATAATAATGATTTTTTTCCAGTCCTATATATTTGAATGCCGAGGCAAACATGTACACCTGCATCATTTGCTCACAAACAATGAATAAGTCGGTGGATATAATAGCTCATTATGAGAAAAATCATGGTCGTCGAGCGGGTTTGGACTGTGATCTCTGTGAAGAAGAACCTCCGCATCGGCAATATTTCCCGAATCCAGTGTCTCTTGGTAACCATAGACTAGAACAGCATGGAACGTTTGATGAGTTGACAAATTGTGATCTGTGTCCTGAGCCTTGCTTCACAAAGCAGCGCTTAGATTCTCATATTAAAGTATGCCATCCTAACGAATATGATTTATCTGTTTGTGACTTGTGTGGAGTAAGGTTTCCTAGGGATACTTATTTAAATAAACATCGTTTAGCTGAGCATGCGGGTACCGAAATCATTGCAAATGAATTTATTTGTATATATTGCGATCTAAGGTTTGATAATCTTGAAAAGCTTAATGAGCACACTGAGGCTGTACATTACTTGGGATCATGGTCATCTGAAGAGCCTCCAGAAAAACGTCCCGCGCTTTCTGCAAAGCCCCCGGAAAAACCAATTGCTTATGCCAAAAAGTCGACCAAAGTAAACGAAATTCAATTACATGTCATTTAGGAGTGAGCAGCGTTAGATTTTTAAATTTACGTGCCTTTATGTATTTTCTTTACAAAAAGATGTTGTTTTATGCAACGCTGTATTCGCTATTTTCCTTATTGCTATCGTGAAAACTGAAATTCTTGACTATTTAGATGATAGTTTATGTGAAAACTAATGGACTTTCTTTTTTTTTTTTTTGGTTTGTTAGTTTTTTCTCCAAGGATGTGTTTTTATATACGTCTTAATATTTATGCTAGCACCCTTAGTGTTCAATTTAATTTACCAAAATGTAGTTACTTTTTTTTAGCTCAAAGTACATATGAATTAAAATATTTCTTTGTATCATTTGCAATTATAATTTTTTTATTTCAAGAGCAGTACAGACATTTATTTAGGCTGAGTTAAGAATATTTCACATAATAATTTTCTGAGTATATATGCATCTACCCTATACATATGTATACTTATATATGAAAAATCTTTGTTAAAAGGCCTAGTCAATTACGATTAATTTCAAAGTGGTCAATGAATTGATGTTTTTCTTTTCTTGTTTGAGTTTATAATTCATTACATTGATCTTTTTGAAGGAGTAGGGTGGGTAGAAGTGTATGATTATTTTTGTATGTCAATCTCAAATTTGATGTCTTGCATAAATATAATAAGCTAGTTAATATGTATAAGAAAAAGCGTGTGTGTAATTACATCATTTGGCATGTATTCACTCCTTAAAAATTTGTACAATAATAATTATTATTTTGTCTTAATCTTTTCAATAAATCTATATTTTAAATTTATTCACTCATTAGAAAGATTGTATTCTAGTTAAATTTGTATCCCAAATGGGATCATTTTAGTATCGTGGAGAGAGAGAGAGAGGGAGATTTCAAACGGGTGAAACTATAGAAGCCATTATGTTATGAATTCGATTTATACTAAACTTGGACTCAACAAGTAGCGTTTATGGTATATATGTATGTTCCGTTGATGACGCCCATACCCACGGGGAATAGAAGATATATTGATAATTACGAGGATGTGTTCATTATCTATTGAATTAGTACGTTGAGATTAAATTGTGCTATGATTAGAGATGGACTGTTTTTTAGCCATTTCAAGTGGAAATGCTTTGATTTCAGTGTGGAATTCTTTAGTCTCTAATCTAATGCAAGAAACTATCTTCTAATTGATCAACGCATTTCCCACGTAATTATTTCGTTTTGATCAGCTGTAGTTGCTTAAAATTGACATTATTTTCCAAGGAGTCGTAAGATCTAAATAAAATGTTTATATTTTGTATGTTGTACAATTCAAAAAATATTTATAGATAAAAAAACTCATGTAGTGGATCAGTAACTTCAACTCAAGATAGTGGAGTCCTCAGAGGTTATCTCCTCTAAGAAGGTTGATTAAGAGTTGCATCTATGTGTCCAATTCTTACAGGTGGACGGATTAGAATAAATTCGATTTAGACGCAACCTGGATCAGTCACTTGCTTGAGGAATTTATTTTTTTTTTCGTCATAAAGGTAACTTATTTTCGACATTGAAATTGGAACTTGGAATCCCAAATTTTTCACCTTGTTGATATCTCATCTTTTCAATAGTCTCTCATAGACAACGACTTCTAATTAGAATTACTACCAAAAAACGGATTGAAAATTAATTGTTTCAGAATCTGAAAAACTGGTACTCAAAAAATAAGAATTCTATATTGTACTTTTAACCATGGTATCAATTATCATAAAGAGTTAATGTTCTCAAAATAATTTTGGTAAGTTTACATGATTCCGATATATAGTAAATTAACTGGTATTATTTATCAACATTGATTGCTGAATTTTTGTATGATTGTATGCATAATTTTAATATTGAAAGGCCTTTATGAACTTGACTGGAGGTACACATATGGCCGATGACTTGAACTAGATTCTTAATTGTATTATTAGAATTGTAATCTCTGGTAACAATGAAGTTCTCTCAAAATATTTTAGGCACTTGAGACGTTATCATTTTACTTACTTTTTTATGGTTCAAAATTAGTTGTTTATGAATAAATTGTCCATAAACAAATGAAGTGGAATTCAGTATTTTGATTATTATATTTAATGGCGCTACCATTGAGTTTTAAAATAAATTTGTAAACAGTAGAATTTTATAAGAGCCAATGATTTAGATTTTTTCGATCATATACACACATACTTCAACCAAAAATATCCAATGTATGTAATTGTAATTACATTGAATAATGAATATAAAACATGCAGTATAATTTGACTGTGAAATATTTAATATATAATAAAATAGATCATTTAGATATTTTAAAGGTTTATTAATGAAAACAGGGACAGCGCAACAAGGGATTGCATGGCCCCCCTTTTTTTAGAATTACAAGAAATTTGAATGTAGTTGATATAAATGTTGTAGTGTTCATTTACAGTTTTGTATTTGGTGAAGCCAGCAGTGTGTTACAGCGTTCCAAAATGGAAGTAGAAAAAGAGAAAATTTTATACATTATTTAGTATCAATACAATCAATGTGAAATGGCGGAGCAGGCGGGCAAAAAAAATGTGCTGTTTATGGACCCAATACAGTATCGAATGCAACAGAAAAACGGTGGTTTTCACGATTCCGTTCTGGTAATATGGACGTCAAACATGTGACAGGCACTGGTAGGCCAATCATGGAAAATGTCGATAAAATAATGGAAATCGTCGATTTGGATCAGTATATGAGCACTTATTTCATTGCTCAGGAACTGAAGATTAGCCATAAAACCGTTTGGAGCCATTAGCATAAGGCTGGCCTTGAGAAGAAGCTCAATGTATGGGTGTCGCACGAATTGACGCAAAAGAACTTTTTGGACCGAATTGATGTTTGCGACTCTTTGCTGAAACTTAACGAAATCAATCCACTTTTGAAGCGTATGGTGACTGACAAAAAAAAAAAGGGTCACATACAAGAACAATAGTCGAAAAAGATCTTAGTCAAAGCACGGTGAAGCGGCTTAAATGAATAACCCGGATAAGAAGGCCATGCTTTGTGTTTGGTGGTATTGGAAAGGAATAATACATTATGAGCTATATTCATCGATCCAAACACTTACTTTGGACTTATACTGTCAAAAACTGACCAAATTGAAGTAGGCAATCGACCAGAAGCAGCCAGAATTGGCCAATGACAGGATGTTGTATTCCATCAATACAACGCTAGGCCACACACATATTTAACGACGCGCTAGAAGCTCCGAGAGCTTAGATGAGAGATTATTTTGCACCTGTCGTATAGTCCAGACCTGGCACCAAGCGATTGTTACCTTTTCAAGCATTTGCAAAATTTCCTTGAGGGTACAAAACCTGCCTCAAGAGAGGCTTGCGGAAATGAGCTGCTCAAGTTTTTTACCAAAAGGGACGAAGACTTCTTCACAAATTTCACGAAATCCACAGTTTTTTTTTTAAATAAATAATTGTTACAAAAAAACTGCTGAAAAAAAATAATTTAGTTAGTGAAGTCACTAGAGACCAATAAATCTATAAATTCTAAAAATATATAATGTTTTTTATTTTATATTTTTATTTAAAAGGTTTAAAGAAAGTCGTAGCACACTAAAGAATACACACAATTATGTATATATATATATATAATTCAAAGGATAATAGCCTTTCTATTTTATTATGATAATTGACTTTAACGATGATTGCTATATATATGCATAGGTTTTCTAGAATCTCTTACTTTCTTTGTTTCACAGGCTGGTTCAATGCTACTTTTAGCAAACATGAGACACAGTAACTGATATTGCACCACATAAGTCATATTATCTTAGAACAACGGTTTTCTAAATGGGAGGTGTGAAAGTTCTCCGGGGGGGGGGGCAATTCATAAAAAGATATTATAAATATAATCACCAGTATAGTGAGTTCACACATTGATTGACGCAGGTAAAAATATAAAAACGCATCCATCAAATATTATATGCAAAAAAACAAAACGTAAGGAAATATACTATTATTGTTTATTTATAATTTTTTACGGACGTATTATATTTTTATCTGCGTCAATCAATGTGCGAATCCCTCTTTAGTCGACAAAAGGAAAAACATAAAAGATGTACTAGGGACTCATACATTGTCTGAGGTAGGGATTCACTCCTCCAATATAACTGACATATAATTTTGTAATGTCACTTACACCTTTTTTAGTTTTTATATATAAGTTAATGGAATATGATTTATTAAAACTCTAGATTATCTTTAGTTCATCTGAACATATATGTTAGTATACATTAGTGTCCATATGAATTAGAAACTTTTTCGGCACTATCCCATTAAAAATAGCCAATGAGACAAGGGAATTATTTACACCTCTTATGATGAATCAAATCATTCTGATACCCTTTATTAGAACATTAGAATGTGATGCCTAATTTCATCTTGTTTTACATACTACATTAATAAATAATGAATTTAATGACTTAACTATAAATATCATAGGTGTAATAAATGTATTATCAAGAAATTCTACATTTTTAGTTGATTTTTAGTCTGATATTATTATGATTTTCACTACTTATATATCAAATTAATAAGTATCAAGCAAAATATTTTTAATGTACTTTCATTAACTATTTTCTGAAATATTTAAGGACTTTTTTATATAATTAAATCTTTCTGATAATATAATATTTATTCAACCCTAGAATATTGAAAAATGATAATTTTTTTCCCAATAACTTTCTAATCTTAAACAACTTTATTCGATTTTATTTGTTTTAGCATGTACACATCTTCAAAGTCCACCCACCCACATTCAAAAATAAAAATGTCTCTTGTACAAAAATGAGTATTGATTTATAAAACTTAATACTTGAAATAGAAAACAAAACAAATGACCTAGATATGCATTACAATAAGTATGTTCTTTCATATATATTTGAACATAGAATGTAAAATTAAGTTTCTTTGCCAAATATGCATGCTAGGTGTTTTGTACCCGTTATTTATAATAATTTAAGATAAAAATATGAACAATGGGGCTAACACCCAATATTTTTTCCTTCAAATAGAGTAATTGATTAAATGGGGGAAACAATTCGTTTTAAATACATTTATATATTAAGTGTAAAATATAAGGGCAAATATACAATATATACATTGGGTAGAGAGCATCATAACTCATAAAAATTGTAATTTATTACAGTAAAGTAGTCTAAAAAAATAAAATAGGATGAAATTTCATAATGATTGTCTCAATTATAAATATATGTATCTATATATATATATATATAGTTACATCAGAAAAACTGAACATTTATTCAGAAAAGAAATGTGATTCCAATTTAAGTTTTCATAAACAAACCCAATATATTAAATTAAATTGATAACACGTTGAAATTGTACGTTGAAATGATTGATTAATAATTATTAGTACAATATTTTTGAGGGAATTAATTACATTGAAATCGATACAGTGACTACTATAACAAGTCACTGAATCGAATGCATATGATTTAAAAAAATAATCAAAAACAAATAAATGAAGAAATATTACATAAAAATGGAATAATAAAGTTCATGAAGATCAATATACACGAGATGAGCTAAACTTTAATTATGACATTAGATAAAAGTACATCCTCATGCAAAAGCCCTCTCAGAATCACAATTAACGATCAGAGCATTTTAGTATATGCAAAAATTCTTCAAGTCAATGTTTATCTCGGCAACAATATTCTTCAACTGGATGTATCAGGCATTCTTTATATGATCTACTTTTGAATGGTTCAAGTGGAATATCTTTTCGACTATTGTCACACTAATAAGTCGTTTAGTAATTTAATAATATCTAAGAAAAACTTACATATGTTATATTACATATATACATAGATTATGTTAAAATCTTCTCATTCGGAAAAAATAATTTTTAAAGTTTAAAGACTATCATATGTTAAATCCCTTCAAAATTCAGTCTCAAGAATAGTTTTGAAATTATATAAAAAACTACGTGTGCTATGTAAAAACCCACATTAATGGCTGTTTTTACCTCTTTGAACGTTGCATTGTAATTTTTAATACCATAATAGGAACAGTTTAAAAGACTCTCTATTAGGGTGAGTCAGTTAAATCGGCCAATTTTTTTAAAGTTTTAAATTAATCGGTAATCAGCTGAGGTTGCTGATTATTACCGATAATATATATATTTCCCTGAAAATTAAGATCCAATTATTCAAATAAAAAATAAAACCAATGAGTGAAAGTGTTCTAGAAGGGTATCCCAGGAAACTATATAATTTATAAATTTCGGAATTCCGGTACATTTTAGAATGACTTATGAAATTTAAGTAATTTATTTTATATTTTATGTAGAAAGCATAAATTTTTCATAAAAGATCGAAAAAAATCATACATTGTTCAAATAAGTTTATTCCTGTACATAATCTTGGTAATGGTAATACCTACGACCCATATGAGAATGTCAACTTCTTTGAAAAAAATATGAGACATCTCATACTGCTCCTGAAACATAAATTAGGTCCCAAATACAATAATAAAAATTGTTTTTTATAATAATTTTTTGCTTACTATCATAATATATATGAATATTTTAAATCCATGACATTAAGCATCAATTTTTAACCCCATTCAACAAACAATACTAATTTTTGTATTTTTAAGCAAATGTGTCAAATGTTTTATGAGAGTCGATAGCTTGGCAATTTTTCTCTTATTTACATATTTAAATAAATAAATAAGCATGAATTTATTTTGTATTATTGTTTCAAATACGATTTTCAGTTTTTTTATTGTATTTTTCTTGATTTTTATTGATTACATCTTAGACAATTATTCAATCCTTCAAATCTTTATTATGTAAAACTTTATGTTCTTGGTAGATACGGAAAGAATATAGCTTCAAAATAATATTATTAATAATAGTTTTATTGTTTCTACTTACTATAGTATCTTTAAAACATCGAGAACGCCTATGTATTTTCTTGTCAGCAGTCAATTTTCTACTTATTATTATTTTGAACGCACACAAAGTTATGTAGTTCTTGTTATGTTGTGAGTAAATATATAATATTAAATGAGGATTATTCCTACAATTGGGAAGAATGGGCTAACCATCAAATACATAGTATTTTTGTTTATCTCATAAAGTTCCTTGTTTTCAGTCTTAGTCTGAATTCCTAAAGTGCATTGAAAGTTGTGACGACTGAGAGGATATTCATATTTAGTTTAAAAAAAATATCATTAATTTGTACTATTAGCTTTTATTTATAATATATTTATTGTTGCAAATGTCGTATTTATATGTCAGAGGGATAGAAAATTAACTTTTGCTCATTTTCCACATATTTCCCACTGTATGAATTCATACCAAATCTTCATTGCTATAATTCAACAACATAAATAGTCAAGTTAATTAATTCTTCCTCAAGAAATATATTTAGTTATATTTATTTCATTTATAATCTGTTAATAATAAAACTTTTGTTAGCTTTCTTTTTCCTAACGTAACAAAATCCTTCGATATAGTGCTATCAACAACGTAATGGGATTTATGTTGGAGTAAATTTTTTAAAGAAATACCTACACGCAACGACCTTCTTAGGATTCACAAACAGCACCACATAGTTTAAAGAAAAATATTGATATAATCAAAAAAAAAGTACGGTAACATTAGAATTAAATGCCATTGGCAGGGATAAGATTAGAAAATGTCAATTAAAGGTCAGTCCAAAGAACCAAACTTATAGTAAATATATTTTTTTCATAGTTAAAACGACATTGAATGGTCTGAATGTCTTAGCCACATAAATAAACAAAAAAAGATGTATGCTATATTTTTGTATCACCGTGTTATCCCACTAAGAACAAAATCAACAGTGTATTTACTTTTGTTAGCTGTTGATTTTTCTACTCCCCCCCCCCCCCCCCTTATTTGTGTTTGAACTTTGATGTGCTGATTGTTAAGTTATCAACAATTATTTTCCATTACTACATTAAAAAAAATAATTCTTTTTTTTTTTAAAGATACATTAAAGACAACGTCATGAATAATGTTTAACTTTCGTTGATATAGTTTTTTAAAAATATTAGAAAAACACTTTAAATCAAAATAAGTATTGATGTACATTGAATGTATAATAAATTTTTCATCACTGGTTTCAATAAGAATCCTGTGCACAGACAATGTTTTGAAATTAATATTCATGTCATAGGTGTATGCTATGACAACGTATTTTTTCTCAAAAACACACATTTTCTGTTGTATTTGATCAAATTTTACCCATGCATCATCTTTTTGAAGTTTATTTTATAGGATCATAAAAAATCACCCGTGCATATCACCATATCACTTTTAAAAATATATGTGTTGACATAACACTATTTAAACATTAGTACATTAGAAGCCTCTATAAGACAAATGGTTTTCTCCGAAATGTTCGAATACAGTGATTGTGAGGGGGTAAAACAACGGTGTTGAGTGTGATTCTGAGACAATTTCAGAAGATTCGCCCATTAAGAGTACAACATTCTGAGTAACAATGTCTGCTGCCAAACTGGTGTTCTGACACTCGTATTCCATCAAAAAAGTGGTAAATGTGCTTCAAAGTTTGGTTGAATATAGAGTTACTGTTCCAACAACAACACAGTTTGAATTCGAGTAAAAAGAGATGGGTAGCAAGTCAAGCACCAAGTCATGGAACTACTCTCTAAAGAGAAATTTGGTTTGTATTCTGATGGTAAGGAAATCGAACATAAGTGACTGCTTCAAAAATAAGAGGAGAACATTACAATTTAGTATTTTGGCTTGTGACAATGGAACCTCTGAAGATATCCATGAAAAACTATAGGACCTATAAAAAACTTTTTCCGTGTCCTTCGGTCCTAATCCAAACAGTCAACCATCCAATTTTGTCAGAATAAAAACCTTTCCGTATAATTATTCATTTAGTTCCAATTAAATGTCAGGCATAGATTTAACCACCTATGAAATTAAAATAATAAAAATATAGGTATGATTATGAAGGGAGTATTAGCAATTTACCATTCACATATTTCATAAATATAATCACCATCAAATATTATGGTAATTACCCTTTGCAAAACAAAGAATAAAACACTTATGTACACAACGCGGGTTTCTGGTGTGTATTTATATAATTGAAATCATGCATTTGATTTTACTTTTTTTACATAACGACAACTTATAAAGCTGAGTTGTATAATATGTTGAATATTTCTTGTCTTTTCCATCGTTGTTAAGCTGGATAAAAAGCTATTTAAATCTTAACAGGATAATTAGTTAATTACAGTGGTCAACAGTCAAAAATCCTAAGAGGTATAAGTATAATAAAATTTATTTAGTTTTGCACATGAATTTCAAACCTGTAAATTTTTTCGAGAGTTTGACGGTTTTAGAGAAATCGGACCCTACTCTTTGAGCTAATTTGGTCCATTTGCCAACTTCAACTTCAATTGAAGCCTAGAAGGATACTCGTTTTGTGCATTCAAAAATGATGATTCGCTTGTGTTTTTAATGCAAATTCCGTTTCCAGTCTTTGTTTTGACTTTTGAAATACTCCAGTCGCTTATTCCCCCAGGAGTGCCCCTAAGAGCCACCTTAAATCAAATCAAAGACTGGAAATGGAATTTGCATGAAATACACTAGCAACTTATTATTTTTTAATGCACAAAATGAGTATCCTTCTTGGCTTCAATTGAAGTTGAAGTTGGCAAATGGACCAAATTAGCTCAAAAAGTAGGGTTCGATTTCTCGAAAACCGTAGGACACTCGAAAAAAAAATTTACTGATTTGAAATTAGCAAAACTTGATAACTTTTATTATACTTATACCCCTTAGGATTTTTACCATATTAAACTTATTGACCTGTGTTATTAGACAAAATTAAGCCTGCGTATATGTGACGGAATGGATACATTGTACTAAATCCTTTTGAAAATCGATGACAAGAGTTAACTAAGTACCTACACATTATATGAATAAATAGTCCATTCACAAATGATGATTCATTACAACGAGTTTTTTAAATGTAGAATTACTCTCCGTACACTTGTTTGGATCCCATCATACACCCACACTCTACTTATTGCTTGAAGTGTAACAACTGTATGATTATACTAATACTCGATTTCAAGCAGGAGTTTGTCAATCAATTCTTATATTTAAAAAAAACAAAAAAACAGTCACCTCGATCATTCCTCAATACTGAATTTGAAATTTATTTAATTAATAATCAAAAAAAATTATAAATTATAATGTTTATTGAACAAATATTATCGATAATTATAATTTGTGCCAATATTCATTTGCAAATGAAAACTTCAAGGTTACATGAGCTTAAATCCTTATTTACTTCAATTATACTTCCATGTATTGTCCCTGTTGTTCTTGATGCATCCCCTCCTTTATCAAAAGGAAAGTTAAGTACATTTATTTACAAACCATTCATGTATCATTTTGGAGAGGATATTAGGGTGCAGGGTATGTGTGTATTGGCAAAAACAAAGACTACATGGTTCGAAATATGATGATCATAAATGAATCAGTAGGTGCATAAATTATATCGCATACATTTGTGTACGGCTCATTCTTTGTTTTTTATGTAGATTGATAATATAATTAAAAATCCATTAATGGAAAATCTTTGCTATGTAAAAAATATGTTTCATGTTTGTAATGAACGTTCAAACAAACGATCCCTGGTGAGTGCGGTTCCTCCCCCCCCCCCACTAATGTTTGTAGTACCTACATACATGATACATTATAACTTGATTTACATAATTATAGTTGTTGAGCGTACTACATATTTCAATAATATGTTGGTATGTGGCCCAATAAATAGTTTTCGCTGATGAACTCTTTTTAAATTTGATGATAATGTTCTAATATATATATATATGAAATTTGACATGGAGAAAAAACAATTTAATGTAATCAATTAAAGTAGAAATATTTCATCAATTAAATATTTACAAGTAATTATATTATTTAAATATTATTTAAGTATCTCATCAAGACATTTTGAAAAAAAAAAACTACATACAAACAGACTTTGTCGATTCATAATATTTGATGTCCAAATTAAGATAATGTATATCAGGTTTTTAACCTTTTTACTTGAAAGGGCCACATTGGCATTCCAAATATGTACATAATATAAGGGCTGTAGATTGAAGACCCCTGATATATGAAAATAGTTTACTCTTCCACTTCTAATTCTTTCTTTTTTTTTAACAAAAGTCAAAAATTATTTTAATAGATCTAAAAGAAAGATATTATTTTTGAACATGATACAATTAGAGTAACATAAAACCATTAATATCCTAATAATTAATTAATGTATCAAACACAAGTGTTGTTCACTATTTTTACCTCAAAAAAAAAGTGAGAATTGTAATCCAATGTAATATAATAATGTGAATATAAATTATTTTCATACCTTTAAAATGGAGTGTTTTGGGATTATTTTCAAATTTTATGTTCCTCTTGCTATTTTTGGATCAAAATGAATCATTTTTAGATGTGATGTACCATCTTTATTATAAAAATATGGTCAAATATTGTTATAATTTTATTGTTGCAAAAAGAATAGTACATATTGTGTATTTTATAGTACTCATTGTCTTCAAAAGTTGAAAGAGACTGAAATGAATTTAGAAAAAAATTTAGAAAGGGAGTTATAGGCTTTGACTTTTTAAGCAGATATACATATATTTATATATATATTTAGGGATACGACTTTTGTTGAAAGTGTACGCTTGGTAGTTATGTTCTTATTTTTTGAAATATGTTCATTATTTATAAGACCGTTGATATTATTGAAATCGACGTCTTAAAGAAGAATAAAAGATTATCACCAACATTAGTTGTAAATTTTATTAAAAATATATGATATGAATATAGTTATAATGTTATCCCTTGAACCTTGTAGTCGTTTCCCATTATAGCAGTAATATGTATAAGTAATATATCCCCTCTCCTAAAATCATATATAAAGGCAGCTGATATCAACAAGGGTATCCATTTGTTATTAATTTAATCTATAAAGCAACTATCTCATAAGACAAAAAAAGTCATACCCTTAAAACCTGCTGTTACTCTTTTAGTATTTATTTATATAGATACATATACATTAAAGGCTTGCACAAATTTAAAGACGGAAGTTTGAGGCCCTAAAACCTTTTAAAAGTATTGAAAAAGTTGTATTTACATGATCTGATTTAATGTTTCTCCCCGGTTTGAAAACCCAACTACATGAATGAAAAATCAATTTTAATAGCAATTTTATAAACTCAAATTTATTTATGCCTTCCCATTTCAAAATATGCTCCGGCGACCCTAGAAAGTTATTTATTATTTAATCATGAGCTCAATTTGAATAATGAGGAGGTCCGTGTCAAAAATTTTAATTTTAATACACACATCAATTGAATATATATCATCAATTGCTCCATGGTTCAAATACCTCTAAACTATGAGTTCTTAAGAAATTTTTCCTTACATCATCCAGTCTTATCATGTCCTTTTACGTTTACCTAGTTAATTTTATATTTAGATTTATATTATATACATTTGAAGGAAAATCACATCCATAATTTTAAGTAGAATAGTGTCATTATGGAATGACAATAATCTACTTTCTTCATTGTTTAAAAAAAAATTGTATGGCCCATAAATTTCTATAATAGATTCAAAGTTTGCTAAATGAAAATGATGTTTAAGAAAGACCTTTGAATTTATGATTATATACATACGTATTGCCAACCCTTTGGTTTGAAATTTCTAATACATTCTTTTGTTTAGAATAAGGAACTAGTGAAAATAAATAATAACAAACTAATGAATCAATTTGGAAAATTAATAAGGAGACAAGATCGAGATTTATGTGCCTATTTTGAAATAAATTGTATTTTGTTTGTTTTTGTTTGACATCAGTCCCACTTTTAAAATATGTAGGAGGTAGTTAAAGAAAATTGTACAATGGTAATTGGACTTTTTAAAGACACCATCCTTCTTTTTCTTTTGAATCTTTTTTTTTTTTCATTATAAAATGAGTTTTCGAATGATTTTCCCATTTTTAGTTATACTAAAATATAAGGGAGTAGAAACCCAGGCACTTGTCTCCAATGCCTCTTCTCCTAAAACCGAAACTATCCAACATTCATAGTCTGACAACGATATTTTAGTATCTAAAGCAGGGTTCTTCAACCATTTCCTTTACAAGGGCCTTGGCATTCCATATACAAAATATGAGCACCGCATTTTTGTTTTTTATTCGATATTTATGCATATTCAATTGCCACATGTGGCTGGAGGGCAAAAGGTTGAAAGCCCTTGATCTAAAAGATTTTCAGAATGATCCATTTTCTTAAAGTAATCTCCCAAAAGATCTACAGGCACAAACTTGGAGAATTATTCACCATACTAAGATCGTTATAACTTATAACTGATAAAATCATATTTACCATCTTGCAAAGATAGACCAATAAATCACAGCAGCATATATTTTATTTTATTATAAGCCCCTATATATAAATAAAATACAAACTAATTAATGATACAGAGTATAATAAAGCCCAGTAGGTATGTAACATAGCATATTTAGAATAATATATCAGATTAATTAGTTTTGTATTTACGGCTAAAAAAATTTTAATTTTCAGTAGATTTTTTCTCACAAAAACATTGAATGAGTTATTTTATTTTATTGAATATCGTTGTCAATTAATAATGATGTATTTTTATTAAATGTTTGATATCCATAGTATAAGTCTCTTTTTAAGGGTGTATTATTATAATACCGTATTATACACTTTCACCCATAAAGATAAACATATATGATTTAGTGTGTCAATTCTAATTAGTCTCTAAGTGAGTGGATATCAACTCTAGTCTATTAAAGTAAATGATAGTTTTTATGTGGGTCATCTATTACATACATGTGTGAAAGCCGTCTAATTAATGTTTAAATATCGAATCGTAGATACCATAGTTGGAAAAAAGTCACTAATTTTCAAGTTTCAAGTCTTTACACCTCAACTCAATGTCACAAATGAAAGTCAATATGTCTCATACCAAATGATGAAGATCTCTTTTTTTTTTTTTAATATTATCTATATTCATTAGAAACTCATAATAAAATAAAAATATTTTTGTGGATCTCTTGAGACAGTTCATTTTAAAAATAAACCTTCTATTTATTTTTTTTAACTTTTAACATTTATGGGGTTTTATATAAAATCTAGAAATTGGGGGGGGGGGAAACCCGTACCGCTTTTATGATAAGCAGGATCTTATCAAAGAAAAATATGTGGACATTTCTTTAAATCAGGAGGTATAGTTAAGGCAGATTAAGTAAGACTTGAAATAAGATATTCTTTTGAAAGGCACTATTTTTCTTTTTTACTAAAGGAAAAGCTTTGGTATTCATACTACATCAGCGGATGTCTGAATTATTTCGGTGTAAGGCCCAGGTACTTGTCGGTAGTGCTCCTTTAAAACCGTTCCTGATCCTGAAGTTACTTTTAACATAGGCTCTCAAGGGAAAACATTTGGCTAAATACTCTATATAGATAAATTTTATTTCTAGAAGATCATTGTAACCGATGGGAAGTTATTATTTGAGAAGCCATTTATATTCAATTTTCTTTCTATATCTTGAATGGAAAGAAAATTGAATACAAACGGCTTTTGAAATAATTTACAAACTAGCAAATAGTGAAAAAGTTTAGTTTCATCAAATAAAATTAATTACCTAAATATGTAATGAATATAAGTATTTAAGGACTGTGTTTCTTTTTTCCAGTGATGATATTATATTAGGACTGAACAGTGTGTACTATTGATATCAATGTATAATTATTTAAGATATTAACTATATATGCATGAAATATTATAAAAATAAAAATGTAATTACATAAATGTTGGTTTGGTACCTCTTTTCCTTAGAAAAAAACCCCGAAAAAAACATACATCTTTTCCATGTTTTAAACACATTAATCTCGCACAATGAGATTTTAATTGTATCTCTTAACATTTCTTTCGAAGAAAAAAAAAATGGGAGGAGGTTGGAGAGAAACCCCTAAAACTATATCCTAGTTAGCCTTAGTCACTACGAATGGAATTTGCGAAGTGCACTGTGAGAAGGTGGGAGCAAGACTTATGACATTATTGAATTAGAATGAATACCCTTTTGCTGCTTGTATATTTGATTTTAGAAGCGGGAGGGGGAATGATACATTACTTGCAGTGATGGGAATGACAGTTCTCTTTACTGAACTAAATCACTAGAATTAGTTCATTAAAATGGTTCGTTCAAAAAGATTATTTTGAATTACAAATCATGTCATGATTCACATTATGTTACCTTAAATTTTTTTGTTTTAATTTATAAGAACATTAAGGAACAGGACAAAGAAAATTAGAATAATATGTACATATATCAATTAATTATGAACTACAATTACATGTTTTAATATAATTGATTAGTACCTCAACTTAGTCTTAATTAAACAAAAATTGACTATATTTACATAAAAGCTTTCATTAAATAAATTCAACAGATTAGAATATTAAAATGCATACATACAATAGGTACATTCTATTAACAAGCTGATTAATACAAAAATAATTACAATTATCAAATCCAAATTTATTTCCTCATGTTAAATAGAATCTGTATAAGACTGAAGATGGAACATTTGAAAATAACGAGTCTGAAATAGTCGATAGGAGAAGACATTATCATAGAATTAAAGCATATATTTGAATAGTTGATGATTCCCCAAACACGATGATTTAGAGCCCCTTATACTCAGAGAGACTCTACAGGATTCCCTGGTTAGGTTTAGAATCTGGAGAGAGAAACTAAATGGCGTGAATCTAATATTGGAGAAATTCATGGGATTGATGGTGTCATATAACGGCATCGGTTACGTTTTATTCCTTCCTGAGACATAGACGGAAGAGACCTATAGGAAAAGAGAAGTGTATGATCAGATCTTTCCTTAGAAAAATAATTGACTATGTCCTTGAAGGAATGCACGTGTCCGATATATATATTTATAATTTTTATCCTTCCAATTTTAAAAAAGGGAGAAATAGTATAACACTATGTAACAAAATTTTTATTTTTGTTTGTTCCTGAATTTTAGTTCCTTGTTTAGGATCACATTTGAACCAAGATTTAATCATAAAAAATATCTTGGAACATTATTACTAAGATAACCCAGTTCTGTGTATAATAGTTTTAGATAGTACAAAAGTTGAAACAAAATCTTGAATGCTCGACATACAGTTGATTCTCTTTCTAACCAAATTATCTGTACGGAAATTTGAAATGTGACAAGCAATATTAAAATTCCCTTGTGTTTTACAATATTGTTGTACTTTTAGCGAAATTTTTTTAAGGGAGAAAGAAATCATGACAAATAATAATCTACTCTTAATATTTTTTCATCTAATTTTCATTTGACAAGTATTTTTTTTAAGTCAACAACACTCTGTTCTTATAATATTGGTCCTTACGTGATACGTTTCTAAAAAGGTATAAATTAATCCTCTTTGCTCTAATTAGAAAGGGAATCGATTGTATTTCCTTAGTTTTACAATCAGTAATAGACTATAATATCCTTCTCACGACAAGCTTTTTGAGATTAATAAAGATGCTACGTATTCTCCCTTCAGCTGTTTTTCATCTATTGATTCTTATGATTTAAATGAGCTACGTGTTATGAACTCATAAAGAGTATTAGTATCATTTATACTTTTGATATATATATATAATATTAAACCCAGGATTGTGTGCCCTTTTTTGAATTTTTGAATGTTTTACAAGTACTAACTATTGATTTATATATAAATATATATCGGTAAAATTTATCAAGGTATAGTTTATGTAAATAATCACTCTGCCAAATATTAAACAGTTGGCTAGAAAAAAATACAGAAGGGTAGCAACCATATGTTTTTTCAAATGTTTCATTTTTCTTTTAAGAGTCGAGGTTGCTAGGGTATAAAAAAAACTCAACTACGGAGAGTACAAATGGTTTATGTCTCAGTTAATTCTTTCGACAAGAAACACAAAATCAGAATGAACCTTCCTAGACAACATGAATTTTTTTCCCTCTTTCCTTTATACTTGTTTTCACACCTTTCTTCATTCGCATTTTAGAACGTCAATTATAGATATTTAAAGTAAAATCAATCATTCTTTTCGATATACAATTGGTACATTTTGCAAAAGATACTCGTATTATATATTTACTGTATAGTATAAAAATAAACCTTTTATCAATTCTAAAAATAAGTAAATTTTTTTACATTTTTACAATTTTTATAATTATATTGGTAGCTCATAACTAGAGGGCTTAAGAACCCAACACCATGAAAATAAACAACAACACTAAAATTCATAGAAGAACATTTAAATTTTAAAAATTTTGCTAACTACAAAACAACTTGGAAATTCCTACTATTTCTCAGGAAGAGTTGAGTCAGATACTGTAATGAGAATTAGATGCTCAAAATTCCTATAAGACGACTGTCTTAAATAATCCTTGATCTCAAATATAAACTACATATAAAATACTTTTCTGATAGGAAATATATCCTAAAATAATTTAATCAGCTAAAATGTAGCCCAACAGAATACTAATAGCAATTTATGTTATTTCTAGAATAACAGAATAGCTATTTGATTTTGTAAGTTTTCAAAGCGTAAAAGAGAAAGAAAACAGCTAATTCAATATCTCTTCAAGTCTTGTAAATCATTCCTGAAGAAATATTTTGTAAGTATAATTTCCTTGATTTCTAACTAAAATTAATTTAATTCATAAACTGTTGCTATCGCCCCCAACGACTGTTTCAATTGTCCCCTGCTAAGACAAAGGTTGTAACATCTGACAAGTTGTATGCAGATGCTATTTGTGAAAATATTACATAATGATATTATTTTTAAGCAGATTCAATAAGTAACAAAGAGATGTTATGTTGAACTTTAGAATGTTTAAATCAAAATAGCTACCAGTAATTAAGCCTAAAACAAAAAATAAGGCAAGGTATGAGGCCCTTTAGCTAAGAAGCTCAACGGACAACATATGTTTTCGACAATTTGAAAAATAAATTCAAATTTTTAATTTTTGATGAGAGTAATAAGACATTGGATCCCATCCTAATAACTAATGATCAAATGTTCTTAAATATTTTTAATGAATAAAACCATCAAATATTTGTATCAAATCAATAACAACATTCAGTCACATATATAGATTATAATTATATATTGTTATCTAATTACAGTTTTTTGTTTTTTTCAATAATTTTTATCCCTTAATTATGTAGCATTATTTTAATCACATTATACAAATGAGCATAAATGGATGGTCTCTGAAAAGATGGTTAATAACAGAATAGAAACTTACTTAGATGTTGATTAGCTTTATTTAGGTTTATAGCAATTAATGAGACTGGTTTCTCAAAGAGAAACCATTAACTATATATCAATTTTAAATATCTCTAAATCAAGGATTTGGTTATAGAGCAAATAAATAAAGAATAGTTCAGCACTGAAGAAGAATTATGTAATTGACAATCAGGCTTTTTCGGAAGGAAATATTGAAAAATGTACCTAATGAAATGACCATGTCAAGAGGTACAATTTTACAAAGAACTAGACACCAACAGCTAGTTCAAGTCAGTGTAGTCTACATTTCACAGTGAATCTTGAGCTCAGATAAGAAGTACCCCGTTATCAGTAATTCAAAGAATAGAGTATGCGTATCAATATCGTAGTGACTCACTTTCCTTGAATATATCTAATGCATGTCTTGACAACGAGAATTGAAACCAATTGAAAGATGGAACATGATTTTACCTGATTCACTGTTTCATGATTAAACTATTAATGGATTAGTTTATTTCTTAACTCAAAATTCCGAATGGAAATACAGTATTAAAGAATACATAATCTCTAGTACGACTTTGAGATTAACCTAGAAAATATATATATCAGTGAAAATGTAATTAAAATTGGAGTCTTGCGTGCAAAAATAGGGGACCGATAAAACAAGATAAACTTATTTTTACGTAAAAAAAACTACTCTCATTGGTCAAGTCGAGCTATTTCATGCACTTTTTATTCTTAAAAGGCATGATGTTCGCACTTTCTGGAAAATTTGATCAAATGGAATAGAAAAACTTTTTTGTGGTACTGTTCTCTCAGAGGAGTAGACAAATTCCAACAAAACAATTTTTGAAAGCCGAAAAAAGTTAAAATTGAGGTTCCTCGTCAAAATTAACAATATGAAATCAAATCATTTTTCTCTGAAAGTAAATCAGTATAATACAAAAATTTTTAGTGGCCGTTGAGATTATCATGAAAAATTTACAGACTATACAACTATCTCTCTCGAGGATTTTCAACCCAGGAAGGAAAATCATGTATTTTAAATTGCTTATAGTTGGGATATTTAAAACTGAATAACAGGTAATTCGAGCTCAACAAATCAACGTTCAGAACACTAATAAGGAAAAAAGTGAAACAATGAACAAATAACAAATAATTGCGAATATTAATTTAGGGATACCATTGTGTGCATATCTATTTTGCATTAACTCTTCTAACAGTACATATAATCTAACTTTGTTATTAAATGTCTTCGTCAAACCGATTAAGCTCTATCTGTAATAGCCCAATTGCTTGTGATTTTATTTTTTATAATGTAAAAGTCAGAGTTATGTTTATTCTAACAGTTTGATTTTTTTAGAATATTTATTTTAACATTGCTTATATAAGGAATGTTTTTGCAAATATATTTTATACAAAATTTTATTGTTGAATTAGTAAGTATAAACATATAGAAGATAAATCAATTTAGGACTGGGTGTAATTACGTGTAAATGTTAAAAATCATCGAATAAAAGGATATGTGAATATGCTTTTCTATATTAATTTGTTTATTGCAAATACATTGGTAAGAAATCAAGCTATAAATTATGATTTGTTTGTTTTTGTTCATCGTGAGAGTTATTTTTACAGTCTTACATAGTCTTAAAAACAAAATTATAAAGCAAGTTACGTAATACTTTTACTTATCATGACTCAAGCATGAGTATAAAAGCATTCATGCTTAGTTATGTATTCCTTGATGTTTCCTCACGCTTTAGAGTTATCTAATAAACTCAACTAATTATAAATGTAAACACTTGGTACTCATGCTATGAATAAGTATGGAACTTTCATATCTTTTAAAGTTTAGCTCCAGTACAGATTATAATAGTAGTCGATTTTTGTTGTTCATTCAAAAAATATACATACAAAAAAATATTTAAAAACTATTTTCAAAATATTGTTCCTTGGAAGAAAAATTAAATCATTTTTGACATTAAAAGAATTTTAATAAGGTATTAGCAAAGTCTTTCTTCCTAGATTCATCATGATTTGGAAAAAAAACATCTTGTATCCGTAAACTGCAACATCATTTTTCATATTTGATTTTTTTTTCAATTATCATTCTTTTCTAATAGCCCTTTGGCTATAAATATATTCAACATGTTTAAAATATATACCTAGTATATATATTGATGAATTTTTCTTTAATGTATGTGACAGAGCTGTTTAAGTATCAATTTTTTTTACAAGTTTGAGACAAACTTACAGTCTTTGAGCTCGAGTTCAAGTAGAGTCGCGAGTCTTATCACTTTGAGTCCGAGTCAAATCTGAAATCGCAATTTAATGAGCATTTCGTTATCCCATGGACATAAAAATTTAAACAATACTTTTTGTTCTCATATGTTGATCTTTCAACTACTCCTGTGTTTTTTTAGTATTCTAAACATTTCTTGGTTGAACTCGAATTACATCTTGTTAAGTTGTGAACAATCCCTACTATAATGGAATAATACATAATTCTTACAGTCGGAAAAAATTGGCTAACTACCAACTAACTTAAGATCATTCTTCTCTTTTTAGAGAAAAACTTGAGAGATACTTAAGTGAACGAATCCTCTGTTTTACTTTATTCAAGAGTCATTTTTTAAGAGTACGAGTCCAAGTTGAGTTCAAAGTTTTTATCATTGAGCCTAAAGTTGCAATTTAATGATACTTAGGAGCAACTCAAGCTCCAGCCGTGAGTAAAAATCCCCATCTCTGGTATACAGGCAGTTTCTATTCACAATATAATCAATTAGATAGAACGGTCAGAAAGAAGTGGTGGATGAGATCCTCGTTGAATTCTCAAGTTTTTTTTGCATGATTTTCAAAATTAAATTTTGATTCTGAAGTATTTGAGATATCCTAGGACTTAGAGAATACATAGCATAGGTATACACCTATGGAAGTAATATTGTGTGAAGCAAATCAAGTCATCAACAAGTAACAAATTTCACATAAGTTGACTTTATGAATAGATTTTGAAAGAGCATCAACATGCATTTCATCACATTTTTAATAAACTTAAATTACAATTTATTAAATAGACAATCAGCAGTGCTGAGTCATGCCCTAACAATAAGTGTTAAAAGATATATTTTATATAAAAAAACAACTGTATAATTTATATTATTAATAAACATATTAACATTTCTATTACAGAAGTTAATCACAGAAACAATTTGGATATGGGTAGTACACGAAAATGATTAAAATTAATCTAATCCATCAAGGATCATAGAAAGTTCCATTCAAAGAGAAGAAAATATCGAATGAGGACGTGTGTTATGTTGAATGGTGTTGACCATGCCATTTTAAACTTTATAGTTAGAGCAAGTCTCATCGTTTATGAATTGTTTTACTCATCACTGAAGGTTAAAAACAATATTAAACAAACACAATTTATATTACACATACATATAAGTCACTTTTTTCAAGGAAAAAATTTGTTTGTGATCTCTTTCATGATATTATCATGACTGAAACTTCGTTTCTTATCCATTAAAAAAAAGCGACGACGACAAATATTCGCAGAAATTTCATACAAGTTTACACGATTGCCCGTAAAATAGTAGTCTGTATACATACTTACTCTGTGAAGGCGCAGTCATGTCTTGATAGAGTAAATAAATAGTATCCTTCTTTCACACGGTCGATGAGCGCGTCTCCTACGTGTGTACAAAAACTACATACATACATGCCTAGATATAATATCAAATATGTATTTACTCAAAAAAAAAAAAAAACTAAACCCGGATACATGTATATAGCTATAACTCGAAACTTCAAAAAATAATGATCTATAAAATGAGTAAATACATAATAATGATAATTTTGTAATTTTGACAAATAATTATTTATATTTTCTAAATCCATATATTATATATTTTTTTAAAAGATTTTTAAACGAAATCTTGATTCAATGTTAAATTACAAATCCTATTGTTAGACCTTGTTGGCATGTCTACGAGTATACTGTATTTATTTTTTGATTATGATACATAACTACACTATAGGTCTTGATCTCGATCGGTTTTGTTCAACAACAAAAAAACCACGTGAAATAAAAATTATATCATCAAAGTTCAAGTATTAATACAACATAACTAAGCAGCACACAATATCAACAGATATCCAGTGTCTAAAAATGGAAATCCACTTCCATTTATTTATAGTTGGATATTAGCACTGTGAATCACGACATTTAGCACTTGAGGAAGTACATATATTTACATAATTGTAAATAATTAGGGTCCGACCATTAGCTAGAACTTTAAGCTAGGGCTCGACTGGTATATCAGCTGACTAAGTTATTACCGGTTGATTTTTTTTTTTTTTTGTAATGAAAAAAATTTATTCCATAAAATATTTTTTTTTAAATTACAATATCCCTTTTAGGCAGGTCTGTACTTAGAGAAACTGGATTATTTATGCCTGTGCCTGCGGACAAAACATGATTATTTAACCACAAAATAATAATATGATTCTTATGATTTTTTGACTCAAAAGCATTCATAAATGGGTAATATTAATAATATTTTTTAATTGGAATTACCAATATAAAATATCAATAAGTCGGGTACGCAATATTTTAATACTTTGTGCCCATAGGGCAAAATCAATTATTTTTCTAAGGACAAAGCTGTTTATGGGGCAAATTTATGTATATAAATAGATTATTCTGGCACTTGATATTGTTTTAAATTTCTATTTTTTTACATGTACCTTTATAGGCATTGTAATAAATATATATATAACTATTTTCAATAAAATCTTTAGACCTTATTTTTGATTTGCAACTTATTATTTTTGACCAAACCATCCAAAAAAATCTCAAATACAATTGTTTTATTTAATATAAAACAAATTATAGAATAGGAATTGGCAAACGCTTAGGGTTACAGGGCCTAATTTCCTCGTAAAAGGTCATGTCATTAATTATACTACAAATAAATTTTCTTAAATCAAACCACATTGTCTACCAAAAAACCTACCTTAGTTTTGAAGGCTTAATGGAAAACAAGAAATTAACAAATGATTTTAAATATTATGTAAGGATTGCTGACCATATATGTGTCAAGTCAACAAGAAACCAAGTTTATCTAAAATATTTTAAAAATGAGTTAGAACTGCTATCATATTCTTGAAAACATTCTCTTTCCTTTGTATTAATAGTAGTATATTTTGATTAATTAGAAATAATGACTCCAATAATAATTGCAACTAATTTATACGAAAAAAACCCCAGCCACAATCAAGAATAAAAAAACATCTGATGTTTCTGACCATGTAGTTACTATTACTATGATTCATGGTGAGCATGATAGCTGATTAAGTTGATTCTTAATAGTACTTAAATAGATGAACTGGTTGTAGCCAACGCCAACTAAATCAACCTCTGGGGCTATGAAAAAGATGGACGTTCTTTCAGGGGCCATATCGGCTCCTTGTACAGTCATAACATTTATCCGATTGCTCTATTGAATAGAGACAATCCTTGCTTTCTTGATTAAAAATGATATAGTAAACTACATGATTATGTAGGTCATTTTTATATAACTGTCCCCTTTTCCAACTTATGAATTGTAACTGGAGCCCCTCTGGCTCCATTTGGAGCAATATTTTTACAACATTTAACATAGTCTGAACCTTACATATATTTTAGTGGTGAACTAACTTATCGAACTTTGATTGTTTAGAGAGTTAAGAAAACAATATAATATTTATCAGGAGGTGAGCTTTGTTTACTTTCAGGATTTTTGCTCCATTTTGCAACTATAAATGTTTTGTGAGTGTCCTTAATTATACATACAAATTTACTCATATGACTGTATTAGTCGTGCTTCACCACCATGAATTAAGTTAAATAATCTCAATTCTTGCTTCTTATTGTTTTTTTTTAGGTCACTTATACATATATAGAATGCAAATACGCTGAATATTATTTCAATTGAGTATTTATTTTATACATAACTTTGTAAAATGGAATATAGTTACAGTGATGCCCAAAAAAAAAAGGGGGGGGGGCTAGCTCAGAATGACTTTTTTATTTGTTATTATACAAGACAAAAAACAAGGGATCCCCGGAGTTGCATTACGTATTAATTTTTTGGAAAATAGTATCGTTAAACTACTCGTTACTAGGTAAATTAATAAGTTACATCAATATAAATCGGCAACTGGTTCTTTTCTGCCAAAAAAATCAATATTGGCTCCATACAAAAATCATATTGGTCGAACTCTACGTTAAACATTTTGTATATAAACTAAATTTGAAATGTGTAAAATAAGATGATATGAGATTCTATGTACAAATGTTGAATAGCTTATCTTTTTAGAAGATGTGAATAAGAAATAAGAATATATTACAATCACAAGGCTTGAAATGTCATTTCAATCATAAATGTATTTATGTAATTTGTAGGTACAAAAAACAGTCTTAATATACGTATATGAACTACCCCTTTTAAAATGGATTATTTTTATCATTTCTTAAAAATAGTAAAAGATAACGCCAATTTTATTCAAAATTTCAAGTAAATATTTTGTGTAAATATTAACAGTTAATAATTAAAAGTTATAGATAGGATTAGAATGAAAGCTCATTTGTGAAACCTATTCTCAAAAAAAATATTTTGTGACGTGCTCAAATTTGATGTACAATTTGACTCCATTTTTGTTAACCTTGAAATTTGAGAAAGAAATTTATGACATCGCATTACTTTACCTTAAAAATAAACAGAAAAAAGGCCTAAAATTAATTGGTAATTAGCCAATTCTTTCCAACTATGAAATTATCCTTCATTTAATATTAATTTATCAAGAGCAAATTCGTGTTCAATAGAAAAATCAACAATTAACAAAAATTGTACAATTTTTATGTAAGTGGGATAATACCATGGTATATTACGAACTACGATAAATTCAATCTTTCCTTCAAAAAGAAAAGAAAAAAAAGATCTTAAACGCAACTATTCGTTTTTTATGTTTGTCAAAATTACCCAATTGTTATGTTTTCTAATTAAAAAATTACATTAGTGGAATTGGTGAGCAAGATGATTTTGCTGAAGATTTTTATCCATTGATGACTTTGAAAGTAAAAATGAAAAGAAACATTCATTAAAAAATAACATCCATTTTTTATTAGGGTATATAGGTACATGAATTCCGAAAGGCATTTAATTTTGAACATATTTCCTCAAAATTGATTATTTCGAATATTTACCTATAACCAGCGGCACCCCAGCCATAGGGGCCATTGGCCCACCATTTTCTGAAAAAAATGAGGTTTTGTGATCTAATTATGTAATGATTTTGGGCATAAATAAACTTGTGACGTCATAATTATACAATTTGCTTATAAATCCATTCCAGCACCGCTACCTATAACACCCCTGTATTTGATCAAAAAGAATTTAAAACTTGCTAATATATATTCAAATATTGGAATTAATCAATTTTGAAGTGAAGTGTTCGAAATTCAAGCATTTGTTCTATTTTCTAAATTTATTTATCTATACATAACATAAATATTTAAAGAATACAAACCAATCAATACAGAATAAAACATGGAAAAAATACTCTCACTATTATTAGGGTTTTATTTAAATCATTGCAGTTAGCAGTAATTATTTACGTCAGACTATGCAATACATTACTTATAATTTGTAGAGTTCCATCCACCTGTTTGTCTGTGATGTATATACTCCAAAACCACTGGATCGATTGAACTCATTGTAGTAAGTGATCCAAGGACTCTTTCAAGTGTCTGTAAATTCAGTTTTTTTTTTTAACTTTATTTTATACTCTGGACATTTGGGTAAAACTTATTTTATACACAGGAATTGATCATAACGTTATACACTCTTGTCTAAAATTTTAAACGGGTAGCTAGGAAAGGTATCAAGGTCTTGCTAAGTAATTGCAAAATTCATTCATTTTTTGTGTAGGAATTCACACCAAATCAGAGCAAGATAGAGGGTTACATTAACGAATAAATGTTGTCGTATGGACTATTTTTGCCTCCTTGTTATGTAAACTATTATTTCACTCCTTGATAAACCCCACCACATCGGAACCTAATCCGGTATCAGTCTGAACTGATATGTATTTTATCTAAACTATTGTGTATTTTACTTGTACAAAATCTCACATTGAGTTGGGCTACATATTTCTTTAAAGGGAAAAAGAAAGAGGTTGCTAGAAATTTATGAGTTAGAAGTCCAGAGTATAGTATTGTTAGTTAGTGTTCGATATTTGGTGACTGCTGGTGACTAGGTGTGCCATCATGACGTAATATTAGAAAAGTAAAATAATAATAAATAATTTATGAATCGATGATTGAGAGATTGAGGAATTAAAAATAAGGTTGCTATCTTAGGAACTTAAAATTCTTTTGAATATTGTGGTCATCTATTGGGTGTGGAAAATAAGGATCCTTTCTGATCTAGAAATCCAAAAATCATGGGACTGCTGCGAATAATGAAGAAGCAAAAAGAAAAGGAGAAGGAGCTCCGTTTTTTGATATTGTTGAGTTAATCCGTGATTCGTATCCGTGATAAAGTATCATATTTTTTATTTTTTTTAGAGGTTTAGACAATGCAGGAAAGACGACTCTGCTAAAGCGTTTTAATGGAGAAAGCATTGATTCCATTTCTCCCACACTGGGATTCCGAATACAAACACTTGAGTTTCAGGGCTTTAACATCAATTTCTGGGATATAGGAGGGCAAAAGTCAATTCGTTCCTTTTGGAGAAATTATTTTCAGGTTACAGATGGATTGATATGGGTCGTAGATGCCTCTGATATCCGAAGGCTCGAGGATTGTCGCTCAGAATTACATTCAGTCATTCGTGAAGAGGTATTTGTCCCAGGCATTTGAGTTTCAATCATAACCTCTTGTTTTTTTGTAGAGGCTCCTGGGGTGTACTCTCCTAATATTTGCCAACAAATCTGACCTTGCGAATTCACTATCGGCAAAGCAAATTATGAAAGCTTTGGACTTGCAAATTATAACTACACACCATTGGATGATATTGGATTGCTCAGCTGTTACTGGATACAATTTACTACCGGGCATGGAATGGCTTGTAAAAGATGTCTCAAGTCGTATATTCGATCTTAAAGATTAGAAAAATAATATTATCTCCTCTTGTTGATGACATTTATTATTTTTTCCTTAAATTGGGTGCACATTATATGAGTGCAACTATTTCGCATAATCCATGATCAGCATTTAGTATTAAAATAAGTATTCATCTTATCAAACTAGCACTAATCCACATACTTAAGAAAGGAATTTCTTTCTTTGAAGGGGGAACTCTGATTATTACTAACTAAATGATTTAATGCATTCATAATTATCTTGCGAACTTACACCAATTTGGTTACTCTGTCCATAATGCATTATGTTTAATCGGCTCTTATAACAATAATTTTAAATTTGTATTTATATTTGCTTGAATATCAATTCTTGTTACATTAAATAAATAACTTAAAGAAATGACTATAGTCAGATAATTTCTCAAGAGATGTTCATAGAGGAACGTGTGCAATGGCAAGGGTGAACAGGTTTCAGCGAGTTTGGTTGTTAAAGAAGCGGAATAAGTAAGTGATTTTATGCATTTTCTCTAGTTTACTGTACTATTCACATTACGTATGCCCGAAAGGTATACTGATCATGCAAAAGTTGTAAAAAACAGTACTTAGCCAGATTTTTATTATTTAATTAATATTAAATGAGTTGGCGTAGGTATACCATTGTACTCTTCCCCACCTCTTATTGATGAATAGTGGTTCAATACACCACAATGGCTGTAGTTTTTGAATGTGCAATTCTATCTTATACCCTTTCATTCGTACAATTAACGATTCGACTGGAATGGAAAGAGGGACTCAACGATTTCAAATCTATTTATGTCTACTTATGAGTTACAAATATCGTTTTATTACTTAAATTAATACTATATTTCATTTCACTGGGTTCAAAATTCGTTTATACATATCTCTATATCAACGATTGGCTACTAGGGATCCGTATAATAATATGGGTATTACTAGTGATGAGGTTATTGAGACAAATTTTTGAACTCCTTGGTCCTCTTCAAATTCTGACTATCGGTGTCAATACCAAGACTTGAGCAATAAGATAAACTTATTTTCTTAGAGAACTATTTTTTTCGGTGGCCCTCGATCCCTTAAAGTAGAATTTATAGAACCATAAATTTAGTACCATACATAAATATAAATCATAATAATCTATGAGGCCCTAAAGATTGTCAATCTCTATTCTAAAGTAAGCATATGACTAAATATAACTGATATGACTCCAAAATTATTTTTTTAAAAATTCTATATTGATTCCTTCTGTCAGTACTCATGACTTAATTCAAGGAAGTTGAAGTATACCGTATTGAAATCTAAAATTAGATATTAAAGTACCAATGATTGACGCCAAATATTGGCTGATCATTGTTAATGGCTCTCGCCGATATATTAATCAGATTCTAATTATAATAACTTCCCTTAAATGTCTATTGATGGAATTGCTTTCCAATCTTAACAATCCCTTTTGCTCTCAACATCTATTCCCAACAAACTCATGGTATGACATAAATTCTTACATGTTAAACTAAACCTACAAGTCATAATAAATTATAAGCTAGTTTTTGCAAAGAAAGGGAAATTAATAGTTTCTATTTTTTCAGCTCATCTTGGTTATCACATCACATATTTCTTTGTATCGGAACGAAATTTTTTTTTTGTGTGTGTGTCTAACAGCATACACAAAAAAAGCAAAAATAACTTACTATCCAACTTTAAATCAAAGAGTTAAGTAAATGTTCAGTGACATTGAAAACATTTTAATGAAATGGTACAGTATCCAACTGTGATAAATTGGCAGATGTCATTAAAAAGTGATTCTTCTTTGTTTTGAGGGTTGAAAATGAAGAATAACTACTACTTTTAGTAAAACTTGCCCACTAGAATAACTAGTTCCGAGATTAATATCACATTTTAGTCATTTTCAGAAAAAGAAAATGAAATGACAAATATTGTATAGGGATAATATATAAAGCGGTCAATTAAATTGAAAATTATACGTCTAGCAGCCCATAAAAATCCCTAAAAGGTTGCCGGGGCGTTTAGAATCAAACCTCAATTGATATTTATTATCTTTTTTATAGAAAATGAAGGGCACAATAGCTGAAGATAAAATATTCGAAGACAAATATATAAATATGCGATTATATAAATTTACTAATAGAAATAATATCCTGAAACTTAAAAGTAACGTAAATCAAAGAATACGAAAAGTTTGTAATAATAAGGGAAAATTTAAAAATAGTAACAAAACCATTATCAAGAATTATCTTTGCTCGCAAACCCAAAGGATAATTTAGGACGGGCATTCCCTTTACCCAGTATCTTTTTTTGCTCTTCCCTCATTCGCTTTTCTTCTTTACGCCTTAGCCTTTGTTTTTCCTCTTCAATTTTCATTTGATCTTCAATCATTTTTAACCTTTCTTCCGCCTAAAATAATACAATTTCTTAGTTATTTGAAAATGCAATTTAGTATAATCATGATTTACCATTTTCTTTTGTTGTTCTTCAATTTTCTTTTGATTTTCTTCCATAATTCGCTCCGCTTCAGCTCTACGAATCTTTTCTTCTTCCTAAAAAGTAATAAATCATATATTAATAACCATCAAGTTCTGAAATCTCTTCCCATAATCGCTTCCTTCCTCAGCTACAGGAATACTCATCTATATCCTCCTTGTGATAATTAGGATGATAGCATGGGAGAGATATTCAAGAAATAATTCATCTTGAAACTAATAGGATATGATAATATATTTAGATTGACACTGATTCCCATGAACCATTTATTTCCAAATTAAAGAAATTATCATATCCTTCAAAACATTAACATTAATATATTGATGCTTTTAATTTTTTTTTTTTTTATTAAGGACATGAAAGTCAAAATTAATTTTTACCTTTTTTTCTCACATTAAATATCATCCTCATCAGATATTCGGATAGTGCTTACACATATTTTTTTTAATTCAATAAAATACCTGTCCGAAGAGAAATCGTGTATTCATGAAGATAACCATCGCGATACTTTGATTCATAACTACTTTTGTCTTATTTTTTTCTCACGACGATGAACAATTAATTCCTGGATTTAAGGGGCTCAACGAAATATCACGAGGAAAATTATGAGAAAAGCAGTCAAACTACGTCTCACTCAAAATTGTGAAAATGAGTCCACTGAAATAGGTTTCTCACACAATTATGTTACGCTATTAATTGTCTTCAATTCAATAATTAAGAGGGTTGCATACAAAAAATAGAGGGTCGGGTAAAAGTTGTTGCTAAATACGTTTTGTAAGCTACTCTAAATTTAGAATTACTTATTTAATAATATTAAGCGAAATTAATAATTTGATTTAAGATTAAAAAAATTATACAAAGGTTAAAATTTAAGCTCGAGCGATTATTGGCTTTTTGAGAAACATCGGTCGAAACAAATGTCGACAATTGACAATAAATGTATTTGAAATATGAAAAGTAAGTAATAAATTAAATTGCCTTTTATAAGATAAAAAAAAAAGTCGTAAAAAGTCTGAAAATTACTTTAAAAAACATTTTTGTATTTTAAAAAGATCAGCCGATTAATCGATCGAGCTCCAGTTAAAATATAATATATACGAATATAGTGCTAAAAATAGTTTATGTAAGGAACAACAACTCTTAATCAAATGACAATATTTAACACAATGTTCTCAATAATGCAAAAAGGCTGTAGGAATGTAAAATAATGAATTAATTTCAAGTACATACAGATTTTCTAGGTTTAAAAATATACTGAACTGCTAAATGTCATGTTAAATTTATATTTTTAGTATGTATATAAAAATATATCAATGAAGTTATTTTTGGTAATTATGTACATTAAATAATAATAATAATAATAATAACAATAATACAGTTTTGTAACATATCAGTACACAAATGAAAGAAAAATGAATGTTTGTTTCATATCAACCCCTCTTTTTTCTTTTTCTTTTTTTACCCGTAGTGGTTGTCGTAAAAAGACCACAACCATGTATTTTTCTAATTTAATTTGAGGATGTCACATAAAAAAGAATAGACAATTACCTCTCGCCGTTTTGCTTCTTCAAGTTGCTCTTGTTTTCGTCTTTCCATTTCTTCCAACATTTGCTGCTCCATGACTTTTTTGGCTTCTTCGACCCTCCTCAGGACTTCAGTTTCGATTTCATCCTTACGTCTTTCTAATTCTTCTTGCACTCTTTTAGCAACTAACTCTTCAATGCGTCGATTAGCTTCCTGTTCGATATTTTTTTGTTCTTGTTCTTTCTGACGCCTTAAAATGAGATAGAGTAGAGTTGAGTCTAGTAAAGTCAAACGGGGATATCTTATGAAATTTAACTAATATTTGACAAAAATATGGGTTTTTGTAGTGAGCTTATCGTTGAGAAGAATAAAACTCAGATATGATTATGTCCTGAGAAAAATTGTCAATAGAGGAGCAGGCATGGTAACTAAAAATGTAATCAATAGTGTATAATTGATTAATAAAAGAAGCAAACTTGTGCACCTCAAAGTTTGACTCATGATCACATGAAAAAATATATGTACATAAGTTGTCATAAGTTGGCCCACTTAACACCAAAAGTTATTCTTAAAAAAATAATTTTAGTTTTTACGATAATATTAATGTATTGAAATGTATAGTTTTAATAAAAATCTGCATTTAGCTAACATAGCTTTTGCTCTTTTTATGAGCCAATGAATATATATGTATAAATTTGGATTGCATGCTTAACACATTCAATTTCCCCGATCTGTATTCATTGTTTTGAAGAAAGAAGATTATTTTGATCCATTATGTAGTCCATGAGACTACGTCTTCTTTCGAAATATGTACTATATAACTCTTAAGCAAATATAGATACATGAATTACTGGAATAAAAGTATCTTAAGAAAAAAATAAACTTTTCAACAAAGCAATTTTCCATCATTTTAGCAAGATGAAATCTAAATTGACGGAGGAATTTTGATAAAATTCTCTTTCATAGATGAGATAAAGGAGTGGATATGTACGAAAAATAACAGGAGAAATACTAAGAAATGGATTAAATTACTTTTGTCGCTCAATCTCAGCCAAACGTTCAATTTCTCCATTTTTCTTGCTCCTAGTACGTGAAGAGCGTGCCTCCTCATCTCCTGAAGAGGAAGATGAGGAGGAGGAAGGGGATTCCTCCTGCTGAGATGAACGATAATATTCTGAACTTGAGGATCGCCGTCGTTTCTTGGACTCACGATGACGTTTCTTTTTATAATGTCGCTTGCTTTTGGAGGAGGAATGGCTCCCATGGCGATGCCGTCGTCGATGATGATGATGACGACGCTCTGGACTTCGCTCTATAGATCGACTACCCATGAGTCTCTCCTTTTGCTCCGCACTTGGTACAGGAGAGAGAGTGAGTGAGCAAATGGCTCAAACTCAACGAATAGAGATGAGATGGAGTAGAGTGGACTGAACTGGACAGGAGTTGACTTACAACTCAATTTCTAGAATAGCCAAAAGTGGAAGTTGATATCTGGCCGATTAATGATTATAGATTTTTATACAAATCTCTATCTCCCGGTGACGTCAGTTTCTCTTTTTTCTTATTTTCAATTAATTGTAGCTTAAAGCTCTCTAGCTACTGCCTCCTCAGATACACATTTAAATAACTTAATGATCAATTCATGGCTTCACTTAGTAAATTTCTTAAATTTTCACCACCCTTGGAAAAGAAAAACTCTGATATCTTTCTGTGGGTATTTTTTTAAATTTTGACATAGATCTTTTCACAACCATCCTGGGGTTGGAGCACCCTAAAATTTGAGGAATAGGGGAGACCAAGGCAGGTCGTCCTACATCTTTATTTCTGTTCAATCACAACGACTAGTGTCTTTTTTCGATCTAAAATAGAACCCACTGATAATTCAATGTCCTATCATATTGTTGTTTTAAATTTTGATGCATTTCCATTAATTGAATTTTGGTTCGATTTTTTTCCCATACCGGGCATCCTATAATTTAATGTCTTTTTTAGATGTGTAATGCTCATGGGAATCATTTCTGGTTGTATGATTATTTAATATATGAATTTGTCTATACATTCACTATTATTATGAACCCATTCATCATATAATCTTAGCAATTGATCAGGTTAGTTGATCGATTCAGCATTAATTTAAAAATTAATTGATCAAATATATCGATAATTCCACAGTATTTAGAAAGCGTTAAATCAGTCAATTTATAAAAATTAAGTAATTATAGGAATCATGATTAAAGTACAAAATGCCCTTTCACAATTTTATAATTTGATTTGGTTACTGTAAAGAATAAAATAACTCAAGAAAATAAAAGTTTAGCAATTAAGCTTTAAAACTGGAAAGATATGAACTCTTTATTGTCATTATGAATCTATTGATTCCAAAAAAGTATTGAAAATAAAGATTGTCCCTGGATTTTAGATAGTTTAAGCGAAATTGGTCTATGAAACTTCGTATGAATACTATGAGTATTTAAAGGTATAAAATATATTTCAAGACATAGATCCAAATATGAACTCATTTTTTTATTGTATTGGTAAAACACAAATTGGGTTTCACTGACAACTCGTGTTGCAACCTGCCTCGATCTTCTCTAAAAATAAAATGCATTAAGTACACCGATGACGTCATATTTCCTTTCTTGACGTTTATACATTCGTAAAGGGCCGGGTGATTAAAAATAAATGTATTGTATTGACAATATAGTGCTAAGCTGACATTTAGACGTAAATTTAAACATTAAGATCATTAATGACCTAATATATTGAGAATCAAATTAAAGAGCTTGTCTCAACTTTGTTGATGGAATATTTTATATCAATTTTTGTCAAAAAAAATTGATGGAGGACGTAACTTCAAAAAGTTTGAAAGCCAATAATTTAAGGAATAGGAAGATTAAATAATGCAAGCTTGTAAATTTTAATAATCACCACGATATTTATCTATTATTTTATCAATCATTTATTGTTTTTATCAAACAAAGTAAAAGAAAATACTATCTCGAGTTATAAAGGTTTAATGAAGAGTTCGCAACTTAAAATTACTATATAGATTTAACTTCTATAAATTTGTGACTCACAGGAAAAAATCATAAAATATATGAATGGATGTTAACATAATGTATTATTTTTGACATCCTATATATTATTATCAATTCCTTCGTAATAAAAAAACAAAACAATGTTATTTTAAATTTTAAGGGGATAAGTAAGGCCCATCATTGGTATGAGATGATTGAGGATGGATCAGAATAAAGGGAAACGAAGATCAAATATTATATCAATGTACTGATGTTATTTACAAATATTACATGTTCTTAATTATAATATATTTTATTAATTTACTATTATGAAAAAAAAAAGAATTTAAAGCTGAATGTGCTCCATGAAGAAAAGAGAAGAAAAGCAAGAATAGGTGAAGTAATAATATTATTTATTAATAAGTAACAGAGAGGAATGGAAGGCTGCGGATGTTGAATGAGGAAGAGATCCCCCTTCCAGCTTGAAATGAGAGAGAGAGAGAGAGGAAAGACTCGAGCCAGTAGTGATTGAAGGAGGGAGGGAGGGAGGGAGGGGGAAGGGAGAGAGAGAGAAAGAAAGAAAGAAAGAAAGAAAGAAAGAGAACGGAGAATAAGAGAGGAGCAGAAAGAGAGAGAGAGAGAGAGAGAGAGAGATTGAAGATTTATATAACAAAATAAGGGACAGGGATTCAAAGCGACTCGGAATCTTCTTTATGTAAAAAAGGGAAGGAGGAGGGATGTCGACCTCTCCGAGTAATAACAACACTCATAATAATAACAATAATAATAATGAAGGAGGAGGAGGGGTCCTACTAGCTCCATCCGAAAAGGAATGGTATCATGGTCGACTGGATCGTGGAGGGTCTGAGGAGCGTCTCCGAAGCTGTCCTGAGGGCTCTGGCTCTTATTTGGTGAGAGAGTCGGACCGCAAGCCAGGGTCTTACGTTTTAAGTTACATTGGTCGTACCGGCATCAATCATTTTCGTGTGACTGCAGTTTGTGGAGATTTCTACATCGGTGGGCGTCAGTATGACTCCCTTCAAGATCTTATTGGGTAGGACTCTCCTCAAAGAAATTAAAGAATACCCTATCATTTAAACACGAGTACATGCAGTTTTGAGGCATGCTTAGTCCAGAAAATAGGAATGAGATTTTTTGAGGCAAAAATGTCCTGAATCTAAAATAAAGAACGAAATGAAGTTCTTTTCTTTTCCTGTATCAAAGATTTAGAAGAGTCCAATTTTTATTAATTCGTTGATTAGGAGATTAGTAATATGCATACATTTAGTTTAAAAAATGTTTATCCAACATATTTTATGTATGGTTATTTATTTTTGGTATTAATTTTTTAATTCTTGCAGGATATTTTGTTCATTAAATAAAATTTTCCATATATCATACGCATAATTTTGTAAGCTTTATTCATACCCAAAGAATATTATTTCCATTATTAAGTTTATTTTTTCCCCTGTCACCTTCGTGAAATTTAACAAACCTGAAATTTTGTCGAATTAATTTGATTAGTTAGCATTGCAACTGTATGTTATTAAGTAACAATATTCTTATAATACAAATGTAAATCTACTTGAATGACGCTGTCAACTTTGTTTTCCCCTACCCTAAGGTACTATATGCATAAGTCGGATTTACTCAAAGGAGAAAGGCTCATTCATCCAGTTCCTCCTCCCGAGCCTGTAAATGATAAGAAGCGAATGGTAGCTATTCTACCCTATACCAAAATGCCTGATACGGATGAACTCACGTAATGTCAATTATTTCAATTAATAATTCTTGTCATTTATCAAACATTTTAAATATTAGGTTTCAAAAAGGTGACATATTTTTTATTCATAATGATTTGGGAGATGGATGGCTTTGGGTAACAGCTCATCGATCTGGTGATCAAGGTCTGGTTTTTCGGGATCTTTTGGCTGATTTAGATGAAAATATTGATCCCAATGCAGTTTTTGCCTGGTTTCATCTTAATCTTGATAAAGAGAAAGCTGTTGGAAGACTAGTCAAAGGTTGTCCTTAAATTTGTTACTTGTAATTATTTCTTTACTAAATGTTATTGCACGTTTTATTTCTAGGTGGACCAGGAAGTTATTTAGTACGACCTAGTGATAACTCACCTGGGGATTACTCTTTATTTTTTCATATCAATAATCAGATTCAAAGGTTTCGTATTGAAAAGAAAGGAGTTAGATATATAATGGGAGGACGTACGTTTGATTGCCTTGAGGCCGTGATTAATCGTTACAAAACTGAACAGATAGTTGATGGACATACTCTTGGTCATTACATTAAGAGGGTATGAAGTATATTTCTACTTCATTTATTTAAAATATTTCTAAGCATATGTAGACAAATAAATCATTCAATTACTTTTTTTCTATATTAAGGAACATGATGACAATGATACACTACCTACAAGAACTGAAGAACCCGAAGAATCTGCTGCAGAAAAGATTTATGCAACCTTGCGAGAATGTCGAGAACAAGCAGATCCAAAGAAACAAAAAGGAGTGAAGATGCAAGGTTATTTATTAAAAAAGAAAGAAAAAATTGGAAAGTGGAAGCAACAATATCTAGTGTTGAAACAAGATGGAACAGACTCGCATTTATATTTTTATGAAAATCCCAAGGTTTGTCATTTTTATTAAAACATACAAAAAAAATATCTTTCTGTTTGTAGAGAACAAAGCCGAAGGGCCTGATAGATTTGAGCTGTGCTTATTTATATCAAGTTCACGAAAGCTTTTTTGACAAACGCTATTGCTTTCAATTAGTGGAAAGAGCTCTACCATGTATCGCAACAGTAACGTATCTTGCAGCTGAAGATGCTGGTGAATATGAAGACTGGATCTCAGTACTTAAACCAATGTGTGTTCCTCAAATGGCCCGTGCTCCCAAAGTTGCTAATTTGCGTGATGTACGCTCTATACAGTTGACCATCAGTGAAGCTCATCGTCTTCCTTATAAACTCGTACCTAATCCTTACTGTCTTATTTCACTCAATCAAGTCAAAGTTGCCAAAACCAAAATTAAATCAAGTCAAGAGCCTGTTTTCGACGAAACATTCGAACTGGAGTGAGTAGTAGTTGTAGTAAATGTTCTTGTATTTATTTACTTTGAAAATTATATCCTTTGAAATGAAAGAGATATTCCTCCGGACGTTATCACTATTACAATATCCGTTATGAATAAAGGAAAGAGGACCAAAGATACAGAAGTTGCTGAAATGACTCTTGATTTACAGGGTTTAGGAAATAATTATGAATCCGAGGATTGGCATAATTTAACTGGTGTTACTCCAATTGGAGAATGGGGAAGTCTTCGACTTAAATTTAAGTACATAATTGTTCACGTTTATCTTATCGCTTAACTGACTCAGAGACGTAATTTTAACCTAGATATCTGCATGACCTCATAATGCCCGAGGCTGAGTACTCACCTTTAAAGGAATTAATATTAGATTCTAATTTGGATGTTGTGCGTACTCTTTCTGAAGTTTGTCATTCTGAACGCATGCCACTTGCAACGTCTTTATTGCGGATATTTCGTTTTGAAAAGAAGGAAGCAGATCTTTTATCTTCCTTAAATCATCTGGAAGTTGAAAAGGAAGAAGAAACTTCGACTTTATTTAGAGGAGCAAGTTTAACTACTTGTCTTATGGATTTATATATGAAAAGCGTCTGTACTGAATTTTTACATACAGCAATATTCCCAACAATTCATCGGTAAGACCCAGTTTTTAAGTTCCGTCTGAATATATTTAAATAAATATTTTGTTAGAATTATTGAATCTCGTCAATCATGTGAATTAAATCCTAATAAGATTGAGTCATCAAATGAAGCCTGTGCAAATGCTGAATTTTTGCTCCAAATTTTGGATGGTATAACTGAGTCTATATTTATGTCTTCGGAAGCCTGTCCTCGTACACTCAGGTATGTAAACAAAAGAACAAAAATTCTGGAGTTATTGGACTATTCTGCAAGGATTTTGGCTTCATTGCCCAAGCAACTTAGATATTATATATTGCTATTATGTAGTAAATGTACTATTACTATTAAATGTGAAGATGAAAGAGATTTTTAACTGTTTTCCCCCTGATTTGTATAGTCTAAGGGTTCAATCTGAAAAATAGTTGGCAATATTTATTAGTAAGCTCTTGGAACTTTTATACTTAAATTCAATTCATGTATGCTTTTGGTATTTTTAATTGAATTAATTTTAGGCTTGTAAATCTCTTAGGTAAAGATATGACCATTACTCTTACCTTTCTTTTCAGATGTATCTATTGTAAAAGTAGTAATGATAGTTAAGATATTATAGTATTTTCTCCCAAAATGCACTTATGACATGAATTATTATACTTCTTATAACTAGGGAGAGCTCTTATTGAATTGGAGGACATAGATGACCACTAATGTGTATATCGTATGTAGTTTTAATAGTTTTACAATTATTCTGCTAGGTATATATGCTATTGTCTTCAACGGACCGTCATGGCCAAGTGGCCCAATGAAAGGTTTGTGAAAACTAGAGCAGTCTCGGGGTTCATTTTTCTTCGATTACTTTGTCCTGCAATTTTGAATCCTCGACTTTTTAATCTATTAAGTGGTAAGTTTATAAAATATTATATTCACGATATTTCAACTTCCATGAATTTGTGTTTCAGAGTCTCCTCCTCCAGCAGCAAATAGATCTTTAATTATGATCGCTAAGTGCCTCCAAAATTTAGCTAATTTGGTTGAATTTGGTGTCAAGGAATGCTATATGGAAGTAGTAAATCCTTTCATAATAAAAAACAAAGAAAGAATGGTCGTTTTTCTTGATCATTTGTCGGTATGGCTTTTAAATTATATAATTGATTTAAAATTAGGTTATTCGAGTAATGATTACTATTTATTTTGCCGAATTAGGCTGCTTCTTTATATGTAAAAATAAGTTTAATCTTCAGTTCGAATTATTTTTGCTTTCAAGTATTTTTTTTTTTAATCAGTGATTTTACGGAAGATAAATACTGTCTTACTTGAAAAACTATATTGTAATTAGGTAGTCTTTATTGTTATCCTCTGGATGATGGTGCTGTTGATGATTTTATTATTGTATGAATTTTATTTATTCTCATTATTGCCTTGAAGTATGTATGGAGGATAATTTATTAGGGAAGAATGTCTCTTAATGATATCAAAAACTCATGTGGTTGTTTTAAACTGCTTTTTCCTATATTAACTTTTTTTAAATCAAATATTACGACATCTCACTTATATTTGTCATTATTATTTCAATATACCTGTGTTTTAGAATTATGAAAGTTTGCATTCTACACCCTGTTCCACTATTTTTGACGTTTCCAGTCGTACGCAGTCTATTTACGTATGAGGGCGAAAGTTGCCTCTTCCTATTCTTTGTATTCGCGCAACCTTTCAAGATATTGTGCGAGAACAAAACTACATAAATATCCCACTACTAATATTGAGCTATGCTATAATGTGTAATGTGCTATATAATATATATATATATATATATACACATAGAAGTAGGGAGAGACATACACTACACATTGAAATATGATTCATTTATGGAATTAATATTAACTTCGTATCGTTTAATTTTGTTTAATATGGATGTCTTAATTTATTTTAACATTTCAGAGCGTCAGAGAAAAACCCTATCCCGATGAAGAGAGGGTGAAGGGTGATCCTGCTCGTGATTTGGCAAACATTCACCACTTGTGTGAAACACACTTAGAGGAGCTCAAAGCATATGGCAATATTAAGGTGGTGTCTTGCATCTATTTAATATAAATATTTTATTTTTTTACCCAAATTATTTCTCTTTTATTTATTAGATAATCAAGTCCCTTATTATTGTTACTGAAATGTTGGGAAAACATAAACAAAAGTACACAGAGATGATTCGTCAATCAGGAGGTGGAACACCAAGTCCTGTTGCAGGCCTTGTAACTCCACCACCACCACCACCTCCTCCATCATTTAATTAATATTTTTTATACCTACGTTTATATATACATGCATATATACTTTATATTACTTAAAATCGTGTCGAGGTTTTTATATCCTATGGGGGGCCAACTGTTGCTTTGGGGGAATTTCATGGGATCACGTATTTGACAGAGCGTTAAGGGAATTCTGGGTGACACGAATGTTACTAATGTTACAAAAAGAAGAAAAAATGAGAGCGACTGAATGGACATACTGCATACATTTACTTACAGGGATAAAGAGAGAGAAAAAAGGAGAGAAGGAAGGAAAGAAACCGAAAGAAAGAATGTAAAATGTCGTGCCAGTACGGAGGCCCTCTTGTTTTTTTTCTTTTTGGAGCGGGTGGCTTGAGCTAAAGAGAAGAGGGGGGGGGGAGGTGGCAGCACGGGCAGTATAAAGGCAGGTGGTGTGAATGTAAAAATAGAGACATGTGATTGGCTCTTACAGAAATTGCGTGTGGGTGATGATGATGTTCACGGTTCCTTCCCTTCTACTTCTTTAGTCGTTGTTATTCTGTTCAACTGACGGGAGAGAAGAGATATAGCGAATTACAAACTATAAAATAGATTAAGTAGTGCAAGAAGGCTCAAATTAAAGAAAAAAGACTTTTCTTTCTTTTTTTCCCCCATTTTTATTTCTATTTTTTGTCATTGATTTGTTGTTGAGACTAAAAGAGGAGCTCCGCCATACTTGTTAATTGTTGAAGAGGCCTGAGAAAGAAACAAAAAAGTGATAGATTCAAAGCTATTTAAATTAGGGGAACGATTATTATGGCTGTATTGGTGGGAGGTGAGAGTTATGCCCTTTCGTCCAACCATCAAAAGAAAACCATCGTCTATGTTAAATTAACGGATTCCTCACTTCGAGCTCTAGAAGAATATCTTGGAAGTCGTCAGCCTCACCAGGTAGCAAGGACGGGGTTATTTCCAGCATTTCTCCTCTTAACCCTATTTTTTTTACAGAATCTCCCTGGACTTCATCACAAACCTACCATTGAATTCTCTCAAAACTCCGGGGTAAGTCCAACAATTTTACATGATCCCCCCCCCTTCTCCCCTATTCACCCCACTATCCCCACTCTCCCCAACATGGGGGAAAGGGGCGTTTGATATCAGCTGTTTTCCCCCTTCTGTGCAACAGTTTTCCATTCTTTTTTCCCCTCTTCCCTCCCCCCCCCCTTCTTTTCTCTCCTCTTCTTCTTCTTCTTCTTCTTCTCCTCCTCCTCTTGGGTCCATCCCTTTGTGTGTCTCCCATCTTGGAGTTCCACACTTCAGCCCCATTCGAGTCCTTAAAAAACAGGATCCAACACTCCATACATACATACATACATGAGTCTGAATGTATTTTTAGCAATGTAGAAAAAGAACTCTCTTTGTTAAAGCACATCCACGTCTACAGTTTTGTGTTTGATTGTTCTTTTTTCCTCTCTTTATTTTTTTTCTTCTTTTTTCCCTTTTTTTATCACTACTTTTTAAATTCAAGCAAGCTTCTTTTGCATCCTTTTTGAATCCTTTGATTTCGATTTCCGTATTTTCATTTATATGAAGGCGGAAGTGGCTGCATGCAAAAAACTTGAGAGTGGCAGAAGTTTGCTTTTTGTAGGAAATTCTTAGTCAACATTGGGTCAATATTCAAGAATAGGAGTTAAAATTAGCTAGTAAGTGTTGCGCTATATACCACTTTTTCTATCCAGTCCTGCTGTTTCAAATGTTTTGGAACATTTCCAATGAAGTATATGATAAGGATTTGTAGTGTTGTCAAATACGAAATTTTAATCATGTTGTCTTTAAAACTTCATTAATTCTTTATTGATAAGATTATTTCAATCATTCTACCTTTAAAGAATATATATTTTGTCAGATACCATATGTAATGGCATGTTTTTACTACAAAATAAGTATTGAAGTCGCTGTATATTTATATATCCCCGCTTTCTTTTTATATTTTAGGAAGATTTACATAGATTGAAAATGTATCTACGGATACTTATTTTCACTTGTTATTTCTTTCATTAAAGCCTTCTTTTTTAATTTAGTTTTTATATTTTTACATAGTGTAATGATCGATTGAAAATCGACTTGCTATCAGCTAGATATCCACTACTGTGACTGGATTTTTAATTAATTTACAATTCTAAATAAGGTTTTCTGTTTATTTTATTTCATTATGATGCGACAAAAGTTTAAAGTTTGGTTTAATACTTCTGTTATTAAACACTTCACCATTATCCTCAGTTATGTTTGTATGGAGTATCAAAAAAAAATATTGTAAATTTTTTGATTGATGATCAAGTTGTATACGAATAGAGAAGCCTCTTTTGTACGAAGTCCTGAAGATGGCTTCTATTTATTCATAATTTTGGAAAATGCATTGTGATATGTTGGAAAAATTTAAAATAAGGTTTAATATGCAATTTATGTGAGAAATTAAGTAGTACATTTCTATCAAAATTGTACATATTTGAGTACGTTTTTGTGAAATGTGATTCAAACCGTCATTCGTAAATCGGAATTCCACGCCCCTCTAAAATAACCATCGTCACCATCCATTGACCCCTTCAAAATAGTGTATGTTAATAGTTATAAACCTCGAAATAAATTCAAGGTTATTTAATTTAATTTTGTTGACTTGCCGCACCTTGTAGTATCTATCTAGGTACATATACATATTTATGTGTAGTACCATTTGCTAAAAAATATTTACTTGCTATTATGTTAATTACATTGGTAGTTTTATCAAGTAGAGCTGAATAAGTAACTACAGAATTATAGTTCTTTCTTACACGAGATATATTTTGACAATTCAAGCTTTGTATGACGTTCTGTCATTCTATTATAGAAGCATCACAAAAGGGACGGTCGCCTAATTTGGGGGCAACATTATCATCTGTTCCACCTCTTTATGCGATCATTCCCTTCTTTTTTTTTTTTTTTCTTTTTTTTTTTTTTTGTAACACTTCAAGGTCATCATATACTTTAATATATCTTTTTCATAGCCTTAATATTTTCATGGTTGTTTAACCCGCCATCAAAAATGGGTTTTACATGTCCGTATTATGTGTTTTTCACCTTTACTAGTACTAATGTATTTATACAAATTCATTGGTTTGGAACGCGAGATACTTCTGTTATTATCTCTACTCATTTCAAGGGTGGTTTTGTTAAGAGCGCTTTGATATTTGTCGATATACATATGCATGTTATACGTATACCTGCACCAGGAAATGTTAAAGAGTGTGTGTGTAAGATAAACCCAGGCTTTGTAAAACAATTTTATGTTCTTCAAGGCCCTTTTACTAGATATTTAAATCAATTTAAGTTATTTGTAGTTGGCTCATTGATGTTAATAGCTTTCTGATTATCATTCACAGAGTTTAGGATAATCATAAATTCCATTGAACATGTTTATTCTACATTTTAATGCGTATTTTCAATATGTTGGATTGTGACCTCATGTCTATTGTTATGTCCAATAGACTGGAAAAAAAATTCTCATAACGTTTACCTCATCATTTTTTTTAAATGTATGAATCATCTTAAAAATTAGTTTTTAAAGCCCGAAGTAGGAATAGTTGAAAGTAATGTTGATTGTAATTAATTTAAGAGAGGTTAATTCGAAGAATGATGTAAAAAAATGAGTGACCATAGGTATTGTCATTTCAATTGAAACATAACTTAGAAAGTATTTATCGAACAATTTACAATATTATTGATGTAGAAACGTAGAACAAATATTTAAATAATGAATCATCTTTTTAGTGTGGTCTATGATGCATTAGTTGAATTTAAATAGTGCTAACTTTTGCTTTCTAATTCTAATAACTTAGCTTTCCCATGCATCACTATTTTAGTCGATATTTTTATTTTCTGTTTTGTTGTTATTCTATTTGTTTAACCATATATACTTACATATTTATTTATTTTTATAGAAAATTTGTATACCTCGAAATAGTAATGGAGATAAATCGACGTTTAGGTTTAATGTATCATCTATCAATGAATCACACGGACCTCAAGGAAGTTTTGAATGTTTGCAGTCGCATAAGCCAAGGTAAAATTACTTATTTAAAATTTTTAAGAGTTATCTGAAATTTGTGTACATTTCTACTTTTAAAGAAATTTTGTAGGTTTTGTAAATTAAAAAAAAAAAATGATCCGTTTGATTTATTGATATAAGCTCTAAGAAATGTTAAAATATATTCAAAGATGTATTGTTGCCTGTGGTTGTGTGATGTTTAATAACAGGTTTTGTTTAATGGTGCGCCCTAATCACAGTAATACTTGTCTGGAAAATGCCAAGGTCTTCTTAAATAGATATACATTATATTTGTGAAACAAAGCAGGTCGGGCCGCGACAACACCAAGTTATATACGTACTTGTACCTTAAGGGTATGAATTGAGTAGTCTGCTTATGTTTATTGTAGAGAGAAAAATATTTTACTCTACCTATTTTAAAGGCCGGCGCATATTTCTATGAAACTCGACAATTAAGAGAATTGTTCTAAACAGGCCCACATAGGTCGACCATTAATAGATATCATCCCTATTGATTTATAAAATTGTCAAGCTTATAAAGCTAGAACGGAAATAATGAGAAAATATGATAGCTTAAGATATTTGATGTTAACAGGTTTAAAATGAACTGAATAAATTAATAAGCAATCAATCTAAGTATATTCTTATTTTCATTTTGAGTGTCATAAATCGGATCAGTTGGAGTAGACATATTCATTTCTTTAAAGATTAGTTATGTAAATTTTACACCAAGTAACTAGAATTGATCTTAAATAATTCTTGTTTTAGTTCAACTTTGGAGTCCATTGGTCCATTACAAGAAAAAATTACCATTAACGCTTCAGATGATACTTACACAAGGTAATAGTTGTTACAACCTTTGTTAAAATTATGTTGTTCTTACAAATGTGTTTTTACTGTTGGATAGATTTGGTCAGAAAATGGTTGAATTCAAAAAGGAAAACGAAAAAAGAACGACACAATTTTTGGATAACAACAAAGTTTCTAATAAAATATCATCTAAGCTCCGTCATAAAAACCCTATTCCTTCTTCCTCAAACACCTCAAATATTAGTTCCTCAATTTCGTTATCAAGGCATTTGAATAATGGCGCTTCTTCGACGCTGAATTCAAGGATAGCATCATCTAGGTCAGCATCTCCATCAACTACTTTAGCGCCTACACATCCAATTATGGATAGGAAGCAACAATCATCTGGTAGCTTCTCAAAATCTGCAAATCCACCTGGACTCCCTAACATTTCTAGGCGCCCTTTAAGGTGAACACGACATACTTTAAACTTTTAAGACGTCTCTAGTAATATTTTTTTTTTCAGGGAGCGAATCATCCATCATTTGGCTGTTGGACCGTTAAAAAAGCTTGAGCTTAACTCTCGACTGCATCGGGGTATGTTTAATTTTTTATGTATGAAAATATATTTTATTAATTTATGATCAATTTATATTTCAGATGGGCTTCGTGATAAAGATAAAAAGTGCATCAATCAAGTTATTAAGCAAGTCAGTGTGATGAAGGATAATACTTATTCCTTACTACGACATTTGTGGAACGATGTTTCAGAAGATTGGCCATATTATACTGAGCAAGAAAAGGCTACTTTTCGGCGTCGTAAGCCTCAAAATCTTACACCTCCAGTATCTGATGGGGGCTCATCAACATGCAGTTCGGGGCATTCCCCATCTTCGACTAATCCAGCATCCCCTGCAAGGTGTGAAAGGTCTCCTCATCATCCTTCTAACGTGATCAACAAAAGATCTTTTCCATACGATAACGATCTTAATTCTAAAAAGAAAAGAGTCTCTAATTATCAACGTCCACCTCCTCAACAGGCTGCTAGCCACCTCTCTCGTCAATTGCAGCCTAGGAAGGCATCTGCTCCAGAGGGTATGGTTGTTGAGGATGCTTCCACAAAAACAAATAATTGGCTTAATAATCGGCCTACTGACTTTAATAGAACTCAGAGCTCTGAATCGACAAATCCGATACAATCCGTTGACAAGCCTATTCCTCGGGACTTTTTAACTACGTTTACTAAAATCAAGGATAAAACTCAGAGGGCGAATTACAAAGTGGAGTTTAATAAAAATTATATTAGATATAGGGAGCTGCATTCCCAATTGGAGAAGGTCTCAAAACGTTTTGCTCAATCAGAGGAACAGTTGCGTTCCATCATACGAACAGAAGAAAAAAGTGAAGCTAGGAAAAAAATTAAAGAAATAGAACAAGATTATCGTAATACTAACAATGATCCAGTCTATGTCAGAACTCGGGAAGAGTTTAAATATTTGCATGAAAAATTAGCCCATATCAAAAACCTTGTTCATGATTATGATATGGCTAATTTATCCAAAGGAAAAGGCGCTAGTAATGTATCTCCTGTTGTATCTGCAATGAGCTAGTCTCTGTGAGAACATACAAGATAAAATTTAGTTTCTTTTCCCGTCATTACGGAATTTATTGTTTACCTCCTCCTCCTCCTCTATCACAGTTGTCTTATTTTTATTTAAAAGAAGAAGAACCGCGAACGTTTTGGACTGTTCAAGTGAAAAAGAAAGTTATATATCCAAGATACACTTCTACTACAAAGTTCATTTTCATAAAAGTGTGTTAGTGTGTTTACATATATAAATTTGTTATTTATTGAAAAGAACGTCCTCTAAATTTGATATTATAGAGGTGGTAACTTTGAAAGAAGATTGATTTTTTACTTGACTTTGATGCATAACTTCGGAAAAGGCATTCTCTTTCTTCTACGACATATATACAGACCCCCTCTGAGCGTGAATTCAAAAAAATATAATTACATAAAAATATAAAAAAGAAAATACAGCCATCTTTTCTACGACAATATTCCCTTTCTAACTACTAGAATAACTATGTGTGTAAGAGATTTTCTAAAATCAATGTGCCAATTATTATATATTATAATTTTCTACGGACAAAAGAAGGTTCTTTGTTGAAAATATCTCATTCCCGCTTATCATACATTCAGAATTAAAACAAATTTAGCGAAAAAAAACTCATCTCTTTTCATAAAATTTTCATCAAAACTTACCGTGCATTTTTATTGAAAAAGAAGAAAAATGGCTCAAAATTCGTCAAATCCGTGCAATGTGTTTCTGCTACAAGAAAGCATATTAAGTGATATCATCTCTAGGAGTAAAGAACAAGATCGAGGTTTTTCCTTCTTCTTTCCTCGAATATCTGAGTATAAGTTTAATACATATTTTATTCCTACCTCTGCGCTTATTTTTTTTTTTTCTTTCACACATGTCCCAGCTACTTTTTTTTTTTTCTCCTTATTTTCTCAAAAAAAGAAAATATTTTTTTGTTGTTCGCGCTATAAAACCTTTGAATATTTTTTACTGTTTCTATGAAGATAAAAATCATTATGATTTCCAATTACAAAAATAAAATAAAAAGTAAAAAAAAACAATAAAATGTTAAAAATAATTTAAAAAAGGCACAGTCATACCTTTTTTTTGACATATATTATACTTATATGTAAAATGTTATATATAAACTTGAGTTAGTTTTATATATATACTTATATACTTGTACGTATGTATATGGTAACTGCATTGGCATTTCTTATATATTTAAAAAGTCAGATATTAAAAAAATTAAAAAATATTAATTCAACAATTCACTTTGAACTCCTGTTTCTATTATTATTATTATTATTATTATTATCATTGGTATCATGAAAGTTGTCCCTACTATTTCAAGGAAAGTTGAGTAAAAATAAATAAAAAAATACTATATAAGATATATTTATATTTATATTTATATATATATATACTATATGGTATGGATTTTTGATACATTTTTTAAACTGTGGCTTTTGACAATTATTATCTTATCACTATAAAACGATTACAACTGTGCTTTTTCTCTATCTGTGTGATGTACGTGTAAAGTTCCAAGCGCTCCCTCCTTACCCTTTATATTATGGTATAAATATATATATATCGTATAATATGTATGTATGTACATACTTTTTTCTACACGTTAAATTTGATAATGTTACAACCGTGCAAGATTTTTTTTGTAGTAGCTGCTGTTGTGGTACGTTTATCTACTCACCACTACCACACTTGACATCCTTCCTCAATTTTGTACTAATTATTATTAAAGGAAAATCACAATAATTATAAAATATTTGAATTCATTATGAAATTTATATTTTGTTGATAATAATATGTAACACTCTTGTTGATATCTTTAGATATTAGATTGAATATCTTATTTAAACGATCTATAACGCGCCAAGAATTATGCGTTGTGTGATTTATATTATATACATTTCATTTTTTTTAACGAGAAATAATAATAGAAAAATAATGATCGACCAAAATTCATTGAATAGTTTCGTATGAATGATATTTTTACACCTTTTAAGTTTATTTTTATACTCATCTCTAAATGAAACTATTGAGTAATAATACATATTTTTTATCAGATATCTATAGTAGGGGAGAGTGAGAAGAGTAGTCTTCACTTCCAAAAGCTTAATATATCCAAATTCTCTTAGAAAGGGTAGGGAAAGGGGATTCGCATTCATCATTCACTTTGGCATGTGCCTTTTATGAATATATAAATATATATACATGCATACACACATATACACACTTTCTATATAAATGTATAATAAAAGTACAGCTTTTTCGAGGCCTCAAAAGAAAAGTTGTTTACTTTGGTTGATACAATGCTATTATTATTATTCGTTTATTATTATTATTATGATTATATATTACATATGATATTGTTTTTAAATATATATTATTCAGCAGATTTAAAAAGATAAAAAAAATATATGAATAAATTTAATATTTAATGCAAGCAAAACGGAATGGCCTTAACGTCTTCATTCTGATCCCAGCCCTCCTTCAGTATTTTGGAGGAGTTACGTGATTAATCTCTACTAGCATTAAAATTGCCATAGCGACGACTTCTTTTATTCCTTTAACCTTGAATGGAGATGTGGTTCTTCTTCTTCTTGACTATATATATATATATATATATATATATATATATATATATATAGGTACATGTACATTAAAAGACAGATTAAACTATTATTATTTATGTGTAATTATTTATTAGAGTTAGTAATAATAAATACACAAGGCTAAACTAATCTGTTCTTTTTGTAGTTATGAGGCTCTAATTTATATATTATGAATTATGATATAATCCGTTATGTGTTTATGTAAGTGATCTTGTTCATTGTGGCGGGGAGTCATGGCGCTCGATTCACCTTGCCCTTTATTCTTGCTATTTCTCTCTTTTTGATAACTGTTCATCATTACTACATATTATTTGATTGCTGCTAATGCCTCAAATGAGGGTCCCCTTTGTTAATGGGTCGTAGTGAACCAATAACTTTGCGACTCTGAAAGAGAAGGACATTTAGAAGTTATACTTTGATTATGTATGCTTTTGGCACGGAAGTCAGATTTAACGGATAAAAAAATAAAATAATAAAAAAAGAAGCAAGTCCTTGGAAAACAGGTTTAAAATTATATTACTAGATATTATACAAACTCGTATGAGTTTGGTATTCATGTAGGGAGTAGGAGGAGCTGGAGGTGAAATAGTGACTATTTCATTTTTTTAAAATGATTGTATGTTTAATTGGATTTAAATGATGTGCACTGTGATTAACATTGTAGGATCATGCAGTACATATCCTCATTAATTGATGAATGAATTACGTTCTCTCAACAAATGAAAGAAAACTATAGCTTTTTTCCAAGTCCAAGGTTTTCATTCTTAAATAAATTGGATGTATATAGAAAGGGGCAATGCCATTATGTTGTGGTAATATCTAAATAAAAGAGGCGAAACACCTCACATATCAAGGACAATTTGAAACATTTATTATTATTATTATTATTCGATGTACAGGTATGCATTCTCAGATGCATGCATATAATGTGTAATTATTATTTGAATAGTGAAATAAGGAATCTCCTCTCTCCTTGATACATAAGGCTGTGTATGTTGCCTTTCTAACCCACTCATTAATATTAGAGATAAAGAAGCGACTTTTACAGAAAAACAAGCACATTTTTATGATTAGAATAAAGGCAGTACTGCTTTCGTTTGAAATTATGTTGTGTCTTTGTTAGATCGTTAAGGAGGGTACATCTCCCTATAAAAGAAGAATGAAAGAATTTGTAGACAATATTAATAAGTTATAATATTCTCCCTGCACCCTGTGCTATTTTTAAATATATAAGGTTCTTCCTGGTGATAGTAATACTCTTTATACAATTTATTCCCTCAAAATCATATTGTAGGCAGCTGATGTTGACGAGGGTTCAATAGTAACAAGTCTCGCTATCCCCTTTTCCTCACGCTCTACCAAAGTATCATCCATTGAGTATAAATTATACTGAGTGGCTCGTTGTTATTTGACACTATAAAATAATACTCAATAACTGATAGGGACCGAGAGGACAGGAGCGAATTTGAATTGTCCTTAGCATGATTTCTTAATATGAGAAATTGAACTACAAGCTCTTACCTCAATGATACAGAGAAGAATGCATTCAAATTGATTATCAAGGTAGTCGTAGCAACTGATATTTTTCTTTCCTCTCTTAAACTCAACACTACCCTAATATTTTGCACATGTCTAAGTATGATTGATACTAAATTAGGCTGCATCATACATACACTAGAAACGTTGTATGGAATGCAGTATGTTCATATTATACAAGTAAGGAGCCTTATAACTTATAAATTGGCTCAAAATACATATATTTCTATACATGAGAAATTTCTAACAAAATATATTTGCCATTATATTGTGGCAACCTCTATGTTCATAGTCTATGATTCTTCCGATACGGAATGGGCTGTTTTACCCTTGGTTGTTTATTTCTTCTCTTTTTCTAAACATAGGAACATATTGTACTTACGCGCATACAAGGTTATGTATCATTTTCAAATCAGTACAAATGAGCATGGCCATAACATAGGTACATTTTGTTATGGGGGAAATTATATGCACATATATAGGTTTGTACACGTAGGTACATACAATTTATTTATTCTAAAGGTTAGTCGATAGTTAATAACTAAGGTCTTGAACTTTGCTTCTTCTTCTTTTTTCTCAGCTAAATTTCTTTGATACTGCGAAGCTACTCATTATGATAGAATATCCTTATTGCTTCATTTGCCTGTGGGATAGTTGGCTTTCAGTCACGGTAACACAGTGTACCTCAGAACCTCGGTGTAGATCTGGCTGTAAATTTTCTCCGTCGGCTAGAAGAAATATGGGGGCATGACCTTACCGTCGGAGGCCACGACCCCCAGGACAATCATCTGCTTTGACCTCCTTTATTGACTGGGCTTGGAAGCGATCATTCTAGCTGTTGTAAGCTTGGTCCACAGTGAAGACTTTCTTGTCGTAGAAGATCTTTACTGTGTTCGAGCTTTTACGCAAGGTGGTCTGGATCTTGTGACACCTTTCGAGCCTTCTTTCCTATAATTTTGTTGTGAAGAGATGCAAAGGAGCTAGTGCGTACGATTTAAGGACCAGTTCTTGGGTTACAGCCTTGTGCATGGTTCTTAGGCTCACGTTCATGTCCTTGGAAAGTCGACTGATTAAAATGGTGGTGTCTTTCTTCACCTTGTTCTTGAGGGCTGCTAAAAAGTCTCTATTCCTCTTCTTGTTGTGGCCACCACTGCCACAGGCCCTATTTGTACCTTTACCACAAGATTTGGCCCTCGCAACATTGTAAACCATAGCCAGGGACTTCTTGACTATGGTAGGAGGAGATCCGAGATATGTTCACGGATTTCCTTCTCCTTGCCCATGGCGACGAGTAAGAAAAAAGTTTCAGTAATAGTTATTGTTTGGTAAGTTGCAGTTCAGAGGAACTTTTAATAACAAAGTTCTCTAAGCCCAACAATTGAGGAGAAAGGGCAATGTAAAGTATTTTCTCAATTGAGGGTAAAAACCCTGTGTACATATATATTATTTATTTTTTTCAGCATTTATTTCTATTGAGAAGTGCGATTGACTTGAATTTTAAAACTTAAGAAAAAAAACCTGTTTCTCTCTCTCACAAGTTTTTTTTTCTTGTCTTTGTATAGTACGTATTACTTTTATTTTACATAATGTGAAATAAAATCATAACATGATTGTTGTAATGTATATGTAGAAGATTAGAACCCCCGAATCTAACTAAATCGGGCCATTCTTCTTAAAAAATGATCTAAATAATATGAGCTACAATTATTATCATAATTACTATATACATACATAGCATTCCAAACGTGTATTTGGAGCAAATAACAAGGAAATCACAACAACAAAGTCGATAATCATGCCGTATATAAGTTCTACGGCATGCCGAGAACACTCATACAATAACGATTACATATAATAATAGGAATGAATAAACAGGTTTTGTTCGATGGATGAAGTATCTGCTGTATACTATATATAACTTGAAAGAACAATAATAATTGATACAAGATGATGCAATCCATTTTAGAAGATGGTGTTCGTACAATTCCCAAGTATGTATTGTAGACTCAAAAATTGAGTTCAAATGGTCTTGAATTAAACAATAGTACCCTTGTGTTTATTCCTGTTTTTTTGGGTTTTTTTATTTTTTATTAAATAAGAAAGAAGAGAAATTGTTAATGGCCTTTCCTGAAGAGAGAAGATTTGTTTTCTTTTCTAAAGAAAAGAAGGAAAGAAGAAAAAATTTCTGTTCGGAAAAGAAAGAAAAATTAGACAAAAAAATTTTCCTCACCAAAAACAAAGGACACAACAAGAAATAATGAACATCTTACCTACAATATGATTGGCAACCCTGAGTTTTGAGTTCATAATAAGTACAGAGTATACATTTAAATAGTTGTAAAAGTAAAACATGGTGTATTAAATATATAGGTCTATACTTTATTGACATTCTGGCTCTTTTTAAGGAATTTTGGTTTTGGTAGCTGAGCAAACAAATGGTACCTCAAATTTTGTCGTTGTTGTTGACTATAGGTATAATTTCATTGCTACAAGGAACGTCAAGTTATGTTTAAAATAACTTTATTATTCATATGTAGTAGAAAATGCAAATGAGATAACATTTTATTTGTATGGTTTTATGCTTAAATTTAAAATAATCTGAAGCAGAGTAAAAAAAATGTATCAGTTTAAAATTAATCATTTATGTATTTAATAACAATCAAAGTATTTTTGTTCCTTACGGGTTGGATCATTCCAAACCATAAATAAAAAAGTTGTTATTTATCTCAAAAAAGATTTAGAGCGTATAAAACTTTGATTCATGGACCAGAAACGAGTTTCCTTGGAACTATAGCTCAAATTAAGGTTTATTTGTAAATACAAACAGACATGTATGATCACACTTAAGAAATACTATGTGTATAATGCTAAATTGTGTCAAGTGGGTCTAAAAACTAATACAGTAAAGATATTATTGTTTTGGTCAAGAACACATAAAAAAAATTGTAATTGTTTTTTCTTTATGAAAAGGAAAATTTTAATGTTGTTGTATTGTCTCGGGTGGAGTTGAAACAAAGATAATACCAATACTTTGAGAAGTCGAGACTGAGACTAGACCAAGATCGACATCAGTTACCCCATCACTATTAAATATGTTTTTAAAATATATGAATTTACTCTCTAAAAAGCTCCTCGAGCAGGTTCAAAACATACTCTAAATACGAAATAATCAATCAAAACAACAAATTTATTTAAAACATTTTGTATTTCATGTTTAATGAGTAAAACCATAAAGTTTTGTGACATTGAAGCTCACATAAATATGTATATGTCCAAAAATTTACAGTATATTTATGAGATATTAAATTTTCACTGATAAAGCTTAAAAAAACTATTTTAGAGTCTACTTACATTTCAATTAAGTTGTATTGGTAAACACTTTCATCCGAATAAAAGCAAAACGTCAGTTCCAAGAAAATGCTGCTTTTCTTTAAAGTGCATCTACAACTCAAGTTAAAAAAAAAAAGAAAGAAAAGAGTACAAATATAATTTAATTACTTAGACATATTTCGTATATAAACCACTCATTTTTATTTGATCTTTCTGATAAAGATAAATAGCTTTATCAGAAGATTTTTCTTCAAATTAATTTCATTTAACTGTCAAATTAAAGAGTTTATGATTGTGGCTAGATGGTCATTATAGAGTAGGGAAATGCAAGACACAAAAATGTTCTATAAAAATTATTTTTTAATTAGTATATGTGATTTTTTAAGATTTTCTATGTATTTCTTTTTGGAATTAATGTTCAGAAGCATTAAAAGTTGCTCATATTCGGAGAATTTATTTTCAAATTACCCTTATACAAAGTCCATTTATAAATTAAATGTTTTTTTGATTTATATAACTTTTTTTATCCGCAATGAACTGTAAATATCAATAAAAAGTCAATTTATTTATTTATATATAATAATTTTTTTTTCAAATTTTGAAGCTTTCTTTCTAAATATCCTATAGATTTTTATACACCATATGTAAATTTTAAAATTATTTATTACATAGATTATCTTTTATACTCGATTATAATATGTTCATAGATTGTTAATTATAAAAGCAATGAAACATCTCAATCCCAAAGTTGTTGTTGTTTTTTGACCAAACAAAGAGCACAACAAAATAATAAAATCCAAACCCCAGTCATCTAGTAAGTAAAAAATTGTTATTTCAAATGGAAAAAATATATCAGCTGCCATCAAAAGTGTATATATACATAGATGTACAAGAATAAAAGTGTATTTATTTTAAATGACCTATCAGTAGCTGCATAGACAAATTTGTAAGGCAGAGTTCATTCATGGCTAATCCATGTCTGTTTGTTTTTTATTCAAAGAAAGTCTTTATACTAATAAGTAAAACATAGGTACACTAAGGCCAGTAGCATAAGAGAGTGCCTGAGCGGGATATAATGAAATGTGGCTTCGAACACTAAATACAGGGTTTTTTTTAATGGGAGATCTTTGGTTAATATTGTGGTACGGGCTACAAATTTTCACTTACGCCACTTAATCTAATGGCATTTATTTATGGAGTAAGATTGACATGTTGAAATTTGGATTGGAAAAGGACGATGGTTCAAATAATTTATATTATACGGTACTGTTAAGAACAAGAATCATAATTATCGGAATGCCAAACAATTAATTGAATACATTATCCATATATTTGTCATTGAGTTGAGGAGGGGATACACGACTCCCAAGTGTCCCTCATAGTTACAACACTAAATCAAACAACCTGTTTCATAAGTTGTCTATTTTTATTTTTTTTCAATGTACGGAAGCAGAACATAATACAATATTTTCACTGACTGGGGTAAACATAATTTAATATTTTCAAATCTTATTACTCATTGTTTGATAATGACCGGATAACAGAGATCCACCCTAATATTTATGTCATATTTAGAGTCAAGAATATAATATATGTTTTTTTTTTTTTGCAACACCATCAACATTGGAATCATCACCAAGCAATCGTGTGTTGATGATCCAGTAATCATAGGAAGAAAAGGGACTTTAAGAACCACAAGATTTCTCTTCTATTGTAGTTGAGCACTTTCTCTATACAATACAGACAGGATGGAATTTACGCCAACAGTTTCATATAATAAGTAATTCCTGTTTTTCTTTTCTATTTTTCTCTTTTATTAAATATTTGCTCTATACGAAATAGGTCAGGGCAAACATTTTGCAAGACAAAAAAATAAAATTGTTACGTCATAAAATGTATTTATCTATCTCAGGGGCTATATGATGATGATAAGTTATTATCACTGAAAGCATTAGGAAAATTAGATCTAATGTAAAAGATGATGGCAATAGTATTAATTTAAAAACAACAATTCGACGTACGTTATGCAATAAATTAAGAAACTAAATATTATTACACTACAGTTTACTGGGGCTTTATGGACCCCCAAATAAGAGTTGTTTTCAATAAACATGTTCTAAATTCACAAATATGAATTTAATTATCAAAGCAAATATACAGAGAGGGTTTAAATGTGAAGAAAAGATTAATTCAATGAGTGAGGAATCTCTTCTTTTGTTTAGAAACTTGTACCTCATCTAATAAAAATCCTTGTTTTCTGTGAGGATTCTATTACTAAATATGTAATATGCAGTAAAAATGTTTTTAAGACATCAAGTCACATAAACAAGATCAACTCGCTGGCAGTAATTATCCATCATTTTTCAAATAGCTTACATATTATGAAGAATAAAATGGAATTAATATATTTTATTTAGTTTTTATGAAAAAATACAATTATTTTTAATGATATGAGAGTCAATTGATCAGGGTTGAGAGACAATGAAAATGAATAAATCCTAAAAATATGTATTTTAACAAAAAAAAAACTAGCTACTATTGGGTTATTATTGTTTTATTTTCAAGAGTTGGAATGTTATTTACGTCATAAATGGACCATTATTCCCATTTTTTTATAATACTAACCCCTCAAGGACACATGTTTGAGAGAGCATTAATTTTATTCGAATGCATTCTCAATTAAGTAATCAAATATGACCTTTGTTTAAAAAAAATATATAAATTTGTTAAATAGTATTGACCATTCATTGAGTCAAACAATTTTTACGATTCCTTATAACACTAAACAGCTTTCTCCTTGGGGAATGTTTTACATTCATATATAAATATATATACATTTACATACGTATATATACATATTGGTATCCTTTTCGGATGCGTACAATGAGGGACATAAGGCACGTGATCATAGGAAACAAGAACCATTTTCTGATCATTTTGTGATTGATTTAAGCATTTTTTGCTTAGCTATGTCTACTATATTTATACTTATTGCACAATGGATCAGTAGTTGCATTTCCAATTTGATTTGTCAGTTGTCGATTTTCTACTTCTTCTTGCCCCTTGTTATTTGTTCTGAAGGTTGATAGGTTGAACCCAAATTAGCTTTTGTGATGCTATAAATATTTTTTTATTATTAATAAACGAAGAATAATCTCACAGACGAGAAGAATTGGCTAGCCACCATACCTATAATCTCGGGCCTTCCCCCCTCTTTTTGAAGGAAAGTTTGAGAGAAATTTGAATGAAAATTACTTTTTTAAATAATTATAATTAATCAATTGCATTTTGAGTCTTTTTTACATAACCTTTTCGAAGAAGAGGTTTAGAGATTCAATTAATAGAGTACTAGGTCTGCATAATGGAAGAGAGGAAAACATACAAAGAGAAACAAAAGAATTTCCCGCCTTTTTATAATAGTTTTTGTAAACCTGTTTTGGACTCCTTCTTTACCATATTTTTAATATAATTATTTAGTTCAAATTTTAAGCTTTTCCCCCTCCATTTTGGAATGTCTTTAGAGTTGTTAATTCTATTGTATTTATTTATTTTAAATTAAACAAAAAACGTATTAGACTAGTTCAAACTAGTATTGACTGGCTGGCTGACTCTCACTCTCTAAGGTGTTTATTTTCCAGATATCGACACATTGTATACACAGACACACAAAACATGATTTTCTTCTTTTTTCCCCCCATCATTCCTTTGTGACGTTACCCTTAGGTTAGACTCCTAAACCAATTACAATAGGATTCGAAGGATTGGGCATTAATTCTAGATTAAGATAAAAAAAAGAGACAGTGGATGACATTATGTAGCAAAACGAAATAAAAAAAAATACCATATCTATAAGATTGTGAGGAAATCCTTTGACCTCAATAGAGGAATTAAATAGTTGAAATACTTTGCTATTACATATTTCTGTACTCATATTGAGGTCATTTCAACTCTCTTTTTGTTTTATTTTTAAGCAAGTACACACAAAAAGTCTATCTCAGTCAAAATTTCTGTCACTTGGGTTGCTCTAAGTCAAACACAACAAGTTCTACTGGTTCCATGCATTCTTATTTCATTTGTGTAAGCTTCCATGGCAAACATCTTCAACTTTTGCCCATTACTGCCATGAAAAAAGTTTTTTTTTCCAGGAAAAGTGTGTTCACAAATTTTAATCTATTATTAATCTGGAATCAGTGGTGTAAGAAGTGGGTATGTGCTGTAGGTGGTGCATGGGATAGTTCTGAAACAATTCTGTAAAAAGGGGGAATCACGATTCCTTTTTTATCATAGTAGACTGGTATTGATTTCAGCCACAATTTAAGATGTAACTAAAATATATTCAATTATTCAGTCTAGAGATATACAAAAGCTATCTATAGACTAGTTTTTCTCCAGCTTGTACACTTGTTGCTTGTTTACGAAAAAATTTATGAAAGCTAATTTCTTGTTTTTTTAGTATTTTAGACAATAAATTTCGGATCTTGCTATTCTTAAGAAAAATAAATTTAAAATAATTACATTGGTCAACAGTCAAAAATCCTAAGGGGTATAAGTATAATAAAAGTTATTCAGTTTGGCACGCTAATTTCAAACTTGCAATTTTTTTTTTTTGAGAGTACAACAGTTTTCAAGAAATTGGATCCTACTTTTTTTTCCAACTTCAACTTCGATTTAAGCCTAGAAGGATACAAATTTTGAGCATTAAAAAATGATGATTTGCTAGTATATTTAATGCAAATTTCATTTCCAGTCTTTGTTTTGACCTAAAAGTATGACCTAGGGGTATGGGGTGGTTTAAGAAACCAGCTGAAATCCTTCCGTTCGCTACTAATTAAGTAACTCTACCGTGAGTCTTAGATTTATAGCAAATTTTTGCTCGAAATTGGATGAAAATTTACACCTTAGATGGACGATTTTTTATTAATTGAGGATTCTTATCGAGTGCTTGACATCTCTTTTAAAATCTGTGGGTCTCAGCTCTTTAATGCATTCCTTATTAATCCATTTCATGTAATATTCAAGGAGTTATTTAAGTACAAAGGATTTGACCGACTTTTGGGCCTACTCTGGCACCCTACACCCCTAGGAGTCCTTTTAGGTTAAAACTAAGACTGGAAATGGAAAATGGAAAAATATTATTGACATGCTAAATCTGGATCATATACAAATTTGAAATCAGTGTGCAAAACTGAATAACTTTTGGATTTTTGAATATTCAAATTTGTTGACTAGTGTTATTCTGACATAGGAACCGATTTTAAGGTTTTGTGTTAAAAATTTGAAATTGCTTCTGATTCACGAATGGTGAATTTTCTCAACACTAACATAACACCAGTCCGTATTTTCTGTAATTAAGAGCTAAATATTATGTAAATGATATGATCAATAGAGATGTGAAAAAAAGGCATTCCCTTTGTGCAAAAATGAATGAATGACCCTCAGATGTAAATAGTTGTACCCAGCGGCAGAGTGGAACCTATATTTCCGGGGGGGGGGGGGAGAGATTACTTCTTTTTAATTTTGTGCTTATTTCTTCTAGACTACAAACTTCATTAAAAATGCTACCTCCTAACTTTTTTATATATTGATAACTCAGATCTTATCATTTTCTTTTATTAATTTCAAATTTTGTGTCCCATAAAATATTTATTGCTCCTCTGTCTTCCCTACCAGGATAATAAAATATGTACAATATGCATTTACTGATTTTATTGTTAGGAATGTGACTTTTGCGGAGATAAAATACAATTTATGATTAGAAATAGGAAAACGTTTGTTGATATTCTTGTTCATTTTTTATTAAATCGTTGTGTTCAAAACATTTCATCCTAAAGAAAAACTAAAAAATCTCGTCTACCATTGTTGTAGATTTTGCTATAGCTGCCTATTAAAATTTTAATAAATATCCATTATTACAATAATCTCTCTGCGTTTATGCTATTTTGAATATATTGCGAAAAGTTTTTCCTCCCTTGAGACGGTGTCATTTCTCATAAACGTAAAACAGGCTTGATTTAAACAAAGGGTCTAACCTCAATGGTATCATATATCTAACTTGCACTCTACCTTTATTTCTGGAAAAGCACAAAATCGATTATTTTTTTTAAAGATGAAAATAATAAATATCGGCCAACCGAATTAAGATGCAAGTTGATGCTATGGTAGGGTGAACAATCTTTTTTTTTACTTTCCCCTGGATATGTCCTTTTTTATACAATAGGTTTACCCAATCATTATACATATTTTTGATTGAACACATTCTTTCCTTTAAAGGAAAAAGATTCATAAATCTTTTTTTTTTCTTTGAAATGTCTTTAAAACAACTGAAATCGAAATATGAGATCAATTAAAGTAAGTTGACTGTTATCGAGGCCTACCCATGGTTTGATATCTATCAGCCTATCCAAGTAAAACATCACACAAAACTAGAGGTTCCAACATTAAATTAATCAAATATTAGATCGGAAAAACATGGAATGACCGAGCAAAAGACTGTGACTGCACCATCTGAGAATGTCTACATTATATATACCCTTTTGTGGTAATACTTTGTTAGGGGTTTTTGTTCCGATTTTGAATTCATCTCTATTTTGAATTATGGGTATAGTATATGGATTTCATGGTTCATGAATGCTACTGAGAAAAAACCGAAGGTTAGTCCTCATGAACTTCCAAAATGAAGAACGGCATTTATTTCATCATTTTTTACTTCCTTGTCTAGATACATGTGTACATACTTATACCATTGGCTCCTCAAGGTTGACCCAATAGAGTTAGAATATATAACTTATAAATTACTATTGGTAATGAAATGATAAAATGATGACGATATCGTCTCTCTCTCTCTCTCTTTCTTTCTCAATCTCTATGCTGAACTGACCTTGATGCCAAAATAATTGCTTGCGTATTATAACATGTATTTACATTAATTTTGAGTACCTGCATGTTGGAGTTTTCATCCCACGTTGTGAAATATGTTGATTTTCACTTTTTAAAAAATAAACACAAACGTTCCTGTCCAAATTGTGACTCAAAATGAACAATCATCGCGAGGTTGCTTGAAAATATATTCCTTGATTGTTATACTAAAATATAATGTTAAAAATACCCTATTAACTTTATTGTGTCTAAAAATAGTCATAATGATCTTACCTCCTCCCCATATTGACCAATGGGAATATTTCACAGGTGTGAGTGGAATAAATCTTTTTACTCATAAACAATTTAAAAAAAAAACAAATATTTTTCGAAGGAATGATGTATAAGTTTGTGTGTTTTTTCTAAATATGAAGGTACATTATGGAAGATATTTAATGTCTACAAATTAAATTGGAATTCATGGAGACTCTGCTTATATTTTCAATCGTTAATTTCTTCAAAGCTATTTATTTTTTTACTATATTTTGGATTATTAGAGCCAATAAAGGATAATAATTCATAGTATCATTACATTCCCTTAAAGGAAATGATCAAAATCATATATCACTGTTATAATTTTAATTATTATTATACATGTCGTATAATTAGAATGGAACCGTTTATACAGGTGAAAATACATAACGGATACACGTAGCATAGAGAAAAAAAATTAATACCATAAAAGATCACCGAACACCTATCATAAACTCTTTACAAAGCATGTTGAAATCCACAATAACCGATTTATCTTTTAAAACATCACCTACAAATAAAAAAAGTGTTAATATTATCGCATTAAAAATGAACAATAGACACACACTAAGAGGACTTCTGAATCAATAATATGTATTTAATGATATTTATGAGACAAAAAAGATTGCTTTTCATTGAAAGTCACATTTAAGTTGTCGAGACTAAGGGACAACAACAACAACAAAAAAGACGTTTTTTTCTCTCTCTTGATCTTGACTTCGTCGCAATCACTCAAAGTTTTGGTCCTGGCTCCACTAAGTCTTGGGTTCGGGTATAATAGTCTAGAACAGGGGTTCTCAACTGGTATCTCCATGGTCATTTTGTTGGCATCCATTTGTATGGCCAAAAATGAAGTATTTCGTTTAGAGATCGGCAACTTTAGGTCGGCACTGACATTTGGAACTTTTACTTCTATCAGTATTATCCGATAATAAAAATGATTTAGTATCTTTTTAAATAGTGAATAACTTAAATTTATATGTATTTTTCATCTTGAATCAATGTTGAAATGGTCCTACACAGTAGTCACGGAGATGAAGATCAAAGATTTTATTCATTTTTGATTTGCTCTCCGCAACCTATTGGTAGGGAAACACTGTTCTTGGGGACAACAATAAGTACTGCAGGTAGAGAGCAGGATTTAATACAAAAATCACATATCTGTATCTTAATACATATTCCTACTTATCGTTTCTTATATCTTAAGAAAGAAGATAATCATCTATTTATCTCTATATCTATCTATGTATGTATTTTGTTATTATGTTTGGCTCTGTATATCTCTTTGATGTGAAATTTCAATTGGTAAATATTATAATACATATACAAACATTTTCTCTTTTCTGACAAGTTTCTATTTTATTATTATTTAAAAATTGTAGCTTTTTATACAGTCAAAACCCATAATTAGCCAATATGTTGAAGTAAGAAAAATACATCATTTATTCTGCAAATAACCCCCCCCCCCCAATAAAAACAAAACAAAAAAAAACACCATTAACGATCATGGTATAATCAAATGTTTAAAGTTGCTTAAAGGTGTGTTATTGTCAATCTTAGGATTAATTGTCACTTTCCCATGTATGTTGAGAGGGAGGGAATTTGCAATGTCATGAATGAAATGTAATCGGGTATTTACTTCCGACACTTAAAAAGTAAAGAGTACACTATAATTTAGAAATATGTACAATGTAGATAGGAAGGTGAGGCAGGGTTTTTTGAATTGTTCATATCCATATTGTGTATAGAAGTTAGAGATCTCAAAGTGGGAAATGGATTAGCTTCTCGCAAAATCACGGGGGAACATGGGTCAAAAACAGTGGATAGAACAGAGTGAATAGAGAGAAAACATGATGAAAAAGCCTTAAAATTGAATAATTAAGCCTTAATTTACTGTTTGACATTTTCAAGACAAAGGAGAACAATGAACGGTGAACACTTGCTTTGTAAAATATTTATGTGATATCAAATCAAAATAAATTTTCTTTTTCCTAGTCTTCATTGCCTCTGAAATGTTCATGACATTTCTACAATTTACGATAGTCCTAGATTCTTAATATCCTGTGTACCATATGTTCCAGCTGTAGACGTCATCAGTCGGTAAGAGGGCGGTTGTTGTTTCTCACTTATTCCATGCCTGAGTCTCATGTTCTTATACTTTTATTTTGTCTCTCATCAAATTATGTAAGTATTAATACAGGGACAGTACGCAAATCTACTGTGGTCCAACACTGACAGTTCGGTACACGTACATGTGCAAAATAAAAATAAAAATTGGAAATGGGGGAATCTCAGAAATTAGAGTATGTTTTTTTATTTATAAAAGACAATTCTTTATTAAATTTAAAGCTTGAACTGAACCGAACGTATCGTACAGTACACAAGCAAATCGTACCGTTTCAGCCCTAGTAGCTATAGTCTCATAATATGGTTGAACTTTTGACGGTGAGGATTGCCTTTAAAAGTCAATAAGACTTTTAAAATGTAGATTTCAATAAAAGGTTTGTATCTTTCAAATGAAATAATAAGTAAATATCAATGTTATAGAGTGACACAAATCTTAAAAATATTAAAACCTCACTTAATTGCGTCATATCAGAGCAATGAAATTGTTTTTTTATGTCAGTGATATAACCTATAGCTATTGTATTTATTCATATATAGATCATTTAATTGAATTATCTAACGTTTTAACAAAGATCTATGTTGTTAAGTCAATATATACATATATGTACATTCATTGTCTCTATGAAATTAATTCATGCATTGCCTTCAAAAAGAAAGTGGCCAACACACCCAACAATAAAGTAATTAAAAAATAAATATACTGAAAAATAACTTTTACTCTTATGTATGTATTTTCATTACTGTGAATTAACATTTCATAAATTCATACAATATCTAAATAAATATATATTTATATATTTTGTTTTGTAATAGTTTTAACATGTAGTCATAATTTTTTAATGATTTGGTTTGGTAGATAGATATAATCATATACATACAAGTAAATAATATATATTTATAGATATTTGTCCCTTCCCAGCACCTGACGTTTTGAAATTTTAACCTCAAATTATATAATAATATAGTAATAATTATGTACTCTTGATTAGGCATGACATTAAAATACGTCTGGTATTCAAAGACTTTTATGGTGTCTCTTATGGATACTTATTTTATGATAGACGGAGTCTTTTTTCTGCTGATTGGTTCATCGATTGATTTACAACTTGTATAACAATAATGATGAATAGCTGGGTTTTAGGACAAAGGGTTCCCCATAATTTATAATACATAGGTTAAAGAAAAAAGGGATCGTCTCTCAGAAGTACCAACAAGATATAATAAAAAAAATAAACATCGAAAAAGTATTTCAAACTCTTTTATAAACATATCATTAGTATATAAAGGTATGAAGAACGAACCTTTTCCTCCTTCTTCAAAGAGTTGCAGAGTAACTTTTGGAAGAGAGAAAAGAGAATTGTACAAAAAGTGAAATCTTCACTTACACATACATACATATATGCTATACATACATTCAAATTGTATTCATGCGTTTGTTTATTTGTTGAGTAAATCAATCACCGTTTTGTGTGAAATAACTTAAAAATAAATGGCTAGATACAATATAATTGTTCCTCCTCTATTTAAAGTATAGACATGCAGTCATTATACCACACTTAACCCTAATCCATGATTGTCTTTATTTTTAATTGATAAGTATGTACATATGATTTGTGTACCATACTCGCAGAAATAAGTGTGACTCATTTAATAGAAATAGGTTTAATCTGGATTTGAGTTAAGTAAATATAGAAGCTTATCTAAATTAACTCTTTCTTCATAAACTCGTACATTCATACCTAGATTGATTAAATAAAATTGTGGAATGGATTTTTCAAACTTTCATCATTATTAACAAGGCCATCAACACTTTGTTTGATATGGGGCTGGCGGCATATAGTTTGAGACGTAGGAGAACTCACTAGGGTTGGGTTCTGTTGTTTCAAAAATATTATGAAATTCCCCTAGATTGGCTAAAATGATACTTTCCACTTAGAAGAAGTCGCATTTTATTTTGTGAAACATAGTTTACATAGTTAGTCTAAATTAAAAAGCCTTAAAAAAAGAGGGATTTTGTCCAATGTGGACGGCCTTAATTAACAACCATATTTTTTTAGATGAATAAGGCAATAAAATCTAACACTTGCATCCCACAACGAGAAAGGAAAAGAGATGTCGGAACAAGGTAGACAATACTTATCAAAAATTAACGTATATTTTTATATTAATTTTTTTTAATTATAATTATAGAAGACTTACATTTGCTTAAATATAACTATTGTTTCATGTAGTAAACTGTTTGGATATATATTTTCAACAAAAAATGTATTCAATTGATTTAGAGGACTCATTGGGTCTATGTTATTTTAATTGAAGAAATTGAAACAATATTCATCCTATAAATAAAACCGATATCCTCTTTCAATTTTTGAAAGTTAATTGTGAAAATTAGAATGTTTATGTTTATCTGTCAAATCTATATCTTATTGACATCAGAAATTAAATATTCGTCCCATATCTATTGAAATGCTTTAAGAATACCTAAATGTCATCCATGATATGCATTTCAAATAGGCACGTTATTTATTAAAATTATGTACACTTAGATTGCTATTTTTGCAAGAAATGTGTTCCACAACCAGATCACATAAATCTAGGGCTCTTTACCTTTTAGCTTTCAAATATTCTAGAGAAGAACAGTATAGTATGGTACCCCCCCCCCTTTCTATTTTTTTAAAAACATCATAGTGTAATATAAAAAAGTCTAAATAGGATACTGAAAATTCCTATGAAATGACTAGATTTCTACAAGTTAATTTTGTTCTAGATGGATTAAGAACCAGAAGTGTGAAGTGTGGGTTTGTTGGAGTAAAAGATTTGATCCTTGCAAAATAAATAGTTAATTTATAGACTAAACTATGTAAGTGTGAATTTCTATTATAATGATATAACAGCATATTTTAAATAGATATTGGGCTCTGATATATGTCCTTTTATTTCTTGGTCCCTCTTTAACATCCAAATGCATGGTAGCAATGCCCCATTTTCGTTAATCTTAAAGAAACAAGGGACTTTATTCTTATTAAAATTTGTTATTAAGCCCCCAAGATGATAATGATGTCACATCAAAACGCACTATATTTCGATCCACAATATGCCTAATATTATACTACACTATACTCAGTCTTACATTTCACGAAGGCAGAGACTTATTTTGAGAAAAAAAATCGAATTTTGTTAATGCATCTCTATTTCTATGTCAAGATTTATTAAGTGTGCAGCTATGAAGGTTTTAAACATAAATTGAGAGCAAAACACTTCAAAAAATACATTGAGACCATTAGGAACTCTCATTACCCTCAACTTGGACAGTAAGTCCATTGTATCATTCAAGAGGTGCTCATTTGGCATGACGAAGGAACAAGCAAGAAACTTAGATACCAATGGAAAAAAGTAATAGTGCTATTAACTTTATATCATAAGATTTACATGTATGGGAATTGAATAATCGGCTGATCATTTGAATTTTATTTAGTATCCCCAGGAGAAGCCAAGACATAAATCGTATTGAAAGTATTACATATAATGAATAAATTTAAAAGTGCATAACTTCGAAAAGTTTTATTGGATATATATCGAGATCTGGTGCAAATTTATTAGAAGCATATATGCATTGTCCGAAGTTGCATATATCACGAACAAGGTGTATTTATAAATAAACCCCCAAATTGACTGAGTCCAAAAGATCTTGGAGGTATTATATGTAGACACAACATTATCATTCCTTCAATCAACTCAAATGATTTATAACTTTATGCATTTTTATGTGTGTATACAAATAATTATATTTAAGTCTAAAAAAAATATATATACATATATATTGATAAGACTCGAATTTGAGACGTATATATTTGTGTGAAAATGTATTTGAATAGGATTATGTTACTCTTCATGTGACACGTTTATTTTTTCTCTCTGCAGTTGTTTCATTTAGAATATAAACGTATATTTTTTAATTTACCTAATCTAAGTTGCTACATATGTACTTACAAGTCAGAGGTCCATGAAGATAACGACAAGGAGGGATTATAGCTCCAGGAGTATTCTACTCAATGCACACAACATGGATTAAATAAAGTTAAACGAACTTTTTCATAAAAGAAGACTCACTAAGTTTTGAAGAGAGTTTGAGGGAATTATTCTTTGTTGTAATAAGTCAATAATCCTGATTATAATATCCTAAAATATAATGATTTAAAGAGCTGGTTGACATGGGTTACAATGTGACTTACCTCGATGATCAAAGGGTTGTAACTTCATGATATATTTCTAAACGTCTATGGAAGAGTTCCAAAATCTGAAAGAATTTCCTTTTATGAGATTTTGATACACATATACATATATTACTTAGTATTTCAGGTACTTTATTTGGACCATTAAAGACACACAAAAGTGTGTCTCACAATCCTCAATTCAAATCCTCATTACAATAATATGTTCATTAATGCTTATTACCATACTTATGAGTTCTTTTTTATTTATACGAATCACAAATATATTCAGTTGTACATACATATGTACATTTAGTTGTATGTTTAAATACATATTAATCACAAAATCATTATTGAAGGGAACTATTCTAATGATATAGTATGTAGAGCTCTGATTTCAAGGTCTTCTTACCTACACCCTGTTCAATTTTATAGTTAGTCAAGATTTCCGCATTGCTATTTATTTCAAAGTATTAATCGGTTAAATACCAATAGAATACATTCCTACCTTACTTATATAAGTACTCTAATAACATTCTTTGATAGCTATAAATTTTTTAAAGGCTATATCTCTCACAGCTATGACTATGATGTCAATAATATAGAGATGATATGCCTTATGTTTCTCTCTTTCTATGTATGTTTGTACATATATAATTCATACGCGTTATTAATTATTTCGAAATCAAAGGCTGCATCGTGAGCTCAGAGCAAAAGTGCATAGCCGTAGGAACCATATAGAGCGAGCACCTACAATTCTTTTTTTAAAAACATTTAAAAAAAAATCAAATCAGGATTATTTTTATCGCTGCCTACAGCTCTGAAGTCACTTATTGTTAGAAATAAGAGTTGTAGCTCACAATATTCTACTATTATGATAATTATCCATATTTTACAAGTACTGAAAGGAAATAATATTCAATTAAAATAATATTTGCTACATTTTTGCCCCTGATCCAGGGCATTATGTATATCCAGTTTATCTACATAATAGTAATAATTAATTGAGTATCAATATTGATCTTGAAGCAACAAAAATGCACCTTCTCTTCAAAAATAAAAGGATATGTGAAGAGTTAAATGCAAATAGTTTCCCTTTTTTTATTGCATCAAATACATGTTAATTTAATAAAAAATAATAAGTACAACGATATAAAAGAGTAGACAATATCATATTTTTCGTCGTTTGAAGCAGCATGTAGTTGCTACATTGAGCACCTTCGATTTGTAAAAGAAAATGTCCATTACATATACATATGTAGTTGTGTTTTCTTTAGTGGATTTAAATCTAAAAAAGACCCCCATGTTTGAACCATAACTTTGGGATGGTACAAAACGTTAGGAAATGGCGTGGTTTTTTTTTAAAAAAACTACGATAAAAACCTGTTTTATCTTCCTCAGTAGAAAAAGCAATAATGCAGTAAAAAAAACAAAGCAATTTACTCCCAAAAACAGAGCCCCCTTATACCTACTTATGTATGTATATTGGGAGATGGAGCTAAGCTCAAGCTTGTAATTGATTCCCTCCAGTACACATACTTTGATGCAGATAGACAACTAAGCTATCCCTTCCTCTATAGCTTTCTTTTTTAACAAACGAAAGTATATTTTCCTGTCTCAGTATGTAAGTATACATAGTATAAGCTAAAATCTATAGACTGGATGCATCAAATATGTACTGACCGACCTAACTAACTACATCTGTATTTAGTTCAAATGAGGTACACGTTTAGTTCTAGGTAGGTACATGAATGTATTTGTCAAGGAAGAGATAAGAGTGGAAAATAGATACGTGGTTGTTGTAAATACACATTTTACATAGATACACTATTGATATGCTTTATTTGTCACTTTTTATCCAAATATACTTATATATATATATGTATGTATATATATCTATATATACACGTATACATATTATGTAGATTCATTTTTTTAGTATGAACATGTGCAATGTTTTCAATGTGTCACGATCATTTTCATATCACTTCAATAAACATAATATTATATGATTGAATACGTACAAATAATTTATGGATGTATTTTTTTTTTTTTACATAATTTTAATATTAAAAACGTATTTACTGGGAGGGAAGTTGTGAAACCATTCTGATCAATGGCGGCATGGCTCAACTTTAACATGAGTATGAGTTGAATTATTACCTTTTTTCATTTGAAGGCTACATTGGCATTCCCAATAGCTGCAATACACGATTTTATTAACATTTACTTAGATATATTTAATTTAAGTATTAAGACTACAGGTTGAAGGCCCCTGGCATAAACTATAGTACTGCTTCTCAAACTTTTAATTTATTTATTTCAGTGTGCTTTGTATAGATTAGTGCACTGTTTGAGAGCCACAGGACTATATGTAGACATACAAAATTTGCTGCCAGCCTTATAAAATTCTTATTTTTTTTTTAAAATGATCTTTCTTAGAAAATAAAATTTTAATTCCCTGTTTCTGAAGGAAAAATCAAATCACTCACTCCTTGAAATATTCAGTCAGGCCACTCCTGATTACAATGACTTATTTATATGTACCAAGATAATTTTAAATAAATAAAAATTACATGCATTGGATCCCCTGTTTAAACACATTCTTTTTGTCTATTTGAATTAAAGGAAGATATAGTTGTTATTATTATTAATGATAATTATACTGTTTAGGTTAGATTCATTCGAGAATATACCTAAATAAACATACATTTATGAAATTTTGGAAAAGGGTTAAAGTTTTTTTTCTTACTATGAAAATTATCTGCCAATTTACTTATTTCAACAACTTTTTTAACCCTCTTCATTTACTCTTAATACTAAAGGAACATTGTCAAGAAAAAACAAAACATATGTCCTCTCAATGTACATATTTATGTTCACTTCATCGAACTATCCTTTATTAATATTAAATATGTTAAAGGTAAAATACATTGTACATTGTAGATATATCCAATAGGATTCAATCATTAATTAATTAGTTAAAGAAGTACAAAGTAGATCTTAAAAGGTTATTATGAAAAGTTTTTTCATTTTCCACAAAACATTTATCAAATACATTATGTAGCGTAGTATGCAGTTCAATCCCATTATGGTTCTTACTCCATAGCTTTATAATAATAATAGAAATTGCGGGTAACTTTTAATTTTTTTATAATTAATCTTTTGTTTGAAAAAGAGATAAAGCATTTTGTATTATGTATATATATATATATATACATATATATATATATTATAGGTATGTGTTACACGAAAAAACTGGATAATAACTTTTGCCAAATTAATAAAAAAACAAAACTTTAAAACAAAAAGATTGAAGAAAAAAGAGGTATCTTATTAAGAATTCGTCAAATTAATAAAATGAACTAGAATAATATTAAATATATAAAAAAATAGAATAAATTAAAAATTTAATTATATACTTTTTTACTGCTATATGTAAGAGTTTTTGTTTTATTTTTTAAAGGTAGAGAAATTTCATCTACATTCATAGTAAGATAAACTTTTTTTTTTTTTTTTTTTTTTTTTTTGGGGGGGGGGGCACTTTTCCTTCAGTAGTACCATCTAAATACTGTATAATTGCTACTATACTTACATCCTTATTACATATAGCATATGGTCATAAATCTTAACAAAAGTGAGAAATATATCACTTTTGAATCCCCTTTTCTTTCATTTTACCATTTCTAAGGGATATATACATACGTACATTTTTAGGAGTATTGAACCTTTACTAAGGTGAGTGAGATCAGTTTACATTACCCCAAATTTGTCCTTTCTTTGTACATACATTGGTTGTATTTGCTTAAGAAATCGACAATACAAAATATGTAAATATATTTGAGACTTTTATATACATATGTATGAATAGGATTCAGTCTTAACTATGCATTAAATCATTATTACACATAGTATTTGATCATAAATCTACAATCAGTCAAACAAGAGTGCAAAATATGTCACTTCTAAATATCCTTTTCTTCATAAGATCATTTCCCACCCGTGGATAAATTGACAATATAAAAATACCTAAATAATTACCTGATAATGAACCTCCCTTATAATTGTTTTGTTCTATAATAGCTTCGTTAAATTCATTTGGACGTTCATTTACATAAGATGATTCCCTCACCCCAAGACCCTAAGAGATGATAATTATCTGTAATTTGGATGCATTGAATAAGAAAATGAAATGTAATAAAAGTGACGTTTCCCAGTGGTGACTTTAAGAAATCGAAACCAAGAGAAAAAAATAAGTTCTTAACTTGGTCTAACAACAGAGATCATTATATTATTTTCTTCTTTTTTTTCAATGCCAGTTTGAGTTCTAAGGTTTCTTTTATGTATGACTTCTGCAATGGATATTTCAGCAAAAAAATTTACCTTTTTCTTCATGCAATGAGAGTTTTTTTTTTTTTTGTAAGACATGACACTGAATGCTGAATCATGGTTTCGTTGTAAATAATTTAAAAATGAATCACTTAATCCAACATTCAATACTTTTTATACCCCAGTTTCTAATACAACTTTGAATTTACCTATTTAAAATAGGTCTACATTTCAATATTCAACAAGGTTGATGCATTTGTTCAAAAAATATTGCTAAGTAGGTTTTCATACAAAATCCATTTTGAAGGCTACACAATGAAAAAATTAGACCAATTTTCAAACTCTCAGAACTCTGAAAAGACTTGTTATTTCTCGTTTAAATTTTGCAATTTAGTATATTATATATATATATAAGCATTTCAAGCAAATTTGGTCCAAATCTGAGGTGTTATGGGTGTCAAAACTTAATTTTCTGTCCCCCGTTTATGAGGAATCTCCCATAATTAATTATATATATATATATATATATATATAATTAAGGGTACAGATTAGTTATAAAAATAGTTTGGTTAATATTGAACTCTTGGTAACAGTATTAGTATTATTTTGGTTTTTGGTTAAGTAGGAATGTATTTTACTTGATACATTTTGCCAAGTGTAAAACCCTAGGCATAATTTGAATACGTTTTTTTTATTATTACATTTTTAATTTACATCATTTAAAAAAAGGACATTATCAAGCCCTAAAAGGAAGTGATTGATTTTTAAATTATTCCAGAACCAGGTTTCTGGCGCATTAAAGTCTTATAATTTTGTAGGTTTTTAACCTAGTTTTACTTAATAGAATAAGAAGATGTTGAGTTATGTTGTTGTAAATAATTATCAAGTATTCTCAAAGGAGCTTTAACTAGGCCTATATTTAGTTATTAATTCGACCGAGGAAAGTTTTTGAGCTATTTTTAGTTACTTATTGAAGGTTCTATTAATAAAACCTCTATCTACAAAAATTATTCATACAATTTAGACAATTATTCTACCATGAACAAAAAGTAACTGTTCTAGAGTATGTTTACCTAATTTACATCTTTATTTAAATCCCTTTAAATTGATTTTTACAAATGTATTGTTTTAAGCTCAGTTTTTTAAAAGCAGTTTCGAAACAACTTATAGCTTATAAAAACCGTGTATGTCGAACGGAAGGAATTTTAATTCATTTCAGTGGTTTTCAAATAGAGTGCCAAATCAGAACAAAATAATTGAAAAAAAAAACTACAAACGTTAATCAACAAAAGTAGAAGAATATATATAAAGAAGGGGCACGGCCAATCATTTATTTTATGAGCCTTGTCCTCCCATACCTTCAAAACCCATGACTTATATAAGTCACTAGGTCAAAGAAAAACTATAAGGATGGTTGAGCTCTCAAATTTGAACTATTTCCATTTGAGAAAACGCAAAATTATTTGACTTTATAGATTATACATATCTGCATACTTTAATTAATTCAGACTAACGAATAGTATGGCTTGTTTAAGGAGTGTCATACAAAAAGAATGAAAATGAAATTTGGCTAGTTAAGAAAACTTGTTACATGATAGAATATGACTACAAAACAAACTTCAGGTCATTCAAACAAAATTTTGAGGCACCATAATTGATTTGAATTTGTAGAAGTGCTCATTTCAATTATTTTCAGTTCCTTCATACATAATTATATTTTGCCCACAAAATCAACTTCAAATGCAATATATTTGGCTTACAATGCGTTTCAAATGCATTTAAAAGATACTCAAAATCTTTTATTTTTTAGTATTTTGATAAATGGATTATTTGAATTTTTACACTACAAAAATCATATTATTAAAGAAATTATGAAGGGTCAATGTTTCAATAATTGCTTGGTGTAACCCTTAAATCTCTTCCTATGGGACTAAAACTTTGCAGATCATGGTCTTAAACCTTTTAATAAGTAAGCAACCACAATATTAGTGCTAAAGGAATCATGCTACTTTACTGACCAATAAATAGACTACATATGAAGGAACATTGAAACTGATATATGGGAATCTATGTGGATCCATTCTTTGATCTTTGAAGAATTTAGAAACATATATTTACACCTAAATATGATCGTTATAATTGAACGACGAGATATTCATTAAAGCCCATACCTTTTGTAATTGTATATAGCATTGACTTCAATATGTAGACATAATATTGTAGATTAAATGTATTAAAAGATTATAAAATATTGTCCATGGTGCATCTTTAGAAATAACTGAATACATAATTTGTTTAAATCAATTTGATAAATATATTCATCATGTAAAATGTTATTGGATAATTGTTTGTCCGTCAACGGCCATTTTTATCTTATATGAGTCAAATGACCTTCAGTTATATTTATCCCATTTGGTATTCCACTTCACTTGGAAATTTACAAAAATAAAAAAAAAATAATAAATATCTCATTAGAATTTTGTTTCATTTGATCTACACGAATCTAAATCTTTTGTCTTTATACGGATGAAGCAATGTGCACTTTTGGTTAAAGTACTTACGTATGTAAATCCTTTTAAGAAAATGGAAGAGACTTATGTTTTATAAATCAAGCATAAAGAAGGCAGAAAAATACAGATTCTTGCATCATCTGCTATTTTTTTTTTCTTTATCAAATCATTTATATAATTGGAGTTTTTGTTATGTATTATGTACATATGAAAAATATGACGCGAACAGCATTTAGTTTTTTCGCATGTGTCATAATATTACTTATGGTTAGTGCAATTATGTACAAATAACATTATTTCGTAATTTTGAATTCAAATTAATTAAGGGAACGATAATAAATAATTATTAATGCATCAAATTCAAAACGTATACATATTAATATTATTTGTTCTCAATTTGAGAAGACTTGGTCCATTTAATCCTCTCTTTACCAAGAATCATCAAATTTCTTTTATAGTGAACTGAATCATTATAAAATGACAAGGACGGATAGGGTCGGATAATAGTTTGGCTAAAACTTTTGCAAATACATATATTTTGTCCACAAAAAATTGAAAGTAAAAATTGGATGAAGTGTTTTAAATTAATAATTTTATATATCTTTTAACGATAATAATTCATCGACTTAAAGTTCCATCAAATATTATATCAGTTAAAGCAGTAACTTTGACTTCTTTTGCACTGGTTTACAGTAAAAATGTCTGGAGATTAAACTAGTTTGAAATAAGTAAAATTTGATCCTTTGATTCTAAGTGTAGCCTAAGTTTTTCTCTATGAGGCTCAAATCCTTTGAGCAGAGGCTAAAGTTTTTGCACTTTCTTGATATTTTTTTTTTTTTTTTGACTCTTAATGTTGTAGATAGCGATAAATGATGAAAATATAATTGAAAACCTAATTATTAACGATAGTAATACAAATTTATATTGACAAATAGCAGAGGTATGTTGTTATTATTATTATTTGACTCTCCTGTCCAGTACTGTCGAATCATTGTTCAATTTACAACCAATAATAAGACGAATAAAATCTTTATAGACACAGGTTTATACCGTACACGTGTCTTTAATCAGTGTTTTGTTACACCTCTAATATATCTAATGTACCCATGACAGGCCGGATGAAATGGTATTGTGTATCAAATAAGGCTGCAGATCGTAGTATGGTAACCCTTGACAGATCAATAATATGTAATAATATAAACCTTAATTTACATGTAAGGGGGAAGAGGGGGCATTTGCCCAACCAAAAATGCAACTATATTCCTTTTTAAGATCCAAAAATAAATTTTGACCAACCCCCTTAGTAATACAATTTGTCCCTCAAATTTGTTAGGCATTCAAACTCTCCTTGTATGTATATACATACATATTCCATGGTATTTGACATTATGTCATGAGCAAGTTGATATTGCAAATTGTAAAAGTTGATAAGATGTGTGCATACTAAAGGTTAACCTCGAGTCGATAATACTTTTTGAGTGGGAAGGAATAATGATGGAGTTAACTGACATAGGTAGATACATACATATATGTATTAGAAGAAGACATAGGTATGTAGGCATATTTGATCATGTTTGAGGTGTTAAGTTCGTAATCTGTTCATTTTTATGAACAATAGTTTATAATATTCAGAGGTATTCATATAAATGTATAGATCATAAGTGTAGGTCCAATATAAATGCACTGGTGTTATATATGAATAAGAAACTTTACCTGTTTATATACATAGACCATTTGTAAAGGATGCAACATGTACCTATGCAGAAATTGACTCAGTTTAATAAATTATGTATATAATTGTACTTGATAGGGTCGTTTTATTCAATCTACGTTGACACTATCTATGAATTTTAAAATAACCATTCTTTGTAAATAGGTTTAGTTTCATGAAAAAAATAAAACAATAATCTGCTATAAAAAATGTAAAAAAATACTCACACTAATTGTAAGACATCTTTAATTATTTGTTGATCTCATTTTTCCCTTTATATTATTTAAATTTGACATTACATATAAATTTACGTACATATGATAGACACGTGTATAATATGTATGTTCTCTATAGACTTCGCAACCCTGGGTCAAATCAAAATTAAAAAAATGTTGGCATTGATCTAAAATTTTATTTGGTCCCCAATTGAGATCAAAAATCTGTATTTTGAGAAACGTGAGATTATTCGTATATGCCTCAGTGTCTCTAAAAATCAGCTCTCAAGTTAACAAAATTTATAAAGGCTGATATTTAGAACTTTACTTTTTGATTTTTACTTAATTTTTTACAAAGTAAGTTCAAAAATTTGTTTCGATTTAAATACATATATTTATTGTTGTAAAGTTTGATTGTACTTATTCGTTATTTATTATTATTATAGTTACTTCTTCTTATTTCGATTGATGATTTGAGGTAACATTAAAAATCTAATTTTGAAATGTATTCAAAAACCGAAATGGAATAATAATAATAGAAATAACTTTTAGAAAATTGTTATAATTTCTGCTACTTTAACAAAGAGCTCAAAGTATATACATACAGGAATATTCTCAAAGATACATCTGTATATTTTTACTCTATAATATAAATGTTCTGTATTCGTATAACATTGAAATCTAATTATATTTTGTTAAGTAAGTTTTAGATTACATAATATTGATACTTATTTTTTTTAAAGCATGAGATATGTAGATATATAATTAACATTTATAGATGTAATGCAAAATATTAATTAATTTATTTGTAGCAGGGCGTACAAACAGGATACGGTTAGGTCGTATCGTGAGCCCAGAGCAAAAAGAATAACAATCATTTTTTGTTTAAAATGAAATTTTTGGCTCACAAAGGTAATTCTCCATATATGATACATACTATTTAGGAATTTTAAGTAGTGACATCTCCCTTCCAAAAATGATCGTAGTAATAAATATTGATATTTTGAAAACTTTATTTCTTGATATCTCAAAACAATAATTTGACACTTGTTACACTTTGATCCAGGTCCACAGTATATAAGTAAAATAGTTATATTGTATTTAAAAAAAATTAAGATAAATAAAATAAAACTTTTTTACAAAGAAAGATTTAATTAAAAATTATTTTTTGGTAAAAATTTTGATTTTGATCATAATTCATTGGCTGTAGAGATGTAGATTTTTTCTTAACGTATGAAGTTATCACTACATTTGAGTTCAGGATCCAATTTTTCTCAAAATGAAAAGAGTGAGAAATATCGAAATCTATGAGTGACTCCCTGGATAGTCTGGATAGCAATAAAAGGCTTGCCCATAATAGTTTCTTCAGAAGAGGGGAACCCTGCAAAGACCATAACTGAGATCAACTATGATCAAGGAAAGACTGCTCTGATAAATAACATCTAGTCATTAAATCATTTGTCAACTAATATCTTAAAATAATGACACAAGTTATAATACATCCATAGGAGCTAAAAAAATACCTCCTAACAGTATAGGCAATTGTTTTCACAAATATATCGGGCTGATTTAGTCCAAACTGTTTGAGATACAATTCAAACTGTATTACGAAATAATATTTTCTTCTTTTTGCATCTAAATGGTAGATTTCCTTGAACGTGTATGTTAAAGTTTAGATTTGTTCTTAGACCAAATATAAATATAGTTATGTTTAAAGTAATGAACATAAGCCAAAAATGCATGAGTCTCACGTCCATGGTGTGAAACTTGACATTTTTGAATATAAAAGAATTTAAAATTTTATTGCTTTGTAGATCTGTAATCTTAAATTATGCAGATATTTTTTTTAAATAAACAAATATGATATTTATATGCAATTTTTTTCCAAAAGTTAAAAGGAACTATATAATAATATGTCCCTGGATCAAGTGCAGAACTAAATATTTGCATTGCATGTCACGGAAAATGTGATAGCTATGATTTTAGATAATCAAAATGAATAACGTTCAATCGACTTACATCCATTTTTTGCCTTTCCTGATTTGAATTTCTTTTCAAAGAGGGACTTTTATATATATACATGGATATAAATATAACATATTTATATGATATACTGATACTCTAGAGTTAATTCCAAAATAATTAATTGCTTGTTCAAAATTTGTTTTGCCTTTCAGTTGAACTAATAATTAGGTAATCTATTCAACTTTATTATAAATAATACCTTAAAGAAATTGAAATAGGTAGAATAATTAACATTGATTTATATGTTTCTCTAATCGAATTCTCATGATTAATCAGTATACATTCATATAATTTACATTTTAATTGAAAATTGAATTTCAGTTACATTTCTTTTTAATGCTCATTTAAAAATGTTTCTTTTTCAATATCACATTTTTATGTATTTTGTAGAAAGAAGAAACGTAAAAAAGTTCAATTTCTATGGAAACTAGGTTCCTCTCTCTTACAATTAATTCTTTTAATACAAACTTAGTATATGCCATTTTATGATGCAAATCTAAATTTATATTAAACTTATTTATAAAATATGTCAGTATGACTCAGTGGACGATAGAACTGACGACAAATTCTGAGGATTTCTAATGAAATATATTTCATATTGATATTTGTTGATATTTTGAATTCAAAATGCATATTATATAGTGAACAAAATGGAATATACTAAAAGAAAAATTTTAATACATCAAATTTATGGAAAACTTCTTTCTGTAACTTCCCTGTAACTTTCCATAGCTTAGCTTTGACTGAATTGGCACCATACATAATATAAGTTTATAAACATTTTTGAACATCCATGTTCATATATGTCTATGAAAAATATTCCAGAGTCACAATCCCCTTATTCGAACTTTTACAATAAATACATACACCCCAACAGACAAAATAAAGACAAAAACAAAACAAAAAATACAGTAACTCCAGGGGGAATGAAGTTATAAAAAGAGTTTTATGACCCTTGTTTCTTAACCTCTAGTAATATTATGTTTAAATGTTCATGGTAACAGCGTACTGTCGTGGAAAAACCTTTAGAAAAAGAGAAAGAGAGGGAACTAATAACCTGGAAAAAATAAACCTCTCTGAAAATAACAAAAAAATAGATATTTTAAATCGACGACTGTACACAAAATTTACTTCAAGAATAGGAGTTGTTTTCTGGCCAGCCCAAAGTATGCATGCACCACAATCTCGTAACTCCCACGACATATCCATATGTATGTAATTATGAATACAAGCAAACTGAGCTGAATAAAATCAATAAAATAAAAGACAACCTTGAATGTCTCAATTGTAAAAATAGAACTGATGTAAATACGTTAATAAATTTGATATAATACCTAAATATAATGGTCATATTGAAACTTGTTGTCATTCACACAAGTGTATTATTTCTGTGTCTTATAAAGAATTGAATGGATAAAAAGTTCATTTTAATATCCATACAGAGTTGAAATAAGGATTCAAGACAATCAATTTTGAAATTTCATTTTTTATTTTTCCAAGTTTATTGTATTTCAAAGCAGTAGTTCTCAACTGGTTTCCCCTGAGTCCCCCATTGATAGTCCCCCTATGATACAGAAAAATATTGTAAAGGGTCAGCAAATTTTGTAAATATGAATGTTGAAGATAATAATTCCTTCCAACTTGTTATTAGCTCTCGTCGATCCTCAAATGAGAGACCTTTTGCTTTAAATCATGATGCAGTTTCATGATTTATGAATGATTCTGGTTTGAATATCTATATTTTGTTTATTAATATGATGTAAAGTCTCGAAAACTTAAGTGCATAATTTCCAAATCCAAATTATCTAGATGAATACAATATTGACAACTTGGACATTTCAAGTAAACAAGCATTTATATCATCTGAATATTCTTATACATTCAAGTAGGTGTGTAATATTAACTATTATAATAATATTATAACTTTGTGTTTCTTCAGCACAAAAAAATATATTTGACAGCTTAAGTATTTATTTATGTATTTGAAGTACATAGTCTTTTTTCACCCTTAATATTCAAAGTATAGGAATCAGTGTTATATTCATTTTATCAATCACTTTCTCCAAAAACAGTCAGTTCTCTTTCTAAAGAGATCGGTTCTAACGAATATGTTATGTAACAAGGAATATCAAAAGTTCTTTGTGTTTTACTATTATTTTCCTTATTTGTATAGTTTGCTTGCAGCGAGAGAGCTGAAGAGCAAGGCAAGCTGAGCCACAAGAAAAAGCTTCTTGCGACTAAAAAAAGCTTGATCTCATGACAAGTTTTTGTGGACTTTTAGCTTTTTTAAGGGAGAAAGAGAAGCATTGAGAAAGAATAATATTAATTCAGGTTAAAATCATGACCAATCAATGTTGTTTGAAAATGGACTCCAGAAGTGAACAAAACCCTGTTACCAAAATGATAAAAATATTGTTGGTTCTTACGAGATACATTTCAACAAGGTGGAAAGAACTTCCCTTCGGTCTCGTTAGAAAGGAAGTCATACTGAATCCATTTCCTGAAAATTTTACGATTACTACAACGTATTTCAGTGTAATATTCCTTAATCTCATATATGATTGTGTTACCAATGACCTCAATGATGAAAAATCTCTGAATAATGTATTTCAGTACATCCAGAGATTGTACTTGTGCTACTTGCCTCACAGCAAACAGTACAATCTATTTATTGGAGAGCAAATTGTATTTCAATACTCAATTAAAAAATCAGTGGTGGCCTGGCAGGGAGCCTGTACCCCCCCCCCCACCGTGCAAAATATTTTGAAAGGGCAGCAAATTGAAAAAAAATATTTATTTATAAATGCAGGATTTTTTCAAAAAAAAAAAGATATTTTAAAGGAGGCAATATAGAATACTTGCACATACCCAACCCCTTGTTAAAGTTGAACCAAGTGGCTAATGGCATCTATCAGGGGCAGAAATACCATTTCATGGTGGTGGTGGGGGTGGGGCAATATATAGTAAACATTTTTGGGAATAATGAATGGACGTTTCATTCTTGTTTTTTTCGGTATTTCTATTTTTTTTAGAAATAATATTTTGAAATGTTTATTTATATAATTTTTTTTCTTTCTTTCATTTAAATAGTAATTCTTTTCTTTTTTATAGCCAAATTTTAATTCTTGTTTTTTTTTATATATAAATGACAAATTTTTGATTATTATTTCTTTAACATATTTCGGGCATTGTTATATAGTATATCCTTTAATATTTTTTATCTTTAATGCAACAAACACCAATCATATTCAAAAGTCAATTAAATTAATCAAGTACTATTTTAACTACTTTCAACGACTTATGGATGTGTGTTTTTACAAAGCATAAATATAAACCATTTCATAAAATAAAAATCAAGAGGTGTAATACAGAGGTTAGGTAGTATTTGAAAGTGTAATGAAGTAAAGATGTTCTTAGGCCTTTGGAATCAAAATCAGGGGGATTTACTCTAAGTTCGATAATTTATATGAAGATCAACGATTTTCAATCGTTTTACTACATTTAAAATTGCGTGTTTGAAAACATAGCAAGTGCTAATTCTTGGTGGCACACACACACACACAACTTTTTGGATTTATTTTACTAACAAAAATTTAATGAAACCATTTGTATCTCTTAATATTTAGCGGATTCGATGTTATTAAGAGTAAAACATGAAATCAAAAATCTTGCTTGACATACATATTCCTTGACATAATTAAAATATTGATATTGAATAAATTTAAATAATAATAAAAAATTCAAAGTTGAATTGTACCTATGTAAGTATGTACACTAATTCATCAAGGATATTGGAATAAAGGTGATAAAAAATGATATCAAATCCTATTTGACTTTTATTCATAGAATTGCTATTGATTTAATCTATCAGCAGACGTCATGATATCATAATTAACATTTAATTCAACTTGTGCTGTTAAGAGTGTACTTCAAAGTAGATTTAACATACAGTCGACTCTCTTTCTAACGAGAGTCAAGCGAATTCATTTCTACCTCGTTAAAAATATGTCTCGTAAGAACTAACATTATTATTATTATATTGCAACCGGGTGTTAACATGGCTTCTAAGAGCCCATTTTCCAAAAAGTGGATGTAGAATGAAAATAAGATGAAAAAAAATCATAGTGCACTTTTATTGGGCATAATTTTAACCAGAACTATTACTTATCTTACATATTTTTTCTCTTTGTTCCTTAAAAAATATTGTTAAAAGTACACTTTTATTACTTAGCTTTCTCGCTGCATTAAAGTTCTAAAATTTGATGCTAATTTGTTCCGGAAGGAGCGCCAAGAAGCGATGCAGTCGATTTTCAGGGTTTTACAGTATACAAATAAGAAAATAGAAATGAAGCACAAAGGACTTTTAATAAGAAATTTTGGAGAACCGACCTCGTTATAAAGAGAATCGACTATATTTAGATTATTCAAATTTAAATAATATCATTCAACTCCATTAAATTGACAAGCTGAAGGGGATACACTTAATAGTCCACCTCAAATATTCAGTCCTAATTTGTAAAATATATAATACTTGTATATTTTCACAGGTGGCCTACAACACAACTTACAACCTGTAATGTAAGTAATGAATTCAAAGTTTAAATAACAATCGTACATCATCTAAACAATATATCAATGGCAATCAATACATATTATAAATTCTTTACGTAAATGAGTAATATGCACAAAATTAGTTCTGCCTATTTTATGTACATTGTGAAGAAATCCGTGAAAATTTTAGTTTTTCATTCTCTATCCTTGAAATTATTTTTGTTTTTAAAGCCTTTTTAATAGGAATGACGCATTTTTATTTTATTAGGGACGGCGAACTATGTCATATTTTTGTTTGTTTTGTTTACATTTCTACTCACAAATAGCTTAAAAATCATCTTTCAGGAGTACAGCCTTCAAAGTGTTTGCAAATTATCCAAATTGAATACCAAAATTCATGTTCAGTCGTGGCAACTTTAAGAGACTTTTTCATCGAAAAATCATCTTCAGCAACGAGGCTCTTTTTTGGCTCAATGGGTATGTTAATAAGTAAAATATGCGTTGTTGGTCAGGCAAAAAGACACATGTGCTTCATGAAATACCATTGCATCCCAAAAAACTTACTGTTTTGTGTGAATTTCATGCCAGTGGTGTTATTGAGCCATACGTTTTTGTTGATGATAATAATTGCCACATTACTCTGAATGGAAATCGATATCGAGCCATGATAACGGATTATTTTTGGCCTCTATTAGATGGTATGGATTTCAACTTCAACAGAAATTCGTTTATATCTCAAACCCTTTTAATTTAATTTAAAAAAGAAAATGCGTCGCTCTAATTGAAAAACCCTTTACTACAGAAAGTACTCAAAAAGTAGACAATAAATCACTTTGATATATTTACATAGGGTCTTCTTTCCAATCCCAAACGATATTTTGTCAAGTAGGTAAATTAGATAAAGCCGTATATAGTTATAAAACGTTATGCAATACGTATTAATACGTCATTATGTATCTGCTATATATATTTGTTTAGAAGTAGAGAGGACAGAGTTGGTTGTCACACTTTATTTTTTAGAGTGTTCAACTATTATTTTCTTCATCAGCTATCCGTTTTGGAATTCTTATCAACTTTAATGAAGTACCAGTCAAAAATTTGAATTTTTATTATTTACTCATGTCGTAAATTAGAACATGAATTTCATTTGTTAATTTCTAATTATCAATGTCGATAGATGATTGGTTGATATTTCCTATACGAACACTATATATTAAAAAAAGTGTACTTAAATGTGACTTCAATTCTCTTATTTGATTAAGTGTAGTTATGAGTCGAAAATCATATTATATCTTATAAAAAAGAAATGATATGTTTGAGATTAATTGAGCAAAAAATTTATGTCATATCTCACTCTTCTGCTCCAGCTTCCAACATTTGAATCTGAATTCTTGCAATTGATAACTTGATTAGAATGTTAAATAGGAATATTATGCACATTTTGTGTACTTCCTTGCTTTGAAAAAGAGCTTATAAATATACTTATGCAAATATTTAGTTAATCTCATTCTAATTTTGACATTTCTCCTTGAATGTATCAAATGAAGAGACTGAAGGTAATAATGTAAATTAAAAAATAGAAAAAAAAAGTATTCTACCTTCAATGAAAAGGTGATAACTTTTTTTTAATGCACTTATAATGAATATACATAGTTATGTTCATATATGTTGCATCATGTTTTTATATTTAGAATATTTGCAAATGCAATATATGTATACTTATTTTGCAAGCTGTTTTGAAATAGTATGAAATATGTGACTTGGTTTTTTTTTTTTTTTTGCCTTGGATGATATTTTTGCTGAGTAAACTTTGATCTTTTTGATTTAGTTTAATATACTTATCTTCTTCAGTACGTTTTATTTACTTCATTAAGTAATGATTGTAAAAGTAATAAATGGAAGGAGGGGGGGGGGGGAATGAGCATATTCGTAGATACTCATAAAGATCTACAAACAAAGTTATTTATTTCCTTTTGTAAAAGAACAAAAGCAAATTTATTAATTTACTATATCCACCAACTTGGTTCATATTTTTTGCAACAAGTTCAACCCACTCAAAACTTGACTCGTCTAATAAATGCAAAGACACATACATGTACATAGATACAGGATTATACTTCCTTTCTAAGAAAATAAAACATACAGTCAAGGAATACCGACTTACTTAAAATACATACATTCATAAATCCTGAACAAATCATTCAGCTCATTATATTAACACACCATTGGGACACTCAAAAAGAAGCTTTACATAGGTATAAGGGTATCATTATTACCTACTGGTCAATGGAAATTGCATATGATATGTACGTATACCTACTCGTACTTAGCAATATAGTTATTATGAATTCTTCATTAAATGTTCTATATTATTTTTTGCTCAAATCTCAAGGGAGTTTTTCTTATATCTATGTATGATTGTACTTAGTGATAAATATCTTTTGTTCATATCATGTGTAATTATTTTGCTTCATTAGAGCTATTCTATAAAGCAAGCAATGCTCCCTCTTGGCTCAGCATTCCCAAATATGTATGTATGTATATGTATATCTACATATACATAATATTATCTTTTTATGCATGTCTCCATTAAAACTGTATTTATACGTGGATTGGTATAAGATACGAGGGGAAAAAACTCGTTTTGTACCGTGAAGAGGCAGTAAGTTGTTATAAGAGAACACAAATACTCGCCCTTAACAGCAGTGGTTATCATTGTCCTTGAGAGTAGTAGTTATTATATCCATGTACACACAAAATAATAGTACCTTGGTTGTACTGACTACATTATAATCCATTTAAAACAACAATTTGATAGGTATAATGATATATTCAATAAATACAAACCCTCTCTAACAGAATAAGAAAATAATAGCAATGCAACTACAAGGTCATGACCCTTAAAGGTCATCCACCCAACCTCCTGTTCTTTTTTTCTTTTCTTTTTCCATGCGTAGTAACTCCATTAAATGCATTGAAACATTTCAATTAATAATAATTATTATTATTCGTTAAATTAACTGAATAAATACGATTTTTTTCTATACTTAATAATTATATTTGTAATTATTTAAGCTTTTTTCAATAATAATTACAGCATTGAATGGCTCTCTGTGGGTATTGCGTATGTTTTTTTATAAATTCAACATATATGTGTCCTTCAAATTATTTAAATAAGATAAATCTTGTTTCTATTATTATTTTTTTTAAAGAAATAAATAATATTTAGACTGTAATTATTTAAGTATTAAAATGGAGCAAGATTGTAAGGACGCTGCGGTTAGAATTCAATGAATCACTCTTAAAACAGAAGTAATATATATCCATTTATAGGCCTTAAGTTTATAGAATACTATGTAGGTATTTATTTTGATAAAAAAAGAAAATTATACACAACGATTAGTCATATTTCTCAAATGACATATATGTACACATACATAAAAAAATAAAATATATATATATATTTGAAAGAATGGTTCACTCTTGTAAATAAAACATGTGGAATATATTCTAAAAATGATACGATTCATAATTCCAAACATGGATTCGAATGAAGAAAAAAAATCCTAAATTGTAGCCATCAATATCCGTATACATTAAAGTTAACTGATATAACTTTTATTTTAGTAACTACTATATATGTACAAGAAATCAAAAATACCTGGGCTGATGCATGGCACATTAGAGCTGGGATGTCAAAGTACCAAACAGTGTAACACCCATGAATTATCCTAAATTACAGGAGTAAGTATTTACAGGTTGAGAAATATATTTCTTCGATTATAATATTATGCCAAAACACATTTTTATTTATTTTACATCCAAATGTTTTACTCAATCAGGTGTGTCAATTCAGCCAAAGCTAAGGTATGGTAAATGCCAGGGACGTAGCTGAAATACACACCTAGTCTTCCATCAGTTTAATTTATTAAATTGTTTTTTTGGAGGCCATAGTATAGCGGCACCATACTCAATCATATTTAACATAGAATATTGGAGTACATACACAATGGAATCTTCATTGTATATACATCTCAACCTTTCCTCAAAAATAAATAAATAAAAAAATAGGTGCAAAATCGGTTGATATCCAATTCTTCCCACAACTGTAGGTCTATTCTTCATTTAATACAATGTCGTTGCTCACAGCCTAACAAGAATTAATTCGAGTTCAATCCATCGACGTTCAGAACAGTAATAAGGAGTAGAAGAAAAATTAGCAGCTGATGAAAAAAATACTTAGTTCATTGTAATGTGAGTGGAATAACACCGTGTGTGGCAATTTATATCTATGTATAAAAGTGATAGTTTTTTTGTTCCTTTGCATTTTTGCTAAATTATATTCTAATTTGAAAATTATTTTAATAGTTATTATGGATAAATTAATACTTCCTTTAAAGTAAATCTACTTTTTGTTCATTCATTTTTATCCGACTATGACATTGCAAAAAATATATAAAACACTGGCTCTTCATTCTGTGACTTGATTATTAAGGTCAAACATGTAATCGGGTACTTTACGTACCTATAACTAAAACTCATGTATCCCTCATTCATATATGAGTCAACAATAAAGATGGCCTTACATCTTATAAATGCATATATATTCTAGAATTGGTGCATCAGTGTATATTCAATATCATCAAGATTGTATGTATGTAGTGAGGAAACTCAAGCCAAACACCCGTTACAGAGCATCTGCAATGTTTAATTTATATGTATGTATACATACAAACCAAGGTATATCAAGTCTTTAATAATATTACGGAAGCAGAGTGCATATCTATAAACATACATACATATTGTTACAAGCATACCTTGTACAGTGTGTATAAAGACGTAGCAACCAAAATGAACGTACAAATATGTTATATAAATATGTACATTATATATTTATCATCAATTAAACCACAAATGCCTTATATCCACTCACTACAGTAACAATTTTTAAACAATTATTGTAATATTGTAATGTTTATTCCCCAAAGATTTGACAAGTCATAAGTTAACCACTTTGGCCCATAAATCGATTTATCTTTTGTTAATCTACTTCATGTATTCAAATATTCAACAAATAAGACTCTTTCAATTACAGTTAGAAAAAATATTTTGATGTGTGTAACAAATTATTAACCGAAAAATAAACAAAGTTGCAGAACAGTCTATGCTATTAATGTTCCGTATGACCAGGTGTTTATACATCAATGGACCACTGTACATGTATAAGATCCTATTAATTAATCACGTAACACCAAAAGCTGCTCCTAAAATAAAACAAATCATAATTAGGTAATAGGTTCTAAATATTATTGAAGCCATGAGTGGGGGTCTGTAAAAACTTCCATAGTGTGGGGGAGGACATGCGTACATAAATAGGACTCTCCAGATATAAAAACGTTACTTGTATACTTTTGATCTTGTATTTTTTTTAATGCAAATTTTCTGCAAGGCCGCCCCTGGTGGCAACCTGCCCCATTGTATGTATGTAACAACCGATCTGGACAGGTGGCCAAATTGTTATTTGAACCTAAAATCAACGCTTGTATACATATATTAAAATAAAATCTTAGATGTACCTAATTAAGACAATGAATAATCATTGGGCTAAATTTCAAGTTACGACATTACCATATGTATACATATAAGTCATTGTCATTGAACATATATATATATAAATTCGAACAACCTCGACTCTGTCTCTCCTTTGAAACATAAAATTATCACAAATATATCATAAATAAATAATTACATATTTATTCTTTTTTTAAATGATCATCTACACATTCATTCATTCAAAATTGCCTTAAAACGATCATGATGATCCTTTAGAAGATGTATCAACATACTATCTATGTACCTATTTTAAAGGTCAATTTGAAGATGCATAAATATACTTAATATTAAAGAATATTAACAAAAAGGTGTTGGTACTTAAACATATGTATGCAATTACAAAACATTTCTTAGGGATCTTTTCCATAATAACCTTTATTCATTAAAAATGAATGAAAGTATCAGGTGTTCATGAATTTTTTGAGTTGTTGTACAACATCAGAGCATACGAAATTAAATATCCTTCACCTTCTTGGAAGGAGAATGAGTCCTTATATGTATAGCATTAACCCAGCGGGTTGAGTGATCTCCATAAAAAATAAATGAATATATTAGTGTCAGAGCAGCACCATATTGGATACATACATGCAATTAATGATCTCTTCTATTCATTCGAGTTGTCATTTTGTGAAAAATTACAAATCTTTTTTAAATTAAATAAAAAAGTAGAATCCATTTCCAATAATTTCGTATAGACATGTATAATTTCTTGTGCTGTGTATATTTTTTCACTATTTTACATAGAACATTCATCCAAAATTCAGATTATGTATGTAAAAATGATATTAAATAAGGGGACCTTCCACCCCATTGATCATGGATTGTCCATTGGACTTAATGGAGGATATGAGTTATTATTAATTTTATTCTTGAAAAAAGGCGTAGATGTAGTTCTAATTAATCGAATTATTTTTTTCTTAGAAATAGTGTGACATTAACTTATTATATAAAGAAAAAATATTGATATGACATTTAAAATAACGATTACATGATTTAAAATACTTACAAAATATGTACTCTATAAGAAAAGTTCAAATGGTCATAGGGTTGAACTATGGATACTTTTTTTCTTTTTTTGAAAAATTACATTCATGGAATAACTTTTATTTAATTTTGTTTTTTAAATCACGTTTTTGAGAAATGTGAAAGACACAATCAACTTTATGTCTGATCCTCATATTCCTTTTATTTATAAAATAAGAAAAAATAAATCAATGACATCCAATCGTAGTATTGTGATCAAATGTCAAATAAAATCTTTCATATCTTTGATTTGATCCTTAAATGCACAAGTGGAGTCAAAAATAACCCCCATGGGATAATTCTTCTTTGATGTCTCTACGACGAAATAATATATTGAATATTTGTATAAATGATCATTTTTTCCAATTTTGTTAATTCATTCTTAAGAAATTATCAATCCTATATCTTATAATATCCTATTTTAACAGTGTCATAATCTTTCCCAAGTTTCTGCAATAAAAGTTGAATTATTTAACACTTTCTACCGAACAGAATCCTAGAAATTCTACTTGTAAAACGGGATCAATTTTGACCCCACTTGTGCAAAAGCTAAGATATATCCAAGGAATTAATTAGTGTCTATGTATACATCAGAGGTGTGAACTAGAGTCGTATTCTATGGACTCGATTCCGATTCGAGTCATTTATTTGATTAATTGTGACTTGACTTGCCAAATTGTTGAAGAACTTAATATGAACTTTGACATTGGTTGGACTTGTGTCCTTTGACATGAAGAGACTTAGCAAGAAAAGTAATTCAAGTCTCGAACTAGCTGGTTTCTATATAGAAGGAAAATATTTTAAGGCACTCGAAGTTTTGAGAATTTTCAAGTTAATTAACTGCTTGATATGTTGTTTATGACCAATCTTTATATTCAAGACATCTTCATCAAATTATCACCTAGTCAATTTTTCTCGAAATATTGGCATATATTCCTTGGATTTGAGTGTTAATTTGCAATTTTCTCAATTTACAAAAGACTATATTTTAAAAATAGAAATAATGTTCCTAGTTTATACTAACTGCATTGTCATCTCCGCTATCAAGCATATCAATTGTGATTTATGATTAGATTTGATACCTGTTTATATTGACTTGGTACTTGAATTAAAATGTAACTTTAAGAAACAATGTTAGACTTGAATCGGACTTGCAAATTAGTGATTTTGTCACATCTCTATTATAAAGACATAGGGGAAGGGCAGATGAGTTATTACTTTTTCCTGCTTAAATGCAATAATATGCATCAGTTTTACCCCTCTATTTTTGTAAATTGAAAGGTATTATCTTGGACACAACTGATATTCTATGTATGTACATTTCGTTATGATATATACATATATCAAAATATACAAGAAAGATACATTAAAAAAAGGGGTGTCAAATGTATTAAATCAACCTACCAGGAGGGTAAGCAGGTACATTTGAATATGAACCATTTCAAAATAAACAACAAAGTTAAATGTATAAAATTAATTCAGAACAACTTTGAGGAAAAAAAACAAATAATAAATGTAAAAGTTTACTTCTAGAATAATCTTTCAAATTTAGTACCTGGTAATAGGTAGGTTTGGCAATAAACAATCCTCAAAATGTATCTATGAGGTATTTGCAATTATCTCCTAAGTCGGAAGTCTACTTCAAATTCTAATAAGTTGGGATACTACAAAACAGTAGGTGATACACTTATGTCAACCCTTCCTTCATTGGCTGTTCGTTTATATGCTTATTTTCAAATGTATGTGTTCTTATATTATACAAAATATTTACATAGAGTTACAATACTTTTAAATAGAATGGATAGTACCTATTTTAAACCAAAAAAGTCCTTGCTTCCTTGTGGGTATTTCACTTTAATTGGCAAACGTCGGGTTGTTGTTTTTTTCTTCAAAAAATCGTACTTCTTTCATTTTATCCATCTTTTTGTGATCTAGGATTGAGAAGTAGGTACATAATAATTATCTATAGACAGATTATGCCACTTGTAAAAATAATTATCTATAAGAGTCATAGAGTCATTATGTCTATACTATACATACATGCAAATATGGAAAAATGACTCGTGAGCCAGGTGTTTGAGAAACTCCTCTCTCATGATGAATCCAAAAAGTTTACCCTCCTCAAAGAAAAATACCATAAATATTTCTACTCTACTCCATACATAAATAATGAGCTGAATTTATCACTCTTTAAAGTCAGACATGGAGTGGAGGGAAGGTAGGGGAAGAGCTTTTATTTCGTTCATAATTGAACGAAATAACTGATTATGAATGAAGTTCTTCTGTGTAATTAATATATGTACACTCATATTATTTATTTTATAAGTAGCAAATTAATTCATCATGTCAAATTGCATTCAACAACAAGGGACTCTTCATTGAATTATATTTGTTTGTTTTTTTGTCAAGTTCAAAGAGTAGAATGTTTTCGACAATATTATTCAGAAGTATTAGAAGAATGTTATTATTTATATTATATGTTTCTTATCAAACATACAGTAGGTACTACATAACCCAATATATATATATATATGTACACAAATTCTCCAAGTGGTCTAAGTAACTGTATATTTCCTCGTTACTTAGCTAAAAAGTAATTCTTTTGCTTTTAATCAAATTATGTAATTATTTATTCTTAAAAGTAACTTTACGTTAATACATATTATTTTATTTTTTACTCAATAATAAAAAAAGAAAAACAAAAATAAAACAATAAAATTATGAAACTGTAATATATTTTAGCATATGTTTATTCACAGAGTAATTTAACATACGTAATGAATTTATGACATCTGAGAACAAAAAATTGAATTATTATTGAATTTATAGTTTTTTTTTTATGAATACTGCCTAATAGTCATTTTTGTCTGCCACTTATGTATAACGGCTTTATAACATTAAAAAATAAGTTATCAAATATGTTACTCCTTTATTGAAAAAAGTAACAACATTACTACTAGCTTCTTTATGATCAACTCTGATCAATTTAAAGGTTCTGCCAAGAAAAAAAATAATCATAAAATTTTCCTTTATAAACTGAAATAACTAATAATTTGTACTACATATGTAACTATGAAACAGAGTGGAAAAACTATAATATGCTAATTTATTTACTGGACTATGAACATACATATATGAGTAGATGTAAGTAGACCTCCAAGTTAGATTAAAAAAGAGACATCTGACACCCCACGTGTTATTCTCCAATTACACATTGATGTTTTCATTTCTTTCAAAAGAAATACATATTTCTTATGAAAAAGTTTTTTTTTTTAAATAACTTTACATATTTATTTAGGCTACTATTTCAGAATGATAAAACTTAAATTTTTTTTGCTCACTAGTTGATGGTCCTTTTTAGCACACAATATCTATATTTTTTTACAATTTCTTCTAAAGGGTCATAGCAACATAATGTGGGACTTTTAAATTTGATGTAAGTATATTACATTATATAGTGTCCATTTTCTGGAGAAGCTTTGGGTTGAATGTTATGGTTTAACTGTTTCATAAATCTACATCAACCAAAAAAAAAACAAAAAAAAACTAAAAGGAAGGAAATTTGTGTCATAACTTTAAAAATTTAAGCGTTTAAAGTATTTATTGTGTTTCAAAATATAATGTTTTTCCTGGTTCCTAATTGGTCCAATTGATAAAATTAATTGTAAAAATCTAGCCATTTCATAGGAATTGGTATTAACTGTTTTTATGCCTTTTGCATATCCACCAAATAAGTTTTTTTTTTTACCTAATCCAATAAAGACAAAAACTTGGGTTCAATCTATGGCTGACATTTAAAATTTTTAAAGACAATCTGAACCAAATGTCATTAATTGTATCATTTTGTATCTTAAAACATAATTAACAATTAAGTCCCAATATTTGGACCAAATCTTGAAATTTTGGATGCCTTAAAACAGGGACTTTCTTTTGAAGTGAGAGGTTTAAATTAACAATGTTGTATCTCGTGAAGGATTCAATAGATTATGAAGTATAATCATTTTTATTATACAAGTAAATTTTATTAAACTAAAATTTCTTAGGGTTGCCAACCATTGACATACATAAGTGGTCTAAAAATGCCTTACGTCATACCAAAAATTACATTAGGAAAATCAATATTTGCAGATAGTTTTTTATTATACCTTTCCACAGTGCAACATAATAGTTAATAACAATTCCTATGAAATGGCTAGATTTTTACAATTAATTTTATCAATTGGATTAATTAGGAACAAGGAAAAATGTCTGATCCATTCAAAAAGGTATAACTAATTTATTCGCTACTCTCTATATGTAAATGTGAAGTTATAATGACGTATTAACAAATTATTAGTGCATATTTGAGTCTAATAACCGTATAATAATGAGAGATAGATTTTTGATAGACGGTAAAAGTTTAGGTTCTTTTATTTGTCAGTCCCAAACCAGACATACAAATGCACGGTAGTAATTCACTATTTTCCTCAAACTTAAAAAATATGGTTTTCTCTTCTTATAAAAGTTTGGTTGCTTATGTCCTCAATATGGCTGACTTTTTCAATGATGACGTCACGTAAAAAAGTTACTCCAATAACGAGAGAATCTAATATACGCCTAATCTAATCTAGTAGGACATTATGTAAACTTATTCATTCTATATTATGACATTGGTAACGTGCTGTTTTTATATTAAAAAAAATATCGAGAGTGTTAATATTTACCTATACATATACATATGTATTCAACTCTTGAACAGGATGTTATATAGATATTCGAAACTGTGAAAAAATAAAAACAAAATGAAGGCTAATTGATGTCAACTTAAACTACAAAATATGGACATATATCATCTTTAATTATTCAATACTTATCTTGTCTCTAACAAACCTTTGTTTCCAAATATAGTATAAAAATTACAAAAATCAAAGAAACCCTGGAAAACCCTGTTTACTACCTAGTATTAACAAAAACACATTAAATTCAAAAAAATGTTTAAATAAGTTGTCACATGATTGAATATATATATATTTGTTTATTGCTTTGTTACAAAGGTATGGGTTGACTTAAGGTACTTATATAGAAGTTTAGTTCTTACAATTTACATAATATAAAAAGTTTCATGAAATCCTAATAGTTAAACCAAAATAAAATTATTACTTCGTTTTAATTTTCCACTTCTCTTCCAAAATCGGTTATTTCAAGAAAATTTGTACTTCTTCTCATTTATTCTTCTCAATTTGATACATGATGGATAAATGCATAATAATTTATTACTTATCAGTAGGTTGATCCACTCATGAACATATTTATTAATAAGCGCTTGTACGGGGGGGGGGGGGTGTATCAACTCTCCCTCCCTTCCCTATATTGTCTTGAGTTGATGAACATAGCTATTTATTACGGTAGATGATTAAACTGGTGCATAAAGTGTATCAACTTGAGTTTTTTTCATAGTAAAGACTCCCAGGAAAATCACACCATGCCACAATGGGTAGGTATTACCTGTACTTAAATTCTTTAAGTGAACTCTTTTGTCACAACCAAAATTCATAATAGAAATGACAGGCTATAAAAGGATTTGAGTACAACTCAAATGTTCAATAATAACTATAACTTTACAATTTAGTATACATAATGTAGAACATTGTGTTTTTATTATAACATCTGTATCTATTTTTGATTAAGAAAGAAAAAAGAGCATTGATTAGATTAAGCCTCTTAGGTGTATACATATATGTATTTGCCTATATCTAAGCACTACATAAATACTCTCAGTGCATAAATTACATCGGTATTTCATTAAAAGAGAGGGATTAAAAAAAAGAAAAAGAAAAGACAGAACGTTTTAACAAGTGACGTGGAATGAATCAGGGTCATAACATTGTAGGAAATGATTATACTTGTTTCCATTCCTGAATGAAAATTGTAAGTATGTAAAATAGGATCTTGTATTGCTTATTTTCTCCTTGTCTTGAGTAAAATATATTCAAGGTCAAAAATTATTTGCAATATAACGAAAAATAATCTGATTTCTGTGTGTCTGCACACAAACACACACACACATATGAAATATACATATTTAGAAATTCTTGCATAAGAATAAAACCTAAGTCCTTCGTTTTTATTATTCTTATGACGTATCATATACCCACTTCGTTTTTATACATATATAGCTACTATGTTCAAATTATCTTTGATACCTATCAAAAGTGATGATTTTTTTTGTGTGTGTTTGTAAACGTCTTTGTTGATTTGAAATCCTTTTTTTTTAATTAAAATCTGCTATATCATGTTTTAATTCAATAAGTATTATTAACTTTTACTAAATATGGGAAGAATAAGGGAACATTGCTTCAATCAGTAATCTTTTAAAAAAATCAAATATTTTGATTCTGCGTACAATATAATCTGCCCTGTTAATAATACAAAGAAAATTAATGTCTTAGATGTAAATATGCAATATAAGAGATAAAAAGATATACATAGAAATCTAATAATTCATTTTTAAATTCTAAGAAGTTTCTTGACGTAATAGGACTCTAAATTTCTGATTAGTAAAATTATAGTATTATCAATATGTAACAAAATGTACATAAAGTGAGCGTCAATTATGTTCAAATAGACATACCTTGGGCCAAAATTGTTATGAAGTCATAGTTTGTAATGTGTATGTATTAAATAAGACAAATTGTTTTTTTTGTATTTCAATAGGTGTTTCAATATTCAATGATGACGATCACGAGCAACTCCAGGAATTGTTGATAATTTTTAGCCCATTTCTGTTGCAATTCAAAAAATCTTGCTGTTTTTTTTTTAGCTATACATTAATACTTATTTTATTTTTTCATATTTAAAGCTTTAATGCGTAAATGCATATGTGATGAGTTATATAGTGGAGGTCTATCTACCCACTTTGAGTTCTTTTTATTTCAAGATATTGTTGCACCAAAGCTACTTGAAAGTGATTGGTTTCTTTATAGCTTATAAAATGACTCCCCCTCCCCTCTCCCTGCAAGATGTCACTTTAGTGGTACATACATTTATGCAATATAGATTACTAACATAAATGACGTCACTTTATTATTTTTCCCCGTGACATATGCAATTGTATCTTCCCTTTGCAATTAACGTCAAGGTCCTGGAGGTAGAGCAATTAGTTATAGAGTAATTCATGGCGCTCACAGCATGATGTTATCACTAGGGATATGAAAAAGGAGGAAACCCAGGTGAGTACGAATAATTTGATAATTTGTAAAAATAGATGGAAGCATTGTTAAGGTTGTATGTCAGCTGTTGGTGTTTGAATTTTGTTAAGATGGTGCAAAATAACCATTTGATTATAAAAGTACTCATACCAGATAGGAAACAGCTCAAGAAAAAAATGTAGTACAGGTTGCCAACTGACTTTTTTTTTCAAAATTAATTCTTGCCAGGATTTTACTGTTATTCAAATCTCTAGCTAAACCACAAACATAGTAATCCACTACAAAGAAAATTGTCCGTCGTCAATTTTTCAACTGTTTTCCCCCTGATGAGTGTTCTGAACATCGATTGATTGAACTCGACTTAGATGCTGTTATGTTCTAAATGAATTATTGCCAAATATTCAATGAAGAATTGTCCTATTGATTTTGGATATTTTTTTCTTCTCTCATCAAACTTAGCGAGGTACAATAAAGTTAGGTTCATGCTCAAAGACAAAAAAGTCGTCTCGAAAAATGTGTGCATTACTTTTTTCAATCTTATTGATTTGTGGAATCTGACTTAGGCCTTGTTAAACATTCGACAATTTTCTATTATTATTATTATTAAAGAATGGTTAACAGTTCGGAAGAATGGTCTTACTAACAACTAATTTTGAGCCATATTTTTCTTCTCACTTTGGAAGAAAGTTTGAGAAAGACGATAAAAATCCTCTCTTTTAAAGCTTTGAGTTATGTACATATATTACAACTATCTTAGAAATTAAAAGGTTTCAAATTATACATGTAAATAATTAATAATTATAATCAGCAAGAGTTATTCTAACTTTTATTTCTTGGCTTTAAAATATGTAAAGTTTTTCAATAGGATCTTCCAATTATCCACCTAAACATGAACAACTAATGTGTAATGAGATCATACCTTGAAGTTAAGTGTATATAAAAAAGACTGGCTACAATCGACCATATTTATTTCTTATTATAAGTACTTTGCAGTTGTGCGACCATTGATAGCATTCTTTCAGAGTTGTTGTTTTTTCACTAATTACATATTAAAATAAATAGACCCTCGTTTAAGTTGAATTCTTTACAAATTATATTCTGTATTTATTATTCGAAGAGACAAAAGATATCAAAGAAATGTGTTAAAATATTTTTTTCTTTTTTTCCCATTTCGTGAAATATCATTTAGTCATTTTCATTAATTTTAGTACAAATTTTAATTTTATTATTATTTACAAGATAATTATGTATGTAGATTGGTAAGGAGAAAATCTGTTTTTGTTCACAGTTGATACTTTTGTTTTTCTTTTTTGAAAGAGCTCAATCACAAAAAGTTTGTAGGTATATAATAGATTATAATCAATGTATCTATACATATACTGAGATATTGCATGCATTCGATCCCTCATTCTATATTTGACCATATTAATAGTAGGTAACTACTGAATTAATTAATAATATCAATACTCTACTTAAATGACAACAACAAAAGACAACATTCCAGTTTAAAACTATTTCTGCCCTTGATGGGCTGGAAGCACTAGTTTTTGTCTACCTCCATCTTCTTCAAGGTTATTATTTAGTAGTAAGCCAATGAACAAACTATTTATAAGAAGGTAACAACTACAACAACAACTAACCAAGTACCTTGAAAGGTGTAGTACATCGTATGACGTCGAGAATCTATAGGTTATATCTACGTGTGACTAGTGAATACGTGTAGTTTTTTTTTTTTTTTTAAATATACTTTTATCAAGGGACGACGCTTTATTGAATTTAAGGCCTGACGCATCCTTTAAAAAACAACGACATGGTATCAAAAAGTAACCACGTAATATAAGTATATATACACAAAACCTAGGTATATGAATTTATCAAACAAAAAACCTCAAGCAATCGATAATGATAATTATAATAATTACATAAATAATAATTTTGTTATAACGGAATGAAATTCTTGATGAGGGCGTTGCCATCTTTATTCTCCGATAAGAACTTTGCTATGTTTTTCCATAAAGATATATTTAGAATCCACGATAAATATAATTTTGATGTCTTCTAAAAATACCCTTTTCAAATTACACACAATGCAAAAGTTCATAAAAAAGAATTATTTACAAGTATTTGTACATATTAAGGATGTTCAAGAGGTTCTTCTTCCTCGAGAATGTTAGTGACCACACTCGTTAAGAAAATGTTAGAGTAGTTTCCTGCGACAATCTTCACTTTTATACTCAGCTGCCTTAATAAAAAACTCTTCTCCCCCAAGTTAGACAAGAGATAATTGTTCTTTGATACGAATAATCCTTGTTATACCTACCCATGTAATAGCTACTCCATTTTGTAGGAACTCAAACATATTCTTGACCACATTTTTATTTCAACAACTACCTACAGCATAGTAAAAACAACAAAATTTACAATTTGTATGTTAGTTCTACATTTTTACACGTTTATATCTATGTATGAAACGACCTTACTCAACGTTGATTCACTGAACCCAAACTAGCTCATGTTATGCCGTGAAAAAAGTTATAAAATGAAAAATAACAGTTGGAAAGAATTGATGGACTACGAATTGATTTTAGGCCTTTTTTGCTTTCTCTTTTTTTTTTGGAGTTTTTTTGAGGAAAGGTTGAGAGAGTAAAGATACAATAGATATAGATTATGAAATATATAACTGTTTTTTTTATTTTCTAAATAGTAAACACTCTGATTTACAACACAAAATACATAGATAGGTATACATATATGTACTAAAGCAGTCTGTAGTATCCTTATAATCATACTAATTGTTGTTTACAACTAAGGAGGATCATTCCTGTTTTTTTTTTTCGAATCGAACGTTCAACTCTACTTAACAAAGTACTTTATTCTTCCTTACATCTAACCTCATTTGACCCTTATTCTATTTATTTTTTTACTTTTGTAAAAAAATATATTATCAATGTAATTTATATCCAATCTCATCCTTTTTCTTATAACAAAGAACTTTAGGTCAAGAAACTCTAAACTTATTTTGTTATTCAAGGTTATATGTATATGCTTTCAGAGAGAGAGAGAGAGAGGTTTTTTTACACTCGTTTTAATCGTCAGTCTATTTTTTTTTACCTACATACAGAATGGTTTATCCTCATATATATAAAAAGAGAGACTTATAATGATTAAGAAACGTCTAGTTTTTTTTTTTTTTTTGTTTAAAAAAAGAAAGAAGAAAACATCACAATATTTCATATTGATATTCAAATCAAGGTAATTTTCTGACATTTAATCATTATAAGAGAAAAAAAGACGTCGATGCTTAAATTGAAAAACAACAACAAACGAACAAAAAACAAAGACACTTTCACCTTAAAGGCAGAAAGACAACAGTAAAGCAATTTTATTAATAACAGATACAGAGAACATAAGCAATACGTTGTAAAGTGATGTTTAGAATATCCATTCCCGGTGTGTATAAAAATATGGTAACACTAAGAGAAATCATATGTATTGTCTAGTCTTAAATAAGTAAGGGAATGAGTCAGTAGCTATTATTCTGGTAATTTATTCCAAAGCAGCTTTTATCAATCTTACTTGAGCACATACCCACCACAAATAAAAAACTGAATAAGAAGTCATTCCTCTTAAAATGTGGTACTTTTCTGTGATATTTTTTTATTGGAATGAATATGATTTTTAAATAACTTGTGATGTCAAATCATGTCTACATATTCAATAGCTATGTCCTCTAAGAGAATTGAGAAAGAATGATGACAGCTCAAATACATAAGTATACATGTTACATTCTGAATGCTAAAAATGCTTGATACACTTCGTCAAACTTATAAGAAAACCTCCATATTTTAATTTTTCTTTTAAATGAAGATGCTTTCATCATAGCAGTCTAATAAAAAATGAACACAAACTCAAGCAAAGAAAAAAGTATCAACATTCCTTTTCTAATAATAAAGATAAATTTTTCTCTAAAAAACTTACATTCCTATAAATAGTCCAGCCCACTCACTAATATGATTTAGAAGTGACCGACGCTCGCCGAAAAGGGCTCTTTTTTCACATTTTTAATAGCACATTAATATAAATAATATCAAATACAAAAAGAAAACAACGAAACTTATCAATGACTAGTGTCTGGTAATTTGACTCCTGTTTATTTTTTCTTCTTTTTTTGTGTTTTTAACGTTAGAGATATGTTTGATATGTTTATTCGATACGAACAGGTGATGTTTCATTCTCTACTTCACTCACCAATTCCCATTTTATGTCCTCATACATGTTTATTGATCCTAAATATTAAAAAGTTTGTATATATGTTACCTTTACAGATGTATTATTTGAAGAAAACTTTAGCGTAATAATTCTTATTAAACTAAGAGATTATTTTGAGTAAGAGTGATCTTGTAGTCAATAACAACAATCGCAGTGTAGTCTCTAAATATTATTCTAAAATATATAGGGATTTGTTAAAATACACTCTATTAGTCATAATTATGTGTATCCTCTCTCTATATATATTATGTGAAACAGAATGTTAATTCATTCGTTCGTCACACTTTTTTTTGTTCCGACTAAACTCCAAGTTGGATGCTTCCGGAGAGCTGAAAATTGGCATAAACGTATTTTAGTCATTTATTTTCTATTAATTGACAATAATTTAAGGGAGTAAGAGGAAATTAAAGCAAGGTAATTATCCCTGGATATTGAAAAAGAGCTTCTAAATCATGTCATGTGAGTTTACAAGCCGTATTATATTTTTTGATTTTTTAAAGATGTCATCATTCCTTCTTAATTGTCATAGAGATCACATCTGGTGAACGGATATATATTGTCATTACAGTTCACAAATTAGGTAAAATAATGATGAATATAAAAGTAATGAGAAAATGCCATAAAATACAGATACTCGTAATCATGGGAATAACTTCTTAATTTGTTTTCGTGGGATACCCTTAAATGGGTTGAATAAAATCCACTCTGTATCTATGAATTACAATATTTTTTAATGCCATTTTTGGAGTAATGTTTTCACAAATCAGCAATGGCTCTTTTCCAAATATTTAATTATAGCTATCAAGAGTCAAAAGACCTTGAATTATCATAGATATAAGCTGAATTTCAAAGTATTTAGAAAAAACTTTGTAATTTTTAACCAGATATGCACATTTTTGGAGAAAAAAACAGTATATGTTGTTACAAGTAGATATTACAGTGAACACAATTTAAAAAAATATTACTGTAGTTTTTGTATTATAGATAATTAATAGCAGTTCTTTAAGTATTCATTTTTATATCTTTGGCTTAAATAAATTTCATTCATAAATTAATATCTAGTAGTAATTTGTTTTTAAAAAAGTATTTTTATTTTATAAAAGGTATATTGACACTAATCATTGATACTTTATTTCGTTGTTTTTTTTTTTTGTTTTTTTTTAAGTATTAAAATCATTGAACCAAATAGAATTGTTCATATATATGTATATAGCAATATAACTTTTTTTTCAAAATGATGACTCTCCACGTTAGAGTTATTTAAATTACATGTATTGATTGTAGAAAATATTAGTGATTAACCAATTTGGGGGACTGATACCTAATATAAATGGTCACTTAAGCCAATAACCAATGTTTTTAGTCCCACTAAGATTGAAAATAATAATAAAAGGCTGTCATCATTTCATTGTCAACTGTTTTGTTTTATGGAAGTCGCTGCTTACAGGGAATTGCACCTTTTTATATCTAACTTCCGTGCTATAAAAGTTTATATATAGGGATTTAATATTTGTAGAGTACGAGGAGAAGGCGGGAAACAGAAATATGGTACAACTCATTCAAGAGTCTTTGCTAATATCAGTTGTCTATTTTATGATTTGGTCAGAAAAAAATATATTACATATTTATCTTTTAGATTTAAAATAACACTATTGCAGGGATAATACCTATAATTGGAAGGAAAATAACATAAAAAATTTTCTTTTAGATTTAATATATCATATCTTCAATTTATATTGTATGTTTAAGTTTAGTTTGGGTAAGTATATAAATGGATATTTTGTATAGAGAAATTACAGTTATTGATTAGAAAAAAGAACTGTTGTTCTTTGTTTTGTTTTTTGAGTAACTGTTTATTCTTTAATAAATCGTCTTGAAGGAAACATCTCCCTCTATGTTAAAAATAAGAATTGAAAAAATATTCCCTACTTTCGTAGTAAGTTTTATTAAAAACGCATATTACATTATAGTAGAAACATATATTATTTTTCCAGTATAGCAGTAGTACATTTTTCTACCCTCCAAAATCATAACAAAGCAGGCAGTTGATCCTTAAAATACTTTATCATTTGGTCACAAATAGTACACAGCATATAAATATATACCTGATTATAAAAAAAATAATAATATCATGTATGCAAATGAGATTATTTACTTGTAATAAAACATTATCAAATTTTATTTCTTATGAATTTTATGTCCTGCTAATTTTCAACATCTGAAGTATTAATTCAGCTTCCCCTAAAAATTTCTGAATCCCGAATAAATGACCAACTTTTCCTAAAATATCAGGATCACAAAAGTAGCATCAAAAGACAATACGGGAGAATCCAAGAACTCGAAATTAATTCTTCCCAAAAAAAGAGTGTCTAGAAGCAATTCAGTATGTTCCAAATCAACGGCAACTAACGCCAACTAGTTACATGCTACCAAAGAACAGACTCCATTTTCTTCAATAAAGTCATGTGAGTTGGGTGGGATTCTGAATGTTTTGTGTCGAACTCCGAATATGTTAATTACTCTGACAGTCGAGTTTCAGGGCTCTACTGTATGTACCTAATATATAAATAGATATCCATTTATTGTAATAATGACCATAATTTATGGGATCAGAGTTGGTATGGATACCCTCCCCCACCCCCAAATTACCCATACGAATTGTTTTTGTTTTTTTTGGTAAAAAAAAAATCCTATGTGGGCTTTTTGAAATTCCTAATATATTTAGGATTCTTATTTTTCTTTTTATCTAGGCCAATAAATTATATTGGTATAACTAAGTTTTACTATGATCAACTATATTAATTCCACCTGCATGCAACCACTGCCTGGTCTTTAAAGTAAAACCTAAATAACGGAGTTTATGAAGTTTTTTAAAGAAGTAATCATTTTGCCTTTGTTTTATCCTTCGCCGATGAATTTTGATATTTGTATAAGTCATTATGTATTTAACGTTAAATAGTTCCTTGTAAAATCATGATTAACTACTAATCTTTCAATCATCGGAGCCATTGATCAAATGATTGCTCATCCTAGGGTTATTCATAAGTACATTATGGAGGTTACCGATCATGACTAGGTAAATAAATATTGTATCATAAAAATGTAGGAAAGTAAGAATTCTTTCTCAGAATCCCTTTAGGCCATGTCTATTCTAAAGATAACATCAATAGTTTGATATTAATTGATAACTGATAGCGAGTAAATAAATCGTAAGTGCTTGAGAAATAAACTAAATATGCAAAATAAGAAAAAAATGAAATTCAAACAGATATTTTCATATTTGAATTTAAGGCATGCCAAATATCAAAAGCTAACAAACGTTTTTTAACCACTCTGTATATGTATAATACATTTGTTCAATTTCTTTTTAAAGTGAGATAATTGAAAATTCAAAATAATTTCCCTTCAAAGGTACATATATGTATTTGCTTAAGCCTGAATACAATATCAAATATTATTATTATCATACAAGAGCGGATAAGGTAGTTATCCTAATGATAGAATGCATTTGTCTAAAGTACTGTAATATTCCTAACTTTAAGCAATCATATTTAGGCCCAAAATGTGCTATAATAAGAACTTGCACTTTGTGTTGTTTGACAAACAATATTTTTAGTTCTACGCCCATGTTCATTTCGTTAATTATGACCATGGTCATCAGAAGAGATGATGTGAAAAAGAGCCTACCAGCGACTGTATTTAGCCTTGTATTACTACAAAATTTTCTCAGTTGGCAAGCTGTATTATTTATATGGTTTCTGTAAAAGTTTTCATCATTCTTTCTAAATTCTCGTAGAGGACACATCTACTAAATAGACAAGTTTTGACATAACAAAAGAGTTAGAACTTCATAAATAAACCTTTTCAATGAAAAGGTACTACAAAATACACATTTTATGGAGAATGACTTCTTCCTTCATTTGTGTAGCAATGTGCTCAAATGAATTAAATAAAACCTGTTTTTGGATGAAGTAGAAAAATAATAACAGCTTCTTCCTTCCTTTCCTTTTTGAAGAGTTGACTGCATATCAGTTGAAATGATGTCTCTCAGCGATAATAAATGGTTTATGGCGTCATCTCAGGTGTGGCTTATACGCCCACTGGAAATGCTCTTTTTTCACACCTTTCGTCATCAATAATCACTCATTAATTTTGGTAAATATTGTGATGTTATAAGAAGAGACGGGACAGGATGATACGGTATTTCCAGCAGACACAGAGATGAAGAAATCAGTAAAACACTGTGTCATAGAAACACAGACAAAATATAAGTACCGGCTTAAGACATGGACTAATAATGAAAAGATTGTTCGAATGATCCTAATTATAATGCAATTATACACTTCTTTAAATCAAAGTTTATTTGTTTGATGTGTATTTAGGTTTCATTTACAAATTGATTGGTCTTTTCTTTGATGTTTCCATGTTCACATTTAACCCATTTTCATGTACACAAAATGTATATTTTTTTATAAAATTCGTTGCAAATAATTTTTATAAATATCTATTTGGTTAACCATTATAATATTTATTTATATATCAATCATTTATCTCATTAACTTTTTAAGAATAACTATTACAAAATTATTTGCAGGTGGCACAAGGCTGAGGTTGTAAAATGCATTTAGAGTATATGCATAATTATGTCATATACATTCATAAGTCAAGGAAATCATATTTTAAAGACGGTATGGTCCTACAAATTCACTTTTGCAGGTGGCATACAATTATATTGCATAGTTTTTATTGACTGCAACAATGTAGGCATAAAATATTGTTTATAAGAAAAGATATAGAAACAATAGTTTTTGAAGGTTTTAGTATAAATATAAGTATATTGGCAAGACAATTCTAAAACTGTCTCTTCTGCTTTAATGAACACATAAAATTTCATCATGATTCATTTCGAATGATGCATTACTTGTGAAGATGAAGACAAATGTATTTTTAAGAAAAACTCTCAACCAAAAATTTGTTAGGCCTAGAGCTAGACACATATGGCTAGATACAGGAACTGGTAGAAGTATCACAAAATTAAGCACCCACAAGGAGCCATAAAGTTAGGTGTGTCCACCAATCTTCTTCCTCCTGCATTCAGACTTAATATCAATCATGTATTTATGTCCAAATTAAAGTCTTGGATTGCCATTGTGGCAAGGATGAAGCCATATTACCTATTTATTTCACGAAGATGAGGTCCATATTCAATCAGTCTAAGCCCTCCAAAGACATTAGAGGATACTTTTAATGAGATGTCAAATTATGTATGGCTTACTGAGCTCCCACTATTGTGGATTCATGGACTAGAGTATCATGGATGCAGTTAAATGTGCACACACAAAAAAAAAAAAACGAAAAAAATGAATAAGACTCAGTACCTCCCGTCTTAAGCAACTATACCTGCATATTTTATATTTTACATCCTTTGTCACTCGTAATATGGCAGTGTATCAAAGGAAAATCAAAATAGCTGATTGATATACAATAATCATTGATGTATAATTAATTATAATTGCGGTTAATGAATATTGTATTTATGTACATCAAACCTTGTGATGGTGTAAATCGAGTTCATTACTAATGACACTCTAAAGTGTTATGATGAATAAGTGTTGTACTTATACAATATATATATGTAAATAAATTAAGAAAAAACCTCTTAACTTCACACCATGCATTCTAGCTACTTATGTATATGAATTAAGGTTGTACATAAATGGTAAATAGTAGGACACAGAGCTTTCACAATAAATTATAAGAATTTAGACAATATGAGTTGCACAAAAGAAATAATGTCTTACTTCAGGTTTTTTTACAGGTGGAATTTTTTTCCACCTTTATAGGTGAATTTGCACATCCTGACGATTTTGTACACAAAACGACACGATATAACATGTTTGAGAATGTAAAATTTATTTCTAAGAACTCTTCAAACATCACAAATTCCCCTTTTAAAAGTGAAGAGGTTCTATGAACACAAACGTTTCCTGTTTGTTGAGAAAAAAATGTCTCAAAAGATTTGTAATCCCCACAATTTAATTTGGACAGTAGTATTTACACATATAGATATTGTCTTTTCTCTTACAGACTTTTTTTAATACATTCTACTTCTTCATTTATACTACAATTTTTGGAAAGATAAAATATTACCAAGTATTTAATTTGTTGAGTTTGTTTCCAAATTACTAGGAACTGTAATAATATTCTAATCACTTGAATGCTAGACATTTAATCTAGACCGACGATGTAATCGCTGAGAAATTTTTAATGGTTTGCAAGCCTATCTGAATTACTCTAATATTTTTATAAGCTTTTGTGTGTGATACACAGCTTTTCACACGTATCTTCACCCATTTTGCTGTCATTATTTCTATGGTATGCTTCATAATAAAGATTGTTTTTTAGAACTTTTAACAAAAGTTCTCATTATTATTTTTTGCGTTATTTTGTAGATTCCCCACCTTCATAAGTAAGAAAAAGGAGGAAGAATTGTAGGTATTGTGAAGAAGGTGCATAAATGACTTGCTTATGAATTTTGTATAGTATGGTTCCATTGTGTTACAAAGAAGTGCTAGATACTAAAATATTTGAACAAGAAGAAAAGTGTTATCAAAAAAAAATAAAAAAAAAATACCAATTGATAACAATTGAGAATGACGTATTCAAAGTTAAATAAGCTTGATTCTATAGTTCATGAAATGAAATGTTATATCGTACATGAAATATTTCGTAAAAAAATAAGGAAGAAAGAAGAATTATATTCATACCCAGTATCAAAGATTGAAATAAAATCTGAATTAGAGTTAATATATGTCCAATAAGATTTAATTTTTTAGGGCATAACTCTAAGACTTATGAACCTTTAAAATTCTGGTCAAATATTCTGCACAATGTTAACTCCAAAGCTTAAAGCTAGTTTATAATATACAAATATACTTTAGTTGTCATATGTATTTCAATTAAATTTGTTATCAATTTGCCCACGAGAATGTATTAAGCCGAAACGTAAGTTTCATCCTCATCATCAATACTTTTATTTAAACGCTTACATCTATTATATAACTATTTTACACATAGGTAGACAAATTTTGTCTACCTATGTGTAAAATAGTTCCTGCTATAGGCATCATTGCTCAATTTACGATTAATAACAAAACTAAAGAATCTTCATAGACAAAGTGGTATACTGGTTGCCAATTGACATTTTTATTATTATTTCACGTGCAATTTTATTCAGGACGTAAAATAATAATAAACATTAATGTTTCAGGGAAAAATATAATGCATCTGTCTTATTACATGTACATATATCGCTTTTTCTATATTTATATGTAATATTCAACCTGCATGAAAAAAAAGTATAATAATATTTGACGGATGCGTTATATGTATTTTTCCCTAGAACATCTATTCAAACATATTGTAATAGGGCATGGCAATAATACTACATTTTTGAATCTGGAAATAACCGATATTCAGCATGAAAATGATTTGAGAGAAGTTTTTACAATGATATTTTCAAAAAAAATGGGTTAATGTAGGGCATTAATGAGGAAGTTTATTTATACCAAAAAATAGTTACATAATAATTTTATTAAACCAGCGATCTCCCATTATTTTTTATCTTTATCGGGGATCCAATGACGGAAAAGGGATTTATTCATAGCTTCATCTTGTCCTTTAAAAACATAATTGTTTTTATAAAAGATATCTTGGCTTAATCGTTGTATTTTATTGTAAAATAAAAAATGATTTGTCTATTTCGTAATAAAGTTCATCATCACCATATGAAAATACTCTTTGTTAACTTCTAGCATTGTAACATTTGTCATAAAATGTAATCAAATTTAAAATGAAATAAAGAAGTACGAAAGTATGGGCTGTATGATAACTTTTTCAAAGGCTTGCATAAAAATTGTCAATATTTTCTCACAGCTTTTATTACCTGTATTCCTTTCAGTGCCTACTTTATTTTTATTTTTTTTGATTATATAAGAGTGATATAATTTTCTTGTAATGGACGTTTCTAGGAAACTTTGCACTGGATAATATTTTGAATGTTTATTTCCTTGAAAAGGAAAGCAAAAATAAAGTTATTTTTTATAAACTTGCTGTAGATTCTAAATTATTTAAAAGTACTTTTTTGATGGTATTTATTTCATGATTCTATATACTTCTGATTTTTTTATAATTATGAACTGTATGTATGTATTTGAAAATATAGTGACAAGACAATTTAGTTAATCGTTTAGTGATACTTTAAAAAAAAAGTCAAATACATCGTGTTGCAGAACGTCGCATCAACCACTTATTGTTTGTTCATCAACTGTGGCGTATTAAGTGAAATATGTTACATATAAAGATAAATATGGTATACAAACCATTTATAATCTATATCCAGTGAAATAAATCATTATTATAAGTAATGCTTAATACATCTACAGAAAACATACAATAGTCTCATCAAAATAGTTTTACTCAACAAGCCTGTTTTCTGAAGGTCATTACATCTAATGCAATTTTTTAAATTGTGACATCATCTTATTTCATGATGATTCTCAACGAGGGAAGAAAAACAAAGAAATACTTTCAATTCTTTTGCATTCATGCCATAAAATTAGCAGTACGAGGTTGTGCTGCGTCAGTACAACACATTGTGAAAGTAATAGTCATCTCTTTGGGTAGGTGCATTCTACTGAGTCAAGACAAAATGTATATACAGTCCATTTAATATCTCTTGTAACATGTTTTTAATTGACGCACACTTTTGATATACATAAATAGCCATGCTGATCAGTTTTTTTTATGTGGATGTGAGCTGTAGGTCGTACAACTTTGTGGGACCATTCGTCCAAAAGCAAATACAAAATCTTGAATTTACCTAAAATTATATTAGATATACATTTATGTCTCATGTATGATTCCAAGATTCGATATCTCTTACCAAAATGTAATGTTATGTTCACAAGAAAGTTATAAAATAATGTATTAAGTCAAATTTATTCGAGAGGAAAGTCTAAGGAATTTCATAAATTTATTTGATATATTATGTCATATTATGTATGTAAATATATTACTATCAAACGAAAGGGTAATTAATTTATTTAGTTAGAGAAAAAAGAAGGGAACAACAACAAGAATTAATTACTTAAATGAATGTGAGAACTGATTGACTGTGAGAATTATTTAAAGTATAATTCATTGATGAAAAGCATAACTGTAAAATTGTTCCAAATTATAATTACAATTTTTGATGAACATTACGTAAAGAGCTCAAGTCACTAATGAAATAGTCCATTTTACGAGCTATGGCTCTCTTTTACTTACAAATAGAATAAAACACTATAAAAATGATAGGTTTGTGACTTGTAGAGACGGCACATGTACACGAGCAAGTAGAAGGCGAGATATAGGTAGACATTATACATGGTACTACTATTCATTAAGGAGTTTTGTTCACATTAACTGTCTATTTTTGATTTTTTTCTACATTTAAAATAGAAATTTGCATTCAATTTTAGTATTTGAAAGCTAAAAATGCACTTTGTGGAACTCATAAGAAAACGTACTAATGTTTTAGTTCTTCTTTTAGAGGTAAATCCGTCCACCACAGTGATTTAATAAAGAACGGACATTATTTCAGTCAAACAAAAGACAAAAAAGAACAGCAGTTCGACCAGTTCACCTTTTATAAACATATAACTATTTTTTTTTTTTTTTTACAATAGTCACCTCCTTGGTTATAAAGATTGCAAAAAGAAAGAAATTCTCGACTTGTAAAGAAACAAACTCTCTGAATGACGTCAAAAAAAAATAAAAAAAAATAAATAGTAGCCATGGGAAAGTGCATGTCTGCTGATGACATTTGAACCTAAAATACAGGACGTAATAGGTTTGTCTTTTAAAATACAAATCTATTGCAGGTTATTACCGACTGATTTTTGTTTCTCTTTTTACAACAACTCTGTATAACTTACATATTATATATACGAGATAGGAATGCTTATTTAAGAAAAATTAGAAGAATGAAATAGCTTATTTTTGTCCATATTTGGAATGAAATTATTGTACGTACCTAGAGTCAATTAATAACTCTAGTTAGAATTTTACCTATTAGAATTATGTAGAAAATATTTTTAATAATGATTGATTACAGAGTACATGATAAAGCTAATGATGCCAAGTAGACATTATTTGTACATATATATATATATATATATATATATATATATATATATATATATATATATTTCGTTTAATAGATTTTGCATCTAAGAGTATGTAGATAATAAATACCATACATTTAACATACCAACTTCAAAAAGAAGAAAGACTAAAGAACTTCTACTTTATTCCAGACCTTATAATACAAGTAACTTGGAACTATGCAATCGAGGGTACCTTGTGTTCTTATATATAAATCTTGCATGGTTAAAATTGTGTGTATTAAATGCATATTTTGACATCATGGACCAAAGGAAGTACACTTATGCAGTACATGCATACATATGTACTTGGACGGATAAATAGTTGATACATCTTTAGAGGAATTTGACCGTTAGTGAGCATTCAAAACTATACATATATGTACATACAGTATAGTATGTATTATCAAAAAATAATGTACATATATATATATATATATATATATATATATATTAGAATGATAGTCAGAGCAACCTTGACGTCTGAGTGAAAGACATAGTTTATGTGTACAGAAATGAATGTGTAAACTTATTTCATATACGTAAATACATAGAGTCTACACTTAATGCAATGCTCTTTTTCCCATTTGGGGAATAATTAATCAAACTTTCTATTAGTTTAAGCGAATTAATAACTAAATAATCTAGGTAGTTGTGCTATGAGAGTTTACTTAAATAGGTCAATTCCGTGAATCATCATCCATTAAATTATAGTTTTTAAGCCAAGACACTTTATTTCCTTTGGATTTATACGTAGAAAGTCAATGCAATAACATCAAATGTTCATCATGAAGAGATATAAGATAAATTACTAAGGAAAAGTAAATCATTACTCGTTACTAGTTACTAAGACAAAATAGTGCAGCTTAGGAGGAAAAGTAAATAGGTGCTTTTAAAAGTAATGGAACTGTTACTCTAGTAAATATTATTATATTCTTTAATCAATGAAAAACAAAACAAAACATAAAAATAAATTTAAACTTTTATGATTTAACATATGCTAAATTAAAAGTTTTAATAGTAGTGTGATATTTATGTCTTCACATGGTGCCATTGCCTCAGTGCCAATTATTTACGCTCATGAGGATTCCAATTTCTTTACTTCTAAAGATATAATTCATAGTATTTAAGACAATGGTACCATGTGAAGAAATAAAGAATAGCCTACACTAAGTCATTTTACGCAGGGGAAAGTAATCAAATAAATTGCCTCGTGGCTAAAAAAGTTATTTCTAAAGCCTTTATTCCTATCTCTTATTTTGATTGAATATTTACTACAAAGACAGTCGATATCATGGAAAAGATCAAGAACTCAAGCTACATATTAATGAATTGAATCTTTAAGTTTACACTTGACCATTTTTACGAGGAAATATTCTTTTACATCTACAAGTAACTATAGCATGTACTTTTAGACTGCTTATATCATGAATCTAAATTTAATGGAATATATGTAGAGGTCATATCATTTTAACAACTTTTTCTCATAATATTTAAATAATCACAACGCCAGAGATCCGTATAACATGACCTCAGAATAAGACCATATAGTTAAATGATAACATTACATAGTTAAATGTGTATTTTCAAAATAGAAAAGACATGCTCTTGAAAGACTTTAATTATAATTTCTCACCCTTTCCAATTTCTTAGAAGGAAAATATTGTAATATAATTCAATTTTAACAAAACATCCTATCAAACCTATAATATATTTATAAGTAATTCAAAATATGGATGAGAGGTACAAAATGTTTTATAGCTGTGTGAATCTATCTCCATGGAGTAATATTTATTTTTTTCATATAGGCAATATCCCAAGCAGTTTCGGTCATTGGGTCCATGGATATATGGGACAGATTGAATTCAGACTGTTTGAAACACAAGAACTACAAAGAAAGATTTTATACTTTTCCCATTTAAATGATAGATTTTATTAAAAGAGTCTTGAAATGAAAAACCGTAGAATATTAAAACCTGGACTGATTTAATCCAAATTATACGATGTACTAATGTATTTAACAGCGTCTAAATGTGATAAAAATGAAATTATACTTTCATGATTAACTGTTTTATCCCTTGTTTTACTCCTAAGGAAAGGTATTATATAAATAAGTAGTAAATATTTATGAATTCAATTGAAAAATCATTCTATACATTGATATGAGTACATGGATATATGTAATTTGAAATTGTCTTTGTGCCAAGAAAAGTTAGAGTTAATACAGAGTAATAAAATTGCAACATGCCTATTTCGTCTTTTTCAATTAGCAAATCAAAAATTAAGAAATGACCCAAGGATTTATATTTTTATTGCTCTGTTTGAAAGGTTATGTGCATAAATAGGTTGTTTATTTTTAAATGATTCCATCTTTGCTTTGGTTATAAAAACTCATTAGAGTGATTTGCAATAATTGATTTTGTAATTTTTGTATCTAATCAAGTAAAAATTAATTTGATTAAATCCATCTGAATGAACTCAATTGTTCTTCCAGTATTGAGCAGTCAGTTAGAAATACTCTTATCCAGCTGAAATGGGGTACATAACATAAATACATGCATTTGCCACGTTGATGGCTCGTTCATCTGAAGTTGATGTTCTTCTATGTATTTGTGCACATTATTTATCAATAGTTAAGATGTTTCTTGTTTTAATGTGGACATAATAACATTTGTAGCATAATTTAGGAGGAGCTAGCATCATAACAAATTTGTATTATCGTATGAATATTTCATCCGAATAATATCGTTTTCTTGGTATTAGTACATCTAGAACCATATTGTGTAACGTCAATAGATGACAACAAAATGAGTCCAGTAGATTTCATGAATAATTTAAATAGTAGGTGAAGAAGATCTTATTAAACTAATTGTTTTCCAAAACTCCCAACTATTTATTTGTTAAGTATTTTGGATACTTTGTATGTAATCTTTGTTATTCAAAATACTTGTATAGTATTATCTCTGACTGAAGTCCCTTACATTGATAAGGTTAATTATCTCCTTTTCAACAAGTCCTTAGAATGATTAGGACTTCAAAGCTAGAATGGTGCTAGATTTGTACAATCAGTTTTGTTCCAAATGGATAAGGCAATGGAAAAGTAGAAAAATAGGAGAAAAGGGTTTGGTCCTTGTAAAGATAAGAGCTAATTTATAATTCACAGTACATAGATTTGTACATGTAACGATATAATTACTGATTGTTACCATACATTAGAGTCTGAAATATATATAATATAGAGAGATATCTTTGGATTATGTTCTTATTGTTGTTATATTGTCCGTCAGTTTATGAATTATGACATTCAAATACACAGTAGTATTTCACTATTTCCTCGAATATAAAAAAGGAGCAAGGATTTGTATTCTTATTATTTCCTTGATTAATTATAACCGAGTTCAAAATTCTTTTTTTATGGCAGCTATTGATCTCGTTTATTAATATGCATAAATTTGTATGAAGCAATTCAATTCTTCTTGTGTGTATTTTTGTTTTTGTATTGAATTTCATTGAGATAATATCCCAAAATATATTTATATATATATATATATATATATATATATATATATATATGTATATGAGGAAACAAAAATCTAAAAAAAGAACCAATTAATTTTTAAAAATCAAATTTAGAGGTCATTAACCATAAATAATAATAGCTAAAGTCAAAAATACTTGACGAAGACGGACGTCTTATTTCTATTGTAGGTAAAATATTTTTGGATGAAAATCCCTATAGCCTCTGAAAAGTATCTGAGGATCCATAGAGAAGTTAAATAAGAGAAAATAAAATGACGGATATTGATCTATACATATTATATTCCGGGGGAACTTTTTTTTCCAAGTAGAAAATTATTCTATAGGATTAAAGTTAATCCCATTTATTTAAATAGATCATCATTTATCTGGAGGTCTCTATAAAATTGATTTTACATGATTTTTAATTCTTGATAATCTCATATGTACTTATTATTATTGAATTTATTGAAGGTATCAGGACCTTTAACTCTGCAACATTAGGATTCACACATTAATTAAATCATATTTTATTTGTATTTACAACTTTATTTTCTCATTGTTCTAGGGGATCATGAACACATCTCCAAACTTCGTTTCATCCAAGTCAAAATTGAAACCCTCCTATAATATTTCACTGATAATAATAATTTTTATCAATTAGTATAACTTTTTTTTTGTTCTTTTGGCAAGTCAGTAACTACATACATATGTTAACTCTATGCACGACATGTAAGTCTTCTCAACTTTTCCTTTCAGTGTACATACTTTAATAATACAATATCTTTCTCCATGTCATTATAGATTTATTAGAAAGTAAATGTGTGTGTTTTTTTCATGAGACAATGGATTATTCTGAAACTAAAATTAGACGAACTACATATGTACATACATCTCTTTAGTCTCATATTTATAGTAGTTTCAATTGGATTTGTGGCTACTTGAAAAGTTTAAAATGTAGACATTTAAACATGCAAATAATTGAAATTCATCGCTCTTTAAACAGGTTCTTGATAGTACAAACATCCTGTCAACTGAAGAACATTATTATTTTATCATTTCAATATCAACCCATAGTTTACATGTATAATTATTTATTTGTTATAATAACCTTGAATCCATTGGATATTGCTATTGTTTATTCATACCTCTATATGGATTTTGATTGGTGCTTGTATTAACAATAGTATTATCCATCAGCAATACTCAAAGCCGTATGAATTTTGTAATACATACATTTGTAATAATACTACGTATTAATATTATTTTTACTCTCAATTTCTGCTTGACACACTTAGCTTGTTATCTATGTTTGTTCATATGTGTACATATTAAATATATAGGATGATACTTTTCGCTTCTTTAAAACGCATTTAAAGTCATTATTTAAAGGTCACTTTCGGTTTTAACACCTTCTTTTACTACTTTATTTCTTTGCAAAAAGCAAAAACAACGGGTGTTCCAATGATATACATACATTTATGCACGTACATTTATATATATTATATAATATGTATTAGTGCATGATAACCACAGTTTTAATTAATGAATTCTATCTCTTTTTATGGTTATTTTAAACGATATATTATTTTAAATACACTATTTATTTGTAATATAAGCAGAGTCATTCTGAAACATTAAATGTACAATGATAATTATTCATGGAGTTTTAATTAATATCTTGTTATAATAAAAGGAAATTACCGAGGGGAAATTAATACACATAAAATAACTTATTTTTACCTCATTTATTCATCATAAAAATGCATTGACTGCAATATAATAATTTTTTCGTCTCGTATATACGAAAAAAAATAAAAATAGATTTAGTTTTAACATATATCAAATGATATTTTAGAGTTGAAATAAATTATTTAGATATTGTTAATAATACACAACCATGTTTTAAACTCCGGTTGGGAAAATATTGCAAACTTATGTGTATCGGGTTTAATGAGGGTCTTATTTCCAATTTTTTTAATTGATTATACAGACTGAATTTATGACAGATTTCTTATTGTTTCATTTTAAAGATATATGTTGTATAAAGTTATGCATATAATTTAATTAAAAAATGTATAGTTTCTCCATCAAAATGTTTCCATCTTTTGTACAAAAGAAAAGTAATTCTATTTTTTTATAAAATTTGCATTATCTATACAACATTATTTAAATGTATAAATCAGTGATTCCTAATCCCTTGTGACACCTGAGATCCCTTTTCTAAAGGTCTGAAATCCCCTTCCCCCTTACTAATGACTTAGTATCAGCTGTTTCATTTTACTTTTACTTTCTGTGAAGAAGAAGAAAAGAAACATTTTCAAAATCCTGTAATTATTTGCTACGCAATCCACAAACCAAGTACATTCTTGCGACTCCCGAAGGGAGTCACGAACCACCGGCGTGTGTGGAACCCTTTATATAAACCTTTTTCCAATAAATTTAAAGCTATTCTTTCTATTCAAATACTGATTAAGGCTTAAATATCCTAAAAATAAGAATAATAACTAATTCTTTAAATATGACAATTTTGATGTTTTATTCCATTTGTGACGCTTGAAATATATTTAATGATAAACATCTTTTTGAAAAAACGTAGTACAAATATGGTTTTTTGTCATAACTTCAAGTCAAGGCTATATAAATTACATTCTGAAAGCAATTCCAACCCTATGATTATAGTTTTGAAAATGTGTATTTTATATGTATCTATGCATTCATTTTTTATTTAATGACATATGTATGTAGAATACGTATATGGAATTATAAAAAAAATTATAAGATAATCGTCAATCTATATTTGATTAATCACTGATCTATATTAAATATTTATTATTTAAAAAAAACATAGTAATAAGACTCTGTTAAAAAACTAATATGTAAAAATATCATAATTTAATTTAATATAAAACTCATGAAAAGTATATTTTTTTTAATGGCAAATTTGTATTATTCATTTAGTGATAGTTTGTTATTGGCACGAAATTAGAAAATAGATCCATTTATGTTTGTACATTACAAAGGCATATTATGTTCCACATACATATATGATTAATATTCACCTAAAAAAAGAAAGTATTGTTAGGGATCTAAAAGTAGCAAAATGAAACGATAAGTAATATATGTATGTATGTAGAATAACTGTTTTTAAAATAAGTGCTTCATCTATGTACCTAAATAATGGTAGTTGCATATTCAAGTTCAATGACGCCAATGAAAAAAAAAAAAAAAAGATTGAGCGTGTTTTGCACATGAATGTATTCATGGTTGAATTGAAAGAGTATTTCTTAAACGAAGGTTGATTCCTATCTGTTATAACTAAGTCTAATGACTGGGTTGTTACTTCTTCTTTTATATGTACCTATATCTACAAGGTGAGGCATACGTATGCAAACAAAAATTGCATTACTTACAACATTTCTAGTCAGTCAAAGAAGAATATCTTTTTGATATATGTTTATGTATATTGTGGATGCAGATTCCTCATTAAATTTAATTACAATGAAGATATTATTCAGACGAGAAACTTTTATATATAGTTGAAATGCATCTGGAGTTACGAAACTTTAAGTAATCTGATAATGGAGACCTCGAAGGGAAAGATCCCAATAAAAAAAAAATCCATATCATTAAAAAGTAGATCAGACGACACACGAAAAGAAAAAAAAATAGTTTGTCCTCCCCAACCCAGGATATTAAGAATGATTGTCTATGAATGTCCTTCTTCACTCAACAATGGAAGTCAACTCTTATAAAAAATCAATTAGAAGTAAAGTGTTTTATGGTTAAAATTAAAAGAGGAACGAATAGTCTTTTCTGACGAACAAATATTCACACTTAAAATGGCTCACAACCACCATATATGTATATTGACTGCATCCTCATCATAAGTAATAATTATTAATAATCAATAAATATTAGTTAAAGAGAGTCCATGAAAACGGTTTCTATAATCGGTTGAAAAGTCATTTCTTCATAATAAAAGTTTCCTTTCTATGTTTGTAAGTGTAAATTGTAAAGTTAGTCTTATGTTTGATTCAACTTCTCAAATAATCTGATTTGTTACGATTTTGATGCAAAGAAATGTGACCCTCTTGTTACCTAGATAATAATATTATTAACTTATCAGTACAAGTTTCATGATTGTGTCTATAGTATTTTTAAAAAAATACCTCTGTGATTGACATAAATAATTTTATTCTAAGGATATAAAACTAAATTTGCCTAGAATTACCGCGGCCTGTTGAGTGTACATAGAGTCAATTTGAGATATCTTTGGATAATTTTCTTCTGAAATCAACCTCTAAATATCTACATACATATATATTTATTTATATATGTCTCGTCTCAAATGATCTAGGTCCATAACTTCTAAAGCCGTGTCTTTATATATTCAAAATATATCTATGTATGTAATAGTCAAATTAATCTTCCAAAAAAAATTTGGAAAGTCAAAACCAAGCCTCAAATCACTGATATTAATATCCAAGTCGAGTCTCAAATCCTTAAGCATTATAGCTAGAAAGAAATCAAATTAACAACTTGAATCGGACTCAGGTATATATATTTACATTGTTATAAATGATTCAAGGATAAATCAAATATTTCTTATTAATTTATTGTTGTTGTTTTGATACTTATACCCCACTTAGTATGAGAAATACTTTATAACTATGGGTACATTTGGTGGCAAAACAATAGTATATGAGTGAAAGTGTGGTTAAAATCTGATTTTTTAACCATCTATTCGAGTATACATATAATATGAACATTGTTTTAAGAAATAAATGATTTTTTTGACTCCACAATATATTATTTTCAAGCTAACCGGTACAACATAGTTTATTTATCAATTTATTTTCAAACTATAACAAATTGATAGGAACCTTTAGGAAATATGAATCAAATAAATATCTTAACTTTGATTATTACAAACAAAATTCATTTATTTAGGTCTAAAAATAGGGATTTTTAACTAACAAACATATATGTACAGTGTACTTATTTGTAAGTTTGACATTCACACTCCATGATTTTGCAAAATAAAAAAATAACTCAATATAAATAAAAATCTTTTTAAGTCACAATTCGAGCAAATACAAACATTAGTCTTTTAGATTTATTACGATATTATATACTAAGATTCAAGGTTGAAACAATTTATTTCGTAAAATGTTTTGGGATGCATTCTATGAACCTATACATTTACATAATTTTTTAACTCTTTTCAGACTATGTACATACCTATATTAAAACGAATTAATTATATTGTCTAAATTACTTTTTGTCAGGAAGATTGTATTCAGGTGAGACGGAATCTATTCCTAAGTGAGATGGGGCATTTTCATAAAAGAAGCTAACTATTAATTAGAGATGTGAAAAAAAGCCCTTCCCGGTGAGTATGGATAACTTCAAAATAGAATCAGTTGGCAAGCTGTATTATATATTAGCTTTTGTTCTTCAAGCTGTCATCATTTTTTTCTAAATTATTGAGAGGAGGAATTAGAAGATACATCTGTATATTAAATGCAGAAGTAATGTTTTGACAGTGCAAATGAGTTCAAAATGCCTAATGAAAAAAATGCCACAAAATACACATTTTATGGGGAATGACTTCTTACTTCGTTGATGTTGCAATGACTTCAAATTGATTGAGTATCAGTCCACTAAGGATTTCATATTTTTTAAGACGTCATTTCAGGTGTAGTTTTTACACTCACCTGAAATGAATCTTTTTTCACATCTCTATGAATGACATCTGTCTCGTCTGGGAACTTATTATATAATTTGATGAAATATCAGGGTTTCTATGGAGTAACATTACAAATCGATTCAAAATAAAAATAAAGAAAGACTAGATCCAGAATATTTTTTCTAAGTGCCACTTGTCCTCTTTTCTTAGATTCAGTGGAAATGCATGAGCCCTATTACAAGTATTATAATAATGATGAAAACACATGCATGGGATGGAAACAGGAGGGTTAAATGTAATTAATTATAAACTTGATGAAGTAAATACTTGTTGTATGTACATAGGTAACAAGTTTGTTGTTCTGTAGTGATGTGTCAATTGACTTTAAATACCAATTAAATGGTATAATATATTCTAGTACTGTGAGTACATTTAAACAATCTTTGTACATAGGTATATAAGCACATTTCCAATCTGATATCAGATCCTTTCTCCTCATGTAAGTGTTTAAACTTAGTTCATCTACGTTTGTACGTATTTACTTCATATTATTCACTCCTCTTTCGAGCACATGTATTACAATCAATAACTTGCTATAGTTGAGGCTTTTGTCTAAGCATGATCGAGCGTATGCATGCATGTACCTATAATAAACTGGTCGTTATGTAACATATGTAATATAAATACATATTATATATATATATTATCATCTTGACTACGTCTTTGCAGAATTTAAACAACTACTACATAATGTATACGAAGGGATTTCAAAGATGTGTATATTTTTTTTTTGAGAAAACTCATGGTTCAAAGATTTTGGTCAAAGTGTGAGTTGATCATTGTAACTTTCTGGGACTCGATTAATTGCATACCTAAATATGTATAGCCTATATGTATGTACAGGATATGAGTCTGATAAGGGGAGGGGCGATGGGTACAATGAATTACAATGAAAAAGTTGCGTGATTTTCGTGTTATTTATAAGTGACGGTATTTTTGTACAACTGCCACTTATGCATTGGTTCCATGGCGGCAGTGCCCCTGATGTAAAATATATTATATAGGTAGTTTAATTACCGATTATTAATAAATCATGGCCTCTTCCCTGAATTTCTAACGATTTAAATTCCCTTCAGTTCTCTCAGATTCTATCAGTTATCGAGTGTTATCTAATATTGTCAAATAACAATCAGCCGATAAATTGGTAATTGCAGGCATGCTCACTCACCTCGACAGAATGGACATTCTTAGGTATACTTAAAGTATGTATTATATATAACTTTTAATACATAATATCTCTCTACAGATTAGGAATGGGCATTTTGTTGAGGTGAGTGAGCGTGCCTATAATTACTATCTGATAATAGGTGGTGCATATAAATAATCTCATGCCTTTCAATTGACAATCGTAGCAATAGCAGTGTCTATAATTCTACATCTATTAAATTATTATATGCACCAGCTATTAATTTCAAACTTAGTGAGTGCAGGTCTGACTCTATCCATATAAAGTATTTAAACAGAGAATTGTATAAAGACACAAAATCCACATTACAGTTCATTATCCATAAGCCGTGTTTGTTTTCAAGCCGAGGGAGGGAGGAAAACCCTCAAATGTAGCTACATAATATCAATAATAATAATTAATTCATTGAAGCACACACCGTAATCATCTATCAGCCTTTTCCTTGAAGAATAAAAGAATGCCAACACTATAATTTTATTGATGTGAATCGATACAAATTATCTGCTTCATTCCATTCTCCGTCCAATATATACCTATGTATGTATGTATTTGTAAAATATTTACATATACATATATATATATATGTCATGTACTCGTAAATACATTCATACATACATTTGCATGCCATAAAATAAATACACATATTCTTGACTATACATAGAGAGTTTTTTGTACCACCTTAAGAAAGGGGATTCCTATTTCTTGGAAAGATATTATTATTATATACCTAGATACAATTAATAGTAAAACCACTTTTTGCTATAGGTAATGACTAAATGAGAAATGGGACTTTACAACATACAGCTATAAAACGCAGACATAATATTTTTTTTTAAAAAAAACATATTTCTTTGTAACTTTATTTTTCGGGGAATTCCCATGTTCAACATACATGGAAGAATTCCAGGTCACAATACACCTTACCGTTTCTTTAGATAGGGATCTACAAATAATTTTGATGTGTTGGTAAATGTCTATGATTAAATGAAATGGTACAGGATTATTGATCTTTTATCAGAATTTTAACATCAGTTCGAATTTTAACCTAAATGCATCTACATAACTATTAATTGAATAAACGAATACTTGTTCAGTGAATGATATTATAAAGTATGAAGATGTTCCAGGAACTGCTAATAGTTTGAAAATATATGCAATTAATATTTCAATCTATAAAATAATAATTCTACTGATAGCCTATAGCAACATTTATAAATATTTAAGTAAAGTAATATCGTCAATTACGAGCAACATCCGTGACAAGGGCTCCTAATTCATAAATGACTTTTTTTCTACATAAATTGACTATTATTTGATCAGCATGTCTAGTCACAAAAAGCAGAATGTTCCACCCATCAGTATTATAGTCTAAGAGTAAATTGAGTTATGGAGTAATTAGATGGTGAAACTTCCTGGATATCCAAATTGAACATAGGTAATCACTATCAAAACACTAGCTGATCAAATATCTCGGAACCTGACGTAGTTCTTTATCAACCTATATGAAGAAGATTTATTGCTGTAGTCAAGACCACATCACTCCCTATCAAGGCAAGGCCAAGACTTTAAAGGATCTAGACCAAGACAATACCAAGACTTTGATGGATAGAAGCCAGGTCGAGACCCAGAAAAAATTAATTGTTTTTTTTATATAGAAAAGGGAAATTTTAATTTTGTTACATTGGTCTTGTTCTGAACACCGAGAATAAAACTTTGATGGGAGTGAAACATAAAAATTCATCGATAAATAAAAAAAAAAAACCCTGCGAATTAGCTCTTTTACATTAATTTGTATTATGTACAACTTTTGAATATCCTTTAAATATATTTGAAACGCATATAAGCAAGTTTTAATATTTTTGGAGTAAATTTTTGTGTGCAAAATATAATGATGTATGAAAGAACTGTAAATAGTTCTCTTGTGGATCTGATATTGTTCAATTTAGCTAAAATTTGTTAGGTAGGCTATATCTTGTAAAATAATACTTTAATTAATCTTTATTTTAGAAAAACATTTCATGAGTAAGATAAAAAAAGTTGACATGTCTGAGGACGGTTGTCCAATGATCACCTTAGTCTAAATAACGTTACAGGCTTTTATTTATTGATACGGAGGGATGCATGAGTATACCTTTAAAGCCTTTATATCAAAAAATCAAAGCCATAAACTCCTATTTTACCATTTTCTTATTGAACTACACGCATGTAAAAACAATGAAATAGGTATTGAAATCGATTCCAAAACTTTTGAATTCAACTATCGGTTTTTAGATAAAAAAAATGTTCAATTTTTTTTCCAATGCTGAGATGTTGTTGACTTCGACGTTTCAGTTAAAATTTTTCTTTTTTTTTTCAAGTCGACAAAAAAATAGAGGATTTCATACAAGAGGCCGATTTTCTCAAAACGTACTGCTAAACATTACTACACATTTTGGATCCTAGAAAGGACTTCAAAGTTTCCAGATCTTATAGAAATTTGGTCTTGGTTTGATCTCGTCTCCTTAAACTCATGGTGTTGATCCCCATGGGTTTGGTATCAGGGTCTCAAGATCTTGACTAGAATAAAGCAGTCTTGAACACAATAACTACTAATGAAAAAAAATCTTAAAAATAGATAAGTTTGCATTCAAAGATCATTCATTCAAAAAAAAAGTTTCTGCTTTCCTATGAGTTTCTATGCCCATAAAAATAATTTGCTTTCCCTTAACTTAGAACCTTTTGATGGGACTCCCTTTCTCCTCTATGCATTACTCAAAAGATATCTACCTCCAGCTTGGAAACCTTTTTCAAATGTGTCATAGATATAATGAATGTTTGTATCTAGTAAGTAAAAAACTGGAATAAATGATATATAAATGTTTGTAGATTCAAGTTCATTTTCTTATACATAAATATCAGGGACTAAGCCGAGGGATTTGTTTGATAACAGCAAATTTGGTCCCAGTTACACCATTCATAAATACACAAACCAATAGTTTTAAAAATCTTTGACTTATATTACAGTGAGTAGGAAAATAAGTAACAAGGGTGTTAATTTTTGATTTACTACATATTAGTACCCAGACAAGCACACAAAGTATGTACATAAAAGACAAATACAATGAATTAGATGCTAATTTATGGGGCTCTTCTAAGGCATATTATTATGTACATTGTCTGTTTAATACAGTCTTAGAAATAAATAAAATGAATTCTTAAAACAATCTCTATAAAGCATAACATATTTGAACATATTATTAATCTGTCCATCTTAATATTTACTCAATCCTAAAGCCATGTTATCGAGCTTCTCTCCAAACATTCTAATCTCATTTAATTAAAGTTAAAAATAATCTAAAAAAAAATTCTAAGGATCAAATTAGGTAACTAATATTTAATCCAACCAGTGAAAGTTCAACTTGTATTTATCTTATACCAGGAAATACATAAGAAATCCTAATCTTTCAAAAAGAAATAAGAACTACAATTTGCTAAATTATAATAATCTTTTTTTATATATAGATTAATAGCTTATAACAATATCAGTCGTGATCTACAAATGTTGCATCCCTGATTATAGATATGTTAAAAGTCAATATCAATAAAAAATGTCTTAGATAAAAAAAATGTAAATTATGCGGTCCCGTCCCTTGTACATATATACATATATGAAATATAAAATAGAATTATTTTTAGCTTAATTTTTAAGTAATAGCTTTATTATGAGCCTAATATTAGGTGCACAGGTGTACCAACTATTTTTTATAAAATTGATGTACCTAAGTAATTTATGACTTAGCTCTTATAAATTAATCAATAAATTTTAATAATTCATGAGAAAACATAATTTTACTTAACTATGATATTTCCCATTTTCTACGAAACATAATCTTATTTGATAATTGATTCATGGCTATTGTTTTTAGAAGAAAGTTATTTAAACAAACTTTGAATGATATTGATTAGAATATGGAGTTGGTTAACAGTAACTGATGATTTTTTAGAGAATATATAAATTTCCATATTTTATTTGCGGCTGTCATAATCGAAACAAACAATAGAGCTCAAATTTACAGCATAAAATAATATATAAAATATTCAAATCACTCTTATCCTTGAATTCTATTGGATTTATCCAACATCAATGAAGGAAAAAAAGAAAAGATAAAATTAGCAGATAAGAGCGACAGATTAGAGACAGTGTGTCTATGTAAGTATAAATAAATACACACTGTATTTTCTGATTCATGATTTAATGTTTAATTATTTTTTTTCCTCAGTAAAATGTCAAGGATCCAAAAAAAGATTTTTTCAATTGAATTGTAAAACTTTAACTTTTCTGACTGCTTTATTTCAATATTTTTTTTTCTTTTGAGCTGAGTAATGATTAAAAAACGATGTGATATATGACTCCTTGCTTTTTTTTTTTACAATATATTTAAAATAATGAACCAATCTCTTCCTCTTATTAAGTTATTATACATAGAATAAAACCCCACAAAATGACTTCTTTTTTTGTTGGATATTTATGTAGAACAGACAAATTGTTTAAAAGGTCATAAATGCTTAAATGAGTGATGCCAATGAATAGTAAAATTAGTCAATACACATATGAACATATGAAACATTTCTGAATGAATTAGACTCAAATGGACTTACAAAAAGAAAAAGAAAAAAAAAGAAAGTTAATATTTTTGTTCATGTCTCGAGAAAAAAACTACAGCACATAATTTACTTTCTCAAAGCATAAGATAAAATACATTTATAAATAGATAAATATGCAATGCTTCAAATACTTTGTATAAATATCGCATAAAGTAAATCAGACCTCTGTTCAAATAAGTTGAACGAATGAGATTCTAAAAGAATTATTGATTTTATGTCAATCCATACTATGGTTCAGTGATGCAGTCATGATCACATCACTTAGGCCACGAAGATACCAAGACTTTGTGGGATCAAGACCAGGTCTTGATACTGAGGAATAAATTGTTTTATTTAAACAAAACGAAATTTGTAATCTTCGTCAAAACTTTGATGGGATCAAGACTAATGGGAAGACCAAGACGTTGAGGGTTCAATGCTAAATATGTAATAATCTTGAAAAATCTTCATGTTAAAAAGTATTGAGCCTTTAAAAATTGTAAAAAGCTTGTACAAATCCAAAGAAAATCTTTACATGAGACAAATCTATTCATTTATTGGTGTAAACGTAAAGTTCATGAATGTATCACACCTGCAAGCATAATATTCGAAAAATAGAGTCATTATTATTCATGCAAAAAATATTTAAGTCAAATTGACATTAAGGAAATTACTTAATACATAATATACTATGTCAGTATTTTGTCGAGTTGACCTCAATAAAATTAGAGCATTAGTCTTGAAAATAACTAAATGTTATTCTTGTACATACAAAAATGAATAAGATGAAATTATGAAATTTTACACATCTAATGTAGGTATTAAAATAAAATTAAATTTGATTTTGCCTAATTTGTTAAATATTTAAAAGTATGAGTCATATATTCTTAGATTTAGTCAAGGAAAGTATTTTTCATATAGTAAAAAAAAATAGTTTTAAAAAAAGTATTTAATCCAAGATTGATACCTACGTTTACTTAAAAATATAATATTTGTTGAGTTGAGAGTACAAATAATTTAATAAAAAAAAAATAAAAAAGTAACGAAGATTGAAAATATGAAATGACATAGGTACTCAACCATTACTCTAAAATTAATTCTTTTAAATTATTTATCAAATACAAAATAGTATAAATCTGATAAGTTCAAGTGTCATTGAAAAAATGTCTCATGACCTATTTATAATGTATGTATATATAAGTACAAAATACAATCTATATGGAATAAAATTAGTTCAGAAATAAATATTTTTTAGTAATATTGATTATTGAAGTTAAATATATGTATACACATACAAATTTTAAGAAACTTGTTTATTCAAGGATATTTCAGATACTGCCATCTTCCTTGGAAATAATGATTTACTATAGTTTCATTTGACTACAATATATATGTCTTTATATGTTATATCAATCAAGTTTTGTATAGAAGCAGTATAAAAATAGGTTTTTATTTCTTACGAAACAAACAACTTCATAATTTGTAACAACACTCGACTGATAGGAATTAATTGGGGATTAAAAAATACAAATCAATGATTCCTCGGCCGATTTTTCCACCGTATTAACCGACTGAGATCCAATTAAAAATAACGTCACACAAATGTCAATATAGTTACTTCGACCATTGCATAATTTCTTACATTACCACAGTAAGTGCAGATGAAGCATTTGCCAAGATCTTGAAAGATTATATGAGGTCGAAGTATGTTTAATTTAAGAGATTTTAAATATTGGGTTTAGTTCTATTTTATTTATGGCCAGTAAGGCCTCACATGAAAGGATTTGGTGGTAATTTTAAGTTTTTTTAATACTAAATGACAACTTAAAAAGTAATGCCTAACGTCACTTACTTTAAATTATCTACAACAAATGGGTCAACAATATTATTTAACGTTAGAAGAACTTTTTGAAATGAAATGAAGTTGTTTTTTTATGAAATGAATAGTAGGTAACTCCAGCCGAATACCAATTAATTTAAAAATGTCTATATTCTGCTAATTTTATCTGTTCATCAGTATATCCGTTCAGCCCAACTCCTAATAATATATATCATAAGATAAGAGAAAATTCATTAAATAGTCACAGGTTTTGAGGTATACCAGGATATAATTATGTATCGTAAGCTGTTAATCATTTACTTTCTTTCAATCTCTATATTTCCTTTCTATCATCCAACATTTGAAACAGCATTGGAAATCTACAAAAAGTTAAAACCATCAAATCATAATATTTATAAAATTCAATATTATAACTATTTATTATTAAATACTTGTATGGTTTGATAAAAAAAAGTAACTAACTTAAGACCATAAAATAACATGAAAATAAACTTGATGAAGGATAAAGTTTAGACCTTAAATTAAATTTAGCTTCATTGTAACTTAAACTTATCTTTAATTTTTGTGGTTCTCGAGACCGGTCTCACGACCAGTTTTTGGTGATCTTGGTCTCGTCTCGGTTTCAACCCTTCAAAGTCTTGGTCTCAGCTTTGTTGATTTTTCATAGTCTCAGTCTTGATCTTAGCTTCCAAAGTCTTGATAGTGTCTGGGTCTCAGGTTAGTTGATTTTGAACACATCGCAAGCTCCTATTAATTTTTATTTTTTTTTAAACCCAAATAACCTCTACTGTAATAATTTGATTTTTTTTATATTTATAGGGTTTTTTAATTCAAATTGTACATAGTCTATATCCTTCCTTTCAAGTAAAAATTCAATTTTTTCAGAAAATGTATACATACATTTCCAATGTATTTCTGAACTTTTAATTCAAATGAAAATATATAAAATAATTGAAAAAGTGGAAAAAAAAATGTTCCAAAATTTGATCTGAAACGAAAAAATGTAATAATAAATTAGCAGAGTGGTTTTCAAAATTTGTCTCTCCATTCCCCACTTTTCCCCACAATTTCTTTTTCATGTGTACTTGTACCGAACCGAACATTCTTATATTTGATACTATAATAATAGAGTAATAAGTAAAGTTTTGTTCGTCACATTATTCTACATAGAAACGATCCCACATGTACTTAAATATAGGTGGGTAATACATACATATACATTTATGTGATTAGAAATGAATAAGTATATTTCATTGATCTGTTTTTTATGAAAATTATATCCTAAAAAAGACTGCTAAGTGATATTTATATGTGTTCTTAAAAGAATACAATTACATGTTGTGTATGTTCAGGTAGAATTAGAGCTAGAACGCAACACAAATTTCAGAGTACGGTACGAACCGTGTTTTGGCGCAGACTGTTCGGTTCGGTACGAGCACAAACTATTGGAAGGGAGGAATCTCATAAATTTGATTAAATACATTTATTTATATATATTAAGGCAACTATTTCTCTATATAAATATAAAACTTTGGTGGTACTGTACCGTCTCAGCCCTACTAAATACATAATATGTAGTTAGGCATCAATGGATAATCCACTGTGTCCATCCTTAAAATTTTAAAATTTCAATGTTATTCTGAGCAGTGTATATTTGGATAGATAATATTTAAATGTATGTATGTAGATTCAATATCCATCTTCTGTATTTTGTAACTTTAGAAAACAAACATCGATTATAATGATAGGTAAATTATCTTATGTAGGTAAACGTTCATTCTGATCTATAAAATACACATTATCCATTATATAAAAGTTTCAGATACCTTAAAAAGTACATTAATAATAATAGTATAATAGATGAAATATTGAAAAATAAATATATATTTTACTCTCTCTCTCGAGAAACTATGTACATAGTTAGTTATAGGGTTATCTAGTTTTTTCAAAAGAAATTTCTATAAATAAAAGAATTTATCCAAGAAACTATTTATTTCCCTACTTACATTTCTGTGTATATAAGTAACAAGATTTACTCTTAAGAATATTCAATTTGTTAGTTAACCTTTAGGAAATTTGCATAGTCTAATAACATTATTACGAAGTAACGTAAGAGTTGCTTTTATTGGACAACAGAGGGCATTTTAATATCTATTAATATTACTACTTTTTTATTGTTTATTTACAATTGAATTAATAACTCTATGCACTTTTATGATGAGCCACAGAGTATTTAATTAAAAATAGTAGTTTTCATCAAAAAAAAAAAATATGAAGAACATCCTATAAAATTTCAATCATTGCATGTTCTCTAATATAAGTACCTTTAATTTGTCAATTAAAATACTTCATCTATTTTTTTATTGAGACTTGTACAGAGTAGATATATTTTTTATTAACCATGACTAGGTTACCACCTAATTTTAAACTTTGTGTGTGTGTGTAAACTCCATTAGTACTAATTTCCCAAATGGAGTAGGGAGGAGGACGATCGCCCCCTCAGTTCCTTTTCGGTAACATAGTCTACATACATGGTTTAACTAATAAAACAGAACCGGTTATCCTAGATCCTTAATAATGACGTTGAGATGGACAAAACCAAAGACTCAAACAAGTATCAAATCAATTCATTGAAAATATTTTATGGATGTGTCAAAAAAGAATAATGGTCGGAATCACTGACATCTACTCATATTTTAATGTACTTTTCCTTATTATAGTAATGACTTAAATGAATAGCTTCCTCATTAGTCATCCATTCTTCCTATGAATATACAACATAGTTGAATGTTTCTTAGTAAAAAAAAAATAATTATTTTATTTCTTATTGTGAGGAAGAAGAAAAATAATAAGGAAATTTTCTCCATTTTTGGCAAGAATTATCAAGTTATTTTAGAGGGAAGGAGCATTTCATAGTTTTATCCTTCTTTTCTATTTGTGTAATGTAACCTTGGATACTTGATACTAAGAAAAAATAATAACTTTCCCACTACATATATTATATGTATGTATTTACATATATTTATGTTTTATTAATCAAAGATACGTCACTCCAATATATACACATATCATTTAGTAACTAAATATGTGGAATTAATAGTCGGTCCGTTATAACTTTGCAAATACTTAAAAAAATACTTCAGAATATAGGATATTATGATAATACTATCAAATTTGGTCAAATAAATTGCTGTAAGAATTTGTCATTTTGAGCAAAATATTATAAACTTCAATGTAAGTAAATTAAAATTTGACATGTCATATTCTACATAATAGGAGCAACCCTTGGGATTTAATAAACAAGTATCATACAAAAAATACATTTAATAACTAAGGGCATGTACATTATAAATATATTATACATATACATCACATGTCAACAACCCAACAAGACACCCAGTAAGCTACTATCTAGTAAAATTTAGCCTATTTTTAAACCCTGTTAGCTCAGAAAAAAAAAGCCTTCTTTATGTTATAGCTTTTTTCACTGAAGTAGGCCATTTGACAGTTTTAAATGTGTGGCGATTCAACATAATTTTGAATATGAGAGTATATTTTTTTTTTGAAATTAGAGATTTTTATATTAGCTGAAAGAAAATTACTTGTTCTTCATTTTGTAATATTCCTTTTTACAGAAATGGAATTTTATCATTTATTTTTATAGATAAAGTAAATATTCTTTCAATAAATTTCTTGATCGCTCGTCTTTTGTTACTCTGTGCTCCCAATACTCTGGAAGCACCAGTATAAAGTGTAAAATTATGGGTACACGCATTGCATTATCATTTGCCCCATCATCATTTCTACTGAAACAAGGAAATTACGACTTTGTAGAAAAATTTGCAAATTTTGATTTTGATGGTGAAAATGAAAAATAGACTTTATTGCTATAAAAATGATTTTCCTCTGTATATGGAAATTTTGACCCTTGTTTTATATTACTTATAGTAAAAAATGTCTTATGATTATCTTAAAAATCTTATCTTAAAAATAGTTAAAAATAAATCAATTAATTTTCTGCCTTTTTTTATTCTACTCTCTTATTCAAAATCACGTAGAACCGCAACATGTATATGTAGATCAAATCAGCACCTCTTGAATAAATTGTGGGGAAAAATAATGTATTTTGGTGTTCAACGATTTTTTTTTTTTTTAAATGTTAAAATCTTTATTTTATTCATTGTTTACTCAACGATTTATTTATTTATTTTTGCACCAAACAAGTCACAAGAAAAGGGACAAACTTTTATGGCTGGCTTCTTAAATATGTAAAATAAAGCCAATACAAATATAATATATTAATATTGGTGCCCAGTGCTATACTTAAACACAAACATGACAAAAGAACACATGATTTCTTCCTACAATTAATCTAGATTTGATCTATCTGGAACCTTCATATTGCTTACTTCTGCTAAAAGTAGTATAACATTATAGATAGCTGATGAAAGCAAAAAAAAAACCCTGCTTTTTGCACTTTTTGTTATTCACATTTTTATGGGCTGTTTTTAATCATTTCTAATTTAGAAGAACTTTGCTACTGGGAGGTATGTTTTCAATTTTTGTTGGTACAATGATCATATTTATGTCTGCAAACATTTTTCAAAATGAAACTAACAAAATCAATTATTGAGGCATACCTATGAACATCTTTACTCAAATGCCAAGAATTGACATGACAAACATTGAAATTGATATTGGTAAACTTGCAAAGAAGAACCATCGAGTACGCTATCAAATCTACCTTATGTAATAGTAGCAAAAATCTATCTTTTTTTATATGGGTATAATAAAAATATGCTAATATTAATAGTCATTTATTGTTACAAAAAGTATATACATAGCAATTATATTCCAACTATCACAATGGTTTGATATATGTACAATAAAATTTAATTACCAAAAAATATAGCACTCATAGTTATTTGGAATGCCAATTTAGCCCTTACACGAAAAAAGGTTAAATATCCCATTCTAGATATGTTTTATCGTATTATTTTCCTTATTTTTACTTCTTGCGTAAATGTGTGTAAAAATGAGGCCTAATTTGTTTGCGAACAAAACCATAAAAAATTGCTTTAATTCAGGATTATAACTCATATTTAAAGTTAATTAAATATTGCAGAAAGTACTTAAATTTGGTTCAAGTGCACTTCAGTATTTCTTTTATCTAAAAATTGAATTGTATAATGAACCAAAGAAAATTTATCAATGATGAATTTTCAATAGAAAATAACTCTTCTAATTTATATCAAATATCATATGGAATTTCAATAATTTTATAAAATGTACATATCACAAGTACTGTTAATTAATCATTTAAAATGTTTCATCTCATTTTTTTGGTTGCAACTTGAAACTGATAATGAAACACCTTGAATACCTCGAGGTCAATAGAACCATAAAAGTATAATAACTATTTTATGAAAATGTTGGAAATTTTTAAAATGATCATTTGAGGATCCCCTTACCGGCCTCCAATCTTTCTCAAAATTAAAATGGATACCTTCAGGGAGGTAGGAAAGAACAAATAGTAAGGAGTACCTCTACTAAAAGATACGTGACTCATGCTACCACTGAGCCGCCTTCAAGATCAACTTCAGATCTGAACTACACTTTTAAAAAAAATCATTAAAATCTTTTCAGTATTTTACATATACAGGGATATACATAAACAAAGGCACACTTTTTGCTGAATAAGGATGTAATTAAAGGAGACAGTTACTCCATTTTTTTACTGAATTTCTATAACTAATAGTTATTTTAAGGATAGGATAAATACTTGAATTCCCAACAGCATTTAATTTCAAATACTTCACTTCACTATTTCCAGTATTTATCATGGTACATATCAATAAAATATAAGGCTTGCTATGATTGAACACAGTTTATTAATTTACATGTTTAACTGAAAATACGGGGGAAAACGATTTTTAAAGTGAAGTATTTGAAATTAAACCCAGTTGAAAATTCAGCTATTGCTTTATATCTAATAGACATTGACTTTCAAATCCCTTGATGTATTTCTAATACATATGATTAATTGACGTAACTGCTGTTAGATAACTTATATGTATCAGTTACAACTTGTACACAATTGCAACTTGTGTGTTTGTATATATATATATATTGTAAATATAGGTGCCGACCATGAAAAATAAGTCAAACACACCTATAATACTAATATTGTGATGCACACATATCACTATCAACATTTGTGACAAAAAAGAAAAGAAAAGAAGAAGAGTAACAGATGCCAGCATTTACTTGAATGATATCATGAATACCAACTATTTGCTTATAGGTATGAATGTACATATAGTAGCTATAAAATAAGATTATACAGTTGAATCTAGGATGAAAAAAAAAGTAATCAATGTGATTTGTCGATAGTTGGATAAAGAAGTAAATATAATTTACGAAGCTCATTTTTCATGTTTCCTATTTCAAGTTGAAACCACACAGATATAAAAAAAAAATAGGTATTTGAATCATATTTATTGAGTCAAATACAGCAGATCTCTGGAACGAGAGACTGACTTGTTTCAGGAGGAATGTTGAGAAGTGATGACTTCCGAATCAACGCCACCCTGCGGTTTGTGTCTGAAGTACTAACTGTTCTTTGTTTACAAAAGTAACATGAGTTACAAAGTTTTGTTTGAGCTCAGAGGCAAAAGTTTTCTTGACATTTTGCGTCGAAATTCAAATAGGTCGATTACTGAGGCGGTCGAGTTTCGGGGGTTTTCTGTAATATTAAAATCAGGTATCAAGCATAAACTTTTCTGTGTTTGTTGACTTGTCTTATAGATGTATAAATTCTATATAAAATTGAGATGTAAATCTTTGTGCTATTTGTCATTCTAACAAAATAAATAGTTATCAACCGAATTAGAATGAATTTGAAACCTTTTTTAAATTTTTTGTAGGTGTACATATACATATTATACCTTACGTAAAAAATTGATTACCTCTCTATGTAGTTTAATAGAAGCCATTTTGTACACATGAAATGATATTTGGAATATTTAGGATGTTTGATGGATATGACATACATAGGGATCATCACACATCAAACACACAAAACAAGTAATGTGGAGTATTTTTAAATAACTATATTATTAAAATAATAACAACCTATCTACAGTGCAAAAAAATAAATAATTATAAGTCACTATAGAAATAGAGGGTTTTTTGTCAACAAAACTCCATGAAAATTGGACCAAACCACATTACAGTACTACATAGAAATGAAAATATAGATTTTCGTTAAAAATTTGACCTCATGACTTCAGCAATTTTACATAATTGCAGTTAAAAACACTTTTTTTAAACACACTTTAGTCGTTAGATTTCTTTCTTAAATAACACTATGACGCAGCATTTTTGTGCTTTGGTTTGAATGGTTAGTCTACGTTTGCTGTTATTTTAAATAACATACAAAGGAAATATTGTTACTTTTCTGGCCTACAGAAATGTGAGCAATTTTCTCAAGTTCAAATCAAGATATATGGAAATATTAAAAACATTTATAAAAACTAAAAAACCTTTCTCTATAACTTTGATTCAAATGCTATTTTCATTTTCTACATCTTAAAAATGAGTTAAAATCTTTTACATGCACTAAAAAATCAATCTGTATAATTTCAAAATAGCAATTTTTTTATTTTTCCTACTATTCGACATAAAGGCAAATAATATAAAGTAACCATTAAAAACTAAACAAATATAAAATTTTGTTATATGGTGTAATTTATCGGTTTAAATAAAAGTATTTTTGAATGTTCTGTCTGAAATATAATATATGTAGAAAAAAATAGCATTATTTCTCTTGAAATAATCTTTTTTGTTCCTTATTTATTTATAAATTCATTTAGTAATAATTTTATTTAAATTAGTATGATAAATTTTGGTCCTATTTCTATATAATTTTGTGGGGGAAAATCAATATACATATTTACTTGAAAAATGTTCTATTTTTCCACTGTATAACTATGTATAAGGTAATTCATGTATATGTTTTTCTCAATTGGCTTCTATACCTTTTCAAGTTCAATATGGGAATAAACAAGTTCAAGTTCAGTGTAGTTATTCCCATATTGAACTTAAATAGGTATAGAACATTATTTCAGAGATGAATAAAGTTGTAGGATCCTAAATACGTCATAAAATCAGCGAGTAGTAACAAATGAATCATATTTACTTAATTTTCTACAATTTTTGGCCAAATTAAAACGTTTACACGCTACATGGATCCATCTATGTATTTATGTATGTATATATTTCAAATTACGTCTCTTCATGATATACAAAAAATAAAACTTCCTTGAACAGATGTTTATTTCGTAAAAAAAAACATTTGTTGATCCCTCTGGAAAAAAATGAACAATACAGAGTTGAGTAAAATGATGTTTTACAAAATAGAGGAATGCTTTGAATTGACATGGCACGATACATGATGATGATGATGAGGTTCTGAAAGGCTGATTAAAGCTTTTTTTAAAGCTCAAATTAGGGCTTTTTTTAATAAGAGTGATTACATATGTATGTACATAGAGAAAGCAGGGTTTTATACCAAATATGAATAGTACAAAAATAGGTCAATACCTTGACATATTGTAAAAAAAACAACGTCTTAACTCTCATGTTATTGCCATGGTTCAGTATATGTAAACATATTTACGTACATACATAGTGTCATAACTCATAACATGACAAAATTGCATTTTTGTTTTCCCTTTTATTTGGTGGGGAAAAAAAAAGATACTTTCATATCTTATTTGCTACTAGTTTAAAAAAATATTTATGCAAATGTATCACTACTTATAATTAGAGAGGTCAACCACAAGGTTGGAGGTATTAAGACCATAATCCAGTTAAATCCGACATAAATGGTTAATTACAATTCCATATCATATCATCTAATTATACTGTGCATTAATTAACCAATTCTTCATCATAAATAAAATCAACTCAATTTATAAATGATTTTTTCACTTTAATTTAATGAAAAAATGCATATATCAAGGCTCAGATATGATGCATAAGTATGTTATAAAGAATAGTTGAAATACATAAATTCGAAGATATCTAAATTATATGCATTAGGTCTCACATAGAACCAAAAATATACAAAACTGGTCATAGGTTCTATGGTTCAATATCAAAATTTGCCCGATGTGCATTGATATACATTTGATGTACAAAAAATATATGTAACATATGTTTAGATAATATTGATTTAAAACCATTACTAAAATTTTCTTTGAAGTACTAAAATTCAGCTAGAAATTAATTTAACTACTTTATCTATGTATACTTCAATGATACTTCTTGTCACACCAAGCGTTGCTGCTAGATGCCTATTTAGCATGACTTTTTAAGGATCATTATTTGCTCGAAGTCGCACCTTCTAGAGAACTAATTGAAAAATACTAATAATAGAAATTGTGGAGTAATTAATAAAGAATAGTCATCTGCAAGGAACTGCATTTCGCCAAAATAATCTTAGCATTGTTTCCATGTACCATCTCACATTTACTCTCGAAGAGGAATCTAAATAATTTTCATATAGACATTCTTACACTCATGTGCATTCATCTAACTAAACTTGCTGATTGATATAACATGAGTACTTAGGCCAGGAGGAGCATTCCGGATCCCACAAGTAGTTATATTAGCCCAATGGTCAGGAGTTTTGAAAGTACTATAGTCGAAAACCTTTAAAGGATGTAAAACATCAAGTATGAAAAATTTCAGGCATACCGATCATGAAGTTTGGAAGTCCATATCGAAAAGACAGGCACACAGACACAGTTCTTCTTTTATATTATATGATAATATATATATATATATATATATTGATATATAGATTATTGTCATTATGACAAATATATGTATAAATCTGTTTAGAGTCATTGAATCTTTGTAAATACGAAGAATGAAAAGACGTAAAATATATTTATGGAGCAAAATGTATGATGAAATAATGTGAATATTTTGAATGTCGTTTTAACATAAATGTAATTATGTACATACATGGTAAATAAACTCGTTTTGTTTTGACATATATATATATATATATATATATATATATATATATATATATATAAATGCAGATTCGATACTTTGATTTGACGTAGTACAGATTTGAGTCACTTAATAATATCTATAGATAAGGATACCAGTGTTAGGAAATATTATTATTACCTTAGTAGAGTAATAAGTCACTTATTATCTACATTCATTGTATTACAAAATCGTTATATTGAAGTGTATATTTAGTGTCAAATGTAAAGGATATTATTAGAGTCACAATCGATATTGTGGGATAAAAAAAATATCATGTGTTCTGCTGTTTTCATCATTTGACTCTTTTGATTTGAAGCAGCTGACTCTACGTGTTATGAACTTAAAAAGAGTGTTATACCATGTGTAGTAAAAATAAAGCCATTATGGAATTGTCGTAAATATTGATAAAATAATCAAAATCGTCGAGTCCAACCGTCATGAAAGCACTGTTTTGATTGTCCAGGAGCAAAAAATAGCACGAAATACTGTGTGGAACCACTTAAATTGGGTTATATACAATAAATCTTCAATTTCATTCAAAAATGATGGATTTTTTTTTACTACACTTTTCATATGATTTTGATTTAAATATATTATCGAGGATTCTGCGTCCCTTTTTTTGAATTTTTGAATATTATGTTAGTACTAATTATATGTAGATTTTTAATATTGGTATAATTTATCAATGTATAGTATATCTAAGTAATAACTCAAAATTAAAAAGTTGATAACAAGAAAAATACTGAAAAAAAGATACCATATGTTTTATCATTTATATTTTTATGAGTCAAGTTTGCATGTGCACAAAAATAAAATGTCGTTTTGAGCCCTCAAAGCGAGTATTTTTCTCTCCAAAATCATATATGTTAACGAGTTTGTATTAAGTATGATTTTGTTTCGTTTACTTAAAGCTTCTTTCATAATTCATTCCTTAAAAATGAGTTAAAAATGCCTAAATGATAGTAACCCTTGCAATGAGAAGGTGTTACAACATAAATACACAATTCATGATGAATGACTGAATTCCTTCTGTTTGTCCATGCCACCTGCTCGCTCAAATGAATTGAATATAATCTACTTTGGAATGGAGCTGAAAAATTCATAATAACAGCTTTTTCTTTTCTCCTCTATTATTAAAGAGTTGTCAGTATATTAGCTCACATGACGTCTCTATTTTTTATTTTTAGGACATAATCTCAGGCATCATTTTAAACAAGCTGGATGGGCACTTTTTTCATAACTTTTATGCTTAACACCACCTTTTATTTTCATGAATCATATTCCTGGATTCTACGTTCATGTTTTATTTGTAGGTCTCAGGTACTTATTTAGAATATTCATATATACTAAAATATTTTTATCGCTTATAAATTGAAAACATTTTTGTAATAAAAAGTAATAAAATCATACTACTGATTATTGTTTTAGTAAATAAGTGTAACTATACTACTCTTTACTAGGTAAAGTAATACTACTACAGTAATATATTACAATGTAATGCGTTACTACCCAGCACTGCTTATACATCATACGCAAATATCATATTAATTTATTGGCCTTTTAAAAACACAAGTCCCTTATTTTATACTATTCATATCAGTTATTTGGTGAATGCGAATAATTTCAAATATTTTTACTTCCGCATTATTGCTAATAAGAAATATTTTTGGAATTTGGTATGACTTGAAAAACAATCAAGCTTTGTTGTTGATAGAAATTTTTCATCGCATAATTAAATCCTACAAGTTTTGATTTTCAAATGTAATTAAGGAATTTACTGTTATTTGTACATATTGTTTTGTACAGGTTGTGGGATTTTTTGATTGAATGCCAATGAATATTACACGTGAATTCAAATTTTTTTTTTATAACAAGTGTTTTAATAATCATGTGTATTTATGATAATTAAGTGCATAATATATACAAGTCTTACCTAAATATTTTATTCTAATAATAAGTATTACTAAATGTTACAATTTTTTTACTAAATTAATAATAATCTGGAAATAGAAACCATAAGGAACAAAAAAAAGTAATATTTGAAGGGGAATTATGCATAGGAGTATCAATGCTCATTTAATTACATAATTATAGTCCTTTAAAGTTATGCATCCACCAGAAAGTATTGAGCAACTTTAAATGAGTCATGATTTAAGGGAATGCATAAAATTCCGTAAGATAAATTAGTAAGATAATTACTGAAGGATAGCAAAACATAATCCTAATTAAAATTATCTCCTTTTTTTTTAGATTGGACATCTAGTTCAGATGATATGGGTGTTGAGGTTATGGATTACATACCAATTTTTACACAAACTCCCCCTCGGAAATGAGTATTCCTAATCTTGGAAATCGAATATACGATTGCACAGAAAGAATTATCAAAGTATAAGGCTCAAAATAGCATATAAAAGCTCACGTATATAAAAAAAAATTAATCAAATTCTCATGATGTATCTACAGTAAAAACTAGTGTTGGGTTCGACTTCAACTTTTCGAGCTCTAAGTTGAGTCGGGTTTATCAATTATAAATAAGAGTAGGTTTGATTTTTTTTTTGCATCAATTATTGGAAATGAAATTTTATTATAAATGTAAATTATTTCAAACGTTAATGGATTATTTTTAAGGGTAAATAAACTAGGTTCCACTTCAATCATGAATTATTGTAGGTTTTCATGGATGGTAATTAACACTTATGCCGCATCACTGCTAATTCCTTATCTTTCTTTTTTATACTATTTCCCCAGTAGCAGTGGAGAAGATTAGTGTTTTTGATTGTCATCCAAATTCAAGATTCTATTTAGAATAATCCATGGCAGTATAAAGACATTTAAATTCCAGTACATGATGCTATAAACAAGAACGTTTATTGTATGAAAGAACGAAAATAAATGCCCCAATCTAATTAGCTAATAAGATTGTGTAACTGCTAATTTGTAATAACAAAAATTATTTAGGAATTATAATTAATACACTACTAGCATTTAATTTAAGTTTAATTCATTCTTAGAAAATTATCCATTTGAGCAAAGTTGAGTTTTTTTCGAATTCGAGTATTACTTGAATCTAACACGTGTAAAAACTGTTTGGCAATTTGATATGAAATGATCCTGGTATTAAGTACTAGATGTTTTTGGTCTCTATATTCTTGTATATTTGAGCAAAACGACATTAGTTCTCCTTTAATATTTGGTTGCATGGACTTAGATAAAACAAAAAAAAAAGACATAATCACTGAAGTAGTCAAGACCAAATAATTTGACCTTGATACCGAAGGAACTATTTATTTCGCATACATTATTTCGCTTAAACATTTAGGTATCTATACGTTTATGAGGAATATATATTTTAGTCAATTTCATAATGTATTTTCAAGCACTGTCGAGAGTTACATTACATTCACTAGGAGGAATAAACTTTCATCCAGTGCGTCTATTTGAGTCAATTAATATTTACAAGCACTCATACAATTTGTAAGTATTTTTGGGAATCCAACGAAATGATTAGCCGTTATTCAAATAATTTAAGCCTAGTTTCGCATTATTGGAATTAATTAACTAATATAAAGTATAAAACTGCATATATGTTTATTCACATCCGATGACCTGGTGGAGAACAGTTGACCCCACCTGAACTCCCTAAGTAGACCATTTCTTCAAACTTTTGACATTATAAACAATATCAAGTTCGGCCGTCTAAGCCTTCAAATTGTTTTCAAAATCAGCTTCCAGCGATCTCAGAGGCCAACGAGACATAATTTATTTACTTTTCTGGGTCAAGTTACCTTAATTTCACCTTGCCCCTTAGTCCTCCTGGCTGGCCGGTCAAATTTGGCCAAACAAACGAACGAACAGAGGATCTAGCACTATATATCTATAGATTAGTTATAATTAAGGATAATATCCGGAATCATCTATAGCTTGAGGATACTCCATGGCGGAGGATACATCAAAAGATGTAACGGGTATTATTTGAGATCTTTCGTGATATTAAGTTTGTAAACAAAACCAATAAACAGGTAGACTAACAAAGATACAAGATAAAAAATAATATATTGAAACCTTAGCAATATATTTTGTCCTCCTACACTGGATATAATTGAAATATCAAGGCAATTATCTCTTATTTCCCTCAATAATACAATCATAAATGCATTGAACTATACATCAGCTTTTTACTGTTTATACGATGGACGGAAATAAGTTTGTGAAATATTACTTACGCGAAATTTAGCTTTTTTATTGTTTACAAGAAAAATTCAAATATTTTCATTGGAAATTGTGAGCATCACCCTAAATGGGCGCCATCTAAAGCAAAGGGAGAAAGTATATGCATACTAACTAAATAATACAAAACTTTAAAGGGTGGAAATGGACCACGAGAGTGTAAATATTAAGTAGATCACCCTTGGATAACAAAACCTATCAATCAAAAATCTGTAAACGATAAACATAAAAATAGTTTTCTAACGATAAAAAAAATATTTTCAAATAATTTAGTGTCCTTTTTTTGCACAAGTTTAAGTACTAGTTTGATAGTATGAAGATTTAAATTCAGTATGATTACGAACATAGAGCAAAATAGAAAATCCACATAGATTCAACATCGAAAGGGGGTCATTTTTAAGTCTGTGCAAGTTTCGATTAAATAACGGAAAAGTAATTCACATTTTCACTCAATGTTCAATGGAGCGTTGTTACCGACGTCACTTATTGCATAATAAACCCAAAGCGAAGCCATGTCAAGGGTATATATAGTTGATATTTGTTTATTAAACTTCGAAGGTCAAAATATGGAAAGACAATATCAAAAATTTTCATAGAAGTGAATAGATTTCTAAAATTTAATTATTTGGAGATGATCATAATTTTTGGATTATATTGGGGCGGGAGGAAAGTGTTTTTCGGGTGTTGTTGAAGGTATCAGTCATGGAACATCTATAATTCTACCTTATAAACTTTTAATTTTCAAAATTTATCATTCTCTAATATGTATTATCCTCCTGTCATGTCCCCTGTCCCCCAGCACCTCCACGTAATATAATTCTGCACCATATGCAAAACAAATATACACAGTTCATGCTCTATTGTAAATCAACAAGAATATTATTTTAACATATTGTTTAACGAATGACATATAGAAATATACAAACGTATTCCATCATTTTTGAATTTTAAAAAGAGATAAACTATAAACTATTCTACTGATTTTGAAAGACCAGCTCTTAATCAAATTAAAGCTTAATTGTTTTGAAAGTTTTTTTCTACTTTTGTCAATGTTTAGGATGAGAAAATTACAGCCTTGGACTTCAAACAGTAAGATAAGTAAAAGTAATTTCTTTTTAAAGCCATTGCTTTCATGATATAGTTTGATAAATTTATGAACGGAATTGACGAAAATATCATAAAACAATAAAGGAAAGAAAAAATATATACGAAAATTAAAATAAAAAGCTGAAAAATGTTTTTGACAAATTTTAATATAAAAATATAGATTCCTTTGATAATACAACTTTACACAATATATATATATACATTCACCATCTATATAAATAAAAAAACAAAACATGTATTGGTAATGTTTACGAGTAATTAAGTGCTACACTATGCACATATTGTAATAGAATAAAAACCACTCCCTGATATAGTGTCGGATAAGCTTTAATATTAAGTTCAAATTTGTTCCGTATATAATTTTACGTCTCTAAATAAGTATTGAATCATTTGGATTTTTTATTATTATTAAATTGCATCTCTGGGATGAGATTGTTGATAATAGATACTCTGAAATTTAAGTAATCTTTATATATATAATACAATATATAACACATCGGTCAATAAGTCCTGTGCCTAACTACCTGATGGCGCCAATAACAAAATAAAAATATATTTTTCGGATATACGGTTGGTGCAGTAGTAATTCAAAACCCTATTCGACCAATTTTGCGGCTGTTTTTATTCACTTTTGACACATTAAATTGTTTTGATGAAAGAACACCTTTTTTTTTCTTCAAATGAGGTCTTTTTGGGCAATTTCGGCCTTCAAACGATCCAACAAACCGATATAATAGTCGCTGTTGATTGTTTTTCTATGTTCCAAGTAGTCAATTAATAAAATTCAATGCACATTCCAAAATACAGAGGCCATGACCTTCCCAGCCGATGTTTGAGTCTTTGGACCAAATGCGATTTGAAGGTTTAGATGGCCAAATTTCAGGTTACCTATGAAGTTAAATTTCAGGAAATTGTAGATTTAGGAGGGTTTGTGTGAAGTGACTGGAGGCTTTTTTTATGTTCCTTATAAAATGTTCATTAAAACGTTGTGCTGTAGGCCACTAACGTTATATGGTTCAAATTTAATTATTACATCTCAAATAAAATCATAATTAATCTAAATTAAAAATGTTCCCCTCAGAATTTTTAGGTGCCTTCTCAGTGATTTTACATCTAAGTAATCAGTAAGATCATTTTAGGAGTGGCAATTCCCTTTTATAAAAATATAAAACATCGCATACTGCTTCAGAAGCATTAAGGAAGTCCTAAACACTATAATGAAAATGACCTTTTCTATACAATAAAGTGTCATAAAAATTTGAAACATTTTGGTCCTTCGTGAGGCATCATTTTTTATTGATACATATGGTGCATCATTGGCTTAGAATAATTTGTTACCAACTTTATCCTAAATGGATCATCAATGTATATTCAACTTTTCATTTAATGATTTACGTAAAGGAGGTTTATATTATGAAATAATTTTCATGTGGAAAAAAATATTTATGGGAATTATTAAATTTTCAATTCATATTTTGGAAATTATTATTGTCTGTAACTGCTGATATTGATGAGTCCTAGTTTACCAAAATTTTATGTTAGACAGAGTATAAAATGCAACAATGAACTTTGAGCGGTACAATTAATTTTATAACAGAATTATCTTTCATCCTTTTTAAAGGGTTGTTGTAATTTTTAGGGACAGCCATGGTTATAGTTTTGATGGATAATATGTTTTATTCAGTTCATATTTACTTCATAGGAGAAAGTCCTAAATTGACATAATATTTGATTTTTGTTGTTTTAGTGTTCATATCTAACTCTTATCAATCCTGAATCAAAATAATTTATCCTTTTAACGGTTTATCTCTATTTGGAAAATTTCCTACACCACCCATTTGCAGAACCCTTAGAAAGTTTAAAACTTTGGAGACTTTTGGTTTAAATAATGGTATATCTGATGATATTTCTCCTTTGATACAAAAGCAACAACATATTTTCATAAATATCTATACCCATAATAACGATAAACAATGACAGTTAAAATACCAAAAACTTCAATTTACAAAGAAGAAAAGTATAATCTTACAATATTAAATGCTTATTCCATTGTTTTTGTTACAAAACCTACACTCAAGGTAAGTGCTTCTCAAACTTTTTCATTCCAAGGTGCATATTTTTTTTTTCCACATAGCAATGCACAGAATTTGTTAAAATACTCTTTCTCTTTTTTTTCCCATAATGTTTCAAAACTTGAATAAGATTTTATAAAATGATAATTATGGATTAGTTTATTCATACAAATCAGCATTATAAAATTGTTATTTGTATATACCTATATTAATCCTTAAAATACTATAGTTTTAATGTGTTCTAATCAGATGTAGCATAAAAAAAATATCAACTGAAGAGCATTTTTACTCAGGAAATAATCATGATTTTTGAAAGAATATGTAATCAAAATGTTGTTGTTAGTAGGACTCTTAATAATGATACCATACTGAATTAACAGTGCTAAGACACATACAAAAAGTATACATATTGCAATATATGTGTGTGTATGAAATGTAGTGCAATATATTCTTCAATATCTATTTTTAAGTATCAAAAATCTTGTTCGTAATCAAAATAATTATAACACTCTGTTAAAAGATTGAAGATTGTAAGTACATAGTAAACAAGTTATTGATAAACACGTATGAATACCATGACTAAATTCCAAATATTAACTATTCATATTTAAAAAAATAATCATACTTTTACTGTATTTTTTAACTATATATATATATATATATATATATATATACATTTATATATATATATCTTCAGAGTAAAAGACTGACATATGCATTCATATTACATATATGACTTGAAATAATATTTCTTGGATTAACTAAAATAATCTATTAACATCTGTTTTATACTCACTTTTATTTATTTTTTGTCAAATCGAGTAGAAGAATTAATGTGTCATTTTTTTAAAGAATGAACAACGACACACCATAGTTGAAGGAATGGGGGAGGGGGCGGTATAGGGTGAGCATTACACTCCCCCAATTTTTTTTTGAAAATCCCACAAAAAATTTCACGCCCCTTCCCTTTAAATAGAAGATACAGTGCCTTGGCCCCTGATAAGAATTTCTTCTAACGGCCCTGCATGATTAATAACACAGGTCAACAAATTTGAACTTTCAAAAATTCCAAAGGTGTACAAATATAATAAAAGTTATTTAGTTTTGCACACTGATTTTAAATCTGTAAAAAAAATTTCGAGAGTCCGACGGTTTTTGAGAAATCTTCAATTTAAGCCTAGAAGGATACAGATTTTGACCATTAAAAAATGATGACCTGCTAGTGTATAGCTCGAAATTGAATGAAAATTTACACATTTACACATTATGATTTCTTCTTAGTTAAGAATTCTTATTGGGCGCTGACATCTCATTTGAAAGCTGTGGGTCTCAGCTCTGTAATGCGTTCCTTATTAATCCATTTAATGTAATATTCAACAAGTTATTTAAACACAAACGTTTTTGCCAACCTTTGGGCCTACTCTTGCCACCTATGACCTTTCTTAGGTCAATACAAATACTGAAAATGGAATTAACATTAAATACACAAGCAAATCATTATTTTTAATGCCACAAAGTGAGTATCCTTCTAGGCTTAAATTGAAATTGAAGTTGGAAAATGGGCCAAAAAGGCTAAAAAAGTAGGGTTCGATTTCTCGAAAACAGTCAAACTCTCGAAAAAAAAAAAATACAGATTCGAAATTAGTGTGCAAAATTGAATAACTATTATTATACTTATACCCCTTAGGATTTTTGACTGTTGACCAGTGTAATCATTGATTATATACATATAGGGTGAAAAACAGCTGAACTCTTTTCCCCTGATATATCCTCCGGATACTTTTCGATAAAATTCTGAAATGTCCTGTTTTATTGGTTTCATCAAGATGCAAAATATTACTATTTTTTTGTACAAAAAGACCAAGAATTAAAATTATTTATATTCAAATATGTATAAGCCCCATCCCCTTGAAAGCCACCACTGAATGGGCCTAGTATTCACTTCTGGGAAATATGATACTCGGGCTTATCCATTTGGGCACACATTCATAGTTCATGTTAGGAATGTAATTTAAAAAAAACCCGGTATAGTTACAGCTTGTATGTCCAGAAACTTATGTTGGATTGACGTCCACTGTTTTCTCTACCACATCCGCATTTTTATATGTTGCACTGACGTGGATATTTTTTTATCTAATAAACAACAAAAACAAATATAATTTACATCCGTAAAATTTTATATATTTGTAATGCATTTGTAGATATTCACCGGGTTTTTTTTGTCTGAACATTTCCTTCTCTTTTGAACTTGCATCCGGGTAAAAATGATTGGTACAAGTGTCATCTTTTTTAGAAATTAAATAAGCCTGTAATACAATATTCCTACAAGTTCGCCTGTTAAACAACTATTTAGAGCAACTTCATTGTATTTTTTTGCCTAACACGATGTGATCTTTAGTGTATATGTACATAGGTATATGGCGCCCTTTCTCAAAAAATGGGGCTCAAAATCAGTTTGTAGTTGCCAAAAATTACTTTCAATATTAGTAGAGAATCGTTCACAGCTGAACAACAAGAGCTAATTCGAGTTCAACCATTCAACAATTAAAAAAATATTAAGTTCATTGTACAAAAATAAATAGCTGACCAAAATGATAGTGTAATTTTTTATGTTAGCGGGGGTAATGTCGTGTTAGGACAGCCTGTACAGCTCATGTATTGGAATAACAACTTTTCATTGTTATTGTGTTTGTTTTTTTAGAGTAGGGGAGCCAGCATCATATTCCGGCAACTAAGTTATATAACTATATGGTTATATAATTTGGGATATCAATATGATCTAAGTTCTACTCAGAATAATTGAGAAAAACAGAAGCAGATAATTATATATGTATGGTAAGCAATATATGTATTAATATCGAATGGTGCAGCTTTAAGATAAGTTTAAAACATTTGTTAAATTGTTTTTTAAACATACATACTGCTTGGAAAACATTTTGAAATCTAAGTGATTTTGAACTGAAAGAATTTTGTGTTTATATCCGAAAAAATAATTACTGCAAGAGTAAGCATTTAAAATCTGTTGATATTGTCATACTTTCATTGAATAATGAAATCCTGCTTTTTTTGTAGGACATAGCTGTACACATTTGCAGTATATGTACATATATAACATGATTTGAAAACTCTTAGGATAAGAGAACTGACGTAAATTATATAAATGATTAGCTATTTAATCAGTTCTATTAAAATATAGATAATAAATTATGCATTCTTGAAATTTAAACCCATGAAATAAATATAAATTGACATTCACACTAAAAACAACGAGCCTCTTTTGAACCCAAGGAAGGGTTTTTGGACTTTACATATGTATATAAAGAACCACAATCAATTGGAGGAATGGATTAAGCTTAATTCTATGTATAGTTAAGAATGAAACTTTTGGAAAACATAATGAGAAGCCAACTTATGGTACTATTGAATTAATGCCCTTATTATTTGTTAAAATCAGCTGCTTGTATAAATGATTTAAGGGGAGGGGGGGGGGGGGGGAGGAATATATTACTTGTATTACTAATATGTGGAGGAGAAACTTTCACATTGAAAAAAACATTATTTATGAAAGAATAATATAATTTTATTGATATCATAAATTATCATATATTTTTATTAAAATCTACAACTAATGTTGGCAAGAGTATTTTAAATCTTCCTTTAGAGGTCGATGATTTTACTAACTTCAACGGTATAACAAATAATGAACATACACTCTTTAAAAAAACCAACAAGGGTACCAAACGTATTTTTCTTTATAAAACTGTAACAGTATATCCACCTACCTTATCGACTGCAAAATTTCTTCCCGACTTTCACCATATGGTAATATACCTTGAAATTTTATTTCTAAAATCACAAGTTTTCAATCAAATTAAATTAATTAAAAAGATGTTCATCTGTTGAATAAAACAGTTTCAACAGCTTTATGTGAGCTAAAAAAATTATTTTCTGTCTACTAATTTACCACATGAGGAAATAACTGTGTTACACACAATTACTAACATTATCATCTATTTAATGCATATTTTATATGTATTAACAAGGTTTAAAGATATGCATGTATATAAGAATATAAGTTATTATATTAAACTATTTCTATAATTTGGATAGACTCAATAGAGGGAATATGTACTTAAATAGCACTTTTATGAGATTTATCTATTCTTTGTTTTATTTAAGAGTGATCCTAAATAATTTAATTAGTTTAGTTTGGGTGAAAAGGATGCAAAAATTATATAAAAGTATATATATATGTATGAATTGTCTTTATTTAACATATTATTAAGTAGTTCAATATATTATTACTTTTTCCGATTATTCCTAATTTTTTCTCGCAAGTTCGCTTAGAATCATAATGAACTTGCAGAAAAAAAAATAGATTAATAGATAAAAATTAAATAATATTAATCATATGCTAATTTTTTTGTACGGCAAACTTCTCTTAAAAGGTCTAAATGTAAGTAACTGATACTAAAGCTTTTATATAGCTAGTAATAAAGAAAAAAAGCTTAAAATTCACTCATGGTTTAATCATGAAGGGTAAGTATTTACTTGGCGTTTCACTGAGTCAATCTCAAGAATGGTTGAAATAAATATTTATATACAGGGACAAATTGTCATGGCTTCCTTCATGCCCAGATTTGAATCCCCTCGATTATTTTGTGTAGGGTTATCTAGACTCTAAGGTGAAGGTTCATTTCTACCAGAATTTGGAATTTCTCCGCCAATTGATCGAAGAAGCATGGGAGGAGCTTCCGATTCAACGCATCAGTACAACATGCAACTCATTTCAAACTCGTTTATCAAACGTAGTGGCTAACAACAGCCGTGATATTGGATAAGTTCATAATAAAAAGTAAACTTAGAAAGATATTCAAAGACTTTTACTGTTACTATTTCCTAAATTTAATTTTGTCATAATAATTATTATAGCGTAAATTAATACTTATGAATAACCCTGTATATGTTGGACCAATTATTCTTGAATAATAAAGTTGTATGCATAAGTGCATACACACTGTGAGCAATTAATTTCCTGCAATAAATAAAAACTACTGAAAGAAATATATTGAGTAACTGTCATTTAACTTATGTACATCCTTAGAATAAAAAAATAGATATTTAAAATAACATATATGGAAGACAATGTCAAAGATCACATTGATTTAATTTTGTGTAAGTTTTATTTCATTAAAATTGACATCAATGAATTATTTTGTTTGTATGTTCGTTTTTAAAAATTCAGTTTACTTTAATATATATATATATATAAAAAGAAGATGAAGATCGTTTTCCCTTAATTAAACAACAACAACGTTAATTTCAATAATTATATCAGTCTCATCTCTGATTGTCTAGTATGTTATGTACAAATTCGATACCATGCTTAACTCTGTGAATAGTAAAACTTTTATTTTATTGTACCTATGTTAAATTAATATGTATAGATAAGTCTAGATTCTAATTTATTGCATTGTTTTACATGTTACTAACAGCGTTAATATCTAGTAATTGTCTTTTACCGAGTGGTTTGGTGAATGTAGATGAATTTATAATTTGGTCCATTACAAAAAAAAAGTTAGGCATCCCTGCCAATGAGTAAGTAGTTATTTTGCTAATACTGTCGTTAGCCAAAGTATTCCATCTGTAATTTAATTAAATTTTGATCGGAAAATTTAGCTCCTTTAATGATGACAATAAAAATTTGAAAGTTACAGGAACAATTAATAATATTATTCGACACAGATATTAGTTGCTGTTTTGTAGTTAAAAATGTAGAATTCATTCCATAATATTCCAATGTCTATGTGTTTTATTCAAAAAAAAACAACTAACAGTATCATTTCAAATTAAATTGATAGTATGTTTTGTGAAGTTAATTTCATATCCTGGAAACATTTCAACCTTTGACATCTTATATATAATCTAAAATTTATAATTATATTTTCTTGAAATTTTGACATTATGACAAATTAAAAACTGTAAACATAATTTTTTAAGGCATATATGGATGGTTCATTTATGACAGAAAGTTACAATAAGGTTCAAAATATTGGCCCATAGATTAGTTTTTAATTCTCAATATCACACCATTACCTATTATACATACATTTGAAAGATATTTCAATATATTTAAAAAAAATTAATAAGCATTGTAATCTTTTCTTCCAATTTAAAAATGTGTCTTATTAACAATATGAATGGTGTACTTAGATTTTCAGACCTGGGGAAAAAGATAATTACCTATTCATTTAGTCCTTTAAATTAAGTCTTTTATATTTTCAAGAGATTTTAGAACTTCTTACTACCCAGCTGGTTAAAAAGTTATGATTTTTGTAGGAAAAGGCTTTAAAGGTATAACTGTATCAAAAAAAATAATAATAAGCAAAGCCTAGAACTCTACTTAGACATCATTTAGCCACATTTTTGATATAGTCACTCAATCATTTTAGTGCTTAGGTAAAAAGAAAAAATCTGGCTTGGACATTGAGCTTTCCCTATGACAAGGTTTCCAGTAGAAATGGTTCATAGTGAAGGAAAATGCAAGAATTCACGTTTTAAAATTTGAAGTAGTATTTAAAGATACAATTAAGAACCGAGCATTTGTCATCGATGAAATCTTATTATGGGTATATAAAATAAATAAAAATAAATTTATGTTCAAATTATTTTTCTCTTTTTAACACTTAAGCCTGGAGCAGAGGATTTAACGTACTCTATATCCGGATAATAGATAAATTCACTTAAAACCACTTTTTCTCAAAGAAAAATGTTTTACTACATAAATTACTTTGCTTATAGGTAACATGAAGGAAGAAAATTCGGAAAAGATTAGCTTTTCAATTTTATTATCATTATTTTTATCAACTTCATAGAAATTCGTCATTATATTGGGAAAGAAAAATTTATAAATTCCCACAAGCCACATTCATTTTTAGGTACAAATCTTAAAATGGCGCCAATATTTATTTTCTTACAATTCAAGTCACTTTGAAAGTACCTTTGAGTCTTGTTTATTGACTAAAATGTATAATTAAGAAGCGAAAGTTCCTTTTCTTTTAAATGTAAAAAGCCACATTCCTTAAATGCATCCTTGTTTCAAAGCTTGAAAAAAGTCTCCCACTACTCCCGCATAGAGTCGTAGGAACAATGTTACTGCCAGTACATCAGAGACAACAGTTAGCAATCTTTTGAACGTACAACAAGCACTCTTTACACCAGAGGCAGGTGCAATGTGAAAATTTGTCTGTGATGATTCAGTTTGTCATCAATTCCATACCAGAGGAGCATCTTATCAGGTAAATAAGATTAAAAAACTCTTTTATCACATCTCAACGATCATCACTATCCATTATTACCTTTGTATTATGTGTGTATTGACGTATGCAATTAATATCAGTGTCAGAACTGTAGATCCAGAAAATTAAATAAGTAGTCTCGGAATGCATCATTGATTTTACAAAGCAATCATATCAGTTCTAATCCTCTCGACTTAATTATTTACAAGTATTTTGCCAGGTCTGGTTATATATAATACCTACATACCAACTATTAACTTTTTTTTACCATATAGCAAGAAGTTTTTGTGTCTCTATGAATGTATGATGAAAACAAATTTTGACACATTGTGTTTAATAAAAGACTTGGAGTATTCTAAAAAGGGATAGTAATCTGGAATAGATGTCTCATTAGAATTTACGCATCATTTATCATACGTACAAATATGGGAGGCGGGGATTCTACATGCATACATATTATGTGGAATAATAACCTACATACAAATTTATGAAAGCTCAACCGTAAAAATTAGATTTTTTTAAATACGTTTAGGATTTACATATATATATGTACATAAAATGCGAATGTATCATTAAATAAAGACGTTAGAGTTCTAGTACATAGATACATACAATATTTGGCTTGCTTGTTAATATTTACTCTTTTTTTTAATTGTATTCCATAAATATGATAAAATGTTTTACAATTTGAAGGAGGAAGGAGAGGAAGTAATTGTTCATATGATGATGACACACTTGCAAATTTATTATAAAAAATGACCCCAGATTATTCAAACATTAGAAAAATATATGTACTTGTTTCCAAATACGTACAAAATAAAATTTGAACATGAAGGTATGAATATCCATATTGTACATTTTCTTATATTTACCTATATACATTTGTGCAATTGATATTAGAAACTTCATTGATGACTGTGTATTTTTCATATGAATAACTCTCGCATTATTAAAACTGGAACAAAAATTTATAAGGGATTCTACTAGAATAAACAATTAGTAAAAAACGTTAATCCTATTAAGATGTTGTATGTATGGACTTATATATGTATGTATACTTATCATACTGCATTGTAAGTAAGTAAAATGACTGATACACATACAAGTTTTAAAATAAGCAAAACATCAAACATTCGAATGTAATATTGTTTGACAAACATCTTAAATAAAAGTTTGTTCATAAAAATCCTTTTTCTTTTTCTAAGGGTGTACTTTTTTTGTTTGTTCTATTGATATATTATGAATTGATTTAATACATTAAATGTCTATAGTTGGTTATACTTAGACTTGAGCAAGAAAGTACCGTCTATTGAATGAAAATACGTTTTTTTATTTTATTTAAAAAAAATTGACATCCGTGTCAGAACAAAGTAACTTATTCATTTTAAATATCGTCAATAATACAATAGAAAAATTGATATTTTGAATACTGTTTTACCGATAAACTAAGGAAACACGAAGCAAAGAAAACAACTGTTTCTTTTGAATTTTTTTATTAAAATGTATAATCCTTTGTGCTAATACTATAATTAATTATATAATTTATAAATATTTTTAATGAATAAATAATTGAGTGGGATATTTTACGGCTGAATATGTGATAAAAGCTGGAATTTAAAGATGTACCTAGTTCTTGAAGTTAGTCTTGGTTTCGATACTACATATTATTTGAATCTATCGATATCAACACTTTAAAGCCTTAGTTTCATTCAGAAGAACAATGTCCAAAGGAGCGGGTTTATCAAAAAAAAAAAAAAAATTAGTTTTGTAGAAAATATATTTTTATTTTTCTATTATTAATTTTTAATCCTCATGATTTTCCATCGTTTACAACATTTTCCTCATCCCACAATTAGCTAATAGTTATGAAATTAATAGAGTAAACGTAGTCAATGAATGCTATTATCAAGGACTGACAGTGGGTACCTTGAGTGCACTTAAACGCTTATAAATATCTAAAAAAACTATTAGGCTTGTCAAGAAATGAATTAAACCATGAAAAACTGCAATCTATAACCTATCTTTTTCAATGAAACTACATACTGGGATCTATTATTAAATCTTATTTACGATCAGCCCCCTTTTGTTTTTTCTTGCCATGCTACGCGGATCAGAGTGCATTTTTGTATTTAGATAGTATTGATAGAATGCGACTTACCCTGGACCAATATTTTTGGTTCTTCTGATGTGCTATTCTGGTCACAACAATGGTCGATAAAACTTCAATTGTGTTTCGCCCTTGGTTTGAGTGGTATGATTGACACTCTTCGGGAAAGGCTCTTTTTTGCATTTCTAGATATAGTACTATTTTTTTCATTGAAGGATGTAGTGAAAGACTATAACATTAAAGTATAATATTCAAATGAAGCCCCATAAGTTATAAATAATGGGTACCCTAAGTATTGATAGGAGTAACTTCAGTACTAGTATCCATTTTATCATTTTTAACCTTAGTATGACAAAACCTTGAAGTCATATTATGCATATCGTATAAAATATATAATTTTGAACAAATTACGACCTCTTGAGTCATGAAGCCTTTAAGTTTTCTGAAGGGAGGGTAATTGACCATTTGATAACCCTTGTCATCTATCTCAGTTATATGTTTATAAACCTGATCGAGATAATAATTATTACTATGCAATTAGATGTTATAAATTTGTGTCTCTAGCTTTTATAGGTGTTTTATGAAGTTCACTTTTGACCAAGAATATTCCAAGAAATAACGATACTAATACAAAATGACTTTGTATTAGAAATGTATTCATATTAATCAATATAATATGTTATACTTGGAAAATAACATTTCTTTATGCTCAATAATGACTGAAATAATAGCCATTTATTGAAATTAGTCATTTGAATTTAATTATTTAATTTAAAAACTTGAGATTCCCTTCTCCCCCCCCCCCCTAAAAAAAAGTTAGCTCAAGCTTCCTAAATAAAATAAAATTTATTATTTTGTGTGGGAAAATTAAGAATCATTGGCAATATTAATGTAGATATGTGCTCAAATAAATGGGGGGTGGGGAAGAAATACATTCTAATTAAGTACATTCATCAATTTATAAGCTATACGATCTTTTTACTAAAGATCTTACTCAATTCATTTAGACGTTTTGCGGCAGATGCTTGCATTTTCTATATAGGTAGTCCTTGAACTTGTGCACTTTTAAGGTTAACCTTCAATTGAATTCACTCACATTCTATCTGCAACGAGCAAGTAATTTTATAAATGCTATTCTTGGATTCGAAACTTGTGCTTGATTAACAGTCTAAGAAATCTGTAAGGAAATAAGAGAAGTAATTAATTCAGGAGGTTTAAGGGAAAAACGCAACTGTAATTTGCAAACAGTCGATCCGATTAAATTTTGTGCAAATTTTTTGATAATATATATATATATATATATATATATAGGATTTTTGACTGTTGACCAGTGCTATTTTAAGCCAATGATTAAAGGATCGTCCTTCAATTAATTTATCCTTTCTTTCCCTTTAGTCCTGTAAAAACTGTCATTTGGCATATCATATTTTATTTTAAAATAGCTGTTGTCATTCTTTCTAAATTTTCATATTTCATCTTACTGGTAAAATATGTAGACATGAGACCCTTGCTTTAAGAACTCTACTTTCGTCAAACAAAATAAAATTTCTAGAAAAAGTTTTCAAAATGTAATTTTTGTAAAATATCATAGCATTGACATTATTATGTTTAAGGGCATAAAGACCATATTTAGAGTTATCGAATCTTGATATAATTTTTGACCTAAAACGTACTTTTGCAACAAAAAAATGTTTGAAAAGGTTATGGCGAATGTATTTTTTTTTTGGTAACAGGGATCTAAATATCGTGTTGCAACATTCTTAATGAGTTAAAAAAATGATTAAATTTGCAATGAACAAATGTTATAATGTTCTATGGGCAGAGACTTTACATTATGTAGATACGTACAAAAATAGAACAGCTGCTTTAAGATAATATAGCGAAATAATGACGCCCTTATCTTTTTCAAGAGCCATTAACTAAGAGCCTCAGAGTGACAATATTTTTAATGACATCATTTTAAGAGTTATTTTTTACCCAACGGGATTTTTTTTCATCTCCAGATATATTTATGGACATAAATTGCAATGTACTCTTATAAATCCTACAAGACTTATCCTATATCAGTGGTTCTTAAACTTGTTGGAAGTACTGAATCCCACAAGTTCCATACATGTATTCATCGTAGTTGGAAAAATAAAATGTGTTTCTTTTTTTCTTCAAGCCAAGGAGAGCGTGGCGTCACGAATCATATGAGTGGGGTGAACCAAACCACCGAACCCCTGAAACTGACTCACAAAATCTCTGGAGTTTGATCGAACCAAGGTTAAGAACCACTTGTAAGTAAATCAGCTGCTAATATAACTTCACTATGTAATTTAAAGAGTGAGAAATAATGGTAAAAGTACACGTTTTTTTTATTGGGTAATACACTACTTTACATTATATCATTAATATTTATGAAATTACTTATAGGAATGGATTTGTATACTCAAAACGACGTATTCTTTCTTTCTTTCTTTCAATGTATATACATAAGGAATACAGAGACTCAATCTCCTCTTCTCAACGAAAATTTTAAGTCAAAAATGCACCTATTATACATATATTATTAATAATGATGTCTTTGTTTACATGAGTACACACATAATTTTTTTGGAGTTCACTCTCCACACGTTTATATTTGATGCCTTGGAGTGAGCGTTCCTTCACCTCTTTTTTCATCTCATGATAATTATGTCTAATTGAAACTCTAAGGAATCATCATCATCTAGTTTATAAAGAATTAATAATAAACTTTGTACACAACGCATTTGTTCAGGTTCCGTTACCAAAAAAGCACATGACTGCTATGTATCTATGTATGTACATCACATTTATTAAGTGTATACCTTGTTTAGGTACCTAAGTTTGGTTTGTGTGTAGAGACCAAGGTTTATACTAGAATACAGTTACCTAGAAATATGCATGAATATATGTATAGATACAAAGACTTTGATAAATATGACGGGAGATATGTGATTTACTAGAAGGTATAGTCTGTATATTATGTATTTCAAGCAACTAAATGATTAAACAATGGTTATTTTTTAGAACCATAGGTTGTAAATTGGGTTTAGGAAAAGTTTTCGATTCTTTATCTCTTCGTTTCAGGTTACGAAATCCAAAGTATGTGGAGGTTAAATAAATAATAACAGCGGTAATCGAACTTTGTTTACTAATACAGAAGTTTTTTAATTTTCTTTCGACAGCTTTTAATTTAGAAAGTTTAAGGCTACACATTGCTATCTCTTTTAGTGTTCTTGTACAAATTGCATCTTTTGCTAAAATTCCAACTTGTACTCAACATATATATATATATATATATTCATAAGATAAGACCTTTGATGTAATAAAACATGATCAAAAAATTTTGATCATTAATAATAATATTTAAATAACGTTCAAAATATTTTCCCCTTAATATCCTATTGTATCGTGACAGCCCAATCTAAATTATTAACAATGTATTTAAGAGTATACATTTATAGCTAAAGAGAAGATATATTAGATATCTACAAATTATGAATATGTAAAATGTTTCAAAATACAGGTTTTTCAAGCTATAACAAACAAACTCAAATACTGTCGATGGGGTAGATGAAATGGGCCCGTGGAAGGATGAGTGATTTAATGATATTTTTTTGAGATTATAACGATCTCAATACAATTCCATTGTCTTCCCATGTTTTAAGAAATGAATGAAACATTAAAAATTAAACTGACATAATTTCTGTTGATCCGACATTGTTAGGAATGAATTAGCAATAGCAAATAACACATAGGTCACACCCTAAATTGGTCACAAAATTAGAGCCTTCATAATAAAAAGAAAGCAGGTCCTATACAAAAATATAAATAAATGACTTCCCAGCATATGTTTTTGCAATATATACATACAAATGAATCATGCGAATAGTAATAATATAAAAAATAGGAGAAGACTTCCTCCTTTCAGTATCAAAATGTAATCTCGTAACGTGATTATTCATATTATTTAATTCATATTTCATAATAAGTAACAAAATTTTCAACATCCTTTCTACGGATTCCCTCTTCTTCCTTTCTCTCTGATGATAGCAATAATGATAAAAAGGAAAACTCCATGTGGATGCTATGACGTCATGCTTTCACTCTTATTCATTCTTTCATTCATTCTAAAACCTTCTTTTACCAAAGCTAACTCAATAATACACTTTCTACTTATGTGTCATAGAGTCTACGTATTTTGCCTACTCCCTTGCAGTCTATTTATAGATGAATAACCATGCTATTGCTCTCCTTTCTAGAATCAAAATCAGTATGACGTAATTGAAACTATTCATTTTTCCGTACAGCATTTATAGAATTAATGTTGATCCAATAACCACTGTACATTGACTCTATTTGTTTCATTCGGTTAATCAATTTTTTACATATCTTGAGTTAGGAATTTAATATCAGAGGATCGAATTAAATATGGAACATGCAAAAGGCCAAAGCTGTGCATAGTATTTTAATTGATCTAAGGAAGTACATACAAAAATAGTATAAAGGTACACATTATTCGAGCTTTTAAAAGCTCTATATGATTATGACTCATGTTTTGACATGAAATAAATATGCACAAGAGCAGAGGGAGAGCTATAGTCATTGATCCCCCAACCTTTTGAAAAAGTAAAAAGTTACCTGTGACGCCATTTCTATCTAACTGCCCCTCCTTCCACTTTTCCAGCTATACATATTATTGAATAGAGAAAATTGAAACAATTTGCTGTTACTCCTATTTTATACATGTAAAAGAAATTGATTCCTCAAAAAATGTATGCAACTGTTAACCATAAATACCTCTATCAGAGCCAGTCCCAACTTACTCTTTAAGTCAAAAGATGGATCTGCTTATAAAAAGAGTTTAAAACTACTTTTAACCATAGGAATTTATGAAAGAAGTAGTTTTATGACAATTAGAAGAAAGGAATTTCTCTGAACATACATTATATCTAAGGACCTTTTCCTGAAAAAAATAAAAATAATAATAATGATTCCCATTCAAATTGCTCCAATTTCGAAAGATCAAATGTTTTGTTATTTGCCACGAATTGAATTGCAATGTTTCTAATTTGTATTTTTAGATAAAGCCATTGAATAAATCGTTTAAGAAATATATGGTTAATTCCGAATTTTAGTTTATTGAAGAGTTGATGTCAATAGAATTAATGATTTATGTGGTGTCCGATGGAAGAAGAATGAAGGTTTTAGTTGGTAAATGGTTGAGTTAGCTAAAAGAAATGCATTTAGAGGGAGAAAGAAGAATAAAATCGACTGTGGACAACAAAATAGATGCAATATAAATGTTTATGTTAGTCAAGGCTAGCTTTTTGGGATAAACAAGCATAAAATATATTCTCTCTTCAGTTCTTTCCATTAGCTAACTATTCATTTTTTAAAGCAACCGACTCTGAATATTATGAATGAATACTTCTTCGCATGCCCATGGGTACCATAGTATGACATCACTATATTTTTGTTAATTGTTTCTGTTTCTTTTTAAAGGTCGAAGTTGCGAGTAAACAAAAAACATATACTCTATTGTCACTTGTCATTTTTTTTTACTTTGCTTCCCCTTACTAGTGTTTTGAAGGTTGATTGGCTGAAGTCTAATTAGCTGTTAATTTCATAGAATTACTTGAAGAATAATTCCACATATGAGAAGGATTGGCTAAATTGCAAGAATTGCAAGAATCAAGAAAGATTGCAAGAAACAAGAAATGTAATCCGTGAAACGTATGTAAAGCCAGGAAGTGTTGAATACAATTAAGGCTTGACTAAGTACCATAATGCCAAAAATTTGCATGAAGGATTTCCTTCATAATTACACATAGCCCCACCTAAATACATATGTACGTTTCTTTGTTCCAAAAATTATTTTTGCAAATTATTTTGGTAAATTCATTCAATGGGATCTTACTCCTCCATTAATGATCAACCTGATAACAAAGGTCCAAAAATTTGGTTTCATACTTTATAACCTTCCTCTTTTCCCCTCCTACACCTGCCCCCTTTAAGCAAAATACATAATATGTCATTATAATGCACTCCTTCCTTCGATGTTAGATCAATAAAAACTACAGAGTGTACATACAAACAAAAGAATCCATTGAGCATTTTCACTGACGTCAGAGATTGCATAATAAACTGAAAGCGATGTTATGTTAAAGGCATGATTGTTGATGTAGTTACTTAGCCAAATAGATAAATTTCCTTCAAAAAAATCTTAAGAAAATTTCATCCTATGGCCTTTAAATTGAAAAAACTAGACTGTTTGAAGGATTCGCCTAAGATAAAAGACATTTTGTGTATTTAGTTAGTATTTATGTATTCATTGAATATCCCACAGTCTATCAAAATCAATTGAAGCATCACGTGTGTCATTTGAGTATTTTTTTTACTTGACGGAAGAGTCCAATGACCCTCCCAATGGATCCTCACATGAGAATCCTTAAGTACTAATGCAGTCAACATGTATGAGGCAAGTCAAATCAACTATCTCCTTAGCGATTTTTATTTGTCCCAGGCAGTGGCACCAGAACCTATTGGCACCCCCACTTTTTGAAGAAGAAAAACGAGGTTTCGTGATGTAGTATATAATAGTTTTGGTCATAGGTAAACTTGAGACGTCATTATTATGGAATTTAACTCCTTCTGGCGCCACTGATCTCATGGAACACTTGGCCCAGTCATAATATGCATCATTCCAACTTCTTCTACAGGATAATTTCGTCAGCTATGTCTAGATAAAATATGTTCGTCAAGAAAGGTTTTTTATATGACAATATCGAGACGAAACATTTTTTTTTTAATGTTTCGTCATACCAAACAAAACAACTCTCTTCCTGATGAAATATGAACAAAACTAAACCTTATGACAAAATAAAGACAATACGAAATGTGACGAAACAAAACGAATTGAAAAAGGTTACTGACGAGATTAACACTCCTCCACAATAGGTGTATGATTAAAAGCTTTTAATTTCTTAGGCCTCTTTATGCAAATTGAAAAGCAGCTTATGAATATTCATATTAATGTGATTCTTTTTTTATTCACAAAACAATGTAATTTTTTCTTCATTTTGAAATTTGCCATGGTTCTATACATATTTATTTATATATAGGTATTCCCTTGTTATCTCCATTTGAATTTGAATGAAGTCCTAATGTTATTATCGTATAACTTGTAATAGGTCCGATTATGAGTGAAACACAAATCCACGAATATTATCATTCGCCATTTTGCTCAAAACAAATAAGAGCAAGCTGTGTGTATTATTGTTCAAAGATGGCCTACTTCAAGAATGATGACGTCATTATAGAAAACATTAGACCTATACATTAAAATGTATTTCGTAAAGTAAGGGAAAAAAAAAAAAAAAATCTTTTGCAAGTTTTGTCAATTGTTTTTTTCTTCTTTAATACGAGGATGTTTGTCCAAAATAGAACGCAGTTCATAATACGTACCATATGTATGTTTATTATTTATGTAAGTATTATATTCTACAAAATGAACGAAAGATCTTCTATCAAAGGTTGCGTGTATTTTTCATTTGTTGTTTTGAACATACACACTCTTTTTCTCTACTCCACTCCTTGCACTTGTTTTTCTTATTAGTTATTACTGATTATAAGTGTGTAAAGTTATGTAATTCCAATTGATAAAATTATTCATATTCAAGTTTCATGTACGTAGAAACACACAAAGTCCTCTTTTGAATATACCATGTGTCGTAAAGATAAGTACATAGGTTGTATTATTATTTATTTAGGTTCCCCTTCAAATGGAACTTTTCAACAACTATGCTATATTCTTTTTATTGTTATTATTATCGGTTAGGGTGTGTATTATTATTATTATTATTGCCTCTTGAATATGAACTTGTATCATGTGTGGACATTTCCTGAAGGAATCCATTCTTCGATAAAGTCATGTTTCATGTTTAATGATGTTTTTTTTATTCATTACGCAATGGAAAAACAGTAGGAAGGGTTTTTTATACAAACATAGCGTCAATTTGACCATTTCAAAACCAAATCATCATGATATTAATATTAATCATCCCTTGACATCAGTTAAAACATGACTTCATACCAAAAAGGGGTTATAACTTAAAAGAAGTATTAGTCCATTGATGGCCCCCTATTTTTTCGGATGTATGTTAAGTTAAAGAAAATGGATATAATATATTGAGAAATTCATATCCTATCCATAATTTCTCTACATATATATTTGCTAAATTGTTGAATGAGTCATTGTTATGTGAAGGAATCTTTCTTCATGAAACAGTTCTTTCCTTTAAATTATATAGTCATCAGAGTTTGACGCATATAATTTAAAATTTACATTGTTAATAGACTCATAGCAATGAGATTATAAAACTCTTAGAACTGAAGCAATTGGCTATGCACCTAATGGCCACCTTTTCCTGTTTATTTTTAAGTAATTTAAGTTGAAAAATGGAAATGAACATATTTTACAGTAATTATTATTATTTACTTTGTGGCTTAAGGAATCTCCTCAAGTCATTACATTGAATATATGTACAATGTACATTGTTTCCAACTCGTCATAATAAATGTTATATGAGCCATTGTTCGAAATATGAGTGCTTACGCGCGTCTCTATAATATACCTCCATAGATTTTTCTTAATATATTAAGGAATTAAATAAATCACATTGAATGGTTATTATTTAACTGTATCTTGCTAGCTATCCTATAGATAGTAAGAGCTTCAAGGAATAAAATTGCTCGATTATATAGTCATAATAATAGACTTTGTTTGGTGCTTAAATAGTTATTTGATACTATGTTATACTCCATCGTTCTTGATAAACTCAATTAAAATGCTCTTGTATAGGAAAGATGACCTCCAAGTGTTAGGACTGACGTACTATCCAAATGTTTTTCTCAACACAAATTATGTAGGATATCCATATGTACTCCAAAAAAAAAAAAAATGAATCAAAATAGTATTGCTCATTTAAAAGACATAAACAAATTTCACAAAATTTGATTACAAGTTACTAAACCTAATTTAACTGTCTCATGTTTTAACTTTACTGCCTAATATAGTAAAGTATTCTAAGGAAGCTAAAGCAATTTTGTTATGTATTAACTGAATATCATATTATATATATAAGTTTCTACAACTATGAATTTTACAGGAAATAAGCTTTATTTCCTAATAGACTCATGATTTTATTTCATACTCAAACAAATGCTCGAAAATCAGTTCTGATAAAAATAAATAATAATCACAGATTCGTGATCAGCGTGTCAAGTACTACTTGTGTTCCAGATTACATCACTCGAAACCAAAGCTAATCCAATACTTTGAGGGATCGAGAGCAAGAGAATTTTTTTTTCTTGACTTTATATTAGGCAACAATTTTTTATTATTGTTGCTTTGATCTTGAGACCGAAACCAGAGAGAGTCGAGACTGAGACAAGACGAAGACCGATCACCACTAAATAGAACTTATGCTTTTCAAAAAGTAGAATTTTGTCAAAATGGACAAATTTGTATCATCTATGAGCTATCATTTATATGAAACATGTACCAATATTTAGAAAGCAAATTTGCATGAAAGGTGAATATTTTTTAATCAGTTCTCATGTCTCTTCATTATTCTTATGCTTAGTTCATAAAATCTTACGCAATATATGTTGTCAATTTCGCACTTAGAATTTCAATTGATAATATTAGATGAAATATAATTAACCTAAACTAGATTTAACTAATAAATTTCGTTCATTAGCCCCTACCCATATAGTGACTCTACAAGAAGTCAAAATTCATATTTTCAAGAAATTGAATGTCAACAAAATGCCAAATTGATCTGCTGTGATGAGGACTAATTAGTCCTTAATCAATGAACATATCTTCTTATAACTCAATGATCTTATTTTTTACATACATACTAAAGTGTTTCATTCCGTTTATTGACAAAATTTATGTTTTTAAAAGTTTTGTAAAGGTATATCTTTACATTCGGTTAGAGGGATATAACCACATGTTATGTTAACGATCCAGCCATTATAAATCTAATTAGAGGGAAATTACTGGATGTATGTATTTGTACATTATAATAAACTTTCCCTTTCAAATGCTTTATAATACACATACTTTAAGTTGAAACATATTTTTTTCAATTCATTTAAAAACTAACAATATCTTTCATGTTTTACGTGTTTTTTTATTTGTATAATGTAAAATATTTTTCATTTTGAAATTGATATTTGGGAATAGTTTTTTTTTAATTTTTGCTAGGATTCTTCTTTCTTTTTTTTTATTAAAGTTAATTTTCGTACCCTAAGAAGGTCTTTAAATTAAAGACTAGATTCACGTTGTTGTTTCAATATCTCGTACATTCACATTTATGTAAAATCATAATAGTCTATAGAGATAAAATATTGAAATTACTATTATTATAATGTAAAAATTTAATTTTTTTTCTATAAGATATGCAAATATTATGCAAAAAAAAAAGAAAAATCATTGATAGTGGTTAATATGTAGATATAAGATACAAAATATGCCCTTCGTTATTGCTCTTAAAAATCAAATTTGTGTTGAATTTTTATTCACTTACAAATTAGTTTTGTGATTCAATTGGTTACAAAAAAAAAATTAAATTAGATAAAACTTCAATTACAACCATTTTTTATGTTTTAAAAATCGTATAAAACAATGAGAAACATTGGCTCATTTGCCTTTCTTTTGGGGGCTAGACAATTTGATATTAGTTTTTGGGGTATACATAGTAAAATATAAATCTATAATAGCAATTTCCAAATTAAGAAACTAAAGAACAAACTAACAAAGAACTGTACCTTTAACTAAAGTTGAAATAGACTCCTTGTAATTAATGAATTAATTTGCAATATATTATCAGGTAACATCTCGATAAAAACCTTCATAGAGAAAGAGAGTTAATGTGCAATTTTATTAGTGCTTCATTAGGTATAATATTAGTTATCAAATATAGGTTAAAGAATATGCTGAATGTAATTGAGCTTCAAATGAACACAACTCGTTCAAATGGAAAATGACATACATAATGCCTGTAAAAAAGATCATTTACTCTACTTACGGAATATTTCCTAGTATTTATTAATTTTAATGGAAATCAACCCAATTAAATGTAACTTAGTAAGTATATATTTGCTCTTTTGAAGTGCATATACTGGTATAATATCATTAATATCCATGAAAATAGAATGCACTCTCCATTATTGACACAAAACGGTAATGATCTACCCACCTAACTGTTCAAAGTGAAATCATGGATAAAGAAAACCTTCTGTAAATTTAATTTTAAATGTAAATAGTTTTACTTAATATATGAAACTTACAAAGTTTATAGATCATTTGAACATTCGTTTCATAATAATATCTGTATTTAACACTTGGCAACTACAAATTTGCAGCAATTTACTAAAGAAGAAGACATTTGCAGCAATTTTTTTTTCTTTTTAATTTTTTAGTAAAGTACGACTAAAAAGTGGTTTAGATCTACCATAAAATTATTTGTATATAAATATAATGCAGTAAGAAACGGGTCATAAAGGTTAAGAAACATCCAAAAGAAAAGTAATTTATTTTTTATATATTTATTTAGTAGGATATATTTGTATCTGGAGCCAATAGGTACTTGAATTGCGACCAATATTAATATGGGATTTAATTTCAAACATTTTGCTTCAAAATCGAATAATTTCATAATTTTCTTATAAAACAGCAAAATATTCGGCCCAATTAGATTGTGCTGAAGCAAAATTATTTGTATAATTAGTATTGGTTTTTGTAAGTAAATACTAGAAAAAATAATTGATTATAAAGTAAAGTGTTCAAAATTAAATCATGTTTAAATGTTGTTTTAAGTTCAAGTATTTACCCTACCTTTACTTAATTGATCACAAATACTATGGACAATTTATGTAAAAAACAACCAACTAAAAAACAAAACTAATAGATTTACATACAGAAATTTAACAAAAAAATTCTAATTGACTGATGTAGTTCTTATGGAAAATGTAAATACCACATCATTTTAACAGTCCCATAGATATTGATACTTACATACTTACAACCTTAAATTGTTATTACAAAATCAATCAATGTGAATGCAAAAGTATTAATATAATCGTCTATTATCGTCCATATATTTATATATGCAAAATGACTAAAAAGAGATTGCGCGATTTTTAATGGAAGGTTTGTTACGATTTTTAATTTTTGTTTAAGTTACTAATGTGTGAAGTATGTAAAAGATGATTTTCACTTATTAGTGTGACGACGGCGTGAGCGATGCAGTATTGGATTAAATTTAGCCTTCAGACTACAAATAAACATCCTTTTCAAAGTAAGGAATTTTTGTAATCGCAAGTGTTGCGTGTTTATAGAAGGAATTTTCCATGTTTAGTGACTGACGTATTTCGTCAATTTCCTTAAACATAATAATTGCTCGAATTAGAAGATCGCGACAAAGAAAGTCATTATTAATTAATGAAATTATCAATGACTCATTAGTAAATTAAGTCCATAAAATTGTATCACGCATATTGTGCTCTTTGAGAATCCACCATAACAGATAAATAGACTTATTGTATGCATCTATATTTTTAAAAGCAAGAATAATTAATTAAAAATACTATGTTTCTTTAATTACTCGTTTCAGATCTGAGAACTAGAGTTCATAGAGTTATAGCCGATTAGGATCCACAAATATTTTTTCAATTATTTTGGTAATTGATTAGTTGCGCTGTTATCGAATTACCAAAACATATTTTTTAAAAACATTTAAATCAAGTATGTATATATTTGTTGATGATGTGCTCTTCTGTGTTGTTACCTTTTTTGCACATGCAATTGTTGTATTTTCCAGTTATACTTCAATGATGCTACAAATAAATTCTTTCAACTAGCAGAAGATCTATTTTCGATAAACAGCTAAGAAATATATACCACGTACATAATATGTTCATGAAATTAGTATTAACGATAATTTTATTTAAACAACTTAATAACATCATCTAATTTGATTTTCTACAAAGTTAATATACAATTTTATCAAATTAATTTCATGCTTAATTGATATTAAGAAAGAGTTAATATCAAATATCTTTTATAAGGTTTAAGAGATTTTTTCTCAAGTTTCTTAAGTTATAAAATTATTTGTTAAATTCAGGCCTCATTTTTTATCACCATTTCTACATTATAGTATGAAGTGAAGGTTAAAAAAGTATGTATTAACCTTTAATATAATCAAAAAATCAACAGTTTGCAAATATTTTAACTTTATATTGTAGAACTGGCTAATTTTTCTTACATGAATCCTAAACATTTGAAAAATTTAGTTTATTACTTCTATGTAAATAGACGTCTAAAACTAGCAAAATGGAAAAAGTTATGGACAAAATTCATGGTATTTTGTATGTGCTTTTTATTAATAAATGTACTCCATTAATTTCAATAAATATTTATTTGGTTGTTTTCAGCTCAACTATCCGCCAAATCAAATTTTAAAACGTCTACACAAAACTGTTCTTAAATCAATATCAACATATTTATTTTATAGTCAATTGTGATAGAATCCGGGGTTTCGGCGTCTATAAGTTGTTATATGGATATACGATTGATGGAAATCTGTGAACTTCAATTTTATATTGAGCCACAAAAAACATATGAATTGATAATAAGTATCTTGTGTCAAAAAAGTTAAAACATAATCCTTTTGATCCATAGATCAAGGACATATTTGTTTTTGAATAATTGCATTCCATTTATTACAAGTATTGATAGTTCCTTATTTAAAATGCATAATTTTTTTGAACGCCTGAGTTAATAAAATTACAACATGTAAACAAACGTACTACATAATTTTACAAAGGTATATAACAAACATTTTCTTGTGTAAAACAACATTTTTTAATTGGAATTTTGAATAATATGTTGCAGTGCATACAAGGTAGGTACAACTCGTATTTCGTATCATTAACCATAATAATCATTATTACTACTTAACGAAAAAAAATTTGATACATATATTTTACTGAGTTTTGATGATAACTTGAGATTAAGTACCTACATATTGGTTAGATAGTATTTACTTCTGACCAACTATTTTTGAAGCATATATGTACATGTTAGAAATATTAAATACACTAAACTAACCATGATTTTTATTCTTACTATTTAACTTGATAATTTTCTATTGTCATAAACATGAAACAACCTTTTAATTAACAAACAATTTGTTGATAAAAATAGTTATCTTCCAAAATACTTGAAAAAAAAATACTTCGTAATTTTAATAATTTTTTTGGACTTTATTACGGGGAGGAATAATACTCTTTAGCCCCCTCCCCCCAATGTAGTCATCAAATTAACGATTTAAATCCACTACTAAGGAGCTTTGTAGTGAAATTTACGTGTTACAATTGACTTCGATCTCCCCTACGCAGACTCTCAAACTACATGTGTGACGTCACTACACTATTTTGTTTATTTATTATCCGTACCAATGAGTTATTTACATCGAGAGGGACACCAGCTTTGTCACGCAACCCATTGTGATCAAAAACATCATTTTTGATGAAAAATTCTTGTTGCCAATTTAATTTGACGTTTATACAATTATACATCAATAGTATTTTGTATTTATTGTTATATAATAGTTTGAGGTCATATTTAATATCCTCGAAAATTATTTTTAAGCTAATATAAATATATTCAACGCAAATTTTCAACTTTAAAACCCAATTGAACGTTCTTTTAAGGGTTTTCTAATGCCAGTGCTTAAAAAATTATTGAATTTATTGCTTAAGCTGATGAAATTGTCTTTTGAAAATAGTGATTGATTTCAATTATTTTATTTTTCATTAAAAATGATATTTTCCACCACAATAGGTTGCGTGACTCAGCTGGTACCCTTCTAGATATAATAAAACTGATTGTCCGTACTTTATTTAAATAAAATTTTGTGACGTCAATGATTTTGGCTCCATTATTTTAAAAATTCAGAAAATTTTACAGCTTGCAAATTTACGACTTTTTTTTATAATTTTTAATATAAAATAAACGTTGTATGGTTGAACCATGGAAACTTATGACCGTCGAATGTATATTCGGAAGGCCTTGTCTCCATTTATAACACCGAAAGATGTGATTTTCCTTTTGAACGAACTCTTTCAGCAGGATCCAAAGGTGTTGAAGGGGATGAAGACGTCTCTGAATGAGTGGATCGGGAAACGAGGTGTTAAGGATTTTCTTCTTCATTTGGAGGATAAAATACTCATGATGACAGATAAGAAAAAAGAAAAATGGATTCACTTTTGTTCCTTCATTGATTTGATTGCATTCCATTGTTTTCGATCACATTGCACTTGGAAGACTTTTGAACTCACCGATTCAAAGTGGGTTGATCCAAATACTATACGCACCACTATAATTGGGGTATTTTCTCATATAACTTTATTTCAGACTTGAAGGAATGGATATGGAGGAGTTTATACACATGCGAAGTAAAATCAAGGCAAATTTGCCTGTAAACAACGCCAATTCCGTTCAACAACTTGTCAGCACTTTTAAGGGTGAGAATGAAAACATTTTATACGCTACGTTTCGTATTGTCAGCATTAACGTCACCAAAGCCATGGAAAAGGACCCGTTAAAACTTCAAAAACAAAAATTAAAATCTAAGCCATTTTTTCTTGTGTACTTCAATGGAAGTCCCTATGCTTACTCACCAACCACTGCCATAAAAACTATCATTCATGAGGTAATATTTGATGCTTTTGGAATGAAAAATAAAATATAAATCTTTTATACGCTAGGGAATCCTGGGTGGATTTCAATGCTCAGATATTGTTGATATGGAACTCACGTCTAAGGATCTTGCGAGTCTCTATACTATTGCTAAAAGTAAAAGTGCAGCAAAGAGGGAGTTTCAAAATACTCAGTTAGACGATATGGAGACAGATAGGGACGCTGATTCTCCTTGTCCTATAAAGAAAATTATACTCAATGATCTAACAATTCAGTCTAACCCTATGGTCAAGGTAAATGCATATCATACTATACACGCTTATGTTTGTAATTATTTATGGTTTTTTTAAAAGAAAAATAAGCAGAGGGCCCAAGGTGTGAAAGGTGTGCTTCGAATTCATGGAGAAAATATTTACGAAGGACTCCATGAACTTGAAAATCTTGGTATCATCAAAGAAACATCTTGCAGTTGGATTAATCAACTCTCAAGTATTAAAAAGAATGACCTCGTCCTATCAAGGGGTAGACTCTATTCGAATAAAAATCCAATAACCAAAAGCGCAGAATGGCATGAAAGACTAAAAAGTGCTTACTGGAAAGGGATATAAGCACCCTGTATCCATTGTTACGAATTTATTCATGTGTCAATGTATATTCTCTTTGAGGATATTTAAAATCTTTCATAAAAATATATATATATATGTATATATGCTATTATTATTATTATATTCTTAATATTAATTATATAGTACAATTTTTTTAAGTTTCACCTAATTAAATAAGGAAACTCATTCCATTATAGACTATATCTTATTTATTTTCTCTTTTAATCTCTTCTTAAAGGAAGGAAATACAAATTATCCATTAGTAGTATTAAGATAATTGGGGAAAATATGTCACAGATTAGAATTATTCCTATAGAATGACTGCAAAATACTTTCAATAATCATTTTATGTTGTATTCAATCGCTCATTACTTCACCCAATTTAATTTCCTTCAAGTAAAGCATTTCAAGTGTTAAGACCTAAAGCAAGATGCAACTCCCAAACTAATTATTTTGTACAAATTTCTTATGTATTATTAAATACATAGCTTTTCTTTGTATAAACTTATTTTTAATATAACAACAGAATGCCTGAACTAATAAGTTATTAACCTATTGTTGTCAATCTAACAATTAATTAATTATTAGGAATTTAATAATTAATTTCCTTAAATTTTAGTACATTCGTATTCATAAGTATATTTGACGGTTTTTCATAATTTATGCTTTTTTTATGTACATATATACAAACATATTAAAGCATACCTAACCATGAATAACTATTTTCAACACTCATTTCAACTAAAATATTAAAAACGCTATTTTAATCATCTTCTACTTCACGCAACTTCTTCACAATTGATTGTTTGTAATAATGTATATAAAAAAATCTTAAATACTCATGCACCGGACATGTGAAATATTCGTTGATATTAAGTATTTATTAGCATATCAGCTGTATCTCTTAACATCTTTAATGATAAGTGATAGATGATTTTTATTTATACTTTAGAATAAAACTTTTATTCGCAAGAAATAATTATATGTAGTTACTTACAAAACCCCTGAGCCTGGCTCACGTGAAAATCGTTGTCACTAATTGCCGTTTCTAGACAAAGACCTCTGATCTTATATATCTGCCTGTAGCTAATATAAGTAATTGAAAAGACCCTAATACAGGAGTAGACAACCTTTCGAGATGAGGAGGCCAAATTACCTTTGTATTTTCCCGCGGGTCATAGTATTAAATAAAATAACACCAAATTTTCATGAACTTTGTCAAAAAAAACAACCCTGGAAGCATGATAGAACATGAGAAATTAACGAATAATTTTATAGAAAAAAGTTTATATTCATGTACGTCCAAACTTAAAGGGCGACAAGCCCCTAATATTTGAGATGTAATTATAGAAAAACTTTACATTCTCCCTTTTTTTACTTCAAAAGAAAAAGTATATACATTAATTATGTTTGTGAGCTTCTGATCGCCTTAATATTGTTGAAGGGCGAGATACGAACCTCACATCGGACAGAAGTGGCACACCCATTGCCGAAAAATATTGCAATATAAGTGGGGCCATGGCTCCACCACTCCTCTAGAAAATACAATAAATTAGAGATTAGTACATATTTAATTTGAATGCTTCTTTATCTCCATGACTCATGAGCCACTTTATAATTTTCTTTCCAGTTACTGACCACCCCACTTTCAAAAACAGTGTGCGGTCCATGATTGGTTAAATAACTTATATAATGAATACATTATACAATCATAGTTCATTAAGATTAACTGGATAATACGCTTTGACGCTCATTTGGCAATGTAAACAGCCAATAGAATACAATGATGAATTCAGTTTCATTCTGTTTGTAGGTGCTTAGTTACGCATTAGGAGGGAGTGTCAATCAAGTGATATTTTTAAATCAGTGGTTCTGAAATCTATTTGTTTTAAAACAAAACCTAAATGGCTCCGAAAGGAAAGTGCATTAGAGTAGTTATTACCCTAACCAGACCTATATCTTCGAATTATAGCGAGGAGGGGCACGATTAAAAAAAATTCTAAGATATGACTTAAATTATGTGATTACTACAACAAATCTACAGTTTTATAGAATAAATTTTCAATTATGAGTACCTGAGAATATTCATTAACTATTTGAGTTAGAACACAAGGGTCTGAAATACCTTCCCCCCTCATTGCTACGACACTGGCTGGAGCGGAGACATGCAAGTGAAATCAAACGGATGAAGTAGGATTGAGAAAAAATCAAGGTAGGCTAGTCACTAGTATATCTAATGTACTAAAGTAATAACTTAATACTTGAGTTGTTAGTGTATTTGTTTACAGGATTTGTGGCCAAATGATATTTTATTGTGAATAAGGTTATATTTAGCAATGTAAATCATATGCAATTCGGGCTTGTAATAAAAAAAGAAAGAGACAATCAACCTGGCAACCATGACAATTTAATGAATGTCTAGGGGGGAAGCAGCTTGAGCTGTCATGATTTTTTTACTGAGCTACAAGCTGCTATTTTCCTTTATATATGTATACAAATGAAAACATCAAACCACAAACATTACAATACGTTACTCCAGATTCATTATTATATTCACAAATATCATTAACTCCATTCTCCTCAATGAATGATATCCATTTTTTAATTTTTCCTTTGTTCCTCTCCATGATATAACCTTTGCAGACTGTTCTTTTCTTGTAAAACATTATGTTGAGGTAAAGTTGATGTTACCTTCTTAAGGGAAAAAAAAAAATGATAACAGCTTCGGAAAACAAAAAGACCTGTTTGAAGAGCCAACTCCACTTTTTTATCACACGCCCGAATTGCATATGATTTACATTGCTAGTTATATTATAAAAATAAAATCTTTCAATTAGTGACTCTAAGTATGCAAAAACTTCACATTGATATTAATATTAAAATTACATAGTCTATCACAAATTTCAATCATGAAGCTCCAGAACTTTCTTACATGGTCAATAAAATATCCTTTTTTGTAAGGAATTTTTAAAACCACCACCACCCACCTTTGGAAAGAAGTGATAATTTAAAAGTAACTGTGCATTCAAAAATTCAATAGCCTGTCTTAAGTTAACCCCATTGAACCCTTCTGATAGGTCATTTTTTATTTATGTTTTTTGATGACTCTGTTATACAGATATACTATTTCTATCATATCTCTTAACAACAAAATGATTAATTCCCATAATTTGTTGCTCAAGTTGTACTTAACCGAATTGTGATTTTTCTCATGTCGTGATTCGTGATTTTTTTTCGTGATGTCTTTCTATATAATCTTTTTTTTTGTATGAAAAAATATTTTTCAATAACCCAAGTTCCATGTAAATCGTGATTTAATCCGCCATATTAATTCAGTATGTTTTATTGCATACGTTATATATGTTAAACATTTACCGTATATTTCGGCGTATAAGGCGACCGTCAGATAGACGAGGTACAAAATTAGAGCAAATTTGTATGAATTTATCATATATTATATTAGGTCTGACTTTTATATCGGTTGTATAAGACAGCTCCCAATTTTTAAGGGTGATTTTTTTTGACTTTAATGGTCGTCTTATACACTAAAATATACGGTAGTTTCTTTTAAAAATCTGACATACATACCCCTTATTTTTTATTATTTTTAGACCTAAGATACACAAATATGTAAAAAAATATTTTTCTAGAACGAGGATAACTTGAGGTTATAGTATGTTCAGAAATGGTGCTGAGTTTATTTTTCGAAATTAATAACCAATAGATATGATTAATTAATATGATACTATTGTATATCAATATTATTGGATATATATATTTTGTTTTAGCGTTTTTAGTGTACAGTCAGGAAATAATCTACCGTAGTTGTAATTAAATCATGAAAGTCTTTTGTTGACTTAAATACTTTTTCAGCTGTATCAATAACTGCTCTAGTCATAGACAATTTCTTTTCTATTTGAATATATGCAGAATTACTATTCCATAAAGAGGAAACATCGCCGAGAAATGGATCATTAATTATAGAATAGGAGAACAAGGACATCCTTTTGACCGATATATTATCACATATTGAATTGTTGAATTGATTTTCAATAAGCATTTTTGAACTTAAAATCAGACAAGTAACAAGTATGTCCCCTCATTCAAGTAATAGATAAATTAGTAAAACATTAATGTCGTATACATAGACTCACTCTAATCTTTTTTCCACTGTATTCAAACAGTTTCCAAAATGGAAAACTTTTTGGTAGGTATATACTATCATAAGGAATAAAATAAAACAAAATAAAATCTACATAATTTCTATAAGTGTGCCATCATTGGAGCGACCATAAAAACATCCCGTTTTATTTAATAACTTGTGATTATACCGATTAGACATGCCTAATTTTTACACAACAAACTTTCATCTTTTTACTAAAAATCAAAATAATTAAAAGACACTTTCCATAAGCACTTTCTTTTTAATTTGCATTTGAGGGTGAAATGTTCCAGTCCCTCCTACGCTCAAATCATCGAATTGAAAATAAGCTCAATCCTTGTATATAAATATTTTTTTTTCTTTGGTATCTGAGAACAAATAATAATAACAAAAAAAAAAAAAAATAGGGGCTGGATGGGTTCAAGTTGATAGAAGACAATCTATGGAAGTATATATATTTTGAGTGCCATCAACTGAGGTGGGAAGGTCCTTCCGACCCTACGATATTATAATCTAAATTTGTCTATTAGGGGGTATCATATGAACCAAAAATCAAAATATTACCGGTCTAACCATCTCGAAAGTTGCATCTTGACAAGAGGAATGTATGTAAATACATGGATTTGTCTGGACCCTCTTTTGTTGAGTAAAGATATCCGTATGAAGTAAAACTTTTTTTCTTATGATGTAAACTTAAAGTCACTAATAAATTTGTTTTTTACTCATCATAATAAAAAAATGTTATCTTTATAACATTTTTTGTAAAATATTTTTTCTGATTAATGTGGACCGATATATGTTTGCGCCCCTCTTATCTATTTAATAATATACGGATAGATTTATTCATTTATAAGTAAGAATTTTTATTGTCAAGAGGCAGCTTTTGAGATGGTGATACATTGATTCTTGGTTTGTATGATACCTCCTTTTGGGCATTTCTATACAAGTGTGGTTCCCATGCAATAGTAGCTTAATTTTTAATCATTTTATTTTCGGTCTCTTTGTATGTAGTTCATAAATAGGCAAATCTATAGTTTTCTGTGATACAAAAAAGTATGATAAAAGCGGAAATATAGTTTGTTCAACGATGCATTACTGTATGGAACATAAATTAATGTTAAAGCAGGAGGCCTTTATAGCAAAATGATATGTAATAAATGAGCTCAAATAAAAGCCTAGTGTATGTATGTTTTATATAAAATATAGAAATAATCCTCTACATGTTACTTACATTTGTAGCGTACACATATTTGTAAATTCAATGTACATAATGTAGTGGAATATAATTTCCATAAAGTCACAGCTTTTGTTTATGACTGTTTACATGTAGCATCAAAATTGTATACGAAAATCTCATATCGTATTTAAAAGTCTGTAAAACTCCTTTTACTTATGGAGAACATCAATAAATGGAGCAATTACTCAAGTAATTTATTTTCCATTGTACATTTTTGGTGCTAAGGGTCTTAAAGCATAACACTACTCAATAGTGAAATTGTATTTTTGACTAAAATGAGCAATTCTTACTCATTTTATGAGGTGTTGATAGTGAAAATGTACATTAAAATGGTGTTTTCTTTCTTCATTTTGACGATCTAGAAGAAAGAAACCGAAATAAATTAGAATTATGGCAGTTCTTATTAATTAATTAATTATCTGTTGATTTTAAATGATCTTATGTGATCATTTAAAAAGAGTCAATTTTTTACACTAATCAGAATTAAGTTTAAAAATTCTCATTTTTCAAGGAAATGAATAAAATCTTTCGGATTTTCATTTGTTCCAGAACGGAAAGGATTTATTTGAGACATAAAATACAATGATTTCTTAAGAGTACTTTGTTTTAGTTTGTTTGGTAGAATATTGATTTGATTATATTTATTCAAAGAGAATCCATTAAAGTGATTAGGTTCAACTTGAGGATAATATTGTACCTTTTGTTCCATGATATTCTTGCAAAAATTCAACTGAATAAAAAGAAAGGAATCTGCTTTACTTGGATGATATTATCTTAGACATGGGTTTATTAACAGGGGTACTCAGACACTTTGGTGGTTCAAAATTATTTTAACGGAGTATGAGAACAGTCATTTTTTAAATTATATTTAACCAGTGTATTTTTAATTTAAAAATACCATCGTTTGTCGCACCAACACGTAGTGAAAGGAATAATGAAAAGTTGTAAACCCCTGTTTTAGATCCTAAGGCGGAAGTAGATTGAACAATTAAAATTGTATTTTACCAATCTAATTCGAATTTCAAATCATTTTCCTGTTGGACCCTACTTTTTGAACTTCTTTTTGTCAATTTTCCAACTTCAACTTCAATTTAAGCCTAGAAAGATACTCGTTTTGTGCATTAAAAAATAATGATCCGCTAGTGTATTTAATGCAAATTTTATTTCCAGTCTTTGTTTTGACCTAAGGGGGATCCTATGGGTATAGGCAGTCGGGGTAGGCCAAATCCTTTGTACTTAAATAACTTGTTGAATATTTTATGAAATGGATTACAAAGAAATTTATTCAAGAACTGAAGCCTATAGCTTTCAAATGAGATGTCAAGCGCTCCATTAGAATCCTTAACAAAGAAAAAATCGTCTATTTAAATGTGTAAATTTTCATTCAGTTTTGATCAAAAACCCACTAAAAATCAAAGACTCATTAAAAGAGCTATTAAAAAACAAGTAGAATAGAATGAAGTAGAGCGCAGAAGAATTGCGAAATCAGCTTAAAGTAATCATATTCATTCAAAATATGTTGTGTGTTTATATTGTATTAATAATTTATTTGCAATGGTAAGGAATGGATAAAATTGTTGTTCAAATGGTGCGCTAGTCATAAATCCGATTGCCCAAAAAGTCTCACTGTTAGTTTCCAACTTTGAAAATTTTAACAATTAGAAATTTTTTTTTATAGGGGATAAAAGAACACATGAACTGCAAAATAAACTATATCAAATAGTATACATGTATTTTTTTTTTTTTTTTTAATAAAATACATATATACAAAATTACAATAAAATTAACTTAGATATTAAGTATAATATCTATATACATTTATATATAACAAAATCAAAAATAATTTCCAATAATATTACTAAAAAGAATATATAATTTTCGTTTGTTCAAACAGATTAGCCATGTAAATATGTGTCGTCTGTCATTATCATTTAATGACTGTTTTTAGGGTGCTAATATTTCTTCCATCGATTACGAACTGTTTAAATCTTGAAAATGTATCTCTAGATTTGTTAAAACTGTTATATTCATTCTCAAATAGAGAAAGAGAGAGATAGAGAAATGTGGTGGAAAAACACGATCGGACCTGTATAAAAATATGTATAGTAAGTACTCATCATCATTCCCCCCCCCCCCCCCCATGTCTGAAAAAATAACTAACTACCCCTCACTAGATCCTAATATATGGGTACTCAACCTACATACATGTTAACTGATAGTCATAAATTATATCATACCGACCAAACTCTATGTATGTTGTTGTTGTTGTTTTGTTAAAAAAACATCCATTAAGTCATTATTATGGTACTTACACATTAGAGCAAGACTTTTATTAATTTATAATTCGAATCGACAATAATAAATTACCATAATAAATCCTCACAAATTGCTAAAGTATTACAAAAGCCTAACTGGCAATGACACTTAGTACACAAATGCGTTTTCCTCCTAATCAGAGTCTGTTGATGGATCCGTTTCTTAGTCCTTCCTACATGAACACGTGTATAATTTCTTCATTTTTTATACTCAGTCTATGGTCCTGAACATTTATCACAATATGTGTTTTTCTAAAATTATAATTCATTTCAAATAAGGTTTTTGTAAAATGTTCAGCAAAAATAATACATATGTCATTATTTAAGGATAATTAAGATTTAATATATGTTACATAGCGGAATTTTTTATTTTCTTACTGGATCTAAATTTAATTTTATTGAATCACATTGAAATTTATAAAGTTCGTATGTATTTATATTATGTATCTATGAATATTTATGCGTGCATAGTAGTTCAAATCACTACTCATTTTATAAATAACACAATACGACAAAATTTTAACTGTCTCCCCCAGTTAGATCAGTATTTTATAAAAGTCATTTTTTACCTAATATTCAAATGAATTTTTATCGAGTTTCTTTTAGGCTACATATCTAATCCCACCTAGTAATACTTAACACGTTAATCACGAACCTGCAATTAGTTTTTTCGGATCAAGCCTTATTTTTGAGAATTTTTGTATTTTAATCTTTTGGATTATTATTACTTTTGTTTGGAGAGGAGTAACGACTCCGTTTTTTTATTGTTTTTAGCGCGAGCATTCGCATCGCGCTCTATATATCTGAATTATTTAATCTTTCAAACCTTTGTAATTTTTCTTCTTTTTTTTTTTTTTTTAAAAGGGAGAAAGAGAGAGGTTGCGTGTCTATGCATATATATATATAAAAGAACTGACAGATTTTATATTTATTTTTATGTTTTATGTACACACATATTATTATTGACTAAAGTTCTATGTATCTGAATTATTTGCTCTTTCAAACCTTTGTAAAAATTGTTTGGTGATGAAAATCGTAAGGCTTAAAGAAATTGGTTGTTGTCGGCCCCCAGCCTGAGAGGCCATAAATCAATGGATTTAGTATTCTTGCTCTTAAAAGAGCACAACCAACAGCAGATAAATCTACTATTGATTGAAATCGGTCTACCTTCCGACACACCCAATCCCTTCCCATACAATGTCATTTATTCATTTAAGGTACATGGTTATTTACAAAGATGATATTAATACATATACATAACTTTACACTGAATGGATTTACATGTCAAATGGATAATTTACACTGTATGAATTTCGTATAACATAACTACATACATCTCATGTACCTTTTTTGAGAGGGGTAATCTGGGAAATTAAAGCTTGCTATTTTAAGAGGAAGTAGGGGGGGGGGAGGGTTATTAGGAGTTTTTGCCCTCTTTCTTGATGCGTTATATACTAGGGCCGACCCAGAAAGAACTCTTAATTGCATATAGGCAATGTAGGTCGGGCTAATACCTAGCACTTTAGCCAACAGCCTATACGTTGTTTTCGACAACACTCACCTCCAGTTAAAAATAGCTGGAATCACCTGCACAGCAGCAGGCCCGTGGGTCTTCTCCAGCCCTAGGTGCCTAAGCAACTCGCCCTTGAATACCACGTTGTCGTATTTATCCAGCTTCTTCTGCTCCTCCTCATTGAGCAGAGCCAGGTCTGAACAAATTGAGGGATCTATTACAAAAACTTTGTCTCCCTTCACAGCCACCAGATCAGGCACTCTCCACGTGTTCTTATACAAGACTCTGGGTTTCTCAGTGACCTTAAACTTTTTCCTTTCAAGTGAAGAGGCAATCATATTTTGTAGATGGTCGTGCCTATTCACCCTCTCCTTTACGAACATCCTACATCCTTGCAGGATGTGCCCCAGATTGCATACTGCTTCCGGGCAAGCAACACACTTGTTTCCCCCTTTCATTTTTTTGAACCTGGCTTTTGTTATGGGGTTCCCTGCCATAATCTGAATAGCACACCTTGCCTGCCAGTCCTCAACCTTCAAATGCTCCATCGCTAGGAAGGAGAAATTATGGCTGCCCTGGACAGCAGAACTTAGACCCCTAGTATCCGTAGCCAGATAAAGGTTCTGGCGTTGGATTTCAGCAGTCTCCTCCCGTGTCTCACCATAATTTACTCCCCCCATCCTCGCAGAATTGAGCTTCTTCAGGAACGGTCTAGCTTTTAGGATGTCCTGGATCAGTGGGTCCTGACTGTCAATGAGACCCCTCGTTCTCCCATTGCTAAGCACTACCCTCATTAATTTGAGCTCCAGCACTCCTAAGCCCCCATCCTTTACCTTAGCATGGAAGAAGTCCCTGGGGACATCTTTTGACAGCCCAAACCATTTCCTGATCTTCGTCCTTATAGCAACATCTGCCCCCTCCAGATCTGCTAGCTTCATATGCCCCTGCTGAAGTGTATAGATGAACCTTGGGATCATATAGGTTTTAAGAGTTATTAACTTCTGACAAGCCGTCAGAGGGGCCTGGTCAATGTTTTGGAGACGTTTCTCCACCATCTGCTTAATCTCCACCAGCTCCTTTCCCAAGGGGCACAGTTTAAGTCCTAAATACTTGTAGAATTCTTCCACCCTCAGGGGAGGAATTTTTCTATCACCTACCAAGAGGCCTTCCCCCTTGTCTATGGAGAACCCTCCTTGGCCCTTCGAGACCTTTAAGTGCATAAAACCACACTTCTTTGGGTTGGGAGAGAGTCCAACCCTTTTGCAGGCTTTTATAAAGGCATCTGTCCTCTTCTGAAGGTGGTTCAGGGAGGTGGAGACCAGGACTGTATCATCAGCAAACAAGAGGCACGAGACCTCTTGTTCCCTGATTTTGAATCCCGGAACTCCTGCTGTTTGTTCCTCCGTCTCACAGAGAACCCAGTCCAACACAAAATTGAAGAGGATTCCTGATAGAGGATCCCCCTGAAGTATGCCAGACTTCACCCCAATTACAGAGCCTCCCTCCACACTTGTGCCAGCACTTTTGTAGAGGTTAGCAATGTATTTGATTAGATGCTCCGGCACACCTAGTCTCCTACAGGCCAGTAGGATTGACTCATGGGATACTGAGTCAAAGGCTTTTGCTGGATCGATATATCCAATGGCTATTGCCCTCTTCTTAGTCCTTGCTCCCCCCAGGACCTCATTTAGGATGAAGTTATTCTCACTGCATCCATTCACCTTTCTGAATCCCTTCTGGCAGTGATTAATCTCGATGGCTTGGAGTCTTCTAGCCAGGATTCTGTGCAGGATTCTGGTACAGTGAGAGGTAACCGTTATGGGTCGATAGTCACCCATTTTGCTTGGACTTTTGACTTTGTTGATCAAGGTGGTTCTCCCCTCAGCCATGACCTTTGGGATCCTAGCTCTCAGGAGGCAACAAGAAAACATTTTCTTAAGTAGATGGGGGTCGAGTTTCCTTATTGCTGCCCCATTGTATCCTAGGGGGTCTGCTCCTGCTTTTGATGCGGGGAGGGCAGATGAGATTTCCTCACCAGTGAGAGGCCTCAAAAGGTCATAATGAATTTGCTCAGGCTGAGCTACGACCCGACCATCCGAGATCGACTTCTTGCAGAAGAGTTTCTCCCACTCCTCCCGCACACCCTTACCAATAGCTACCTTGCTTAGTAGCTCATGAAGCCTCCCGTCTATTGCCGCCGAAGCAACCTTTCCAAAATCTTTCTTGAGGAGCTCTTGGGTTTTTTTGAAAGATACAAATCCCTCATTCTTTAGCTGTCTCCTACTTGGCTTCTGGCTCCCATACTTCAGTCTATTTTCATACCCCTTCACCGTTTCATTTACCAAAAGGGAACACACGTCGTTAAAACGCACCCCCTCTGATATCAACAGCTTCAGAGCCTTTCTTCTCAATCCCTCATTCGCCACAAAGTCCATCTTCCCCTGAAGGAAGTCAGCCAGGGCGCTGTAAGGGTGATACTTCCATCCTTGGGTGTATCTTTTGGTTGCGAAATACATTGCCTCAAAGTGGTTTTTCACTGTGGCACTGTGGAAGTTGTTTAGGATGTATTTGTTGATTTCGATCATTGCCTTTAGGGGGACCATAATGTTTACCCTTGAGAATAGAAATTTTTCCTGCCTTTTTATTTCACCCTCTATGTCATATTTCCCCTTCTGGGGTGGTACCTCAGGCTCCACCTGCTCCCCACCCTTTTCTTTCGGGCCCCCATAATTTTGAAGGTTGGTTCTCAAGGAGCCAATCCTCGTATCCCTTCAGAGAGACACCATCTGAAGCCTCCCTCAGCTTCCCTAGGTATTCCTCCTCAGAGTTCAGGGGTAGGGGAGTTGCTAATTCATTCTCTGGGACAGGCTCAGCTTCCATCAATTGGATGACCGCCATCCTTTGTGTTGCTAAGGTCTCCCTATCCCTATTTATGCTTTCCCTTGTACCCACAGTACATGTTAGGGGTTGATCTACTACGTGTGGAACATCTGTACTCATGATCAGGTCCGGAAGAAGCACGTCCGTCTGCTTATTCAGGGAAGTGACCTCCGGCCTATTACTTAGAGGATCTGTGAATGTTGAAGGGGGCAGACCTTCACCCAGATTTACTCTATCCGTTTTTGGGGAGCTGGTCATTATGTAGTTCATTCCATCCTCTCTCCCATCCTGCCCCAAGAGCAGTCCATCACCATCCCCAGCCACAACTCTGGAGTGGCTAGTGTTCGAGCTGGAATTCGAACTTCCGATGAGAGAAAGGGGAGCACTTCCCAGGATAGCCTGCTCACACTGTGATATCCTGTCTGAGACAGATAGCAAGGACACATTCCCACTGCTAGGCTCCGTATCCGTACTACCCGAAACCAGCAGCAGCTGGTTAGCCACTGCCAGTAGGTTAGCAGAGGTGCTCATAAGGAGGCTCTTGTCTAGTTCACAGGGACTTTTGGTTGAACCTTGACTTGAGGCTTCACACTCTGCTAGGGGGCATAGAGACCAAACATATGGTAATCCAGCCACAGGGCATACTGGTTTGTATTTCGTACTTTCTCGATAAAGTCGAGGGTTACATAGGGGAACTTACACTGGAGCATACTGCAGACCTTACTATTGTCTGCCCTGGTCTCTTGCGTTAGTGTGGCGTCCTCTTTTGCCATTAAAAAACGCAAATCTGTAAGATTACTGTTAATTGGACTAGTTGGTCCGACATTGACGATGGGCATATCATCTAGGAGGCCTTTTAACATAATTTGGTATGAGGTTCTCCTCCTTAAAGTAACTATCGTGGTTCTGGTTAGTTGTGGGACATGCTCCATCAGCCGCGCCACTAAATTACATCTTAGCTTGTCCTCAGCCTTTTCTTTGGATTTAAAGAAGGCCTCAAGCTCAGCTACCCTTTTTATCATTTGAGGGGAAACATCCCAAATACCAAATGACTGGAATGCTTTGTAGTCATTCCATTCACTGGGGTGTATCGCTTTGCAGTGGTTCTGGAGCTCCAGGTTCACTCTGAAAGTAGTGCCACAAATTGGGCAGACCGCTGAATTAAAGTTCAGTGTCTCATACACCCCTAGCTCGTTCATGTCGATCATTTTTAAGTTTATTCCACCCTTTTCCTCTACCAGGTCTAAATCATTAATCACCACCCTACTTATTTACCGTAGGGAGAGTGCCATTGACCACCCTATTAGCACATAGAGCCTCTATAATGGAAGAGGGGGGAGGGAGAGATTAAAGTTCGTTGTACTCTCTTTTAAATTTATTTAGATTCCAGAGGGAAGAAAAGCCTAGTGGGGGGAGATTTTTGCTTGCCGTACTCTATCATGTAATTTTGAGAGCAATTGGGGGGAAAGTACTACAGTGAGAGGGGTGGTTTCACTTATTTCACTTAAAACCATAGGGGGGAGAAAATCTCTCACGTCTCCACCAGTGAAGTCTCCTATGCCATACTCAAAGAGGAGAAGGGGGGAGGGTAGTTCTCTCACCGTACTTTAAAGTGGTATCTATCAATTCTTAGGAGACAGGGAGGGAGAATTAGACGTTCAGTTGCAGTATTTTAATTATTTAAAAGGGGAGGAAGATAAATCTCTGGAAGGAATTACTATTCCACTGCTATATAGAAGTACTATGAAGGAGGGGGAGTTGAACGCTCACTGAACCTTCTGATGGAATGTGTAAATTAACTTAATTATCAGCAAAACAAGTACCCATATAAATAAATATTATATATGAAATTGGTGCATGAGGTATTTACAATAGTCAAAAGATGAAATGAATAAGTAAATGAATAAAGAAAAATGGCAATAGAATCAGAATAACAAATTGCAAATGTCAAATTACTAACTGAATGGGGGTACTGTTCCTTTTGTAGATCCTTCCTTGATCTGGAAATCGATCCACGAAACCTCTCGGCTAAAGTTCAGCTTTAGTCAACGGGACGGAGCAACGTGTACTCAGGATCCTTGCCACAGTGTGGTTAAAGTCTATAATCGATCCCAGTACTGCACCTTTCGAACCTTGGCCCAAAATCCAGCTCTTCAGTATAATTCTTGACAGATCTCCAGAAAATAATCCAAAATCACCATCCAAAGTTCCACGAATCCATGTCCTTTCCCGAATCCAGTAACCAATGCTCAATCCCAATCCCACTAGTAGCACAAGATGTGCTTTTTTTATAAAGGAGAAGGGGCAATAACACCAAGTTAAAGGAATTAAATTATAGAGAGGTAGTGCAAAAAGACACCACCTTCTTCTGCGGCTCACGCGTATAGATTGAAACTTTCAATCTTGTTAAATCTATGGAGTTCATTTGAAGCATAAAGTATGATTGACCTTTCATTATCAAAAAGAGTATTTCATTCTGTAAGGCAGAAATTGATTGAGGTTGATGTATTAATATATTATAATTCATTGTTTACAAATTTATATTTGTATTTATTTTTTCCTTTTTTAACATAATAATTCATTATCACGAAATTTTAAAAATTCAGCAGAAAATATAAGCAATTTCTGCCAAAAAAATAAATGAAATAAAATCAATGTTGTTGATGAACTAGATCCTCTAGAATTAAAAACTTTTGTGATGATAAAATGATTTTAATAATAAATTTATTAAAATGAAGTAATTAATCAAAAATTATAACAGACAGACAATATATAATGATTCTAATTCTTAAAATTTGTAATTTTTATTGTAAGCAAAATATTCAGGGGCAATATTTGTTTGTGGTTCTTGTCCTGAAATTGAGAATTACTAATGAGATCATCATATGACAATATTTGATATCTATTAGATAGAAGGCGTAGTTGTTTGAAAGGGATTTCTAATGACGTCAACGCATAATTGGACTTAAAGCATAAATTCATCTTTCTCGGCCAAAGGTGTGGGTAATTATTACTTTGCAAGACCCAAATTCAGATATTTTTAATGTGCATATATAGATAAAAGTCAAAACAAAATATATTGAATAAAAAAATAAATAATTTTGACTAATTTAAATCTATGAAGAAACTTTCCCTAAATCTCACCTTTGTATCATTTCATATAAGCATTTTATAGATTTGAATGCAGCCCACTAACCGTAGTTTTCTCACCCCTGGCCTATACCATGTATCTTAAGCCACACAAAAAAAGAGACGTGGCTATAATAGTGATGAATCGAATGTATTTTTGTAAAGGATGCAATAATTTCCCAAAGGAATGCAGTTGTCATAATGTTGAAATAACTCATTTTACATCTAACTATGAAATCAGATTCATTTTCAGTGATTTTTATTGATAATAAACTCACAGATATGTATACAAATGGTAAAAGTTCAGAATTCTAATTTATAATTAAATCTAAAGATTTATATTATTCCGCCCCCAATTTTTTTTGAAGCACTAAATAGCACATTTTGTTTTGTTAGGCCACATATATATCATTACTGTTTTCATGTCATTTTCTGAGTACGAGTCAAGTTCGAATCCTTATGATTCTGAGTTTGAGTTCTAATTCAAAGAGATAAAATATAAATTAAGAATATTTTCTAAGGAATTGTATGCTTAAGTAGTTCAAATTATCATGTGTAACATTAGAGCTGGAGTTTGGAGACCTAAACAAGGTCAGGCAAAACATTTAATATATAAACAGAATTAAAACTTGGCCCAGTTATACTTCTCAAAATATTAACTCAAATAGTCAATATAAAACCAATATAAAAATCAATGACTGAGGGTCAACAAAGGTAGAGTCCAGTCATCTTAGTTTTTCTATCAAAAAATAATAATTGTCATGGATACTTGGAATACCTCAGGTTATTTTTAAAAGACAACTATACAACTTTTTTGAGCCCCTCCTCCCCCCTTTACATATATGTTATTACAAATTTTTATTTTAAACCTTTTAAACGACAATGGTTTTAAATGCATCCTTTGCTTTAAAACTGGACAATAGAAAGTTATATGAAGGATCTCCTTAGAAAAAATAACACACTTCCATTTTATTAATTAAACATTTATACATGATATAAAAATAAAATGGTAATGTAATATTGAACAGAAGATACTGTATACATAGTATTGAATAAGGAATGTGGCATGATCATGATATAATTAGATAATTATGGAATACTTCCATTAAGTTAATATATAAAAATAAGTTAACTACTTTGTGATTCTATAATACTAATTTCAATCTTAAGCCCCTATTCTTGACTCTTCAATAATCTAATTTGAGGAGATTCTCCCCAAACTTCTTTAATAACAAAAGTAAATCTTATACTTTTTCTTATATATTTTTCTAGAATTCTTGGGACACTAAATATTAACTCATGAATCTTCGGAATTATATTTTTTTTTTGAGAACATATATAAAATATTATACCAAGATTATGACACTAACTATTAATCATAGAAACTTCTTCAGATGTATAACATTTATTATTTGTGAGGGTCTTAAAAAGATTTGCCAAATATTTAGATATTATCCTAAAATCCTGGTTTTTTTTTTAACAAAATTGTTCAACAATTTTTTAATGTCTGTCTCTCCCATTAAAAGTTCCTCTGTGATACGATTGAAATTTAACATTAATTTGATTTAATAAACTTTTCCTTATTTTATTTGAATCATCTAAATGAAAAGGATGTGGAGATTTTTAATTAGCTACAATATTGAAGAGGTCCAACTGTCGTAAAAAATTTAATTTTTTTTCTTCAAATATTTCCTCTCACTTACATACGATTTGATTGCATTTATTAGACGTGAAAATACTTAAATTATTGCTCAAAAAATTATGACACTTTATGATGCATCTTTGACAAAACATTGTCATGTACATTAATTATAATTAAAATTAGAATGAGTGCAAACATTATTTAAATCGTTAAATATTCTTCAAAAAATATGATTTTAATAATGGCTTAATTTTAACTAAATTATTTTATTTAAAAATTACAACCTTAATCAAGGATTCTGCTTCATTAATTTTTTTCTAATGACTAAATTATTGTCCAAACAACCCGTTGGGTTATAATCCTTCTTATTAAGTGACTTTGCAGAACATAAAAATGTACATTTCAATATGAAGAAACTGTAAAATTAATTATTTGAGAAAATCAGGAGATTGACGATGGAAAAGAAATTTTTACCTTTTTTTTTTGAAAGGTTACGACAACTAGTTTAAATTACTATTGAAGGTACTAAAAATTCCGTTTGCTCTTCGAGACATAATATTTCAGTTCTAAGAAAAATGTGCAGAATTACCTAGAATCCCCCTAATGTCCAAATTTCATAGATAATCTAATTAAATCAAAAAGGAAAACAAATTTTATTATGTGTACGTAGAACCCTGTGCATAAATTTAGAATTATGAAGGGAAGCTCTATTTTATCCAAACGTTGTTAGATAAATTGTTTAACTTATCCACACCTTCGAATAATGCTTTTAAATTAAGATAATGGAGGAAAACTGCTGCCTTGAATATGGAATTTACAAAACAAAATTTATTTTCATCAATATACATGCTGGACCAGAGTTTCAGAAAACTTCGATCCTGCGATCCTGGATCGCGAGGAACTTTTGTTACTTTTCCAAACTTATCGAAATTGAGGAACTTTTAAAGTAATTTTCATCGATAAACCTAAATTATCTCTTACATATATGGGCAAATTTTGACCAGTCATTTTTTCTTTCCGTACGCCTATGCCCCTAGGTAATTAATCCTTTAAATAGCCATTTCATTTGACAGCTTGTTGAAATATATACAAATAACTTGATAATTGATATGAATGATAATTTACTTTATTCAAGGGGGGAATCAGCCATCATTTTTAGGAACCTTTTCTATTTAAGAAAAGTCAGGATGAGGAAAAAATTACACTTTCTGAAACTCTGTGCTGGACATTCATTTTCCTTCAATAATTTGATAAATGTTATTGTTCGATTCCTTTAGAAAATGTAACAATTTAAAAAATATATTCTAAGTCTCTCCATTTGACTTAGATTGAGTCCCAAAAAATGTTTAATTTTAATAAAAATCAAAAATTTCTAAGCTTCTAAAAAAAATTAATAATAAATTTAATTGACTCAAAAGGAAGGCCTTGAACCAAATGTAATAATTTATATAACTAATAAATTTTAACTCTTCTTTTTAATTAATTATAAAAAGCAAATAGCATCAAATGTATAAATGTGTTAAATTTCTTCATAGTTTCTCTTAAATTATGTATTATATCATGGATGGGCTACCTTTGTTCACTTGTGGGCCAGATTATATTTTCCAAGACTGACTGCTGCGGGCCATTTATCATTTATGATTTTTTTATATTGATGGGTAACTTTTAATAGAAAGATTCGGGATTTTTTTTTTACATTATATGATAATTATAGATTTCAAAGGTCTCCGCGGGCTAGATGAAAAAGCTTCCGCGGGCCGTAGGTTGCCCATGCATGTATTATATTATCTATTTATTGATTCAACTTTTTAAGATTTAAAAATTCATCTATCTTAAGACAAACACTGTTCCATCACTCATGATCAATAAAAATAATTAGTTATAAATAAATACAAAAAAAGAAAAAGAAATAAAATGAGTAGTTGTGTCCTTCAACAGATATGTAATACCCAATATGGTAGAACCAATAGCGCATTCTGTTCAAATATAAATGAAAATTAATACTCACTTCAAGTATTTGTTGCTTCTGACAACAATATATTAACTTACAAACAATAAATAATAAAAAGGTATTTATCCGTTAAAGGTTACATTCAAGTAGCTTTATCCTATTCCATTAAATCATATATGTTTTAGAATATATTTTTTATTTTTCTGATAAATTATAGTTCATAGATTCGATTTGACAAGGCTTTAAAAAAGCGTATATATTTTGGAAATCATTTCGTTTGACCTTATACTTTTTTATATTTTATTTTTTCTCATGTAAAACTATCAATACAATACAATAAACATATGTTCCTCATTTCAATGAATATCTAGTGATTCCAAATAAATTGGTTTATTTTTACTAATTTTTTAGTATTATGATGTTATTACAATATATTACAACATTGTTTATATGTATTTTGAAAAAAATATCTCTGTGACTAAAGATTACAAATTTCATGTTTTCAAAATTTTGAAACAAACTCTGTTCATTTGAATTAAGGATAATAATTATATATATATTAGAGCATTTCATTTTTGTACTTTTTTCAAAGTTTGATATGGTGCGGATGTTACCTTGGTTACATTGGTTAAGAAGAACAAGTAAATACTTTCGAAATAAATTTTGATTTATTATAAATGCTGTATTTAAAATTTGAAGAGTCAAGATATTTAGTCTATTATTGATAATACTTATAAAAAAGGTACAAATAAATAATTTCTTCACATTATTTCCCATTTTTTGCGCTGATAAATTACTTATAAATTCTACGACATATCATTCATATCCCTTTACGTATTCTTTTATTGAGGTTTTTTCATAATTGTAAAAGCTTTTATTTCGATTATTTCCTTATTTCCAGGCCTCAACATCAGTTCTTTTTACTTGAAGGTCACAAAACAAATTCCAACTTTTTTGACTAATAAATTCTTTTCTGACCATTGGTTTTTCAGGAATATTCAACTTTAACATGCTTGGATATTCATATTTTTGAAAAGCTTTAATCATTGCTATATTAATGTTTTCATCAAAAGTTGAATCTCCCTAGCAATGCAATGAAAACTACATCTTCAGAGAGGTACCAAATATGTCGTTTTAAGCTCTGGAGCAAAAGAATCCCTGCAGAGTTGAAAATATTTGTGCATGTGCTTCAATAACTCAGAGGACTCATTTAACCCTCCGTCGCTTCCCTTCAAATCTTAATGCGAACATTTCCTCAGGGGTGTCAACACTAAAATGGATTTTTTGGCAATATAAAACTTTAGTCGTCTTTAGTAGTTGTTACAAATGATATTATAAGTATCAGTGAACAATTGATACATTTCGAGGGTTATGCAGAGATATATCGAGCCGGGAATACAGAGGGGAAATTGGTGCTCCTAGTCGTGCAGCATCCCTATGTGTCGCTTATACTGCGTACCCACTTATTACGCCACTGTCTACCTACACAAAAACAAATAACTCTATTTTTTTAAAACAAATTCATTACTGTGTTCTAAAATAATCCAGGATTGATGTAAATGCTTTATTCAAAGCTGCTCTCTCCCCTCACCTCTTCTCACAAGATATCGGAAACCGATAATCCCCCCTCATAGGAATTCAGTTTATATATAGAGTTCCTCTCCTACCACATATCTAAATAAGTAAATACATATTTTACACTAAACGTGAAGGAAAAAAAGTAGAAAATCTCTGTATGGAAATATGCAAAAAAATCTTTATTGATCATAATGTATTACTTCTATTCTTAATATTAATTTTTTGATATTAAATCCGAGATAAATGTTTTTTCTTATTTTTCACTCATGTGCTAATGATGGATCTACAAAGTTTGTATTTATGTATGCATTGGGCTTCTATCTAGGGATTTATATGCATAATACATACTTAATATTATTCTGTTAACATAACTTTTTAAATATTCAACATTTTTTAATTGAACTGATATTTTTACTAAAAGTTTTTTATTTATTATAAAGATTTATATATTTAAATGTAAGGATATGTGTTGTATATACTCACAAAATAAAGTCTTTTCTTCCTCGAAAAAACAACAACAACTTGATAAGTATTAAAAAGATATGATTGAATCTTTTTTAATTTCTCCGGTTGAAAAATCATGTATTACATATACATTGAAGAAAGATAAAAATATACAGTTATGTGAACATATGAGTTCCAGGAAGACTGTCATCAATGGAAAATTGCCATCACTTTTAATATGTATATAGTAATTCATATATCACACTGCCCCATCTACAAATGGGTCTAACCCATCAAGGGATCCTTAGATAGTTTCCCTCATTAGCAGTGTGCTACATATTTAGAGACTTAGCTTCTCCAGTCCCACAAAAATTGTTAGGTTAAAAAGCCCACAATTCAAAAAGTTATGACATAAATGTTTTAAAGGTAAATGCACATTATTTCTTCTTCTGTACTTATTCCTTTGTCAATATTCCCCCTTCTCCTTCAAACATTTTGCTGTTATCGTGAGTCCACTTAAAAGATCTCAAGCCCCCACATAACTGAGAAGAAATTGTCCATCTAAATGTGTAAATTTTCATTCAATTTAGTTCAAAAATCCACCAGAAATCAAAGACTCACGGTAAAGCTACTAAAAACAAGTGCAATAGACTAACGCAGTAGTGCACAGAAGGATTTCAGCTGGTTTCGTAATCCTTCTGTGCGCTACTACTTAGTAGCTCTACCGTGTTATGAATTCATTTCATGTAATATTCAAGGGAGTTATTTAAGTACAAACGTTTTGGCCGACTTTTGGACCTACTCCCGCCCCTAGGATCCCCCTTAGGTCAAAACTAAGACTGGAAATGGAATTTGCATTAAATACACAAGCGAATCATTATTTTATAATTTTTTCAAAATTAGTATCCTTCTAGCCTTAAATTGAAGTTCAAGTTGGAAAATGAGCCACAAAAACGTCGGACTCTGGAAAACAAAAAATCTCTACAGATTTGAAATTAGCGTGCAAAGCTGAATAACTTTTATTACGCTTATACCCCTTATAATTTTTGACTGTTGACCAGTGTTATTAGTCTTATTGTTATTGGGCAATATTCTGGTGGGCAATCCTCCGTGCACCAAACGTGTTATAGAAAAGAGAGTGAAAATACACATCACATAGTTTGTTCGATTGCAGTAAAAAAATCATTTCCAATCTCATTTATTTGTTGTATAGATGTAGTTAATTACATTCTGGAAATGCAATAGGTACACATTAAAAATGCACTTATAATTGAGTATTAAACCTTTCTTCAAATCCTTCTTTCATAGAGACTCGCAGTTCTGTGGCATGTTTTGATCACTATATGCGGAGCATGAGAGTGTCAAAGTGATATTTGGAATCCTCATGTTCTGTATTAAACAGGTTATTGTGCATGTGTTGATAAATTTTATGATCAGAGTTGTAGTAAAAGGGGAGTTCCAGGGTAGCGAAGATCCCTTCTAAATCTTCTCAGCTGATAGTAACCTGCCACATATATATATTTATGAATAACTGTCGAAGACAAAGTAACTGCCCGTATATCCTCCTCTATGATGCTTCCTATTGTTTCCTGTATTTTAGATTCCCATGGTAATCATATTGCTTTTGACGTTATTGAGAGGGGGACAATTTCCTTAGACTCAGGGAATTCCTCTCTTTTGACAATTCTATATATAATCAATCGAGAATGACAAAAAAAAAAGAGACATTCCAGGATTGTTTCAAAACCTGTACCATGTCTAAATGTAATATTAGAGTTACTAAAGTCTGGGAATTTTAGAAGATGGAAGCTTACCATGGAAGTTAAAAAAGTCTCAAAATCAGGTTTTTTTTGACATCACCAGCGTACTATTCAAATTACGATTTTGCTACTTTTTAACAAGTATAAATACAGAGTGTATTTTGTGTAAATATGATGTTATATAACTTTTACACTTAATGAAGTTGATAATTTATAAAGTTATTCTTTTTCATCTTGTTCCATTAATCGAAAATAACCTTCTTTCTATCACGTCATTTTGTAACATGTATGAGCCTTACAAAAAGGGCATCATGTATTAATAACACAATAATCATGAAACTTTTCATTGTTTGGGTATTTTCAATAAGTGTGGACATTGTTTTGGCTCTCAAGGTAATGCGATTGTGTTTATTAAATATTGAGTTTAGTATTTTGATATATACTTATTCATAAACTCTAATTTGCCTTAAATTCAGATACACCTTGAACATTCACAGATTAATTCTGGAAATTTACAGGAAATGTTCCACATACCCCTCAGAAAGTAGACAGTTGCTTGGATGAGCCAGCAATGTGAGAGAAAACTTCGTTGTTATCCAAAGCGTACAAAAATAATACTTATTATTTTTTTTTAAACAACATCTAATTTCAAGCTGAATATATTCCATCTTGTCCAAGATATGAAAAAATAATCTATATAATGTGTACATACGTAGTAACTAAAGTAATTTGATCAAATATAAAATAATGTTTTACATGCTATAAAGTAATTAAATTAAAACAAAATATTTTAGAGTCTCCTTCCATAATGTATCTTTATCATGATATTGTAATTTTTTGTTACTAAATTTATGAGACTACTATTATCTACATATTTATCTTTTTGAAAAGCAATTTTTAATGTGCTTTTTTCTTTAAAGGAACCTAGACAGGCCAAGACTAAGAGCTGGCAGTTGACTGGGTGGGTGTTTTACTCTTCGACTCGCCATGTAATTTTTTTCATCTTTTTCAAATTGCATAACAGGAAAACTAGGATTTTTATATTCTCGACTCAAATGCAGTCATAATTACAACACTAGACATAAACAAAAACTTACATTTTGTTTCAGAATTTTTATTATACCTACTACTTCAGCCTTTTTTTACTGTAAATATTAAGAATATCTGATCTTATACATACATTCCACCTTGTACATGTATTATTTTAAAAATGTGTCTTATAAGGTACATCCCATTATTTTTTATGGACAGAATGGATCTTCTATATTATTTGCACTTATGTAAATGATCTTTTTGTACTCCTAACCTCATATGATACTTGGAAAAAAGGCACAATGAAGTCCAGGATGCTTCTTCATTTTTATTAATTTGCATAATTTATGTTGCTTCTTCTTCGTTTGTATGTATCTATGTATATAATTAACTTTTATTATAAGAAAATATCAAAACTCATTCATCATTTTCGTTAATGCATAAACAGATTTATATTAGTTTGCATACGTATATAATGTATTAGAGTTTCAAAACTCGGATGAGCTTTTCAATGTTTTAGTTTCAGCGTAATATATGCATCAGTTCGGTATTTGTGAGGTCACATTGTGATGTATGACAAATTAAATGTTTCAATAATGTTAAAATGTGCTATGATTTGATTTATAATCATAGCACATTTTAACATTATAAAAACCGATAACCTCGAAATAGTCAGTATGCATATCAGTCCCAAAAAGTCCATTTTGTTCGAGCCCTAATTTATATATAGCTATATATATATATATATTCTGAAATTGATTCATGATATAAATTGAATATTTGACACATTTTTTCCTCCACAAACATATTGCAAATCCAAACAGATATCTAAAATATTATCCTCCAGATTTTTGTCAGTACAATCAGGGTCTTTTTTTGATTATAGAATAGTTACAAAATTTTACACACATGCTTTTTAAATAATTGCATTTAGACTTTGTTAAATTATGGTTTGACCGGTTTGGCCCCCGTGCTATAATACAAGTCTGTTGGAAGAGAAGTTTCTCTTGAAACTGTGAAGAATAGTCCACATTTGGATAAAACTTTTCCCTTAAAAAATTTGTAAAGCTGACTAAACCTCAATCACTTCATCTCCACGTTTCTTTTCATGTCTAGGATCTGTCGTCGTTGAATTTTTATCCACACTGTCACTATTCACGGGAAAGCCTCTTCATTTCAGTGGATATCCTTTTAGTTTACTTTATTCAGTTCGTACGTCCTTTTTTCACTGCTTTTTCTCTTAGAGATTAAACTTTTCAACAATTTTTCATATTCAAAAATCTTTTTTTGACTACAATAGTTATTCATATGGCCGAAATTATTACAACTCTGGCTCTGCAGTTTCACTCCAGCAAACTTTATCTGGATACCATAAGTTCCTCTAAATGGTACTATAACTTGAAAAATTGAAGAAGAATCAGTAATCATTTCCACCACCCTATAAAAACTATTGCATTAAGAAAATAATTCCTCAGCTCTCTTATCCACGGGGTTTTTCTTAACTATGTGTTTAAATTGTTTAAACCATTCCATAATTTTAAGTTTCTCAGCACGCTTAAACGTATTAACTAAGGTAATGCGTTATTTTTTTTTCTATTAACCGAAGTTTGTATCAATGCCCTTCAATTTTAAAGACGCTTCTTCTTTAACTCCATCAGCATTCTCTAACAACATTTTGTTCTTCTTATTTAAATCTTCCAATTAATTCCTATTATCATTTTGTAAATTCGATTAAAAAAAATGTCTAACCAAGACCAATTTCATGTTCGTTAAACCTAAACATTAAAGCCAGTATACACACATCAATGTGCTTCAGTTTATCCTTACGAAAATTTTTCCTTGTTTTCAATTCGAATTACATAGGTTTTCCACTTTAAGTCTTTCTTTATATTAATAAATGCACTTTTGTTAATACAGTTTAGTGTAAGATTTTTCTTCCCCTCTTACTCAACAATGGTAAAATTATAGACTTTATGTTCGTGGATATGCTGATTGTATGGTTATTAAGGGCATAATGTAGAGGTAATTTTTTTTTTGCAGTAATATATTCTATACAAAAATTACTTTTGAATACATATGATGCATTTGACGGATTTTCTATGTAGATATTTTTTGAATTTATGTATGTAAAGTAAATTTGTTTTAATCTGGAGAATTTATATTAATTTTGTTTTGTATGCAAAGTCGTTTATAGAATAATAATTTTTTTTTTTGGTAAAAAGTTGATGCTAATCTAATTGCTCTTCTCCGGATTTGACTACACAGTATACCTAAATGAAAAAAATATTTTCTTTCTATTTGCAAAATAATATTATATGTTTACATATTCTTCTCAAAAGAATTTATTCTTTTTTCTTCTTCCATAAATAATAGAAAACTTGCAAAATAAAAAATAAAAAAAACAAAAAAAAAACAGTTGAATTAAATGCACTTAAATGTACATAAATATTTCAAGATTGATTCTTTTCTTTCGCGTTTTTGTAATATAACAACCAAATATTATTCTTTTTAAATTTATATACAATATATATATATTATTCTTTATTGCCAGCTAAAGAGCCTTAATTTTTTCTTAATTTTATAAAATATTATACTCAAACCAATCAAGGATATGTTAACCTGTTCTATGTATCAAAATTTATAATGTAACTTTTGAGGCTACAAGATTTTACTTATGGCTATGCATGTATTTTGATCACTCGAGGTTGATATAATAATGCATATTATAAAAATTCAATTATTCATTAACTTATATTTGTGTTTATTTATTTCCTTTTTTAATATCTACAAGTGATCTACGAGTGATTTTTGCCTCGACAAATCTGAAAAAATCAATATACCTACCAAACTACTAGTCAAGTTAAATTCAAATACTTCTTTGTTAATGATAAAAAAAGAAAATTAAGTTTCAAATAAAATCCTTTGACTTAAAAATCACTGAAAAACTGGAACGTTATTTCTCTCCAAACAAAACCATTAAAAAGGTGGTTTTTGACAATTATCCTGTATTTTTTCAAAATTGAACGTTTTTACATGATATGTAAGCCAATATTTGAAACTATAATTAAGTTTTGGACACAGAGTAAGGTTTCTTTTATGTGAATTATCGATCATTTTCCTGCTCAAAACTTGGCTCAAACTTATAAAAAGTTTTAATATACCCAAAAAAATTCTTGAAAACTAGATTTGATACAAAAAACTAATTACAGATGAGTTATCAGTACATCAAGTATAACTAGAATTAGGTATTAAACTAAAAGATTTTCGAAAAATAAATTTTTTTTTGACTTGATTCATTAATAGTATTTTTTTTCCGTGTTCATATTTTCATCGAGCCTTTCATACAATAATACAAATTTTAAATAAGATCATTGATGCAAAGTTTTATAAAAACGATCTTTGGGTTAATCAACGTCTTTGTTGTTGATGACAAATTAGCCATTTTTCCAGAATTGGATCCAGAACCCTGCGTTGTGTGGGTATTTTATAGAACCGTATTAACAATTCATAAATGAAAAATTTATTTTATATCCTGATGGAGTAATAAATGCACTTGTGCGATTTTGAAAGACGCACTTAATAGAGATAATTTTGTGGTTTGGATCTAAGTTTATATTTAGTTTAAAAAAAATGACTAAACCATCAAAAACTTTGATTATCATAAAAAATTTACTTGTAACTATTGAAAAATGATAGGGTGATCAAGTTGTGTGAGTTTGGGTATAAAAAATATGTTTTTAGAAATTTTTAATAGAGTTGTCGCTGGTAATATCTCTCAACAATTAATTTTGTAGCAATAAAATGCATAAGGATAATGAAATTTCTATAAAAATTAGTTTATGTAGTGCTGTTTATTTCTAATCAATTTTTTACATGACTACGACTAAATTATGATAAGCTTGACGAGTCTTTTATCACCAAATTACGATTTGTTATGTTCAATTTATTTGTGATTGTTGCTTCAAATATATATATTATGTACTCCTTGGGGCTAGAAAAAGTATCAATATCAGTATATTAACGAAAATTTAGAGCCTTGCTTGTAAAAATATTATTCTAGACGCTGATATCATCTATTTTATTTTCAATTGTTATGGATAAATATTGAGTCTTGAAAATTTTATACAAGTTTTTGTATAATTTTCTTCCCGGGATAAAATTAGTAAAAGAAGTAAGATTTGTATTAGAAATGTAATAATAATTTAAAATTGTATACTAAATATTAAGTATAAAACTAGTCAAGCATTGATTAATTATTAATAAATATATTGTAAAGTCTTTATTTAATACCGTAATTCATCCTTGAACTTTTTCTTAACGCTAGCAAAAAAAACACGATGGATCAAGATAAAGTCCTAATTTTCTCAAAAACTGTACATTAAAAAAAGTTACCCATCTGGAAGCATAAAATCTAGAGCATAGGGAGTATGTAAAGGGTTTCAGAAGTTTTGGGGCCCCAAGTCAAACCCATATCTTAGTGTTTACCACCGCGTATATACAAAAATATGTATGGGTAAAGTTATAACTATAGACATCACAGCAATTAGGCATATTTGTATCGGTTTATATATAAAAATAGAATCAGCGAAATAAGTAATTCATAAGTAATAACTAATAAACACCTCGTAAGAATCTGATCTTTATATACACCCAGTAGATTTTTTTGTTTACGAGAGTCCGATACGGGCAACAACAGCGCACTTTATCAGTCTTAAGTAGAAGATATCTATAGTTATATGTAATAACAAGCTCATATTGATCATATCTTAAAATATTACATATTAGAAAAACTCGAGATAAATGTACGCTAATTTTATATAAACTATAACCAAATGTGGCCTTCAAAAGTGTTATACATATATAGCTTGCAATCCGTAGGTTCCTGATTCCTGTTCCATTAAGTTTCAAACTCTAGGCATATACAGTACATTCATAAACTCTGAATGGTAATAATTTTAACCCAATTAATTCATTTAAAGTGTTAATGGAATTTAAATACAGTAAATACTTTATATTTACGATAACTTCCCCGACACAGATGTTGCTCGTAATAGAAAGACTCAATCTAGAAGATTTTTGTCCATTCAGCTTACGAGTAGCTTTTTTGTTCGTTCATTTACGTGTACCTTTAGTTGAATAGGCTACATTCAATTATATTTATAGTTACATATATCTCTCCCATATAATTTATGTATCTTCATTTCCTCTTGTTCCTCATTAGAGGAGACTTTAAAAATCATTGTAAGAGTATTCATTAATTTAATGAGTCAACAGATTAAAAATATTCCTTCATCCTACTAAATGAATATGAATATGCTAAGAATCCCAATTATAAACTCACTTTTTAAGAATATTCAAAAACTTTTTAAACCCATATTTATGTATGAATGAAGATGTGCAAAAGAAATTTTAATTAAGGGAAAACGTACATAGAAGTTTTAGAGCCCCGAGTTGATAATTTGCACCTTATAATATCACAATTGTTGTATTTGTACTCCTCGTAACTTCATCGATCTCTTAAATATATATATGTAGATACAGAGGAGGGGAAATAAATTAAAACATTTTATCTACATTTTATTTGTGTGAAATGTATTATGTTTTGTGGTTTAATTTTGAATGTTTTAATATTTGACAAATCCATAGAAAGCTAAATGAAAAGATTTACTTAAATATAAAACTTGTGAAATTGTTTATCATCATGTCAAAAACATTCAATGTCAAATGGAATGCATATATATTTTTGCATACGAGCGTTCGTTTAATCTGAATACTTTACAAAATTAGCTCAAAACGAATATTTATTCGTTCTATTTTATTTGATAATATAAATGATTGATGATTTTCTCTCTCAAAAGGGATGGTAAATCACATAAAACCTTTTTAACTTTTTAAAATATCAAATTATTCAAAATATTTCATGGCCCATTGTACTCAAATATTGTTAATGCATCATAAATCTTATAAATGTTTTGCTTTTAAGTTCAGTTTTTTTTTACTACTTCATTGTGAGCTCTGATGTATATCATAATAATAGTAATAATTCTTGATTCGAATCACATTTATGATAATGTTAGCCTTTGAATGAGAACAACATACAAAATAATAGCTTTATAGACTAAATAGAATGCTATGTTATTTCTACTTTTGACCAAAGTTGAAGTTGTCAAAAAGCAACAATAGTATGTAGTATGATACTTAGAAAATATTAAATTTTGTCGAAAAATCGAGTACCCTAAATTAATAAATTAATTACAAGGGTCAAGAGTCAAAAATCCTAAGAGGTATAAGTATATAAAAGTTATTCCATTTTGCACGTTGATTTCAAATCTGTAATTTTTTTGTTTTCAAGACTTAAATTGAAGTTGAAGTTGGAAAATGGGACAACAAAGCTAAATAAGTAGGGTCCGATTTCTCAAAAACTTTAGGACTCTTGAAACAAAAAATTACAGATATGAAATTAATGTACAAAACTAAATAACTTTTATTATTCTTATACCCCTTAGAATCTTTGGCATTTCAAATTTGTTGACCTGTGTTATTAATAGAAATCGTCGACTTTCGACGTCGTTATATCTTCAAGATGAGTAAGTTTGTTGATTGTATTTTTCAGATAAGTCATATTAGATTTGCTCAGATGGAAAATTTACTTTTTTTCTTCCTCATTTACGTCCAAATTACAGACATCAGCATTATCCAGCAAGGATTTAAAAAAATCAGATTTGGTGTCATATAGTTCATTTTTTTCTTTTTTTACTTTTTCAACGAAAATCAATATTTCCTTGACATCATTGATAGAATTAACTTTCATAAAATCAAGGCAGCTTATATAACTTTTCATCCGATAATTTAGAATCTAAGACCTTCAATTTTTTTTTGATAACTTTATCATTTCCAAAGGGCATTCTTCTAGCCTAGAATAATACATACCGATTGAAGAGTTGAAGAAAAAAAATCATTTAAAATATCAAATATCAGAAAATTGACAATTTAAAAAAAAAAATACATCTTTCATTTTCATCAAAATACATTGTTTTATTATGTTTATTATTTGATAACTTTTTTTAGTTTAATAAACAATCTTTGAAATGTATTTTTATTGAGTTTCTCTATATTATATTTTTAGTCATCTAAAGGAATGAGAAATAATGAATGTACTGCGTATAATATCATTTAATAAATTCAGCATTTATTGGAACAAAACGTTGTACGTTTTTTTACTTATATCAATTGAGTATTTTATATTTATACAACAACTCTGATGGCAATATGTTACATAAATTTGTCTATTATTATATATCTCGCAACTTGTCTGGAGGGATTGTTTTGTAGCTTTCGTAAAAAATTCATAAAACTTAACATTTTTGATATTGAGATTATTAGATTATTTATACTTTTCGGATGTGGAATGCTTCTCCCCATGCTGTTCAACTACTTGCGAAAAAAAGGTCTTTGGCTTCATCTTTTATAATACATAATATAATCACAGGTTCATTCCATCTTCAGCTGCATCGTTCATGTCTTGTAAGAAAACAATAATTTTTTTCATTTTGTGACCACTCTAGTAATTGTTGGCTTTAAAATTCTTTAAACATAACAAGAATTTCGAAAAGTTGTATTGTAATAAAGTCAGAAATGTCTGTATATATGGAACTAAAATTATTCATTTGAATACTTTTCCTGCGATCAAACGAACAAGGATTTATAATTTTCATTATTGTTTCAGTGGGTATTTTATTATACAAAAAATAAAAAAATGAAAATCCAATATAATATTGTATTACATATCTACCATAACTGAATTGTCACTTAAATAGAAAAGTTGCCCAACAAATAAACTCTCTATAACCATTTTTAAGATAGTATCAGTTGAAAGTTTCAAGAACTTTACATGCTCTATATAAAAAGACATATTGGTATATTTTATACCACATTTAAATCAAAATCGTTCTAATGACATAGTTTAACGTTTTGTTGCAATTAGTACTGAATTTATTATATCAAATTAAAGAAATAAGATGAAAAGAATGTGAGTTATGTGCAGTACATAATACATTTAAAAAAATTTAGTTTAAATACATTTTAAAGGTTATTTATTCAACTAAAACAGTTACATAATACACCAAATTATTTTTGGATGATAATCAAAAAAGATGTATTTTTAAATTTATTGTTAAATTTCTTGACTTTGATGACGTTGAGCAACCTCCTAATGTTAAAAATTTTCAAAGTTTCTATTTTACACAACAAAATAAAACTTTTTAGAGAGTAACACTTTTAAAAAGTGTAAAATTTAATGTTCACTGCATATACATATATTGGGTGGTTTAAGGACCGATATCCGATTTTTCCCTCTAAAATAAACTATGAAATCTTAGTAAAAGTTACCACAAAAAAGCTCAATGTGATGATTTACTTCATCATTAAAGCAAAGTATATCAATCATCTGCCAAAATTTTGATGAATCACATCCTAGAATTTTCCTTCTGCTCATTTTTTAATCATGGTTCAGTTTTATATTATTGATAGCCAGTTTGGCTACACTTAACATTTTATACAGGATTTTAGTTTTATAAAATAATTGACAGTTAAATGTGATGTCACATACCTTAAATTATATTTATTATATATCAAGGTTAAAAATAATTAATTAAAGGTGAAAGAACTGGCCACATTAGGGTTATAAACTTTTAATCTTTTTTTCTCTGAAATAAAATTCTAGGTTTCGGTGTTATTTAAAAAAATAGGATGGAAATAAGATATCAGTAATAGTAATTTAACTTTGGTCGATTACCAATTAGTCTAGAACTGCCTAAAATCGCCTGATTTATTAGGCTCACCAATATATGGGTCAAGTTCTAATATCTATAGATAACGAGTTTCATTTTTTTGGTTTTATTTTTACAACAAAGTTTGGTTCTTTGAGAAAAAAAAATATTTTGTAAGGAAAGTGAACTCTCCCTCCACACACACTCGTCCATCATGACATCTTGAATTAGAAGAGCCTCCACGTAGAATTAACTAAGCTGATTAACTTGAGACTTAAAAATATAAAATAAAAAAAAATCCTTTCAAGAATGATGTAAGGATGAGCATAGTCCTGCTGAAAGTCCTTTTGAGACCTGAATGGTGTAGAATATGAATTTACAATCTAAGAACTACCCCAATTATGTTGCTGCAATGAGTCAAAAATTTCACTTTAAAAAAAATGTAAAATGTTTGAGACGGGCTCATTGCAAACAGTTTCTCTTTTTTTATTGACGTTAGTAAAAAAAGTTTTAATTTGATAAAAAGGGAGAAAACGGCTACAAATATTGTTATTTTGAAGCATTATGTTATTTGAAAGCTTCTCAAATTTTAAAAAAGAAGGTGGTAAATATTTTTACTGATTAACCAAATCCTACAGAATATAAAAAATACCCCAATGAATATTCAAGTCATTGTGCCATAGTTTGAACGGATCAAGGGGCTTAAAAATGGCCAATTTTGAATCAAAAGTTCCTTTCAATCAAAAATAAAATGGCATGTACCACTTTAAATATTGTCAGAGAGGAGGCCTCTATTTGTGGTAGTCAGAAAAAGTATTTGTGTGGTACAAAATAACAAGATGTTAATCCAAAAATGGGACAGTCAAATGCAGACTCTATACCAATATAATATGTAGATATTATGTGAGTCCGGATCCTCATTCTAAAAATGAGGCATAGTATCATATGAACAGATGTGTCTATAAATAATGGTTTTTAGTCATACTAGAATGAGTAAAAAATACCAGGAAATTTGAATTTAATTCTTTCGGGATTTCGATAGGGATAAATGTTTTTGTTAGCACTACTATCATTGACATTTGTGTCAAATTACACGTCAAAATATAAATTAGTGTTTGAGATACGCATCCTTTAGTGAACAGCCAAATTCGCATTTTTCTTTTTTTTAAATATCTGATTAAGAATTGCAAATATCAGACCTAGCGACAATTTATTAAGTAAAAGTTGTAGATATTATGTCACTGAGTAATATTACAATATATGTTTTCAAATCAATTTGGTAGTTTATGGTTAGAGGTTCGAAAGTGATCAGATACCGCCCTAGTTCTTACTTTGAATTTGAAATCTTTTTTTTTTTCAAATTCATAGTAAGAACTACTCAATATGTGGACTTTTTTGAAAATTGGTTAAATATGTACTTTGCATGTTGATGACTACATTGAGGGAGATGAAATGAATTTTGATTATTAAATAAAGATTTTTTGATTTGTAAACAAATTCCCGATATTTGTTGCCCGTAGTGGTACAAATAACATACACTAGGTAGTCATTTCTTAATTAACATCATTTATGAGAAGAATACCACAAAAAGGCATTAAATATGTACATTGTGTAGCATATGTTTTATGTACTATCTGCCCAATTGTATGTAGAAATTCAATATTTTGCACAAATTATTGGTTTTTCATTTGATTGCTCTTCATTTCAAGGGTTTATAGTCATTTTTTAAATAAGAAGATTTTTTTTGACATAATTTAAAATTATATTTGTGTTTAACATTGAAGCAACTGTATTAGCTAATAAATGGTAAAAAATAATAGTTGGTACTAATAGAATATATGTATGTACCTATGTCTGTTTAACTCTATTTGACGAATACAACTTAGGTTTTTTTATTTTGTCTAATATGAACACTTGAAAATGATGCATTCTACATTTATATATGTATTTACTCAAAGACTAAAAATAATATGAAGAATAAAGCAAGTTTATGAAAACATAGTATATGTATAAATAACTAACAATTTATTTATTCAGCCTATAAAATACGAAGACATTATGGTGTTTATAGTCCATTACACTTACATATATGCTATTAATCATATCCATTTGTACACATTGAAATAGCATACCCCTTATCCATATGTATGTTTTTAAATAAACATGCTGCACGTTGTACTAGTAAATTATGTAATGTGTGTAAAAGATTAATAGTAATACAAAAAGATATTTATTAGTAAGAAAAAAAAAAAACCTGTACAAATATTATTTCACATCTGTATAGAGTAAATATCTATTTTACAAATCGATTAAGACATTCAAATAATTACAACTTTGTAGAAATCCATTTTATACTGGGTCATGAAAAAGTACTAAGACACCATAAAATTGTCATCATCAATTTTGTATGGATTTCGTTGTCTTAGCCTCAATGACACCCTCAAGACGTATGGAAAAGTATGAAGCCATGAGACCTATGTGCTCATGTTTTCGGCTTTATAGTACTATATACTATTGTTTCTACGGATCTTTAAGATTGCAGTCTCATTATTGACTACATTTCAATTTAATTACAACCTCATCTCTTTATGCATCGATTCATTATTTGATCCTTTTATACATATATGTATATTAAACGTGAATTTATTGATTGATAAAGAAGTAGTTCAACAACAATAGAGGCTTTGAAAAAGGATGGAACAAGAACAATAAATAAATACTATAAATGACTTTTCCTCATTTTATACTGATTATAATTATCTTACCTCATTGTAAATAGGACATGTTTGCATAAAAGCCCAATTTTTTTGATTAGTTAAGTGTTATCTATGTAATGTTTCTCTCTTACTTCATTGGTTTAGAAGTTAAATGTGCCCAAAACTCAATATTCAATGATAAACATAGAAATAGATTGCCTTTGACGACCAGCCTTGTTCTCAGAAAAATAATTGCTTGTCTATCTATTGAGATTTTGTATATTCCACTCAAAAAATGCTTAAATAATATAATGCTAGTTATGAGACCAAATTTTCTTTTTCAAGGGAATAATTTTTATCTTCTTTTCTTTTCAAAAATGCGAGAATTTGTCATCTTCTGAAATATTCTTGGCCTGATAAGCGACTATGTATGATACACTTTTTTCTTCCACTTTATTTAATTCTTCAAAAATGAAGTTATTGTGTTACTAAAATTATCTTTTTTCACTAGTCATTCTTCTCTTTTATTGAAGAATAAAATACAACGGAAGAATCAAAATCAAGTTAATTTACAAAAAAAAAAAAATACTTCAAAGTTAACAACCCGCTACATAAACAACAGCCTCATTAATATTATACTTTGCGGATATAAGTACCTGTGACTGTTTCTTATATGAAGTAAAAACAGTTGAATAAAGAACAATGGTCATTTGCCTCAATTGCTTATTTTTTAAATCCCTACTTTTTGTATGTTGTCATTTAGCAAATGTAAGCGGTACTATCAAGTGTTTAGTAATTTATGCAAAATGATCATCAATGAAACAGCTATAAATCCCCATAAACAAAGGTTCAATTGTCTATAAAGGAAATCACTTATGTACAACATAAAATACAATGCCTATTTTATATCGATAATGGTTACGCTCATATTTCAAGCGATACGATGCAAGAATTCAAACGATGCTCTTCTTAACTCCCAAATTCCTCAAAAGAAAATAGCTTAGTTGGAGTTGCAATTTACACCGTGGAGTGTATTATAGCTAACAAAAGAGGACACTAAATGCAAGTAGTAACATGTTTTATGGAAAATGAGGGTTTTAAGGAAAACCCCAAAATTTCAATCAAATAGAACTCTTGTGAGATAGATGAACGTGTCACAGGACACAATTTGGAAATCTTTGAATAACAGTGGCTATAAGTCTTACATTATAAGGAAACACCGAACTATCTGTTTATTGATTCATCTATCAAACATCTCATGGAGGTTTAATTACTACAATATTATCTGTAGAGATATTGTAAGTTCTTCGTTTAAAGTTAAGTGTATACCATAAGAATGAAACATTGTTTGATAAAATCTATTGAGTACATAATTATTTAATACATCTATGAAGTCATACATTGAAAATGATATCTATGCGTTATTGTGTAGAAGGTATAGCTTGTACCAATATGTTGTACAAGTTGGTTTTTGAACGGCTTCATTAATATAATATATTAAAAAATAACTTATTCAATATAGTGATAAATTTAAACTAACATAATTTCATTATCCCAATAAACAATTTCATACGTATGTCAAGCCTTGATAACCATTAGAAAACTTTACATGACAGGTGTGGTCTTGAAACATTTTTTTTTTTTGATTATTTTTAATTAAAAATGATCTTAAATGAGTTGCTATACTCATATGAAAATTGACATAAAGAAAGTACTCGTTTAGGCTTATAAATATAACTTATTTGATTATTGAGGCATTTTAGAAGTTCTAGCTGTATATGTATATTATGACCTAGTTTTTGTTGGAATACACATTTTTGTCCCTACCCCACTCCCTTTATCCAGGGCATGATGTTTTTGTCCATAACTACAACACAATCTGTATCATTGAGGCAATATCCTTCATTCAACAAAATAAGGTGCTTATTTCATCAATAGAAGCTACAACGCCCAGGAACAGTGGCCGGATGTTCAGTTTTTCCAACAAACTTTTCTTGAGAGGATGCATCACAAAGATTGATATTTTCTTCTGTTATGAACTGGATCTACAGCAAAAGTTTTTTATCACAAAAAAAAAAGATATGATTTCTATGACATTTCGATCTTATAATTTGTTTATTTCTGGGATAGTCAGTGAGAACATTGGATTTTAATTTATCTTTTTACAATTTCGAAACACAAAATTTAGAAATATTGTGTTTTTTTGTCCATCTTTGTCATAAAAGTGATGGGGTTTGCCTTGATAGATCTAATATTGATGTAAACTATTTTTTAGATGTAGTAATTGTCTTTTTGTCAGATTTGGAGACATTAGCAAGGTCAACTCCACTCACTCTCCAGATGTTTTTTTGCTTGAAGCAAGGAGGCAATTTCTAATCTTTTTTTTCCATTTTTCACAACTATGTATTGATGTATTTTGATTCAAAAAACAAAACAAAAACCAGTAGGTGAATTTTTATCGGTTTATCAATTTTTATTACCTCAACTTCACAATAAAAATTATAGAAACTTTAAAAATCGTATCAGGAATATTCATTATATTAATGTATGGATATATTGAATATTTTTTGATCATTTTATTATTATTTGATTTAAACATATATACCCTGATATGCTAGTATTTGGGATCGGAGATGATTATTTAATATATTTTAAAATAACACTTATATACTATTTTTTTAATCAAGTAAATAGATAAAATCAAAGAATTGACTTTACTAAAGATTATGTACCATACTTTGTAATAATAAAAATATTTACGAGTTTTCTTCACTGAATTTATTATTCTTCAAGACTTTAATCGCATCCGACTAATCAATTCTTTCATATTAGTTTACTTGCCTATCAAGGACATTTTTACATCAAAATGAGACACTATCTTCAAAAAATATCCGACAGTCCATCAACCTTTCATCAATCCTTAACTTCTTTTTAATTATACATAGTGGTTTCTCTATTGTCTGTTCGTTCAATTGTCATATAAAAAAGTTGCAATCACAATCGATTAATTCGATATTTTTTTAAATTCTTGACATATTTTATTTTGTTTAAAATAAAATGAAATCTTGACGTATACTCATTTTATGTTAAATCTTGCTTCCAAACTGATGTTCCAAGTTATTAGACACTGAGCAAAACATCATTAATTTTGTTTCCACAAATCCTTGCAATAAAAAGAATGAAAGCTTGGAAAGTCAGCTCCAAATTCTATTTTGTACGTATCCTTGTTTGTCTTGAAAAATTTAATTTTCAGGTTATCCTAAGAGTTGAGAAGTTAAACTTCCATTATATGCATTAAAGTGGTCCTTAAATTTGTTTTTATCTTTATCTGAAAAGTAGTGCGAACTTCCAAAGAAATTTATTTTGATAAAAAATGGGGAAATAGAAAGTTCTAGTGCTCCTTGAACTTTTTGGACTTCTTAACGTTATTTATACGTGTAAATAACATATATCATAGTTATTCTCAATAAATACATTCTATTGTCATAAAATTTGAGCTTCAATGGGGGTGTAGTATAGGTATTCCGAAGGATGTATTTAAAGTTGTACTTTACATTCAAAATAAACCAATAAATGTTTTTAAGAGTATATTTCCTTTGGATTAATGTGTACTGTATAAGCCTACATTTGTAACCTTAATATCTACTAATAAAAAAAATAAAATCAATTGATAGAAAGGCTACTACAAAGTTCTTCCTTTTTGCAAGACCCTATCTTGGAAATGTTATTTATTTAATATTATTTTATTATTATAATTGTATAAAATACATAATATTTGAGTGAGTCTTTCTCCTTTTTCTTATAAATAGAAAGTCATTATATGTTTCCCCAAGTTTTTCAGCTCTCTTTTTCTTTCTTCATCTCTCTCCCTCTCTTTTCTCTCTCGTCCTTTTTTAAAAAAAATAAAAAAATAAGGGCAAATAAATAATTAAGCAGGCAGGCTTTCTTTAGATTTATTTATTTACTGCAACTAAGAGATATGCTTTTTATATCCTCTTGAATTATTTGCTTAATTTCATAATTAAGGAAGAGGAAAAGGGATGAATAAGGTGAAATGGTGGAAAATATATTTGTTTAGAGTCTGTTTTTGCTGTGGCTAGGAGGTGAATCTGAGAAAGCATTTGTACATCTCTTAAAATAATTTTACCGGCATAAGTATGTGTAGGATGTTCGTAATTATATCCTTGTAAGATCTTTTTTCAAATAAATATATATATATATATATATATGCAGATAGATTGATTTGAAATGATGGAGCAAATAAACCATAAAATTGGTACTTACATAATGATATTTAAATTATTACTAATGTAATACTTTTTTATAATATTTTTTTTTGCCAAACTTTTTATGAATAATTTAAAGATATTTATTTTCTTCATTTAAATGATGGGAGAGCTTTCCCATTCCATGTTTTCATTCATGTCATTATCAAATCATAAAGATAAATAAGTTATTTGTTATGTGTTTATATGTATGCATATCTATTTTTATAATTTTTGCCATACTTGCTCATTGCACTTCCTTTGTGATTGTAAAGGGTCAACCCTCACAAGATGAATTCCAATTTCACTTCTGGAAAGAAGTGTTTGAGATCTCTTTGATGTTTTCTTTATTATATCCTCAAAAACTGTCTTTATTTATGTTTTTTTTTTATCAAACACATCGTTCATATCATTGCTGTTGAATAATTTATGACATTTCATATAAAAATGTTTGTAGTCAAAGAATTATTTAACAAATCGGTCAAATACATCTATGTTTATAGTAATTCCTAAAATATGCAAAAAGTTTGCTGCGTTCATTTTACCTTAATAAATACCTACATTGAGTATAGTTGTAAAAAAGAGTCCGTCTTGTAGGTTTAGAAATCAGCATAAAAATATTCTATATTTTATCAAAATTACTTTCATAAACAGATCGTATTTTCAATAATTTTTACGATGGCTACTTTATAAATACTTTCAAATATAAAATTTAAAAGGAGTTTTCCTAAATCTTGCTTACAGTCAAATCTATCAATTGAGAGGCCTCTTTTCTATATTTTAATTTAATTTATTTATTAAAAATTCTCACTTTATTATGAGAGTTGATTCTCATCAATATAAATTAATTTATTTAAAAGTCCATTTTGCAAATATTAGTTTTCGTCCTGGGTGAAAAAAAGCGAGGAAAAACACAATTATTCGATTATGAGAGTCTCGTTTTATGACAGGACGAACAATTATTTTCCATTTCAGGAATACTTAATAAAAATGTATGATTTGGCAATAATTTGCATAATCTCACTCTCAAAAACACTTTTCAAATTAAATTTTTCGATCTTATTGTAAAAAATACAAAAACTGGGCATCATATATGCGATAGAATTTTTTTTAATCCATTTTTTTCTTTCATCTTTCAAAAGCAATGCACAACTTTTAAACATTGTTTAATATAGGTAAAAAAAATATATCCACATTTTATAATAAGAAGTAACTATTTGGGACTATTTTACCCCAATTAAAAAAACAAAAACAAATTTAAGGACCACTTAAATATTGGTATATATTTTATAATACTACGCTCAATATCACAATTGCACGTGTCTTAAAGATTTAATCCATCAAATAAAGATAAATTGAATATCAAGTTAATTTTTTTAAATAAAAACGCACATCAAATAACTATAACGTTAACATGTTTATAAGAAAAGATGCACACTTTAAAAAATTGGTTTATGAGGAAAATTAAATCTTTTTAAATAGGTATGTTTTTAAAAACTAATCACTATATTAAGTGTGACTAAACTCAAATAAAAATATACGTTTAGACTTTTTATTCAACTTTTGATATGTTTTTTAGGTCTTAATGTACAAAATTTGATACCTGTACACAATATTTCCCCGTATGTACTTTATAAAAAAGGAAGAAAAAAATCTTTTTAAATTTCTGTGTTAAAATCTCAAATAAATCTGATTCAATTACCTTATCCTGTTATATTAGCTCCTCAAAATTAGCAAACTTGCACATGGACTTTAAATATTCCTAAAGATAGGCAGAGAGTCAATCAGTTGTAATGCTGAGTCTCTATATTTTTACTGTTATCTGTATCTACCTAAAGTGTCAAATGACAGAATAGTTAAAAATTATTGAATATCCAATTACAGTTTACTCTCTCATCGAAAAATAAATAGAGTAAAATCAATAAGAGTCAAGTTGTATTTCTTATGTAGATAATTACATACTTTTATGCATTAAAACTTAATCAATGGTTATCAATTCTGATCGATTAGTCATAGGGTATTGTTTATGTATTATTATTTAAAGGAATTAAGGAATTTTCCTCTTTTGTCTCTTTTATTTTATTTTATAAAGTTTACTTATGTATTAGTCGTGTTTGTACACGATATTGTGTTAAGATACGATATATGTTGCAATCTGTAAGTTTCATCCAGTTTTATTTAATTATAACATGAGTAATTTTATTATCAAACTCTAAACACATAGATGCTGTCACTTCATTTTGATGTATTAGTAATCCTTATTTGTTACTTATTTACGAGTGAAAATAACTGTGTGTAGTTATATTATATAATGAGTCACAGAATACTTATTATCAAGTAGTAATGTTGATTTAAAAAATCACGAATTATTACACCCTCAAACATCCATAGAACATTATTGCATAATTTATATCATTACATACATTCAGCATTTAAAATACTTCACAAAAAGCTTATACAAATTACAATTTTTAAACGGTGTATAAATACATGTTGTTGATCTGTACTCAACTCTCTAAAATTATAATTATTAATTATAGGAAATGAAAGCTTTTTCTTTTATCATCAATTTTTTTTTCATGAAAAATAGTTTAACCAGCAGAATATTCAATGATTATCTAACAATGTAGTGTTAATTAGAAGAAAATTTAATGCTGAGTCATGTTTCTCAATAAAAATGATAATATTCTAATATAAATAATATTTTTATTATTACATTTTTCCAATATAAAACACGGGAAATCTACAAAAAAAAAAAAAAAAAGAAAAAAAAAAAAATCTAAACTATAATATTTATGCACATTTATTTATATTAGCATATTTGGCATCGATAAACCGAAAATAATAATTATTATTATCAATATTATTGTTATCTTACTGATTTTTGGAGTTAAGTCTTATTTTTATCTATTTTTGCGTTATCTTTTTATTCATTGTCGTCGTACTTTTTTCATCTGTATTGTAATCTTGAACTTACAACATTTAGCGTAATTATTTACAAATTTCTCTTTCTTATATATATTTTTTAAGGGTGTATGGGTCCCAAAATTTTGACTTTCTATCCAACTCTGTCCTAAATCTTATGACGGAGATATAATAAAGAGGGATGGACAAATTAGCAATTTATATATTTTTCTCTTTTTCACTGAATATAATTTTTTTTATTTTAATACGTTGTTACCTTGTAGCTTTGAAAGGATAAGTTATTAATGAACAGTAAGTAATGTTTTTATTATTATTAGTGGATAACATCATTATGCTTTTATTATAAATCAAATCAAATTGAATGTAAAAGTCGTCTTATGGAACAAACTAGGTGATTTCATCACCGATCTTTCTCGGTTGTATTGGGAAGTGTAAGCACTCAATGTTTATAAGAATAGAAAATACTTAATTTAAGCCTAAATTATGAAAAAATATTCTCCTTCAATAAAGTGTTAAAACTAATGTAATTTACTGAAGTACTAGTGAACAATAAAGAAGTGCCCTAAAGAAGGAACTTAAGAATTTGAGACGCTTTTCAAATACTTATAACAAGGTCAGGATTTTAAGTCCCCTACGAAGGAACGATACAACCTTAATATTTATCATCTTATGTTCTTTTACTTAAGACAATGAAGTGCTATTAATTTGAACGCATCTGAGACATCTTAAATATACAAAAATGATTTACACCATAACTTTCGATTGCAAATTTGGTGTCATATCCTTAAATTTGATAAGATATCAACGGTTTGAAAAGGGTTATTTTAGACACAAATTGATACTTTTTTCATTTTTTAATGGTCAACACATTGCTAAAAATGAGGTCACATATTTTGCCAATTTGCCAACACAAATATTAGCCCTAAAAACAGGACCCACTCTAGTTTATGTTATTTAAAATAATATTTTTGTTATATTTATGAAATTTTAGATTATAAGATTGCATTGTATTATGTATTATTTGTTGTACATAATTCTATTTCTAATAACCATCAATATGTAAAAACAAATTCTTGAAAATATTATTACTTTTTTATTAATACAAAATGTTCCCATCAATAGGCATATGTCAGTAAAGTATGCAGTAATCTGTAAATTTATATTCAATACATAATGATGACATCTTTTAAGGCCTTTTTTCCTTCTTTTCTAATTTGTCATATTGTAGGAATGTTTCGATACAATTTTTTCGCTTTTAATATATTATTCTATTGCGATAGTAGGACAATTCATCCTTATTCTTTATTTTATTGAATGGAATGTTCGAAAAGACATTAATGGCAGCAAACATCAACGTTATTATGCAATATATTACTGCCATCTGTGTTGGAGTCTTATACAAAATTATTTCCTTATTACTTTTCTTGAGTTGACAGGGGGAAGGAGAATTGACGACTTAGATTAGAGTTTTAAGATACTAAAATCTAATATAATTTTTTGTCTAATTTCGAACCAACATCCGATATCAATACTTTGATATCCATAATAGTGATACGATGCTAATGACTTCATGAGTTGGGCTGTGTAATAATAGTTTACAATTTAGTTTGTTTTGTTTGTTTAGTATATCTAATTACTACATGAATGAGGCTATGTAACAATTTTCTTTTTTATAATGGTGTCCTAATTACAAATATAATGGATATGTATTTTTCAGTTATTGTTTTCTTATTATTACATTACGTTATCCCACCCAAATGAAAATGCATTATTTTTTTGTTTTTAATTATCGATTTCTCCTCCTGGTCGTATCCAACCTGACATGTAATGTCCTAATGATATGCTTGAGGATGATCTTAATCTTTTAGTCGTAGCACACAACTGAGCTCAGTATTTATTTCGTATTTACCCGTTTCCTACATATAAGTACATTACTCCCACCCTTATGAGAGTTATGTATAGGAATGTAAATAATATGCAAATCGGGCTTGTAATAAAAAAATGGAGTTGGCTCTTCAAACAGGTCTTTTTGTTTTCCAAATCTATTATCATTTTTCCAATATTACTGAGGGGAGAACATCTACCTGATAGTAAAGATGTCGCATGAAGGAATACATGCATTAAGTTTAATAAAGCAAATAAAATGTAAACAAAAAGGGCTCAAGTCCTCGTATAATTATTAGTTAAAAATATATAATTTCCTGACATTAATTTCAGTTAATTTTCTGCCTCTCATCTATGAAATACATAATTAGGAATGTAAATCATATGCAATTCGGGCGTGTGATAAAAAAGTGGAGTTGGCTCTTCAAACAGGTCTTTTTGTTTTCCGAAGCTGTTATCATTTTTCCAATATTACTGAGGGGAGAACATCTACCTGATAGTAAAGATGTCGCATGAAGGAATACATGCATTAAGTTTAATAAAGCAAATAAAATGTAAACAAAAAGGGCTCAAGTCCTCGTAATAATTATTATTAGTTAAAAATATATAATTTCCTGACATTAATTTCAGTTAATTTTCTTCCTCTCATCTATGTTATTATTTATTGTTGTATATATAACGGAGAATAGCAGCTTGTAGCTCAGTCAAACGTTATGACAGCTCAAGCTGCTTCACTCTCAACATTCATCAAAATGTCAGAGTTACCAGGTTGATTTTCTCTTTCTTTTTTTATTACAAGCCCGATTTGCATATTATTTACATTCCTAGTTATGCACACTGATCAAGTGAACTTAAGTACTATCATTCTAATCTTTTAATATTCTTCTGCATAATAAGGTTGTCATGGGCAAAATATTGAGATAGAGTTGAGTTTAAGGAAGGAAAGAAAAATATCACTTGGCACTACTCCCTTGATAGTCACTTTTGAATTCAGTCTTTGAATTCTTGCACTGAATTTCTCTACTATTAAATAGAAAATAGTCCAACGGTTAGAGAAAATGACATAATTGGCTGTTTGTCAACTTATTTTGAGCCTTCTTTTTTTCTTGAGGGAAGGGTTCAGAGATATACTGAAGATTACTACGCAGTAATTTAATTTTTTACATGAAGCAATAAATTCATTCCTTTTCATCAATCAGTCCAGAATATTGTTGTTTGGTGTACCCGTACTATAGTGGTATCGGAGAACGCGGACGTATTCAAAAAGTATAAATAACCCAACACCAATTTTGGTAGCTGTGCGTAAATATTGGTATCGTGTCAACACTAGTCCCGAATGTCAATATATAACGACGAATCAAATATCTAATCAACTTTATATTTTCTAAATAAATGAGAAGCCATGGTTTGAATGGAGAGATGAAAGACGCTCTAAAGTATTTCCTAGAGGCATACAAATGACATACATTCATAGTACATATAAATGATTTTCAATTCATCAATAATACATCAAATGACTATAAATTCCCTTCATAGGAGCACACATAATCAATTCTACACGGTAATATACATGTACAATGTATTGACGTATGTATGTATACGATCAAATAGCAAAACTAACATGTGTAGCTAGAGAAATAACATTATTTTATTTTCCTAAATCCAATCTAGATAATAATAGTATATCGATGTAGGTCCCTACATAGTACTTACATATGATAAAATCTGAATTATACAAACTGTCCAGGCGAAGAACGACATAGGTACTTATAATAGGTCTCTATGCCTACTTCCATCTAAATTAGATCTATAAAAACTTCATTCAATTAGTTAGTTATGGGTAGTTATTTTCATTTTTTATGTATTATCTATACTGCGGAATAATATGAATGTGAGCAGTGTATGTATAGGGTTATTTCTAAGTTTTAAAGGTTTCCTAATTGGTACTTAAGTTTTTTAGCACTTAACCAAATAAATTGCACTCTGATTGGCTTAAAATTAAAGCCAGTTCAAAGACATTAATAGGAATGACTAAACAAAATACTGCCTTCAGGAAGATGGATCTCATACTTAAATGTCGAAAATCTCTGGAATGGGTAAAAGAAATAATTCCATTATGAGGCAAATCGTCATAAGCATCCTTCAAGTCCAGAGTTGAATCCCCTGAATTATTTTGTGTAGAGTCATCTAGAATCCAAGATTCATTACTAACATAATTTGGAATTTCTCCCTCAATCCATCGAATTAGTGTGAGTAGTAGAGCTTCCGAGCCAACAGATTTCAAACTCGTTAATCAAACGTAGTTGCTAAGGACAGCGGTTATTTTGTGTAAGTTATTTATAAAAAATAAACATAGAAAAATATAGTCTACACCTTTTTTTGTTTTTAATTTCTAAATTTTATTTTGTCTTATTAATTATCACATAAATAAAATACCCTGTATGTAGAAGGAAACCTCTAACACATACCTCTATGCAGATATTAATATCATAGCTGAATTATATACATTAGGTGAATACATAATATGTAGTCTGTATGACAACTTCAATTACTCTTTAATTAATGTGGCCCTTTTTAGAAAGATAATATATAATACTATTTATTGTCCTGGGTAATTTTAAGGCTACATATGACCATGGGATCAACAATAATTAAATTTGTACACGAGAGAATAGAAAATATATTTTTTTTATATTTACTCAAAAATAGATTCATTTTATCATGTTTAAGTACTATACATATATGTACATACATTCTTAATAGTAAGCTGCATGTAGCTCCAGTACAATATGAATAAATATAATATGATATTAGGTTTCTAGGATATATTATGCACATATAAATTAAAAAAGAATTTCCAATCTCGACTTCCATATATGAGACTTTTTTAATTTATAGGTACATACGTTAATATATCCTAGAAAACTAACGGTATATTATGTAAAAGTACTTATTTTTTTACTCTAAAGCAGTGGTTCCCAACGTGGGGCGCAGGCCCCACCGGTGGGGCATGGCAATATTTTGGTGGGGTATGGCCAGGACGTGCACCCTTCGGCTTACTATACCAAAGACTACGGGGCAATTCGGGAATGAGTTATTAACACTGAATTGTTTTCTTTAAAAGCTTGATGAGAGACCAAGTTAATGGCCTTTTAAGCTTCCTTCACGTGTATAACAGTAAAATTTTCAATAACGAAAATTAAATATCACAGGGGGGCATCAGGATTTTAGAAACGCCTAGGTGGGGTATGGCTTAAATCGGTTGGGAACCACTGCTCTAAAGGAACTGAGCTTCACTCTAGGGCTTGTACTTAGATGAATCCTCATTGATAAATTCATCGACAAAAATTAAATTCAAAGTTCTTGTATTGCTTTAATTCTTTATACGTAAACTTAAGAATCAATGAACTTTGTTATTATAGACAAGTTGTTTTTTAATATTTTTTGAGTCATTTATCTTCTTTTTTATCATTCTTTATAGATTAATTACATGTTTTCTAATATAGAATTATGATTAGCATGGGTACGTAAAAAAATATGCAATTCACAACATTATTATTAAAATTTTGCATTTTGTAAAGGTAGTTAGTTCTATGTGAACTAAAATAGCAAAATTTACTTTAGTATCAATACTCCGGTTCTAGATTATCCTTGTTTGGATCAGTAGTTCTCAAAAGGTGGGTCCCAGAGGCTTGATAATAAATGTAAATAATTATCTTCAAGTTTTATAGAAGATATACTTTTATAGATTTCTGGAGAAGAAAAAAAAAGTATGATTAGAAAAGTAAAAACGGCTGCTACTTAATTTTTTTAAAAATTATGCTTATTCTTTGTTATATCGTTGTGGAGGAAATTACTCTCTCTAAAAGTTTTTGTGATAGATTTTCTTAAAAATGCATAATAAAATTTTGATATAAAAATATTTTTAATTAGAGTTGTAAATCCTAAGCTCTGCCGGTATATAATAAAAAATGCTATCGAAAATTGGCCCAATAACCCTTACAATTTTGTTAATATTTTGAAAAAGATTTGTGTCATCTGACATGACGTTTTACTATATCTGCTATTCTCTTATCCTTCTAAAGGGAAGAACCGCCAATGTCTTTGAGAAGAAATAAACACAATTTCATACCTATCAGAAGATTATATTATATCAAGGATGTTATGTTCATTCGATTAGGCATTTTATTGATTAATTACACTGGTCAACAGTCAAAAGCTCTAAGGGATATAAGTATAATAAAAGTTATTCAGTTTTGCACACTGATTTAAAATCTGTAATTTTTTTTTTTCGAGATATCGGACCCTATTTTTGAGCTAATTTGGCCCATTTCTAACTTTAACTTAAATTTAAGCCAAGAAAGATACTCATTTTGGGCATTAAAAAAGGTTGAGTAGCTAGTAGGCCCAAGAGATTTCTAGCGAATTTTTGCTCGAAAGTGAATGAAAATTGACACATTTAGATGGATGATTTTTTCTTAATTAAAGATACTTATGGGGCGCATGACATCTTGTTTGAAAGCTGTGGGTCTCATCTCTTTAATGCAATACTTATTAATCCATTTTCTATAATACTCAAGGAGTTATTTAATTACAATTCGATTTCTCCAAACCGTCGGACTCACGAAAAAAAAATTACAGATTTGAAATCAGTGTGCAAAACTGAATAACGTTTATTATACTTACCATATACCCCTTAGGATTTTTGAAAGTTCAAATTTGTTGACCTGTGTAATTATTTGTAAACGACGTATATTACTTGTTTGCTCATGATTAGTACTACATGTTCTCCTTTCAAGAATTGAGCAATAATGATATCAGATTTGGAAACTAAAAAATTATGTACAGATTGCCAACCAATAAACACATCTCACGTGAAAAAATCCTTTGGATTTACAGATCTAATTGTAATATTCTCCCTGCACAAATGATATTCTTTACCTATTTAGAAGGTTCTCTGTAGAGCACTTAATTTTAATAACGGGTCTTCTAGGATATCAATCATCATACTACACTAGGGACCATCTACATTAAAAATAGCACGAGTTATAATGACTTATGCATCATATACATTTTTATTAAATGTACAACAAATATTTATTGGCAAGCAGTTTTTTATCTTCCGTTTCGAGGAAGATGTTGTCACCACAATGGTCTAACAAGGAACGAACATTATTTCAAAAAAGAACAAAGGTACCAACCGTTTTTTCTTTCTTAATCACACATATATTTTTTTTATACTTTAAACCCGACCCTATGGATATACAATGGGGGAATTGTGGGTTTTGAGACCAGTTGAGAACTACACTGTTATAGGCCGTACATACACACAAATTAGTATAAATTTATTATATGTACAATGTACAACTAATTTAGAATGTTCAAAAACATATGTACACTTCAGCAAAGGCAAAATATGTACCATACCTTCTTATATAATTAATGTGGCGTAATATACCACAATACAAATTGAACATATGTGCATTAAAAAAGTATTTTGGGTGGGCTATAATTTATAAGGGGTTATCAGGACTGTTACATACTCGCTCATAAATATCAAAATAATTTATGTAGTTTATTATTAGCAATCCATAAAATGTATTTTCAATGCTACTTTATATATATATACAGGGTCCGCCATATTTATTGCAACACATGTTTATTCAAATAACTCAAAGGAAAATGTACAGAAACGAACAAAATTTTGATATCTTATCGTCTATGAATAGTAAAACAAGAATCAATTGCGATTATTTGATGTGACCTCCTTGAATTTTATTATCGCCTTCAATCTGCGAGGAAATGCTTTGGAGAATCAAAACCTTCTCTCCTAGTAACTTGGACATTAAACTTTCCAAAAAATCATAAGGAGTACAACAGGCCTTGTTTTCCAAGATTAATCAAACGGAGAAGTTCAAAGAATTCAAATTGATGGCCATTAGACTATTCCGTTTTCGAGTCAATCCGTTATTTTGTCTGCACCAAAGGAGTTTCTGTTACCCTTTGATGAAAAAATGACAATTGGAGAGTTTCAGACTTCAAAGGCCATTTTTGTGATCCCTCACGCCATTCCAAGTTTGAGAAATGGCCTTTTTGAACGAAAATTAACTGTTTTCAAAGGGCTTGAGAGGTCTGAAATTTAAAACAATTAGGTCCAAAAAAATTCTGGACCTCCTTCGGGCTCTCATTTTTAATTCTGCAAATGACATCTTTTTATAGTTTTGGGACTACATGTTGGCCTATGGGGACCCAAATTGTTTTACATGTTTTTTTAAAAACTACCCTAAAATTTTGAGTACAACTTTTTTTTTATTTTTTAGTTATTTGTTTAAATTTGTTACATCTAAACTGTGAGTAAATTTCAAGTTAAAATTAGCATTAGTTGCAATTATATTGTTAATGTTATGCCTTTACTTGAAACAAAAAATGTCATAGCAATACAGAGCTTTTATCGACTCTTGATCAAAATAAATATTTTAGTTTATTAATGTATCTAACTGAAATACTACTTACTATTTCAGCTAAAATTATTCATTGTTGCCGTACAAAAAGAAGTGCAAAAAGTCCTTAGATTATTATACCTATAATTTACTTATTATACATGAGATATTTACTATAAATATTTTTTGTGTTGTTCAAAAATGTATTAATTAAATTTACATTTTAGAGGAATCTAATGACTCCTGGTATCATGATTCTTCATGAGGATGAAAGATATTGCTGGTCAATAAGGTCTCAAGATTCTTAGCATCGATAAGATTGACAAAATGTATTCGATTTCAACTCAAAAGTCAAATAAAAGTTGAAAAATATTTCGAAAATGCTGCAATGTACTTAACTTTAATGAAGAATCAGGATCCCATGTGCCAAGGAGTCATTTGCCAACCTGCACTAAAAACTTTTTTGAAAAAAGAGATCTCAATTTTTGGACCTGATTGTTTCAAAGTTCAGACCTCTCAAGTCCTTTGAAAACAGCTAATTTTCGTTCAAAAAAGGCAATTTATCAACTTCAAATGGCTTGAGAGGTCACAAAAAAGGCTTTTGAAGACTGAAGCTCTCCAATTATCATTTTTCATCAATTTTTAAGAGCCTAATGGCCATCAAAGCCATCAAATTTGAATTATAAGTGGTAGACTATGTTTGTAATTTAATCTAACATAATTTGGAGATTTGCATTAGTTCGTCATTGATATTTAAGTAATGTATAAACATATTAACTTCCAAGATTAGATGTAACGTACATATAGAATGTACATGCGCTGGTTGGTATGTACTATGCACATAAATTAAAGATACTGCAGCCGACAACTCTATAAATAAAGGAAAATGGCATATGTAATACACTTAAAAATATACACGTTTTGGTATAATGAGAAGAAAAGAACAGAACAAAAAAAAACATGGAAACTCCAATCAGAGGGAGCTTCAATATCAAATGGGGAAAAAGTAATTTGATTGATTACTTTTTTATTTATATGTATATTTGGAAAAGGGTTTATATGTTGTATATATATATATATATATATATATATATATATATATATATATATATATATATTATATTAGGGTACCAATATATATGTAGTGAACATTAAACATTAAAGGTCGCTCAATGTCTTCAAAGTTCAGAAAATTGACAATTTTTTATAATTTTTTTTCTTTTCAATATCATCTAAATACATTGAAATAAAATGTTTATTATTTTAGAGAAATCTAGTATAAATAAATTTTAAAGATTTTTTATTCAACTAAAAAAGTTATAAAATAACTAATAATATATGTCAATTATTATATTCATAACCTATTACTCTTGAACTGACCGTTCCATTTTGAATTTTAATAGGATATCTTAACTCGACAGTTTTTACTGTGTAATTATTGACTTTAAATTATTGAATTTTATAACTGTTTTGAGAATTAGAAAAAACGTTGGCACATGTGCATTACATCCAGGGACTACTTTTGAGGGGATTGAAAATGAATTTTGATTATTTAATACAGATTTTTTGATTACCGATTATTTTTTGTCAATAATAGTACATATACAATATTGGAATAGACAGGGTGAGTAAATTATTGTTTCCTGAAAACTTGGAGCACAAATGTTTTTCTACCGAAATGTCTACCAAAAAATAGGGTACGGTGGAAGTTGTTTCTTTTAATATTAGAAGTAACAAACACCGAAAATTCATTTTTGATAAGGTGAATTTAAGAAAAATTAATACCCTGGGCTAATACATATAAGGAGTGGGGGGGGGGAGGGGTCATGGTTTGTATACCTATGAAATTTATTTGCCCACAGTGAATGCTCCCTTAAGCAACCTTTTGAAATGAAATGTTCTTGAAGGACCTCATCCTCACAGTGGGAGAAGCACTAATTCTTCTTCTTACTTTCATGCCCCCAAAAATGATAGTTTTATACATATACAAAGCTTTATGTATAGAAATGTTACGTGAAGAAAGCCTCAGCTTTTTTTTTTTTTTTTTTCAAGCAACGTCCAAACTTCTATTTTTTTTTTTTTTTGATGGATGAGGACGACACTCAAACTCAACAGCAATTGGCTGATCAACTGAATGTGACACGAGAAGCCACCAGCATCCATCTTCATGCCATGGGAAAGATCCACAAGGCCGAGAAATGGGTGCCGCATTTATTGAACGTTCGCCAGATGGAAAATTGAAATGTGACCAGCCAATTGTTGCTTTATCAGAAGGGTTTTGTTTATCGTATCGTAACTGGTGATGAAAAATGGATTTACTACGACGATCCTAAGCTTAAAAAGTCGTGGGTGAATCCTTGCCAAGCGTCGGGTGTAAAAGTCAATACTAAACGTTATCGTGAGCAATTGATCAAATTGAACCAAAAATTGATCGAAAAACAACCTGAATGGACGACCGGATACAAAAAAAGTGATTTTCCTACATGGCAACGCTCCATCACACATGTCAAAACCTGTTGGGGATATGCTGGTTGCACATGGCTGGGAAGTACTACCCAACGCGCTGTCGTATTTATCAGACTTGGCTCTATCAAATCACCATTTTTTTTCATCGATGGGACACTTCCTTGCTGAGCAGCACTTCCAAAATAATGAAGAAGTGGAAAAATGGGTCTCCAAGTGGTTTGCCTCAGAAGACGAACAGTTCTTTTGGGACGGAATCCATAAGTTGCCTGACAGATGGGGAAAATGTATAGCTTTCGACGGCCAATACTTTGAATAAAGCATTTTGATTTTTTCACAACCAAAAATTGAGTTTAATTTGAAACGAAATATTTACACACCTACATAGTACACGTATATATATCAGGTTTATATGCAGTTCAAATACTCTTGGATACCTCTAATAATGAAAATATAAGCCGTTTCCTTTCTCACATTATGCTTGTAAAGGAAAAATATCCTCCAAGGATATAAAAACGAATAATACTCCTTACTGAAAGTTCTTCGTACGTGCAGAAGAAGAAAAAATCAAGCCTGACAAATATAATTTGTAGGCTTTAGAAGAATTTTCTCTGTTTAAAAAACAAACAAAGAATTCTACCAACATTTCCATCTCTACTGCGTATATCCTCCTAGACTCCTTAATTACATACAAGAAAATTACATAAAAGAAAAAACATGTATATTCACTCTATTTATAAGTCATAAAAATGTTTCTATCTGCTAAATACATTTCCAAATAGTTGATTTACTATTTTAATTAAAAGTTATCCAACCGAATATATAGATGCACTCAATAACCTTCAATTCTATGTAAATACAAGGTACTTATATGTATTATATAGATACATTCATTCAAAGAGATAAGAGGCTTATTATCAATTAAGTGATCCTCAAAGGATAAAAAATCTATTCAACCCGATTTATTTCCAAAAATAAATTAACTAATTCATTGTTTCTATCATTAAAACTTCAGTGATGAAATATACTCATTTCGTTCTTCAGAGGCATTTAATTAAAACAAGTTTAGTACAAAGCATTCATGAGGATCTATCTTTGATTTATCTTACCACCATTTGAGAGATTTTTATTCAATATTCTTTACTATTATTTTAATTAAAAGAAATATCTCATTTTTCATTAGGTAGTATTACTTCTTAATTGATCTTATTTTCAGACGAAAGCTGTTGCACTCAAAAGATTAAAAATATGTAAAATAATAATAAAATAAGCTAAATACATTTTTTGCATTGTTACGTCATATCTACCCATCTTTAACACACCAAAATTATTTATTTTAGCTTTTAGTTGTTGTTTTTTTCAAGGTTGCTACAAGTAAATTACAAGTATATATACATATGTATATCTGTTATTCAAAGTTTGCTTCATTTTTCGAACAAACAACAAAATTATATTCTTTTCCCCCGTTATATATATAACATGAACATTGATCAAGTTTCATTTTTTAGTCTATAGTCTATGTGTTGACTATTTTTAGGTATTCTTTTATTATTTTAATTACAAAGAAGTATTTGAGTATACTAAAAGTTATTCAGTTTTGCTCACTGACTTCAAATTTGTAATTATTTTTTTCGAGTGTCCGACGGTTTTCGAGAAAAGTCCCTACTTTAATAGCTTTTTTGGCCCATTTTCCAACTTCAACTTCAGTTTAAACCTAGAAGGATACACATTTTGGGCATTAAAAAATGATGAGTGGCTAGTGTTTTTATGTAGATTCCATTTCTAGTCTTTGTTTTGACCTTAATGGACTCTTAGAAACGTAGATTGCCGGAGTAGGCCCAAAAGTCGGTCAAATCCTTTGTACTTAAATAACTCCTTGAATATTACATAAAATGGATTAATAAGAAATGCATTAAAGAGATTAGACCCTCAGCTTTCAAACAAGATGTCAAGCGCCCGATAAGAGCCTTTAACTTTGAAGAAATCGTCCATCAAAGTGTGTAAATTTACATCCAATTTTGAGCAAAAATTCACTAGAAATCTAAGACTCATGGTAGAGCTAATAAAAAACAAGTGCTATAGACTGTAGTATTAGCGTGCAGAAGAAGACTGACATTAGCTGAAGATAACCAAACTCAAAAATATTGATATCTTATTTAATTACAAGGCAACTCCGGGGAAAGAGTGGGATCGCAGAGCCATGGATAACCTATGAAAGGAATAGTGTTCCTTGATGAGTCATGTCTCAATACCCTTCATCTTCATGGATATGAACGGATCTGCTGGTATTTCATGAGAAAGTATTTGTCATTTGGATCATCTTTGAGTACACTAAGAACAATTCCCTTTTTAGATTAACAATAAACATCGCTGTTAAATGTTGAAAATGGGCCAAATTTGCTCAAAAAGTAGGGACCGATTTCTCAAAAACTGTGAGACTCTCGAAAAAAAAAAATTACAGATTAGAGGTCAACGTGCAAAACTAAATAACTTTTATTATTCTAATACCCCTTAAGATTTTTGGCTGTTGACCAGTGTAATTATACAAGTTAACAAATTTGAAATGTCAAAAATCCTAAGGGGTGTAAGTATAATAAAAGTTATTCAGTTTTGCAAACTGATTTCAAATCTATAATTTTGTTTTTTTCGAGAGTCTGACGGTTTTCGGGAAATTGAACCTTACTTTTTGGGCTTTTCTGGCCCATTTTCTAACTTCAACTTCAATTTAAGCCTAGAAGGATACTCATTTTGTGTATAGGATTTTTGACTGTTGACCTGTGCTATTTATTATCTCATACCGACATTTAGAAATTGATTTTCCTGAAAGATAATTTCTCAGGAAAGAGGAAAACTCTAGTATCTACTAAATTTAATATTTTTGTTGTTTTTTACTGTACTGCATGCATAAAACTAAAAGTATTTAGTAATATGTAGGCTGCTATATATATTTCTGGCCTAATAATGAAAATGCTAATATTTATCATCAAAAATGGTTTTATTGTTTTCAAAGTATTCTCCTGCATGATTTATACACTTTTGCATGCGCTCAAACCAATTGTCGAAGCTCTTTTTCCACTCCGATTGAGATACCTCCAAAACATGGTTTTTAAACGCTTCAAGAGCATCTTCTGGCGACAAAAATCGTTGACCACGCATTTTTTTTCTTGATGTGCGGGAATAAAAAGAAGTCATGACCCATCAATTCGACGTTTTGGCTGGTCAAAAAGGCGCTGGTTTGAGCCTCATGTGTGAGAACTCGAATTGTCTTGGTGAACAATGATTTTTCTTCTCTTGTTCGTTTTTCGAATTCCTCCGAAGACTTCAGGCAAACAAGTTGTGTTGTACCACTCAGAATTGACAGTCCTACGATGCTCAAGTAGAACAGAAGCCACATGACCAGTTTTGCCGAAGAAACAGGCGACCATTTGCTTCAAAGTGGTTCTTCCACAATTACTTTCGTTTGATTTTTCTCGTCTTCGAAGACCCACACGGTCAATTGTTGTTTTGCTTTAGGCTCATACGCATAGATCCACGATTCGTCACCTTTAACGATCTTATAAACGATCTTGAAGCACCGTGAGCTTCTTTTTTCAACATTTCTTTGCACCAATCGATGCGAGCCTTCTTTTGAGTGATTGTCAAATTATGTGGAATCCAACGAGAACAAACCTTTTTTACAACCAGTTGTTCATACAATATCGAATGTATGCTAGTGGAAGCAATGTCCATGGATGCATCTATCTCACGGTATATCACATGACGATATTGTATTATCACTTCACGCACGGCATCAATGTTCTCTGGCACAACGGCCGTTTTTGGACGGCCTTCGCGGAATTCGTCTTTGAGCGAGCGTCGGCAACGATTGAATTCATTAAACCAGTTTTTCAGTGTGCTATATAATGGTGCTTCATCGTCGTACAAAGATTTAAGTTCATCAATGCACTCTTGTCGTGATAATCCACGTCGAAAGTTGTGAAAAATGATTCACGAGTTAATTCCATTTTTTTGCCAAATTAATTTTTTCGAGTCACTGTAAACAACACAAATGATGGTCATACGTCAAAACATTCTGAGTACTATTATTCAACAAAAATGTCAAACTTACCAATGGAAATGTCAGATTGCACCTGGCAATACTTAGTGTAGCCTCGGCCAGAAAAACTCACTTTTGAGTACAGAATGGTAATGAATCTTTTCAATTATTTCTTTTCAAAAGAAATATAATGCATAATCGATTTGTAAGAATCTGTATATGAAGGAGCTTTTTCACGGAACTATCCCAATACCCTGAAAGTTTACACAATATTTCAGTTTTTTTGTTGGCTGTTGATCTGTTTTTATTTCTTTTTCTTTTCGTCCTGAATCACACTTGAAAAAAAAATTTGCATAGGTTGTCAAAATTATTCCCAAAATTTTCGAAAGCTGTTCCTTGCACATTATTTTTGATTTTGAGAGTTTTAATTTGATATTTTATTTTCAATTTTTCACTTTTTTTTCAGTGTCTGAAGATTAGTTTTAAGGAGTCCTTTGAAGTAAAAAAAAAATTATATACGTTATAAAATACTAGAGTATTGAAAAAGTACGGTATATAAAGATTATTTCAAACTAATATTTTGATTGAATTTAATTATATAAAGATACTATAAGACCTCTTAGTTTAATAAATATTTGAGACGAATATCCATCAAAAATAATAGTTACAATATCCCTAAAAAGTATCGTCTATATCTAATTATATCCATTTATTTCTTCTATCTAATAATAAAAAAATTACACCACATCCAAATCAACTAGAAATTGTCTATTATAGGGGGTCGGTGCTACACTTGGGAGTAAGTAGTTATTTGAATTAATGAAATGGTAAATTATTATTTCGTGTAACACATTTATTTTAACTTATCGTTTTTTTTATTACGATGATAAGTTTAACCTACATTTCTTAGTTATATATTTTATATTAACTTTCTTTCCAAATATAGAGCATTATACACATTATGTAAGGAACGTAAAAAATACTTTTTTTACTTTTTCTAGACTTTGGAACATTTCAGTTTATATCGTTCAGTAAAGTGGATCTGTTTGTTTTTGTTTTTTTGGCCAATTGGCGCAACTTTATTAGCAATAAACATACTCTACACTTTCAAAACACATAAATACAACACACAGTTCTACATAGATACCTATAGTATCACATTTACTAAAATACTTATAAAATTCAATTAAAAAGATGTAAAGGTAAACTTTATTATTACTAGTTGGGTGGGTCTCTACTAATTTTTTATTTCATTTTGAAATCTCCCCCTTATGATTGTTGGTATGTGTGAAATAATTGACATAAGTTTATTTTTGTAGAAACTTGGGTTGTCCATAGTTGGTCCATATAGATCAATCACATCAAAATTAGCCACTAAGTAGTTGCATTGATATTCAATGAGATTGTTATCGGTTCAACAGTACTGAATTTTAGGGTTTATTTTCGATAGGTTAACTCAAGTAGCTCCACTCTTTGGATCTATTTTGGTGTTATTAAAACAAAGAAAACTAGAGATGTCCCTATGGGATGGTGTAATGCTTCTCTTAGTTATATCTGGTGTCACTAAGTATTACAATATCTGGTATTTTTAAATAATTACTAAATCTAGCAAAAGTATATCTATGATTTAAGCTTTATAATGAGTGGATATTTAAAGTTAATGTAGATATAATCATACTTTTTTTTGGATTGAATGTTGGTAATTCCTTCCCTAAAAGGATCTGAACTACAATGATAATCAACTCTTTGTTAAACATGAATCTTACTCCCACTGATACAAATTTGAGTATTTTTCAAAAAATTTACTCATGGGTCGACAAAATCAATGTACTAATGGCAGTCTAGACTATGTTGGAGCCCGATTGATCCATATTTACCAAGAGTAAATTGTGTTTCCATTGTAACACGCATTAGCTGAGAGTAGACTGTCGTTCTGGGGATTTTACTTTGGCGGAGTTCTAAATTATTTCTCATTATCAAAGAAGATAAGATTGGGCATCGTGCCATTTGTGAGACGTTTAAGAAACTTTTTATGTTTGTCAATTTTTTTTGCCTTTGTAGCTTCAGGAAAGAATTTGTTTTCTCGTAGGCGATAACTATGGATTCTTGGGTCATTTTTTAAAGATATTTTACATTGCAGTTTGGCTCATATCATGTTTTCAAACATGATCAGTTTGACGTTTTCGTGGATTTCCTTTCATAATTTTTGGGGGTCTATTTTGACCTGGGCTGTCCACTTTATAGTGGGTCATCAGTTGTATTAAGCTCCTATAATTATCTTAAAGTGTAACCAACGAAATTTCTATCTACATAATGATGAATTAAAGCCTTTTATTTTGTGCCTTGATTTTCCAGAATTGAGGAGCTACATGACATGTTATCGAAAGCTCTTGAATTATCGGCACTCTTTTAGATGCTAATATAAATTTCAACATCAAATGTAAACAATATTGATGAATAATTGTTAAACTAGAATGTATTGCTATACCGATTAATTAACTAAAATTTTGAATTAAAGTAATGCACATTTGTGACTTCCCCGGATGTAACTCTTAGCAATATGAATTTTTGGTATTAGATTAATTCCAAGTCTAAATATTCTTTTTTTAACTTTTTTATATGGTTTTTATAATTCTGATCCAATTTTTAAAAAAAATGTTCATGTTCGTTTGTAGTTATGTTCGCTCAAAAAACTTACAATAGAAAGAATAACCAATTATCTAATATCACTCACATGCTCTTCAAGTTGATCCAATTTAGTATTAAGTTGTTTTTTTGATTTGGTTTCTGTCAAGTCTATTCCCTCTCCACTATATCTCTATAAAGTTATTTGACAACATGTTGAAATTCTGTCCCGATATAGTCCTTTGATATAATGAGTGAGATGTTGATTCTAATGTAGCATTTATCAACAGAGGGTTGTTCTGAGATTTAGAATCTTTATTTTGTTTTTTGACAAATTTATATTCTCTTGACAAACATTAAGAGTTCTAATTTTCCCACTTTTTGTAAAATTATTGACTTTTGCATCGCTTTATTGGACAATAGACTTCTTATAGTATACCTGTCTAAATATTCGAGTTTTCATAATTCATTGCCTATGTAACATAAAGTATATTTTTTAGGCTACTAGTTATTATGAGATCCATATTTATGTGGTTTTTGGAAATTGGTTCATGAGAAAAAGTTTCTCGATATAGTTACTCTTGTAATGACTTATCATTGCTTGAGGAGTGTATTCCGAAATTGTGGTCATCGAAATCTAATCAGAAAACTGTCCGGATATCTCTTTGATTTCTTTGTTTTGTAATGAAGGTAATACAATTATCTAAATCTTAACAATAACTAGGTAACTAAAACTACAGCATTGTCTAAAGAGAAGAATTGATAGAGTTTGTGTAATCTTTTCATAGATTCCAAATTTTATAGACTCAAAATTTAGTTGTATAAAATGTTTGAAAGTCGGTCATTTTATACTTCATAAGTCTCTAACATCAATTTAATTTTTTCATAGTCTTACGAGTATAATTTTATTATTTTACTTCAGACTGATATAAATTATAACATCAATTTAAGAAGTTTATTAGAAAAGCAAAGAAGACGTGATTAATTATGTTAATATTAATCAGTTTAATGTATTTAGTCAAAAATATGTAGTACTGCAACTTATAAGTAGAGTTTTTTTTACCTAATGAAAGAAAGTAACCATTTTAACGTGATTTTGTACTCATTTTTTTGTCAAAATGCATCTAAAAACGCAAATTATACCAATAACACACCAGTGTATTTAAGTCAATCATTTTCTTTAATATGAGGGCTATAAATTTAATAGAAATTATTCCATTTTGCACGTTGATTTCAAATCTGTAATTTTTTTTCGAGTGTCCGACTGTATTTGAGAAATCGGACCCTACTTTTTGAGCTTTTTTGGCCCATTTTCCAACTTCAACTTCAATTTATGTCAGGAAGAATACTCATTTTGTACATTAAAAAACAATATCCCGCTAGTGTATTATCCCTTAATGCAAATTTCAATTTTAGTCTTTGTTTTGACCTAACGGGACTCCTGGGAGTATAGGTGGCGGAAGTAAACCTAAAAGTCTGCCAAATCGTTTGTACTTAAATAAATCTTTGAATATTACATGAAATGGATTAATAAAGAATGCATTAAAGGGCTGAGACCCACAGCTTTCAAACGAGACTTCAAGCTCCCGATAAGAATCCTTAATTAAGAAGAATTCGTCCATCTAAATGTGTAAATTTTCATTCAATTTCGAGCAATACACTAGCGGATTATTAATTTTTAATGCAGTATCCTTATAGGCTTAAATTGAAGTTGAAGTTCGAAAATGGGCCAAATTAGCTCAAAAAGTAGGGTTCAATTTCTCGTAAACTGTCGGACTCTCGAATTTTTTTTTTTTTTTTACAGATTTGAAATTAACGTGCAAATTTGAATAACTTTTATTATACTCATACCCCTTAGGATTTTTGAAAGCTCAAATTTGTTGACCTGTGTAATTATATCAACAATGGAATTATTATTACTTTTGAACAAAAATTCGTAATTATTTGCAATGAAAGATATATTATGTTTCACCTTGGTAAATGAAATTTATTACCCTTGTTTCAATGTTTCAGTTCAAAAATTTCAATGTTTCAAAAATGTGTTAATGACTAGTTTATGTGTAAAATAAAAATATAAGTCGATTTTTCTCCTCTTTATATCTATAAATTTTTCCATTAGTCAGTATAATGTTAAACTACCACCTATATGATACTTGATTTCAGTCATTAGCCAATACTTTTCAAACAATCGAAAAAAAACACCTTTGATTTTATTATTAATAATAATTATGAGACAACAATAAATTCAAGCTTTAAAAAAAACTCAACGTTACTTAAATTACAGAGTTTTCGTTCAACAATATTTGTTCCTTCAAAGAAGCTTGCGTCAGCTTTAGCTACAAAGAAAGAAAAATATGTGCCCAAAATAATGTTCTTAGTATGTCTTCTTAAAAAGTCTTATTATAAAGGAGACACCCCAAACGCTTCTGTCAAGTACACTCCTATTTCATAATCCAATTTAAACTTCTCTTGTCGTATTTTTTACTTTCATTTCGTAATGATGTATTCAGCAATCTAATTGTATTGTACATACTTTTGATTCAATTGAATATTAAGTACTTCACAATGCCACAAATGTACATATAAGACTAATATAATAAGTAGATACATTTATGTACATATAACAACATATGTGAGTACAATTCCAGTTTATTTGTATACGTCATTTCCAAATCTCTGAACTTATTTTTTCTTATATGATGTATGTTATTTATTGTAGCAAAACACATAAAATAAGAATAAGTATGTAAATATATATATATATACAAATATATGATAAAAAAATTTATGGATCCTTTCATGGTACCAAAAAAACAAAAAAAAACAAAAAACCCTCACAAATATTTCTACAGCAGAAGAAATTGGTTCCATAAAAATGTTATAAATATGTATTTTATTGATCGTATCATATATATAAACATTTTTTTATGTTTATTTGTAGAATTATAAATGTATCTGTGGGGATTATAATTCAATGGTTTGCATCTCTCTTTCTCTCTCCCTTTCCAGATTAAATATCCTTCAACTATTAAAATAGCAGTAACTATCGTCATATAATGCGACCATTCTGTCTCGAAAAATGAAAAAAAAACTCACTTTAATCAATCATAATCATTTAAATGTATGTAGTTTATTGATTTAAAATGTTGACCTGTTTAATATTGGCAAAATGATGTTTTTCGAAAAATTATATCAAAATAAATTAACTCTTATACTGAGTATGTACGAACATGTATTAAACATTCCTGTAACCAAAAAACAAAAAAAACCTTGTGCCTTCGTTAATGCATTTTGTTAATTGAATTTATATGTTCCTCATAGATTATAAATTAACAAATACATAAAGAATAAAAAATGGAGTATTTTGTTCTCGCTTTTTTTAAAAAAGTTTTTTTTTTCTTTTTTTTTTTTCAACGAACCAAATGCTTTAATTTTACCATAGTTTTTTGTACTTTTATATAATATATGTATACATACATATATATATATATATATATATATATATATCTTTCTACATAAATATTAACAGAGATTTATTATTTCTACATTTATGTTGATATAGACAAACGAACCATTATTGTACATACTGGGAAATAAGTATTTGATCCCTGGTAGATCTTATAAGCTTGGAAGCAACCTACAATTTTGTTGATAAATGTGCCTTAACGTTTAGAGATCGACTAACTATCTAATGAAAATACAGAAAATATGAGTTGATAAAGTTTCTATGTGACTTAGGTATTGGGAGAAATAGTTTTTACATAATTTATGCGTATTAGATATGCATATGAATATACGTGTAAAAAATATAGATTTTAATTTTTTGCTTCTCATCGTAGATTTAAAATTTATTTTGTTTTTACTCAAAAACTGTTCTTCTCCCACCAAAGATTCATACCGTCATCATTGTTATTCCCAGAATTGGAGAATATCTTCCCCATCATTGGAGTATCCATTTTCGTCTTCTGCATCATTGTCGTCCTCTCATTCACTAAAGTAGCGGTTTTCAAACTGTGGGGCGTGAGAGTTCTTCAGGTGAGGCGCCAAACCAGAAAAAATAATTATAAATAGAGCTGTAAATCCTTGGTATTTTTTCTCCCTGCAATGGTTTTTGTGGTTGGCAATCTGTACAGGATTTTTTACTTTCCAAATATGTCACCATTACTCCTTCATTCTTGAGGGGAGAACATGTAGTACTAATCATGTTCAATGGAGTAATACACGCCCAACTCTGCCCAAAATTTAAAAGTTGGCCAGTTGCATTTTCTGCAGAAGGCTAGCTACCATATATTTTTTTAAATTTTTCCTTTCCCTTCTCAGTGTCGAAGTTGCAATTGGACACAAAAGCTTGCCATGTTTGTTCATCACTTTTTCTTTTTAAGAGTTCTGATGTCCTAGAAGCCTTTTTCATCCAAAATATTTCTGATGTCTTCTAAAGGGAAAGTTATACCCTCCCAGAAAAAGAGTAGAGCCTAACAGTCTGCATTGAACTTGTAGATTTTGTTTGACTTGTGTTGGAGCACACACCGCCTCTGCCCCAGAATTTATTACCTTTCCCAACATTAAGCAAAGAAGCAACTTCTTCGTTCTCTTCTACACACTAACTGCGCCAGAATGGATTATGCTGTGTTCATATGTCATAAGTCTTTCATTTGTCTTTTTTCAATTGATATTCACTGAACCATGGTGAGTATTCTTTAATCCAACGATTATCAAAAAGCCAGCATGGTAAGCAATAAACCGAGTTATTCAAAAGTGTATACATCAAACACTCACGATATTTCACTATTTAGTTTAAAAGTGTACAATTTCCTTCAGAAACTACGTCTCTTGTCGTTCCTGGGAAGTTACACGTCTACATTAAGACCTAGTTGACATGGTTCAAAAGTTAGAAGTATTCCAATTAGAGTAGGGGCAATTGAAAGATCTTTAAATAAGTCAGAATCTTTTGAAAACATTTGTTTTATTAAAAATAGGCTTTACTGCCGAAGAAGGTACAATTATAGATAAGGAATGGGCAATTTGGCACGGGTCATCATTATTACTTTTTTTTCAAGTCTATTGAGAATGTATCACCCTGTATATTGTTGATAACTGTCAAGTGGATCAGGTGAGAAGCATAGTATTTTATTATTTTTTTCTTCAATTGTATTCAATATTGGGAATGTTTCTTTATCAGCGAGAATAATTTCATGATAATCATAATGTTTTATAATTGCATGATAGTTATTGAGATGTTGTGGTAACAGGTGATTCTATATGCATTTTTTCACTTGAAAACATCTCATTTTTTTATTTTTAAGATTGACATAAGGGTATATCAAAACGACATAAGATCAGTAGTGGGAGTTTACATATCTTCTTCATACAGACTTTGGTCTCTCCTTCAAATGCTTTAGATGAAGAAAGTATTTAATTGAACTTAGATTACTTGGCAAAACACTTATGGGAAATTCACAAGGAGTTCGTAATAAAAAATCATCCGTGTAGCTCTCATTCGTGATGTCATGATTTCAGCAACTTGTTTACTTAGATGCGCTGTATCAGGGGCTTTTTTTAGAGAAACATAAGCAAAGTTAAACTAAGAGTACTTTTTTAACAAAGGAACAAAGAGTCTATTATATATAAAAAATATAATATGATAGCACAATCTTTGTATGTGTAGTCGTTTTAATTGCTTTCTATTTGGCAAAGGGCATTAAGTAAAGACAACCCATTTAAAATTATCAATATCAGTGTGCCTCACTTAACAAACTTGATTTTTTAACGAAATAAATGATTTTTTTTTTGTAAAATAAATTTATCTTACCTCATTCCAATTAGGGAAGAGAGGGGCTAGTTGGGGCAAAACTCCGTTTTTGGCTTATGAATCTACATGTAGAAGTGATATTGATATGTATTTATAATATTGGTAAGTCTTGAATCCATTAGTTTGAATTTATTTTTGTTTGGAAAAGCATTCCTTTCCCACGTTGTACAATTTTTGCTTTTGCGTAATTATCTTCTAATTTGAAAGCGTTGATTACTTTCCATAGATTTAAATGGTAACTTCACATTGTTGTATTCTTAGCATTATGAAATCCCTAAATACCATTATTGGTTCGAGGATTCCTACTGTTCGCTCTTTCGAAGACATTTTACAATTCAAGGGGAAGTCGAGGAGATTATTTTCTATAGTTATTCCTTTGCCCTTTTAATTTTCCTTATGTATTTTGTTTCAAAATAAGAAATGTAATCGATAGGAACAGTATCATCTTCCATTAAGTTTTCTTAAACTAAATTCATTATCTTGATGATATTGTCCTTTAAATCCAAGGCCAACAATTTTCTTATATATATCTCTGCAAACATGAAAAAAAAAACACCTTTCAAATTAGTGTGGGGAAAAGTTTCTTCAAGAGAATTTATAGTGTCACATTCAAGGTTGGTTATTATAGACAAAGGGCCTTGTGTGTTATAATTAGTTCTTTAGCACAAGTTAAAGTTTCAAATAAGTAATTTCGGTTTTTATGTATAGAAAGGTCGTCAATTCCCGATGTCGAAGTGAAAATCAAAACTCGGATCATTCTCTTCATAGTCGTATTGAAGAAAAATTACCAGGATGAGAAAATTTGAATTGTATTAAATATCAGGTACGAGATGTAGGTGCCAATGTGGCTCCTTCTACTTCTTTCTTCCAAAGTCGTATACTTTTTCAAATATTTTCAATAGAAGGTAATTCAGAAATCGCTCCTTTAAAATCTACACAATCCACAAAATATTTTATTCTCCATGAGAATGCTCATTAACAAATTTTAAAATCTTCAAGTTTGTAATTAAATTGGAATGAACATTTTCAGAGCATTCATTTTTTCTTCTCTTACTTCACTCCCAATAATTTTTTCTTTGTTCTTTCCTTCACTATTCTTGTAATAGGTGTATCGGAAATTATCTACCAATATATCTGAACTCCTTTCATTTTTTTATTATCTTTACCATAACTAGTTAACATTTTTTATTCTAGCATTATTATTATAATTATTTATGGCGAAAAAAAATATTGTGTACATGTTGGAACTTGTTCTAATAGATCACAAGAGATAAATACGTGAACCTTTAAATTTTAATGTGTCATGGCATGTTTAGTATCTTATTCCGAAAAAAAGTTTGGTGACCCTTGGGATAAGGCAATATTTCCTTCGTATTTTAAGCAAATATTTGGATAATATTTTCAAGCTAAAGGGTCCATTTGATAAAAAAATAAAATAATCTCATTAAAAAATTGAGAATTCTATTAAAAACTTCCCCTCAAAAGATCTCACTCATTTTCCATTGAATGACGAACAATTTTTAGATTTATAATACATTAGTATATCCAAAAATGTTTTGATAAGTATAATCTTCATATCAAAATCATCTAAGGTTTTTAGAATGTACTGTGTGATCCATTTTGTTCCAATGCTTATTCTTTCAAATTTATTTATGTTTGTTTAAAATTCTAAGATCATATTTTTTTTCAAAGGAAATGTCTAATTTTCTTGATATGAAAGAAATGAACACACCTATACAGATAAAATATGAGTATAAATTTAGTTAATCAACATTTTTATTGATTGTTCATTTGTAAAGTAAATCAATCCTTTTTTTTTTTAAATGGAAAAAATCTTTCTTTGAAGATTAAAATCATGATCTCTTTTTGAATTTTATTATATAATTATATAAAAAACCTTCTCTACTTACATTTGAATCGAGTGTCCAATATCTATAAAATATGCAAATACACGTACTCACTTCTCATGTACATACATAAATAAATACTACCTCATAAATTTTCATGGAATAGATGTCATGATAATATGGTCCTACACATGGGTATAAATAGAAAGTCGTTACATTTATTCAATGTTATGTACGTATGTGGACTGTCAAGAGACGTTATGACATTTATCTTCTCTTTTTATTGAGAAATTATAGGACAAACCTAAGGTACTGATATATTTATTTGTTTTATTACATACAGCTTGAATGTATCTAACTGTTTTAATGATGTTCTTAATTTATCAAATGTTTTCAGTTTGCATAAAAATATGTATTATATAATTTATTTTAAAATGCATACGACGTGATGACATCATCAGAGTTCTCTTTCCATGCAAATTCTTGAAAAGTATTTTAGGTTTATTACGGCTTGAAGAAGTCCATTGTGACGAGTCCTGGTTTATTGAAATCAATCTCACTAGAGTTTTTATCTGACTTTACACGGATGAAATTTTTTATAAATTGATCAGTGTGTTAATCTTCAAAATGACTTAAGGATTTGCCATAACACTTTTAGAGGCTGTTTTGGTATTCACATTCACATTATGGTGCCTTGGTGTCATATCTAACAATGGAGATGTGGTACCCCCCTACATTTTTAATATGGGTATGAAGGTTACGAAGCAGGTTTATTTGGAGGCTCTAACCACCCATGTCAAAGCTTCGATAGACAATGTTGCCAACAGTACCAAATATGCATACCAACAAGACACTGCACCTGCTCACAAATCAAAATTTGTGTAGGATTGGCTCAAGCAAAAGATTCCTCATTTTTGGGATTCCAAGACTCAGCCCCGCAACTCTCCAGATCTGAATCAATGTGAATTTTACCTGTAGGGGAGGCTTTAAGGATAAATTTGTATGGAGCCTCATTCCAATTGAATCCCTTGAAGAAGAAGTCCATTGACAAAGAAATGGCCAAATTGGTGTCCGTAGAGATGGAAAAGACTTGCAAGTTCTTAAGGGTGTGCGTGAAAGCAATATTGGCTAATGACGGTGGACATATTGAATGATTATTTTCCTTGTATTCAAAAAATAAAATTGTAATAAATACAATTTAATCTAATTCTACTCCTAATTGATCTTGATCAAATTTAATTTGTTTCGCATTTATTCGTCCGACCCTGTACTATAGCTGAGTATTAATAGAGTTTATACGATTTTGTGTCCAAATGACTGATATGGCTCAGACAATGTTCAATCAAATGACTGTAAGTCCAAGATGAATAAATAAAAAATGACTCAAGTCCAGACTTGAGTCTAAAGGTCTGCTTGGTATTGAATTTATTTACCTGTACATACTTAAGTCGTCTAGAGTGGGAGTATTATTATTTTTTTGTGAATTCGTAATTTTCCTATGTAAAGAGTGTTGTGTACATGCAGAGTAGTGGCGTAGGGAGACATAGTTCTGGAGGGACCTCCATCTAATGTTGCGCCTTATTCTTTTTTTTTTCTTAATAATTTATGAAATCATCTTCATATGCCAATTATTATAGGCCAAAAGTTAATATTTGTCAAGAAAAATGTATCTTTTTTTATTCTCTAATAATGAAATATATGTAAATTTATTTTTAAAAGAAATGCTCTATTTATATAAAAATGAAAAAAAAATAATAATATGTAGAAAATACATACGAAATATTTTCTTTCTTTTATGACTTCACGGATTTATCTTATCTGCATTGAACTATCCTTTTATTTACATCTAAAACAAAAAAATATGTAAATACAATTTCATTCTGGTGGCTTACACCGTTACAAGCGTGAACTCTTTCAATTAAACAAAAAATATACTTCTCTGAAGTCTATCTACAGTATGTATGTTCTTTGATATAGGTGTGTGCAACTTGAGGTATCAAAAATGTTGCAACTACCTAGTAGTGGATTTTGGAAAGGTTGTCCACCCTTGTTTTACATATTAAGGTCATACTGAAATAATCATAAATGATTTATATGAATTCATTTCTAAAGTTATATATACATGCAGAATGCCCGTTGATTGAAGCCATTAATGAAATTTATTTGAACCAATCTTAATATTAAAGCATTATAGTCATTGATAGAAGCTAATCAAAAGCTTAGTGTCTGATACTTTTCAAACTTACTGTTTCTCATTGCCACTATCATATAATTGGTCTCACAATATAATTTTTTTTTCATCATTGCGGCAAGTTGATAAATAATATGTCTGGGGCAATCTAAGAAACATAATTTTACTGTAATATTTAACCAATTTGGCAAGTACACTTCCACAACAAATTGAACAATGAGTCTTAGTCTGCTTAAATCAGGGGTCTTAAACTCAGTTCACCTGGGGCCGCTGGAGGCAGAGCCTGAGCCGCATCAGGATTTCCACAAAAAAATAAATAAATGAAAATGATCATACAGCAGATATTAACTGACTGACTGGGTGATTAGAGAAATTAATTATTTTTATTCAGTTTCAAATGTCTGTATGAAAAGTTATTTAACCTTAAACTTTCTGAACATGAATATAACATTAAACCTGAACTATTATGAAAAAGGCTTATCTTGACTACTACTTTTTACTAGAGACGGGCCGCAAATTAACGTCCCAGGGGCTGGGAGTCTGAGACCCCTAGCTTAAATGCCTTCCTCTTATGTTATGATTACTATCCTAAATCTTACATAATATTAGAGCTGTCGTGAGTCACCTTTAATGACAAATTTGACCTACATATTTGGAGGTAGGCAAGTAATGTAATAATCTTGTCATATAACATTGCAAATTATGTAATCATACTGCAGATCGGTATTCAAACCATTTCTACTATTTGTTTAAGCTCAATAAAGCGAGGGCCGTGGGTAATTATTTCAGAATTAGGATTTATTTCCAATTCAATAGCAGATTCTTGCATCCTTCCCAGAGATCCAGACCATTTCTTATTTGATAGCGTCTTATAATCCAGCACTTAAATAAGACATTCTATTGGATTTATATGGTGATTGCATACAGTTAAAACAAGTTTTCTTCTAATCTTCTGTTCTGATCATTGCATTACACCTCCTTGCCACCCATGTATTTATATTAGGCCTGTCACCTCCAATAGCCTGAAGTATGTTATCAATATTTCTTTCCTTTAGCCATTCGAGTATATTATTGGCTAATACTTCTGCTGGCTTCTTTGTTTCATGCTTTTAAGGCAAAAAATGAAACAAGTAGATACTTTCGACCTGGATTACTGTAGCAAGTTCAATATTCTTTCACTATGACAGGAAACAAGTTCTCAGCCATATTAAAACAGAGTTAAAGACCATCACTAAAAATGTAGAAATTACTGAGGAATCCAGGCGAGTGTAAATTTATCATGAAGTATGTCTGTGGGTAACCTGTAAATTGTTTTATTAATTATTCATTTTTATTTTGAAAATTGTTCGACAGTTGTGGCAGATAAAGTGTTACCATACTTTTTTAGACATCATCGCTGGCATGTTTTTTACGCTCACTGGAATTCCATGCATTTTACTCATCTATGGCCAATTTAATAGTTACTGTTGTGAGGTTTTTGACATATTTACTCAAAATACTGAATGATTTCTGTAATTCATGAAATTAGGTGGTAGATATTAGTTTGGGGAAAAGTAATTTCGTATTTTCTGGTTTTTTTTCAATGTCTTATAAAAATGGGTACAAACATCGGATTTAGGCCAAATAAGCTCCATTCTTTGCAATTACTTGCTGACAACGAGAATCTAACTTCGTTATACCCTTTTCGTAAAAGGTCTTGTTCTTATTTGCAAAAAAACTGAGACAACCAATTTTTGCATGACTATTGAGGCCAAATTTGTACCCCCGAGCACGTTGGCCATCGACAAGAAAAGGTAATAATCACTCGTTCCAAGGTCCGGATTATAAGGTAGATGCATGAGAACTTTCCATCTGAGCTCTCGGAGCCTCTGGCATGTCATAGTAGTAACATGCGGACTGGTGTTGTCTTGATGAAAGACAATTCCTTTCGTATTCGCCAATGATGGCTGCTTCTTTTCGATTTCCAAATTCTAACAGTCGAGTTGTTGGCAGTAGAGGGACGAATTAAGGACTTGGCTATAGCACAGTGTGCCCAGAATTAGTAAATACGGTAGAAACTTCAATAACTTTTTTTTCTTTCATTCTCACAAAGTCGTTGAGGGCCCGTTCGAAGTGAAATTATGAGACCTTTCTGGAAATTTAAAAAAATTTCAAAAGTTTTCAAAATTTTAGGCCTGGTAACGAATTTCTTTATTTGGACATTATCTCCCGAAAACACAGAAATGAGCGTAACTTGAGTTTGAAAAAAGTTTTTTTATTCATTTATAGCTGATTAGAAGCGTATTGATAAGATTTTTCCTAATTCATTCATTTGTAATTGTAAGAAAAGTTTTTCCTATTGTTATGAAGCATTGTTTCTTTTTTTTTTCTTCATTCATTCATCATTTGCAATTGTATGAAACGTTATTCTCCAAATGTGAAGCTTGATGTAGCTGTTGGAAAGAAGGAAGTCATCGGCCTCATAAGACAAAACTGTGGCTTCTTGGTTGATTGGCCAACGAAGATTGGTGGTAACACAAATACCGGTCCTATTGCTGTTAGATTTTTTGGTCCCCAACATCATGATGCTATTTGCAGTGTGATTCTCAAATCATCTGATAGGGAAACGTTTTCAATGCTTCTTTCCTATTTCAATATGATGCTGTCTATTACACAGCAAAGTGATACTGCTAAAGTTGTAAAACCTGAATCTGTTAAAGATCTTGGACAATATCTCATGATTCACTTCAAACAAAGCTTTCCCTTCGCAATAATCTCACCGAGCGTCCACCAGATGTGTAGTCATTCTTGGGAACTTTTTGAGATGACTAATGTTGGTTCAAAGTCACCCTATTATCGCGTCGAAAAAGAAACTTCATCAGTACAGTAGATGTGAAAAGTATGGACATAGTGTTAGATCATGCCCTAAAAGTCATCACACTGTTCTAAATGAAGATAAATCATTTATTGAATCTTGCTATTTGTAATCGTGAATCTTCTTTCAAAAATAATGTCTTCGACAGAATGATTTCATGTTTTTCTCCATCGAGTCCACTTCTTTTGAGCCATAAACCGAAGACCCTAAAATATTTTGATTCTAAATGGACTAAAAATTTGTTAATATCTTCTAACAAGTAAGCAATTATAAATCTGACTACTTTTGTTTTGTCTTTCACAAGTGAAATTGACCTAAATTGCACATAACTGTCAAAAAGTTGAAATGGTCTCTCCAAAAGCAAAATTAGTACAATTTTGAGCAAGGAAATTTACGGTGAAAGGCAAATCTAGGCAATGAATATTTTGTGAATTCTGATACAATGTATGCTTGAGTTTCAAACACAAAAAGCCTTAAGTATGACATTTTATGGCAAAAAAAGATTTACTAACTCAAACTTTAAATTCTAATTTGAACTAGGAGAATTTCACACTTCACTGATAGATTTCAATACAGTAACACTCTTACCAAATCTCAGGCAATCAAGTCTTTAGTGAAGAAGTCGTTTTTAAATTTTTTGAATTGTTCATAAGTTAAGCTTTCTTTTCAGAGCTCACTTGCCTTATTAGGATCTTTTGTTCTCAAGTTATCCTAATATAAAATATATCTAGTTTCACCTGATTTATGAATTTTTTCTAAATTTACGCTTTAAGTTTACAAAAAATATAGTTTTACCAATTTTGGGGAACTTTAAATGGCCATAACAATACTTCCGCTCAGGCTATTGAGCTAATTTTTTGTTTTGTTTTATGAGGAATTTAATCCACTTGACATAAAACTAAGCATGAAATCAAATTGTGAAAGTTGAAAAATGGGTTTTTTCCACCCCTGGGCACACTGTGTATAAGAGAGCAGCTCATAATAAATAATTCCTTGCCAATCCCACCAAACATGAAGCAACACCTTATCTGCTGTTAATCCCGGCTTAGCAACGGTCTGGGCAGGTTCGTTGGCTTTCGAACACGATCTCCTTCGCATTACATTGTCGTATGTGATTCATTTTTCATCTCCCATTACAATCTTCTTCAAAAATGGATCGATTTTATTACAATTCTGTAGCGATTTGCAGATGGAAATTCTATCCATTAGATTTTTATGAGTAAGTTCGTGAGGCATCCAAACATTGAGTTTGTTTTTTGTAACCAGTCGTCTTCAAATAGTTTAAAACTATTTTATGGTCAATGTTTAATTCCTCTGTGATAGTTCGACAACTAACATGACGGTTTGTGTTGATGTTTTCAATAATTTTATCGACATTTTCGACAACAGGTCTGCCAGTATCTTTGACTTCTGCTATACCCGAACGTTATCGATCGAATCACTGCTGAGCAACACGAACCGAAAGAATATTGGCCCTGTAAACACCACAAACTTTTTGAGTCACTTGAGATGCATTTTTCTCTTTCAGAAAGTAAAAATGCAGAACATGACGGATTTCTTCCTTTGAGACCTCCATACTAAATGCACAATCACTCAAGACTGAACTAGCTTAGCATAAATTTGTTTTATTAAATCCTGTAGAATACTTTCTCACCTTTTTAAAAAAGTGTTGTATGATCCAGTGTGATTAATAACAAACAAGATATGATAGTTTAAAATAAGGAGCGCAAAATACTTTTTTCCCAACCTAATATATTAAAATATATAGAGAAATCAGACCAGGGACAGTTGCAAAACTTCTTGCTTTTGGCTAAATTAGTGGGAGTTGGTTGAACATATATATTCCAAAATTTAACATTACATACTTGTATTAGTCTGTTATCGATTGAATATATTTACAGAGTACGCTAGCCAGTAATTTTTCACGAATCGCTTTTGAATTATTCATATTACTACGTTTTTAAATTTGAATTAATTAAATAACCATAAAAGAAATTATATACATATATACAATTATGTAATATTCTCAATTTTTTCACAATATGTGTTTCTTTCTCTGTTAAACTTTTTTTTTGTTAAAGCTACAAACATGTCTTGAATTTTATTATTTGTTATAACTTTTTTCTCAAAAAAATTATATACAAAATATATAATGAAAAAAAAAAACTATAATAATATCTTAACAAACTAATAAAATATAAGCTAGAAAAACAAGACATTAAAAAATATATATACAAGACTCGGAAGAAAATAAAACTTTCTTTGCTCAACTAGAATTTCATACAAAGAATCCTAGTAAAAAAGTTTTTTTTTTCTTTTTTTACTCATAGTGAAAAAGTTTCATCTATTTGCTACGAACAATCAACGAACACAAAGCGTTAAACAAATAGATTTGACACGAATATTTTAGGTTCAAAATATTTGAGTCAAGTTAAGAAAGATAATAAATTAAAGTCAGAATCAGGCGTTGATTCTGTAGAATTTGAAAACAACAACAACATCATTTAAACAAAAGAATTTAACCCCATAAGAGGTTTTCCCTAACGATAATCAACCACTCTTAACATATTCGCTCAGTGAATCATAAAAAAAGATTTGACTTTATTAGTGTTGTGCTTCTCAAATAAAGTTTCTTCTCACATAGAGTGGGACTTAGAGCTTGAGAAACACTGTATTAGCGGTTGATAAATCAGCATTTTTTTTTTGGTTTTTGTATTATATTTTTTATTCATTTTTGACTTTATAACTATTTTTACACTTTCTGAGGATGTTTGGGAATATTCATGAAAATGAATATTGGGGAATAGTTCTGCAAATATTGTCATTATTAAGACATTGTAACAAATTGGTACAATGTATATTATATGTCAGAAATTTCCTTTCTTCTATTAGGAGATATATAAATACAGTTTTTTTAAATATATTATCATGAATAAATTGAATAATGAATAATTGATATTTTTGGTTTAAAAATGTAAATATATATTTGTATATGAGCAGGGAGATGCTCAATATGATTATATTATTCCATGAAAATTAATAACTATTTATGAAGTTGGCAGGGTTGAAAGTAATTTATGCTGGTAGTAAAAAAAAAATACTTGCTTTGTATGTGGTGGTCTTATTCCTGGTATATTATCTGTTTAAATAAGTCCCCTACTCTTCTGCAGAGAAGTATGTGTTTTTTCATTTATTAGAATATTTCTAGAATATTCAAGGAGTTACTACAAATTTATAAGTAGGAATTAGGGCTATACCGATATCGATATTTTGGAAATCATTCCATAGAATGAACTATAGCTTTTGAGGTACCGACAAGAGTTATCCCTTTTTCTGATAAAACATGTCGTCTCTGGGAAATATCCTTCTGCTTGGTCTAAACATAATAATAAGATTTCCGGGGAAAAAAATATCAAGGCATGTCTTTTTGTGGTAGAAGTACGAGGTTAAATCAAATCAAAGTGAAGTGTTGTAATACCGATATATTATTGGCTTCACAAATTTGTTTTTTATGTAATTATTTATTCATATAATTACCCTTGATGACACTGGTTGTGAAAGTCGTACCACCTTGAGTAGGCCTTGGCAAAGGTAGTATCCCCTGTATATGTTCACCATAGCCTGTTCCTTACTTTTGGAAGTATTTACAGTGATTATGATCTTGCCCGTGTGAGCTGTTTTGACTTAAACAACAGGAAAAAGTCGGCCGGAGTCAAATCTGGAGAGTAAAATGTATGCTCCAACATGCAAGCTTGACAGAGCAATTGTTAGCCACATAATCCTGAACTACGTAGGCATTGTGAATTGGATAGTTGTCCCAATGAAAAAATATCCATGGGACACATCAAAAGTCTTTCTAAAATCCTTAATGTTGCCACAGCTATTGAAATCGATGCAGAGGCGTACGGACTCAATAAAATCTGGGGTCTGGACGGTTTTCTTAATATTAGGCTATCGTTGAGCATCAGCATTCTGGCTGGTCTAAACTTAATAGAGTATCTTTTAGGTAGCTTCAATCTTAGAGCATTGTCCTGTGGACTGTATCCAAGGTCTCCTTTTTCTTCTTGGCCGAGTTTGACAAGGTTGACATCAAAATAGTGCATTCCACTCCTTTTTAACTTTCTCCGAGCCGTTGCAGCAATGTTTCTTTGAAGTATTATAACTCTGCATTGTGCTATTTTATCAATCAGTTTCTTTCTGCATTGAAGAGGAAATTTGTTAATTTTTACAACAATACCATAAATTGAATATTCAGGAAAGAACGGTATTTCACTTTGGTTTTTATTCTACCTCTTTACATGGCTCTAAACAAAATTTCATTACATAAAATCTTTTAATTAGACAATGAGATTAAATTTATATGTTTAGTCTGAAAAAGTTAAAAAACTGTTTCCGTAATTTTCTGATAAAACATATTATGATCTACTAATCTGTTATTTTTGAAAATCTTCTAAAATACCTGATAGATAAATCTTATTAAAATAACTTTTTTGATTTGGTGTTGTTCCTTGCATGTATTTTAATAAAAAGTTAAATAAAATTAATTAATGTTCAAACCCTCCAAAGTTTTTTTTCTTCATTCATCATTATCGATTAAATCATTTAAATTTGATATAGGAATTTTCCCCCATATTATTTTTTTCATTGGTATATAAAAAGTCAAATTATTTAATCTATATAATTAATTTACTTCAGATATTCCTCTTGGAGCATTTAATGTTAGTGTAATTTGAATATTCGTTTAAGTCTTGATATGCTAAAAACTGGATAATTATTTTTCTTAATGCGCGTCTTCAAATGTAACATTTGCCTAATTTTTCGAAACTAATATCTAATAACAAATAGACTTTGAATATATGAATTAAAAGAGATCGATATTTCTTGATGGAAGGGTTGTCCATGTTCCTTAGAATTTGCCTTCATATTATTTTTGAAATTGTTATGATGCGAACTCAATAGTTGCACCTTCATGTACATTCTTGACGGCATATTATTGCTATGAAACGTTCAAGTTTATTGATAAATTATATTTTATTTATTATAATCTTATTTGGTTAAAACATATGTATTTGTATCAATAAAAACCTTTATTCTCGGAATTTTGTATCAATACATAAATATCATAAAACTTCAACATAATTCTAATATATTTTATTTCTCTAAATTATATTTAATGGTTAAATTTTTTTAATTAAGTGTTTTTTTGGAAGAAGTTTTTTTATATTTATTTCAGATATATATTTTTTCTTTCATTTACCACAAATTGTTTATTTTTTGCGTTAAAAAGTTCTAAAGAGATTAATCAGTTTTTTATAATTTTTGAGCATTCAATATGAATTTTCTCAAATATAAAGAGGTATATAAATGTTCATTATTTATATACAGTTTCAAGATATTTATCCACAATAAGTTTTAATACTTTTGTAAAGCAACTTGCATTTTTATCTTAAAATTTTACTTTGAATTGATTTTATCAGACGAAAATCACGATTTAGTAAAAATGATCCAGTGGTCACAAAAATAAAATTATGGAGCTAAATTTTCGATTTTTGTGTTTTTGAGCATAAAAGGGATTATAACCTAGCATTAAAACCTGTGATCAAAAATGCTGTTGATTAGTGTTATTATTTGTATTTACTCCAAGATGCTTAACAGTGGCTTCAGTATGAATTGTAGTATATCTCAAACTAATATTCTGGCGAGCTTTTGAGGTAATAACAATTATCTTTCTTTTAAGATGTCTTTTTCCATCAGAATATTTTTGCTCAATTGAATACATATCATTATAATTAATGTCACAATCACTTCAATGGTCATATTCTTGGTTATTGTGTACTTTTATTGGTCCTGGCTAGGGTGGTTTTCTCCTCTGATTATCTTCCATTTTTCTTTTATCTCTCCTGGATTGTATGATATCAACAGTTTTGAGACATTTGGTCTTTCTTCAACCGATAATTAGGATGTACTTCTTGGTGATCTTTGATCCCATAAATTCTAATTTTATTAAATTAATTTCTTATTGTAATATTAGAAGGAAGACTCATGAGTTCTTTGAAACTTTCAACTTTGTTTATATAACAATGAGATTATATCCTGCTTAAAGGCTTGTTCAATAATTTTTTTTTCTGATCCTACAGTCATTGCTTATCATTTTTGTCCTTTCATTCACTAGTTTTGAACTAAAATATAAACTCCAGTCAGCCTTCAGATTGCTACAAACATGACTAGCTGACACACTTAATTATTTATTGTTGATAAACAACAGCTTTTCTTGTTGTTGCTAGAGTCATGGTATCTGAGTATGAAGGATTCAATTCTAGTTATGAAAAAAATGTAAGTATTACATTCAATACCTTAAAGTAAACTCCTGTTGTTGCTCTTTAAAGTGTCAAAAAGAAACTTTGGCTTCCTTGTGGATGAATATTGGTCATTATTTCGACGAAGAGGACAAGTAAATTGAGCCTCAAGTCCACTTTATAATGTTGTTTATTCACTCTATCTATGATGTATTTTGTAATTCTCTGAATAAGTTTCTGGAACCATTATGTACAAACAAAATACTTAAGATCAAAGGAAACAAAGAGAATCGAATAATAGTTGCTTTTAGCAGAAACAGATGTGTAAAGTTGCTTTATCCATTAAAATAAAGATTATCGATATCTAAAAATGGCATCACGTAGCCAAGAATTCTATTATATAAACATGAAATGCAGTTTATATATTTCATTTGAAATGATGCAAGACAAAAAGTGTGTTATAAAAATATGTTAAAAATCTATTTGAATTATTTTTTATTTATAAAATGATCTTGCGTAGCTAGGTTTTTTAACGTAGAGACTTGAAACTTAGTATATATCATAATTGGATCCAAATCGTTAAACATAAATTTTATTTATAACGAAAGTGATTTTTAGAAAATCATATTGTTCACAGTGAAAAACAGTTCAGAGGCATGTACACATTATATCCCCTCTAGCCTTAGGTACCATCGAATTCACAATCTGGAAGCTTTGAAAGACTTATAGTTGTGATGAAATATCAATAAGTGGCCGTCCAAGTTCAATCAGGATCCAGAAGAACATCGAAAATGTCTGACTTAAAATTTATCAAAATTGGGAACGATCAGTGCTCAAAATTGCAGAGGGAATCGGAATTTTGCAGCCATCAATGCATAAGTTAATCTGAAATGGTGAGAAGATAAAACTCTTTAAGTTGTTTTACGGTTAGAACCTCATGGATGAAAGAATAATCAAAAGAATGGAAAGATATGAAATTTTGCTTAGACAATTGTGCGTAGATGCTCTGTATTGCTTTTAGTGAGTATAAAAATGGGATTTGGACCAAAAGTATAACCACCAATTCGACCAGTTGTCAGCTAAAACTTCCCAAGAAGTCCCTTTGGATGAAATATTGATCCCATATTGAGTTGATTGCCAAACCTAGATGGTCTGAGTAGGAGTTTCGAGTTCGGGTGACAAGCTTTCTCTGGTTTTTGTTCCAGATGACCTTCGTATAAGGCAAGAAGACTATATTTGGAAATTTTGGAACCAGGAGTTCTTCTTTGTTTCAAGGAAAACTCCAATCGGAAAAGCTCCCATTCATGCTGGTCGAAAATCTTAGGAATAGTTGAAAATAGAATTTAATTTAGAGACAAATCGTTATGGGCTCCTTCAAGTTCAGATCTGACTCCTTCTGTTATTTTTTGTTGGGTTATATATGTATAGTCCAAGGTTAGGGTTCATTCCTACCAGAATTTGGAATTTATCCATCAAGCCATCGAAGAAACATAGGAGAAACTTCCGTGCAAAAACATCCCTAGAGTATGGAGCCCATTCCAAATTTGTTTCTCATACGGTGGGAATTATATTAAATGAGTTATAAATATAAAATAAACTGAGAAAGATTGTCTAGATCTTGGAATATTACTATTTTCCAAATTTAATTTTGTCTTATTAATTGTCCTATAAATTAATAGCTTTAAAACTCATGAATAACCCTGTATGTTTATGTTTTAAATGTATTTCATAGAAAGTGAGACTTCAGTAATTTATTTCTTGAAGATATGAACTTATATTCTAATATTGAAAAAAAAAAATCATCCTTGTAGAATATAATCAATATATGTTGTTCATAATTTAGTAAAAAGTAAGTAAGAAAAAGAGCTAAATGTAATATTGTTCAGCAATTTTAAAAAGCCATTTAATTACATTTGAAGCAAAGGTTTGATTTTAGTTTTCAAAGTTTTTAATACCTGAAGTAATCAGGAATCCATAAATAATCTGACATCTCTGACTTCCTTGATGTTGATTTTGACCTCTTCTATGACACCCTGATATGGGCTTGGCTTTAGGTTTGGTATTTTAAAGCTTGGGCTTGAATAGATCGATTCTTGGGCTTGATAAAACTCGTCCTTTTTATATCACTATCTATATATATATATTCTACAATATTTTACACACACCGACAATGGCTCTTTTTCACAACTCAAATAGTAAAATAGGGTGAAATGTATTAAATATTTTTACCCTTCTTCTTTTTTTCATGAACAAAATTTTAAAAACATTTTTTTAATACATGTATAAATAAGGCCAAAAATAGCCAAAAGGGCTAGGTTTTGAGACACTTGATTAGTTAAACATTTTTCATTCATTTTTGCCAAACACGCTTCTTTTTTCTATTTACAAATATTTAATTCACTGATATTTTGTGTATTGTCATATTACTATTGTTTATTACACTCATTTTTAGCTCAAGGACATACATATTAAATATTACCCCCCCCCCCCCACCTCTGAGAGGAAAATAATGTAATAACACTTTTTTTTAACTTACTTGATATAGTCTTTATATATTGATAGTTGCTATGGCATATGTGTTAAGTTTTGGTACGTATTAGCAGCGATTCAATTTTATTGAAAAAAAAAACTCTGGTTATGAACAAAATACATTTATACAGGACTCGAACTTGATATCTTTGCGTCGTTCAAGATGATTTTTAGGACAGTATTTCACTTTACTTGTCTATAAAGCCGCTTTCATTGAATATTGTTTTCCTTGTTTGACTCTCTGTATGTTAGAAAAAGTCCTTTAATCCTTTAAAAATTGACTAAAAAGTGACGTTATCACGAAAGTAGATTTAGTTAACGTAAACTAACTGACTGCTTTGCTAGTTTTTATCGACATAACTCTTATTAATATAGTCAAAGCATTGAAACAAAGTAGTGAAACAACGACCACATTATCAATTTTTGTTCGAAAGTGGTTGTCCAGAAGGATTTTTTTTTGTCCACTATGAGGTGCTGAGTTACTCTATAACTAACTACGCAACCTTAATGAATTTACCTTGTCACTTCAATTTAAACTAACTCTGCAATGGATTTTCTTTCTTTCTTACAAATACATATATGAGTTATTGAGTAAATCGAAGGAGTGCATTGGGAAAATAATTAAATAATTTATTATTACTATTGCTAAACAGCAGAGCTACCAATGAAATAATAGAAAAATATTACTAATATAATTGAAAGAAAACTATCCTTTGGAAAAGTCAATTTTATAGAATAAGTTTTCACAAAAAGTATTTCCAAAATATTTTTATACTGCCACTACAGAAATATATATTTATATTATTTATTTGTGTATTTTATCTTTCGTGAAAAACAGTGGTCTTGTAAACAAGGAATCTTGACGTGCTAACATGCGTGTTTTGCCATTTTGTTTTATAACCTTATATATAGTTAGGAATGTAAATAATATGCAAATGGGGTGTGTAAAATAAAAAGAAAGAGAAAATTAGCCTGGTAACTCTGACAATTTGATGAATGCTGAGAGGGAAGCAGCTTGAGCTGTCATGACGTTTTACTAAGCCACAAGCTGCTATTCTCCTTTATATATACAAATGAATATAATAATAAATAATAACATTATGTATACCATAGATGAGAGGCAGAAAATTAACTGAAATTAATGTCAGGAAATTATATATTTTAACTAATAATTATACGAGGACTTGAGACCTTTTTGTTTACATTTTATTTGCTTTATTAACCTTAATGCATGTGAGATCTTTACAATCAGGTAGATGTTCTCCCCTCAGTAATAAAGGAAAAATGATAACAGCTTTGGAAAACAAAAAGTACTGTTCCAAGAGCCAACTCCACAAAATCTCGCACGCAGTATTTTGCATATTATTTACATTCCTATATATAGTCACCTTTAAAAGGTAATGTGTGCTTCTTCGCTTATATGAAAATACCTTAGCATGTCAAAACATATATACATCAGGGTTTTTTTAAAGAAATGTTTTCTTTTCTTTTTGAAAAGCGAGGTTGTGAGTAGTCAAAAATATTGTGTTTCTATGTACTATGTGTTTCAACACTTTCTATTTGAATTTTTAATCAAAAAACCTCAAGAACTTTCTATACCCAACTTGTGTCAATGAATAATAAAATAAAAATAAAAAACTCATAACTGGCACATGTTATTCAATTTTCTTTTCAAACATCAAACAGAATCAAGTAGGAGTTTATTTCTAGCAGAGTAATACTAAATTGTTTTCCTTACTGCTTAAAAACTTTTTTTTTGTATCATAAGCATTTATTTTTTGATGTTCTAAACTCACGTAGGTTCATTACATACAAAAATATTAAAAAGAAGAAAAAACCAAAGAAGTATGCACAACTTTGTTTCCTGCACTCTATGTACATGATTTTTCTTCGTAGACTTGCAAGAATAATCATTATAATACATTGAAAGTATTAATAATCAATTTATATGTTTCTTGAGAATTATATTATTATATTTTTTATTTCAGTAATCTAAATGATAGACTTTTCGTTCATTAGTTTAATTTAACGCGAGACGTAAGTTTAATAAGAATCATCTACTGTTTGGTTCTTTAATATAGATTTTAGGCGTTTATTATGTATTGCAAAAATTTATTGATTAGTCTCTTACTGAACATGCAAACAATATCGCATTATCGCACGTATAATTTCAAATTAGAAAAGTTTATCTATATACTAATAATACAAGTCAACAAATTTGAACTTTCAAAAAAACTCACGGTACAACTACTACTTATGTTTATTGCCCTTTTTTAGTACATCTACCGTGAGTCTTTGATTTATAGCGAAATTTTGCTCGAAATTGAATGAAAATTTACACATTTAGATGGACGAATTCTTCTTAATTAAGGATTCTTATCGGGAGCTTGACATCTCGTTTGAAAGCTGTGGGTTTCAGCCCTTTAATGCATTCTTTATTAATCCATTTCATGAAATATTCAAGGAATTATTTTAGTACAAAGTATTTGGCTTACCCCGACCGCCTATGCCCCTAGGTAGTCCCCTTGAGGTAAAAACAAAGGCTAGAAATGTAATTTGCATTAAAAATACACTAGTTGATCATGTTTTTTTAATTCACAATATAAATAATTTTCTAGGCTTAAATTGAAGTTGAAGTTGGAAAATGTGCCAAAAAAGCTAAAAAAGTAGGTTCCGATTTCTTGAAAACCGTCGGACACTCGAAAAAAAAAATTACAGATTTGAGGTCAGCGTGAAAAACTGAATAACTTTTATTATTTTTATACCCTTTAGGATTTTGGACTTTTGATCAGTGTAATGAATTATTCGATCTCCCCGACCCAATCCTAGTATTCTGGGGCAGTCTAATGGGGTAACTCTTTAGGGGCTGATACACGCATATTCTTCCATTGATAAACACCGATCCCTTCCCTCAAAAGCTAAGAGGTATTTACTGTGATAATTAAATGGATTTTTGTTTGTTTATTTTTACCGTCTCCTCCCTCTTAGAGGTTTTCTCCTTCTCTCTCTCTCTCTCATTTTTCTCTTCTCAATACAATGACCCTCTAACACATGACCATTTCTTTTAAATTTTGTCCAAAAAAGAGCTTTAGCCTTAAAATGGGCAACGATAGAGAGTTTTTGAACGATGTCTTTACCTTTAATTAAAGTTCAAATTCTCAATTTTAGCTAGCAAACGAGATATTCTTATACTTTCTTGGTTTTTTTCTCTTTGGAGCCATAGGCCTTTGAAGAAAATACATCAATTTTCATACTTAAACAAAAATGACTTATTAAAAATCAAATAAAGATATTATCAAAATTGTTAAAACAACATTTTTATTTTTATTTTCTAACATCACAGTCAACAACAAAAACATCTTTTAGGTTTCCCACTGCAATTAGTTTTTTTGTATCCAATTTGGCTTTCGAGAATAATAAATAAGAAAATTTTTGAAATTGTCATAAAATTTTACAGAGAATGAGTTAATTTTTATATGTACATGTACCAAAAAATGACTCAAACTCATAAAAAATAGAAAAATATATGAAAATTCAAAAAAATAAAAACATCATAAATCAGGTTTGATGAAATTGATTCCTTTTTTTCTTTTTGGATTACAATAATTTGTCCAAAAAATTTACATATGTAGAAAAGAAATGGTATATTAAATTTTATGAAAAATATTGACAATAATATCTTAATTGATGTTCATACAGTTTTTTGGCTCCAAAAAGTCCCGTATCTGTTGTATTCTAACCAAAAATTAAAAAGATAATATCTTTTTAATTTTACTCATGACGTATAACAAGTTTTTATTCCTTTCACAAGTATCAAGAGAAGTTCATGGAGGTTGTGTCATCACAACTTGCTTTTGGAATTAAAAAAAAACATACAAATGTATCTTAGCGTGCCAAAGCTAAGCATAAACAACGTATTTTTTTTTGTTATTATTATTTGTAATTGCTTTTTTTTTTTTAGAAAGTCAAGGTTTTAAGTAGACAAAAAAGTTTTTCATATATGTATGGTATATGTTGAATAATTCATGATGCCCTTAGCTGACAAAAAAGTCGTCTTGTAGATAGTAAAATTTACATATAAACTGATCAAGTGGTTGTCGTTTCTTGACTTTCTTTTATAGCTCTGACTCTGTCCAACGTACATATTAACTTTCTGTAATATGGTTCATGCTGTCATTAAGATAGACATAAATGTATATCTTCGTATGAAACTACCTACAACTTTGTGCAAGACTGATAAACATATTTTAATGTACACATTTTTTGTGTTACGTTTTTTATTTAATATTGGAAATATGTATGCTCTCACATTTTGAGACTTCAAAAGAATCCTTTTTGGCGATTAGATTATATATTGAATAATATTAAGCATAAAGTTGCCCAAAATGTCGTTTTTTTTTTTGTTTTTTTTTACATTTATGTTTGTGGAATTAATAACCAAGGGCACAGATTGGATTTTTAAATTGAGGAGGACCAGTCTGAATACTAAGTATATTTTGGTTCATAATTGTGGTTAGAGTCTTTTTACCGTATGCAAGGCCTAAGGCAAATATTTTTATATAGGGTAAGATAAATGATTATTTTTTGTTGAAGAATTTTTTGTTTTTTTGTTTCTTTTTATTACATTACGTGGTCACTCAGCATTACAATTTCATTGATTATAAAGATTTGATCATAAAGTGAATATAATTTTTTGATAAAAACTAACATTAAATAACTAGAACATTTATATGCATATTTATAAGAAAGGATAAAAATTGGAGCACATTATGAAAAAACTGTTTTAAATAAAAGAGACTTGATTTTTTTCAATAGAGATTTTGTAGAGAAGTATCAAAAAAAAAATTATCTTGTTACAGAATGACATACAACTATGAACAAAAAATACCGCGAAATTAGAATAAAAAAATTTTGGGATTCCGATAGGGATAAATATTTTTGTTTTGAAGTTGGCACTACTATCAATGACCTCTGCGCCAAGTTATACGTCTAAATATTCATTATTGTTTGAGATGTGCATCCTTTAGAGCAGTGGTCCCCAACCACCGGGCTGCACAAGAATTAATTAGTTATTTCTGTACTGTAACTCCAGAGGAAAATGAGTTGGCAAATAAAGTAGCTGCATTTAATGCCAAACTGAATTTTTGAGGACAGCACGTGAACAGAGGCATATTGGACATGCTTCAAACATTAGCAGGGATTTTGTGTGAGACTGAGCCTGCGGAAACAGCCGACCAATTTAGTGAATATTGAGCTAAAGGTGAGGCAAGATCGAGACAATTGCAACTAAGTCGCTCAAAAATCAAGGTGATTTTGACAGTTTCCTTCGATTATACTGGTGTGGTCCGCTATAAATTCCTTCCAAACGGTCAAACTGTCAACAAAGAATATTATTTGAGCGTTATACGTCGTTTTTTTTGTCAAAAAATACCAGATTTATTGAGAGACAATTCTTCGTTTTTCATCACGATAATGCACCATCTCTCACTTCACTTGTAATTTGTGATCTTTTTGCCAAATACTCAACCCATAAAGTTATGTGGCCATCGTATACTCCTGACATAGCACCATGTGACTTCGGGCTATTTGCTTTACTCAAAAGACCGCTCCGTGGACACATTTTTTAATCAATATAAGAGATACAAACTAAAACAAAGAAGGTATTGAAGGCTATACCGGAACAGACTGTTTTGAGAATTGAAAAAAACGTTGGCACATGTGCATTTCATCGGGGGGGGGGGGAAATGAATTTTGATGATTAAATAAGGATTTTTTGATTTATAAGCAAATTCTTGATTTTTTTTTGAGAGAGAATCTAGTAGGAAAAGAAACTTTATTTGTCCTATCTGCAAAAACAATACTTTGTACCCTGCTCATAAAGTACATATCAAAATTTTGACCAATGTTATCCCCTCTCTGTTGTGTTAGCAGTTGTAGTTTTTGTCGATCCCCCTCCCCAGGCCGTGACTAGAGAAAGTTTAAATTATGAAAAATCATTTTTTTGATTGAATCTTTTTAAATAAAATTTATGTGTTGTATTTGGGAATAATTATGACATATTTAAAGTTTTAAATCTGTATGTCAAAACTTCTGGCTAGGCAAGGTCATTTTATAAGTAAAAAACCATTCAAATTGAGTATTATAAAGTTTATTGAGTTTTTATAAAACACATTTTTTGTCTCAAATCATTCAAAATAAAATTTATAGTTTTTATTTGGATATAATTATGACTTATTCAAAGATTCAAGTCTCAATGTCAAAAACCATTTGCTACACAAGGTCATTTTATAAATAAAAAATCTTTTCAAAATGAATATTAGCATATTATTATATAGCACGTTTTGTTTTGAATAGTTCAAAACATATAATTAGGATCTAATTACTATGTATATTGTACACATACTAAGTTTCAATATAAGTAACACTGGCTACATGATGCCATTTTAAATATTTATTAGCACCGAGGAAAGAATCCAACGGTGTCTAGAGCTCAAATAGCGAGGAGTTAATAGTTTGACTTTTTATTATCAATTATTTTTTAACAATATTCCAGTCTACACATAATATTTGTACTTGTTGCAAAATTATTATTTTTAGACTCATTTTATGCGCAGAGGGGAAAGGAATAGAAAAGGATTTTGAGAAAAGTGTACTATATATTGATTATTGTACAATTAACAAAAATTAACGGACGTGCCCTAATCTCAAATAGAGGTTGTTTGAAAATAACAGGGCTCAAGTAACTCCCACAGGAATTGGTTCTTTCGAAATATATTAAAAACCTGAAGACAAGATGTATCTTCAAAAGCATATCAGAGTGTATGCCAAATACTAACAGAGTACTGAAGGGAGTTATGCCAATGTAGGAAATTTTGATTCTGGTCTCTCATCTTGGTTGATTATTATTCTTGTTCTTCTCCTGCATCTTGTTGCTCAGATTTTCGACAATAGTCTCCCAAACACTACTGACTTTCCTCCTTCTTTCCCCATTTCTTCTCACATTGTCATCTCCCCCATCCTTCAATGATTGTCCCTCATTTTTTCAACTTTACTATTTTTTGTGCAAGTGTAGCACCTTCTATTTCAGTAATAGGCTTCATTTATTCGTTTTAACTGCCCAAATTCGGCATATTCTTGTCTATATAATTATGTATAATGGAGAGTTTTTCTCTAATTTCGGCTAATTAATGATCCCCTTGATGTTCGTCATTAGAACATTTTCCTTTGTCGGTTTAGTCTACTTTTAATCCAGTTGGTAAAGGCCTATGGTCCTCTGTGTAATTACATGCCTATTGTTTTCCCCATGTTCAAATTCGAAACAGTTAAAACATGGTTTGACTGCATTTACTAACTCCAGATGAAATATTGCTCCATTGATTGGTAAAAAGTTGGAACGTTTTGTGGAGTTCCTTTTATAGAGATGTTTAATTTTAATAAATGAGGTTTCCATATAAAAGAGTTATTTTTATTCATTATACCATTCGACTTTAAGAGAGCCACTTGAATTCCTTCTACTTTCATAAAAAGAGAAAGATGATAAGGTACTTTGTCGTAAAAAACTGTACCCCATGGATTTTTTAGTTTAATATCAAAATTTATGTCCCTTCTCAACATATTCGTTAACTCACGGCATTCTATTCTATTCTTGCCTTGTATTTGTTGTTCTTTTTATCAGTTATGAGAGGAAAACTTATTCTTTCTTCAAGTAAACAGGGAGACTGAGATTTCATCAATATTATTTCTGGTCTATGCGGTGTTTCGAATGAAATTGATCTCACATCCTTAGACTTTTGTAGACCTAAAGTATATCTTGCTTTCAAAGCTACATTGTATTCATTCATTTGCTGATATTTGACTCGTCTGCCATTAATTGGGAGAACTTCAACCAAGCATCATCTGTATTTTTTATATAATTATATCTAGAGCTGTAAATCTTAAACTCTGCCTGTATGTTAAAAAAAAGTGAAAATCAACCTGATAGCACTGACAAATTGATGAATGTTTGGGAGGAGAGCAGAGTCAGTTGTCATGGTGTTTTACTATTTCAGCTATTCTCTTACACTTCTTAGAGAAATCGAACCCTACTTTTTGGGTTTTTTTGTCCCATTTTCCAACTTCAATTTAAGCCTAGAAGGATAATCATTTTGTGCATCAAAAATGTTGATTTGCTAGTCTATTTAGTGCAAATTCTATTTCCAGTCTTTGTATCGATCTAAAAGGACTCCAAGGGGCGTAGGGTGCGGAAGTAGGCCCAAAAGTCGGTCAAATCCTTTGTACTTAAATAATTTCTTGAATATTACATGAAATACATTAATAAGGAATGCATTAAAGAGCTGAGACCCACAGCTTTCAAACGAGATATCAGGCTCCCGATAAGAATCCTTAATTAAGAAGATATCGTCCATCTAAATGTGTAAATTTTCATTCAATTTCGACCAAAACTTCGCTAGAAATCAATGACTTACGATAGAGCTACTAAAAAATAACTACACTGGTAGCGTGCATAAGGATTTCAGCTGACTACGTAATCCTCCTGCACGCTACTACTTTATTAGCTCTACCGTGAGTCTTGTTGATTTTTGGTCGAAATTGGAAGAACATTTACAGAGGCAATGAATTTCCTATCATAGAAAAAGTCATCAATTATTCAATTGGCCGAGACACCGACAATCGTGATCTGTAAATGAAATACTTAACTTTTACTTAGTTTAAAGAGCAATAAAAATGTGTCACAGCATGCAAGTCACAGTGCAAGATTAGTTGAGAACCACTCCTCAAAATGACCTCGTTGTTTTATCTTTTCAAAAAGTAAGAATGATGATTTTTATACTTATAAGGAACTTAACACATTTTTAGTGAAATTGTTTACATAAGACACGTTTGATTAGAATCTCTCTTTGTATGTATACATCTATGTTAGTATATACAGACACATATGTATCTGTAGATGAGAGAAGGAATGAAAACTAGTTTATTTCTTCTTATATCGCCTTATGTGTTTTTTATTTGTTTGATCATTATATACGAAACAAGAACACAAACTCGGGTTTTTAATGAAGATAAATGAGGAATAAAATATAAAAGAGAGAGAGAGAGAGGAAGCGGAAAAAAAGGATGGTGAAGGATTAAACTACTGTTGTTCTGTTTTATATGTGGTATAATGTCCCCACAAAAAAATTATGATCATGTAATTGCTCGTGTAAACACAAAATCTGGGCAAGAATAAAAAAAATTTTTTTTTCTTTCTTCCAGAAAGTTGTCGCTCGTTTTTCTTGTATATTATTTATGCTCATATGTATGGAAAAGAAAAAATATACAAACTGAACAATAAGTATGTATGTATGTATTCTCGAAGGCTCAGAATATGTGAAAATAACTCAATAATATTATATGTGTACATTTGATAAATTTCCCATATATTGGATTTCGTATATATTCGTATACATAAAGACACATTGTTACATAATAATATGTTTGAGACTCATGTGCAAATTAGAATAATCATTCAAGACGCATAATAAATCACTGCCTTTGATGTCTTTTTTTTTCAGGTCTTTGATTAATGAGCCTAAAGAGAGTAGTAGTAGGTTTAGTATGCATAGTTGTAGGGCTCAACCAATATATTAGTGTGTCTACATTGATCATCAATAAAATATAATTAAATCTATAGTTTAAAAATTATCAAGTTTGTAGTTCTGGAATATGATTCATTTTGGCAAATGTTTATGTGATGAAGAAAATTATACAGTGGCCGAATTGACCGTATTTGGGCATTTTACTGGTATTTCTAAGCTTAATTTGAAGAAAAAATTGACCGATTATTCAGTTATCAGTTTTTTTATCCATATCAGTCGAGCCCTCATTTAATTATTATTTTGTATAAAAGTAAGTCCTTGTAATGCTTAATCCAGAAATTAAAATTTTCTCATTCAATACAAAAGTTAAGTGTACAACTATTCTTGTAGTATCTTGATTCGTTTTAAAGAATCATTTCAGTTTTAACTTTTTTTAACACTTTCAGTAGGTCAAAGGCAATTTTTGCGAATGAAAACATTATAAAGAACATTTGAAAATAGATTAATCTTCAGGGATTTTAAAATAAGTTGAACTTGCTTATGTCTGACATAAAATGTTTCTAAGCCATATGCAAATATATAGATTCTTTCGTGAATTTCGTGTTGCTGGACACGTATTGAGAGTAAAATCGCATTCCTAAAAATCCTTTAAATATTTCCATATCGTGGGAAAAATGTATGTTGATATATCTGACTAAATGAATTTCAACCTATTTCAAAATGAGTCCTCACCAAAAGTCTACGCACTTCAAAACATTTGATTAAGTAACCTGCAGGCCAGAGTTTCTCATTTAAATTTCCTCATATATGTATTGTGTAACGTAATTCATTTAAGTTTGAAGGTCTGTAAATGTTTTTTTTTAATAATTTTTTAATGTTTTCCTTTCCTCTGCTAATTGGAATTTATGTCACAGGTCCCCGATTTTTCGTTTCAAGGCTGTCACTATGATATCCCTGATCTCTAAAACTGGGGTTGTCCACCTGAGACCCACATTTCCCCTTGGTCCTTTTCCTGAGACCATATTTTTATTTCTTTTTAAATATCGACTGACTTTTTGTACGCCTTAGCATTTGAAATTTTTACATCTATCGTTATCACTTGTTAACAAAATTTACCTCTCGACCAAAAATGGGGGGGGGGTCATTGAGGGATGGCAGGCATATTCATTTGTATGCAAGTTCTTTTTTTTCTTAAGGACAACTTTGGATATGCCTAAGCCTGTTATACCTTGAAATTTTCTTTTCTTGATACAATCTAACATGTTTGTCAATAAATATGTTCATACCTTATTTGTTTGTCATATACATCCCTTTTTATCGAATAATTAGGAATGCCATGGCCTCATGTGTACTTATTAGTAATTATATTCTTCAAATTAGTTATAACTTTATATCATTTTATTTTAATACAAATAAAATTTTAACAAAAGAAAATATCAATGTGGAGGAAAAGTCTGCGCGTCTCTTTATTTAAATAAAAAAAATGAAAAATTGTCAGTTGATTTTATAATAATATCCCACATGATATATAATATCACACATACCATCATTATAATCAAATTTTTCTTATCTTTCATTATAGCATATCATTATATATATATATATATATATATATATATAATGTGTTTGTAGAATATGAAATTCTGATGGATTTATATCTCAGTTGATATATTTTTTTCCGGGCTTTACAAAAAAAATGAATATTTCTTTGTTCTAGATTATAGGTACATATGCAGAAAGAAAAGATTCTTACACTCCTCCTCCATCCTAAAGCTTTATTTTATAGATATTCCATTTATTTTTCATGCATGTACTTACTTACTAAGGCTCTACACATCATGCATGTACGCTATATATGAATGATGTTATTTGAGTTATCCACGGGAAGCGCCATTCCTTTAATTCAATGCATGTTACCAAGAAATAAGATATGCTTTGTAATTTATGTCATTTCCTTCCTACATGAATCGTTCTTTTGCAATATAAATGTGTATTGTTATTTATGAAGATCTATTCTATACATATGAGAACTACTACAAAATAATAGAACTAATAAAAATACAGTCTTCATTGAAGAAATTATAATAAAAAGTCGTAAATCATGATAAGTCATGATATTTACTTCCAAAAAACTTATAATAATGTATGAATAGAAATGCACTCAAAAATGAATGAATTATCTCTCACCTATCTATACAAAAAAAAATTGAAAAGAGAGTGAAAAATAAATCCTTGCCTGTATTGAAGAAATGAAAGAAAATAGTTCATTAATTATACAAATATAATACTATTAATTAGTAGTCTTATAATTTGAAATGGTGCATCGTTTTTTTGTAAATTGTATTAAATAGAGACTTTACAATTTATTTTATTGTAACAGTATGACAGACACATAGGTCTCAGCTATTCAACTGTTAAAATTTTATGGAAAATATGGAAAATTAAGAAGCTAACAGTAAATTTTGTGACTTCTCCCGAGGGAAAATTTAAAAATGTAGTCGTAGAAGTATGTTTTTTCTAAGAAATCGAAAAACAAACTCAAATTATTTAGTTATACACTAAAATGTAATAAAGTAATATCTACAAAAAATGTTTTATCGACTGTCCGTAAAAATAAATATCTCATCGTTAAAAATGTAAATAAATATAATGGAAAGGAGGAAGTGCACTGCGTGTAATACGCATAAAACGTTTATTTATCTTCCAATTTCCTTTAAAATTTAAGTTTTAAGGCTCATAACGCATTATTTAACAATTGAAAACAAATATCTAGGATATCTAACACATATTTTATCTAAAATTAGATAATCTTAATTTATACATCTTTGAAAAAGCCAAGCAAAATTACTTGAATTTACTAAATTAGCCAATAAAATTAGACTCAATATTTTTAATCTTATATACAATTATACGTCATCAGTGTTACGGCGTCATCAATTGTAGGGCTCCATAGCTTTTCAGTAAATTTGAACAAATGAACCATAGCACATGACGTTGGTATTAAAAACCAAGATTTCAAGCTTGAAGTAATTTCGGTTCTACATTTTGAAGCATACTTTAAATTCAATGTGCAACAATGGCTCTCAAGTTTGAAAGTTGTTCGAAATGGTATTTTGGGACATAATCGAAATACAGTGTTTATTTAAAAAATAAATATTTTGATATGTTTAAAAATATGTGTGGGAAATAGAATATGTTGCGTAAGAGCGTGAGATTGGGTGGTACTCTCTGAGTCTGAGTCTGACATAAGAGTATTTACATAATAATAATAATAATAATGAATACTTTATTCTACGCGGTGAAATATAGAGGGATGATAACATTCAATTGACATATATATTTGATGATTGTAGAATAACAAAGCATTTTACAAATAAGATATCAAAACTCTTAAAAATACAAATATTAGATGTATACAACTTTTATTTAAATATATCAAATATTACGTGTTTTTGTTTTGTCTCTTTTTCAAAAGAGTAAGTACAATGCTTAATAGAAGAGCTTCAATTGTAGATACTATGGTTGTGTTCAAGAACACCTTCTTCAAGATTAAGACAAGGTCAAGACTTTGAGGGATCAAGATTATGTCGAAACTAAGAGAAAAAAATTGATCTTGTTGCTTTTAGAAAAGTTCCTTCTTTGATCTGTGTTTTGACAACGAGACCAAGACTTCCAAGGATCGAGACAATGATGTGAACAAGACTTTCAAAAATTGGTCTTGAGATCGATACATTATATTAACTTTTGAATAAAATAGGTCAAGTACTAATTAGAAAGTCTGTGGGTACTTAGTCAGGGTTTTTTAATCTCTTAATTAAGAAAAGGAATACAAAAAATAAATAATCATATCACTCGCCCTTGGATATAGCTATTAAGTGTCCAAGAATGGTGAAAAAGTTAATGGACTATTAAATACTACTCTCAAATATTACTTCATTTCTCTTTCATTCCAAGTATAATTAATATTTGAAAAAAAAGAAAAGTTTTTTGGAAATCAAGAATCATTCTCTATCATAAATATGTGTTTTTTCTATATCTCAACTGTTCATCATTTTTTTTTTAAGTAACTAAATACTTTAATTTATGTGAATTATTTTCAACAAATGATCACTGTTTATCCTTTATCTATTTTCATTGATGATACCTTGGTACTTATCAAAGGTGTGACAAATCTAAATTGCAGTTAGTACAAAAACTACGGTTGAGATAATGCCGTAAAAACGTAAATATCTGCTGACATTATATCGTTTCTGATGGGAAGTACAAAGTACGAAAGAGTTAGTAACAAGAGAATAAATATTTTGCAGGTTACCAACGTACACTTTGTTTTACTTACACTTGGCGTGATTCCAGCAATTTTCACATTTTTAGTAATTAGTAGAGGTCTAAAAAAAGAAGAATTTCTGGCGTGTGAGAAAATCGCTCACTTAATAATGTCAAAAACAATATGGTAACCATGGAATCTAAAATAGGCATTGTCATAGAGAAAGAAATATGAAGAGTGTTTTTGTCTTTTATATGAATAAAAGAATATTGCAGATAGAAATTGATTTAATCAGCTGTTCCCTCTGTTTGACAATTCAAGTAATGACCTATCCAAGATTAATTTGGTTCATCATTTTTCTTAAATTAAATATGTTATAATACAGCTACATGCTGAAAGTGGATTTGGTTTTATAGTATCATTTTTTAGGAGAAAAACAGATACTCCCATCAACAATATTATTAAAATGATAGGGTAAATTCATTTTATGATCAAATTTCTACATAACATACACAAATATGTAACAAAAAGAGACGGAAAGTTTACATGCCTCTTCGTTATTTTGTGTATGAGAGCTAAAAGCAATTTGATCAATTTATTTATGATATATATGTATTGATATTGATGGATTAAGAGTTATAATTTTGTAGATATATATAAATGAGTACATAATACATACATTTTTCTAGCAAAATACTTGTTTCCTTGTAGATAGATATAATATATTTACATTCATATACTAATACTGACGTTTCTGTTATCGAGTAATTGCACCAGCCCGTAAAAAGTAAAATATCAATATTCAAAAAATTGATCAAACACATTTTTGAACATAGATTAAAAAACTACTGCCATGTTGTCTAATGCTCATTTTCTCTTGAGAAAACCCTTACATTTACGGAATTTAATAAAAAAATAAACAAATGAATAGAGACTTATGATTAAAATAAAGTATAATTGATGTTACCTTTGATGTATATTGTTTGATCTTTACGGAGAAAATTGATCTTTTAAGGATGTATCAAGGAGGTTCCTTAGAAAATGTCTAATAATAAAAAATAAATAAATCAATGTCTTTCCTCATATCAAGTTGTATGAATGCCCTATAAACCTGTGCTAGAATTCATTAAAAAGAAAACACTGATTACGTATATAAATTAAGTGATAAATTTGAATTTATTAGGGGAAGCTGCACTTTTGAGGCATGATTTATATGATTGTATCAAACATTCAAATACACGCCAAATTTCAAAGTAATTGACTTTTTAGTAAATATCATTGTTTATTTAATAAAATGGGTAGGACTTTAATAAAGCGCCCTTATCCCATGAATAGCTGATTTTTAGCAAACTAAAATTTACCAAAGTCTCAGAGGTTCTGCACCAAAAATCATCAAATTATGAGATAGTCGAGTGACATTTTTGTCTTTTTAAATCTTGTTAAATGTTTAACTTCAATTAAAATGCGGTTGATTGTAACTCGATATATTAGTTTCAAACTTGGTATAAAATCTTAAATGTCTGAAGAGTTTAATAATCTTGAGCAAAAATATTTGTATATGCTCAAAAATATTTTTTTTGGAACCCTACATTGCTATATATATTTTTAAAAGTTTGAATTTTTATTTTATTTTTGGTTATTTTTTTATTTGTTATTGATGTTTCGGTTGAGAAGGACCCGTTTATATTTAGGGAATGCACATACGTATTTAGATAAGCAGCTAAAGGCAATGAATTTATACTTCTTTGTAATTCTGACAGTAGTTGTTTTTTGTATGAGTAAATGTACCACTAAATATTTCTTTGCTAGTGGTTGTCCATTTTTTAAAATAAAACAAACTGATTGATTATACCGTTCTAGAAAGAAACAGTATTTCTTATAATTAGCCGTCAAATCAAAGTTCCAAACGCTTTAAACACTTTTCTGAATGTATATTGATATTTTTTGTTTTCTTCATAACTCAAATTGATCCAAACTGTGGTCTGGACTTACATAGGGAACATACGTACATTGATTTAGATGTATATTGAGTTATTCCTGTATATTTTGTATTTTGATAATTGACAAAGCCATGTGGCTATGTAACATTGGATTATAATTCATATAGTTGTTCTTATTATCTTCTATCCATTTTACACATAAAACGAATATTTTTTTTTGTAATAAATTAATTTAACCATTAACAATTTGCGGCTCAATTTGACAACCAAAAGGTCTAAAAAAAAGATAAAATAATGTGAAATATAACATTTAGTCCAAAACAATATTTTTACAACTATCAATATCCCAGCGAGCGACAATTTAAAAATTAATTATATTTTAGTTACGAAACAATTGGGTTTTTTTATTGATTATTCTTCCCTATTTTGAGTTCTATGTGATGAGTAGGCAGAGATAACTACAGTAATTCCTGTCTGCAGACTATTTGTCACCCAGAATTACCCGCATTTTTATAACATCATCTCATACGTTGTTTTTACGCTTACTGGGATTTTAGTATTTTGCACATCTCGAATCATTACCATAAAAGTATTTGCACAGTTGTGTACCATACATATTAGCTAAACATTACCAAACATAGTTTATATTCTCTCTCTTCCCCATAATATCCTTTTATTAAAGCTTCATTAAACATAATTAACTTTGTTTATTGCATATTATATTTATGTAATATTTGTAGATAATGTTCAAATACAAAATAATAAAATGTTTGGATTTCATCATCAACTGTTTCTAATATAGCATATTTTGTACAGAAAAAAAATGGAATAAAGAGCCATAAAAACCAAACTGAATGTGTCCTTGTTTTGTAGAAAGCATCTGATGTATTCATTCTGGAAAAATTGCTATATGTACAGTTTTTGTTTTGTTTTCATTGCACTGCAGTGTTTAAATTTTATTCTTATAAATGTATATTTGTGACAAACATGGCTTTATATTAACTTATACATAAGTATATTTAATAATAAACACAAGCTCGATAAAAAATATTTCAAAAAATCAACTTTCATTAGTGAAATGAAAACAATCACTTGTAAGTGTATAAATGAAATACTTGTTCAAATTATTTTCACTATGACAAAGGATTCTTGATATTCAATGTGTTTTTTGAGAGAGTTTTTTCTTCAAAACAGAAGACGTCTTGATTGTCCCTGATATCCTTCATATACAAGGTCATATAAACATACAACTCAAAGGGAGTTCTTTTCATGTGAATAAGAACATTATGTCAGGAATGTTTGAATCGTTTGATTGCAAACAATATCCTAGATTCCACGATCAACAAAAAGAGACTGGACGAGTATTGTCTTGAAATCTGGTCGCCATCATTATTTTTCCATAACTAGAACTATTCCAATTGTAATATCTAATCAACATAATTTGTGAGTTAAAGGATTTCTGTGTGTGTAGGTTAAGGCTCAACCGATATATCAGGAAACTGATTATATCAGCTAATTTTATGCAGTTTTATATTTATTAGCCAAATTTCCTGCCGATTATTTTATTTCCCTATAAAACAAGATCCATTTTTAAAAACATAAAAAAATAAATCAACAATTTTTCTCATAAATCTGAGATTAAAAGTTTATAATTAATTCACAATTTAAAATCCAAACTGTCTACTAGTGTGTTCATCAATAAAATAAGGCATAATCTACAGCTTAAAAATTTTCAGAAAAAGTTATTCAAGGATACATTTCTCAAAATCTTTGGGAATCATGCATTTCCTTTGTTATGGTGATAAAAAAAATTGTTTTGTAGTAAAGTGGCCGTGTTTGTGCTTTTTTGTGGTTAATTTTCTCAAAGTTAATTTAAAAAAAAAAAAAAAAATTCGGCTGTTTAATTGGTTATCTGTTTTCAATCCCCAAATAAATGGTATTGGTCCCTAAAAATCCCTATTAGTTGAGCTTAGTCTAGGTAGCCAGAATGTTATTACTATTGGTATGCCTAAACTTGGGATATTTTTTGTTTTGTGTAAATGTTACCCCTTAATTTGCTCAATAACACTCTACAGGAATGCTGATTTTGGTGTGTATTGTAGAGTGTTTTCGATTTAGATAAGTTGATCAAATCCAAAATTATCATTCATTATTTGTTGTGGTTTGATATCGGTAAGAATACATTGAAATATTTTTTCTGAGGCATTTAAAACTGTTTCTTGTTATCTTTCAAAGTTCTAGTACGTACTGGCAGTACTTTAAAGTAGCGTTATATGTAATAGATAGAAAAAAAATTATATGTTTAGGTATAAGTATATGCTCTATGACTAGAAAATCTTATTTACATTTTTTTTGCTCTTTTTGCAAAAATATCGATATATATATATATTGGTTCTGTATATACATACATAGTTAAATAAACGATACTTCGCAGCACACACAATTTTACATAAAATCTTGATTTTTTATAGTGTTTGATTTATCTTCTTTTTTTTTATGTTCAATTTAATCTTTGTTGTATTAAGAACAGTCGAGGAAAAAAATAATTTTTTCTATAAATTCAGTTACATGTACATACAATTTCTAATTCTTGACAAGGTTGCTAGAAGAAAACAAATTTTTGAAAATTATTTTTTAATTTTACTCTTGAATGGTTAGTACCAATTAATTTTTGATGCTTTCTTTTTTGTCAGAACTTTGTTTTTGATTCTTTAGTTGGTGCAACAGCTTATTTTTCAATGTTTTGGGAATGGCATGAGATATCTGGATGGTGTAAATCTTCTCCCTCTGTACATTTTAATAATTTGTGGTCTGTCATTTCAAAGATCAAAGGTGGCTCGGTGTTATAACTAGTAGGAATCGGTACTTAATTAACTAATTCTTTTTGGATTTACATTTAAAAGCTCTTGGTTCAAATTGTCTCACTTGACTTTTTTCTCTCTTTTGACTATCATAATATTAACGGGGTTTTTTTTTCTTAAAGAGAAATTTGCATCAAACAAATCACATAGGAGGCAATTTTGAGGATGTATATATAATAAATACTATATTTTCCTTCCTATTGACTCGTATGTAATTTTTCTTATTAATCAGAAATAAAAATTGCTTTGATCCGTGTTTGGTATGAGGGAATTTTTTAATATAACGAATTTGTGCATACACATTTAAAATGATCACAATAACTCTCTTTAGTTCTACCAATTGTTTTATACTTCCTATTTATTAATCTTTCGAGTGTAAAAATAGTTTTTGTCCATTTTGGACTGCTGACTTTTTTAGAATATTTCTGAAGTTTAAAAAAAAAAAAAAAACAGAATAAGGCTTATTTTGAACAATTTGATAGATTTATTGAAAATATTGTTGATATTTGTGAAGGTTCTCCGAAAATATTAGCCTAAGGGCTTTAATTATACTCTAATTATTGCAATACTGATATGATCTTAAAGAGCATTCATATTTTAATATCAGTACCATACATGAAATACAACAAAGACATAATAATATCTTGGGTTTATTACATGTACGTTTAATTCATATATTTGCTAATCAAGCAAGTACATATATATATATATATATAGGTATATATTTATATAGTATAGATTTTTTTCTCATAGGGCATATATGTATACAATACATATAATTATTTTAAAACATTTGTATTTTATCCCGAAACTTTGAACAGATGGCAGGTAAGGGTTTTTAATAACGCACAGAAAATATATTTCAGGGTACTTTAACCAATAACAAAACACAACAAGTGATGCATCATAATTTTGGATTTAGTTAATTTTTTCAAATAGCTAACTATCTGAAGCCTTGAGGAGCACAGTTTGTTCTTTTCCTTTGTTAAGGCTGCATGAGACTCTGTATGAACTTGTTCCTGTGAAAATGTATATGCTTATATACTCTGTCCTATAAACTTAGTTCAATATTAGTGATCATAGTACATAGAACTCTTTAAAATCATACTTATTTTGCTAAAAATCTCTTGGTTATTATGAGTGAAATCCCACGCAAATATTCCCTTATTATTCCCAAATAAAACGAAAATTTTAAATAAGAATACGACACGTCATAGAAGCCATTTCGCCAAGTTATCAGAATAAAATTTTACGTATTCCAATTTTTGTATAGCTGTGTAACCTAGAAATATTTATGAAGTTTTATCTGTCACATGTATGTAGAGGGGTATTCTGATATTGGCTCTCTTTTTGATTTGAATAAATTTATGTATACATTTTTAAATGTATGTTTATAATAAATAGTGAAGAAAAAACTTGGCAAAGTAAGTTTTTTCCTAACTGAATTAATTCTGTCCTACCAAGTACGTTATGGTCTTTCATATGTATTTATTATGTAAATACAAATTCAGAGAATTCCAAAATATACAGTATATGTAAAGGATGATATATTGAAGGAAATTTACATCCAAATATGGAGACACTTTATCTCTCTTTATATATGTATAATATAGTAAATTCAACCTTTGATATATGCATTTAAAGAAACTATGCGATCATGATTATCTTTTGTTATTGACTGTACTTTCCTCTAAGTTTTTTGTAATATCAAAACAATTTGAAATCGTACTGACATGTAAAGAAGGGTCCTACAATGCTTCCTCTATGACAAAACGATAAAAGTGAAAATAGCCTAAAGCTCAAAATAGAAAAGGATAAAATAAATAAAATGTTCGGATAAATAAATAGTAAAAAAATAAAATTTAGGGCTAAAACTTTGAACTCCTTTGTGCAGGATCTAAAAAACTCAAAACAAAATATCTGTACATAGGTGATAGAATCTTTTTAATACCAAACGTTAGTATTAGACGATTTATAAAATACTATGTCCGAACGATGACCCAGATTAATTTTAAATGTCCTTTTTAACCTTGCTAATATATTTTTGTGTTGTTTTGATGGGGTTGTTATTTATAAATACGTAATTAGCCTTTTGCTTGGAATCCAGGACAGTTGTTTCTTGATGGTTCGGTGATAATTCTAGGTGGAGTAAGTTTCATGCTTGGAATTTTTTTTGAGGGTTATTCCAACAAATGGCAAATAAAGAGTTGTGCTTAATAGGTGGTGTATAGGGAAAAACAAATCCCTGGTAATTATGTAATTGATGTTTCAAGTTCCATGAACACAAACGGGAGAGCCTCGAGTCACGATTCTCCTTTTCGATTAATTCTGGACGTCAAAACAGTTTTTAGAGTAATATGGAACCTATCCAGGATTCCATTTTACTCAGGGTGATAGACAGTCGTAAAATGACTACTTGGGTCAAAAAGTTGTCCCAACTGCTTCCAGAGTGATTCTGTAAAATGAGTTACCATTAACTCTGAGGCATATAGGATCTCTCTGATCATAAAAACCAAGCACACTATCTGGAGAGCATCCTTATGTTACAAAGAAGTCGCTATAAACCAGTTTGAATGATTCTTTCTTGCTCCGTATGTTTTTTCCATTTCTTTTTCCACCACTTCAATGACTGGAAGTATTCGTGGACAGCAATGAAAGAAATGTTTAGATAATATCGGGACATAAAAACGTCTGATCTTGTTGACCAGCGTTAGATACGGGCTTTTTAGTTATTCAGAGCTCTCAGTGCAATAAAAATGGTTGTTAGTGGTTCGTTAGAAATTTCTTTCATAGTGGAAGCAGGAAAAAGTCTCCTTGCCCTTAGATTAAAGATAAAGTTGTTAATTGTAACATCCCTTTGTGTATGAAACTGACAAACTGTGGTGTGGTACCCTTCTTTAAAATATTCATTACTGTTTCTCAGCCTATTACTTTAGTTTTGATTTCCAAGGAATGGTAGGACCTCATGCTTGAACTCTACAACGATCCCATCTCTTCCCATACAGGGCTATGTCTTTTAAGAACTTGAGTCAGTTCTGATGGGTTCGTTCGGAAAAATGTTGGTCAGTCATTTTTTAAAAGACACGATTTTGATTCTCTTAGAATACTTGAACGTATTCGCATAAAGTTCATTGCAATAAAACATACGTCACAAAAAGGTTGAAATTGTCTTGATATGTAATAATTTCATTCATAATTGTAGGTATGAATGTCTATTTATGACACTCCACCAACTCATATTAAATTTTTTTATCTCTATATACATATTACAATGCATTTATATCTGTTTTCTTTTAATTTTATACTCGGAATGAACATGAAAAGAAAAGAAAGTATAAAAATAAGTTTTTTTGAATTAATCTTTTTTATTTTCACATATGATTAATGCATTTATATATTTGAACGTTTTTGTAAAAGCTTCCTGATCAATTATATATCATACATAATTTAAATAATGTTTGAATTCCTTTTTTTAGCTTACTTTTTAAATAAATCGTCTGTAGTGAAATTCGAATATATTTATAATTACTTAAATTGATTATATTCAATTGATCAAGTTCAATATTGAACATATACTTTAATTCACACTGGAATATTATTATTTCATAGATGTAATTAATTGGTTAAGTATTTCTTCTGCCAAAGTACGTATTAAAAAATGTTATCAGTGGCCTCAACATAAATTTTTAAAATGATGATAAGTTACAATTTTGTTTCCATTCCTGGACAGGGTAGAAGATCTTTCAAGTAGATAAAATAAAAAATATAATCTATAAATAAATTCAATCGATAACAGACAGATGTATGTAAGCATGTTGTATTATATTTTAGTGCATCTAACTCAAACATTTTCCCAATAATTGAGGCAAATAAAAAATGTGTTGCAACTGGCTAGGGTCTTCCATAAGAGTGGTTTATATTTTTGTGGGGGGGGGGGCACTATTGTGAGGCATTGAATGTAAAGGAAGGTATAAGGTGACTTGATATCTCTCAAGACATTCGATTTTTGTTAAATTGTCAATTTAAAAAAATATTAATAAGTTTGTTTTAGTTGTTCTTTAACTACGTTTTTCTGTCAGATCCTAATTAACTCTTTGATTCATTTACTAACTTATTTGTGTATATCCCTATGATTCTTTTTTCTTTCTTCCTTCATTTTTAATTACCTTTTTGTCAGTACTTGAAACTTTTTAACAAGCATTTTAGTTATGTAAATCTCTATAATTATTATTATTATTTTAGACTATCTACTTTGTTCTAACTCTCTCACTTAAATGATAGCCCTGTAGTTTATGTACATTTAAATATTTAGACACGACCTATCTAAAGATATCGAAAAATTTGGAGGACTATTATTATAAGTACATGGGGATATCATAATATTATCAAATAATAGCTTCGCTGGTAAAAAATTACATAAGTCTCATAGAGAAGTAGTTCACATCTAGACTTGCACTGAGACCCACCTTTTCCCAAGGGCATTTCCCACGATCCCTTTGTGTTACCCTTAAGTTTATTTAGTACGAGTTTAAATGGTGAATGCCTCAAAAATTAAAAAATCTCCCAAATTTTGATGACATTTTCTTAGCAATTGGAAAGTTTTATTTGGGATGGCAAGCTCATAAATAAAATGTCATTTAATAGGCAAAATACAAGCCACTTACTCCCCCCCCCCCGCTGCGAATACAAGGGGGTATTTCGATATTTAATCTAATCTCCCTCTTTTAAGTCACTTGAGAAGCACTGTCTTACTAAAAAAATGGCATATGCTACTTATTTATTTCTCTCAAGCACCAAGAAGTTTCCATATTCAGTTTGTTTACAATTTTATCCTATATCTACTCTAGGTATTTCTGTAAAAATATGTTTTAAAACGAAACAAAAATTAGGTCACACAAACTTGAAGCAACAAATAATATCCTTTGTTGCATGATACTTTAAATTGGACAACTTTTATTTCACATGATGGAACCCTTTATCTTGCTTTGTTTTGGTGTAAACCATTGCCCAAAAGAGACATAAAGGATTTTAGTTAAAATTTATTCAAGTCTGGAGACCTCATTTTTTAAGCTAGAAACACCTAAGCTTAGTGAAAAATTTAATGCTGTATAGCCATGATTTTTATAATAAGTTAATTTTTTATAGAAACGCCAAGAGTTGAATTTACAAACGCATAAAGATGTACTGTCGCTTAGGGCAGAAAAAAAAACTAGCTTATGGGCAATGCAGTGTCCTAAGGGTATTACATACTGAAAATTAGCTGAATTCATTAAGTGGTTTTGGAGTCTATAGGTAACAAATAGACAGGCAAATCTACCAATACATGTATGATATCCTACATATTTGGGGAATAAGAAGTACACAATTAGATTACCTATTTATATTCAAACTAATAATACGATATACTGTAGCCAATCTAATTTGTACAATATAAAATATTCTCAATAGATTGATTAGAATAAGAATTGATTAATATAATTATCAGATTATTTTCATCTCTTAAATAAATCCAAAGTTAATAAATTGCAGGGTACCAAAAAAAAAAAAATAACTGAAAAGATGATTATGATAAAGTTCCACAAAACCCTGCATTTCTCATGTTACTTTTAGTGTCCTTACGTACATACGTATGTTAATCAATTAAAAGTATTATTACAGAGGAACTTTTGGGGTAGTAAATACTGAGTCAAAATTCAATTAATATATGAAATAAAGATTATTGGATCTTATCTCAAAGTATTCATCAACTATTAAAAGACAGTATTTAATAATCAAAGACACATATTTTTAACGCATAAATAACATTTTCTCTCTTGCTCTTCAAGAAGAAAGAGTAATGTCTTTAATGGTTATTTTCAATTTGCTTATTTTTGTCACACTTTCTCAAATGAAGGAAATTATCTTCGTGAGTATTTTTGTTTGTTCCCTTAAATATATCTACTGATCAAAATTTAACATGTTCTATTAATTAATTACACAGGTTAACAAATTTGAAATGTCAAAAGTCCTAAGGGGTATAATTATAATAAAAGTTGTTCAATTTTCCACATTAATTTCAAATCTGTAATTTTTTTTCCGAAAGTCCGACGGTTCCAGGGAAATTGAGCCCTACTTTTTTAGTTTTTTTGGGCCCTTTTTCCAACTTCAATTTGAGCTGAAAAAGATACTCATTTTGTGCATTTAAAAATAATGATTCGCTAGTGTTTTTAATGCAAATTACATTTCCAGTCTTTGCTTTGACCTAAAGGGACTCTTGGGGGCATAGGCGGCGGGGGGATTAGGCTCAAAATGATTGTACTTAAATAATTCAGTTCTTTAATGCATCCCTTATTAATTCATTTCAAGTAATGTTTAAGGAATTATTTAAGTACAAACGTTTTGGCCGACTTGATACTTATACATCAAGTTAAGTATTTGAAAAAAATTTACTATTCAGTTGGAAACACTTTTCGACAAGTTTACACATGAGTTTTATTATTTTTCTTTGTAAATAGAGCAAGAAACAAATTATACGAAAAAAATGAATTAATTTTAGCTGATAAAGTTTTTTTAGTTTTCTCTCTCGCTTGTCTTTCATTTTCTTATTCTCAATAGAGTCTTATATTCATCTCATTGTTTGTTTGTCAGGATAACTTCTTTTATACCATTCCATCTCAAGAATAATGAATAATTTGTACACTTTTTTACTGATCTATCAATCAATCTATATTTAGATCTTTTTTCTAGTTATTTTGATCATTCACAATAGATAAACGTGTATTTTACAAGTTTTTCTATTCATGCAATGTATGTATATTTATTTAAGATCTTAAATAAGATTGATTAGAATGAATGATAGCTGAATATAGTATTAATCACCCTTTTTTTGTACTTATTATTTGAAAAAAATAACTAAATACATTTAAAATGATATAATTTATTTATTTATTTATCGGAAAATGTACAGAATCTTTGATCTACTAGTAACCATGTACCATTTCGGAAAATTTTTTATCCTCATCTGGTTAAATGTATACGTACATATCGTTTTTGTTTTTCAATATTCAGTTTTTTGTATTTAAAGAATTATAAAAAATAGGAATAGGTCTCTAATCCTTTGGATAATAGCTCGATCTGAGTTCTAACTGCAATATAGTGACTGATTGTAAGTGAACTTCTATTATTTCCCCCTTAGGATATTTTCAAGAAGTCAACTTTTCAGCCTAGGGGTTCCAGGAAAATAATCTGTAAGGAAAATTCGCCACAAATATTTTAAAATGAATACATTCATTTTAAGAATCTTATTATTGAGCATTTTTTTGTCATATTACAGTTCCTTGATTTAATTATCTTGATATGCCAATATTTGAGATCTAGTGGAAGTATTTTATATTGGGATAACAATAATAGAAATATTTTTAAACCTTGGTTGTTAGATAATACTTTTGAAATAAAAGTTCAAATAGACTATATGTTTCCAACCTTTTGGGTTAGAAAATAAATAATTGTATGGTCACACTTTGTCTGTACTTTGTCAAAAAATATTAACCTTAAATCACAAATATTGGCACATCAAGATGTTCAAATTAAGGAATATGATATGGAAATGTTTAATAAGTAAGGTTCCCAAAATACATCTGTGGTGGAACATTATGAATTTAAATAGAATTGAATTTTTCATAGAAAGTTGCTTGTTTTACATATATTTTGTAATATTATATTATGTTACATTTATTTATTTATATTAATATCTATTTCGATGGGGAGTCGTCCTGACTCGTGGTTAAGCTACTTGCGTTCAGTTTCATCATGATGTTTTTTCTTATTAAAGCACATTTTTCTAGTATTTTGTAATTCTCTAGAGCTTCAAAAAATAGGCAACAGCTGTGTCATTATCTAGCTCTTCTATTTCATTTTGAATTTTTTATACTCTATCCTTACATACATATGTATGAAAATCCTTCTTGCTTTTCCATTATTATACATATTTTCATTCATTTCATGTAAATAACTTTTTCACGACAAGCCTCATTATTAAATTTAGTCTGAATTGTTTACTATCAAATACTCAACCATAGACAAATTTTACTCACTTTATTATAAAAAAAAAATTTATTCATTATTTTTCTTTAATATGAATTCTCATCACACGGAATTTTCCTCACAGTGAACTAGTTTGTAATTGCAAATAAGTTTTACCTCATGATAATTAATAATCATGACTTGTTGCACATTTTTTATTAGAAAGTCCTCTTTGTAAACTCTTATTGGAGTTTATAAATGAAATGGCGTGGAAAAGTTACCAAATTGAGTGTATAATTATTTTGATCTAGAATTGTATGTTCAACTGGCACATTTCGGTCAAAGTTTGATAAATAAAAGCAAATAAATCATATTTTACTTAAAATTAATCAGTTATGTCAATTTAAGGTTTTTCTTATAAAATAGATGTGACGTATAAACTTATCGTCTATCAAAAATATATTTATGGCCACTCTTAAGAATAACTTAGAAAAAAGAAAGAGAAATAATTTGTATATAAATGTGTAATCCTTATGTTATCTGATCTATTTTATATCATCAAAGACCCAAATTACTTTACGCATTATATTTTCTTAAAATTTGACAACTTTCTCGCACCGTCTATTATCGGAATTCAATCATTCGAAAAAGCCGCTCTCAAGTAAATACAAACAAAACTTTCAATGTTGTAATAATACTATAGAATACATGTAATATATTTTTGATACCCAGGGACCTAGTATCTTTTAATCGTTTGGTTTTTAATGAGCTGTCTGAGATACAATGAACAGTGTCAAAAATATTTCTAGTAGTCGTCAAATAATATTTATTTCCAGTGAGGTAGAATGATTTTCTAGCATTCATTCAATGTTGTTTATTTGAGTTTGACTGATTAAATCTATTTTTTACCTATTGGACATCGCCATTACAAATGACTTTCCTTGGATTTTTATATAATTTTAACCCTATTTACATCTACTTATACACATTGTAATACTTTAATAATAAAAAAACCATATAAAAGTTTTTAATTATTGTGGAACAAGTATTAACAAAATAAAAAGGAAGAACACAAAACAACTTCATAACGTACATACTTTGTAACTCGTACTTAAATATAATCTTATGTGTAATTATATTTTTTGATAAGTATTTTAAAGTTGTTAAAAATAGAGGTGTCAATGGTCATATTAAAACTTTAAAAAGTGGTCAAGAGAAAAAACGTAGCTTTCCAATCATCATTTATAGCATAATATAACTCTTAACTGAAAATAGGGAAACGTTTTTTATGTTTTTGACCCTTAAGATAGTGGTCCCCAACCACTGGGCCGTGGATCAATCAGTACTGGGCCGCACAAGAATTAATTAGTCATTTCTGTTTTCTAAGTTTTTGAATGGCCAAGGAAAGGATACGTGACCCATTTGTCAACAAACCAGCTGAATGTAGTTTGTTTGGGCAAGAAAAAGAACAGCTACTAGAGATAGTAAATGACCGTGGCCTTAAAACAGTGTTCGAGACAATAACTCTGCCAGTGTTTTGGATTAAAGTCATGGCAGAATACCTCGAGTTCGCTGACACAGCGCTATACACCTTTTTGTCATTTCTAACATCCTATCTTTGTGAAGCAGGGTTTTTTCCAGTGACAGCCACCAAGACAAGGCAAAGAAGTAGACTGGACATAAGTAACTCACTGCAGGCGTCTTTAGGTCAGTTGCATTTAAATTAGGGCCATAAGAGTTCTTCTAAACTAGAAAAAGTTATTATAAATATAAACACCGATGATGAACAAAAGAAAAAGATGGGATAGGGGCGTATCTCTTCTTTTATCATCTGAGGGGTGGGGGAGGGTTTGTTTTCTCACAACCTTGTTTTAGGTTATTATATTTATAAACTTTATTTAATTAGGCTTTCATATCAGATTTTTTTTATTATCTATCCTAAACTTTTTTTTAAAGAAGTAAAGCTTGAATATCTTTAAAGTCTTTGATGGTATTCTTCATTAAAATTAAAGGTTTTTGTGTTTGCTTTAATGACTTTTGTTAATGAATCAGTTAAAAATTTTCATTTACTTCTTGTAAAGATTAATCGTTAGACTATTGTGTAGCAAAGTTTAATTAGTAGCTTTTGTTACCAGAGAAGTATATTATTTGTTTATGTCTAACACTGTTCTATATTTTTACATTTTACCCACATAATCTGAGACTAATTTGTTGGGACTTTTGAATAAATATTAATTTAAACAGTGAAAATGTTATCCTGTTGCCATATAGTAAAGCTAGAAATTTATGAGTACATATTGTTCATACATTTTAAGAATACATTTGATTCATTAATTTATTTTCTTTGTTCGTAATGGAATAAAAATTCCAAAAATAGCTCAATATTGGATTTCCAATTTAGACCATAAATCCATAGAATGATGTACCTAGTGAAAAAATTTTAACCTCATCTCAAAGATGTTTATTTATAGTCTGATAAAACTGAGTAATTGAATAATCTGGGTCAATGAATTTTCTATAGTTTTTTTCGGGATTTTCCAGAGCTCCAGACGATCCTTAATAACAAGAGCTGTTTTATTCATGATATTACTATGTACGTTGGCATATTAGAAATGATTGATAAATAAAGACAGGATTTTTACCCAAAATTTAGAAAATACTTTTCATTGCCCTTTCTCCCCAATTGTAAGCTTTAGAGAACTTTGTTATTAAAAGTTCTTGTGAACTGCAACTTACAAAACAATAAAGATTAGTAACACTTTTTTTTTCTTATTTGTCACCATGGGCAAGGAGAAGAAAAACCGTGAGCGTATCTCAGATCTCCTACACGCCAATGTTAATAAAAGGGAGATTGCTAGCGTCGTTGATAAGTCCTTGACTACGGTCTACAATGTTGACAGGGCCAAATCTTGTGGTAAAGGTACAAATAGGGCCTGTGGCAGTGGTGGCCATAACAAGAAGAGGAATAGAGACTTTTTAGCAGCCCTAAAAAATAAGATGAAGAAGGACCCCACTATCTCAATCAGTTTACTTTCCAAGGACATGAACATGAGCCTAAGAGTCATGCACAAGGCTGTAGCCCAATATCTGGTTCTTAAGTCGTACGCATAAGTTCCTAGGCTCACCCGAATGTAGAACCTCTGAAGGCTGCCATCAAGTCAGTCTGGTCCACGCTGTGATAGCTTTTGAGGGTGAACACATTAATTAAAAAGATTAGGGTCAAGCCTTCTGACGATTTTTTGTTAAAAAATAAATTATGTTTATGTTATAAAGTTATTGTACAAAATCATGTTAAAACAGACTTTTGGATTTTCTAAATTTTGATTAAAAACCCTGTATATCAATATAGACATTTACTAATCAGTAATAGACCTTAATTAATTTATTCAGTTGAAATGAGGCTACTGATTTTATTATAACTAGCTGTTTTAATGAAAGGCTATAATTACACTGGCCAATAGTCAAAAATTCTAAGGGGTATAAGTTAATCAGTTCTTCGCACTGATTTTTGAATCTATACTTTTTTGTTTTCGAGAAATCGAACCCTAGTTTTTAAGTTTTTTGCCCCATTTTCCAACTCTAACTTACATTTCAGCCAAGAAGAATACTCCCTTTGTGCATTAAAAATAATGATCCACTAGTTTTTTAAATGCACATTCAATTTGTTGTCTTTGTTTTGACCCAAAAGGACTCCTAGGGGCGTAGTAAGTGGGAATAGGCCCAAAAGTCGGCCAAATTGTTGATACTAAAATAACTCCTTGAATATTACATGAAATGGATTGAACTTAAGAACTAGGGTTCGATTTCTCGAAAATCGTCGGACTCTAGAATAATTACAGATTTGAAATCAGCGTGCAAAACTGAATAACTTTTATTATACTTATACCCCTTAGGATTTTTGACAGTTGACCAGTGTAATCATAGCCTTCCATTAAAACAGCTAGCTATAATAAAATAAATGGAATTCATCTTGCTATTAGTGATGTCCTGTACAAAAAGAAGCTGGAAAAGAAAACGGAAGATTGTGAACAGGATATTGGTGATGACATTCTCGAAGATTTAGATGAAGCTAAATGGTATGAAACCCCAGCTGAAGGTTCTGCTCCTGAGATAAAAAAAAAAAACGTTTAAAAACTAATTATCAAAATTAGAAATATTGTTCGTAAAACTAGGTACCTTGAAATATCGACAGTAGTGGAGAACTTAATTTTGGTGTTAAATGCTTGAAAATGAGAAAATTCAACATTGACTTGGCTGATACCTTAGAAGCTATTGGAGTTGGAGTAACTGCTCTCTCTGGGCAGGATGTCATGATGTTCAAAATTGAAAAAATATTTGAATATATTTTGCAAAAGCTGGAACAAGATTCAGAATCATTTCTTTTGAACATTGCTCTTTACGAGTGTTGAGCAAATAGTTATATAGAACAGTGTTCTTAAGGATCGAGGATAAGATAAATCAGTATATTTCTGGACTAGTACATTATCTGGAAGCTCCAAACCAATACGATCAAGTTGAACAGTCTCTATTGAACTAATCTTTGAAGAGTGAATTGGCCTAAGTCGCTTGTGACTTATCCCTAAACTTTCTCCACAAAAGCTCATTGAGATTAACAGTAATGTTTTAAATGAACAACAAAAGCCTCAACCTAAAAAAAAAAAAAATTGATGAGCTCAAAGCATCTTGGTCTATATTAAGGAGATGATATTTTATGATTGCACTTTAAGTGTTAAAGCGATTAAAAAATGGTTGGTAATTTATTTCACCGTCATAATTAGAAGTTAAACGCTTGTTTAGTACAGCTTAACTATTTTTAACTAAACATAGGCTCAACTTGAATGATGAAATGATTGATTATTTGTACTGTAACAAATGAGAGATTGTTTTTTTCTTGTGTAATGTTTGTGAAAATATATTATGAAGTATAATATTTGAAAAATGGTTTAAATTATTTGATTGAAAAGTTCAAAATTATTTATTATTTGAAGAAATATAAAGTAGTTATTTGAGTCCATCCCTAGTACTTAAGTGTAAAAAGAAACAAGGGGAACGTACATTGTTTTAGTAAAGCTCTAATATTTGGAATATTTGGTGCTACTTCGGGCATAATAAATTACACAAGTCAACAAATTTGAAATATCAATTAAAGCCTAGAAGGATACTCATTTTGTGCATTAAAAAATAATGATCTGCGAGTGTATTGAATGAATATTACATGAAATGGATTAATAAGGAATGCTTTCAAAAGCTTCTAAATGAGATATACAACGCTCGATAAAACTTCCTCACCAAGAATTTTTGAGTGTTGAATAGTATATATTTCACTTAGTTGTTTATTTTGAAATGGTTAACATTATAATATATTATCTTTTTAACTTAGAAGGAAGTTTTCATATAAAATGTTTTTCAATAGGGATGATGCATTTTTATTTCATTGGAGATGGCAAATTAATTTATATTTTTTTTGTTTTGTTTGCATTTCTACTCACAAATAGCATACAAATCATCATGGAGCACTTCAACCTTGAGCAGCGTTTGTAAATCATTCAAATGTATTACCAAAATTCATTTCAGTCCGCTCAAAGTAGTCCCCCCCCCCTAATGCACTGCTCATGTGCCAACGTTTAAAAAAAATTTATTAACTAAATAAATACAGAGCAATAACTGCTGAGTTTCGATTTGCTATTAAAATAAAAAATCGGATGGTCGGTTTTTTGAGTAATGGGTAATGCATCTCGAGAAATAAGCCATGGATTCTCAAAATTTCAAAAGAAATATTCATTTAAACTTTTTTGGTTTCAACATTTCTGTAAATTCTATTTTAGTCATCATCTTTCTAATACTTTAAAAAACGAAAAATTTCATTTTAGCTGTTCACAAAAGGACGCGTATCTCAAACACTAACCAATATTTTGACGTTTAATTTGGTACAAATATGAGTGACAGTAGTATCAACTTAAAAACAAAACATTTATCCGTATTGGAATTCTAAAAAAAAATTTTTGCTCATAGTATTATACCTATTAGAATAACTATTTTTTTAATAAAATAATTGTTTTTATCATTCATGAATGTATATGTGAGATTAAATTAAAATTTATGTCTCCTTCTTAAAATATATAGAAAATTACTTAAATTTCATAGTATTTGTTATTTATTGTCTCATCCTGAACTTTCTTGGAATCCCAAAATTTAGAAATTGATATCCCGGGATATTGCTCAAGGACGATTTTCCTGGAATTGAGAAACTCTAGTAGTTAGTCAATTCTTATTAATTCTGGGACTATTCTTCATTTATACATAGTAATGAATTATTCACAACTTAAATATAGCTGATTTGAGTTAAACCAATTAACGTTCAGAATACTTTTATGGGAAAATATAAATAGAAAATTGACTGCTGGCAAAACAATACGTAATAGTTGTTGATACTTTGGGGATACGTACATATATATATATATAAGAATAAATATGATTCGAAAATCCAAATTAAAAAAAAATATTTCTGAAATATCGAAAAGAATGTACTTAATACACATGTGCTCAAATATATTCTTTATCTAGAGAGAGGGTGCTTGTTGATATTTGAAGGAAAAGAAACGTAATTTGTTACTCATAAATTACCTAAATATGTTGAAATTCTGTCCGAGATTTATCTTTGTTTCGATTTGATCTTAAGCAATCTTTTTATAGCGATTTGGACTGATATTTGGCTGTAAGGCTACAGTTTCCGCCTGTAGAACAAAATTTAATTGTTTTCAAACCGTGAACCAATTTTTTTCCCCCAGTCTTGTATTGAAAGCATAAAATACTAATCAAATTGATGTATGTAGAAATTACAATTCATACAAGTAGTACACATGAGACAAATTAAATTTTGTAGAAGCATTATCGTATCGATGTTCACTATTTAAAACCATACATGACGTCATCAATTACTCATTAAAAAATGATCAGGACTGAATTATTAAATGAGACCGAACTTGTTCAATGCAAGGAATTATTTTTAATAAAAGTAATAACGATCTTGAACCGGTTCAGGATTTTCAAGGTCCAAAGTCAACACTAGTATTTATCACTTTTGATCATATGGAACAATTGTCCTTTTATATGAATTATCATATTCAAAGGATGTTATATTTTTATTCATAATGAATACTTTGTGATTCTATCAGAGCTTTTATATTTACATTATTTTTCTTATTCTTCTTGATAAAAAAGTAGAGATAAATTTATCTCTCTCACTTACTGCTTCTACATACAAATGTAGACGTCCTCAGTAGTAAAAGTTATAGTGTTGCAAATACATAACTTACTATTGTTTATCCAAGCACCGATAAGCTGAAATTATTATAATCATAATACAGTCAAATACGGATTGTAGCTCTTATCTAAAGTGCATAGAATGTCCCATTTTTTAAATAACATAACTACATTGGCACAATCAAATGAGACAATTTGCTATTAATTTCAAAGCATATTTATTCAGTAAAGTTATTTTTCTCTGTTTTTTTTTTTTTTTTTTTTTATTGCTAATGAAGACTGATTAAATATTTTTCTTTCGATATCATCAACAGTGGGATTGTCAAGTCCCATTGGCTTGCACAAAAATTTTCTTACTGATTCCTGCAATATAATAATTAAAATATTTTTATCTTTCTATTTGTGAACTTTGGAAAATTTTCACACATTTTCTACGTAAATATTATGTTTAAAATTTCCACTTATTCGATCTTTTAGCATCATGCTCTGAATTTTTTTTAGTCTTATCTGAATTTGGCTGAGTATACTTATATGTACTACTTTTATGCACTCCATGAGTATTAGAAGACTTCGTGTTCATGTATAAAGTACGTAATGAAATTTTTTAACATTTTTTGCTCCTCTCCCCGATTCCTCTGATGAACAAAAATTAGGTAATATTGATATAAATTTTAAATTAATTCATATCTTCACACGATAACTCAAAGAAAGATATCACATGGTTGCTTATAGAAAAATATTGATTCTCTTGTAGTAATAAAGACTATGTCTTTCATTGTTCACTTCTTAGAGAGGTTTTACATCCTTTTTTTTTCGATTTTTTAGTTTGCGATAGTTAGCATGCCAACTGATTGCAGTTTTGCTTGGCCAATAGCTACGACATGTTTTACATATGTGTTTGGCTAATATTTCTTTCATTGATGAGTAATGTAAATCAAATGGAAGACGTTTAAAGGACATTGCTGATAGGTAGATTTGTAAACTTAAATTTATCTCGATCTTCAAAATATCTAACCATTAATAAAATTGCAATTCTTCGGGACGTTGGAACTTGATATATTATACCAAAAAAATACAGAAAAACGGAGCAAATTGAAATATTTCTCATGTTGGTGCGAACTTTTCAGTTGACTAACGGAATTATCTGTAAATTCCGGTCGAGGATTTTAAGAACATGAACTATCTATTCATAATTGGGGATTGACTATATCTTAGGAATCTATGTAGAAATGAAAGACTTGAACATCTATGGTGTTAAGGTATATATAAAATCCTATTTCGTTCTTACACAGATACATTTAATACAAATCTCGGAGTTTAATCAGAGTATCATGCACACAGATTGCTGCTCGCTCGTATTGCACACAAGTCGGTACATACATTATTTTTAATTTTAAAAAATCTGGAAATTTTATCACGTTCAGGTATATATTATTCTTATTTAATATTGAAATATTCCCCTTCTATTGTGTACTTACATTATACATGGTCCCTTATAAAGACCTTTTTCGTGTGCCACTAATTTTATGGGTCTGCATTACATACATAGTACAAATAAAAATAAAAATGAGGACATTGCCTTTGAGCTGCCGTCCACGCATATTATAACTATCAAATTTTAAGCTATCCATTTTCCTCTTAAGCAGATATGATGATGATAATTTATGTTACATATATTGCATTACAACAATATTATTGATGTATAAGAACCATCAAGGAAATTAAGAAGAATGGGGGGGGGAGGGGCAAGGAGAAACCCATTCTTGCTTTCATTTTAAGATAAAGTAATTCATTTTTGAATAATGTATTCTCTTTCTAGATCTATTTTCTATATGTGTTAACTAAATACGTTCTATATATATGTATATAAAAATGAATGGAATAATCTTAATTTAACATACGAGGAAAAGGGTTTTTTTTGCATTATTTTTTTTCCTCTTATTTTCTAAGTAGCTGATGAAGAAAAAATATGTGTTGATTTGTATATTTTTATTAATTTACTTCACTCATAACCTTAATTTCATGTCTTTTTTTTTAGTACAAAATATGTTAGAAGGAAAAAAAATGAAGGATTGAATTTTCATTTTTCCCAAAATACATATGTTTTATATTATTAACAATGACTGCCAATTTCAGTTCTCTCTCTTTTCTCATATTTGATATTTTTGTGCATTCTGCATATATGATAAGTTATTTGTGACATAAAATCTGCCAAAATAATAATTATAAATAAGGAGGGAATCTCTTTTTGAAGGTGTATGATGTTTAATTTAAGAAACTTCTCATACCTTTTTTAAGTATATTTATATTGCTACTTACTTTATATAAGCCTAATTCTATATTCAAACATGATGAAGTATTTAGTAATTATTTAATTTCCTATCATCAACAAACATATTTTATGTGTAATTACATATTAGGGATTGTGTCGTATTTTATGTCAAACAAGAAAGAAATTATCCGAGATTCTTCCGTATTTCCCTGGAAATCTTGACTCTTATTTTCATTATGTGCCAAGTGCAAATCTGTTTTTAAATACTCTTTGATGAAATATGAAAATGTTAACTGTAGTGTCTGCTATAAAATCACATTTACTTCACATTACTGTAATATTATAATGTCCAATTCATCATTTGTAAATATGGAAACTTTAGGGTTTACTTCCGAATATAATATTTCTCAATCGTACTCAAATTTTGTATTATCTATTGGTTTTTTTTATATCAAAAAGTTCTTTTTGGGACCACCCGAATGTACTTCCTTTAACTAAATCCTGGTATTGCCTATTTCCTGAAATCCCTAAAATGTAAAAATGATCTAAAAAGACGGTCCCAATCATAGACGTACAAATATACATGTTTTTGTCAAGTGAATGACCTAAATCAGGTTGGCTTATTTAATAAATTCAACTGATATAAAACTATGTAAATTGGTATATTTGGTACTTTCAAAATTTTGGATTGGTGGATGTCCATACTGTTGAGGTCTGTGGGATGCATTATAACCCACTCAGTCATTTTATGTGGACCCTACTACTCACTCAAATTATAATTCCTTATAGTAATATTTTTATTTGCTTTAATAAAGTATGCTTTGAAAAATATGTCATTTTGTGTCTGAATGATTTTATTCCGCTGATATCTAGACTCTTCCTGCTACGAACTTATATTCATACATTCGGTATTTTTACATGTAAATAATAAATTAAATTAACGAGACAGGAATCGAAAAGTCATACTACAAAACGAGACCCGGACGTATTGACTCTGGACTAGACTCTGTATTGCTGTATATCTATTACTAGTATTAAAAAAATAATTTTACCTTTTTTTGAACTTTTCAAAAGTTTAAATAAATACCCAGTGAATATGGACTATTATGGAATTTAGTACCTACTAACAATGTTGGGTAATTTTTCATTGTTCAAGCAAGTTGTTTTAATCATAGGGTCAAAATCACTTTAGTATAGAATAATTTTTTTGTTTGATCCTTATCATAAGAAATTTCTGTTAAAAACTATTTTTGAAAAATTAATATTATTTAGATTCTAATTCAATGGCCATAGTTAATTCATTTTTTGTGTAAATAAAATAGTAATTGTGTTTTTTAAGACTCATATAATTACAAATTTAATAAATTTGGATGTAGTAGAGTGAAAAATTGTATTTTTCTTGTAGAGGAAATATTTTGATGTAAATATACCCAACAGCAATATTTTGCAACTATATTGCCTAATTAGCAAATAAACATAACAATTTATCAACAATATAATTTACGTGCCTCACTGTGCTCTAGCATTGTATAAAATGCCACAAAGGATTCATTGTTTCCTAGAATTTGTAATAATATGCTATCATTTGAAGACTTACTTTTTCTTTTTTTATGAAAAAAGTCTGCAAACAGCAAGAAATACTTTCATACATAAATTTACTTGGTAGTTGTAAAACCATTCTTGGCTTCTGTTTTACGTTTAAACTTCATCTTTTTTAGGTTTGGTTACATTATCTCGGAAAAGCTAGGCTAGAATTTATCTGGAATAAATGTATTTTTAATTTTCTTACTGTGGACTGTCTTTTATCATTAATTTAAAAAAAAAAAAGAACATATACAATGTATTTGACACAAAATTATATTTTTATTCCTTTCAATTATGAAAAAAGTCTTTTTTTTTTGTTGCCATTTTGACTCTTAATGTAATGGTATTTTCATATACAAATTTCCTTTTGATCAATATTTGTTCAATGTTATTGAGTTACAAATTTTCACATTTTATGAATAAAGGAATTTTTTTTGAGGAATTGTAACGTGAATATAAATGTAATCTTGTTAAATACAATCATAACTATTAGTTAAAGGTCTCTGAGCTATGTGACGAGACCAGACCTTTTATAACTCAATAAGTCATTGAAATAAGAATTTATTTAAATGATCTTAAGCATAATGGAAAAAGAATAACTTTTTTTTTTAGGGTAATGGGACTGTCAATATATGAAATATGTATTTGCCAAAAACAATTTATATAGATATGTAGATAAATACATCATTTTTCTGAGTATATAAAAAAATGAACATAAAAAAAGACTGAAGAAGAAAGTCAAAAATATTCATTATAAAGGATCAAAATGGTATATTTAATTATGAAGATGGACCAACTTATTTTTTCTTCTTCATTAGTATTCGAAGTTCATAATGCCAAAAAATGTTCACAGATTTTCAAATGTCTAGTTCAATAGATCGCTTCTTAAACAAAAGAAGGTTGAAAATATAAATATTTTACATAGGAAGAAAAAATATTTTTTTATAAAAGAAAATGAAAATGAGGTTTCTAATTAGGTATAAAATCCCAATTTATTTTTAGACAGCAGGTTGAGCAGGTCAAAATGTTTAAATACACTTTTTTTCTTTTTTTTTCTTTTAAAAGGGGTCTTTAACACTCATGAAAGGTATTCATAATTATATTATGAAAATAATACATGTAGATAGATCCATTTTGTATTTAAAAAAAATGTATTTTGTTGATCCCCTTAGTTGATTATATTTTAAATACAAAATATCATTGATTTTTGAACAACGATAAAACTGCTTTCTCTTTAATTTTTCTTTATTTTGTTGTACTTCATTACAGAAAAACAACAAAAGACAGTTAATTTACTCTTTTATTGTGTATCTTCATATGAATGGACATTCAATTGTTCAACCAACATCAACATACAAGATAAAAAAAAGCACATTCATACACAAAGTAATTTACAACTGAACATAAAATCCTTTCTATAAAAATATTAATCAATGAGATTAACTTTTTTGGCAATGGCGTACTACAAAATCTGAACTTGTATGTTTGCTATAATTAAATGCATTTCCTTTTGTTTTGTACCAGTGTAAAAATGTGTAACATCTTTTGTTCTCAAAAAGATCTTAAATTTTAATTAAAAAACCGTGATGTCTCAAATGGTTCCTAATTTGAATTAAATGTTAACACTATTATAAAAATGTCATTTTAACCGTTTTTAATGATGATTTACAGAAAAAGTGAAGCCTTTCTTCATTGGTTTTTCCATACACACTACACATTGAGAGTGTGTTGATGAATACTCTATATTTCAGTCAATTTAATGAGTGATCAAACATTGTGTTAGTTAGACCTTTCATAATATAGTTGACTGAAAAATATAATTCAAGTCTTCTTCTTTTAATGTGCCTATCAAAAATTTTATATCGTTTTAAAGTCTACCTACTAGAGAATATCAACCATATTAAAATATTTTAAAAAATTGTCCCTAGGAGTATAATATCGTGGTAGCCCGGGGTCTTGTTTTGTTTTTTATACAATCTAATGTATTCTTGTATTTCTACATCCGTGATTCTTTTCTCTTTAATAACGTTTTCAGAACTCTATTTATTTTTGATATCAAAATGTCCTTCTCGATTTTCGAAGCAAACACTACATTCATTTTTATCGCCATATCTTTCATATTCGGTACATCTTTGGTTATTTTTTTTTTGTTATTATCTTGGCACCTGTATTGGATCTTTTCCTATTTTGACCCTTCCATCAATATTCATTTGGACATCTCTTCTCGCTATATGATATTTTTTATTCAGTACAAAAGAGCTTGTTCTTTTGGGATGGATTTCAATGCAGAAGTTTTTGAGTATAAATTCGTATTAGATCTTATTGATTTTAAATAGTTTTATCTCTTAACTCCATCAATCTGGTCACTTCTTTGAGCTTTTGTCTTCTTTCTTCACTCAATTTAACCCCCAGTTACATATGTTTTCTTGTCAATAATTAATTTCAGTGCATGTGATGCCAAATTTAGTTCCCTTATCTTTAATTTGAAAATTATATCTTCTATAATCTCTTCAATTTTAGCACGCGTGTTATCGTCGTTGAATAAACTTCCATTGCTTCTTTGAATTTTTTTTAGGATTGTTTTTTAATCTTTCATAGTTGGAGTTAGCTCCTAGAACACAAAGAATTAGTCAAGACGAGAGCATTAGATCAGTTTTCCCCTTAACTTAATGGTCATGGTTCCTCTGGGTTTTTATCAAATCTACTTGTGTTTTTTCTGTTAAAAATATTAGTTAGCTCTCTGGTTGAATTCCTATTGTACTTGTTTTTATAATTACTGGTGTCTCTTCTCTGATATAAAGCTACATTAAAGTCTCTTATTACTTCATTTTTAAGTGTTTACTCGATATAAAAATCGACTCAATAAAACTATGAAAAGCTGAGTCATCCTTGTTGGGCCATAGGGTGATAAACTTTTAACAGGTATGTAGTTTCCATCGATCATCAATATAGAGTAGTTACCACTACTCATTTCAAACAGAGGTTTAAATTCCTCATTTAGTTTTAAGTAATATACCTCTCAAGAGTTTTTCAATTACTGAAATCTGTAATATAACATAACTTGTTGGATACATGTCGGGATTGAATGCCATAAAGTATTTAACTACTGTTTTCATTTTTCTCTGATAAGAATAGTTATAATTTTCATTTCATTGCAAATTCAAATGGAGTTATAAATATATTATATACAAATTATATACAGTCATGCTTGTTAAATGGCTATAGAAAATTATAAATTTGAGAGGATGGGTCTTTGAACATAAGTAATCACATAATGAACGACTCGTAGGAGAAATTCAATACACAATTCAAAGGAAACAAATAAAACTTAGTTTTGGCCTATGTTAGTTTAATATTTTAATTATTTTAATTCCCTCATCATGTTGAAGTCAATCAATATTCAGAGGAATTCACCTATCGTTCTTTTGTCTTTGAATCTTTGTCTAGACAGTCCAGAAGTTTTTAATTGTTCTTCCTGTTATTGTTATTTTTTTTTTTTTTTTGTAAATTCAGTTATCCTTGGAGATCCGGCCTCTTTCTCAAGACTAATTTCCAATCATTTCTGACAGAGTCTGTTCTCTTTTTTGTGGACTACCATCTTGAAAGTTGGTCGTCTTGGTTTTCTTGTAGAGAGATGCTACATTTCGTAGCAAAGCTTCTTCAGAGTAGCTTTGTTTTTTTCCTTGTTATACGATCCATCTATATACATTTTTCTAGCACGACTCAGTAATCATCTCCAGGCTTATCCTCTCCCATAGGTGTTTATATTTCTTAATCTTCCTCCAAAGGCACTTCATCTTCAACCTTTTTTCCCCTCTCGTCTCCTGTCAATTTCTTATACGAATTGATAGTCCAAATTGCTTCTGTAATATTTTCAGTTCGACTTTTTTGCCATCATTGGTGCAATTGTTGGTAATAGCTTGTTTGGCTTGATTTTTAATTTGAACATTCCAGACACTGGATTATTTTTGTAAAAAATTATAGCAAATTCCTTCAGATATTTATTATCATCGTCTCCAATAACCGTATAGAGAGGTACATTCTTTATATTATGACATTTTCCCTATGTGCAAATAGGACTTTGCCATACTAGAATATGACATCCCCTTTTTATCAATCTGTGACCTACCTTTTTTTTCTGTTGCTCCCATGGACCATCTTTATCCATTGTGGTGATAATAAAAAATATCATTGATTCCATGGTGGTTAGCTGTATCAATAGAGGATATGTCACTATCATTCTCCAGGTCCTCGTTTTATCAACTAAATCTTCATTTTGGGAATATTGAGAATTCACCAAATTCATTCCATTTCCACGAAATTATTTTGTAGATACTTCCATCCCCTTGAAGGGTTCAGATAAATCACTAACAATCACTTCTTCTTATAAAGTGGTTTAAAATTGTTTAAAAAGTAGTTAATTATTGTAGGAGCAGAAAAAAGAATCTCTCACACCAGTTTGACAAAATACTAAAATTGTAACTATACAATCTTTTTTTTCTTCTCTTGACAGTAAATTGAGGTTAAAATATTTAAAGACAGAAAAAAGGGTCTTAAACACCCATAAGATCATATTTTATATTATAACATCATGAAAGTACTTTAGATAAATGCATTAAAAATAAACTTTTTTTTTTGTTGATCCCCATGGTTGATTATATTTTGAATAAAGAATATCCTTCATTTTTGAACATCAATAAAACTGCTTTCTCCTTAATTTTTTTTTATTGAATAAGGAAAATGAAATATAAAAAAAATTCCAACACTCTATGTAAAAAAATTTCAATTTCGAATGAAGAAATAAAAAAAAGCTTCCATTTAAATACATAAATCTTCTGCATTTTATTTTTTTAACATTCCATGTATGTCATACCATAATATTATTTCTATAGAAATTTATAGCATAAAGCATTATTTTAAGTTGGTATGAAAAAACCAATTACTATTAAAAAGAACTTGAATCCTTATTTCACGAGGACAAAGGACAAATAAATAAAGAATTTATTTAAATAGGGATTCTATTAGAGAAAGGGATAGGTTTTCAGATCAGCAGTACCTTTTAAAATAAAAGTCGTGTAAACATATTTTAATTTTCAATTGAGAGGACTTTTTTTTATCGGCTATTTTAATTTTTAAACGTTTTTGCTGAAAAATGTTAAATTTATGCGGGTTTTATCGATAAAAGCTCAATAATTACCGGATACAATTGCTATTAAAAATATTGATAAAAGACAACCGTATGAGCATTAGAGTGACTATGTCGCCTTAGACTTAATCAAAATCTCAATTTTTTCATTTTATTTGACATACATTATTAGAGATGTAAAAAAGAGCAATTCCTGGTTGCCTTGAAAGCTACTCTTGATATAAGTTAAGGCATTTTTAACTCATTTGCAATGTCAAGACTTATCTATTCAATAGGCATACCCTCAACGTGAATTAAAAAATAATGAAGGCATAATACACCTTGACAAGTTTGATGATTTAAAGTGCTTGACGCTCGCTGGTAAAGGCTTCCCCCCCCCTCTTTTGCATAAACATTATATTTTACAACAGAAAAATTATATATATATATATATATATATACATATTTGATTCACAATTGATAATGTATTTTAAGGTCAATGTATTTATTTAAATATTTTTCATTCATTGTAGAAAGAACCTTTCATATCACTTCCCATAGGTAGGTCTGTAAATTGTTTGAGTGTCTAATGGTTAGCAATTTTGTAAAGGAAATACAAATAACTACTTTGTTTTGCCTTTACATATCAACAAAGGAATATATCGACATAGATATATCTATTTGTTTGTTTTTATATTTTAACCTTTCAAAGTTTTTAAACTACCAGGAGCATCAAATGAAATAGTTTCAACTTTTTTTTTTTTTTTTTCCATTCCACATATTTATTTTTTCAATAAAAAACAAAAAACCAGCAAACGAGAAAAGTTTCACTTACTTATGAACTTTGTTTTATTAAACAAGATACATACAGAATGTGAGTTTTTAACTCTGTTTTTATTTTTTTGTTAAAATGTGGCTCAAGTAGAACCTACGTAGTAGAAAAAGATTACGATAAAACTAACATAATCCTTAAATTGCATATATTTAAAGAAATTTAAAATATCTTAACCCTACTTAACCAAGAAGTATAAGGGGTGAAACAACACTATTATAAAAATTATATTTTTACTAAAACTCCATATAGTATATATGTATATTCAATGATACATTCTCATTAGTATAATAAAGATGTAAATATTTGTTCATTTTTATACATGTTTTCCTTTTTTATGGAAATTTTTATCTATTCAAAAATTCATATGTATATATTTTAATGTAAAGGCACGTTTGTGACAAGGAAAATGGTATTGTATGTATTCAATAGAGGAAATAATTAGAATAACAAAAAATAGAGATGGAAAAGTGCTATAGAAATAACTTTGTGTATATCTCAATGGATTTTTTTTTTGATGAAAATATGGTAAAAAGAGTCTAAGGAAGGAAAAAAAAAATATATATATATTTAATATTCTTTTCTTTTCTTTTTTTTGATTAACCACCTATTTGGGTAAACGAAGAAAATTCCCTCTGCAATTAATGTTGAATCAAATTTACTGAATCAAAAGTGACTTTATAAATTTACATAAATTAAAAAAAAATCCCTTCTTTTAAACCTTTAAATAACATCAATTCATATATATGTACATTCACTTTTTAAATTGATAGTTATTGATTTCTAAACCCATTAGATAAATGTAATAGCATACCTAATTATACATTAAATTAGTATGGCATCAAAAATTCAGTATTCTTCTACTTGAAGGGTCCAATGAGCAACGAGCACTCGGGGCAATAAGATAGAAAGAGAAACGTCCCTCGAGGAGAGAAAGGAAAACATATCCAGGGATTCACATCCATACTTCAGACTCCGCCTCGGGAATTAATATATTGTAACCAGTGCCATGAGATTATGCCATCCATCCCATGGATTCCGCCAATATTGAGTTCACGATTCCGAGTTCCTCTCTCTTTATTTCATCCCCAGCCATGTGTGATATCCCTAAGACCATTCATTTGGGCTCAACATTTTCAATATATAGATTAGTTCTACTTTTAGAGGTAGATGCGTCCTCCTCCTCAATGATCTAATAAGGAATGAGCATAATTTCAAAAAAGGACAAAAATTCCAATCGTTTTTTTCTTGTTTAATCATGAAAATGTATTTTTTCTCTACAAAAGATGTATCCCTAAATTTTATTATCTGAAAATAACAGGACAATAATTCAAATGGAATCTTTACTTTTTTCTAATGACGTCAAGTTAAATCAAAATATACTTATCTACCTCTGTAGTCTAGAAATTCGCAACTCAAAATGATTAAAGAGGATGAAGAATAGGTAAATACTGTATTTTTAAGGAGTTCAAAAAATGCAAAGCATCATATTATAAGGTTGTCAAATATCTCCCTTCCGCCTTTTTGTCTTTTGAATTTCGCGGCTATGTACAAAGTGTAACAGAGCTTGTATCTGACAATACTATACATCATTTGAAAGGTCTTGACATAACCTACAAAACGACGCTATGCATGATTAGTTCGGATATTGTGTTCAACAGTTATAGACGTGTAAACATGGAGTTCACTAACGCCGAAATTCGCGCTATTTTAAAGTTTTCCTTCGTTATAGGCAAATCCGTTAGAGAAACGTTCCATGAGATTAATAGTGTTTTGGGGGATGGTACTCTATCACTTCGAACCTCAGAGGAATGGTTTTGACAATTCAGAGCCGGTGAAAACGACACCATGGATAATCTATATCCATGGCTCCCATATGGCGAGACGCTTAATTCTACCACCTACTGCGAACAACTGGACCGCTTGAAGCAGGCAATCGACCAGAAGTGTCCAGAATTGGCCAACAGAAAGGGTGTAGTGTTCCACCAGGACAACGCCAGACCACGCACTTCGTTGATGACTCGGCAGAAGCTACGGGATCTCGGATGGGAGGTTTTATCTCATCCACCATATAGCCCGGACATAGCGCCAAGTGATTACCACCTGTTCCTGTCCATGACGAACGCCCTTGGTGGTGTAAAGTTGAACTCAAAAGAGACTTGTGAAGAGTGGTTGTCCGAGTTCTTCGCAAATAAGGAGAGGGGCTTCTACGAGGGGGGTGTTATGAAGTTGCCGTCTAGATGGAAACAGATTATCAAACAAAACGGCGCATATTTGAACTAAATCCGATCCCTGTAACACTTTTTATAAAGCATTGAATAAAGAGCAAAAAAGCGGAAGGGAGATATTTGACAACCTATTATATTTGAAAATCTTATCAAATTATTTTTGTTTACTTTTAATACTTTTTTTGGGGGCCATAAGAGTTGTGCATAAGACACTCGTTTAGTAAACACCTGACCTACCTAGTTCTTACTTTTGTTAGATTTATATCTTTCTAGAGTATTTAAAGATATCACATTTGAACCAATGTATCCAAGCTAGTTATTTTGATCAAAATATACGTATATTTGAAAGTTTAATGAATGTTATAAGTACCACTTCAAACAATACTTATTCATCTAATTTGTTACTTTTCTTGAAGCAAAACATCTCTAACTCCTTCATTTCTAAGTTATTATTATCCTTGAACTATCAACTATGGTTTTTTTCTACTTGTTTTGTTATTTAACGACAGGTTAAATCTTAGATCTTGCCTCCCTACCTTCTATCCTTTTACCAAGATAATTATATAGTTAACCCCCCCCCCCCCCCAGAATAAGACAAAATAAAGCTAAATTTGTGAACACTCAGTATATTTCCTATCCTTATGTAAATTAAAACTTATGTTATTTATAATGCATTTGTACCAAACTGGCCAGTCTTGGCAGAAATAGGTAAAACTAATTTTTGCAACTTTTGTGAGCAATTTTACTTATGAGGTATTTGAATAGTAAAAATACACCTTAAGAAAAAGTTAAAGATCAGATTTAATTTATTTTTGTACCTATTTAATCAAGTTATTGATACATTTTCAAATTTTAAAAATAGTCAAAAGGACCATCATGATGGCTCTGGAAAACAATTTTAAAGACTTATTTTTTTCTTTTATATATTATAGCGATGAATATGTTATTCTAAGAAAAATCAAGCTTAATTATAATGAAAAAAAAGTTTATTATAATTAATTATTTGTAGGTTTTACCTTCACCAATCTTTTTTTTTTTAATACAATATATGCATTAAAAAAATACATTAAAGTCCTTATTATTCTAACTTGTAATTTAATGGGTTAAAAAAAGATTTTTTTTTTCCTGACTAGCAGAAGCATATCAATAGCACTTTTAATAAAATTAAGTATTTTATGAGAGCATATGTAATTAGTTAGCTTAGCAGCTACAGTGAATGATTATAAAAGGTTTATACATAATTTATTTTGGAGGATGAAATATGTACTCTGGCTTAAGGAAATATACAAACTTGCTCCAGCAGATTCTGATTCAAATTTCAAGGTTTCGGAGGTAATAAATCTAGATTTGAATAAGAAAAAAAATAGGGAGAAAGCTTGAAAAATATAGACTTTTTTTTTATAAAATAAAAGTCAAACACTATATATATATATGGATATAAATATGTAACGTGTACATACATATATCACAATATTTTACTTCTATATATTTGTATCCCATTTCCTTATTTAGAAGCTTGAGACTTTTTCCTCTTTATATACATTATATGTAGCCTTTTTATAGAGTAGCTTTAAACTTACGTACGTATATCGTTATAAATGATGAAAGAAATAACTTTTAACTAATACTTACAAGTGAGTTATCATTGGTGGGAACTCTTATATTCAATGCAATCATTCTTGGACTCAAAAGCCTTCAGTCTTTAAAAAAAAGAAAAATATTTGTGACTTTGAATCCTATGGATCTAAATGAGTCAAGATGTGGTCAAGTGCATGTCCTCTTTAGGTCAAAACAAAGACTGAAAATGTAACTTTCATTAAAAACACTAGCGGATCAGTATTTTTAATGCACAAAATGAGTATCCTTCCAGGCTTAAATTGAAGTTGAAGTTGGAAAATGGGACAAATTTGCTCAAAAAGTAGGGTCCGATTTTTCGATAATCGTTGTACTTACTATAGTTATATCCAGTTGGATTTTTGACATTTCAAATTTGTTGACCTGTGTAATCTTTAAAAAGTATTTCAACTAACTTTCTTAAAAGGTATTTTTAGTGACGTAAAGCAAGAAGAAAAAAGGAGAAAAAAATAAATGCACCATGTATAACGCTAAAATAAGTTAATTGCATTAATTGCAACTAAACGTTATACAATGTCATTAAAACGATTTTGATCTTTATTGAAGACTTGCTTTGTTTCTTTATATTTATTGAGTATTTAATATTTATACCTCTAATGGTTTTATTCTACTGAAGAAGTCGACTATATAAGGTGTATAGTATTATATATCTTGCTATTAAGGTAAGTTATGTATGACAACAAATACCAGGAGTTTTGTGGCAGTAAATTCATCCATTTCTGGGATAAGACAAAGTGACTCTCCTCCTCAAGCCACGATATTGATCCCCTTGACTATTAATGGTGGGGGTGGTGAAAAGAAAGTCTTACAGCACCCGGCAAGAAAATTTGGAGGATGTAAAAAAGCCATTTATTAAGCATAGTCCAGCTCTTCAAAGCGACAGATTATTGGGTCATATCAAAATTTTACGACTTCGAATCGAGGCCGTCATAGAAGCAAATGGCAATTACATTGAATAAATCAATTTTGCATCTATATAGTAACAATTTTATTTAAAAAATGATTTGGTAATTTCATAAACTAAAAATTTCTCAACCACTACCGCTTTTTTTCGGCCCAGGGACTATATATATATATATATATATATATATATATATATATATATATATATTGGATCTATTGAACTCAGATGGTAGTAAATGTGTAGGATATTATTTGGTATTATATGAGTTAACATGACATTTGATTAAAATATCTATTCCTGAAATTCATTGTCTCTTTTACATAAATCTATCTCATGGTTATAATTGCACTACAAAAGAAGTCTAAGAAAGAATAATCTAGTTTGACAAAGTGTTCATGTCTTGTATATATTTAAATTTATCCCATTTAAAAAGCTTCAAATCTCCGGCTATATTTGGGTTTTCTAGTTATTCACAAACTAATTAAAAGTGATTATTATAATGGCTTATCATTATTTCTCAACAAATAACTATCATTATTTCGACAAGCTTCATCAATGGAAGGGCTTTCTTAATTTTCAATCCATTTATTTAATGAATGTAAATATATGTATTTTGCAATATATATTCTACGTATTTGAAGCATCATTGCTTCTGTCTTATTTTCCTCTTATTTGAATTATGTATATTTTAGTCAAAAACATATACATACATCCATTTTTTTTGTTTACCTATTTATAAAAACAGAGTTATTTTTCAAGAGCTTCAAAAGTTTTGAAGTGACTTTATTTATTGACATAGTTTGCCAAAAAGCATGTATGAGCTAATTCATATATATATATATATATATATATATACAATAAAAATGAGAACGTGGCTGTATTTTACATGCAAATGCATCATTTCCACATGAAATACACTAAAGTTTTTTTTCTTACAAAAAAAACTTAAGTTAATATACTCTAACAAACTTTTTAACAAAGTTATTCCGCTAAAAAAATTCAAATTCTTTTAAAAATATTCTCTTTTTTAAAATATATAACATGTATATATATATATATATATATATTCATTATTAAGTGTCTTATTTTGACAATTTGTTTCTCTTCAAACAACATAATATTATTCTAACATTTTAATGACGAAAAAAATTAACTTTTTCTTTTGATAAGTAGTAAAATTACAATATCATTTTAGAGCCTTAAAATTACATCCACAATGTATAATAAAAATTACAAAGAATATTCAAACAACAGATTCAATATGAATTTAAAAATGTCGACGCGTATCTTTTTTTAAGCCATATTTTGGTTGTTTAATTACATTTTTCGATACGTAATTAAGAAGGACTGGGATGGTATGCAAAATCCATGTTACGGTACGAACCACAGTATGGTGTTGACGTTTTGAGATCCGGTTTGGTACATTCTTATTAATGAAAATTTTCTTGAGTGGATCCATTCATTGATAGATAATTTTGTACTCCTTCATCTTGTATCACTTAGACAAAGGTAAAATAGAAGAAGTGCAAATTTTCTAATGTAAACTGATTTTGGACTTTAAAAAGTATAAAAAAAATCCATCGTCCCTACCAGGAGGGAGAGTTGATACATTTGACAATTTTTTTAATGGCGCACATTGATATATACATATTGCAGCAAAGTATATACATATATATCGAATATACAGCAATCAATGATTGAAACTGATGCATATTTTGCACAAATGCAAGAAAAAGAAAAAACTGCTTTAACTCTCCCTATATATGGAAGGAGGAATCTCAGAAATATGATTACGTATTTTAAAAATATATAAAACCTTTTTTTATATAAATATAAAGCTCGTACGTACATCTACGCTGCGTACCGTGAGGGTAGTACCCTCACAATCCTTTTTAATGTTGATTGTTCTCTTTATTAGATTTGACATTAAACATTTAAAAAAAAAATCTTGTTTTGTTTCATTATAATAATAAAAAAAAAAAAATTTCGAAGGCTACTTTAGTGTACCCTTTATCCAGGAAATTACATTATTACTAACTATTAACGGGCACATAAATGTGCCATTATCACTGATTTTTATATCCTAAATGTGAATGTTTTATATTTTACAAAATATAATCAATTCTTAACATGGATGAATTAGGCATTTGAAGTCAAAATTTTATGTTTTATTTAAGAAATGTGAAAAATTGATCAATTATTGTCAATTAAATTTATTTAATTCCATCTTATCAAAAGTAGCAATTAAGTTACCCTTTGATAAGAAGAAATATATCCGTGGAAGAACAACTCAAGTGGATAGAGATTTAAATATAAGCACTATATATGTATACTATATGTATTTTTTAAAAGTCCCAGGAAATGAAGTTTATTTTATAGTGTGAAAGGGATGGATGTATAGGATTATATCACAATTTAATGAATAGTCCAAAATAGTTGGAAAAAAATAACAAAGTATTCGTCCTTTTGATTCATAGGATGTTAAAAAAAAACACCACAAGGATCTTAAAACAACATTGTGTAAGCTCAAAAACAGCAAAACTTGGGTTTTTTTTTTTTTTTTTTTAAAAAAAAGGCTTACAATCTTTTAATTGTCTAATACATAAATAATATACTAAAAAAATATTCAACTCGTTCCTCAGGAACTATGCTTGGTAGTATACAACTTTAAAATATTTATTTTTTTGCGTTTTTTTAGCTAGGATTTATGATCGTTCATATTATAATTGTAATTGCTTCTTCTTCTTCTTTTTTTTTAATTTTATGAAAAATATTTTAGAATTTATGATTCTAAACGTCTCTGCTTTCTTTATCTCCATGGAAAGCAATGATTCTATGTACATATTATATAAAAATAAATAATATGTAAACGTGACAAGTTTTACAAAAAGTTTACTATTGATTTTAGTTAATTGAAAAATAAGTGGAATGAATAATTGGAGAATAAGGAAAGAAAGAAAAATAATAGCTCAGAAGAGTTTGAAATCAAAAGCTTATAGTCAGTTCATTATGTATATAATGAAGTTACTGTTTCAAAATGGCACTTACAGCCTGGAGACTTACAAAAAAATAACTCACAGTTGTTTTGTGTATGATATATGTAATATGATTGGGAGATATTATTTTTTTCCCTTTTGAAGAATTGTTTTGGTCAGTTTATTAATATATTGTATGTAAAATAAAACAATGAGTGGGCTTAATGTAGAGGAGCCCAAACTTGGTCTTCAAACCAAGGGCATCGCTACCTCCTCTACCCTACTTTTCAATCACTTGCGTCTTTCTACTTATTTTCTCTTCTACAATGTATATGGTACAGCGTGAGTCCTTATGTTCGTTTGCTTGTTTGAACGTGCATCACGGCCAGACTAGGGAGCAGGGGCACGTCAAACTTAAGAGTAATTTAACCCAAAATATGTATAGTTGTTCTCCAAGGTTGCTTGAGGTCGCTGGAGACTGATATTGAGGCCAAAGTTTGATGTTTTCTTTCTCAAACATTGCACAATTATATTCAAGGGTGATAAATATATATTTAAAAATACGCTGTTCTTGGAATGCCAAACTATCACCTGCATGTAGCTTGTTGCTTCTAAAATATATTTTTCTTTCTCTATCAATATGGGGAAATTAATTTAAAATGCTTAGTTATAATTTGGAATATATAGAATAAATAAACTGATCAAGAAAGATATTTCCTTTCAAATAGTTAATAAATAAATACATGATAGCATCTGTAAAACTGCATTAATATAGTTAGTTGGGAGATTTTTTTTTCCTTCATTATAAGTGAGCAAACTTTAAAGGATTTAGGTGCGTTTACTTTTTTTTTAATATTTTCACTTTAAAAAAAGTGTACTATTTAAGATAAATTATGTATATATATATATATATACTTTTTTTTTTGTAATGATAAAGTATGTGTAACAGCTTTCTTAACTATTATTCTCCTCTCTTTATAGGTAGGTATATTTATTATACAGAATCTTTTAAAAAAATATTTTTATAATATCGTACAGTAGAACCCCGGAACTCGACACTAATTTGTTCTGTAAGATGGTTCGTGTATCTGTGTACATAGTTGAGTTCCCAGTTAATGCCAACTAGAGATATGTATGAAATGTAAAAGTTTTTACGGCATTTTGCGGTGAACTCCAAATATGTATTGAGACGGTCGAGTTATGGGGTTCTACTTGATAGTATTAATTTTATTTGACACCTCTAATGTAGTTTTCGAGATTGAGATTGATCTCGTTTGGGTATCAATCCCTTCAAAGGCTTAGTAAATTATGTTCTTTTATCTTGCTAATCTTATTAGTATTATTTTGGAAGGTACATACATTTATCTTTGTTTTACTTTTTATCTTTAGTGTATCTTATTTTTATTTATTTTTTTGTATAGAAATAGATTTCTATTCGGTGTAGACTCAAGTTTTCTCTTTTTAAAAATGATAAAAATTAGGGAGTCATTTTTTTCAAACGAAAGAATTATATATGTTTTCTCTCAATTTTATTATTTTGAAAACCTATGGGTAATATTCATCATTTCTTCATCTAAGTTTAAAATTCATTACTATGCATTTGAAACTACGACAAAGTTAATGCAATGTAATCTACAGAGGAAGCGATTTAATTATTTTTCATAATTCTTGATTTGAGTCCATTAAACATTGAACTCATATTGTCAGCTCCATCATACCCTTGACCACGAATACCTCCCATCTTCATAGTATTTTCTTTAAAAATAGATCCATTTTTCAAGAGCATCTCCTCTTGTTCAATAAATAATGCATGCTTGAAGAAAGTTCTCCCTTATTAGCCAGTTATGCACATATTTCAGTGTGCATCAGAAGCTTTCAAGAGAATTAAAAATAAAACACTCTCTTGAATTTCATTTTAGATGATTCCTTTGACTTGTTTTGTCACGTAAAGAGTGAGGGCTAGTTAGTGGGACAAGATTTTTTAAATTCTTATTCAGCCTTTTCAGTTTGTGTCTCAATAAATGTTGGAAACTGAAAGGATTGAAGGAAGTTTGAATTGTCATAAATCCATGAGAAGGGGCACATTTTCTTCGCCATGACTTTTTAAGTATAAAAAATTGAACTACTTATAATTTTGTCAAACTCTTGTCTCAACGATACAGAGAAGAGTGAATTCAGATTGATTTCCATGGTAGTATTACCAACTGATATTCTTTCTTTTCTCTCTTAAACTAAACACTATCTCAATATTTTGCCCATGTCTAAGTATATCGCATAAACATTGAGGGTGCAACCATTATAGTATTATCGGCCCCATCATCATTTCTACTGAAGCAAGGGAGTTATGACTTTGAAGTAAAATTTCGGAGATTTTAGTCAACTAATCATAGTGAAAATGAATGAAGAAATGGATTCAATGGCTATAAATTTTTTACCTTTGTAGATGGAATTTTTAAACCCTGCTTTGTGTTGTTAGTATTTTAAGTCGTCTAAATGGTCTTATAGAAGTAAAAATTGCTAGAAATAAATTAATCGATTTTTCTTCTTTTTTTATTTTACTCTCTCATTCAAAATCACAAATGTGATTCTGAGACACTATGCTTTTGAATAGCCTCTAGAGCAGTGGTTCCCAACCGATTTTAAGCCATGCCCCACCTAGGCGTTTCTAAAATCCAGATGCCCCCTCCCCTGTGATATTTAATTTTCGTTATTGAAAATTTTACTGTTATACGCGTGAAGGAAGCACGTCCTGGCCATGCCCCACCAAAATATTGCCATGCCCCACCGGTGGGGCCTGCGCCCCACGTTGGGAACCACTGCTCTAGAGCCTTTTCCATCTATTAACTCCTTCTGTTTTTCATTCCTCAAGGCCTTTGTACTTTTCGTTATTTATAAAGGGACGACAGATGTATCAGAATATGGTGTCAAAACTAGGGGAAAACTCCAGCCAAGTGTCACTGTGGTACTAATTATTTTGAAACGTTCGTTTTTTGAAAGTTCACTTAAAATCAAATAATTCAACAAGAAGTACATGTACCTCTTAAAAAGAAAGGTACTTTTTTAAGAATTAGAAATGTGTGTAAGTCTGAATGGGGCAGTCCTACAACCTTCACTAACTAAAATTACATTAAAGTATTTGTATTTCGAAGAATGTTAATATTTTATGAAAATAACTATTTCATTATTTATTACTGAAAATGACGAAAAGACACTATCATTATCACATAAGGTGTTATATACTCTAACATGTTTGTATATCTTTTGTGATAATAAAGTGTATTATATTATTTGAAATGTGGATACATTGCAGGTTCCCTTAAACTTGCGTACACTTGATGAATGAGAATATCCATCTCTTGTATATTCGAAATTCCTCTTCAAATATAAAAACTCTAAATTGAAAATATTTTTACTTGAAAAGTTGATGACATTCTATACAAAATATGTATGTATAGCGTATGTATACATAGAAAATACAACTTTTGTATGAGAATTGACGATTTTTTTATTACGTTAGAAATATCAATTTGCCAAGAAAATTGATATTTTACATCTATGTAAAATGTACATACATATATTGTATATATGTTAGATTTTTAAGTCCTTTCTGCGCCATTTTTATTTTCATCCATTTTTTTTGTACATTGATAGTAGTCTATTATTGCATATTGCAGATGTTTTAACATAGGAAAGGATTATGTAGAAACATAGTTTTGTATACATGTTTATATATATATATATATATATATATATATGTACTCTAATTTGCGAATATTTTGATATAATGTACTCTTTTTACTCTAGATGCTCATGGAAGATGTGATATACTAATTATAATATAGGATAACAAGTAAGTAGCTTGAATGTATTCATTATTATTCAAATAAATAAATTTGTAACCATATTTGGACTAACATTTTATAATATATGTAATATAATAAATTTTATAATTGTTACATTGGATTACAGTGGATATTTTTTACAGCTAAAATAAATAAATAAAAAACTTAAATATGAGAATAACTCTTTCACTCTTTTACTTCAAATAATATTAAGTACAGGTCTTCAATATATTTTAAATGCTTTTAAACGCATTATGAGCAAGTTTTAATGTGATTGGAGTTGATTTTTTTGAGTAAAATATGTAAATTGAAAATAATTCTTTTTTTAAAATATCCAATATTGTTTAATTTAGCCGGAGTTCGTTGTGTAGTTATATAATATTACTAAATATTAACATAAATTATAATGTATCCATTGACGTAAAATAAATTGGTTAAGCGCATTTTTAAAAAATAATCAAAATAACACTTTTACAAATTCAATTCAATTTAAATATATATTATTTTTTAAGTAGTTATATTCTATCACGTAGAATGTTTTCTTAACCAACAAAATTAATTTTTATTTTTTTGTAAAAAAAAATCCTCAAACGAATGAATCAACTTTAATTGTACATTCAGTACGTAATTAATGCATATTTCAAAAAATGTAGCTAAGTTAAATTGTGTCTTTACATATAATTTTTTTTTTCAATGATTTAAAAGCATATTTGTTTAATAAAAATATGAATAATATTCGAATCTTCATTTTTTGAGTTCGAATCAAGTCTGGATCCTTATGCTCTTAGTTCATTAAAAGTAACTCAAATCTGATTCTGAACTCGAGTATTAATATTATGAATTAATGAATACTAAATACAAATAATATATTTGAGACAATGAATTGTTAATTTTGAATGCAATCGAGTTAGATTCGATGAAAAAAATTGATACTCCCTTGTTTATCTGCTACAAATTATCGATTACTCTTTAGCATTCGTATGTGCTCAATATTCAAAACTTTTGGTATGATTTTCTGACATATTGAACCCCATTTGTAGCTACGAATCTGTACAAAACTAATATCTATTACCCATGACTAAAATTATAACGAGCATAGTTGAACAGTAAGGAAGTTTAATGACTTAAGTACATACTCTATTAATAAAGCTCTGGATTAAAAAGTTTTTAATATTTTAAAATATTGTTTAATTATTGTTTGATGTGAAATTCCAACAGGGTTAAAAGTTTGTTTTTATAGCAGAATAGAGGTGATGCAAAATGATATATTGACATATTATATGTAGATAGAAAGAGAAAAATAATTTGAAATTCTGTAAAACTTTTTAATTCTCCTTCACTTTAAAAGTAAATGTAGAGATATTTATAATTAATATGATATGAATATTATTTATAAAAGTTATAATCTTGAAGGATGTTGTCTAATACATGATATATTCAACCCTAGTAGTAGAACTGCGAATGTTCCAATATTTAAAGCGTGAATGCTGGGATTTCTTTCGATCCCCATCCCTAAAAATAATTTCTTAGAATTTTTTTTTCTCTTAAATACAACTCATAATTTACATATAATGATAATTATCAATTAAACAAAAAATTGATAACAGTAAAATTGTATTTTTTCCAAATTTTGTATTCTTCGATTGTCCTTTATTTATTAAGTGCTTATGTTAAGTGTAAATAAATTAATTTAGAAAATAGGGTAATTAGTTGAATTTCGAACACTTCACTTCAAAATCGATTATTTTCAGTATTTAAGGCAAATTTTTAATCCCTAATTGACTAAATACAATCTAGTTCATTGTTGGTGTAGAGATAAATTCTGGAAATAATCGATTTTGAGGTACAGTGTTCAATTTGAAATACTCTTCAGAGTTCAAGAAAATCTATACTAGTTAATGTTGGGTATTATTTTTATATGAATGTTTCTTTTCATTTTTACTTTTAAGGCATTTAAATGTCTTTTCATGAATTTTACTATAACATTGAATGCAATTTGTATTAAGTACACCTTCACTATTCCATTTGATCCCAAAAGCCTTAATATAACCTTTAATAGAATTAATATTATTTTATTGTCAATGAATTAAAATTATCAGCAAAACCATCTAATTTACTTATCATATTTCTGCAAATTATATAATTAGGTAGCAAAAATGAGACATCATAACTGTATTCATACTTAAAAAAATATTTGCGCCTAATATCTCATTGAAAAATTTATAGACTACACTTTAGGAAAAAAAATTACTTTTCATTTAGCAAAAATTATTTTTGTTGTCTTAGACTGTATAACAAATCTCCATTGACTTATAATTTAAAGCAGAAATTTCATTCTTCTCATACGATTTGACAGTTTTTGAGCTATTCTGCAAAGTCAAAGAAAGAAAAGTATATACCCGTCTCTTTCCCCATATGAAAACGCATTTTTAGTCCCTGAGTGGATTGTCATTCTGATTAGGATCTCTTGTTGTCGTCATTTTCGGATCCTTAATGGATATGTACATATACAATATAACATATATAAAACTATCCAGTTTGTAGATTCATATTTTTTTCACATGCACAAATTCTTTTTACACTGGTAACAATAAAAAAACGAACTTTGTTCAAGTTGGAAGCCTTTCAGGCCATATTTAGAGTAAAATAGATAATTTAAGTTTAAAATGATACATTTTTGGGTCAAATTGGCCATGTTAAAGCTTCTTGTACTGTGTCAATTATGATACAATTAATCGAAAATTGTACCAAAATATCAAGTGCAAAATAAACATCACAGCCATTTATTTGTTTCCCTTCTTCACCGAGTTATTGCCTAAACTAGAGCTTGAGGTTGCTCAATGTATATAATAAAAAGGACATTTCCTGAGTACATATTGTAGAAGTCGTTGTGTTTTACAACTTATATTCTCACTGTTTTTAATACTTTTATGGTAAATCAATTTCACCAGAACTTTGAATCCAATTTGAGTATAGTACACTTTCACTATTCTATTTGATCCCTAGAGCCTTAAATAGAACTATAATATTCATTCACAACAAAGAGTTATTATTAAGCATTCACTTTACTTATATAATTTTATTACAAATGTGATTTATTGATAATTATTAATTATGAATTTAGTGCGTTAAAGATTGGAAGTACATTATTAAACTTTTCCATATATTTTTTTTCTAATTGATATATATTTTTTTGTCTGTATAATTGAATAAGAATTCTATTACATATTCAAAAGGACTAACTCATTTTGTTTAGGAACTTTATCATTTATGTCTACTCCACATGATATTAGCTCTAGACTTTAATTGAGTTATATCCATGCTGTATTCTTCATCTATGTAGATATACGTAAGTTAAACAAAGGAAGTTCTTCTTTAATGTAAGTGACATGTTGTACCTCTTTCATACGTTGTATATTTCTTAATTAAATATTACTATAAGGGCGTCACTATAATATATATGCAAATAGCCTCTTAGAAATAATTATTATTAACATAAAAGGGGCTCTAAGGATGGAAATTGCTTTATAATGCAATCATTTGAATATAAATTAAGATAAAATATATACATTAATTCAAGGACTCGACTGATATATTAGCCAATTTTTGGTAGTTTTAGGTTGGTTGGTAATCGATCAAAGCTGTCGATTATAATTACCAATATTTTATTTTATTTAGAATACACAATCCATTTTTGTTTCAATAAAAAAATGAAATTAACAAAAAAAAATCCACAATAAAAATGACGTTAAAAGTTTTTAATTGCTAATCCATTCAAAGCATAAACGTGGTCAGTGTGACCATTTAATTAATTTTTTTTACCTCAATAACAAAACTTGAACTTTTTGTGTGCCCGGGTTTTAATAATTAGTTTATATTGCGCATATAACATGATAATGGAAATTAAAAATAAAAAAAATATTTGCTATTGTAGTCTACAGATTGATTTTTCTCAGTTAGTATTAAAGATTCAAACTCATTTTTGAAAATAGAAATAGGAGATAATGGAAGAAAAAGATAAGATTTAATAAGAATTATATACAAAGGTCTCTAACTTTTAATAATGTTTTCTTCATATCTAGATCCTGTTCTGTACTTGATAAAATTTCTTACGGGTGACGAAAAATTGGCTTTTTTTAAAAAAAAAGTTTGTATAAAATTATCTTCACTGGTCATCCATAAAATAAAATTGTATTCACGTTTTAGAAATTCTGAGGAGAAAAATTGTAGAATATAATATCTCAAAATCTTGGGAAATGATCTGCTTTGTAACCGTGATGAGGCAAATTATAGAGATTTCTAAAAAGATCATGCATGTACTTTTGTTGGATTATTTGTAATGATATCTCAAAGGTTAATTTAAAGGGAAGAAATGGGCCGATTAATCGGTTAGCGGTCATTGAATCACCGTAGTTGAGCAACTACTTAAAAAAATAATTTTGTATATGTATTGTTATGTTTTCTAATATATTCTCATACTTTTGGATGCGTAAATGTAATTTTTTTTAAGTTTTCCAAAACCCTGTCTTATGGGCCTTTAAGATTTGAAAAATGCTTATTTTGAGGTCATTACATAGTTTTTGGATAAAAATATTTGTTAAATAGCGTGATAATGTGACAAAATGAAGCTAAGATTAAAATTTAACTCGTTTAAATTAATATCTTATCATAATTTTATTCTCTAAATATAAATTTAGAAAGTTAAATCAGGAAAAAATACACAAAGCAATGCACACTATCGATACATGTTACAGAAGTAGTCTTTTTCTAACATACCTTCATTTTATTTCTTGTGTGCTAAGAAGTTATTTCTTTTCCAAACAAGTATTATTAACTTATTTATCTGAATTTGTCATTAGTTAATTATACATTTGAGTGTCATTTTAAAACCATTGGTATGAATATTGTTTTGAATATAGTTTATAGAATACAATTACGACAAAACAAATCTATCTATAAATTTTATTTGAATATGATGCTGCTATTTAATTGTTTAAAGCATCCTTCTTGAAGCTATCAAAGCATCGCTTATTGTAGTTTACACCTTAAAAGTAATGTTTTTTTTTACTAATTAGCATATCTATTTTTGTTCCAACTTTGATATAATCAATATTAAATGATATTTTTTTTTTGTATTAGCCCTTGAGTTATATTTGGAACTCCTTTTAACAAAATAAACTTTACCTTTAAGTAGAGTTTTGCTTTCATTTTTTTTTTTTTTTTGTTCAAGTACCTCTTGAAAAAAAATATATGGGTACAACTCTCCTGACAACAAGGGAAAAAAATGTTCCTATTAAGAATAATTTGTTTACCCAAATTAATGTAATTGTTTAAGAAAAATGAAAGAATTATAGTTGAACAAAATGAGAAGCGTTTCTATGTATCAAGGATTTTTTTTTCTATATTATGGTTATTATAATTCGGTGTTAAACCTAATTTATGTTAATAATTTCCCCCATACGGAATAACCCTTTATTACTTTAAATTTCGTTGTTTCATTCAAAATCTGTATTTTATAGATGTAAAAAGTTAAGGCGATAAAACTTGACTATGTACAAGTATTGATCACAGTAACTTTTGCCATAGCTAACATTTGAGATTTTAAAGAAATTGGTTGATCTGAAAAAAAAAAAAAGTTATCAGCTTGACTTATTTGTCAATATATATATTATATTACACTGGTCAACAAAATAAGACTTTTTATTTTTTTCAAAATGGAAATGGTAGAATTTGATCCCATAACTCCATGCATAGTCTTTGTGTTTCTGAATCAGGCACAAAAAATAGCTTTAGTCTTAAAATATTTCAATGGTCTTATCTCTAATGGACGAAAATATATAGGTTTTTTTGAAGGAAATTTTTCATTAAATTAATGTAAAAACGTTCACCTATCAAACAAAATATTTTTACAATTTTTTTTTTTTTTTTTTTTTTTTTTTTTTTTTTTTTTTTTTTTTTTTATATTTCAAGCAAGCAATTGCGTATATACATATACATGAATAAACATTATAGTCTAAAATTATTGCTTGATGAAAGCTTTAATATAAACACAAAAATCATTAAGTAAACTTTTTCAAAAAGCCTCAATATTAACACTTAAAATTAATAAATAAAACTTGTTCTAAAAGCATTTATGATCGCATAGTCTTTTTAAAATTCTTCAAAACTCGTTTTAAAAACTTTTTATGCTGCAATGATGAAGACGGGAAATATTTGATTTCGTCGCACGCCAATGACCAGGAAATGTTATCTTCATTAGGGATTTTTAATGAGAGAGCTGCATATCTAGCAGAAGCAGCCAAGATTATTGCCCTCAATTCGTTCGTAGCTATAGTCGTATATGTTGTCAACCTTTTTGCAATAAGAGCCTTTATATTTAGTAGTGCGAAGTCAATAGCTCGTGTGTTTGCTGGATATCGAACACTTCTTTTTGATAGTCCGAAGAGTATAATACCTTTAATTAAATTCGGTGACGCATTTTCCAAGCCCTTCACGTTGATTTGGAGAAATTTCCGTAAAATTTTGGTAGGGTGACATTCAGTAAATGCATGCAGAACATCGTTGAAGATCTTCCCGCAGTCCTTACATGGTCGATGGAATTGGATGCAGTTGTTGGATATCTGCAATTGAGCCGTGAACTTTCAGCCGTCCGATATATATTTCAGAGAAGATAAAATTTTAAATCGCCATTTATGAGGAAGACCCAACATTTCAATAAAGTATTTGACAATATTTTCTGCTTTGTCAATGGGTTCCTCAAAAGACATCTTCAGATGCCAGGGTTTTGGCATAAGATGGCAATTTGCCGATCAATTCAAAGGGTAGCGAAAACGTCCATCATTGAAAACTAAGTCCTTGTAAAAATCGTGGATGCTAAATATATTCTGATTCAGTGCTCTCTGCTCTAAAATACCGGCTGGCTCAAGATTTTGAAAGAAAAAACGCTTATTAAAGTTTTGTCGTATAATATCCACAACGGAGTCATTTTCAAAAATTGGACTGGCACTCCAAATTATTCTTTGAGCGGTCCCCCATATCGAAGAGAGTCCAGAAGTGATATCATTAGTGAGGTTTGTCCCTATCATGAGTCTATTGTATAAAGGGTTCACTGATACTATTTTCCTCCATTCGAGGTCGGGGTTAGCAGAAATATCTATAAATATATTTATGTAGATTTTAGGAATTATTTTACCCAATAAAGTTATTCCTCCTCCAAGTAAATGTCTGGGTCGTTTAACAGCGTTCAAATAATTTTTATGAAATAGCTTTCCCAACCATTTTTCCTCTTGTTTTATAGCATTTTCAGCAAACCAGGGAGACGATGAAGCCTTGTACAGTACTATAGGAACAACTTGTGAATTATATAAATCTATCCTTTTCTGTAAATTGAAATGTCTCCATAATTCAACTCTCTTGCACACGGTGTTATTTAATGAAAACCAGTTAGACCTATGTACGCCCTGGCTATCCCATACAATGCCAAGAATCTCAATTTTCTTCTTAATGACGCAGTTTTCTATTTTATCATATTCCAAAGGGTTCCAACATCCAATTGGAAGAATGCAAGTTTTATGTATGTTAAGTTGAAGGCCAGATCTCTTTTCGTATCTCTTAAAGAACTCTAAAATGACGCTTATTCTTTTCCGGAGCTGAGCTTCTGAGTTAGCTTCTACTGATATAGTAACATCGTCCGCGTATGCATCAATTAAGTGCGGTTGGTCAACAAATGACACTCCGAATCCCGTAAATTTTCTTTTAAGTTGAACGATTAAGTCCTCAAGAGCCAAGATAAATAAAAGAGGAGCAGACGGGCATCCTTGCCTACAACTTTTTTTTAAAACGATAAGGTCACTTTCTAACCAATTTAGCGAAATAGAGGATGATCCATTTAATAAAATAGCTCTGACTGGATTAAAGAATCTTTTTGGGAGCAGTTTTTTAACTCCTTCCATGATGAGACTATGATTAATTGAATCAAATGCCTTTGAAAAATCGATTCCAATGATGGCACCATATTTCTTTCTTTTATTAACCGAGTCAATAGCAGTCTGAATGTTCCTGGAGATGTCGGTGATTTTTCTTTTTTTCAAAAAACCCTTCTGAGATGTTCCGATCTTCTGGTTGAGAATTGGTTCTATCTGAGTGGCTAGAATTCCAGAAAGAATTCTATATGAAAAATTGAGAATGGTTATCGGACGCCAGTGATTAAAATCTGTTCCATCCCCCTTTTTGGGAATAAGAGTTATTCTACCCTTTGACACGGATTTGGGCATTTTCCCTTCTTTCTCCATTGAACTTCCAATATTACAGAGATATTGGGATAATTCATTAGAACATGCTCTAAAAAGTGCACCTGTTATCATATCAGGTCCTGGACTTTTGTTTATTTTAAGTTTCTTATCAATGTAATCCTTAATATTATTCACAGTGTATATTCTATATGAAGATTCAAATCTATGTTTTCTAGGAAAGCATACTCTCTTTGTTTGTACTACGGCTTGAAAGTTATGATGAAAATATTGAAGAATTTCGGATGTTCTTGTAAGTTCCTTGCCATTACTAATGATTTTCTTAAGTCCGTTTGCTGAATATTTACTTTGATTAGACAGCCTTCTTATTCTCACATTGAAATCATTTTCACCGTGCACCTTTTCAGACATTTCTGCATCCGCTATTTCAGAGATTCTGTATGCATTGACCAAATCAGCAGTCAATGTTCGAGCGAATAAAGACTTGTTGTTTAATATATTTTCAATATCATTTTGAAAATCTCTTTTCTCCTTCCTCTTTTCCCGCAGATATTTGGAAGCAGTAATCCGTGGTAAAAAAGTTGTCTTTCTCTAGCATCTCTTTTTTTTTTTTTTTTTTTTTTTGTGAGTAGGTGCTAGTTATTTTCTTTTCTTTTTTTCAATGCAAGTGTTAGTTACTTATTTATCTAAATTTGTCATTAGTTGATAATACATTTAAGAACTATTTCAAAACCATTGGTATAAATATTGTCTCCTTTGTTTTTGTTTTGAATATAGTTTAAAGAATGCAGGTACAGATAAACTAATTCATCTATAAATATTATTTGAAGCATATTTTGAAAGTAATACTTTAAGCAACTGGCCTGCTCATTTTTGTTCCAACTTTGATGGAAATTTTCAACATAATACTGGACACCTCAAGGCACTTGTCGATTATTTTAGCCCAACTCTTCATTGCATGGGGAAATCTGTTTTTTAATGTACATAGTACCTTGGAGCTATTCATTTTCAAAACTAGATCCTTTAAGCTGCTTTTTTTGGCTTAGTTTTTTATCACACCAAATAGTTAAAAAAGTTCAAGGCAATGAATATCAGTGACCACAAAGGCTCCATGAATGCTAAGGTTGAGGAGAGTAAAAAAAAGTTATGTATCTTGTTTTTTTATGGGTATGTTTTATCAACACTTCGTGACCAATAGAAAAAAGTGAACTCTGAATATTATTGTTGTGATAATTTTGTAGGCATCTTGGCCTGAAATGGCTAAAAAAAGGCAAACTTACTTATTTTCTTCAAGATAAAGACTTCATGCACCAGATTAACCAGGAAGTTTATTAACTCTAGCTATACCCAATTATTTGAAAATGATCTGTTCACAGGATTAAAATCAAGTTTTAGTAGCATTAAGCATTGAAAATAAATAGATTTTGAAGCACATATTACAAAACAGATTCATTCATCTAATGACTAGTTGGGTGAAAAGAATTATTGAGATTATTTGGAAAATAAATACATACATTTCTTACTTTGTAATAAAAATAACTAATTCATAGTCATTCTATACTTAAGGTATCTGTCATAGGTATTTTTATTAAAATATTACCAAGTTAATCTATCACAAAATATGTTAGAAACATTTAAGACAATTTTTCATAGTTTAAAAATAATTCATATTAACTGAGTAGCGTTAAGTAAGTATCAACCTATTAAAATAATTATCTATTTTGAGAAAATCAAATACCCTATGAAATAATTTTTTTTACTCCTAAAAATCTTTAGCAATGTACCATATATATGTGTATATATAATTGTTGTAAAAGTTATTAGCATACGGTTTAATATCTAGAAAAATACATTCCCTCGTACTTATAAAAGTTATCTTCAAACATAGTTTACTTAAAAAAAAGTTATATATTGTGTTGTTTACATTTGTTTAGACAAAGATACATTAAGTTAAAAGTAAAAAATAGCTAATGTATTGTACAGATACGATTAAAAGCACGAATCAAAATAATATAATTTTTTATTAAAAAATCCCCAGGAAAAACAAGACTGTGACAGTTTTACTAAAAGTATACGGAAAAATTTGTTCTCGTTTTCCAAAAAATGTATGAAAAAATATTGAAAAGTAATTTTTCTGAGATCGTGAAAGGTGAATTATTCAAAAAATTTGATGAATATGTGTCAAGACTACTGGAAAGTAAAATAAAATCTAACCTACAAGAAGAAGCTTTATGAAAGATAGACTAATAGATAACACAATAAAGTTCCTCCAAGATGTGGTAAATTACGTGAATACTGAGTTCATTTTATGTCTTGTATTATGTATACTCTCCAAAAAGCTTTTGATACTGTAAAGCACAAAAAACATAAACCATTTGCAGAGGGAATTAGAGTACCAGGAAAATTAATTTAATATCATAAGAATGTTACAAAGAAATCAAGAGCAAGGGCATGAGTAAATGGGAGAAAAAAGTCTAAAGCATTAGTTATAACAAGAGACAAGGTGATTCATTATCTGCAGTTATAAAAATGATAAACAAAAATACAAGTTTAAGAAAATGTGTAAAAATAGGAAATAGATAATTAAACAAGTACTCACTTGATTATTTTCATGATATTTTGAAATCCTATAATGCTCATGTGGAACACTTGATAGTGTTTCAGGAGTGATGAAAGTGGTAAACTCACAAAGTGAGGTACCAAATAGAAACCAAATGGACAAACTGAACATATGTACCTGGCTCACCCATAACCATGGATCCAACCATGGAACCTAATTTCAACACTATAATAAAAAAGTTGCTTATCGAATATATTCAGGAATATAGAAATCAATATTTTAATAAGAACAATTTCCTAACAAACTCGTTCTTTACAAAATTATTTATGCTCGACTGATAGAGTAAAAGATCTTGAGAAAATGAGGAATGAATCTGCGGTGACGTGTAGAGGAGTAAATAGACTCTAATAGGCTTTTTGACCTCGTAGATGTAGAAAACCTTAAGAAACGTATTAATTTCACATGAATAAAAGAAATTCCTGACTCCAGTGCTGGATGAGCAGTAATGCTCAGACAAAATTAGTTTAAAATTACGGGGTCCCAATACAAGAATATGAATAATATCTTACTCTACAAAGGTATTTGATACGATTGAAAACTTGTATATACTAGTAAATGATTGGAAACGTCACAGGAAGTTCATTTTTGAGGATAAATAATAAAATTGGAGCAAACGCAGTGATACCGATCGATCATAAAAACTTTAAAATACTGAAGAAATAAAAAATCAGCAGCATGTACAAGTTGATTCATTTGAAAAAAACTGCCGACCATTGAACTACCAACTACAAATCACAACACGGAAAAAAAGTTAAGACGATATTTTAAACCTTCACGCTCAAACTAAATATATTTTATAATTAATTTTACAATCAATTTTGATATATTAAACTTATTTACAGATAACAGTTTATTTTTCTCCTTTTTTCAGTGTATTGAATTATAAAAGGGAAGTGTATCTATATTTATATTATATATATATATATAACACACATATACACGTTCCTAAGTCTTAAACGAAAAGGCGGTAATATGTGTTAAAATTCATCACATATAATATTTTGTCTTAATAAGATTTCATCCTTCTAGAAGGAGCATTTTTAGAGATATTTTAATTATTTTTATCTCTTAATATGGGTTATTGACTGACCTATTTAGTTTTATGGTTAATATATCTTTTATGATTATTATAATATTAAAGGATCAAAAATAAATGAGGGGAGAAAGGAAAGAAAATATTTCCAATGGTTAGATAATGGTAAAAAGTATATTTATAAGTAAGTACGAACATATAATGAAGAGACGGAAATTTTTCTAGGAATTCTATAAGGATATTAGAACCTCCTTCAAAATAGAAAAAGTAAAGGCTCTCTTTTTATGTACAAAAACTACTGTCATTAATTGTTTGATATAATACTCACAAATACTATCTTAAGACTTTCAAACCACAGATTGCTGAACTTAAAACAACATCGAATGCAATACCAACTTCTAATTGTATCACTCACTACAAAAACATATTCTAGAGATCCTGTGTGAACGTTTTGTAAGAAGGTTGAAGAAACCCCTAAGCCCCTATTTATACAAGAATCCCTATCAATATTCAAAGAAACAATAATGAAATATTTTAAAATGAGTTTTATTTAAATAGGTCATAGTGTCTAGTATATTCATTCACATGGCTTTTGTTTTCTAAAGTGCATGATGATATTATTTACATGTTATCTTTTTAAAAGGAAAATTTTACAACTCATGAAATAACTACATGTGATTTGTAAGTTCTTTAATTTTCTTTGCAGAATTGAAAAAAAAAAGGAATTAAAAGAGTCTAACATTACTTAATTGAACACTTTTTAAATCTTTATGTATCAAAATAATACAATTTATTTATACATTTTGGAATCGAATATTATAATTTTCAAGTTAGTATTTGAGTTATATTTAAAAATGATTAAAAAAACTAGAACAAAACTACGAATTGACATATAGTGCAATGCTATTATTCATATGAGTATCAAATTAAATGTTTCAATTTTCCTCATTTTGCATTAAGTTATGCAAATGTAAAATTATTTGGCAAACAAACTTTTTAAACCGACTAATTTTTACATAATTATTAATTTATATAAGTTTTTGAGCTTATAACTAAATGTATGTACTATATATATATATAATATACATTTATACAAGTTAAAACTTTGAACCAAAAAAAAGGACATTAAAATATATTCATAAATAAAAAAGTTGTTTAATATTTTCTATTTCATTTTTATGATTTTAACTGCATACACAGCTATAAAATTGTAACTATTTTTTGCTTTTGTAAATTGAATTTGTGGCTAAATGTAATGTTTTTCATTAACAAATATAGTTATCTTGTTTGTGTAAGGTGTGTTTGTTCAGTTAATGCTTGTGTTAAAAGTTTAAAGTCATTACAGCAATTAACTACCCTACCATGTCAATTCATCACATTTTTTTTTCTTTGATTTTGTAACTATGATTTGATTTATTTTTTAACTATTTCTTTAAAATTAAAAGACTAGAGTCTATCCAAAATTTCTGGCCAATATCTTCTTTAACAACATAGATATTAGTATTTACATATTAGAAAATTTGAGATCGGGATTCAAATAAAAATCCCCTTCTAAAAACGCATTTTTTCTTCAAATCCCTATAAAGTCCTTATTTTTCAAGGTAGAATCTTCAAGTTTGAAATAATTAAATACTATTGATTATGAAGCTGTAAAAAAGTATCGAATCATTGAATCTTTTTTTAAATTTATAACTTATAATACATTCGTTTAGAGAAGTGGTAGGTTAATGAAGAGGTTAGGAAAAAGCTATGTTCTCCAATGTTATAGATTGCTAAAACTTCAAAGGAGCGCCAAATTTATACATAAAAACAGGCAAGGCAAAAAAAATTTTTTTTTCTTTTATAAAAAAAAAGGAGCATTATGCTTTGAAGTTTGATATAGGGCTTGATCAATATATCCGTGAAACAACATTAGGTATTTTTAAATCAATCGGTAATTGTCTGGATTTGCAAATGATTACCAAATTTTTTTTCACTGAAAATAATAAAAATAAAGGGTTTTAATTATTGTCATGGAGATGAATAGTCAAAAATAATCTTCATTTTTTATCAGCTCTTCGCAACCCAGCTGTTGAGAAACACTGATTTAAGGTATTAATAACACTTTTGTTTATTATTAAAAATATATTTAAAAAAATGCATAAAACGTTATGCGTTGCCACACTGATTGCAGATAAAATCAAACTGAATCCACAAACTGTAGATTTTACAAAAGAAAAATTCAATGACAAAGTTACTCAAAATCTTGGCAAATGATTCTTCTTTTTCGTCATGGTAACGTGAAAAAATATGCAATGACCAAAGTGGCCATATTTAGGCTTTTATAATGTTATTTTTACTGGGATCTAAATTGTTAATTTGAAGGGGAAAAATCGACTGATAAATGGGTTATGGGTTTTTTAACACGCAAATAGTCCCGTAAAATCCCTTGATTTTATATTGAGTCTTACTTTGAACATTAGTTCAAATAAAAAACATCTCTCCTTCAATAACAACATGATATAGTGATATGTATTTAAAAATAGAAGTGACACATGACTGTGGATCTTTTTAAGTCCAAATATTTGCGATAAATGATATATTATATTTTCACCAATCATTTCCCAATCCTCTCAACCTATTTTTTAAAAAGTAAAATTAGAAAGGGTCTTTACAAAAGTTACCCTTTTTTCTGTTTCTTTTTATTTTTGTTAAACATAAAACATCTGCACAGTCTAAATTTTATGCACAAAAAGTTTAAAATCACCCCAATAGTTTAATACATATGAAAGTAGATTTTTTTAATTACAAATACATATACTTTTCAAAAAATATTTTGTAGTTTTAAAAAAATATTATATACTTTTATGGCTTCCATTTGTTATTTTTTATTTATTACTGAGTGTAGATAGTTCATTGGTTGCCAAGTTTAATTGTCTTAACTCATTTAAATGTTTTTGTAAACTATGTAAGTTATTTTGCTAAACTAAAATTATAAAACTAGGGAAAAATGCAGTAGTGATGAAATGGGTATAGAGAAAAATAGTTTTTATAAATGTATTTTATATAATTAGAATTTCTTCTTTACTTCTTCTTTTTAGTTTTTTTTATTAATCATTTTGTTGACTTTGCACTTTACCTTTTAAATACTGTGCACATATTGTTTATGGAATCTGCAATTCAGGACATATTTGATCAAAAATGATACATTGTCTTACTTTCATTATAATTAATTCTCTTGAAAAGATGCTGCATACTAAAAAAATAACTTAAAATGAATGCGTAAGTATTAAAAGCCATCTTATGTATGTTCTAACATTTATGAAGAATGCCTTTATTAACTTTATTATATTGTTACTCCTAGTAACTCAAAAAATAAAGGAGAAAAGTTATATACCTACATACTCTTTGTAACCTTTTGTACATCAATTATGAAAGTTTTGAGACTTTGAGAACATTTTCAGTATGTATAGCTTGTTGTCTCCTTATTATATAATGAAATTTTTGTAACTTATTAAATGCAGAAATAAAAAATAGAATATAAATTATATTGCTTCAAGGAAATTTTGATTACACTTGACAGATTTTTCAGTATGCCATTATTTTCATTAGTTAATTTATTATTTTGTGGTAATTAACTTAAATAATTAATACTTTTTGATACTATTATTTCTAGCGCCCATTTTGAAAACTTATCATTTCTTTTTAAAACTGCTCTTATAACTAGTTTTATGCGCAAGGGACCATTTAAATCATGACTACGTTTTACTTCCGTCAATTCCTTTATTTTTATTCAATTTTTTTAGTACTTTGACAGCTATAGCATGTGACGTAGTTCTCAATATCAATTTTGAATGTATTGGTGTCATCTTAGCCTGGAACCCTCAAAGACTTTGTCTCAGTATCAAAATCTATACTAAAGCTTCTAGATTAAAAAAAATTATGATCTTGTATCAATGATATTTTTTTCAAAACTTTTGATTATAGACATAACCTTTATAAAAAGTGCACTGTAACTCAAAAGTATTTGTAGATTAAAGTTGTCTAGGAGGTTACCCCTTAAAAAAATGTTCGATGACAATTTTTAATTTATTATTATCAACGTAGTTTGTCAAAAGTTGAATTTCACTCGCATCAGTTTTATCTGAGATGTTGAGTGAACAAATCAAAGAGACTTGCTATCAATTCAGGGCATCCCTCATTAACCATATTGAGAATGTGTACTCATTATTCGCAATTCAGGATATTAGAGTGTTTATAATTATAACGGGTATCGGCTTGTCCTAAATGGATACACATATATATATGTATAAAGTTTTTTGGTAGTGGGTGACCAATAAAGATTTAATTGGTTTTTGAGCCTTTAGCATCAGTGTGGTTAGCCTTATTGTTTCCTTTAAATATAGTAAGTTATTTTTATAAAGTCCACATGAGACGATCAGCTTCAGCTTCTTAAATTAACTACATCCTTTGTGATTATAGATTGAAATGAGATTTGTATTTTTTTTTTTTTTTTAATGATGTATTTATTTTTTATCTGAAGGAATAATCAATAATAACCAATTAGTACATAAACTAGGTTTTTTTTTCTTTTTAAAAGATTGTAGTATATCTATCTATTATTGACTGAGTTAGAGAATGAAATATATACGTATATTTAATATTTTTTTGTTAATAAATTATAACTGATTTTATTTCAATACATTTAAATATATATATAAATATGTTAAGTTTTTTTTTTTTTTCTTAAAAAAAGAGTTTTAAAGATTTTTAATTTCTTCAAATATGAGCAAGAGGTTGTTTTCATTGTCTTTACATGAAAACTTTTTCTTGAGACACTCGGGAGCTCTCCTCTAGGGCAATTTTAGAGAAGATGACATCAATGGGAGAGACTTCTTCATACATGTTGGGTGATTCAACTAATATCATAATAGATCCAACAAGAGCGGAAATACCAAATACCCATAAAAATAAACGATCTAGCACCATGGCAACTATGCCCCAATCCTGGTCCTCCTTTATTAAACATAGGTAGTGGAATTAATAGATTAAAAGTTTTTTATTCTTTTGGGCTCTTTACTAGTAATGTAAATCATATGCAATTCGGGCGTGTGATAAAAAAGTGGAGTTGGCTCTTCAAACAGGTCTTTTTGTTTTCCGAAGCTGTTATCATTTTTTTTCCCTTAAGAAAGTAACATCAACTTTACCTCAACATAATGTTTTACAAGAAAAGAACAGTCTTCAAAAATTATATCATGGTGAGGAAGAAAGGAAAAATTAAAAAATGGATATCATTCATTGAGGAGAATGGAGTTAATGATATTTGTGAATATAATAATGAATCTGGAGTAACGTATTTATTATTGATGTTTTCATTTGTATATATATATATATATATAATGGAGAATAGCAGCTTGTAGCTCAATAAAACGTCATGACAGCTCAAGCTGCTTCCCCCCTCGACATTCATCAAATTGTCAGGGTTGCCAGGTTGATTTTCTCTTTCTTTTTTTATTACAAGCCCGAATTGCATATGATTTTCATTCCCACTCTTTACTTACCGCATCGAACTCATCTTGACGTTTCATATGATGCTTGATAAACATAATGTTATGAACAGCTTTCTCTATTGCAAAAGGAGATGTTGAGGACTTGACATCCATTACATCACAGGTAGAGGTCATGATTTTTGTTAAGCCTCTATAAAGACCATTCAAATGACCTCGTAGTTGACTATTGAGCCCTCCATTGCCCTTGGCATCATCCTCTTCGTCATCATCTTCTCCTGAATTCATAAATAAATAGATAATAATAGCTACACATATATAAAAAATAAGATTTAATTACCGTATTTACCGGCCAAACTTTTGAGAGCCGGATCCGATTGTCGTAGATATTTACTTCGACGTGTTTTCATCGTATCTTTAATGACTTGAATTGGAACCCTCATGAGCAATATACGAGGAAGACGTTGAATAAAGGTTCTTCGAACCCACTGGGGCATTCTATGAGTTGAGGGCTTACGATAGTGAAGGTTTAAAATGATGGTGGTCAATGTCACAGCTATGGCGATTAATATCATACTAAATAAGAGATACCTGAAGAAAGAACAAAATGAAACGGAGCTATCATGGATTTTTTTAGAGTCTTGCCTTCCAAGAAGGGGGAGTGTTTTTGAAGTAGCCGGAATAACTTCTATGACAAGAGTAAAATACAGCGTTTGGGACACGAGAATAGCAATGACAAGGGCTGTCTTCTCTCCAGACTATTTGAAAGGGGAAAAAATAGATACTGGGTTAAAGATCGTTTTTTAACTTGTTAGTTACCTGAGCAGGCAAATAAAACACCAAAATCGACAAATAAAAAATTCCAACACAGGGAATGATTAGATTAACGACGTAAAAAAGCGGTTTCCTCCGAATAATGATGCTAAAATATATATCAGGGTAGGGCTCTGGGCAGCATGGGTAAGTCTTGACATGTCGCTCTGCAGGGACTTCTAATATGTCCCATTCAACATTCAAATAGTACTCAGATAGATCCATTCCGTAGGATACAGTGTCATTATCGGGCTGAGAATTAATATGAACTAAATCCACCTAAAAAAAAATGAGTGTGAACAAATAAGTCTCATATTGAAAACGAATGCTCAACCTGGAATCCGTCAAAGGACCAAGATCCAAATTTGAGGAAGCAGGTCTGCTTATCAAAAGGGAAAAACTCAACATCAATTTCGCAAGAGGATTTGAAGATGGCTGGAGGTGTCCAAACCACTTTTCCATCATAGTGAAGAATGGCCTTAGTCATTGTGGTTACAATGTAGTCTCCATCAGCGCTATACATACATATGGTAGTGTAATTAGGGTTTAGTTAATCAGGATCATAATTTGTTGTTAGCCTTACTTATTATAGAGAATTATGTCGGGTAGCCAAATATGTTCTGAAGGAACGTAGATTTCCGTGACTCCTCCATATTCTGAGGGATCCCATGTAAATTTATAATCCTTCCATTCCTATAAGGAATACATCTTTATTAAAAGGTCCATAAATCGTATCTAGTACTGAAGTATGACGCATAATTATTAAGTTAAACATAAAAAATAAGCTTATAAATGATCCAAAGATTTTAGAGGACTCAAATTATGATGAAGGACGTATGTACATACAACATACATGTACTTTTGTTTTTATCTGTGTTGTCCTTATTTCTCTCCCTTCCTTAAGACGTGGTTGAATATAATTATTTAACATACATAAAATGGAGAAAAATATATAAAAGATTAAGGTAGAAAGTTCTGTCATAACCTTCCTTATTTTTCTGCTTCTCTTTCTCCTTCTTTTATCCTCACAATGAATGTATTGTATGTGTATAGTAAGTTGTTGTTCTTGTTTTTCTCACATATCTATATGTCTTTGCTGAAAATGCAAACATTTTTTTTTGCAGTATTGTTGTGTATATATGTATTTTGTAGCAGTATTGAAAGAATTTTTTTTTTTGTTGATGAGCCTTATAAATATTTGTTCATGTATGTTGAGATTACAATTTAAATGTAGATATATATAAAATAACTTTTTCACTCTAAAAATACTCTTCATGTTGTATTAAAAAGAAATATAAATTCTACAAAAAAATAAAATGAGAATTTAAAACGAAATTATAATTCATGTAGTAGTAATAGTGATCATAATTATAGAAATGAGAAAGGCTACGAAAATTGAGCTTCTCTTCAAAATTTCGATGTATACATACATATTAGCCATATGTGTATACCACATATTGCAAATTACATTTAAAGTCCCTTTATAGAAAATGATTAAAAGATATTGATGTAATCAATCAACTCCACAATTTTTTTGGACCCGTACATATTTTTCTTGAAGTGAATTAATGAAGCATGGGCTCTAACGTCAATCTTACTCGATCAATAAAAATAAAAAAAGAAAGAAAGCAAAAAAAAAAAAAATTTTTTTTTTAATCTTCCTTTGGCACTCTTTGAACGAACTTTGAATATTGAATTATAAATAGAGAAATTCAATAGAGGGGGCTTGAGAAATTCTATAATTCTATCTGCCCTGCCTATGGTTGTATGTATTACTTAAAAATCTCCCTATATACATACATATTTACTTATCAAAAATAAGAGTCGTCAGTTTTTCTCCTTACACACATATGTAGAAATGAGACTCTGTTATCTCATTCTCTAGGGATTTACTTGGATCTTTCAAAGTTTTTTTTTTTTTTTTTTTCTAAATAAAATTATCTAGAATCTACTTACATGATCCTCTAATCCATCTGTAGTCATTATTTACATGAGCATTATAGTTGTACATATATGTTGTACATTTTTATTTTTTTAGTTTTACCTATTACTCATAAAAACCTTTATGTCATCTTGAATATATAATGTGTAGAAGAGAATTTCTTTATATATATATATATATATATATATATATATATATATACCTACATATGTAGGTATACAAATGTGTGTGAGGAGGCATCAAACAAGAGAGCACACACTTTTGAAGGAACAAGGACTTTACTTCATTTATTAAATATGACAATCAAACAAATATTGATTACATGCTTGTATGGGGGAGAAATAAATATCATCCAGGATACATACATGTACATACATATAAAATATCGATATGAATTCAATGGTAAACAAATAAAAAAAATCTATATAAAAAAGCAAATATTATGTAAATGAAAATTGAGGGAAATAATATGTATGAATGGAAAATCATGAAAAAATCATTTATTAGAAAACAAAAATCACTCAACTGGTTTTATTATAATACTTTTACTCTGTTGTATTTTTGTATTCATCTTTTGGGAATGTGCATGGGCACAAAGGCAATATGTATGAATGTACTTACATGCCTATAGAGGTATGCATGTCTATACATATTGAAAAAATATACTGAAAGTTTTACTTTCATACCTTGAGTACCATCTGTTACTCCCTATCCCACATTTTAATAGCATTTTATTTCCCTTAACACCCACCCACTCACGCTCAAATAATAAATACAATAATATATTTATGTATTACTGAAATTGTATTTATAAGTATGTGCATACAGATACCATGTGTAAGGAAACGTTAAGGCCCTTAAATAATAAGCAACATGTGTATTTTATTATAGTGTTCAATTAATTATAAAATGCAATTATAATCATTTGAAAAAGTTTACACAATTTTTTAATTCTTTTGGATACTATATTGATAGGGAGGGTAGACATATAATTAATATGCGCTGCCTGTATGTACAAAAAGAAAAAAAAGGAAGCAAAAGTTGACTTTGTAACCCCCTGACAATTTCATGAAGTTTTAATATATGAGCTACAAGCAGCTGTTCTCTTACTCTTTTATAGGGGAAGACATAAAAATTTCTTTGAGAGGGGGTGGAAGAAAGTTAATACAAATTGATATGTATGTATGTATATCAGAAATTATATTTGATCAAGGATTCTAAATTAATTGGATTAGGCATTTTAATGATTAATTATTATTATTTGTAGATGGTGAATATTACTGTATTATATGTGATTACTTCTACATGTTCTCCCCTCAAGAATCAAGGAATAATGGTATCAGATTAGGAAAAAAAAAATATGTACATATTGGCAACCATAAAAAAGTTGCATGTGAGTAAATGCTTAGGTTTTATAGCTTTAGGGATTTGACTCTTGGAGTGTACGATGAAAAGGGGGGGGGGGGGGAGAGAGAGACTTATGGTGCTACTGAATTAATATCCTTGCTAATATGAGCTGCTTGGCAATTACTCGTATTACAACTATGATGAGAAGAAACTTTAACGTTTAAAACAATGTAATAATTACCTTTACATCATATATTTTAATAAAATCTGCTACTAATGTTAGTGAGCAAATTTTAGCTCTTCCTTTAGAGGTCCATGCTTCTCCTTCTGTAGTTTAACAAAGAATGAACATAATTGTTTTTTAAAAAGAGCAAGAGTACAAAGTGGTTTTTCTTTTTCTAGTTACAAAACTGCATTTTTTCTGTACATTAGTCCCATCTCTATGTTTCATTGCTGCCCTCGGTATTTCAGTTTCTTCCTAATTGAGGGGGATGCAATTTCTGTAGAGACTGATGAGGAGGCGAGAGCAAAACTCATGGTACCATTGAATGGACCTTTATTCGACGTGAGCTGTTTATTGTTTACATAAAGATAAAAAACATTTTAGGAGCACTGATCTGAAAAAAAAATTGAAGCTATGGCAGCTATCGAAAGAAAAGGGCTATTGCTATAACTCAAGCCCCAAAGCATTCAAACTGTTGTAGTAATGAGTCACTATTTTGTCAGCTGATGCGACTTACAAAAAATTTATTTTGCTATTGCACAGCCTTATCACTCTATGTTTTTTATCTCTATGGTTGTATGACTTATAAGGGAGCAAATGCATTACTGGCCTGGGGAGGAGAACTTTCTATAATTAAATAGTAGTAGTGCATGGATAATATAATCATATTTAAAAATACATAAATTATGATTTCATTATTCATTTTTATCAAAATCTAGAACAAATGGAGGCGAGAATTCTTTCATTCTTATTCTATGGGAAGTTGCTTACACCTCAACGATCAAACAAAGAATGAACATAAATATAAAGACGTTTTTAATTTTTTAATCATAAAAATCTATTTTGTCTCTCCAAAAATCGCATTATTCTTCATAATTTGGGTAGTGAAAAAGAGCCTATACTCCAAAATCGTCTTAGTTGGCAATTTGTATTATGTATTGGCTTATTTTTAAGGCTGCAATCCTTTTTTCTTAACTTTAGTAGAGAAGACATCTTTTTAACAGATAATTTTTGAGATAACGAACGAGTTAAAAAAATACCAACAAAATACACATTTTGTATGTGTTATTGACATTTTTATGACTTCTTCTTTCCCCGGTTTCTGAGCAATATGCTCAAATATATTACATAAAATATACTTTGAATAAAACGGTAAAATAATAACAAGCTCGTTATTTTCTCTCTTGTTATTGAAGAATCGATAGCATTAGTTAGCAATGACACATTTTAATGTGTTATGAAGATTGTCTTAAATATATGTTTATTATGTCTCATTAAAAAGCCGATAAAAAACCCGGGTGTGCCATTTCACATTCTCAACTTGATACCTGAAAGTGTCTTCTGTATTTTTATTTATTTATTATATTTTATTGATAAGGTCAGTTTTTGAGCATTTCTTAATATTTTTTTGAGTAATAAAATTTATGTAGGTCTCGGATATATCCTGAGAAAAATTAATGGTATGAACGAACGTTTTTCTTTCTTTTATTTATTATTATTCGTTTTTATTTTTGCATAAATTAAGTCTTACTATTTCCCTTTTGTAAAAGCAAATAAGAACTCATTTGATACTTGAGCAATGCAGTTTTCAATATTTAACTAAAAAATTGGTTTTAAAGACATATTTCTGGAATAATTTAATTGTAACTTTTGAGATAGAAAATACTTGAAGCGAAAATCAAACTATTTTCGTAAAAATGAGAGTGTATTTAAAAAATAAAGCAACTTTTAATAAGTTTAAATTGTTAAATCATGAAATTTTTTTAAAGAAAAGTACATACGGTAAATATCAATTTCAATATTTTTTTTAATTAAATCAATTTCTTAATAAGATAATAATAATACATTGTGTTAACAAAGTTTCAATGAATTGAATTTTTAAAGTGGGTCCTGCTACATCAATGAACTTCTTAATAATAAAATTTTTCAAATTAAAAAACTAATATTATTGTATATAATAATGTCATTAAAAAGAAAGAAAGAAAGAAAGAAAGGAAGAAGAGAACTTCTATAAAGGACTTTTCTCTTTTAATTATCTTATATCTCTTCTATTCTTTTGTATCTCTTTTTCTTTTTCTGTTGGAAGTTCTATCACATTTTTTTCTGACATTTTCTTTTCTAAATGTGGCTTTGTACATCACAAACATTCATAAAAAAATAAAATAAACCTCTTTTTATTGATGTTAACAATAAAAAAGGCCTGCTTTTTTGTTCTTGATAAATATGTATATATACAACTTATATCTGGAACAAAAGGGACTTATGCAGTAGACTTGAGAATTTATTGATGTTGCTCTCTCTCTCTTTAAAAAAAGCTAACAAGTTAAAATATTTATGTAAAGCATATTTTTTTAGAGATTTTGCATAATCAAATGTATTTGTATTTATATATTCGTGGTGTTTTATATAAGAAGATTAAAATAATGATGAATACCAGAGACTCAATGGTAAGATTTATTTGAACAATTTAGCAAGAAATATTATTTAGTATGATAATATACAGTACATACATACCTTTCAAAGACTATTTACATTAATGTAAAATAATTCTATAGATCTCTCAATAAATAGAACAAAAAATTATCCATGTTTTCAAAATCCATTGAGAAATGCCATATAATATTCCATTCCATCATCATGCTCAAAAATGTTCAAACATCATTGTGTCATTAAAGATATTATGTGTAGACAAAAAGTTCTTGGATTATACTAACATATATCAACACTTTAAGAGTTGAAGTGTTTATATAATTTATCATGATTGTTTTTAGATTAAGGATAAATAACTTCTTTATCCACATAAGTATGAGACACTTGAGTGTGAAGAAGGAACTGCTACTGCTCTTCTATCATTGCTAGAAACGTCACATTTATTAGAAATAAAGAATTGAATATTTACATAAAATTGGACTTTCGTTTGCATGTATGTAAGTTTGAAGATAGTAATGAAAATAAGATATGGAAGGGTTTTTTGAGTGAAATTTACATACAAAATATTGTTTATTTTTATTTTATCTCTCTCTCTTTCTCTCTCTCTATATATATACATCAGGTATAGCATAAAACAAATAAATATTTGCATTGCATATATAATGAATCACTTGAAGGCTTTTCTGTTGTAAATAAAAGTTGTGTAATAAAAACAAATAAAGAAAAAGAAGAATTGTTAAAAAAAAAACTAGACTTTGAAAGTTTTATATGTTCATTTTACGTATGTAAATATATAAATATATATATATCTATAAAAATAAATAGAATTATTTTATTGCATAAGGAAACATTAAAATTCTAATGAGAATCATAGATAATGTTACTATTGAAATTAATACTCTGAAATTAATGTCCAAGTAATTTATAAGAAAAAATAATTTTTACTCTCTTTAGAAAGTAAAATGATAATTACTAATTGGTGAGGCTCATGTGAGCTTCTTTGTCATGTTTACATATGAGACTTTATATTGAAATAACTTGCTGAAGTGAATAAAAAGTTTCTTGGTTTTTCTGATAATTCTTTACTTTCAATTACTGTTCCATATATGTATACATATACATTTGTATAATAAGAGTAACAGCTGTTGCCTTGTCTGAATATATTTTTTTATTATTCATTTTGTAAGTACTTTTACTACCTACCAAATGTTCAAAAGAAGATGAAAAAGTTATAATTTGATTTCTAGAATATATTTTTAATGGATTAAGTATTTTGTAGCATATGAAACATACTTAGATATAAAAAAGAAAAGTACCTAACAACCTTAAAATAATAACTTCTTTTTTTAATAGTGAAAATAAATTTCATAAAAGGTTTATTAAAGTTTTACATTTATAAACAGACTTATGACTCAAAAGAACCTCAAATTATGATCCTCAATGGTGTTGAATATAATGAGTCTTATCTTTCTTAAGATCCTTCTATAAATAGATGAAAAATCAATATTGAATGTTACAAGTATATTCTGGGAAAGAAATTGGATAATTATAAATCAGATCAATTTTTCGTTTTTAATTGTCATATACATAAATTGAATTAAAATTCCATATAGAAGTCTTTTTGTACTGTTCTTACGACTAAAGTGGAATCTCAAATTTTACAAATGACAAATAAAATATGAATTAACGTCAATTTTACATATGTTATTATTATACCTTTTTTTTTTATTTGATATAGTTGAGATATCGTTTTCATTTGTAATTAGTAATTTAATTCATTTTATCCGTGTATGTACATATTTTGGTGACTTCTGTTCTCTAATGTCTTTTATCCTTAATGATAACATAATGGGTCGAAAATATTTATACATATTTTTTTCACTAATGGGACATTAGTATTTATATTTATGGATTTAAGCTCTTACTTTATTCTACCATCTTGTATCTATCTAAAAATATATTAGTATTACAGGCGGCATAGTTATTTGTCAAAGATGTAGCCATATACATATATCAGGGTATAAATTATAATTATTCATTAATGGAATTTCTTTTGTGGAAGAGCCACAGTTATACATATTTGTTGATTTGATATAACTATGTAATGGATATGAGTTTTTTCTATGTAAAAAAGGGATTTATTCTTTAAAAAAAGTCTAAATATAATACTCTTATCATAAATAATAAAGGTTTAAAATCTTTATTCGATTTTTCAATATTTGTTCTATTCAGAATCCTCGTTCTATAAATTCAATTGATTTATAGCTTTATAGAAAAAAAATATTAATATGTACATCAATGTTTGGTATCACTAAGAAAACTGGATATCCTTCTAAATTAACTAAGCAACCATTCAAATACATATAACATATATAACTATGATATCTTAATTACTAACTACATATTTATAGTGAGATGTTATATTGAAATGAAATTCCAATCAAATAAGTTAACTTTTAACGCACTGCGCATAAAATATACAAAGAGTGGAAGTATCCTTTTAGTCCAGATACAAATGTTTGTTTCCAATCTTACTTTAAAAAGGCATACTTATATATTTAATTCTACTAGATGTTCATTAATGTTATAATAGTTGTTTAGAATGAAAGTGTTTCGTAACAATACAAAGAAAAAGTTGTTTTGTTTTTTTCAATTTCCGACATTCATGTAATCAAAGTATCGAGGAAATTAATTGTGCAAAAATCGGAAGTCAATTGATTCTTTGCACGAGTAGTATAATGTGTTTTTTAGTGGGGTTTTTTGCTATACACTAGATTTTATTACAATAATAATGATTTTTTTTAATGCAAGTATACATGTATGTACATATATTGTAAGTCATATAAAATAACAATTGACATGATGATATATTTTTGATTCACTTCCTTCCTTTTTCTCTCTATTCAAATACATTTATATATTACAAATAATGTAGAAGTCTATATTTCAAGAAGAAAAATAAGGAGATCTGAAGACATATGAACCTTTTCAGAAATGTATTCAAAAATCGAATTGGATGCAAGATTAAGAAAGGATAAAAAAAAGTATAATATACTTGAGTCTATACACTAACTATTAGATCTGCCTTGATACTACAATAAGTCTCTCTTGACAATATGAGTACATTGAGGCTATAATATGTTCGTTATGGGAGGCAATGAAAAAGCATGAATTTATGAGAAACTACCTGCATTTTTCAAATATTGCTTCTATGACTGTAAGAAACATCTGCACAAAATTCCTGGTCATTTCATGCTCATTTAGTCTGATACATATTGATCGACTCAATATTAACTCTTATGGTTAAATAAGATTATCTCATGAACGGCTAATTTTTGTGAATTTATTTTTTTGCAAACATTCTTTTCTTATGAGTAAGAGCTTCTGTACCATCCGATAAAAAATATTTTTGATTAATGTTATGGTTCTCGGTTTTTTTTTTTTTTACAAATGAGATTGTGGGGTTAAGATTTTAATCTAAAAATGCTCTTACATGGTGTACCTCAATTTTGTTCAAATGAAAATCTAATCTACAACTAATTATCTGTCAAATGGTGCTTTAAGTAGATTAATGTTAACTGTAATTCAACTTCCATGAATATCATAGCGAAAGAGAGAAATTCCCAGTGTCCAAAGGAGTTATCCTCTTCATAATGTCAAAAACAATATGATAAATATGGAGTTCTAAAATATAGGAGGCATTAAACAACATCATAGATAAAGAAGGATAGGAAGTGTGGTATTGTTAAAATATAAAAATATATTGCAGGTCACCAACTGACAAGGTTTTGAAGTGATTGTCACTCACCGGTACTCCTTATTCGATGACTCTAATTATGACCATTTCTATGATTTGTCGTCGATCCAACTGACATATTGTATTTATATTGGATGGTACAGAAGCTCTTACTCATAAGAAAAGAATGTTTGCAAAAAAAATTTCTCATAAATTAATGCTTTTTCATTGCCTCATGATTTTGATTTAAAATAAATAATGAAAAAAGTACATTTTATGGATAAAAAGACATTAAAATATTAAAAAAGCTTATTAAATTATTCCTTCCTTCTTCAATTTTATCTTCTACATAATGTGCTGCAGCGCCCAAAAGGAACTTCCAGTTTACTTATAAAATTCCATCAAAAGAAAATGAATATTTAAATAGTTTTAATGACTTTGCTTTGTGTCTTAAGAGTCAAATATTATACTCAATTCATTTTTCAAATGATGTAAGATTTAAAGCAGCTGTAAGTATTTGAATAAATTGCATGTAATAAATGTTATTTCCTGTGTTTTATAATAAATTATTACAAAATATTTTTTTACTAACACATTTAATTATGTGAGCATTTTTTTTTCCAAATGAAGAATTTTCATAAAAATATTTGATTAGTATTAAAAGAGAAAGGAATATTTATGTATATGTTAAACTTCGTATCAATTGATTTTACAATATTTATACAATGGAAGAGGAGGTAAGGTAAGGATATGGAAGAGCTGTTAATTATTCATTAGAGGAATTAATTATGTGCAACAGTGTAATTGATTTTTTTGTTCCTCCTCCGTGGAGTATCATTTTAAATAAAATTAAAAATATATTTTAGGTGTTACAATAAGTATTAAAGATGTTTATTAAGGTAGATCAATCAATAAAACACTTATAGAACATCATAGAACAGCTTTATTTGTTTGTTTTTTTGTATATACAAAAAACAAAAAAATATTGTATCATAATATTGACAGAGAATAGTTGAATTTGTTTTCTCTTAGTGTAATATATCATGGCTTAATCAACAGCGTTTACTCCTTGTTGACAAAGCAAACGTTGACTCATTTTGATATTTATCAGTCAATACCTTTATATTAAGGCATTAGATACTTAGAACATTTTAGGTTATTAGACTCTTTATCCGTACATACATAAGAGTAGAAGTTTTTATTTGACCATAAATTATGGGGAAAAAGAAAATACAAGTACCAATAAATATTTTTCTAGACTGAATTTATTCAATATAAATAAAAAAGGAGACTGTGTAACTTTTGACACGAATGAAAATAAATCCTGATCGGTTTCCCCTCTCTATATAAAGGTTTTTTTTTAATACATAAGCAAATGGGTATACTCTGGGTATGCATATTTATCATTAAATTTTTTGTTTATAAAATAATTTGGTTTGACTGTATCATACTTGATAAGATAAATTTATAAGTAGATCAGATTGATTTAAATTAGGTGAAAAAAAAAAAAAAGTTAGAAATAATAAAGTGATAATTTTTATGTTCGCATTGATTGCAATATATTTATTTGATATTATAGTAGCATTAATTATCTACTTTATTGTGACAAACACAATAAAGCACTAGGATAAGACGTGTTCATTAACTAATTAATAAAAATTGATATAGAAATATATATATATATATGTATAAATTCGTAATTGACATATTTAGATTTATAATTTAAAAATTCCTTTTCTAGTACAATTCCAAATAATCATTTCGTCTTTAGTACTATAACTCGAGCCATTTAAATTTCATAAAGCTTGTGTACATGTTTTTTTTTTTTTTTTGCATAAATCGAATGCCAAAAAAACTGAAGTATTTCAAGATGCTTTTCTTTCTCTTTTGTAAACCTCTAAATTTTGCATTTATTGTTGACAACTGCATGTAATTCATATTTAATTTTGTATTAAAGATTTATAAGAAATTTTCTGCATTTTATTATTATTATTATTATTTTTTTTTTTTAAATCACAAAAAAGAAAAGTTTTTAATTAATAGAAAGTGCAAGAGCAATAAAAAAAAGTATTTCAAAAATGTTCAAAAACCTAATTTGAAGAAATTTTGAATAAATTGGTGTCCATTGTATCAAATATAAATAGAGTTATGTATTGAATCTAAAATATTTTTAAAAAAAGTAAAAATATACATAATTTGAATGGACCATGAAGAGAAGAAGAGGGAGAGTTGATGCACTTTTTAGTTTTGCTTGCATTAGTTCAAAAATATTCATCAATTTGATCCATTGATTGTTGCAAATTGTGCGTAAATATATTGGGTACAATAAATATCTATACTTGTTGTGATATATATTAAAGAGTGAAAGATAGAGGACGCTAAATTTTTTTTGTTAAAGGTATTTTAGTTGGTGGAATTGATACATTACGATATGAACCATTTTAAAATCAATGTGAAGTGTTTATATAATTATATCTTTTTATAATATATACAATAATATTTATTATTTTCCTTTTCGACGTAAAAAGGGACTTTTTCGTTTCTGGACTTTGCTTCTGTCTGTTTTGTCTTTGCTTCTTTTGTTCAGCAAGTTCATTGTATTTGTACACTAGCAATATACTACTGTAAACACAAAAAAATATTTTAATCATCTTTAAAAATTGTTTTTATTCCATAAGAGGAAGAGTACATCTGTATCTTTCAACTCTCCCTTACTTGTCTTTTTGTTAATATGCTTTCTTTACAAAGGTATGACTTATTTAACGATTTAATGTATTTCTTTAAAATTTTAGTTCTTTCAATGTGTTTTTATATAAAATAAAAAGTTTCTTCGAAGTTCTAACAGATTAACCAAAATTAAAATTATTATCTCGTTTTGATTTTTTACTTTTAGAGTTCTAAATCAGTTTTTATACGAAAATCATCATTACCCTTTCTATTTTATCCTGCACAATGAAGGAATACATAATCATCTTTCAATTATGGATCCACTCATGAAAATAATTATTCATGAGATTTAGAGTCCATCAACTTTCCCCCTCTCTTCTCCTACTGCTGTTAAGAAGTAAAAAAAAAAATACAATTCCCCCTTATGACTCTGGTTTTTGAATAGAAGCAGAGAATAGGAATATCCAACTTCTCATGAGCTTTCACATTAAGAAATTATGAGCTGTATTTTTAACAAATACAGGAGAATAATAATAGTAAATAAGGTGTAATTTGACTAAGTAGCAATTGACAAATTGATTTGTGTAAGAATAATAATTTATTGCTTCTCATACTAAATATTATCCATTGAAGCAATAAAGTGACCAAAAAAGAAAGTATCTTGATAGAATAATACTCAGCGCCCTAATTTTATATGCTATTATGATTTATGAAAGTACAAAATTAGCTATCTTTGTGAATATCGTTCTGAAAGATATATATCACATATGTACTCAATTGCATAAATTATTTATCAACTAATATAAGGAATTTCTTACATGTTCGAGCCAGACATTCGTAGTGAGAATTTGGTCCTTAAGATTCTGAAATGTAAGTAAAATATTTGTTAGCCATAATATATATAAATGAAATGATGCAAACATAAAATATACATATACCTACATATGTATAAAAACGCTATATCAGTTGTTCAAATATCAACTGTGTCAATTGACATTTTCATTTTATTTTTTTATGTAAAGACTCATTTTTTTAATGTATTAATAAACGTAGAACCTTTAATAATTGCATATTTATTTTGTGAAAAAATGAAAATTGAATATATTTATGTAAATATTATACCTAATTGAATAAGTACTTTCAAACCTTTTTCTCTTACCCTTATACACGTATAATCCACGGCTTCAAATTTACATGTAAAACAACCCATTAAAGGAAAGTAATTACCACTTTAAGTACGTTTTTGAAGTAAATTTAATTTCCTTTTGACCAAATCTATTTGTGAATAAATTAATAGGTACACCAATAAATTTAACCAAATGGAGTTGTAGGGTTAAAAAGATTTGAATTTCATGGAGAGCATAAAAAAATCACTGTAGCCTCTCCGAACTAGAGTATTTTTGATATAAATATATATATTATAAGAAAGAGAATGCCATGAAAGTAAGTCTTTAAAGTTGCAACCCTTGAGTCCATTGAACCTGTTTCTATAAATCTGTGTATATCATTTGGTATGAAGACTCTTTATTATTTTGTTATAACTTTTGACGACATTATACATACATGTTTATTCAGGCATAACTTTGATTATTACAAGACTTGTAGTCATGATAATAAAACAATGTAATCATAGAATGCATCTTTAACGTACTGACTAATGACTATTATTTTGGGAAGGGATTGAACTTATTATTCATATGTATACATTTATCACGATGTTATCTTGTCTTCTTTTTGACTCAACCTTTTCACAAAAGAGAAAAAAGGTTCAAAAACAGTTGGTAGCTATCCAATTCCTCACAACTGTGGTATTGTTTTTCATTTTATAATTGATAGTTATACACAACATAACAAGAGCTAATTCAATTAACATTTTAAACATTAATAAGGAACAAGAGATGTAGAAAAATGGACAGCTGACAGAAAATTTCACTGTCAATTTTTATATATCTGGAATAGTGTTGGGATAGATCTACAATACGCCATAAATCTTATTTATATATATTTGTTGACTTCTGTCTATCTCAGAAATTATTGGATAAATTGAGGTTTATATTTGGAATTTAGCCCTCTCGGGACACTACACTTAATATAGATTAATTTTTTTTATCCTCAAGTGCCATTGCAGTTGTGGGGCGTCTATGAATTAAGCTTTTGTTTTACTAGAAGCTAATTTATTGTCATTTTTATGAACTCTGATTTGAATCTTGTTCATAGAACTCTTTTCCAAACTTTGAGGTAGTTTGGAAAATGAAGTCTATATGCTTTAATAAGTCATTATTAAAACATTTATATGTTTATGTAAATTTTTAGACTGGGATTTGGGCAAAAATAGAGCAAGTGAAAGACTGTATCATTAAACAAATGTTATCTAGTCTATCGTTTCATACTGCATAGGCTACTGATTTGTCCACCCTAAACGCCAGAGTGTTGATATGTCTGGGATTTTTTTCAAAATAAATTTTGACGAAACGGCAAGAGTAGTATGTATACATATAATATATCATAAAGTTGTACAAAGCTTGAGCTTTCAAATAGAAAAAAAGTATACCATAAAGGTATAGGAAATTATTTTTTTGAGAATTAATTTATTCATTAGACAAACAAAGCCAGTATTAGATATATGATAAAATAAATTAAAATTAGTACAATTACAACAATTTATTTTTAAAAGTAAATCAAAAAGATCTTTTGTTTTTATAAGAGGCAACGTACCTTTAAACTAATACACAAATTCCATCAGTAGGTACCTATAATCCCTGAAATCTCATATTTTCAGCAAAAATCTTGAATATATAGTTTTTATTATAAAATGGATTATTTTGCTCTTTTTTCGTCTTCAATTACAATAAAAGGATGAAGTTGTGGATTAAAGTTTAGTTAAGACCCTTTGTGATCCCTTAGGTAGCAAACGAAATGGAGGTTTTTTTCTTCTATTTTCTATTAAAAAGTAATTATTAAGGATAATTAATATAAAAGCATTTATTTTAACTTATAAAATGAGGTCCTCCTATAAATCAAAAATAGCTACAACAACAACCAAAAAGTTTTTTAATATCTGTTTAATATTTTAAACTAAAAAAAATAGTTACAAGGTTTGTGAATATAAAAATACAACTGCACTATATAAAATATCAAATAGGTAGAGTGTGAAATATTTTAAAAACAAAGAACTATTCAAAAGTAAAATAAATTTATATATTTAAAAACACTTCATTTCAAAATGGATTATTTCTAGTTTTGGCCTATAAAGCAGCAAAGTACAAGGTTAGTTAAATTGTGTTTAAGCAAAAAGTAATAATACTAATATATAATATAATCGATTTCGATGTGAAGTGTTTGAAACTAAATTCTGTTTAAATGTTGTTCAAAATTCAAGTATTTACCCAAGTTGCGAATCATGATGTAAGTGAATGCAAAATAAAACAAGAGAATACCGTACATCTCAAAATAAATAATTATACCATGCAGTCATAAATTAATTGAAAAGTGTTTCTTTCAAAAGAAAGAAAGAAAATAAGTAAAAAAAAAAAATTTATATATAAATAAATATAAAAAGTAAAGAATTAATGTTTATCTTTTACATTGTTTAGATAACAACTAAATATTCATGTAACTGTATTACTTGAGAAGGAATACCAACATGTATGTATATTTGCAAATTGTACATTCATGGTTTAAAAGTATAAACACATAGATACATACCTTAAATACAAGAGTGTCAATGAAGATTTGTATTTAAGCATTGCCAAGAATAAAGAGGGAACAAGATAGAACAATCCCAAATACATGTACTCAATTTGTATTTCTCCATTTACAGGCATCATATATACTTAATTAAAAAAAGAAAGAAATGCTACCTCTTGAGAGAGAGAGAGAGAGAGATAAGTCTTAAGTCTTCTTAGGGGAAGGGGATGACAATTAATATGATGTGCTATTAAGAGTCATTTATATTGGTACGAATGGTTAAGCAGTTGATCCATGAATTAAATTTGAATGTAATTGCTCTTACCGAACCATTGAAATATTTATATGATACTTTTTTTTTGATACGTGTCAAAGGTTTAATTTCAAGTCACATTTGACTTTGAATTTTACACTGGGATTATTTCACTTATTAAAATTGCTTTATGTCTAAGATCAGCGAACTGTTGCAATCATTATGAAGAAGATATTTGATCAATGAATATTTAAAGAGACCTTTGAGAGTTTTCCTGATCCAATGTCTTGGTTGAAATGATTTGTAAAATCCTTTCATAGCTGCAAAGTTATTTATGTAGTTGATTGATGTAGTGTAGAGTGATGTGTACATATTAAATAAAGCAATTCACTAAACTCACAAATTCAGATTTATTGCTTTCTAAAGCATTAAAACAGATATATTTTCCTCCTAAAATAATTTTCTAGTTGATATGTCAAGAAGGAAGCAAGAAACTTGTATATAAAGAAATAGAAAGTAAATGATGGCTTGTGAATGAAGTCAGTATGTTCTTGTGCCTTGATTTATGTCTTTATAATACTATTATTTCATGCTTTTTCTTCTTTTTGGTGGAGAGAGATAGGTTTGTATGAACTTATGATTGCAGAGTCCATTAGTAGCATTATTAAATTAGTACGCATAAAATTCATATTATAAGGTTGTAGTTTGAGCAAAGCTTTCTACAAAACTAACAAGAAATATCTCATTTTGCCACATTTATTTTAAGTGAATGAGTCAAAATATTTAATCTTTAACGTTTACTTGGATGTTATTAAGATATTTGGTTCAAAATAGACTAATTTGTATATATGTAGGTACTCGATGCGTCAAAATTAAGGAAGATTACATAGAGTACCGTAATATTTAGATAAATACATAGATTCTAACTATTTCATTCATTTTTTTTTACTCTGAATAAATTAGTTGGATCTACACAAAAACGTGACACAAATTTTATTAACTCTTTATTTAAAAAAAATTGATTGACTTATATTTAGAATATTTATTTATTTTTATTTCAAAGTGAGGCATAGATACTATTGTTCAAATACTTTCAAAATTAATTTTTCCTTTCATCAAATAAAATAAATGTTTGATAGAGTGAGTTGAAACAAAACAAAACAAAAAACATGATATAATATTTGAATAATTATAATTAAATTAAATTCGTATGAGAAAGTGTGTCTTACCAAATCAACGAGTTGTGATAGACGAAGACCTAGTTTGACCGTCACTTTGTCAGTGTGATTAGACACAGGACGAATGAGTCTATTGTAATTAGAGAGGAGATCATCATAAAGTCTCTTTGCATCTGGATTTCCGTTCGATGGATCGTAACAAAACGAAAGGAATATGAGAATAAAAAGCATTGTCAATCCCTTTGTTGATGAGTTACCTCAATATCTTCAGGAAGGTAAGGAAAAAACGTACATATTGTCAAAGGTGGTGTCACTGATATTTATTAGTATTGTATTCCATGAAAAACTACTAATTAAAAATAATTGTGGAATTAAAAAAAAAACAAGAACAACAGGAGAAACAGTCCTTTTTTTCACCTCTTATCTATCCGCATCTTAAGATAATACTTGTTGGTCCTTTCTTCAATTTTTACATTTATATTTTTTTTTTTTTTACTTTTGAAATTCTCTTTTGAGAGCGCTCAATCCTGATGCTTCTCTCCCATCCTTCTTTTTTATGTGTGTGTGGGGGGCTTTCTTCTTTTCGTAGATGCTCCTAACAAAAAAAAAAAGAAGGAGGATGGGGGGAAGAAGCTTGCTTCAATGTAGAATCAACATCAAAAACACCATATATACATATATGTATATATATATATATCTAGGGAGTTTGCCTTTAACATACTTACAAGTACTCAAACATAAAACAAATACACATAGTATTTATTTAGATATAAAACAATATAGAGAATATTTGACATTTTCTTTTTTAAGAAATAAAATATATCTTAAAATTATTTATTTTAAGAAATTATGTAAAAACTTGCCGGCAGTGAATATATATGTTGTTCATGAACATAATGAAGGATTTTTTTCTTTTTTTCACTTAACAAATCCACGTATTTAGATAAAAGTTCCCTTTTTGATAAGAAATAATTTCATTTCTCTACATACCCACATTTAGGAAAATATGTATAGAAATAGAACATACATTGTTATATATATAATATTTGGGGTTCTAATATTGACTAGGATCTTCTATGGAAGACATATTCCTTACGTGACTTTTGAACAAATATTAAAATAATTCTTATACAAATTTCCACAAAAATGTTTTTTCCTTTACCTATAAAATATATAATTTACGTACATATGTAAGCCCTATTCTTAATTTTAAGGTAAAAAGGCCAGACTTTCTTCTGATACATGGTATTATTATTATTAATAATAATAATAATGTCGAAATTATGAAAGCCGATTGAAGTTGGTTCCTTTCCCCTATTTTTTATTTTGCTCTTTTTATCCCCATAAATATTAAACACAGAATTTATGCTCCAAAAGAAGTTATTAAGTCCCATTTTGTGCGCAAGGGACTTATCTGTCTATTTATCAATTAGAAGATAATGCGTTTCACATCCTACATTTGAACATAAGTTTGTATGTTATATAAATTGAGATGGCATACATATAACAAATAACCCTTTTATGTAGATACATAGTTTGTATACTCTATTAAGGAAGACAATAGGTATTTCATTCTTTTTGCTTCGTACTCCAATGATAATATTCCATTTTTTTGTGATAAACAAAGCATGTAGTATATACAGTGATTTGCGATTTTTTTTCATTTGTTCAAAAATTTGATATTTGTTTATAGTATCTAAATTTTCCGAGTGCTTTCATGATGACAATATTATAACTATATAAATGTGTACGTAGGAAATGGTATAAATATTTTGGTAATGGTAGTTTAGCCCACTTTTGGTCAAACTTAGGAGCGAGTATCATGAGTAGCAACATCATAACTTTCAATTAATATATCATTGTTTGAAACAAACAGGGAGTTGTCAGCAAGAGTCATCAACAATACAATGCAATGCAATTGATTATACCAAAAGCAACTGCATTGTTGCTAAGGCTCTTCCGGAAATTAAACTCTACAATGTGGATACAATATACATATAAGAATCATAGATTTCAAAATTATGCATGTACAAAGTTACTCACCTTAATCACATGTATGTAGATTCAAAGCATCAAAAGTTTATTAGCTACTTACATAAATATATGGATAATTTAAATGGTTGATCCAACTGTACAGTAATAAGGACCATAATTTGCTTTCTCTTTGTGGAAATAAAACTATTAGCTTTAACTTCTTCCTTTTGTTAGTGTGGGTAACTCCCTCATGGTCATTAGGGTATATACTTGAATTTGGAATGACATTTAAATTCACTTTAATTTTTGAACACTTTACTTCTAAATCGATTATTACTTGCTGGTGTTTACCAACATGTACATTAGTGAATAATGAGGCCCATTTTTCTCTAGTACAATCTATGTAATTGGGTAAAAAAAAACTTGCCCCCCCCCCTTTGGTTACATGTTGTATACAACATGGAACAAATTTGAGCAAAGATACACTCTTGAAAAGTACTCTTAGCCCCTTAGAAATGCTTTTAATTCTTCTTTATAAAATGTCGACTTGGGGAAATTCAAAGACAGTAGTCTCAAATTAGCTATCATGCGAGGAAATTGTAGAGTTACAATAATATGTAGGTACATAAGTACATAGGTACTTCAATTATATACAGAAGGATGTAATTTGACTCAACATGCATGTAACAGAGGAAAATGTACATATTAAGACATATAGTATTATGAACATTATTGTTCACAAAGTATCAACAGATGTACAAATGTACTCATGAATAAATAAAAAGAGATAAGGAAAGTTGTAGGCAGGAGATAAGGTTCCATATTAGAAACGCACATTATTATTCCGAGTAAAAATAAGTTAATTTTGTGTTAGTAAGAGAGAGAGAGAATAAGTTTTTCTATAAAACAAATTAAACTTTCAAGCCTTCATATTCAAGTCGAGTTCCTCTTCTTATACCTTCTTTATGTCACATAAAAAGCAACTTATCCATCATAATAAAATAATTAAACAATTAAACAATCCCTTTAAAACTAAAAAGATTCCTTTATTTATGTAAAGTAATGCTTTGTTAAGCATTCAATATGTCATTAAAATTAACTTAATGATTATATGTTCATGCTAATACTGACTCATAACGATAGAATACCTTGGATACACCCCTTCTTAAAACATATCTTTTATAGGAGTATTTAGAAAATAGGGCATAACTTTTTGAATAGTATTTAAAGATTTACTTTAAATCATGCTGAAAATACAATTCGATTTATTGTCTAGCAAAATGAATTTAATATAATATGAGATTTAAAAAAAAAAACACCATAATAAATCACTTTGAGACCCTACGAAATATATGTATACATATATAAATGAGGTTATTTTAATTATTATTATTATTGTTCTTAGAACTTTTTGCCTCTTATAGAAATCGGTTTACGATTCTTTGTAAAATATTAATACTATTTTATGTTCTTTTGTGGGCTGCAGTAATGACTTACATCTACAAACATATAAGTATGGAGATGAATAATGTTAATTGAACACAAAGATATACATAAATGCATTTGAATTAAATGGATGCAAAAAAAAGTGATGGCTCTACTCACGTTTGTATTTCCAAGTGGAAAATATATGTATTTTTTTAACTTTCATGACGTCTACCAAATGTGGAATTATTAATTGTTAAATATTTATGTCAAACTCATTTATTTTGTGGAGGAAAAAAAAGAAGTAATGTATCTGAGTAGAATGGTATGTAACTTAATCCATTGGGCTATATTTTATATTTTGTGTACATAACCTATAGGTGGTATATTATGTTTTTTTAAGCGTAGATATACATACATACTATATGTTTTGTACTCGTTGTGACATAGATGTTGTAAGTTTGTACAATAATCTCACTATTTATTTATATAACTACAATGTTATATGTATATCAATTCATATAATATGTGTGCGTACGTTTATAGGTACAATAATGAGATTTTATAATTATTTATGTCATGGGTTTTGGTATTACTTACAATAAAGTGCTGACCTACTTTCTAAAGTAATAAGTAACTTGCTAATGAATCAAAATAAGGAGTATTGTTAGCATGAGCAAGTGTGAACTATTTGAGGCTTTATAAATAGGAAGTAAATCACAATGATGTTTTATAACAGCTTACATCTACTTATATGAGCTTTATAAGATATATTAATCAATAGACGTGACTAATCAGAATAGGAATGATATAAATGTACCTCTCTAGTATTACATTTCACATTTTAATAGCTGTGAAATTGATCAGGCCTTTGGAGGTCATGGACGGTCCCATATGCACTAATAAACATTTCTAATCAACTTTAAAAGACTTTTACAAATTGACACTAAATGGTATATATATATGTATATATATACAAATAACATGAAAGAATTTTAAATTTCCCAAAATTTATCCTGGGTCTATTGGGTTAATTGTTGGGCCTTTATTTCATGATAAATGTGCAAATCACACTGCCGCCGTTGGATGTTATTTTTGACCCATAAATCAATACTTTGATTGAGTTCTTCAAATAAAGTTGAAATACTTTGTGTTGTTAAAACATTCAAGAATCTGTAAAATCTTTTTTCCTACTCAAAACCAGGAATACTTGAGAGCATTTTAAATAGTTATTAAGTACATTGAATAAATAGAACTTACTAAAATATAGTCTTCTTACCAAACTTCTTTCAACTGTAAAAAATGTAAAAAAATAAATAAGGTAATTGAAAATGCATATTTTTTAATGTTTTCAGTGGATTTCATGAAGTCCTCCACAGAATAAATTTTTTTCACTTTTTTAACTTTATTCACTTTATTATAACAATGAACTAAGGCGCCTGCCTTCTAAAAATTTTAATACATTGGAGCCCTTTATAAGATTGATCATTCAAGTCAATTTTCATTATGATATTAATTAATATGAGGCAATGAGGAGCACTTTACAAAATCATACAACCTGCTGTGGGGAAAAATATAATTTTTGAAGAGAAATTCTTGTTGGTAAACAAATATGAGTTATGTACAACTATACATGTGCAATATTTTATCATTGTTGTAATATTATAGCCACATCACGTGATATTTTAATATTATTTGTAGATATGTTAAAAAAGAGTTCTTCTCAAATGGAAAGTGTTTTGTGTGATTTGAAATTCGGTACACTATGAGGAAAAAATGAAACTTTGAATGCATACGACGAATTTAATCTGTAGGTCTGAAAATGTTTTAGAAGACTTCTTCCTCTTCTTAATACTTGAGTATCAATCACTCCAAAATCGACTTAGTTGTATTATGGTTATTTATTTATTTCAAGCTGTCATCATTCTTTATTAATTCTCGTAAATGTCTAAAATCGTAACCTTTCCAATAAAAAAATGCCACAAAATACACATTTTATGGGAAATAGAATTATTGTTTTTCGTAGCGATATGCTCAAAATAATTAAATAAGAGCTACTTTCGGATAGAACAGAAAAATAATAACTGCTTCATCATTTATCATTGATGTAATCAAAATAATAATTTATGAAGATATCAAGAGCTCAAGATGACTACAATTATCGAGTTTACGCTTGGATAGATAACTTAACTTCATGACGACAATAAAAAACAGAATTTTATATCATATCAACTCCCTCTAGTTCTGTAGATATATATAAAAATCAATCAAAGAATACAAAAATATATGAATAAGACAAAATACAAATAAATAAATGGAATAAACTTAAACAAATGCAAATACTACTTCTCTGTACAATATTCCAAATTTCTACAAGAGTGACAATAATTATCCTTCTAAACTCTCATGTAGTCTCACAATCCGATAGGAAATGACTTGATATTTTCATTGATGTCTTGTAAAAAACACATTTGATCCTGTAAGGATTTTCCTTTGAAGCTACCTATTGTCCGTGAGTTAGTCATTACTCTGTATCAGAATAAAATATATGGAGTAGTCGAATGTTTTGTTCGACAAACTTTATAAAATTTAATGTATTCAGAAAGACACTTCGATGCATAGTTTGTCGAATATATTTATTTTTAGGTCCTTTGTCGATCAATAAACATTTATAACAAATGCATTTTTCATAAGTCTTGTAAAATTAATAAAGGTGTTCCTTGTTCCAAATTTTTTATTCCTAAAATGAAAGATTTAAAAAATTGTTAGCTGTTCTAAATTTCATTAAAGGATAATTGGATGGTAACTTAAAGTCATCACCAATGAAGTCTTATTGAATTTCTATCGATGTATTCATTATTTTAATGAACTGAATCTTGCCATTTCATTAAGGGTTGTATATTTGCACAAATCTCTTTGCTTATCAATACAACATTTTCCTAAAATACATTTAGGGAAACCCGTGATTTTAATTATTTCATCATCTTTGCCTTGAGCATTTAAACCCAGGCATAATCCTAGGTGACCAAGAAGAGAACTAAGTTTTCTTTAGATTATTTATGGGGAATAGTTTAAGTTCACCATATTTTTTGGGATAAGTAATTATATCACATCTTATGGTTTTCTGTTGACTACCCTGCAATATAAACTTCTTAGATAATTTATCACATTGGTAACCAATGAAAATTTCACATACAAATAAATGCTTAAGATTTATAGCTCTAAGTAGTTTTTATTATAATTTCACTAACAAAATCAATTCCACTGAGTCTGCGTATACAACATTGCTACATATGTATATTTGTTATCATTACATTCGCTATTCAAACATAGTTCTCGATATATTTAGGCATAATAGCGTCCGATTTTTCATTATTCTACTTTCTTTATCAAACAATATGTTGATACTATTCTTTGACTTTTGATTGGTTTTCAGATTCTTTATACGGTCAAATATCCCTTGTTCTTTAACGATTTTATTTAGTTCATTACGTATAAGGCAGCCTCTACTAGGTAGAAATGACATACAATATAAATTTTCGTCGGTTGTAATCATAAATTTTTTTTATCTACTCATTCACCTCCAATTATCTCTTCTTTTTCTCTTTACTTCTTCTTTTTTGCAGCGTTATTTATTTTCTCGTGGTGCAGTCAATAATTATTAATTTTAGGTCTAGAGAGGCAATTCTAATAATTCTTAATCGCAATTTTGCATTAATATCCATCATGATTTGCCTAATATTGAACTCCATTTCGTGGTCTTACAATAGGCTATTATTCAGTTTCCATATTTTTAAAACTCATTTCTGATTGCTTCAATGGTGATTTGTACTCACTTATTTTAGCGGTACGATGAGCTGTTAAAAAACGTAATCAAGCCTAGAACTCTTTACCACTCCAATCCTGTTTTTGCCAAAAAAAAAAGCGTGCACAGTGTTTTTTCTAAATTTTGCTACAGATTCCATCAGACATATATTCTTTAAATATTTCTTTAGATTTGTTTGATGCATTGCTATTATTTTCATTTTTGTTGTTGGTTGTGTCTCTCTTCGGGTTCATGACAAAATTCATATCGACGATTATTACTTGCTCCTCATTTTCTAGTTTTAAATTTTGGCATAAATCTAAAATGTAGGAACTAAACAACAGTGGGTCGTCATTATTGGGACTAAAGATGTATATAATTTTAACTTTTGTCCTCTTGCCATGGGGTGACAATGAGTGAAAAGAATTGAGATCCACTCAAGTCCTTTTTGCCTCTAGATGCTTTTGGTTATATAAATAATAAGTGGATCAAATTAATATTCAGAAAAACGAAGATGGATAAAAAGATTTATTCAATAAAATGGAGTTTATTGTAGTACGTCTACCTACATGGAGATATGTATTCTTGAAGTTGATAAATTAGATTATATAGGATAATATCGACCTATTTTGAACCTGATATATATATTTTTCCTATTTATATTAACTTATATTATTCATACTACGATATGATCAATTAATTTTATGATGAATTCGAGAAGGACTAGGGTCTCAATATAAATTTTGTATGGACATATAGCATGTATAGACATAAATAATAAATGGTATTAGTCAAAAAAATAAAAAACCTATTCCAAAGTTTTGAAGGAGCTCAAAATGTTTCAATTCAAAAAGCAAATGGAGGGAAAATATAATATAAAAAGTAAAAGGCCCTATAGAATTAATTAAAATCTCTTTATTTATCATTTGAATTCAACTCAAAGGCTTTCTATAATTCTTTTAATAACTGAATGGAAATAGGTTTGAACAGATGGTTAAATAAATTGTGGATAAACCTTTGAATTTCATTTTAATTTCGCCTAAGTTATTGTTTTTTTATTCAATAGCGATACTATTTAAAACCGTTCTATAATTTAAAAAAGTGCTATATTAAATTTAATTATAATTATATTACAGTTTGAATAGTGCTAAATAGTTATATATATATATATATATATATTTGACGTATTCTAGAAATGAGTTTAATACTTTATTGCTGAAAACGGACTTTAAATTAGTTTCTATGATTTATTAGTTGATAAATAATATTTTGTTTTTAATTGATAGAAAAATACAATTGAATCCTAGAATAGTAGATGTTGAACATCATTGCATTAATAACATGAGTAAAATTGGCTATGCGTTGGGTTCTTGTTCCCTCTCCGTTCGGTAACCCAAATTAGTCCTGCCGGATTTACTGCATTTATGAAACTATCACTATATATGTATATTAGGGTGCATCAAACGTTCCTTAATTTTTAAATTCTTCTAAAATTTTGTTACCCATTCTATCAAATATGTAACTTGGTCCTCCAAATGTCTGTGCAAAAAGTGAGCAGAGTCGGAAGTGGCAAATAAGGGCCATTAAGCAAATTAAATACATTAAAATTTCAATTTCTTGTTTTTTACTCAAAACTAGTCATGTTTGGTATCAAATTAAATCTTTTGCCGAGAATAATGCAAAAATATACATACCATGCGAAAATAAAATATATTTTTTTTTCTGCAAAATTTTAAAAAATCTGAGAAACATCATAACGTTGAAGTCCACAATGGGTAATAAAACAAAAGATTTGTTTCTTCGATACTAATCATTGGAAGAGGATGACAATATAAATCTTATGCAAATTAGTTACTAAGTTCTTGACCAACGTACACATTCTAAATCAGCAGGGAAGAGAAGCAAGTCGGATTCGGAATGGTCACCAGACAAGGATAAAATTTAATTAAAACAATCGAATGACTTAAATTTTTGAATTTTTTTTAATGCAAACCAAAATTACAGATTTTTTCTCCAACGGTTTATATACTGAAATCAAATCAAATTTGAGAATAAAGAAATTAATTTCCCTAAACTCAAAAAAAAAAAAAAAAAAAAGGAGGGAGGGGGGGGGGAGTTAAGATAGAAGATAAATACATACCTTGATGAAACTCCTCTTATAAATACAAGGAAAAATAATTATAACTACACACAAACATTTAGAATAAATGAGCTTAAAACAAGATAAGCAAACTGCTCTTTGGATATTTTTCGCAGGAGATATTAGACGAATTATAATTTTATTCCAAGAATTATCCCACTTTCTACTATTTACTTGGTGTTAATCATATTAAAGGGACATTTATGTTTGAGTGTAAATAATTTACATTACAAACAAAAATGAATTAAAAATGATGATAAAGATACCCTTTTTTAGAAAGAAATAAAGTAATCAAACACTATAGATTTTGGCCAATTCTAATCTGCGAAAACAAAGAAAATGTTAGGGTTAAAGCACTAAACCAATGCATTGGTATTCGTAAAAAAAATTAAAACGTGTTATCAAACTTTCGAAAACCATTAACTCAACTGTTGAAGAAACAACACAGATGTTTTCATTGTTTCCAAAACAAAGGTACAATAATTGTCTAATGAGCATGTGGGCAGGACTCAACAAAATGATACACAAGCTACACGATAAATCAAAGGAAGTAGCTGCCATACAAATTTCGGATACTTTTTTTAGTCATTTCTTTCCAGAAGAACAAGTTGCACTCTTGTTTTTGTCGAAATGAAATAACTTGCACATTCATTACAGACGGATTGAAGGGAAGGTATTAAATAGAATAAGTAGTACGTCAGCTACCATACATTTAAGATTATAATTTTACAATTCGAATATATGTAAGAAACATTTTAGTTCTATCCAAAATTACACATCTGTTGTGAACAACACTATTTAATGTGAGAATTGCGTCTCAAATCAATGAGTTATGTAAAAATTTCATATTTCTAAGGGAAAAGAGCAAAGTAATCACATAGAAGAAAATAAATTCCAATATGGGGGCTTGGATTCTTATAAGCAGTCTTATTTTGATAGACAGTGACTTTCTCTTGGCTTAATAAAATATTTTACTCGAGTTCAATATAAAGTAATAAGTCTTAATAAAAATTTGATGATGAAACAAAAAAATAAACAGATCATTTAAAAGTTTAAAAGTCAAAGACACTTAAGATATTAAAATCGATAAATACATTTTAAGAGAAAACACACACACACACTATAAAAAAGTTATACAAATAACGAATTGGCAAGAACCCTAGATTAACAGCTCCAAATAAAACTTTGTGTATGACATACATATTTATAAAAAGAAAAGCTGCTTTTTTTGCCGAAATGTGTAATGAAAGCATTCGACTAACCTTATGTGAGAGCATGAAAGAGAGAGAGTTCTCAGAGAAAAAACTTTAAAACAGAAAATTGAACTAAGAGATCTTAATTTTTGTTAGAGAAATAAAAAATAAAGAAATAAATCTCTTACAAACTTCGACTTCAAAAGGATGCTACAAGACAATACCTTTTGCAAAAAAATATAATAATAAACTAGTCACAGTAAGCAAAAATGCTTAGGAAAAGAGATTATTACATAGTAAAAATTCAGGCTACTCAAAATGTGGTTTATCTATCGATTAGTTACTAATACCTTGATTTTGGAACATATTTTGGGTATGAGGGAGGAAAAAGGATGTTCCTTTTGCAAGGATGAAAGAAAGACTTCCTAACACTTTTTATCAGAATACAAGGCAACAAAGAAAATTAGTTTTTGAATGTCGTGACAATAATGAATTATTCAATATATCAAATTTGGTTTCGATATATATTCGATCAAAATATATAGATATCTATATAAGTTTAAAAGCATAAGAACTCAACTTCCTGATAGTATAATCAAAATTGTGGACAAGGTTTAAAGATATTATATTTCATTTAATCCTATTATTATACGACAAAATGTTTGTTTTTTTAGAAGCAAATGTTAGATATTTTTTTTACTTATATTCTTTGATTTTTTTTATAATTCTTTTTAAAGTTAGAGAATCAATATTTTGTTGATTTTATTATATAAAAATGATCTGACATATAATTGAATAAAGTTGTAACTAAGGACAAAGATAAAAATGGATTCGAATGGATTTGTATAAATTTATAAAAAATATCATTTTTCTTATTCATTTAAATGTGAAAATTATAGGACAGTTCAAAACGATACAAGAGTCTAATTTATTTATTTAATGGAATTAAATGATAGAAATAAGTAAACAAAGGGCCCATTTGCCAGTATCAATTACATTTATATTTGAGAAGATATATATAATTGTATAAGGATAATTGGATTTAATAGGCGCTTGAATGTTAAATAAGACATCAGATATTTTTTGGTAATTCACAACACCTTCCTAATGTGTTACAATTTCTTTATTGAGCACTGTTTCTATTTGTTGAGCTAAAACCCCAGATAAAAATTAGGTATTATTAATTTAAAACAGTAACTGGCTCCTAATGGCTAAAATATCATCCATCTCTCTTCTTAGGCATTAATGCAATGTTTCTCTTTGACATTCGATAAAATCTTAATCCTTCTCTTAATAAAAGTTAGAAATCTTCTATTTGAATCAGACCCAGTAAATTTTTTTTGGAATATCCTTGGTAAACATAATGGTTGATTAAGATTTTAGGAAGAACAACTTAAGATTTCATATCTTGGAGGTAAATAATATCAATAATTATAATTATTTTTCCTTACAATGATGTGATCAATTGCTACATTGACCCCAAGTGGTTGGGTAAAAGTCGCCACGATGTGGGGGTAATTGTTGCGTTGCCTGTTTTACTTTGAGAAACAAAGAAAAGTAACTAAATGTGTTAACATTGAATTCATTTTATTATAAATACATCCTACATTTAAAAATAGAGATGACATATAATTTCAGTAATAATAATTGCATTTTTTTAATAGAAAGAAAACTTCTTCAAAAACTGATTTTTTTTCTTTATCTCTAAAAATTTTGACAGGAGAATTGATTGCAATTTTTACCAAACTGAAATTACCCCACTCTCCCCCCTTTTAGTCAAACTTGGTCTTCGATTAATTTCCATAATTCAATTTTTATTTACCTTGAAAGAGCTTTGAAAGAAATAGTCTGTTATGCATGCTCTACTATATTCGTTGTCGGTTCGGTATTCTTTTCCAACATATCGAGCAGTTCCAGAATTCTTATGGTAAGATCAAGGACTATATTGACCAAATAGGTAGTCTTTTTTCCTTCTATCCCTTTGGAATCTAGCTGTGATGGGCGATTCTATGTCTTCTGCATTTGGCTATAATATTTAGATTTTAAAATAGTTCCAGCCATTGTAAATAAAAGTGAAAACCCAATTGTCATCAGGAAAGCTCCTCCGTTTGCCTTTTGAATAACTTTATTGATTAATCTTAGGGATTTTCATATTCTTTTTTCTTTTCTTTTATATATATATATATATATATATTTCAAAGTTCATTTTTATGATATGTACATACATATATATACATAAAAACCAAAACTAATACGTTACAGTAAAACATAAATAAACATTATAGTTTAAAATTTTAGTTTTGGAGCTGAATTAAACAAATTCATATACCCATAATAAACATTTTTAAAAACAATCATTCCTTCTAAAACAATCAAACTTAATTACACTTATTAAAACACTTTATAATTTTGAACATTGTTTTCCGATGGATGAGGGATAACGATGGGAAATATTTGATTTCCTTCGACCCATACGTCCAAGATTCGTCCCAGAGAGAAGGAATCTTCAGCTCCAACGCAGCATACTTTGCTGCTGCCGATATTAAAACACTTCGTAGCTCAAAAGAATGGAGAGGATCACACACTGTAATTTTCCTTGCAATTAAGGCCTTTGAGTTCAGGATACCAAAGTTGATGGCTTTGGTAATTAAAGAGCTACCGTTACTGCCAAGGCCAAATAAAATAATGGCTTTGGAGTATTTGTCAGCCGAATCTTTTTGCAGGCCCTTTACATTAAGAGTTACATTTTTTTTAGTATTCTGACTGCCTGACAATCTACAAAAGCGTGAATGGTAGAATTATATAGTCTACCACAATCCTTACAGGGTTTCCAAAACCTTATACAATCAGCAGAAATTTGCAGCCGGACTGTAAATTTTCTGCCATCATAAATTCTTGAGAGCGAATTTATAATTCTCTTTTTCCACTTCTCAGGGAGATCAAGTATTTTCAAATATTTATTAAAGATGTTATCCACCTCTTCATTGTGACCGAACTTCGTCATTTTAAGATGCCACGGCTTTGGGACATTGTGATAATTTGAAGATTTAAATCTCCTATCATGAAACGGTCTTAGGCGACTTATATCATTAAAAGTCAAAATTCCATGACTAATTGCCATCTCTTCCAAGTCCCTAGGGTTCCCCAAGTTTTGGAAGAAAAATGTCTTATTGTGATTTCTTCTTATTATGTCCACCGTAGAGTCACTTTCAAAAGACGGATTAGCTTCCCAAATTATTCTTTGTGTTGCCCCTATACTGGTGATATACTCGAAGTTATATCATTTGTGAGGTCTGATCCCATGATAAGCCAATTATATATTTTATTAAAAGTTACAGTTCTTCTCCATTCCATACAAGGATTCTTGGAAATATCAATAAATATCTTCACGTAGACATTGGGCAAAATTACAGATAGGTGAGAAATACCTCCCCCAAGATGTTTTTTTTGACCTTTTAACGATACGTAGATAGTTATGGTGAAATAAGTTTCTTAACCACTTTTCTTCTTCTATGATTGCCCTCTCTGCAATTAAAGGGCTATCAGTTGCTCTGTAGAGTTCTCGGGTGAACGAGGGAGGTAATATCTGTCCAGTTTTCCTCCTCTATACCTTTTCTACACCATTTTATCCCCAGAACTTCAATCCTACTTTTAATCTCACATGCGCCAATTTTAAGGCCCTGAGAAGGACCCCATAGTCCTATTGGTAGAATGGCCGTCTTGGTTCTGTTTAGAGATAGACTAGATATCTTTTCAAAATTAGCAAAAAACTCGAGGATTACCCCCACACGTTTTGAAATCTGAGTTTCAGAATTACCTTCCAAAGTCAGCGTAACATCGCCAGCATACACGTCAATCAAATGGGAACCCCCTTCAAATTCTATCCCAAACCCTCCAAATTTCCTTAAGACTCTTGAGACAAATTCTTCAATAGCGATAATGAATAGGAGTGGAGCAGATGGACAACCCTGTCTGCAGCTTTTGCTTAGTACTATAGGCTTACTCTCATTCCCACCAATGGATATAGTTGATGTACCATTAAGAAGCAATGCACGCACAGGGTTGAAGAATATCTTAGGTAACATTTTAGCTACAGCTTTCAGGATATGACGATGACGAACAGGGTCGAAGGCTTTGGAAAAATTAATTGCAATGATTGTCCCAAATTTTTTCCTTCTCTCAACTGAATCAATGGCCGCTTGTATATTACGTGATATATCAGATATTTTTCTATGTTTTAAAAAACCTTTCTGGTGAATTCCAACTTTTTTGTTAATTATCGTCCCCATTTCTTGCGCTAAAACTCCTGATAAAATCCTGTATGATTCATTTAGAACCGTTATAGGTCTCCAGTGACTAAAATCAGACCCGTCACCCTTTTTAGGGATTAATGCAATTCTTCCCCTTTTAAGAGACTTGCAAATTTTACTTTTCTTCTCTATATCCTCACCCATTTTTACCAGGTACGGAACAACCTGATCCGAAAAAAGAGAATAAACCTTGCCGATGATACCATTTGGGCCACAAGCTTTATTGTCATTAAATTTTTTTTTAAGATAAACCTAAATTCTATCCAAACTTATAGTCAGATGAGGGTTCTGGACGGTAAACGGCCTTTTTTATATAACGTACAAGAAGTGGAGATATTAAAGCTAGGTCTATACTTGACTTCTGTTTTCCTCCAGACCAGGAAAAACTTCCAGGACTGAACTTATCCATAACGTCAATCAGATTGAGCTTGCAAATGGTCAGCTTCAAAATAGTACTATTAGGGTAAGTGCTGGGAGGTTTATCCAAGTCAACATTAAGGTCCCCTAGTAATATAACTGGAATTGAATTATTTAAATAACTATTTATAAAGGCTTGATAAAAAGGGAAACATTTTTCATTGGGACCATACGAATTTATGATATAAAAAACGACACCATTGGTAGATACTCTAATTTTGTGCTAATCACTTCGAAAAGAGTATTCTTTGGCACATGCTAAAATTTTAATATTCTTTGTTAAAAAAGTTATAACACCTCTGTCCGCACCGGATCTGGTAAAAAATGTTGAAAATGTCTCGGCAGGCATAGAGGATAGTTACTATTGAAGGACAAGGACACTTCTGATGACACATCTTGAAGGCAGATAATATCCGGTTCTAAAGATAATAAGTGTTTTAAAAGGGTATGTCTCCTTCTTCGATCTTTCCCTCCTCTTGTGTTCAGGGAAATCACTTTTCTTATTCCTAAATTCGATTTCATTTCTGCAGATAGCCCCTCAGAGAAAAAATCTGTAATTTTAGTTTCCATATATGAAAGAAATGAAAAAAAAAAAAAAAAAAAACTTTGGGATGCTTTAGAGGTGTTTTATTCTTGTCTGGTGAGCTGTCCGAATCCGGTTTGTTCCTTTTTCCCACGGATTGAGAACGTGTACGAGAGTTTAAAATATTATTTTGGTCAATATTATATTTATCTGTTCTATTTTTCATATAGGTCAATGGGAGGGGAACATCAGCACCTAGGGATACATAAGGTAGGCCGTTTTCCGCTGTTTCTGTATTATGCATCACCGTCGTTGGACCATAATTTTCTCTTCCGGGCTAATCAAATTCTTCATCGGGTGTTTGAATTTGGGACTCCTCTTCTGTATTAAGAAACTGTTCAGTTTCAGTTTCTATGTTTATTCCCAGGGGTGAGGGTCCCCCATCATTTTCCATAGAACAATTTCGTAATTGAATTGAATTAGGACCATCTGATTCTACTTCAATCACAGGAACGTTTTCACTTTCATGGCTCCTCACGCTTTGAGTTTCTTTTACTTCTTCCTTTCCGGCAAGAAGACGATCTTGAATGGCCTTTTTGAGGGCCCTTTCATATTCTGATGTTTTGAGATGTTTTTCTAAACAAAACTGCCTCATGTGTCCGAAGCTAAAACATTTCTGGCATTGAAGTTCTACACCCAAAATTTTTATCTTAATTAGATTGCCTTGAAAGGGTAGTAACTGTGGCAAAGAGGAAAGATCCGTGATAATTTCAATGACATAGTCACAGTCCCGCTAAATATCCTTATAAAACTTGTATATTCCCTCTGCTTTGGTATCCTCAGGGTTTCCTTTGGGGCTTACAATTTATCCAAACTGTTTCATTCATTCTACCATACTAGCCTCATTCACCCTTTTAAAGGTATTGATCAGAGTCACAATAACTTTCTTCTTTTTATTGATGCTAACCTTGTCAATTTCCTTAAGTTTAAGGGTAACATCCTCTACAAAGCCATCTATATTTTTTATCTTTGCTACTTTATCAACTTTTAAATCATTAATTCGGCTTCTTACATCCACAGGGAATTTTGTATAAAAACACGCCTGACCCAGGCCAAATCTTGGGTTAGCACCTGCAATTTCGTGCTCATTAAAACCATACTTAATGGCAATATCATATATGTCAATATGTTCGACATTATCTCCTCTATAACATTGTTTGTTTATTTAGCTCCTAGATTGGACCCACCTCACCGGAACTTAATCCGGTATCAGCCGGTAGTGAACCTATCTAGGAGCTATGATCTTTATTAGAAATTTGTTTTAGAGTACAAAAACATTGATATATTTTAAAAATATACTCCTCCAAGGATAATTTTTTTTCTTTAATCTCTCCCTCGAGAGCCATCATTTTTTCCGTTGTTGCCGGACAACCAAAGATGAGATGGTGAGGAGTTTCGTCATCCTCATGACAGAGTCTACAGGTTGGGCTAATGGAAAAGCTCAACTTGAAAAGATGCCTGTTGAGACCGATGTGTCCGCTAATCATGCCAACGATGACCGAAATTTGTGCTCTTTTGAACTTAAATATTTTATGTCCTATGTACGGATTTGGTATGAAGAGTTTTGACTGTCGACAAGAGCTCATCTTCCGCCACTTGGTTCTCCATTCCCTCAAGGACGCTTGTCAAAGGGCATTCTTAGTTTGGCATAACGATACGGGCACAGAGACAGGTGTGCCTCTCCTGGCACCGTCTTTGGCCAATGCGTCCGCGAACTCGTTTCCAGTGATGTCGTTATGTCCTCTTACCCAACCAATCGTAATATTACATTCTGAGCTGTTTAAGGCATTTTTACAGCCGATAACTTCTTCAGTCAAAAGGTCGCCCTGCTTAATTTCAAGACTGTTGATGGCTGATAAGCAGTCAGAAAGAATTAATACCTTCTTCCCCTCTAATTTGTCTCCATGGAGATGATTGGAAAGGTTCTTTATAGCTTCCACCTCAGCTTGGAAAACGGTATTTGTTTCATTGAGCTTCAAGGTTCCTTCGTCGAGCACAGTGTCACCCCTCGTCAAAGCCCAGCCAGCACCTGTAAGATTATCGATCCTTGAACCGTCGGTATAGCCAACCAAATCAAAGTCGTCTATACGCCATATTTTTTGTACAGCGTATTCCACAGTGCCAGACCAAAAAGATACACGAGGAGGAGGAGTTGGGACATCATTCATACGTAGATACCTATCTAGATATTGTAGGTGCCCTGTATGCAAATGATCATACCATTTGAGTGGATTTTCTTTCCTTGTCAGAAGTCTCATCATGCATGCGCGCTCCAAAACATAAAGATGAAGTGGTATAAGCCCGCAGAGTATTTCCATTGTAGCCGTGGGTGTGGACCTCATAGCTCCAGTGATACTCATGAGGCCAAGTCTCTGCAGCTTACTGAGGTCATCTTTCATGACTTTGCTACCTTGAAGCTTTGGTGCGAATACAACAGCTCCATAACTAACAATGGATCTGACGTAGGCTTCGTATATCCATTTGGACTTTTGTGGGTTAAGACCCCAGTCTGATCCGACGAAAGCTCTCAACGCAAATAAACTCCTCTTGGCCTTAGAGATGGCGTGTTCTATATGTTTTCTCCACTTGAGTCCGTCATCCAGTATTAGTCCAAGATATTTGAAGGTTTTAACCCTTTTGATCTTGGTACCGGACAGGTATAGACAAATATCTTTGCCGTTTCTTCTTTTGGAGATAAGCATGGGTTTAGTTTTATGCTTACTGAAGACGGTTTCTCTCTTATTAGCCCAATTTGTAAGTTTGTCGAGGGCATTCTGCATCAGACAGAAAAGGGTGCGACGATCCGTGCCCCGAACACATAATGCAAGATCATCTGCGTACGCGACCTTGTGAATCGGTCTTTCGACCTCTTCCAAAGCTTCTTGAAAAGCTAGGTTCCACGCAATGGTTGAGAGGATTTCTCCTTGTGGACAGCCTTTTATCGGAGTTATGGACGCATGCTCCCCACTTAGCTCCGCAGAAACAGTTCTACTTTTCAGTAAATTATCATACCACGTAATCGTCTTCTCGTCCACCCCATATTTTTTCATGCTCTCGATGATGTGACCGAAACCAACTCTATTAAAAGCACCCTCGATATCCAAAAAGACAACGAGGGCTTCTTCGTTCCGATGGTAACTACTTTCACAAGTATCCACAAGCCTACTTATGGTTGTGTCAGTTGATCGTCCCTTGGAAAAGGCAAATTGGTTAGGCAAAACCAAATTGCATCTCTCATGGATTTTCCACTGTACCATACGTTCCAGGATTTTTAACGCCACATTTGTGAGAGTAATTGGCCTGAAAGCTCGTGGTTCAGAGTAATCCTTTTTTCCCGGCTTGGGAATAAATATTACTTTGGACGTTCGCCAGCACTTTGGAGTATAACCGGTACAATAAACAGAATTGTAGAGGTTTGTTAATCTCAAAACAAAACAGTCCGGTAAATTTTTATATGCTTGAGGTGGGATTTGGTCTGGACCAGGCTTTTTATTTGATTTAAGACTATTAATTGCACTTCTCACATTTTTTGGGTCAAAAAATTGCATGTGGGGATTGTTTTGGCTATCTCCGGCTTCTGGGCTATTGTCGCATGTGGTTTTTGAATCAGGGAAATGTTCATCTAGAAGAAGTTTCAGGCTATCCTTTTCGTTGATAGGGTCACTCAAAATACCCACACGGACATTCGTATGATTCTATCTTGCCTCCATTAGTCTGGAGATGTCCTTTGGTCCTTCGAGCGTTGTAACCCATGCTTTAAATGCCTCCCTCTTGGCCTTTATTATCATGGTCTTATACTTTTGTTTTTCAACTTTGTATAAGTCCATTTATATTTTACGTTGAAGGAATTTTACCTTACGACGTTGTTCTCTAAGCCCATCATTCCACCAAGGACAAGCCTTCCGAAGATTACCAGATACCACTTTGCATGAACTCTTTAAAGCTCGAAAAATATCCGCTGTAATCTTCAGAGCTTCCAAATTAATAGCGTTAGAATCCAAAAGACCATCATAACGTTGGAATGTTGTTTCTTCAAGATTGGTTTTAAATTTGTGCCAATCAGCACTCTTCAGATTCAGTCCATTAGAAAATGTTCTTTTTGCATTGATCTCAAAGATGCAGAAACGATGATCCGACCCAGAGTACTGTTGCTCCGTTCGCCACTTTGAAACGAGGTGAGAGCTCCAACGATTTGTTATTGTGAGGTCAATGGTAGATTGGCCCATTCCTCCCACAAAAGTAGGGACAGAGCCCAAATTTTGGAGACTTAGATTATAAAGAGACATAAACATTTCCATTCTTTCTTCTCGATTATTCGTAAGAGAGTCCATCCACAATTCACTCCTGGCATTGAAATCTCCGGATATCAGAAGAGGTTTATGGTGTTTATCACAGTAGTTGACTAGGGGTTTAATCATTCCACCAACATCATCTTTAGTAATATCTGCATAATAGCTTGCAACGATGAGATTTTTATTATTTGCAGTATTCATTGTGCAGACAACTAAATCCTCTGTACAGAACTTAGGATTCTGTGAGACAATCAAATCTTTGGATGCTAGTATTGCTGCTTTAGGTTTCGGTTTATCATGAACAAAGAGAGAAAAACCCTCGAACCGTGCAACCGTTGCACCACCCCGAACTAAATATGGCTCTGTCATAAATACAAGGTTGCTGCCAGTTTCCAACAAACGTATACTGAGCTCCGTTGTGCAGGTGATTCGTTTACCCATATTTATTTGTGTGCATCGCACAGCGTCACAGTAGGAAGTAGTTGTTGAGGAAGACATTTATGGTATTTAAAAGTTTTGGCTGATTGGGTAAAGAGTTTAGTATACAATGGAGGATTCAAAGAAAATTTGCATATGTTTTTACTTTTGCGTCTGACTTAACGATTCAAGTTCTTTTGAGGTGCAGTCTCGTGTACGTTTTTTACACTCTATAACATATTCCCTCCGCATTTTCCATGGTGAGCACGGACGTCTCCCAGATATCTAGCCATTGCAAGCTGCAGCCAATATAAATGAAAGCTGAAATCCGGCCTACAAAAATAGAAAATACCAAACTAATGAACACTACACAAAAAAAGGAGGAAATAAAAGGAACGAATACTTTTAGAAGTTGAAGTATTGGATTTCTTGTAAAGGACCATAAAAAGACAGGTGCTATTGAATTAAGACCCTTGTTATCATCAACAACATGTTTAATGCATAGAGATAAAAAATAAAGATTTCTGATTTGAAGAAGATATTGAAACCGTGTCACTGGACGAAAAAATATAAATATAGCTATGAGCAGAGGCCAAAAACATTCTAATTGTAGTAGTATTTATCCTCTATTTTGTCAGTTAAAACGGCTTCAAAAAATGTTTTTGTCTCTATAGATACATATTATTGGTGAGGGGGGGGGGGGGGGAGAAAATGAATTACTGCACAAAGGAGGAGAACATTCTCTATTTCAAATAGTATTAACTGCTGGGAGAACATTATAATTATTTTTATATACAACTAAATATTATAGTTTTAAACCAAATTTACCATTCAGGTAGATTGGAATTTTTTTATTCCTCTTTTAGAAGGGCTGTGTCCACATGAGAATCTAACAAAGAAGTAACAAAAATACACTCTGTTTCTCCTTTTCCAATCATAAAATTCACATTTTCTCTACAAAAGGCCCTATGGACCATTTCTGAATACAACTCCTGTATCTTTTTTATATTTTTGGGTCAATCTGCAAACCCTAGAGGAAACAAAGATCTATCGTTGTCCTTCCAAAAATTATGGAAGAAAAACAATGATCAATAACATGAAAATACAGTAATTTTCCTTTTTATTCCTTTGTAAATGTGCAAATTAGAGAATGTTGTCGAAATATTTTTACAAGTCAGTAAATAAGTGATCTAAAGGATTTATTATTTTCGTCAAGTTATAAGGTTCTTTAGATCAAATATTTTAATATTTTTTAACAAAAGAAAAAAAAGTACCAAGAAATCATCTACATCACGTGATTAATCTCACATACAATAGAAATTACTCCCACAGTTGGGAAGAATTGACTGGCTAAAAACGGATTTAGGTCCTTTTTTCTCTGCTTCTTTTAGGAAAAAAGGTTGTGAAATACAATAAAAATAACGTAGTGACGTAGTAAATACATACTATATATGTACATATATGCTTTATGAAGATATATTAAAAGACACGATACAGCATCGAAACAGACTCTCTCTATCTGTCTTTTGTGATAACTTTTTTTTATTCTTTTCATTTGAGATAAGATATTAATGAATTAATTATTTTTTTATTGCTTGTGCATAAATTTGAACTTGGATAAGTTAAATTAATTAAAATCAGAGAGAGAGAGAGAGAAATATTCATATTTCCAAATTTCATTAATTACTACTCTGTATTTTTAATTAATTATCATTAATTATTTTTGTGTCTTTTATTTGTCATTTTCTTTTTTCGAATGAAAAAAAAAGAAGAAGAATATTATGTTAATTTCTCACAATTTTTCTTTGAGCATTACTTTTAAAAGTACTTTCTTAGGCATTATCGTCTCTTATTTTTTTGGTTGAAAAAGAACCAAAGTGACACAGTAACTGACAGATAGAACAATTAACCATCTAAAGAACAAACCATTGCTAGCTCCTCCTCCACCAAATAGTTTCAATGAGAAGCAAATTTTAGGGGGTGGCAAATTAACAAAAATATGTTTCATAATAAAATAAAGTGTATAAAAGGATCAAAAGGGCAGAAATTTTTGTAATTCTGTACTTTGTAGTGGCAATAATATGTATTCACACATACCCCTCCTCAGTAAAGTTCAAGCAGTCGCCACTGGAAGGAAGTACAATTACATTCATCCAATAAGGTCATAGTAAGAAAATGAATTGGAATCTGGCTCAAAATCTATCACACCTTAATATTTCTTTAATACTAAAGTGGTCTGAAAGGTTTTTGATTTTGTCAATAAGGAATTGGGAAGTCGCTTGTTCACTGTTTGAAAAGAGATTATCAAAATTTCAGCCCTTTTATTGTTGTTTGACAATTGCTTGAGTGAATTGGGTTTTTTATTTTGAGAATATGGAAGGAATCTAGTATCGAACGGATTCTCTCTTCCCAATTCCATTGTTTTGAATATATTTCCATTTTTGCGGTAAAATAATAAAACAAAATTTCATCATGAATTGTCGCGAAAGAGTGCTTTGATTTGAGTCGTGGACAGTTCTTATTCTGAGTTCATTGAAAATAATTTAAATCACAGTCTAAACTCAAATTCTACAAATATAAATAGATAAAATATCAGGAATAATATTTATTTGAGACAATAATTGATAGTTGTCAATGTAACTTAGTTAGATTCGATGCACAAATTGAGAATTGTTTGCTTAAGTGATACAAAATATTCTATTTTTTTCAAACTACCATTTATTTTGGACAACTTTAGCTATAAAAAAAATAACAAGGTTATAAAAAATATAATAATAGAACAAACACATAATAAGAAAGTATAGATAAAAAAATCGAAAAGTATCCCTCAATATATAATACATTTATAAAATCATTTATAACTTAATAAAATTTTCACATAATAGAGACAATAAATTAGTAAAGCCTTTTACCATGTTTTTATTGTGCTACTCCTCACTTGGAAGTAATACATTTAGTACTGTACCTTAATGATAACAACGATATGAATAATTTTTCTTGGGGATGTCAAAGTGAAAAAAATCATATCATTTTTTCTCAAAATGAGATTTGCCCTTCCTTTATGACGTCATTAAAAGCTGGTCGGAAGAAACGTATAGTTAGGAATGAAAATCATACGCAATTCGGGCGTGTGATTAAAAAGTGGAGTTGGCTCTTCAAGCAGGTCTTTTTGTTTTCAGAAGCTGTTATCATTATTTTTTTTCCCTTAAGAAGGTAACATCAACTTTACCTCAACATAATGTTTTACAAGTAAAGAACAGCCTGCAAAGATTATATCATGGTGAGGAACAAAGGAAAAATTAAAAAATGGTTATCATTCATTGAGGTGAATGGAGTTAATGATATTTGTGAATATAATAATGAATCTGGAGTAACGTATTGTAATGTTTGTGGTTTGATGTTTTCATTTGTATACACATATAAAGGAAAATAGCAGCTTGTAGCTCAGTAAAACGTCATGACAGCTCAAGCTGCTTCCCCCCTCGACATTCATTAAATTGTCAGGGTTGCCAGGTTGATTTTCTCTTTCTTTTTTTATAACACGCCCGAATTGCATATGATTTACATTGCTACGTATAGTATGTGTGCTGTGATCTCCTTACCCACTTAAAAAATAGCAGTGCTCATTTGATTTCAGAATGAATACCTCCAGGGTACCAGGGTAAATTCTATAGGGGCGACACTTTTCCTCTGGGGACAAAATAGGATTAATATAACTATGACATATATCATATTTAGACCTCTTCTCCTCTCAACATTTTCCACCAACTTGGACCTCCGACCCGTTTCATAAGAACCTGATTTCATAAACTTTCAAGATGGGGGGAGCATGCCTTAAGAAGTATCTGTTCTTAGTATCTGATTTTGTAACGATGTTGTCAAGTTTTATATTCGCCAAAAGTCCGTGACACTTTTCGCTATATTCTAGGATGTTAACTTTTAGAATATTTGGTAAGGACTTATGAATCTGTAAAGTGATGGTACATTTCGACATACAACCTAATCTATAAAACACCATAATGTAGCTAGTCTCGGAATTTAATTTTGCATAGGTGTTTTGTCATAGTGTGTATACCATCATTAGCGTGTTCTTGTCATAAGCCTTCTATTGGAACAGAAAATTTCGATAAATCTTGTTCTTTTTTACATTTAAAAATCCATTTGGTTTAAAGTGCCCTACAAATACCTCTAATTTCCAAAATTACTAAATCTCTCAGCGTCTTTGGAGTACATATTCGATTTGTATAAGTATTTCTTTTCTTCTTGAGATTCAGAAAACTCCTGAGGAAACCATCGATTTTTCTACTGCCTATTTCGTCGAAAACAGCGACTCTAATAATGTAAGTGACCTTACGTGAGTGTTGTTGTACGTATTTCATACATCAATGTGCTCCCAATGGTGAAAACTGAGAAACTTTATACTTTTAGTGTACATGTCAATTTTCTTTAAGATAGTCTCTTTGTTCATGGACGAAGCTACTCCTAAAACACTGATGACAGATTTCACGGAAGAACTAAAAGTTTCCATAATGATGTCGTTTTTCGAGATTATTTTTGTCTTCCCTTGATGTGGAATGATCATCATAGACATATAAAGATCCTCCATCACTTTTATCCTAAATATATACATTTATAGCTACGAGCCTGAACAAGAAAAATATGTATTATCCATCAATAAAATACTATAAAGTGTAAGAGATTTTATGTTAATTGTCCAAATGAAAGCTATTCCAAAATGAGTTTAAGGCCAAATGACTGCAAGTCTGAGTCCATATGTTTCCAAATTCGAGTTAATATTGAGTCCACATGGCTACGAGTCTTAGACAAGTTCGAATCCGTAAAAAAATGACTCAAGACTCCAGACTCGACTACTACACGTCTGTCGGACAATATCATTCCCGCGAGTATCCAATCTTGATAAACCACCAATTTTTAACATTGATTTTTGGAAACCCAATCATTTCTTATAAAAGTTGCTCTATTGTAAAGCTATTTTTTTTTGCTAAAGTCAAACAATTAATTGACAATTAATCAGGTCTAAATAAAATATTTTTAGCTTCAAAGCTTTACTCCAATTACTTTTGATAGACCCCTTAGATAAGTAAAAAAAATATAGAAAGGTTGAAGTAATTTATTCAATTTTGATCATTTGAATGTATTTTTCATTATATGTAAATAACTACATATATATATATATATATATTTAAAATACAATTTTTATTGTAACATATAATCTGATTATAGCTCTATGTACTTAGATATATAGAATAGATACATAGTTTTATAAAAATGCATATATGTACTTTTTGTTTCTATATAAATAAAAAAAGGATATAAAATATATTCTTTTAAAGCAAATAGTATTAGGATACATTACGGATTTCCTTTCGATTTAAAAGTGGCCTCTAACGTTATAAAAATATACAAATTCGTATATAAAAAAATAATATGACATTAAAATACATCTTGATCAATCAATCTACTTTTTGTCTTCATATAAGATACACAAAGAGCCAAATACAGAGTTCAAAAATAAATCTTCATTTAGTTAATGTTTTTGGTCTTTCACACAAGCAGTCAAGCAGAGGAAATGTTTGCAAAAAATGTGCTGGCATGCATACATAGGCAATATACATGTATACATACGTAATGAATCAATGTAACATGTTGTTTCCTATGCTTAATATCAACGCATAATGCAAGGACATACAAATGTTAGTTGTTTTTTTTTTGTACTCAAGTAGAACTAATTTATTAAAACATTATTGTTTAATTTCATGCGTTATAATATTTTCGATAAATTGGGTAAAATCTTTTGGGAGGGGTGTTCGTGTACTCGTTAGATTATATAAAATTAACTGAACTCTTGATATAACTGTATTGATAACGTCCTGATAGAGAACAGTATAAAAATAAACTAAGTCCGTATTTAGAAGGTGTAGGTCTAACTTTCTGTAAAATATTTCCATTATATAGTCCCATATTCCGGATATGTTCTTGCACACTAGTAAAAAATGTCTAGCCGTCTCTAATGATCAATTGCAGAAAAAGCAAAGTCTTTCCTCTGGTGTTCTGCCAAATACACTTCCTAAGGAGAGCGTATTAGTAAGAATCCTGTACCTTAACCAAACTAGTTAGTTATTCATCTTTAGGGAACTAAGGCTTTTGATGATGTCTCTTGCTGAACTTTCCAATCTAAAGATATCTTTTCTTCTATCGATTTGTTTTAAAAAATGGGTTTTCGTGTTTTTGTCCAATAATAAAAATCTTATTTTCTTATTCCATATAAACTTTAAAAAATTAAAAAAAACTATCCCTTGGACCTACTTCTCTTTAAAAAAAATTATTTCCCTCAAAACCTTCTCACTTTCTAAAATTTCATTTAATGTGAAATTGTTTCCTTATTAAAAACTTCCCCCAGAAACGTGACTTTCTTTTTCAGCGAAGTTATTGACTTAAAAGATAACCGGTTGTTTTCGGTCACAGGCTCTTGCCAGCCCATCTCCTCAAGCACTTTTGAGAATAATGCAACGAATACTTCTGCACAATATTTCTAAAAAGATACTCATCTTTTTCATAACAATTATTATCTTTCCCGGACCTCCACCTTTTGCTTGCTCTAAAGATTTGTCATTTTCTTCAAAAAAATTCAGTTTTAAAATTGCTGTCCATATCTGCCTCTTTCAAAAATTCTTTTAAGCCAAATGAAATTTAATGTCTTGCAAAAGTTTTTTTGCGGGGCAATTTACCCGATTCCATGTTATTATTTTACTTCGTCCTTGGGGGTATAAAATGTCTCGTATATTGTTTCGATTTTATTACTAAAATCTTCCGAATAGGGAGTTAATCTTAAAATATGGATTACTTTAAGTAAAATTAACGTATTCCAAACAAAAATTCCAGTAGGAATACATTTTTTGACAATAGTAGTATATTTCTTTGTCACCCCGAGTACTTATAATTGAATAATTTTCCTGTTTTCTAAAATGTCGCTTTCGTCGATTGTTAAAAATTTCCCCAGGACTTTCATTGAGTTGCATTGAGTTTTTTGAATTGAGCCTACGTTAAATAAAATATTAAAATCTGACATTATCTTAGTTTTGTTTGGGTTTATTGTTAAGCCACATACCTTTCTATTTTTTTTTATAAAAGAGCTAATGTTGCTTCAAAGGAGCAGCGAATATCCTCCTCGTGTCTGGAGAAAGTCAAGGTAATATCATCCGCAAAAGCTTCTGTTTTATTTTCCAAATCTTTTACCCTTATACCTTTTATGTTATATGCAGAGTTGATATCTTCTATTAAGGGATTCAAAGCTATTATAAAAAGTGCAGGAGATAGGGGATTTCCTTGTCGGTAACCTGTTTCGACCTAAAAACTATTTTTATGAGTATCGTAGTACGTTGAAAGATTACATAAACTAATTCCCGCCATTTTGACGAATTTTTCACCAAAGCCATGTACCTTTAGCCATTTTATTACCCAACCATGTGATATACTATCAAATGCCGTACTAAAATCAACTGCCATTACCGCTGTACTAAAACCTTGCTTCCTTGCTACAGCTATCGTATCCTTGACTCCTGTTACAACCTCTTCCATGAATCTACCTCTTACAAAACCCTTTTGCGAAGAATGTAAAATCAAGGGCAATATTTCCTTCAGTCTACCGGCTAGAACAACACTGTAAATTTTATAAGCAACATTGGGCGAAGATTTTCGACAGCTCTCGGGTCTTTTCCCTCCTTCAGGATTAAAATTAGTCTTCCAACTGAGATGTGCCCGTCAAAAGATACATTAGAATAGGGTTCTACATAAACTTCTTCTAATGATAGGGGTAACTGCGCAGCAAATTTCTTATAGTACTCTATAGGAAACCCATCCGGCCCGGCAGGGGCGTACTGGCCCGGCAGGGGCGTACTGGCCCGGCAGTCAACCGGTCAATGACCGGTGCGCCCCTCTGAAATCTTTACTAGGCGCCCCTTCGATTTAGCATAATGCGCCTTTATCGATATTTACTCTTTGCCCGGTGGAAATTTTTGCCCCAGTACGCCCCTGGGCCCGGGTGCTTTATATTTTTTCTTGTAATTATTTATATAATCAAAAATTTCTTATCTACTAACTTTATTTTCTAATGAATTTCCAAATAAATTATCTGGCTTTGTAACATTTTTTATTTCGCCAATACCGATTTTGTTGTAAAAATCTGTTAATTTGTGACTGCACTTAATACAACCAACATCCCTGTAATATCTACAGTCCATACACGAGTAAATTTCTTCATAAAACTTGATAACTGTTTCTCTCACCCTCATTATGTGTGATTCCAGTCTGCCATTACCACCCAGTAATACCCTCACTTCTTTTCTTGCCTTCCCGTTATACAAATGTTAGTTGACTTAATACATGATTCAAAACATAGTACGTGAAATTGCAACTTTATGTGGTGTGATGCTTTTAATTTTATGCCTTTCGATTCCATGCTTTTTGAACGATTCTGTCTTTGATAAAGGAAACTAATTAGTCCAATTATTTATTTCGTCTTGTTCTTTCAAAAACTCAATTAAGGAAGTTTTGTAATGAATGCCTCAAATCCTATAGGGGAGAAATGCTTGATGGTACACATTTAAGAAATAAAATATTTCTCAAGACCAAGACAGGCTATGCTCCAACGAAAAATTTCCGTTTTAATGCAACCAAGTTTGATTGCAAAGGTCAATATTGTCGTGCTGCAATCCTTCAAATGTTAACCCTGTACCAAATGCTGTGTCTAAAGGAAGGAATAATAATGATCCTACCCTTGTAACTTCGTTTATCGAGCAAAAAACTTTAAAGTCTTTGATGCCTCTCGGATCAAAAACTTCGGGAATATGTTTCCAAATATTATCATTCTCCTGAAAACATCTCATAAAGGTTGCCCACCTATCAAAGTGTTTGGAAGTGGAAATATTTTTACTAAAGTATCATTGCATTCTCCTGCATCTGTGGTTACGTTAGTTCATAGTAACTTATGTCATATCATACATAAAATTTGGGTTAATACAAATGTATATAACTCGTTTCTTCAGGGGTCACTCGATAATTATTTATTACCAACGCCGTCATGTTATAAGTATGTTCACTCATGTAATTGTCCACTTCATCAACCAGATCTAATAAAGCTGTTCTTATTTAAACGCCTGAAAAAGAAGGGTAACTTATCTATATGGGATTGACTAAGTTTAGTAGAAAAAAATTATTAGTACAGATGGATATTGGGTAGAAATGGATCAAAACTGGATTCATGAAAAATACTTGTTTTGTTGCTACTCTAAACCAACTACTTGCATGGCTCTTGAGATTCGAGTTCCCTAGTGATATTCATATAGACAAGTAGTGCCTCCTTATTGTCCTTCTATAAATGTTCAAACTAAACTAATCAAGTTGTTAATTCTGTTCATCATCTAACAACTCTCGAGCTGTTCGAGCTTAGAGGGATAGATTATGTCAAACCTTGCTCTATATTCTGGGAACAGTAATGTACTAGATTTTTTTATTTCTACTTTATTATATTGAAATAAACGTGCTATTTCAGCTAGACCCAACGGTTTCACAAAGCGTACCAATACAAAAAGTATCTATAATTCCCTCTTTAATTTCTAATACATAAAAAAATAAAAGAAGAAAAATGCAAATTGTAATAATATTCTATTAAAGAAGAGCTATATAAGCCATATTTGTGGATAAAGATATACTATAACAGTAAAGTGGCAAAAATATTTTGCTTAATTCACTCTAAAGTTTTTTTAATTACAAAAATCAATAGAAAAAACAGTGAATTACAGTTTTTGGTTTTTGATACAAAAATCAGTACAAAAAATTTTAGATTATAGTTTTTGGTCTCTAGCAGCCTCCTGACTTGTGACTGTTTAGACTTACTTTTTTCATTTGATTCAAATTTTGATTTATAGTCTTTAGTTAAAATGAAAAAAAAAAAAAACAATACAGGGCAGAGCCTCTTGTGATCCATCCTTGTATGCTTATGCTATAAATTTTTTTAATGATAACACAGGTCAACAAATTTGAACTTTCAAAAATCTTCTGGGGTATAAGTATAATAAAAGTTATTCAGTTTTGCTCACTAATTTCAAATCTGTCTGATTACCAATAGAAATATCACAGAAGCAGCAATACAGGTTTCAGATACACAATTTATTCATTTTCCCCCACTAAACAAATGACAGTTATAGCTTGCAGGAAATAGATCGTCTTTTAGTAGCACTTATATTGGTAATCAGACAATTAGTTTGGATGAAAACTGTACACTTCATTCAAATGGAACGTTCCCTGCAGGTTATGAAGGTATAAGTTCTAAATTTGAAAGAGTAACCGAAGATCCAAAAATAGACATTGAATTCATTCATCAAATCTTAAAGAATAAATCTAGAAAAATATTTGAAACCATCGGAGTTTCGAATAAAATTGCTTAAAATATATTTCAAATTGCCCAAAAAATAAAAATACCGTCAAAGTTCGATACAGATAATACTATAGGTTCAATTATAAACCTTTCAGCAAATATAACTAATGCTCCATTCAAGATATTTTCGCGGATTAAACCCGCCTTAATATGTATATCAACTATCATAATCGTCCTAAGTACATATTTTTAAGTTATAAAGTTTATAAGAAAAGAAAGAGATCACATCTGAGCATTCAAAATCATATTTTGTTATCAGCATTGTAACTACCATCTGAATCAAATAACTCCTTGTCAAACATTGATGATTGAATTATACTAGTAAAGAATTATGTAAATTATGTTATGTTTTTGATATATTTTGTATTTGAGATCATTCATTAGAAATGGTTCATAAAAAATAAATGAGTGTTCAGAATACGATTGACGTTAACAAAGACGCTTCATGATTATTCATGTTCTCCACTTTAGACATAAAGAAGGGGACTCATTACTGAGAGACATAAATGGTAAACTAAGGGACTTTCAGTAATGTGATCGGTACATGAGTGAAAAAAAGTGTCCATTCGAATGAGGATGTGTGTTGGTAGACTAGAAACGGCCACGATGCACGAGTCCAGTGTATACAAGAGCCGTCGTAGCGATATAAGCGATAACATCGGTTTAAATTTTGAGATGAATGTGGAAATTAGTTTCTTCCATACAAACATTGACTCCTCAATGGAATCTTAATTTCTTTCCCCATTCATGACTTCACAGCGATGTTTATTGTTAATCTGAAAAAGGAATTGTTCTTAGTGTACGCAAAGATGATCCAAATGACAAATACTTACTCATGAAGATGAATCTCTAATTTTATAACACGTCGAAATTCCGATCCCGTCTTCTTCAAATTAAGGCGACTGATCCATCATTCCTCAAAGCAGTTCCGTTCATATCCATGATAATGAAGATGAAGGGTACTGAGACATGACTCATCAAGGAACACTATTCCTTTCATTGGATATCGATGGCCCTGCGATCCCACTTTTTCCTCGGAGTTGCCATGTAATTAAATAAGAGATCCATGTTTTTGAATTTAGTTATCTTCAGCTGATGTCAGAGTCTTCTTCTGCGCGCTACTACTACAGTCTATAGCACTTGTTTTTTATTAGATCTACCGTGAGTCTTAGATTTCTAGCGCATTTTTGCTCAAAATTGGATGAAAATTTACACACTTTGATGGACGATTTCTTCAAAATTAAAGGCTCTTATCGGACGCTTGACATCTTGTTTGAAAGCTGTGGGTCTAATCTCTTTAATGCATTCCTTATTAATCAATTTCATGCAATATTCAAGGAGTTATTTAAGTACAAAGAATTTCATCGACTTTTGGACCTACTCCGGCACCCTACGCCCCTAGGAGTCCTTTTAGGTCAAAACAAAGACTAGAAATAAAATTTCCATAAAAAACACTAGCCAATCATCATTTTTTAATGCCCAAAATGTGTATCCTTCTAGGCTTAAATTGAAGTTGAAGTTGGAAAATGGGACAAAAAAGCTAAAAAAGTAGGGACCAATTTCTCGAAAACCGTCGGACTCTCGAAAAAAAGAATTACAGATTTGAAATTAGTGAGCAAAACTGAATAACTTTTATTATTCTTATACCCCAGAAGATTTTTGGCTGTTGGCCAGTGTAATCATTAATTTTTATGTCACTCAACTCGTCAAATCTCATCATTCAAAGACATTTTTGAACTGAAAATTTGATATCGAGGAATTACTTTCGAAGATCTACTGAATGCCTCATTTTTCAAGTTATGCCACTCAAATTTGAGTTTAGGCCCTGATGCTCTATGGCCAATATCTTTGCACTAAATAATTTCTTATAGAAACACCAAGACTATAACATGTGAAATGTAAATTCACATAAACCCTGGACTTTGACAGGTGTTCTAATCAATCCAATTGCATAGCAAAATAGGGTGCTAAATACTTTTTATTTAATTGTCGAGGTCCTATTTGGATCCTATTTGTCACACCCTGAGAAAAAAAAGTTTAAGGAGAAAGATGGACTATTTTTATTATATATGTATGTATTACTTAAAGACAAGCTAACATCCCAGTTTTTTGTAAATACGAAATATTCGTTTACAAATTCCTATCCCGCATCGGATTCAGAAACTACTAAGATAGCCTGGGGTATACATCTTCCCTCAGATGTCCAAAAAAAAAAAATTATAATATCGCACTGTAATTAGGTGCATTATATTTGGTTATAGCAGATCAGTAAACTCTATTTGACTGCCAGTTCCAGGCAGTGATTAAAAAGATAATAAAATGCATATTATATTAATTGCTTTCTAATTGATTACAATATCATCAAAACAAACTCGGCTATAAATATACAGAGTTCATAACTTTGTAAATTCCACTAACTGACACAATACAATATCTATACTTTGTCGATAGTGAAACTTAGTAAAATAATAAATTTATAAATGCAATCTTATAAAGTTAATATGAACGATCAATAACCGTCAATTTATCATCATCGATGAGTAAATAGAAATAAACCCATTTGTCGGATAAATGTGTTATAAAAAGCCACATATTTTATTCATGTTTTGAAGAATGTAAAGTGAAAATCCTTTACTTTTCAGCACGGTTCAGGGATTCCACACATAATAAAAAATGTATGAAATGTACTCCAAATGTAAATTTAAAAATTACTCTAAAATTGGTTTCCAAATATAAAGAAACACGGCTTCTTCTAGAGAAAAATATATTTTCCATTTACTGAATTTACTATTTTTATTACTGAACAGATTTTTATCAGGATAAAAAATTTGTATTTGAAGATAGAAAAAGAATTATCAGCATGACGTAAGGGATGATGACTGACATCATTCACATAAAAGATGGGGTTTATGTTGCTAAAAGGTAAGTCAATCAATGAAGAGAAAAGCAAAAAAAGAAATAAGGAAAATATTTTTGATATTACTCGATTTTCTACATATACATACAAATATTATATATATTGTAATATAGTGTTTTTATGGTGGATATATTTTGAGCCTTTCTTATTTAGTCCACCATAAATATAAACCATTCGATGTATATTTGTTTGTTGCTAATGTCAAAAAAAGATGTTTATGCTTCTTGATACAAAAAAATAGAAAATTTTCCTATGCATCTTATTTTTGCCTGTGGAAGGTTTTAATCAAAAGCCTTATTTTTTCTACATATGTTTACTTTATTTTAGTTGTCAATTTTACATATGATTCTCTGTAATGAATCTTTAACAAAAAACAATTCATCCCCATTATGCATCTTAGTCAAATAATATGTTGATTAAAAATTCCAATTAACGTTTATTAACTGGTTTATTTAGTAGTTTATATTATTTGTTCTTTTTTACGAATTTACGCATCAATTCAATAACATTGTAAATAAAACAACTTTTTATAAGTTTACGTTTAGACTTGAGGTATGTACAACTGTGTGATGAAAATTCGAAATGAATGTGCGGAATTTTTGGTCATCCTAAAATGTTTAACGTATTCATTGAGAACATTACACTATTTAAAAATTTTGATTTGAGAATAGGGAACTTTAGGTTACCTGATTGGGCTTGACCGATTTATAATTTTTGGGATCGATGAATCGGTCAATTTTTCCCCATCAAATTAATCTCTTGGATGCTATTATATATAACCTCACAAAAATCAAAATATAGATATTTCGGTCACGGTTTAAGCAGAGCAAAACAGAATGATAAATAACACAGGTCAACAAATTTGAAATGTCAAAAATCCTAAGGGGTATAAGTATAATAAGTTATTCAGTCTTCCAAACTAATTTCAAATCTGTATTTTTTTTTTTATTATTTCTAATTTTTTTGGAGAGTCCGACGGTTTTCGAGAAATCAGACCCTACTTTTTGAGCTAATTTGGCCCATTTTCAAACTTCAACTTCAAATTATGCCAATAAGGATACTTATAAAAAACAATATCTTGCACGTGTATTTAATTCAAATTTCAATTCCAGTCTTTGTTTTTTCCTAAAGGGACTCCTGGGGGCATAGGCAGCTGGAGTAGGCCCAAAAGACGTCCAAAACGTCTGTACTTGAATAACTCGTGTAAATTTTCATTCATTTTTGATCAAATATCAATTAATAATCCAAGACTCACACTAGAGCTACTAAAAAACATCTGCAATAGACTTAAGTAGTAGCGGGCAGAAATATTTCAGCTGATTTTGTAATCTTTCTGCGTGTTACTACTTTTGTTGCTCTACCGTGAGTCTTTGATTTCTTGTGGATTTTTGATCGAAATTGAATGAAAATTTACACGTTTAGATGGACGATTTCTTCCCTGATAAGGATTCTTATCGGGCGCTTGACATCTTGTTTGAAAGCTGTGGGTCTAATGCTTTTGAATGGATTCCTTATTAATCCATTTTATGTAATATTCAACACATAAACAGGAAGTCGTTATGAAGGCTTGAAAACTTGTCCCTATGATTGAGGCCGGGTTTTTCTCTCTTCAAAAAGAACAATTTTTTTTTTACGAATTACGGAAAATCCAGAGCTTGGTTCATCCTTGTTAGATGACTCTTTAAGAAAATCATTTAGTCTTTCAGCTACAGAAACAGATATCTGAGCTTGATGCTCGTTGGTTTTTTGTTCGATATTATTTTTATCCAATTCAATTCCATTTTCGTCATAAAGTCTGAACCTTTAAAATAGAAAATAGGGGTCGGAGAATCCTGACGATTAGTTTCTGATTTCTTATAACTCTTATACAGGATGTCCGAAATAGCCAATGCAACATATGTACATCAATTTCTGATCCAAAAAATTTCATAATTGCAGCTCCATCTGACACAACGGCTACAATATATTCGAAATGATGTGAGAGGCACGTCCAAGAAACAAATATCTCATGGTATCACAGATATAAAAACTTTTAAAATCCCCGGGGACGAAGATTCCCAGGGTTAAACCCTAATATGTACATACATACATATACGTTATGGGTATCATTTGGCCCATAGCTTTAAATAAAAGGCGTCTTAAAATGGTCAATTTTGATGCACAAAGCGCAAATATTTTTTATTTTTTTAAAGTATTAGCACCTTGCTAAAAGGGTGCGAGAGATTGGTAATCCAGCAACAATGGTTTTTTGATGTTCTGTAATAGAAATATTTCTTAGTACAGTCAAAAAACAAATATATCCACACAAAAAAATTATTCGTAAGATTGAGATATCTTTTACTGAATTTTATTATATGTTTGTAGCTTTTCTTAAGATAGAGAGGTTCATATATAATGAATTTGAAATTGTTTACTTAAAAATAGACTACTTATATAGTACTATCAACGAGTTCTTATTACTCATTGAAGATGGAAATAGAAGCAATAATTCCCATAGTGTCAATTATGGGCTTATGCATCAAGTTAAAATAACATATAAAGTTACTCATTCTACATGTATTTTCTCTCTCATACGAAGATATGTGTCATTGTGGAAACGGATACAAATATCTGATACCTCTCTTAATTATCTATTTAAAAAAATTAAGTCTAACTCATTTTAAAACGAAATCAATAATGTGCTCATATTTTTATCTTTTCTTATGAATGTGTCTATGTTTAAGTTATTTTATGAGAGAGTTTTTATCAAAAAAATTACTTAACTTGACTTGCAATTTAACTTCATTGTATATATCAAATCTTTTTAGTCAATAATGTATGTATTGTCATGCTGAGTCATAATATAATAATGGTAATAATAAAAAGAATAAGTTGATTCATCTAATTTTATTTTGAAGAAAACAACAACTTTAGAATACAAATAAAAGATTCTTTTTGTTTTAGAACAGATAATATTGACCATATAAGACACTCTCTTTTATGAAGTGGGAAGCTTCTCAGAAAAGGAGAATAGAGTTAATATGTAATAAGATATTTTGCTACAATTAAAAGGAATATTTATCTACTTCACTTTTCTGTTCGCTATCATAGGTTCTTATCTTAATTCATATCGTGACTTGAAGTTTGATTCTACTAAATAAATAGTTTTAAGCCATGAACTGAGTAGATTCTTACTTTTTTGACATGCTTACTTAAGGATATATTTAATACTTGCTATTAAATCAATATGTAGATAAAGAAATTATATTAATTTAATTTTTTTTTTTTTAGAAATGAGCAATGCATTTCTTAAGGGCAAACTATCTTTTACTCTTACCTTACATCTAGCTCCTTACTTTTAAAAAAGAACCTTTTTATATACAGCTATATAAAAAGCAATCTTTTATATTTAATTGGGAAGTAGAACAACTTTATTTAAAATTGCAAATAAAGCTTTTATTTTATTTTTTGCAACTCTATATATCTTCATCATGTTGAGTATAACTCTTAGTATATAATATATTATACGTATGCCTTTGTTATAATGCATTTGATGTATGTAAATCTTTATGTATAGAAAGATTACATAGAACTAGCTTTCTCGTATCCATGTCTCTTTAGAGTTATACCTATGAAAATAAAAGTACGAAAAAACTTATTCAAAAATAATGGATATTTTTAATTTGAAAATTAAAATTTTACTTATGATTAATTAGAATTTGAATTTGTGTAGTATTAAAAATGTGGTTTGACAGTTAAATAAATCAACTCACTTCATGTCGAAAAAGGATTTTTGTTGAGTAGTAAATGCATTCAAATAACATTTTGTATTAGACAGGAGTATGTTCTATTTTTGGAAATTTACGCAAGTAAGATATAAACCCTTTTTGAGCATCCTTGGATTGTTCATTATTATTTATTGACTTTTGAGCTCTATATTTGAGTGATTTCAAGACAATATATTGAAAGCTTTTAATGGCATGTTTGCACCATTATCTCTTTCTGAAAGGGGGGCATTTTTATATTTAGTAGCGTACAAAAATGTACTATTCCTTGATCTTCTACAATTATGTGAGATTATATTGCCCTATATACGAGTAAAATTATATTTTTAATAATAAAAATGATTGATAAACTCGTCAATCATTCGAAAATATCTATATTTTTAGTTGCTTTTAGATGGAAATGCCCCAGCTCGATAGTCTAACAAGCCAATGGTCTAACCATTTTTTCGCGTCTTAAAATTAAAATTTTATTTGTTTATATAAAATGACCATTCCTTAAATTTAGATATGTAAAATGAGTGTTTACTGTGTTATTTTGACTAAGGGAAAGTTCACCATACTCACTTCACCGTAGGAAAAGTTTATAGGAAGGAAAATTCACTTTGACGATAACCAATATTTGGTAAATGCTTTAAACAAAGGAATTGTAATAAAATTCTTATTTTATTTTATTTATCATGAAAAAAAAAAAAAAAAAATACTAAGTACTATTAACTCCTTTTAAATGATTTAACAGTTCAAAAGTAGCCTTGATAATAAATACTTCATATATTATGTACTTAGATAATTCTTTATCAAAACAGATCCCCAAACAATAATTATTTACAATTGCTACTTAGTCTTGTTAAGCACGAAATTAAAATTGATTATTTCGAAATGTAATCTACGAAATAAAGTATATATTCTGCTATTATAATTTGATTCATTTAATTGTATACATATGTATATGGAAATAGAAAATCGTTTTCTCATATTTGAAGATCTATATATGTATATAGTATCGCTATAACTTAGAGTTAAACTTCTGTAGTCATTAATTATATCAGACTAGTAATGTAATTTATTATATATTACTCATGAAAATGTACTACTTCAATCATAAAACTTGTTCATAAAATTCACTTACTTAATTCTATTTTAAACCATTTCATTGGTCCGTGCATAATCATCTAAATATGGTTTAAATTATGGATGGGCAACTTCTGTTCACTAGTGGGTCAAATTATGTTTTCCAAGACTAACTGCGGGCCAAGAGCCTTAATTGCAAATATGTATGCATACATAGTTATACTTATTTTATACCATACATATAAACAATTATTTAACAACTGATTTTATCATTTATGATTTTTTTATATTAATGGGTAACTTTTAATAGAAAGATTCGGGATTTTTTTAAAAATTATATGATAATTTTAGATTTCAAAGGTCTCCGCGGGCCGTAGGTTGCCCATTCATGGTTTAAATCATTTTTTTTTTTAACCAATCTACTCTGGTATAGACTATTCCAAAGTGTGCAAAAATGAATTAAGTGAAACATTAACATTTCAACAAAGGACTTTTAGACACCCGTAGATTTCAATTTTGGTATTTGAAGCAATGCCGTGTACAGCCATGTAGAACAGCAGGCATGATTAGCTTTGTACGGTATACAGTAGCTTCCATCATGGCCTGTAACTCGTCATTATACCAATGGTATATTTCTTTTCTATATCGATAAATAATTACGCGTGATCTGGTATGAACGAGGTAAGAATAAAGTCAAAAGACAAATTGTAAGCTGATGGCTCGAAAAATAGTTTTTATGGAGAAGTATGGTTACTTGGAAAAAATGTTATAACGTTGTTTTAAAATAGGAACGTTGAATTTAATGTCATCTATGATTTAGGAATGAAAAAGATACAAATCGTAACAAAACTGTGCATCATATCTCATTTATTTGAAAATTTTGGTTTGATTTTTGAGGTCAACGTGTATTTTATCAAATGATTTAAAATTTAAAAGTTATTTTTATCATAGAAGTGTGTGGAATGGTCAACATATTTCTTTGTAACATAATTTCTACTTTGGCATGTAGTTGCCTTTTAGTAGGAAAAAAATAGCATTGACAACTTTATCAGATCCTTGCAGGGAATAAATTTGTTAGTAGAAATTAAATTGAATTTGCAAAATATGTACTTCCTTTTTGAAAAACCATAATTTTGTACATAATTAGATGACAAATTTAAAATAAAATAAAATTGTATAATACTAGTGTCGTGTCAACTCAATTTGACTCGACATAGTTGAGTCGTTAATTTTTCGACTCAAATTAGGAGTCCATTTTTAAATTTAACAAATCTCGAGTTGGTTCGATTTTTAATTGCTTACCAAATAATAATAATAATGACTTCATATAAGTCTAACTCTTAAAATGTTTTCTTCAAAATCCTACCAATATTATATTTTCTGATCCTTTTTAAATCATTTATTATCAACGATAAGACCTCCTTTCTTTGTAAAAAATGGTGATTATTGAATTGATAATGTTTTTCCATTTTTTTTCTTTTTGATTTATTACATTTATAATGCGAGAAATGATAATATGCATTGGTGATATATTATATTAGGGACTGTCAAAAGTAAACCTTTTGAATCACATAACACATGCAAGTCTTACGGATCATAGTTCCTAAATTATGGATCTGATTTTTATTTGTAATAATAATAAAGTATAAAAAAGACTTAAAGGAACATGGCTTTTCAAAATATAATTCTTCATTGAAACAAAACATTATTTATATGCACATACAGTCAAATGTTCACACTATAAGTATATTTGTATTATTTTTAAAATATTAAGTTTGCAGTGGGTATATGTGGCAGATTAATCTTTTCCTTTTCTAATTTATCGAATCAACTCAAGTTGACAAAATATTAGATTATATTGACATAAGACTATTTGTTTTTATGGATGAAGTTGATTAAGAGCACAATTAGTCATTTACATAGGTGTCAACACATGGAGTAAAATTACATAAAGCATGCAACTACTTATGTATAAAGGTTGAATGGAGAAGTTCATTCTAGAACTCGGCAGATTAATCCAATTATCGGTCTTTTGTGAATAATCGGTAATTGTCATTTCATATATCCTGATTTTTTTCGATTTTGAAATATGAAAAGTGGGTATTGAATTAAATTGTCTTTTACCAAAGAAATCCCATTAAAATCTCTGAAAATTGTTTTGTTATGGTATTATAGAAATCGGTCAATTAATCGGATATCGCCGTTTTTTTTTTAGTTAAAAAAATTACTATTGGTTGAGTTTTTGTTCATTGTCATCACTTTGGAAATTTCTTTTAAGACTTTGTTGTTTCGTAATCTTTGGAAATTTCATATTGTGTTTTTTGGAGATGAGAATGGTCATCAAACAAAATAAGAAATAAAAGAATTTTGTTCATTTTTTGTTTTTATTCTTTTGATTATGAATTTCTAATTTTTAATAAGGGTTTTCTTAACTTTTTATTATTATAGTTCCTTTTATATGTTTTAGAAATATAATAATGATATGTTTTTTGATGTGAATAAAATAATTATAATCTAATTTTCATAAATGAAGGTGAATGAATGAAAGTCTATTCATCTATCTTTTTAAAATGTATGAGTATAATCTATTATGCATATATTTGACAGATATTGTAAATTTAAATATATATGTAGATTTTAAGACAGTGTAATTACAAGACCATAAGAGAGAAGGGATTTATTAACCTTCCAACCTATTTTATTATAATTAAAAGTAATTAAAATTTGTATTGAAAGCTCAATTATAGAATTCTGAAGCAGCAACTTTTTATATCGTGTCATTTTTGAGAAAAACGACCTTTGTTGGATTTTTTTGAGAGCAACTGAAAAAAAAAATTATGGATCAATCTTTAAAAAAAAAGTTAAAGTTATTATTGATGGAGCAGAAATGATTCACGACTTTTTGAAATAGTAAAATTGAAATTAATTCCAGATTTTGAGTTAGACTCAACTTAAGAATCAATTCCACGACTCCAATGCAAAAAACGTTTAATATGTAAAATACGTCACTGATGCAGCTTAATAATCTACGTCAGGGTTGCTTCTAAAACTGGGAGGGAGGGAGCATGGGAGGAATGTTGATCAACTCTTGCAGGGTCCAAAAAGATTTTTTTAAAGTAGGTATCTTTCTTACAAAATTGATAATTTTTGTAAAGTAAAGAGGGATGCTCTAATGATACTTTTGGGGGTGGAACTCTAAAAGTTTGGGAAACACTAGTCTGCTTTGTATATGAGAACGTTTGTTTCTAGCTAGGCCAAAAAATTGACTAGAGTTATTTCAGATCAGCTAGGAATCATGAATAGAATCGAAATCGATTCCAGTCTACTATGGTAAAAAAGAAATTGTGAATCGAGATTCCCCACTTGTAGAGAATCGTTCCAGTCCCAATTATTATAGCTATGAATTTCAGCCATTCTAAATAAAACTGTAATGGGAAAATAAATCATATAAAATATTTTGTTTCTCCACTCGAGGTAAAATTGACAAATTTAGTTACTAAAGTATGGCTATTATAAGAAAATGTAATGATAGTTTAAAGTTTTATAAATATCAATAATGATACAATTAATTAATTTTCACATTTTCTTTAATATAAGCTATCCTTAAAAAATAGTGATTCCTTTTTGAAATCTCTAAAGAACACAAGAGATATACAGAAAAAGAAAATGCACCACATAGAAAAAATGCAAAAAAGTGCAAAAATGCAATGTCAGGTGTCAAGAAATGACTATAGAGTAATATTATTGCATAATTTTTATAAAATTAGAAAAAGTTCATTACAGCCATCTCTTCAAATGAAATGACGTAAGTGTCTTATTTGCATAACTTAGATATTAAAATTACTTATATTTCATCTTGATGATTAGTTTTGACATACTTTAAGACCTATACCTTTAATTACAAACTCAATTAGCATAAGGTGCAGTATAACATTAATGAAAAGATGTGGATCATCAATTTATGCTCCCATGATATTTGTGATTTTAGATAAATTAATTTTGTTTCTCATTTAAAAAAAAAAGAGTTCAGCATCATGTTCAATGCTTATTAATTTGTGCAATTATGTAACTATGTAAATTATGTATTATGGGGGCAATTTGCCAAAAGCAATTTTGCTGAAAAATATAGAATAAATACATACATTTAATATTGATTCATAGAGTATTACTTTGAGTCCGACTCAGTCATCTACAAAAATACATCGATTTACTTTTATCTTTTTTCAATTAAGCACCTCATAAATAATCTATTTCATTGACGTTAAACTTTTTATGAACTAAAACCTTAATAAACCATATATGCGCAATATACTTATTTTCAAAATGTATTCAGGGATCCTTTAAAAGTCAAGAGATTTGGAAAATATGAATGTAAGATGCTTTTATTTTTCATATGGAAGCAATATCATCATAAAATGAATTAAAAATGAACACTCAATAATTTCTATTCGTGAACTATAATCAAACTTACTTGTTTGCTCTTTTTGGGTAAAATATCCTTTCAGTAAAATATCTTTGGTCAAATTGTTCTAGATCCATCCCTATGAATAAATTAAGAAAAGTTGGGTCTTGGAGTGAATAATATTGAAACTCTGTGGAAAGTGTTGAACTTCTCGTGGTTTACAAGATTGAAAAAAACAATGACTTTTGGGCTATGATAATCAAGAACAAGATTAAAAGAGATACAGGATACTATTTTACAGACAGATTGTTTATGGGATCTTCTGAACTAATTGGGGTAGTGAAGAAATCTAGTTACTACTGAAAGCAGATGGGCAGATCATAGGAGTCAATATTGAAAAAAAAATTCTTCAAAGTATGAGCTCCTTACGAGCCTCTTAACTACAACCCAAGGTTAAATAGTCGAGAAGAATTCTTTAGGAAAGAACTAACTTCTGCTGGGCAACATTGATCGTACCGAGATACGGGGTTGGACAATTTCATTTTGTCACTTAGAGCCAAAAGATTATTTTCAAACCCTTTCTTTATAACAATAGAAGCACTCTCCCGTGGTAGGATGAGACACACAATAAACGCTGGTACCGACAGAGGGCCGTCCATTATTGTGAAGAAAAATTGGATAGACTTAAAAAAAATATAGAAGAATTAGATCCTAAAATAATACTTTGCAATAAGTTCACAGATTCCCTTCAAAAATAGCTGAGATATCGATTGGCCACCTCTTCTCTTCTTACCAACAAATCTAAGCAGACCGCTGAGTCAAGACTTTGCTACTTCTGTAATGATAACATCGAGACCTCATTTCATTTGTTTTACTCTTGTCTTAAAGTGGTTCCTATCGTAGAAATGGTGGAAAATTTGGTTCGGGATAAGTACGGGCAGGGGCTAAGCGCCTCGGATTGGTTAGTCGCAACGTCTTCTTCTTACCAAGAATGCCTTAAAACTGAATTTATTATATCCAAAATTCAGAGGATAATATATGGGGTAAAAAATAGACTCTTACCTATCCCACCAAGGCTCAAGGAATATGTACTCCAGTCAATGGATACCCTAAAGGCCATTTCTAAAACTCCAACCAATTGAGGGTTCAAGTATACGAAGGGACAAAGGATCTACGCTTCGAATTGTTGCTAGAAGACGTTCTAATTTCTATTTTTCATGTAGGCGCCGAATGTAGGAACAGGTTTATCCATATTGTTTCTTGCTTTGTATATTTTACCTTTGGCGAGAGACATGAATAATATGAGGCTGTAATGGCAATTTTCTTATAATTTTATTTAGCTTTACATTATTTTAGTTATTTAGTTACTATTATCTTTATTCACTCCAACTTTGTTGAGGAACGATTCTACATAATATTATAATTTATTCAACCTAAAAAAATAAAGAAAAAGTGAAATAATTCATGGTGTGAATGATGTAATTATAATCAAACCATTAATGAATTTTAATCCATTCTCACTGATTTTTAAAGAAAAAGTTGAGAAATGAAATCAAGATCCCCAATTGGGATGTAGGGGGCTCTATGCTGATGTTGATTTAAATTGGTTAATACTCACGTATGTAGCATTTTTTTTTACTATTTTAAAAAATGCAATTTTTTTGCAAAAAGCTCCTAAATTCATTTTTGAAAGGAAAATAGAGTGTACAAAGATTTGTGTCTATGACTGTGTTGGTGCTTGATTGTTTATATAGGCATTAGAAAGGTTTATATTTTCATATATCTATGTATGTTTACAGTTTTGGTTTTGCAAGACTTAAAACTTTTAAATATGCAAAAACTTGAAAAACTTTTCCCTTTTTATTAAAAAATAATGATAAATATTTTATCGTCTAAATGAATACTTTATGAAAAACAGTTATAAACTCTTGAAAGAGATTATGATTTGCATATAATTGTGTTTGAACTAATGTTCGACCTAATATTTTTGTTTGAGCCGCCCGTTATTTTTGAGTATGTAACTAAATCATTCCACAATTAAATAATTAAGTTAAATAAAAACATTTAAATTTATACATACGTTTCATTCCATCATATAATTTACTTGTAGTTTAGTTTAATTCATATTCTTTATATTGTTAGTCTAGTAAATAGGTTAATTACCACGATTATGGAATTTTAATCAACTCCTTATTGTTGATGTACATAATAATAACTTTTTGCTTCTTCTTGTCTGCATGGAAATATATGCATTAAATTGTTGCGAATTGAGAATTATTATCTCGGCTTAATTTGATATGTTGTACTTTGTTGTGATATTAATACATCAAATTGTGCAAGAGAGAGAGAGTGAAATTACCTTTCCAGATGATTTAGCTGATACATTCTAATATGACCCTTTATAAGTAAACACCAAAGTGAAATATATAATATTAATTCAAAATACAAAGCGATATTGTTTTCTAACTCTCATTTGAGAAAAACAAAACAAAAAATAACTATATATAGAAATTCCCTGCTAAAATAAATGATTATATTCAAAATTAATGCCTAGTACTACATGGATTTGGTGATAAAACAACAATCAAAATTAATCTGTGAGACAATTATAATTACTTATTAAGTTTTTAAGTCATTTTGTTTTGTCTAACTGCACAGCAGGTTATATACCTCTATCAACTCTCCATAATTATTAATTTTTTAGTTTGTTTCTTTGTTTAGAAATGTACGCATTATTTTATGCTAAAAAATATTTGGATGCGCTTTCACATACGTACAATAATTGGCTTCTGTGAATTCCCCCAAATTAAAACTCTTACTTCGTTCAGGGTATTTCACTTTTATGGGCACAAATGAGTCTTTTTGAAGAAAGTAGTACTTGAGAAAATAATTATTTATAAGAATCATAGAGGGGTTATCATCAACTTTTCCTCACTGTATCAACTCACTAGCGCTTCCCTACAACTAAAACCGAAAAAAATCAAATGTTTTTCTTCAATTTTTAATCCAAACTTTGGACATTTTATGATTATTAACCTTGAACTACTCAAAAGACTTGACCTATTATTTCAGTGACATTATATATATTTATTGAAGAAAATACTTGATCTGAATTATTAACACTAACTTTTATTACTAATTTTTTATTCTACACACTAACATTCTGTTTTCATTATAGACTAAGACTTAATCAAAGTTTCATGTAATCGTTCTTGAATTATTGATGTTGCTCTTCCGTCATTACTTATGAAAAAGCTCATACTTTGACAAAAGTTAATACTTTGAACTAAATAACTGTATTTTTTTATATTTATAAGAGTATACAGCCTGGGGTCAATAATAATTAATCTATGTAATCCTCAAAACATCATTTTAGAATATCTTATTTTTAAAGCATCATATTTTACTTGAAAAATATAATTGAAGTTAAATTAATAGGGTGTTTTACAGAAAGTAAAGGCAAAAATTTAGGTCAAATCATTAATATTGACTATTTTATAAGGATAATAATTAATTAGAAAGAAAAAAAGTACCAGATGTGAAAGGATTTCACATTTGATTGATTTTTAAAAAGAGTGTAGGCTTTTTAGTGTATCGAATGTATATAGCTCTAGGATAACCTTTGAGTAATTTTTTTTTTCTAAATCAAGATAGTTCTTTATTCGACCTTTTTCTTTAAGTTCCTACAGAAATATATTTCAGCTTTTCTTTTCTTTTCTTCTTCCTCTTCATCTTAGGTGAGATCTGAGTGGGAGTAAAACAAAGTGAAATTTTATGAAAATGAAAGGTTTCTTTTATTTTTATTTTTTAAAAGAGCTTTAAGCTATCCTCGTACGTACATATACTCACATTGGTATACACTTATTTATAAAAGATGGAAACAACTACTTTCGAAATCTAACATAAAAGCATAGGTATATTTTGGCTCTATGTAAGATATATAATATATTATAACATACATCTAATATTTATTATGTAGGTATAGAAAAAAAGTTTATAAAGTTATAGAGGAACAATAGATGATGATCTATATTCTTAGCGATGATGCTTTCCTCTTGTGGGTACATTCAAAATGTTGGTAGTCATTATACATCGATATAATATGTGATATGTGGAATTTATATACCTACATACTTTGTTAGGTAACTGCATTACTACATACATATGTATATGTTATATATAACTAATTGAGCAGGCATACATACTCATTGATACATCTATAAATATGATTACATGTATATCTCTAATTGAGTAAATTAATTATTATTACTATCAACCATTTTGGAATGGATGCTCCTTACAATTATTGTTTTCCCCTTCAATGGCTCTTATTTGCTTCAGTCTAACCTTACATAAGTAAAGAAATAATTCACTAAAGAGCTGAAGGAATTACATCTTAAAATTAACATAACTTAACATTAAAGTATATTTTTTGGATTTAGTTCATCAGAAGGAACGAGCTACAAACAGTCTTAGACCCATTTTAATTCTAAAAATTAGACATTAAAACCAAGTAGAAATGACAAAAATAAATAGAGAAAGATCATATCGCCAGAAATTAAAACACTGTTAACATATATATATATATATATATATATATATATGCAGCTGTCATTCACGCCTCCTGTTGAATCGATTGTAATGCTTCATTATAATTCTATTAAAATTTTGAATCGTCTTATTGAAATAAATGAATAAATTAATTTGGGGATTCTTAAGGAAAGTTGTATGTAACTATAGCTGCTGTTATATAAACTGATCTGGAATATTAATATCTAAAACCTCTGTAATCTTTGCAACAATTATTACTTTACAATTATTTTTATTCCAAATAAGGATCCCCCCCTATTTTATGGTTAAAATTGCTTACTACCAATGGAATGACGACAATAAATTTATTTATGAAGATGTTTTGATCCAATATTGATATCAATTCTTCAAAATATGAGTGCCAGTTTAGTCCATTTCCCGCTCCAGTTCTTGAATAAGGGGTGATTCTTATTAGAAACCCAACACACTTGATGGTGGTGATGCACTTATGCACACTCATTTCCGAAACATATTTGACTGATTTCCCAGAATTTCATTCTTCAAACAACATTTCTCAACCTCTACCTATTTGGAAAAGAGAAGAAAAAAAATCTGAATTTGCGAGTTTGCTTATTTGTCATTCTCTCCAACAGCTATTATCTACTTTATATAGGGACAGTTGTAGATCGTTGTGATTTCAACTGATCATAATTTAAAACACGAATCAACAACTGACAAAAATAATACACATTGAAGTTGATGATATTGTGTCGTTTATGTAGTAATTTTTTTCCATTAACAATTATATGTTCTTTAAACAATGTAAAACTTTTGTCTTTGTAGATCAAATGTCATTATAATGGTATTCCTAGAATAATAGTTCTAAAAATTTCGATGCAGATCTACAAATAAGTGAAAATGTGTATTATTGAATTATTTTTGCAGTTTTCTCACTTTTTATATTTTTGACATATTCACAGTATTTCATTATTCAATAACGAATTCCAAGAAGAATTGTTCTTCATGAACTATATATAGAATATTTAAATTCAATTTGTAACTATTTTATTCAAAAGATAAATACATAAATATATCCTAAACTCGTCCATGGAAATTTCTCTTCTTTTGAAACATGAAATAAAACTGCAAAAAAATAAAACAAGATTAATTAATTTATTTATTGTCTTCATCAGAATAGAACAGCAATTGTATATACATTAGGGTGTTCCAAAATGATAAAAAAATAGAATTGAGAGTTAACAAGTCACTTAAAAATGAAAATAACCATTAAATGTCAGAAAGAAAGGTCCTTCAAGAACGCGGTTTGATTTGAAAATTTGTAAAACATTGAAAAATGTAATTTTTTGATGTCGTTTCTTACAAATTATTGAGACAAATTGAGATACAGGGCTCTTATGAAATTAAATATTGTAAATTAAAAATATTTATCGTTCAATATTGTTAAAATAATAAGAGTCTGAAAAAAAGTAGCAAATAAATAGATTTATATCGTTTGGTGCCACGTATAATATGCATATGTGTTTGTTTTTTTTTCACTACATATTTCTCATTTTTTTATTGTAAGTGTATAATATACTTCTATTCGATATACTCGCCTTATTTAATTAAACCAAATAATAAACCCCATCATCATGTCTATTTATCAGTTTTAATTTACAATAACTATATATTAAACAATTCAAAACACTACTGTTATGATTTATTTATCATTTGTTCCAAACTTTTAAATCAATAATACAAAATATACATAAATGATAATTTTGTTGCAAATTCATAACAATCATAACTTTGAAGGGAAAGTTTTGAAGAAATTGTGTCATTATACTTATAAGTTGCCAAAACAAGATATTTTTTGATATGGACTTAATTGACATAAAACTAAAAAAAGTGATATTATTGAAAGTTGAAGCTCTTTGCTCGAAATTACCGTATTGTCAATGTGGACTTCAAAAGGAGCCTTTGAACACCATATACGTAGGTATATTTTTGTTGGTAAATGTATCCATCCCTAAATATGCTTATTACGAACCAGGGATACCCGACGTTGCCTGGGATTTATTCAAAAGAGAAAAGGATACCAATAAAGAAAAACTACATTACGTCTACTCTCGATGAGGATATCTGAATAACTCTCATATATACATTCTATGCTCACTGGATGATAGATATCCTATGAGTACTCAGGCCAGGGGGGGGGGGGGGGGAGGAAAGTATTCCGAGCACCACAGTTAACCAAATTATCTCAACGGTATGTAGTTCCGGAAAGTAGTATAGCCGAGAACCTTTAAAGGATGTAAAACATCAAGCATTCATATTGGTCAAACAGTTTGGGAATTCATATCGAAAAGACATACTTACTTATTCTTTTATATACACATAGATTAAGAATTATGCAAATACCATTATTGGAAGAAATTCATTCTATAGTATTATGTTAATAGAAATAATGTAAAATGAGATTCCAAATATTTGAATATTTTTCTCGAAATTAAATCAAAGGATATTAGTAATGTTTTTATATTTTTCTTTTGATCTTTTTTTTTTTAATATGGATATTGAATCCACATTGTTCTTTTATACTTGCAAATATTATTTAATGTTCATAGTTGATTTATTTCTAAATAGGCTTGTAAATCCTGATGTTCAATGATAATTTTTTTAATCCTTTGTTAACGCTTAAATATGGGTATATATACACAATATATATATGTGTGTGTATAAACGTATTTTGAATGAAGAACTTTAATATATTTATATGAAAATACAAAAGAGAGACATAAATTAATTATATTCTATTCAATTATTATAAGAATGTAAGAAGCATTTTGCTTTCGAAAAAAGAAAAGGAAAAAAAAATTAACATATGTGTGATTGAACATCATAAATGCCTCAAACCTAAATAATAAAATATTTTTGAAACAAAGATGGACAATTTTGATTAGTTTTTTTATGTAAAGGGTTTTCAATAGGGATGACGCATTTTTTCCTTTTATTTCACAGTTCTTGGATATATACAAGTAGAAATATATGTATATAAGTTGAGGTAAAAGCGTAAATAAAATACATTAATAAACATTATAGTTTAAAATTTTTACCTCAACAATGAACATCCAACTTTAAAATAATGTGCACAATCAATAATTAAGCAGAAACATGAAGTCCAAACATAAAAATAGTACAAGTATAAAAATAGTTTATTCAACATCTTTGAAATAGTTTAAAATTCTTTTCATAACTTTCCTGTGGCTGAGCGAAGCAGATGGAAAATACTTGATTTCTTTGGATGCCTTTATCCACGAATTGTCGAAGAGAGAAGATATTTTAGGTCCATGACGGCGTATTGTGCCGCTGCCGACAGTAGAATTAATCTCAACTCTGAGGGCAGGAGAGGCTCATTATAAGTTATAATTCTTGCGATATTGTGGACGTCCCATTGAAAAGTAAAGCTCGAACCGGATTGAAGAATTTTTTGGGAAGAAGTTTCTCGACGGTCTTAAGGATTTAATTATGAGAAATCGAATCGAACGCCTTGCAAAAATCAATCGCTATAATCGACCCAAATTTGCCGTTTTTTATTAATTGCGTCAATTCAGGCTTGTACGTTACGCGAGATATCTTGAATTTTGCGACCATTCAAAAATCCTTTTTGGTGAGTTCCCATCTTTTTATTAAGAACCGACTCCATCCGTTGAGCGAGAACACCGGAGAGAATCGATAGGACTCGTTCAATACAGTGATCGGTTTCCAATGACTGAAATCCGAGCCATCACCTTTCTTAGGAATAAGAGCGATTTGCTCCTTGGTGAGAGGCATCTTCCCTTTCTTCTCCACATCCGAGCCAATTTTCACCAGAAAAGGTACCATCTTATCTGGTAAAAGGGAATATATTTTTCCAGGGATACCGTCTGGTCTACAAGCTTTATCACATTTAAGTTTTTTCTTTATATAATGTGAGATACATTCATGGGAAAAAATACTGTTATGAAGATGATGACTTTTAATCTTTTTGGGTATTAGAAAAAATCTCACTTCCACACAAACGATAGATTGAAAACCAGAGTGAAAATATTCAACTATATCCCTCTTATCTGTTAGTATATTCCCATCAGTATATTGATCGTGCGGGCCGACGATTTGTCACCTCTTCATAGGTTCTTAATTCTTTTGTTATAGACATTCTCCCGAATTACTTTGGCCTCCATATCTGCTTCAGCAATTTCAGAGATCCGAAAAGAATTAATTATATCCACAGTAAAAGAGTGGACAAACAAAGAGTCTTTATCAAGCGTATTGTCGATAAGCTCTTGATGTTCCTGTTTCTCAATTCTTTTCTAGTTTAAAAATTTATAAGTTGTTGCTAACACGATAATATTCAGTAGAGCAACACTCTGATGGGAGGAATGGTAATTTTTAAAACTTTTTGTCAATTTATGGTCGGAAGAGGGTTCAGGACGATACAAGCCACTCGTCATCTGAAAATCAAGTGAAGGTGAGGCTAAGGCTAGGTCTAACCTCGATTTTTTATTTCTTTGAGACCACAAAAAGTATCCGGGACTTAGTCTATTCATAACTTCAATCAGATTGAGGTTAAGAACGACTTTATTTAGAACTATTGGGAAACATGTGTTGGGGTTTATCTAAGTCTACATTCAGATCTCCCAACAGTAACAGTGGTATGTATTTGTCTAAATAAGTATTTATCATGGCTTGAAAAAAAGAGGTGGACTTCTCATTTGGGCCATAAGCATTGATTATATAGAAAACAACTCCGTTAGTCGATATACGAATCTTGTGTCAGTCACTTACATTGGATTACTCCTTGACGTAGAATATTAACTTTACTTTTTTCGTAATAAAGGATAGGACTCCCCTACTAGATCCAGAGCCACAATAAAAGTAATGAAATTTGCCGGAAGACATAGAGGACAGTTGATATCGCATGTAGAAGACACAAATAATTTTACATCTTGGAGTCATATAATGTCTGAATTCAAAGACTGAAGATGTTTCATCAGAGCATGCCGTATTCTTCTGTTTCTCCCTCCTCTCGTATTCAAGGAGATAATTTTCTTTATGCCCAAGTTGGAATTGATTTCAGCTGGTATGTCATTAGAGAAAAAATCAGGAATTTTGGTTTGCATTGTTTTAGGATAAAAATAACTTTATGCTTTTGTTTGCTTCGGGGGATTATCCTTGTCTGGGGAATTGCTCGAGTTCAGCCTGTTCCTCTTGACCTGACGATTGGGAACGATTTCGATGATCTAATATAAGGTGGGGGTCTGGGAAAAGCCTACTAACACGCCTTGATTTTGAACTTTTTGAGGATTCGATATTCACCCCGTTTGGGGATATGGAAGTTATTTGCTGGAAAGTTTTGAAGTTTCTCCATTTCCTGTTTGTAGAGAAGCATTCTGCAAAACCTTTCTTGGTTTTTGCTCTCCGTCTCCAACCTGAGGCTCTATCTCTGAGTTACTACAAACTTCAAGAGGGGATTGGGGAGCAGACCTATCAGATATGCTCAGAACCTCATTTTCTATTTGAATATCATTCTCCACAGGAGGAGGGGTTTCACTTTGCTTATCTGCAGTTCCTTCAGAAGTTTTACTTTTCTCAATTGGAACAATGTTTTCGTCCTCCCTCACAATTAAGAGAGACGGAGACTTCATTAGGTTCGTCGATACAGTCCATGCTTGCATTCCGTTCACGAATAGCATTTATCAAAGCTCGTCCATAGTCTGCCGTTCTAAGACGTTTTTCCAAACAGTGCTGCTTCATATGTCCAAAGCACTTCTAACATTGGAGCTTTACTCCAGAGAACCTAACTTTGATTAGGTTCCCCTCAAACGGAAGAATCTGATGAATAGAGGAAGGGTCTGCTACAATATCAATCATGTAGTCACTATCCCTCCATACTTCTTTATAGTTTTTGTATTTAGACTCCGCCTTTCCATCTATTGAGTTTCGTTTAGGAGAATGACTTATATTTCACCGAAATTTCCCATCCACTCAACCACTCTGGCTTTGTTCATTCCCTTAAATGTATTAATTAGGGTGAGAGTAATTTTCTTCTTTCCATCGGCAGTAATTCTGTCAATTCCTTTTAACTTAAAAGTCACTTCCTCAAAAGATCCATCAGTATTTTTAATTTTTGATTACATGATTCTTTTTTAGTTCATTTATACGACTTCTTACGTCAATCGGAAATTTTGTATAAAAACAGACAAACCCAAGACTAAACTTAGGGTTGGCTCCCGCAATTTCATGTTCCTTGAAACCATATTCCATTGCTATATCATATATGTCCACATGCTTGATATTGTCTCCTCTGAAGACCAAACCATCAACGTTTTTTAAAGTGAGGACAAAGGTCTCCCACTTAAAGTTATTCTCCAGGTTTACATGAACAACTGCATTCTTCTGAATGCCTTTATTTATTTTTTAGGACAATTGCATATCTCCTGTCCTTAATATTTGATGACTTGTAATAATTATCATCGGGGGATTTATCTAGAGGTTTGCTAGCCATGTTGAATGTTTTAATGAAAATTTATAAAAAACTTTAAATCACGGTTTACCCTTTGCTAGATCATATACATCAATTACACCGTCAACTCCTTCAAAATATCTGAAACTGGAGAAGAAGAATGGATTAAGAAAATCAAATTGGAAAATATATCAAGAAGAGAAATGATACTCCACCCACTTATGGAAATAAAAAAAAGTTAAGAATGGAACAGTACTTGAAAAAAGCAAAGATGTTTTGAATTATTTTCATGAACGGTTTCCAAAAAATTATAATTGTCGACCGAAAAAATTTCTTGGGCGATTCAAATTCAAGAGCTCGATTTTCTCCTTTGAGAATATTGTGGAATATATTGCAAAAGTTTTAAAAGTAGACAGGGCATTTGTCCCCAACAGAATTACCATAAAGGTGTTTACTTGTACAAAAAAGAAATCGCTCCTTAAGCTTGGAAAGGGAAATCGAATAAAATGGAAGTCTTGTGGGATCTGTGACGAAAGGAAGTGTTGCTTTAATTCCAAAAAAAAGGGGGGAGGACCGGAGGGATTTGAATCACTGAAGACTCCTTATGGATATGAACAAATTGGCTGGAATTATCAGTAGACAGATTCAGTTGAGCATGTGCTATGAAATCAACTTAAGTTAATATAAAATCTGAATTGACCACTCGTTCAGGTTTGGATAAGAAAACCCTAAAATATTTTTTATGGAGTCAGAATTCGAAGAGCTACTTCCGGTCACTATTAAAGTTCCTTTAAAAGTGTTTGAAATTTGCTGGAATTTTTTTATTATTATTTAAATAGAATGTGGGGGAAAAAATATTTTATAAAAAAATCAACCGTTTTGTAAAAAAATAATATTTATTTAGTATTGAATACATGAACTGTACCAATGATAGTTATACTTAGATGTAAGACAGTATGATATTCTTCTTATTGACATTAAATAACAACGAAAACGAATACAAATATATGTTTGCCCCATAATGATATTTTTATTTTTTCCAAATTCTGACATTTTTGACAAAGATGATTTCCAGAGTTACTTTTAATGTAAATAAATTTTTTTAAATGTCATTAAATAAACTAGATTCAGAATAATAAACATACTTACTCATCTTGAGATAAAGCCCCAGCTTGTCTTGGTTTTCTATCATTTATAATTATTTTGATTGCATTTCTTCTGATCGCTTTATCTTAATCAAATAAAGTACTTAAGGGAAAAGAATGAAATCACTTTGAATGAAGCTGCAGCAAAATCTTTTTCCACTTTCGTGACTTACAGTAAAGAAGAAACCATACTTAACGTGAAGTACTTCTTAATTTGAATAAATGTTGGAGCGTAAATACTAAAAATTATCACAACCTATTTTGTAAGTTCTCCTGATGGAAAATTTGTTTGGTTGTAAAAGTCTCAAAAGAGTTGATACACCCGTTTCTATAATAACCAAATCTTCTGTCGATCCGATCAGAATTAATTTTACAAAAAAGAAAAAAGAAAATAAAGTTATTTTATTCTATCTAGAATATGTTAGATCCATAGAAGTTTATTTTGCTGCAAAAAAATGTTTCTCTAGATAATCTTTGCGTTGTTTCCTCCTATATATATTTGAACTATTTATAGAAGTTCATTTTATAAATATGTTACCTTGTATTATGTTGTACATTCACACAATCTGAAAAACGCTTTGTCTTATTTTTTTAAAAAGTATTAACACTTGATTTGTGAAAAAATTCAACATAAAGAATTCATTTTTTCAATACGTTGAGGAACTATGACTATATGATTGAGGCTGTGAGCATCTTTAATCGTCTCTCCCAGCTCCTTTTCAAATAATTATTTTACATAGTAAAAATTTCCAACAATGGATTCCTCGTATTTGAATCTAGAAAAATTGTTGTAGAAATTTGTGAAAATATGAACAGGGTCAAAAAGAAAAAAATATCTTTCTAGGATTGCTGAGAAAAGGATTCGTTATTTATAGACATCATGTGTCTTTCCCAAAATATTTTACAAAGAATTTTCTATTAATAGGGTTGGCCTCCACAACATCAAATCCGAAAGGTATATTTAATTAAATAACTTAAATTCATTTTATAGTTCTTTAATTAACTTTTGTGATAGAAATCATTGCTACCATATCGTTGAAGGAGCCCGCAACGCTTTTTAGCATGAAATATAATATTGTCTTTTTTTATTTTTTTTCATTCGTATATACTAAAATCTTTTTTCCTAAATATATAAAACGTTGTATAGAATAAATTTCATTTATGATGACCCAACATAATTTATCTTTTATTTCTAAATTTTTTATTTGAGCGTAATCTCTGGTCGTGTTTAATATACTAGTGCTAAAAGATAATTTATGTACTAACTTTTTAAAAGACAGATCAAAGATTTATATTATATCATTACAGATACTATATTTAGTTTTTAGAAAGATGGACTAGAATGCCGCAGTTTCTAACATACTTATGTTATTTAAATGATCATAACACATCGGCCAATAAGTCCCAGGCCTAGCTACCTAGCTACGTGGAAAGAGATTTGGCTCAGATGAGGAAGTGATTGCAGAAACTGAAGCATATTTTGAAGGTCTCGATAAATCCACTGTAACTCGATAAATAATGAACCAAACGTCATGAAATTTTGACAGTAACCTTTTGAAGATTGGTACTTCCGATAATTATTTTGTTAGTGGCGCCATCTGGTAGTTAGGCCCGTGACTTATTTACCGATATGAAAAATAAATGTAATTTATCACTATAATCACTTTCTTTCTATGAAACTTCTACATAAATATGGTATGGCTTGTTCTTTACAGAATTTTGATTTTATTAAAGAATAAATCAATTTGATGCAACCATTTTATTTTGTCACTTGATATATCAATTCAAACTTATCTGTAAAACAAATGTGGCCTACTTTAGAGAATAAACAATAAGTCATATTTTAAAATCATATTTAACCAAATGTCATGAATTGAATTATTATTATTAACTAAATAAAACAAAACTGAGCCCTCCTTCTCAACTTTTGAATATCTTGAAGAATACAACTTTTTTTTACTTTGTCCTGAAATTCTTTAAAGCAATTAGTTTTTGTATTTTTTATAGGTATTTATTTATATAACAACGTCATGATAAAATAGTGTAAAACTTTAATGAAATACGTAATGTAATATAAAATGATAAAGAAAAGAGTTGCGTTATTTATAACTGAAATAAATACTTAATTTGAAATACATATATCCTCTCGATTGCCTTCTATTGACAAAAATGCACATATCCTCTTTAATGGTTTACTTTTCAGAAAAAAAGTCAGAAAAGAAATAAAATGATAAATACGCTTATAAAATATTATATAATTCCCAACAATGAAATCATCCAGATTCGAAGGTCTAGGATAAAAGGGATGAAAAGACTAAAAAAGGGGGAGTGGAAGTGGATAGTCTATTCCTTACCGAGTTTGTGTAAAAGTCGAAAATGAAATTTTGGAAGGTATGGGGAGGGAGTTAACATTGAGCACAAGTTAATCAAGTTTTTTGGTTGATGTAAATTCTTATCTCTGTAATTTTCTATAGCATCCGATTAGTCTCTTTAGTGTCATAAAATACCTCATGGAATTTCTGTAAAAGTATTTCAATTTGTCTTCAATCCGACGAATAGTTTTTTTTTGGACTTTTTAAGGAAAAGACAAGAGACCTGAAAGCCACCAAAAGAATAATGTTCCTCAATTCACAAGCGTGAAGACAATCTCCCAATGTCAGTCCATAAGGTATGAGTGCTTTAGTGTTTAAAAGAGCGAACTCAATAGCATAAGTTTCTTTGCCATGAGTTCTCCTTCCTTTAGATAGATCAAAGAGAATGACCAAGACCTTTAAATAATTTCATAAGAATTTTCTATAAATATCTGTTTTTTATAAGTCACTCAAATTTGAATGATCCATTCTTCCACGAATGGCTCTGATTTTATATTTTTATCAGCCAAATTCTTACCCGAATATTTTTCTATAAGTTAATACTGCTAATTCAGCCATAAATCAAATCAAGTTTAAGTTGCTGTATTTGTTTTGCCCTTATAATATTTTTCCCCCAGCATTTTCTATTTTCCGAACTATTATGATTATCCCTAAATACAATGTATAATCTACTGAACTTAGAGCCCTTGATGTAATATTAATTTCTGATAGGTATGAATTTGTGTTTATTTCCTTCCAACCCCTCTCAAGAAGAGATTAGTTGCTTGCAGCTAATATAGTGCAATTTCGTTACTATTAAAGCTCCTCTCCTCTCAAACATTCATCAAATTGTCAGGGTTACAATATCAATTTTCGATTTGTTTTTTTTCTTACATACTGGAAGCACATATTATTAACAGCTTGGTTATCTCATGTGCATTATATTATATATATATATATATATATATATATATATATATATATATATATATATATATATATATATATATATATATATATATATATATATATATATGTAATAACTTATTACTTATTATCATATCTTTGATCCCATCTTCTTCTTTTTTCTAATTTTCTTTTCTCTCTGAACTATCTCTCCTTCAACTCTCTCCTCCCTTCAAAACATCTTGTTTGCTGGACGGATTGTCAAGCTTTATTCTACTTGTCCTTTCCTTGTTATGAACGTACTCCTCTATAGACGAGTTTTTTTGTTCTTTCGCAACCTCGACTTGCTAGAAAAATATAATATCTAGCGTTCTGCATTTTTCTTGTTACCAACTTTTCAACTTTGGGAGAGTTATTATTTAGTTATACTATACATTGATAAATTTTACAAAAATCAATAATTAGTACAAACAAAATGGGGTTTGCAATTAGGATTTAGTATATAAATCAAAATCATATATATATATATAATAGCCTTCTTGAGTTTGTAATAAGTTGAGTCATCATCTTTAAATCAGAAAAGTAAACAGATGAAAGCAGCTGTACTAAAAAGTACTTTTCTTTATTCCAAAAAGCCCGTCGTGTCTATGTCAATTTATTTTTCCAGCAATAACGTTTTACCTGACATCGCTATTCTATGTAAATATGTCATCGAAGAACACAGAATTCACATTAAGATCTTTACCCAAAAACTGATTTAATTCCTAGATAAAAAATCGAAAATATGTTTCGATTGTATGTAAAGTTATTAGGGTTATCAAACAATAAATATGTATGCATCTATAATCTATGTATGTATGTTAACTGTTATGATAGTATCTATCTTACAATTTTTTAACGTTAAAGGTATATTAATCAAAAGTTTTTTCTCAGATAAGGAATACTGAGTGACAATAAGTCAATTTTATTAATAAATAAAATGTCTTTTCATATCAAAAAAGTCACTGAGACAAACTACTCAATTGGTTCTGAAGGAAAACTATCTGATGATTATTTGGTTGACCCAGATTTACTTTTACCATTTAATAGTAATTTATAAGATAGCCTTGATTAGGAACCTTGTACGTAGAATATAGATTTATAAGGTTTCAAGAGAAAATCACAATTGAAATTTTCTTGACTGCTGTGTTTTGATCATATTTTAGTGATTTAAAGTGATTGAAATTGAGAATTTTTGTAATCCAGTGCTTTCTTACGGCTCATACCTGGGATTTTGGAACTCCGAGGATGTCGCCTAATTATTTTCCCCCCTTAAAAGGAGATAATTAGAATCGATTAGAAGCTACTGATTCCCTTAGCACTCCTTCGTGAAGGTAATAAGAAGTACTTCCTACCTCGAATAACAAAGATAAAAATGTCAAACCGGCCACCTGATAAACCCCCTGATCAAGGAACTCAACGCCGACTCTACTCGAGCGCTCTTAGAAAGCGAAAAGAGGATGAGAAGCTCGTGGAAAAGAAGAACCTGGGCTGGGAGAAGAAATATATGTGGGAGGTATTTATTATTATGATAGGGGATGGTCAAGATAAATCTTTTCGTATGGAGGGGGTAAAACATATTGATGTGTATGATATGGCTATGCTCTTTGGCTTTAAAGAGCACGAAATAGCCGGAGCAAATCCTAAATTTGGATTGAATCAGAATGCAATATATTTAAAATTCCCTACTGACATACGTGGTAGACTTGAAGACCTTAAGAGGGTACATCCCTTTAAAGTAAAAAATGTAGAAGGAAAGACGATTAATGCAAGTTTGAAATTGAAGGGTGTAGACAATATAGACTTTGATAATAAAAAAAGAGTTGTAATAACTATGATAAATACGTTTAAAAGAATTGATGAACTCAAGGCAATTGAGTGGTTTAAAAAGTTCGGAGAAGTAGTCGCGCACTATCCAAAGAAAAACCCTACCAACGAAGAAGCTGAGCGTAGATATAAACATTATAAAGATATATGGAGGGACGGGGACTACATTATAGAAATAATGGCAGACCCTGCCATGATACCCCAAATAGCGCCTATCCAGGGCTTCCTTACCAAATTAAAATTTAAGGGAGTCAAATTACAGTGCCAGAAATGCTTTGGTCTTGGGCATACCAAATATGTATGCAACAATGAGATATTAAGTGTACGCGAATACGTCCACGTTCTTAAAGGCATTTTGGAAAAGAGGCAATTTTTAGAAAACACTGAGAATGGAGCTGTAGCGAATGAAACTGATATTCTGGATGAGGAAACCACCGAGGCTTTGGATGCAGATGTCGTGACTAATGAGATGATGAGCACGGAGGATTCTTCACTAACCCAAAATACATTGGGGGGTGTTGTTATGAATTCTCGTGTGGCTTTGGATGCTCGGTACGTGACTCCCGAAGTTCGGAGCGCAAGGGATTCTTCACAATACAAAATAGCAGTACAAAATGCTGGAATGGTTTCTGAGAAATCCCCTGAAAATCTCATTGAAACAACGGCAAGTAATAAAAATAATGAACCTTAGTCACATAGTAGTGAGGAAATATGTAGTGATATTCAAACTGCTCCGGTGGAAGATGGTCAAATCTCTGATATCACCAAGTCAACAACAACAAAAAGTTCAATCGATGCCTCTTCAACTACTCAGTGTGATGTCAGTACTGCATCTTCGAACATTCAGTCTCAAAGTGAAGTACTAGTCAATCCGACAGGGGTTGAGAAGGTTTCTACTAATAGTAAAGTTAAGCCAACAAGACGCAAATTGAACCCTGATGTGATTTTGCTAGATAGGACGAGGTCAGGGTTGATAACTAAAAGAACTTCTTTTAAATCAGGTCTATCTCCAGAAAAAGAAACTCCAAGTAAGATCCAAGCTCCAAGGACTCCAGTAGAAGATTAAGACATATTTCGAAAGGTGATAAGTTCACAGCCCGCTCGCTTTGTAAAATTATTGATAAAGGAAAAACTCTTACTGATAAAACAGATATTTTAAAATATTTTCACTCTCGTTTTCAAGATATAGTTGGAGATAAAAGAGTCCGCTTCCCTCGACCAAAAAAACAGTCCCAGCATCTTCGTAATGAGATATTTTCTTCCGAGAAATTATGTTCTTACATAAAAGAAAGACTGAAAGTAAATAAGGCTTGTGGCCCTGATGGCATCACTGGAAAAGTCTCTTTTCATTTTGCTGATCAGATAGTTCCGTATCTTCTAAAAGTCGGGGAAGAAATGGAAAGAAAAGGTAAGATGCTCAAAATTCTGACTAGAGGAAGAATTGCACTCATTCCAAAAAAGGGTGATGGGACTGACTTCAGTCACTGGAGACCCATCACTGTATTAAATGAAGCCTGTCGAATTTTATCCGGTTCTCTTGCCGTTCAAATGCATGAGGTTTTAAACAATAAAATTGGATACGATCAAAAAGGTTTTTTTAAAAAAAAGGAAAATTTATGATATTTCGTGTAATTTACAAGCTTCTATCGATTCCGTAGATAGCAAAGGAAAATTTGGAGCTATAATTGCTATAGATTTCTCTAGAGCTTTTGACTCCATTTTTCACAGCCACATTCTTAAAGCAATGAGGCGAATTTTACCAAGAAAATTTTACAATCCTGTCAGAGCTTTACTTTTTAATGGCACATCTACTTTGTCAGTAGATGGTCAGGAAAGTGAGCCAGTCTTTTTGGGTAAGAGCTGTCGGCAGGGTTGTCCGTCTGCCCCCTTTTGCTCATTGCAGCTGTTGAAGATTTCGCCCGAAATATTATTAAAAAATATGGTGGATTTGGTGTTGATTTGGAAGGTGCTCGTCATATAATTGATCTATATGCTGATGATATATCTTTAACCCTTCAAGCTAATTCGTAAGCTCAAATTGTAAGAAGGGTAGAGATAATTTTGGATTATTTTTCAAAATTTAAAAAAATATCAGGCCTATCAATGAACCCCAGGATTATACATTCGCTCGTGTAAAGTTAAACAACGTATCGAAATTTTGGGGATGCACTGGTGCTGAAGAGGAGTGGATGACAAGAATTGGTCTGACACGTGTTCGTTAATCACTCATAATATCTCAAAGTGGAGAGGCTTCTGTCCTCAAAGAAGGGTAGATCATTACAATTATAAGGTTGTACCTTTAGTACTGTATCGTGCTTCCTCATCTCCTATTTTTGTGGAAAGGGCATTAATGGAAGAAAATAAATGTTTGAACCTTCTGTTTCATCGAACATGTATCCCGGCAATGAAACGTAGAAAGGACCATTTAGGTGGTGGGATAGTGCAACTAACTACCATTATTCCCAAAATTTATAAAAATGTTTTGATGGATATAACAAAACATCCGTCTTTAGAATGGAGAAAGTCTATTTCCTTTAATGGTGTTTATTGGTGGCTTCTGTTTGGCACCGATTTAACAAATAAATTTACCTCTAACTTGTCTTCTGTTTGGGGTTGCGTGCAGAGGATTATGTGGAAGATGAATCCATTGTATGAGAGTTACTCCACAGTGGATATTATAAGACGCAATATAGGAAGAAGATTTTTCTTCAGGAACTTATGTAAACCGGAAGAACTGGGAGAGTCGGTGATGAAAAATAGAACCTTCACACTTCATGACATTCATGGCCAAATCCCATTTATGGACGGGAGTTTTCGATTTCCTTTGCAGAGAGCTGCAAACAACTTTAGTGTGTTAAAGCCCTGGCACCTAAAAATGTCTAACTCATTTCTTTCAGACATTGAAGGGAGCTCTACTGTTTGCTAAAGATATATGGAACTACTCGATCTGCCCAAAAATTGGAGAAAGAGGATTTTAGGCTCCCTAAGTGGAATTGCGGATGGGAATAAGTTTACCGCCCAGTTCCAGATATCAGCTGACCTACTCAGGTTCTATCTACTATGCAAGGACTGCGGATTACTTTTTAATTCAACCTTGTATGCTTTTGTTGATTGTCGAGCTGTAAATATATTGCAAAGTTTTATTAAGCTCAATATTAGAGGAATGGAAGGAGTCCGAGCTGAGAAATACTGCAAAGCAGTAATCCTTTTCGGCTTTAAGAATAAAGAGAATTTGGCTAGAACCAAAGCCACCAATAATGCTCTTCTCTCCGCTAAAGCTCTTATCGCTAATAGAATAACTATATATAAACCAATCCATCGTTGCGAATAGAGGACTATCCTTTTTTCGGCTGCAGCGAGATATGCTGCTTTGGACATCAAAATTCCCTCTTCTCCGGATGGTGCTTGGGCATATGCGCCTGATGATATCAAATACATTCCTACTCTTTCCATCGTGTATAAGGAAACCATCAAAAGACTATGTAAAATAGTTAAAAATTGCAAATAGGGTAAATGTAGAATGTTTATTGTTATTTTTATTATTATTGATTCAATGATTGTGAATTTTTTATTTATTTATTAATTCGATGTATCCGTTATGTCCAACCGTGATGCTAAAATTTTAAACTAAAATGTTTTTTTATGTATTTTCTATACGCATTAGCATCATGTTTTTATATACTTTATTATTATTTTTATTGTATATATCTTATTTGGACTGTGAAGTAAAAAAAAAAAAAAACTATCAAATTGGATTACAAATATTTATGCTTACATACCATAAAGTTATATGTGATTACTATGTTTTTATTTCTTATACTGACAAAATCCTAGCTGTTTGATTTAAAACAGCTGGCAGATGATATCCCTGATGTCAAAAGTCATAAGCTACATACATATGGTTTTTTTTTTTTTTTTCAAACTGATACAACACCAAGCAACCTTTCAAATTTAGTGCTGTGCGTCAATTGGAGAGAAGATGGATTGATCATAAAAATTAACAAAGAGGTTGTAGAACCTCTCTTGTAATCAAAAGAGGATCCTTTAATGAACATGATGTGGAGATGTGAATATTTTTCTGGAGTACTTGGATGGTTGACGAAAAAGTATTTATATCTTCAGAGAAACAAAGAGAGAGAGAGTGAAAATACAATTGGACTTAATGAAGAAATGATTGAGATTTACTGGCTTACAAAATTCAGTCAGTACTATTTAAACTATGAGTTGTCTAGAACAGGGGTTCTCAACTGGCCGCTACGGGTCAAATCTGGTCCATCGATAGATTTTTAAATTAGAAAGATGTGAACTAATATGAACAATAAAATAAAACAAAAATCGAATAAAATATGTTTAGATGTCGAAAGCCCCGAGCAGGTTAAAAAGAAAAAAAAATTGAAATTTTGTTCAATTCACTAAATTCTCTAAAAAATTATAAATTTTTTGTCTGATCCACTAAATTTTCTTAACAATTTACAGAAATGTCCCCCCCCCCACAACAATGCAATTGGGTTTTCACCACTATTACGTTGGTTGCAGAAAAGATGAAAGAAAGAACATTAAAGTGATGATGAACCCAAAACTTATAAAGAATTGGAAAATAAAAAAATATTTAAGGTGCTTCTCCTTGAACAACGTGTTTTTTTAACATGATTTTAGAAAAATTACTTTTCCACTAGATCTATAATCTAACTCAATGATTATCAACTGATCTGATACTGATACCCACATTTCTCCATGTTCATTTTTTCGCTACCCATTTATATTGCCCTTAAAATATTTTAGTGATTTAATTACGCTTTTTATTTTAATAAGAGACAATTATCATTATTCTTTCTTTTAATGAAAATACAAGTCCCTAAACCCCTCCCTCTGCGGATGCTTCTACTAATTTCCTATTTGATCGCGTCTCCTAGACCCATAAACAAGAAGCATGTGATCCACCAGTCGTGAAAATCTGATCTATATAAAGACTTTTTCACATAGAAAACCGCTATAATTAATTTTTCTAAGCAGCAAACAGATCAACATGGATATATATAGTAAAAAATGATGTATTTTGATTTTTCCGTATTAATCCTTTCAAATTACATTGCATAAATATTAAGATGGGATTATATGTATATGGATAATACTTTTTAAATCCAAATTATCATGCACATGCAATGAATATCATTTTGATTCCTTATGAAGTCCATCAAAGTTATTAATGTTTCTTGCCTTTACATATGTGTAGAAATGTAGAAAGTTTAAGACGCACTCCTTAAACTTTAAAAAAATATCTATTTGATTAATGATAATGGATTTTGAAGTATTACTCTTATTTCATTTTTATTTTTTTTAATATGTGTAAATGCACATATTTTTCATGACGTAGGTATATAAACACTTAAAAAATAATTTTCCTGGTATAATATTCTGTGAGATTTATTAATAGACTATGTGAGAAAAATCACATTATATTTTTCATTAATAATTATGATGCATATATCAAGAAAAACATTCCTATAATATATTTTTTAATCATTTTTAAAGGTATAAGATTTTAACACATCATTTTTTAAGCCATACGTGCTATACATTTCTATTGGTAAAATATGGTTGAATTATAAATTATAAGATTTTTATACATCTGTTTCAAAGTCATATAATGTAGTTAAATCATGTTACGCTACCAAAATATTTAAAACTCTAATTCCTTAAGGAAACTCAAATTTAAATGAACTGAAATGTAACTTATCGAGAAATGGAGCTATTGTTAATAAAGTTTATTCCTTTAATCTTGAGTTCAGAGTTGGTAGTGCTTTAATAAATGAAAAACTTTGTAAGATATGTAAATATGTAATTTAAAATTAAATTACCACAGTTTTTTAATTCCCAGACCTGAGACCCTTGTCAAAAAGTATGTCAATATCAACATATCGATCTTCTTTTAAAAAAAGAAACTTGATATCATATGCTTGTTAGCCAATTACGTCATTCTCTTTTAAGCAACATCTCTCAAAAATGAAAAGAAGAATAAAATCTTCGTTAAAAAAACAATGGAATTATCTTGTATGAGATTATACAGTAATGTCAAAAAAACTATACAAACCTCAGAAGCTTATAATCCACCCAAATTTTTCGGGAAATTTCTTAAATATCAATCATGGATTAGTCCGATCAGTAGACTGACTACCATATGTAGACGATGCTTTGATGCTTTTCTGAAGGAAATTTTGAATAAAACAATGGATAGTATTATAATTAAATAATATTTACAAATTGATTTGTTTGTCAGTACCTATATCTTAGAAGTTACATATATTCAAATACACAGAAGGAAAATAATATTATTAATTAATGGCAGATTTAGATAGATAAATTATTATTACTTTTTTTGAAAAAGACAAAAAAATATAAGATAAATATTAAAAAAAATCATTAATGTACCTTATATAATGTGCACTACTATTCTTTATTATAAAACTTTCGATTTTTTAAATTTGTAGGATTAAATCATTATCAATTATTATTTAAATGAGATCAAGTTTTCATCTTATCACCTTATTATGCCATTTAACAATTTATTTTTATCTAAAAACTATGAAATAACTTTAAAATAACTTGGTTTTTTCAAATCTTTAAGGCCGAGTTTATATAAGAAAATTTTTTTTTGTGGATTTTGCTAGAAATATATAATAAAATTATAGTATATACATACATATATAGTTTTCATTCCTAGGGCAATAATATTAATAATTTATTCCCCCCCCCCCCTCTAGAATAATTATATGTAACAGACAGTTGATGTTAACAAAGGCATTAAATCCCCTTGAAAATAAGTCTCCCGCTATCTTCTTGTGCCCTACAAAAGTTGCATCCCTGTTTATACCTATAAAACACTTGTCTTAAATGATTTTCGAACATCTAGTTTAGATAAATTACATTATCAGAGTATAATGGTTTTTATTATTAATAAGAAATTCTAAATTGTCTAGCTAGGTTGAATGTTTTTTAAACATTAATATTTTTCTTTGATTTCTAGCGTTGTTGTTGATTTTCATTATTTCTCTTGAGTGTTATATTCAAGACTAATGTTTTTATGCACTTAAGTAGGGAAACAAATTACTAAAATCCATTAAAAACCACATCTTTATGTAATTAGAATAAAAAATGTACAAAGTAATAAATAACCGTGTTTATTATCAAAAAGCTAATTAAAATAAAAAATTCTCATAATAAACAGAGTTTTTTTTAGAATAATTCATTATTTGGTAGCAAGTACACTCTGGTTTCAGATATACTTAATCGTTTGAGTTGAGGTAACTATTAAACAGATATGTATGTATTTATTTAATAGTTTTTTCTATTATAAAAACTACAGTGTTGTAAATAGATTTTTCGGTCTTATATTTATTTCTTTATACAACTACATGTACTAGACCTGTCCAAAAAATCCTTCTTTTTTTTTTTTTTTTTTAGATATTGTTATGTTTTTGGAAACCTTGCCTCATGGACCATGTACATTTTGAGGATATTTTATTATTTTTGAACAAAAATAGTTGTTAAATGGCATAGTAAGGTCATAAAGTTAAAATATGAACTCATTTGAATATTTATCTTGTCAACATAATACTTCGAAAGTTATATAGAGGAAAAAACACATCGTAGTGTGCGCTATATGCGGTGCAATAATTGTCTTTTTTTCTAATTTATCTTTCATTTTTTGGTGCTAAAAAGATTATTTTTTTCCTCTTGATTAGTCATTAATTAAGACCCATTTCAATACCGCTATATAGATATATTGTGATTATATAAAGCATATGTCTGTGTCAATCTAGCTTTCGTTTCAGTAGAATTTCTTGTATCTGTAAAAGTTACTTCTAACCATCTTTTTTCCCCTTAAAATTAATGACTCCCTTAATAATTCGATGGTTGTATATGTAATTAACTCTTTTATAAATGTGCATTTTTGATAGCTCGTAGATTTAATTATACTTTTTATGTATCATTCACTCATTGTTCGAACTCATAATGAAAAAAATTGGAATACAGTAGATTATTTATTCTCGTTGTGTTTATCTATTTACTATTTTCTAAACTAACAATGTAGTGAGTATTATATTACTCTCATATGCTTACTTTTTTTGTTTTTGTACTGGTTGAGACTTTCTCAAAAAGCATCCATAAATTTGTTGGGACCAAAAAAGTCGAGAACCACTGTACAAATAATTGTGATCTACATAGTTTCTATATATAAAAATCTATCAACAGATAGAATGGTTCCATTTTAGAATTTTTACACTTGGAGGATTTTTTTTTTTTTTTGCTAAAAACTTTACCAAATTCTAAATAAGGCCTACTTAATACGAGTTATCCCTCATATATGTATGTATATGTCAAAGTTATGTTTTAGTTCGTTTGATGCATGTTACATAATCTTTGGTTATTATTCATTTTAATAGGGTCTGAGTGCTGTTTTGCTTACAAAGACTCAAGATTTCTGCGTCATCTTGTGACGATAAATGTTTTGTGAATTTGTCATGTCCTATTGAATAAAGTAATTGACGAAACTCCTTTTTTTTAAATAGTATTATGCATAGTAAATACTTCAAAATATGTATGTAGATTATAGAAGTTACAAAACATAAATAACTGTTTGAGTTAACATTCATTTGAAAATAAAAATGGATGTAAAATGAAAAAAAACAATACAATAGAAATAACAAATTTCTTCTCATCTGCTTTCCTAAAAATCATACTTATCTCACTAATGGTTGGCTATCACATTAGAAGTTATTGAGGTATTTAAGTGAACAAAACAAAACGAAATCAAAGATAAGAACTAATGATACACTGTAAAAAAATCTTATTGTAAAGAAGTAAACCTTGTACGTGTTTCTAACATGAAGTGAACTGATTAGATACCCTCTTACAAAAATTTTTTTTGTAATACTTCTTTTATAATATAACATAGAAGCCATTAATGTATTTTAAAAGAAATAGGTTTTGTTTCATCAAAAACAAAAGATTTTTTTTCGCTAAAACAAAGGTTTGTAAGTTTGGTACATAATTATGCATTGCCAAATAGTGTTGAAGCCAGGAAAAGTAAGAAGTATAATAATAAAAGGTATTAACTATTATTATTTTAAAACCTCCTTGAAATTTAAAATGTTATATTTTGTGGCAAATTAAAAATAAATAATGTGTACAATTGGGAAAGTCACACATGTTAAAATCAAGTTTAAATATAAAAAAAACTTGGAGGATGTATTTTTTATTATTATTCGAAATTTCACTCAATTTAAGATAAACCTAATTGTTACACGTTTTTCTACCTTATATGTAGATAAATTTGTTTTACTACATCATTTTATTTTATTTTCACCTTAATATTAGGGATGACCTTTCTGTATGATTAAGAAAATTAACTTTGAAAATTAGAAAAACTAAATGTTGCATTGTACTACCTTTTACATATTATATACTTCTGTGCAGTTTGAGTACGTTACTTGTAAAGAGTTATCAATTACTCGTTATCCTTTACTGAGCGCAAAAAGTAATGTTGTTAATAATGCTATTACTCAATTATCAAAAGTAATTAGATAATCAGTAAAAGTAACTTTAATAAATGTTATTTTGCTTTTTACTTTATAAAAAAACAAAGTAATATATATATATATATATATATATTTGAACTTTCTTAATTAGTTATATGCAAAATTAAAAGTTTTATGATTCACAGAGCAATTGTTAAATTCATAACACTAATGAAAAGACTGTAAAATTTAAGTTTTTTTTATTAACAAGGTAAAGGGCATTTTTTTTGTTTTTTGTTTGCATAATGATGCTCTAACTGAGGAGAAAGGAATCAAATAATTAATACAATTACTGAAAAAAGTATTGGCGTTACAAAAGGTTGGTTTACAATACCATGTAACGAGAGGTGTCTTCCAACACACTTAGGTGAGTAAAAATTATGCTTACGTTCACTTGACTCCTAGAGCTTACACATGCATTTGCACATACTATGACCTACTCTACCAATTTTATTTACAAAGCAATATTTATAACTGGTTGGTGTTTACGTGTGTAAATTGTAAGACTGACCACTCTTCCAGATGTTACTCTTGATTTAACTTTGTGACACGACGTCTCTTCTTACGTCGTATTGTAAACTCACCTTAACGCTGTTATTCCAATCTCTGCTTATTTGTAATGATTGATATTTCCATAATTGTATTGGTCGATAATGAAGCTAACATTTACTTAAGTTAATAGAGGGTGTATATAGTTTGATATTCTACAAACTTGTGTATGCTGTTGTTTCGTAATATACATACACCATTTATATATAAAGTTAGTGACCCTTTTGGCACCCTCATTAAACTTGAGAGTAAAGTTTATATGCTAGAAGAAATATAAAAAATAATCCAAGTAGATATGTATGTCCATGAGAAAATCCTTAAAGTTAAGTTTAGAATAAGTCAATATTTGCACATACATATATGTGTAAATATTTCAACTGAAATGCCCTTAGTTTTGAAGATTGATGTAGTCTACGTATTTACAAAGATAACAATAAAACAACAATACATAGATAAATAAGTCTTTTGACAAAAAAAAAGTAATAATCGTTTAAAAATTGAATAATCGAGGTTTGTTTAAATATCTAAAAGTGCTTAACAGAAATTCCACTATTCCAATTTTAACATTCGTTTGTAAAAATAAAACAATTTTGAAAATCCCTTTTCATTTTGATGCTGAGTCTGAGTTAATTAATTATGTGCATCTTATTCTAGAAATATAATCATTTTTATGATAATAATTACTGCCTGCTCTACACAAAAGATATAAATTGAAGTGTGAGAGGCGGGAGAGAGAAAGAAATCCATATTGTATTGATTAATTATACGGATTTACCCCTTGTATTTATTTGTTAGAAAACACAAAAACCTTTTTATCAGCAATGCACTCTTTGAAAACAATCATTTGTACGATTATGAAAGAAAACAAAAAGTTTTACCAATTTTTATGATAAAAAAATCATCATATTGTCTTGTTGATGTAAAATGGAGTTTATTATATGATCCTTAGTGAGAATAGTAAATAAATACAAAGTTGGACAGTAAAGGTTGTTTCTTTAAATTAAAAAATTATCTTTTTTAATGTCATTTTGCAGTCTATAAGGACTAGATTTTCGCTAAAAGTCGATATTGAGCCAATTTCTTGACAGCTAAAACATATTTCAAATCAGATGTAATGACCTTGGTAAGAAAGGGAAATCATCAAATTATTTGTTTAATTTTCATTTTTATAGTGGTCCGTTTCCTTTTGGAAATACAAAAACATTCTAATAAAAGGTGAAATTATATTCAATCATGTGCTATTGCAACGTGCTTGAATCATGTGGGTGCTTTATACCATCGCTTTCAGTAAGAATGGATAAACAGATGTAAAAGTGAAGAGAAATATATTATGATTAGGAATGTAAATAATATGCAAATCGGGCTTGTAAGAATCAAAGAAAGAGAAAATCAACCTGGTAACTGACAATTTGATGAATGCTGAGAGGGAAGCAGCTTGAGCTGTCATGACGTTTGACTGAGCTACAAGCTGCTATTCTCCATTATATATACAACAATAAATAATAACATAGATGAGAGGAAGAAAATTAACTGAAATTAATGTCAGGAAATTATATATTTTTAACTAATAATAATTATACGAGGATTAGAGCCCTTTTTGTTTACATTTTATTTGCTTTATTAAACTTAATGCATGTATTCCTTCATGTGAGATCTTTACTATCAGTAGGAATGTAAATAATATGCAAAATGCCGAGTGTGAGACTTTGTGGAGTTGGCTCTTCAAACAGGTCTTTTTATTTTCCAAAGCTGTTATCATTTTTCTTTTATTATTGAGGGGAGAACATCTACCTGAGACTTAACTTGAGACTTATCAGTTATCATAAGAAATTGAAACAATCTTATATTCAATGACGTCAGGACTTGAGGTAACAATGAAAAAAAAAATTATTAATTATATTTAATTGTGTATGTACAATACATTTCAGGATTGGTATAAAAATTTCTTCAAATTGATCATACCAATGCCCATTTTTAAAAAAATATAAAATATTATTAGTTATATTTTTAACTAATAATTATACGAGGACATTTTATTTGCTTTATTAACCTTAATGCATGTATTCCTTCATGCGAGATCTTTACTATCAGGTAGATGTTCTTCCCTCAGTAATTAAGGAAAAATGATAACAGCTTTGAAAAACAAAAAGTATTGTTCGAAGAGCCAACTCCACAAAATCACGCACACGGCATTTTGCATACTATTTAAATTCCTAGTCATTGGTAGAAATGTAAAAAATATGCAAATGGGGTGTGTAAAATAAAAAAAAAAAAGAAAATCACCCTGGTAACTCTGACAAATTGATGAATGTTGAGAGGAAAGCAGCTTGAGCTGTCATGATGTTCTACTGAGCTACAAGATGCTATTCTCCATTATATATACAAATGAATAATAAATAATAACATTATGTATACCATAGATGAGAGGCAGAAAATTAACTCAAATTAATGTCAGGAAATTATATATTTTTAACTAATAATTATACGAGGACATTTTATTTGTTTTATTAACCTTAATGCTGGAATTCCTTTCGACTGCAAACCCTAAGAATGGGTAGTATATGCAAGATGTGTAATCCAAATACCTTCATGGACCCTCTTCCTCGGGTGAAGTAACTAAATTTGACTCTGAAATTACCGTAGTATCCATAAGCACAATAAATAAATATATATTCTTTATTCAGTACTAGATTGAAACAATAAAATAGAATGTGATTAAGATTTTATATGAATTCAATACTAAATATATGCTTAAATTATACATAAATATAATATATATGTATACAGGGTGTCCCAAAAAAATGTATACACATTAAAAATAAAATAAAAATAAAAGTGTAAGAATATTTACAAGTATCATTTTTTGTTTTTTTCGTACATTTTGACAACATTATTTTATATAATTGAAAATAGTTAATATATTAACTTTACGTGTTGTTTTTTTAGACTCAATCCCTCAAGACAGGAATGACAGCCAGACATTTTTTTGGGACACCCTGTATATATATAGAAACTCAAATTATAACAAAATAGTTTCAACTCAAAGTAAGATTAAGCCTCAAATGTAAATGTTGTGTGGGACGTCGAGCCATGTACGTGATAATTTAATTAGTGAACCCATAAAGTAAGAGTAAATAAATTATCTAATCGAGTTAGCATAAAATCCTTGATCGTTGATAATGGAGATAAAAAATATTAAAGTTATAACAAAGATCACTTGAATCACTCAAAAGTAAATGTTTGCATGTGATTGAGAGTAACAAGGGATACATATAACAGAAGAAAATGTCAACAGAATCCATAATCCACGATGGCAAGTTCTCTAAATTATCACTATCGTAAACTGTAACGCCTTGAGAGTTCTCAATACGGTGAAGGAGATGAGGGATTCGATGATCATCAGATGGAACTCGGACTCCAACAAAATTGTGGGGATATCCGATAACCATAATGAAATTATCTCAGTAGTGGAGGAATACATGGAAACATCCCAAAAATCTTAAATCATACAGTTAATACAATTAATATTTATTATGAAATTATAGCTTTTATTTCTAAGATTTAATACTTATTATGGTTTAAGTTGGCCATTAGAGCATTTTCCAACTCTTCGTAGAACGATAGATTTGGAGAAGTTTTTAGAGGCAATGACAACTCTGATGGAAGGAGGTTTCATCCTCAGAGCAATTGCCTACTCATAGTAGGAAATAAGGGATTTGGAGTAGTCCATAAAGGCAATGTCGAACAGATCGATGTACTGAGAATTGAAGTCCCTGTCGTAAATCCAAATATTGTCACATCGATATTCGACGATTCATTCTAATAGGCATTTTATTGAAATAATTGATTGTTTTTCAGCAGAGTATTACACGTGTTACACAAATCGTGTGAGATCTTTACTATCAGGTAGATGTTCTCCCCTCAGTAATAAAGGAAAAATGATAACAGCTTTGGAAAGCAAAAAGTACTGTTAAAAGTCCAACTCCACAAAATCTCGCACGCGGCATTTTGCATATTTTTTACATTCCTAGTCATTGGTTCAAACAAGAGAGGCCAAATGGACATTGCCTGTGGATTGATTAATGGAAGCAACCAATTTTGTATGATTTTATTTAATTCATATATAAGGATTTACTTATTTTCATAATTCTGAATATAGAAGGAGCAGAATAAAATTTTTTGAGATATTCTTCGACCTCTGAAACCGTCTCTTCGACAAAAAATTTTAATCGCCTTGACAATGGAAACTTTGTTCAATTGATCAAGGAGGAATTTAGTGACATTCTAGACCGAGATTACAGGAAGTTGAAGATCCATTATAAATTATTGTCACTGTAAGGGAGTCTAAATGGTTTGTCCGTTGTTTTTTTTTTCGAGGATATCTACATGCGCAATTATATCTTACTTCCATGGATATCAGACAACAGTTTCAGCAAATGTGATAAATGACTTGTATGAATAGTCATTTAGTCAGTCATACCAATATGTTGAAATAAGGATTTGGACGACATTTCCAGGAACAGAAAAAAGCACTCAAGAAAATGGAAAAAAATAATTTTAGGCATGAGATTAATGGAGTATCAAAACCCCTTCCTTGGCAAAAGGGAATTCTGATATCAGTATAAACAGTCATGACTTGCATAGGTTCCCATAGAATTCTGCATATTATCGAAAGGATGATTCTTTCGTATGAACTTATTTCTTTGACTAAAATATGTGAAAATATTTTTGTACATTTCATCAAGATGAAATTTATCGGGATAAAAATGTCATCAAGTGCACCCATAATATCTGAAAAACTGAACATCTAGAATGGCTCGAAAATATTCTAATATTAAAACATTTATTAGGATATCTTCACATAATAAGGAGTTGCAGCTTGATCTTGCATCTTATAGAATTAGAAAACATAAAGAAATTAGTCAGTTAACTTTATGTACTAAATGATTTTTGTTTGAAATTCCTGAACCATAAATGCACCCTTCTAAACTTTATTCCTGTTTAAAGGTGTAAATATTTTACATTAGGTATATTTCAATCTTAAAAATAAGCTACAAAAATAGAGATTCTTTTTTGTTTTCTGAATTTCCTCTGATATTGTAATAAGGTAATTAATTATATTTTATTATGTTAAGTTAGTATTATAATTATCTCTTTACTATAAACTAGGAATTTATGTTTCCATTTTAATTCTACTGCCTAAGTCTCTAAAACAAATAGAAAAAATGACGTCATTTCAGCTATTGAGTTGAAAAAGTCACTCTTAATTTCATTATATTTATTAAAACGGATAGTTTGTATATATTGTTTAATATAATCTAGCACCTTAAATTAGGGATGCCCACTCCTTTTTTCATATGGATCATGTTATAAATTTAAGTATAATTATCCGATCACATGCATATGTGAAGCTTTTAAAAGTTCACATAGAGTAATACATTAAATTTGTAGTAATGAACATTCTAACAATGTAATCCATCATTGATAGTTTTGATGAAATTCAAGATAATTTTTCGAATTGTCTTCCATATTTTGAAGATCTACTTTTATTCTAAGATTGTTTTTTCAGTGATAATTACTCTATACATTTTTTAAAACAATAATACTTGCAACTTCGTGCTTAAAATAAAAAGCTAGGTCTTATAAAACAAAGTGTATCAACATATTTATAAAATGTCACACAAATAACTAAAATATTTTGTTTTTCTTTAATCAAGGCCTACGTAAGGATTTGATCTAATCTTTAATCGTCGAGTTTGTTACACTGTTGAATAAAAAAATACGCGTTGGGAGCATATCTGGGACAATTTTGGCTATTCTTAGAACTTTTCCAACGTTGTTGTTACAATGTCTTGTTCTATCCACTTCCTTTTCGCCACAGCTACAATAGTAATTATTTGAAAGTCTACTGTACATTTGTTTACTTATACGTATCTACCATCTTTTGGTAAAATCTGGTAAAATTCAATTGGGATTTTTATATATGTTCACCCAGATATGGTTCTAACCACCTCTTGAGGGAGACCATATACTGTCATACATTTTTATTCCAGTTTTCTCGAACATGTGAAGAAAGTTCTTCCTTCTCCTTCTAAGATCTTTTGTGTAATATATTTGTTTGAACATTTCGTCTTCCCATTTCTTATCTGATTTTGAAGTCTTGATCTAATTTTCATCTTGACTATTATAAGTGCTGGTTCTATTAAATTATCTTATATTACATTATACCAACTTTCTTATATGATTTTACCTTAACCTTTATTCAATTTCGTGACGTGACGCACTCCAGATCTGTATTTTTCCTAGTATTGTCTATCATTTTTTTTTAATTCACAGTTCAGGAAATATACATACATGTAGGTATAGGTATATAAAAAAATCGAAGCTAATGTATAGTTAAAATCTATATAAATAAGCATTGTAGCTTAAAATTTTAGCATCGAACCTGAATAAGCACAAATTAAATTATTGTCAAAAAATTAAATATCTATCATACAAAAATATTTATTATTGGTACTTCTTAAAATATTTCAAAAATTTCCAGGAGATGACTTGAAAAGAATGTGAGATGCCGGGATAGTACTTTATTTCACTTGCCGCTGAGGTCCATGAAGTATCACTTACAGGTGGAATTTTGACGTCTAAAGCTGCATACCGAGCCGCAGCTGATAACAAGATTGGCCTCAAATCTGTTGGGTGGATCGGACTATCTATAGTCAGTCTCCTGGCAATTAAAGCTTTAGCACTGAGGAGGGCACAATTTATAGCTTTAGCCCTTGAGGAAGGATCCTGCCTTCCAAGACCAAACAGTATTATTGCTTTGCAGTATTTAGATGACTTGTCGTTCTCCATTCCTCTTACGTTGAGAGCAATAGACTTTTTTTTAAATGCTAATCATAGGACAGTCCACAAAGGCATGGAGTATCGAGTTGTATAGGATACCGCAATCCTTGCAGGGACGATGAAATTTAAGGAGATCAGCAGATATTTGGAGTTGGGCGGTAAATTCTTTTCCGTCCGCTATTTTTGATAGAGAACTCAGAATCCTCTTTTCCCATTCCCCTGGCAGACCTAGAAAGGTTATAAACTTAATAAAAATGTCTTGGCTCTCTTTACGATCTTGACGTAAATCTTGAGACATCTTTGTGTGCCAGAATTTAGCCAAATAGTGTTTGTTGGCTGATATGGAAAGAGGAAATCTGAACCTCCCATCATCAAAGGAGTCATTCTTACTCAGGTCATGTAACGTGAGAATACCCTCCTTTTTGGCCATTTCCTCAAGTTTTTTGGGGTGTTTCAGATTTTGAAAGAATTTTTTTTTACTATAATTGGACCTGATCACATCAATGGTATAATCCCGTTCGTACAATGGAGTATTCATCCAAATGATCCTCTGAGCACAACCCCACACCGAGGATAAAGAAGTGGTTATTTCATTGGTTAAGTCTGTCGCCACCATTAACCAGGAATAGACTTCCTTATAAGTTACTGTTCTTCGCCATTCCAGGGAAGGACTCCCAGATATATCACCTAAGACTTTGATATAAATCTTGGGTATGATTACAGAAAGAAGAACTAACCCACCCCCAAGATGGCCTTTCTTCCTTTTCATCACTGATATATAGCTTTGATGAAAAAGAGCGCATAGCCATTTTTTTTTCATTTAAAATTGCCCTTTCCGCGAAGAATGGTGTGGATGATGCTCTGTATAGAACCAAAGGAATTATTTTAAAATTATATAGATTCACTCTCTTTTGTAAATTAAAATTCCTCCATTTGGACATTTTTCGTAGGATCAGTGAGTTTATAGAGGACCAGTTTCTATCATCAAGCCCATTCCTACACCAAAAAATTCCATAAATCTCCAAGTTTGATCTAACTTCACAAGAGCGAACCTGAATTCCACAATTAGGGAGCCAAACACCAATTGGGAGAACAGAAGTCTTCGATTTGTTTACTATAAGACATGAAACTTTTCCCTATCTGGTGAAGAAGTCCAAAGTTATTTCGATTCTCTTAACCAATTGGGCTTCTGAATTATCTTCAAGAGTGATTGTTATGTCATCGGCATACATATCTATTAGATGTCGGGAGCCCTCCAGATCAATTCCAAAACCACGAAATTTACGCAATAAGTTCCTCGCAAATTCTTCGACAGCTGCTATGAAGAGAAGGGGGGCAAAAGGACAACCCTTGCGTTATTGGTTCACTTTCATGTCCATCTAGAGAAAGAGTTGATGTAACATTATAAAGTAAAGCCTGCACCGGGTTAAAGAATTTCCTTGGCAAAAGTCTACGAACTGCTTTAAATATTTGACCGTTAGAAATCGAATCAAAGGCTTTCCCGAAATCTACAGCAATGATGGCTCCAATGATGACTTCTTCCTACGATTCACTGAATCAATTGACGCCTGAATATTATGGGACACGTCATAAATTTTGCGATTCTTCAGAAAACCTTTTTGATGGGCGCCAATTTTTCCATTTAAGTGTATTTGCATTTGCTGAGACAGAACGCCAGATAAAATCCGATGACTCGTTTAGGATTGTAATTGGTCTCCAATGACTAAAATCAGTTCTATCCCCTTTTTTTGGGATAAGTACAATTCTACCCCTGGTCAAAGAACTTGGCATTTTACCCCTCTTTTCCATATCCACGCCAATTTTTAATAGAAAAGGAACAACTTGATCGGAAAAGCTTTCCCAGTAATTCCGTCTGGCCCACACGCCTTGTCCGTCTTGAGTCTTGTCTTGATATATTTCAAGATGGCTTCACTAGAAAAAATATTGTCTTTATGGTTTTGAGAAAGTTTTTTTGATTTGGGAAAATGGTCTAATCTTTCCCCAACAAGAGACTGAAAACAACCGTGAAAGTATTTCAAAATATCTCGCTTATCCGTTATAGTTTTACCGTCTTCAATAATGCGACTGAGTGAGGAGACAGAGTAATCATCTATTTTAGAAAGGTCTCTTAATCTTTTGTTGGAATCAGACTCCCGAATGACTTTGTCTTCTATTTCAGCTTTCGCAATCTCAGAAATTCCAAAGGAGTTGTTGGTATCTGCCATAAAAGTTCTCACAAATAAGGTCTCATTGCTGAGCATATCCTCCACTAGACATTGATGCTTCTCGGATTCGATTCTTCGTTTGTACAGGAAATGGGTTATAGTTGAACGAACAATTTTTGAGAGGCGAATTACTGCTTGATATGAAGAAAGTCTATCATCGAAGCCTATATCAAGGTTTGCACACAGTTTAGTCTTGTATTTTTCATCCTCCAATACCCAGTTTGGAACTTTAAAGTCACTTTTACGGGTCAAACAAAAAAACTCCAGTTCCACAATTTTGTGGTCAGAAGAGGACTCAGGGCGATAGAAATCTTTCTTTACTCTGAAGGCAATGCAAGAAGATGCTAAAGCCAGGTCTAATCTAGACCTTTGATTTTTTCTTGACCAAGAAAAATTCCCCTGACACATTTTTCCAGTAAGGTCCACCAGATTAAGACGTAGAATAGTCTAGATCCACATTTAAATCTCCAATGAGTAGGAGGGGTATGGAATTTGAAATTTGACTATTAATAATTGCCTGAAAGAATGGGGAAGACTTCTCGTTTGGACCATAGGCATTGATAACATAAAATGTAACTCCATTAGAAGTAATACGTATTTTATGCCAATTGCTTTTGCCACAGTATTCCTTAACACAAAACAGGAGAGAAATCTTCTTTGAAATAAGAGTCAACACCCCTCCCCCCCCCCTATTTGAACCAGAGCCTGTAAAAAAGTAATGAAAATTTCTGGGAAGGCACAGCCGTCAGTTGAGAGTGCAGGAGGACGAAACCAAAGACTTTATATCTTGGAGACAGATAATATCGGCCCTCAATGATATCAGTCTCTGGTTTGGGGGCGCATGTAGAATAATTTCTACAGCTTGATTACTGCTATCCTTCCTACCCTCAGAAGATGCTTGTACCTATTGCGCAGATTCATATACAACTTGAGCCGATTCTTGTACCTCCTGAGGAGATTCTTGGCTCTTCTCATTTATGCCATTAATTATTATCTCTTCCAAAAGTGTTTCTGTCTCGGAGCCCCGTTGAACATTTGAGGAACTAACATATAGAGGTCTTAGAACGCTATCTTGAGTAGCATTTTCTCTACCTCCTCTAGTCTCCTCTACCTGAGAACAAAAATTATCTCGGTCTTCCAATGCTCGTTTGAGAGCCTGTTGATAGTTAGATAATCTTATTCTCTTATTGGAACAAAATTGTTTCATATGGCCAAGATCAAAACATTTTTGGCATCGTAGTTTCACCCCAGCAAACTTAACTTTTAATAAACTCCCCTGAAAAGGGAGGATTTGGGGTATAGACAAAGGATCAGCCATTATTTCAACCACGTAATCACTATCACGCCATATATCCCGGTAGTTTTTATATTTTTCCTCCGCTTTTTCGTCAATAGGATTTTCTTTGGGATAATGATTCAAGATGAGCCCAAATTTTTTCATCCAATTCACCACTGCAATCTCATCCACCCTTTTGAATGTATTGATTAGAGTTACTTTCAATATCCTTTTTCTGTCGAGGGTAATTTTATCAAATCCTTTCATTTTAAAAATAATCCTCTCTACAAAGCTATCTTCATTTTTTATATAACTAGGGAGCTTTAGGTTCCCTCAATTGTTGGAGTCTCCCTCTGATATCAATAGAAAATCTTGAGTAGATACACGCTTGACCTAAACCAAATTTTGGAGTAGCACCAGCAATTTCATGCTCCATGAAACCAAACTTCATAGCAATGTCGTATAGATTGACATGTTTAATATTGTTGTTCTTATAAAGAACTCATTCTTCATTTTCTAATTTGAGAACAAAAGTCTCCCATTTAGAACAATTATCCAAGTTCATTTGAACCGCTGCCTCCGAATGGATGCTTGTATTTTCTTTCAGGACACTAGCATATCCTCTTTTGACGCTCCTTGATTTCAACAAAGCTTCATCAGGAGGCTTATCTGGAGGTATATTAGATCCCTCCATAGGTAAAAAATGTTCTGTTTATTTTTCTCACGTCAACCTGCTCAAATAGGTAAAGAAGATACACACACAATGTACCCTACCCTCAGCAAGGGTGTAGAGAGGTAAGAAAATATAAAGAAACAAATACAAAAATGTCTTTCCTTATATATCGAAGGATCCGAAAATGAGGAACGAAATCCGGGCTTCGCCAAGGAGTAGACCAAAAATAACGTCTGAATGAGGGGCCACACGCACTTAGAACACTATTTACAGAAATAAAAAGGTCAAAGAACACATCTAAACCACTAAATCAGAGTTATCCAATCGCAGTAATAAAAAGACGTCCGCACTGTACACATAAACAAACAGTGATAAATATCCAGTGAGGATCCATATTTATTGCTCATGGTCCTTGCTTATATTTTTCCGTGTAAATTCTGTTTCTCTTTGTTTTTTCGTTGTCTTAAGTATTTGTCTTTGCACATTTTTTTCCTATCATGCAATTGTATTTAGTCAATTTAAACCAGTGATGGTATCATGTATTATCTAATTCAGAATCTTAATTCTATCGATTCTGTTTAGATTGTTTATTTTAGAAATGTTGATCCGTTTTCGATGTATGCTATAATTTTTGTTAAAATGATCTATTTGTATTGGGGTTGCTATAAATTTTTTTTTTAAATTCTATTCTTAATCCAGTTGACTCCGGGGATTTGTCATCTTTTAACTTTTTGTAATCAAATTCAAATACTTTCTGTATGGATAATGCCTTCAACAGATTTGCAATAGAAAAGCACATCGAAGCTATAGATTTAGTACAAATTTTACAAGAAGTTTCAAATTGATTTACTAATTGGGGTGACTACTAGTAGCTCCATGACTATATCCATCGTTTGGTGGTTTAAATTGGCAATAAAGCCTTTAGTACATGCTGCAGTATTGTTGCAATGAACTGAGCTCAGTTTTTTAGGCTAGCAAGTCAAAATCGACAAATCTCCTTTAAGTGGCCAATCCTGGACCAGATGGTATATAAGATATAAGTACTCTAAAGTCATTTTTGTATCTTATAATCAATCATTTGTATTTTTCCATTGACTGCGTCAAACATTGTGAATTCTTCAGGTGGCTTTATTTTGAGTCCATCTTTTGAAGAAAATTATTTGCCAATGAATCCTGTATTATTTTCTGGTTCTTCAGCTTTACCATCAATTTCCTCAAATAAGTCCATAAAGGGCAACTCATTTTCGTATAATAAACAATTAATGACTTGTATAGCTCGTTGTAATTTTAATTCGACAAATCTATTAGCTCCTTTTTAAGGACTAATGTTTGCTCCACATCCATCAGCTGATAAAGCATTCAATGGCTTTTTCATATATTTTTTTCAGCTACACTCACGATTTCGCTTACAATTGTAATTCCTTTGCCATTCGTAGACACAACATGGTTGATATAAGTGGCTCCAGGTACTTTACTATTATGTATTTGTCCAGTGTTTCTTGACGAGAACGAATATGATTCTTCTTTCCATCAATGCTAAGACATTTACATAATATTTTCCTAAGAGTCTTCATGTTCATTTATTAATTCATCGCCATATTTGCTTCTGGAATTACCGACTTTTCTTATACTGCATGGTAATTTTCAGAATTATCAAGTCCAATGATTTTTATATGATAGCGGTTATCATGGCTGAGTTGTTCCATAGCTCAAATCAAGCCTCCCGCCTGTTTCCATTGATTCATGAAATTCATGCCTATTTCTTTTATTACAAAGTTCCTTAGGCGTTTCATTAGAATTTCTCTCATCTTCAATGCTACTAGATTGAATTGCACTCTTATCAATATTTGAAATGCAATGCAATTTGCATATCATAATACTCAAAGGACTGCAAAGATCTTAATTTTTTTTTTGATGATTTAGTTTTTTTAACTACTTTGTTTTTCTTGGTATTTTGTTTTTTCTGAATTACATTCGTTTCTGACAAAACAATAGTGACTATACCATTTGATGAATTAAAAAAGCACAGTTTTTTGATGTTGTAAAATTCAAGAATAGTATGTTCCATATAATAAGTTTTCAAAGATGATTGTTCGATATTGAAACTTAACTTATTAATGTTGTAACTGGTGTTTGGCTGGTGCATTTTATATCTTTTTAAAGTAAGAACATCTGGCCATAAATTATTTTAATAATACCTCGCATATATTAGAATATAATTTTTCAAAGTTCAAACTTTTCTTGTCTTTTAAATACACTCTGAAAATCTTTTTCTCATATTTTATTTAAGTAAATGTATAAAATTCTAATGTAAATGACCAGTGGATTGCAGGTTGGATGTCGTAGATTACCTTTAAGCAATATATAATAAGGATAATATGAATATATACCATAAAATAATGTCTTATGATTTCAAAGAGTTCCATAAATACTTTTATTAAATCATGTACACATCCATTTAAGCAATGTCGTAATAATTTGTTAATATTATTTATAAGTTTCTGACAAATCTCAAGTAATCATCTTTCTTATTCGTATTCTCTAAAAATGACAAAGTCATGTACTTGTAAATTATTTAATCCAGTTAAAATTGTTCCCGTAATTAGAGTTTCGTAGAGGAGGTTAAATACCTGCATTTTAATTCAATTATACTAAGCTTTTTGGACGAATTTGTATAAAAAAGTAACTTTAAATTATATAAGTTTTAGAAACACTGGAAAAGACAGTAGTTTGAATTAAACACAGTTAAGGTCTAATAGGTTTGAACTTTGAATTACTTTGTCTTGTGATCAAGGATTAAGTGAACTAACATATTGTCTGTGATAAAATATTGATAATTAATGAATGAGACGAGTTTTAAACAAATATTTGTCTTTTAGACACTCAAAATAAGTTTTTTCGGGGGGAGGGGATATTTTTTGCTTAGTTTGCACAATTAGAGTGCTAGTTCACGAGTATAATGTTAATGATAAATATATTTCAAACGAAAGTATGAAATTTATAATTGATAGCTTTATATTTCATTTATATACATGACTAGGGATGAGCATCTTGTTGAGGCGAGAAAGCATGTCCGCAATTACTATCTGGTGCCTTACTGCTGATTGTTATTTGACAATATTAAATAATCCACAATTGCTCCTTATAATTGTTGCAAGTTTTCACCACAACGATACTGAGAAGACTGAATTCAAACTGATCATTAGGAATGTAAATCATATGCAATTCGGGCGTGTTATAAAAAAAGAAAGAGAAAATCAACCTGGCAACCCTGACAATTTAATGAATGTCGAGGGGGGAAGCAGCTTGAGCTGTCATGACGTTTGACTGAGCTACAAGCTGCTATTCTCCATTATATATACAACAATAAATAATAACCAGTGATGGATAAAAAGGGTCCAGCTGACACGCACGCCCGAGATGATGTCATAAATGAATATGGTACCCTTGAAGTAAGGCAGAATTTCAGCCGATCACATTTGAAGGGGCGGAATGTAACTTATTATTTTGATGTTTTAATTAGGAATAGATTATTATTATTTTTGAGTGACATTAAAAATTTGTAAAAGATAAAACACTGAATTTGTAGCAACTAATGCCATAGCATGAGAACTGAGTCATTTTAGAATGGACTCGGACTTGACTCGAAAATTAATTATTATTATTTAATCAATACTAATATAGTATAAACCTCAATATGTCTTTGACGGAATTGCACCTCATAATTATAACACTTTTACACATAAATGAATCCTATAATTCATATTACATATTTAAGAAACACATATGTACAATTAAATGAAATGATTTTATTTAACCATGTAGTAGCTACTTTTTTTTATTCAACAATTTAATTATCATTTAAAACTATTATAAAAACTTCAAACAGTCAAAAGTAACACATTTTGTAATCACTTAAATTTTTCCATAAAAAAATAAAATAAGATGAAATTTCATAATGATTATTTCAAATATATATATATAGTTATATAAGAAAAACTGAACATTGATTCGTAAAACCAATGTGACTCCAATTTAAGTTTTCATAAATAGACACAAAAAATAGATTAAATTGATAATACGATGAAAATGTACGTCATAATTACAATTTTAAATTTTTCAAATATAATTAAAAAGAAAAAAGTAACAATTGTCAGGCAATTAATTACATTGAAATCGATACAGTGACTACTGTAACTAGCCACTGAATCTATTGCATATGTTCTCAAAAAATAAACATCAAAAAGAAATAAATAAAAAAATATTCCATAAAAATGGAATAATAAAGACCAATATACACGAGATGAGCCAAACTTTAATTATGACATTAGATAAAAGCACATCCCCTCATCATGCTAAAGCCTCTCTCAGAATCACAATTGACGATCGGAGTATTTTAGTACAAGCAAAAATTCTTCAAGTCAATGCTTATCACGGCAACAATATTCTTCAACTGGATGTATCAGACATTCTTTATACTATCCACTTTTGAATTTTTCAAGTGGAATATCTTTTCGACCATTGTCACACTTGAAGTCCTTAGTCTCGTCCATTGTTATAAATCTATAATTTTCGTCAGTTTCACGTTTCATTTTGAAAATGCTGATTCTACTTAAGAGCTCCAATGATTGGGTTACGAGAAAACAAGAAGAGACGGATTTACCGGCATATTTCTCCATATATTGGATGCAATTTTGAGTTCCTCCGACTGAAAGTGGGATAATAGATGAAGCAATGAATTACGATAGTTCAGATGTGAAATCAAATGTACCTGAATCTTTACTAATACCATGTTTATTGAATGGATCTGGATTTTTCTTGTGACATCAGCGATTTGAAAGTCTCATGATCGGGAATTTCTTCAAGAAGTCGAGAAATAGCATGGCCGGAATGCCATCACACTCGTATCCTGGACAAATTTGTAAGCGTTGTTACCTCCATTATCGTCGACCCAAGTTCCTGAATCAAATCCTCAGGCATTTTTTAACTTAATTTAAAAATGACACTTGTTGTTTTTGAATGGAATAGAACTGAGTCACAGAAGAAGAAGAAGAAAGAAAAAGAAGTTTGAAAAGACAAATGTTGCCAACAAACGCGTATTTTTTGCATGTCAGCTGGACCCTTTTTATCCATCACTGATAATAACATAGATGAGAGGAAGAAAATTAACTGAAATTAATGTCAGGAAATTATATGTTTTTAACTAATAATAATTATACGAGGACTTGAGCCCTTTTTGTTTACATTTTATTTGCTTTATTAACCTTAATGTATGTATTCCTTCATGCGACATCTTTACTATCAGGTAAATGCTCTCCCCTCAGTAATATTGGAAAAATGATAACAGCTTCGGAAAACAAAAAGACATGTTTGAAGAGACAACTCCACTTTTTTATCACACGCCCGAATTGCATATGATTTTCATTCCTACTGATCATCAAGGTATCATCTGATATTTTTCTTTTCTTCCTTAAACTCAACTTTATCTCAACATCCCATGTCTACATGTGAGACTCCTTTTCCTAATCAAATGCGATCATTTCCTTGCTCGTTACTTTTATGATAAATTATGGTTTGTATTTATTTATCTTATAAGTATAAATCAATGATTTCTCAAAAATTTGGGTAATGCAAATTTGTATGAGCTTGTAGTTAATTATATTTAGGAATGAAAATCATATGCAATTCGGGCGTGTGATAAAAAAGTGGAGTTGGCTCTTCAAACAGGTCTTTTTGTTTTCCGAAGCTGTTATCATTATTTTTTTTCCCTTAAGAAGGTAACATCAACTTTACCTCAACATAATGTTTTACAAGTAAAGAACAGTCTGCAAAGATTATATCATGGTGAGGAACAAAGGAAAAATTAAAAAATGGTTATCATTCATTGAGGAGAATGGAGTTAATGATATTTGTGAATTTAATAATGAATCTGGAGTAACGTATTGTTATGTTTGTGGTTTGATGTCTTCATTTGTATACATATATAAAGGAAAATAGCAGCTTGTAGCTCAGTAAAACGTCATGACAGCTCAAGCTGCTTCCCCCCTCGACATTCATTGAATTGTCAGGGTTGCCAGGTTGGTTTTCTCTTTCTTTTTTTATAACACGCCCGAATTGCATATGATTTACATTCCTAATTATATTGTCTTATCGGATGTGAATAACTAACCTATTATGTACATCAACTTATTCTATTTCAAATAAATAGTTATTAAAGTGAAAGAGAATGATGAAAAAGAAAGAATTAAATATATTTGAACGTAATGCTGCAATCAAAATTGATTGTGCATTTACTAATGCACAGTCAATTTTTAGACAAAATATTTATGTATACCACTCAACCTCGAGCAAAAAGTTCCGTTATGTTTGTGATGATAAATTTTCTCCAATTCCCTAGAAATTGACGTTTCAAATTTCTAAACTTAAATATCCTCCACCCTAATATTGTAATAATTTATAGCTTTATTTGCGTTTAATTTTAATTTTTTTAAAAGTAGTTTAAGACTTCTACTTATCTCCATAGAGTAAAATTTAAAATAATAAATATTTAGAATTTGATGTTAATGTTATATATGTAAAGGATATTTGTATAGAAATTGTACTTAAGTTTTTATGTATTTTTTGTTTACCTTATTCTGAGAGGTTTAAGAATTGGTCTACAAATATTCCACTTATGGACTATGTAGTAACTCATTTAGAGAACTCTGTGCTAATCAAGCTTGAAAAATTGGAAGGTCATTAAACAGTGTTGAGTAGTGATGTGTTACTTTGTAGTGCACATAACGATATTACTTTAACAAAACAATAAGTAATATAAATTTATTCGCTTATTTATCAATACAAGGAAATAAAAAAATCAATAATAAAAAGTAATATAAAGTAAGGTAATATTTTTTAATATTAAATGTTAAAATATGATATGGGATCTTGTAACAATATTTTGAGATGATTAATTAGAGTAATCATTGACAAAATTTACTTTTTAACATAACCTAATATTTTACTGGCGAATAAATAAATACTGTAAATAATTGATTTTGAAGTAAAAGGTTTGAAATTAAATGCTCTTGAATTCAAGTATCTACCTCATGTTACTTTTTGTGTGTGGTGGAATACGAAAACATCAAGTTTCATCTGTTAGAAATTGACTAGTTTTAAAGCTATAATTACAAAACTTTGAAAATTTGAGTTAGAACTAAGTATATTTTTAAGTACAAATAAAAAATAATTTGATGAATTTGTTGGAATTTTCTGTACATATTACCATTATGCCTGGATTATTTTATAATTTATATAGAAGGTTTATATTAATTAAGCTGATTTAAGAAGTAGTAAAATGTGTATTGGAGCGTAATCGTATACTATATGACCATTTGCAGGGCATCTGTCCTTGTTATATGACAGCAAGAGAATTTTTCTCAATTGTATCCTAGGGCTACTATGAGATATTGAGTTGGCTCAAAGGAAACACAATGAAGTCTCCTTGGTTACAAGTAGACTGTCTGTTTGTTGAGGCTTAATGAACAGATTACATGTAGTATTAAATGTCAAAATATGATATGGGATCTCGTAAAAATATTTTGAGATGATTAGTTAATGTAATCATTGACAAAATTCGGGTATACAAAAACAATTTTTTGGTCTCAATTTATATGTATTTTGTCAAGCATTTAAATATTGAGGAATACATCATTTTTGGCTTCAATAGGAAATAATATAATGCTTTAATTCTGGAATCAAAACGTCACTCTAGATAAAACTGATGATGTACATAATCATATCAACTGTCAGTACGAAATTTTCATGAAAGACACAAAGCTGGGATATCTTATTTCGTATCAGATAAGGTTATAGATAATTTTCAATCTCAAATTGCATTTACACTTTTTAAGTTTGAAATAAGTAAAATAAATAAGACCATCCGTTATTCTTATAAACACCAACATATCTTTTATTCACGAATGAAATCTTTTTAAAAAAAAAAACGTTTTTTAGATCTTAAAATTGCTTTTTGTAAGACTGAACAAAATCTACTTACATCAAATTTTACAGAAAACATGCCCATTCTAGAGAATATTTATTCCAGCATTTATTATTATTTTTTTCAAATTTTTGGTTATGTTTACATTATTAGTAAACAAAATTAATAAAATGTTTGACACATAAATACTTGAAATAATAATTTGAAATTAAACAAAATCATCAATGATTCTCTGCAGATTAAAAAAAAAAAAAACTAATTTTTTTTCTCTTTTCTCGTCCTCCTTCTCGATCACTGGCTCCTTTCACAAATTTATTTATTTTCACTTTAATTTCATGATCCGAATGTTTCTTTAGGCCTGAATTTTTCGGGACTGCTCCTAAAAAATAATTTGAAAAAAATTTAGATAGAGTAGAAAATGAATATCCATTAACGGATAAGTTATGTAAACACCATGTAAGCTAATCTGTTTCAAATTTAAATTGCAATGATATATCGGCCTCTGAATGATAGATTGATGCTTATAAGCATATATTATTATAAATTTGTATAAATAATATCAAAACAATGAAGCAAAAGATATTTAGGCCAATAAACTAATCAATAATATTTAGAATCCATTGTATTACATTATTAGACATCCAGATTAAACGAAAAATATAATTTAGCTGGAATTATTTTAATAAATCTAAGGTCCTGTAATGCCAGCTTCCCACAAGACCCGATCCAATTCATCTCTCGTATTACTTTAATACTTAATACAGTAGATAAAACTGTAACTCGAAGATCAGACCACCCACCTTTGGACGATATTTTCTGGAACTTTAAAAAAAAATTATTAGGTAGTGTAGTTACTTAATGAGTTTATTAATACTATTTAGTGCAAGTATTTAGGAATTAAATTAAAAAAATAAATTAAAGCTAAATCATATTTCTCACGTATTTTTCATATGTACCACTAAAGCTTAGACTTTTATATTTGTATAAGAAAATAACTAAATTTATTTATTTGGGGGGGGGGGGGGTTGAATTTACAAAAAAAATGTTATATCATTTTTATTCTACTCACTTTAAAGTTATAAAAATCCTCTTTATCTTTAAGATAGTCTTCAAACGTAACAAATTCGCTGTAGAAAGTTATTGGAGGATCAATTTCGATGGGCAAGACATATTCAACAGCTTGTTCATTCCTAAAAAAGGATTGAATTGCTACTGTGTTATTCTCAACTTTCACAACCAAATCTTCAAAACGTTGCTTGAACTCTACAAATAACTTGATGGATTCACAATTATCTATAACAAAACAAATAAGACAAAGTAAATTGAAGAAAAATTACTTACATGGCAATTCATTATGAAACTGATTTAATTGGTCCTCTTGAGCAAATTTCTCTGGGTCTTGAAGATGACTGCAAATTGCTACCTTCGGTCAATGATTTCAATGACTCCTCATCAGAAGAATAGACTCTTTGTTTCGTTGGAATGAAAAATAATTGCAATATACTTAAGTTGTCAATGCATTAATGTCGTTGGAATGGGAGAAAGACGGCTCACTTTTTTTTCATCACTGATTAGAAGGAAATAAATTATTTAAGAAGCTACCGGTCATATAAATTATATTATATATATATATTGTAAAATTATTCTTGTTTCAATGCTTAAGCGCGCTCTTTATGGCTCCTTTTTAATTTTATATTGCTATAGATTGAGTACTTGTAATATTTGTTTTTTCTGCTAAAGAGAGCTCTTACTTTGTTCTGCGAGCCTGTTGTTTTATTTTATTTCCTTTGCTAAGTAAAAGATGAAACGAATAAAGAAATCAAAAATAATTTTTTCTCTTAATTTCTCATTAAGACACCGATTCGACATGGAGACCCCCCCCCCCCCTAGCGTAAGACTTATGATGGTCCTCTTGCAGAAGGCAGCTATATCGTTATTTTTTAGAGGGCCACGAGCGGAGAACATCATCTTCAATTTGTTTGAAAATTGACACAGTTGGTTTGGGTTTCAAACAACCAAATTTTTATTTTTAGATCAATGACCTCCAGCCTCTTGAAATTTCACCCTCAAGAAAAACTCACTTTTTAATAATCTCCATTTATTTTTAAGATATTCACTTGAATTTAACATCTAACGGAAGATAACATTTGAAATTTTATTACTTAATTTGATATACCAATTGCAAATTGAGCTCTAAAACTTGCTCATAGAGGACAAAAAATATCCCAAATGAAACAACTTTTAACATTCAAACATTGGAGCCTAACATATTTCAAAATTGAGATATAAACATAATTCTTTTCAAGATTAAAATTTTTAATGCCAAATTTTAGAGATTAAAACATAGTAAATGAGACCATTTAATAAAAAATAAATAATAAAAGGTGTCAATTATCTTTCAAATGGCGTAAAAAGGATGTTGACATCTTTATAAACAAAAAAGAAACAATAATTTTCAATTAACAATGTCGAAAATTAAAAAGACCCGAAAATATGAAATAGCAACTGACCTAAAAACATATATTAAAGGTTTTCGTTTTTTTTGTCATTATCTGGACATTAGTCACATTTAAACCAAATTAAAGATGACTTGACATACTAATAGTTCTTTTTTAGGTAAATCTTTGATTAAAAATTAAAAATAATACATTTGATTTTACAAACATGTGATGTAATAGCATTTTATGATTTAATAAGTACATTGCACTAACATAAAAGTACACATAATGCAGTCCAGGTAGGACTATCGATTAAATAAGTATAAGTCATGATGCCTTAATTTATCCCTGCAGACATTTTGAAAAGAGATAACTACGTAAATATATATATATATATATATATATATATATTCATGTATCGAATTTTGATGGCTCCTGGATCTTAACATTAGCTTTTATCAAATGACTCATTTCAACATCCAATGACTATTAATTAATTAACCGCATGCTCCTCTCTAAATTCTCTTTAGATCTAAATTTAGTATAGTCTTTCTATATGAATAAAACAAAACAATAAGGTAAAGGCAACTGCACGAATGAGGAGAATAATAAAACAAAGTGATGACATTGACACTAATCTGACCTACATAATTGAGAGTATAAAAATACATACATGGCTTTAGATAGAGAAAAATATGTATGTATGTCAAAGACAAAAATACTAAAGTAAAAAATAGAGACCATCAATTAACTTATATCCAGGAAAGGTTGAGTCCTCAGTTTGTCCTACGCAAACAAATGGTATGAGGAGAAAATACCTAGGTATATGTATACATACCAATAAAACAACGACTAGAAAAAACAATTATTAACAAATGTAAGATATTATTGAGCCAAAAAAATAGATAATAATAATATGTAATAACTAATTTTGTGAACAGAGGAAACTTGTCTTTTCCCAAGTAATAAATTTGTTAGAATGCATGTATATACAAAGATATGATCACCATTCTCAAAGTATCTATTGGGATAGGGCAGGTAGTGACTGTTGTGATTCGTCCATTGAATATCCTCATGGTTATACGTACACATTTGTCCATCACATCCATAATGTATCTTTTGACAATAACATAAAAAAATACTTATTCCGTGTAATTTGAGACATAATTAATAGACTCACAACACTTGGGTGAAATATTTCTAAAAAAAATAGTTAGTAAGGCTTCATTTTTTTTCTTAAAAAATATATATAATTAATTGCCAGACAATTGAAAGAATTTGCTTTCCGTATAATGATAATAATAATTATTTTATATAGTTATACATGCAAAAACTGAATGTTATTTTTCTAGACATTCCTTTCCAATGAATTGTTGCATCATCATAAATAGACATCGTCATCCGAAAATTCAATTTCGATCATATATAGTTATAGGTATGTGTATGTATGTATATCTTAATTATGTATAAATACATTGTTCAATTCAGTCCAAATATTGCATAAGAATAGAAAGTTCTCTGTATGTATGACCAATTTTTCCAGGTATGTTTTGCTTCTTCAAGATTAATGAGCGAATCTTAACTAAATCCTTGTAACATTGCATGCATTTATTATGCCTAAAAGATAGAAAACAAAGAGGTAAAATGAAACAATAACCAAGAATAAACAACTACCTTTCTTCTCTGGAAATATCAACTCCTAAGTTCTGAACCGGACTATCGATGTTTGACTTTATCACAGAGGCAAAGTTTTTCAAAATTAGTTTCATGGCTCCACAGCCAACATTTATGTACCTATAAAAAGTGAATCAATAACAGCTCATAAGTTATTTATATACTTACATCTCATATTTGCTTTGTAGTAATTCTCCTATGGGAGGTAATAATGCGGTACATAAATCCAAATTCCAAATAGAAGGCCTTAATGTGATAACAGATAATAAGTCTACAATGACTGCTTGATCTCGGAGAGATACCGCTTGATCAACAGCTAGATTAGGAAGAAAGAAATAAGATCAAGAGTATGACTCAAATTAAATGAACATACCTGTTTTGGCGTCCTTCGACTGCCACATTCGTTGAATGATTTCTAAATTACGCCCCCTTGCCGTGAGGACAGCCATCATGGATTCATGACCATTGAGTATCGAGGAAGTTACTTCTGATTCTGACAATTCTCCTACGGGTTGATTGTATCGTTCGTATAAACTACTGAATTTAGACATAGAGGAAAGACAGGGAGCGGTCAAGCTCATTAAATCTACTTTCTTAGGTAAAAAATCATCCATCTCGATCCCGGAGGGTTTATCGGAATTCATGGGAACTATTTTATCTTGTTGTAACTGAAGTTCTTTTTCAGGCAGGAGATTACTACTTCCACAATTACTACTACTGCTACCGCCACTATAGGGAGATCCATTCATAGGAACTTCATACGTGGGTGTACCAGGATTGGAGTTGGACTGTGGAATGTTATGTGAATATTCGTCTGGAGGAGAAGAGCGCCTGACTAAGTTTGGACGATCTGCAGTGCGATGGTTATTTGTATTTGAAGTGTTACTAATTTGGACACGAGAAATAGGATTTAAAGGAGCGCTCAAATCAGTTGTAGAAGCAACTCGAGATCCAGAACCTCCACGAGTAAGTGAATTACATCGAAAATTTGTATCATATGAGTTAAAATCCTCTCCGTTCCTGAAGGGATAATGAATAAAAGATGGATGAGTGTGGATTTGCATTATTCTATGGAACTTACCTATACTCAGAATTAGTTGAGGACCTAGGCTGTACACTAGTAGATCTCTGATTTCTTCCAGAAACAGGGGAACCCGGAGCATTTTCCCTCATATGCACGGTGGTTTTGCCATTTTCATAAAATACGGGGGTATCATACACAGACGCAGGTCGTGTAGGAGTGCCGGAACTAGATCCTCGTCGATGCCTCACAGCGGACGTAGGAATAATGTTAATGCTGTTGGAATTTTGCCCAGTGCGACGTGTGGGACTCGGAGAGGCTTTTTTACTCGACATGAGCCGAAGCTCGGCAGGTCTGGTGGCAGTAGGTTGTGGAGCTGGAGCTGTCGTCTGTTCAATCATGACTCCAAGGGTGGTGGTTTGTTGATCCCCTCCACACTCAGACGGGTCCAAAAAGAGTTCATCTGGAGGAGGAGGCGTTCGATTCAGCTCTCTTTTCCTAGGACGAAATATGTGTTCATAGTTGCGATAGTCCGTAATATCCGCTTGACTAAAGTTATCAGAGTCTTCAGGATCTGTTCCAGATTTATCGGAGCTTTGTTCTTCGGACATTTTAACTTGATAACTTGGCCTCTCCTTGGTGAAAGAGCGCCTCACCGTGGTTCCAGATCGGAAGTTTTGATTGCCATTGTGATTATTGTTGTTGATCATGTTGTTGTTATTATTATGCTGATTGTTAAGTGAGTTATTATTGTTATGACTATTCAGATTATTGGTATTCAGAGAAGGAAGGAGAGGTTGGGATATTTTGTTCGAACCGAAGGGCTTCACTTTCTTCAAATCCACGACATATAAAGAAACAGTCGACATTTGATGAGCCGCTCCAATCTGAAAATTGTGCAAAGAAATTAAAAATAATAATAAGTCCAGGAAAATTAGAATACCCCAAAAAAATATATAGAGGCAAAGAAACTCACACTGGGTAATCTTAAATACTCGTAATGTATGTGATTGATTCGAGGAATCGACATTTTTGTGAACACCACAGCTTACCACCACCACTACCGCTAACACACAATCACTCTTAGTCAAAGAAAACATTTATTACTAGAGTGTGTAATTCCTTTATGCCCTACTAACAAAAGGAAAAAAAGACAAAATGTTTGGTCGATGAACACAAAAAGAAAGAAAGAAAGAGGCATTAATAAGAATAATATAATGATTCATTTCATGTAAGTTGCAAACTATGAAGTAATGAATTTGAGGGGGAGGCGGGAAGGTGCTTAATTTCAAGCCCTTTTTTTCTTTCCTTTCATAGTATATGGAAAGCCTTTTTATTATGATTTAATTTATTTATTGCAACATTGATTCATACGAATAAATATACATATTATGTATTTGCAAATAAAAAATTTAAACTTTATCCTCTTCTATCTGTTTGTGACCTACTTGCTTTGGATACAACATTCATAGTATGACTTTAATTTAAAATAGTATCAATAAAAACAAAATGAGTTTTGCAATAAAGGAAGGAATTGAACAATAAACTATGAACATGTCTACAAGGAAATTGAATTCGAGGTGAGGGGAATAATATATGAGCGTGCATTTACATATACACATTTAGAGTGGTTGTGGGTGTTAATTAAAATAAAATGGTAAAAAACAAAAACTTACTAACTGTGTTGAAGCAATGGCAATATCCTTCAGTTTGCCCCAACCCATGAGCAAATTGTCGCAGAGCTTATTGGGCTCCCAGGTCTGAACTTTAAGACAATCATGAGAGCCAGAAAAGAGAACACTCCCCTCTGGGTGAAATGTAATGGCTCGTACAGGACCAGTATCTCGCTCAGTCGTGGAAATGAGATTAAAGGACTCCAAATCCCAGAAATTAACGGTTCTATCTGCTGAGGCTGAGGCCAAAAGAAATTCATGGGGATGAAATTCTACATCATGAACTGCTCCACCATGATCGTGAAACTCATTCATGAGTTTTCCCGCTCGTAGATCCCATATCTAAATTGGAAAAAGGAATACAAATAGGCTAACATTCCAGCAAAAAGAGACATAAGCTCGACTAATATCTTTAGGATCTTTACCTTCACGTCACCTTCTTCACCAGCAGAGGCTATCCATTGTCCATCAGGACTAAATTTAAGGGAATTAACAGTTTGAGAGTGGCCCTTGTATGTGAAAATGCAACCCTTTCTTCGGATATCCCAAAGCTTCAGGTTTGTATCCGTGGATCCAGAGGACACGAAATCACCATAGGGGTGAAAATCAATGCATTTAATACCCGATTTGTGACCAGTAAGTGTTCGGACTAGACGAGCCGCCTCCAAGTCCCATATTTTAAGGGCACCACTTTGAGATCCTGCACAAACAAGTTCCTCTGTGTGACCAAATCGGACACATTCAACTGGAGTTGTATGACCACTCAAGCTCTGAAAGAAAAAAAGAAATGATTAAAATCCAAGAAAATTGTTTCTAGGCTTAGAGTCAAATCACATAAGGGTAGTAATCAATTACCATCATCTTTTTTAGCGCTATTGTCACTTGCATAAACATTATCCAGAAGGATCCTAATTTAAAAATCGAAGTATTTCAAATCGTTTTCTTTGTCCTTCAAAAGAATTTTTATTTGAGTCAAGCACCCCCTCACGTTAAAACCCATGAATGTTCAGAAAAGGAATATAAATATTTAAAAGTTTTATTAGCCTATTCGAATAATAGTATTAATTAAACTTGCTTTTATTATGCTGTACGTATACATATGTATGAATATATATGTACATAGATTGGAAGTGGTTCTATAAGTATAATTAATAAAAGGAGGCAATATGTAATAAATAAATACATCCCTTTTTATTCATGGATTGATTCTTATCGAATTATCTCTTAATGAGAGCCAATGAGAAAATCATCATCATCTTGATTGAAAGTACAAAGGACCTTCACCTGACCTGTATTAACATTAACCCTTTTATTCAATAGCCCATCGCTTTAACTACATCAATTATATAACATACATGCCTACATTTAGAAATACATATATGTACACATACCTAGTGCATCCCCCCCCCCCATAGAAAATGTCCCTTTAGAAATGCATAATAGATATAATAAAAGCATTTTTACCCGAACCATTGTTCTACAAAATTAACAATAAGAAAATAAAAAGTCAAAGGAGTACGATGAAACACAACAAGAACAAAGTAGGCCTAGCAAAAAGTAGAAAATAAAAAAATAGGGGTATCTTTTAAGAAAAAATAAACAAGTATTACTACATAAAATAACAATAATAACGAGAGCATTCACTTACATTTTTAAATAGATAAAGTTTTTTTCTTCTTCTTTTCTATGCATATTTAAATACTAAATAGTAAAATATAATTGCGAGTTCTTAAATTATTATGTAAAAAAAAAGAAGGGACATCCAACGACAAATCAGATTCTGGATTACATATAAAACAACCAAATAATCAGCTTTTTGAAAATAACAAAGGTCAACAAATTTGAAAAGTCAAAAATCCTAAGGGGGAGTATAATAATAGTTATTCAGTTTTGCACGCTAATTTCAAATCTGTATTTTTTTTTCTTCAAAAGTCCGACAATAGTTAAAAAACATATTTAAGAAAAAATCGTCCATCTATGTTAAATGTGTAAATTTTCATTCAATTTCGATCAAAAGTCCACTAGAAATCAAAGACTCACACTCGAACTGTTAAAGTAGTTGCGCACAGGAGGATTACAAAATCAGCTAAAATCCTTCTGCACGCTACTACTTCTTCAGTCAATTGCATTTGTTTTTTAGTCGACATTCTATACCGATATTAGCAATTAAAGTAAGAAAAATGGATTTTAAATTAAATTGCCTTTTACTTACAAAAATGTCATTAAAATCTCTGAAAATTGCTCTTTATATAGTATTGACAAAAAAAGGTCATTAGAATTATGAAAATTATTAAATAAAAAAACAATGATTGCATTAGAAAATTGTCTGGTTATTCGTTATTGGGTTTTCCCCCAAAAAATTGGCATCAACTTCCAAAAATCCATATCGGCCGAGCTCTAATATGTACCTATAAATAAATACTTGGCTCTGAGGGATGTTACACATTTTTAATCAAGTCATGGGAAAAAAAGAAAGAAAAAAAAGTTGTCCTGAAAACGTTATAAAAGTAATTAATTAATATATCAAATCGTCCATTTATGAGGTGGAGTTATATTTAAAAAAATCTACCTTTTTCTAACTTCAATTCCTATGACTGAATTTCTCAATTTATTCCCTAATGACAAAAAATCAAAAAAAGAACTTGAAGAGAATGTTTTTCTCCTTTTCCTCCTCCCAAACAACCTTAAACGGGTGTACAAATTTCATTAATGTACATATCTAAATTGCAATTTTAAAACAATAAAAATACGCATTTTTTAAAAGGTATAATAACAATAATTAAGGCACAAGGATCCTCTGTTTATTATGTATGTACGTATAATTCCCCCCCTCTAATTGAAAACCTTGACTAATTTGAAAAAGTATGTACATAATTATGATTGCTTCATGATTCATTTTATCTCGAAACAATGAACTTGCACATCTTAATAAATTAAGTAAATTACTATAATTTATGCACCCCTCCCCGAAAGATATATTTTCTTTCCTACTGCTTGTTTGTAACTAGTGTTGTGTCGATCCTTATTGAAGTCCAGTCCAATCCCAAAGTTGGTCTTTAAAAAAGACGTCATTGAGAGAGTTTTTTCCTTTTTAATTATTCAGTAGAACGTACCTATTTATTATTTCTATCAAAATGAAAACAGGAATACAGATTCTTAATAAATCTGAAATCTCTTGTTTGGCTTAATACGGGATATTAGTACTTATATGTACATCAATATTGATCATAAAAGCAATGAAATATTAGAATGTAGTAGGTTTAAAATACATTAGATAATTATTATTAACATATTATTTATTCATGTTTATTTAGTACATTTATTCCCCAATTATACAATTATGATTGTATAACCTAGTGATGACGAAGTAACCCAGTTATGACTAGAGTATTATGTATTTTTAGACTTGGATCCATCCAAAGCTATGAAGCAAAGTAACAAAATGGGTCTGTTGTTTTGGATATATTTTTTTTTGGCAATGAGATAATTTCCCCACCAAAATGTATCTTGAATATATAATAATTGTCTTCCTTTTACAGAATTTACCTTATATTAATTAAAGTATAAATTCAATGAGGTTGCGGCGTAGCTTGTTATAAAGCCTTTAAGTCCGTAGTAACCAATAAAGTCGTCTCGTATTTAAGTAAATTTGGACAAAAATAGATCACAATGTCGTCATTTTGCCAATTTATTTGATAGTTTTGAATCCACCTATCGACATTTTTTTTTTCAAAGACCGACAGTTGTCACTGCTATACACCGCTAACATAAAAATTTACTATGTACTTTGTTGTCAGCGATCAATTTTTCTACTTCTTTTTGCCTAGTTGGTGTTTTTAATGCTCATCGGTTTTATTTGAATTAGCTCTTGTTAAGTTGTGAACAATTAAATGAAGAATTCTCACTCATTCGGAAAGAATTGGCTGACAACCAACTGATTTTGGGCCTTTATTTTCTGCTTTTTTTTTAAAAAAAAGAAAAGATTGCTGGAAGTAGAATACTTGTAAACTCTTTCATTCATGTTCCTTATGTCTTCATCAGTCAATTCTAATTCTTCACAGCCAATAAAAAAGTGTACAACTTGTAAGACAGGACTGGGTCAAATAAATTTGGACTCACACAACACTATTTGTAACACTGGTTTCTTCTTTTATGCCACTTCTTGTCTTACTCCTACTAGGAGTAGGAACAAGATGATAGATCACGTTCCATAATGTTTTATTATTGTTATTTTTTATGCCATGAAGTGTGCTCAGTATGGCTTATATTTGCTAATAGCAAAAATTTTCATCATATTATGATAAATAAATAAAGGATGTAAAAGCAAGCAGTGCCTTGATACTTTTCTCCTTTACCCGTCTATACAAACATACATATATTATAACATCAACAACAACACTCTATACTACACTTAAAACATATATGGGCATAATAACTTTTTACAGAATGCATAAGATAACTTGAATGCTAAGTTTTCTAAATATGCATGACCATATGACTTTATATATATATATTAAAATTGAATATATATAGCTAGGTCATAAATTAAATTTTAGCATAATAATGAAAATTAAGAAAAGCTATTTATTGCTTGCTTCTTTTCGTTCCTTCATTATTATTATTAGAATGTGTCAACATTGATACAAGGACGATTTGAGTCGATAATACCACAAACTTGAACATGATGCCCAGGATGTACATACACACATAGGTAGAAGTTCGATTAATACCATAAATCAAAGCTTCTGTTTCAACCTAGAACAAATACAAAATATATGCCAGGTCTTTATCTATGAAATGAGACTTTATTTTTCAATTTCTAACGTTTATGGTGAAAGAATGGTGTCAAATTTAATCTCCAAAATAATAGCCATAGTTGGCAACGCATTTTTTCCATCTCTCAGGCAATTTGTGGATGCCACACAAAAAAAGATAGGCCGTCTTTGGTTGCAAACCAATCATCAAGCCATTTTTAGGCTTCTGCATGAGAATTGAAGCGATGTTCTTGATATGCGTGATCCATCAATGCAAACTAGTCATAACCTGATGACACCAAGTCTGGTGAGTAAGCCGCATGCACCAACGGTTCCCAATAGTACATCCCCATCAATTTCGGGGTTGCTCTTGTTCGATGTGGCGGTGTATTGCCATCAAGAAAAATTACTTGGTGTTGCCGATCTGAATATTTTGGGGTATAGAGCTGTTCAAATCGGCCAAATGTCGTTTGTAGCGTACACCGTCAACTGTTTCACCAGGTTTTAACAACTTGTACCAAATTATACCACACTGATCCTAGAAAACACACAGCATCGCCTTGCGGCCCAAGAAATCTGGTTTTGCCGATATTTTTGTGTTCTGGCCGGACATACCACACTGTGTTCTGCTTAGAGCATGTCCATCGTAAGCTTCTCCACACATTTGATCTGCTTCAGAAGTGTTTTTCTTTAAATGAAAATCAACGATGTCCGCAAATCTTATTTTGAAGACACCAAATTCGACATTTTTAAGAATGAACAAAAATGTGTTGTTGTATGAAACTTCACAAATGAACTGAATATTGTTGCCAGATGACAAACGAAAAAAACAAAACAAGACATTTGAGATGGTTTAAAAATAGTCCTGGCGACATTTGTTAACTAATAGCTGAAAGTCTCATTTCATAGGTATAGACCTTATATATGTATATGTATATCTATACATAGGTATACAGAATAGAAAGTGTGCAATTAGTTAATATTTTGCAAAAAAAAAAGAAGAAAAAAAATATTTCATAGACTTTAAATTATATGTTTAAAGAGAGAAAAAGAGAGGAAAAGTATAGCTTTAAGGTGGGAAAAAGACCAAGTTTTCACCTAAGGTATAGGACGACGATTAGCGTAATAAGCAATCACATAGTTTCTAAATATATAGCTTCATAAATAGTAGAGAAAGTCACTTGCAATCAATTTACTACAATACACGGATCTAGGGCAATGAATGAATAACCAGAATTTATTATCGTTGATCCATCTTGTAAACAAAAGGCCATTCAACTAAAATCCTAACTAACTCATGGTTAAGCAATACCAAAAACCTAGTTTAAATACGTTTTGAATTGAAATGATTCAGCATACAGGTAACTAATTAACTGGATTGACATCCCACGTAACAAATAGCAATAATTGCTTTGAATAATAACACAGTTCAACAAATTTGAAATGTCAAAAGTCCTAAGGGGTATTAGTTTAATAAAAGTTTTTTTAGTTTTACACACTGATTTCAAAACTGTAATTTGTTTTTTGGAGAGTCTGACGGTTTTCAAGAAATCGAACCCTACTTTTTGAGCTTTTTTAGCCCATTTTCCAACTTTAACTTCAATTTACGACTAGAAAGATACAAATTTTGTGCATTAAAAAATAAAGATTGGCTGGTGTTTTTTATGTTTTTCATCAATTTCGATCAAAAATCCACTAGAAATCAAAGACTCACGGTTGAGGCACTAAATTAATAGCGTGCAGAAGGATCGCAAAATCAGCTGAAATCTTTCTACACGCTTCTACTTCAGTCTATTGCACTTGTTTTTTAGTAGTTCTACCATGAGTCTTTGATTTCAAGCGAATTTTTGATCAAAATTGAATGAAAACTTACACATTTAACATAGATGGACGATTTCTTCTTAGACTAGTAGATCATCATTTTTAAATTCACAAAATGGGTATTTTTCTGGGCTTAAATTGAAGTTGAAGAAAGAAAATGGGCCACAAAGCATGGCTCGATTTATCGCAAACCGTCAGACTCTCCAAAAACAAAAAAAATTACAGACTTTAAATCAGTATGCAAAACTGAATAACTTTTATTATACTCATACTTCTTAGGATTTTAAAGTGTTGATCAGTGTAATTTAGTCGTTTCAGTAAGGGACTATCGATGTATGATTAAAAATAATGGAATCCTATGGCACATGATGGCAATTAAGAATGTTTCAATATTCAACCATAGCGAATTTTACCCAATAAAATAATAGTATTTTACACTTTAGTTGTAAAAGTGTCAATGTTAGAGTCATTTTTTAACGAACTAATTTGATAAATATAATTAACCATAAGTATGTACATATTTTTAATAAAAATAAATGAGGATTTATAGGAAATCCTTAATTACTAAATAGCGGCCATAAAACTATTTTCATTTTATGGAAAGTATACCAACCTATTTCAAAAATAGACACTACTTGAAATGAATATAAAGAGTTAATACAAATGCCTTTTTCCTCTTTGATAGGAAATATTTCTTTCCAATATCACTTAAAACATTTGTGTAGACAAACCTACACATGTCCATTAGGTTGGCTCGATTACACAAAAATTGAAAATGAACATTGGCAAATTAATAAAACTTGTTACGAGATAGAATATGATTACAAAACAAATTTCAGGTCAGTTGAACCAAATTGAAGGGTTCCACAATTAAATTGAATTTGTAAAGGTGTTATTTTGGATTATTTTTTGAAAATTTTAAAATAAGATTAAGAATAATTAAATATTTTCAGTTCCTTCATAATTATATTTCTCCCAAAAAATTAACTCCAAACACGATAAAATTTGCTTATATGTGTTTCAAAAGTATTTAAAAGATATTTTAAAGATTTATTTCATATAATTTTATGTAAAATAACTAAATTGACATTATATGTCCTTTTTTTGATTAATCGATGATAGTATTTGAATAATTATACAGTAAAATTAACTTACATATTATTCAAATTAATAATTTTAATTGCGTGGTAGAATTCATAAATATCTTTATGTGGGACTGAAACTATGCAAAGCATGTTTTAAAATCTAAGAACAACTTTTGATAAGTAGCCAGCCATATAGTTTAAAAAAAAAAAAAAAAAAACCGAGCTACTCAAATTGTCTATAGATGTTGAAAAGTAGGCTGAAATTCCTTACATATGAAATACATAGTTTCCCAGTCATATACAAATATCCAAACGATTTTATGAAAGGGCAAATTTTTTAAACCAATCTTCCTAAGTACTTGGTAGTTTTTCTAAAAAAAAAAAAACAACTTTCAGATATTTTCATCATATGGACGAAAAACTATGCATTTTTTTTTTCAAATGGAAGGAATTCCTATCTACTTCTAAATAGACTTGTATTATATTTGCGTGTCATATTATATCTGGATGTAACAATAGGTATGTTATGAACCTTACTTTTAAATATATAAATAATATTTAGCTATGAGATCAAAGATATGAAATTAATTGAATTTTAACCTATATACATAAAGTAAAACAAATCTGAGAATGAATTTCCAAGAAAAAAAAGGGTACATTTGAGTTCAAAGAATTTATCTAAAATATTCATAAATATAAAACCATCATAAATGAGATAAAAACACAATTTTAGGGTTGAATAGATCCTTTCTACAAAGAAAAGATGCTATATCAAATATATATTTTATTTAATATAGCATGTACTATATATGAGAAGAAAATAAATCATGGAATACACAACATTGAGCTGACATATTAAGTACATGAGACACACAAATAGATAAGCCTCTACTATTATTGGAATTTGAATATGCCAAATATCTACATATTTAGGTATAAAGATCCCCCCCCCCCACACACACACACTTAAAAAAAATACAATAATGGTGAGATTTCGAGGTCATGAATACATACAAAATGACAAGTCACATAGAAGTGAAAAAAATTAAAATAATAATAATAATACTTTATCATTATATTGTATCTCTTGTTAACGCAAAAATAGTTTATTGATCAAAATGAATATTCTCAAACAATAATAACAGCAAAATGAAATTTTATATTGCAGGAGTGTACATACATTGAAACAAGGTTTCTTAACTGGTCTTGCACTAAAATCCACACATATCTCAAGGTCACTTTACTACGACCCATTTTCTAAGCAAAAGTAAATTATTTTATTTAGAGTAACTTGGACTAACTTTTGGTCGGTCCCAACATTTGAAATTGTTATACCTACCTACCAGTAACCAATACCAATAATTATATTTATTTAGTGTGATTAAAAAAATGAATACCTTTTTCATTATTTCTCTTTAATTGAAGTTGAGTTACAAAGTCCTTCATTATTGTACCGAAGATAAAAATCAAGGATTATTTTCATTTATGATCAGATCTCCGTAACCACTCACATATAGTAGATTAAAGACAGATATGCATTCACTGCTAGATTGTCCCGTTGTTGAGATGATTTTTTAAAACTGTGATCTTTTCTACTAGAAAGTATCAATAAAACGATATACCTGCAATATTTTAGACCCCACATGTATACTTTGGCACGGTAAGGACACTTGAAAGATTTACAAAAAAGTGGCCTTTTAGGGTTAAAATTGGTTATTTTTAGAGAATTTGCACCATCCCAATTGTAAAGCAATGAATCAAATACTGTTTTGTATATCTTTTTCTACCAAAAACAAAACTTCTAAAATCTAAAGGTGTGTCAAATGAGTTATACTTACTCCTCTTTCATTACATCAAATATGAAAACATCGTTGATTTAATGAAAATATCAAATGGAGAAAAACAACTAAAAATATGTAATATTAACCATTTTGAAGAGACAAAATCTTAGAACACTTCCCAGACACGTTGAGTTTTTCAAGTTAATACAGATACACTATAGGTTTTTTTGTCTTTTTTTGAAGATTTAAGATCGATAAAATGATATGACGACAATATTTGGCGCGTAGTTTTAAAATTAGGATAATACAAGATGTCTGATAATGGCCAATTTTGAACTAAAATCATCAATTCAAGAGTGGCATGAGGGACCTGAAAATTTGCAAATTTCTTCATGCCCTTTAGCAGAAAAAAAAACATTGTGCAGTTAAAAAACAATTACCCCCAAAAAAGGACACTCTAATGATTTTATAAATATCATCAATAATACCCGTTTTATTACTAAATGGTAGTTTTGGGCCTACTCCCGCCCCCTCCGCCCCCCAGAATCCCCCTTAGGTCAAAACAAAGACTGGAATTAAAATTTACAAAATATACACTAGCGAATCATTATTTTTTAATACACAAAATGAGTATACTTCTAGGATTAAATTGAATCTGAAATTGGAAAATGGGCCAAAAAAGCTAAAAAAGTAGAGTTCGATTTTTAAAAAACCGTCGGACTTTTGAAAAAAAAATTACAGATTTGAAATCAGCGTGCAAAACTAAATAATTTTTATAACACTTATACCCCTTAGGATTTTTGACTGTTGACCAGTGTTATTATTGCCTTTATTGGGTTTAATATAGATAGATTGTATTCAATGCTGTTGAATGGTACTTTAAGACACTGAATAATCATAAATAGTGTAGGAGTCATGGAGTATTAAATATATATCAATAAATAATTTTTGTAAGATCATATTGGATTAGCAAATATGCAAGGTTAATTTTTTAATGAACTTCCTACAAACTATTCAAAAATCTTATAATTGTAGATATTAATATTTGCATATTGTGTAAATATTGTAGGAATAGGTATAGGTAGAAATATACGGACAGGAACCTAGAGTCCCTTCCAAACAAAGAAATATTTAAATAAGATTGTAATGGCATATTGAACCATACAATTTATTATTCATTATTATTATAAAATAATAATTATAACCATATTTTTCTTCCTCAAGGATGATTTGAGAATTCACATGGTGTTTTTTCTAATGGTATTTAGAAAAGTAATACATATATAGGTAAAAGACAACACACAACAAGAAAAAGTTACTTAAAATGTACTAGCAATGTAGTAAACAAAACTAGTGATGCATTAGAAAAATTAAAACAGCATGCAATTGATGGAAGAAATATTAGTATGCTAAATTAGAAAAACAGAGGTTGTTTGAACAAACAGAAATTACAGATTTTCTTAGTAATGTAATTGAAAATATTTTTTCGTTTTTTTATATACATAAATGTATATTGATACATATTATAATAAAAGTTGATTTTGTTCTAATTATGGATTTATTTTAAATAAAAGTTTTAAATACATGTATATTATTTGATACAGTTTATTTTACAGTTCATGCATTCTTTGATGCCAAATTTTTCAAGTCAGTGTTTTAAAAAAACATACCTAATTTAAGTGATTACCTGCACTAAGCGGTCATTTTTCTAGTTTCCCCTTCCTGGCCACTAAATAAAGGTTTGACTTTATATAAATATTTTTTTGTAAAAAAAAATTTAGAAATTTTCGTTTCGGGCCAATACTTTGAGGGATCGAGATTATGTCGAGAAATTTTATTTTGTCAAGTAACTTTTTTTTAAATAGCTACTTTGACCTAACTCTTGACTACGACCTTCAAAAATTGGTTTCTAAGCAATCTTGAGAACTACATCATGATAAATATATATTGCCTCAAATTTATATGTATAACATTCGTAATTGTTCTAGAATATCTATTATTTAAAATACAGACATGTATATTAATGGTCATTTGAATGCATAGTTGGGCAAAACAAATGATATATTTATGTATATTATTTTGTGCTTCAATTCACAAATTATGAAGATCCTTTTATGAGGTGGGTAGAGAATGAAAAATAGCAAGGACTAAAGAATGGTATGAAAAAAAATGAATGGAAAAAAAGATGATAAAAGATAAGCGTTACTATGTATATTTATACTAATATACAAATAATGACACTCAGAGTCCAAATGAATAAGGACCCACCGTTTTAGAATACCAAACAAAATATTAGAAACTAAGAAGTGGTAACATCCAACAATTGCTCAATTGTAATTTATGAAAGAAAGAAAGTCATAAATTTATCTCAAATCATGACTAACATAACTTGTGCTATGTTAATCAATGCTATAAATCAATAACTGAGGTTAATAAAATATCTTACAGGAAACTTAGAACTGCTAATTTTTTGCATGCATCACCAAATTATAACGTTTTTCTCGAAAATGCTAAGCGAGCCCTTATTAAATAGTTAAAAAGAAACTAGGAGGTTGCGTGAAAAGTACTGCATATAATAACAATAATTGTTATAAGATATTATTAAAATAAAAAAATAATTGGACAGGATTCAAATTAATGACTGGCACGATATCAAATATTTAAGTTTTTTATTCCTTATTTAATTGTTTGAGCACCTTGGAAGGAATAATAATATGTACATTGTACATTAAAAAAAAAGAAAAAAAGAATGACACGGTCATAAACTCAAACCATTTCATATTAAATTTAAGATAGACACTTGATTTTACTTAATTCAGGAAAAATGAAGAAGAAAATATGTGATGAGTTTGTCATAAAAGTAATGTTTGAATAAATATTTGTCACTTTTGTGAAAATCTAAGGAATACAGTGAAGGGAGAGCAGGTGAAACTTTTATTGAAGTAAGTATGGGTGATTCATGCATAATGAATTAACTTTATGCACTCAGATTGAAGGTCAATCCTTACTTGTACATACTTTTGCAAGTACAATATTTTGAATCTTTATTCTGACAGCTCTTACATACCTATGTATGTATATGAGAAAGAATAATTCAATATGTACTAATAAGGGCTCATAGATATGGATTGTTTGGAACCCATGCCGATTTAAAAAATTGATAAATTTAAAACTACTTACAATCGGCTGATTTAATAGGCTCACCCATATATCGTTCTAGCCACAGCACTATAAGGAAGCAAACCCGATTTCATCTTTAAAATGGAATGCACTAACATATCTATGTGTACTATTGCTTTTTAAGAAGACTCAGCATTCTGTGGAATATTAATAAAAACACTCTAGAAAATAAAGTAAAATCAAGTACACACACATTAATAATTCAGAACACATCAGCCCATCATTTTAATGCTGATGTATACATATAAATATCATTCCTTCCTCCTCCCCCCCACCCACTTATTTAAAGCTAAACGGACTAATATTGCCTAAGATAATAATATATGTATAGAATGTATTCTAAACTTTCTTATTTAGAGCATATCAGATGCAGTGACTCACACAGACAAATACCTCTTTAGAAGGGAAAAAGTGTCAGAAAGGAGATACTGTTACATCTTAGACGGATGGGGGTGTCAAAATAAAATTAATTGTTGTATTGATAAGAAACAACATGGTTTATGTATACAATATATATATATATATATATTGAAATCCTCAGAAAAAAGAAACTAATTGGATAATCCCAAATTGGACTTAATGATTCACATAAGTACATTATATTAATTTCTTTCTATAAGAAATATATATGTATATATTTTCAAATATAGAAACATATAGAAGGATACCAAAAACTATATTGCAACAATTACATATAACACAAATTAATAAGAAAATGTCTAGGAATGTAGTGTTTTATATATATACATAGACAAATAAATGTACCTCTTCAGAAACAAATAAAACGCAAGCTTAATATGCATCTTCAAGTAAAAGAAGGACTCTTACTACATAAGATGTGGCCTTATTCAATTTAATCAATATCACAAGTTTGCATATTTCCTTTTAACTCGGATTATGAAAATATAGTATAAATATAAAGCAATTTATTTTACTTCTATTTTATTTTGATAAGCATTTAAATTTTATTCTTTCTTCCATTACCGATATTCAAAGTCTGTTTTTGACGTTAATTCAGTGACAGTTTTCTTATTTTGTAAGAAAAATATTAACTTCCAAAACATATTATGCTGGTAGGTACATTTTTATTTTATATAATTTATAGTTAAAAACGTTAGATAGCAGTAGTGGCTACAAGTAAATCGATATATAGGGTTTTTCAATAAGAGCGACGCACTTTTCTTTTTTAAATAAAATTAAAAGGCTTTGAGATATAAACGAGTTTCTTTTTAGTGTTAATGTACATTCAATTACAATTAAGTTTGGAATTCCATTTCTTCTGCACGTTTGCAGAAGTCCAATCGTTGAACCCATTTTTCTAACACTTTTTCGCATAAATCGACCGAAATTGCAGGAATTTTGCATTCAAGATATTTTTAGAGCTCCTCTAGTGTTGTTGGCTTATTGGGTAGATCAATAACTTTACGTGGCTCCATAGAAAATAGTCCAAAGGCGTCAAATCGCATGAGCGAGGCGGCCAATAGACTAGTCCATTTCTAGAAATAACACGTCCGCCAAATTTACTCTTCTTGTAATACTCCATGATGATTTGTAAGCTATTTGTGAGTAGAAATGTAAACAAAATAAAAATAAAAATATCACATAGTTCGTCGTCCCTAATGAAATAAAAATGCGGCATCCCTATTGAAAAACCCTTTATAAATATTTACAACATACCTATGCACAAATATAATTTTTGATGTGTTAGCAATTCTTCTCCAGTATTGGATTATAATCTTGGGGCAATTATATTTTTTATAAAGGAGCAAAGTTAGTTCAAGATAATAGATTTCATCAAAATATGATTACTAACACTGCGCAAAAACAGTTATAATAGCTATTTTAATTGAAATTTAAGGTTTTTATTATTATCTTTATTGTTGTTGTCTACTGATTGATTTTTTATCCATTTTAAAGATTCACTCATTTTTCTACATAAGGATAAAGAGTAAATGAAAATAACATTTTAAAATTAAATTATAGAGAAAGTTTTTTTTTAAAAAATGCTTTCAATATTTCATGATCTTGTTCTGAACTAGAGAAAAAAGTATAAGATTTCCATTTTCGTGTTATTTGACATCAAAGGAAATATAAACCAATCATTCAAACAAAAAAAAAAGTTCAAAGTTCGTTACACAGTGTAATTAATTAGAGGCGTCAATTTTAGCTAAATACATTTTTTCTTAAACTTTTTTATTCCTGAGCACATTAATGAGATATCAATGGGGTGCATCATTGGACAAAATTTTATTATTTTAAAAATAGAAATGGTTTAATTAAGTGCAACTTAGTAAATATTTGTTTTTCATCTTGCTATTTTTTTTTCTTTCGGAAATGGATCTGAAAAAACTCTGGGCTTGGGAACCATTGGTCTAAAAAATAACCAATTTTTTTTTTAAGATTGCCACTTAAACTCTATTTGACGCACATATATACAAACATATTATACGGTCTTTATTAATTTTCAAATCATCTTTGAGGAAGGATCTCTTGATTTACCTAATAGCTTCTGAATAAAATGAATGACATAATAATAGATGTCCCATTTATCGAACATTAAACTGTAATTAATCAAACAACTCTTTTAATTATGTATTATTTATGTCAATTTGTAAAATATGTATGTATAATTAAATTAATCATTATCAGCAGCAGCTATCTTTATCAACTGTCTTCTCCGGAAATCACACTTTTAATTAAAAGCGGAGGGAAAGAAAAAGTAATACTTGACAAAGAAGATACCAACTGGAAAAACTTCTTTATTGCCTAATTAAAGACAAAAACTTTTGAAAAAAGAAAGATGAAGAGATTTCAGAATGAATTTAAGTTAACTATGACAATATATGTATTTACATGAATACTCGTACGCCCTTAAAAATGATTTCAAATGAATTAATGATATTTCAAGAGAGGACTATGTACAAGAACATAGAATGATTATATATATATATATAATTGTACTTAAAAGAGAACCATTAATAATGAAAAGTAATAATTATCATTACTTCAGATGAAGAAAACTTAATTATAGGGGCTATTATTTGGGAAAGAGAGAGAAAATAAATGATGGGACGCAGTAGTCCAAAAACTGTTTGCCTTCCGTTGGTATAAGACAAAGGATATTTTGAGGATTTGCACACAACAAACAAATAAGAGTTGTTTGTCTCATAAAAAAAGAAGAGAAGAAATTTATTAATTTTATGATGAATATTAAAGAAATGTTGTTTCTCTTCAACTATGCAGAAAATAATTGGATTTTTTTTAGAGAGAGGAGAGGAGTGAATAGACGTTATTAAGGAGCTAATCTAATTGAAATACATTAATTAGGTACATACATGATAACCATGAGATTTCAAACCAACAAAATAATTGACTTTTTCACTGAGGAAAATGTTTTTGCTTTATATTTTTCATATATCATCCAACTGTATACTACTTGGTATTTGCCTTTAATTTAAAGCCTACAGAGTGGCAAACAGGTAGTTAATATTTCATTTAAAGGCAAATACAATAATTAATAAATTTTGTCCATATATTAGGATGATAACACTATTTTTACCAAAAGAAAAAGGCTCTTAATACACCAAATTTTTGCATTTGTACCCTACAGAACGACTTTTTAAAGAATAAATCAATAATACCATCCACACGATTTATGTATGTATTTATAGTTACACTTCACCTTGAAGGATCCAAATAAAAAACTTAAGCACTCGTAGATATATGTTTTTAGATCATAAAAATGTATATCTGTATCTTCTTTTGAATTGGAGAAAATGTCTACTAAGCACACACAAAATAGCAAAAAGTGGAGCGTTTACTTATCATTTTTGATGGAATCATAAAGGGTGGAAAGAGCAAAAAAATAAAAAAAATGGTTATTCATGATGAAACATTTTCAATAATGGTTTTATAGGGGGGGGGGGATAGAATTATATTATAAAATCGATACCTATATGCATATATTGTCATCTTCTAAAAAAAACCCTATCCACCAGATGTATGTGGATCTGTCAAGCATGATAGCCAATTCATCAGTTGAGAGAGGAATGTATAACATCAACTCAAAAGTGATAGTTGTTTTTAGTGAGTGATGATTTTTTTATTGTTATAGTTTGTACTTTCATATCACACTGTGAGAGAATGAACTCCACCATTTGTAGAACCATAACAAAGAACGTAGACGGCACACAAAAAGGAGGAAAAAGGGCTTTAATAAATGAGTACTACTACTGCTTTCACATTCCCGCCTTCCATCAAAACAAACATGAAAAGGTATGCTGCTTATTATTGATTTTTGTTTATTTATAAAAGTATGTCAATGACAAATGAACTTTTGCAAAAAATAATAAAAACAAAGAATGACTCTATTAAATATAAATGTATGGATTTTTGCATGAAATCCCTCTAATAATTTAGTAGCATGCTTTTCTTTCCTTGAGAGACATTTATTTGGGTGTGGTTGCTGATAATAACACCGATAATAAGAAGAATGAAGTAAATTGGAGACATCATTTCAGTCTCCCTTCCCTTTCATGTCTTCTTATAGTTGTAATAAATATATTTCATATATTCATGAGAGGAAAAAAAAGGAGCAAACCTAAACAATGTAAAGCTCATAGTAAAAAACGGGCTTTAAAATCCCGATGACAAATCAATTATCCTTAACAAATCGATATTTCATTTCTATAACTGCTTTCACTTCCCCTCATATAGCTACATATAACAAGTGTGCCAAGTGATTTTAACATGCTTACAAGCGTTTCAATATCATTCCGCGCTCCCAATCTTATATGTATTATTCTCCAACAACCCTCGAAAAGGAATAAAATGTCTTACTGACATACTTTAAAAATGAAATCATGAGGCCATAAAAGGTTAATAAAATGGATTTAAGAGAGAAAAAAGAAAAAATGACGTCATATAACTTCGTAATGTGGGTGTTTCCTATCACTTTAGTCAAGAACGAATTTGTGTCTTTAAATAGTGAGAAAGAATAGTATAACCAATTTTAATCTACTATAAAATCTGCATGATATATAAGCAATATACTTATTCGTATAATCAAAATTAAAAGTTGTAACATACGTCTAGGCTTCGACTTATATTAAAGATATTATACAACGATTTTGACAGTTTATTTTGAGCATTATTTACATTGATATGCAGACACACAAGGACTTTTTTGTATAAATATTTAATGTAAATGATGATATGTTTATTAAACTGTGGTGCACAAAAATATTTTTAAAAGTGTATACATGAATAGAAACAGAATTGCCCCTGTTGGAATAAGGATACAGTATGCAGTATATTAGTACTTGAGCGTAATTTACGCTCAAATCCTATCTACAGATGAACACAACTCAAATCAAAAAAAAAAAAAAAAAAAAGTTTGAAAAGTATTGGGTTAGAAAATAGCTTCGAAATCACTCATATATGCTTTGTTTTTGTTTTTCCTTTGACTCCCAGTCATTAGTAGAATTGAAGCAAAATATAGCTCTCTCTCTCTCTCTACTTAAAAAATTTGGTTTTATAATCTGAGATATACAATATATATGTATGTTTCTAAGAAGTATGGGTAATGGAAGAAGATGGAAGAGATTTGCTTTCTATTCAAGTTCACAAATAATAAATATTATTTCATTATAAAGAGTACGATTTGAAAAGGAGAGGAGGAACATAATTTCTGAATTTCCTTGGTCTTCTTTTCCTAGGATGTAATTTTTTTTCTCTTTTCTCGTAGTTGTAAAAGAAAGAATGATAAAAGAAGGTCAAGGTCGAAGCTTACAAACATACATATTAATTGACTAATATAAATGTATATGTCCGTAAAAACATATATACTGCCGACGAGGAAAAATGTTTTACTAACAACTCGTAACCAAGGTCATTTGTGTAGAACGTATGTATAGAAGAGATAGATAAACTTCCATGTACCTGCTTTCTCTCTCTCTCACTCACTTGGCCTAAATTTTCAAAAATGGTGTAGTATCTCAACTACGCTAACCATTTTTATATTTACGATCAAGATTCGTCCATGATCTGAATCCTTTGATTACACTAGTCAACAGTCAAAAATCCTAAAGAGTATAAGTATAATAAAAGTTATTCAGTTTTGCACGTTGATTTCAAATCAAATCTGTAACTTTTTTTTTTTTCGAGAGTTCTTAAGTTTTCGAGAAATCGAATCCTACTTTTTTAGCCCATTTTTCAACTTCAACTTTAAATTAAGACTAGAAGAATGTTCATTTTGAGCATTAAAAAGCAAGGATTTCCAGTCTTTGTTTTGACCTAGGGTCGTAGGATGCCGTAGTAGGCCCAAAAGTCGGTCAAATCCTCTATACTTAAATAACTCCTTGAATGTTACATAAAATGGATTAATAAGGAATGCATTAAAGACCTTAGACCCACAGCTTTCAAACGAGATGTCAAGCGCCCGATAAGAATCCGTAATTAAGAAGAAATCGTCCATCTTAATGTGTAAATTTTCATTCAATTTCGAGTAAAAATCCGTAAGAAATCTAAGACTCATGGTAGAGCTACTTAAGTAGCAGCACAGAAGGATTTCAGCAGGTTACTGAAATCACTAGCCAATAATTATTTTTTAATACACAAAATTTTTATCCTTCTAGTCTTTAATTGAAGTTGAAGTTGGAAAATGGGCCAGAAAAGCTAAAAAAAGTAGAGCCCAATTTCTCAAAAATTTTAGAAGTCTCGAAAAAAATTACAGATTTGAAATTAGCGTGCAAAACTGAATAACTTTCATTATACTTATACCCTTAAGAATTTTTGACAATTCAAATTTGTTGACCATTGTTATTTATGCTATTATGAAAAAATTAACCAAAATATGTTGGGACAGGCCTTTCAATATACACAAAAAAAGAATAAAGTAAGCCAATATGTCTAAATTCCTCTAGATAAAAAAAATAAAACTATTGATCATATATTATGTAAACTTAAGAGAGAGAAAAGGATATTATAAATGACTTTTTTTTTGTGCATTCGTAGACACTACTGATGTTACATATGTACGTAAATCAAAAAGTAAGAACACGTAACTCATACATAGTTATAAATATTTTTATTTCTCCCTAAACTGTGAACATTGTACATGTAGGTACGTAAATAATCTAAAGAGATAATCTCAGTTAGTTACATAGCAATAGAAGAATGACTTTAGTATATATGTACACATACATAGTACCTTATTCCATTTGTGCTACTATCAAAAGGAATTGTTCAGTGTACAAATCTATTGATACAAAGGGGCTATCAGTGAAGAAGTATAGTTTGAAAACAATCAAATCTATAAAGGTATGTAGTATCTGAAGATTCGTAGCAAATATATTGATGTGTGTGATTTATGTTTGAAGAGTATTAATAGGTATACATATTATAAATAACAACAAGTCAATGAACGTTGGCTATACATAGTAATTTCATGGGTTAGCTCTATACTTATTTGATTATATTTGGGAAACAATGAATTGCCACAACATTCATATATATCTATATATATAGCCTATCATCATTAGTCAGTAGGCGGAAGATGTAATGTAAAAATAAACGAATTTGAGAAAGGATAGGGAAGAAGAGGGAACAAAAGGGATTTCGTACGTAGGGACCACACCCTTTTGTTTTGAATATCTTACATGTATTAAGTTTGCTTTGTGACTTAATTCATACTTCCACTCTCTCTCTCTCTCTCTTTGCATTAGGGGGGATTCATAAACGACGTTGGCAGTTTTTAAGGTATATTTAACTCATCCCCCTCCTTTGCCACTGTCGTCAAACATCGTTTTTTGAATATCCCATGCTACTTAGACCCGAGATCAGGACGATTTTTTATTGATTTGCTTTGGTCTTGTTTTTGAAACCAATACCTAGACCTTGAGGGTTCAAAACTGAGAATAGACCTTCTAAAAATTGGTCTCAAAGACCACAATACAACTACACTCCCTTTCAGAACGATCAATTCCCTCCCTCTTACTATATAACACTCTAAGTATCAATAAATAGTATCATTTTTCACAAGATTTTTTTAAAGAAAATAAGTATCATATTCTAAGTAATTTTAAGGAATATATATTGCATCGAAATAAAAACAACAAACGTCATTGACGTCATCACTTGATGACGATGCCCATTAGTATTAATGTATCTCTCAAAGTGATCCAATTTGAAGGGAACCAATGGAGTCATCTATGGACAAAAACCTATAGCAATATTATGAATTATAATCATTTGTAATCAGTAGACTAAATCCTTGAAACATTGCAAAAAAAAAAAAAAAAAAAAAAGCCTTAACTAGCAAAACTATATGCATTTATAACAATAATTTTGCTCATATGTAAAAAAGAAAGCAATAGGAGGGGGAAGGGACTATGCAATTTTTTTAATGCTTAATTTCAGTTTCATAATAAGAATATTAAAAAAAAAAATAGGTCAAATATATTGTACAGGTACAAAATATCTGGAGAAAGCTAAGTCCACGTTTAATATATTTTTAAAATACTTAGATAGCTACTCTAATGCATTACTCTCCCTCTCTCTCTCTCTTCCTCTCTAAATGCATTATTTGCATTGACACAATTGCATAGGATAAGGGATCATTACCTGAGTAATGATAAAAATACAATAAAAAAGGGTAGGGCTCTTTAAGGTTTAGATTATGATACTGAATTATTAACTTCATTTTGAAAGAAACATGGATCATCTCAGGGAGCTTGTCGCTTTTTTAAAAAAAAAATATCAAGCTAATTTAGTTAAAAGTTCATCATAGATTTTCAATGATCTTGCCAACAAACATTCATTTTTATTTTTTTTAAGAACACAAATGATGGTTGAAAATAAACATATTAGAATAGGACACAAATTAATTAATAAGAGTAAAAATCAGGATAAAAAACCAAATTTACTCAAAAAACATTAGATTATTACATTGTAATATTTATTAGTATGAAGGAAATTAAGGCAACTATAGAACTAACACTTGAGTTCGTGGGACTCTCGAAGGTAATAAATTTTATTCACTTTTTAAGAGGAAATGTAGGTAAATAAAAATAAGGAAACTTCCTCAAGGTTAGTTTGTTGGAAGGTCATGCAGAAAAAAAAGAGATTGCAAAACTTCTTTAACATATTGATAAAACTTGTGCATTTTTCTAGGTCAATCCCAATATCTTATTTAGAAATTTTTTTTTAATCTCACAAACAACTTATGCGAACATGAAAAGAGCTAATAATGTAGAAATGAGATTTTTACTTCGATCCAATACCAAAAAGTTAGTTTATATATAAATGCAAGTTACTCTTAGAGACTATACATAACGAGAATACACATGATACAATTCCCAAACGCAAAATGTATATGACTCGCAAAAAATAACTAAATATAATAATAAACAAAAGTTTGCATTATATGTATAGTATATCGTTCAGTCTATTAACAATTAGTCAAGCGCTCTATACTAGCATTGTACTTTTTAAAGTTCAAAATGAAGGAAAAAATAATTGTTTTTTATTCATGTAAATTTATAAAATTGACACCATCAACCAGGATAAATGATATCCTTATATATTAATATATTATGATCGTAAAATTTGATAAATAGATGTAAATAAATATAATGGAATCATAGGGTGCTGCCAAAAATTAAATTCATATTACAGCATCATGTCATAAGAAATAACCGATTTCCCACGACTACCTCCCGTTGAACATAGTATAAAATTTTATAATTATATTTTGTTGTGTATTAAAATACCAAATTAATACATACAACAGTATTGATATGAGTCTGAAATGGAAAAGAAGGCTTTTGTTTTCTCCTCTCCCACTACTGTAGGGAGACTAGAGACAGTTTCTTTAGCTAAGAAATTCACACCATAATTGTATAATATGTGTAATAAGGATTATCGATAAAAGAAATCAAACATTTTTGTCCACTTTTCTTCGAGATACTGATTTTGATGGGTAAAGGTAATTTTTTGAAGGGTCAATAGTTTTTTAATAGCCGAGTTTATTTTTAATTGTTATCGCTGTAACTTGTGTCGTTTGAATTTTTTTGCTACCAGTTCTTATAGTTTTTCAAAATTCATTCATTGGGAATATATTTGAGAAAATGTAACTTTTGTTACTAAAGAGTCAGTTGCAATTGTCAAGGTATTTTTGATTATTTTATATCTACAGGGCCCTGAATAGGGTTAGAGTGAGAGAAAATTAATCCACTCTATAATACTGATTAATGAACGATATATTGTAAAAATCTTAAAATATCTTTATGTACTATAATAAATTGGAAATTAATAATTTATTCAACACCTTGAAAAGTTTAGTTATTTATTACTCTATTTTTTATTTTATTTTTTTAATTTTCTTAATTTCTCACTCGAACTCGTTTTTTTTAACTGTAGCCACGCGAACAGTTGCAACATTTGACAAATTGCATAAAAATTCAATTTCCAAAAAAACCACATGCTGTTATGGAGTGAATTTATTTATAAATTATACTAGACAAATGTAAATATGTTGTGTTAGATTTTGATACATCTAACTCGAACCTGCTTCAAGTAATTGAATTAAAAGCAAAAAGTGTTGTGACTGACTCTGGTCTTCATAGTTCCATTGATATTTTTATAACCTGCACTCTCAACATACTTTTGTTATATTTTCCATAGTGTATGCTTGTATAATTAAGAATAGCTTCGCATAACTTCGATATACAGTCCTAAATATATCTTATATTTATTTATTTGTTCTTTAATAATAACTTTTGTCACCCTATGAACTTCATTTTTTAAATTTAATATATACATTCAAAACAAAAAAGTGAAACGGACACAGATCACTCCTGAGCAATATACATTCATTGAAGCAGCTAATACATATTGTACCCATCCAAAAATATAACTATCTAATTAGCGCACAAAACATCCTGTTTTTAAGTTGCATACATAACATATATATAATGCACCTATATATGTAACTCACATTCTAAAGGCCTTTGTGGAAAAAAAAATTCGGTACTCTATCGTATGGTTGTTTTATGTTAAACCACAGAAGCCAAAGTCGTTCACCTTTTAAAACATGCATTGTCTATAGTATAAGATTTATTAATATATGAGTAATATATTAAAAGGTGGAGCCCATAGATGAATAGGCCATTTCATATACCTATCATTGAATTAGCAACGACGTCACTCAAAAAGGCTATTCTAATTTGCTAAAAAGAAACACCTGCATGCAACTATTTTTCAGGTATGAATGTAGGATGTATACTACTGCATACAAGTCTCCTTCCATATAAAATAATGATGAATGTATGTAGACACGTGTATCAAGACAAACTGTATAAATAACAAAACAAAACAAATCATATCATTAATTAAACTAAATCATAAAAACACATATTTGTACTACAATTTTCAAAAAAAAAAAGCAAACAAAAAACCTTATACCATACAATGAATAAAAATATATAAAAGACAAATACATATGTATTTATACAAGGAGAAGTCACATTTTTTTTCCATGTATTTGTGTCCTTGAGAGCGTTGCGTCATACACTTCATTTAAAGAAAAAGAAGGGGGGAAAAAACTGAGATAAAAGAAACAAAAATTCATAAAAAAAACCTTAATAAAAATAAAAACGATTTTCATATGAAAAATATACCGACCTACCTACATTATATTTACAATAATAAATTTCATATTTATCTGCATTTTTTTTAACTCTTTACTTGAACAAATACTAATAATACACAAATATACACTCTACAAGAAATGATCATAGATGGGTTGTTGGATGTATGGTGTACAGCAGTATTTCTGAACTGGTGGGTCGCGCAGAGTTGATCAAATATGGAGATAGAAGGGGGCGTTGTCTGCCATACAAAAATATTTAATAATACATTTCTTTATCATCCAACATCCTTCATCCTACCCCACAAAAAAAATGCCTAAACGCAATTTTTTATTATTATTGAGAATCCCCGGTGTATGTATGTATATTGTTTCTTCATGAAATGAAGTTAAGGGATAAAAAAATTTTTTTTTTACTTATTCTATGATTGAAGTATCTTTAAAAAAATCATATATCAAGACACACAACGAATATGTATTTAAATCAAATAAACATATAAAATCAATTATAAATAAGAATACATCAACAACTGGTCAGTTTGTTTTTCTTTCAGTGAAATTATATATTAAAAAATAGGAAGAAAAACAAGAATTGCGTCAAATAGATGGACAAAAGTTTATTTTAATTAGTGAATTATGTCTTTACCGGATTACACTGAAGAGAAAATACTTTAAACCATATTTTGACTCGTTTAATCATTATTTTTTCCCGCTTCTCCGAAAGAAGGAATATTCTGTACCCTCTATAATTAACGTTAAGCAAGAAAAAACACAATGACGATCCATTTTTTCTAATTAAAACATAAAATCATCAGTCCGCATCGAATTCTAACACACACACACACCTTCTCAAAAACTTCACCCTATATTTATATACATAAATATAACAACTTTTTACTACTCTGTTGGACCATAATTTTAGTATAGTAGCAAATCCATTCATTCAGAATGAGTAACAAATAGTTAAATAATGAGATAGATGTATATACAATACTAAAAGCGAAGTGAAAAATGAATAGATAACATTTAAAAATCATGGAGGTGTTCTGTTGAATCCCTTTGTTTCCAATTATTTCTTATACTCTTATATATCCTACAGCACCACAACCATCATGGAGGAGGAGGGAGGGTCTAAAAGTTTGACTCTCTCATAGCCATTCAAAGAAAATCGACTAATAATGAAGTATTTAAGGGAACAATGATTTGTAAAAATAAATACAAAAAAATGAATTTGAGTTAATTCACTCACTCACTCATTCATTAAATTTAACTCTGACACACTTGGCATTCACATAGATTTGGCAATAACTCTTTTTTCCAGACTTTGTGACTTGACTCGTCATCATTATTATAGTACTTGCAAGAAGAGTCACTAAAAAGCAATCACAAATCACTAAAGATTCACACGATACATAACTATCATTGTAATCCTACTAAATAATATAAGACCAAAATTATGCATAAACATGGTCGTCATTCAGACTTATGAATAGAAATATGTATGTAAAAGGTCTGTTCCTTCATCCTTATTTCACTTTGAGAAAATTATAAAAAAAAGTTCTCCAAGTAACATGCTTTAGGAAAGTGATAGGTATTTTAAATTAAATGTTACTGTCAAAGAATAAGAAATGATCACAGTTTTTAAGAGGGGTAAAAGGTTGGATCAAGGTGAGATACTGCAACAATAAATGCCTAAATGTGTATACACCAGGAGTGTCAAACATACGGCCCGTGAGCCTGAACCGCCCCACAAGGAGGTTCAATCAGGCCCGCAGGATAATTTGAAAATGGAAAAAATACTTAAAGAAATGGATTAAATTAGTTAATTAAATGTAATTAATGAATTATCCGCTAGGGGGTGCATGTTAGCCTTTCTTTATAAAAGTCTCATGTTATTTCATGCAGAGTTTATTATTTTTAAAATTTTCGATAGCAGTTACTTAAAGTTTGTGCAATTTTGTGAAATGTTTTGTTCAATAAATTTTTAGTGAAATTTAAAAATGCCCTTGTTCTTCGTTAAATCAAAACAAAGTGAAGACATTATATTTTGGTTATTTATAGCTAAGTATGCTATAATTTTAATGATCCGGCCCACAACGTCTACCTAGGGGTCGTATGTGGCCAGCGATGTGAAATGAGTTTGACAATGCCAAAAAAGCTTCTTTTTTTTTTTTTTTTTTTTTTTTGACGTTACTTACTATTTTTCTAACACTATATAGGGGCCACTTGTTATTTTTATACATTACAGGTTTGAAAAAAAAAAAGGTGTTACATTTAACAGAGGGAGCCTTATCGATAATAATATCATTCATCAATTCTACCCATGTAAACTAAAGTCTTAAAATGAAATTCCCTCAATACACACACTGATAAAAAAGAAAGTAATGTATGTATGTGCAAAAGGCAATCCATCAGTCATACAATACCATAGCAAGGCAAATATAGATCCCCCCCCCCTCTCCCCTCTTTCCTCTCAAAAAAGTAAAAAAAAAAAAAAAAAATTGTACGATTTGTTTTGTTGGGTATACATATTATGCCCTGAAGAGAAAGGACATTCTTTAAATTGTATCTATATATGTATGCATTTATTAGAAGTATCTAACAAATATTTATTGAGAAGAAAGGATTTCATGAATAATTCATAACTTTAAAGGAGTGTGTTTTATTAAGCGAAGAAGAGGATGACCAAGGATAATAATAGCAATGAATAAATTTAATGAAAGGTTTACCCCCCGATGTCTTTTAAGGATTTGTCCTGCATTATCATAAAAGCCTTACCTGGAAAAGAAAATAGTTCAATGAGTAAATACGTTACGTGCAAAACAATAGTTGAATGACTTATTTACTGTAATCAATTGCTATACGTATGTGGAGAATATGAAATAATGAAATATGTAGAGCCATCATAGATTTATATGTATATCAAGACATAATGTTAATGAAATGTTGATGGTTTGTGAAATATGAGTAATTTTAAATATTAGGGCAGGATCAATGTGATGACCAAATAAACAAACGAAATGTCGAGGTAGGGATTCACATACATAAAAAATGCAGGAATGATATTTTCCTCCTTTTTGGAAGACCTGCTCAAAGAGCAACCATGAGGGTCGTAACTCATAACCTTGACAGAAAAATAATACTGAAAGGGAAAAAATGACCAAATACAGGTTAATCGCCATTGAAGAAACATTCATCAGGATAATGATGATGCAAAAAAATGATTTTTCCTCAAATGAATTAAACAAAGATAAATCCTTCGTCTACTAACAAGCAATACTAGGTACACACACATAACGAGTAAGGATATTGCACGTTCTAAATGCATAACCTTGGATTTAAAACCTACATTGTGTACATAAGTTGTTTTAAAGATGAAGAATCAGTTATATGTATTTAATATGTACATACGTCAGATAAACATGATCTCTTCAAGATGATGAAGTATGCTCCTTACTCAAAGAGGATTAAATTACCCTTTTCATCCGAATAAAAAGCTTCTCGAGGAGTTGTAGTACAATGAGTGACAAAGTAGTTGTTGAGCGTGATGATTATATTAAAAGATATAAATCCTTTATTGAGCAATTTCAAATCCCATTTAGAAATAATACTGATGACACAGCCCAACATAGCAAACGGTAATCCAGAGACAAGGATACCTATGTACTTAATAAAGAGATTCAATTATTTAAAAGCTTTATTCATTAGCAGCTCTAAAAAAGACACTTTCTTTCATGTTTAATGTGTCAGTACCACCATGCAAAAAATTACATGAATGAACTGAAATTAAACAGATGGCATTTTGTTAGTACCTTCCTGTAGAAAGTATAAAAAAAAAAAAAAAAAAAAAAAAAAACATACATTTATGAATTCATTAAATATATTCAAAATTATACTACCTTCAATTTTGATTTGTGGTAAATCACATTATTATTTCGTTGTACGATAATGTCAACACAAGTATTATACGAAAACAAAGTATAAAAATTGTTATAAATTATCATTTTCCTAACTAAAGACATTGCAATTCCTTCAATTACTTTTGAGAGCCGTTTATGTATAGGTGCCAGTGATAAAAATCCTCATTAATACATTTTTATATTTTGTTAATATAAATGTATTAACAATATTTATAAAAATAAGGCCTAGAAATGGGACGGGCAATAATTTGAGTATAAGAAATATGTAATGTGTAAAACAGCCTAGACAGAATATACTTGTGAAAAAAGAAATTATTTTTGACTTATTTTTATTTACATATCCAAACTCCACATTCATCAGATTAATAACATTCTTTTATAGAGTTACACGCGACTCACGGATTTAATTTGTCCACCCTTGGCCTAAAAGACTTAAGAATGTATGGGTGTATTTCTAAACATGCCATATACGCTTAAGATTGGATTTTCGTAGTGTTAAAGTTTAAAAAAAATGTAACAATGCATTAAAGTATCTTTTATACACATACAAAAAAAAAGTACTTAACTTCATTTCTAGACTTTTCATTAATATGTCCTTTTAAACAAATAATCATATTTAATAGGAAGGGGTGAGTTGAGGAATCTAGTTATCAGAGAAGAAATGAAATTTTTAAATGTAAAATACAAATAATCATTCTCTGTCTCTTACAAAAAGACCTAATTAACGAAATAATGGCTAAGAACAACACAGTCATGACCCACGCGATTCTAATTAATGAAAACACTAGTTTCGACATCTAAATTATGAGACAGTAGGTACGATAATAAAAGGAGAGATAATATATGACAAAATAAATAAAAAGGGTGCACAAATCCCCACACATTCTTTCAATGGATATGTACAAACGAAAAGTGGGAGGATTCGGAATTATTAGGGACTGAGTGAGGATGAAGTAATCATATCATCATCATTAACAGCTCAGTTCTATCAACCTACAATCCTTGTCAATATATCGCTTATGTACGCATAGCACCACAAGTATTCACGCATTGTATAATCATACAACTATACGCAAGAAGTAACTGTTATTTGACGCATTCCACAAAGGCACTTTGTGCCCTTTCCTTCAAGTTTTGTGGCTTGCAAATGTTGCATGCATATACGTACTTATATGTATAAGCTATTTACTTGTTTTTATGAGGAGCAGCAGCAACCAAAAACTGGAATAATCGTGACTAAGTTGAGTGTGTGTATGGATACACCAACTTTTTTTATTTATTTATTAGTATTTCTTTTTTTTTTTTTGAGTTTGTAAAATACAAAAAATGCGTGGGACGATGAGGTAGTCAAGCAAATAGTAAGTCTATGTGGAGAGAGAGTAGTCTCAACTTTTGATGAAATACCGTTAGGTAATTCAAAGTTACCCTGCCAAAAAGGAATTAAATTGAGAGTTCAACGCTTGTCCTTCTCTCAAAGTATTGCATATCTATATGTGTGATAATTGTTTACATATATACATACATAAATTATAAAGAGTAATTATGACATGATTGTACTAATGTGTAAGGGATAGAAACCTTCATGTCAATGATTTATTCAAAGGTTCAACATCAAGGGTGATAACGACGAAACTCACACTCATGACAATAAAAAAAAACACTTGCTAGTAATATAGAATTATTTACATCATGAAGAATTAAGATGTCATTGCTGTGTTTGCATTTATTCACACACATGAAGGCGTGTGGATGATTCAGTTCTAGTGCCATATATGTATATGAACACAGTGAGGGCATAATACAATGTACATTTGATTTAAATTTCTTTATATATACATATATAATATTGTTTTAAATTTTGATTTTAACTATGTAGGTGAGAATAGTAATAATGATGATGAAGAAGAAGAAGATATCGAATATTCCATTTTAAGTATCTTCAAATATATTTGATAAAAGTCGATTATTATTGTAGTTTTTTATATTTTCCTAAATATGTATATGTTCATATATAAATGTGAGAAAATTTTTAATATTATATTCACTTTATTATTCACAATATGAATGTAGGAGCATATAACCTTATGTTTCCAATACAAAGGCCTCTGTTTCTATATACCGATATATATATATATATAAAGGAAACACCGTGAATTGAAATGGGATATCCAGTCATTTATATAAGTTATATGTTTTTATCTTATATATAATAAAATATTGACGATAAATAGATACATAGGATAAACATATCTGATTACCGTCCAATATATTAAAAAAAAAAAAAAACAATACACGTATGATATAAAAATGCATAAATATACGAAATAAATACATCACACACGAGAATGATGGTCATAACTGAATTGAAAGTAACTTGAGTCGTCTTTACCTTTTATCAATACAATATTTTAAATACATTCATCATTCAAGAATGTGGCTCAACTCTACATATATATGTAGATATTCAAATGTAAGTAAAAAATTCCCTATAAAGAGAGTCCAATACCGTTGTGAACATAGTTACCTATACCTGAATCCAAGTGGGTGTATTGGAATGTATATACTTAAACAACACTTTGGGTGATGATGTAAAATTCAATTGTTACAAGCAAAAAGTAAGAGTCCGATTTACTCACTCTTTTTATTAAATAGGTAACTAAATGCATAGATTACATACAGAAATAATAATTGCTCTTTCAAAAAAGAATACAAATAGGTAGATATGTACAATACGAGTAGGAGAAGGGTAAAAAAAACCCATGGAGAGAAGAATCAAAATATTTAGAATGGGTACATACATATAAAAAAAAATTTTTTTTTTGTTTGATAGAGAAATATTAGCACAAAAATTGATTACGTAAGTTGATAATAATTATTAGCTATAAAAACACTGCGTAGGATGAAATGAAAACATGAAAAAATACAAAGAATAAAACAAAAGCATGTTCATACATTTTCTTCATAAAATAAAATGATTAAACAATATACAAAGCCCTCCTTAACCATTCTCCACCTAAATCCTCTACAACCAGTATTAATTTTGTTACCCAGGATTAGACAAAATGTACTGTTAACGAATGCTTTGAAGAGAGACGTAGAGGAATTTTTTTATTGAATGTTTTGTCTGACTAAAATAAAGCTTTTTTATCTTCTTGAAGAAATAAAGACGAGGAAAAATGAAACGAAACAAAACGAATTGAAAAATTGTTGACGAATTTGAGACTGATGAAAAAACAGAATTTATATTAAGAAAATGTCATTCCTCACGCAATTACCACTATCAACAACTCAGCCATCATCAAATTAACTTAATAATATGTATAATTATTCAAAAGGCGATGATGATCTCGGCCCACAGCTGATAATTAATTAATTACAGAATTCGAGCATGTGTAAAAAAATAAATCATTTATTTCATTAAGTGTACTACAAATGAATTTATTTGATAATTATTTATCTTGGTTTTTCAGAAGTCAAATGTAACCACCAAAAAGTGGTCTGAAACTTAAGAACATTTATAGTTCTGTAGAACATGTATATATGTATGTATAAAATGTAGTTTTATAAATAACTCATCAAACTAAGACCTATATTCTCTCATATAAGGACTAAGAATGTAATTTAATACATGGATATTTGCGACGCACTTGAGACTAATATGTAAGTACAAATGTATATATATATATAATAATCCTAAGTATTATACTTATTATATACCCCTCTGTATGTGTATTTACTCACATACAAAACTTGGTCTGACAAAAGTTATTTCTATAAAATATTTTGGACATCATCATTTTGCGTTGTCAAAAGGAGTAAATATTAAATATGTTAGGGCTTTCAAAAAGTGAAGTGTGGCTCTATGGAAGGATAAACAAAAAAATGACACTTTTCCCAAAGTTAGTATAGAAGCCAAAGGAAGAAGTCACATGAATACACAAAAGCGCAAGATCAAAGACAGTAAGACGGTAACCAGTAACAACGACTCATGTAAATAGTCTAAAATTATCCAAATATTCATCTGTATAATTCATGATGATAAGGGGAGTAAGGAAAAAAGATTCACTCATTAAAACAGTATAAATGAAAAAAAAATTCAGCATATAAAGAAATTAACTCAAAAAGAAGAAAATGAAAAAGACAAAATCATCTCCCACGTGATTTGGTCGGTTACAATCGACTTAAGATAAGCATCATTGGTAAACACAGAAAATCATAAATCAAAGGGAAAATATGGAAGTGATAATAATATTTACATTTTTTACTAGAAGCAAAGGAGCAAATAGGATTAACCCCAATGTATGTTATGTTGCTATTGTGACAAGGAAGACCAGTAATGAAAACACATAAAATAATGTGTTTCCCAACTAATTTTATATGTGTGTAGATGAACAAAAAACCTATCACACACACAAAAAAAAAAACTGTTGCAAACTAAAAAATCATTTATTTATATACATTTACACCATGTTCCTTAAAAGTATAAGGAGAATGGATGTCATATGGTGATATGTAGACCCAAGATATGATATCTCTATTAAGATCCCATAGATAATTAATTAATAAATCCCTAAACATAAACAAATGTATAAATGAAACCACAATCTTTGGAAGTCAAGTATCAAAATCAAGTAACATATAAATAACTGTACTTGACATGTAGGTGGTTACCTTCCAAAATAAAAGCCGTCATTACTTCAAAACTATATGTACGCTTGTACGTACGAATAGTTTTAGTAGTTTATAAATAAATAGATGTAAAAAAAATAAAGAAAGCGAGAGACAAAATGAATTATTATACTGAAAGCTATTAAAAAAAAAGAAACCATGAACCACCGGTTCGTATGAATAACAAAATTCTAAGAGCATTAAAGCAACATTTAAAACACATTCTTAAATGACTATGATCATTATGATTATTATCTTTAAACCTACTGCCCACTCGTTTCTAATAAATAATAATATGCCTACGATAATCAGAGAAATAAAAAGCGGTTCAATAACTTTCCCATAGAAATGCTAACCCAGTCCAACACATAAATTGAAAAAAAAGGAATCCCCCTCAAGTATATACATATAAAATCTAATTTTATTGGTTAATTTAATAAGTTCAAGTAATTTTACATGGACTTATCAAAAAAAGTATAAATTAAAATTATCTAATTTTAGATACAGTATGTGTTAGATATCCTTCGTATTTGTTATCAATTGTGGAATTATACATTATATGCCTTAAAACAGGGATGTCAAACTCATTTCACATTGCGGGCCACATACGACCCCTAGGTAGAAGTCATGGGCCGGACCATTAAAATTATAGCATACTTAGCTATAAATAACCAAAATATCATCATGACTTCCCTTTGTTTTGATTTAAAGAAGAACAAGGACATTGTTGAATTTAACTAAATTATTATTGAACAACACTTTTACAAAACAATTCACAAAATTGACCAAACTTTAAATAACTGGTATTGAAAATTATAATAATGAACTTTACTTGAAATTACAACATGAGAGTTATAAAGAAAGACTAACACACGCCCCTAGCGGATAATTCATAAATTACATTTAATCAAAAAATGTAATCCATATCTTTTATGTAATTTTTCAACTTTCAAATTATCCTGCGGGCCTGATTGAACCTCCTTGCGGGCCAGTTCCGGCCCGCGGGCCGTATGTTTGACACCTCTGCCTTAAAACATCAATTTTTATAGAAAATTGGCAGAAAAAGAAATGTTTTATGCGCGTTATACGCAGTACATTTCCTCCCTTCCAGTATTTTTATTTCCATTTTTAACGATGAGATGTTAATTTTTACAGACAGTCGATAAAACATTTTTTGTAGATATTACTTTATTACATTTTAGTATATAACTAAATAATTTTAGTTTGTTTCTCGATTTCTTATAAAAAAAATACTTCTGCAAATACATTTTTCAATTTTCCCTCGGGAGAAGTCACAAAATTTTATAACTTTCAATATTTTTGAATAAAATTTAAAAAAATAAATAGCTGAGATCTATCATATTGCTACAATAAAACAAGTTGTAAAGTCTCTATTGAATATCGTAACTCATCCTTGAACTTTTTCTTAACGTTAACAAAAAAACACGATGGAATTTAGGTAAAACCCTAAATTTCTAAAATAACTATACATTAAAAAAAGTTGTCCATCTGGATACGTAAAATCTAGACTATAGAGAGTATGAAAAGGGCTTCAAAAGTTTAGTGACCTCAAATCAGAGCTACATCCCTGTTTTTACCAGCGTGTTTATATATGTATACACACCAATAAAAATAGAAAAGGAATATTAGATGATAAGGCACTACAAATTGTACAAAGTGAAATTAAAATGCAAAATTTCTTCTAAATAAGGTTGCAGATAGAAAATTGTAGATAAAAACTGAAATTTATAAGCAAAGAGGCTCTAAGCCATGTTTGTACAATAATAAAGAATAGAAAATACACTTATACAATTTATGACTTGACTTAATAATTTATTCAGGGTACAAACCCGAATTAATGCAGGAATTAATTAATATGTAGATACCAAAAGAAGCGTGCGTGATTTAATGGCATTCAAGGGCAATACATATATGTACCTAGTACAAACCGCAATTCGATTCGGCATTAGATATATGTAAATAAGAAAAAAATTTTGTTTAAAGGGGGGCAGTCAGCATAATTTGAACTCTTTTTTGTAATGAAAGACAAATTTTCATATACATATATATATATATATTTATTTATTTTTAGGGGAAGAGGACACCTGAAATTTGGATGGCTTTTCCGTACATATAAAGAAATCAATTTTTAATGTAAATATATACTTGAACTGAACCGAAGGTACGCAAATGTACGCACTGTTTTACAATTTGGTACTTAATTGCCCCCTCAGGTCAGGTCAGATACATTGAGTCGTCTTATTAACGAAATTCAGGGATCTTCAACCTGAGAACCTCAACATAAAAGATCTTCAAAAATGCTTGAATTTAGTATAAAAATTAATAATTTAGCTCCAATATGTATTTGAAATCCCCTAAAAATGAAAAAAGGTTGAAGGGCGGACCACAGTAAGTAGTGTAACTTATTTTTGATCGAAAAAGTCAATAATAAATTAATTAGAAATATATGTAGCTTAATTCGTATATCCATTACAGCAATGGTCGGGAACCCCCGGCGTGCGAGGGATTTTTGTCCGGCTCTTCTACAATAAAGACATTTTTACGAACGATAAAAACATCGTTAATTCCTTATCTTTCATTAATCCTTCAAAATGACTGAGTTTTATATATATATATATATATATATATATGTATAAAGCGGCTTGATTATAGGAAAATGTACAAGTATTGTATACAGGGCTTCAATTGAGAAAAAATAGATTTTTGTTGGCTACAACAGAATGGGGAAAGGTTATTTTTTTAAAAAATAGATTCTTCATATGTGATGGAATGAAAACATTCAATCTGACCTCCCTCAGCCTCAATACGAGATCAGAACATCCTAGCAGCAGCTAAAAACAGTAGGTATGACCCTTATTGATCTGGAGACTTTCTCTCTTGATGGCTGCTTCCAGCTCCTGTATGGTACCTTCAGGAGATATATTACACTATCCGTCTTAAAGTGTGCCCCACCATACAAACTAATTAAGAAAATTCAAATCTAGATTACTGCCAGGCCAGATTTTAGCCTTCACGAAAAATGGAAGGTTTGAAACCAAGAATTTGTCACTCCTATGAGTAATCGTCCTTGTATGACTCTCAAGGACCTTTTATTTTTTGAAAACTCGAACTGTGTCTCTAGAATCTTGGTCAGCTGGAGTATGACTGGCATCTGCTAAAACTACGATGGCTGAAAGATTTCGTTCCTACTTACTTGCACCCATCAGGAAGTTTAATCAAACAATGTGAAGCTATGGTGAGAACTATTGAAGGGGCATTATAAATCAGACCTGGAAATTGGCTCAATTTATCGTTATAACAAGGTCTTCCATGAGACACAACATAGCTAATTTGTTCCTCTCACCCCCAAAATGCTGCCGATCCCGGCACTGGTTTCAAATTCTTGCATATATTTAAAAGGCTTTAAACGTGAATAATGAATAATACATACAAACATAAGGAATAATTATTAAAAATAAAAGTGGGATTTCTTTGTAGTTAAAATCATCCATGATGATGGCTACTACCTCCTTCATGTATTCAAATTAATAAGGACCCAGCGTAATGACTCATTCTTTTTACTAAAATAAGAACCATTATTGAAATGTATGTTCAATACAGAAGGAAGAGAAGACAACCATATATGTATACGGATAATAATAACAAAGAAACACAATAACTAAAATAAAAGATTGGAATGGCACTGTTTCAAGGTCGAATATGTGCAATCAAGGTTTGTATGTATGTCGACGTACATGAGATACCTAGTTTGATTATGATACTATGAAAGAGAAGAAAATTTCTAATGAATTCAACCCAAGGAGATGTGAATTTTGATAGTTATGTAGGTGTGTCCTTAACTTTGTTTAACCCACATGATTCATCATATTTTTGTTGTTCTAATACAAATATATGTACATATACATATTCTCGACCTTCCGTTATTGTTATTAAATTATATTAGTCATCATCATATATGTACACATATACCTGTGTAATGAAGTGATATAAAAGACGGTAATAATAAATATAAACGTTACTACTTAATTAATTATATTGCCTGATAAGGAATACATGTAAATGAAAAAGGAGTTTCATTTTGTTTATTATCTCCAAAAATTAAAATGTCTTTTAAAGAATATATATGCATGAACAAACATACATACTTAAAAATAGTCTGAGAGACTGTTTGTACATAATTGTAGAAGATTGTAGCAGGTCTTGGCAATGATTTTGAGAGATGAACTTGACAAAAATTTATATTTATAATTTATGATGAAAAAAAGAAGAAAAATATGTTTAAACGTACATAAATATATATATTTAAAGTGATGCTATCAAAAAACTAAAGATTTTATTAAATATTATAATGATGATAAGAATTTTAAATCATCAACCTCAATGGTCCACAGCACAGGGGCTTTTCAAAAAGATAAGTCCGAAAAAGTTGAGCTCTACAGGTCAATAAATTTTCGTCAATTGTGACAGTCTAAACATCCACCTTGCATCAGTGTACAGGCACAATGGGTTATTAAAAACACATCATTTCCTTAACAATGGAGTACAAACTAGCGTTGCGATCAAGACCAGTCAAGACCAAGACTTGTACAGTTTGAGACGGAAACAAGATTCCAATTTCGACAACCAAATCACAAGTGCAAACATTTTTGTATGTATTTAAATATATTATGATAAATTAAGGATGAAAATAAAAAATTAGACAGACGGAAGACTCTTTGGGGTGAATTGTAGCAATATGACAGATATAGATGATCTCAACTATTTATTTTATTTAAAAGTATTTAAAATTATAAAATTTTGTGACTTCTCCCGAGAGAAAATTGAAAAATACGCAGTACATTTCCTCCCTTCCAGTATTTTATTTCCACTTTTAACGATGAGATGTTTATTTTTACAGACAGTCTATAAAATATTTTTTGTAGATATTACTTTATTACATTTTAGTATATAACTAAATAATTTTAGTTTGTTTCTCGATTTCTTATAAAAAAAATACTTCTGCAAATACATTTTTCAATTTTCCCTCGGGAGAAGTCACAAAATTTTATAACTTTCAATATTTTTGAATAAAATTTAAAAAAATAAATAGCTGAGATCTATCATATTGCTACAATAAAACAAGTTGTAAAGTCTCTATTGAATATCGTAACTCATCCTTGAACTTTTTCTTAACGTTAACAAAAAAAGCACGATGGATTAAGATAAAACCCTAAATTTCTAAAATAACTGTACATTAAAAAAAGTTGCCCATCTGGATACGTAAAATCTAGACTATAGAGAGTATGAAAAGGGCTTCAAAAGTTTTGTGACCTCAAATCGGAGCTACTTCCCAGTTTTTACCACTGTGTAGCAATAAATATACATTTTAAATTAACGATTAGAAACGATTGTCTATAAAAAGATACAATCAAGAGATGGATTACAATAGGCATCATATAACCCATCATAAAGAGTAACTAATGAAAAACCCACTTTACAGCAAATGTATTAACTTATAGAGACAGTCCATTTCTGAAGATCAAGTCTATGTAGTCACGACAATAATTAGTAAAGAAGGGCGTTGGACGGCAAAGAAGTCAAATATCAGATGGTTGTTTTCCATCCATAATACTAATAGAACATGATGACATACCTACAGTAGTAACACGACTAAATGATTATAATTGAATCAATTAAAATTCAATGGACTACTATGAGAAATAATTATAAAAAATCGATCATTTCATAATCCAGGTCTATGCAAACAACACAAAACATGTATCATCGCTCGTGAGAATGATGACTAACGATAATTGCAATAAAATTATAGGATCAATTATAAGCATAATTATTATTATCATTCTTAATTAGAGCAGAGACGGCAATGGAAGAATGAGCATCGTTGCTTGTTCACTCGTACACATTTATAATATGTGTCCACATAGATGGATACAACCCAACACTGGCTCTCAAAAAGTGTACATATAATTACATGTAAGTAATAACACTAAGTCGGCAATCCTGTATCAAATGACAAATTAAATAAAAACTCGTATTCATACGTTATAAATAGTTCTATGTATGTACAAAGTTCCTTATTCAAGGGCATAAGGAGTTTAAATACATTTATGAGTACTGCATTCAATGTATTTTTATGAGCCAGTTTAATAGAACACACATTATGTTCCATTAGGTAAACAAACAAAAAATGCATCACACAGTATTCTATGTATGTTTTAGTACAAAGAACTCTTCTCATATCCATATGAACCCACCGTTATTATAAAACAACATAAAAACGTCAAATGGTCCATTATAACTATTGCAAAGAAAAAAAGTCAAGAAACTCGTTTTCACTACATTCTACTACATCACTCATATGTATATCGTTACTACAACATGCTACTACATAAATTTACCTGTATATTATTCATAAATTAAAGGAATTGATGAATTATTTTAATAATTGCTTGTTTTCCTCTCTTTCGTTCCAGCAGACGTCTGTGTGAAAGACCCTGATATCATATTACAGTCTTTTAAAATAGAGTCAGAAAATATTTTAAATACATACGTAAAGTAGAAAAAGTTTTCAATAAGAAATTAAATGTATACTGTATGTATCAGAGCGCTGGAGACTCGAACCTAATTCTCATTTTACTGGGACTTCTTACTCGACTCAAAATCAAAGAGAAAAGACTTCTGACTCTACTTAAACTAGAGCTCAAAGAATCGCAACTCGACTCAGGCACGTAAAAAACAAAGCTAGAGAGGAGTACATACAACTAGGACTCGAGTCAGACTTGAAGCTTACACACACGTCGTCGGGTTTACAATTTATGTGCACGATATAAATTTCCTTGCTTTTCTATTTTAAAATACAGATCGAACTAAGACACTGCTCCTTCGCCTCATACAAAGATAATATCTTATAAGTTAAAAGAAGCATAACAAACATTTTTCGACTCGTTTTCTTCCTAAGAGTATCACAGAAGCTTCTTGATATCATCAAAGTATAAAATGGATCATAAGAAAATTTGCGACGCATCTCCTTACTTAAACCACTTGTAAACACACCTTTTCTGATCAAACTGCGACTTCAGACTTTGACTCGGACACGAAGTGAAAAGACTCGCAGCTCAACATGAACTCGAGAACAACTCTGTATGCACTGTGTTATATGAGTATCTAAAGAGTTGCATTTAAAGTGGAGGAAGCATTCTGAAAGAGAGAGAGAGAGAGCTTCTGGACTTTATTTTTGCAACTATTCAAAATTACAAAATTCATGGTCAAAAGGTATTTTCTAAAAGCAAAATGACTTGAATTATAAGCCTGTATTAAGAAGGATATTTTAGGAATACAAGTGTAGAAAAAACCTATGTAGGTATTTACAGAGTAAATACTAATAAAAAAACCATGCATAGCCACCATTAAAGAAAATCACCTCCTTTACACATACATATGCATGTAAATGTTACAACAATCTTAAGAGAACCAAGTGATACAAATAACACTTTAGCATGTATAAGAGTCATTTTCAACTTTTAATGCATAGTTAATGTACATTAACACACACACACACTAGTCTTATATATTAAATATACATTACTTACTTTTTTTTATTCACTCAGAATAATACTCTTAAAATATTTAATCTATTTTATTTTTTTTAAGACGGAGGTCATAGACTCCAGTCTAAAGTAAATAATAGACATATTTTAAGCTATAATTTAATTCATAAAAATGAGTAATGGTAACTTATTTTTTGGGTTTTTTTTTTCTTCAAAGATTTACTGATTGGCTAATAAAATATCATCGAATTGATCGACCCACTTTGTTATAATATGCACTATAATTATATATATATATATATACAAATGCAATTGATATAGAAAACAAAAGGTAGTTAGTTCTATGTACAAATACGATAATACATCATCATCATGACTCTCAGCAAAAACCCATTCCTATTATTCCAACAAAATTTTAAGAGTTATATGTATATAATTAGTTATTAAAAAGGCAGAAAGGAGTTAGTATACGTATATTACGTTGCTACATACTTCCATTCTTCTTCTTCATTCCTCCACTTCCTCTTTCAATTAACTCTAATCAATTATTCAAACATATAAACAACAAACAACAGTGATTCCTTTCCATCAACCACAAAGGAACAGTACGCCGTTGAGGTCATTAAAAGTAAATACCTACACATTCCAAATATGTTATTTTTTTATTTCTACTTCACAATACCAACGTTCTTTCTTTCTTTCTTTTTTTCTGTCTTTTATTTAATAACTAGACTACTACTTTACAAAATGTTCCCTATAAGTATGGATTAATATGGATCACCTTCAAAGAGCAAATTAATAAGTTTTAAGGTCAATTAGGAGTGATAGTAGAAAGACCATTTTCACGCCACGTCGTCATTGTAGAGCCTGCCCTCTTGGGCGCATAAACAATCAAATTTATAAGAATAGAACCCTTTTTTCTTTAAAATTAAGGAATACATTTATCATATCCTCATATGTATTGAAAAAATGTGAATACATCGATATTTGTGATTTTCAAATTATGTAAATAAAATTTATTTGCATTTTTTGACCTATGGCACAAGTCCTTACCTTGATCAATAACAACTACAAGATCCTGAAAGAGAGACTTACTCTGCTTGTGAAAAAAATTCCTTTTGTCAATCATTCAGGTCAGTGAGAGCCTGATCATCCCCAAATTTTCATACAAACTGAGGGAGATCCTCAAAAAGAACCCAGCATATGAGAAGATGAGTAAGATTGGCTCAGTGCTCTCTGGGGAGAATGTGCCTGGCATGAAGGAAAGCCCCAGCTGCACCCCCATGACATCCATGAACTACAAAGAGCCTTCAGCATTTTCTAGAACCGATCCTCACCAACAAGAGGAACAAGATGATCATTCAGTCAAACAAGGGTTTGCTTGAATAAAAAAAAAATTATTTTCAACAACTTTTCTTTTTCCAAAATACACCCCATGTTGCTAGATTTATTTGGATTTTTGCCCTTTTTCTGCATTTTTACCTCCACTTTTATGCATTATTTGGACACCACTAATCATTATACATAGTCTAGCTAATAAATTAGTAACTGTTAATCAATTATTATTCTACAAACATCCTACCTTTTGGTTACCGTATCAACCTAGAACAAAATTAATCGTAAAAATCAAGACATTTCTCAAGAATTTTCACAACCTATTAATTTGTTTATATTCAAATATAACTGTTTTTCTTTGGCATCAAATTGTATTCAATAAATATTTATTGTTAATTTTTTCACTTTTTAAGCCATTTGATGAAGTTTCCCAAAGTTTTTTTTTAAATACATGTCCATTGTATTTATTAAATAAATCAACTCTAGGTCCCCAACATGGTATCGCTTTGATTTATAATGCAATCTCTGACGTCAATAAAAACGCTCTATAGATATATTACCATAACAAAATCTACTTTAACCAAATTATTGATGTAGATTGTAACTATTCTATAGAAACCCATTCTTATGTACTTGAGAATTTATGGTTTTTTAATAACCATCATGCATTTCTCATTGTTCTTCTTCATTATTATTCTATCAAGATAATTAGCATTACAACAGAGATACATGATATGAATATGGGTAGAACTTTTTATTTATTTACATATTTACTTTGCACCCTCTACACAAAGATCATAAGAGGGACGCGAAATATAAAACCCTTATTTCTTAAATGTACCACATGCACAGAAAGGTAAGGATCCTCATATAGCCTTTGTTTTTTGTTTGTTTGTTTGGTCGTGTGCAATTGTGTGGTTTTATCTTTACTGATCTCTTGTCTTTGAAACAAACACAGAGTCTTACAAAATGATGAACTATAGGTCTGTTTATTCCACCAAGAGTTTGAGTAAATCAATGTCATAAATGGGTCATAGATAGAATAACACATCGAAGGAAATCATCAATACAATGTGTAACAAAACTAATTATCCATTTATTAGAAGGAAAAAGAAACATTTTTTCCTTCTACTTATGAAAGAAACAAAACAGTGTACCACGTAACAATAAAAAACACAATGAAATTGCGAAGATGATTTGCTTATATATACATATACATATATATATTAAGTAATAAACCCAATGGTATATATAAATATATATATGTGATATTATAAGTTTCTTATCATGCCTCGAATGACTCTATCTACGACTACTGAGACGCAGCAATATACATGTAATGAGTAAGTGGTAAATGTCAATTATTTGAGATGAATTCACATTTAATGGCAAATAAAAGACTAGACTTATTACACATAAAATTACTAATGCGCTGCACGTGCTAATGGTAAGCAAAATGACGATGATTACTATTATTGGCAAATAAGGACTACCTATGTATAAACTAATCAAAAGAGTATCTCCACATAATTTTTACCTCATTTTAAAAGAGATACAAATATGTATGATTTCATGAGTAGAGTGGCTCGATTTTGATACTTTTTTTTTTAATTTTGAGGTTTGCTACTTACCGAAAGCTATTTATGGGACACATTGATAAAAATTTGGTAATCCCTTCACAGAGCAATTTTTGAAATTATAAACTTGCGTAATTTATCTAATAATATGATTTTTTTCATGTAAAAATTCAAATACTACCATCACCGAATTATTAAAAAAAAACTAACAGCACTAAGGTTATAATTGAGCTCTTTAACTTGAAATTGTATTAAATGCGTCTTTTGAATATTTTTTAATTGCAAACATCATGTAAGTAAGTTCCATGTTGTTTGAAGTTGATTTTTGAGGGCGAAAAATATTTTATTATGAGGGAACTGGAAATAATTATCTGGTGAAACCTCAAACTATTGATAAATTTAGCTGAAATTTGTTATGTGGCTGGCTCTTTAATATTAAGACTTAACCTAAATTAAATAGCCATAGATATCAAACATATTTTTTAAATTTTTTATCACTATTAAATCGTAGAACCTCTAAATTTTTATTCAATTTTAGTTTTGTAGTATCATATTTTATCACGTAACAAATTCTCTTAAATAGCCAAATTTCATTTTCAATTATTTGGTAAAAAACGACAATTACACTCCAAAAAGGAAGTCAACATAATGTATTGTGGTCAGGACCTCCTCATTTGAGACCAAGAGGAAAAAAAAGTCTTGTAATTTTCCCTTTTCAGAAAAAGAAGATTTAAAAAATCTAGTTGCTTTTGTCAAGGTCTCAACGACAACACCAAAACTTTGAGGAATCGAGACCAAGACCAAACTCAAAAACTATCCACATCACTAGTACGTACAATAAAAGCTGAATTCCTATTTCATGCTATGATTTCTTTCTTTTAAATTACAATTTAAGAATTAATTATTCAAACACTTTTTATGTGTACATGTAGAAAAATAAGAATGAATATGATTGAGGCGTTTATTAAATATATGTATATAAGAGACACAATAGAGAAAAAATATGCTCCTCTAATTTTCAAATAAAATAAAACAAAAAGAAGATTATTAATAAAATTTTAATAGATATATATTATTTATGTACACTACAAGCATAAAATGAAACAAATTTTGCATACCATATGCTTTGTATTTTACAAGAACATATCTATACATATGAAGTTATTTAAAAAGCAATGATTTAGATTTATTATAAAATGATGTAATATTTATGTACAATGTACATAGATATCCCAAGACATGGCTTCCAATAAGGTTTTCTTCAAGATATAATATTTGAGCATACATAGATAATTAAGAAGGATAGGGTTTAATAGCACTGATGGCATGACATACTAACACATAAATCCTTGGTATAAATCATGTTTCCTCTCTTGATTTGTGCCCTTAAAGTTAAAGATATTAAAAAATGGTGTATGTATAATAAATCTTAATTCCCAAAACAAGAGAAGAATCTCTTAGTATGATATTTACAATACATTTGATAAATGTTTAACTTGGTTCGTTCAGCCTGTGTAATTTGTTCCGGATGTATAGCGGCCTGTTTGAGACTGTCAGTACTAACATATAAACTAACTTTTTTAAACATGTAAAGTAAAGCTATATTTATCCTTAATATGGGACTTAAAATGGGTCCTACCCCTGTTTTAAGTCCTGGAAAAAGTCCTAGATTTTAAAGCGCTTTCTGGGTACAAGGTGTTATTTTCGCTCATGTTAAGGTAAAGTGCATATCTTTACAAATTGAATTTGTTCGTTAGTGAAAATAGTTGGCCATTATTCTTAATTTAGACTTAATTAAGATATGAATTATTCCTGTAAACATTGAGTACAGCATACCTCCAAGCTAACAACCGGGATTGATTGATGATGAAATAACTTTTGCGTTTGATTAGGACGGGAGGTTTTGGGACCGATGCATCTCTAATGTAATGTATTACTAAAAGGACCTTGAATTTAAAAGTCGTACTATGGCGAAACTCAAACTGATTGATTCAAAAATAAAAAAAGATTGTGCTGTATAAACATAAATAAGATAAAAACTGAAGAAAGAGCAGGGAGATAATATTGTATTTCCTCCTAATTGGATAAAATAGAAAAAATCCCATTTCTTACTCACTCTTCTTTTACCCAAGACTTTACGTTTCGATACATATTAATTGAATATTCTATTTTTTCCCACATATATATTAAAATGATAAAGGTAAAGAAATTTCACATAAAAATAGGCTTCTTTCACATATTTATAAAAAATATTGGATATCTCTTCATTATTACAATGTATGTAATATTACAATCATTCTGAATCAAACCTTGAAACAGGAGATACTAAATTGTAACTTGATTCAAATGAATGTGTACATATACACGTATATATACATATATATGTACTTGATGTATTGAAGGACCTCAAATACTGACTCTTAATTACGCCCTTATGGAAGACTTATAATACTTATGTATGTATTTAGATAGAAACATTAACAAATCATTATTATCATAATGATATAATGAAATAAACGTAATTTAAAAAAAAACTAAAATGAATACATCAGATATTATATATATTATTATATAGATTAACAGTATATACACTTATTCTCATTATTACACGGTTCTTCTCCTAATAGGATGATGAAAAAGAATAGAGAGAGAGAGAGAGTTTTTGCAAGGAGTTGCCCACAAAGACAAATTGTTCCTCTACGGGTGAGTAATTGCCGATGAATTCAATCCGGCTCAACTACCTAGTCGAACAAAGCAGCACTGCGTCGTCTCTTCTAATCATAAAAAGTCAAAATAAGTCTTCATTTCATTTTTGAATTAGTTATTATTTAATATTGCAGAGCAAGCAAAACTATGTAAGCACACATGAGTTATTACTACAAAGATAAAGTATCTACGTTTGACCAATTTCATGCTTAATGATTTCAGAAATGGTTGTTGCTATTTTTGTTTATTTTTTTATTTATTTTTATAAAAGTAGCGTTATAATCGCTTTATGTTTTTTCTTTGTCTCTAATTTCGGAGTAGCATTATTATCATTATTATTGTTATTATCATCCCCTGTATATACTACTACTACGTGAGTACAACCATACTCGATTTTCTAAACTCGACAACTGACGAATGTTAATTAAAACATGATATTCCTCTAACATGCCCTACTTAATGAATGAATATTTTAGTGAACTTATTTACGTATAAAATAATAGTCAATAAACTAATCACTGCTTTTAGTGCAAGAAATTAGAAGAAATAATTATAGTCAATACAAATGCGTTATTATATCTACAAAAATCTGTAAATGACATATAAAGTATAAAGTGTATACATATATATAAATAATATAACTTTATTCTCAACAAAGTAACGAAAGGCCTTGGAAAAGAAGGAAAAAAAGGAATGACGATCATCATGTAAATTAAGTCCACTTCTGAACACATCATATTTTCGCCTCGACTATCTATAATACATCGAAATGATTTATGTAAAATGTGTCAAAAGTCAAAGAAGAACAATTTAGAAGAGTCAGTTTGACTATGTAGTCAAATGACACCACTCACTTTACAAATATGAACGCTTGCATTCTCAATCATAGTTATACAGAAAGAGACTCAGTCATGTGTGGACATCATCATTACGTGTCAATGTCGAGTAGTATGTTCTGTTAATTTGTGTGACAAGTTATTGTAGTGACTCATGATGGCTACTGAGGAAGCATTTGCGTATTAGTCTCTACTTATGAACACTCATAATACATAAGAATAAAAGAGAAATAAATGTACGTGGTAGAAGCAGTGTCAGTGGGTCACTGTTTACAGGTATTATGTATTTCATCTGTCTAGCAGTGTCAGTTAAACTATGTCTAAAAGAGAGAAATAATTATTACATAAACAAAGAGTGCTGGATCTAGTTATTCGGTCGTAGCTACCCCTTTTAACTAAATACGTAAAGCAATAACATGCGCATAAAATGGTAATACAAATGGCACGTTATATATGTAGGTATTTATTGGAAAATAAATAAAAAATCACAGATCCTATATGTACACAGATAAGAATTTTTTACACTCATCTAAATAGTTGTGCCCTATTTTTATAATTTTTTTATAATTTTCCTCCTTCCCTACTCAATTTCTATTGTAGTATATCTGTGGAATAGTGCCTAAATAAGTTAAAATTCCCCCCTCTATTCGCTTAAGGGTTTTTAGAAAGACAAATTTGTGGAAAATTATTTCACGGCACTCACTTATCCCTAACTAGTCTTTCTAAATAAATAAAACTTCAGATATTTTTATAGGGGTTAGATTGATGCATCAGTGAGCCAATTATAGGCAGTTTTATATTAATTGTCATGCATTACCAACATTTTATTTCCCTTAAAAAATGAAATTTCAAGTATTTAATTGCATAATCAAACATATATGTGGCCTGTGCAGCCATTTCTGGAAGTTATTTCCCCCTTAATGAATATTTTTGACCCTGAAAATCAACGTAATATAAGATATATGACAATAATTTTAACTGTCATTTATTATTTAAAAACTAAAAACTAGCATAAAACCCCATGTGAGACTACTTTCGCCATCAATAAAAAAGAGCTGAATCCGCAATTTTAAAATTCTAAGAAGAAAAATTATAGTATGCAATTTGTCAAGATATTAACAGATGATTCATATGCTTTAATTTGGTCCGACGAGGAAAATTATGGCATAGCTGAAGTGGCCATATTTGGGCTTTTGTGAGGTTATTTTGATTGGGACCTCAATGGTTGATTTGAAAAAACAAAAATTGGCCGATTACTTGGTTATCAGTTTTTTAACCCCATACAATCGGCCTCGATCTTAATTTGTGTATGCCTGGAAAACTATGCATGTCGAAAAGAAGGTATTTCCACTCATTTTATGGTAGACCCTATAAAGAAGAACTAACTGAAAGTAGCTGACTACGCAAAAAAAAAAAAAAAAAATGAAAGGTAACTCATATCCCCTTTGGGGTTAAGTCATGACACATAAATGTACACTTATAATATAGAGACGAAATAATAATGATAATAGCTAAGGAAGAATTCCCAAGCAGACATTATGCTCAACACGTAGTCAAATAAAGTCCATTCAAGTAAACAAAACAGTGTTGTTTGGTTTTTCCCTTTAGCTCCAAAAAATATGTTTTCTTCGAAACTCCATAAACTTCAATTGTGTACATATCGTAGGACCTACCTTTAGCTATTGTGTTTTCAATTCAGTCATATTATACATACATACAGTTATGATCCTAATCAAGATAGATTGATTGGATTAATGTTAGTGTATCTGTATGTATATAATAATCCCTCAAGAATTGGTATTAAGTCAACAGAGAACATGGTGTACATGTGTATAAAGTACATTCCTCCTACATATGTATGTACATGCGTTGATATATGTATTAGGGTAAGAATGAAGTACAGTTGGATTGGAAGAAGAGGATGTATCCTCGTATGAAGGAAGGATTCAAAATTGTAGAGCAATGCCAGACAACCCCCCCCCCCTCCCCAAACCACAACAAACATTTCAATAAGTTCTTGCGGTAAAAGCAAGATAATGAGGAGGAACGAGTTGCACCTTTTTGCTATTAGCTATAGCTGTTGTTGTAGGAGGAGATGAAGAAACTTAATCAAGTATATATGTACCTATGCATGCTAATGAGTAGAAATACAACAAAATACCTACGAGTTAAATCCGTAATGATAGACTAAAGAGGCCTCATGTTACGTATTCTAACTGCGGAATAAATATTGTACAATTGTCAGATATGTGTGACTCATAACAGAGTCGATGATTACATTTATGTAAATATTTGCTCTTTTACACAAATATGTAAATAATACAACTCGATTTTGATTCAGTTATTAAAGGGTACATTAGGAAGCAGTGATGACAGTATACTACAAGGAAGGAGGAAGAAAGGTTAAAGGTCCAACTTATTTCCAAGAGAGAGAAGGAAGATATGAGGGGCAATTATAAAAGCGAATCCAAAATTCAATTTAAAAAAAATAAAATAGCTTATTTTTTATTCCCCTCCCTCATCCCTTGTAATATTCAAAAAGAAGATTTTGAAGATAGTTGTCATGAAAATGCAAATAAACTAAAAGACCTCGTAAATGATGCAAAAAAAAACTTGTAGGTAATTCTTTTTCTATAGCAATGCAATGATCACAGCTTCCTTGATTAAAATATTTAATAACTTATATATTATGAATTCACTTTTACCCAATTCACTTTCATCAGATCAAAGTCTCATGAGACATGTTTTGAACTAAACTGAATGATCACTGTCATTATTATTTAATATGATAGTAAAGGACTGCATACAGACCTACGTACAGGGTTCTTTTAAAAATGCGAAGGGTATCATATGATCTACAAGGAAAGGCAGATCAACAGAATCCTATACAAAGAGAATGTACATTGCATACTAAATAATGGTATTCAATTTATTTGTATATAATATTAATAAAATATGTATTATTTATTGAAATTAATTGCCTGAAGACTTTTAAAATAATAATAACAATTATTAATATGTCTTAAGGAAAAAAATATGTATTTAGATGCCTCAGAGAGGAAATAAAAATATTAAATAGTAAATAATGAAAATAATAATTGCAATAAAAGACCATAAGTGATCTCAGATTCTGTGAGTAAATAACGAGTCTAACTATAATAGTTACTAATTAACTCCTTTCACCCACGTTTGAAAATATTTAACCAATAACTGTTTAAATGCATACATACATAGATAAGTATTTATGAGCTGAACAAAGACCAACAGATGTTACCTTCAATGAGCAATAGCTCTAAAATCGGCCACTCATGCTTCGTGACCTAACAAAACAAATAATTCATCATTGTATGAGTATTAGCATATTTATACTTTGTATTAATCAAATATAAAATGCGTCTCATATTGGAAAATAATAAAGCTGTTGCTTCCAATTACGACTCATGTTTTGAGTAAGATAAATAGTTCTACATACATATTTTGTGTTTACTTAAGTTATTAAACATTTTACGGGGAAATTTAGGGTATTTTTTTTCTTCAAAGTTTAATCATTTAAAAATCGAGAGAGTTGCCTTTTGGGATTAAAATTGACAATTTTAAGACGTCTTATATTTGATAATAATATTAAAAATAGAAAAACTATAGTGCACATTGACTTCAAAAATCCAAAATATTTGAGAAGTGTTCAAGGCAAATGCTGCTTCAAATGGCGATAAATCTGGCTTTTTTAATTGTTTTTCTTCATTTTATATTTTCAATAAATTAACGGTGTTTTTTTTTTTACTTGATCCAATAAAAGAAGGAAACTGTTTGCAGTGAACCCATTTCAAACACCTTAATCTTGATGAAAACAAAGTGTACTATATATTTTTTAACTTTTTTCGTATAATAAATCCTATACAACAATAATAGTGCAATATTTTTTCCTCATGTGTCAGTACCCTGCAAGAAAAGACCATAGTGCACTCAAAGGAAGACTTTATCCCAAAAATACGGCACTCTTCTGTATTGAAAAGGGTTTTGTAAATGCAGTTATTTAGAAGCATTTGAAACTAAATAACCCATCATCACTCACGTTCATTTAGCATGGCAATTACATACTTAATATGTAAATAATATTTACATACAAATTTGAATAAGAGCAACACCTCTGTTTCAAATATAAATGTTATTCTTTCCTGAAGTATGACCTACAAACATTTAAAACTAAATTTTATAGCAAAAATATGTAGACAAATACAACATAGATGCTTATTTAGTTAGTTCATAATTAAATATTAAGTATATTTAGTGTTTAAAATCAGTCATTTTTTTCTCTCTCTCTATAAACTCAATTAAAAATCTGAATATCAATGCACCTATGTACTACCAACTCATGACATTTATCTCTCCTAATTGTATCCATAACATATTTATTAAGTATGAGCATACAAGTAGATTGCTCTTCAATTTCATGTTTTACATTTAAGAGTGTCTGATTACAATATGATAGTAATAATAGCAATGAATATCTAAATCATGTAATGTGATACAAATAAATGAAAATGAAATTATTAGTTTAACATTAAATAAAAATAAATTCATTATTTTTTTTATTGGAAAAAGAAATAAATCATTTGAGGGGATAATAAATATAAATCATGGTAAAAGAGAGTTGTTTTCAATGCACAATAATACATTTGCTCAGGAGTTCTAATGTCCTTGTGCTAAACCCGTAACGGATTCAATAGGATGTTACAAACAACTATTACAAAATTGAACGAGGAGTCCACCTACAGCTTGCCAAAGAGTCAAGGTAAAACAAGACAACGCACTTCCTTCGTAGGCGGATGAACAATAAGGGTAAAATAATAATATGTAATAAGAAGAATCAGGTAATGTCTATAATTATTACTTCATATTTAAATATATAAATAGATATACTTAATCATAGTGTTAATGAAAGGCTCAACGACTTCTACTTTCAAGTAGCGCATAGATTGTACATATATAAAAAAGGATGTCGTTATGTAATAGTGATGGTGATGATGATGATGACGACAAAGAGGGGGGAGGGGCAGGAGGAGAAAATGGATTCATATGTTGCGTTGGTTGGTGAATAACAATAACTGTGCATAGCCTTAAATTTGCTTTACATACATACACACACACACACACTCCATGTATCTACATCCGGAGTAGAATGACAAGGATGATTTGGTTTTTGTATTATTTTTCATTTTACACCTTGCTGGCACTTATTATAACCTTAATTGCTGTAATTATATTTACACGCTGATCAGACAAAATAAAAAAACTCAGTACAAAGTTAAATTATAAGTACCATTCATTGTACCTACATAAAATATATATTTATGTACATAAAGCGAAGAAAACTTGGTTCTCCCTGAGTTAGGTGGCCCATAAAATCCTTTTAGAAATTGAAGGGGCAAAATGAGCACAATTATCTGCAAAAAGAATCTACATACAAGATGAATAGAACCATGTTAATTTGACAATGTACGTGATCCCCCTTTTCTTACTCTCTATTTATTTTTGCCCCTTTTTTATAATGACCAATTTGGCTTGATTCCAGTCTCCTTTATTTAGGTTTTTTTTTTGTTTCTTATAATATCTTATGAATCTTTTATTCCTTTAGAAATATTTAGTTTTGTACATAATATGTAGTGCTTTGAACATAATGGCTATTTTTTTAGTATGTTTTTTAGTATCATTCAAGGAATGGAAATATTTTTGAAAAAAAGGATAATTTTTTGAAATTATTGATGTATTCATATCCTTGCTCCAATTATATACTGGAGGCTGCTTTTTTAATTTATATTTTTTTTTTACCAAAATATTTCATAAGACTGTTAGGAAAAAAATAATATACTAATTAAAACAAGTATATTTTTTATTTTTTTAATATACCAATACAGTTAAAAGAAAATTTGCCGCAAGGATTTAGAAATAAATACATTCATTTTAAGAACCTTATTATTGAGCATTTTAAGATCATTTCGAGATCTGAAGGAAATATTGTGTTTTTGGGATAACACTAGTAAACAAATTTCTACAACCTGATAGTTAGATACTACTTTTGAAAAAATTAACAACCCATCTCGGAAATAAAGGTTCCAATAGGCTACCAATTTCCAACCGCTCGGTTAGAAAATATGTACTTGCATGATTACATCATTTCTGCACTTAAGAAAAAATATGTTACTATTGTTATCCTAATAGGAAATTATTCCCTAAAATCCAGAAAAAATAACTTATCAAGATAATACTCAAATAAAGGAACAGTAATATGATCTAAAAATGCTCAATAGGTAATAAGGTTTTTAAAAAATATGAACTTATTTCAAAATCCTTGTGGGGAATTTTCCTGACCAAAACTATGTACATATGTATATATAGTAATACTACTTTTTATTACGAGGAGCATCCATGTAAGAGATCAAAGATAATCATAAATTAAAAATGACCAAGGACTTGCTCCTTAAAAATAAATTTCTCATCATTCCATGGGAATTATCAATAATGTGTATGTTAACCTCAAGAAGCTCAGTAGTTTGCACGCACCTTTGTTCTAGTCTAAAATGAGATAGGTTGTTAATAATATTGATAAAAAGGCAAGAAAACTTGCTACTAACCCAAAACAACACTCGTTATACCAACTGACAAGACACTGGAGGTATTAATGTAACACTATACAAGTATGCAAAAGACCTCAATATTTACGTAAGAAAGATTTATTTTACGAACCCTTATAAAAGCTAAGAATATGTACGGATCTTACAAAGGCTTGATTAAGATAAGGAAAAAACTTCTAGTAAATAAGACTTCATTGAATTTTTTTATACTTTGAATAAGCTCAACAATTTTCCTCTGCATAAATATAGGCAATTTAATGTCAAAACCATTGTATGATACCTTTAAAACCCTTCCAGACTATGCAAGACTCACTCAGAGAAGAGATTTCAAAGAGTGACTACTATATAATAGGATAAAAAGGATTCTTCCCTGGCTACATTCCCCCGGATGATTATGATACATATTATGTGTATAAATGTATACATGCATATCTATCTACATACACAATAATGGAACTCCTCCTTCATAATATAGATATGAATATGTTGCATAGGATGGGAAGTAAACATGATTGAGATGACCATGGAAGATATTATGTTTAAATGTATCCTATCTCTTTCTTTACGTATTCGTATACATAATATGTAAAAGTACATTAATATTCAGATGTAAGTTGTATACATAGGTAATGAAAGAACAACGATATAGTATGTATGGCAGTTGTCGAAGTACTCACACATATCATTAATTCCTCCCGCCGCTTATTACATTCGTAACATTAGTATCTCAACTCGTGATAACAATTATTATTAGTATTAGAACAATGTATTAAATAGGAAACATGTATGATTATAATATTGTTCAAATTCAATGTGTTTTTTGCTTAGAGTGAGAGGATGAGATTGAAGCCTTATAAGTAGAGTCCTGGCACTCTGTTTCCAATGCATATTTAAGGATAATTAAGGAGAGTAAGAAAATCATGAAGATGTTGATGGTTCAATGATCTTCTCTTGCTTCTCTTTGATCTATAAATGTAGATACATACATATATGAATATATTTCTATGTTATCAACAAATAACGTATACACATTAAGGAGTCAAAGTCATAGAAAATATGAATATGTTTAAAATAATATTTATATACCTATATGTTGAATAACAGTTTTTCGTCTTCGTCCCCTCTTCTTTCTTCTCTCTGTTTCCAGCGATACATAATAACAAAGGAGTACTACATAATATATATTATGTACAAATAGATTACCCTTAAGAAGATAGAGAATCAAATAGATTTTTAAAAAATGGGAATAATAAGATAGTTCTACACGAATCTTCTACACACTTATGGAAGATAGGTGTATCCTCCAACATGAAATAGAAGTAATAACGATATGTAAACTCACTCGAAGGAAGGAAAGTTTTGGAAGTCGTGATTTTAATGGAAGAAAAGGAGTAAGACAGGAGTAAGTATATGGAATCAAGTCATGACTTATTCTACTACCACTTCTAAATGGTGAATACTGTTCCAGGGAAGAAGTACAACCTGGTTTTTGTAATGGGTCAAATTACATATTTATGAATTTTCCCAAGGTGATTAAATATTACAAATAAAGATTTTATAAGTTCCACAGAGCGACCAGAGAGTTGACAATTAGACATCCCAGGTTCAAATAATTTAGAAATGCATGTTTATCGTGACAACTTTATTGCTTTTATCTCCTCATTTTCTAACGAAAAATAAATGTACATATGAATGCAATATATGTACATGTAATCAAAAAAATGAGTTTAAATGTGGAATTTAAGGCATATGTAGGAGAAAATGCTTTGATTGTATTTTGAGGGATGTTTTATATAATATTAGGGGTGTAAATTCTAAATTGTTTAACATAAAATTGCTAAGTACTCTGTGGCTCATTATAAAGTGCGAGTACCCTCGGCTCTTTATTAACTCGTAAATAAATAATTAATGATCTCAAATAACAGCATCAATGTACAATGTATAGTTGACCCGTGTTTAACAGGAATAAATAAGAGGCAATGGAAGATACCAAATTGCAACTTGAGCACAACATATACAACTAAAAATAACTGTCTTTTCCCCGTCAATGTATGTAAAAGACTAACATTTCATAATTTAATGCAAAATACATATTTAGCTACAAAATAGCTATCAATCATAAAAATATGTATGAGGAGACTGAAAATGATTTCAATCCATAAAGAATAATTCTTTGTCTTTTATATATACAGTAAAACATCGATATAAGACGCATCATGAAGTAGATAATCAGTTGGGCGCGATGGGATCTTAGGCCTCGAGGGTCAAAAAATATATATAATCAAATCAAGGCGCAATCAGATACAACGAAGTCGAATTTTTTAGACCCCAACTAGCGCTTTATATCGATGTTTTACTGTATCTATATATATTTATAATAGAAAGTGAAGGAAATGTTTGTACATACACTCAAAACAGATGATTTTCAACTTTACCTTCTAATAGAAACATGACGACACGTCGTAGACACATAAACTTAATTGACATTATCCAGAATGTAATGGAGTCTGCTCTTACTATTCCTGCAGCCTCATACAAATACAAAAATTGGATTGTATTCTTCTTCTTTTGAAGACATTCAAATAAAGGAGGTTTTGATTTAATATCATGATGAGGGTAATTTGAAAAGATGTAATACTCATGTATATATATGCCCATATACCAAATTGTATGCATGTAGATAAGATATTCTTAAATTTACATCCACTCATTCATTACGTATATGAATGAACCAATATTTCCAAGAAGAAAAATATTACTACAAATTTTTTTTTGTATTTCATGTCATTAATATTATTATTGTCATCGTTGCTGTTTGTTGTAGTTATAGTAGTGATACCAGCTACTTTCATATTTTTGGTATTTTCGTATCTCTGCAGTAAATATGACAACAGTTCAGCAGCTACTTCAAATAAATAAATAAATAATTCCAAGGATACTAAAAGAGAGGGAAATCAACGAAATTACATTAATATCATCGTATAAAATCTTCAAATGACTGAAATTGAAGAAAGTAATGAAGAAAATAACCAGTTATTATTATTATTAGTAGTAGTATCGAAATTACATTCCATTTGAAGTACCCATTAGTAATATAAGAAAATGTGATTATATACATTTCACAAATTCATATAAAAATATATATGGACATACATACAGAGGAGAAGTAGTGTTGGATTCAAGTATTTATTGAACTCAAAATAAACTGAGACATTACTAAAAACCAAAATACATATACGTTGATTTTCCAAATTATATGCATCTTGTTTTTTTTGTGCTCGAATGATCAAAACTCAAAATATTTTTGTGAGTTTCGAGTCATCAAGTTTCTAGTATACCTAGGTAGATATGTAGTTTCTCATTTTATTACAAGAAATAATCGTTTGAATTGGTCAATCCAAACTTGTTGGAACCAGTGTTAAAATGTCTGGGATTACAGCACCCATGCAAGTTCCAAATGAGAACCACTAGGGAAATAATATCCAAGAAAAGAAGTAGAATTGGTGCTGATGCGGCGAATAAATGCTGGACACATTAAGTAGACAGTTAAGAAGTGTCAGAGATAACATAGGCATAAATTGCATTTATAAAAAACTAAATCTGGCCCAATAATTATGTGCAAAATATCTACAATGGATCTCATGAACCTAACCACCCTCACATTAATAATACTTAACTCGACAAGAAACTCTAAGTGATTTTTGAACTAATGATGTCTAACTCGAACTTGACTTGACTAACTGCTCATGAACTAGATCAAACTAAAAAATGTACAGTTGAATCCAACACTACAAGGAAGTGTATAAAGAGGATAATGATAATTAAGCTTGTGGAATCCCAGGGATCAAAGGACAGTAGTATCTTTCTTAATATGATTCATTTATCCAACACAAAAATAAGTATACTGTATAACAACTGTTAAAAGTCTAACGCTCAAAATGAGTCCCCCTCCCTCCCAACTTCATGACAGGAAACTTCAAAACAACAACAATAATAATAATAATATGTACAAACATACACTTCAAACAAATAGAAATATTTCCTATAGGCAAACTATTAACGATTGTTGCTCCTAGACTTAAAAGCTATTTTCATAATTACTTTGTGTAAGAAAATGAAAGGCCATTTATCAGCAAAGTTATTTGAGATGGGAAGAGAAGATGAAGAAGAAAAGGGACATAGACTTTTATAAAAAGTAAATAAACACTGTCTGGTTTTAGCCATTAACAATAGTCTCGAAAAGTTGAACAAGAGATAGATAGACAAGAAAAGCTGTGGTAAATCAATATTTACCAATTGTAAATGAGTTATCATGTTACATTTTTTAAATAATGTAAGACATATGTTCTCTTGTAGAATAATTGGCTTAATATTTTAATTATGTCAATTATAAATTGAACAGTGATTTCATTTCAACATCCATATAAATCCATGAAATTATAAGTCATTTGACAGCATCCATTAGATTATTACTTAGATTTATGAGTCAAATATTTTATTTCATTCCTATTACACATACCTAACCTCTATTGGTTTCATGAGTGTGGACAAGGTATAATATCATTTATAATATCGTGTTTTTTATCAACTAATCAGATAAGATATCCTTCCTTGTGGGTGTTGGCGATGGAAACGAGCATCGCTATTAGGGTTACATTAGAGAACCAAACGGCTTCTACTCCACCTCCCATTTCTAATTAGTGATAGGCGAGTCCTTGAAGGGCATACGTATATGCATATCTACATATTTATGGAATACAATTTTCTAAAGAATCAATACTCATCATCTAAATGGATTTTTGGTAAATGCTAAATATCCTTGGACTAAAGTATGGACTAGCAAAATATAATTCTTATTAAGACTTTTGATATTTCTCCTCACATCAATGTACTGACAACACATCTGCAAACCCACATACTCCTTCTAATAATAATAAATATAAAAACTTGATCTCTATTTTACATTATTATTCATGAGTCAAAAACACACAGGATACCTACATACACATACATGTTTTGTTTTGTTGTTGTTTTTCTCCTCTTTACCCGCATTTTATTCAAATAAATATGTAATAGAGTGATGTAATTAACTGTTGTAATTTTTTTATGAGAGATATTTCTCTTTAACGATATCATGAAGATGATGGACATGCTAGCTACTTGAATAAAAGACTCTGAATCTCCTCCAACTAGTAGCCTAAAATTTATATATACATATATTACGAATTTAGAGTAATGGATATTTTAGTTATATTTGTAGATAAAGAGAAATGACCTTATTCAAAGATATATCTTGGGAGACAGGCGTTAAATCGAATATATACATACATAGAGGCGTAAATACTCGTGTTATATTCATCATTACATTTTTTAAAATTAAAATCTTATATTATAATTACAAGCCATCAACTATTAAAAGTATTTTAGAGAGGCATTCACACAAAGATCCTAATGATAAAAAACTGATTTAAATTTTGTCAATGAAATAAATAAAGATAAAGGAATGAAATGAATATGTATCATAATTGATGCTTACAAACATAGGGTGGGAGGAGGTTTATAAATATTTCTTTGATTCATTATAAGAGTTTATAATGCCTATAAATCTTTTTATTTTATTTAAAGCCTCATAATCTATATAATAAACACTTCACAATATAACAAATAGACTTTTCTTGTTGCATTAATCATATGGAAAAAAAAGTTGTACCTTTGGCTTTGCATCAAATATGATCATATAAGAGTCACTACCGTCACTCAACAAAAGCAATTGAAATTGCATAGTTAACTTAGAAATATGTTTAGACCAAGTGCTTTGATAAGGTCAATTAATAAATAAAGCACATTGTGTTTACTATAGAACCACAGTAATAGAGACTTAACTTTATTTTTTTATTAATCTCCCTCCCACTGAATTATTCTTTAATGACACGAATTTCACGTATCACATTAAGTTGGTTATTTTTTGTAAGTTCATTATTTACAAGGAAAAAATTACCTCTTGATTTATTTTAAATGTAACTACGTGTTCTTGATTATTTTTTATTTTTGGAGAGTGAACAAAAAATTTCTCTAAATTTCAACATATGTATATTTTACTTAAAACCATGTTTTAGAAATTAACATATGAATTCAAATACAAATTGGAGATTTGATGCTCCAGGATCGGAAACTTTTTTAATAATAATAACCTACTCGATTAATAAATTTAAATACTTCTTCAAGATATAAAACTAAATTAGTTTGAAGGCCCCTATGCACAACTTAAATAATATTTTGGCGACATTTGAAGAGATGAATGATACTTTCACACCATGTTAAAAACATTTTGTCAATTAGTGAGAAATTTCATTTTTAATTTGGACTTTCATTTTTATTTGTATTTTGTTTGTTTAATGTCAAAAATACGAGACCATTATATGTTTTTATTTTATTTTTATGTTTTTCTCCATTGAATTTATTTATTTTTAACCAACTCTCCAATTTACTTTTAAAAACATGAATTCAGAAACAAAAACAGTTACTCAGTCACATTCAAATAAATTACAATAAAGAAATGTAATTATTAGAAATATGAATTGAATCTTACCATGATACAATTGGGTTTCCCAACGGCCCAGAGATTCACTTTCTTATCATCACCTCCTGTAACCAAAACCCGTCCAGATTTGTGGCCTAAGGCTAAGCAATTCACATTTGCTCCATGAGCAACAAACTCCTCTGAAATAAAGAATTACAATGTTTAAGCATTAATAGATGTATACATATATTAATCAGCAGCTATGAAGCGCACTTGATGATCCCTGTATGTTAAATTAAGGCTAAAATACATGCATTTTAAATATAATGCCAAATAATATATACAATACGTTTAATTGTAAACGATTTTTAAAAAAATACTTAGACCCCTTCTAAGCTCCTAGTTACATATTTGATCGAAGTAACCCGATTGGAAAAAGACATATATATATATATATATATATATATATATATATATATATATATTCAAGCATCTTTATACAAAAAATAATTTAAAAAATGTAATAACATGACTTGAAAAGAGAGAGAGGAAAAAATCTTTACACATATATTATAAGACTAAGGAATCAAAAAGTAATTGCTTCAAGGCACTAACAAAGGCAATATTAATATTATTTTCTTTTAAGATAAAATGAATGAGATTGTAGACTTATTATTCCGTAAACTAATGTCTAAATATTTGATCACGTGCAAAAAATACCTTTAAAACGAATTCATTAACAGAGAAGAAAATAAAAGATTCAAAGTCAACTGTTAAGGGTCATCATACATACATTCAATACAAGTTAAAAGAGATACTCTGTATCAAAATAAGAAGATGTTGTTCTTTCACTTTAAAAAATCATAAGTTTGTATGAGATAACCAATATTTTTGTGTACATACATAGGTAGTTTATAAGTAAGGGAAAGAAATGTGCATTTCATGTCGGTATTACTTTTTTATGTGTATTGAAGGGAGGTAAAAAGAAGATTGTTTACCTTCCTTTAAATAATTTAATTTATTTTCATTCTGTTTTTTTTTCTTGAAAAAAAAAATTCGTAGTTTTAAACCAGAAAAATGAGGGTAGTTGAAATGAAGTTGTATTTATGTATGTATATACATTAAATATATAAAAGTATTTTGTATAATTAACCTCTTTTAATAGACGACGACGACAACAACATCATCAACAAAATAATAGGGAATCTATGTACATAACATGTGTAGAGGTAAAGAAAAAGGATAGAAGAAGAGAGGTTTGAGGTGAAATATACTATTTTAACTTCTTGATTAATGTGGCAATGAATAACAAAACAGGAAAGAGAAAAGAAACGAGGAAACTACGATTTCAACTCGCTCCAAATGGTAGTGAGTTTCCCTCAACCCTACAACACACTCTTTTGAAACAATAACATTCCTAGTTTTTAACTTATTAGAAAGGTAAGGGGGAGGGGGGTTCAGATAGGGGAAAAAGAGCCAATAGAACATTCCCCACCCTTCGCACACTCTCTCTCTTTCCAGGTGAATTCATTCTTTTTCGTTTCTCTCCCGCATGGAATTACTATTAGTGGTGTTTATGGAAAACCAAGTCAAGAGACTATTTAGATTATCACTGCCAAGTGTATGTACAATGTACATCACTAACGCTGACTTCAACAAGATGTGTGGTACACGACGACGATGAAGATTGGATGTAGTTAAGAAAAAAGGAACTATAAATTATGAAGTATGTTAGCTGCTGTGGAGGAAATGCCAATTCTCAGAAACGGAGGGAAGATTCATCAATGCATCAATGGACTTGAACAAAGGGAAGAAAAAGTGTAGTCAAAAAATAAATACAAAATTGGGCATCATCAAAGATCATATTTTTATAGGAATGAATGTGTGAAAATATTTGCCAATGACGTATCTGTAATTGAGTAAGCACACACACTTCAAAAATAAAATATGCCGCAGTTATTGTAGCTAAAAAATATCGCTTCTATTGTGATCAGAACCACATCATGAATTTGAGGAATCGAGACCAGGATAATCTTGTTTCGTTGTATACATTTTCTTTCTTTAGTTTTTTTAATCTTAGTCCTGACACCGAGTCCGAGAGGAAACCTTCAAAAATTGGTCTCAAAACCAAGAAACATGTCGGGATCACAAGTGAAATTATTTTATGTACAGAGATATATGGTACGTCTCCAGAGAGAAGTACTTAGGTGTAGGATGATATTTGATATTTATTAACTCTTTCCCTCACTTCCCTCCGTTTGAAGAGTGAACAATACCTAGGTATAAATATGTTCATGTAATAGGTAAGCGTACTTCATATCAAAAAGGTTAAAAAGACAGTTAATATAAAAATGTTTCATCATTCTTCGAATAGACTGGTTGAAATGAGGTTGGTGAGGCAGATATACGAAAAATATTAAGAACAAAGTCTTATTCAGGGCTATTCTTATCATAGTTAAAGAGAGGAAAACATATGTATTAGTATAATACACGTATGTAACTGAAGAAATCAAGGGGAGAGAAAAGAAAGAATCTTCACATCGACTTCACATATATTTTTATGTATTTATATGTATACATCCGTTATTATAAAATACACAGTCGAATGAATCGGTTTATCATCAACATTACCTTTGACGACGAAGTGTGTTGACTCTCAATACTGCATATCACGGTGTACTTTTCTAATTTTTCAATAAACGACCATGGTAGAATGAAGTTCATGTACCTACATACATGTACATTTATGCATGTATGACGGGTACAAAAATAACTTGTTAGTGCCTTTATTTTTTTTTTAAGACCGTCCATCTGTAGAGAGGTTTATATTAAGGAAAATGTAGTGGCGTCCCCATGCTCTTATGCCTCCTTAATGAAGAAAAAAACATGTCAATGAAGTTACAAGAGAGATGACACATTTAGTACCTCATAAATTATAACTCCCAACAAGAATTCGTTTATTAGTAGTAGTTATGTAGTGTATAAAGAGAAGAAGCTTCTTAATATTTCTTGATTATCTCTCTCTTTCTATATATATATATATATATATATATATATATATATATTAGATATAGCAAAATAAAAACCATTATTTTTCCAGTAGTTACCTATAGTATTGTATTTATCTCGCGTAGTATATATATGCAATCAGTTTACACTGATATGGTGTTAGTATGAATTGAAAAAAAAAAAAAAAAAAACTTTTCAGGCGGTTTTGGATGGTTTGACTCAGTATTGTTAAAACATGCGAAAAAGATGGGTGCCAGCAAGGAGAAAATACACACTACTTTTTCTTCCATAAAGACAAAAACTCGAGTCAGGCGGCCAAAATATAAATAATTTGTATTGTCTTAACTCACCAACAGTCAACCGTGATACACAATGTATGCTTCTGCGATTCCGTTGCGGTAATTTTGATTTCAAAGTATCAACTCGCTCTAGAAGGCCATTTGTAGAAAATGCAGATAAAATATAGAAAATCGTCAAGACTCATAATGAAATTACTTACCTTCTAAATGGCAACAGGTCATTGAACAAAACAATGTATATCTGACCTAAATTGAATAATTTCAACTACAAATGCTAAATATAGCTTTCAATTTCATTAAACTATAAAGTATCTGGTGGACTATATTGAGCATGATCATGACTACGAAATCAAATTTTTAAAATATATATTTGCAAAAATATATACATAAATAAAAATTATGCTCTATTGGCTTCATTATGGCAGTAAATAAATACAAAAAGAACAATAATAATGGAACGAGAACGGAGGAGAAATCTATGTGAAAAAAAAAGAACTAAATACAATTTTTGTAATGGTCGTAGACATTAGTGAAACTTGGAAAATAAAAGAATTCACACCAGGATCATGTGTCTATACGTATGACCTGATTTATGGCAATAAATGTAAGTAAATAATAATGAATGGATGATTAAAATAATGATGACGACACATGGAGGATGAATATGGAAAGTATGACCAATGATGATGTCATGACCACATTTCTAAACAAAGGCTAATTTATAACCCGGAGACAAAATGTGCAAATCAATGTCGAAAAACAATGGAGAAGTTAAGAAACTTAATTTCCGAAGGCAAACTCCCATATGTGGTATTTGTACAACCTCTAGATGAGAAGGGCATGATGTAAAAAAAATTTTCAAATGTACTAAAAGTAAACATTGAGAGAGATCACAAGTGTTATTTATGTCAGATTATTGCTTGGATAGAAACATACAAACATTTTGAGGAAATAAAAAATTGAGAATTGGATCTAATGGAAATTATACTCAACGTCATAAACTAATAAATCGATTTGGAAGGGGGAAAATTAAGAAAGAAAAAACTTGCCTCCAATAAAGTAGGAAGACTATGACCGTAACAAAAGCTACAACCATACTTTTCAACACAAATAGAAAACCTTTCTTGGACACACCAAGAGATTTATTGATTAAACGCACCTTTTATTAATAAATTATACATTTTTACATACACACATAGAGGACAGAGCGCTGAGTAAAAAAAAAAAACAGACAAAGATGACCTTTGAAAAATAAACATATGATCAGGTCTCTTTACTGTATTACAAGAACATCATTTTTTAAGCTCTGTAATAATAATTAGTTCGTCTTGATATAAATATATAACTCAAAACAATTCTTAGTTGCAGCAGTCGGCAAATAATTAATTACATTTTATGTTATTAAAAATAAATAAATAATATATTCCATTTAACAGGAATTTGTGTATGTAATATTTTTAAGATATAAAAGCCCAGTAAAAATTAAATTATAATTGAGTAATTTAGGACGCTTATATCTATTGAATTTATTTCACAATCATCTTAAACGACATATTTAGACTCTTATTGGCAATAACAATAAAATTACAACTTATTCTACATATTTTATACAATAAATTATCAACCCTAATAATGCATACTAGACTAGTCAAAAGGAAATAAAACCACTCAATTTATAAAAAGAAAAGTAAGATTTAAATCCAGAGGCAATGGATATACAGTTTGAATAAATAAAATTAGCATTAAAAAATCATATTCTATATCAATGAATACTACTCGAGTACTCATTGTCTGTACGAATTTTTCATCAAATAAATAAAATCTTATATTTTTCCTCCATCATTCAATAAGCATATGTTTTAAAGCAATCATTGTTTATTAAATGTGTTCGACCTATGTAGATCCCAAGTTTCTTTGATGGTCAAACACAAAAATATGTATGTATATACATACATATATTAATCAAACATTAATATTACCTATTGACTTACTCATTTTTGCAAAATACGGAAAATACCAAGAAATAAATATGCAAATACTCTTCAAATCAATTCATAGACTAATAACTAGTATACGTGAGATTATTTGGTTGTTATTTTGTTTTTGTTGTCTCTCTCTCTATACATATATATATATGCATGACTCGATGTATAGAAAGGTATGTACGCTTACACATAGAATAGGAAATTGATGTTGATTTTCCTTCCGACGAACTCTATTTGGAATTGTATTGAATTGAATAAAGCCATATTTTCTCACACTCAATTGCTCTGTATTTTTCTGTACATACAAAAGAAAAAATATGCTCAGTAATACCTTTTCCGAAATAACTCCATGTTGTAATCACCTTCCATTTGAATGGCATCAAAGACTTTATGTAATTTCATTGGAACAGATGTATCTTACAAATACATACATAATTGAGCAAATCGTCTGAGTAGAATGTGCATTGGCATTTATATACTTTAATTACATGAATAGCTCTTACATAACTCATACAAAAATAGCAAATTGAACAAAGTGGAGTGATTTTCCTCCAATGTTTTTATGTTATTAAATTATAATACCATTTTTGGTTGAGTTTATCTACTTAATTAATGTCTTTGAGAGTTATATATATATTTATAAACCCCATCAAAAAAAGGGGGAATTAAGGTTATGTATACAATTTAATAAAAAAGCAGTAACAATGATGGTATGAGAGTGCAAGGAAGTTACAAATATAAAAAAAAAAGATCTTGTCAGACCATTTAGATGCTTTTAATTATGATACTAGTAATACATACGAGACCGACAACTACCTAAATCATGGAGAATGTTAACCATCAATGATAAAAAAACAATTTTATTGGTATTTTTGTTAGGATCTAATAGATACCTATATTAGAAATATATGTATATGTATTTTTTTTTTTAAATTATCTCCTTTTAAGATAACATTAATAAAGATATCTATAATAACAATGTCAGGATATTAATAAATAGACTCAAGAGAGTCTGCTGACTGAATGGAAAATTTATAACCGGTCTTTGTGTATATATGATAAAAATAAAAGAATAATATAAATTATATTTAGCTAATATAGAAAAAATGGTACGGAAATATTTTATGGCTTTCTTATGTTATGTAGAATTTGCAAAAAATCCTTCTTGCAAATTCTTTTAACAGCCACTAGAGAAGAGTAGTATTTAGTCATTTGTCGCAATCATATTCATAAATGTGTTCTTAGGATAGGCTTAGCTCTACTTTTTTTTTGAGTTTAGACTGAAGTTATTATTATTGATCGTTATTTTGGAATACGAATGCAAAAAGAGAATATGTATTAGTGTGATTCTAGTCTATGCATTCTTAACATTGATTAGAATGAGGAAAAAAGAGTTATGAGAGGCATGTAAATGGAGGGTAGAGAGATCAAAAGGCAGATGCAAAGCTTATTTCAAATTTATGCAACATAAAAAGACAACAGAATAGGCCTTACAAAGTGCGCAGATATTTAGAAGCATCCCATTTAACTAGAAGAACTTTTTAATTAAAACATGCAGAGACCCATCATTGGATGATGTACGTCTCTTTACATTAAAAAGTAGTAAAATTATAATTACTCACAAAATGTTTGGATTTGTGAATTTGAATAAATAACTGGAAATATAAGGAACACATGGACAATATTCATGGAACACTTGGTAGAGTTACGCTCAAGTAGAACTATATATGTATACATACATTAATATATATTTATTTAATTAGATTTATTATCATTCTATGTAGTGTAGACCCTCAATTTGTGAGTATAGTTCATTCTTAAACATGGAGTCAAAAATTCCCGCCTAAAACAGATATTCTTTTTAGTAGCAACTTACGGAGTTTCCAAGCCCTTTTTGTCGAGCCACCAGAAGATGAGGATGCCATCTTGAGACAACGATGGAAGCACAATCTTGTCACACAAACAACTTTTTTTCCAATAACAAATAAATTATTACTCCTCAAATAAATATAGATTATGACTTGATTAAAAAGATTCTTTTACTCCCCAGCAGCCACACAGCACAAACACTTACAGCAACTGAAGAATAAAATAATCATCCAAAAAAGTACGACAGAAAAAAAGGAGTGCGCTCAATTCCTACATAATATTATGTACAATCCCCCCTCTTAAAAGGCAAACGCTCTACGCCTTATCTAGCCATTTCGGCTTCTCCTTGATTCTTTCTCTTATTATTGCACACCCCCTTTCTTCATTTTACGATTCTCTGACGTCATTAGCACCCATAACGTTGTTTTATTACTTGTGTCTCATAGCTATTTTTTCGAAGTTGACGGTTTCAGCCAAATTGAAGAGATGAGCTGGAGTAGACATAATAAGTATTAGGTATGTAAAATTAATGGATGAAAACAGCTGCTACTATTATGCAGCTTGATATTGATGCAGGACTATTATTAATAGATAAATATATATAACTATTACATAAATGACAATTATTTAGCATGTATATTTTTATTAATTTGAGGAATTAAAAAAATGATTGATATATTATCTAGACTTGATCAGACAATTTATAACTAAGGAGAATTAACTTTATATATATATAAGTGATATAAGTTACAAAAAGCAATAAATTACCTACCATGATTTAGAACATCTTTTTTTTATGACGTTTTAAAATATACGTAGTTGGTACATAGAATTAGTATCTATAAAGGGAGAAACAATAATGCTAATGTACCCTCTTTTCAAGGTCAAGCTCAAGATTTTATGTTATATATATCCTTTCAGAATTTGCAACATACCCTCCAGCGTTTTAAACCATCCAAATCCGTATATATTAAGAATCATATAACAACCTAAATAAATTAATTTAATTAGGATGATCAATTGTACTCTTTAGATTTTATGCTCGGGTAAATTATTATATATCAATGTAATGTCCAGGTTTTTTCAAATAAAATAAAACCAAGAATCTAATTATCTTAAGAAATTTGATCCTAAACTATAACAAAAACAAGGATATAATATTTTAACTATTTTAATATACTCCCCCCCCCCCCCACCACTCACATCAACGTCCACACTGACCCGGGTCAAGTGTCTTCTTTTTTGGAAAACAAAATAATATGGTCACTCTAATTTAATACATTGAGAGATTGAGTAAAATTATATAAATATATATTTAATCAGCAAGAGGAATTAGATTAACTAATGTAAATAGTTGAGAGGATGAAGAGAAATTCTAAACTCTCTCTAATATTTAGTATTGATTGATATATATTGAAGTTATTATATAAATCATTGGAAAATAAGTTGGTACGTAGATATTAAACTTTATTAACTCACATTTGAATAAAAACAAAATGTGATCCTCTATGATACAAAATTGATATGTTATGGTCAATTGGAGTCCATTAATTATAATTATTTCAATTTGAGGTTAATAGTTATTACACATACAAAGCACGTAAAAACTAATCCAAGTAAACATATCAGAATTTTTATTAATATATATATATATACACACATAATTTTGTGTATCTACAAGCAATCGAAATACCAAATTAGGAAACAAATTGATAGGTAATAAAAGTATTTATTAGAGTACGGCTTTCTCAAACCTGTGATATTGATTCATTTTTTCAACAAACCAATTCTTTACTCAATAATACTTTTAATATATTATATTATTATCTCTTTCGAATTTATTGATTGGAGAATCACTATAATATTTTATTAACATACATGTGGAAAAACTGGGATGTAGGTTTGATTTGAGGTCCCAAAACTTTTAAGACAATTTTCATACTCCCTATAGTTTAGATTTTACTTTTCCTGATGGGCAACTTTTTTTGATGTACAGTTATTTTAGAAAATTAGGGTTTTATCTTGATCCATCATGTTTTTTTGCTAATGTTAAGAAAAATTTCAAGGTTGTGTTACAGTATTCAATAAGGACTTTACAACTTGTTTTATTGTAGTAATATGACAGATATAAATCTCAGCTATTTATTTATTAAAATTTTATTCAAAAATATTGAAAATTATAAATTTTTTTTGACTTCTCCCGTCACTTCTGTATTTGCAGAAGTATTTTTTATATAAGAAATCGAAAAACAAACTCAAATTATTAAGTTATACACTAAAATGTAATAAAGTAATATCTACAAAAAATGTCTTATAGACTGTCCGTAAAAGTAAATATCTCATTGTTAAAAATAGAAATAAATATACTGGGAAGGAGGAAGTGCACTGCATATAACGCGCACAAACCTTTATTTATCTGCCAATTTCCAATAAAAATTGATGTTTTAAGGCTTACTATGTATTATTCCACAATTGATAACAAATATCAAAAATATCTAACACATATTTTACCTAAAATTAGATAATCTTAATTTATACTTTTTTTGAAAAATCCAAGTTAGAATACTTGAATTTACTAAATTAGCCAATAAAATTAGACCCAATACATTGTTTTACATCAATTAAAGTTTAATTTTTGAAGTACAAATTTCCTAAGAATTCTAGAATAATAAAATACTGCTACATAAAGTATACATAAATGTATTTGTGGATCATTGCCTTCAATTATTCAGTGTTGTTGATGAAACTGCGTAATTGTAAAAGAATTATCCTTGAATTTTTTCTTAATGTAAATGCAAAGGAACACTGTGGATCAAGGTAAAACCCTAATTTTATACAAAAAACTCTTCATTAAAAAAGTTGCCCATCTGGAAACGTAAAATCTAGACTATAGAGAGTATGAAAATGGTTTTATAAGTTTTAGGACCTCAAATCAAACCTATATCTTAGTTTTTACCACGTATATGTAAATAAAATATTATAGATATTGTAGATATGTTTGGACCTCTTTTAATTTAGAAGCACTTAGTGGACAAGAATCATTGTATGTAAATAATGTAAAAAGTCGATAAGCGATTAGAAAAACATTTATTAAAATGAATGAAATTTCACCAAAAAATAGTTTTTCTTGTAATAATTCTCGAGTTTAAAAACATGTTAATTGGATGATTTCTATTTCTATACAAAAGGTAATTCGTGATAATTTAATTGTTTTCCTTGCATTTGAGATGTACATATTATACGCTCGTATATCTGTGCACTCCTATTAATGATATATTATAAATACATTCAATTTATATTTAATTTGTAGAATATAACTATAAAATTTACATATAGTAACAACTGCAATGCAAATGAAATTAATATATTATTTACATACAAGTATACAATAATTATGAAGTACTTCCTTAATAATAAAGGTTGATAAGATAATATTTATATTCAATTATGCTTACTTAAGAATTTAATTTTCTATATTTATAGATAATATATATATACATATGTGTCCATTTCTTTTTTATATACATTCTTATCTTTTAATTTGTTTTGAGTTGCTTTGACGTAAAGACTTCTTCGCATAATAAAAGCTTGAATATTAGAACAATGAAAATTGGACATGAGAAAAGATAATGAGACACATACATATAATAATACATTTTATGTGTACATATACATATAAATTTTTTCAAATCTTGGAAGATTAACTCTTTGTATGTATTTAAAGTTATCAAAATAATCTTCTTCAACTAAATAGTCTGTCTTTTTTTGTTTTTTTTGTTATGCGTTATGTTTTTTTAGTCATGTACTCAGTAGCAAAATATATGTATTTTGAAGATTCATTAGATATTTCAATACTATAACAATTTATGGTATGAATAAATACTTTCCAATTTGTCATTGTAAATGTATGTAGTTCATTAGTCTAATTAATTTTCTTGTTGTTGAGCTAATAAGCCATTCCATACGATAACATACGTAATGACCAAATTTTTAACTCTTTTAAACAACTTTTCAAAAATGGATGTTATTACTTGATATTAGGGGAGGGAGATAGGGGGTAGGTGCAGAGGGGTGGCGGAATACATCTCCACCATAATTTTAATAGGGGGTATGTGATCAACACTCTCCCCCCCCCCCTCTTTTTCCATGCTTCATATTAAAAAATTTGTGTATAAATTGATTTTTATTTATCCAATATTGCTATGAACTCATCCAATCAGATTTGAAGGGACTTAATTAACATACAAATTTCATAACATGAAGTAGGTATTTTACTTCCCTATGAATATTTTTTCTCAGCAAATCTGTCGTAGTGAGAGCTCAAAGTATAAGCCAGTTTTGTTTATACCTTGCAACCCACTTCGTAAAAAAAAATATTGGCCTTATGCCTTATTCTTCTTTTTTTTAATACTTATTTATGTATAGAACAAATTTAATGGTGGGAGTCCCTTTAAAAACATAATAAAATTTGCATTTATAGGATCTGAATAGGTAATTTCTCGTTAGATTAGGAAATCCAACTATGTCACTGGTTTATATGAACTATGTGGGTTATTGTCTATGAAATTTATTTTGATAGATTTCGTTGTTGTACAATTTTTCTCTTTTATAATCATTAAGTATCAGAGGTTCAAAGATTATTTATTACTAGCAAATAACAATCCTTGGATTTGTTAAGTCTCTTTACAAATAGGACAACATAGATGCATAAATAATAACCAGTGGGAAATAATAAATTGCATCGATGGCCTCTTCTTATTGGCTAAAAATGACAATAAACATGGTGCATAAGAAGTTTTTATATTGAAATAGATGAGGCCAACTCCTTTATAAGAAAGATAAAAGAGATAGTATCTACGTATAACTTATAAATGTATATATATGTCGTGGACAAGTTGCAATGTGAACGTTTCATAAAGCCTTATTTAATTATGTATCATGCGGGCCATTTTAATATTAAACTATACACTCATGCTATAATTTCATTTTGATCAATTAATAAAACTCATTAATTACGTATAACGAGTTGTAGAACCGTGGGCATTATATTTTATAATGAGTGACAGGATACAAATCAATCAGTAAATTATTTCATCTATTAAAATTAAAAATTACACCCTATAACATCCCATTTCAAATATTGCAATATCTTTATCTCTAGTAGTACTTAAAATTCGGCATTTAAAATGTTTCACCTCATTTTTGGATATTCCCATTGTACAAAACAATATATTTCTTGATAAGGACTTTTTTGAAAAATGATTTTTTTTTGGTCTGCTTTGGTTCATGTTTAATATGTTATTTAATCATTTTTTTTTTTTTAACTTTTTTGACATGAACAATACTAATCATAATTCAAAGTCAAACGGATATAAAAGTCGTAAAGATAAGAAAGGTAGCCTGGAAATGGAATGGGTCTATTCAACTCATTCAAATGTTTTTATAATTTAAAAAAAAAATATGATGAATGAGCATTTCGTCATGTCTATGACATGTTAAAACAAGAAAAAACATCAATTAATTATTTACGAATTCATTTGCATTATTCCATTGAGCATTGCCAGCAAGAACAAAAAACATGGATGAAAAATTAAATGAAAATACTTTTAACAGAAAGTAACATAAAATAATATTTGCTTAAATACTTATAACAGGTTTATTAATATTATGTATATAAATTAATTTCATTTCAAATATTTACTTAATTTTATAACTAACAACAAATTAAATAGGAATAAGTTAATTAGTGAGTCAACGGTTTGCAGTTGGTATATATTCAATATCACCACATTTCAGTATGAATTTACATGCAAGTTATACTTATTTATTGGTCAATTACATAAATTTATCTTTTTCAGTGTCTTGAGAAAGTGAAAAGATTGCAGAAATAACGAAATCGTGACAAATTATCCTTTAAAAGTACCTAGAAACCTTTTTCTTCCTTTTCTTCACAACGTTTTCTTAAATTGAATTACTAAAAACAAGGACACTGATAGGATTTATAACATATACAGGGTTTAATGGAAAAATAATGACTAAATTTGATTTTTTTTTTCAACTAAAAAAAAGAATTTTGATTTTTTTTAAATTTAACATTTATTTTTGTAAAGATCGCACTATGATTTCTTTAATAATATTTTTTTCCTATTCTTCTTTAAAAAAAGATTAACTAAGGGTGCAGGCTCCTTTTCCATTCTGAGACTAGGAGAATTGTACACGGCCATTATCAACTCTGGGGGAGACTATTCTGAAAAAATATGCGTAATTAAATAGGGGGGGGGGGGGGGGAGGGATATTCTTCCCTTTCCCAGTGCAAACTGTTACCATGGTTTATATGCAATCCATACAATGTCGAGAGTTTCAATCAGAACAAATCGAATATTTACTTTTAAAATAAAGACCATATACTTTATTGGCTTCTTTTAACACATATTTATGTATGTACATAATCAAGTCACCAATTTCTACGTCGTATTTTTTACACTGAAATCATTTACGTCACATAGTACCTTCTATTATATATTTCCTCCAAAAAAAAAAAGAAAAAAAAAAAAACAAAGACATTCAATTAGTTGACAGTTGTTGGCCAATTCTTTCCAACTGTGGACAGTTCTTCATTTAATAGTAGGAAATTGTTCACATCTTAACAACAGATAATTCGAGTTAAACAATTCAATGTTTAGAACAATTTTAAGGGGCAAGAGTATGTTGTAGAAAATCTATAGCTGGCAAAAAAATAGCTTGGAGTTGTAGATATCATTGTGAAAATGCTACTATTTAACTTAAAGATAGTTATCTGTTATGTATATACATTATATAATATATGTCAATATTATCTAAGGCTTTAAAAAACTATATAGCAATTTTACTAGAAAGAGTCTACAACCCACATAAAAAAGGTTTAATTAACTATAAAAATAATCTTTATAAGAAGCAGCAACCAAATAGTTTGTCTAAAACCCATTTTATATCGACACTATTAATGATTTAATTAATTAATTTATTGGATTTGCAAAATATAAGTATAGCATTTGAATTATAATTGGATGATATGATTTAAACACAGCATAATTATAATGTAATTAAGATGAATACATTGAACAAAAAGTACAAATTAATTTAGAACTTATCTTTTAATAAAAATCACATGATACATGACACAAAAATCTCACATGACATTTTAAAGTGTACTCATGTAGTTTTTCATTGTCAAAAGGGATCTCGAACTTACCAATAGAGTGAAATTAAGGTAAAATTGAAATAAAAAATTCTGCAAACCTAATTTGATACAAAATAATCAATTACAAATTCATAATTTGCTTGTTTCAAAATGCTGGACTCAAGAATTTAATTTAGTGTCTTATCTACTTTTATGTTGACTTGTGTTCAGAGATGCAACGAAAAATTAATTAAGTTAACAATTAATTACTAAAAACTTATACTTTTTATAAGTACATGTAATCAAACTCTGATATAATTTAAAAATAATGTTAATACTTTTGGTGCAAATCTTGACCATCTATGTATGGCAAAAATCTTATTTGTACAAAATCAACATTATACATTAAGGGAAAAAAAACTTGTCCAACTGGTATAAAAGTCATAGATAATGGTGGAATCACTGTTGTATTGTGTGTTGTATATTATATCAATATGAATTTGAGTCATTATCATAATACATGTGGGATCAGAGAACCGTACATTTAAAGGTACAAGAGCACATTGCAGATAACCTTCATTGCAAATAAGGGAAATGAATTAATGGACATGTACATATATATGTGATGTTATTCGAATGATTGATCTAACGATGTATAACGGTCACTTTCTCCATTTCTCAAGGATTCTATCCCATTTGCAATGACTAAAAAGGATTTATTATAGCTTCAATTGCTAAGTATGTATACATACCGATGTCCAGGACAGGGATGTAGCTGAAACAATCTGCGTGTGTGTGTGAGGGGGGGGGGGGGGTTCTTGGTGTTTCAAATCTCTTAGGGAGGGAACAAAAATTTTTGATCCTCAATTGATGTTGAGGCAAATATTAAATAAAATGAGTAAAGAAAGAAAAAACATTGTATGATCAAATAAATCAACATTAACTAAGCTTAGTTCTACCTCCCATTTTCCACCCCCAACTACGCTTCTGATCCTGGAGTTCTAAACAGGAGATAAATTTAACCCCTAGGGGGTTAACTTTAGGTTTCTTTACTCAGAGTAATTTGATGGATTGAATAAGGTAATATAAATTGATGGAATAATTTATTATAACTATTGTTATTAAGGAAGGGAAGACATTTTGAGAAAGATTGAGAAACCCCTGTCTTAGTCAATTTTACATCATCATGGAGATGAGGAGATAAGTGCATATTGTATTCGGTGAGTTTACCCTTGGCTTGATATCTCGTTGTCTAAAAAAAAATGATTCTTGAATATACCTTTAAATTTGAATTTTTATTGAAAATGATTTCGAAGGATGTGAGTGAAACAGATAAATCCATTATGACTAATGAGGAGTAGTAATTGTAGTTAATTTTACTAATAGTAAATATCAAATATGACAGATGCAAAAGGGAAATTGACAAAGATTTCAAAGCATAAAATATCTTTCTGTCTCGTATTGTAATAAAAAATATATACAAACACAAATTTTATTATACGAGTATCATTTTGCAAAACTTAATCTAACTCCCATATCTCTTGCACATACAATTATATTATGGTATAATACATAGGTACAAAGAATTATGTTCGTCAAATTTTGTTTACGTTTTGTAGGAAGTTTTCAGTATATATATATATATATATATATGTCGTATATAATATTTATATTCTATGTAGATAATTATAGAATTTATACATTATATATGTCCATTTGACAAATTGACAAATAATTTGATATAGTGATGAATAAGGAAAATTATACAGTGACCATTCTCGGTTTTTTTGTATAAATTATTTTTTCTTTAAAAAAGCAACAACAGGTTGACAAGTAAGTAATCAGTTTTTTCCACACTAAATATTTTAAATAATGTGGATTTTAAGAATAAAGAAGTCGGCCCGAGAGATAGCTTTTACAACTATTTGAAAATAATGGAAAATAGTAGGCTCAGAGACATGCTAATTGACAAGAATTCTAAAAATCATTTTTTAAGGCAAATAAAAAGAAAGATAGACGATTTTGGATTGAATGGCTCAGTTCAAGATATAATTGGAGGACTAAATTCAAACAAACTTCTTGATTACAATGTATTTTGGTTTCAGTACAGAGAGGTTACCAATACTCTGTCCTTGGGTAGTATATACGGAAGAACAAGTGAGGAGAGAATTTGTTTCTTTTGTAGAAACTCAAAGGAAACGTTGAAACATTTTTTGTTGGAGTGTTCACAAATAGTTAATGTATTGTATATGTTAGAGGTATTTTTTTATCAAAACTTTAAATTACGACTGAGATTATAAGATTTTACTTATTTTTATATCGGCCAAAATCAAAATGAAGTCAATTTTATTAATACGAAAATTCAATTTTATATTTATAAATTTAGAAATACAAGAACCCCCATGCCTGATAATTTTGCTTATATTTTAGATAAAATTGATTTATAATATTTTTTTAATTAAATTTTATATTGCTTATAAAATCAAAAAGCTGATTAATTGGATGAAATAAAGTTGTACAATAGTACAAAAAAAAAAAGTAGCATAAAATTATATGTGTGACCACCCCGAACATCAATAAAATAAAACTTCACACTTTTAAAAATTATGGAATGTAGTTAATCAATATTAATACAATAACTGAAGTGGTCATACTTAGGCTATTATTTGATTATTTTTACTAGAACATCAAAGGTTAATTTGGGGAAAAAAAGTTGATTAATCGATTATCAGTTTTTTATTCAAAAAATTGGTATCACTCTTGAAAAAACCCTATTGGTTGAACCATAAAATGTAGGTGTTATACTATTTGTTACACAAAAAAGAAGTTAATGAAGTAATACATATCTGAATGAAACAACTAAATCCGTCACATCTTGAAACACCCTTAAGAGAAGTTTTTTTTTTCTCTTTTATAATATGTTTTTGCTTATATCATATGTGTTATTTTGTATGTTTTTTAAACAATTGAATTGTTATGCTCAATGAAGGAAACCAAAAAACAAAATCTTATTCCCATCAATTTTGTTTGATTCCATTGAATTGTAAATACTGTTATTATTTTTTGGCGTGTGAGGGCGGGGATATATTTGCAAATATATTTTAATATAAATGTACATAACCCCGTTTTACTCATTTGTAGGTCTTGTATTATACCTATGAGAGAGAAAGAGAGAAAAGGAAGGTCAAATTTTATAAGTGAATGATTTCTATTTCTCAAACTACAAAAAATCACATTGTCGAAGAATATGTAAAGCATATTTTATATCTGGAAATGTTTCATTGGATTTTCTCCTCCCTCTCAATGACCTCAAACCAATCATATTTCATTTAATTGTTAGGAACGATAATGATTGCTAGAGATTTGATGAAATAAGTCAACGACTCTTGTATCTATATCCCAAAAAGCTATGAGAAAAGTAAACAAACGTTGAATTGGTTTGTTCATTACTTTGTTTATCTTACTTATAAGAAAAAGAATATGTACACTTCGTTTGAAATAACAGTGTTTGATAAAGCTAAATGTTTCTTTTATTATGAATAATATGTACATATACCTGCATATCTACATATACATATATGCATGCTATGAAATCAAAACTTTTTATTTTGCATATTTGCTTAAGTAAAAAGTTTAAAAATCATGCGAGTCTCACTGTGACTCGGGGATTTAAATTGAAATATATATTTATATATATAGAAGAATGAACACCATAAGAATTATCCATATTGAATAGCTATATAACTGATTTTTATAAGGAATTGAAAGGCATTCATACCATAAATGTAAATCATAAGTATTATGCTAATAAATGATTACGATAGTTTATTATGTAAACTCTACAAATCTCAACCTTTTTGTTTCTTTGAGATCCCATGATATACATATCTATGTCAAAATGTATTGTTAAACATAAAGTTATTTTCTAAAAAAAATCTACACTTGAAAAAAGTGGAATGGAATAAAATGGATAATATAATAATTGAAGAGTATGGACAAAACCGTAGGGTTGAGTTGAACTTTATTTCTCTTGAAATATAATAGTTTAAGAGTTTGTTCCTGACGATTATGACTTGAACATAATAAGTCATAGTCATAGATGGAATTGAATATGAAGTATTCACTGTTTGTAGAGAAGAAATTGTGCCATAAAACTTATCGGATCAAGTGTTCTCTTTTTTGGAATTAAAATATAGTCATCTTAAAATACAGAAGCTTTAGAGCTAAGAAGCAGAAGAATAAGAATTTTAATCACAAGTATTATAAAAAAGAAATTAAATAAAGGATTGAAATACTAACATTTCTTTGATCAGTTTTTTTTTAAATTGCACAAAAAATGAACTTAAATATAATAATTATGATCCTTTGAATGGTCATCAAAAACAGAAAACAAATTATCTGAGGGTCTGATTAAGCAGAGAGTAGATACAGTGGTAATCCGTAGGGGAAGTAATTTTGAATTAAAATGTTCATTTATCCATATTATATAGTTCTTTATCTTTTTCGAAAGCATTGATGAATAAAAAAAAACACAAATACAACAAAAATCATAAGTCATTGTAGAAAATGCGATGCTTCTGACACTTTCAATGTTTATTTGTTTTTGTTTTTGGTGCTAAGCTAGAGATTTATAGACAATAAGTTTTGTAAGCTTGTTGTTTGTATATTTTAGCTGTTTTTTGTGGAGAGAAGTAATTTTCTACACATATATTTCACAAAATGACTTTATCACTTAGAACTTGCAGTTCAAAATGTAAATAAAAAGTATTGCTTCTGTTTTGGGAGAGAAATGTTAATTTGAAATACGAATAAATAATTCAATAACTATATGAAATTTCTAATACTAAACGTATTTTTATATATACCTATATACGTTATATATATATATATACATTTTACATATATATATATAGAAATCACTGATCACGGACCAGTAATTAGTTTTTTTGATTTTATTTCTTTGAATATTTTCACACTCTTTAAATGTGAAGTTCATTCAAAATGAAGGGGTATTTTATTGAAAAAAGGAATAAAAATATGTCAATGAAAGAGGTAATCTATGAAATCTTTATTTTATTATATCTTTTTAAAAAATAAATAAATTATTATTAAAGCTTCAAAAAAAATTATTTTAGAACTCATCTCTAAACTAAATCCTTGAAAAACAAATGATTATTTTAAATTTATTTTTTTCCCCTTCAAAATTATATCATTTCACATAAAAGATAAGTCCATTTCTGAAATTATCATTAAATTTTAGAGGATTCATATCTTTTTTTTTCTTCAAAAAATTATATGGTAGTAAGTCCATGACTTACTTTTTCCTAATTGTTGGTGTTTTAAAACTTAATCTCTATAAGAAGATAATATTTATTTTGATGTGACGTTCTTCATTTGCTGTCGTGTAGGGTATTCAATAGTTGAACTATTTTTTTAAATAAAAAATAAATAGGAATATATATGGTCACTTTGTTGCAAGATTTAGTACGAATTTAATAAATCAACATTCAAAACACTAATAAACAAATCAACCACTTACAAAAAGTACATGTAAATTTTCATATTAGTCCAATAAGTTCTGACTGATAACGCCATATTCATCTTCCTTCCTGACTGTAGTTAAAATGTTTCTTTAAATTGCTAAAAATGGTAGCGATCAGTAACTGCTTGGATTCAATTTTAAGTATAAATGATGAATTTAATAATTTAAGACAATCTATTTTAGCTATTTCAATAGAGAATTATTTGAAATTAGTCTCAATGTATTTTTTTCATGGCCCATGGATTTATTTACTTCATTGCTCAATTAATTAAAAAATCCAATCATAGAAAGAGAGTAAAACTCTACATACTATCACAGGAAGTATCACATTATAAACGACTTGTAATACAAATTAAATTTTATTTTGCTTATCAAAATTGTTTTTTTCCTTAAAATAAAATTACTCGTCATCAATTTGTATTATTGAAACAAAGATACACATTTGAGGAAGCCGGGATATTAAGTATTGTTTTCGATTATTTCATAAATTCAACTTCAACTTATAAATAATAAGAAATGAATAATTATAATTCATTCTAAATTTATGATAGAGATTCTTATTTTCGTTTTTGATATGTATGTATGTTTCTCACATGATAATTTAAATTTTTAATAAAATTATATTTTATTTAGGAACCAATTGATACATATAAAAATAAATGTATATAGTATTAAATAGATTGATTATATGCCAGATAAAACTGCTGAATTCATCATTTTCTGAGTCCTCAAAAAAAAAAAAATTACCTCTAGTTTTGTGGAGCATTTTATTATTCAATTATAAATGCATTTATTATAAGAGGAAAAAAGTTACATGGTTCAACTGTGATGATTATTTTAGTAATAAAAAGAAAAAAATGCTTGTTCCTATAAAGAAGAAAATTCTGATAAATCATAATTTGTAAGATGACAGACACACAATAAATAATAGCAAAAACTACTATTATCCTAAACTTAAATTTACATATAAAAGTCAAACCACTGCTCCCAAGTAACTTAATGTATAATTTATAATACAATATAAACCATATTATTGCTTGTTAATCAAATTATTGTTTTTATTGAGGAAATCAATCATAACTTAATTAATTGCTTATTTATGGTGCATTTCATATCAAATCTAAGAGATATAATCTTGAGAAAAAATGATCTTCAAATCAGAGGAGGTCTGGTAGGGATGTGTGGTGTGTGCTCTCATGCAAACAATATTTTAGGAAATATTTAAATTGGGTGGAAAGTTGAGAAAACATACGAACTCCGATGTATATATATATACATAAAACATCAAAATTACTCCCACAGCAGAACAATGGTAGTATCCTCTTTGATACCATCTTGACTTTGGTGTTAAATATCAATTTATATTCAAAAAATATTTGAAAAGGGGGGACAGCATTTATGTTTTGGATACATATTTTGAAATTAACATGTCTTAGCATTTGCATCCACCCATTTATTTGATATTCTTCTTAATTTTGGATATAGCTGAGAAACAGTCAATCAAAATAACCAAAACGTCTATAAGTTCCTAAATAAAATAATAACTCTTGTGGACACGTCTTTGCAAAGAAATTCCTCCAAACGTCAAAACTTCTAAGGTTCCTTTATATTCTAATCAAATTCTGAAAAAAAGCTTCAAGGCGCTAACAGTATACCTAGCAAAAAAAAAGTTCTTATTCTCAGTACAATTCATGAGAATGTCACAGTTCCCAAGGAGAAAAATAAACTTCCAGAAACTGTGATATTACAATGAAATAAAATGTTGTGTTGATATTCTTGACTAAATGGCGAGATAATATTAAAGAAAGATATCGTCTCGTTGGTGGCCACTTCAGACTATTTTATAGCGTCCTTGATTTTGCTGCAATACATGCTCTAGTCATATATGTTTATATACGAGAATGCTCCTAAAATTGATACAGGATCTCCAAATAAAAATTGTTGAAGAAACTAAAGCTTCCAATGATGTCTCAAATAGCAGATATGTTTATGATAAACTAAAAAAGCAATGGTGTAAAGTCAAATCCACTCGACAGAAACGGAGGATGACATGTACAGTTTGCAAAAAACAATTATGTAAATTATGAACTCGAACAAGAAAAACAGAAGTTATATGTAAAAAGTGCTAAAATATCAATTTATTATATACTATTTAAACAATCTTTAGTGTTTAGGATTAGAAGTTAAAAAGAATAATTATACAACCTTTATTTACATTTTAGAATAATTTTGATGGCAATTGTATTGTTAAAAATTAATATCATTAAAATGTTTATACAAGTAGGACCATTTTTGATGCGATCAGTCCGCAAAGAAAGGTACTTCACCACGGTTGTTCTACTGTTACAAAAATAAAAAATTAACAAAGTTTTATAAATCTACTATCTAAATGCAGTAATAATTACACATGTTCGCCCCCCCCCCCATGAAAGTTGAAAAAAGGCCGCCATTGTCTCAAATTGTCTACAAAGAACAATTCTATAAATTTTTACTTACAAACTCTAATTCTAATAATTTTTTAACCAATCATTACTACCTCTGGTGTTAAGTGTTATTTTTTTGCAATTTTTTCAAACCCGTGTTTTGCACCAAATTTATTTTAAATGGTTATTTTTTCTAAATTAGTGGTTCAATATGAGTGAATCAAGTTTCGTTGAAATGTATACATTAGATTCTCCCGTTTTGGGGTCGATCCGTTAGTTTATCTGCACCCAAGAGTTTTCTTCCACCTATTGATGAAACAATTTGAATTGGAGAGTTCGAAATTTAAAGTAATGAAGCCCAAAAACTATAAGAAGATGTCACTAAATTTATTCTTATGAGATCTCATAGGAGGCGCATAAATTTTTGGGCCTGATTGCTTTAAATTTCAGATCTCTCAAGCCTATTGAGCTAATTTTCGTTAAAAAAGGGTCTTTTCTCAAACTTCAAATGGTTTGAGAGATCACAAATATGGCCTTTGAAGGATAAAAATCTTCAATCCTACTTTTTTTATCAATAGGCAGCCAAAATTCTTTGGTGCAGACAAAATAAGGGATCGACCCGAAAACAGGACATCCTAGTATATATACATATACGTATACAAGGACTCTACCAATATATCGCAGTTTTAGGTTAAAGTATGTAACATCAAAATATAAGTGTCATTAAAAACTGAAATCTAAGAAAAAATCCTATATGTGACCACACTAGCCATCAACAAGGTAAAGCTAAATCCATAATTTGAAAAATATGCAATGAGAAATGATAGGATGTTATTTCTCAAAATCTTGGTATATGATTCATATGCTATGTTTGGATGAAAGTGGCCATATTTGAGCTTTTATAAGGGTATTTTTAATGGAATCTCAAGGGTAATTTGAAGGAAAACCTCCAAATAATCCGGATTAGTTAAAAAAAACCCAGATCGGTCGGGTTTTAATATATGTATAATTTTTCATGATAAATCATTTTTTGAACCATGACCTTATAATTTGACATTTGACAATTAATCATGTTGAAAATACACTAAATTGTACCTTTACATGCATTTGAATATATATAAAAAATAATTATTCAATTATGTGAAGATCAATTGACATCTTCTTTCAACTTTTTGTCGATTTGAGGTCGTATATATTTATGTATGTATATTATAATTGAAGTAAAGTTATTCAAAGATAAATAATTGTAAAAAATTGTTTATTATTATTGTATGTAATCATACAAAATTGATTTTCAATCTTTTAAAAGATTAATGCAATCGCTCACATTAGTTTTAATTAACTAATCTTTAAATATGTACAATGTATGTTCATAAATACACAAGGAATCAAAGAAACAAATGTTGAGACTTACTACATATAAGTATTATAATTTTTTGACTCTTATAATGAATTATATCAATAAAATAAAAGAGTTAACATCAATTAGATATTGTTTCATAACAGCAAAAAAACAAAAAAACATTGTATGGACTTTTAATAAGAAGAACTAACTTTGGAAAAAAGTACTTAGCAAAAATGAATATGAATAACATTTGGTGAAATAATAAATTTCATTAATTGTAGCAAGAAAAAGAAGTTTATTTTTGACCAATTTGATCAAATGTAAATATAAGGGTTTTTAATTAGAATGGACAAGATATAAAATTATGGATTTAGGAAATACAAAAACTTCACCTACCTATGTGTAAAGTATTGTACTTAAGTTTGACTGAATTTCAGTTTAAAAAGTAACATTTGTGCTAACATGAATCGTAGACTTTGATGTGGAAACAAAGCCCACATACATAGTGAGCGGTTTTTTTTACTCTAAAATTATCTCAGTTAGTAAGCAGTTTTATATATATATATGTTTTGTTTTATAATCTGACATAATTCTTTATAAATTATTGTATTAAATAGATACATTTTGGCATGATAAATGAGTTAAAAATGCTAAAATCATACCCTTTCCAATGAAAAAATACCAAAAAATACACATTTATAGGGAAAATAATTATTTATTTGTTTTCGTAGCGATGTGCTAAAATGGATTAACTAAAGGCTATTTAAGGATACAACAGCAAAATAAAAATAGCTTCTTTATTCCCTCCCTTATTATTGAAGAGTCGACAACATATCAGCTGACAATATGTCTCTCAGTGTTGTAAAAGGTTTTATAACCTAATCTCGGGCTTGGTTTTTACGCCTACTGGGAGCTCGAAAACAGATTGAATTTGTAACTGGTGTATTGATAATTAATACATGATTTAGTAATCAAATAATACTACTTAGGTACCGTAAAGACCTGCGTATAGGACTCATTTTTTTCTTAACAAGTTTACCTAAAAACCGAGGTGCATTTTATCCATGAATACTTTTATTATAAGTTTTTCCATCGTTTTTAGGGTCAAATATCCACTGCGTCCTATACATGGTATCGTCCTATACGTGGGTATTTATGGTATTCATGTCTAAGAATCTATTTAAATGTAGATAAGCTTGGCTCTTTTTCCTTATAGTCATAAAAGTAATGAAATTACAGCTCTTAACAAAAATTAGTAATATGTATGTATACACACACAGGTGTATACAGTATATATGTGTATGCAACAAAAACTCTTTTATTAAATTTATATGTAATATACTAATTTTAAAGTAAAAGAGCATTTAAAAAAGATAATTAATTCATCCAATTGAAAAAAAAATATTAGGTTTGGACTTTGAAGATAAAAAGGTACTATAGTATAATAGTTTTTTGTGTGTGGAAGGGAGCGATCGACAGGAAAAAATCCTTAATGAAAAAATTAATACATAAACTATTAACTCTTTCGACATTAATTTATAAATGTATGTGTATATTTATATGTCATTATTACTCATTAATTTTCTACTAAAAATCCATCATAAAAATTAGACTATACAAATGAATTATTTTAACAATATTGTCATATAGGAACAAAAAAAAACCTGTTATAACTCAATAAAAATATATATATATATATATATATCAATATCAAGAGTATATTATCTAAGAACAAGGCGGGTGCAAAAAACTTAGAAAAGAAAATCCAAAAACATAACCTGTTCGATGTGGCTCTTAAAGTTAACCCCTCAGACCCCGGGATGACTTATGGCGGAGTCTCGCGGTCGTGGGCGGAAATAAGAGGCAGACTGGACTATATTTTTGACTCCTTCAGGATTACTGAACTTCTAAAAAGTTTGAGAGTCCTCCCTTTGTGTATATCGGATCACAGTCCGATACTAGCCAATTTCAAAAAGCCTACGATAGCCTGCAAAGGGAGCTGGAAGCTGAATGTCTCGCTTCTAAACGACAAAGAGACCTCTAACCAAATAGCACAAACGATAGACAACAACCGATCGGATCTGTCGGTTGAGCGAGTGACGCCTTGGAAAGCTCTAGAAAATATCGAAAAAATGGCCAGAAGAATTCTCAAACAAAAAGGAAGGGAAGCGGCCAGCAAAATGGCAAAGACAAAAAGACAAATTCAAGAATTAACGGATAAAGACAGCGTCACGATCGCAAAGCTAGAGGAAATCATCGACTACGAAAATACGGGGACGATGCTAAGAATGAAAAGGAAGCTTGTCGATCTCAGCATGAGAGGCAAGACTTCTTTCAAACATCTTGAGGGCCCACTGAGAGGGAAAAAACTAAGTGCCTTAAAACTCCTGGGCGGAAAGATCTCCGAGGACCCGGAAAAAGTTTCGAAGGAGGCCTGCAGATTTTATAAAAGCTTCTACGAATGTGCAGACTGCTCGTCAGAAAACGTATGCGAATTTTGCCTCAAATTGAGGATAATTAAACATCCGGCCTAGTGGAAACCTCTTCTGTCCTATGAGTGCAAAGTAACTGGTACAGAAGGAAACAGGTCTTCCCCAAAGAAAAGTGAGTAAATGAAAGATATCGACTCACCAATCATTGAAAGGGAAATCCTGGATTTTATTCTTGCATATCGAAAGGCGCTGAAATCCCCGGGTCCTTCCGGGCTCCTGTTCGAGTTCTACAAAGCCTTCGCTCCACAATTGGCTCCAATTCTTGCAAGAGTTTTTCAAGACATCTTTAAGCGGGGAATTGTCCCAGAGTTCATGAACACCGGCTCCCAAGCCCTTTTTCTAAAAAAGAGCAAAAATGAAGAAAATATTATAAACTACAGGCCAATATCACTTTTGAACACGTCTTACAAGATTCTGACAGGGATTCTTAGTAAGCGACTGGCAAAGGTGCTTCCATACATTGTCTCCCAAGAGCAAGGGGCTTCATGGCGTTTGGAGGACATCCCTCGTATCCTTCAGGACGCTATGGACGATTGCGTGAGTCGAAATACTCACATTGCAGCTCTACTGGTGGATTTGGAGAAGGCTTTTGACAGCCTCTCTCACAAATTCATTGTCCAGCAACTGCTGAGAGAAGGATTCCCAGACCCCTTCATAGAGATGATCTCTGCTGTTCTGCGCAGCGCGGTCTCGACAATTGAAGTACCAGGGCGGGATTCGAAGTTCTGGATCCAGCGGGGGACTAGGCAAAGGGATTTACTCTCGCCGTCTCTCTTCGTACTCTGTATCAATCAATTATATAAGGATATTAGTGCCGAAAAAAACATAAAAGGTATAGAGATGGACAAGAAATACCTCAAGGGAATGCTATATGCAGACGATCTTACCCTTATCGTGGGAGGCTCTGAGGAGTCTCTATCTCAATCTATTAAAGCAGCGTTAACTGTGTTGAAAATTTTTGAGAAGGAGTCCGGCCTAGCAATCAACATCATGAAAACGGAAGTCATCTCCAACTGCGAAGAGGGTCTTGGGCGACTCTTCCCTCAGCTTAAGTTTATTGACTCGGCCACTCTCCTGGGAATAGAGGTCTCACGAGATGCTTCGCAGGCTGCAAGCAAGAGTTAATGAGGAAAGAATTATTAACACTCTGGAGGCTAAGTGTGGGCTATATAGAATATTTCCCCTTTCAAAACTCGAATTTCTCACGGCTTGGAAAATTAACGTGCTACCAAAAGTGTTCCACCTTCTAAGGTATGTCCCTTACACGGATAGGTTGTGTAAGAAAATAGGCTCGATTAGGGAAGGGCATGTATGAAAGAACTCTCGACCATACATAAGCCGGATCCGTACGGAAACGGCCATCCAGTACTGGGGACTTGGTGCTTCAAACATCAAACCTGTGTGGCATACACTGAATATCTCCTGGTTGAAAAGGCTCCTATATAATGAAGATTTCTGGTCATGGAAAATTAAAAATGATTTTTTTAAAAAAACGGGCTGCTTTTTCGCTCAGAGACAGTGTATGGGTCCCTCAGAGATATTCGACATCGTCAAATTACGCCGGCGTTACTGTCCGCGGGCTGCTCCCCTTGATGGGTATTCATGAGCCCTTGAATTATAACCCCAGGCTCGGGAGTTCGGACGAATATATCAAGGAAGCTGGACTCACCTCTATAGGTCAACTTCAACTTTATAAGGAGGCAGGTCTCAAAAACTTCATCCTGATGCACAGGGCAAGGCGTACGGCGACTAAGGATCCGGGCCTCGCTGGGCCTCACACTCCGTTTAAGTGGCCTGGAAAACAAAAAAATCAGAAGCACGTCCAAGATCAGTAATAAGGAAATCGGTGGCCCTGCCCTTCTTATAGAGAAAAGGCTGAAGAGACTGGGGGTGGAGCCCACCAAAAAAAGAAGGAACCCTCTGGTCATATTAAAAAATCCCTTTACTGACCTTAACGATAAATGTTTTCGTTATAGGCTCGCGACGTCGTCTATATTCACGGGCAAGTCTCAGAACAACCCAGAGGATAGGTTTCGTTTCACCTATTCTATGACTGTACTCGGATCTCGCCACTCGTACGAGCTGTGAAGGAAAGGATTCAGAAAAACTTCGGGGAGGTTCTTAGCCCGGCGGACTGGGTTGTCGCGACCGATCCTGAGTACTTTTAAGATCGAGTGCGTCATAACTAGAGTCCAAAGGAGTATTTACGCTTCGACCATCTGTGGCGGGACGGTTCCAAGTGGAGTCATGTGCCTTGTCGAGAGACGAATAGGGATACTAAATGGCTTCACTAACGATGGTAAACAATTGTAATTGTTTATCCACGCCATGTCTAATTAACGAGTAAGTCTTAAGAACACGAGTGGGGAGGAAGAAGGAAAAAAAAAGTTATTTTTTATTGTATACTTACGTGAATCTATTTTTGTAGTAATACTATCAGGGGAAACAAGTCTCATATTTGCTCGTGTTATCGAGGGTATGAAAATAATTTTCTTATATGGAACTAGCAAAATGTTAGGAATAATGTAAAATTAATAATTGTTAACTTGTTCAAATTCATCTTGTTTTACTAACTTTCCACTGTTTATATTCTTCTCATGAACACGATGATAATATCATATGATTGGATGAAGACAAACGGATTTATAAAAACATATATCTATAATCTATATAAATTATAATCAATATTATCTGTTACCTTTATAGTCTAATAAAATCATAACTACAAAATAAAAATAAAATAAAAAAATATTTCAGACTGTATTCTTTTAAAATTTTGTGAATTTGTTGTTTATTTCTCGAGATACGTAACCTATTACATAAGAAAAACAAACCATCCGATTTTTAATTTAAATAGACCATCTAAACTAAAAAAAAATAATATCAAGAGTATATTTAGAGCAGGAGTGGATGGTCTAAATTAACTTGATTAAAATATAAATTAAAACCATATCAAAATCATTATGATATGGTCAAAAAATAAGAAAGGAAATTTTATATACCAGTTTTATCATTGAAGTAACAAATTATTGCACCTAGTCTCCTGTAATTAATGAATAATGAAATCTCTTTTTGGAATGCTTTCATCATGTAATACTAAAAAATGTTTAACAATAAGGTTCTTTCAAAAGAATTTTGTATTCACACATAAAAAAAAGTTATATAAAGAAATATTTGTATGAAATAAACATACGACAAAAAAAGAAAAAAATGAGAGGATTGGTCGATTTGAAAATTTGATTTTCTTATAATATATACAATTTAAAATTTGCCTACCTTACATATTTAGATGCGATAAAAAGTAATGAGTTGAATCGATGACAGCTATTAAAATACATACATACATTTTGTTTTAAATTTATTTCCAAGAATGAGCCAAAGTTTCATACTCTTATTTTATAGGGATGCACTAAAGTATAATTTATTGAAGCACCATGTACATTTAAGCATTTATATTTGCACGTATTTTGTTCGAAAAGAAGCCAAACAAAAAATCTTGAATATAGTTTTTTGAATTAAAAAAACAGTTATAGGATTTCGTAACTAAATTATTAGACAATAAAAATATATCAATCGATAAATACCAAAGTAGATTTAGTTATATTTAAAAAAATCATAAGTGATTACATATGATACTGGTTTTCAGACCTGGTTGTGTGTCATTAAATTGTAGTAATGGGTTTTTAAGGGTTTTTTTAGGTGTTTGGTGTATGTTTTCTATATGGTACCAATCCATATGTAGTGAAAATTAATGTTTAATTTTTTTGCAGGTCTTATCTTCTAAATGCTTTCATTTTTGTCATGTAAGTCAATTCACCAATGAAAAAAAATGATAATAATAACCTTAGAGTTTGCCTTCAATGCTCAGAGCATTGACGATTTTTTTTGAAATTTTCATTATCATCCAAATATATTGAGATATAATGTTCATTATTTCATAACTTTTTTTAGATGGATAAAAAACCTTTAAAATGTATTCTATTAAGTTTTCCTAAAGTGTATTTGTAGCGACATAAAAAAAGGAGAAATAAAGAAGAAAAAATAAATGTACCGTGTATAACATACATTCTTTTCTTCCTATTTCTTCAATTTGATATAATAAATTCAGCATTAATTGCAACAAAACATTATACAATATCATTAAAACGATCTTGATTTTTCATTTATAAAATGACTAAACAAGTCGTCTAGTAACTTTGTAATAAAATTTATCAAAAATTCCAATGTTTTTTGAACTTATTACATATCTGAAAGGGAAAATTATATTTCCTTAGATCTGTACATATTGAATTAAAATCATTAATTTTAATACACTCCTGCACACAAATTTGTCAAGGCTTTTATGACATATCGTCAATCTAGATATGGTAGAAGTTTAAAAGAAAAAGTTAAACTAGAAGACTTTGTAAATGATCATTTTCTCAGTTTTCCCAAGTATAGAAATTATTAAAACATGATTCATATATATGTAAGTGGTATACTTTGTATATTTGAAGATAAGGTTGACTTGTACATCATCAGCAATAACTCAAAGACATGATATTAGATTATTTCATCATAGGGTTCTTTTTGACAAAATGAATGAATGAGCATCTTGCTCTACTATCAATGTTTTCAATGTTTGTGCTACATTAATGAAGTTATTAATGGGTCTTCATTTGTTGACGAAAAAAAAAATAAAAAAAATGGTAAGACCTATAAAACATTTTTATTTTATTTTTACTCCATATGGATTGGCATCCTTGTAAACATGTACTTACACCTAAAAATATAAAAATCTAAGCTTTAAAACTCCATTTCGTCCCCCTTTTTTACATGATAATACAATCATTTTTAAACTTTAGTGAAAAATAAACAAATATAGCTTGAACTTTGAGGTTAAATCATGCTGTTGGTTTAAGAAATGATTGTTTCTCCTTTATAGCATGCACATGATGAGTCAGGACTAAGGCATTTTTGAAAGATATCAAAAGTTGTATGTTGATTAATCTTATCAAAGAAAGAAAAGTCACCAAATGAATTATACAATTGTGCTAAGAGGGTGACGGTATGCCATTGTTTAACTATAAAATTATGTGGGGAAAAAATATTAATAATTTTATGAGAAATAAAGTTTTTAAAATTATAATTAAACAAAAGCTTATAGATCTAAAAATAACCCGAAGATTAATTTTTTTCTTTTCACTTCTGGTTATAAAACTTTTTGGTGAGATGTGTATAGTAAGATTTAATTAAAAACCCTACATTTAGCATTGATGTAATGGTAGTAATATATATAGTATTAAATCGATACATAAATAGCACGAGTCCCTTTGTTCGTTAATCTGTTTGACCGAACATCACAGTCTAGGTGTGCAGAGGCAGGGTGGACTAAGAATAATTTGACCGAAAAAAGAAAGAACATAAGCTATATCCTGTTGGCCTCCAAGGTTGCTTGAAGCTAATTCTCTTAGCAAAATAAGATCTAAAAGGCTTTGGAGGTGGAATTTAAGATTGTCTATCAAGTCAAAAGTTTCAGAAAATGGTCGATTTAGGGAGTTGAGATGAGGTCATCCGAGGTCACTGAAGAATGTTTTGATGTTCCCACTAAGTCTAATTTAATTGGAAATTAGGTAAACAAAGAAAAAAGTGTCGTATTTATACCTATAAATCACATTGTTTCTAATTTTTAATGACAAAATTGATTAACTATAATTGGAAGATAGCTTTGATATTATTATTTATAGTGTAGGTAATTGCTCAATTTTTGGTACGAATTGGGCAATTAGTCTTGGCCAAGTAGATAGGATTATATAACCTACCTATGCCTTTGTTCATAAAAAAAAACACCATCTGTTTACCATATCTCTTCTTACCTTAATAAGTTGCAAAAATTGTTTAAATAATAATTTTTTGATTTGAACTAACTTTCATGATACATACATGGATATTATGATATGTAGAGTAACGTCCGACAAATAATATTCAATTTTTAAACAAATCAAACATATGCTAGCATGTTAAATGTTATTTAAAAAAGTATATAAATAAAACATCAAAGACATCAAATTTCATTAAAAGAGATGGATGACGAAGGATAAAGTTGTATTCAAACATACACACGTACATGTTTTTTTTTTTAATTTACAAAACTAAAGTTGTATTTAATCAAATAACCATAGAAACAATAATAAATTAACCTATTGTATTCCATGTGATGTTCAACATTTGATTAAAAGTTTATTATTTTCATTTTCTTAAATAACAATTTATATTCCTCGCATATATTCACATCGAAGGTTCATTTTCATGTAATACAGAAATTACATACTTTATCGAGTGCCGTAAATAGGTATGTCAGTCGTACCAACTACCTACGACAACATAAAACAGACCAAGGGGTTTTTAAAAATCGATATTTTTCAACCCATGAAAGAAATTATTAATTTAATATTAGATAATACTAAATTTTCTAGTGTTGTCTCGACTTGAATCGATGGAATCAAGTCGAATCGATTTGTCAAATATTGACTTGAGACGATAAATTAGAAAAAGAAAAGAATGGAAAAAGACTCTCAATTTAATTGCTCGAAAACAATATTAACATTTATTGCGTACTTTGCTTACAAATAAGAATTATATTTTGTTTCAATGACGAACTCGATTTTGGAGAGCCACTTTCCTAAAGTCCTTCCATATATTATTATTAGTACAAATGAAAATTAGATCCATGTTTAAGAAACTTGCTTTGGTTATGATAACAATTCCCATCATAGTATCATATAGTCCATTATATAAACATGTATGTAATAAATTTAAAAAAAGAAATTAAATATTAATACATTAGCAATTAAATATCCACAATATTAACAAAAGAATTGATGTCTAATCTTTAATGCTAAACGATTTATAGTGAACACAAAGTAAAACATTGATAGGATATTTTCAAACAAAAAATAGGACTTAAATATATAAATAGTCATTGAGATTGCTGAGTTATTAAAGATCAAACCGACTCTAAAAAAAATAAAAATATTGAGTCGACTCAGGATTTATTAAATTTTAAATCGACCCAAAATTTAAGTTGAGTCGAAAAATTATCTACTCAAGTTGTCAAGTCAACACAAAACTAAAATTTTCTTTAAAAATAGCCACTAAAATGAAGATTAAAAAAATAATGTACAAATATATGAACAGCAGAGTTATGTCTTTAGAGAGCAAGTTTAAAATAAATTAAACTAATTGTGTGAAAAACCATTAATAATGAAAGATGAATTCATTACTATAAAAAAGTGTTACATTGGTGAATGAAATTTTTAACCCTTGTTTTCCATATTTTAGTTGAAATTTTAATTATTAATTATTTTAAATAGAAGAAAAATCATTGGCCGGTTTTTTTTTCTTCCTTAATTTATTTCTTCCATAGGTCAGTTTTATGTTGTAGAACCACATATTTTGGAGGTCAAGTATTTTTTTAAATGTAGGATTACATACTATCCACCTACTCATCTTTTTATTTAATAGTTCAATATTTATTTATTATCGTCAATAATCTCCTACACAAATAATGAGTATAAACATGAAAACATTTTGAACATCTCATACTAACATAGGCACAATAAAACCACGTCAAAAAACTACTCAATTTTATGATCTAAGTATGTAGAAAACCTTTTATATTCAAATCAATAGGTGGGTTGAGTTCTTACGTCATTAATTTTCTTGATTTTTTTTTCGCTTTAGAAATCTCGTCCTTTTTAGTGAACTTTGATAATATGTATTCATGATATTGGAACCATCCTGTTTATTCATTAAATGGAAGCACAAAATATGTATTTAAATTGTTTTTGTTTTGACTCGAGAATTAATTATCGACTTGACTCAAAATGTGAGTCAATTTTTTAATTAAAAAACCCAAAATTGACTCAATATTTTTCTTAAGTAAGTTCGATTTTTAATAACCTCAAGAGATAATAATAATAATAACTTATTACATGTTTAGCTACCAAAAAATTTCCTTAAAAAGCTATCAATATTTTAATTTCCGATTCGTTATAAAGTCTTTATAATGAAAAATTATCTTTTTATTTAGAATTGTTAATCTTTTGCCATCTACTTTAGTTTTCTTTTCTTTAATACATGTACATATAATGTGATAAATGAGAAATATACATTTTCAATATAATAGATTCTATCAAGAATAAGTATTTCGTAGTAGGTAGTTTTATTTTATAGACCGTAGTTGCAATAATCAAAGGATCTTGTGCCACTCTTCTTCCTCTTTTTTTTTTACACATTACTTGTTAATTAATAAAACAAACATAATTCAAAATGATCAACAAAAAACAATCATTATTTATATATTGTTTTAAATAATTAAATTGACATGCGTGGCTCCAATATCTTTTCTGTTTCTAAATTTCCTCTACTTAAATGACTCAAGTCGACACAACACTAACTTAAATACACATTTTTTTATGCCTAGCTAGAAGAAAATACTTTCATCTATAAATATATGACAAAAAAACAAAAACATGATCACTAGAATCCTTTTCCAAGTACAACACATTATGAATAAAACATTTAAACAAAATATAATCACGTACACTTCGCCTAAAAGAGGATTGAGAAGGGGGGGACCTGCGTTAATGGCTTAAGTATTTGCAACATATGCAAATCCATTGTGCATGCATACATTGGTATATGTACATATAGGTAAATTAATTGAATGTCTACTTCAAGGCATGTTTAACTTCAAAACTAATCAATAAGGAAACGCCCAGTCATAAAATAATAAGGATACTTAATTTTATGATTTGTTTGTGAAACTATACATATGTACATAGATAATATGTAAGTGTCTTATGCAGACTAAATTGATAGATAATTAAATGTTTGTTTGTTTTGGTAAAAGTTAAATTAAAGACAAAAATATATGTAAGTAAATTATGCATGACTTCACAGTGGCACTCTGGATTACAAAGCCTTAGAAAAGTATGTTTATAGATATGTTTGAATTATATCTTCACTTGGTTTAATTGTCAAATGTATATAACCACATAATACATAAAAACATACACATAACATAAAAAATGTTCGTATTGAAGAGAAATCCCTGTATGGATGTAAAGGATCTATTAGTACTCTGTTTCTACTACTTATATTTGAGTAATATATGCTAGAATAATGGAGGTAATGAATAAATAATGATACTGAGTGCAGTTAATACTTTTTAGAAAGCAAGGATTTCAATTCATTTTTTTGTTTTTGTTTTTAATCAGTGAAAAACTGAGAAGCAAGAAGTCATGTAGGATATTCATAGCATATGATATGAATTCTCTGACCGTTACAATATTGATACCTACATTATTGTCCTCTTTTGTCTAGGACAGCGTTTCTCAACCGGGGTTCCGCGGAACCCTAGGGTTCCGCAGACGGTCTTTAAGGGTTCCGCGAGAAAAATGAGATTATATAAGCTATTACACTTTTCAGTCTTTTCCTACAGTGTGGTAAAATTTTGTCACCAGAATTTTGACTTTTTTTATAGTGACCTATTGCTAAGCCAGGCTCTTAAGAGAACTAATTAATCGTTTACATTTGGGATATATAAGATGAGAAAGTATGGTATTAATCATTTTTTGCGCAAGGGTTCCGTGAGACATGGGATATATTTTGAGGGTTCCGAAAGGGAAAAAAGGTTGAGAAACGCTGGTCTAGGATGTGGGATACAAAAATGTGTTTGCGAATGAAAAGTTTTTCTAAAAGGAGTCAAAGCATAATTGAATATATTTTATATCTTACGAGTCTCCCACACATACAGATATAATGAATTGACATTGTACAAAAATTCTCCATGTATTAAAAAGTTAATGCTCATTTTAAAATCACTACGTCCTTGTTATTAAGTCAGTTTATTAAATAATAATAGGAATAAATAAATATAAAATTATATTTTATGTAAAAAATATATTTTCCATAAACTGGTATTTATTATATTGTTCAAGTTACAATTTGTTATTGAAGAATTTATGAAGAACAGATAAATGGTTATGCTTCTTTTTTGATAGAAATACATATGTACTTGCTATGTACATCATAATAAGGGATATAATGGCACAAAGGTACTCTAAAGAGACTCAATGGAAAGAAGCGTCAAGTAAGTATATCAATAATGATTTTTTTTTCTTTCCCTTAATTATTAAGATAGGTTTAAATTCGAGTAATTGCACTACGTTCATATTTTGCGCAGTTCAATGTTATTTAGTCTCTTAAATAACAACAGATTGATTGTAATTGCATGAAAACGATTCAATGATGCATATGCTTAATAAAATAATAAGCTTTATAAAAGCCATGCGTTTTCCACTGTCCATTTCAACCAACAGAAATTAGTACCTTAATTATCGATTCTATATTTATAGTAAAGAAAGGACCAAGCAATAAAGAAAATTATTCCCAAGAATATATATCTAAAGTGTAATGACATTTAAATTTTCATTATAAGAGTCAATCTCATTGATCCCTCTGTTCACTTATTAACATTGTGCTAAACTTGAGGTATAAGTAAAAACTTATCTGTGTTTAAGAGCTGTCAGACACTATTAAATAGATCAGAATTGAATTGAGAGTCCATTTGTTGATTTTTTGAAAGAGAAAAAGCTACGAATCTTTAGTTTGACTTTGACCAGATCCAAATCCGAAAAATATTACTGTGTCTGTATTAATTACATCTAATCTTAGAAATAGATAGGAATCGGTCGCCAAGAATTTACTCTTGAAAAGAGAAAACATATAATTTAATCCTATTTCAAAAAAAGAGTTACCCCAGGTTTTATGTTATCTGAGGTAAGCTGCATTTTGTCTATGACTTCGGATAAGTCTATGTCTAGAACATGATTATGTATTTTTCTTAAAAATAGACTAGAAACAAACATTCAAATCATAATTTTGTAGATTGTGATTAACATCATAAAGAAGTATTATTTTTTGTTTTTATATCACTTGACACATCCTTCCTTAAAATTTCAATAGTGTACTCCTCTAATATGAAATTTTTCAGTGTATTTTTTATCAGCTGTTTTCTTCTTCTTTTTCATATCGTTGTAAAATGTAGGGGAGTTTGGGGACAGTTGTAAAGAGCCTATAAATGTATATCCATGAAATTTATACCATAATTGCATAATGTAACGAAGATTATTGACAAAAACATCAGACTTTTTGTCAACTTTTTTTTGAGATATTTTGATAAAAACAGATTTTGAGGAGTAAAAGTATTTTTTTGAAGGGGAATACTTTTATAATAATGGAGTTCATTATTAATTGTTTTCAATATAATTTTATCATTTGAATTATTTATTATTTTGCACAATTTATCACAATGTGTATTTAATTAAATTCAAACTTCTATCATTGAGGATATATTTGAGAAAGTGTAAACTTTCGGTACAAAGGGGCCAAATCCAACAAGTGTTGCAATTGTCCTTGTATTGTTTATTCTTTTGCATTATTTTATTAATCATCTACAGCAGTGTATTTTATAACCCCCTCCGATCTCAGTGTCCGGTGAAAATATCCCTTTAAGCAAAATTTGAATTGCCTTAAAATAAGCAATTTCCCCGAGTCATTTCAACCTACTAACTCATTAGAGGCGATAGGTTATTTTCCATTTAGGTGCAATGTGCTGTACAACAAGTGGCTCTTGCCACGCAATATGCTTCAAAATCTATGGACCAGGTAGTGGTGTACAGGTGCACAGTTAACTTTGTGTACTCCTTTTACAAGCACTCAGCCAGTAGGACCAACCGCCACTGTCAACTGACAGCATCACTCAGTGATGAAGACATGACAAGTCTGAAGCAACCGTGCCCTGTCTGCTGTTTATCTTTGCAAAAGGCTGTGGAAAGAATAAAAAGTAACTGGGGTTCTTTAATGATGGAGCTAAATAAAGGGGCTGTTGGAGGAAATGACTTAGCCCAAGATATCCTGGGTTAGATCCAGTCATACAGCTTCATCCCTTAACTCACACACACTGGCTGATGTATTACCTGTGATGGCCAAACTAAATTTGGTTTGTAGAAAGACGATGTAGATGTACGAGGTCCAGCAGAGGAGCTGTTTCAGGTGGAGTGCGAAGACAACCTTTACAGGGATGTTAAAATGACACATGCAGGAGACGTTCAAAAAAGCCAGAGCACACTAAATCCAACATCTAATAGATGTTCTACAAGACAGATTCCCAGGTGATTCACTGGATCTACTTAAATAATTTGATTTTCTTCTCAATTCCTCCCGGTACCCAAACGGAACGAGTGATAAGTAAAATAAAATGTGATATTCTAAAATGTATATTAAAAAGTCTAATCTACAGCACTTTGAGAGTATGCAAGAACAGCATCCAAACTATCGTTAGTCATTTTGGGAAGGAAATCAGGAGTGAGGACGAGTCGGCTCCAGCCACAGCCCCACTCATTAATGTAGCAGATGCACAAAGAGATGACATCTCTGTAATGACAGCACTTTGTTTTAATATGCAATAATAAATTGAAAATTTAATAATTAATTCAAAACTTTGAAAACTTTTGGTTGCTGATTACTCAAAAAGTATTATTGATTCAATTTTTTTTAAATTTCTTCCATGAACTCGATTTTTTAAACTATTGCTACCATCCCCGACTACAAGACACTTTATCATTGCGCTAGGTAAAAATGTCTCTTAACAGTGAAGTATCTATTTTTTTTATAGAGTCTATAATTCTGTTTTTTTAAGAAAAGGTACGGAGATACAATCTCCTTGTGGTAGATATTAAAAAACAACTGCAATTAAAAATATATAATATTTAAATCTACAAAAAAGGGATCTCTCAGTAGAGAAAAAGCCCGAAGGCACTTTATATATTTGAAGTTTCAAATATCCTTTTATGGGTTTATCTCTCAAATATGGGATAAAATATACTATTACAGATATTTCTTAAATATTTTCTTTATTTCGCACGACAATGCCACACAAATTTAAAAAAAAATATTTTTTTTTTTCAGCTGTTGATTTGTTATCCATCTTGACACTTATTAGTATTTTTAACGTTGATTGCTTGAACATGAATTGGTTTTTTTTAATGCAGTGAACATTTTTTCTCTTATTAATGAAAATAATATTTAATAATTGGTTAGTTACAAATAGTTTGAGTCTTTTTTATTTTTATTTTTGGATGGAATGTGGAGAAATACATACAAACTTACGTTTAAAATATAGAAATAGGATCACATTTAATTGAATAATATTTTTTTGAGCTAAACAAATGAAGCACAAAATACAAAAAATCATAGTCATTTTATTCAAGAAAAAAAAAAGTCGTCAATTTCTATTGAAGAAACGTTTTTGTTCTTGAAATATCAAAGCATTCTCATATTCTCTAAAACTGATATTGTTTAATGAAACTGTTTTTCTTTTTTTGAAATGGCATACTCCCTCCAATCCTAATTTTGATTTCTTATTAAATCATGAAAGCTTCTAATATTAAATGTAAATGTAATATTAAAAATATGTGTATTCAATAGAAATCTGCAACCATAAAATATCTCATTTCATAGGAATTTTTATATATTTCAGTATCATTATTTCTTTGTAAATGTAACACATACATAATATGATTGCAGCTTTTTTGTAAAAAATAAATAAATGTAAATTCATCTATATCTTTATAATATATATATACATAATTGACAGAGACTTGACAACTTACAAGATGATTTATTAAAATATTTTTTTGATTTAATGTCATTTTAATTACAAAACTATTTCTTTTAATTTAATTAAGCAATAGTTATTAATAATATCAATTTAGATCATTTCAAATTTCGGGTTAATTTCTTTTGAATAATTTTCTCCCACCCCTTCAAAGATTTGAAGATTAACTTCCTAATATATGAAATAGTTTATTGAATATAAACTTCAAGCCATATTGTAGGTACTTCTTAAATGAGTTAATAAATACTAATAAACTACCTTCATTGGTCATTGATCATGAACAAAAATAGGAGTTCTATAGTTTTTGCTCTCTTGAACTTTTTTCATCCAATTGTATTTTGAATCAATATCTATATATATTTACACATTATTCCTTAAAGGTAAAGAGTTTGGTAGAATTTGTACAAAGTCTTGGACTCAATCAATATATTTGTGAGCCGATTATATCATTCGATTTTAAGCAATTTTAGATTATTCGATGATTGTCAGAAGTATATGATTATGATATATTTTAAATAAAAACGAAATTAATCTTTTTTTTTTCGAAAAAAATTAATATTAAAAGATTTTGGTTACTTAGTCATAGAAAACTCAAACGTAGCCAGTGCGTCCATTTCTGAAAGTTATTTCTCTCTAAACTAATATTTTTAACTCTGATAATCAAAGATATGTGATATCACTTACAAGTATTATTCAATATTAAAAATTTACATAAAATCATATGTAGCCATTGATAAATAATAACTGAATCCACAGTTTAAGAACTCTATTTATAATATAAATCATCAAAATCTTGGCAAATTCAGTTTGATGAGGAAAATTATGGAGTGGCCACATTTGAAATTTTGTTAGATTATTTTTACTATAATTTTAAAAGTTAATTTAAAAAAAATAAAAATCGGCCGATTATTCGTTTATCAGTTTTTGGTACCTCAAAATATTCGGTATTGGTCCTAAAAAAATCCATATTGTTTAAATTTTAGTGCAAATACTTTTTTCCTTGGTGTAATGATGTATTATTTACTAATACAGTGATGCCTAATCTTTTGTTAAACCAGGGATACCCTTGATATTTAAAAGCGGGCTTCCAAGTAAAAAGTTAAATGTCTTCACAGTAATCTTTCAGATTAAAATCAACGTCTTTAATAATAGTATCAAAATCAAATTTTACTGCTTAGTCTACTTTTAAAACTCCTACGAGTGACTGAAATTGACTGGTTGGACACCACTGCATTTATCTCTTATGAGAAATTCAAAAATAAAAGTTGTCATTTTTTTATTACAAGTCAAAATATCATATGGATACAATTGAGTTGACACTATTTATCTCTAGTTTTCTTTCTTATTTGCTGTAGTTTTACGGATACGAAACTTTTTAAAAAAAGCAATTGAATGCATGTTTGTTTAAGTATGCATGTACTTCATATTGAAAGAGGGAGATAGAGGGGAGATGAAAGTTTTAATTTCTTATTTTAAATATATATATTTTTTAAGGGAATTACTGTTCATTTAATTTAATTCAGTCTTTTGTTGTTGTTCCTTCTCTTTTATTTTTTCCTGTTATATTTTTTCTTATTATTATTAACGCTGTCTCCTTGTATGTAATGAAAAACGATAAAATGCACCCCATTAAATTCTAAGTTTTTTATTTTATTTTCCAACTCACAAAATGAATGTGTGTGTTGGAATGAAGGAATAAATAATTGTATAGACATAATTGGATGGAATATTTCGTTTCCTTTCAATAAGCATGCTGATCAAGTATGTATCGTTGAAAAAATAATTAGAATGATAATAAAATTAAATATATTTTGTTGTTCATATGTAGGAGTATGTACATGTGTGGAAGTTGAATGAAAAAAGCAAAATACTGAGACCAGTTTATATGGTCAAGACTACATTCCCCGAGATCTTGTATTTAATTTGACAATGATATCATGATTGGACAAGACTTTGAGGAAACGAAACTGATCTTGGTAACTACATCACATCTTCGGTATCGTGAATTGGAATCAATTTCAGATTTTGAGTAAACACAAGTCTTTTAAATAGATTCCAATGTCAGAGGAACCGATTTCATTACTAAAGATTTTAAAAATATTTTTTATTCAACAATGAAATAAACGTAGTATCTTACATTTATTGTTTAGAAGAAACTTAATCCTCTACGTTAGAGAAACTCAAAGTGTTGAGTAACTCCAGGGACAACTACGAAAGAAATTGAATTTATTAAAAAGTTGAAAACTTCCTTTTTTAACACTAGTCTATGTATATGATAGAATTAACTATGATTCCTTCATTCAGTGTAGAGATATTTTGCTTAAGTCTCGAATCGTGACTGTATTCTGGAATCAGAATTTATCCCAGTTTACTATGAAATGAAAAAAATCGTGAATTGAGATTCCCCAAATGTCAGGAATCGCATCAGCCCTATATAAGCAAAGATGACATTGTTTATCACAGATGCTATATAGATCATATATGTAGGTATGTATGACGATTGACCATAAATTCCATGTGATAACAGCAAAACTCTTCTCTGGAATATATCAAAACCATCACAGAATTGAATGGATACATTTTCTCAAGTTCATAAGAAAATGACATAAAGAGAGCTTAAATTGAATGTCTATTACTCATAAATGGCTTATACATATAGAAATTTAGGTTGTACTGTTAATCTAACATAAATTTAAGGTTTTTATGCATAAAATCATTCGCTTTTGTGCTAATTAAAGTATGCAATGTCAATACCTCCCATGATATCAAACACAAGAAATATTAGACTCGCATCTCCTTTGGGTTGCAGTAAGAAAAATGCGACAAATAATTATAACTTATTATAAATTACTATGAGATTAGAAAGTAAGATATTCTACTGGCTTGAAAACTGTACATAGTTGCTTGGTTTTTTAAAGAAGGTGATATGAACTATATAGTAATAAAGTAGACGAATGATTTTTTGAAATGTAGGGATTACTTTTGAAAATCGAAGAAGAAAGAATTTCATAATGAAAGGCAAACAACAACTAGATATTTATACATTTTTACATATCCTTTTTTTTTTTTTGTATTTCATAGTCTACTAAAAGGCAGAGGGATTAAAATAAATATAAGGATCTTATGAATAAATTATGAAATAGTTTGCAAACGTTTACATATATTATTTTGTAATGGTAGACAAAAAAAGTTGAACGGATATCATCAATGTACAATACACGCAATGAGGATATATATATACATATGTATGTATGTGAAAAAAACTAAAAGTATATTTCTACATATAATGAGGCAACCTTTTATCAGAGAGGAAGTCATGTTTAGTGAATTAGAACTCAACAAACATGAGGTAAAACACAATTAACACCATTTCTTTCTTTTTCTTAAATAAATTATATTTATATAGTTTAATGGATTTTTTTTATTGTTTAAGAAGGTTTTTTTTTCTACTGTAATGTGGATGAAAAGTATTTTTCTGTTGTTACTACTTTGAGTTATTGCAGTTTATAATTACTTTTTTCTAATATATAAGAACTCCAAGAAAAAACTAAATTCATACATGTGTGGGCATAAATATCAGAAGAAAATGTTGTTTACAAAGCTTATGGGATAAATGAGATTCTTTTTGAGGACAAATTGGAGAAAGGAGACACTAAAATTTTTGAAGGTAGATAACATTAAAAAAAACTTTTATTTATTCTAGTAGAGCAACCAAATTTTATAATGGATGAGTTAACCGGCATGTTCATTCTACTCAGAATATCAAAAAAAAATCTTTTATAAATAGAACTTTTTACTATTTCTATTTTTATATTATTGGATTTGTGGTATATTGAACCCCTTAATATTTATTATAATACTATTTGTTGACTTTAGTCTATTTTATTAATTCTATACTTTATAGCAAGATATAGTTTAATGTTAGAAATGAGGCAAACCTATGAGCATTAAAAACCGCAAACAATACAATTTTTATAAAACTAATTTTTCACCTTCAATGGTATCCCAGTCACTTGTGTCAATGTCTTGAAAACGAAACCAAGACTTTGAAGTTTTGAAACAAAGACAGATTTGGAGAACTAAGTATATTAAGGGGTATCATACAAACCAAAAATCTAAAACAAATCCTTTTATTTACAAGTATTTCTTTTCTCTAGACACAACTTATAAGATGGTTAAACAGGTGATATATCGATTTTTGATTTATATGATATCCCATAAATGTAAATCACTATGAGTAGCTGTTGTCCACTTTTCACTCAATTTCAAAATTCGACAGTTGATTCTTCGTTATAGAATGTCGGAACTCTATGTACTGATAAAGCATTTAAACTAGGGTCAGGGGTGGGAAGTAGTAATTCAAAAGTAGGAGTGAGGACAGTTTTAAAAAAATAACGTGACATATTTATGACACTAAAATCACACAACTATTCATTGTTAATGTTTTTCAAAGGTGGAAGAGGGATTAACGGCTCTACCCCGGTTCCAGCATCACTAAATACGATAACACAGGTCAACTAATTCGAAATGTCAAAAATCCTAAGGGGTATGAGTATAATAAAAGTTATTCAGTTTTGCACACTGATTTCAAATCTGTAAATAAAAAAAATCGAGAGTCCGACGGTTTTCAAGAAATCGGACCCTACTTTTTGAGCTAATCTGGCCATTTTCCAACTTCAACTTCAAGTAAACCCTAGAAGGATACATTCTTTATTAGGTCGTTGTGGTGGAAGGATCTCCCTCTAAAAAAAGGGATAATAAGTATAGAGATTTTCTTATGAATTCCACAAATTTCATCAAATATTTATCTGCATTCAAAAATAAAAACGATACTCTCCATGCATTAATGCAATTTTAAATGTAGAAGGTTCTCCTCCTAAGAAAATATATTTTTCTACCTCAAAAATCATAAAACAAGCAGATGGTGTTACCGAAGGGTCTTTGATAAAAAGTATCATCTGATGCAGATCTAAAAATGAAAAAACTAGGCCTTGACATCAATATTAAAAAGCCTGATATTGATATTAACATGAAGAAACCTGATTTTTATATGAAGATGCCTAAAGTTTATATTTCGCTTAAAAGTAGCACCCAACAAAAATATCATCCCTAGATATAACTTATGACTTGTCGAAAAAGATAAATTCGTAGCAAGCGCCGATCACTCCAAAATCTTATCGGTTGGTAACCTACAATATACCTGTATTTATGTCGAAGACAAACACACTTCTCTTATTTATTTCTCACGACACGACATACTCCTATATTTTAGATTGACATGGTTACCACATCGTTTTTGACCATACTAATAGAGCAATTTCCTTACATTTAAAGAATTTCTCTTTTTCGACAACTCTACTAATGACTAGATGTAAGAAAAAAAGGGTCATTCCCACTGAGTGTAAAAACCTCGCCTGAGATGAATGCATAAAAATATCGTAACATTGAGGGACATAATGCGAATTGATATCTATAGACTCTTAAATAGGGGAGAGAATGAAGAAGCTGTTATGATTTTGCTCTTCTATTCCAAAGCAACTTTTATTTGTAAATTCTGCCCCCTTGTTCAAACCGAGTTTCTTTGAATAAACAAATGACACTAACATACCAATTTGCCTTTTCTTTCGAGTTTCTTTTCGAAGTTTCGAGTGAACAAAAATCCTTGTTGTGAAGAGACAATATTGTGTTTGCTTAAAAAAAAGTACAAATATGTACAAAGACATTGCAGATAACCAACATAAAGGATTTTGGAGGAATCTGTGCTGATTGAGAATCCCTCTTTTTCAACAATTATAATTGTCGTATGTACCCCCCCCCCCTTCCCCCGGAAACATCAAAACAGACTGCCATTGGATGGAGAAATAGAAGGGGTTTACTAATGTATGTATATACCTACATTAAGGAGGCTCCTTAAAAGGTATGTCTCATTTGCATTATGAATCAAAAAATAAAATGAAGACCGATAGGTAGGAATGGGCATTTGTAGGGTTAGAATAGAAGGCAAGAGCAGTACTATTTAATTAATGTCAGTTCCCAATGATATGATTATTTGGGAGAAAATGTATTACTGCCCTTAGGAAGAGAACCTTTTAAATTTAGAATAGCATTAGTGCAGGGATAGTATTATAATTACATATATATTACAATTTTATGAAGCATTTTTAACTAAATTTACGATAAAGGTGGCTCTTCTTTTAGGGGGACATGATTTTATCAAATTATCTTTCGAAGAAAGAACATATTTATTTAAACAATATTACCATCCGTTTTTATTTTCCTTTATAATATTAAACCTGTAATTTTTCTCAACAAAATGTCCTCCCTCCCTAACAGATAGGGTAGAATACCTCATGTCCAGTACAGTATTTTTCAAGTTAATTATCAATTACATTTGTATATTTTGTCGATAACTTGTGAAACGATGTCAAATATTTCACGTCTTTTCTATATTTCTTATTCTACTTTTATTTGTAGGTCAAGCCAATATGTGTATACAATGTACATATTTGTAGGAGATGTACTCGCTTTAATTCGATATTAAAAGTCTTTCTTTCTTTTTCATCATTTTCTACTTTTTGCGCGCTTGTGTCTATGAAACCCACGTGAGAATAAATTTTAGAAAGCTATTCTTGAAAAAGAGTTATTTAAACAATCAGAAGAAATCATCTACAAATAAATTCTGGCAAGACTTTTCCTTAAAGCTGAAAATTACTTTTTAAGGCATAATAAAATATATGACAAAATAAAATACGTGAGTTTCCTGTTGTTTATTGTTTTATAAATATTATGTTGTTTTCAAAGAATCATTTTTGATCATTTTTTTGTGTGTGTATCCGTCTATTTGGTAAGTGAGAGAAGGAAGAAGAATGCGGAAGATTTTTTGGATTTTCGTCTTTGAATTCCTAGGTATGAATAATTTTCTTTCCATATGTTTATTCTTGTCGTAATTATGTTTTGAATAAACATACATGTACAATATTGTAAATATATAAATACTTGAATACAAGTCAAGTAAAATTTCCATTCGTAAATGTTGCATGATTTTATTTCTAGAACTTTCTTCATTCAGTTTACATATAGTATGTACATTATTAACTGGCATAAAAATTTACTATGCATCTTTTTGTCAACTGTTTCTACTTATATAATCATACTATTTATGTCCATTACTATCTAACAGCTGTTGAAATTGAATTATATCTTGCTAAACTACTATTACATAAGGAATTGTTCCACATTTACGAAGAATGATGTAATTGTCTAATTACCATATAATTTGTGGCCTTTTTCTTTTTTAATCATAGATTCATATAATCAATGACAACCTCTTTTGGGTATATGACATGCATCATGAGATTTGTTTTATTTTTGATCCTCTTATAATACGGAAGGGATTGGAATTTTCAATATGAAATTGCCTTAAATTCTAAATTAGCAAAGTAAAAGTAAAAAACATAGAGGGATATAATTACACTTCTATGAAGTGAATGGGAAAATCAAATTACAAACAAACATATAATTTTCAAGGGAATATACCTTCATATGGTTCAATTTGTTAGGTAATCACAACACTCAATAAGTCAAAATTTTAACTTAAAAAAATGTCTAAGTAAAATTAGACTTTATTCATCCATATATAAGGTTGTATATATATTCTTTCTTGTATAGACTGATCCAATGTTTCTAACATATTGCTAGCAATTTCTTTTATTTTGCCAGCAAAATATAGGAAATTCAAATTTGTGACATGTCAACAAAGGACAAGCTGGATTCCCTTTTCGAGATACTGAAATGATTGATTAAATTCTGCTCTTTAAATTACTACTTACAATTAATAGTTTTGATTAATTCAGTGTAAGTCGCACTTTTTAAGATTTAAAATGGAAGTTAGATTCATAATTAGTTAGGTAGCTTTTGTCAAGTCACACATGTCTGTTGATTTAAAAGGGTGAACGTAGGTAGATGAGATAAAGTGAGAGAAATTCGACTTCGTTTGCTGTGATATAAACAACTTGGTTAATAATATTTTGCAGGTATAACGGTACATGAAAATATACTATAAAAAATCCCAATCCTGTTACTAGAACTTTATCCATTGTGGAGTACTTCCAATTCTAAGGGGACACAATTAAAAAATAAACCGTTGTTAAGAACAGGAATCTAGAATATGGTCAGAATTATTTCTACAAGAATTCTACAGTTTTAGAACAATAATTTTTCAAAATAAATGTCTATCTAACAATTTGATACAGGAACCACAAACATCATTTTAGGAGACACGTTCTCCAACCCCCATAATTATAGCACTGAATGATGCTATGATCATTTCTTAACAAGTAAAAATATATTTTTAAAAAATCATTTTTTCTCAATTTCTTTTTTTTATCACCCCTGCCTACTTTTATGTTGACATCATATTTTTAAAATAGCTTCACTTAAATGAATAAAATTGGTAGGCAAATAATCCAAAGAGCTAAAATTTAGACATGTACAACTTAACAATCATCATATCAGTTTTTTTACTTATCAGACCCGTGACTTATAGCATGATGTCTTTTCAAAGGAAACATGAGGAAAGATTTGAAGTAAAGAATAATGAATTAGGTAATTTTATTTAATTGAGAACTTGATGATGACATAAAAATTGTGGACTGGACCAAAATTACATAGCTTTGTTCCAGTTGTTCTTGTAAAAATATGATACTAATTTCAAATCATGTGACTGATTCTAAATACAATAGAGTAATAAAAATATTTTTGGTACTAATTTAATATAAACTAAAAGAATTAAAAATCCTCAGCAATTTGCAACAGTACATTTTGGCATTTAATGCACTTTTCATAATCAGTTCCTATCAATAAAATAAGAATGAGTTTTAAACACATTATACATATCACTCCATCAAAAAGATATCTTATTTTTAATGTGCGAAGCACAAAATTATGAAGCATAAATTAATGTGAAGAAGTAAGCCTTTTGTCTTCATTGTTAGGTAAGTATTATGTTATATCTATACATAATTAGTTTTTTGTAAAAGATAAGTGCCTACAAAATGAGTTAGTCATAAGACATGATGATTAAAATGCAACATATTCTTCTTTACAAGGATGTGATTGGGGAGTGTAAAGTACAATTACCTGATCTATTATGGACGATATATTTTTTTAATAAGTATATGAGATACTATTACACATATATTTACAGTACCATGGTTTTATAAAGGTATGAAATCAAGTTAAAATTAGTCTATTAAGTCATTGAGTTACTTTTCAACATCAACTTGCTCCCTAACGAGCTATTAAAATATACAACATAGGGAGAAAAAAAATGAATCGCTCATTAAAACCAATTTATAAATGCATAAATAAACCCATGACATTAAAAAGACGATCGATCATATTAGGAAAGGTTTCAAATGTGTACATAACTAAGATCAATAGAAATATAATGATTTTAGTCACACGTTTGAGTTAGGAATGAACAAAGTATATAAATGGCTTTGTGCACTCTGTATACTACTATGGGCAAAAAATATCGGGAATCAAAAAATACACATTTGCATACGTTTTTTCAAAACAATTACGAAAATTTATTAAGTCAATAATTAGAGAACAATAACTGCTGAATTTAGATATGCTATTAAAATTAATAATCGAATAGTTGGTTATTGAGTAATAGATTATGTATCTCAAGAAATGAAGTATTGATTCTCAAAATTTAAAAAAAATAGTGTATGAAATATTCATTTGAACTTTTTTGATCAGCAACATTTTTCTAAATTGCATTTTAGTCACCATCTTCCAGATATTTTAAAAAACAAAAAATTCTATTTTAGTTGTTCACAAAAGGACGCATATCTCAAATACTAATGAATATTTTGACGTGTAATTTGATACAAATGTCAGTGACATTTGTGCCCTAATTAAAAACAAACACATTTATCCCTATCGGAATTTCAGGAAGAAAAAAAAATCCAATTTCCTTGTATTTTTTGCCCATAGTAGTACATATTGAAACATTAAATCCTTTAAAAATCCTTGAAAATGTGATCATAAAAATGAAACTTTTTTGAAGAAAATATATAATCCTTTTATTTATTTTGTTTATATTATTTGATTCTAGAAGAAAGAGGGATTAATAAGTTGTAATAATGAGAAGAAGAAGAATTGTAGCTTTACCTATGCATTTCATCTCTTTCTATTATATGGATACATTTCAAAAAATATATATACAAAAAGTATATACACTTCATGCATATGTAATGAGTTCCCATCCCAGAAGCTGAGTCCTAATGAGTTACTAATAGATATGACCTCATAAATTATTATTAAGGGCTTAATTATTCGTTTTTTTGCCTGTTATGTTCAATTTTTATTTGTACTACCAAATGTTCAATGAAAAATACTCATAGTTTAAATATTATTTGAAGACAAGAAAAAAAGATATTACAAACCTATTTAAAATCTGGATACATATTTTAAATTTTATTTTGTAACATTTATTTGTCAAACAGAGAAGATGATAATGTCAAAAATATTTGTAAATGCAATTAGCTATGTAGTTATTGCCTTAAAATTCTTTGATATTCGAAGAAATAACATAAAAAAAGTCGTACTTTACATATTTAAATAAGACATATCAAATTATTAGGATAGTTCTATTTGATTTATCTATAGATGATGTCATCAAGGATTGAATTTCCATCAAAAAAATTGAGCAATATTTGTCACTGATTCCACGACCTTACTCAATAGATATTTATAAAGATTGCTTAGTTTTGACAATAAGTAAATATATAAATTACATAAAATTTATAGCTACAACACCAATTTGAATTTATATCCAAACAAAAATGAATCAGAGGATTTGTTAAGAAATTAAAAGTACTCAGTTTGCGCTGAAGCACATTCAAAAATCAAATTTAAATATATATTGTTTAATATGAAGAAATGTTAGTAATTTTCATTTCTCAAACTTAAATTAAGAAGTATTTGGAAAAAGGTAATCAATTAATTAATTGTTATTTTAAAATATTAAAATATTTTGTTTTTAATTTGAAGACTCAAATCTCAATAAAATATAATTATAACTCAAAGGATAAATAATCAAGATTTTAATAAGAAAACATAAAAAATAAATTTGTGATAGATTTGCAGTTACTGGATGTCCATTATTGACATTTCTAGAAAGTAAAGCTATAGTTATGTGCATTTTTTCTCAGACATGCATGATGAATTAATTTTTAATAAGCTACAGGCATAAACAGGAATCATGTTTTTAAAGTAACTTAAAAAAGTCAATGTCTGGCATTTTTGTTGAAGAAGATTACTACTTACATGCATTTTTATATCGATCAACTAAATAAAAATGTGTGTAAGTAGTAATCTTTTTTTTCTTTCATTCAATGAAATTTGCTATTTTTCAGAAAACATGATACACAACATTAAAATCGATTTTAAGATCGGGAATTTTGTTTAAACATAAAAACATATTAATCCAAGACGATCCAAAAATAATTGTCCAACAATTTAGTGTTGTTTAGTTTTTCTCCATTTTTTGCACATTCAAACATCCAATCAAGTTGAGTAACACACACTCATACATACGTAAACAAATATATGTTAAAGAACATATCAAATTATGACACAGGCTCAAAAACTAAGAACGAATTATATTATTCACCCCCGCCCCCTGATTTCAATCATTAAAAAAAATCGAAAAATAAAAATAAATCGAATAAACTGTTTTGATCCTTCTACTACAATAGGTTGTTTCCTTACATTTTGTACACATCTTAGGATTCAATCCATATCGACACTATAATGTAAAGTTAGATTTGTGACAACACTCCCTTCTCCCAGGAGTTGTACATCATACTCCATCCAGGGGGTTTGGCCAACACTTCCTCACCATCAGAAAATGTTCTAATAGGTATTATTTTCTCATGTACTTCATCCAATTCTTCTAAATTCAGATTTCGCTATTTTTTGCTAAATATTTATTTTGATAGAGGGGATGCATTTTCTCCACAAGGAATCATTTTAAACCAGTATACACATTCTGGTATGGAAGCAAAAGTTTCACCACACATTGACTTTATGATGATTACATTTAAAAACTATTTCCTGAAGGACGATAAGCGCAGCAAATTATGGCTTTTACTTTCCATGAGTCGTACAGACGGTTGAATCTCTGATTTCTAAATTTTTTTCCGTTATCGAGCAGAACATTGTTTTGGAAATCCATCTCGTCCAAAATTTTGTCTTCTTCACGGACTATTTTGTTCTCACTCTCTTTTTTTACCTGCTTTCACACAGCAAAACGACTAAGTTCACACTCAATACTGATTAGGTACTTTTTTACTTGCATGTGGATAATATTCATCACCAGTAACTTCCACACTTCATTTGAGCTAAGATTCTCCTCTTCCTGTTAATACTGGGTGAGGGTCAATTGTCAAGCACTTTCCACATTCTATAACAATCTTTTCAGCCTGTTGCCTTGTAATCTATCTTCTTGGAAAAATAAAAGGTGACATCCACTCCACAATTATGCTTTTCATGTATCTGTTTATCTGCAATTGCCAGCCCTAATTATCCAATCCTTTGCAATCCTTGTCATAAGGGCAGCCTTATTCTTTGTATGTAGTAGGGACAAATTCAACACTCCGCTGCTCGTCCGAGTATCTAAGATAATGATTAGTCTTCTTTTCACTAATATTTTAAAGAGGCCAGCCTCTTTATCTTTTATATTTTGTTAAGAATGACTATAACCATGAGGATACCGTGGCTAAGTTGATGTAAATGAGCAGTTGCGTTGCTCCCCATTTGACAGCAATGCTGATTCCCTTAATTACTCAATTAAGTTCTGGAATATTTATTTGAGCTTCATCTTCTTCTTTTTTCAACCACACCCATCCTCGATTCCATGATCATCTTTTCCAGTGCTGCTCCATATAATAATAATTTATCTTTATTTATTTCTTTTTCAATTTCTACTCAGTTCAATATAGTAATCATATATGATTACTACCATGATAGTAGATAGAATGTAGCGAGATTTAAATCTCCGTATATATGCATATATAAATATATATTTACTGGGTGTCTCAAAAGTAACCGAATCGCAAACCCTTAATAAACATTCTTAATCAGACATAACAAAAATTTAATAGGTGTATTAATTGTTTACAAATGTTCAAAATGTCTACCTTCAACTGCAATACAATCCCGACATCTTTTGACAACACTCTGACATACTTTCTGGCAAAGTGTCCTCTGTAAATTGGTTCCATTCTCGTAAAATATTTGTTTTAGTTGAACAACTGTTCTAAGCTTATTAGCATAAACTGTATTCTTTAGAGCTCCTTATAGAAAATAATCAGGTGGTGTCAGATCCATGGATCTGGCAGGCTATAGGATTAGCCCTCGGCGTCCTATCTAAGCTACACGAAATGTTTCATCAAGCCATTGTATAAAATCTTTGGCATAGTGCACATGTGTTGCATCTTTTTGAAAATTAAGATCACTGAAATGGGGAATCTCATTAATAATATGAAAAACTTTAGTCACCAACATATCAATGTAACGTGGACTATCAACATTTTCTTCAAAGAAGAATGGGCCAATTAGGCCAGTGCTGCTGATTACAGCCCAGACTGTGACTCCAGGAACATTGACTTCTGTTTCAATGACTCAATGGGGATTATTACCTTCCCAATAAACACAATTGTGTCTGTTAACATGTCCATTCAGTTTGAAGCATGCTTCATCACTCCACAAGATGCGATCTAGAAAATCTGGTGATTCGTCACAAAAATGTACAAAATTTTCAGAAAACTCTAATTGTTTATCTGGGTAATCCTTATTTAGGACATGAAGAAGATGAGGTGAGTATGGTTTTAGCCAAATGTCCTGCAAGATACGATGGAGTGAGGATCGAGAAATTTTCAGTTCTTTCAATGCCTGGTGGATATATTCCTTAGGAGAAAGAACAAATTCAGCTGCCACTTTATCCTTGTTTTCAGGTGAACGAACTGTTTTTGGACTTTTTGCAGTTCGGTTATTTTTAAGACACCCTGTACGTATATATATATATATATATATATATATATATATATATATATATATATGGTATATGTATGTATGTAACTTTAATTAAAAGTTAAAACTAGACTTAATTTTCGAGAGTTATTTAAAAAAAAAATATTATTGGACCAAGTTATAGATGAAGATATATAGTATAGTAATTTCATAAGGCACATACCACACTCGAGAAAAAAAGTTGCAGAGTGGATTAAATAAATAATAATTTCAGAGAAAAAAGAAAAGAAAGTTTCTTAATTTTCTTAAGTCTTGTGGGTTTATTTTTAATTTAAATGTTATAAACTTAAAAAAATAAAAGATCTATTTAATTTTGTCGAAAGGTCTTTAACTTTTAATAAGGACTTTTACGATAAGGGTTTAATTTATCATAGTGGGTAGATACATGAATAGAAAATAAATTAACATAACCTATGTGTATAATAGATTATATTTGTACTAAATTTTCTAAATATGTAGGTATGTACGAGTATACCCAACATGGGTTACATTCTTATGTATATTTTTTCCCATAAAGATGGTTTTAATCTACTCTAATAGTTTTGATAACATAATCAAAAAGCATTTTAATAAATTAGTTTGCCTATACATATATGCATGTTAATAAAAATAAAATAGCTCCATCGACATGCATGCAAATTCAACCTCCCGAAATGTAAATTACATTATATATAATATATGTACATATATGATAGTATTTCTTTTATCTTTTTTTCCCCTTCTCTATAGAAAGAAATTGTTTCATGCCACAAAAATGTGTTATAGTGGTGGCTATATCAAGATAATTGAAATGCCTATTTCGTTTTAACTCTAATTTAATTTTTTTCTGAATAGTTATATAAATACTATAGGAATGTCGTATTTAAGTCGAACTATAGAATTGTTTAGTACTCAGTGATGTCCAACCAGTCGATAGTGGAATTATTTTAAGTAGATCATAAAATACATAGTTTTGGATAAATGTAATTTTATTATTATTAAAGACGTCGATTTTAGTCTAAAAAGTAGACTTTTTCTTGGTAGTCCGCAGCTAGTTTGTAAATTTAGAAGTATACCATAGAATCAAATAAGGTTAGTCACCACTGGTTTAGATCAATGACAACTTAACTATGGCTTGGAGTGTCAGCTTATACCGTTTGTCGAAAGTTACTTGAATTTGTTAGTTAAAACATGGTATTTTGATAAATTTTTGTTTTCATAAATTCAACAATTTTGTCTTGCGATTATTGTGGTAAAGTGAAACTTCGTGCGACAAGGTATAAATAAACACCTGATATATATAAATGAAAGCCAAATATTTTGGCCCTTACTTGCAACTCCTTCACACATCCAGAATGTTCCCTTTGGAACCGCAACCTTAGAGTTTGAGGTCAAAGGCGACTCCTCGATACTTCCATCCCTACTGCCGGTGAGAGGGCATATAATAAGGCTTGCCTTCCAGAAGGCGAAGAAGCAGTGCTCAAACTGTTTCAGATATAATCATTCGGTTAAATATTGCACTGCCGAAAAGGCTAAAATAAAAGATTACCGGGATTACCTCATCGAGAGGTTAAAAAATAAGGACCCGGAGGCTAACCAGTTTGATAAAAAAGAAGAGCCAAAAACTAAAAAATCTAACAAGCCCGAGCAAGTTGCCGAACCAGCATCCCCTACTGAAGATGAGGGTACTTCTTATAAAAGAACCAGATCCCAGGACGAAGACGGCCTATCCACGTGTAAGTCCCCCTTGGTCATCTCTAAACAAATCAAGAGCAATAACGAATTCTCCCCCTCCGGCTGGACATCCGGGGATAGTAGTGCGGGTAAAGTTAATGAAGGCTCCATACTGATAGGGACCACAGGTCAGAAAATTGTTGAGCACCCCCCAGAGTGCTGTTGCTCACGTTTCCACAGGAGATGAACACTCATCTTCCATATCACGCTCATCTCCAGCAGAGACAACTCTTGCAGTATCCTCCGGTGGCCGGAATGGAGAGCTTAGATCTGTTAACGAGGTGTTGAGGGCTCCCCCCGCGACAATCAAGGCATCTTTGACTCCAACCAGAAGGAATTCCCTCCCCGGAAAGAAGGGGAGACCTCCAAAATAGGGCCCACTCCCCCCTAAAAAAAGATAGATGTATATAACTTAAAATTAAACCATTTCACACTAAGCTTCCTCCCCTTCTTTAGTAATGACCTCAATACTAAGTTTTAATGTATATTCCATCTCTTCAGGGAACAGAGCTTCGAAGATCTTTAATTATCTAAAAAGCCTCGATTTCCCGGACATCATCGTATTTTTCGACACTAGTATTGAGGACATCAGTTAGATAACACACCATGTTCCGTGTTCACACAGCATCTTCTTCGTCAAAGCCAACAGAAAGTTCACGCATCCCTCACGGGGTGTCATCACTCTCGTCAGGAAGTCACTTCAGCCTCGGGCAAGAGCCTCTGATGTTGGAGGTAACTTTGTGGTGGTTGACTTCACAGTTCTGGGGAGGCGTGACCATATTATACGCGATATATGGCCCAAACTATGATTCCAAAGACTGGTTTTCGTCGATAATACAACCATTTCCCCCATCTAATGGAGACGAATGCTAGATGATGGGTGACTTGAATATCACTCGGAATCCGTTACAGGACGCCACGGGGTACAATGGGTCTAAGAACAAGGCGGGTGCAAAAAACTTAGAAAAGAGTCTCGCGGTAGGGGATGGAAATAAGAGGCAGACTGGACTATATTTTCGACTCCTTCGGGATTACTGAACTTCTAAAAAGTTTAAGAGTCCTCCCTCCATATATATCGGATCACAGCTCGATACTAGCCAATTTCAAAAAGCCTACGATGGCCAGCAAAGGGAGCTGGAAGCTGAATGTTCGCTTTTAAACGACAAAGAGACCTTTAACCAAATAGCACAGATGATAGACAACCGATCGGATCTGTCGGTTGAATGAGTGACATCTGAGGAGTCTCTATCTCATTCTATTAAAGCAGCGTTTACTGTGTGGAAAATTTTTGAGGAGTCCGGCCTAGCAATCAACATCATGAAAACGGAAGTCATCTCCGACTGCGAAGAGGGTCTTGGGCGACTCTTCCCTCAGCTTAAGTTTATTGACTCGGCCACTCTCCTGGGAATAGAGATCTCACGAGATGCTTCGCAGGCTGCAAGAGTTAATGAGGAAAGAATTATTAACGCTCTGGAGGCTAAATGTGGGCTATATAGAATATTTCCCCTTTCAAAACTCGAATTTCTCACGGCTTGGAAAATTAACGTGCTACCAAAAGAGTTCCATCTTCTAAGGTATGTCCCTTACACGGATAGGTTGTGTAAGAAAATAGGCTCGATTAGGGAAGGGCTTGTATGAAAGAACTCTCGACCATACATAAGCCGGATCCGTACGGAAACGGCCATCCAGTACTGGGGACTTGGTGCTTCAAACATCAAAGCTGTGTGGCATACACTGAATATCTCCTGGTTGAAAAGGCTTCTATATAATGAAGATTTCTGGTCATGGAAAATTAAAAATGATTTTTTCAAAAAAACGGGCTGCTTTTTCGCTCAGAGACAGTGTATGGGTCCCTCAGAGATATTCGACATCCTCAAATTATGCAGGCGTTACTGTCCACGGGCTGCTCCCCTTGATGGGTATTCATGAGCCCTTGAATTATAACCCCAGGCTCGGGAGTTCGGACGAATTTATCAAGGAAGCTGGACTCACCTCTATAGGTCAACTACAACTTTATAAGGAGGTAGGTCTCAAAAACTTCATCCTGATGCACAGGGCAAGGCGTACGGTGACTAAGGATCCGGGACACGTCAGTCTCGTTGGGCCTCACATTCCGTTCTTTGCATGCTTAAGTGACCTGGAAAACAAAAAAATCAGAAGCACGACCAAGATCAGTAATAAAGCAATCGGTGGCCCTGCCCTTCTTATAGAGAAAAGGCTGAAGAGACTGGGGGTGGAGCCCACCAAAAAAAAAAAAAAACCCTCTTGTCATATTAAAAAATCCCTTTACTGACCTTAACGATAAATGTTTTCGTTATAGGCTCGCGACGTCGTCTATATTCACGGGCAAGGCTCAGAACAACCCAGAGGATAGGCTTCGTTTCACCTATTCTATGACTGTACTCGGATCTCGCCACTCGTAGGAGCTGTGAAGGAAAGGATTCAGAAAAACTTCGGGGAGGTTCTTAGCCCGGCGGACTGGGTTGTCGCGACCGATCCTGAGTACTTTTAAGATCGAGTGCGTCATAACTAAAGTCCAAAGGAGGATTTAGGCTTCGACCATCTGTGGCGGGACGGTTCCAAGTGGAGTCATGTGCCTTGTCGAGAGACGAATAGGGATACTAAATGGCTTCACTAACGATGATAAACAATTGTAATTGTTGATCCACGCCATCTCTAATTAACGAGTAAGTCTTAAGAACACGAGTGGGGAGGAAGAAGGAAAAAAAAAGTTATTTTTTATTGTATACTTACGTGAATCTATTTTTGTAGTAATACTATCAGGGGAAACAAGTCTCATATTTGCTCGTGTTATCGAGGGTATGAAAATAATTTTCTTATATGGAACTAGCAAAATGTTAAGAATAAAGTAAAATTAATAATTGTTAACTTGTTCAAATTCATCTTGTTTTACTAACTTTCCACTGTTTATATTCTTCTCATGAACACGATGATAATATCATATGAGTGGATGAAGACAAACGGATTTATAAAAACATATATCTATAATCTATATAAATTATAATCAATATTATCTGTTACCTTTATAGTCTAATAAAATCATAAATAAAAAAAAACAAAAAAACACATGTATGCATCCCTCCCAATACGGCCTTCTGAAGAATTAACTTATGAACGACATACCTTTCTCTGTATATACGTAGGAATGTAAATCATATGCAAATCGGGCATGTAATAAAAAAGTGGAGTTGGCTCTTCAATTAGGTCTTTTTGTTTTCCGAAGCTGTTGTCATTATTTTTTTTCCCTTAAGAAGGTAACATCAACTTTACCTCAACATAATGTTTTACAAGTAAAGAACAGTCTGCAAAAATTATATCATGGTGAGGAACAAAGGAAAAATTAAAAACTGGATATCATTCATTGAGGAGAATGGAGTTAATGATATTTGTGAATATAATAATGAGTCTGAAGTAACGTATTGTTATGTTTGTGGTTTGATGTTTTCATTTGTATACATATATAAAGGAAAATAGCAGCTTGTAGCTCAGTAAAACGTCATAACGGCTCAAGCTGCTTCCCCCCTCGACAATCATTAAATTGTCAGGGTTGCCAGGTTGATTTTCTCTTTCTTTTTTTATTACATGCCCGAATTGCATATGATTTACATTCCTATATATACGTTTCTCGAATTACAGAGTAACATCTCGGTAATGGCTAAAGATTTTGTCAAAACGTTTGAGAATAATTAACTCATCATTCATACATCGTATCAGAAAAGATTACGATACTTTATCTTTAAAATGATGGGGGTTATTTTAGTTGGTTAGTGTATGATTGTGAGGTATGGAAATCAGGAGAAATTCTTTGAGAATTTGAGAGGAGTAAGGCAAGAAGAATTATTCAGGATATTCAGAAGAATAACCAAATTGTTGGTTTTTTAATGACAACCTAACTCTGGTTTTGGGAAGAAGCCCTTACGAAACCATAAGGTATATTAGAAGGACTATGACCCCACTCATAAAATTCTCTTTATCTTTTAGATAAAATATTTGTCCAGAAAACCGAGAAATATTGAGAACGTATGGAGGCTTTATAGAAAAAGGGTTGACCAAGTTTCCGGATCACAACGATCATCAAACGTCTTAGTGAGAAGTGATGGATGTCAAGAGAAAAAATGAAGAAATCGTCTAAAGGATTAGTCAAGCTGCCTTTTTCTTCACGAATTTCAACCTAAATATGTGGGCGAAACCACTACATGGAACATTTACGTTGTCCCAAAAGTCGTTCATCTCCTGAGAATGGCTCCATACAATGAAGAAACACTTCTTAAGTTATCTCCTGTAAAAAGTTCACTTCTCCAAATGCAAAAGAGAAAGAAGATCTCCAATGACAGGCTACATCGTCCACTGAATTGAGGAAGCCCTCGATTGATAAGCGTCTCGAAAATGTGGAAGATTATGAACATTTTTTTAAGTTAGAGAAAAGTGGAATTGCGATGGCGATGAGCCTTGGTGTTAAACCGTCAATGACTTTCTGAAATAGAGAAAGTGGTTATTTATCAATAACCCTTTTACAAGTTCTAAAAGGGTGTTGGAGAATCTTGAATTATACTTCTAACGCATGTAGTATCTCTCTATGTATAGGGTGCAAAGAAGTTACTAAAAAATTTGAAGTATCTCACGGTTGGAATCTGTCCATCAAAGAACGCCTTAATTTTCTGGAAATGAGAACTGTCTTAGCCGATATTTCCGCAGATGTCCGTTGGTCAACTGTATTATTTGATAAAAGGGTTGAACAATCCTTCAAATCAAGGTTAGGTCATTAGAAAAGTGTTAAAAGACTTTGGATGAAAGCATCGATGGGTTTTACGTCGTAAATCGGGAGGTGTTTCAAAAAGTTAACTATAGACCCATTTTGTGATTATTTGAGAAGAAAAAACATCAATAAAGAGACATATAACAACTTTTGTGAGGTATAAAAAATAAATATTTGACGGCTTCTGAAAAGTGGCTCTAATATCGCTTACTCTTGGAACGTTTGGGCGTTTGCCATCTCATTTGAAAGCTGTGGCTCTCAGCTCTTTATTGCATTTCGTATTAATTCATTTTACATAATATTCAAGGAGTCAAAACAAAGCCTGGAAATGGAATTCGCATAAAATACACTAGCGAGTCATTATTTTTTAATGCACAAAATGAGTATCCTTCTAGGCTTAAATTGAAGTTAAAGTTGGAAAATGAGCCCAATGAGCTCAAAAAGTAGGGTCCAATTTCTCGAAAACCGTCAAAATCTCGAAAAAAAATTACAGATTTAAAATTAATATGCAAAATTGAATAACTTTTATTATATTTATACCCCTTAGGATTTTTGACTGTTGACCAGTATTATTAGAAAGTACAGTATTATGATTAGTAATTTTTTATATTGTGATTATTTGATAGTACAATAATACCTTACTTATACCCCTGAGGATTTTTAAAGTTCTAATTTAGTTCAATGTTAGTGTCAAAAATGATAAAGCGAAATTTTGTGCAAGGAAATATTATAACATTCTTAATATTCACATATTAAATTAAATTGATTTTATTGAGGGTAATTTAAAAAGTGATTAATGGCCAGTTATATATTTGTATCAATTTATGTATTATCCATCTATAATAAGACTTCATTTGAATGACCCTTTAATATATTAAAGAAGAAGAAAAAAATGTAGGTTTTTTTTGGGGGGGAGGGGAAATTAATAGCAATGCATTGTATTCAATACGATATATGCAATCATTTTTTGTTCGTCCTATTCATATTAATTAATTATCTTTTTTTATGAATTATACAACTAATGAGCAAATATTTTTCCATTCCTTTAATTGATAACCTAGCTTATAATGAAAATTATTTATAAAAACCAATATATAAATATAATATATATTTCAGGTTGGTGTTCAATTGCCCAGTCAAAGGGTGATGAGAAACATATTTTACTTCTAGGAGGTTTTAAAGGAGAAAAAGATCCTCAAAACAAAGTTTTTATATACAGCAAGGAAGATGGAAGGATAACTAATTGCCTCAATTATGCAAATAATCATATTGTTGAGGGGAGTCTAGGAGCCATATTCATGGGAATCGATGAAAAAGATAGTTACTTGGTGACTTGTGGAGGCAAAGGACCAGACAATGCAGGAAAATGCTTTAAGCTGAATAAAGGTATATCTTTAATACACACAGCATACTAAAAGAAAAGAAAAAAAAACTGTGATTGGTTGAGTCATTTACTCGGTAAATTTCTCAATGTCATTTACATTTTGTTTTATTTTTATATCTGTTGCAAATCCAAATTCAGTTCTTGATTACTAACTAAAAATACATCATTAGGCTTAGAAGATGTACTTTATGGATTCTATGATAATCTTCTTTTCTTTTCATCATTGTCTTCGGCAAGACAACTTGATCATATAACTAATCATATATGTACACTAATAGGTACTTTGAATTACAAGCAATAACCATGTGAGAAAAATGTTTGCTGTCCAAAAACTGGAAAGAGCTTACTCCTTAAAAATTAATTGACAACTATTGGATCAAGGGAAAGGATCAGCGTTTTGAGTCAAAAATAGTTCAATGTTCTTGCATTCATGCCCTAGTCGAAGTTGAGCATGGTTGATCTTTTTGAAGTGATTAAAGCTAAACACTTGTCACTAATTCAAATTTAAAATAAAGAAAAAAGAAAAGAAAATGAATATTTACTAACATTGTATGCATAGTTTATACGTTCATTATTTAGTGCATAAAATAATTGGGGATGCCTATCAAAACGAAATTTAAAGAAAGGATCTTCTAGCCAAAATGTTAAAAGTTTAAATAATTTAGTGTCAGTATAGACAATCATCCATCAAGTAAACAAAACAAAGTCAATATATTATAACTAAGGTTACATTGGTCCTTAATATGGAACTAATATCCGTCCTGTCCCGTCCATGTCCTTTAAAAAGTCCCAAATTTTACCAAGACTAGCTTTTTGGAACAAACAAAAATACAATGCATCCTCCCTTCAGCTGTTTTTCATCAGTTAATTCTTCTGATTTAAAACAGCTGACTCTACGTATCATCAACTCAAAAAGGGTATTACCATTGTATATGGTTTTGATATATATATTACAATAAAGATTGCAAGTCCTTCTTTTGAATTTTTGAACATTATATATTGATTTTTATATTGGTAAAACTTATCTATGCAGAGTATATCTAATTATTAAATATACCCAAAATTAAAAAGTTGGTAACAAGAAAAATAGGTAACAAGGCTAGCTACTCTATGTTTTTTCAGATTTTTCCTGTCTGTCTTGAGAGTCAAGGTTGCAGTTGGAAAAAAAACTCGTAGTATTAAAGTTCCTTCTGCAAGGCATCATTTTAACTAATATTTATTATACTAAAGTACGTTATTATACTAATTAGTGAAGTCATATATACATATATTTTGTCTCATGCACGATAATAGTTTCCAGTTATGTTTAATTTAGGTTTAATTAAATTAGTAATGTCATTCTTATAAACATGGGATGTACCTCTAAGATACCTGAAATATATTGATGATGACGTCACTGGTTTGTCTCTACGTATGATGAAGGTGACTTCATGGGATAGATTTTGTGTCCGAATAGGACACAAACTTAAAATTTATGACCGGACGTCAGTATTTTGGGACTGATACATACCCCTAATTAATTATAACTATGTATCTAAGGTGAATGACATATTTTTTTAGTTTGTGTAACATGTTTGTACCAGTAATAAATGGTCATCACTAGGTGCATTTGTAATTTAAATATTTATTGTTTTGAATTCTAAAACCAGGATCTATGTAAATAGTTATATTTTTCTCATTTCCTTTACACAGAAATGGAGAACATGCATACTTATTTTGAATATATGTTAAATTACTGACATATCAGAGCTTACCTTTTGTTATTTAATTATATAAACATTCATATGTAAGAACAAGAAGTGCAAAAAATAAAAAAATAATAACTTTGAAAAGAGTTTTGACCCAGTAACAAAGCGTTTCCATCACTTAGGTAATTAAGGAAAAAGAAGCAAAAAAATCATGTAAATAAAAAGGGTTCTTTTGAACAGAATAAAAAGAACACATTGTAATTTTTGGCAGTAAAAAATGAGCCTTTGTTTCTGCTCAGACACTTCATTATAAAAGAAACAATAAGGAAGTATCGTACTTTAGAGTAATTAAGTAGATTCCTTTTAATTTACATGGCTTGACCTTCAAGAGAACATAAAATAATTTTTAAAAAGTCATCACAATTTTACATTCTTACATTACAAATCCTTTTCAGTATCCATAATCATTATCTTTCATATATGTTGTCAAATTTTGATTAGAAGCAAGGGATAAACGTCACAATCTGTTTATCACTCTTGAAAGTCGTGTTATTAAGGCTGATTAAAATTTGCAAAGCTAGTACTACCTTATTATTTTTTATTTTTTTTTGAATTAACAAAGTCTAATTAATTTACAATAAAAAACTTTTTAATAAAAAAATTCCTATAAAAAAACCAGATAAGTAGTTCCCTTTTTAAGAATGAGAGGGGGGGGGAGTTACAAAAGTTCGAAAGCCTACTGAAGGGTGTACTACACAAAAAGTTTGAAAAGTAGCTACAATGTCAAGTTGTGAATATATCGTATCGTTAATTCTTAAAACGAAATGTGATGTCAGATCTCAACTCTAAGAGGCTTATTAACTCACTATTGGAAAGGATTTATAAAGTATACATATGTATTCAAAATTGATGCAAAGCTGTTGCTTTATATCCCAATTATTTCAAGCTCCCTTTAATTTTATGTACTTCAAAAGTGGCAAATTCAAATGATATCTATATAAATAAATCTTTATTTGCTTCAAAAGACTTAGTGATAGATATGACGGCCAAAGGAATGATATGTATTAGTCAATATAAGAATAAATATATATTTAATTTGATTTTCAGCCAATCCATAGACCATTCTATATAAACCATTTTATGTATAAAGGCATAGAATTTGTTTTTGTTATCTTTTACGGCTTAAATTTATTATCATACAATTGTATACATTTGTTGTTGGTAAAGTGTTGTCAAAATCCATGAAAATCCAAAGAAGCTTGAAATTTAGATAATCTTTTTTAAAAATATGTACGTATTTTTAAATTTATTCCCTTTTTTACAATGATTTTTGGATATATGTACTATGTAGGTAGATAGTTATATGAAGCTTTTTTGAAGTTGCTTTCAGTTAACTAACAAACTTTTAATTTGAATATTACCCAAAGTTGTACGTACATTTTATCTGTTTGTTTCTTTTTTTTTAAATATGGGGCTTTTCTTTTTGTTTCTGTTTAAAAAACAATAATAAATAAACTCATAAGCAACAAAGTATAATAAATACGTATTTATTAATTTTGAGAGATAATTCATGCTTTGTTTTAGGAATTAAATAAAAAACATTAATGTAATCCATTACGTTGACTCAATATTGCCTATTCGAATTAACTATGTTCTATTCATGTTCTAATTTACGTCGTTAGTGAAAAATAGAATTCAAAAGTATTTTACATAATATATCAGTTCAAAAATGGATGATAATTATATCAAAATATTTATGACATGGGCTCTAATGAAGGAAGAAAAAAAATTGAAATTAAAGCTCTATAAATATAAAGTTTGACAAACAAACTCGTCCTCTTTAATTATGTATGTAATTTAGTAATTTATAAATATATATATATGTATATGTTATATCCCTCCTCAAGGTCAAGGAAAAATCTAAAATAACGTATTAATGACTTGTTAATAAACGCAATAGATTGAAAAAATTTGCTTTTAAATGCGAATTTAATTTACCAATTTCACGAAGTATTAATTGGAAAACTCTAAAAAACTTATAAAAAATTATTTCTAATTCGTCTTAATTTATGTAATTAGATATCTTAAAAACTTTTTTTTTCTCATATTCAGTACATGTATTACTCCTTTTAATTATAAGGTATACAAATGGAATTAAGAGGAATTTTCTATTCTTCCAAAAAAGAAAGACTATCACAAAAATTGAAGTACTCAGATAATCAAGTAAATAAAACTGTAAATTAAAAAAAAAAGGCAATCAAGTAAATAAAACTGTAAATTAAAAAAAAAGGCAATCAATAAAATAAATGTTGACGTAATAGATTGACAAATTATAAAGAAAAATAATAAAAAGATATTGGGCTCAAATGACGACTTAAAAATTTAGAGTAATTGAGTCTCGCATTCAAACTAAGAAAAAACCGTGAGGACAATCCAATAGGATTGAAGAAAGAACACAATGATTGTGGTGATTAAAGTTCTACTGACAAACTGACGAGTATATCCTTAGGAATGTAAATCATATGCAAATCGGGCATGTAATAAAAAAGTGGAGTTGGCTCTTCAAACAGGTCTTTTTGTTTTCCGAAGCTGTTATCATTTTTTTCCCTTAAGAAGGTAACATCAACTTTACCTCAACATAATGTTTTACAAGAAAAGAACAGTCTGCAAAGATTATACATATCATGGAGAGGAACAAAGGAAAAATTAAAAAATGGATATCATTCATTGAGGAGAATGGAGTTAATGATATTTGTGAATATAATAATGAATCTGGAGTAAAGTATTGTAATGTTTGTGGTTTGATGTTTTCATTTGTATACATATATAAAGGAAAATACCAGCTTGTAGCTCAATAAAACGTCATGACAGCTCAAGCTGCTTCCCCCCTCAACATTCATTAAATTGTCAGGGTTGCCAGGTTGATTTTCTCTTTCTTTTTTTATTACAAGCCCGATTTGCATATAATTTACATGCCTATATATCCAATAACTTCCGACTGTTTATACAAGAATAGGAATGTACATTGATATAACTAAAATAAAGGATTAACAATAACACACGATCAACATGATCAGATAATAATAATAATAATCCATAACTGAGAATACATAACAGTAAGAAATTATAATTCTTTACACGGGTTTTTTCTCTTTCAAAAAACACAATTTAATGAGCATATCTAAAAAAGTGCGTTCGTATGTAGAAAACTACTTGGTATTTAGCTATTCCCTTTACAACAACATGAACTAAAAATGAAATAGTATATTACACTTTCTCTTGGGATATACATTAATATAAAAAATGTATGACGTTATTATTTTTAAATTTATATTTAGCTAATTTTGAATTAACTCCAAAAATAGCTTATATCTATTGATAATTAACTAATTAAAAAATACGTCGCCCATGTATAAGTAGATTCAGGCAAATGAGCATCTATCAAAAGAAGGATATTTTGGAAATATAATATGTCACAAGTTTATCGGGAATAAATTGCCTTTTTTAGCCGTTGAGCAACCTGTAAATGTTTTTCAAAAGGCGAAACAACTTTTTCAATGTATTATCGGACTGAAACAAAACAACGAAATAAGGGAGACTAAATTTGACAAAATGAAAACTGGACAAAACAAGAATAATTATAAAAAAATGCTAACGTAATTAAACAAAAAATTTTATTAAAAAAAAATATTATTAAAATTTATCTCTTCCTCAATAGATGAGACGTATTGAAAAATTGTTGACACTGGTGGTCACACATTGATTTTACACAAGTTTTTGGCTTTTTAATAATAAATAACAGTTAAAAGTGATGTCATATCCCTTAAATAACATTAATTGTCAGGGTCAAAAATATTAATTAAGGGTTATTAACTTATTATAATAATCATCAAACTACTTATTCATCTAAAACTGCCTATCATCGGCTCATTGGTATACCGATGTATACTGTTGGCCACGTTTAGTCTCTCCAAAATTTCCACCTATTGTTCATTTATTTAATTTCCCTCTCGGGGTAATTTCTTCTCATAAACAAGAAACGTTTATGATTACAAAATCTTATTACTTTTTGACAAAAATTGTGTTGAAGTTTGAAAATCATGATATACAATGTTTTTATAAAATTATGTCTCTAAAATTATTTCGATCACGTCGTACACATAGTGAAAATCTTCAATTAAATATTGGTGTGAATGACGTCATTGACTAACTATCATAATATTATTTGGAGTGTTTTTTTATTATTTTAATTTTTTTAAAAGGACAAGTTAATAAGTTGGGTAAAATAAAGAAGCTCCTTTGAGCAGTAGATAACGTTCATAATGTTAATAAATTCAAAATAACAACTGAATGAAGTTTATGTTCGTTCTATAAACAAATTGTTAAATTCACCTTAAAAGTCACTAATAACTTTAGTCAAAATATACACAAGAATTGAATGAAGCGCTGCTTCATGTAAACTTATGTATTTACATACTGCATAAAACATATATATTATACACTTGTATTGTCTGTATATATGTCCATAAAATCCTTATCTAATAGTAAAAGTTTTGCATAACTAAGTGACATCCAATTTTCGTATTATGCATGGAATAATATATGCAAGTACATTCATTGACATAGAAGCTAGATTTTTCAATGATTTTCTATGCCATTATATCATAATTGAAATAAGTAATTCTATTTTCATTTTTATATTGGATAAATAATTAAGAACTAAATCCAAATGAAACAAACTAGACCTAATTTTTTACTGGTGTATTGGTAGATACTGGAAATATAAAATCGATTTGGAGTGAAGTGTTCCTGATGGAAATTAAATTATTTATTCTAGTTGAATCAATCTCAATACTAATGTGAAGACTCAGGGTGTATGCACAGTGGCACATAGGTAAATAAGAAAGAACATGGTAAAATCATGGTGGGAAAAATTGTCAAAATCGGTAAGAAAACATGAATACTCCCACTGATTAGTGTAGACCAGGGATGTCAAACATACGGCCCGCAAGGAGATTCAATCAGGCCCGCAGGATAATTTGAAAGTCGAAAAAATACATAAAAGATATGGATTACATTTTTTAATTAAATGTAGTTCATGAATTATCCGCTAGGGGCGTACGTTAGTCTTCCTTTATATGTCTGATGTAATCTCATGTAAAGTTCATTATTATAATTTTCGATACCAGTTACTTAAAGTTTCTCCAATTTTGTGAAATTTTTGTTATTTATAGCTAAGTATGCTATAATTTTAATGGTCCGGCCCACGACGTTTACCTAGGGGTTGTATGTGGCCTGACATATGAAAGGAGTTTGACACCCCTGGTGTAGACCATTTACACCGCTACGTATGCGTAAAATCAATCTAGTTTGACCACGAGTGATCATTCCGGAGTGGCAAGGAGGACATGTCAGAAGCTGTCCCCCCGAATTAATTTGACTTCCCACACATATAATTCTTCTCTAAAAAATTTTACTAACTGCAATCCCCGTTTCCTCCTCCTAACTATAAAATGGAATTTACTAACCAGATTAGAGCTTTTTATCTTTGCTCTTTCAGTTTTTCATATGTTTACAGATTAAGCGTGTCAAAAACCAATCCACACATACTCATTGTCAGTTAGTTGACAAAATCACCTGGTTAGTTGATGAAGACCTAAAGTATAAAATAATTTTTCTTACTCAGTTTCTTTTGTGGAACTTTATGATCATTTTTTTTAAAATACCAACAATTGTTCAATTCGTGCGTCATTTTATATGATTCCTTAATGGCCGACTTGTCTCATGAAATTTTACAAATTATTTTCGGACATTTAAGATTTAAGACTACGGCAGTAATTTTGATATAAGTTTTGGAAAATTATTAAATATATTAAAAACTACAATATGAAGGCATAGATATAACACAGCCTAAGTGACTAACTATTTGCCCCATAAAGAAAGCCCACAAAATTCACTTTTTACATTGAAAATAAACAAAAAGAGTAATGCTCAACAACTGTATTTTCTTTTTCATAAAAACTTGCTTCGAAAAGAGTTAAAATTACTTTTTATCTAGGAAGTTATCAATTATGAGTACTCTACATAGAGATCTGTGATGTATTTAATACTCCCATTTGCATAAAAAAATTACCCACATTATAGACATTTTTAAATTTTGATAGTCACATACACAATGCGTATCTGCATTCTTAGATATTCCTTATAATTTTTCTTTTTTTAAAAAATAGTAACATGAGGAGTACTATAATATCTACATATTTAGATATCATTAGACAAAAGCAAAATGTTGAAATAAAGTTGAGTTTAAGGAAGAAAAAATAAATCCATTGGTAGCACTACTTTGATGATCCATTTGAATTTAGTCTTCTCAGTATGGTTATAAGTAGTGTATTGTTTTATATCGTCAAATATCAATCAGCAGATAAAATGTAGAGGCACCAGATAGTAATTATGGGCATATTTTCTCAACAAAATGCCCATCTCTAGATATTATATATATCACTATTAAGGTATGTGAATTGTGAATGCATAAAAAATGCTATGTGACTTAGACTCTCCATCTCTCGTATAATTAATGACCAAGGTATCTTTTTATTTTTTTGATGTTTTATGCTTATAAACAAAAAAATATATAAATGAATATCCTCTCCATTTCGATTTGCACTGGTCTAGACTTTTTAATTATTATTAATTATCTATATCTCCCTCCGACAAAATATTTGTTCTCAAATATAGGAATATTTTGTCGAAAAGGCAATATTTACATTTCTTGTGAAATTTGTTGTGTCAAAATGTGTAAGTCACAATATATAAATTTGTCTTTTCCAATAACATTAAATTTATTTTTTGTCAAATTTACCAAATTTACACTCTTTCATAAATTTTGTTTAGTACATAATACCATACAGTACACTTTTAATTCTAGTACTCTGTTACATTTGTTATTATAATTTCTTTGCAAATAACATATTCAAGCTTTAAAGATCTACATATAATATAAGATCTTGTTTAATTGGTCTAACTATTTGTTTTTAGTAATTAAATGACTCATTTAAACAAATGTTGTATTACTCTTTGTGTGACACATTTTTAATTAGCCAGAAATATTCGGCTATGAAAAGTATTAACTACTTGTTATAAATTTATTTCGTTTATATTTTCTTGGTTTATTGGAACATGAAAATATATTCCAAATTTGGAGATGCTTTTTTCAGAAAGTTAATGTTTTCTAAAAACAAAAAAATGCTATATCATGTTACACATGTTCTAATAAATTGGCATTTGTAAAAGTTAAAAGTGCATGTCAATAAGAAAGAAATTGAATATATATAATGTTCACAGATTGCATCATAAACTGAAGCGACACCTTGTAGGGAGCATAGAATTGATATAGTTATTAAATAAAACGGATAAATATCAAAAAAAAAATTATTAGGAAGTTTCATGTAATGACTAAAAAAACAAAAAAAAAACATATGTATTGAAAACAGCTTGATGTCAGGAAAAACATTGATATTTGAACAAAATCAAATTAAATAGGTGGTGAAAATCCCTAAGAAGGGGCTAGATTTTGTATAATTAATTATTTTTATTCTGAATAGATTAAGGATCAGCAATGTAGGATAATTGTAGAAAAATATATGGGGTTCGCGAAATATCTCTGTTCTACCCTCGGAACTTTCTATCTTTTTGTATTCAGTACCCCTAATAATGTATCACAACGCTCTCATCCACAAACAATGTAACTTTCATATCAAAGATATACTACGTAGAATAGTAGAATGATCGTTCTCTTACCTCTAAAATAGAATATAGACCTTCAAGAGGTCTAAGTACCCCATCATGGGAACCCTGGATCTAATAGTCAGTATGAAAGAACAAAATTGACTCTTTTAACCAATTTAACATTCTATTTACAAATTTAAAACTTTGCACAACATTAAATATGGTCATAGTTGATTTTGCTTCCAAATACGATCACTTCAAAAAAAGATTACAAATAAGAAAAACTTATTTTCTTGGCATATGAAGCACAGGAGCCATGGAGCCCCAACCCTCAATATTAAATGCAAAGATAAACCTACAAACCAGTAAATTTTTAAGCCCTATTTGATTAAATACAATCCAATATCTTACTGAAATATATTTTAATACTGGGAAAATCGATTTTGAGGTTAAATATTCGGAATGAAATGTTTTTTGGAATTCAAGTATCTACTCTAATTGAAAATGGGAAATATTTTTATATGAATATTTCTTTTCATATTTACTTTTCAATTAAACAAGGGCTATTATTGTACTATCAAATAATCACAATCTTAAAAATTACTAATCATAATACTGTAATTGCTAATAACATTGGTCAACAGTAAAAAATCCAAAGGGGTATAAATAAAATAAAAGTTATTCAATTTTACACATTGATTTCAAATCTGTAATTTTTTCCCCCAAGATTCTGACGGATTTTGAGAAATTGAACCCTACTTTTTGAGCTCATTGGGCTCATTTTTCAACTTTAACTTCAATTTAAGCCTAGAAGGATACTCATTTTGTGCATTAAAAAATTATGACTTGCAAGTGTATTCAATGCGAATTCCATTTCCAGGCTTTGTTTTGACCTAAAGGGTCTCCTGGTGTCATAAGTGGCGGGAGTAGGCCCAAAATTTGTTAATCTTGTTTTATTTTTTATTTTTATTAAGCTGAATTTAATTTTGATGTCCTATTTTTTTATATTTATAAAAAGCTGAATTTTAGTTTCTTTTTTTAATAAAAAAAAAGCATGTCTTTTCTACCTCATTTAAATTGATTTTAGGAGCCTATAACATCCATAGATTCAGTAAGATGTGGTGACACTGCGTAGGTAGGAATTAAAAGTTCAAAAACGTCAAAATGTGTTGTTTATTTTAAACGTGGTTAAATATTTACATTTATAATATTAGAAAGTAAGGATTTTTGAAATAGGAATCAATCAATAAGAGACATGAATAAGGTGTCTAGACACAAATACCTTTTGTATTCAACATGTAAGAAATATAAATAAACACTATTCAAAATAATAATTAAGTATTGTTGTAAATAATTAATCCTATATATGTATTATGTACATACAAAACCATTTCTTCTCGAGATTTTAAGATGCTGTCTGTTCAAACAAGGTATAAAACAATAATAAATTAGAGTTTTGCTAAATATAAAATTATTTTTATGTACTACTACTATATGTGTTGAATGTACATGTTCATATAAAATGTGTACCAATAAACACATATCTATTATCCCATAAAACGATAAAAAGATTCAAAGGTTATGCCAAGTCATAGTTGAATAAACCTCTTACATACATACATTAATATCAAATATATATAATTGAAATAGATATGTACCTATGTACAATTCCCCACCACAAGTGACTCAACCCAAAATAAGCCCACACATTTTAATTAAAAACTGAAGCCTTGCCCTTAACTTATAGTCATAAAATACATAATTAAACGTGATATATCTTGGTAACCAATGTTATTTTCCCTTCGTATACCTATTTTATAAATCAATACTTATGAGTATTGAATATATACATATCTGGGTACGTTATTCATAAAAGTACCATGGCGTAAATTATATTAGAGTAAGCTTTGAATAAAATATTGATTAAGGTAATATTATGAATAAAAAATAATAATTTAGGTGCTTCATCTTCTTTCTTTCTTTTTTAATGATCAATATTCCATATTTAATTTTCAAGATATATTTGATAGTAAATAAATTCAATTCAAATTGTGTCAAAATTTAACTTAAATCAACGAAACGTTGTAATGCAATGGTTGAATCCCTTTCTAGAACCTTTGTACCCCCAGAAATATATACGAAAATTAATAATGTATATACATACATATGTATATGTATGTACTTATAGATATGTACGTAATAGATGGGTCCAGAGAGGAATAAAAAGGCTTTGAAGATTTTAATTTCCTTTTTGTCACGAATAATTTTGTTATGCATACATAGTCAAAGGATTTAAATTAATTAATTAAAGAGGAAAATTTATTCAAAGAACGCATTAATCAACAACAATTTCGAGTAAATATAAGAGATTTTTCTTTTGTGCTCATCAGTTATCACTCTCTTTTTAAACGTACTTACTCATAAAATGCATGAAAAGAAAATGTTTAAAAATGGTAGTTCATGGTTTGATGAACAACGAAAATCATGGAGTTCATGGTTTTATTTAGGTGGACTAACACAAATACATTTTTAATGCAAATATTTGTTTGATCTACTTATTTTATTCTAAAAATATATTAAAAGAGGTTGAGTTGTCACCTAATTTATACAGTTTTCATGTAGAAAAAATACATATAAATATGTAATTAGATTTTACGATAATGAAATCTCCTTTTTACATTCAAGAAATTCAAATTAGGTTGCCCTAAAGGAAAAATACATAAAAGCTTTTAAGATAAACATTCATAACTAAATTTAAAACAAAATTTTATTATTAATTTAACGTTTGGGCACAAAAGTATTTTTTTCTTTAATTGTTAATACATGGTCTTCAATTAACGGATTTTTATACCTTTTATACAGGCTTAAACCATTGGTTTTTTTTTATTATGAGTAGCTAAGTTATCTAGTTTTTAAGGAATTTGTCTTATGATTCTTCATAAAAACCCTCCTTTTATCCTTGAATTAAAAGGTAAATGGGAACGGAGTTCATCCATGTTTCGGCAGTATGAAAAAGGAGGAGCCAGTATTCAACTATCTCACTCAAAATTCATAATAACTGGAGGCTATCACATCTACCACTCAAATGAAACACCTGATGCAGACTCTGAGATATTCAACGGGGAAAAATGGGGATCAGGACCTCATTTACCATATGGTGAGAATTCCTTAGATTCTTTTTGTGACCATTTCTTTATATGCACATATTATCAATATATTAAATGAATCACAAGTTTTGGAAATAAAAATATTCTGTCTGAGAGTAACATTTAATTAACAAAAGCTCAGCTAAAAATAACGCACCTAACAAATTAAATGAATTAACAAAAAATAGCTAACAATCTTGGGAAATAGGTACTTTGTTGTAGAGAGAGTTGATTCTTAATTAGTATATGCTTACTGTAATAAATCGTTATTTTTTAAGATGTACAACATTTTCTCAAGTAGAAATAAGGTGCACAGCAAGAATATAGACGGATAAAAAACTTATTGGTGGTGTGAGGTTATGTATTAGCAACTTGATCATTCATTTAATTAAATAAAATTCAATATGAATTAGCTTTAGTTTTTTATTTTGTAGTGATTTAGTCCGAAATCGAACGTACACGAGGGTTCAAATCCCAGGGGGATTTATTTGAGACACATAAATAATAAAAAACAGACTGAAACTTTTTTAAATTGTTCCCCCCTCCCCCTTCTCAATTGTGGCTTCAAGGGGGGGGGGGATATATTGAAGAACATCAAAAAGAAGAATCTTAATTATCTTTTATAAAAATAAAACAAGAATCAAATATCAATCCAATTTTAAAAAAAGTAGAACTATTGTCTATAGAATTTTACTTGGGCTGAGACAATTCATGATTCCAAATTTTTGAGTAAATTTTTAATGCATGACTTAATAATGGATTTCATGTCTATTTTAAACTTTTTTTATATTTTTTTCAGTGCCATAAATGAAGTATAGTATGCTCTGCGTTTATTAAGTAAAATATATCACTGAAGTAAATTAATCGTCTACAGGTCTTTGTGGTTGATTTTGTCTATCTCTAGATTATAAATTTGACCATGAGGCATATATCTAAACCAAAAGTTGTGACTGAATTTTGCACAAGGAACCATGAATCTATTTTTCCAGAATCGTCTCAGCCTTAATTTTTTTACCATATACTGTCACCCCTCCCTTCAAAAATAAAATGGGATATCCGTGTCTGGATATGAAAATTCCTTCAATGAATTCCCTAACATTCATGCTCTTAAATCGCAAATTGTGAATTGATGAGAGTATTATAAATAAAAACTAATAATAGCAATTGAAATGGTGTGAAATTGTTTACTGAGTATGAATCCGCTCTCATTTAGAGCTTTACAGTTACGAATCACAGCATAGTAATTTTTGGGTGATTGTTCTTTTTCAGTTATAACATAAAGTAAGCCTTTTCAAAGTTCTAAAGCTTAGGAACTAATTTAATTTTAATTTTTGGCACCGAGATCAATCAAGGTGTTGAACTCAAATTTAAAAGTTCAAATATATGGGCCAAGTTTTAACTTTATAGATTAGTAAAAATTTATGAAATACAACAGATGGTTATTTGTCAAGTTATTGATATCTATCAAACTCGCATCAACTGAGGTCAAAAGGACCTCGATTAAGCCTAGATGGATCCAAGCAAGTAGAAAACAATAAGTGGGAATAGATATTTATGCCATAGTTGGTATAAATAAGTTCTATATAAATTAGGGGTTTTTTTGTATGCAATAAAATATATTAAATTTGTATGGTGGCTAAAAATTACAATTTACCTTAAATTTCGGTTAATTTTTTACAATTAAAAAATATTTTGTAGTACAAAACAGTTATACAAAAATCACTAATAACAATTTAGAATAAATTAAAAATGACTAAGCACAATTTAATTAGCACTATTCTCATTTCATTTTCATATAGTATTTTCCCAGTATAAAATAAATCAGGTTCTTTTTTGTCATTTATTCCATATTTTCTCAAAAGATCAACCAGAGAGATCATTAAGAGTTAAAAATATAGAATAATCGAATTTATTTTTGGATGACATTATGCATTAGTATTTTCCTTTACCAAATATGAATCATTAAAAGTAATTGAATTTATCTGCCTTTTTCATTTATGTTGACGTCCGAAACAACTACCTGAGCCATAAAGTTTATAAATAAATATTGGTCAAGGATAACTAGTGCAAGATGCCCAACTGGATAAATAAAAATATGATCATTTCATTTCAATCATTCAAAGTAGACTACTGTCTGGTGAAGTCACCTACGATTAAAATAAAAATTATGATCAATTTGTTGTAATTTTGAAAAGTAGCCATAAAAGTTTAATTTATGTATTCCTTTATTTTTAATCCCACTTACTTTTGAAAAATTCAACCTAAAATAGTATAAAAAAGTGAATTTTAATCTTTTTCCTCAATCTGCTATTTTTTAATCAATTACGGTCACAATCCAAACTTATAGTGAATTTTGATTGTTATAAATCCAGATATGTTCTTATTTTTTGACCCTCTGATTTATTTAATTACTTATCTACGCTTAGTTTTAAATTAAAATAACTTACTTGAATGATTCTTATCACTTTTTACCTCCATTCTATAAAAGTACATAAAAAATAAGTGAAAACATTAAACCCCATCCAGGAATTGCTCATCATTGTGCTCTGAATATTAATTCAAATACAACCATGATCATTGGTGGGGAAATAGAGAGTAAGTTAAAATACATCCACAATAAAGAGAAACAGCAAAATATTGGTTATAATTTTAGCTCAAGTATCGCCAAGGACATTTATCTATGACTGGAATACTGAAACGTGGAGCTCTGGACCAGAACTTAACATTGGTCGTAAATTTCATTCATGTGGACTTCATATGGGAAAAGTAATCATTACGGGTGGTGAAAATCAGGATGAGAAGGCATTGAATGTCACAGAGATATTTGATCCTGCTCTATATAAGATATTCTTTGGACCAAGGTTGAATCAATCAATCACTAAGGCAGCAATGGTATCTCTTAGTTCAAATGAACTCTACCTTATCGGAGGACATTCGTCACAAGTAATTATAGTTAATCGGGACATTATTGATTATAAATAATGTATGATTCCAACTTTTCAAAATATATTTCAGGCGTTAAACAGAATAGTGCCGCATCAATCCATCCTTCAATATAAGGACTCGGGAGAATGGAAGGAAATCGGAACACTTTCAGAACCCATGTACCAGCATACTGTACATCTTGTTCCCGAGAGTTTTTGGTATCAATGTGAAAGCTCTGCATCCATTCTGATAGCCCTCAACCCCTTTTACATATTTATCATGAAAACATTCTTATAATAATATATTATTTTTTTTACCGTGGGTCCATTTTTATTTTTGGCTTTAATTATATCTACTGACAAAATAGAATGAAAATTTATTCTGTTTATACACAATAAATGGTCTCACTATACAAATATTGTTTTTAAGAATTACATTTTTTTTAAAAGATGTTCAATACATAGTTTTCAAATCGGCACCATTATTTCATATCATTCTTCATTAAAAAAAAAACATCATTATGACTATTAAATTCGATTTTTTTCTAACATATAATAACAATAAAGGCATTTCTTTATTGCCAAAGTCGATCACCACCGCCACTATTGATAGCATCACATTCGAGTTCGTCAATAAGTCGTCTTTTAAACTTAGGAGGGGTTTGCCACCATTCTAAAGAGTAAACTTGTTTACCCATAGGATCTGTATGAGTAGACAATGAATCAACAGACACTTCATTAACTTGTCCAACATTGGCTGCAATACCTTGTGGAACAAGTCCGCCTTTTCTGAATTTAATTAATGGAACATGGGGTTTGATTGTCTAAATGAGGAAATAAGAACATATAAAATATTAAAATTTGTAGAAGAAATGTAATTAAACTGAAGAATTAGTATAAGCCAAAATGTACAGGGCAAAATTAAGAAGCTTAACTATCGAATAAGCATGCGAAATGTAAAGAAAGAGGGTTACGAATTTACTTTAAACGTTTTCAACTGAGAATTATCCTGGGAAGGCAGAACTTGATCAACCACATGTTCAGCGATAGGAATATCAACTTTTGCTCGAGAAATACAATGAGAAGCGTCTTTCTTCATTTCAGAGGTTTCTCCTTTTTGTATATCACAGAACTCGACTTTGACCTTGTTTGTTGATATTTCACTAATATCGGGCTTATTTTCTTCATTGGCGTTCATTTTATCTTCATTAATGAATTTTGTATCGTCATTGACGTGTTTTTTATCTGTGTTGATAGCTCTCGAGTCCCTTCCACATTCTTCCAAAATAGTACTACTTTTGTCTATTTCTTTAACAAGTTCTTGCTTGGTATTTCCATATTTTGAATCGAATTTGACTGCACTCAATTTATGAACACTTTCTTGGATTTTTATTGGCTTTTGAAGCATATTTGTATTCGTTGATTTGTTAAAAAATGATTTAATTGCCTAAGATAGAATAGCTTAATTGTGTCGCCTCTTTCTTTCCCATTTCGCATATTGCAGAAAATATAATTTACCTTAAGGATTCTTTGTCCGGCTCCACTCATTTTGAACACTCAGAATCACTCTCAGTTCTGTAACAAAGAATATAGGTATATATATAAATAATTTAATATATAAAATCATAGAAAAAGGATAATTTATTTCAGATCGAACCGTCGTTGGGTCTGATAATTTCAAGAGACTGTAAAGAGAGAGGAATAGGGCGAATATTAGAGCCTTCAGAAGCAAGAACAAAATCTCCAGTTTCATTAAGAATATAAGTTTGTTGTGATTTTTTAAATTTGAAGGTGTTGTCTTTATTATGAAGCAAAAGATGTGTCTTGAGAGTATCTTTTCTTTTAAAATCGGCGCCACAGTCTGAACAGGTGAATTGTCTTTTATTTTGATGTACAGATAGAATATGTCGATTAAGATTAGCCTTCTTTCTGGTTGTATAAGGACAACGTTGGCACACAACATGAAGTGAAGTCGACCTTGAAGAGCGTTTGATAGGATGGGTATGCTTTTGAACGTGCCGATTGTAGAAATGAAGGCTTTTTGTAGAGTAGGCACATTGTGGGCAGGATATAAGTTCTTTTGGAGATTTTATAGGTGGTTTTTCATGAGTATAGCGTTGATGCTTTTGTAATAAGATGGGATCGGGCGTTTGATAGGAACAATTGGAGCAAGAAAGGAGAGATGAGGCATGAGTTGATCGATGTTTTGAGAGTGTGGAGGCTCGGAGACATTGATAGGGACATTCTGGACATGTAATGACATTTTTTATGATGCTATGAAGTCTCTCATGTTTGACAAAATGGGATTTTCTCTGAGTGGAAAAGGAGCATAAAGAACAACGAAGAGGGAAATTGTGAGGAGATGTGAGTCTTTCTAAAGGTTTATACGATTCATAAAACTTCAATGACTCTTCAAATGACTCTGATTCAATCACAGACTCCGAAGGTATCCAATTGAGCGAGGGATACTCTTCTAACACATGAAGAAGGTGCGAGGACTCAAAGGAGGTGGAGGATAATTCAAAACGAATCTTAATGTTTCGAAAATGAGACTTCTCTGTTATCATCGTTGCTTTGTCCAAGCTCTAAAACAACGTGCTAGAAATGGCTGTATATTGTGGAAGAAACAGATGATTCGATGATATCGGTTCTGTTATCTCAATAAATAAAAGTAAAACGTCAGTAGTTTAGTTGATGATGTAATGCGTTGTAAAAGTAAAAATTGTGACGTAAGAACTTGTCACAGACCATAGAAAAAAGAAACAAAGATCCTCCTAACGCTGTTTGCGCAACCTCTCCTTTATTTCTTCAAAATATATTGCATGCATTCTAGGTTCTAGATGCATGGAATGTAATGGCTTGACTCATCTCTTTCTAGATATTTAATTTTTTAAGCGATATGGAATATGATTAAATTGCCCTTAATTTTTAATAAAATATTATGAAGTATACGATGTTAAATGTATTATTAGGTATTAAATGTAAAATAATAACTTTTATTCAATTTTTTTTAAAGTTTTACCAACTGTATATTTAGCATAAAAAGTAAGTCATAATTTGCTGGTCATTTTAGATTTATGTTGATATAATGACCATTGTGTTTAATAGATATTATGTTCATGTTCTAATGTAATATGTAGAACATAGAATTATGTATCCTTGTTGATTATTCTCATTATTTATGATGAAATGTCCCAGTCTAGGGTAGCTAGCTGAAGCTCGCTCTTATTTTTCTGAGAGTGGGAAGAAGAGAGAGAGAGAGAAAAAAAGAGAGAGAGAAGAGAAAAGGAAAAAAAAGAGAAAGAAGATAAAGGAAGGGAAAAGAATTGGATGGAGCTAAAACTGGAACGAATTGTCGAAGGAATGAATGGAGTCCAAAGTTGGGAGAAGTAGCTTAGCTACGATGTTTGTGCTTTTCTAATGATATGAATGAGTGGGTTGTTGGTATGCTCTGGATTGTGACTGGAGAAGTGTATTGTGAGTGAGTGAGTGAGTGGGATGCCTTCTTCAACTTCTAGTCCGCATCTTCCTCCTTCTCATCCTCATCATTACCGTCGCCGTCGTCCTCCTCTTCCACGTTCATCCCAGGTCATCATGTCGCAATCCCTTGCAGTTCCCCTCGTTAACTCTCACGAACTCCGCATTCGGTTCATTGTTCCCGAGGATGTTCCAGTGATTAAATCCCTCTGTTGCCAGTGGTTTCCCATTGAGTATCCAGACTCTTGGTTTAGAGACATTGCAACTCATAAATATTATTCTGTCGCCGCTGTCAAAGGAGAAGAAATCCTTGGGATCCTCGTTGCAGAAATTAAAGATCCCTCCTCTCTTTCCAAGGAAGATAAAGAAATTCTTTCCTCCAGATTCTTTAAAGACAAAATCGGGTATATTCTCTCACTGGGTGTAGCAGAAAATTATCGTCGGATGGGAATTGCCTCCTTTCTCCTCGATAATCTTACAAGATCCGTTCATTCAGATGGATCTGCAAAAGCTCTTTATCTGCACGTCCTATCCACCAACTTCCAAGCCATTTCCTTCTATGAAAAAAGAGGGTTTCGACCTCATCTCTTTTTGGTACTATCTTTTTTTCTACTTTTTTCTTTAAATAAAAATCCCAATTCATTATCAATAATTACTACAACGACACAACAAAAACGATAAATGGACTGAAGTCGGTCAACAAGCATTTTTGAAGAAAACAATCGTGTAATAAAAAAAAGGAATTTTCTATATAATACTTGCTGTATGAATACCAGAACGATTTAAGCAGTTACTAGTAAGCTATCAAGTTGCAAAACATTTTTTTAACATTTGGTTGAGTAACAAATCGTTCATTTTCCTAACTCTTCTCATGAACATCAATTATTCACCTATATAATCCTATATTGACGGTTTTTTTTATTAATATTTGAAGGAAGTTCTATTGATAATTTGCGATAATTTCTTTTATTACCGGATGCTCATGTTGCAAATAATAGGGTATTTTTATTTGGTTTTTATACGAAATAAAATAAGAGCTCTAAGAGAGTTATGAGTAGGACTGCATCCATATTCTTGTACATGAAATACCTAGTTGACTTAATTCATGTTGACTTTTTGAGTTCCTTTGATTTTGGTTTAATTAAACATTTTAATTCTGTCTTTCAGCCTTATTACTACGCCATCAAAGGGAAACGAAAAGATGGATTCACATATGTCCTTTACATCAATGGTGGTCATCCGCCTTGGACATTTTTTGATTATGCAACGTCACTCTGCTCCCTTTTCATTCAATATGGCTCGTCACTTTTGAGTCCATGGAACGTTATAAAAAAAATAAGGACTGGGTGGCTTGGACTGCAACCCCGATTGCAGCAAATCGCTCGTGGTACTACAACCGTGTTTTCGTGAAAACGATAGTTCCGTTTTTTTATTGCATTTCTCTTATACATACTTCTTTATTATTGTACTGAACTAATTTCATACATGAGTGCCAATGTCAGTTGAGGACCTTAAATTTTGTTTGCTCCTATTTTTCCCTTTCAGTCTAAAAATTTCATGTACGTTGGAGATTACAAAATTTGTGGATCACAATTTTCTAAAGAAAAGTAAATTAAAAGAATTAATTTATCAGAACAAATTTATTTTATTGTTATGAATAAAATTGTATTTTATAATCATATAAATTATCTGACTAGACAATATATTTAAAATAAAATCATACATATTTTCTAGATAAAAACTTAACAAATTATTTATTATTTTGTTGTTATTCCGGATTTTTTCTTATAGATACTATGACGAAAAAAAAAGATGAAGATCTTCAAACAGTTGACATTTCTGGAGATGGTTGCGAACAAGTTGCGATCGGCTCTAGTAAGGATATAATCACTAAACTAAATGTTTTTAAATCGTTATCCTTTGATGTAAGCTAAATACCTTCATTTAAAACATAGTAAATATCTTAACTGTTGCATTTACAGAATCACGCCGGAAAGAACGGCAAGAAGAGACAATGGAAGACTTTAAAACAAATTATTTCAAGTGAATCGGTTATGAAATGGCCTGATGACGTTCAATCGTATTGGTCAATCGACACACCTGTTTCATTCAAGCCAGCCAAAAAGTATTCGGATATATCAGGAATGGAAGCAGCTTACACTGATCCTCAAACAAAGATGAACTTTGCATACGTTGATGAATTTAAGATCATAAGAAAATTGCCAAGTGATATAATTGCAGGATACCTTGCCCTACGAAAAGCTAATACTCAACTACAGTAGTCTTTTAATGGAAATAATTATTTTACCATAGTTCTAGATATCATTTTTAATTAATTCATTGATTTTCTATATGGTTTTCAATAAGTTCCGTTATAGAATTTAATAATTCTTCAGTGACCAGGGTGAAATTTTCTTGGGGAATCAGAACTAAACTCGCCACTCTCTCCGAATTTTTTTTGTTACTTCGAATTTTAGCTCCTGGTAATACATTTCTGACATACTTGATAATTGTGAGAGCATTGAAGTCAGGTTTTCTATAACTTTTAGGAACAATCGCACAGATTCGTAATGAACTTCCATTGGAGACTGATGAGAATATTACTTTGTTTTTGACTTTTTTACTGAGAGAGTTGGTGAGACGTTTTCCTTCAAATAAATATTCAAAAACTCCAAAATCATGCACAATGCATTTTAAATGCGAGGTGTCCTCCAACAATCTATCAATTTCACCATTCATTCTTTTGGAGTCCCCAAGCTCAAGATGAGTTTTTAATTCATTGAGAATAATTTCAGCATCGTGTCTAACAACATGAGGGATGACGATTGATGTGCATTCTTTTTTCAAAGTCATGATATCTTCAAAAAGTTTATCTCTCTCCTCTTTAGGTGGATAATTCCCTAACTCTTCAAGTCTCTCACGAACAAATCCAATATTATCTAAAAATGCAAGTCCGTTTTCCCTAGCGTCAATGGCATTTTTTCCTGTTAGGCATCGAAAGGACTTAATTCCCGAGGAAACTGACTTTATTTGTGTAATGGTCAATGCTTCAACATCGTTCGTGAAATTGACGTGCGTACCACAACATGGTTCAGAAAAATGAGCTATAAAATGCACATAATTAATGAACGAAATATTAAAAGATGTTTCAAAGATATCTTACCCAAACAAATCATAGAAACTTTATCAGGATACTTTTCGCCTGGAAGTGTAAGAACTCTGGATTTGGAATCTTTCACAAATAAGTCCAAGTATTTATCATTTACTCGGACTATAGGCTCTGCATTATGAATCATTATGTTGGCTTTTTCTTCAATTGCATTTATCTCATTACTACTTAGATTGAGCTATTAATAAGTATAATACAGTTGATTGCATAAAACGTTTATCTGTGTACTTACCTTAAAAATACAAGCGTCAAATTTAAAACCTGTGCTATCGACCTTCAATGATCTTTGAGTTATAAAAGGAAGAACAGTATTGATGGCTGCATTCAATAAATGAGAACCTGTATGATTTTGCATGTGTAGAATCCTTTTGAGTGGATCTATTTTTAATTTGACCAAATCTTGCCCTTTAAAGTTTCCACTGAACACTTTTCCAACGTGATACACGACCCCTTTAAAAGAGAACACGTCCTGAACATGAAAAATATTTTCTCCACTTTGAGTATGGCATCCAACTATTGAACCCGTATCACAAGCCTGACCTCCAGCCTCTGAATAAAACGGAGTTTTTTCACAAATGATAATACCCGTATCACCTCTATTAAGTTCTTCTACACATTTCGGATCGTTTTTGTTATTAGAAATTTGTAAAAGCTGAAGTACGCTAGATTCAATTATATAAAATTGATATTTTGACCCATTTTTAATCCACTTATACTTCAATGAATCATCCGAAGAATGCGCATGGGTTATTTTACTCAGTGTTTCTAGATTAGTTCTATGAACTGATGTGGCAGCCTTTGACTGTTCTTTTATCTTAGCAGAATATGAATGAAACTCGTAAGGATTGTACTTTGCATCTAATAGTAATGCAAATAGTTCGATATCTTCAGATCTAAAGCCTAACGAATCGTAAAGTTTAAAGGCAAACTCTCCTGATATATTTTTTGACTCAGAGTTACAAAAAGCATTAGATGAATACATTTTAAATGCGTCGTAAAATCTTCCAATCATTGAAGGATCTAATTCAGATTCATATTTCTCAAAAAGAGCCTTTGAGGGTATCGCATCTTTTAATCTATTAAGCGAGGACTTATGAGTTTTTTGAAGTTCTATCAAAACATCGTATTCAAATTTGAGCAATAAACTAAGTTTAGCTTCATCTTTTATGTAAGGTGACTCCAAATATTCACTATGATGATCACCCAACGTCTCAGATACACAATAAATCAATTCTTTTAAAAAATAGACTTGATCTTCGCAATTAAAAGTTTCTGTCATTATCTTTATACAACGTCTTATTATATTTCTTAACCGATATGAAACATCAGGAAGGAGTCCATCAGAGAGACATGTAGCTATCATTCTGCTATGATCAGCTAGTATACGATAATTTATATCCAGTGTTTTATCAAAAGAGCCTGAAAGACAATAATTATACTCATGCTATATATTCGATATTGGATTTTTTACCAGAATATGGATTCGCTCCAGAGAGCCTCGATATTTTATCAAATATGGGAATGAACAAATCAGTATTATAGTTGGAGGTATGTCCATTTAAAGTTGACGTAAGTCTTTCTAGCCCCATTCCAGTGTCTACATGTTTTTTATCAAGATAGGTCAACTCTCCATTTAGACAACGTACATATTCCATAAAAACTAGATTCCAGAGTTCAGTATCTTTGTAATGAATCTCGGTACAGGGCCCACACGGACCCGTCGAACCCATCTCCCAAAAGTTGTCCATTTCACCTTTGGGTATAACCTTATTAGGGGATAACCCCTGATTTAACCAATATTCTCGAGTTTCGAGATCATCTTTGAAATATGTAACATTTAGAAATTCTTTTGGTATTTCTAATGGACCTGTGAGAAATTCCCAAGCAAATTGAATCGCATCCCTTTTGAAATAGTCGTTGAACGACCAGGATCCCAGCATTTCAAAAAAAGAATGATGAGTTCCATCATGGCCTACATGACTTAAATCGGAGTGTTTGCCACCTAAAAAATCAACAATGATGCATCGCTCATTGAAATATAATTAAAAAGCCTATATTTAAAAGTGATTAACCTAAACGAATACACTTTTGTGAGTTGGCAATCCTTGGAGGATTTGGAATTGGCTCAGAGCCTTGAATAATTCCAGCAAAATGATTCATTCCTGCATTGACAAAGGATAATTCTGATGAAGGTGGAATTACAGAGCCTGAGGGTCGTATTGTATGTCCCTTAGCACGGAAATAGTCCATGAACGCCGATCGGATTTGTCGGCTTCCGTACATGCTGTGTGTATACGTTGTTTTGATTTAAATCAACTAGCTTATGCTGATTTTAGGTACAACATTAATTTCTTTTGAAGTCATGAACTTGTAAATTCTCCCAACTTCGAATAACGTTATCCAGGATAAGTAATAGGATAAGTTATCCCATTACTTATTATCAGTTATCGACTTATCGTCTTCTATGGTGCATATTTGGAATTATTTTTTCTTTTAGTTTGTTATTGAAATTATCGCTGTCATATTAGATTTTATAAACAGAGTGCACATTATTATGTATATATTATATTCCAATATAATAACAAAAAAAATATATTATTAAACTAAATATAATATATATATATATCAAAAATCAAAGATATTCAGTTGGCTTGTCATTCCGACGGGCGACCCTGCAATAAAAATATTCTTTAATTTTGTAGATGGGAATGACAAATATATAAAATAATTTGGCGCTTCTATAAACTTCCCCAATTTATTTGTTAGGGATTACAAGTCCTTTTTATATTAGTAAAGCTTTGAGAAAATATTAGGGGAGAGTGGATAGCTTATCATATTTAAAAAAATACTTTTAATTAGGTATTTAAAATTAATAAAGAAACAATCAAAATTAAGTCACAAGAGATTATTTTTAAAAGAAAAATAATGACAAGATTAATTCTACCTCTACTCATACTCGTTTCTTTTTTTTGTGACAACTTACAGCTTCTAGATTATCCTGATTAGCAAGTATTATCGATTTGGTAACTTTTGACGAAAACAAAAAATAGACAGAATGAAACATTTGTAGGATTTAAACTCATCAATGAATATGTCGATTACAAAATCACATAAAGAGTAAAAGTTACCTCTGTGTGAATAAAAATTATGTTTATTTGGTAGCAGCTCTTGTTGACGGGAATTGGGGCACGATGTTTTATATGAGTAAGTAATTTGGTTTTATATGAGATATACGGTATATCATATGGTATCAAATTGTATTTTGTGAAAAAAAGTTCATTCCCCTAAAAAATCTAAGTATACCCTATTATGTTTTTGACAACTTGCCCCGGTCTTCCCTATAAGAAGTGGGAAAGAAAAGAAAAGAATAGCTACAGATACTACGTACTACTTCTGTAGAGAGAAGGGAAAAAAAGATTGTTGATGTGACGTCAGAGGTCTATTAACTAATGACAACGAACAAACGGCAATCTAAGAATATCATCATCATAATAATACTCTGGATAATCTAATTCATTGGTTTTCGTAGTTCTAGCCATTGGATTGGATTTTTTCATTTCAATCAGGCGCTCCTCAAGGTCTTTTCCCAATGAATTCAAAATATTGAAGGTGAGCATTTCTTATTCATGCTTAATCTTTAAAAATTTAAGTCTGGGAGGATCGTTCCTCATTATGATTATTAATGGAATGATCATATTATTGTGTTAAATTTTGCTTTGAGACGTGTATATATACATTAAATTAGTGCAATCATTCTAATGACGTGAATTAATAAACTTTCCCCCAGAGATTATTTAAAATTTTAAATAATCTTATTTTTTTTATAAGTTCTTACTTCTTGGTTTATATTTTAATAGAATTATATCCTTAAGTCATTAGGATTTTCTCTTTTCGAGTTATGTCGAACTGAAACGTAGTTTTCATTTAATCAAAGACATCCCTAGTAAGATCATTGTGTTCCCTCTCTCAGTAGGTACATTAAAAGTCAAATGACAGTTTGTTTATCACATTTTTCGCAATATTTGCATATTTTATTACTTTATATTTACACTTTTATCATAAGTATTGTTCAAAAGACAGACTCTTCCTAAGTGAGTTGGAAGCTATCTGTGCGTGCCTAGAACTTCCAACATCTACTATAACATCCATGGAGAATGGGAGTACATTAATTATAAGAATATAATAGTAGTCTTTAATTTCACTCAAATTTCCTCAGATTGATTGAAATTACTGTAGAATTTCCTGTCAAATGCTATCACCATAAAAAAGTTCATATGTTAAGTACTGTCTACAATTTGTATCGGTTTAAATCCCTTTAAAAAGGACTTTAGCCGAAGGAGTGACGTTTTTTCTAATTCATTTTCTACAATGTATGTGCAGATGTATATTGGAAAAAAACACACATTTTTGAATGAGTCATTGCATATTTCCAATTTGTGAGTGTAGATGACGTATATAGGTATATAAAGGGGAGGTCTCTGTTGGGGATCGTAATTATTGATGAGGTCATATACCTTTATGGGGTATGTTATACAAACTTAAAGTATTTAAAGGCATTGTGTAACAATATCTAATGAGGGGAATTCCTTTTTCTTTATCATGACCCTACTTTTCGGAAGAAATTATTTAATGTAAAGAGTAGTTGTTACTATCACAGAGACTCAGATTCCTGACGCAAAATCTTTCTTACATTCCATTGCGTCATGCCCTGTTGTTTTACATAATTTATTTTTAGCTGAGTGTGGAATATTTGCTTACTTAAACGCACTCATCATTATATGTACAACTGTTGTAAAGTGTTCTTTATTTATTTAAGTGATGTGTACTATAAATATTTGTTGTTTTAATATTTACTTTTAAGATAAAGTTCGCACAGAAAGTTTCCAAATACCCAATTTACTATTTAATTGCAGTCCCTTGTATGTATGTATTACCATGCTAATAAAATGGCGGAAGGGACCCTTTATTATGCTTTCTAGAATAAAAGACTATAATACAGTCAAAAAGAAAAAAATAAACAGGTCAACTAAAAAATCAACATTCTATTTAGGATTATTTAACATACTAAATACTATTTAAATCTCAATGTCATGAATGAGACAAGGTCATCCATCTATAATGGGATTATTTAAGTATGTGTCCCGTTTTTTGAGCTATTTTTTTCTTTTTTGACTGCATTATAAGTCTTTTATTCTAGAAAACATAAAAAAATATACCTTTCGCCATTTGATTAGCATGGTAATGGCACTATAAAATTATTGGCCATATTAGACTTTTTTGTACCATTCAGATTTTAAAGCTATAGGTCAGATATCGTAACTTTATTGTTTTATTGGTTTTAGTCTACCAAAAAACAGCTATAAGGCATCTAAACTTTAAAAAGATATGGTATCTGAGAAGTGTTTAATGCTCAAATGATGTGATTATGATGTTTTTAGTCGTTTTTCTCCCTTTTATATTTACATCCAATGAGCAATTTTTTACTTGATCCAATAAAAGATGGAAACTGTTAGCATTGAATCCATTTCAGACACCTTCGATTTTGAAGACAAGGTGCACTATAGTTTTTCTTTTGCTTTTTTAGAATCAGACCTACAGAACAATACAACTACAATATTTGGTCCATAATTTAAAAATTGAGATATTATTAGAATTATTATCTGAAAATGTATAATTTTGAGCCAAAAGGGCCCATTTTTTATCTTTAAAATCCCGACACCATGCCAAAAATGATATGAAGGACTTGAAATTTTGCAGATTACGTTCTTTAAACCATCAAAAAAATATCAGAGTACACTCCAAAAAAATACTCTTAAAACGGAACATTATGATGTACACATATGTACAGAGTTATGTAATGTAATCACGTGTATCATTTAATGTCCATAGATCCCATCGTCTTAAATTTTTGAGATATTTAAAAAAATAGGAATTGCTCTTTTATTTCAATGGATATTATGAATAATAGGGGAAGAGAAGGCGGAAATTGAATTACAAAAATGCATATCATGCTATATTTGTAGTTATTGAAGAATTGTATCTAGTTTTTGTTCATTCATTTAGATATCTGCATCAGGAGGGTACGAAAGTCTCAAAGATCTTTGTAAGAGGCAAATTGATTTCTAAAGGGACGCACACATTTTGAACAATTGGTAACTTCTACAAGCAATTATATTTACAGAAATTACGATAATTATACATACATAATGGAATAATTGAAATTCCATTGAATATTTGATATCTTAATGATTTAATTTTGGACTCTTTTGATGAAAAGTAGGACCTTACTGATAAATGAACATTTTTTAATATATGTATTCGAGTATTCAAGGGGCTTTAATCGCTCATGATTACATATATCTGATGATTAGGTAAAAATGAGATTCTAACATTCATCAACAATTTATAGACACCTATTCAAAAAGACTGGCGTTATAATTAAATAAGACGAACTTATATCATCTGGTTATATAAAGTTCTAACTTGTCTCGTAAAAACCAATGGATACAAGGCCATTGGAAGCAAATAATTCCTTACTAGAAAAAATAGAGACTTTCCGAGGGCCCTAGGATATCACGGAACTCATAATAAGAGTTTGCCCTAATGAGTGATTGATTCATTTTCAGCTGCATTCAATTTTTTTTCTAAAAGGGATAATTAACCTTTTTAGGTCAGAGTGTGTGTACTGAATGAAGGACAAGTGTTTGTATACTTTATTTGTGTTATTACCAGGTGACTCTTTCATTCCTCCTCTTCCTCCCCCTTCTTCTGTTATTATTATTATTATTTCATTTAAAATGCTTGAATGAATGATGACAATTATAATGTTATAAATATTTTGTTTGATCCTATTTACTTGGAATTCTTAGCTCTTCTTTTTCGCAAAACTGATAGACCTATTCATTATCATTAGAAGTAGTAGCGGTATTGCTTAATGCAATGTTCTCATGGGGAGTAGGCTGAAAAGACAGAATTTGAATACAGTTAATGATGAAAAGAGAGTAGTAATGGGTGAGTCAGGATTTTTTCTTGGGGAATTGAAGGAAGCATCTTGGGAGATGAAGAAGTATGTATGTATGTATTAATTATAATGAGTATGTATGTACTTATTAATTAGTATACATATACAATGTAGTATCATCATTTCCTCTCCAAAAGAAAGAGACATGAATGTACTGTACATACGAAGAATATGCAATTTCCTCCTTCTCTTCTTAATGTGGAGAAACACAGTGTGAGAAACAGAGAAGAAATTATCATCACTCATATCTTCCCTTACTGGGAAAATTCTCTCGATTCGTTTCTATTCATTCAGCTATTTGTCATTCTTTGCTCCTTCCCTCCCCCTCCTTATCTTGAGCAAATAACAATAAAATACATTGTAATATTATATATTATATAATTTAATGATGTTAACGGTTATTATTTGTATGGATGTTCATCTACACAAGCATCAAAAACTTTTTTAGTAATAAGTCATATCAGAACGGAATGAGATCCAGGAATAAACGCTTACCTACCTCACTAACAGAGTTGATCTAAAATAGATATTCATAATATAATTATTATTATGATTTATAGAAATAAAAAAAATGGATGTTGAGTTGAGGTTAAGTGAGATTGGAAAGGAGTTATTTCTCTCTCTCATGGGGAATAAATAATGAATTATGATAATTAATTTCCTCCTTCTCATTTTCAAGACTCTTCGCATTAATGTTTAAAGCGAATAAACTGTGTTGAGTAAATACATGTTTTTTTCTTTATTGGTTTTTTTTCCCTTACTTACACATACCTACATAATACAGTAATACTTTGGATCAGACTTGACAAGATCCCAAAATAATGACGTCGAGACTGTTACAACGGATACAATGAAGATGCTGCTTATTTTATTTTCTGGATCCACAGTTCAGATGTCGATACTCATTTTATAAGCGTATACATTCATACCTATAATATAAAGGTAATGGATAAGAGATGGGTAATGAGGTCGACATATCTTTTGGACACAATCGTGGTTAGATAACCAGCAATTTTTAGATTTTTTCTCCAATCCCTCCATGTTTTGTGCTCAACAGGCTACCTTGCCGTTGTTAACCCAGACTTGAAAATTACAATCTACCCACGACATTCAAAATATTATCCACACACATAATATGTATCTTTGTGCAATGACTACTACGTACAACTGTTGATATTTAAAATGAATACAATACTTCATTCTAAGATCGATACTAATTTATATACATACATGTTATATAATATATAAAAATATGTATATAAAATAATATGGTGTCGCTCCAGGCCTACCTGTCTCGGAATATAAAGTAAAATCCGTGTGGGATAAGTTCTATTAGACCAAAACTGAATGTTAGACCTTCCTTCTTATAAAATAATTTACATCCCTTCGATATCAATTATGTATTATCATATGATTGTCTAGTCACAAGCTAATGTTGTACATAATATCTCGCATCACTCAGTATCGTCTAAGTCTAAGAAGGAGAGAGAGAGATGGGTTGGGTTGGCCTTTTGGAAGGAAAATACCTTGATAACCAAACTCAAAAGATAGGCCTTAAACAATACTCGCAATCCAATCCTTACATATTACAATAATTTACTACTTTACTTCTGCATGTATTCCCTAAGGAGGGGAGATTAATCAGGGAAAATGACATAGGAATACTATTATTTTCATTCATGACTACATATTATTTGAGTCTTCAAATTCAACTCAAGGAGATTTGTATGTGTGAGGAAAGGAGGAGGGGGGAAAAAACGTCAAATCCACGTCTTGATAATAATTATATATTATTCATTCAGTACTATCTTAAAATCATCTACTTTGTTACACATCTTTTTACTGATCCTTATCACTATCATCATCCTACCTTCTAACGAAGGAGTGGAATGTCTGTTGTTACTATGAATTTACGTATTAGGCACTACTACTTGTCTTGAATGAATGAATGAAAAAGATGATTCCTTCCTAGGTATATAGGTGAAAAGAGTCTTCTAGCCAGCCCCCCCTTGATGATTATTATGTATATGAAAGAAATATATATTTAAAAATGTAAATGGTCATAGAGACGCATGATTAATTTCATTCACCTCTTGCATTAATTAAAGATGCATTTTTAAATGAATTATACTACTATTTAAATATTATGTATATAGTCAGTGTTGAATGCAGGATAATAATACTAATCAATCGAATATTTTGTTTTGTATCTCTCTCTTTCTTTCTTTCTTTCTATATCTCAGTCAGCATGTTTTGTACATATTTCTTCGTATTTTATGTAAGTACATGTGTAGATATTTTATTTCTTTTTTGCTGAGAAACTACAATTTTGCTCAACTAACAAACTACCTTCTTATTCTTTATTAGTACATATTTTGTACATACTAATAATACATGTATATATTTTCAAATGAAGAAGAGAGGAGGGGTGAGAACAATATCAACCTGAAGAAGATGTCAGAAAGCTTTTTCTTACTACGTCATTACTTTTTTACTTACTTATTCCATATTCCATAATGAGTATCAATGATCATGATATTACGTTTCCTTTTCTGAATAAATGGGATTACATATATATTATAGACATTCTACTAAATTATGTTTCTGGGATGTACTTAGGACTGAGACGATTCTTTAAACTTTGAGTAAATTTTTAACGCAAAACTCTAGAATCGATTCTAATGTCAGGGAAATTGTTTCCATGACCATTTTTAATCTACATATTTTTTCTTATTCAGTAATGAAAAAAATAAAGAAAGATTATACTACTTTACGTTTATTCAAGGATTCTCAGCTAGTCTAGCACTAAGCTGAGACCCATAATTCCCCGTAGTCATTTTACCGTGACTCATTTGTATTGTTCTACAAACCAAGTCAATTCTATTTATAGATAAACCGACTTTCGGTCAGCACTGACGTCAATAATTTTTACGTCTATTTGTATCACCCGAGAACAAAATTTATTTCACGTGGGTTTATATTTTTGATCAGATACCTGTCACTTCGTTTACATTAGAGCTTCTCAAACTGGGAAGTGGGCAAAAATATTTTCAATTAGTAGTTATCAATATCACAAAATTAAGGATATTTCCTTTATATATAATGAGGAAGGGGACACAGAACTGATGCTCAAATGCTACTTGTGTAAATCTAAAAGTTTGAAAAACATCTAGCTATACATATGATAATTGATAGCTTTTTGTTTGTCTATTGGCTGAGAAATTGACTTTAAGGGGTTAAGACTAGAATCGATTCCTGTGTCCATTCTATGGAAGATATTTTTAGCTTGGAGAGAGGTAAGAAGGGTGGGAAGATAATTATTATGATTTTGAAAAATTGGGGTTGCTTGTCCTATATGCCCCCGGTTCTCACGGCTATGCTAGAATTAGGATTCCTTGTTTTTCAAGAATCGCCTCAGTCCTACATAGATGAGGCTTTAGAAAATAATGGTTCTCTACCTTTCCCTCTTCTGTCCTTCACATTTTCCTTTTAAATTCTTTATACATGTTGTATGTGTTTACGTACAAATAAGTAAATATTTGTACTGTTGCACGTTTATTCTGCTTAGGAAGAGTTGCATAAGAGATAGAGGGGGAAAAACAAACAAATTGAGACACACCTGATCATTCAAATTCCTTTTTACTTATTTGAGTATATAATATACAAGAGTTAATAAATGAATGTTCAATGTATATATATGTATATTAATTCCACCCTCCTCCTCTCTAGCCCTAGCAGTGGCAGTACATTGTACATATGAATATATATATAAGAATAGTGATGATAATCCTTCTTTGATTCGTTCTTTACTAACATTTTCAAGTGTATGTATGTATAGCGTGTATAATTTGTTTAAAGCTATTATTTAAATAATAATAAAAAATATGTAAGTATGTATCTAGATGTGTGTGTACAGATGAAAAAAATGAAGGAAAGAGAGAGAGAAAAAAAAAAGAAAGAAGAAAAATATGAATGAATGAATGACGTCACATTTTTCTGCCTTTGTCCGTGAATTATTATTTTTTTATATGCTATTATTACTCAATCTGATTTTGAATTTAGATAATTATAGTATTACTATTATTAATAGTAAAATTTGAGTAACCCATTTGAGCTTGTCATTCCTTTCAACTAATCAGACCGATTCATTCACACATTCATCAACTCTTTTGGGGGCAGGGAATTCCTTCTATTTTTTAATAGTTAATATGTAGCCGTGTGTCTTTTTTATTATTTATTTATTTTTTTTTGCTGCTGATGCTGTTATTATTATTATGGACCAAAAAAAAAAAACTTCATTCTTCTTCATCTTTTCCTCCTTAAAAACATCCTTGAAAATAAATAGATTTTGTTATTTTTACCTTGTATTTTTTAAATAAATCTATTATAAACATTCATGAATATGTTGGCGGGTCTAACAATTCATTCTAAGGAATATATACATACATATGGAGACAAAAAAAGAGAGAGTTCATTATAGATGTATATATATCTACTTATAACCATATATTAATAAGACGTTTCTATTGATTTTAATACCCTCTTATTTTGTACAATATTCTCCTAATTATAAATACATATCATGTATATTTTTATTATGGAGAGGTAGAAAGAATTTCAGAAGTCACGCGGTAACCTCTTTGACGAAGTAAAAAAGTGTATATACATATGTATACATATATTCATTCATGATTTTTCTTTTTTTTTCTTCTTCTTTTCCCTTTTTGAGGCCAAAACTCCTCTCCTGCTTTCTAATAATATTATGTTTGTACACATACATGCTCTTTGTTTCTTTTGTACAATATGTAATACTTAAATTTGAATGGAATGATTTGACGGATTAAAAGGAATGTCCATCCAAGGAAGGAGCAGGGATGGGAGCTGAGGAGAATAATTAATTATTTATAATACTCCACTTCTTATATGTATGTATGAACATATAAATAGTTTATAAATTAAATTAAAACATTAAAAATAGAATGACGCCTTCTATGAGCTAGATTAGACACATCCTCGACATGGTGCTCGCGCGCTTTACACGCCTTTTTTCATTTTTCTTTTCTTTCATTTAAGAAAAGAAGAAGAGATAGAGAGAGAAAAGGAATAATGAAGGTCTCCCTCCTTATTTATTAAAACAATTTTTCCTGTGTGAGTGAGTCGTGTGGAGCCGCGAGGAGTGAATTTTTTTTATTTCTTTTTCTTTTTTTTTACTCTACAACTTACTACTCACCGTAGTTCATACATACTACTATTATATTACTACTACAACTTAGGACTATTATTATTATTATTATTATTTCTGTTCCTTACATATTTTCAATAAATGTGTGAGTGTGTGCTGCAATAGTTGGAGGAGTTAGTTTTGGTAATGGTGTCTTTGGTAGTGAATCGCTATTATTTTGAAGGACCTAGAGTGTGAATAGGTTTAAAAAAGCCCTTTGCAAGAAATGGGCTCCATAGCTTATATGACTCTGGAAGATCGTGGATTCTATAGTGATGAATCTTTTCTCATTCAAAAGGCTGCAGAGCTGCCCCTCAAAGGTAAGACTTCAAGAATTGTGTCTTTTTATCAACGACTTTGTTGATGATAAATAAGAGATGATGCATTTATCTGTGTTCGTTATTAAGATTCAAGGCTGTCTGCTTCATTATTATTATTACTATTAGATGAAAATATATGTCTCGAGGAATTCAGGTGAAGGCATAAATAATAAGTAGTAGAAGAAGAAGAAGAAGAAGTTTGAGAACTAAATTAATAATGAATGAATGAATGAAAGTCTTTTATGCGCCATTACCATACAAAAAAAGGGGGGAAGGAAGGAAAAGAGGAACTTTTTTTAAGATATGCGTCAAGTTAAAAGTTAAGCGTATTGTAGTTTTTGTTATGCCCCTTGCTCAAATGAGCTCCTTGTCTTCCTACCTAGGGCTATTAACACCATACAATGAACTGATAAGCTCCCCTCTCTATATCATTACTATTAGTATCATTATTTACTAGATATTATTTATCAATAGCGTTTCATTGACATACTTTTCCTCTATCTACCTCCACGACAACATTTGATCTCCACTCAATCTCTCTCTCTCTCTTTCAGATCCGTCTCAATCTTTTGATGATAATAATAGCAAAACCAAACAATCAGCAGGTACAGGAGGAACACTAAGTCCCAAAACCTGCACTCGATCGTCCTTCTCCAACATCCTTCATTACGTCATTCACAAACTACACGACCATCGTCGAAAGTCAAATCCTCGTTACTCCAAAGGAATCACAGGATCAAATCATCGTCAGGAGAGAGTAACTCATTCCTCCTCTTCATCCTCTTCCTCATCATCAGAGATTTGTGTTCCTTGTGAAATATTAGGTGATACTCAAAGACGCCGTTCTCTCACGAGAAGGCTCTTTAAAGACTTCAAAAAAGCCACTGCTTCCTCTTCTGCCACCGGTTCTACTGCTCCTGCTACTACTGGGAGTATCAAATCCACTCCACCTAGTCGAAATTCTCCTTCCAACCTATCTTTCTCTGTCTCCACCGAATCTCTTGAGGAAAGACTTCGCTTTAGTCAATTGAATGAGCTGACTCGTCAAACAAGATCTCTGGAAAGGAATCACAGACATCTTGTGGATATCGATTCCTCATGCAGGTGTGTCTCTAATTTATAGTCAAAGTCCGAATCACTCATTCTTTTATTCCTCCAGATATTCTAGAGAAGTGGGAAGTACTCAGGTCAGCGTGGACTTGCCTCGATCCTCTTTGGGACGGTCGTCTTCTTCGATCGATTTCAATCTAAGATATCAGCCGGATCCCACCTCCGCCTGTAAAAAAATCATTCCTCCTACTACCTCCAAGAGGATGTCCTTGAGGAGCAGTAATTCCAACATTGTCAGTAAACCTGCTAGGGGATGGCTACATCCCGATATTTTATTTGTACAGGACGGTATTAATTTTGCCGTTCAATATATTGGTTCCTTAAAAGTCAATACTTCTATGAAGGTATTGGATTTTGATACACGATCCGCTATTGCAAAGTAAGGGATTCTTCTTTTTTTAAATTGTATTTTCCTTACTTTTCTTTTTTCAATGAAATAGAGAATGTATTAATCGTGTGTGTGAAGCTGCTGGTCGTCAGGTTTCGGACAAGACACGAACAATAGATCCCAGTGTTACTCGAATGTTGGATGATTCTCCCAATATGGAGCGATCTGGCTCATCAGTTCAGCTTACTGTTACTAGTCTATGGCTTAAATTATCTGATTACGATACGGGTAAAGCGGTCTTAACCCACATCATGCCCAATATTTCGTTTGCCTCTGGTGGAGATGCAGATACGTCAAATTATGTTGCCTATGTCGCAAAAGATAAGACTCACGGGGGAACCCGGTCTTGTTATGTCATAGAGTGCACGGGTGGTCGTGCACAAGAGGTCATCACAACTATTGGTCAAGCTTTTGAACTACGGTAAGGGTATATATATTTAATTTGGATTTGATCTCTGGCTTAATCATTCATTTTTTACAGCTTTAAAGAATATCTGAAGAGAGCTCCTCCAATCAAGCAGCACAATTCTGTTAAAACCATTCAATCACAAGGAAGTAGTTCCAAATCTGACGACGTAGAGTATTATAATGACTTACCTGGAAAAAAACCACCCTTGGAACCTAGAGGTATATACATATAAATACTCACCCACATAAATATGTAAAACTCAACACTTGTTTACAATTTTTAGAGTCCATGGTGTCTGCAAGTAATAATCTCATCGATTTCAACACTGAAATAGGGCCTTCTGTCAAATCTGAGCCAGAGTACATTAACGGTGACGTTGTTAACGCAAACCGTGAAGAAAAATTGAAGGTTCGTGATCCATTCGATATGAGCCCCTTCCCAGCGAATTCCACCTCGCTTCCTTCTCCTGTAACGCCTCAACTCCCAGTGTCACCATCTTCCAATGTTCGAGGAGGGAGTGGTGATATAGTCTCTGAAATATGGTTTCATGGTCCCATAAGTCGAAGGGAGTCTGAGGTCCTTCTTCAAAAAGTATGTATTTTTTCACTCTTGATAGTAATATTTTGATTGTGTTTTTTTGCAATCGCTAGGATGGAGACTTCCTTGTACGAGAGTCTCTAGGCTCTCCAGGACAATATGTTCTCACAGGGATGCAGAATAATTCGAAAAAACATCTATTACTCGTGGATCCTCAGGGCGTCGTTCGAACAAAAGACAGGAGTTTTGACTCTGTCAGTCATTTAGTGAATCATCACCTTGACAATGGACTACCCATCATATCCGCAGAATCCACGCTACGACTTTTATTTCCAGTCTTACGATATCAAACGTGAAGAGTGTTAAAATATGTATCTTCTACCGATGTGTACTAGAAAAGTACGAGTGTGCGTGCATCCTAGCTGCATGTATGGCTTTTATTTCCTTCCCTACTTCTGTGTGGACACCTAGCTGTGTTATGTGAGTGAATTATTATTACTACTACAAAGTACGTAAGACAGAAGAATTTTACTAGAAGAAAAAAAATCTTCAAATATATATTGAATAAAATTATATAAACCCACTTAGATTGACAAAATAATAATATATATTTATTTATATGTTTATGGATTCCCTACATACTTTCCTTCCCAATTTATTATTAATATTTTATTTTTTTGAAGGATTTTATATCTATATCTTGTTATCATTGTTATTATTATATCAAATGTGATTTAAATGAAAGAAACGACTATACAAGATATACTTATATTTTATCTCTGAACGTCATCGATTTTTTTTACCTCATTGATACTAAGAGAAGAAAATAAAGAGGACAAGTCTTTTTATATATAAATGAAACTAACAATCAATATATTTTGATATGTGAAACAAAAGAGAAATAAAAAAGAACATATATATAGATATATATATATAATAATAATAATAAATTTAAATATTGTATGCAATAATTATTATTATTATGGAATAGACAATGGTACTAGAAAAAGAATTAGACAAGAAGATCAAGAAGAACTTAGTATGTAGAGGAGCGAAGACTATTATAAGTTATAATAATTAGTAGTATAAGTATTGTAGTAATTATTACACCTTAGAAGCGCCAACAACAACAACAAATCGGAGAGGGTTCTCCTCACATAAATCAAACTAATTTTTTATATAAAAAAGGGGAAAGAAAGATGGCGGTGGGGATGAGTTTGAGCCTTTAATACGGCTGAGCACTCGATACAACACAAATACAATGGAATGTTTTAGCATATTTTGTAAAGACCTAAATGATCCGTCATCATGAATTCTCTAAGGGCCCATAGCGCATCCAAGGAAGTACCATGGTCTCCGTTATCCGAGAGCCAATGAGCAGGTAATTTGGCTTCATCTGTCTTAGTATTGTCCTTAGAGGCGCAGAGTTGTTTATCCCAGTTGGAAATGGTTGAACTATCCGTTGTGAGTCCTTCAATGTATCTAAGAGATTTCAAAGAGAAATATGAACAGAACACTCAAATCCAGACTTACTTAATATATGCTTCGGAATGAAGAAGTTTCTGAGGCCGAGGTGGAACGCTGTGGAAAATGGGCTCCGTTGTTTTGACGACAGCGTTTGGGACTGTACATGCTGCAATGACAGTGGACGCTGTGAATAAAGAGGTAGAATATCATTAAAAGCTCCTTTTTTAAATTTCGTTTACACGTCTATGGCTTTAATAATGGATGAACACGATATGTACACCTGACATGAGTATGAATATAATGAATTAACAAGAGGTGGTATTGATCTGCCTATCTTGCTACGTACTTTCTTTTAGTTATTATGTAGAAAAACATTCATAAATATGTGTGCAGGAGAAAGCCTTTGTACTTCGTAGATAGTTGTTCGGCTTTCAGTGAAGGTGAGAAAAAAATAATTAGGATTGTACAGAAGCGTACCACCATCAAGTCAATGCATTATCTCACAACCGTGAAGTTGATTTATTATATTGCAAGAACAGGGGTTACAATGAAAAGTTGCATTTATCATATGACATTAATAAGTAACGTCATATTTGTAAAACTGGCCCCCTCTTATGAATTGATTCCGGAGTTCCTGACTTATTACTACTTACGAGGAAGGGAATTTCCATTCATCTGTGTAACAGAGGACTTTAAAGCGACCTTTGTGGCTGTGGACGTAGGGCTTACATTGTTGAAGGACTTAGATGAAGGTCTAATTAGGATTTGTTCACATGCAGGAAGAAAGGTATAATAAGAAAAATCAAAATAAGGAGAAAAATATAAAAACTAAAAACATAATAAAAAACAACAGAACAGTTCAACTACAAATCATCATAAACATTGATTTGAAAGATTTAAGTGAGTATACTACATAAATGACTTTAATTAATAAAAAAAAATCATGCTTATAAAACAGTATGTTTTTATTTGTGACAGAGATAGGGGAAAACAATGAAAGTTCGAATGAATTGTTTTTAAAAACTAGAAAATGTGACTTACTGTCAACTCTGTCCAAGGAATGTACGGATCTAAATAAGTTCATAATCAAAGAAAGAAAGAAAGAAATACGAGTGAGAATCTCTGGCTTTGCTTTTTGAATGTTCAACAGAGCTGTTACTAGAACAAAAGTGAATATGAAAAGGACTTACCTATCATCACTTCCATCCCTCAGTGTCTTTGCAGCACTTTCATCATTGATTTTTTTGGCTCTATACTCGTAAAACTGTTTCTCTGTGTCTGAAAGCCTTCTCCACTAAAAAGGGAAGATATAAATTAAGTATTGGATATACATAAATAATAAAAACGGCTTAATACCTTATCCCCAACCATTCGACTAATTTGACCGAATGAACAGTCTTTATTTTGTTCAGTGATTTGTTTTCGAACCTCACTCGAAAAAAGAGTGTAAGCAGTAACTATTTTCTTTGGCGTTAATTTACTAGATCTTCGACCGTAGGGCGACCCACCGTTATCAGGAGAATCCAAAGATCTATAGTCAATCGAATCCTCAGTATCTAGTGTTGGCTCACAGTTAACTTTCGGAAGTAAGGGAGAGGCTTCCTAATGAATCGTAATTAAACGTGATGAATCCTGATGCTCTTTTATTTTATTTATGATTACCTTTTGTAGCAAAATAGGTTTTTTGAAATAAAATACTTCATCGGTAGTGACTGAAGATGAATATTCGTAGCGTTTAAGGCCACCTCCATTTGGAAGAGAACCCCTAATAACCCTTTTGGTTTCATCAAAAACAGACTCACAAACGTAAACATCGGTTTCTACATATAATGTAGGACGCCCAACGATATAATCACTTGCATCCAGAACACAACATTTACCAACGACTGAGAGTAGGGGATTAATATCCGAAATTGTAGATAGAAAGACTTCTCGCTTATAAAACATTTGTGTTGGGTTATGAGGTACTTCGCTTGGTGTCACGTACCAAGGCCCATAGAAATAGGCCATTCCCCTAAAGATGAGTAATATGTATTTCTAATTATTTGAAAGACTTGAGAAACTTACTCGGCATTGGTCCACATGGAATCGATTTGTACTATGAGGTTTTTACCGTTTTCAGCTCTGACATAAACGCTGTCACCTCTTTTGAGCGTAATGGGTCCAGGTATCGTGTACTGTTCAAAGTAAGTCAACCCTCCATCAGAATTAGGGTTTTGAGGTAGAGCTGTACCAGGCGGAAAGTTCCATACAACGTTCGGAGGGGGAGGAGTTAAAGGAATCTCTTCAGGAAGAGGGGGGTGTTCAGCTTCAGAGACTCTCTTCAATTGAAGAGGCTCCTGGCGCATTCCCAGCATTAGATTGTCAGGAATCATCCAATAATTTTTGTAAATTTTCTTGAAGGATCGAAGTCGTGTATTGTATCGAGATTCACACACATACACGTCAGATTCATCAAAACCTAAAATAATTTTCCATGTGGATAGATTGGGCAATAAAGTAGAAATTAAAATGAAGTGGATACTGCCTACCTTGCGGTTTATAGCGTAGAAAATCCTTTATAGGCATAATCCAACATTTCCCTACAATTTCCGTAAAGGATATCGTTTTTCTCAAATCACTTTGAAAGACTTCACACTCAATAAATTTTCTAGTGGGAACGTGATAAGTCTCAGAGGGTCGATAAAAACGATTTCCAGTAAAAGTTTCCCCTTGAATTGATTCTATTAAGTAAATACCTTCTTCTAAATAAACAAAGTCTCCTGCTCTATATTCTTGATTATTAAAAGAGACACGAGTCCCATCGTCCTCATCATCTGGATATACATAATCTGGTGGTGAAGGCTCTTCGGTTGCAGATTTTTCTTTTTTTAATTTTTCCAGTGCTTTTAAAAAGTCAGCCTCAGTATATAAAAGTGCACGTGACTGAAGAATGTCCCCATTTTGGCAACATTCGTCTCGAGATTTAATGAAAAATTTATGAAGTTCGACAGAGTCCTCAAAAATTTGTGAGTCAGTTCTTGCTAGACTCCTTGCTCTGTCAAAGGCTGAAAATGCATCTTTTTGGAGAACATCAAGTCTCTTATAAAAACCTTTATCTACTCTTCTTTTAATTAATTCTAAGCTCATCGGAGGCCTCGAAACCTTAGCTCCTGGGCCATCTTCATCATAACTAGGAAGCTCACCTAAAGAATCTGAATACCTTCGTTCATCTTCATCAGCATGTTCATAGGTATTGTAAAAAATACTTCTAAGTATATCCCTCACTGCTGAAGCAATATTAGGGATTTTGGAAATTGAAGCTGAGGATTCATCTGTCATACCCCGAACTGTTTTAAGTGCAAGGGATTGTAAAGTTATGGCATCCTTGTAGATCTGAGAGTCTGGCTCATTGTACTTACATGCATTATCAAACATAAGAATAAAGTCTCTTAGCGCTTCTTCCACAGACTCATAAGCATTTTGTTTCATTTTCCCAGAGATTTTTTCAAAATCGATAGGCTTTTTAATAGTTTCGTAATAGTCAGCAAACTCTCTTTGATTCGGTAGACGAAGAAATATGAGAGAGAGCTGACGTCCTTTATGATCTTTATAATCTCTGAGGGTTTCGAATAGAATCTTTAACTTTTGACTAAGTGTTAAATTTTTCTTTCGAGGTCTTCCTCGACCAGGACCTGCATTGATGCCCATTTCTCGAGCTTTTGTGACTAGAACTTTTTCAAGTAAATTTGCATCTTTATAAATATCAGATCCTTCTTCATTATATCTTCTACAGTTAATAAACATAAGTTTCATATCCTGGATTACATCCTCTTCAGATTTATAAACCCCTGTTTTAATTTTAACATCAATCATACTCATATCAATTGGATTTGTAATTATTTCATAATAATCTGGATAATCCTTTTTACTTGGTTTTTCCATAAACATGCCAACAAGGGGCATACCATCCTCTGTTTTGAAGTTTAAAACAGCATTATAAAGAGCTCTCATTCTCTTCCGCGTGTTTGCTCTTTGACTTCGTGGTCGGCCTTCAAAGAAATTACCACTTTCATCGTGGCGGGATTCTTCCTCTACATCATCCTCAACTTCGTCTTCTTCTTCTTCTTCTCTAGCTTCTAATTCTTCTAATTTGGCATGCATTATTTTTTGAAGTTTTTGTCCTTCTTTAAAAAGGCGTGAATCTGGACGATTATAGGTCTTACAATTTTCAAACATGGTATTGAGATCATCAGCAAGATCGACTAATTGAGCATATTCACCAGCTTTCATTTTCTTACGAATCTACGTAAAGAAATTATCATAGTAATTATCATTGATATATATTTGGTTTAAGATTTTTTTTGAAATACCATATTCAAAGAAATAGGCTCCATAATGGTTTGATAGTAGTCAGGCAATTCCCTTTTGGATGGAAGAGTAAAGAAAGGTTCGGCAAGGTTAACACCTGATGGCGTAGTAAAAGCCCTAATATGAATATACAAGTCCCATAGAGGATCGTCCTGATGAATTGACTCATCTTCTTCCTCTTCTTCCTCCTCCTCCTCTTCACTATCCTCATAATTCAGAGCAGCAATCTGAAAATTAGGGGTGTAATAAATAGATATATTATGGAAAAAGCTCTATTTAAATTTTGACCGACCTCAGCGGAAAATCTTTTTTTGGAAGTTATTCTTCGTGTGCTACGAGATCCACGATTCTCTCGAGCTACCTTATTGGCCTCTAATTCATAGCGTCTACTTTTAGTCAGTTTAAGAACTTGTTTTGCATCTCGATAAATTTGAGATCCTGGTTCGTTGAATGTCATGGCATTACGACACATTTTAATTAAATCATCTTCTAGTTCAGTAAGTGTAGTATAGGATTTAGTTTGAATCTTAGTTGCTATCATTTTTAAATCTGTGGGATCACTAATGACTTTATAATACTCAGGATATCTCTGAAATCCAAAACGAAAATTGTAAATTAATGAAAACTTATTCTAAACAAAATGTACCTTTTGGGAGGGTAGAAGTCGAAAAGGTATATGGACAAGACGATTTGGATCAAATGGATCAATTGCGGTCATGACAACAGCAAATAAATCCTCCAACATTTCATTAAGGATACCAATGTCATTGTGTGAATCTTCTCTTGTCCCCAATGAGTCCGATGGATTTTCACCCGCCTGTATTTTTTCTAGAGCTTTATTAAAAAGTTCCTCCATATCAGATGCATCTATATACTCTTGAGTTCCATTTTTATAATAAGCTAAAGAGTTTTTAATGACTAATTCAAAATCTGAAACAAACTCATCAAGTGTTTCGTATTCATCTGTCTTCAACTTCTGTTGAATTCGTAAGAGATCCATGGGTACAGTCACAACATCATAGTAGCCTGGATCTGTTCTTCTTTTGGGGACCCGTATAAAATTTTCACATAGCTCCGAGCCATCTTCCTTTTTGTAGCGTCTTATAAATTCATACAAGCATATTATTTGCTGTTGCTACAGGATCATGCAAAAACAAAAATATATTTAAAAATGAAATAATGTTAATAACTAATAGCTTATAGGTCAAAAAGTAGATACTCATGATACATTAGTTATTTACCGGATCTATTTTCCGTCTTTTACGACCTGTTTCGTGTAATTTTTCATCATCTCCATTATTCAAATTGTCATACTGCCTTTTTGGGCCCATATCGCCGTTACCTATAAAAATAATAATAATAAAAGGGATTAAAAATAAGTTAGAATATAATGTAGATGTGAGAGTAAGATGACGTCACTTATCTGAGTAATAAAATATGTTCTAAGTTGAAATGTACACACCAACATAATATATCAAAGACATGTAAATAAATCAATGATTAAATTGAAAAAAAAGAAGATTAAAACCTACACCGAAAATGATCAAATGTATTAATTTCCGTTTCAAAATCGAAAATTTCCGGATGAGACAGCGAATATCCTAAACGGGCAAAATATTTTTCAAGCTCTTCATAGCCCTCAAATTTCATTCCTGCTCCATTAAAGTAGAGTACTTTCATGGTTCTCCACTCATTTCCACGGGGTGCATTTCTTGCACTTCTTTTAAGCTCTGGAGTAATGTCGATAACTTTTCGAATCCAGCCTGGAGGAATGGTTGTGAGTGGTAGAAGCTCAACGACTGGATCAGAGGAAACAACTTGTGAAATAGTGGTTGTAGTAGTGTTGTAGTGATTTTGGTGCTGACCAGATGCAGGATCTATTGAGAGGTTTTGGTGCTGGTTAGATGCATGATCTAATGAGAGGTTGTGCTGCTGTTGCTGCCAAGATGCAATTTCCTCATCCAACTCAGAGTCCTCGAACATATCCCCACCAGTTTCTTCTTCTTCCTCCTCTTCTTCATCGCCGTGAATTTTATGAGGCAGTGGAGCAGAGTCTAGACTTGATGAGGGTGAAGGTGGAGGAGACTGATGGGATAATAAACTATTATCAGAGCCTTCGAATAATTCCGAGGGTAAAGCATTGAACTCTGAAGAGGGATCAATGATAAGAGAGGTAGAAGGAATAGTGGATGAAACGACTCCAGGTGCAATGGATGTAGTAGTTGTGGTAGCAGTGTTTGCCATGCTTGTGGTGGAAATACTATTAAATCCAGTTGGGATGATTGTGGTCACCACTGCATTGTTCGGGCCCCCACTAATAGTGATGGATGAAACAATAGCTGGAATGGAAGTGTTACGGAGTAAATGGTTCGTATTGGCTATAACATTAACTAATTGACTATTGTCTAGGCCATTATTCGAAGGAGTGTTGTTGTTAGATCCATTAATTTTGGTATGATTGTTGTTCATGATGGTGATGGGAACAGGTTGTTGAGGGAGTTGAATGGCAGAGGGGCCAGGAACTTTAATAACGTTTGTATTCGTGAGCTGAGCCTGGGACACCTCTTGAACAACAGGAGAGAGGACTGTAGTAGGAGAGACTACAGATGGATTTTCTTGCACAACCGGTGTTAAATTATGAACTAGTTTTTCTATCACGGATTTGTTACTGGTAGAGTTATTGTTATTTTGATTCAATGTTTTGTTGAGGTTAAGATGATTTGTACTACCAGGGGGTCGACCCTGAGTCCCTGTGGACTTTTTTCGCGATGGTGCCGATGCCGAAGGAGGTCCTTGAATAGGAACACCAGCCTCTTTGGATTTATGGCAATGCATGTTGATGTGCCGCTTTAAGTTGAATTTTGTTGTGAAGCTTTTTCCACAGGAATCACAACTGTAGATTGCTCGGAGGCCAGAAGTGTCTCTTTTTCGAATACCACCGCCTGTGACCCCTGCAAGAGCTTCAACCATTTCTTCGTCTCCTCCATTGCTTTTCATTACTGCACTTGTTGCACTCGGTGCAAGAGAGACGAGGACTCCTCCAGATGGATTTGAAGGAGCTGGATGAAGTACAACATTATTTTGAGTCACAATCACATTGGAACCAGGCGTACTTCCAGTTCCTTCCTCTTCTCCTGAAAACCCCAGGAGGAACTTGACCGCATTTTCGTCCTCCCCTCCTTCGAGGACATCGAATATGTCAGGTATCTCTACCTCTTGCATTTGCCCACTCTCGTTGAACAAGTGGGCAGACATCCTCAGAGATTAATTGTATATATATATGTATATATTTGAATATGAAATGTGGTTTTGCCTTAGGAATCAACAGTGTGCTAGTGAAACAGCACACTTTTTCTTCTTGTGAACTATTCGTCTTCTAAATAGAGTAGTTTACTTTTTCTTTTTGTCTCCTCCAGGAGTGAAAGAAAGGGGGGATATATCACATTTGATTACTCGAAAATCTTAATTGTTACAAAACAAAATATGAACAATAATAATAATTTAAAACAAATATCCAATTTCAAACAGCACTATTTTTGGGGAAATAAATCCATGGAACTTTGTATTTTTTAATTGTTATTAATAATAACAACCAACAAAAATAAAGTAGGCAGAAAAAAAGGGAATCACGAATGAATAAAGGATTACGAAAAGAAATAAAGCAACGTGAACAGCAGCACTCCAATTTCACTCCGACACTCTCTAAACTCCCCGATATTTGCTGTACACAACTGAGGAATTCTATCATCATATTGAAGATGATACGACACTCGACGGTAAACGGACTCCCCTCACCCTAATGGATACGAATGATGGCTACGTCATTATTATTACTTAATGAGATGCCCCCTTTCGTATATCTAACTACATGCTGTACTTAGTCAGTCGCTGGAACGCGCCTGCCTCAATGATGATGATGATGAACAACATAGTCGTCGTCGTCGTCGTATACAGCTGCGTTGCTTATGTACATAATTTTTAATCTTTTTTTATACACAACATTATTATCAATCGTTTGGCGTATTTTTTTTTTTTTTTTGTTAAAATTTTAACAAAAAAATATTAATATTTCCCCTCTTATCAAACCTTAACTTTTTCAGAGGTTGTTGTACACAGTTTTTTTATGTTATTTTGAGTTAATGTTGTTTCTACTAACAATAAATGATTTTCGTGCAAATCAATGTGATATATTTCTACTCAGTGGTTTTTTCTATGAGCATAGTAGCAGTAGTAGGAAACTTGTCTGACTTGACCATTTTTAGTCAGTTGTTGTCAAACTATTTTGTTATTATTATTACACACACATTGCACTCACTATTGGAGTAAGAAAAAAAAATCTTCCTTCTCCTCTAGTTCTGGTGAAAACCAACTACTAAGGATTTGAGGGCAGTTTTTCTTCTTTTCTTTTTTTTTCCTTTTTTCCCTTCTTTTTCTTGTGTAAAAAAGGGAAAAAAAGAAAGGGGATCCTTCGTTCGTTCAAAGACAGAGGCAATAAAAAAGAAAAGGGAGAAAGCTCATGGTGGAAGTAGAAATAGACTCGACCAAAAAAAAGGAAGAAAAGAGAAAGGAAGAAAGCCAAGGCACTTTCTTCACTTGAATAATAAAAGAACCAATATTGGTCCGTTCTTGTGTAGTTGTTGTACACATATATCTATATTTAATAATGTAAAGTAAATCAAGAAAGGAAAGTAAACCTAGCCAAGATTGCCGAGGCTGGAGAAACACAAAAAATCAATATACAAAACAGCAAATATGATCTTCTTCCTCTTCTTCGTTTCATAAAAAGTCAAAATTACAAATTTATTATTATGTTATACTTATTATTATTATTACATATTAATTTATAGAAAGCTTTCAAAATGATCTTTCACACCCTAAAAACACATAAACAAAAGAAAGTAATCCTTGGATGGTCTCAGGTACGCAAAAAAAAAAAAAAAAAAAAAAAAAGAAAAGAAGGAAGTATCAGGTGGATCATTTAAATATTTATATCAAACTTAAAATGGCTTTGGTGACTTAGGTATCATCAAGTGTTTTAATAGTACTAATATACTAATCGATATTGTTACATCTACATCACTTTTACATATTTGAATAAAGATATGACAAAATGCCTCCAACGTGGAGGAACGTCAAATGAGAAAAAAAAAAAAAGAAGGTTACAGCCATTTGTATGTAGTATTATTAGAAATGAGAAAATTGTCAAACAATTGCTTGTTTTGGAAATATAATATATATACATATACGACTACATACTTTAGAGGAGTATCATGTATCAGAGGGGATAATATGTTTGTGTACATACACAGAAGGAGGAGAAATGGCAGCTATATTACATAATAGGACATATCCCTACAAGTGCAAACTCGTAGACTAGAAGCACTCACCTACCTATCCCTATATATATTATTATTTATTAACTATGATTGATTTGTAGCTTGTGCTCTTGAATGAGTAACGGACATGATTCATTCAACCTGCATATCTACTGCTCTTCTGATTAATGAAGGGAGCCTTATCGAATCAATTTTTTTAAGCATTTTCACTTCATGTTAGTAGTATATGTACATTTTTCACTCTTTTAAGAATATTGAGAGTGAGATAAAGATAATAATAACAGTCGGTACCTTCCATAAGAACAACATTGATAAGAAAAATCAATATTAGTCCTTGCAAAAGTTGCCCATATATAGTAATTTAAAAAACAATAATACAGTATGTATACAATATATGTATTCATATGTAAAATAGGATACAAGTGGAAAAATAATCCTTAGCTCTGACGTCAGAGCTACTATTGATTATTAATTTCATTTATAGATGTCGCTGCTATGTATTAAAGGTCTATGGTTTTCTCTTTCTATTCTTTTTTCGATCGTCAATCATAATTGTTGCTTCTTATCAATAACTGTGTGGTAATATTTTCTGTGTCAAACCATTTTGAGAACATGTTTTAATAATAATAATATTCATAGAAGTTTGTGTATGGACTTTTTTTCGAGAGAAAGAAAGAAAAGGAAGGATGACGTGGTGTACAGGAGCTTTTACTTATGGATAAATAGTGTACACACACTTGTAATTGATCCATACCCTCATTTTGTTTGTCTCTCTCTTTCTCTATATAGTCATATATATATATATATATATATACATTATATGTAATACCTTTTATACATCAAAAGATATGTTATATGCTATGGTTTTCATATGTGATTCAAAATAATTAAATAAATAAGGTATTTAAACCCAATAAAAAGTTTTCAGAGAAAAAGGAGCATTCTGAAGGTTCACCATACTTCATATACAGATAATATGTACCTATCTATGATGAATATATACCCTCTTTGAGGTCCTGAACAATCATTAAAGTAATTAAGTGACACGTCAGAAGAGATTATGATACTTCATTTCAACAATTAGATAAATAGAAGAACGTAATCATTTAACTCAATACTCAACTGGTACCATTGTCCAACAAAATAACATGTTCATACATACATGTTTATAGAAAGGAAGTCACAATCACAGGAGTATACATCTGTATAATGTATATGCATATATTTTAAAGCATCAAATGAATTCATAAGCTATGTTCCTCCCCCCCTCTCTCTCCACACAAATATCCTCTTTTTAGTAATAGGACTCATTCACAGCAAGAGCTCTGATGTGTAAAAATCATTTACTTCTAAAAAGCTTTGGCAGTAAAATAATATTCTCTATTTTATAGTATGTAAGTACAAGTCATCTCGCCACAGAGAAGGATGACGTTATCTCTATTTAGTTTTCAGACTAGGATACCATGTATATGATGTACAACACATATTATGTTAAATGGAAAAAGTCTTTTTGATGAAGGGTAATTTAGACGGGAGTGAGGAAATGGGGGATCTTTTGATTATTATGTAACAATTTCAAAAGGATATTTACGTACAAAGAAGCCATCTCCAGAGAATTTGTAAGCCAATAATTATAATTAGTAGGTAGATACATACAATACATGAGACTCACTTCAACGAGCGAGTCGCAATCAATAATCCTCTTATTCATTTACAATTAATTCACCACAGATGGCTCTTTTCTTTCAACTACTTTTATGTATGCCTGTAAATACATAATGTGTAGAAGAAGTATTGATCAAAATAGGAAGAATACTTACATATATGAATTACGTCAGAGAGTTTCTGCAATTGCCTTAGTCTGTTGCATCACATAAATCCTCTTAAATAGACAATGACTTGCATTTGACATGAATATCTGTCATTATAACAGGGAATTTTATGTGAGAGGATGGAAACGAGTTCCCATATACTCCCCCTTATTTTGCTTATTTCGCATTGTCGTTTGACGACAATGGAATAACGTATAGTGAGATATCAAAATGAAAAAGGTTTTTTAATGAAAATTCTATTTTCTAAAAATAAAACGTGCGAAGAAATTACATTAAAAAAAAGAAGAAAAATCTTACTCAGGGTCCTGAATATAAGAAAGGGGGTCATTAAAAGCCAACATCAGGTTTATATACCCTATAAACTACTGACGTTGTGTATGAATACAAGTGCTTTTATATAAATATTTGTTTAAATTGGTAAATGAAAAGAAAAAACAAGGAGGGCAATAATAGTAATGAATGAACAATTGCAAAATACTAAATTTCTCACAAACATATTTTCAAAAATTCACTCAATGAAATGATGATATATCACATTTGAAAGAGCTCAAATAAGATTTCAAATGAATGTTATTACAATGAATAGGATTTAAATTCAACTCTATTTATACAAAAATTAGTTATTTTAGTAATTAATAGCATAGCAATTAATTTATACACCTGGATATTATATTTTTTTTAAAGTCATGAAATACATGTAATTAGACAATATATATAATATACAGCCAACAAGTTAAAATTGACTTGAGATGATATTTTTGCGTATTTACAACTTCTGAAACATCCTCAAGACTCCAAGTAGCACAGAAGTAAAACTAAAAACTTTCGTTGCTCCTAACAATGAAACATTTTTTTGGACTCAAAAGCTAAAATCTAACCTCGTAGGTGAAGAGTTAATTGATCCTTTTAAAACTCTAAGCATATGTATTTGAATACGTCACTTAGGTTCATATATGAGTAAATAGGTTACAAAATTACATCTATTCGTAAATGAATGTACCTTTTTGGAGCAAATAAAAAGTTATAAACAAAGATCATTGTAGAAAGTAAAGGTTTTAACATTTCATTAATTCTAAGGTGAGGAAAAGTGAGGGTTAGAATAAAAAGTAAGCAATTCAATGCAGTTATAAGGTTTTCATAAACCTATTAAAAGAATTTAAAAAGGGAAAACTTGTCCTAATTTTTTTTAAACAAATGAAAGGTAATTGAATGCATGAAATAATAATAATAATAAAATAGAATATGGAGTTTCCCATTATTAATTAAAACATTTTTTTAATGAGAAAGCATAAAACTTATCATCATTTTTTCATGAAATACTCACTTTGTTTGAGATTTGAAGCACTAAATAAACTATAAAACGTTATTTGATAAATTAATTAAATTATGACGACCAGAACCCACTAAACAATACACAGCTAATTTAAAATGCAATTAATTTATCAAACGTACAAGAATTAACTGAAAATGAAAACGTAATTTATTGTCCAAAATGATAAACAAAAGCATGCATACATAAAATTATGAACATTTGAAATTTTAAATCGCCGAAGCAGTTGACAAATTTTTACACGTAAAACTGAGTGAATTTACGATTGACAATGAGCTAAATATCTAAAAGAATAAAAGAAATTCAGCCAATACATATACATTAGGATATTATATGACATAACAACTCAAACGTGACCATAATTAATATAGTTTAAGCAAGAAAAAAATCATGTAGCAAGATTTTAAATAAGTAGATTCAATGCAATATTAGGATTATTCGAGGAGTTTATTTATGTATAAGAGAGCATTCATGGAACAGATGGAACAGTATGTAAATGAATCTTTGATTCTACATTTTGCAAATTTTTCAGATTCTCACGATTAAATAATATAGATCGTTATACTATGGAGCTGTCTTTGAAACTTCTGGAGGGTTCAATTCCATGCCAGAGCAAAGTTATTTTGATTGAATAAGATATTATATTGTCTGCCCACTAACTCTATGCTTTAGCTAAGAAAATATATTACATATTATGTCTATTGATACAGTCCTCTTTGGCAATCTTAACTATAAGCTCTTAATCAATGCAAGAGAGTGAAGGCTGTGGGCTTGAATCCCTTCTTGGTGAGAAAACAAACATACATAAATGTACTGCATATTAATTAATATTAAAGACATTATCATTGTTTTAAGAAGGAAGCGAACATGAAAAAAGGTATCTTAGAGGAAACACACATTTTGGCAACACAATACACACACATGAACGAGAAGTTTCTCCTTCCTGCTCCTCCTTATAACAAGAGGATTTATGGAAGTAAAAGCCCGGCACGACGGATTAAAATGCATCTAAATGGAAGCTTTCCTCAAATGTCATGACTCAACCCTCTTTTCTACATTCACTAAAATCAGTCTGAAATTGATCGTTCTCTTTCTCTTCCTCTTTAACACACACACACAAAAAGGAGGGAATGCAGAGAGAAGTAAAGAAGAGTAGTTTTTTTATCACTTTTGGCTCTCTCGAAGAAAAAAAATACTCTTTTCTCTTATAACAGATCGTTCAACTCCTACTACTATAACTCGAGCTAGATCCTTGAACTCAACTCTGATTCGATTATATAAATAATAAGTCTAAACTATATTTTTTAAATCCCAATAAATTTAAATTCTTACCCCGGTTATTTTGTAGGTGGCGCGGATGTCGTTCTCCTTTTTTTTTAAATTAGAGCCCGCGAAAAAGGAAGTAGTTAAGAGGGGAAAAAAGGAAGACACTATATAAAAATCACAGGGAAAACGTAGTGTGATTTATAGAACTGAATCTTAGGATACACACAAGACTAAAGCGAATCACTCTAATAAAGCCTACATCAATAAGCACCTCATAGATGAACAAAAAATTACTGTGTGAAATGCTTCCATGCAGAGTATGACTAAAAATTTACTCTTTCTCTCTCTTCTCTTTCTCCACCTCTCTCTCTTTCTCTCTCTCTACGGTCCTTTTTTTTCTAATTCTTCCCTCTCCCCCTTCCCCCTTCTCAACTCACATTTTTTAGCGCTACAAGACTGCTGCCTCTTCTCCTTCAATAAGTTTCTTTTGTGACTAAAAAAATAATCAAAATTTAAAATAATCAAAAAATCCATAGTAGTAAGTTTTACATAATATTTAGAATATAATTTTTGCTAGAGGTGTCATGATGAAACAAGGGTTTCTTCTCCTTACGACCAAAGCTTTTCTTCTTCTTTCTTTTTTATTTGCAGAGAACGTATTTACTGTATATGTATAAATTTTCCTTCCATAGAGACAAAGAAAGGTTGAGAGATTATTTTAAAAATTAACTTCCGAAAAAAGAATTATATTTCACTTAAAATATTACTGTCAGAAAAAGTGGAAAAAAAATATCAAGTAACATTGCATTTTCTTATTTAACCCTTTTTATATAGATATACATCTAACTTCAGCAAAGAATAAGCTACCTTTGACGTTTACAGAGATTCACGCACACACAAATCTATAGAAGGAACACCAATCCTCCTTATCCATGAGCAACATGCGTGGGTCCTAAGAGTGTTCTTATTTATTTTACTTATTTAATAATAAGAATGTATCTATTGTATTAGAACATAGTAAGAAATGTAGGAAAGGAAGGGAAGAGAGAAGAAAAAGTAGAAGTAAATAGTGCATGATGTCAGATGTATGGACTCTTTTTCTACCTGTTCATAATCCAGGCCTAACAGCAAAAAAAGAGGTGATGATTATGATTATGACCTCCTCTAGCCCACAACATCGTATGTTAAGTTCCCAAAAGTTCACTCAACTCTTAACTCAATGCTACAAGGCCAAAGGCCAAATCCCTGACCATTGAAATAAAATAACAAAGTGAAAAAGCCAGCATTCTTACCAATTATTTCCTCAGGGCTCCCTTAACCTGTGCAAAGTCCTTGGAGGAGGTCAGCGTCTACTCCTTCTTCCCCGAATCATGTGAAGCAAAAAAGATGTAAACCTTTCTCCTCTTGAATCACAAAGCACTCATTTAAACCAAGACACTGATGGAAACACAAGCACTGAACTCATATCTCCAAACAATCTTACGCAGGACGACGCTAAAAAAACTGACGCTTTTATTAGTAGTTTCAAAGGCATCATAAGCGCACACGCCCGTGTCATTTACCTAATCAGATGGCGCTGTTTCACTGTATCAGACTTCGTTACTTTCCTCCTCCAGATCCGTGGGTGAATATGTGTGTTCCTTGCTATTTTTAGACAGAAATATTTAAGTAAGAATAATATATGTTATGACTTAGTACTAGTACTGAGAAAAAATAGCAGAAAAAGGAGTTCAAATAAGTCTCAAATTAGAGACATCTTATTTGACTCTCAGCCTGTATTGCATTGAAAAAGAAATGCGTCTTTGTTGTATGTTTATAACTTATGTTATATGTACTTCTCTCACACCTCTCTATGGGGTAGTCACTCATAGTAATATATAGTTAAGAGCAGCAGCTAATTCTCTGTATCGCGCGATTTCTTGTTTGTTTGAAAAACGACATCTGTCTGTAGACTATTGAATTTTCATTCTAAGGAGAAGCTTGTGACTCTTCGTATATTTTATCGATCCAACAATGATGATAGTGACAGGGGTACGTTCTTTTGTTGTCATATCTCCCGTTGATGATAGGGTGGGGAGAAAGTGCAGCCCCGAGGGGAAAGTGTTTTTAAAATAATTAATAATAAAATATATGAAGCCCATGTTTTTTTTTAAATACTCGCTTCGATCAATTTCAGTCTCGTCGTCTTAATAGGAAACATAATTTTTAAGAACTCTCTGGATTTCTATCTTCAAACTATGATATTTCCACATACCTTTAAAATAATAGGCTTTGTAATGTCAAAAGTATTTATTTATATAAGGACATTATGTACATATAAGGAAACCTTCTACATAATCATTCATTAGTGATGTCAAAAATGGCACCACTAAAAATTTAAATACCTCTCCTTTCTTCATTTATCTAATGTGGTTGCTGTTATTTATAGACAATAATTTATTTAATCCTAATTGACACATTGATATCCCTGAAACATCAATAACTAGGAATGTAAAAAATATGCAAAATGCCGCGTGCGAGATTTTGTGGAGTTGGCTCTTCGAACAGTAATTTTTGCTTTCCAAAGCTGTTATCATTTTTCCTTTATTACTGAGAGGAGAACATTTACCTGATAGTAAAGATTTCGCATGAAGGAATTAAGGTTAATAAAGCGGATAAAATGTAAACAAAAAGGGCTCAAGTCCTCGTATAATTAGTAGTTAAAAATATATAATTTCCTGACATTAATTTCAGTTAATTTTCTGCCTCTCATCTATGGTATACATAATGTTATTATTTATTATTGATGTCTTCATTTGTATATATAAAGGAGAATAGCAGCTTGTAGCTCAGTAAAACGTCATGACAGCTCAAGCTGCTTCCCTCTCAACATTCATGAAATTGTCGGAGTTACCAGGTTGATATTCTTTTTTCTTTTTTATTTTACACACACCATTTGCATATTATTTACATTCATATCAATAACACTGGTCAACAGTCAAAAATCTTAAGGGGTATATGTATAATAAAAGTTATTCAGTTTTGCACGCTAATTTCAAATCAGATTTCAAGGAGTTATTTAAGTACAAACGTTTTGGCCGAATTTTGGGCCTACTCCCGCCCTCTACGCCCCTAGGATCCCCTTTAGGTCAAAACAAAGACTGAAAATAAAATTTGCATTAAAAACACTAGCGAATCATTATTTTTAATGTACAAAATGAACATCCTTCTAGGCTTAAATTGAAATTGAAGCTGGAAAATGGGCCAAAAAAGCTAAAAAAGAAGGGTCCGATTTCTCGAAAACCGTCGGACTCTTGAAAAAAAAAATTAGAGATTTGAAATTAGTGTGCAAAACTGAATAACTTTATAATAATAATAACTAATATATGTACACCCACAGTTGCGAAAAACTGTCTAACTACCGTATAATTTAGGGCCCTCTTCTTATTCTTATTGCTTTGTGTCTGATGATATAAATATAACCTCTGTATTTTGTTGTTAGCTATCGATTTTTTATATAAGCTTTTGTTATTAAAATTTGGAATTTTGATTGGTTAAACTCGAGTTAGCTCTTGTTAATCTTTGAATAATTAAGTATATACAATTAAATTATGAATAATTTGACAGCAGGGAAAAATTGGCCTACTACCATCTAATTTTGAGCCTTTTTTTCTATTACTTTTTAGAGAAAGGTTGTAAAATATAATAAATCGTGTCTGGTCTTTTATTGGTGTTCTGAACATTTATTTGTTGAACTCGAATTAAATATTGTAAGCTGTGAATATCTCTACAATTAAAAAATAATTCAGCAGTCGAAAAAAATAATAATATAAATGGTTAGCAATCATATAATTTTGGACCTTTTTTCTCTTCCTTTAAGGAAGAAAGGTTAAGAAATGGAAGCAGATTACTACATATGTGTAAGTGATGAAGAAAAAAAAAATATTATAACTTTTTGGAGCAATAATATTTGAAGTTATACTAAAAATGTCTGAAGTATCATTTTTGACATTTACCTTTATTTGATATACAAATAATCAAACATAAATATGAATTTAATACTTGAATTTTGAACAATAACTAAACAGCATTTAATTTTGAACATTTCAATTCAAAATCCATTATTTTCCTATACACCAGCCTATTTGTCGTAAGTACAGTCTGGTTTGAATCTTATATTTTGTCGTTTTATTGATACATACTAGAAATAATCGATTTTGATGTGAAATGTTCGAAATATAAGTAAATCTAACTGTTGTTGTAATTAAAGTATTTACCTATATTAAGCATGATAAGTTAAACATATATACCATATTATTCATATTCAAGTATTAATTAAAAAAAAAAAAAAATAGCCTAAAATAGCCTGTACTTCATACTTAAATATGAAACATAATCGCAAACTGAGTAATGATGAGTTCATTATATGTGCATTAGGGTGATCCGTCTGCCCCTCAAAAACGAAAAATTCAAGCTAGACATCTGGCTATTTTTTCAGTGTTGAGGCTACTCGTGATAAGCACCCCTGTAAAATTTCAGAGCGATTGGTCAACGGAAAACCCATGCACAAATTGATTGAAAATTTTCAATTTTTGATGATTTTTAAGAAATAGTGAGCTAAATTATATCTTTAGATAAGTCAAACAATATCTTTAAAACTTTAGACTCTAATAAAAATTTTTATTTTCAAACTTTGAATTTAATAACAAGTTGTTTTAAATATAGTGTATCCTTTGGTAATCAACCCTCGTTTATCATAACTTCTTTTATCCGTCACCGCGTTTATATCCACAAGTGAGTTTAAAATGATGAGTTTAAAACTTAATGATTATGTTCAGTTTGGGTGTTATTTCAACTATTTAAGATGCAGCCAGTCAGATTAATTAAGTTAATGTAGTTTTTAAAGATCGTTTGAGCAATTTTTCTTTTTGTTTATTTTGCAGTAAAAAATCTTAAAGCCATTTTAGGAAGCAAGTTTTATTTTGATAATTTAACTTTAGAATAATTCTATAAGAACAACAGATTTTTTAAGCAGTGTTTCCTGACGATTATTCCTTATAAGCAAGGACTCCCAATTGAGTACATTTACGAAGTATAGTTTGTTCATTCCGAAGACTAAACGCTCATTACGAATTCTTAAAGAAGAAGTAATCGTGTTGTGCAAAGAAGCTTTAAATAAAAGCTTTGTTAGAGGAGACTACAAAGAGTTGGTAACGCTTACACTAATATATTTAGGTGAAGCCCCAGCTAATTTCAACCGATTCCAAGTCCCAGGAGCAATAAGCAACGCACGATGGATGGAAAAAATCCTGTATTCTATGAAAATCGTGCTTTTGTCAAATCAGGTTGAGTCATTTAAGCCAGTGATGTTGCAAAAAAAGCAGTTAGAAAAACTCAACGAATTCGTACAGTTTGTTGTGTAATGCTATATCCCCTGGTGGATTGCCGCATCCCAGACATGCTCTGCTCCCAGCAATGACCTCAAGTTGATCAACACTTTGAAGGAATATCAAGTAGTGCAACAAAATCTGTCAGAAGTAGCTCTTAAAGTTGTATCAAATCATATGTGGTACCTTTCTGAAGAGCTGGTTCCACTTGTGCTTTTCAGCACTTCAGTCAAGGCAGACCAAAAGCAAAGAGTTGCTGACACCATGATGTCTTGTCAGCCAACAGAACAATTGAAAAGTTTGAAAAGGCACGGTTCAGGCTATGGAAAGCCTACTTTTCCTGAAATTCCTGTTGGACCTGCTGAAGATGTATCTGCTTTTGTTGGAGAAGACAGCTGGAGTTTTTTCAGAATTCTGGGCATTGATTCAAGTTTCATCAAAAAGCCAGTGGAAGAATGGTGTCAATTGAACGGCTATGTGAGAAACATGGAAGTGATCAATAGTTTAAGAGTTGTCAATGACGCAGCGGAAAGGGGAGTCAAGCTTTGCTCAGACTTCATTGGTTCAGCGAAGAAAGAATCAAAGTTGCAACACATACTACAAGTAGTTAAAAATCGACGAGCCAATACACCTAACCAACGGGATTCCTCTGTAAAATCAAAATCATGGTTTTTGACATTAGAATAGATTTGAAACATGTTTTATCTGTTCTTTTTTGTTTTATTTGCTTGTTTATTTTTGTTTATGGTTCAATTTTTGAATAAGAACCACAAACTTTTTGCATAGAACAGATACAGTAGTAGGCAGTACAGTATTCTAATTAGTTTAAAGGACTACCTTGCTTTTTCTAAGTACCAAACTTCTAAGAAAATGCAATAAAAATAAAAATTGTTCAAGGTATTGGATAGCCTAGCAATAAGCAACTTTATCTTAAATATCATAAAAAGTGGCAATTTTCAATCAATTTGTGCATGGGTTTATCATTGACCAATCGCTCTGAAATTTTACAGGGGTGCTTATCACGAGTAGCCTCAACACTAAAAAAATAGCCAGAAAAATCCGTGCGATAGGGGGCAGACGGATCACCCTAATGTGCATATATGTATAAAAACTTATAAATTCATTCTGGAGCTTTACATATGTATCTTTAGAGTGGGTCTGTGGGACATGAAATGTGAAATAAAGATTCAAGAACATCAAAAAAGTTTGAGTATAAATATACTTTTTACAACCTGAAGTTGATATATAAAGAATGTTCATAAACTACAATTGTAATTGACTCCACAATAAAAATAAGGTATGACCTTATGATCTTGATCTAATGCTAAGGACATTATGTCATAACAAGATTTATTTTATATTTTGTAATATTTTGATATGGGTGCTGCTGCAACCACATGGATTCTTTAAAAAAAATATCGGATAATAAGATTCAATAAAATAGTTTATCATGTAGGTAATTGGATGCATTATAAATGTAACAGCGACTGTCATGGAGCTAATCGAGGTTTTTCCTATTTTTAAGAAACTTTGATTATCCAAAACCGACAATTTACAGTTTGTAAATTTATTGAAACAAAACTTGTTGTATACAATTGTAGTAAGTTATTCGCTCCGAAGTATTTATTTATTTTACTTACTCAGTACCCTATGCACGGTGCATCAAATCAATGAAGTTTTTGTTTGAAATTAAACTTTTTTTTAAAAAAAAAGAGTATCTATAGCAAGTGTCCTAATACTGATGATTGATTACTTTAAATTGTAAGGTTTTCTTGAATTTAGGTTATGGATATTCAAAATTTAGCAAAATATAATTAGGTTTCAAGGAATAAACAATGAAGATACAATTAAAAACATTGATTTGTTTTTATTTTTTGCATTTCCCTTCTGTCTGTCATATGTACATGATGAATAGTAAGCCACAAAGACTATAAATGTGTAAGTTTGAATTATTGTCAACATCTGTACCTGTTTTTTTATCATTTAATGATATTCGATAATACAATACTTCGTATTAAAATCTATCAAGGATACAGTAATACCAACATGATTCAAAAACAGGGTTGTTTAATTTCACTCCTAGTTGAGTCAAAGTAATAACCAAATCTGGTTGTCGATATGTTCGAACATACATGAGATCTCAATGCATCTTTGCGAGTATTCATACATATCCTATGAGTTCCCTGTTAATGCAGTAGACTATTTTCCAAATTATATTTTCATCATGATTTTTCCATTTTTATTTATGCATAGAAATGGAATAATTGCTAACATTTCAAAATATGATTTTGTGTGTGATCTCTAATCATCAATCAATCTGAGTAATAATTCATGGAAATGACTTTTTTGTGCAGTTCTTTTGTGTGTTTATGGATGTTTCATTTTGATGTTACCTTTCTAAAATAAAGTCCATCATATGAACAATGCGTCTCTGAGACACTCTGAACATTAGTTTTTCTTTATAACCTTTTAAAACAAGCCTACCTATCAGATAAGTAAAATTCTTACCAAATGTTAGGATGGATCATAAAAATTTAGATAATGATCCAGAATTATGATAAATTCAACCTTGGCATATAGTTATAGCGTAAAATCTTTGTACCAAAAAAAGTCATTTGACAGCAGTAAGAATGAAATTAGTAAAAGTTGGTGATGCATTTAAAATAAATAACTACTATTATAATAACATATTTGCAATCAAACTTCAAAATAAAAAAGTTATAGAAATCTACTAAAATTTCATAATTCATTGTATAAATAATATAACACCATAAATATTTATTAATAATATAACTTTTACTATCATTAACTTGATAGCCGATTGTAGTGTCACAAAGACAATTTTTTTTTACAAATCACTGAGTATTTTTTTCTACATACATTTGTTTTTTTATTTATGAATAAATTGAATTAATCTCATGGTTTTCTGGAAAAACAGGACTTGTGACATTTTTGGCCTCAATGGGCCACCAAATCAAAATTTAAATAACTTACGACCTCACTGGGTTAATACTAACAGTATCAAGCCTTCATTGTTATTTTAATCATCTTCTTTTGGAATAATTTAACAAATTAACTATGGAAAAATATCATCCTTATTTTTCAGATTATATGACGCTCCGCACTCACGGTTTCGGAGTCTATAGAATAAGTCCAGAACAATAGTGTAACAAGTCATTTTTTGTCAAAAGTCGGATTTTTAGCACACATTTATATATATTATCATAATTCTCCTCATTTGTTATAAGTGAGATGTTTCATAGAAACGATCCTAGAAAAAAAAACAAGAAAAGGAGAAAACAGTCTCTTTCATTTTCTAGCTATTTATACTTCATAGGAGTATGCATCAGAGTTGTCATTAGCTCTACGGACTTTTCGTCCTACGAAGAGGTAGCAAATGCTCTAAATGCCAAATTAAACTATAATAAGTATTAAATGTTAGAAATTAAAGCAATAATTTCATAATAGGTATTAATTATATAAACTATAGAATACCAGATTTTTGGGATGTTCCCCTGGATTCCTCCACTATTAAGATCATTTTATTATGGTCATTGTAATCTCCAATTTTGATGAAATACGAGTTCTACCTGATAATCATCGAATCCTTCATCTCCTTCTCCTACACCTGGGGGTGTTGGGTACCGAAGTAGGCCCAAAAGTCGGTCAAATCATTTGTACTTAAATAACTCCTTGAATATTACATGACAAGAAATGGAATTGGCATTAAATACACTAGTGGATCATTATTTTTTAATGCTCAAAATGTGTATCCTTCTAGGCTTAAATTGAAGTTGAAGTTGGAAAATGGGCCAAATTAGCTCAAAACTGAATTACTTTTATTATACTTACAGCCCTTAGGATTTTTGAAAGTTCAAATTTGTTGACCTGTAAAATTAGAGTTTGTAAGTTTTAAGTTTACAAAGTTTCTAATTTTTTACCCTAGATGCTCAATATCAAAGCCTTATGGAATTGTGGAGTGTTGATCCTTCGAAATATTTGTATAAATATAAAATGTCCCCTTATTTTCAAATAATTATTTCTTTTTACATATATAAATGAAGTATCCATTGAAACTATTAGTGATCTTTTTCTTTCAATTTAGTAAATATTTCTTTTAGACTCCTACAAAACCGATTTGGTGAAATTTTAATGACACAAAAACTTTGCATCAATAATTTGTTCATTTTATAGGAAACAGCTTTATAAAGCCAAAATAATGAAATAGATTTTAAGTTTCCAGGTAACAAATTTTGTACGTATGTACTAAGCTTCATCAAGTTCGGAAATGGAGGATGAAAGCCAGAAACAACGGATAAGCATGTAATTTGTTTCTTCAAAATAAAGATGATAAGGTTTTAAACTAATTGATAAAAGACAGAATATGAATACTCTTAATTTTATTATTATTTTAAATTAAATTAAATTAAATTACTTACTCAATTATTCCTTTAAAAATTATAATTTGTAACATTGTTTTTAAAATGGCCATCATCCTCTCTTCTTCAATTCCTTATCTTCCGTTTTATTATTTTTGATACCAGGGATACAATTAGTTCTAGAAGTTTTACTGCAGAAAACTTTTAGATTTACTCAATTTTGAATCAAATTTATTGATGTTAATCAGTTGTCAAAGACAAAAAACAATCAAAGAAATCATTTAAATTTATTTTACATGTGTGCTTCAAAAGGTCTAAATTTTTAAAATTTGTCATTCGTTTGAAAATTAGTACTGTCTACAAGGTGAGATTTCTCCAGCGTACTCATGAAAAAATGTTGTATGAAATGTTTATGTCTTCAAAAGTCATTTTTGTGGCCATTCAAATTACATAAAAATTGAATCATTTCCAGCAAAATTTGAACTTAATTTTAAACATGGGTTCATGCTTCATTTGGGATTATTGATTGTTAGAGAAAAATCAATGTTCAAATTAAATTTTTTTAAATCCTCATTTTTAAGTAGTATTTTATTAGGAATAAATAACAAATTATTAATTGATAATTCATTTTCAAAAGAATATAAACGTCTAAAATGACTTCATCAGCAACAATAATAATAAATTAATACTTTTTTTGCTCAACATTGTGTCTTAAAGAATAACTGGCATAAAAATAAGCAAAATATATTATACACATATAATAAAAGTAAAAATATGCATTTTGGATCGGAAAGTGACAATAACTGAATCTTAATCAGGATTACAATCCTCTATATAATTAAAATATTGCTCTACGGAAGAACACTCATTAACTTACCTACCTAAATAAATATGAGAATAAAAATATTCGGTAAAATAAATAAATAAAGCTAGAAGAGTAAGAACAATAATAATAATTTGAAAATAATTTTAAATTGCATTGAAATATGCATTTGTCGATATATATATATATATATATATAATTTAAATTGTTTTAAAATATAAATAAAAAAATAGTTTATACACGTTATACACGATACATTTGCTCTCTTACAGTATTGTTATTTTCCATTTTCAACGAAAATATACTTATTTTTACAAACAATCTGTAAAACACTTTGGAATGCCTACATTACTCTATTAAATTTTAGTGTATAACAAAATTTGAGTCTTGATTTCATATAAAAACCTACTTTTTTTACTTCATTTTCAATTTTCCCTAAAAAAGTTACAAAATATAGTCAGTTTTTTTGATTTTCAATATTTTTGTGTAGAGTTTTGACAACTAAATAGCTGAGATTTATCAATAGGTATTTATATATATATGGGTAATTCTGGAAATTGCTAATAAAATTTGGTAGTAAAGCTTATTCTATATAACCAGTTATTTAGAATAAGTTATACATGCAACAAATCAGCTCATTCCATCTAGTAGTTTTGGAATCTTTCAGTAGGGAGCACTGTTGTTACTAAATTTAATTAAAGCCCTAATCTTCTTATGTAAGGACATGTTTAATGCATTCTAGGTATTAAAAAAAATGAAATTTGCACTTTTTTGCAATTTATGTAGTAAAACACAAATTTCCTTTAGACGCCAGAATATGACCAAAAATTAGGCTTCTGTCATTTTTTCGGTTGTAAATATTTTTATTTTTTCAAAATTGAGATATTAATGAAGCCATATGAAAGAAATTGAGTTTCTTATCCTTAAAATTGAGATCTATATAACTTTTTGAATATAGCCAATTTCGGTCAGTATAAATGTCATTTTACGACTTCAAATGGCTGAAGAGGTCACAAAAACGGCTTTTGAAGGATAAAACTTTTCACAAATAAATTTTTCATGAATACTTAAAAAAAAATTCATTGGTGACAAAATAACTGATTATTCTAAAAATGGGATACTCTAGTGCACACATCAAAAAGAGAAAAAAATGTTTATATGAAAATTCTATTTTCCTAAAAAGGAAATATTATAAAGCTATTTCCTCAAGTATAAAATGACATTATTTGTCATAACATATGCACATTTTTTATTTTCTATTTGAAAATCGGCTAATTTTTTTCGTCAAGATCATCCCAAGACATAGGCATTAGAGAATCTGGATTGAAAAAAGATCTGCTGATTTTGATAAAATGACACCCACCCCTTCAGGCAGAAATCTACACATAATATACAAAGAATATCTACAAAAAATTATCTTGTCTTCTTCTTTTCTTTATATATAAAACAAAAATGTTGGTTTGATCTTTCGTCACACTTCATTTGTTCCAATTACATTCCAAAACTGATTCATCTAGAGAGTTAAATATTTCAATGAAGGATTATGAATGTTCAAAGGTCGTTGTAAGTTTATTTTTAATAACTAATTTACATGAACAACATTTATTTTTTATACACCAGCTACAGTCTGTCCAAAAGCCAAGAATTTAAGAGAATTTGAGAAAATTGTATTAAACTTATTCTCCTTAGAAATGTTAAAAAGTGCTCTTCATGCCGAGAAGAGCATTCCTAAATCATGTTATTTGGCAAGTTGTATTAAATATTTTTTATTTTTTTAAATTTGCTACCATTCGTTCTTAATTTTCATAGAGACTATATCTAGTAAATGGATATTTTGACATTACAAATGATGTAAAATAATGTTTAAATTATATTTAGAACTTTTGCAATGAAAACAAATGTCAGAAAATGCATATATTACGGGGAATGACTTCTTAATTCGTTTTTGTTCGATGTACTTTTATGGGTTAAACAAAAACTTCTTTGAGATTAAAAAGCTATATACTAACAATATCTTCATTCCCTTCCTTAATGAGACTCAAACATCATCAATTGGTATCATCTATTTCAGTATTACCATATATTTTATGTCATCTTTAAAGTAGTTTTTACACACATAAATGATTCTTTTTCAGATCAATAATTAAGGCTATCCAAGGCCAAAAAAACCTTGAACTATAATAAAGCAAGAAATGCGTTATTTATATGGAGTGAAACAATAGCAAATCTTTTTTTTTACTCGCATGTTAGAATAAAATAACCATATTAAATATAAATGAAACTGAAACAAATTTGAAGTTGTTGCTTACAAACCCAGAAATGTTTATAAATCCCACAAATCTTTGATCCTGGATGGTACCAATTTATTCTGAGGAGAGATGAAGTAAGTGCTTGTCTCTAGAATGTCAGTCTAAATAGGGGAAGGCAAAATAAGTTGATATGGTGGGAGAATTGATACACCCCCCCCTATCTAGCTCTTATTGATGAATATGTTCATGACTGGATTTACCAATGGATATATGATTATGTATCCCTCCATTGTGCATCACATTAAGAAGGATAAAATAAAAAGAAGCACACATTCTTTGATAAAGCTGATTTTGGACTATAAATGTGAAAAATCAAAGCAATGTAAGAATTTTAATTTTGGTTAAACTATTATGACTTCATTAAAACTTTTTATTCTATGTAAAATCAAATTGAAAGAACAAAAGTCTATTTAAATACTTTAAATAATAAATTAAGACATACCTTTATAAACAAATTTAATAAACAAAATTCCCAATAAAGGATAGTTGATACAGTCAAAAAAGAGATTTGATACAGAATATTCTCCCTCTTATCACAATAAAATATACAATTTTATTGTGATAATGAAATAAGTAGAAATTATTTTGGATGAACGAGGTGCCTTTTTACAAGAAAATATTGTTGAATGTAATCTCTTCTACTGTAATCTAAGATCATATATTCCTAAAATTACTAAAATCATTTTAAATACCTATATTATTGAAAAGCTTCAAAAGTGAATGTAAAAGTGATATTCAGGCGTACCAGGCAGGGGGGCAATTCCCCCCCTGAATTCGAGAAACTGTTCATATTAGGGTAAATGGGGTTAAAAATTCAGGCATTTTGGATACACGTACTTCAGAAAAGGTAAAATTTCATGCATGACTTCAGAAAATCTCATCAAACCAGAGATATAGACATGCATGCATTTTAAAGCGTGCTCAAAGTCTTACTCAAAATGCAAGTCAGTTGTCTTCCTGCACAATATTTTTTCATAATTCATAATACATCAGACTGTTTTCCTTTTGTTTTTTACATAATAATAATTATTATATGTATATTATATTATCTATTATAAAAGTTGTGATAGTACCATACAATCTTTCTTTCAATTTATTTGAAATTTTTCTTAATCCTAATACACGCCCTTTTGTGAGCAGCTAAAATTAAATTTTTGATTTTTTTAAAACGATAACTAAAATGCAATTTAGAGAAATGTTATCGAAACCAAAAAAGTTTATATGAATATTCTAGACTGTATTTTTTTAAAATTTTGAGAATTTGTTGTTTACTAATCGAGATACTTAACCTTTTACTCAAGAAATCGAACATCCGATTTTAAATTTAATAGCATATATAAACTCAACAGTTATTGTTCTATAATTATTGATTATTGATAAAAATTTTGTGAATGTTTTGAAAATTGGAAAAAACGTTGGCACATGTGCATTGCATATGGGGGGGGGGGGGGAGAGGGGACCAACTTTTGAGGAAATGAAATGAATATTGATGATTAAATAAATACTTTTTGATTTCTGATATTTTTTGCCAATAGTTTGATGTAAATGATATGTATGAATAATGGAGATATTTGGATAAGCTTGGTCTAATTTTTATGCTCACATAAATTTGTAGATTGACCCCTTGTAAAAGATATTGCATGTTTCTTTGTAAATTACATTCATTATATGTACTTTTCCTCGAAAATTACCATACATAATAATATTTTTATAAATTCTTAATTAGAAAAATGCTTATATTTTAAGATAAGGTTCATTCACTTGTATCAACTTTATCTTAAAAAAATCTATTTATATTTTGTAAAATAAAATGTTTTATGGTGGAAAAAAAAGATTAACAAAAATAATATTTCACCGAAAAAACTAAATAAATTTGGTTATAATTCATGGAACATTACTAAATATACATATATGATTCCTTTTGATGCTTCTTCGATTATCAAACAACAAATGTTTAGTTATTTTCAAAATTGTAATGATTCAGTAGTCATTATTGATTTATTTCTAGATAAAGATGTTTTTACATGAAAAATAATTTGATTTCATTCTTTATTTTGTTCATAGCTCCAAAGTCGATCATATATTATTTTTTCTTCATTTAGTTATGTCTATTATTTGTATTAAAGGTTTAAAAACGTCAATTTTAATCTAAAAAGTATAAGAGCCAGATTTTTTTAAAGTTGGATTATCTATATCCAAGTGTTACTTTTTTTTTATCTCAACTTCTAATTTATGTTTGATTTTCGGAGTAGTCAGTTGATAGAGAAAACTGAAAAGAATATATAGAAATATTTGAACTAATTTTTGTATTCAAGTTTTAATTATTATTTTATAGTTGCTTTTAGTTCAAAAACATGAAAACAATTATTTTAAATTAAAAAATTTACTCTAGTAGTCAAAAAATTGATTCAAACTCATTTTTTAACATGATAACACGAATTACATAAAAAAATCAATATAAGTTCTAAACAAAAATTTAATAATTTAAAAGTTTTTAATAATGTTTTCAATATTTTTGTATGGTGTTTTGAACTTGAAAAATTATTTCAGATTTTTAAATATGTCTGTTTTTTAGAACATTTAAAACTCAATTAATTAATAGCGGTTAAAATTTTATTTTGCATAAAAGAAAAAACAAACATCTAACATATAATTAAAAAATAATAATAACTTCAAAAAAATATATTTTAATGTTATTAAGGATTTAATTTTTAACAAAATATTTAAAATTAATGAGAATATTGAGGATTTGCAGACTCCAAAAATTAAAATAAACCGAAGATAAAGGTATTGTAATATATTTTAATCGTAAAATAACTAATGTATTCAAATTATTCGTTATTATTTATCGGTTTTGGTTAATTACCCATATTTATAGACTATAATTCATTATTTTAAATTATTAAATTCTTTTATTTCTCGTATTTTTGCTTTTTTAGTCTACAAAATTTCGTTTTTTTATTAAAAAAAATCTTTTTAAATTAAAAGTTACTTTTTTTTCTTAAAAAACTTACACTTTTGGGGATGGTATTCAAGGTTTTATTCATCTTCAAACAATATTCCTTTAAAAAAGAGCATATGTTTAGTACCTAAAGAAGTTACTTGTCAAAAATTAGATTATTAGCAATGGACAGAAAAGTACAAAAATATCAACCTACAACCTGTATATTCTATAAAATATATTCATAATCTAGATGCTATAGCGCCTGGGGGCGTGTTTAAATTCAATTTTGTACAATTTTATGTTTTTTTATTGAATAAAACTCGAATTTGTGAATTAAAGACTTTTTTTCATGAAATAAATACGAGAGACAAACTTATATTCTATTAAAAATACTTTTATGATTATCTCTCAAAAAATCCCCATAATTCTTAGAAAAATGAAAGATAATTTAATGTTAAATTAGTCATAAATGTATCAATAAAGCACATTTTACAATACTAATGCTCCATTAGTATTTATAACATAATTATTATCTTTCATTTTTCTAAGGTTGTAAGGATTTTTAATAGTAGTCATAAGAATATTTTTCATAGAAAATAACTTTATCAATCATTGTTATATTATAGAAAGATATTTTACCTCAACATATTTGAACAAAATATAATTAAAAATAAAAATAAAACTCTTATCGAGATGTACCACTTGAAAATGCTATCTTAAACCAAAATAATTTTCCTACCATTTCCGCACAACCTCACATTAGAATAGAATACATTTTTAATATGAGCTTTCAAAATATTTGTATCTTAATTATTTGATTGTCGATTTTAGATAAGTACTGCCTTAAACATAGCCGGAATCGTAAAAAAATAATAATAAGCGAAAATAAAATAGAATTATCTGCCAGGTTAGAGAAAATGCTCAACCCTGATATAGACATTCCTTAAACTCATGTTCTTATGAATGTTTCATAAAATTACAACTTTATGCTGAAAAAGATAGGAACTTATCTTTAGACCTAAGGGACAAGACAATTAAATTCAAAATCTACTTTTGACTATGGCACATCTCTAGTATTAAAACAGACCGAGAAATAGCAAAAAATTGTACTGATGGCAGAAAAAGACAAGGGAACCAAAAATTTAAAATTTTGAAAAGTTAATTTATTGAAAACTAATAATTCACCTCAAATTGCCAGCATTCTCTTATTTGACAAGTCCCATGATTTTGAAAAAAGAAAAAGAAAAAAGGTACGCCTTTCATAGAGAGAGTAGCAAGCTCTCGGGGAATAAGATAGAAAGAGAAACATACCTCGAGGGGTGAAGGAAAAGTAAGTCTTGGGATCCACATCCATGCTTCTGACTCCGGATCGGGAAGGAATAGAATGTAATCAGAGTAGTGAGATAATAACTCAATTCCTCCAATATCGGATTCACGATCTTGAGATCCTCTCTCTGGATTCTAACCAAAACCAAGGGATCCATCAGAGTCTCTTCGAGTCTGAGGGGGCTCCAACTCATCGTGCCGGGGAATCACCAACTATCCAAAGATATGCTATATTTCTCTAGAGTTGTTCTAGACATCAGTCATTATTATGGATTCGGATTTGACTTAGAGCCTATGATATCGGAGTTCCACTAATTTGGGTTCAGACTCGTTTTAGAATAGCTGTCATTCGGGACTCAAAATCGTATGATCTCTGTTACTTTTCGTAAGTTTTACTGATAAGCGTCACCGATTTTCAAACTCCTTGTGAGGTTGAAACCCTTTTCAAGATTTTCAAAAATGAATAAGATATGGATGCTGAGGTATAAAATTCCATTTGATAGATTTCATCAATTATACAAACGATCCTGAATTTTTTTATGGGATACCTGACCAATAATTTTTGAAATTTTATATAATATTTGTATGTTAGTAAAGTTAATTTTGATGATTGATCTGTACTACATTTGCCCTTGGCAAATCTGTTTTATAATAAAGGAAACATAATATCTATTAAAGCCTCTATTTTTTTCATATCTATTTCAAAAACTATTCTACTACGAATTATATTGTGATTGACGCTTTGTAGTACTCAATTCCAGACTCAAAGCATGTGGATTTTAAATCATCGCTTATCTTTTGCTCCTATTGAAGAGGATAGAGAGATTCATTAGAGAAAGTTGAGAGATCAGTTTGTCTTTCAGAGGTTGAAAATTGTATATACATACTTTTCTTGAATTCCAATAGAAAGGAATAGATGTCGAATAGATGAAGAATAAGTAATAGCTTATGTAAAATCATAATTAAAATAAATTGAATTTGTTTCTATTTAAATCATGTACTGTTCTATTGGATCTTATGTTTTCATAGATATTCAAATTATAACACCTCTGTAAAGATTATTAGATAATTAACCCAATAGAAACTAAATAGAGTAAATATTAATTTATCAATAGAGTACAATAGCATATTATCTTATCTAAATGAAGTATTTATTTGAAAAATATAAGCACATTAAAGAACATACAGAGCAAAGAAAATTGGAATACATATATATCAATTAATCATGTACTATAACATGTCGTAATGATACTTGATTAGGATCTCAACTTAGGTTTTATTAAACAAAAATTGACAATATTATAAACATTATACAAGTTCTTTCATTGAACAAATCTAATTGATGTTATGTATTATGCTTGTATGTCAATTCTTTTTGATCCAATACTCAATAATTGATGCATCATATAATCATGATAATATAGATTTTGAAATGGAAGAGTCCCAAATCTCACTAATTGTCATGGGACGGTATTGGAAGTCGTGATGGAACATTCGAAAATCACGATTTCGAAATAGACGATAGGGCAGACAACTCCAGAGAATTAAAGCACATCTTTGTATAGTTGGAGCCCTCTCAGACCCGAAGAGACTCTGATGGATCCCTTGGGGGTTAGAATCTGGAGAGAGGATCTCAGGATCGTGAATCCGATAATGAAGGAATCCATGGGATTGAGTGTATTATCTCACTGCTCTGATTACATTCTATTCCTTCCCGAGCCGGAGTCAGAAGCATGGATATGGATCCTTATTTTCCCTTCACACCCCGAGATATGGTTTTCTTTCTATCTTATACCCCAAGAGCTTGTTGCTCCCTCTATGAAAGGCGTACACATTTTTTTTTTTCAAAATCATGGGACCCGTCAATAGTAGAGTGCCGTATTATGTATTATATCATATAATATTTTTCATGTTACGAATATAACATATAATTTATATGTTATATTCGTAACATGAAAAATATTCTATTTTTTCATCCAATTAACTTACTGACTGTCATGTTGAAAGTCTCTCTAGGCTTTCACTTTTTCCTTTATCTAAAGAATTTGAAACTTTTTGATGGCTCTTATGAATAAGTAGTAATATTTTATAGTTAGTGAGCACCGGAAATATTTTATTGTACACTGAGTAGAAAAATAAGGATGACGTACAGGGGAGTTGTACATTTTAAAAGTTGATATATATTTAATAAGTATAAAAACAAAAATAACACAATTAACACAAGTTATAAAAATGCATTAATAAAAAAGTAAAAGATACAATAATTTTAGCACAATTTATAAAAGTTTAAAACTAAAATACACACAAAATTTATATATTTTTACATACATATACTAAGATATATTTATGATTTAGCGCATGATATCATTTATAATTAAATTATTTGCTATTTGAAAAAAAAATACAATTTTATGAAAGTTTCAAAATGGAATTTTTTGTTACTACAGAAAAGTCCAAAAAGATGTCTCTACTGCCAAAAAACGCTTCCTACTGAAAAAAAATCCAATTTTAAATTCTTTTTGAATAAATTATGCATACAAGGATGCATTATTCCTCTTCTGTTACTCCCTACCCATCGACAATTGCAAATCCGCGCAAAAATAAACAGAAAAAATTAAATGAAAAAATCCATACCACCTGAGTTTGTCGTTCCTGAAAATGAAAAAAATGAAGATCTTGAATCCTTTATCTCAGTCACTATCTGACGAGGAATCAGATGATGAGCAACTTGAGCATGAACAGGATGAAGAACAAGAGGATGAAGAATCATCATCTGATGATGAATCATCATCTGAACTATCTGATAAAGAGGGCTCTTGCTTTGGGCTAGGTGGAAGCTCATCAATCATTTTAGGAAGGGGCTCAAGACGCGGAACAATAACTTCTTCATATTCCACAATTTCATCTTCAGAGTCACTCAGAGTTTCTACTCGGGAAAAAATACTAATTTTTTTAATGTTGTTTTCTTTGAGAGGAACTTTAAATTTGTTGGTAGGGATTTGAATTTTGAAAAAATACTCGGGGTTCAATTTTATCTCATTATCTCTGGGTGGAAGGCTCTTTAAAGGGGCTTCTGGAATTTTAAGAGGCTTTTGAGAGGGAACAAACGAAGAGTTCAAGGGCTTGTATTTGTTTTTTGTTGAGGGTCGAATGGTATCCATACTATGAGGGCCAATAAACGGAATCAATTTCTTTGATGCTGATGATGAGAAAGGATAGCTAGCGCGCTTTGGTGCAATTTGAGGTTTCACAGGAGCTTCCATTTTTGGCTGTTGATTCGTATTAATGTTTTCTTTTGTTATGGGTGCAGGAACGGAATATTTTGATAGTGATGATGCATGTTTGACCTGAGATGATAAGGCTTCACGACTTGAAATATCATTAGAAGTAAGGGAAACATTTTTCTTTAACTGATGAGATGATGTTGAGCGATTCAAAGGCTGAGGTTGAGATGCAGACTCATTGTTTGGTTGTTTCTTGAAAGAATTATGAGGGAGAGATGATGAATTCCTATTTAATTGATGAGATGAGGCTGAGCGATTCAAAGGCTGAGGTTGAGATGCAGGCTCATTGTTTGGTTGTTTCTTGAAAGAAGTATGAGGTAGAGATGATGAGTTCCTATTTAATTGATGAGATGAGGCTGAGCGATTCAAAGTCTGAGGTTGAGATGCAGGCTCATTGTTTGGTTGTTTCTTGAAAGAAGTATGAGGTAGAGATGATGAGTTCCTATTTAATTGATGAGATGAGGCTGAGCGATTCAAAGTCTGAGGTTGAGATGCAGGCTCATTGTTTGGTTGTTTCTTGAAAGAAGTATGAGGTAGAGATGATGAGTTCCTATTTAATTGATGAGATGAGGCTGAGCGATTTAAAGGCTGAGGTTGAGATGCAGGCTCATTGTTTGGTTGTTTCTTGAAAGAAGTATGAGGTAGAGATGATGAGTTCCTATTTAATTGATGAGATGAGGCTGAGCGATTCAAAGTCTGAGGTTGAGATGCAGGCTCATTGTTTGGTTGTTTCTTGAAAGAAGTATGAGGTAGAGATGATGAGTTCCTATTTAATTGATGAGATGAGGCTGAGCGATTCAAAGTCTGAGGTTGAGATGCAGGCTCATTGTTTGGTTGTTTCTTGAAAGAAGTATGAGGTAGAGATGATGAGTTCCTATTTAATTGATGAGATGAGGCTGAGCGATTCAGGAGTTGCGATTTAGAGACCAATTCTTGATTCAACTGGTAATTTGAGGAGCGTTGAGTCTCGGGTACATAATTGTTCTTCAATTGATGCGATGAGAAAGATCGGTTCAAAGGATTTGGATTTGGTACTCCATGATTATTATAAGATTGCGTTGATGAAGATGAGCTTTTTAACTGATGTGATGAAAAGGATCGAGTCAAGGACTGAGAATTTCGAGGGGCTTTGTTATCCATTTTAGAAGTTGAAGAACCTGTAGCTAGTGATACTGAGGGTTCTTTCATTTGTGACGATTCCAAAGGACTAGGTAAATGCTTCTTTATATGAGACACACGTTTCATTTTATTTGAAGGTGGAGGCATAGAAGATGAACTTCTACTTAACGATGATTGGGAATGGCTAAACGAATTAGGTAAACGATTTAGATCATTATTTGATGATTTATATGGGGCTATTGCAGTTATTTTTTGAATTTTATGGGGAGATAAAGAGCAAGTAAGTTGTTTTTTTGATGTAAACTCCCTATTTCTAGCCATATTTGTTGTCTTGTTTGAAGGAAATGAAGAATGTTTTTGAATCACTTCTGTTGATTTGACTTGGACAACCTTATTAGAGTAACGAATTGGCATTGGCTTCTCTTTATTTTCCGTAAAAATAACCTTTCCCATGGGATTATCATATTTTTTGAGAGTGGACTTCTCCAATGATCTATGAATTATTTGTTCCAACTCATAAGAATGGTGCGAATCTTCATACCAGTTGACTGATTCTTTCACTTTGGAAGAGACACAAGATGTAGATTGGCGATGTTTTTTAGAATTTTTCAAGGATTGACTTTGCTTTTCCGCTATGCTTAGGATAGAAGCAAATGATTTGTCAATACCTTTATTATATTCACTAAAATATTTATCATCACTTCTATAAACTGAGGATTGAGTCGTAGGAGCTTTATTCAGCTCAGGTGACTTGATCACAGTCTTTATATGAGATTTTTTCAATTTTAACTTAAAAGAAGTCACTTTAGGCTCAATCACTTTGGAACACACTGTTTTATCTTGACTAAAAGCATCTGATGATTTAGGACTATCCACAATTTTCGGTTCTGAATCTTCTGAAAAGTAGTTTGGAGTATTGGATCGGGTAGAACCCTTACCAGAATCAGTGCTTGAATAATTTGGAGATTTCTTAGACTTATACAAAAGTAAAAGTGCATCTTCCACTGGAAGTTTTTCATACTTTTTGGAGAGTTCATCAAGTTTATGTTTTTGGTCTTTACTCATCTCATAATGAGTTGCATCATCGCTCACTTTAAGGGAACAGTCCTTGGAATCACTACCAGATTTATCAGTAATTTTGATTTTATCTTCCACTGATGAAATTCTTCTGATTTTGGTTTGAGGAGTAATAATTTTTGAGGTATCCTTAGATTTACTGTTAACATCATTGGTGTCATTCTTACTATTTACACGATCTTCTTCTTTTCTTGAGGTAGTGTCTCTTTTTGACACCAATTTTTCATCTTCCTTTGAATCAGAATCAATGCTGGTACGACGACGTTTTTCATTTCTTTTATTAGAATCTGAGTAGGGTATCGACTTGCCGGACTGATTTGTACTTTTAGGACTACACTTGGAGGAATCTAAAGATTTATCCTTCTTTCGATCTACTTCATAAGAGTCCTTTTTTATTTTGTCCTTTGAGGGTGAACACCTTCTGGAGTTTGATCGATGACAAGACTTTCGTTCCTGTTTATCAATCGACTGAGAATGTTGAGTCAATTCAGTCCCTGACTTTGAAACTACGGAGATAGATTTTTGAGAACGCTCCTCCTCTTCGGTACTTGATAACTTAGAATGAGACTCCAATTTTGTGGAGCTTGATTTTCGGGAATACTCCTTATCTTTGGTACTTGATGATTTGGAGTGAGAATCAGATGTGGTGGAGCTAGATTTTTGAGAGTGCTCCTTATCCTTGGTACTTGATGACTTGGAGTTAGAATCAGATGTTGTGGAGCTAGTTTTTCCAGAACGATCCTTATCTTTGGCAATTGATGGCTTAGAATGGGACTCAGATGTTATCGATCTGGTTTTTTGAGAATGTACAATTTCTCTGGTACTTAAGGACTTCGAATGAGATTCGTATTTTATGGTGGTGGTTATATCAACGTTATTCTTAACATCATTAGTTAATTCAACTAAGGTAGAAGATGATTTCTTAGAAGATTTTACCTTCTTAGGTTGGGTACATTGATTCTATAAGTATAAGAAAATAATTAATTAGAAGTAAATTAAAAAATTTAAATTACATTGTAATGATTTAAAACTTACCAAAATATTTCCCAAAAAGTTAGAGTCTTCCAAAAGCTTTCTTTTTAGAGATTGAGATGAATTCTACAAAGGTAAAATAACAAATTTGATAAATACTGAGTTACAAATGAAATAGTTTAATTTAACTTACCTTTACAACCTTAGACATGTTTTTTAGACTTAGTGTGTAGATGATTTTATTATCACAAAATAATATTAATCAATTTTCTTGAACGAGGTGCAGTTATGATCCTTTCACTTCCAATGATAGAGATATAATAAATTATAGGTGCCAAATAGGAAAGAAGTCACCTTCCTTTTAATTAATTTGTCGCTCAAAATTTGAGCGTACATAGGTCACACGCCTAAAAAACAAGTGCACTCCTTCGCAAAATTGATGTACCTATTTTATATTTTCTTAATTAATTTTTCTTTTTTCAAAATCTTTTGAATTTTATTGGGTATTGAAAAGACAATACGACTCTTACAAAGGGAGCACACCATAAGAAAGCGCAGAAATTTGTCAGGAATATCCAAGAATCGATCACAATAAAGTGTGAAATAGATTTTTTTTTACTTAAAATGAGATTATTCTTAACAACTTTAAATCTATAAACAAAAAACAAAACAAAAATAAGATCCTAGAGAACTGGTGTAATTTTACTTACATTACACATCCGAATCTTGACCCCAATTACGAATGTAATGTCAATTATGAAAATAACTATCGGAGTAGATCTGTGTTATTTTGAATCTACCTATGTATATATACGAAAGATCAATTGTCAAAACTAGGATCAGAGCTTTATAAGTAAAAGATCCGCCTTCATCATTTGTAGGGACCATCTAAAACAACATAATAAACAATGACATGATTTTTAAAATAATAATACATCGAAGAAAATATAAATTTTTACTCTGGTTCTGTTAGTTTGTCGACTTTTAAAAACTTTAGTTTAAACCAACTCATTAAAACTATCTCCTTCTTATTTAAAATTATCATTAAATCTAGTAGCAAAGCAGAAAAAAATACTTCAAGTCTATATCGTATTAAAAAGTATAGAAAGTTTGAAAATAATAGGTGTCAAGTAACACCATTAAAACGTATGTACACAAATATATCAATAAAATATTCAACAATAAGCATATTCGAATCCTTTAAAATATAAATTAATTCAGTTGATTTTAAATTAGATATATTTAAAAAAAATTGTTAAAAAATCATAGTTCACGTGCAACATTCTAAAGGATTTTTATCAGGAATGGGGAATCAGTGTCTAAAATTTCGACTCCAACTCCTATTCGTTAATAATTTAATTGTAGTTAAATATTATTAATAGATATTTATAAGATTTTATCATTTATGCAATTATTTTAAGGAAATATTTGATGACCTTTAGGAATCAGAGCTAGTAATCTTTCATCGACACCTATTTTTCTGCTGAAAAATGTCTCAACTCCTTCGACTCCGACTCCCCAACCCTATTTTTTTTTAATGAAAACTAGTGTAAGCAAAATAATGGGAAAAGATCTGGCAAGATTGTAAATAATTAAGTCGAGAGAGTACAACCGATACATTTACTTTGCTAAATCAACGTTACGTTCACGGTACTGTTTACTTTATTTTCAAGATTCACAGCTCCTATATTTATATAAAGCTCACGTCGATACCAATAGTTAAAAGTAATCTATAGTGATAGGGAACGACGCAGTTGTGCTTCTAACTGAAAATGAAGTTAGAGTATCTATACATTTTTTGGAAATCAATGATAATTAGACATTTCGAGTTCAATTTATTAAGTTTATTAAAAGTTAATGTATTATTTTATATTATTAAAACTACATCCTATCCACAATATTCTAAATATCCATTTCTTATTAATACTATATACAACTACTGATATTCAAAATGAATAAAATACTTCGCTCCAAGAAAGATATTAACTCTAAAAAATATATAAATAAAGGGCTTTTAACATAAAACTGTTCAACAGTCTCTTAATATTTTCATATGATTATAAAATTCAGTACGTTGGACGGAAGGAATTTCAAACTATTATAAATCCTATGTTTAGGCAAAAATATAATAATGATGAAAAACATTATTGTTTCAGAAATAGAAAAGTTAAAATATTAAAAAAAGGCTTTTTCTGATTTAACATTAATCCAATAGTCATCTTATCCTTTTAAAGGAGGCCTTTTAAATGCATGAAATTACACCTTAAATTTAATAGCTTAACAAAAATGAAAGAGCCTCAACGATTATGGATACGAGGATTTCAAATTTTTGATAAATCATGAATTTTTGTATTATATATCATTTTGGTGTTCTAATTAACACCCAAAGAGGCTAAAAAACAATATATAAACTGATAGTAATTAATGGTTACCTTAAAATGTGCTTACTATTGCTTCATAGATATGTGGTTCTTTGATGTCCCTGTAATTGCCTTTATTGAAAATGATTCCGAAGACTGTTTCTGAATTTACCAATATGTCGTTTTTTTCTGTCAATTATATATGATATTAAAGACTTTGTTTATGTTATTGTTTGGTACATTTTCAATGACCCTCTTCATTTGTTTAGTCTATTAAATATTTACAAATAAGCAGATTTCTAAGTTTTTCTGAACTCTACATGTAATTATTTATTGAGATTTAAATAAGCTGAAGCTGTAGAAATTCCCTGTAGATAATCATGTGGGAAGTTTTTTACTATTCTTAGGGAACTTGTAAACATGCTCTCCGATTGCAATATTTGATTTTTATGTTTCTTGAACTTTTAAGTTTGTTTAATTTGTATTGTAAAAGCTCTTGAGAGTACCATTTGAACTCTGTGAAGTTATATTTTTGTTATTAAATTCAAGCCAATATATGTGGATGGAGTTATATGGATGAATGGTTAATTAAATAAATCTAAAAACTAATAAGTTGCTAAGTACTTTGATGCATACATAGAATTTTATGTTACTCTTTATTCATTTTTTAATTGAATATCGATTGTTAAGGATCCAATGCTAATGATTTTATCCGAGTATTCATTTGAATTTATTTACCAGCGAACAATGTCTTTGTCATAACTGTTGGTTGTAATTAATGAAACTCTCAACAAGATAGAGCATCCTTCAATGAATGTTCGATCTCTAACAGATAAAACAAGAGTGGTAAAAACAACTCTCTAATGATACATGTTAAATCATTAGCATGAAATATTTTCATTAAACATTCACGTGTTTCATTTTCATATTAGAGTTACACATAAAAGAAGGATAGATATATTGTAGCAACTATCTTATTCATAGACTTAGGTATGTATACTCGTCTATGTACAAACATAATTGCAAGCTCTAAAAGTTTTGGATATGTCTATACACTCATAACATATACAAAATGTAAAAGCTATTTCAAAAATCATATAAATAGAAAATATAACCGGTGTCTCATTCGGGAGTCTCCCGATATGTCAATCAACTTATTTTACACGAAAATAAAAAAATTGCTTGCGTTATTTGTTGATATATGATAGGAGCAAAATGAAATGCACTATTAATCAGTATAAATTGCCTATAGAGATCAATGAACTCATTTCTATCAATCAAATCAAAAATGGAATATATTTGCTTGATTTGAAGAGATGGCATATTAGTGTTGTGAATCAAAGGAAAGTTTCAGCATACCGCATATGTTAAAAAAAGTGAGGACTTGTTTCAATACAGACTTAGACCAAGAACTTCAGAAAAGGAACTCCATTTACCATTTGCTGAACTAATTCATTTTTCCTGACTCTTTTGACATCTTGTTCAATCATTTTGGTCTCCAAAAGTGATTTTCTTATCTTTTGGTTAGTTTTTATTCGTACTACAGTACAATTGGCGACATCACGATTACAAATTTATATGTTGGGATGGATGAAAATTATTGTGAAATCGGCGTTATTCCTTATATAAAAAATTGGCTCAAATTCCATATCGGGTGGGAGATATCACAAATTTAGCGTAGTAAATAAAAATACCTATGCTTTTTTATTTATTATTCAATTCTTAGAAAATTCCAGTCTATTCACCCCTTTTTCCATTTTAAAATTTGACTTGTTTGTCCTGTATATTAGGTTAACAAATGCCAATCTATATATTTTAAATTTTTTTCAGGTCTACCCCTCCTCTTAATTTTTTTTACTTTGTCGTGAAGATCAATCTACCAGTATAAAAATTAAAAACATTTAACATTTAGAGGTCGGATTAACATTATATGTGGGAAAAAAATATCTGTTTCTTTAAAAGACGTATGATGCATCTGAAAATGGAATTGATTTGAATGCGACCTGTAATTAATTACATTATGTATTAAAAATGATGAAGCCAAAAAGAATTTGTGCTGCAAGAAGTTAAGCAACATAGAGAAAAACTTCTTACTTCCAAAAAGTCTAAATAATCTAGTAATCATAGTTTTAAAAATGTTAGATTTCATAATTTTTTTATTAAAAGCTATGAAAAAACCCCAAACTTACTTAGCAGACTACATAATAGGATAAAACCATCAGTAGAATAAATGTAAATACTCAATAAGGTGTATATTAAATAATATGTCTTACAATTTAATTTAAATTATAAAGTAACAAAATAAGTTTTAAATGAAAGATCAAAATCATTCTAATGACATTATATGTATAACGTTTAGTTGTAACTAATCCTAAAAATATTATGTCATGTGAAAGAAGTAAGAAAAAAAAAGCGTGTTATATGTGGTATATTAATTTTTTTCTCTTAATTTACTTACCTTTTGGTCATTAAAAATATATTTTAGAGAAAACTTTTTTAAGATTATAAAAAAGTTTATTAAATTAAAATAATATACCTTTTTTTATTTTGATCATAATGAAAGAATAACTTTTCTTAACTTTGAAGGCGTAGAAGAACCTCTAAATGTTAAACCTTCCAACTTTTAAATTTGTACATTCAATTTCACAACAAATTAAAAAATATTAGTGAGTAAGACCAACAAAAAATTTATATTCGAAATGCACAAGAAAATGCAGTGCAATTGAAGTGAAAAGACAATTTAGAATCGAATTTATATATTTAAAGAACTACCAAGACTAATTACTCGAAATAGATATTAATTGGAAAACTGATGACGTTTAGAACGTTCAACAAAGTTGTTTTGGAAAACGAAGGATGTCAACAAGCCCCAACAATGGAAAACAGAGTACTGAGCAAAGTCCTAAACTTGTCGTAAGATATGGTATTCAAAATCAATTGAACATCACATTGTGGATAGTTAATAGTTGCCATATCACAAGATTAGATTTTTTGACGTTTGTAAATAACTTTGGCTTTTTGAAAATCATAAAAACCTAGTTTACAAATGGTTAAAGTGTATATGCACTTTTTGGAACACCCTGTATGTTTTGTATAAATTAAGAACTAAAACAATTACGTTTAACCTTTAGCAAGTAGACGGTATACTGAAAGTTGAGTCGCAAATATATTGGGAATAATGTTATGACAGAAATTCAATTTTGTAGACATTGGTCAATTATATGTATAAAATATTAATGTTGTAGTCTTTTACTTTTCTGATGACGGGCAAAAATTTGCTTGAATGTTATTATATGTCTAAGTGTTATTAAATGAGCTAAAATTTGATCACTAAATGACAAAATAAAACCATTGTATCAAGTTAACGATATACACTAAAATTACTGGTACTTTAATCGAATAAGAGCTATTACAATTATTAAACACAGCATTAAACTAAATTGAAAGCATAATCTATATAGATGATACTTGGCCTGAATAAATCGGGTAGCCTCAGTGTAAATTTTCGAAGCTAAAGAGTTTAAATTTAAATTTAAAGGGACTTTAGTGGATTCAAAACATTGATAAAATGAGCAAATAAAAGCTTCACTTACCAAATCAATCCTTCGGATCAATGGGAATACTTAATCAAAACCCAATTCCAACTATTAAGCCTTTACTCTTTGCAAAAACAAAAACTAATATTAAGTGCATATCAATTACATCAAAAAACCATTCAAATATTTTTGGAAATAGATAATTGCACTTGAATGTCATGGCAAATCACTGGGATGAAGGATGATGAAGGAAAACACTCAGCTGAGAATGAAAAGGAAGGGGAAAAGAATCATCAGGTTTTGAAGTTCATTTCTTTGTAAACATAACATCAGATAATATTTGATGTTATTAGTTTTTATACAACTCATAAGTCATATCCTTCGGGCTTATAATATCATAGAAAATTTATTTCATTTAGGAATATAAAAGTGAGGATAATCATTTACCAAGTTCCTTTAAAAGACCGTCTGTATTTGAACAGTGAAGTTGGAAGATTTAAAACATTGGAGGAATAATTTACTATTTTGAAAGGACATGTATAACATAAAAGTTTAACTTTTGACCTTTTTAAAAATTTAAAAAATATTTAGTATTATAGGAATTGAAAATGTCCTTTTTGCCCCGTTTCGACGGTCCTGTTAAAAGGTAGATATATTGCCTAAAAATCACACAATGTTGTCAAGCTATACTATACTAGGGCAATCAAATAATGAACGGAATTGTAACATTAAACATTAGCTTATGAAGCTAAAACATAAAATACTAATTATATTGTTTATAAATTTTTAAAATAATATTTTTTTAATAGTTTTATAAATTTAAAACTTTGTCATGATAAAGTGTGTCCTCAAATTTGCTTTCACCTCTTGATAATCTTAAATTTATATACTTTATTATTTATTTTTTTAAATACAATTTTTAAATTGATAATCACGACGAGCTTTTTGGGATAAACAAAAACACACTGTATTCTCCCTTCAGCTGATTTTCATCATTTGACTCCTTTGATTTAAAGCAGCTGACCCTACGTATTATGAACTCTAAAAGGGTATTATTATTATTTCTGATGTTGATGCATACAAAATATATTAAATCAGGAATTGTGCACCCTTTTTTTGAATTTTGAATATATTAGGAGTAGTAACGATTGGTTTATGATTGGTAAAATTTATAAATATATAGTATATCTAAATAATAAATTCTGCCAAATATTAACAAGTTGGCAACATGGAAAATACAGAAGAGTAGCTACCAGTTGTTTTTCCAAATTTTTCCTTTCCTATTTGTGAGTCGAGGTTGTGAGTGGCCAAAAAAGCTCGACGTGAATAATACACTTTCTCTTAATGAAACGGAATCTAAGAAACTCTATATTTCACTCAACCTCATTTGTTTTGCTATGACTTATGAGAGCATTGTATGCATTGTTTAATTTATTTTTTAGTTACAATATTATGCGCTGCCCGAAACGCTCTCATGACAAGTTTAACTTTTTACTTATTTTTGTAGAATTTTATATGATTTAACATTCGACAAAAATTATAATTTAAAAAATATAACTTATATGATTACTAAGTAGACTCTAGAAAAAGAGCTACCAAGACTGTTGAAATCATACCTAAACAAAAACCATGAGCTTAAACTATATATCAAAGCAATTTTGATCAAAAAAACATATAATATAGGATTATTAGATAAGGAAAAAGTTTATATTAATGTGTACCCCTTCGAGTTCTTCCCCACCTGGCGGCAGTTTTAATAACTATTTCAATTATACATTAATTTGGTTTTTTTCTATGATTATTTTTTGAATGCATTTATATCGAATTATCCATTTAATTTAAACCGTATATCTTGACAAGGGCAAAGGTCTCTAATAATAATGAATTAACAAATATTAAAATAAATGCAAAAATAAATATATTTTCAGTCTACATGGCATCAAAAAGTAATAATTATATGTACATTGAGTCCTTATTGAACAAATAAATAGATTTATAGTCGGAAAAAAAATACATGGATTTCATTAAGTTTGGCACAAGAGAAATTATAAAAATAAATTAAGGATCTCTTAGAATTTTCAATTTACGTACCTAATGTAAGTAAATTATAGTATTCATTTTGAATATATAATAAGATAAAAAGAGCATGGAAGATATTAAACACAGAGATATTATTGCTGATATCTGAATACGCTTAAAACATTTGGAAAATACCATAATCACGATATCACGATTAACTTTTCCTTTTTAACCATTTTTAATTACTTTTCTTTCCATTTGAAATTTCTACGAACATTAATGTATACATAAACATACATTCATTGATAGAGTCACTCTTCAGTATATAAGCATATTCATGTTATAATTACTATTCAATTATTGTATCTTGATTTAATGTAAATTACCAATTATTGTTTTCACAATCAACAAATTAAAGGAAACGTTGGAGCATCAATTCCAGCTGTGGTTTTATACGTTGCTATTACATGTTTAATTAATCATTATCGTCATCTGAGGTAGGAATCACTTTTTGAAAATACTAATCATGATTATGTTTTTTTTACTTTTGAATAATTAATTATTTTGATTGCCTACTACTTAAAAAACTAGAGTAAATGCCAATTGTTCTTATAAATGTATGTAAATAGGTTTATGTAGCTGCACTATATTAGACAGTGCCATCTACACTCAGTCATACATATATAAAAGCTCAAAGGATGTCCCCAATTTGGGAATTCATTCCTAAACCATAACGGCCCTTTCATCATTCCTAAGTAGTTTTGGTGTAGTGGGTGCTGACTGGCTCGACATAACGGCAGCCTGTTGTCTCTTCTCCTCAATTTTAGCCTTGTCCCGTCTTTTTACACTCCTTACAGTCACAGGTTTTTGATTATTTTGTGAAGAGGCATGTATGGGTGGAGGTAGAGGGCCCCCAGAGAAATTTCGGGGATCGATAATATAAGGATAGTAGGCCACTGTAGCCTTTCCATTGGTGGACTCGGAGCGAGAGACCTTACTTGAAGATCCTCCTCTGTCCTCTCCCTCAAGAGCCTTTTGTTTCCTCCGGCTCTTTACTTCTTGATAGCGTCTTACACATGCAACAAGGACAATTATGGCTGAGAGTATGCAAAAGGTGAGAGCTACAGAGAGTGTGACAATGAGATAAATTTTGCATTCTGACTCTGTGATGGGTATGTTGTTAAATGATGTCGTAGTCGGGGGAGAGTCTCCTTTTAAGTTGTACTCTGGCATTCGGATCTTGAGCTGTACGTTCTCTTCCCAGCCTTGAGTCTTTCCGGATGTTTCATTTCCGACACTTCGACGCTTGCGACCATAACCTGGCTCTTTATCCTCCCCACATCGTATCTAGAAAAACAAAACAAAAAAGAATTTATGACTTTGCCATAGGGCATATTTAATGATGCTTTACATGATTAAGTATGCATTTTTGTATCTTTAAGTATCTAAATACGTAGATAAAAAAACATACTATGAACATGCTAGAAGTGAAATCTTTTGTAATGATTAAAACTTACTGGGGAACAGTCAATCTCCTCCACACAAGCTATAATTTTGGCAGTGATCATAATCGCATCTCCACTTTCCATTTCCTAGATAATTAAAATAAGTTAAAAACTCATAATTATTATCAATAGAAAGTAATAAGTCAATATCATTAACTCAAATTCCTTACCTGGAACATGAATACCCGAAAGTCAAAATTGTTAATCAATCCATTCTCTTTGTCTCTCCAAGGATTAAAAGGAGCTAAAGCAGAGTAAGATGGATTTCGACACCCATTTGGGAACACTAACTGTGCAATGTCATTGGGCTCATTAAGAGGCACACCCTCGTGAACTCGATGAACAACGACATCAGATATTTTAGCAAAGGTCCAACCTATTCAAGTGGAAATAATTGCGGTGATAAGTAAATATTATAAATATGATTCAATCATCCATAAAGACATGAGCTGTAAATATCTTTTTATAGAGTGCTACTGTATTGAAAGAGGTTAAATGAATTTGTTTTAATTGGCATGCAAATATATGTATAGTTATATAATGTTTATGATTTGATTTTTTTACCATCGCCTGCTCGAACAATGGACCTCAATTGAATATTTTCTCCTAACTCAATTGTGGATCCTGATTTGACTCGACTCGCAAAGAGATCTGTTCCAGGCAGCTTACGAAATAGTCCAATTTCACTCAAAAACTCTTGACCTCCACCCAGGAAAACAGCTGGAGAGCGTTGCTCAACCCTAAATAATAAAAATAAATATGCATAAAAGAGCCACAGAACAAGTATCACTCTTACGCATTTTCTTGAAAATTGACCACATTATTTCCTTCAATAGAGCGATCCTGAGGTTTGCACTTGATATCTATTACTTCATCCTCTGGCATTTTAAGCCCAGAGATGAGAGGGAATCGAACAGTAACACAGAGCCAGTCAACTTCACTTCCTTCCTGACAGGTTGAGACTCCACAATTTTCTATGGCACCCAAATCTAGGGCATAAACTTCCTCTACATTCGTTTTGGTTATGAGACACACATCAGAGGATGCTTTGGGAGGAGTTCGGGCCTCGAGAACAGGGATTGACTTAAATGATTCAGGGAGACGTAGAAAGGCAGTAAATGATTGGATATTGGAGGATTGAATACAATGAATTTCTATGAAATGAAAAAAGATGTTTTTTTCTTAAATATTCATAATAAAATAACATAATATATGATATGTGGGAGTAAGATTCATGGAGGATAGTTTTCTAATAAATATCTGTTTATTATGATAGATTTTGATAAAATCATTCCATAGGATTCATGAGCATTATTTTTTGCCATATACATACTTATTGTACATAGAATTATAAAAATCAATAAGCTTTTAGATCCTATTTTATCCATTTATTGAATATTTTTTCAAGTAACAAATCAAACCCTACTGTATCCTCTTTTCTTTTACCCTCAATTTGTAAAAGATATTTTTTTATTAAATTTTTTACTGGAAGGAAAGTAGAAAATAAGATAATTAATGACTAACTTTTCTTCTTTAAATCTACTGATCATAGTTAATTATAACTCATTCATGCTAGTGTAGAGATATGTATATTGTGGACACAGCGTTTAATCATGATTTTTATTTGTATGTATGTACACTGTGATTAGGACAAGAAAAGAATTATTTTTTTAATTATAGCAAGATGCATAATTATCTAGCCACAAAAAACTTTCATAACATCATGGTTCCAATAAAAATCGGGGCACCGCAGCAAGTAAGTAAGTACATAAGTATCTATGGGTACAATCCATTCCTTAAAATGACGGAGAGTTTACCTGATATTACATCGAGAATGACTATTCAATTTATATAATATGTGTACATACCATGTAGGTACAATATGTACATATATTCACTCTGCTTTGTATAAAAAATAAGCGTTCCAAAAAATCAAGAAAGAAAATTATACAAAATACAATGTCAATATACAAAATTCAATAATGGTACCTTAATAATATCGGTATCATCATTGTTATTTCAAGAATGTCTTGAAACGATATTACATAAGGATCTTCATCCAATTTTCTTGAGATTGGCCTAACATAATGACTAAGTCATAATTTTGAAATATATATAATGTACATAGATACATACACAGGTGGGAGTGAATAACAATGAAATTACATGCTTCAATGATTCTCCCTTTTTCTCAAATATCGTTGTACAAAAATCAATTTTTCATGTGATTAATACAAGTACATTAATATATATTGATTTATTTATTACCCAACATATATAACTTAAAATGTCTCTCTTTATATATATATATACAGTAGTACCTCGGATTGCGAGACACTGGATGTGCAAGTCCTTAAAACACACCATTTTATTTTGGATTAATATTAAGTGGTTGGGTTGCAGTTACCCTGCTTTAGTCACACCTTCAACAAGGATAATCCGTGTCACCTTAGACTAGTTCTGACCATTCAATTTATTATTGTAACATTAATAACTGCTATGGTATGGTTGTCGAATTACTTTAAAGAAGCAAGGTATGAGGAGTATTAATTTCATCAACAGAACTCTACAAAATATATTCATCAATCAATTTATTTTTGGCAAAGACTAAACGAAACCATTCTTTTGAATGTTTAGGCTGTCTAAAACAAAACTTTTCTCTTCTTTATGAAATGAGACAAAACCAAATTGTGCAGGGGTGCAGGGCTCATATGATATACTTATATTATTTTTACTGGGTCTTGATTTTATGTAATACATTTTTTTTGTAGGGGATTACAACCCTTGTGTCCCTCAACCTATGTCCCAGGGTATGATCTTGTGATAGTGACGATTTCACGATTTTAACCACATGCATAGACACATTTATATTTTATACTAATTATAACTAGTCATAGTTAGTCTATATTATATGCTTTTATACATGTATAAATATTTTTGAATAGGAGACGAAATGTGGCGAAACGAGACGAATAAAGAAATTGTTCTGGACATTAACGCTGGTTTTGGATCAGTTTTCAATAAAGATCAGCACTTCTCCAACTAGATACTGCTCGTAATGCAAGGAATTACCATATTCCAAAGGTGGGAACTTGACTCAAGTCAGTATTTGGAAGACTTGAGATTTGACATCAAAATCAAAGACTCGAGACTTGACTTGAACTCAAAAACTAAGACTCAGTATTTGACTTGACACTATTTTTAACAAATTTTCGCAGAGTATTTTCAATTTTTTCAATGGATACAGAGTATTATTAAGGTTTTTTTTATGGGGAAAAAATAAATTTAAGTCAGAGTATATTTTACTAGACCATATTTGCTATGGAAGTGAATAATTAATATATGGTCTATAGAATACTTATTATTTTCTGCGACTGCTTTTTTTGTGCCAATGTAGCCTATGCACAAGTAAGGAATCTTTAGTTATACCACAGTTATTTAAGAAAGTGAAAGAATGGGAATTCCATTCACTTATTAAGTATTCCCTAGCCATGGGTATACTCATCTTCAGACATGTGAAATTTAGTAAAAATTGACAAAATTCTGGTGCTTTTTCAGACCATAAATCCAAAATTCACAAAAACTAGACTTGAGACTCTATATATTCGCAATATATGGGCTTTCTTTCATCTCTGCTATACTCCTACTAGCATCTTTATTAATTAATCTTACAACTCTAATTTTGAGGAAGTTGTAAGTACCTTTAATTTGAAGATATAAGAACATAGTATAATATGCCAGGAGAGCTTTCCTAATTTTGTAAGACTAACTATACTTTTTTATTAGTGAAAAAGAGGTTACTCAGGTCATCATTATCATCCCTTATTCATACAAACCGAAATTATCGTATTCATGTTGGATTTTTCTATATTAAACTGATTATTCATACATAATATATGTGTATATGATAATTATTTTCCTCCTAATATTTCCTAGCAATATTATAGTCTACTTTTTTTTATAATAATTTCGTAGTTTATTCATTTTGGATTTGAAGGAATGGAGATTTTCTTTAACTAAAAACATAAGTCAAGATGGAAATACATATTTAAATGCATAAATATGCATATAATATTATGTATTTATGAATGTACATATATTTAAAAAGTAATAATAATAGTACATAATTAACTGGCTATCGATTCTTGATTGCATTTTACAGAATACATACATATCCAAATGACAGTTTTCCGAGTAACATTTTCTAAAATATCAAAACCACAAATTATGACATAAATTAAAAGAAAAGAAAATTCATATTGCGTTACATATCTATGTACCTATGTGGATACTTGTAAATGTATAAGTTAAATAAATATTCATTATGAAACAATAAAAGGAACTAACTTGTTGTATGATACACATAAGTCCACTACATTAAAGTTCATTAGGTGTTTTAATATATGAATTAGGTATAACAAATGCTCCACCTAAATTTATAGATATACATATGACCTTAAAAAATCAAAAAAAAAAAAAACTGTGACTAATTTATTCATGACTTCAAATATGTTTAAGGTTAGGATGAGAGAGTTGAAAAAACGTCTATATAATGTACATAAATGTACTCTAAAGAAGTTTAATCTTTAGTGCGTAAGAAACACTCCTTTAAACAAGGGAATACTTCCTGTTGACTAAAAAGTAATCTTGCAAATTCAAAAATGAGGACAAAAGTCAACTAAACTTAGCTTAATTGAAAAGATTTGACGCCAGATTCTAACGGTATTATAAATCTGTAATTATTTTTTTTTGTATCAGGTAAAGCTTTTGTGCTTTTTTAATTTCATTATTTCTTCTTTTTTAACATGATGATGATTTTTACAATTTCTGTACATTTGAGAGCATTTTTTTGCTTATTTTTTTTTTTTAAATATAATATCACTCAAAAAAATTTTACCCCTTAAAAATTTACTACTGACTTCAAATATGGACTTATAACATTTATAAGATCAGTCAAACCTGAGAAAAAGGACAATTATGTACAAAAATTCCTCCTTGTAGGTTTTATAAGTGGATAATCAACGCAAATGAACTAATAATTAAACTGTTTAGCGGAAAAAAATGTGTTCTTGTCGAAAAGAGACGACTTCTACTAATCTTATGCCTTTATTTGTAAGTTAATATGTTACTTGTGATTTAGTTCATGTTTTAATAATACACGATGTAAGTACAAATTAGATGGTTTTAAATTTCAATGTAAAGTCACCTAATTCAGAAAAAAAAGCAAAAAAAAAAATCCGTAAAGATCCAAGAATACCCCAATTTTAAAGTTTATTGCAGAGATTTTTTCTTTATTCCAGAATAATCCAATTCAAGTATTGTGGTCGCCAAAATTTTACATCCATAAACTTTTTTTCAATTATGTACCCATTTTGGAGTTTCATCATTCACAAAGTAATACATATACTATGTTGTTAATATATACAATGTACACAAGAAGTAAAGTCGGAGATTTTCCCAAGTAGATAACCAAAAATTATGAAAGTTTTATAAAATGGGTCATTAAGATTTTCCCCTTTATTTCAAACATAGGTATTGAAAAAAAAAGTCCCTCAACTGAAGTACTCCAAGATAATCTCTCGGACATTTATTTTAATACCACTCACATTACTTATACAATTCGCTCGTAACCAGGGTTATGGAGTCGGAGTTGGTAGAGTCTCATATTTTTACCAAGAGTCGGAGTTGTAAAATGATTAAACATCCGATTCCACAAGAAAATTGTTCAACCTTCACTAATTGATGTTTCGGGTTTGCCTTCAACCTAAGTATGTAAGTGGGTTGAACTTATCTTCTCTGCTCTTTGCATCATTAGCATGACTTATGAGAAATACTAAAAGATGCTTTGATTTATGCAATTCTCTTTTTGAGAACTAATATGCAATATTTTTATATTAAGTGCACTATCTATAAAAAGTATTTATTTTATTAAAAGAGATTGAAGAATTGGAAGGGGAAAAATATCAAATAGCTAAATATTTAAGGATAGCTATGTGGAAATAAAACCATGATACTTTTAAATTATAATTTCACAGTTTTATATATGTACAATATAGTGTAAATATAAAAACCTAAAAATTGGAGGTTAATTGCTCAGGTTTGAGGGGCTATATTCTTGCTGTTGGAATCAAAGTCGGAGTTGCAAAACATTCTGCCAACTCCACATCCCTGCTTGACACATCAATTGAATATGACATCACAATGTAATATAACTTAACATTTGGTTAAATCCATTGCAAATACATATAGTTAATTAGCATGTTAGATGATACCATGTAATGGAGCATTAGCATACAAGGTAATAATTAATTTCGAAGATGCATGTTGCAAATAATAATATAGCTGACTACTTGCACGCATATAAAAAACTTTTAAACACTTCCTTAAATTTATTCTGACTTTTGAGGGAGCTCTTGCTTAGTATATGTATATGAAGCCCATTAACACAAAAACAAGCTGTGATGATATTTATAAAAAATGAGGGTAGATTACATTCATAAAATTATTCCACTAATTATAATCATTCATGTTTGTTAGTAAACTATACTAATTAATCCTTTAGAGGCGTCATAAATTGTACTTAAACGACAATAAAAAAATCTCATCTACAATTAAAGAAATACAAAAAATATATTCCGTTTGAATATCGGAGACTTTAGCGTATATTGCAGAGTATCTCAAATCTCCCAGAAATTTGAACAAACTTTTAACCGAAATAGTTCAAGGAAAGAGTGCAGATAAAATTTTTAAACTTTGCAAAAAGGGGCAAATCGAGATTACAGAAAATCAACGGTGTTAATGTTTTCTCCCTCATCAGCAGCGTCCATGATTCAATATTGGGTAGTTGGTAGATATGAGGATATCCAATTTTGTATAAATTTGCAGATTTGAATATTATGAAGGTAGTTTGTTGATATAAATGAAGGTATTTGATGTATCACTAGTACATAATATTGGAGTGCTTTATGTCTGTATCTTATTATATGTTTACTATTTGAGGAGGCAAATGCAGTAATTTCTGAGTTATTTCTTTCTTTATAATATGTATCTACCTGCACAAGTATGCAAATGTACCTATATTAGATATGTTTCATTTAGAATTACAATCTACATACCCGTACATATTTTATGTATCATGTAAATACTTATACAAACTTAACGGTTGATAGGAGTCCGCTTTACATATGACTTATGAGATATACATATAAATAACTTTTCCCATGAAATTTATAATGATAATTACAAAACCAACTTTTGCGACTGTTTTGAGAACTTCTTCCTCTCCACTCCATCTCTCTGTCTGTCTCTCTCTCTTTTCTCCTCTCTATTAATAAAATAACACCTTTACTGTTGACTACATAATATGTAGAAGGCAACGTGAGAAATAGATACACACAAAGTATGAAAAAGTGAGAGAAAAAACGAAGCTAATCCAATTAAATAATAGTTTGCTCTAAAACATTTTTAGGTATACATATGTATGTACATACGTAAAATCAATTTCCCTTCCTCTCATGAATGAAGAAGATATGATATGCAAGGGATCAAGACTGAGTTTTGTATTACACTTACATATTATACATATATGTACATAAGAATGAAGGTATTTCTTGGATATATAAATGAATGTAAGAAAAAAAGTCAAATTTGAGTCCAATGTACTCATGACAGGAAATCATTTTCTTCCTTACGAATACTCTAATGAATGTGCTCTCTAAAGTAGGATGGGGCTTCTCAACTACTCTTGCATTTGTATCTACATTTTCCTCATGTTCACTTTTTGCCACGATCCATTTTTATTGCTCTTTAATCAGTATTAATTAGTCTTATAGATCGTTTACATAAAGCATTCTATGGGTCATATGATTAATTAATAAGACTTCTGATTGCATGGTGCTTAATGGTAAGTGAGTGTTTTGGACTAACTGTTTTCAATTGTCATTAGGAGTTCCCATACTTTAGTCACTCCTCCAACAAGATCCTACACCTTGCTCAAAGAACATTTACTTATGTGGTAACTATTTATTCGTGCTTCTATTGATGAGACATCTTTATAATAATTATATCTAATTGTCATCCAGTGGGTACTATTAAGACGCAATATTTCTGTCAGTTATGGACTTGGAGTAGAAACTTCTCGTTTATACCTACTCCAAGGTATGACTGTACCTATAAATGTAACATAAATGCATAAACTACAATGTAGTTGTAGTTATCATTGTAAACGCTTCTACATATCTATGTACGTACATTGTTGAGATGATATCCAATAACGACGTGAGAATTTATGGGTTTATATGACGTATGTACCTATAAAATACATGCACATCTATTGTAAAGTATATTAACAAAATTATAAGAATTTCACTTCCTATATATTTTGTTCTTTAGATAGATGTAATGTGCCTCTTCAAGTTTCATCATTACTTCAAACTGATGAACTCTTCTATGTTTTATTTGATACTACCAAAAATATGCTTACAATTACATAACAAGAATTAGTTTGAGCTTAACAAATCAACGTTCAGGATACTAATAAGCTTATACCATCGTGATATTTATGTACATCAGGAAACTCAATCTTAGAGAATGAGTTATTTAAAAGGAAATAGTTTCTCATTAAATGATGGTATAGCTTTATACCTATACGTAACATGTAGATAAATATTATAGGTATCTACTTATTTAGCATAAACAATAGAAATGTACATATACGTGAGGTCGTTCTCTTGCTTTTGAATCATAGTCAAATTTCCATGAGTCGACTCGAGTTACATTCGTAATGAAGTACCTTTCTGATAAAAAATTAATTATTCAATACATGGTAAGGGTTTTGATTTCAGGGTGTCTCAATTTCTAACCTCTTACTTTCACTAGGTATCTTCCATACTGTTTAAAAGTAACAAGCCTTTAGATAGAAGAAGATATTTAGTCATTTTTATAATGAAGATTGAGCCACTATATCCAAAAAAAATAATGATATTTTACTATCAAAAGTGTTCAATATTTATGGAACAGCATATTTTTGAATATGCAATTATTCTCAATTGCAAACAAATAAATTCCCTCTCTAATCAAATAATACTTAAAATTGATCCAACTCTGATGCATTTAATTGTATCAAAGTGGAACAAATTAGAGGTTGGAGGAGGAGGGGGAATATAAGCAAGTACCTACACATTAACACCCAATCCTTGCGAAATAAGTCAAAATAATAAAACAAATATACATTTATGGGAGAGAGAAAAATAGGTGAAATCCCATTTAACTCACAAAATAACATTAACAGAATGACATGGAACGGATATTTAGTGCCTCTCACGAATACCCTTAATTTCCTAACACCCATATTCCCAGAATTAAAATAGAAATACATTACAACATAAGCATAAATAGGTTGAGATATATATGAACATACAGTAGTATATCAGATTGCAAGACCTCGAACTGTACAAATGATATGAACCCCTAACTGTGTCCCTTGTCAATTTGTAGAAATTTGATGGCAAGTCTCTATGCTTAAATCGTTTCAAATGAGCAATATTGGACAATTGAGCTAGAACGCAGATGACTAAACAATTTAAAATACTTTATAGATGTAAACTACGTGAGAGTTATGGTCAGTGCTGGGAAATATCACTGAATCCAGTGATAAACTACTTATCAATTATTTACTCATTGAAAAGTATTATCGTTACCTTACTTAGAAGTAAAAGTAATCAAATTACTTCACTTTATTACTTTTATTTTCTTGGGTTAATAATATTGTGTATAATTTCAATCTGAGAAAATCCAGGAACAAATTTTTGACCACAAAATTGTCAGATTATTCTATTATTTTTTATGTTTTTTTAAATAATAAAACATTTTAAAATAACACATTTTAACTTCACATATTCATTTTTTGACAAAATAATAATAATATAGTAATATACTACAAAGTCACGCGTTACTACCCAACACTGATTATGGTTGACTAAAATCTATGACACGGACATGGCAAGTGATCCACAGTATTACTCCTTCACTAATAAAGGATTGATTTGATCTATGAATGTACGTAAAAGTAATAACATATTATTTGTTCAATTCACTCTCAACATGAACATAATGTAGATGGTAGAAATCAATTACGAATGTATAGCGAATGCATAAATTTTGCAAATCTTACTTCAACCCTCCCTCCCCCCCCCCCTCCTTTTCAAAAAAACAGGAATTGAAACAAAATGGATACTCCCACAAGAAGATGGATAGAATAAAAAGTGAAAAGGTGAGTAGTCTTCATTTATGCATATCTGGCATCAGAAATCAAAACAATACTCTTACCTGAGACTAAATCCCTTGGTGATCCTCCTCCAGTTTGTCTTGTTTCCCTTCTTTGATCAATGTATCTTCGACCGTCACGTCGCTCAGAAGAGCTTAAGGAAAGGAACGTAAGCAATAGGATAATAACTTGGATACATTTCATCTTTTTATAGGAAATTTAATAGTCTTTAACTGATGGCTCAATAATAAATGTCGTCCATTTACAAACAACAAAAAATGTACTCCTCCAAAGGCTTCAGAAACTCATACCACACAGATCCCTGAAACAAAGTATGGATTAAAAAACGGGTAAATTTTGTATATTTGTCTAAAAAGAAATTTCCACTCAAAGAAAATACGTTTTATATATTTATGTATGTATATTAAATTTTTCCAGTCTCTAAATAATTTAGTTATATACGCCTATATGTATATATAGTGTTATTTATACTCATATATACATAAAGAGGCAAGGCAAGAAATTAAGATTTCACTTAAAGAACGTATTTTAAACGTACATACATAACATATGTAGATACTTAAAAGATACAAAAAGTAAAAATAATAATTCTTGTGGAATGAAATCCTTCATCCATTCAATGAGATTTAAAAAAATGTGTGACAGATTCTTTAAACACTTATATTATTTTTTTTTGCAAATATTGTATATTGTGTGACCCTTGAATTGTAAATTATATATTCACTAATTCCGTATAAAAAGTAATTGTTTTTGATTTTTTTTGGCATAAATGTAATAAATAAACATGTGTATAGACATACATATAGAATAAATAGATATGTGATATATATAATATTATTAAATTTTTTTTGTTGCGTTAAATCAAATTCCAAGATATTATTTTCTTTAAGTTGTATAATAACTTACTTAAGAACTGAATGATTTACAAAATAACAAACAAAAGGTTTTATTTGGTTGATGTATGTTTATAAATATGTATCTATAATGAACATGTATTTATTTATTCAAATTGCTAATATTTTTTGACTTGATTGAATTCAAGTCATTCTTTGCATTTTTTTTCAGGAGTAGCTTTGAGGAGTTGGGATTGGAATTGAAAGTCTATATGAATTTCATTCATATAGATATCTATGTATATGTTTAAAACAATCCTTGGTATGATGTTCAACTTTTTATTAACTCATTTTTATGGAATATTCTATCGTAGGTAACATAATTAGCATATCCCTCAAAAAATAGGTAAACAAAAGGATGGAAAGATTCGAATCATATTCAAACACTCGACATACAAAAAATAATAACAATAATAATGTGAAATTCGTGATCAAGATGTACGTGGTACATAACTACATAGAATGAAAAAAGGAAACACATCATCATAAAAAGAGTTTTCTATGAATGTACCCTAAGGATATGACCCCACCCTGGAGAAGAGGAGTTGAACTACAAACATAAACTACGTAATATGCCAAAAGGTGTTGGAACGTATTTCTTATAAAAGAAAATAACTTTCGGGAAATTACACTTAAAAATAAATTTGTTTAACTTATAGATAGATACAATTGAGTCTAGAGGATTAAATCCCTTAGAAAATCTTTAAAAAATATTTTTATATGTACGTCCCAAATCGACTCCACTACTCGATAATAACAATAAAAGGACTAATTTAAACAGAGCTCTATAAGTAATTTCTATTAATAAGATTCTTATCAAAAAAAAAGTTTTTAAATTGTTTTTTTATGTACGACAGCCCCTCAGGTCTTTCCACCCTACCCATTATGTGTGGTAGAGCTCCATAATCTTGCCCTAGTTTCTTGGAATGTTCACTATTATTATTTTTTTAAAAATGTCTCACTGATATCTCAAGTATTTAACTCATCTTTGGCTATAAATATAAAGTACAGTAATAAAGAAGTACGAGGAATGTATTGAAGTATTCGGGAAAATCTATGGGCTGTAACATATTTTCTTATTTAAAAAAACAACGAAAACTCATTAAAGTGTAAATTATAGGGGGTTTCGTGACATTTTCTTTATTTTTGGAGAGGGTTTCAAAAATGTCATGGAGACAAAGTAGTAGAAATTTATTCCATCATATCGAAAATATATTCTTACAGAATATTATAACTTCAGCAGAAAATTGACGATGATTAAATGCAGTAATGAACCAAGGGACAAACAAAAGAGAGAGAGTTGAATTATTATCTCCCTATATTTTGCCAATAAAAATAATTCGATAAAAAGTCAAAAAAGAAGAGAAATAAAATAATAATAATAATAATAATGAATCTTGAACTGGCAACTATATATGTATGTACATAATGTATAATAACCCCCTACGATACTATTTCAAATTCTTAAAAAATATTTTACTGATTCTTTAAAAAATTGGCAAATCATTTTCATACTCTACACAAAAAGTGAAAATACTTATTCACTTCTGTCCATTGCAAAAAAAGGAGATAAAATTACGTCAAAACCTGTTTTTTTCATTCATTACCCAACTTTCAAGACACAATTTATCACTTCATCAAAAGAGGGATGGGAACAGGAGGAAGAAAGCACTTTTGATAAAATTATCGAAACTGAGAGCAGGGGGCTATAGTTCCTGTAGTTTTTTAGGTTTTTAAAGTTTATGTTAACTTTATGTGAATAGAATGTTTCATTACATTGATTTAATATAAAATGAAATGTCACTTTTTATATGAAGAAGGTATCATTTTAGACAATCCAAGGGGTTAAAATTTCATAATTCCTTAGAAATATATTTATAAAAAAAACGATAGTGGGACATCCTACATCTCGAATTATATGTCCTTTATATCAAATACTCTGTTAGAACACCCTATAAACCTTCCTTCAAGAATAGGTAGTCCAAATTGTACATTAGAATATCAATTAAATTCACATTTAGATTTTAAAAAAAAAATATTTATTCGTCAAACTCTATAATTGAACACATTAATTATGTATATTTAGAGTGAAAAAAAATATATTCATTCGTCAAACTCTATAGATAACTAATAAATATTATTTTGAAAAACCTTTAAGTCAGAGCTTTTATTTCATTAGATGTAATGATCTACATTTGGGTATACACCTAATTTAATTATAATAACTTCCAATAACTTTTTTTGGGGGTACCCATTATTATTATTATTAATAATAATCACTCTCATAGTAAAAGAATAGGTCTCCTTATATGGAGACGTCATGTTTTAAATATTTATGAGCCTTCTTAGGTAGAGAAATACATTGGTAGGTTGGTACTTCTACAAGGATACATAGATACATATTTTTTTAATGATAAATATTTATACTTCATGTTAATAACAATTTTTTAATTGAATTTTGTATTAAGAAGACATAAAAGAATCTTACCTTTATCACGACTCTGTTGTTTGATGCTATTGGTTTCTATGGGAGTTTGTATCTTTGACACTATTATGTATGTATAGACTCAAGTCCAAGACCCTCTCTCTCTCTCTCTCTCTAGCTCTCCCTTCAAACTTCAACTAAAATAATATTAACGTGTCGAATATTCTATATAGTTTTATGTTCCTCGCTCTCTTGAATGGGATTTATCGTATTCTTTTACCTTAAGAGTATGCATACGACTAAACCAAGGTATGTGGGTATATGTTAGGTAAATACACACACACGCCGTCCGTGGACCTCATATTTTTATTATTATTATTTCTTTTTTTTGGGGGGGGGGGATGAGGAAAGTGGAGGAAAAAGATTATATTATTATTATTATTATTATTATTACTGAAGTTGATTCGAGTTGGATTTCACTTTCCTTTTAACCCGGTCAAAAGTCTAATATTTTGTTCATCATTTCTAACTTGTTGTTCTTTTAATTATTACTATTGATGGCCATGCAAATTCCAGAGGTAATGAAAGTTAAGAAATGTGACACACAAGAGGGCGAGGACTCTGCATACACACTCCTTTCAAAAAATAATGGACCAAAAATACTTATATTTTAAATGATTGCAAAATTACACACATGTACAGGACATTTATTTTTTTCAAGAGGCTCTGTGGTTAACCAAATATGAGGATGCTTTAGTCACAATATTTATATACATATATATATATTATTTGATCCTTGAAGTCTTGAACGTGTCTACCAAGTACATATGTCCATTAATTTTATGTTGTTTTTTGTTCTTAAAAGAGTCATTTCAGAAATGGATTTAAATTCGACTTGAGGAAGTCGTGGAGAGAAGTGGGAAGTAACAGGTATAACACAAATTGTAAAGCTCTTGGTGTGTGAGTGTCCATTCTCAATAAAGACAACAGGTAATTAAGGGAGGCTCGATTCAAAACGTACATCATCTTGTTACTTGACAAATTAATAAATAATAATTGCTTTTCCAATAGTTGCCAATTTATTTTTAAGAATGATATTTTTAGTAATTTTAGCAGAGTGACGTTGATAATGGTAGGAAAATTATTTTACAGAAGCAAGCTCAAAGGTATTTTGGTGTACGTTCACGAATCTTCTAATATAGATCATCTTCGTAATCCAAGAGATAAGTGAGCCTACATTTATTTAGCCAAACCAATCGTGTCTGTCAAAATCATTTTTTATACACAACCAAGATGTTTAATGAGATGGAAATCAGCTGGTTGTTGTTTTGAAAATAAATATACTTAAATATTAATGAGATGTTAATTTAATGGGTTTTTAAAATAAGCTCTTCAACTCCATTTCGGCTCTTTCAACCATACCTTAGTTTCAATCAAAATTTGCAAAAGGAAAATAGTTTAAAGCCTTCAGTAGTTATATTTTTTTATGTATGAGGAAACGAAAGTTCATTTGTACACCATCATGATAATGATGATTAAATTGACGAATTCAAAAATTTTATATATTCATGAACTATTGAGAATATAACTTGAAGTAGTTTGAACGAGCCTGATGGATGGAATGAAGATGTGGTAAGGAGCATAAAATTCACAGCTTATAGAGTTGAATTGGTGTACTAAGTTGTTTTTTAATGTTCTGGGATATCTTTAGTCTGGATTTGTACCACGACTCATTTATTGGGAACTCCTGCTCATTCAAAACCAACAACACAGCCAGTTACTGGATTATACATATATTCTTTTGTTCTATAATTTTGCCAATAGAAGGGCTCAACTTCATAAAAATATTCCTTTATAAATGAAATGTCTTGTCCAACGCGGTGAGTATGCCACTCCTTCGATGAGAAATATACATCATAATGGTATTCCTTCAACATTCACAATAGCTGCTGATCTCCCTGCTCTAGTGTTCCAATCAATGATCAGTTGAACTCGAATTTCATGTTCATCAATGATAGAACATAATCTCTACTGTTAGATAAATAATAGTTCAACAATAGAACATGAACAAACTCACAGAACATTTATAATTGCAAGATGGCACGGACTTCAAAGTCTTAATAAACAAATTACAAAGTATTCAATGATCTCACCATATTCTATCGTATGACGTTATTACTTAATTGGAGTTAGACTAAAACAATGATAAAAAAGGGGGGAGACCAGATAAATCAACAGCCGACAACAAAACATAATGTAAGCTTTTATATCAGTGGGGTAAAACCTCATGAGAGATATAAAAAAGATTATTTTGCCAATAAACAACCTGCGGAAAGCTACTCCATGGATAACAAGTCAGTCGAAATACATATGATACAAAGTATGTTGTAACTTTTTTGATGCTGTTAGTCAATGTATATTTACTTACATAGTACATATTCAAATAGATAAAGCTATAAAAGCATAAAAGTATTTGTTCATTTATTTCAGTGATTCATTTCCCCAAGGAAATATAGCTTTTTCTGTACGTACATACTTTGTACATATGTTTGTATGTACAATTTTGATCTCTCTAACAATAATTATGTTACACAGATAGATATGTAGATATGCATGTGAGTAACATGTATTTGTATGAACAAATAACATTCATGACTTGAATTCTTGGCATGTCAACGAAAAAATGAGAAGGAAAAGAGGAAATCCTGAATTAAAATACATACAATTATACTTACATACATATAAAGTCTTAAGTATAATAAGTACACTATAGATAGTTACAACTACACCATTTCTATGAAAAAGACACAAAGTTTTAATCAGAAATGAAGATCTTTATTTTCATTTCTATTTTTGTTTCTTCTTAAATTCTACTTCATTGATTCTTGTTTTTGATAAGTAGGTAAAAGAATCCCATGGAAAAGGTTTTTTTTCCCTTTCATCAGTATTTACATAATATCTTAAAGCTATGAATGACTTGTGAAAGATCTCTCAAAAAATCATGGAGAATAAATATCGTCTCAGATATTTTTAATTTTTTATGCTTGAAAGGTATTCTCTATAATCTATAGCAATATCTTAAGTATTTATCATTTAAAATTGATAAAATGTACTCTTGTTCCAGCAAAACATTACTCAATTTTAGAAACATAGTCTTTTTTTATTTACCTAAAATAGATTCAAATATCCTGAATATGGACAAGAACTAGTTCAAATCCAACTCATCCCAAAAACAAAAATATATCAATCTTAAACTCATTTTTATATACAAAAAAAAATGAGAATTTATGATTGATTCATTTGATCACTCTAAAGAGTGATCGATTACAAAATTCAAAAAGTTTATCACTCACAATAAAGTGCAAAAATCCCATTTCATAGTTTGGAAAGGAGGGTACTATTCATAGTAAATATTTTAGAGATTTTTAATTTGAATTGACTTTAATTTTTGTATGCAAAATACAATTTCATTTTTGTTTCTTTTATAAAAGATAATTAATTAAGATCCTTGTTTTACTATATATGTTCAACACATCTTATCTATAATATTCCCCTTCTGTTGATGCCATTCACAATGGTTTTGAAATGATAAATGAAAAAATAGCGTCTGTCAGATAAAATTCATTATAACACGTCGAAATTTGCAGACTAAAAATTGGCACACCCACTTTGTACTTAATATAAACTTAGAATTTATGGTGAAGTTTCACTTTTTTGTCGATTTGACAAGGAATTATTCGGTGAAGCATAAATTTTCTTTACAAATATGTACATATATCTCACCAACATGGGAAATAGTACCATGTAGTCTTTTCAGCTGTCCACTCTTACCCCTCATTAGAACTTTAAACATTGATCTCTTAAACTCTAACATAATATATGTATATTATTAGTCTATACATAATAATTATCATTTCTATGATGAAATAAAGAATAATGCAACGGTTGTGTAGAATAATGTAATTGCCCATATATGTAGGTAGTTTTGGGCCCTTTTTGGTGTCTTTTATGAAGAAAGGTTGGGAGATGTAATGAAGATATTTTTCTGTTTTAATATACATATACTTACTTTAAATAAATTATAACTTAATAAGAATTAAATTCCAGGAAATTTTTTTCTTCCCTCCTTGTTATGTATGTATGTATATCAATTCATGGAAAAAACGTCTTAATTAGCGTTCCTAAGATATGTTTATAATTAGATTAAATCAAAGAAAACCATCAACTCAAGGTTAAGCAAAGAAATAATTATGATGAAAGTATCCATTTTTTTGTGTATTACAAGGAAAGGAGATACAGGTAGTGTCTTGCTATGCTAATGTTTTATAAAGCACTTTTGTTTCTGTTCAATATAACGCGTTCTTGCAAATTATTTTATATACAAATAGAAAAAATTAAAAAAAACAGAAGCCATAGTATTATTTTTCATTTTGTAAAGATCCAATAACAATCAGAAATTGAAAATATGAAAAAAATACTGTCATATTTTATCTTTTTATCAATTTGATTACGCCATACATAATTTTATTCAGATTATAATAGTACATAATAGAGATTTCTTTATATACGGAGTGCTTAACATATGTATATATATATATATATATATATATATATGAATATGTTTATCTTTCTATTGTTAGAAAACATAGCTACCCTAATCAATGTCACGTGTTCATCAAATCAATTGAATTGAAGGAAAATAAATTAATTACAGCAAACACCTAAAGAAAGTTGAAGGATTGCAAGAAAGAAAGTAAATGAAAATAATACAAATTCAGTATTTTGTTAATTGCTCTTCAAATCTGTCAAAAAACGCCTACTTTATTTCAAGAAATGTAATACTTGGAGGTGAAATATGCATTTCATTTTATTGTGCCTTTTTAAAAGTGAATCAAAATTGTATTTTCTAATAAGTACCTTAATGCATACCTACCTATGTATGTTTGTATGGGAGTAAATATAAATATATATATATATCCCATTAAAGATCTGTGCCAACATAAGCAAAGACTGCAATAAAGGCAATGATATTCCATTTATTTGTAAATGTATTTTAAGTAGAGATATGTGCCAAAGAAAATATAAAATCTGAAACATTAATTTATTTAATTGGCTATAGGAAGGGAAACAAATCTAGATTCTTAAACTGTACTTTGTCTATCCCATATAATTCCCAAATGATAAAAATGTACATATGTCAAAGTTAGATTTTTATATTCCTATCTCTCATCAACAGAGTTTTAGGTCTCTCACCCCATTTATCAAGAGCTATTAGCCATTTAAACCTATGGGTTGGTGTTTAATGAATCCTAATAGAGCGTTTTCCTTGAGGTCACAGACTACATAATAAACTGAAAGGGACACTCAATTATGGGCATAATGTTTACATAGGTATTTATTAAATAAAATGGACAAATTTTCAACAAAAATCTCAAGGACACTTCATCTAATGGCTTTGAAAATAGAAACAAAAAAAATTAAAGTAATTATGTGTTTAAATAAAATCAAATTAAAAGGTGGGGAAAATCTCAAATAAAGGGACTATCAAAGTAGGATAATTTAAGAATAAAATTTGACCCCTGCAAAGTAATTGTAAATTTATTGGCTAAACTATGTATATATGTAATACATATTATTATAGTCTGAGATATAATAAAGGGAGATAGATTTCTGATAGACGTTAATGGCTTAAGTCCTTATATTTGCCGTTCCTATTGTGATATACAAATGCACAGTAGTAATTCTCTAATTTTCTTAATTTAAAAGGAGAAAGAGTTTTTATTCTTATAAAATTTGATTGTTTATGCTTTTTCCAAGATGGCCGACTTCCAGAATGATGTTGACGTCGCGTGACTAAAAACTATGGTTTACATCAATTGACTGATATGTGTTTAAAGTAAAGTAAAGGTTGCTTCAAATGACGTTGAATATGATATTTTTGGCTGCTTTTCTCCATAAAATATATTATTACTTTTAAATGGGTACTAGAAATATAATAATTCTTACCAAAGCACAAAATATAGTGGATAAAAATCATCTGTAAAATAATTATTATTTTATTTCCTTAAATTTTTCAATATTACTACAAGAACACAATGTCATCTGTACGTCGTTGACCCATCTTTTGTCAACTCATATAGAATCTCATGTTATCGTTCTTTATTTGAAATGAATTAAATTTTTGTATGGTTATATTTTATATGAACAAAACAAGGTTTTTTTACTGATATGAAACCCTGGATATAATAAAAATTTCGATAATCCTAATTAAGAATTAGGGTAAAATAATGATAAGCATTTCAGAATTTACATTTATTAACGAGCACATTAGGGGCCAGTGGAGTGGGGGCTCGGTGAAAGAAATCATTGAAAGTTTTTACGAAGAAGGATTTCATTATATGTATCTAATATAATGTATGTATTTATTAATTAATTCATAAATGTTTTACATTCCTTCTTCAATGCTAAGGCTTTGTTTCTAATGTGAGAATTCCTTATATAAATATATGTACAGTTTTAGATATGTATAATAGCATAAAATCCTATTTTGAGGGATTAAAAAGTTAATATTAGAATCCAGGTGGTTCATGACGTTTAAAAGGTCCCTTTAAATCTTTGAAAACTCATAAAAACACTTTCTCATTTATTGATACCTTGTATTTATATGAAATTAGTCCAAATACTTAAAAGTAAGGGATCTGAAGGAAAATAAATATCCCATTTTAAGGAATAGGAATGTCCTTCAATAATAATAAATTATCGCACGAACCATTGAATGTGTTTGAACTTTCACTTGATAATAATTGTATTTATAAATTAAAGAGGGACAATCATCAAGAAAGTTAATATTACATACATATGCATTTTTATTAAATCTTCCAATCAAAAGCTTTGTATTCTTCTACCATCTCAATGACTCACTTTCTTTTCATTCTACAAATATTTGTGAATAAAATATTATTTTTAGGTCCCCTTATGATTAATTAATAAGTATTATGATGATCCTTTATCGTTTTTCCTCCTTCTGGGCATTAAAAGTACATACATGTATATTTCGAACAATGTTACATCAGGAATGGACTAAATGACTTTGTTTCATCCGGATAATATATAATATGAATTTTTCCTTTTTGAGATATTTTCCTTCTACAGCAGAACTGCAGGACTCAACCACCTTAGTAATCGACATATTCGGAGTTGGATGCAAAATATCCAGAAAACTTTGTCTCTGAGTTCGAATAAAACATTGGAATACGCATATGACTTTGATAAACAAAAAACAGAACATACATTGGCCATAAGCCGATAGTTACGTAGAAACTCGACTGTATTTCCTCTCAATACTACAATTATTGTCAAATTTTGGGATTTTACTGTGTCTATGTTGATGATTTTTGGATCCTCAACGAATTATAGAAGAGAGCAACAACCTACTACTTAATTTTTTTTTGTAAGAATAAAAGCCATGAACATTGCATAAACACTATTTCTCAACCACAATGTCAATTCTAAAATTGATCAAAAATGAGGATTTTCTCTACATACATTACACATACGTGCTCTTCAAAGAGAACCATGATGTAATATATGTGTCAAAGGGATAATTTAAATGACGACACATGAATCCAACTACATACATAAGGTTAATCACGTTTCCTAACTTATGTTGTATTTACATTAGTATATATGTACATGTATATATAATGTATTTACATAGATATACATATTTAAGGGTCACTTTCAATTAAACCTCTTCTTGAATACATAAGTACATGCATGGAATTGTTTCTTTATTAAGGAATGTCAATAATAAGGGAGAAAGACTTGTCAATGAACAAAATAATTTTTTTTTAAATGTTTGACTTCAAAATATGCATGTAAGTAATTATTTACATATCTGTATTAATATACATATACATACATATCATTACATATGTACATTGTATTGTAAGTATGTATCTCTTGTAATTATCAAAAATGGAGCAGAGAAAATCCATTCCCCTGGTACTCACAAAACATCTCTTTTTTTCCTGTTTTTAAACTTCATTTTACCCCCTCATTATTCCAAATAGAAAAGCTCAGAGGTCGCCCTGACTGCCAAAAGGGTATTCTTTCGATATAATGCCCCCAATTCACCCACGTTCATCCAGCTCCATTTATTAAACTCTACACTACAATTATAAGCACATAAATCATCTTTTTAAGATGATAAGAAAAAGCTTTTATGGGGCAGAAGCAACTAAGAACATATCAGGACTTGGATGTTGAATTCTTCCTGTTTGAAAACGAGGATCAAAGGTCTAAAAATTATGATGAACATTCAATGAGTGATCTAACCTTGATTTATAAGGATCCTTTTAGGTATTTGATGAAGATATCCATGGGATTATATGATATAAGGATTTCCGAGATAAAGGATTGAGTGATTGCGTTACAAATCTTGATAGAGAAACCAATTATGTATATATGCATGTATATTGCTTGAAATGTAATACTCACTTTGTTTCTACTGCTTTTTTTGGCATCTCATTATGATAATTAATTATGTCTTACATGAATAAGATTTCACCATTGAGTCCTGATTGGAACCAAAGATGGAAGAGTTTCTTAATAAATAAAAACCAAAGATTTTCCCAAAGAAAATCTTTTAGGAGTACATCTGACAATACAATTTTATCATTGGGAAACAAAATGGAAGAGCGTGTATAATGAGTTGAATTTTTTTAATAAATAGACTATTAACAGCCATATCGATGTATCTTCAAAAGAACACTCAATATATCATAATATGTACCTTTAAAAAATAAACTTTCTATTTTCACATCATATTCAAAAAAAAATTTCGGTTTTTTTTTTGTTTTTTTTTTTGCAATTTGTTTCATTCATTTTACTTTTTTCTATTTTACACAAGCACTTTGTATCATTAAATGGTTCGTTTTGATCAACATACATGTATATGAATATATGTAAGTTTTATGTATACTACAACATTGCCAACACTTAAAATCTTTGAACCATAAGAGGAATGAAGGCATAGTCTTTTTACAAATATAAGCTTGTAAAATAGATAATTACGATTATCCTTGGTAAAATTGAAGATTTTTGAGGAAATGTATTTATAATTACTCAATTTGTTATTTAGAGATATGGTTAAAAAAATTAAATTTATTCCTCATCAACTATCAGTGAAGTTTTTGGGTACTCAAAAACTATTACTAAAAGTTTTAATCCTTATTTAAGATATCAAGTAAATGAAGATGCCATAATTACTCATTTGAACACATTAGAACAATTTGATTAAATTCAGTGCTCCTTTCTAAGATGAAACTAAAAAACTGTTTACGTACATGGAATCAATAGCTCATTCGACAAAATTTATGTACTTTTTAAATCAGTCTCATTAAAATATTTAAAATGATTAACAAATGAGAACATGACTAATTGCAAGTGGATGGAATTAACCTTTACAATAATTATTATATCATTAAGTAATCAAAGCAGTACAAAGAATATAATTATTTATATTTTAAATAGTCAAGAAGATTACATTTATGCAAAACAAAGCCTTAGAAATACCTAATGTATATGTACGTAGGTAATTCTATTCAATTTAATCCCATTTATGTTGGAGCATACTTTCACTATATTTTTTGAGTGATTTTGAACTTTGAATCCCTTATAGGTCGAATATTTTTGATATTTGATATTCTTCGTATACACATATTTAATTAATGTAGAAATAGAAATCACTCAATCAAAAGGATTTAATAATGAAATAAATCTTACAACTGAATTACAAAAAAATTATTGAGAAGAAGGAAACAAGTTATGGCAAAGGATATATCTATTTATGAATGTTACATGAATTATATATATGTATATATGTATATATATATATATATATATATATATATACAAAGGTGCATGGGTATGTACACTCAATTTTTTGAGTTCAAAACCCCTTCCGACTCGCTTCACCATGAGGGAACAAAGCAGAGCGTCCCTGACAAATATAAAAATTAAAACAAAGACACAATAATTCTATATACATATTTAGAATTATAACCCTTAAATTCAATTCAATTAAAAGTAGAATGGTAGATTTGTACCAATTAGAAAAGTGTGTGGTCTAGACAGACTTATCTTATAAAATAAAATAAAAACAGAGAGAGAGAGAGAGAGAAATCCCCCCTCTCATATCCTGGTTTGTAAAATTGATGTCCATTGGACTTTTAACGACAAAAATAAAATGAATTGAAGCATTCTTTAATTCAAGTTGACATCTTCATCGTTTCTGTACATATATATTCCTTTAAAAAAATATTCTCACTCGGTGGGAATTCTAAATCAAAAATGCAGGAAATTTTGGAATTTCTTGAATGACCTTTTAGTGTCGTCCATAAGTTAAAAAATGGCGTTTTAATTGGAAATGTCTCGGATTCTAAAGCCTAATATAGTGGAAAAGTTTTGGGTACAATTTTATTCGAAGATAGTTTCATTTCTTTTTTTTAAACATCCTTGAAATCAAATTATTGAGTATTAAAAAATTAAAGTTCTTTAATATCTTAATCTTTTTAATATATATCCATAATCTTGTAAAATTTGAGTGGTTATGAAAGTAAATAATTTCAATGACCGATCCCGAAATAATCATATCTGAGCATTTAATTATGTTAAAATAATTAAATAATCAAAGCAAATCAAATTTCCCCTCAAGTAATAGTTTAATTTGCTTATCTGATGAAATGCGTCATTGGGTCATGGATATAATTATCTTTACATGATTTTTGAGTAATATATGTATACCAACTACTACTAGAGAAATTACTCAGAATTACGTCCGAAATGATGGATGAGAAGTTAATTGACCATGGTTGAACATCATCACACTCATTCCTCTGTTTAACATAATATCAGTAGGTAAACATTGATTAATATACGTAGATACTCTACCAAACTAACACGTCTCTTCATTTACACACGATATAAATCATCTCTTTAATGATCAATTAGAAACAAGAGTCTTTCGAAATAATAATATGTTCCTTCACTCTGATGAAAGAACACAAAAGATGTACTGGTCATGTGTGTATATTTTCTACATTGCCCTTATTTTACGCTTCATTGTGATCTCCTTTAATAAATACTCGAATACAAAATAAATACTCTAGTGGACGTTAAATAACAATTGATTGTCTATAAAATGTAACCATTTAGAAAGTAAGTTTTTTTACAAATTTTCAATTGAGTATTGAAATATCTAAATAGTAAATGATATTAAATGAATGACTACGCTCGTATGGATCCTTCACTAGTTCTTTTTGGAGTATGGATAAATTGCATCCAAAAAGAAATGGTATTGAGTCACATGACTTTATTATATCATTCAAACCAATGGTTCCAAATTAAAGATTATTTTTTACAAGGAGCATGAAGTAAGTGACAATTAAGCACTGTTTGATCTTTCAACACTTAATAAAAATTGGAAACCAAACATTTTATTTGTCCTATAAAGTTATAAAATATTTTCTATTTAAAATTATTACAGTTCGTAAGAAACCTTGATAATATTCAGCGATGTTAATGCTTTCAATGTAAAATATGTAAATATATACGTAGTTATGTATAACACTATTCCTGGTTTCAATATTCGAAAAAATCATCAATATCAATATATCTAGGTAAAATATGAATGTAATCAGTTTTAAAATGCATTCATAATAGAAATTATTGAAAATTCAAAGCTTATGACAACTTTTTTTTAATAGTCCCATCCATCTCTCTTAATAAACATTCTCTTGATTGATGGATTAGAAAAATAGAATTTGTCATATTTCCGTATAAGATATATTACGTATGTATGTACATATATATATATAAATAAAGTATAAATATCATTGAGCCTAGACTAACTTGCATCCTTGTTGATACTCTATTTGATGGATAGTTCCATCTTCTTGCATTCTTTTGTCCTTATCCACTGGAGAAAGTAGCATCGTTGATAGCTATATAGTTGACCCTGAATATTTTTTCAAGAAAGTTATTATGGAATAAATGAAGTGCAGTATCCATATATTACAATGTCATGTTTATGTTCAGTGGCAATAATATCACAAAATTGAACAAAACCCTTTAAAGGCGTATGTACAAAAAAAAATAAGTTTGTTTTTATTGAGAATTTATATTTAAGGACTATGAGTCTCATAACTTGTGATTATTTTGAAGTTCGAGTGACCAGTGTTGTGATCAAGTCCAAATCAATACTTTGAGGGGTTTAATCTGAGATGAGACTAAGACCTCCAAAAATTGATCTCCAGATCAAAATCGATCTCAAGAATCGAATCATTCTGAGTGACCTTTTTTTTATGAATTACAAGTGATTTCTTGGATTTTAAGCAATTTTTTTGCTATATTCTTCTGAAAAGGCCTAACAGTCTCATCATATGCGACAATCATTCTGGTTTTTGTAACTAGACAGGTTTGCTAATTGCCATGAAAATTTATATTTAAGAAGTAAACTCTCATTCAGTTTTAGTTTATGTGCACTTTGGATTCCATGACCCTATATATCATGGATGTTGCTCATAGTCCAAAGTAAGACAGATACATTAATTAAATAAGCCCAGAACACTCATGAACAAATCGGTGATAAGATAATTTATTTGCTCTTCCGTCAAGATATTTATCAAGTATATCTATCTTTTTAATGCTATTAAGTACATTTCAATCAAGTCCTCAAACCTTGGGAAAACTAAAAAGCATTAGCCAAGAATCTAAAACTCTCTTTTGTAATCACCAATTTACTCGGATCTTCTTCCTCTAAAAGTGTATTAAACTATCTAGAAAGAGGTAAATTTGGAAATACATTGAATATGTCAATGAATAAATAAATAATTATAAGAGTATTCAAATATAAAATATCTGGAAATGATAAACCTTTTATGTGATGAGTAACATGTGATTAAGTTTTTCTAAGGACTGGCTCGGGTTAAACATGGTTTCTATGCATAAACAAGTTGGAAAAATTATTTTTTCATGGTCTATTTTTTTTTTTTAGTTCAAGAACCTCTCAAAAAAGTTTGTTTCCACCATAAAATTATTTTTCATTACATACTTATGCTCTCTCAGAGCCCTCAGGCTCACACGATAATTATCTTAAATGAACACATAGAAACCAATCAATTATTAAATGGTATTTTGTAGGTATAACTTTGACCATACTCACTAAAGCTTCCTGACTTTGTGGTGAGTAATTATCTATAATTTTTTTTATTATTATTATTGATTCGTATTTTAAGGCTTTGAGACGACCATCAATGCATTAGGAATAGGATTTAAAATATTGGTAAGTTATGTTATATTTGTTTATGTAGGAAATACTCTTTGGAAAAGGAGTGATTTGAGTCGTTCCCCAGCATCCGACACTCAGCGAAACACTTCTTCTAATGACTTCAGGTGATCATTTTTGGTCTTGGAAAAGATAAGAACATTGTCGATTTATATAGTTTCACACCTGAAATACCCTCCAAGATTCTCTCTTGCGTTTCCTGTACAATTTCAGGAGTGAGGCCATACGGGAGCACATTGTAGCGTAAAAGAACTAAAGGTGTGTTGATGACAAGAAATTGTTTTGATTCTTCATCAAGGGTGTATTGCTCACAGCAACTAGTAAAATCCAACTTTGAGAAATAATGAGATCCGGCAAGGTCTGCAAATAATTCCTAGATATATATGGCTAGAGTCAATAGAGACATTTTAGGGCTGAAGTCACCCCAAGAGGAGAGCAATTTTCCAATCAAAAATGTTTAAAATTACAGAATCAAACCAAAAAAACATTTCTTGATGGATACGTTTTTGCCTTGCATTTTACATTATCTCTATCTTGAAAATCAACCCTCTATTTGAAAGTAATGATATTCAAATGAGTGTTTCAGTTGTATTGATATGAGATAATGATGTGTTACTCCGAATATAGAACCGTAGTTTGGCTGAATCACACTATATTTATTTACACATAAAGTACATGTTTCATCCGCTTTACCGTATGAAACTCGATTATGAGCGCCTGCTATCCTGAAGGAAACTTTAGAAGGAACCAGCTGCTAGATCGTTCGATTCGTCTTTCGCCCCCAAATTGGAAAACCATCCAATAATTGTATTCGTCTCTTAACGCCGATATAGTTGCGTTTTACTATCTACTGTTCTACATCATCTATTTCTTAAGAAATTGTGTAACATTGTCATCGCCACGGACTAATTTGAGAGGATATCTTCATTGAGGGTTCAATGAATTTATACTTTTATTATTACTTTACTTATTAAAATCGAAATAATTTGATTGTATAACATATTAATATACAATCTATTCTATAGAGAATTGAAAAAGTAGTGTTGCTTACGTACTTGTCTTGGTTAATTTAGTTTTACCCAATAATCATTTAACAATTTACAGGAATATAGTACTCTTATGCTGTATAATACATCCATGAAAATTAAAACTTAACGTTTAATTATTCCCACAATTACATATTAAAATTTGGGCTAATTTTGGGCTAAAAACACTAAACTAAATACAAAATGTGTCAAAATTAACAAAAACCATTATCCTTTCAACCGCATTTTTAGATAAGTTTATTACAAAATCAAATGATTTTTAACGATAAATGAAGAATTACGTTTTTAAAATTTACTCTTTTGCTAAATTCAGAGCCGTTTGGATCCTTCGTCTAATTAAAACGAGTCAAACTGTTGACTTTACATAATTAAATTTTAATTGCAACTATTACGAATTTTAAACACTCAATATAAGGATAACACAACTAGATGATGAATGAATATCAGAAATTAAGATTATATTATATTAAGACATAATAAGGTAGATGACAGCATTTTATTTAACAGACTTGGTTCCAGGAGTACGGGGCATTGTTTTTATCCAAAATCATAGGAGACTAGAAGAAAAATGATGGGTAAATATATTTAGGAATCTCCAACATTGATAAAATTTAGAATAAAATCCCAGTGGAGGACAGATGTTTATTAGTTATATTCATTTGAAAATAAAATAACATGGAAACGAATTCAAGAAATCAAACGATGGATTCGTTATTCGGCGGATTTGGACATTTCAATAGTCCCCCACTATACTCATGTTATTAGTAGTGATGTAAAAAACGGCGATTTTTAAGCGTGCGAGTAGTTCTCAAAATGCCTATTAGTTGAAACCCTACATAATGTTCTTTCATCAATATCATTCATACATCATCAAGCTGTTTTCCTTTTCCTTTTGACATAATAATTTTTATTATACGTATATTATATTATCTATTATAAAAGTTACGATAATATTACACAACCTTTCCTTCAATTTTGGTTGAAAACTTTCTGAATGTTAATAACTCTCGAAAGAATGAGTTTAAGGAAAAAAATTTGCTCGAAGTAAAATATTTATACTTCTATTCTATAAAGTATTTCATCTGTTGACATTTTTAATATGTTTTCAGCCATATTCTTGAATTATAGAAAAGGTAGAATAATTATAAATATCATTATTAAATTTTCAATCATTGTAATTAAATATGCAAATATCTATAAACTTTAAGCTTTATTTTGTTAATGAATAAATAACCATTATTATCAAACTAAAAACTTGAAGATTAATATATATAGAGAGCAGAGATTACCATTTATGTACTTATTTTTCTTAAAAATGAATACAAATAATGAAATTTTAACAAAAATATCAAATAATCCAAAACTAATGTACCGATTTTGAAATTTGGAAAATTTCCTGTTTATTTAAAGTAATTTCTACAACTTTGATTTAAATAATATCTTTCTAAAACATCAATTTAATTTAATTAATTACTATAAGTCCAAGAAGAGCTGTCTTGATCCTGGAGCAAGGTTGTCACAGCTACATTCATAGTATTATATCGACAGCAAATAAGCTGGCTTTCATTGTCACCATATCATTTTTGACGTCATGAAGGGGAGGGGCTACTCGCACGCTTAAAAATCGCCGTTTTTTACATCAGTGGTTATTAGTAATAAATATGAAGAGTAATAAGTTATTACCAGTGATGTATAAAAAGGATCCAGCTGACACGCACGCCCGAGATGATGTCATGAATAAATATGGTACCCTTGAAGTAAGGCAGAATTTCAGCCGATCACATTTGAAGGGGCGGAATGTAACTTATTATTTTGATGTTTTACTTAGGAATAGATTATTATTATTTTTGAGTGTCATTAAAAATTTGTAAAGGATAGAACACTAAATTTGTAACAACTAATGCCATAGCATGAGACCTGAGTCATTTTGGAGTGGACTCGGACTTGATTCGAAAATTAATTATTATTTAATCAATACTTAGATATATAAACCTCAATATATCTTTGTCGGAATTGCACCTCAAAATTACTACACTTTTACACGTAAGTGAATCCTATAATTCATATTACATATTTAAGAAGCACATACAATTAAATGAAATGATTTTATTTAACCATCTAGTGGCTACTTTTTTTTATTCAACAATTTAATTATCATTTAAAACTATTATAAAAACTTCAAACAGTCAAAAGTAACACATTTTGTAATAACATAAATTTTTTCCATAAAAAAATAAAATAGGATGAAATTTCATAATGATTATCTCAAAAAAATATATATATTTATACAAGAAAAACTGAACATTGATTCGGAAAACCAATGTGATTCCAATTTAAGTTTTCATAAATAAACACAAAAAAAATAGATTAAATTGATAATACGATGAAAATGTACGTTATAATTACAATTTTAAAGTTTTCAAATATAATTTAAAAGAAAAAAAGTAATAACTGTCAGGGAATTAATTACATTAAAACTGACTAACAAGTCATTGAATCGATTGCATATGTTCTAAAAAAAACTAGAAACATCAAAAACAAATAAATGAAAAAATATTCCATAAAAATGGAATAATAAAGTTCATGAAGACCAATATACACAAGATGAGAGAATTTTAATCATGACATTAGATAAAAGCACATCCCCTCATCATGCAAAAGCCTCTCTCAGAATCACAAATGACGATCGGAGTATTTTAGTACAAGCAAAAATTCTTCAAGTCAATGCTTATCACAGCAACAATATTCTTCAACTGGATGTATCAGGCATTCTTTATACTATCCACTTTTGAATGTTTCAAGTGGAATATCTTTTCGACTATTGTCACACTTGAAGTCCTTAGTCTCGTCCATTGTTATAAATCTATACTTTTCGTCAATTTCCCGTTTTATTTTGAAAATTCTGACTCGACTTAAGAGTTCCAATGATTGGGTTACGAGAAAACAAGAAGAGACGGATTTACCAGCATATTTCTCCATAAATTGGATCCAATTATGATGTCCTCCGACTGAAAGTGGGATAATATATGAAGCAATGAATTACGATAGGTCAGATGTGAAATCAAATGTACCTGAATCTTTACTAATACCATGTTTATTGAATGGATCCGGATTTCTCTAGTGACATCAGCGATTTGAAAGTCTCATGATTGGAAATTTCTTCAAGAAGAAGTCGAGAAATAGCATGGCCAGAATGCCATCACACTCGTATCCTGGACAAATTTTTAAGCGTTGCTACCTCCATTGTCGGCGACCCAAGTTCCTGAATCAAATCCTCAGGCATTTTTTAACTTAATTTAAAAATGACACTTGTTTTTGAATAAAATAGAACTGAGTCATAAAAGAAGAAAGAAAAAGAAGTTTGAAAAGACAAATGTTGCCAAAAACCGTCCTTTTTGTGCATGTCAGCTGGACCCTTTTTATACATCACTGGTTATTACTCTCCATATTTAAAGGAGGCACATCCCCCTAAATGTAGGAATGCCAATTACTATAGCTTAAATATAATTTAGCTGGATATTTTTGAAATATTTAATTTCAATTTGCGTATTTTACAGAGGGTTAATGGGAAAAATTTAGCAATAGAAATTGTTGAGCAGTTAACGAAGAATAGTACTATGTTATTAACTTTTTTTTCACAAAATCCCTTCCACGATCAGTTCTTATTGACATTACACATGTCAATTCCAAAAAATAAGAAAAATCCGTATTTTATGACATCCTGAAGACATGCTTCTATTATTCCTTAATCAATATGTTAAATAAAACAAATCGTTTTTAAAAACAATATATAAACTGTTGAATTATAAATATTATAATATAGCTTATTAAATGCGTCTCTAGCTGTATTTTTATGCAAAAATACGTACAATATACAACTTTTAATCAAATATCACTTATGTACACATAAAGCAGTATTTAAGGCACTCTAAATTGTTACTCATTCGTGTATGCACATAACATATAGTACATATTATATATAAGTATTTATTAACAAAGGAGGCTTGCTTCAACTTTACTTAATAATCTATAGAAGAAGAATACACGTAGCATGTAATACAAAAACAAAGAGAGAATGAAAACTCAAATAGTCTTTAAATAGAATAAAAGACTTGTATATGTACACCATTAAAACCTATTCAATTACTTTGTAGCATTATTTGCGTATGTGTCTATTTGTATACTTCAATCTCAATGCAGCATCGTAAAGGTTAAGAAATGTGTAGTGATTTCTTTCAATTATACTAATAAAAATATCGATGAGTTATATTTTTATTTTGAAATGCTACTGAGGTAAATAAATGCATCCAACAGTTGGGAAGATCAACGAAAATGATTACACATCAACTGAGTTCGGGTTGTTTTTATAAATAATTTATAATTGCAATGAAAATATGTCAAATTATGTGTATAAGAAGTTATTATTTGAATTGTTTATTGATTGTATTTCTAAAAGAAAGAAAAAATGACCCATAATTACATTTCATTAGAGTATAAATCGTAGTAGCAGCTTGTTGCTCATTAAAACGTCATGACAGCTGAATCTGCTTCATTCTCAAAATACATCAAATTGTCAGTTACCAGGTTGATTTTCTCTTTCTATTTTTTTATAGGCCGAAAGTGCATTACATTCCTCTGTTTGTCTTACAACATTAGAGTTAGTGCAAAGGGGGGGGGGGGGCTTTGCACCCATCTTAGAAAGGATTATTGAGGATATTCAGATCCATAAAATTTCTAAAATAAAATATCTATTTTCTTATAGTGGCATGATGTGATATCTCTACATTGACCAAGAATCAAAAATGGGCATCAAAAGTTAACTAATTTAATCGAAGACTTTACAAAAGATTGAATAAAAAATCATGAAAGATTCTTTGTTTTTATCCCTCAACTTATTATCTACAATAAATATATATCAGTTTTAGAAAGATTTTTTTTGATAAATAAATATATTTTTACACAATTGATAAACAATAGTTCATTCTATCTAGATATTAACCATGATGTTCCAAAAGGAGTTTATCCATTGTTTATGAATTTTAAATTATTATTTATTAATCACAATGGATAATTACTTATCTTTTGTATACTTAATTCATCGTTTCATTGCATTTAATTAACTCCCTCGTCCTATTCTTTTAAGTCTCCCTAATTCGTCCACAACAAGGGTATTAAATTACATCTATTTATCAATTATAATTATACTTTTTATATATTTAATAGTAAAGGATTGGTACATTGTATAATAACAAGGGTAATACAAACATCTTGAAACATATATTCAGATCATAATTTACTGTTCATATAAGAAGATATCTATGTACTTCCTTAAACTTGAAACATAAAAGTTGTGCATGTGTTCAAATCTATTTTGTATTATTGTATAAATGTAATAGTATGTAATTATGACTTCATGAGCCATCAAAATTATCTTCTTTCCTTGATACTCTTTTTTGAATGTATGTATGTAAGTATGCCTTCAATTATTTTTCTCAAAGTAAAAAGTAGAGTAACATTATTATTGATGAAGCTGATTCAAAGTTAAAAGAGAATTGCTTCAAGAATATGATAGCAGTTCTAACTCATTTTTGAAATATTTCAAGTTTCTCTGAAATATTTCAAAAAAGAGTTAAAACTGCTATTCTATTTTTGAAGTAATTCTCTTTCGTTTTTATTAATAGTATATTTCGATTAATTCAATAATGACTCCAGTAATTGCAAGTTAATAATAGAAAAAAAATACTGGTCACAATAAAGAATAAAAAACATCTGGTATTTCTGACTATGTAGTTACTATTAATATGATTCATGGTGAACATGATATCGGATTAAGGTGATTCTTAATAGTTCTTAAACAAATGAATTGGTGTTAGCCAACGGCAACTAAATAAATATCTGGGGCTATGAAGAAGATGGACATTCTTTCAGGAACCATATCGGCTCCATATGTAGTCGTAACATTTATCCGATTGCTCTATTGGGTAGACAACAATCCTTGATTCCTCGATTAAAAGTGACATTTTAGGAAAAACCGTGCGCGATAGGTCTTAAAATAACTCCAAAATATTTGACTGTTATATTTATAAAGTAAATAACTTAAAAGTGGATTTTCTCTTTTTCAATATTTGAAAACAAACTTGCTTTCTTGTTCACTTGACACATTAATATCAGATGACTAGCATGACATTGCTTTGCTGACTGGGAAAAATCTCAATTTATACTATTAAATAAGAATTTATAATATTTAGGCTTTAAAAGAATAAAAAAACATAAACATGCTCCTTGTCATTAATAAAACTATACGAGAAAAAAAACTTTCCGTGTTTGGATTGTTAGGGTTATTTTATATCGAAGAACACACAAATGGACATTTAAAATTACATTTATCTTTGTGATCTACAGATTGATTTTTGATTTTTAAGTGCATATTAAAAACATAGACTTGTTTTTCAACATAAAGAAAAGAAGTAATTGGAAAAAGTCTTGAATATGAGTGTTAGACAAAGGTCTTTAAATATATGGTATATATGTAAAGTGAGCAAAAATTATTAAACTATTATCCTTTTATTTGTAGGTTTATTAATGTTTCATTTTAGAAAATAACAATAAAATTTAATTGTTTGTCTAAGAAAAACACAGATATTTAATTTAAATGAGCATTTAAATATTTTCAAAATTATAGAGAAAATGGAGGTTTTACAGATCTAAAAAAATAAAATAATCCGAGTATAAAAAAGATTTGAGTATTATTATTTCATATATGTTTGAATGATGAAATAACGATATTAAAGTTATAATGAATAAATAACGATATAATGTTTCATTATATTTAATTTTCAAATATTATATTCAATGATATATATTGTATGTACTTTTCAGTACATTCAGAAGTCCTACCCCAAGCTCAAAGTTTAGGCAAGAGTGTAACTCTATATGGCAAAAGTTTTTCTATAAAATAAGTTTATATATAAGCACCAAGGATAGACCACAAAGTTGTACAAAAACTGAATTTACAAACCTGATTTGGAATTGTAAAGTGAATAATATTATACACCCGCAGCAAAACATAATGAGTTGCCAATTGTATTGAATCACTATACTCTGTTATAGAAAAACTGTGAAACTTTATGAAAATTGTAATATGTATAAGTTGATGAGTAAATTTAACTTGTCTACAAATTAAGTGAAAGAAAATAGCAGATAGATATCAAATAAATGCAAAATGCTGCAGGCTTGTAAAAATTAGAATCAAAATTCTGTAACTATAATCTGGATCATAATTCAGAGGTAGGAATGGATTACGTTTTAAAAAGTCATATTTAAATTTTGTATTGTAATGAAAAGTTGCATGATTATATTTTAATATCTTTGGTAGTAAAAGTAAAATTTACATTATCACATCATCTTAAGCTGCCCATAGATTAATAATACTTTTTTTGTTATAACATTGGTATTTGATGATAATAATTTGTTCAAAAATTTTATTGAACATTTTACTATTGTATGGCATCCATGAAACGACAAAATATCTAGAATATTTGGATTAACCTCATGTAAAAATTGGTCTTCTTTTCATTGTACTTGACAAATAAAATTTTATTATATTAAAATATAATAATAAATAAACTTTTTGTGGTAGTGTAATTTTTTTACACAATTAATATGAATTTATTGACAAATTGATAATGAAAACTCCATCATAGCCCGATTTTTAAATATCGGAAAATATCACACAAACCTTCTTTTTTTTTCCTTACATTTAAAAAAAAATATGTATTAATATTTAATTTTCATTCTTTACATATACTTTTACTGATTTTGAGTCTCACAGGGCTATTAAAAACATTCAAATCCTGTTATCGTATTATTACTCTATTGAATACCATCCAAAAAATCAAAAATGTTGTCAATAGTACGAAAAGTCACAAAGCCATTCGATGCTTGATGTTCTGTACTTTGAGAAATAGATAATAAATCTGGAATTTCTTGTTCATAGCGTAAATGAAGATTCGAGTCAACTTTATGACATAATTCCAAGTCCACTGTTAAAAAAATAAAAACAAGAATAAATAAAATAAAAATAAATAATACATAAGAAAGCTATATAAACCTACCAATATCTGATAGATTAAGACTATCCTTTGAGGACACAATATTATATTCCTGAGTGTTTGCGCTTTGTGGAATACCGTTGAATTGAAGATTCTGAGAAAATCTCTTTGAATTTATGGGAAGGTTGACAATATTTTGAGCTCCAAACTCTGCTTCTGAAGAAAGAGATTGATAGAAATATTTTTTCTGAGCTTCATTATCATTATTAGGAGGAATATATTTGAATTCGATGTATTCACTTCTTTGATCAAGACCTGATTTATACAAATACATATACACGGTTACAGGACAAGTCAAGTCTTCATCATTATATGGAGGTGTCAAAAAAGTGATTGCATGTTGCTTATGAACGCTCAATGAGTTCCCCTTTGCGTGCCAAGACTCTCTCTTTTCGTCTGTAAAAATACATATATATTTATTAATATTAATGAGAAGAAAATGATCATTCATATCTTACCCAATTCATTTGTAAAATGAACTTCAATATCATCTTTGTAGACTTTATTTGTCAGTAAAATAATCTTTTTTCCTCCACCAGTATATGACCAATCATCAGAAATATCGTGAATTTTTGGAAATGCATGCGCTCTACTATCTGCAATAATATTTGAGACAACGGGGAATAAGGGAATATAGGAATTCCCATGTTTTAGAAAGGCCTAAGCAAGAACAAACATTTTCAAGATACAAAGAATCATATTTTTCATTAATATACCTGAAAACAGAGTCTTAAAATATATGGATTAACGGATGAATGACTATGATCAAATTTTTGATTAAAAGGATCAACTTTAATAGATCTTCTTTGAGCTAAAGAATCTGGAATATCCTGTCGCTTAATACATTGAATACCAATATTTTCAAAGCTGCAGGTCATAGTATTTACATCAACATTCCTAGAGCATACACTCTGTTTCGAACTACTATTTCGATCTATCAGTTTATTGGGATGTACTCTGTGAGGTGACTTATCTTCAACACAAGAAGCAACCACGGTCACAGGCCCTTTGTAACCAACAATTTCTACGGTGGGGAAAGTACGATTTTTCTTAGTACTATCTTCACCATATAGAATTTCAGGATTACGACCCTCACACGGATATCTATCAAAAAGCAAATTTTTGACAATTTCTCAGATTCAGTAAAGTATGATTAGTAATTATTTACCTAAATCTTTGTTTGTTATGTGCTGGTTGTCTGACAATACGTAAATATACGGACTTGGGTTTTTCCATATTATGAAGCACTGTCAAGTAAACAAGTTTTTTCCTTAGTTAGCACTTGACTCACGAGATGTAGAGACACAACTACCTTTATGAATGATGATCTCTTTATTTTATTATGTCAACAGATGCGAATATAAATAAGGCTCCTCTTAATATACTCACAGTTTGGAATTAAACATGATGAAATTCAACAAACGAGGCAATTTTTACAAATATACCTTAGATTGCTTGTTTTTTTTTGTTTTTTTGGGAATAACCAAACATTAGGCACAACATATTTTTTTCCTACTAAGAGCTTATGTGCATTTTATGCGTAGAAGAGTTGGTCTATGGTAAGTGAAGAAGTATGCAGCTGAAACCGCAAGTACCTGGGTGTATAACAACCTTGTACACTTGATCTCTTATCAAGCTATAGTTTATTTATAAATAGTGAAAATTAATCAGTGATTATTTATTTTAAAGAAAACAATTATCTTTTGAACCAACACAGCCTTGTACAGAAAAGTACCAATAATACAAGATATATAATTTTTATTTAATATATTTCTCCATGAATTTCCTATGGAACTCATTACGAAGTGAGTCATTAATAAAACTCTTTTTTTCTTTGTCAGGCTCTGCTCTAGAACAATTCTTGAAAACAACGTCATCGTCCCAGCGTTTTTTTACCTTTAAGTCCATCTTTTCAGAAGTTTCAGAAAATTTGTTTTTGAGTAATGGATTACCACTTAATATATTTTCCATCCTAATTCTTTCAACTTCTGCATTATGCTGTTCTTCCTGAAAAACAAATAAAATAAGAATGAAACAGACATACATAAGATAGAAAGGAAGTGAGAAAGATAAACATTAATTAGAAAATTAAAATGTAGAAAAAAAAGTTTTAAATTAAATAAGATGAAAACCTTTTTGGCCTCTTCGACAGCTTTTTCTTTTTTGATCTTATTGAGTTCCGCCATTAGAAGTGCAGTATCATCGTCATCATCATCAGACGAATCAGAATTGTCAGAAGCTTCTAAAGGATCATCTGCATCTATGTTAGTAGGAGGTGCTATTGCTTCCGTTCTTGATTTTTTGGACCTGAAAAACAATCAAACTAAAATATAAGACCTTCATGGATAAATGATGATATCATTAAGGAACAAGAAAAATAACAACGAAATCTTGTACGAAAAGTATATGTGATTAAGCTCTTCATTGCAGATTTCTAAAGAGTGATTATCCGATGTATAGTGATTGTATTATCATAACAAAAAGCGCTTTGTCAAAGTTGACTTCTTATAAGAGATTTTTTTATGGTATAAGATATAAAAGTATTATATTAATTTTTATAAGTAAAAGTAGATTACTCTGGAATTTACTATAAAAAATATTGGTCCAATTGGTGGGAAGTCCAATTTACCCTTTTCACTTCAATAAACAGAAGTATACGTCTTATTAACTAGATATACTAGAGGTAAACTACTTTAAATTAACCTTATATTAGGCTTTTTTCAGAATATTCAAAGGAAATGTTTTGGTTATAATTACCAATGGGATTATTATACTGTAAAAAAGGTCTAAAATATTACTTAAGACATTCCAAAAAGCTACACTATCCAATATTTATTAGAATCGGATAACCAGAAAAGAACTAAGAGCATTAATGAACCCTTAAAAAACAGAACTAATGACGATCAGCTTCAAATTAAATACAAAACAATATCTTACGCATATTCTAAATGTCCTTTTGAAGATAAAGATCGTTTTTCAGAGAGGCGTCCCTCTCGTTCCTCCAATTCACGCTTAAAATCCTTGCCGAAGAGCTCATCCGCTGTTCCTTGTCCTCGCTCCCTCGACTTTAGGGATGTATGTGATGGTCTGTAAAAGGAATAAATATGCCAGTTCAGGTTATTATCAAAGCCTAAAGGCCAGGGAAGGGTCACAACTTACAAATCTCGGGACGAGTATTGCTTGGTCATAGCAGAGAGGTCCCTCTCACGGGCACCGCTTCCACCCCTAGCAGTATCAAAAGTTGGTCTTGCTGCAGTCGTCATGTTGACGGATTGACTAAATGAGGAACAATAGCAACAACTAACGAATTCAATCTAGAGAGAGCCTAACGATACTAGACATTAAATAACAAGGAGAAGAAAAAGTGAAAAAAGGGAAATAAACAATAGCCACATAAGGTTACCAAATGTAAACTCAAAGGAATAATTATATAAAGTGCGTAGAAGTGAAATGGAAATTAATATATATCTATAGGCTATATGTCAATATCTTTATAGATGGAACTCTGTTTTTTGCATGGAGTTATTTACAAAGTATTCACCTTTGATATTTTAATTAAAAACTTATCCAATTATCTTATTTTTCGAATAAAATAGTTAAAAAAATGTATAAAACTTTACCTTAAGTTCATATTTACTTTAAACTTTTTAATAATTTAAAAGAATTATTTCAGCAATTACGATAAAAAGGGTCTATACCAACCCTTTATACTAAAATCCAGAATGCTCCCTTTATTTAATATATTTTTATTAAAAAATCGAAATCATTATGTCATTTTATCGAAATAAAATTTTAAAAGAATGCATGGCTAATCTGAAGTCTCAAAATGTTAAGTATAGACAGTATATAGTTAGTATTAATTATATTATGCATAGAGAGAGATAATATAAAATACCGGGAAATTTGAATCTAATTTTTCGTCGGATTCCAATAGGGATAAATGTTTCTTTTTTTATGTTGGCACTATTGTTACAGACATTTCTTACTGACTACACGTCAAAATATTCATTCGTGTTCGAGATACTCGTCCTATTGTGAGCATCAATACTCGAGTTTTTCATTTTTTAAATGTCTGAAACTATTCAACAACGTAGTTCTATCAAATTTTGTGTGCGGAATGAAATTTCTGCGGCCGAAACGTTGAAAATGTTGCAAAAGGCCTTTGGTGAGCTAGCTCTATCGAAAACAAGAGTTTATGAGTGGTATAAAATGTTCAAAGAGGGTCGGGAAAGCGTTGAAGACGAGGAACGGCCAGGACGGCCATCAACATCAACTGATGAGCAAAACGTCAATAAAATCAAAGAATTGGTGCTCAAAAATCGTCGATTAACCATCAAAGAAATTAATGATCTTGTTGGAATATCAGAAGGATCTGTGAAAACAATTTTAAGGGACCATTTAGGCCTAAAAAAAGGGAGAGCTCGAAGAAAAAAGTATTGAAAGCTATAACGGAACAGGACTATGCGGATTGTTTTGAAAATTGAAAAGAAACGTTGGCAAATGGGACTAATAGGAGGGGAATGAAATGAATTTTGATGATTAAATAAACCATTTTTGATTTGTAAGCGAATTCCCTATATTTTTTGCCCATAGTAGTATACATAATATATACTATACGGGTTTCATACATTAGAAATAGCACAATGCGAAGTTATGATGGCGAAAAGTCCCTCGTGTTTGATTGGAGTCACGAATTTCCTTAAAATTAATTTAATTTATATATTTTAACTCATGCGTACTCAAATAAACAATTATTGATGGTTTTAACCTACAAAAAATTATCAATTAATCTATAATTAAGTATATTTATATATTCGAATTGAAAATAATTTCGTGATACTGAAATAAATACATAATAAAAAAATATTTATTTTGCATTAAAGTTTTTTTTTAATTATCACATAGATCAAGGGTGTGAGACGTGGCTAAGGTATATTATACCATGCTATACGCTTACTATGTAAACTACATTACTAAAACGACTTAATCGTCTACATCAGGGCTTCTCAAACTGGGGGCCCATTGTATAAGGAAAATGTAGAGGAAATCCAGAGAGGGGGGGAGGCGAAAATAGTTTCCAAAAGTTTGAAATGTTTATATGATGGCCTTTGTTTATCGCTAGGCTGAATAATTAATTATGATCAGATGTTGGGAAATTTATCGAAATAGGGTTGAGTTTGGTCTGGGGTGTTTTAGTTAAGCCTGTCAGACTACAGTGATAGAAAGGGAATTACGATTCTCCATTTTTTCGGCATCCCTAATTCAGTATATGTAAATATCTATGGGATTCAGTCTGAACCTGGGAATAAATAGGAATGATGATTATTATTACAAGTCCAACAAGAAAACTTAATTTTAAAATATAAACTAACATTTATAGACAAGATTCAATTTAATAAAAACATAATATAAAGCATAATCTTATGTCACTTTAAAGTAAACCCCTACGCCAAAACGAATACTTGGTTAGATTTAAAGAGTAATAACATCGTTAAAAGTAGATTTAGTTGAGTATTATTAGAATAACGTAAGGTTTTGATTGAATATGGTTGGATACAGATCTTTCAAGACTGGAAATACTTTTCTTGCAAGTTTGATCAAGCCAATGCTGTTCAGGTTCAAGTAGAGCCTCATACACTTTGATTACCCCATTCTCAAATCATCAAATTAATAGCTCCCTGTGTATTTATGAATATAAAATGATCAAGATTATATATATACAGAATTGTATGCTTCATGGTGCACTTTAGGATTAAATTGCTAAATTTTTCGTATTTAAATGGATGAATTACCTGAGTGAATTACATTATAATTAACTTGGCAATGAATCAACTATATTCGTTTAAATGTCTTTACTGTATCAGGATACTATTTAAGATGAGGAAAAGTTCTTACATAGAGCGTTACTTAAATAGAGCAGAAACTTGGGAACCATATCCAGGGGAGTCAAAAGGTTTGACCTAAAAATTGTATTACTGAAGGAGCCCATAGAACATTAAAAAATTAACTTATGACCTTCAAAAGAAAGCATATTAGCATTATCGGAGGGGAAAATGCTCTCTGCTCCCACTATTTCGACAGCCCTGATACCTAATAATTATTTATGCAAAACCAAAAAATAATATTAATAAAAAATGGAACATACTGAGAAGCTACAAGTATATGGGAAAAAATAGAGATGACTTTTTTAATCAAAACTAAAATCATGAAATTGATTGACAATAAATATGAAAAACTTCACTACACTAAAGCTTAATAGACTAATTATGTCTAGTTACAAGCTGAAAGGTTTGGTCATCAGGAATAATATGGTTTTCGAAACCTTAAAAGTCAAGTAGTCGAGACCAAGACCAAATCTATAAGATTAAAATTTTTCTTTTCTAAGAAAACAAAACAAGATCAATAATTTTTTTCTCTTGGTCTTGTCTTGATTATAGTCAGATATGTTATTCTTCGTTTAATAGTAAATGAATGATGATTGTTTACAGCTAAAGAAGAGTTAATTCTAGTTCAACCAATCAACATTCAGAACTGCGATGAATGGAAAAGTGGTAGAACAATTGATAAAAAATTATAATAAATTTTATTTTTAAGAACGTGAAATATGAGGGAATTTTCTTACCCGTAGAAACTTTATGATATTTTAATATACAAATATTTGAATGAATGAATATAATCATTCTAATGGTAAATCATCAATAACTACGACAATTATGTTTATGTAATCTGCACGGATCCGAAATTTGTGTAATTAGTGCATCTGTGTATGCCTACAAATAATATATTGGATTACAAACTACATATATACTTGTAGCAAAATTGACAAAAATATTGCTTCTTAAATGTAAATTAACGCCCATTCTTAGATGACAGTTATCGACGTGTATATTCATGAGAGGCTAAATAATTAATTATCCCATTAATATTGCTAAATCAAACCTTATAGGAGTGACTAAATCAAGAAAACCGATCCAAAAATTCACTTGTTACTCAAATTAAAAATACATCATCCTTAATCTGGGATATTACTGAATATAATGTATGTTTATACATATTGACTTTCAAAAAGAAAATATACCTGATAAAATGTAGACACTTATATAATTTAAATCTGTAGATTTCTCATAAATACATTCATTAAATTTGTAATTACTCCCAACTTCTTTGTAACTATTTAACAATAGAAACTTTTGAGAATAGAGCGTTCGTTTTCCAGGATAAATACCTAAGTGTGCCTCTTGGTTGAGCATATTCTCTCAACAATAGATTTAAAAACAATGACGATGCATAAAATGTGATACGTCTACAGCCATGTATCTGTAGGCAGGGACAGAAATAATAATTTATACTGGTTGGTGGGGGACAATTTTGAATAATTTTTTTATAAAATTATAGAAAATTATTCTGTTAGGGAAAGGTGCCTTTTAAATTGACTTTACTTTACTTATATATATATAAGACAAAGCTTGATTTAATTATTATTTTTTTAAAGATTATAATTTGGATTCTTGTTTTCTTTTAAGCTGCACTCTTTCTTTTTGTGTATCTCAAATTATTCTGAGATTTCTGCCAACGAGTATATGTAGATAATTTTTCAAGTCGTGTAATTATTTTGTAACAGTAGTATATAATATATACTATATATATATATATACTATAATATATACTAATATACTATAATATTTATTCATGTACATCTATAACAAAATAAATATTAACTGTAAAAAAATGATTAGCAAGAGGTAAAATATAAATTCTTATTGTATTTTGGATATGAACCTTTTTATGTCTCTCAATACCATGTTTTCCTATCCATGTAATTTGTTGATTTCGTTATAAAAATAAGATAATTGTCAGGAAACTTCGCATTGACAATGATAAAATATAATAAATCTTGAGCAAGGAATATCCACAATTGATCAGCATGTTGAATTAAAGTTTAATTATAATTTTCAGTTCACAATTATCTATCACAAATTATCTAAAACAAATCAATACGTCGATATTATTTCTATTTTGAGTGTATACCTAAATATAGTTGAAATGAAACATGAAATGTCATGGAAATGTGTAATTCATTATGAATATTAATAATAATTGAATTATTGAGAATAATATACATATATCAACCCTATAGAGAAAACCAGAGAAGAAAAACACACACGTACTCATTAAAGTCATCCCTCATATCACAGAATATTATGATGACTACACATAATATCTATGCATTCATATAGAAACACATCATATATATTTCTCTCATAGACAGCACACCTATAATAACCATTACTCAAGACAAATTTCGATCCATCAACACAATATGGAACTGTGTGGTATCTTAAGTATGTACATTATATGAGTCAAAGGTAACTGCGTTTGTAGTGATGGATGGATGAATGAATCCGGTAAGTATTCATACTATAGTTCAGCTCACTGATGGAATAAAGAGCTGCTTTTTGTTCTTTTCTGCTGTTTTTCTGTTATTATTATTATGGGTTGCTGATAATAATAAAAATAATGACTGTTTCTGACTTCTTAGTAGCTCTTGTCAATATGCTGTCTGGATTTATCTATATAGTTTATCGAACTATGATTAAGAGAGTTCTGATTCTTTCAACATTATATAATACCTAGTCGCTAAAATTGCTTATAACAATAAAATTATAGAATCAAATATCTTATTACTGTATCCCTAGGAAGCAAAACAGTATAGTACCAAAGTAAATCAATTGGTAATAAGTTTCTCATTAAAAAGTGAATGAAGGCGACGGATCATGAATAAATGGATCCCGATGGTGGGTTGGATCCACTTAGCATATAATTAGAATGACTTTTAATGCACTGATATAACTTCGTGAGGCTTTATGTTCTTAAAAATTAGGGAGGGGGAGAAAAAGCAAATAAGTGGCAGTTTTAAGTGAAAGGGGGCTCTTTAAAAAATACACTATCCGATCAAAGACGCACTTATAAATATAAAATTTTACTTCATAAAAAACTGGTAGAGGGGGGGGGGGAGAGGAGGATTGCAATACCTTACCCCCCCCCCCCTCTAGTTCTACCATGCCTGATTATACCTATACATCACATAGTAATGTTGTAGTCAAGACCACCTTATCTGAGACCAAGAGTATACCAAAACTTTTAGGAAATCGAGAACAAGAGAAAAAAAATGATATTTTTTTAGAAAATGAACTTTTTATCTACACACTAGTTCAGATCTTTGTCTTGAGAATGCTAATCAGATTTTCAAAAGTCTAAAACAAAACTATGAGGGATCAAGGCCGTTACATGACCAAGGTCTTTCAAAAATTGGTCTCATGGCCAAAATTGTTATCGAGAATCAAATCAATATTACACTGCTTCCACCTGGGATGTACCTACTCATGAAAACTAGTTAGTTTAAGCTCACCCATACCACATTTACTTAATATGGAATGACTTTTGCATAGGCATGTAATTTATTTGGAAACCCCCATATGATTAAATTCATCATCAAATTAAATTAAATATGAAAATCCTCCAAAATTTCCATTTATTATTGGAAAAAACACTCGTTTTTTTAAAAACCTTAAATAATAGGTTCAGGTAAATCATTATGTTAAATATACATTGCATTACGTATTACATTGTTTTATTTTGGCATAAAACTATGCCTACGTGTCTTTCATTTGAAATGGTTATAGTTTTGTTTATATAAAATCCCTAGATAATATATATATGAGTTTCAAAAAACAGTTAACAGAAAATAAACAGTAAATTTTAGTAAAGTTAGTGAAATAAAGTTGTTATCACAACATTCTCAGCACAAGTTATCATATGATAACTTTTGATTTCATCTCTGAAAAAACGAAACAAATAATATTTAAAATCATTTGAATTTACTCAAATTTCAGAGATATAAGTACATTCAAAGTAACATAGATCTCTGGAGGTAGTTAACAAATTAATTTTAAGCAATCTCTGTTCCTTTTATAATTTTACTGATATCATAAATATACTTTAATTAATTTTGTTAATTTAGATAAAGCTAAAATATGCTGCCTATATCCTATCATTATAGGCGTGGGCGGACAATTTGCCGAAAAATGATACATAAATGTACGAGTAAATCCATATTTTATAATTATGTGATAAACATTGTTTTATTCTTTTAGCTTTATTTATTTATTAAAGAGCAATATTATATTTTTGTTGTCTTTCATTTAAATAAATTAATGACTGTTTTTTAAGGAGAATTATTTCAATTATATTCACTATCACTAAACTACAACACGTAGTTTGAATTGTGTAGCTACTTATCTTACTTTGTGGCTAGGTAGAATAAAAAAAGTTACTTGTTAGGGGATAAGACAGACTCCTTTATTATTTACTCCTTAGAGTGAATGTATTTTTGACAAATTGTGCTAGAGCCAATATGTATGTACATACGTAAGCTTTTTTTATAGGACTTCAACTTATCAAGGTTTTTAATATTCTTTTTAAGATGAAAAAGTTATGATAAATAGCTTTAATGTTTAACATATTACTTAGAATAATAAATCATGCTTTAATGAGATGGAAAATTATTCACCTCCTTATATAAATATATACTAAAGTTATAGAAACAACTAAGTAGTTAATAAGCAAAAATGAGTCATTTTATTATTGTCTTCCGAATCTAATCCTTTTTATTTTTGAAAGATTCTTCAATTAAACTACCATATGTATTATGTACTTGTATGTGAATGAAATATGGAGATTTAAAAAATGTATAAATGTTTATGAGTTATTCAATGAGCAAAAACAAAAAACAATGTATATAAATATATATATTTATATTATATCACTAATATTAAAACTTACATTTATATCTGTCAGCTGTTGTTCTTTCTACTATTTCCTCATATTAGTGTCTTGAACAGCCCTGTCCTAAGATAAATAATTGTTTATGCCATTTGGACACATAGTTCTACAATATTGTGTTTCGGAGGAAAATGAATATGAATATATATATATATATACATATATATTATATAAAATGCTTAAAAAGTATAATATTAATTATTATGAAACAAAATTTAAACTTTTGTTCGTGTATGAATTCTTGATGGTTTGTTTTGAATAGAGAACTCAAAAATCATATTATGTATTATTGTTTTGATATTTAAAAAAAAAAAGAATGAATTTTTTTGATTCATGCTGCCTGGTGGGCACAGAGATGGATAACCCAGCGTGCACAAGAGCAAAACACCTCGTCAAGGTTTGAGGACATACTCTAAGTCCAGGCTTGAACTTTTTAAATGTTAATTCATTGTCAATGTAACATCAATGATTTATTGATGTTATATTGAATCTTACTGCATTATAAATATTAGGGGTGTTATAAAATTACGTACCACAAAATTTTGATTTATCAAATTGCTGTAAGACGAAATCGCGAAAATCTTGCCATGAACCATATTCATAAACTATAATGACATCACAGGACTTTTGTTTGGAAGGAGCATAGCTTAGAAATTCTATTGTTAACCCTAATCAACAACAAATAATTACATACTATCAAATGTTACTTTTTTGAGGTGGGGCCCCTTCCTGTGAATGCCTCTTATATCTCCATAACAACTATACATGTGTCTATGTACTTATGTGTAACCTGTAGTTTTTCTCTTTTATTGTCTTGATTGTTAATTAAATGAACTGCAAATACCCCTACCATGAAATAAAAAATGATCAACTGATATTTAGTATGGTGTAAAAAAAATGTGCCCTCCACAAAATTATGAATGATTGAAAATAAATAATATATTTGATTATACTATGCAACGTTTTTTGTTGTTAAAAGTAGCTTTGCTTGACCTTGTTGGTGATTTCCTATATCAACATAAAAAAGATGGAATATATTTCAGTTACTTTTTGCTATAAAATGTATTACATATTTTAAGTTTAATTTGATAACTACTTCAGTCAAATTAATTCTTAATGGTTTATACCAATACATATAAATTTTAATCATATGAAAAGCTTTAGTTTCACATTCCATACCTCTAAATTAAAAGATATTCAAAATGATAAAAAGATAGTATCCCAAAATTATATCAAGCAAAAAGTAGTTATCCATTCTTTGATTGGTGACAACTAAAGAAATAAAAGAATCAATTATGTTGAATATCTATGTTAATTTTTTGTCAAATGTACTCACGTATATGCATAATGATGGATGTTAATAGTTAATGTAAGCATCGGCGTAATTAAGCCCATTATTGAATCAAAACTGATCCTTTTTTAGAGGAATACTTAAAAGCCCATTTAAGGAACAAGTAATCCAATTTAATTTGCTTCTATTTTGTTTTTGTTTTTCATTAAGGAAATACCTTCAGCAGATTAGTAGATATATCCTACTAATCTCATTGGTCTTCTAATATCAAATTACTTAAAAAAATTAACCTGTGCTTTTTAAGGTATCTTACACGATAGAATGAACCAAGCCCCTCAAATTCTAAGGTCTAATCCCTTTTGGTACACTGGATTTGTAAAAAAAATTGTTTTAGTTGTTATGCCCTGATTGCCTTGAGCCTTTTGTGGCTAGACGAATCACGAACTTCCAGCCTTATGAGCGTACGTGCTACTTCTTCAAGATATCTAATTCAAATAAAAATTTCTTACTACATATAATTACATATACACAAACATTGGGTTATACCTCAATTATCCCTGCCTATTCCACCTCTTCAGCAGAAGAACCACCAAATCGCTATTTGGAATTCAAATATTTAATCTTTTTTCTAATTGAATTTATATGTATAAGCATAAAATAAATATTTAACAAATACGAACCAATCAAACCAACATAAAATTGGCAAAAATGCACTTTTACTGTTATCATGGTTTTATTTAATTCATTAATATACTAACAATATAGAGTTATGAGGTTTGAATAAAAAAAAAATATTATTACTATTTTTTTAGGGGTAGGAGGGGGGAGGGGGTGGTGAAGGATTTTTGGGTCCTTGTTTTTTAAAATTAAGAGGGGGGGGGGGTTTCCTAAGTCACTTATATATAATTTTCTAACCATTGTAGGATACGCAATTTTAATATTTCATAGCTAAGCATGTAGTGTTTGCGATCTAATTGGTAGATGTGACGTCAAATATATTTCTTCTGCTTAATGTTTTGATTCTGTCGACATGATTGTAATTCTATGCGAATAATGATCCAACAAGAGTAAAAGAGAAATAAATAGAAGAGTAATTTCGTACAATTATATCAGTACATTATTTTGGGTGTATCAACTCTACATAGGAGGCTGGAAGAAGCATGAATTAATACTGTGGTGTCAAGATTATCTAGCAAAGTAACTAATTACACTGGTCAACAAATTTGAACTTTCAAAAATCCTAAGGGGTATAATTATAATAAAAGTTATTCAGTTTTGCACGCTGATTTCAAATTTGTAATTTTTTTTCGAGAGTCTGACAGTTTTTGAGAAATTGGATCCTTCATTTCTAACTTTTTTTACCTATATTCCAACTTCAAATTCAATTTAAGCATAGAAAGATACTCATTTTGAGCATTATAAAATAGTGATTGGCTAGTGTTTTTTATACAAATTTCATTTCCAGTCTTAGTTTTGACCTAAAAGGACTCCTAAGGACATAGACGGCGGGAGTAGGCCCAAAAGTCAGCCAAAACGTTTGTACTTAAATAACTCCTTGAATATTACATGAACTGATTAATAAGGAATGCATTAAAGAGCTTAGACCCGCAGCTTTCAAACGAGATGTCAAACGCTCGATAAAAGTCCTTAACTTTGAAGAAGTGTGTAAATTTTCATTCAATTTGAGCACAATTCGCTAGAAATCAAAGACTTATGGTAGAGCTACAAAAGTAGTAGAGCGCAGAAAAAATACAAAATCAGCTTAAATCCTTCTGCACGCTACTATTTAATTAGCTCCACCGTGAGTCTTAGACTTCTATGCTTAAATTGAATTTGAAGTTAGAAAATGGGCCAAAAAAACTAGAAAAGTAGATTTCTCGAATAAAAAAAAATGCAAAACTGAATTACTTTTATTATACTTATACCCCTCAAGATTTTTGACTGTTGACCAATGTTATTTAAAGAATTTTTTTTTTTTTGGTATTTATAACAGAAGAATCTGGGATTTTCTTCTACTTTAATTTCATAATAGAAAAGTAACCAATTCTCAGGTTCAAATTTCTCCGGAAACAACCACTAATATACATATAATTTGATTCAAAGTTATAAGAAAAAACAATATTTTTTATACTTTTAACTTTATTTGATTGCAGACAAATAGATTTCCAAGTTCTTCCTTTAGTGAGTAAGCTACGATAAAGTGTAAATATTTAACTATAAAACAGGCTTTAGAAGAAAGGAAAAGGCAATGAATTTATGTAAATGAGGTATATTTGTACTAAAATGTAAAAATCCCTATGCAGTTGCAATTTTAGAAAGAAACCTGACGTCAGTCTTTTAATATGAAATACGGTATTAAAAATAATAATAATAGCAGCAATATAAAAAAAATGCACAGGCCATTAATGGGCCGCAAAAATTGATTATTTTCAAGTTGTTTTATTGTTATTTTCTTGTTAGTAAACATGCTTACCTTGCCAATCCCTTTAAATATGCTTCCTTGAAAAATAAATGATTTAAAAATAATTAATTATAGTCCATATAGACTTCATTTATTCGAGGTTGTGAGACTCACATGGTAAAAATTAGAATATCAATGATGTATTTTTTGTCACCTGCCATTCTCTTATTCTTGGGTATTGTATCTTTAAATATCCTTGTTATTAATATAATAATACATATACAAAGTCTAGCAGTTGAAGATAATGACGTAATTGGTACCTTATTTTGGGCTTTTGTTCTTTCTCTTTTTGAGGGAAAGGTTTGAAAATAACATGAATTGAAGGGTATGTGAATTTCTATAGAAATTTTATTATCTAAAGCAAAAGTAAAACAAAATGATATGATATTGAAATAGCACAAATAGTAATAAATTCGAGGATTGTACACATTTTTTATTTTTACAATTAATGCACATGATAATTCTTCTTTAAAAATGTCAAACGAAAGGAATGGAGAGATTTCTAGCTGAAGGATTATTTTATGATTTATCAAATGCTTTTCCATGCTTATAATTTTTGTTACATGTTCCTTTCAATACGTATAAACATACCTACAACAAAAAGAAAGAGAAAAATTATAATACAATTTGTACATTAATCATCAATAGGAAATGAATTTTATGTAGATATATAATCAAATTGACATTTTCCTAAATATATAAGACTCTTTCCTTGTTATCTTCATTTAAAAAACCTACATAAGTACTTAAATAATATAATATATTTTGCTAATTTTCCTTCAGATCCAATTATGAAAATGCCATCGTAATTAATATTAATAACAAATCCTTTTAGTAATATTTTATATATAAAAAACATCATAAAACATTCATATAATTATTATATATATATATTGTATACATACATGTGTGTATATATTATTTACTCCACCAACTTGATTAGTATCAAATAATTCAATGACATTTTATTGAATAAGAAATCAAATGGAGAGCCAAAAAAAAGAAGAATTAAGTCAATTATTACACATCTAAATAAGTAAATTCGTCAATAACAGATATTATTATGATAACGATAATTACTTTGTATTTTTACGTCAATTAGTGTTCAAAACGTTGATCTAAAAAATTCAAATTATATGAATCTATATCTCGAATACCCCTACAACATATAATAAAAGGGTAATAGAACAACAATTGATGAACATGACGTAATTAGCAAATTACTCTAATATTTTTTGCCTTTTTTCTGTAAATTTTTAAAGAATAGAGGTATCATTTGAAAAATTGAAAAAATTTAATATTTACATTGGCTTTACGCCTTCAAAGTACATAAAACTGATAATTTTTCAAAAAATTCCATCTTCTTTTTTGTTATTATCCAAATATCTAGAGATGTAATGTTTGTTATATTATAACTTTTTAGTTGAATAAATAATTTTGTAAATGTATTTCTACTAATTTTCTCTAATATGTATTTTTAGCGACGTAATTGAAGAAGAAATAAAAAAGAAGAAATCTGCTTTTTTTCTTCACAATAATAAAATAAGTTCAAATTACAGGGTTATTTTTTATAAATTTTTGATTATAAAGTAACAAAAAAATTCTTAAATGAAAGATCAAAACCGTATTAATGGTATTAGATAACGTTGTTGTGTCAAATGGAAAAAAATAAGAAAAAAAGAATGCGCGTTATACACAATACATTTATTTTTTCGACTTTATTTATCCTTCCTTTATGTCACCAAAAATACACTTTTAGAGATACTTAGCTTAAACACATTTTAAAGATTGTGTATTCAACTAAAAAAGTTTTATAAAATAACCGACATTATATCTCAAGATATTTGGATAATAACGAAAAAAGAAAATAACATTTTCAAAAAAGTGGTCAATTTTCTGAACTTTGAAGGTGTTGAGCGACCTCCAAATGTTATTTTTTTTTTAAATTTTTCAAATAATATATTAATCTACACGACAATATAAAAACATTTAGAGTATAAGGCTTAAAAAAAAAGCTAAAACTTAATGTTCACTGAGTATGGATTGGTGCCCTAAGGTATGTACATATTCTGAGGTCAATTTATGTATGTATTGCTCAAATTCTTTCCAAGAATTCTTTCTTCAAAAAAAAATTACCTGCCTTCAAATCTACCTTTGTACACTTAATGATCACTTTCAAAATAACTAAATTTGTAATCATTATTCTATGAATGAATATACTCATAAGGAATTGCCTATTAGGTTGCAGTACCCTTCTGCAAGTCCTTAAGAGTGCCTTACTCATTTCTTTGAAGACATATTATTATTCCAAGAGTACATTACTTATAATAATTGAATAATTTATCATGATTAATAGTTCCATCTATTATTTACTTTCCAAAGTACATAAATTGACTGTGGGCTGTGAAAACGAAGAAAAGATTTATTTAGCCTTCCTATTTTTGAATGCATATTATTTAGTAACGTGTCTATATATGTTGTAAGTAAGTATCAAAGTTAGAATTTGAATAGAATTCTATATTTCACAGATGTATCGAGTATATTAAAAACTGAGTAGGCTGGTATTTTACTTTGCATTGCAGAGGAAGAAGGCTACGCAAATTGAAACTATATGTATTATATGTACATAGGTAGGCACAAACCTACAATTGAATAAATTATATGTACATATATATTGTTAATACATTTCCAGGCAAAATTGGCAATATAATAATAATAAAATCTTTACTTGAGGTTTAATTAAACGCTATTGTTTGAGTATGAATGTGATACCGTATAAAATATATACGATAGATATACACATCCATATTTCTATTAATCCAATCTATATATACAGCCATGAGTTCTTAAAAACAGCAGCACAGGAAACCCAAGAATATGAATAATAATAATAATAAGTACCAAGTCCAGTGATTATGAAGTAAATCTTAATTACATAGAGCTACATACATCATACCTAACATCAATAGCATACATACATATATATCTACATACAAAAGTAATATAAAAGTTCCACAACCTTAATTTATTATACACACGTTGACGTAAATATAAAATATTAATAATTTACATATTTATTATATACAAAAAACAGCATGGTTATGGTATGTATTTTTTTCTATATTTTTTAACTTCACTTCTTAAAGGAGTTGGAGGAAAGTAAAGTTATTTATTGAGATCCCAGACAAGTATTTAAAGTATGTAATACATTATCTTTGAAAGACTGGGATTGCATTTAATTTATTTGTTTTCTGTTGGATATAAGGATGAGAAGGAGATTTTGAAGGAATGGTCCAAATTAAAACACTCCAGCTTGATTGTTTCTTCTTTGTACACATATGACGTATGCTATGTCTTTTTATGAACATATATTTGTATTAATATAGGGGCTAAGTTAAAACTACTACAAGACATGGTCAGTTCCATTTGAGGTGAAAATAAGAAACAAGTTATGTACATGCTCGTATAAAAAAGGCCTCTCCTCTTTTGAATACAATAAGTTTTCAACAAGAATTTCATAAAGAATTTTTTTTATTTTTTGTACTTCATTTGTTTAGTATTATTTTTGTATCGACAAAGGATACACAAAGTCAAATATGACGAAGAAACTCCCTTCATAGATGTAAATACATTTTATCAAATGTTGACTTATAAACCCTTGTCTCACGATTCTAACATGTACATAACAGAATAAAGAATAATATTCTACATAGTATGTATATAGGTATGTGGACGACTAATGACCAAAAATAATTAAATCAAACCTCGAATGGGTAATTACGGAGAAGAACATTTGTAGTACCTACATATATATGTACATATGTAAATGCCAACGTCTCTTTGTGTGAAGTTGTAAGAGCAGATGGGTGTTTTCTTTGGCTCCCTTATTTCTGTATGTATGTATGTACATCACTATACCTTGCCTTACGTAACAAGGGGAATACGTCTTAGTGACGAACTGGATACTTGAGTGTACATACATAGAGTTAATGGGAGACGTATTCTCTGTTTCCATGTATTTATTCATAAGTATATAAACGTACATCATACAAATACGTAAATACTGATTTAATTAGGTATAATGATCCTATATTATATAAGTATTTACAAGGGTATATATAAGGGCCGAATAAACAATTTTTATTTCACCTTTGAGCCTGCAAAGGTTATCATGGGATAACTTGTTTCATCAGAACCATACTCGGAATTTTAAAAAGACATTGGGTATCTCTCACTGATAATCTAGTAAGAATATCTTAACTACAGAGTTTCCCTTCCTCTGCACATCAGTTTTATTTATCTTTATGTTTAATTAATGACTATTTATATGTATGTAGGTATGGGCAAATATCATGTGGGCGTAAGTAAGTAACTAACGTTTGGACTTGCCTATACCTACCTAAAAGATGCATGCATACATATTTATGTATGCATATGACAAAACGAGTCAGTTGCAAGTATGAAACTATATTTTGTAATCTTTTTTTGGATTTAAAGAATTTGAAAGTTTATTCGCACTTAGGAAATTATCAAAGGCTATTGATCCTTTCAGTAGTGTGAAATCGTTCTTGGTCTAGAGATCAATTTTGAGGATGTTAGTTTCAAGGCTAAGAACAAAGCAAGAAGATTAAAAATTTACTTTTCTACTAAAAAGAAACCAATTTTTTTCTCTTGCTATCGATCTTTTAATGTCTTGATATCGTCTTGATCTTGAATGATGTGGTTTGACTACAGTGGTCCTGCCTAGAATTACAAGATATTGGATTTGCAAGTGTTTTGGATAGCAATAAATCTTTAGTATTTTGGATAACTAGAAAATTCATCTCCTTTAGTCACTCCAAAACTCAATATTCTCTTAGACTAGGACACGGAGGCGAGGGCCATTCAGTTTCTTGTGACTGAACATCCTGATAATTGCCATCAAATAGTTGTCAATGTATTTTTAAAAAAAGGGTCATTTTTTATTAGGAGCCCTCTGGCACGGTCGTTGCTAGTAATTGAACATATTGTTTTTGTATAATTGTACCAAATAAATGTATTTATGACGTACAGCTAAAATACCTATAGACAACAAGGGCAATTCGAAAAACAGGTTGACTTTGCTTGCAATACTTAGTATCTATTCATCTCTTGGTTATTATTACTATTATTTGATAAATTATGTCCATATTTTTATATATACATATGTCGATCCGGTTATAAAGTATAACAATAATGTAAATGATGTAAATTTTAGACACAAATCCTTTTGGTAAAAAAGAAACAAGTCCTTTAAAATGTGTATATAGGTATGCACATTTAATGAATTTCCCTCTTCCAGAATCCTTTTAATTTATTAAAACAAAGTATGTTAGTGTAAAAAAATTAAATTGCATTTTCGTATATATAATATTACAAATGGATTCATACATATAAGGTGCATAATATTTATGTAATTGCATAGGAGAATTAATTTTCGAAGTGTATAAGTTATGTTGCAAAATGGTTGAATTTGTCTTTTAATTATGTAATATCTATATCAATTGAAATAGACTATACAGCTATGTTTCATCACAACATTCCTAGAGTATGAGCAAGCAAAATTGGCTCTATGTATGTTAATACACTTGAAAAGAGGTCTGCAAATCCTACACAACCACATTGTGGGCCATGAAAGGTTCTTTGTAAACCATAGATAGAGATTTGATATATGTCTTCAAATAAAAATCATTGAGTAAATATGAACATAGTAAAGGTTTTGAAACAAACTGGAACCTCTGCAATATGCTTGTACTGGTTACACTTTGTAAAAAGTTCAAACATGAACACCACACACAATTATGAGTACATATGTATACATAGGTAGAGTCAGAAGAAGAACAATAAGGAGGTGGGTCAGTTTCAAATATATTTTTGTCCATTTTTTAAAATTTCTATATCAAAAGTAAAGTCATGCTAAAGATACTCGTTACTGCAATTAATGGGTATTTTTTATAGATGCTGTTGTTACTGGAGTGGCTTCTGTATAAAGAACATTGTAGAGGAGCATAATATAATATTTATATCAAATATAAAAGTAACCATATAGATATTTATATAAAATGATAAAGGTTTTCTTCGTTGTAATTCCCTTTTTGATCCATGGCTGTGTTTAATGATAAATTAAGTTTAATCCATGGGTGTTAATAATTTAAGAGAATATCTTTTTGAAAAAATAATGACGGTCCCAAATATTAACAGTTGTCGTATGTAGGAACTGTAGATAATTTTACTTACATGAATACATATATTATTACGATCATATTTTAAAAGTTCTTTATGCTCCTTCATTTATTAGGTCTATAAAGCAGTCGTCGAAGACATATACGGAAACGAAATAATCATGAGCAGCTGATGGTTCTGTTGAATGTATTTGTTTTTTTTGGAAGGAGTATCGTAAATACCATGAGGAGGATTATTCTTTTGGAAATTGATTTTAGCACAGATGTGCTAAAATTTAAAACATGTTAAATTTTTCAGTCAAAAACTTAGTTACGTAAAACGTATCAGTGACCCGATTTTGTAAGAATGACACATTTCAAGAACATGCCTAAAATGTCGAGGTTACTGGTCTGTCTGTCTTTTATTCAAGGGATTCTCGTGATGGAAAAAGTTGAAGACGTCTCAAATAGGTACATAGTTTTGGGTAGGGGTGTAGATTACGGGAAAGCAGATGCTTGAAGATGCTTGAATGAATGAATAAATTTTCACTTAATGTATCTCTTGCCTCTTCCGGCTGATAAAAAAAAATTGCTCATCCCCCTTTTTATGCAATAATCTCAAATTCAATAAAATTTTTGCATATAGGGCATATTTTCTAGTTATGAAAAATTACGTCATCTTGAAGAACGATTATGACCACAGATTGTATACATTTACAAATAATTAATATATTGGTATATTATGTAGATAAAAGTATATTTTTAGAGCTTCTTTCACAAATATGTAACGATTCTAGATACTTCAATCTATTTTTATGAATTCATTTCTATTCATATACATATAGATTGAGTAGAAAATGAGCGCCGTTTATTCTTTATGTTCATTTTTGAGTGCTTGAGTGGAAAAAGTTGAACAAATAACGGAAAAAATCATTGAACGATATTTTTTAGCCGTTCATACTTTCATCCCTTTTTCGTTATTTTGTTTCTTTCCCTTTTTTTTATTATGAGCCACATAGCCAATATTTTATAACTGATACGATGGATGTCTCGAAAGAAGTAGAGCAGCTTATAAGATATTCACCAAAACTGTAAAATACTTTGGGGTTTGTGAAAGAAATTGAAGCATTGGAAACAGAAATTGAAAAAATAAGAAAAATTTACGATGAAGTCATTGTTAATATGTTGCCAACTCAGTTGGCACTATTCTATACAATAATGGGTAATGAGAAATTAACTTGCTTCTACGACATCCTTTTGGAGATGCAGAAGTTAAATGAGCATTAAAAAATGTCAATTATAATTTTCAGGAGCTCGGCGAAACAAAACATGGCTTTGTTCAAGAATGTCGCAAAAAACGGTTTAACAGTATAACAACGATAAATGTGCACAAACTCTGCACTGATAAAATTGATATCCTGAATGTTGCCAATAATTTTGTGGGAAATAGATAGTGGCAGACTACAGCATTTCGATATGTAGATTTACCAAAGATGATATTAAGAGAAAGTAGTATATTATTTTGTTCAATTTTTGGAAATATTTATTAGTTTTCATTCTTTTTCGATTAAATCGTGCTACTTTCAAGTTTTATTTCAGCTCTCCTAAGGAAAAATTCGTTCCGTTGTTCTTATTCATTGCTATTCCTCATTTTGTACAAGTAAATCAGATAAACATAATTCTAAGAGCAAGTTCCTCAAGTTAAAGGCTTTTTTCTAAAGCCAAACATGGGCTTTATCTAAAAGGCAACAAATTTCAGAGACAAATACTTGATGAACCAGGTCCTACTCATAAGCAACCATTTATAGAGGGAGATGATAATAGTAATTATAAATGTCTTGATGATACAATTTGTCACGTGGTTTTCTTTTCATTTAATTATATGGAATGCAACAGTTTGCATGAATAATTTTCGGCTCAAAAATGAACAAATTAGCAGCTAAACGCAAACTTTTCAGGAAATAAACGTACAAACAAGAGAGCAAAAAAAGTGTAAACGGGTCCAAGCCTTCATATAAACCATTTACCCATGCATATTTTGTCATTACACTTTTCTTTCATCGAAAATGATTAACAAAGTTATAATGAATATATAGAAAGTTTTTTTTAATACATAAAAACAATGAACGAAGAAGAGTATAAATCTAACTAACCAGATTATATAAATATATATATCAACGACGGTAATTAACATTTTGTCTGTCGTGATGTACGTCTGAATATATGAAATTTAAATATTATTTATTTTAACTATAAAACATAATTAAAACTGTACATTATGAATGTACATAGGTATATAAATCTCATAAAGGGCTTTTCAATAAGAGCGACACATTTTCTTTTTCCTCTTCAATAAATCGATTCTATTGTTTGCTGTGTGGCAAGTTTTTTTGAAACTCCATGTTATTTAAGTCCATACCATCCAATTGAGACCAAAAATAATTCGTCATGACTTCCTAACAACATGCAAAATGGCCTCTCATGTTACAATATTGTAAAACCAAGTACAATATTTGTTCAAATGTTGTACTGTAAAATCATGTAACTAGAAATATGGAGCCTACACTTTCCTTTCATTGTCTAATAATATTTTCAAACGTTTTTCGAAATGAAAAATCCAGGCCTTTGTATTTCCGTTCAAACATTTCATTCCTCCTATTGGTTCGCCGTCCCTAATGAAATAAAAATGCGTCATCCCTATTGAAATCCCTTTATATATACATATAACAAGAAATGTGTTTGTCTGTATGTCTTTTCGCTATAGACTCCCAAACTGCTTATACTGACATGGCTGAAATTTTGCATGCTTGATGTTTTATATCCTCTGAGGGTTCTCGGCTATACTACTTTCCAGAACAACGTAACGTTGGGCTAATTTGGTTTACTGTGGGGTCCGGAAAACCCCCTTCCCTGAGTGCTCATGGGATAACTATCATCTAGTGAGCATAGCTAGATGAATGCACATAGTTGTAAGAATGTATACTTGTGAGTTACTCACATATTTTCATCGAGAGTAAATGTAATGTAGCTTTTTTGATCTGTGTCTTTTCTTATTTTGAATAAATGTACCCCTACTAGTTAAATATAAATGTACAAATGCCGGGTGATTATACAAAATACAAAGTGATCATGGCTATTATTAAAAAAATTCAGAGTAATTTAGTACTTAATAAGTAAATGAAGCTTCGTTCCATAAGGAATATTCAATAGCCAATAGGAAAAATTCGAAATTGAAGGCTACATACTACTTCTTCTTTTTTGAACAAACAGAAATGAAGACACACTTGTCCTTTATTACAAGGCTCTATTTAGAAAATAATATACTAACATCCATATATACCTAGAATAAGGGATGTGATTTCGACAAAAAGAAAATAAATAGATGTTCCATAACTTGGTAGAGACCTAGGATGAATTAATCTAGATACAACCCATTTACTTATAGTGGGAGGGGGGGGGGGGATTTTCAAGTGAGACCTTGCAACTTATGTACGCATATGCGCAAACAGGAAGATAAAATTTATTTGAACTTCAAGAGGGCTTGGTGTTTGTGTTTTTTTTTTTTTTTGAAAAATTCTAATAAATATTAATTTATTTACGATGGGTGAATACTGCTTCAAGTAAATATATGTATATCTATATCTCTCTCCCTGGATGTTGGGAAAAGGCGTCGTTTCAAGTACATACAGATATATGTAAATAGAATGTAGGAATGTGGTGACGTTTAATTTTTTTTCTTCGTAATTTGTATCAATGACTTCCTTATATTTTACAATAGATTTCTATTTTTTTTTTTTTTTGTAAATCATTTGCTAATTACGTGTTCAATTCAGTATTGATTCAAGTATCAGGGATCCAAGGAGGAATATATAGAGGAAGATCAATGCACTCTACTAGGAGTGGGAAAACTTAATGACGAAAAAAAAATACATACAAATACGTACGATAAAATAAAATAGAAATTGAAAATAAAGAAGTGAAAATATCATTTGTAAGAAGATAATATAAGAAATAAATATTATATGAAGGAGTCAAATCATGATCGCAACAAAAACATTTTGAAGCATCAAAATCCCATATATCTCTGAGTATAATGTGCCTCAGTATGAACTTAGATAATATGTACTCAAAAATGCTTATATACAGACAAACCTGGTCTAACAGCCACCTGCTTTAGGCGTGCCACTGTGCTAAGCGGTCATATCCAGTTTCCATGCAGGAAATTTATAACACAAATGCACTGTATTAAGCGTACCCTTACAATCCCCGTCCAGCATTAACCCAAAATAATACATAACAATGCAGATGAACCTTCTTCAACGGCCACATTTTTTAGCGTTTACTGATTATTAAATACAAAACTTCAGAAGCTGTGAGCTAGAAGAATTAATAATTCAAGATAATAAGTTCTAATCTTGGTCACTTGGAAATGGTCTGATGAGTACTAACTATTCATATTTCTATTCAAGTCTGATCTTCTATAATTCAGATCCTGTAAATACATGTATCAATATGCAATAAATAAAATATTGGATACACATAAATGGATGTTTTCTCCCCACATTTATTTTTCTCTCTCTCTATCTGAGAATGAATAAGGCAATTTTAACAAAGCTAGTAATGCATTATTAAAATCTTAACAGTTGTAATCGTTGGAAGAAATATTAGTATGCTAAATTAGTAAAACAGAGATTGTTTAAAGAAACGGAAATTTCAGATTTTTTTAGTAATGTTATTTTATGCCCAATTTTTCAGATCATAGTTTTAAAAAAACATACCTGCACTAAGCGGCCACTTTTTACTACACCCCCTTGTCTGGCTGCTGAATACAGGTTGGACTCTAGTTTGACTTGAATGATAAACAAGATAAATATAATTAGATGGGGCAATTCGATCTCCTATTTCTCATTTTTGTAATAGAATATTAACACTCCTCACATCTTAAAATTATCACTATGCATATAGAAATGTATAAAAAGAGATTAATTTAACCGTAAGAGATGGATTATAGGCGTATCCCCTTCTATTAAAACCACTCAAAATAATTATATATACATAATGTATTGAATGAAACTGTTATATTCATCATATAGGCAGTTCAATGGACTCAACAGGAAGTCACAGCGCAGTTTAGAATTGCTGTTTTTGAAAATTTCTTATACGTATAGCTCTTTTTTATGTGAAGGGAACGTCAATATAAAAAAACCACTCCTTTTTAAGGAGCAACTGATCGAAAAACAAGTAAGAAATCAATTCAAAAATATAAGAATGTGTACAGAGCAAATAAAACAGTCAAAGTAATAATAAAACTAAGTACAATAATTTAATCAAATGAAGCATCAGGATTTTTTTTTAAATGCATAGTCCGTAGCCATTTGCATACCCAACATGTTCTTGAGTATTTTAATAATGTTGAGATGAATCCGTAATTTCTAAATCCTTATTATTTATTATCATTATTATTGGACTTTGAATATGAAGACGCAAAGTTTTTTTTACATACATGCTTATATGGAAAATGAAGTCACTAGGAGCAAATGCAAGCACCATGATCCTGTATTATAATATTGTTATGTGTGAATAAACAAATCATGTAAAAATTTAACTGTTCTACATCAGGGGCTGTTGGCCTTTTTTATTGTGCGATATTCATTATACATATATATATATATATATATATATATATATATATATATATATATATATATATATATATATATATATATATATATATATATAATATATGTATAATATATATTCCTTTAACTCAACAAAATTTTCAAGGGATATAAGTGTTAAAGCATTGTTAGAGCAGGCATGCAATTATAAGCATCATCATAATGAGGTTCAAAAACATATGCATAATTATTTCATAACACGTACTCTATGCCTTAAAATAAAATTACATCACAAATACAATAACACAACCATGTAGGGAATTCAAATGTAAACAATTCTACACTTTGTTTGTCCTGCTTTTTTCAATAGTCCGAGAAGTTATCACTCTTGATTCATTTTCATTTATCATTCAAAAGAGATTTACGAATCAATTCAAACAGGGGGTGGGAGGAATTGAAATCTTTATATAAAATTTAAAAAAAACAAAAAACTGTTTCTTTTTTGAGTTTGAGCTTATGGTTAATACTTTAGTCCATTAATGTGCAATTAACATGTATTAGCCATAATATTTCAAGGTAAATGAAATGTAGGTTATATTTTTAATAATGAAGTGGTTCTTGGGATCGGTTTTAATCTCGAAATCAATTTTTGAAGGTGTTATCTCTATTTTGATTCCTCCAAGTCTTGATTTCAAATCTTGAAAGTCTATTGATGTTAAGATTAAAGCCAAAGCAACTAGTTTTAAAAAATTATTTTCAATAAAAGACAAGATCTTGGTCTCGACACTGTCTTGATTCCTCAAAGTCTTGGTTTGTTCTTGACTTCGAGAAAGGTGGTATTGACCACAAAAATAACTTCTAATAATGGCCTATTAATGATTATTTTTATAGGCTTAGCACACTGTTTTTTGAAAGGAGGGAGATAGTAACTTAACTAGAAATTCTAGGGTGACCCATGGAGATAAAGAAATATTTTTTTTTAAATGATAAACTAATATTAAAAAAGTTCAAATTTCTTGTGAATTCTAAAAAACTGGGGGACATGGCTCCCCTGGTCTTCACTGTTGTGCAGCCCCTTACTTATAGAACCTTTTGCAATTTTGCTGAAAATATTTGAGCTCTATATGAACATACAAAATGGTATCCGCATAACCCTAACGTACAACAGCATAGAAATATAAATTTTTTGTCATCTGTTGATATCTATGTTCTAACCTCTTATCAGTGTTCTGAACATTGATCTGCAGAACTCGAAGTAAATCTTATTATGCAGTGAACATATACCTACTACATATTATAGAGTTTATAAAATAGTTTAACAGTAGGGTAAAATGACGTAATTGGCTACCTATAATTTATGTTTGGCTCTTTTCTATTTGGAGGAATATGTGAAAAATCAAATGAAGATTGTTATGTATATCGTCTCATATACTCATTCTCACTATCTTTTATGAATCGATTGTGCTGCTATTACACACTCACCGCCCAAGTTTTAAGTTAACTGCCTAAGTTACGCACAAAGGACAAAGTATTAAATCAGTAAAAATAAAACGTAGATTCTTGAAAGTGAAATCAATACAAGTGAGTTTTTTTCCTTTGTATAACTCTGAATGAATATCGCTGATTATAATCTTATAATACTAATAAGCTTTGTACATATGGTGTAAGACCAGGCGTGTAAATTCCATCTTATAGTTGGAGGAGTTGGGGGGGGGGGGGGTAGTGACGATAAAAGTAAAAAATATTAGAGAATAATTCTATGAGGGGACCAATTTTTAAAATTGACCATTTGGGATTTTTTAGTTTAAAAGACAATCTTTTTTTAATAAATAAATTATAACTATTCTTACATATTTAATAGGTCTCAAATTAATCTATGTTGGGGGTGGGGTAGCTTCACTGAAGGAAATAACACGCCACTTCCCCGTAATTTTTACCTCCTGGTTATTACTGATCTTACTTTATTATTACCACTTGTATAATATTTTCTCATAAGACATTGTGCATACAAAAATAAATTTGACTATCGCTTAAGAATATGATATCATTATACCATTTTAAGGTAAAACGAACAACAATACATTAAATAAATTTCTCCCTAGAAACAAAAATGAAATCGAGTATCAATGTGTTGATGGTGTATACATATATAGAGAGAGTTATAAAATATGAAGATGCAGAAAATGTGAGGGATACAGACAGACAACGAGATTCAGCATACGAGTATGGGTCCGCTATTTATGGTGTTGTTTTAATATATATACTATGTATTTTAAAATATCATTGAGAATGACTAATTAGAATATTTCTTAAGTAAAAATTAAATCAGAGTTACAGCCATATAATATACATACTCTTATTGTTTTTTTAACAACTCTTCGACTGATGTTACCTATGTACATATATTTGGCCGGTGCGATTCTGTTGATAGACTAAATGTCAAACCCTCTGCCTCCATCATATAGTTGTAAATGTCAAAATTTACATTCATAAAATTTTTTGATGCGATATAAGTTGTCGCACGCAAATATGAAATAAAGGAATAACTACCACAGATTTGGGGTGCAGGTGAAAAAAAATTCAAAAATCATAGAACTTACCATTGATTCGAAAAATATGGATTCTCTTTAATGAATTGGATGATGAAGTGATGATCACTTAGATAAATGATTTAACACAAGTGCACAGTCAATGAAAAGGAATACACTTTAGTTGCACATGTCATATGTACAAATGTATCTATAATTGAGTCCATTTATAGATTTGTTTATATTTTATCTTTTTAAGCTCGGAATCAGGGATTTTGAATGGTTTTTTCATAGGATGGAGGTGGCTCTCCAAAAAGAGCATCGTAGGAAGGTGGTGGAGCAAGAACGATTTCCTTCCTCACTCCGTTCCTGGACTCATTTCCTGGCATATCCAGAATGGTGCATCGATTAAGTAAACTGTTTCTAATGTGTGGGCGCTCAAGGAGTGTGCGAATCCTTCGAGCTTGTTCCTCTGATGCAGAGATTCGACGTTGATGAAGGTAACGAATGAGTCGGCAGGTCACAAATATGAAGAGTGGAAGAAGTATAGTACTTAAGAAAATGATGATGACAAAGAAGCGGAATTCATATGGAATCATAGTTGTTTGTTACATCGGAATCATGAAGAGTTTGTTTTTCTCAATGGAAGGATGACAAAAAGCAACAGGTTCTTATTCCTCTCTTATATCTGATTACTCACTACATACATACATTGAATAAATATGTTCTCTCGTGTGTGTTTTTTACTTTGCTTCTTGGCACACATGCTGCTGCTTCAAGAGGCCTTAATAATGATATCTCTCCTTGCGCGCGTAGCTTGTTTTATTACTTCATGATTATCTAACTTAAGCCATGACGTATAAACATGGTATCATTATTATTGTTATTGTTTCATCCGTTCATGTAGGGTAGAGTCTACACCTAAAACCATGGGATAAAAAGTTTGTACGTAGTAACTACAAGTGTCTTTGTTTCTTTCCTTTACTTTCGATATTTATCATTTATCTAGCGCATGAGAAATAGGGCTCATGTTCCCTCTATCTTCTGTATGACGTCTTTTCTAACACATACCAACATATAAAATGTATGCTTTGGACAAAGTATGCATAAGTGAGGAAATCAAGGAAGAATAATTTCCCACAACAATGTTTCAACAACCTTTTATAAGATTTGATAATTGATTTTTTTCTTATGATAATTATAACAATACTTGAAATCCCTCCTTAATTGTATATAATTCGGAATGAAAATTACGATCAGAGACTGTAAATGTTCAGCTAATACGTTTATAAATCCCTGTTATAAAATAAATCTTTCTATTAGCAAACAAATCAACTAAACCCATAGATTAAGAATAATCAAAATATTCAGATAATTGAATTTGTTAGTTCTTCGATACACCTATAAGCTGCACAAAATCAACGATTTTAATAATATGTACTTATGATTATTTAAAAGATTATATGTAATATCGAATCTAACTAGAGTTTCCATAAACCGATTCTAAAATACTTGATTCATTAAACCACAATTATCAAGACTTTAAAAAAAATGTTCATTCAATATATGTTAGATTTTTCTTTTCTAGGATACTATTGTAAAAAGTGTTTGTGTGTAAGTACTAAATACAAAAACCTATATAGAGCCAGAGTTATAGTACACCTCTGTTACGTCATTTATTTGTTTCCTTAATACATACCACCATTTCAAAAGCTAAGAAGTTACTTTCGGAAGTTATGAGTAGTGAGTACTGAGCAAGCCAAATTTTACAAAATTTTATAGTTATAAGGGTCTATTTGAACGGAAACAGTGCTTTTTTGCTTGCTCCCATCCCCTTTTTTAAAAGGTTTCTTACTTTAGCGTTTCCAAAAGGAGTAATTTTTTTATACAAGTAAAGTATTTCTTACGTTCATGTCTTTCTGAAGTGGAGAATATTTATTTATATTACCCTGGATGGAAATTCAATTAAAATGTAGGGAAGTATTTCATGGTTTATATGTTACGGACTCACTATTTCGCGGGTTATTTAAAAAAAATATATTAATTTAAGTTAAGTTTAAATTAGAGTAAGTTTCATTTCATCAAAAGTAAGAATAATTTTTTGTTTTGTATGCTCGTTGTTGAAAATTTAGCTTACTTTATTTTGAGGGAAATGAAATGAATTTTGATGATTAAATAAACATTTTTTGATTCCCAATATTTTTTGTCCATATATATGCTCTCTATATTTATTATTCAAAATTGATCTTTTGTACATATTTAGTTATTCAATTAGATCTATCATTACAATTATATGAAGAAAAACAAACGGAAATAAAAAGTATGGCCAGGAACTGTAACTAATGACAAAGTTTTCATTTTTCTTTACAAAAAATGATTTTGTATTGAAAAAGCAAATACTTATCTTAAATTCTTAACATTTTTTTTTCACTTAAAAAAACAAGGTGGACCCTTATGCAAAAATCACTAGAGGAAGGAACATAGATGATTAAATTTGATGATTTAAATATAGATTAAAAGAAATTGGAATTCGTTAAAAGGCTGAAATATATCGAGTATATAGATATATACAATAGTATTAGTTTGAATAAAGTATTTGAAAAGCATGATTCGTGCATTTGAAAAAGAAAAAAAATCAAGATTTCGGGAATGTAGGTATTTTTGTATGTGTTTTTTTGAAAGTTGAGGATATAGTTTTGCCAAATAATGTCAATATATTTTTTTATAGGACCTGGTTTCATTTATGATTATATTTGTTTTACGTGATTTGAGGATACCTAAGTATTAAGTATATAATAGGTGCATATCTAAGTACATGTAGTGTGAAGAGAGCCTGAATGTATTTTTAATACCATAACAGATATGTATCAATGAATAATGTATGTAGTTAAAGATTAACGATCTAAAAGGAAGGAATTTTTATATCAAGATGTAATTATTTAAATGTTTCAATACCGTATCATTCAGTCTATCTCGCTAAATATCTATGTATATGCTATAATACTTTAAATTGCAAGGAACTTCTGGTTGTGAGTGTTATAGACACCAAGTCTTCGTTTATTATTTGAAGTGATTTCGAAAAAAAATTGCTTTAATTTTATGACTACAAACAGGCCAACTATTCTAAACTAAGAGAGGGATACTGATCAATGGTATAAGCAATAAATGAATGGTGAAATATTGTGTGAGCACATGTAAGAATGAGATTTACTAACAGTTTATTTAAAGTATTGTCCATTGCTGGCTACTACTTTTTCCCACCTCTCAGGCAATTTTTGAATTTCATTTCGAAAAAATGTTTCTTCTTTTGAGGCGATCCAAGTTAGGAGTCAATTTTTGATTTCTTCAAAAGAAGTGAGCTGATGAGTTGCCAAATCATACTCCATCCGTCAAAAAAAATCAGTAATCAGAAGGAGCAATGTCTGGAGAATACGATGTGTATATTAAAATATCCTGTTTGAGGGTTTCCAAATATTTTTTTACGACTCTTACAACTTGAGGCTGAGCGTTATCATATAGGAGTAAACTTTATCATGTCTTTGCTTGTATTCTGGCCGTTTTTCTCTTAGGTCGCGGTTCAAACGAATCAATTGCAGTCTATATCGATTACCCGTAATAGAATCGCCAGGTTGTAGCAGCTCATAGTATTACAACCCCTTTTTGTTCCCACCAGATACACAGCATGACCTTCGAACCATAAATATTCCGCTTTGGTGTTGAGGTCGATGGCAACGATTGACCGGACATAGCGTAGTATTTTTTGTTTTTTGGAGTTGTCAAAGTATATCCACTTATCATCCCCAGTCACAATATGGTGTAAAAAGCCCTTTCTTTGCTGCCTTTGAATGAGCTGCTTGCAATTGAAAAATCGTCTTTCAACGTCTCTTGGTTTCAGTTCATAAGGCACCCAATTGCCTTCATTGTGAATAGTACCCATGGATTTTAATCGTAGGGAAACGGCTTGTTGTATAACTCTCAATGATTCTGCAAGTTCCTCTTGTGTTTGACTCCAATCTTCATCGAGTAAGGCCTCTAATTCTTTGTCTTCGATTTTTTTTGGCTGTTAAGAGCGAAGCTTGTCTTCAACAGTAAAACCACCATTGTTGAAACGTCGAAACCAGTCCCTATATAATTTATCAGTTGGAGCATTGTCACCATAAAGTTCTATAAGCATTCGATGCGAATTTCAGCTACACTTTTCTTCTAATTAAAATATAAACATAAAACCTACAGCAAATGCTGCTTAGTTACCACAAAATTCGACTTATTCAACTAAGTAAAAACAGGTTTTGTTTGTATGAAACTCAAATCGATATAACAATTAAATATTATTGACAAAAGTCTAACCTCGTGGAAACAACCGAAACCTGCTGGTACTACGAAACATTCATAACGATGCATATTCTTGGTAAAGTTAGGCCAACCAGATGTCTTAACTTATATTTTTCTGTTCCTTAATCTTCCTGAACTAACTTGTACTCCCTATAATTTTACCGACAATAATGCTGGTTAGATTCATACATTCATGGAACATTTGCATATTTTACCAAGAATATATAAATCTTGATGTGTGGGTAATACATTGACTCTATTTAGAGTTGAGATGATTGTTTGTAGATACACGATTTTTTTTGTAGGGAATCTTTAAATGGACCATATAATGAAACTGCATATTTTGGGCGTGCATTGATTTTTAATTATATATGTGTATTGTACATACTACATATGTATATATATATATATATATATATATATATATATATATATATATATTAGGCATTGGCAATGTATACAAAATCAATGCCATCCATTTTTTAATCAATGAAATGTATTTATATGTTTCGATTCGTGAATTTTGGATTGATGATATTCCATTTGTATACATACATACATATGTATTGCATAGTAGAAAAATAATCTCTTTTCAAGAATTGAAATTATATTTTGTGGAAATTAGTTTGGCATATTTTAATTTCATTTAAGATGAAGCTATTTACTCAATTACTTGAAACAAGTAACAAACTTTTTATGTGTGACAATTTTTTTAATATTTTTTTACGTATTTTCTATACATCGATCTTTGTATATACCCAAATTTTAACAATGTCCGACGTACTTTTGACTCAAAAATAAGCAAAATAATGTAATTTATATATATAATTTATATAATATCCAGTCTTTGAACCTTGATACTTCTTAAAATATGAAGATGAATCCACCTATTTATTAGTTAATTTTTTAATGCAAGTTATGAAACGAAAAAAATTGAGGATTATCCGTTTGGAGAGGACATTTAGACCGGACATATTCATACATTTATGGAATATTTGCATATTTTACTGAGAAAACATAACTATCTTGGGTCTAAAACGATGCATATTCTTGGTAAAGTTAGGCCAACCAGACATCCTAACTTATGTTTTTCTGTTCCTCAATCTGATCGACACCCAAAAATCAAGGAAAAAACGATTCATTTTTTTTAATATCAGATTCCACAATATATATTTTTAAAGATCAGATCGGTACCAAAGAAGTGTCCCTCATTGTCTTACTGCTTGTTCCACATTTGTTACATTTAGATCTAGTTCTAGTTCTTTCCACATTTTGATCTACAAAATTCTTACTTATTTTTTTATAAAAGGATATTTTGTGAAAGTAAAGGATAATTATTTAATTAAGGAAATTATCAAAATAATTCTGAAACAATATTTTGCCATGAATAATTAACTTTGGTTTTCACAAGATCTATTCTTTAAAGGAAGAAATGTCTGATTTCGAAGAGAAAAATTCATGACAGGATTAATAATTTATTATTTTTTAAAATATTATTTTGATTTCCAAAAAAGAGGTCACTTGGCTCAATTAATTTTTTTAGGGGGTGGGGGTCATCTTTTAATAAATTTATGAATAAGGAGAAATGTTGATTCTTGTTTTTCTGTCTTTTTTTAATGGCTCTTTTTGTGTTGCATTTATTTATACATATGAATAATTTTTAAAAAAATATTGTTATTTCACCATCAGAACGTTTCCCAACCCCTTTATTCCTCGAATTATTTTAACAATTGACTTTACAAAAACTCAACATTCGCAATTTTTTTAATACTAAATCTTTATTAATTTTAAAGAAGGTGTGTTTGTACGTGCTCTTTTTTTCTCAATCTAAGTTGAATACTTCTTAATTCAATAATTATATTCTAATCATCATTCATAATTAATTTTATAGATAGGTCATTTTTTCTAAATTTTTCCAGATATGTAAACAATTTTCACAAGTTCAGAACAAGATACAGAAATGTTGTAAAGATATTCTTAAATTAAAAATTTATTCATTTTCTTCAAGTTGAGAAATGAGTCTGAGTCTTTGATATGCAATTTTTTTTTGTTTCAAATTTTAGGTTAAAATGCCGATTTTCAAAATAAAAACAAATATAATTCAACATTTCAACCTGTAAACAAAAATGTTGATAGATTATTTATTGATAATAAAAAGATATCTTATTGACAAAGGAATCGAACTTATAATTAGGATTGATAATAACAAAGATATATGAAAAGATAAAAATCTAAGTGATGGTACAACTATATTATTATATTTTTCATCCAAACTCTAGATATATTTTTATTAATTATCTATTTATGAAAATAGCAAATAAATAGATCTGTTTTAGAATAGAGATTCTTAACCTGAGATTATGCTAACCTTTGCTATGTGTTCTTCTAGGGGGTACCAAGTTCATTATTAATTTTATTTAATTAAAATTATTGTCTGATTAATTATACATGCAAATCAAACAAAATATGCTCCAACTTTGTTTTATTTATTTCTAACCCTGTAACTAACTTCAGATCCACCTCTATTCATTATGAACAAACATTGGGTTTTTTTAGTATCATGTAATAAGTAGTAAAAAGACTATTTGATCCTAGGAGTTGCCCTGAGAGTTTCCAAAGGAATCTGGTAAATTGAGCTCCTCAATCTCAGTGAATGACCTAAATAACACCGAATCTCGACACGCATCCAGTGAAAAATGCACTCACTACCGTTTTAGCTTTATTATCTTGCAATGAAAGTGCTTCCGTCCATCGTGTGACCCTATCAATGGCAATTAGAAGGAACATGCACATCATTGATGGCGGCAATGGTCCAAGGAGATCAACATGAAGGTACTAAACCTACCAGGGTCCTGATTAAAGGGTGTTGTACCATAAGATTTTGGGTGTATTGAGGGCTTATTTTTCCGACAGGCTAAACAACCTCCTTCCAGGACTTGATGTCAGTTCTTAAGTATATCAGATAAGATCTATTGATCTGATTTCATCCAGATTATAGATCCTACATAAACAGTGTTGTAGGAACCAAGGGGTCCCGGATATCTTTTGCCCCCCCCCCCCTCCCCCCATAAAAAATAATAATTTGTTAGAACCATTTCCTTACACACAACTCAAAATTTAATTATACTGGTATAATTAAGGAATTAAAGAAAACGATGATAAGATTACATGAGTGCATTTTTTCCTAAATTTACGTTGTTAAATGTTTATGTTATGCTTATATAAATAAATTTTGAAAATAGAGTAAATATTTGAATTTCGAACACTTCAATTCAAAATCGATCATATCCAGTATTGATTTATTTACAACCAAAGTTTTTAGCCTTATTTGATTAAATTTAAGTTAAATTCAGTTAAATACTAGAAATAATCGATTTTGAGGTAAAGTGATCAAAATGAAATGATATTCAGAATTCAAGTATCTACCCTAGTTGAAAATGGATGTTATTCTTAAATTAACCTTTCTTTTCATTTTTACTATTAAATCAAACAAGGGCAATTATTTAATATCAATTAGTAAACATTTTTAGCCAATTCATCTTACTCACTAATGATATTCCTATAATTTCATTAATTAGTAAAAATGAGGTATCTCAATTGCAATTTATTGGGTGATTTTGTTAAACATAAAAAACAAATAATTACGTTTAAGATCGCATTGCAGAATTTATAGACAATTCTTGGCAAAAAAAAATCCTTTTGAAGTAGCAAAAATTGTTTTTCGTTTTCATAGATTTGACACGAAATCTCATTGACTTATAATTTAAAACAGTAATTTCATTCTTTAGAATCTAGAATATTATCATACGACTTGAAAAGTTTTGGGTTATTCTGCAGGGTCAAAGGAAAATAATACATAAAACGCTTTTTTACGCCCCTCGTAAATATTTATTTTCTTTGTTCATTATTAAATTTGGGACAATATGTAGTCAATAAAATCAGTTATGTTTTTTTGTTAAGAAGTACAAGAAAGAAACTTATAGTTGGAATATGTAAAAAAAATAATAATAATACCATACCATCTATGAATTTGATCAACTTGTTTCCGAAAAAAAGTTGATAGTATCCGAATTTTTTCTCTTATCCGTATTTAAATGTACGAATAATATAGACATAACTATCCATGTCTACTTGCTTGTATATTGTACAATAATAATAAAATTGGTAAAAATGGTACCCCTTGTACCATACCATTCTGTTTTCCTCTAACTGATAAAAGGTTAAGAACTAAAGCCATTGTAAATAAAATAAAATTGAACTATTTTTAGTATTTGCGTTACCTTACGTCCTTTATCCCAGAATAATTAGGAAGTTAACACAGAGGAGAAATCCAATAATGAAAAAAAAAATGTTTATGTACTAATCATGTAAAAAACTTCAATCGTTATTTCTGGATTTAAAAAAAAATCTAAAATAATGAATATAATATGAAGGGCATTGTAAGAAAATACTGCAAGATACAAGACATCAATTTAATGAGATGAAAAACAAACAAAAAATTTGATTTTGTTTAAAAAAAATATTTTTAACGAAAAAACCGGACAAATGGACCTCACCAAATTTGATATAGCACACAATTTGAAAAACAAAATCTTTTATACTTTACACTAAAGCAAAAAAACTATACATAATTAAAAAACAAAATATTGACGACCATTGTTTGTTTGCTTTTACAATGCACTGTAGAATCTATGCAATTACTAATTCAAGATATATCATAATCTCTATTTTATTTGGATTTATAAAGCATTCAAAAATAAATATACATATACCAAGATTCCAGATGGGTTATTATGGTGAGTAAAGACCAGGGTTGTTAGTTGTTACCACGCTTGGTTCAAATTATCCACACACTCACAATCAATTTGAACTTAAATGTCTAATGTATGGCAAATATTTAATACCTCAATTAACTAATTAAAGTGAGTAAATTGTATCATCTCAGGGCCACTTTTTTCAACGATTCCAACGTATCATCAGATTATCCTCCCTGCTTAACACTGAACAGCGTTATCCCTAGGAATAGGCATTTTGTTGAGGTGAGTGAGCGTGCCTGCAATTACTATCTGGTACATACATTTATATACTTAGGTATGTTCCAATTAGTACTTACTTGGTAGATGAGAGTCTCTAACCTTTCTTTAGACATTTTGCATTCATTACAAGAACTACAGCAGTCGTTATTTACGACTTTTAAAATTTACTGGGTAGTTACTTTGTTAAAATAACTTCAATATAATTGTAGACTTTTATCATTTCAAAAAATCACTTAGAATTTCACATGAAAAAGTATAATTTAATAAAAATAATAAACCACAACTAGGTTTTAACAATTTCTACCTATAACTACGACAACTGTCATTTTGACGACTCTGATTCATATTTCATAATTAAGCTTATAAATTATAATAAATAATTATTATTAGACGTGAAATTGATAATATTAAAATGCAAAAATATAGTTTATGATCTAGTACTAATAAATTTTGATTAATCAGAAGAAAACTAAGGAAAACAGAACCATAACCATCCTATAAAACAAATTTTTTAACGAAATCTGTAATTTAATTTTTCGTTATAAATGTTATCAAAATGTTGCAAAAGGACAAAATCAAAATTTTCAAGGATATAAATTAAGTCAAATAAAAAATCATATATCATCACAACGAGTACCAAGTTATAGTTCGTCAAAATTACGTTTATGATAGTTCTTGTAATGAAAAAATTATGATAGTTCTCGTATTAAATAAAAAGTGAAGAGGAACAGTTGAATGTTGAGCACAACATAACGGAAAGCATTCGATATCTCTCCCAATTGCACTCTTTACCAAATTCATTCTATATTTGTTCAGTATTGATCTTTCTAAAGAATATATCTCACAGTCTCAATTCAATATATACATAGTATTATTAATGAAGTGTAATTATGTCATGCGTGACCTTCAATTTGTCTAGGTGTATGGAGCCAAATGGAATAATTAAGTAAAGGAAAAAAATGATTACAATGTACAAATATTTTGATCTTTTTCTCTTTTTCTTCTGAGCCAAGATCTCTTTTTGACGTTCTAAAAATTAAAATCAAACTTGTAAACATATACTTACAAGATATCAATTCAATGAATACAACTTCGAATTACTGTACTATTCAAACAATAAAAATTATCATAATACGTTGACAAAGTTTTGACAACAAATGCAGATGAGTATCCAAGTTAATTAAAGCATGTATTTCTTTATTTTAAAATGAAAGTTCATATAATAGCTAGTATAAAAGGCTAAGAACAATGAAAGAATTGTTAATTGCTTTTTCCCCTTAAAAGCTATAGTACTCTACTATCATGCATGTTTTTAATCCTAGTTTATCATTTTTATAATAGTGATCCATCACAATGTACTAAATTTTATTCTATTTGGGAAGATACTCTATTTCGAAATTAAGTAAAGCCAAAATTAAAATAGGAGTAAAAAACTACATGAACATGTATCAGATCAGGCTTAGCGTACAATTCAATTAATATTATAACATGCTAGATATTTGATAAGTTCTTGAAATTCGGTTATAATAGACTAGTGGTTCTTAACCTGGTTTAGATCGAACACCAGGTGGTTTGGTTCACCACACTCGTATGACGTCACGCTCTGCTCGACTTTGAAAAAAAAAGCACATTTCATTTTTCCAAACACAAAGGGTTCGATGAATGTATGTATTGAACTTGTGGGGTTCAGTACCTCCAACAAGATTAAGAACCACTGGAATAGACAGTGCGAATTCATCAAATTAAATGATCAGTCAACTATTATCTAAATAGAACATGATTCTAGATGAAAATTCGGCAAGTTTACTTAATCACTTTTGAATAAAGAATTATTATATTCATAATCTTGAGCTTTCAATGAAAGTAGAAACATAATTGAACCTTTTAAGTTTTAGTTACAAATAAGGAAGAAAAAAAACACACACAAAGACCCCCAAAGACTATCGAGCTCAACACAATTGAGATTTAAATTGCATAATTGATGAAGTGAATATTGAAAACCAGAGACCTACTCATTCACTAATACATCAGACTATTTGTGTTGTTGACAAATCTACTATTCTTTTAAGTAAATGTACTTCAAAACTGGTAAATTGAGTAACTAAAATATTAATCCTTCAACATTGTACTATTCCAGTCACTCCCTACTCACTCAAATTTAAAATAGATAGACTTTAAGTATACTAACTTATCTAGGACACATCGTACACTAAAGTGCATTTCATGTAAAAATAAACGGTACGAATTAGTTAACCTTTTCTCTCTAGAAAGTGCTCAATATTCAAAGGAAAGTCGTTCATTACTCAACAACCTGTCCTACTTACATAAATAAGCTTGATCTTCTTTGTGGTTGGAATATGAAGTCATTTATCGATAAGAATGTCAATGATAAAAGCATGCAGCAGCAATCCCATTTTCATTCGATAAACGGTAGTAGTATCTCGTCTACATCAATGAGAGTGAAAACTAAGGAAGGAGTTACGCCTACTTTCTTCAAAGCGAAATATCAATATACAGTCTCATAATAATTATTTATTTAAAACAGTATTCAAGTACCTACTAGCTTAACCACAAAAATGATTCAGATGTAACAGACACGGACATGCCACAAACTACCTAATTTATCGAAATAGTCGAGCGCTACAGTTTATTAAGAGACAGTGGTAGAAAGAATAAAGTTTGGTTCCAATTCTAAAACGATAAAATCTAACATGCTGATCTTATTTCATGGAAGAACATCATATTAGAAAGAAAATGTTGAAATGACAATCCAAAACTCTGCTTCACGCAGGATTTACACAAAATTGAATCAATACTCGTATACAACAATCACAAATATAATGCAATGACGTTGAAAAATAAATTACTTTGACATAGATAAAGACTAAATAAATTTTATTTCTTGTTACATAAAAAAATACAACAAAGGAAATGAAACCCCCACTTACTAAATTTTATCTGAGAAACAGAGCAAAGTTGAGTTGAAGTAACGATGCTCAAATGATATAAAATTGAGAAAAAGTTCGACATTTCGACGCAACAACTAGTACCTGGCTCTTATGATAAATAAGCGTTAACAAATTATTTTGAAAACAAAGCCATTAAGCACTAGGTGAAGCCCAAAATAAGCGAACATCCATGTTGTAGAAACAAAGCAATAAGACACCACTCTGTGACTCAGCACCACGTTATGAGACCTAGATAAAGAAGGAAAAAAACTAATAAAAGGTTAAAAGGCACTACTTTTCACACATCAACTCGAGAGATTCGCCATCTCTCAGGTTCAACACAAATAGATCCTCCAAAACAAAAATAATAAGAGTACACAAAGAGTAAGTCGAAATAATCCACTTTCTAAAGACAAATCTCAATTCAGGACTGGACTTCATTGTCCTTTCTTGCGGAGACTTACTCCTCGAGAGATTTATTTGAGCACAAGAGACTCAATATTAAGAGTCAGCTCAAGATAGATAACTTAATAAGGTCTCTAATCGATTAGAACCCCACCCAGAAATGGACTGAGTAGCTACTTTATTTCCCGGCCATGTTGAATCCATCTCTTTAAAAGCCGGGGTTGGAGTGCGAAGGAGAAGAAAGAAGTTGTTGTAGCAGTAGCAGCAGAAGGAGCAGCTTCAAAGAATTAAAGGGAACAAAAAAAGAGAGAGAGAGAGAAAGAAAGAGAGAGAGAGAGAGAGAGAAAAGAAGGGAAAACTGCAGTAGGAGAAATTGAAGAAGGAAAAAAACCCAGACACTCGTTTTCGAGCTCCCTCTTTTCTCTTCTTTTTTCTACCTCTTTGACAAACTATTTTTCCAAGCCCTGTAAAAAGTTAACAATTAAAGACCAAGGAAATCCCCTCCATATGGATGTCCCCAGGATATCATTCAAAAGCATGGATCCGTGGGACATATGTAGCTTGAGACACCATAGCACCGGCGAAACACTAGGTAGTAACAAAATGCCCACTAGATGGAGCAAAACCTCCTCTTGCATCAGGCACAATCAAAGGTCAGGACACCATTCCCTCCATTGATCCTCCATGGGCGACTATGACTCACCTCCCTCGGTTCGAAGAGACGGATCCGAAGAATGAGAAGTGGTATTAGACTAAATTGTAGGAGGGTGAGAAATGTGCCTTTCGCTAAGGAAAACTCTTCTATGAATGGAGTTGTGTCTAAAGGGAGTTAGTTTTTGAAAGTGAGCTCAAGAGGGCGACACTCAGACAGGAATTCAATAACTCAACACCCTCTTTTTTCTTTTTTAGCAGAAATAGTCTCTGGACTTCAATCATATTACTGTTCCTAGAAGCTGCTCTTCTTGCACCTCTTTAAGCTGCTTCTCCTCTTCTTCCTCCTCCCTCCCTCCGTTACAACTTGCATACATAACTTATAGAATACAGCATAAACACACCGTCATCAACCGAATGATTTACATTGCGGCTAGGGAAGGAAGTGTAGAAAGAAGTACGAAATGAAAAGAAAGGAACTTGTTTAAGAAAAAGAAATGATAAAAGGACTTTTCGATCCTTTCTATATTTTGTTTGTACACCTTTTAAAAAGACTGGATCTACTCTAATCCTTATCGGTAATAAAATAGGAGTCTGGTAATAAATGAATTATGCATCATACATTACATGAAATATAAACCGTCCACTGTAGTATAATGTGGATCACGGTAATTTTGTACGAACAACTTTTCACGGACCGAAAAGATTGTTAAGTTGATGTCATAATTTACAAAGAGGAATGCCATTTTGTCCATGCAACATCAATGCGAAACCTTTCCATTTTATAACTCTCATAACCTTAGAAACTAATTATTATTATTATTGTAAAAAAAAGCTAATTTTATGTTTAAGAGAAATAATAAATGAGCGATATTACCCTACATCATCATCATTTATGTCCCTACTATCGTGAAAGGGATAAAGAACCACACTGAGAAAACTTAAAATGCCTGGAATTTTAATTAAAAGAATAGGTTGTCTCTATATAACTAGATATCTCGAAATAGAGCGAAAACATTATTAGTTATTAGCATGATGGCATAACAAAAGGTTGCGTTAATAAATTGATCCTAGTGTCTTCGGTGACAACAGAAGTCAAAGTAGAAGTAAAAATCGAAGAACCTTCTAAGCTAGCTGACTAGGGAGAAAAAGAAAAAAGGGGAGAGAGGAAGGCAAACAGGTCCAAGTAGAGGATAGTTTTTGTTTTGAGGTGAATTATTGGTTTTAAACTAGAGAACCAAGAGGAGGTAAAAACGAAATCTCAAGATGAGAGACTATTTTCCATAGTAATCGCTCTTCCCTTTAGGTTGGGGATGCGAATTTGGATCTTTTAAGTGTTACATTTATAATAATAGTGAATAATATTATAATCTTAGTCGCCTTCGTTCTAGTTTGGGATCGAGAATGTCGTCATCGTCTACCTCGAATTCCGGAGGTGGATTTGAGGAGACAAAGTTTATGAAAGATCTAATCAATCTTCGTGATACCCAAGAGGCCATTCAAAGTTTTTCTGCTTGGTGTATCAAGCATCGAAAGGCAGCCTATAAAATAGCTCGATGTTGGCTTAAAATCGTCAAAAAAGGTGAACTTGTGATTCTTCATTTTTGTTTGTGCAATGGTTTTCAAATCTTTATTTATTTATTTTTTCATTTTTTTGCAGTTCGTGTGGATCAAAAATTGACTTTGTTTTATTTACTCAATGACATTGTTCAGCATTGTCGTCGGAAAAATTACTCAGAGTTCCTCTCGAAATTTGAGTCCGTCCTCAAAGAAGCGATGCCTCATTTAAGGGATGACAAAATTAACGTAAAGCTTTTGAGGTGTATTAATATTTGGAGTGAACGAAATGTCTTTTCCGAAAATTTTCTTGAAGACATCAAAGCCATTATCATTGATGATAAGGAAACGGAAGAAATTGACAATTTTCAGGTAATTATGTGAGGAGAAACATTATTAATTATTGGTGATCTCTGTTTGAATGACAGTTATGAGCGTATATATGTTATGTTAAGTGCTAAACTTGCATCAGTCAATACATGTAAGACCTCGTGTGTAATTTGATACCCTTTCCAATCGTGAAATGCTTGCTATTTCAACTAAGATTTTGTTGATGGAATCAACTCACATAAAGATGAAAATGTTTAGATTATACATTCACCATCAAATGTCTCATTTTTAAACTTACATTTTTTACTCCTTGCATTAGCCGACACAATTGTGCACGCAAATCAAGATAATGAAGGCTCTGGAGGATGATACCGACTACAAATTGAAAACTTTAAAGGATTCTGAAATCAACATAATGGACATTGATTCCCTTCGTCAAACTCTCAAGGATCGACAAGATGGAAATGATTTCATATCAGATTTTGAGAAAAGTACTGCTAAAATGCAGGATTACATCAAAGCCATCGACAAAGAATTGGGTAAAAGAAGGAAAGTAATTGAGCTTCTCACGAATGGGGGAAAATACTATGAGAGTCTTTTAGGGGAGGCTAATATTGTGGCAAATGTAAGGAATTTATAATGTTCTTTTTTATCTATTGTTATTAATTACATATAATGATCTTTCAAGGCATATACCAATTTTGAGAAACGGCTTCTCAATTTAAAAAGAAAATTAGGCGAAAAAATTCCTGAGTTGGAACAAAATCCACCACCTCCAGTGACAGACTCTCTCTCACCCATTCCAAGCCCTGATTATGACGCTCCTTCTCCTGTTAATGATGAATATGAGCTTAAATTGCCCGGAGAAGATACTTATTACGACCCAGCTTCCTCCCATTCTACTTTATCCACAGTAGATAATATTGATGGAGCAAAATCTACAAAAACTGTCGGAGGCAAATCATCCAATTCACCAGCAAATGGATCGCGGGACTTAAACCAGAGACTTAATTCCATAATGTCTTCTTCAGAAAATAATTGTTCATCGGTACACATTTTTAATAATATTATTATACCCATTATCATCGTTATTTATTGTTTAATCAACAGGTCAACTCCGTTCCCAGTAATTCGAATACGGACAAAAACTTTAGTATTTCTGAATTTCTCACGCGTTTGGCAGAAGGTAAACCGGTTGGTAAATATAACAATCCCCCTTCCATCAATGGAGCAGGGTACAATCCTTCTTCAAGTGAGAAGAATCCTCTTCCTGTGGAACCTCCGTCAGTACAAAATCAAGCGATTCAACAACAGACTTTGAGTCCTCAGTCATTATCTGTGGCACAACCAGTGCCAATGCCTGTGCAGTATCCCCATGTGTTGCCAGTTCAACCTCCCCAACCAATGCCTGTTCCACCTCAGTCTTTATCCGTGCAACCTCAACAAACAATGACTATACAACCTCCACCAACACATTCTATACCTTCTCATGTTCCACCGTTGCATTCTGATCAATCCTCTGTTTCTTCAGATTGGTGGAATGCACCTCCACCACCTCCACCTCCATTGCCCGTACCAGCACAGCTCGATTCTCAATCCGAAAGTTGGCCAGAACCATGGGAAGAACCTGTTCCTGAATGGAAGCTGCAACCTGAGGACGAAATCGTTGAATCTGAGAAGGATTTGATTAGGCCTTATAACAATAGAGAGCCTATTCTATCCACATCTTGCTCATATCCACTAAATCAGCCCTCTTCTGAAAATAAGAAAAACAATTTAATAAGTCTCGTTAGTGGATCAACTAGTGCAGAAGTGGATATGGATGTAGTAGACTCTGATCATGATGATCATCACGATCAAAGTGGAAGTGGATCACAATCTTTATCTCTACAAGATAGACTAAGAAATCTTGCTGGTATCCCTGTAACTATATCAACCCCTGAAAAAAACGATTTTAAACCGCCACCATTTACTTCTCATCAAGGACCTCACTCTGGTCCTTCTTGGGAAAGTTCGAAAAAAATTCGAAGTAATCACTTTAACAATTTTCATCGTGGAAATAGAGGCAGTCCTTATCGTGGCCGTGGAGGTCGAGGATTTAATGCTAGCTTTGATCGGGACTATGGTTCTTTTGATAGAAGCCGGGGAAGTCATAGAGGTTTTCGAGGAGGAAGGTGGTGATTACCTTTGCTCCCTCTTGCTGCCTCCTTGTAGCAACTGTATTGTTATCAATGTAATTATATATAGATATATACTTGCATAAATTTAATTTAATAGTTGGGATAATATGCCTTTCAGATTTATTTAAATACATTTATGTATGACCCTAGATACCTGTTATTGCCGTTGAGAAGCAAGCAATTAATTTATCGTTTTGAAAGATAATGATCAATGAGTTCATTTAAATTCATTTTTGTTATTGTTTTGTTTTAGTTTTTAAAGTTGCTCGAATCCCAAGGATTTTCATGAGTTAATCAATGAATGTTTAAATTAAAAAGTAATATTCAATTCTAGTTCGTGAAGTGCGAGTATATTTCAAGTTGAGTACATTTAATGGACTTGAACATGGTGTATTGTTTGCAAAACAGCGGGGTTAACAAGTATTTAAATATAACTTATAATTAATATGTTAGTTCAAGAGTACTTAATTGTCGTGTTAGATACTATTCTGTAGATACGATAATCCTTACATATATATAAAAACCATTTAATGTTTTTATTGTATATTGATATTATAATTATTATTGCTGCTCCTGAATGTTATCCCTTACTACTTTTCTACTGCTGTTGCTGCCTCTTCTCCTTTTCTGCCTTTAATATATATATATATCTATATATGTATATTTTTTCCCTCATCATTGTTTGATTTTTTGGCTTTTTATATATACTTATGAACATATATATGTATATGTATATATATATATATATATTCATTTACATATTTATATTCGTGTTATTTTTTTGTTGTAAAAAATATTTTCCCTCTTCTCTAGTAGTAAGTGATATAATAGAATTTTTTCATTTTTTTTTTTGAAAAAAAAAAAAAGTTTTTTATGCACTCTTTCCTATATAGTTTAATTTTCCCTAAGATTTATAGTGAAAATTCAACCTATATAAAATAAAACATTTGAGAGTAAGTTCAAAATTGGTGAAGGTTTGATTTTTAGGAAATAATAATACATAATGGGAACTTCAGGATTTGCTTAGTCGATTCTACTTTGAATGTAATGGGTTATACTAGTCATTCTGTGACACATACATACATTTATGTCAATCACTGAGCAAGTCACTCTTATTGCAGAGCTCATTTGTCCGATGCATTTACATATGACCTTTAACAATAGTGGATATGCTTCCCTCTTGTTCGGACTCTTCAAAGGATTTTCATTGCAATTTAGACAAATAACCAATCTATTTCTATAGATATTCCAATACTAACCTTTTACTCTTCTCTGACATGATTTTATGACTGGTTTTTGTCTACATATATAATAATTACGTCTTATGAGATAGCTCTCTATTAAACCTAAGACACTTGATTTAATAGTGACTCTTAAAGCAAAACAAAAAATCTCTTATTTATGAAGTAGTTTTTCTTTTGGTAGTTCTTAGTTTCTAAAGACATGAAGTGACTCTTAATCTTGAAGTAAGATGAGTGTGCTATTCTTATTAATTTAATAGTAATCAAAGATTCATTTAACCTTGCTAATTTGTCATTTATAAGTAGATATGTGTGGAAAGAGAGTTTGAGGGAGAGTGTGTGTTTGTGTTTTGAAGATCTCCTAGATGATGATGTGAATGCACCGTGCTCGTCAAAATTCGCAGTTAAATTTTTACGAGATCTAGTAAGAATTTTCGAGGTAAGTGTGTTGGGGTCTCGCTTTTTTTATTACTGATGATGCAATTGAGGACTAGGGAGACGAAGTTATATCTCATCATATATTATTTCAGGAATGATCTACAACGCAATTAAAAGATTAAGGGAGTCAAACTAGAGATACAAAAGATCTTTCGGAAGGTGATGTGCCTTGGAGGGCACATATGCAAAAAAGTTAAATAAGAAAGTTATATCAAAGTAGAAGAAAGGATGGGTCATTTGAGTTTTTTTCATCGTCGTCTTTCAATTTACATTTTTACTGAGATGCTTAGCAACGTGGATACACTAATGATGTGATTTTTATTTTTACAATCAAATACGTTTACAAGTTTATTCCTTCTGATTTCGTCTTGATTAAAGTAAGACGGTGTTATGTTCTACAAATGTATGTAAATATAATATTTTTGTACGTTAGTTCCGGTATTCTAGTCAGAGTTAATTTGATTTAGTTATGCTAAACAATGAATTACGGAGTTTTCCGTATTTTCCTGTATTTTGAAATATCTTAATATACAACTTCATTTACTCTTATTCAATACCGAACGTCGATTTTAATGTTTATATTAATTTATATTTAATTTATTCTTTATTTCTATTAGTTAAAATCCAAATTTGTATTACACATTCCTTATACAAAATGATGATTAAGAATGTTACAGGATTTTTTTCTTCAAATTTATTTGGGTACTTAAAATAATTAATAATTCTGAAATAATTCAGAATAAGGGTTGAGAAGCAAAGTGGGTTTTAATATATTATGTTCAGTGATACTTCCTATGAAATTGGAATACACAGTGTTGTATCGAACTGCAAACAAGGTCCCTTACATAAATTACTTTTTAAAAGCCGATTTATTTGACCTCAGAGGAGACTGAAATCCCTATAAATGCACACGATATAAATTATTACTAAAGACAACTTCATAATAATCGTATATGCACATATGATAGTGCTCTTTACGAGTCGCTTTTAACGTGTCCAAGTCAAGTTTCGAGTCTTAAGTCGAGTCTCATTTATCTTATGTGATTTCAAGTTGAGTCACAAGAGACAGGCCCAAATCAAGTATAATAATATCTGTGAATGATAAGTTATGTCTGGAGAGTTATATATTTTATCAGTTTGATATACAAGCATCTAACAACGTATGTTTTTGTGATTTTGAGGTGCGTTCTCCTGTAATTGAGAGCCAATCCATGTGTACCTAATGTTTATCTAGCATCGAGGACGATTCGCCGAAAAATAATTATATAATTATTATATTATAAATATATAAAGAAAATGGCTTCTTTCACATTATGAAGCATAAATTTTTTGCAAAAAAACAATCAAAAATGCGAACTTTAACATTGATTTTCATAACTATATATCAAGAAAAAACAAATATATTAACAACGGAGTTATGGATTTGGATCAAAAATTCGCAAAAAGAAGATCCAATCATTGTGAATACTAATTGATGAATTCAATTGTTATGAAAAAGTTTGACCTCGCTAAGTTACATTTTTTACTCTTTTTTCCAATATTCTAGGTCAAAAATTTATTATTGTTTCATGGAAGTAAATATATAAATCGATTTTGCATATTTTTGTATTTTTTAAGAAAATTCAGACTAAGTAGTTGACGACAACATAGTTTAATCTTATGTAAATGGCTAAATTCATATGTATGCTCTATAAGATACATTCTCATAGGAGCTATGCAGGATGTTTTCACTCTGATTTTGAATGGATACAAATATATATGTATCAATATCTTTTTAGTTAATTTGTCAATTTAAATCTTACTTATACTCGAGCAAAGTATTCAATTCAGTTTACTTTGATCGTGTATAGGTAATTATTGGAAAAAAATGATTTTGAAGTAAAGTGTTTGAAACTAAATGCTGTTTGGAATTCAAGTACGCTCTACGAAGGGTTTAATTAATTAATCATTGTAATTATCTTCAAGATTCATAATTACAAATAACTTTTATTTATTTGTAATTTAAACATCTATGTACTTATTAGTTAACTAGAATGAATGAAACATATTGATTAATTGTTCTGACAAGGGTAAAATGTCTCGGGGTGGGTGAGCATAGAATGTACAGTCTGTTAGCATTTATATAACTTGATCTACCTACAATTTATCACCTTGATACCTTTTGAATCGTACAAAATTCTACAAAAGATTAAAAAATATAATTTATAAGGGGGCGGGTGTGGGCTATCTTATGCAAATTGTGGTCCATTAGAGCTGCTTTATTCTCTTGTTGCATCCTATATAATTGTTAAAAGATCCAACAAATTAGGATATCATTTCTATAAGAAAAGTATTAATTGGTTGACTCATATATTTCAAAAATTAATATAATAGGAGTATTTATTATTTAAGATAATTTAAGACTTTATAAATCAATGTATACAGAGATTGCTATAGAAACGCTATAATATTTATAAAAAATTAGTTTTAAGGGTTCCTATACATATATATACTGATTACATAAAATGCTCTTGACGTAAATCTTATTTCCTGGAGAAATTCTCATCAAATCAAGGACGATCAAGAATAAGTCAATTTATAAAAGTTTTAAGATACTAAAATTGTGAAAAATTAAGAGATTTAAAATTTAAAATAGAATACAAAGAATTCATATCCCAATCAAGCAATACCGTTTATCTCATTTTCAGAAGGAGTAGTCTAAATTCGTAACCAAATGAAAAAACCTGCGCAGCCTTTTATCTTTTTTTGAATTGTAAAGAACATTAGTTGTTCTTAAGTAAATTGTTGCACAAATCTATTGCTAGTCCAACCAAATTTAGGATAAGTTTAAAAGCTTTTCAATTCAATATTGTATTGAAAAGTAGACATGTTTTATGAATACTTGATAATTTGTCTTTAACGTATCACATTTTTGCACATGATAAAATTGAGTAACTCTATTATAGCTGATATGTATATATATGATGAAAACCTTCATTGCAAATAAAAGTAAATAAACGTTTCTTTTATTGTGTTAACATCCAAAATATATGTATCCATCTAACATATATTCTACAATCTTTTTCTCATTAAATAGCTTAAAAATCATGATGGAGCAGTACAACCTTGAGCAGCAAATTATCCAAATTTATTACCAAAATTCACATTCGGTCGTGGCAACTTTAAGAGGCTTGCAGCAAATTTATGGTCCAAGTATTCGCCCGACCCGTCGAACAATTGAACGTCTAGTGAAAAAATTTGAATCTACATATATATTCACTGGATAATGATCCAGTGCCAGTGAGACAAAGAAATGAACGCAGTAATGAAAATATTGCGGTAGCTAGTGTATCAATTCAAGAAGACCCAAATCAGTCTCTTACACGCTGTTCTCAAGAATGACTGCATGGAAATCAATATCGAACCATGATGACGGATTATTTATGGCCCCAATTGGATGATATGGACTTATATTACATGGGGTTTCAACAAGACGAAGCTACTTGGCACACAGCAAACAATAAAATCGATTTATTGAAGAGCAAATTCGGTTAACGTGTTATTTCCAGAAATGGACGAGTGGATTGGGCGCCTCGCTTATGGAATTAGACGCCTTTGGACTATTTTCTATGGAGCCATGTAAAGTCATTGCTTTACACTAACAAACCAACAACACTAAAGGAGTTCAAAGCAAATATTGAATGCAAAATTCCTGCAATTTCGGTCGATGTATGGAAAAAAGTGGTAGAAAAAATCTGAGCTCAACGATTGGACTTCAGCAAACGTTCCCGTAGTGGTCATGTAAATAAAATTGAATTCCATACTTAATTGTAATTCAATGTACTTCAACACTAAAACAGAAATTCGTTTATATCTCAAATTCTACTAATTTTATTTAAAAAAGAATATGCGTCGCTCTTATTGAAAAACACTTTACAAACTCTTTAGATATAATTATGGGCTGATTTTAATGTAAAATGACCAATACCTCGTTAAAGCAGTTTTTAGAAAATCTTCAAGATCGTTGAATTTGTGTATGAGCAAATAGGAACCTTAATAATATTAAATTATAAAATCACCTTAAAGTGTACACGTTTGTATAATGAAAATGTCGTATATATAAACATGAAAAGTTATTAATTTTGGAAAAAAAAATATGCCAGTTGTCAACTGCACCTATAAAATTAACTTACCTACAAAACTTATCAATCAGTTTATCGTGAAATCAGCAATATTGAATCAAGGAGTTCAAAAGCATGTTAGTTACCTTCTCCACATGCCCTTTATGATATAATTAGTGACATTTTGGTATTGTTAATGCTTATTATAGTTTCTATGCAATTCATTATAATTCAGTACCATTTATATCTTGACTTTGGGTAGGGCAAAACTTCCACAATAATATATATATATACTTTTTATATTTTCCATCAGAGTCCATGCCTTTGACTTATGGACTTTTTTTTTTAATTCCAAGTTAAGGCTTCGACCGGGATACTCTTTATAAACTATATTATATGTGATATTGAAGACTTATATATATATATATGGAAAATATAAAAAGTTGGAAATTTCTCACTTGTATACATTTTATGATTCATTAGCACTCATTGTTTTTCTAAAAGGCTTAAGAACCTGAAACTTGGATCAATATAAATATATCTATAAAGGCTAAATCTCTTAATTATAACATTTATTTGGCTACCTGCCCATTTACCTATTTTTTCCACGTTTACTTTTTTTATAAACATTATCAACTTAGCGTTGATACTTAATTAAATGACTAAGAAAAGAGGTTGTAACAGAACAGATTTAGAATAATAAAACCTCAAGATTTACAGCATATATCTTTCTCCCTAATTTCGAGTAAAATACAATTTCATTCCCCTTTATAGGTCCAATCAAATCGTTTCAAGTCAACAATATAATTTTATGGAGTGTAGTCTAGAAATTGAGTGAAGATTTTTGTACTTTGAAAAACACTCAAAGTCATCCCTACACAGATAGCACCCTGGATGCTAAGTTTTTACACAAGAAGAGTTACTCATGATAAAAGTGAATAAATATTAATCTAATAATCTCTTTGCTTTTTCAACACTCCTTGAGGGAAAGTGGGAACTTATGTAGTAATATTATAAGAATTAAGAAGTCATAGAATAAATTATCATCAAGTCCCTGTAGGACAAGAGAGATTATGTACATTTAAAGCCCCCCCCCCCCCTCCTGTCTATTCAGGGACAGCGATTAAGTTGACAAATAATATATATTTTTATAACCCTTGTTATGTAATAAAACACACGACAAACTTTTCATTTAAAATCTCCTCAAGAAAAATAATGCTCCTACCTCTTATTATTCTAATATATTGCTCTTTGTTTTTACATTGAACCACTTAATGTAAGACATGGAATAAGGCTTCATTGCCCTCAATCTTCTCCCCTCTTAAGTTCAATTAACGTAAGAGCAAAGGTACCTAATTAGAAAAATGAAGAAAGTTATGTACCTCTATTAATCAGGTGTGGTAAATTATTGACACTTTGCGAAGAAGTATGTAGATAGAAGGTAACATAAAATATATTTACACATATGACACAATGATGTGTACCGTAACGGGGGTAACAGTAAAAATACTTAAATCTAAAAATGATTTATATCTAATTTTACAAATTAAATATTTTTACAAAATTATTTAAGTTAATATCATAACTTATGTGATATTTAATAAAATCAAAAATTGTCCTAATTATGTCAAGGTTACTCATCTTTTAGTATTGTAATTGAGCCCAAATTTGTAGAAACTCAACTCTTAACTGAAGATATTGTATGACAAATATAAAATATCTAAATATAAATCTGTCCTGTCATCAACTCATCTCTTGATCAACCTTAAATGGGACATATAACTCCAGAATTTTAATGACGGTATTATAATACATTCTCAGACAATCAACTTGAAATTAAATGCAAGAAACATTACATCATTAAGGTGTACTTCCAGCTTGTGTAACGTAGACGTCTTAAAATGTCTAAAAATGTAATTTGTAAGAATTTAATATATTGAGTTCTACAAAATCCTTAATATGAGTTTATGGTAAAAAGATTTTGTTAGCGACAATTTGCAATATAAAAAGTTAACTTTTGTTTTCGCATAACTTAATTTAAAATGAAAAAAAGTAGGAATGGTTCTTGCTTGATATAACTTAGCGCATAGCAATCTGCAATGCATTTCTCATTATTCCTTAAAAAAAAAAAGTAAATAGAAAAGGTTGAAAATTGTAATGGTAGCTAACCAATTTACTCTTCCCAAATGTAGAATTATTCTTTATTTAACATATTTTGGACCCAGAGCAAAAGTGTAACATGTCCATTTTTGTCAAAAATGAGATGATTGGCTAATAGTAATAATAACTATCCAAATTTGAGACATACTGTATAGCTTAGTAACAGTTCTGTTGCAAAAATGTGACATAGACTATGTCACATTTTAAAAATCGCCGTCACTGGACATAGTATTTAATATTTTTATTTTTAAAACTTAACCGGTCAATATCTCAGGACAATAATTTTACACTTGTAGCATATTGTCTCCAGGTGCACGGTATGTATAGTACAGTGCTGCCCAACCTTTTCCGAACATGGGCCGGATTTATGAAAAAACGACGCCAGTGGGCCGGAATATAAATAACAGTTGTAAGCTTCTGCGTTAATAACAGGAATAAGTTAAAGACTCACGCGCGGGCCGGATTCTAAGGCTTCGTGGGCCGGATCTGGCCCGGGGGCCGGACGTTGGGCAGCACTGGTATAGTAGGAATATATTCATAACCTAACTATATAACTTATATAAATTCACTGAATCCACATTAAAAACATTTATAAAGAGCAAGAGTATAACTAGTTATCAACTGTTGACTTATAAATACGAAGAAATAGTTGATTTTATGGGAATAAAATTGTGATGGAGTCCTTACAGTCATCTTTCTAGATTACAACGTGAAAGTAGCGCAAAGATGGAAATATAATTTATCAATATTGAAAACAAATAGAAGGAACTGAGGCTGAAGTGACCTATCAAAAAAAAAAAAAAAAAGATCAGATGAAACACATATAAAATTTTTAGAAGACTAAGAAAATCACTGATCTCCTTCTCTTCATCTTTTACAAGGACCAATGTTATTATTAGGAAATCTTCTTATTCCCATGAGTATTCAGGCCAGGGGGAGTATTCTGGACCCCACAGTAAACCAAATTAGCCCAACGTTACGTTGTTCTGGAAAGTAGTATAGCTGAGAACCCTCAGAGGATATAAAACATCAAGCATGCAAAATTTCAGCCATATCAGTATAATCAGTTTGGTAGTCTATAGCGAAAAGATATACAGACAGATACATTTCTTGTTATATATATATAAAGGGTTTTCAATAGGGATGACGCATTTTTATTTCATTAGGGACGGTGAACCAATAAGAGGAATGAAATGTTTGAATGCTAATACAAAGACCTGGATTTTTCATTTCGAAAAACGTTTGAAAATATTATTAGAAAATGAAATGAAAGTGTAGGCTCCATATTTCAAGTTTCATGATTTTACATCCCAACATCTGAATAAATATTGTACTTGGTTTTACAATATTGTAACATGAGAGGCCATTTTACATGTCGTTAAAAAGTCATTTTTAATATTTAATAATCATTTTGCTCAAAAGTATGACTAAACTTTTTTGAATATTTTTTATTAATGACTCATTCAACCAACATATGCATGTAAAAATCAATACTTTCTAAGAGATACTATACCTTTCATGCACAATTTTATTCATTAATAATTTAAAGCATCATGCTTGTCGATTGAGACAATAAATGTTTTATTTAAATAGATATTTAACAAGAAATGGACCAGTGGATTGGGCGTCTCGCTCATAGAATTTGACGCCTTTGGACTATTTTCTATGGAGTTATGTAAAGTCATTGCTTTACACCAACAAATCAACAATACTAGAGGAGTTCAAAGCAAATATTGGACGCAAAATTCCTGCAATTTCGGTCGATGTATGGAAAAAAGTGGTAGAAAAAATCTGAGCTCATCGATTGGACTTCAGCAAACGTTCCCGTAGTGGTCATGTAAATGAAATTGAATTCCATACTTAATTGTAATTGAATGTACTTCAACACTAAAACAGAAATTCGTTTATATCTCAAATTCTACTAATTTTATTTAAAAAAGAATATGCGTCGCTCTTATTGAAAAACACTTTACAAACTCTTTAGATATAATTATGGGCTGATTTTAATGTAAAATGACCAATACCTCATTAAAGAAGTTTTGAGAGGACTCAATATGTTTTGTTTCAGTGTTTTTTTAAACATTTAATCAGTTAGTACAGTAAATACAAAAAAATATTTACCATTAAAACGGGACACTTTAATACACATGTTATATGAAGAACGATTTCAATCAGAATTTTCATTTTTGATAAAAGTATTCCTCATTAACTGCTGTAATTCTAGCAAAATAAAGTCGTTTCCTATGGCTTCTATTTTATTGTTTACGTATCCATTCAATTTATATGATGTAATATCAATAAAAGATTATGCTTATCATAACATAACTTGTTTAATTTTAATTACATAACCTTGAGTGAGAGAAAAGTATATAATTACCCTACAATTTATCTTAAATGTATACGTATGTATAATGTGCATACATGGAAGATATATATTTATAATATATACTATTTTGTACAGAATAGATTTAGACCAGTAGATATGAAGCAATTCAAGAGAAGATTTGTTGACTCAAAGGCCAAAAAAAATATACAAATATAATTAATTAATTATTAGCCTTGGAAGAGGAGTAAAGTTTTATAAACACGAAAGGAATACAATTTTAGTAGCTGGGATATTTTTTCATGTCATTGCTGAACTAAGAAGGCAATATAGAAATGAAAAGTGGATTACTTAATAACTTTTTCCGAGTAAAATATCCGACCCCATTGATAGATTCAGAACGGAGCCTTAAAAACCAATTAGTTAAACTCGTCATTTTTTATTTTAAAAAAAGCAAATCATACTATGAAAAGTCGCAAATTTTGCTTCTTTGGTATAAATAAAAAATTTCCTAATTTTTTCTAGAAAGTTTAACTGAGTCAAATTGCTTCAACCTATTTATTATACGATAAAAGATAAAACAATTTTACATGGCAATTTGATGTCATGTAGTCACTTTACAAATTACATGGTTTAATATATTTTGGATCTTTGAGCAAGTATTATACTTGGTTTTACAAAATTGTACTATGAGAGGTTAAGACATTAAATAATAAACTTGGTGTTAGAAAGTCATTTAAAAAGTAGAAAATCAGCTTATGATCCATTTTCAGAATATTTTTTTTAATAAATTCATTAAAATGTCCGATCTGTTCACTATCATTTTCTTATCTTAAAAAAATAATTTACATTTCATTTAAGCAGCTAATGGAAAAGATGTTCTTTTTTTTGTAGACATATTGAAAGATGTTAGTAAAACTACTAAACGTACTAAACTATTAAAGTCCATCAAATCTTAAAGACTGGTCACATAACCAAATTAATTTTAAAAAACATCATCTACCAACCTCTGAATGCAGAAATGAATAGAACGATCAAAATCCTAATAATAAAGAAGGAAGTTTTTTCTTTTCTCAAAGCATTAATTTAATCAGTGAATTGGATATTGTAAGATAGCATCATGGCCCCCTAAAAATATTAATAAAATAAAGTTTCTTCAAAATATGCATATAAATTGAATATTATACATACATAGACTGAGTGAGAGAGAGAGAGAGAGGCTATAGATTGTCCCATAAAGGTTATATGTAAGCTTATATGTATGTATTTATGTTTACAATATACCTAAGCCTGCCTCCATATACATAAATTAATACAGAGAAACACTTATGGTTTTTCAGGGCAGGTGAATCGGTTATTTTACATGTACTTTACATGTCAAAACAAATAAAAACTTAACAAGGAGTAGTACGTACAAATGGGTACGTAACAAGATTTTTTTTGGGAATTCTTTAAATATAACGATATACATATGTATTGTTTTGTTTTTTAAATGAGTGGCTCATTTACATACATATGTGAGTCATTTTGAGCATGCACAAATATTCAAATGAATACTCTCTCAAAAAGCAACATTTTTAAAATGGAACATACTTAATCTTGGAGCCAAGTACTGACTATGACGATATCTTGTTTTTTCATTATTACAATTCACATATTATATAGGTATGATGTCAAAAAAAAACAGCACAAATTCATCAAATTGTCCTTTCACGAAGTTATCTATCATTTTTTATGTTGTTGATTCCTCCACTCAGAATGTTGATCAGTTAAAATCAAATTAATTTATGTCAAGCTGTAAATATCTAAACTATTATCAAATTAAGAACAGTCCAATAGTTTTGGAGAATGACATAATTAGTCAACTACTAACTGATTTTTGTCTTATTTTCTTTTTCTTTGTAAAGATAGCTATTATTATTTTTGAGATAAAGATAGATAATTTACTTATGCCGTTTACCTATATTACCTGTGCACATAATAGCTAATTAGATTGATGCAATGGCGTCCTATTCTTTGAGTCAATACAGAACTTCAAAAACAACTATAAATGTAATGAAGAGATATCCAAAAGAGCGCTCAAAATTATGTATTAATGTTAGTTTTGTCATATTTATGATTATCTCTGTAATTTATCAGAGCAGGTGAGCCCCACCTGTCCTTTCTTTTTGACCATTTCTTTGTAATTTAATGAAATACATATATTTATATATGTATATATTTGACCTATGTAATTTGGTCATAAAGCGAAATTGAACAAATTGATCTTTGAAGGGATGGAGTGAACAGTTTGTTTTTCCATTATGATGTACGAAGTAAAAACATGGGAAACATGTGGTTTTTTGTTTTTTTGTTTATACGTTATGGATGACTGTCAAGTCTCAAAAAACCTCTTAAAGTATTGACTATGATCTATGAATCTCAAACCAGATTTTTGTAATCATAATGAGAAAAATGAACGGATAATACGCATTTATTTATTCATACATAACATATACTAGGAATTATGAACATAGTTGATTCAAAATGCTTATAAATTAAAAGTGATAAACAAAAACTTGCTTTTGTTAAAATAATCGTCAATTGTTATTAATATATAATATATAGACGTGTAACATATTATTAAGAGACGATAAATTATATCGATGTCAGTAACATTGATGGACTGGCTCAACTTATATTCTGCGTAAGTAGGAGGCCCACAGCCCCTTACCACCCTGGCAATGGTCAGTACCCTCTGATGTGATATGAATTGGAAATTTACTTGTAATTTAAATTATTATCCAAAATGAAAATGGTTGCTCGGTGTCCAAAATATTCGATAACCAATAATCTATTGTGTTACTACTGTATTCTTGGCTAAATTATTCAGATTTATTCAATCAATTATTATGCCCTAACTTGAGTCTTTGCACCTAACAAAAAAAAAGTCCACCAAGACTAAATTATCATAAATTTATATTTAAGATGAGACACGAAACATTGTTTTTTTAAAATATATACTATGTTATAAAGTGTTGATCTTGCTACTTAGGAAGTGAACTTCAACTCACAGACTCGACTAGTTATATTTACAGAGTTGGATTGCACAGGGAATTATAACAAGATTTTTAGTTCAGAACGAAGTTAACGACTTACACAAGAGCCCCAAGAGATGCATCTTTCTTTCTGATCTGAGTAGCACGGAACAGCTCACTAAATAGGAGTGATATTTTGGCTTCTACCTTAGAGAGACACGAAACATTGTTTGTTTTTCATATCAATCGTGAAAATCATTTTGTAATGAAACGTTTTTCAATAGACGTGCATCATACATGTGTATAAATTAGCCTACAGAAGAGCTGTACATTATTTTAATTTTAGGATGCATTCTTAACCTAGTCCTGAATTATTCTTTGTTCATTTTTTATTACGCACATATGTACGTAGCAACATGATGATAATGAATTTACATAGGAATTGTAATTGAATAACACAACTTAAGCCATGCCACTTTTTCTTTAAAGTCATCAAGTAAGAAAATAATAAAATACTTGTACAGCAATGTTTTTCTCATTTAAAACAGTAATTTAAAAAACAAAAACTTGGGAATAAGGATTATTATATCATTCAAAGAATAATAATTGCTTTTTGCAACTACTCAACAAAAATATGATACAAGTTGCATCACCTTCCATCATGCACAAGGGTATCAAAAAATCAAATCCTTCATTGAGACAGCGGGAATCCCCGATTTCTTTACATCTAGACAAAAGTTTGTTAGAATATACATAAATGCTTAATTTGATTTAAGGATAAGATCGTGACCTAAAAGAATATATCAAACAGTTTATAACTTACTTGCTTTTGTGGGTCACGTTCCTTGAACGTGCTTTTCTTTGCACTCATTTAAATTGTATGAATGTAGATATTACATAGTATTATTGTGTTCGAGATAAATGCATTTCTAAATATTATCATCAAAGGATTATATTTAAAATATATTTTTAGACTGATTGAAAAAATGCCGAAATATGTGCTCCATGTGTAAGAGGATGAATGTATCTCATTCAATAAGGAGAAAATGTTAGGTCAGATTTGTGGAAGAATAAATTGACATTATTTCTATAAAATAAACTTCATCTACTTTACATTTATATCGATAAAACTGTTTTGCTCAGATGATAAGATTTAACCATATGTGCTTATATAGAATCACATATAAGATGAATGAACTCAAACTATTAATTTGATGCTAAATAATCTACTTATCAAAATGTTGAAGGACTTGAGAATCGAATTTGACTTCGACATCAGTGCCTTTGACTAAAGAAGACGTGCAAGGACAGTTATTCTAGTCACAATCTCTTTTTTTCACGATATATTATGTATATAGTTATTTACATGAACTCTTCAAAAACTTTTCAAAAATTGGTAAATATTTCTTTAGCTCCAACGTTGTACTAAGTTTCTAAACAAATAAAAGGAAATAATCAACCTCTTTTATAGCTAAATTGAGATGTTGTTTCTTCTTTAATTCTACATTGACATTATTATCTGGATTATCAAAACGAGAAACCAATCTCAAAGTAATGACAGGTGCTCATGTTACTCGATTTTTTATACTTTGTTTCATATTATCCCGACTGTTGTATTTTATAAAAAAGAAGATTTTTATATTCTGTAGAAATAAAAAACCTTTTGATTTGGGATAAGTAATCTTGTGTCTGTCCAGTTCAGGACCGACCCTATCTGTCCTTGGAACTGTTGATCCTTAGGACTCATACTTTACTCTTTTTTGATCAAAGCTGAATCAATTTAGATAGATCATTTAATTTTTTGGTAGGTATCATTTTACGAGAGATTCAAAAACAACCTCACAGACGAAATAAATAGTAGTTTCATTAATCAACTGAGCCTCCATCCCATTTCTTCATGACTACAGGTGTAGGATACTATAATTTTTTGAGTATTTTTTACATCTCTCGATGACGATGGGTTAGATGAGTTAACCCCATCCTGACATATTTTTATTTTTATCAAACTTGGTGAAAAATTGTCAAAAGAGCAAATTTTGTTGTCAAATATAGATTTGAAGAAAAAAAGTTAAAGAAAGTCTTCTTAAAAAATTATCTTTTAAAAAGCTTCATCGAAATTAAAAAAAGAAAAAAACCTAACATTTTTTGCTCTAAATAATCATTAAGATTAAGATAACTAATGATATGATTTTTCATTTTTGATTAAAATGAAAAAACCCTCATTATTTATGACGTCATTAGGAGCAATTTTTAAAAAATCTTTTGGAACGGACACGCGGACTTAGATTGCATTTCTCTGCTCTGAATAAAGAATACTTATTACTAAGAATAATGAATATTAATTTCATATTTTGAGATAGACCAAAAATGAGTGCTAACCATTGATTTTTGAACGCATGAACAGAAAAAAATTGAACAAATAACAGAACAAATCATTGAACAGTATTCACTTAACCATTCACACTTTCGTCTCTTTCTTATCTTGCTTCTCCCCCCTTTTTATTGCTCCTCTCAACCTTGTATAGCCGAATCAAAAAGGTCTTCTCTAAGAAGAACATCATTCTGATAACAAGTTATTCAAGTAAAAGGCTCTCATCTAAGGCCAAACTGGGAAATACTTTATCATACCACTGATACATAAATGTGTACGTACAAAATTTGGAATTTTATAGGTAGATCGTTTGTCATAGCCCTCTCTCCTCATCACTGATTTACCAAGTCAAATCAAAATGCATACTCCAATCAAAGGACAATTTCAAATTACTACATTAACCCATAAATTCATCCCAACTAATGGAAAAATGAGCACCTTTTTTTTTACAAATGATCATGTTTGTACATACCATGTACCCATGTACACAATTAAGATACCTTGACGACAATATAATTAATGCAGCATATTTTATTTAAAAATAAATAAAAAAATGAGTTAAATAACAATACAATTCATGAAGAAAATCTGGAAGGGGTTATGCAACTTGGTTCATAATTTATGTGTACATCTTTGTTATTTTCTTGCTCATCATACATATTATGAACACATATATGTATTATAACTAATTACATAAATGAGAAGTGTATTTTAATTGAAACGAAGTTCCACTATAGAAATTATCTCAAAATACAACTCATTGTAACGAGCAATATATTCATTCATATGTAGGTTTTCAATATTAAAAAATGGAAAAGACATTCCATTCAAATTAGGTAGGTCTGTTTCAAAGAAGTCTATTAAATGGATATTTGATTATATTGGTACATATACCTACGAATGGAATACTATTGATTATAGCTAAAATAGATTTACGTTTATTCATACATTGTTGAAAAGTATTGGAGCATGATCAACACATTAAGAGAAATACCATTTTATTACAAATTTATAGGTTGTAAAGCAACATTCTCACTATTATTTATGTATATTATCAAGTCATAATTATAGCAAATACAAATCTATTTTCTTAAATATGAAACGTAATGAAATAAAGAAAAATAAAAAGTTATAACTCAGTAGGGAATTAACTTTAACAATTAGTTCTTACATCAATGTTTTTTCTGCATATGAATATTTAAGAATACAAAAGTTAGTTAGCCTAACTAGGGTTCTAATCATATACCTAGATATATTGTATGTATTATAAATACATATTTAGTAAGTAGACTCCAGGAAAATTGTGACTTCATACTCCGTGGCATTACCCCTTTAGGTTCAGTAGAACCCTGGAACTCGAAGTCAATTCGAGTCGACCACTAAATATGCCCAGTACTGAGGTAGTTCCATGGTTCCGCTGTAACAGCAAATTGGTAATTTTCTTGTACATAGATATGATTTATGGAGGTTTAAAGAAGGTTTTTAGTCTTCTGATTCTCTCAAATAATAGCCGAATTCTTAACGTTGTCTTGTAACTGGTAAGTAAAAAGAAACCAAAACGAATGTGTACCTTTTGTATGTTTATTTATTAACGATCCAAAGACTGGTATCATAATGGTATTCCAAAATTTACATTAATGAGCTTCTTATTCAACGATTCCTTTGTATTAGTCTTAGAGCATTAAGGTACAGTTTGATGTAGCAAAGTCAAGGCTTACTATTAAAATATACTCATCAAAATTATTTTTTACGACTTGTAACTAATTGATTAACCTTAACATTTCCTAGAGTCAAATTGGTAGATAGCTCTTAAACTAATTAATCTTTTATCATATTAATAAGTAGTAATCATATGATTAATCAATAAACGTTAGTGTGTTTTTGTTTTTTAAATTGGTTTTCTTTAATCATATAAATAAGCATTGCATAAATAATTAGTTACAGTATATAATCATCAGTTATGTATAGCTTTTGTAAAATGTACACATTGGATTGAAATTATTTCCTCCCGACATATTATATTACATATGTATGTAGTTTCTTAGATATATGCAAATATTTAGAAGATATTTAGGAAGACTTGTACATGGAAAGTTTTAGTAAATTGGTCTAATATTATAACTTTTTTTTTAAACCCTTTAAATATTTATATTAGGTCTTAAAACTATTTCAATCTACTTCAACATACACTGACCTACATATATATATATATATATATATATATATATATATATATATATATATATAACCATTATTCTCATGGCGACCGTATGGAACGAATTTATTTCGACATTATAATACATATATACAGAGCAGATCAATAGATAGAAAGAAACGCATATACACATATATTATATAAATCTATTCTTTTGTTACCATTTCTTTAAAAGGAGTAAAACTCAACCTTAGAGCTTCTTTCAAACAATGACTTAATATGAGAAACTTTTTTATTTGAATTGAATTTTATTAATACCTTTTTTTCTTTCTTAAAAAATATATGAGAGTCATTGTTATATAATAATCCTCTATTTCTTAAAAAAGATTTACATAGTCATTTATGAAATGCTAGGCTATAGCACATCCTATACCTAGGTACATACGGACATAAATCTAAGTATTTATCATCATTTAAAATATTGACAATCTTTGAAAAGATATATGTATATTTATATATATAATAAAGTACATAGGTATTTGTATTTATGCACTTGTTAATTCAATTTTTTTATCTAGTTTGTTCATTTATGTAAACCTTTGAATACATAACTGATTAGCTATAATAAAAAAAATGCATTTGAACAAATATGTATCATAAAAATTAAAAAGTAAAGGAACAAGAACAAACAAAATATGTTTAAATTAAAAGTCCAACCTTTCAATTAATTTAATATTGAAAAAAAAAAACTTTTTTAGTTAATCTATATATCAAATCCAACTTCATAAATATGTTTCCTTAAAGTAATCTATCAAAGGTGTCATAAGAAAATATTCTTTATAAAACACACTCACACTCAATAAAATAACTATAATAACTTGAGTTCCTTAATTAATCTAAAGAAAGGTCCTTGAATACTTAGTTAAGCTTTGATCGTATTTTTTTTTGTATGTATTCATCAACTCAATTAGCATTTCCTTATGTGTGTGTGTGTTTTTTAAAGTCAATTCATTTTATTAATTAATCAATGAATGTGGTAATTATAAAGTTTCTTTACAATGTATGTACAGTCCCTTATATGTACATATGTATAATTAAAGTCAAACAAGGTATATTCACCAGGGATAGCATGCTCACATAACATTAAGCAATATGCATTGGAAAATATTAACAAGGAGAGGAAATTATGTATTTACATAGTAAACTATCAAAGACCACCTTAAAAGTTATTTTTACATCGCTAAATGCAAAAAAAAAAAAAAAAATCCTTCTCGTTTCACCGAAAGTCTGAATACGTTTTTCATTGTCTCTTGTTAGACATCGATATTCAATTTCCATTCTTCAGTTCTATTGACACACAAAAACCAAAAAATGATTACTAAGATTACTTTTATCTTATGGGCAAATAATTCATCAAGAGACATTTCGCCGAAAAATATTTTAGTGCAATTTAAAATGATGTTGTGATGAATATTGTTTTTATTCTTTTCGTTTTATTTATTTACTAAAAGAATACTCGTTCTTCGCACGTGAATTTGAAGTTGACAATCAAAGTTCTTTTTTTAAATTATGTTACTTTTTAGAAGAAAAACATGGATAACTTTCTAATGGAAGCCAACAGTGAAGACATGTAAATGGATAATTGTATAAGTTATTGGAGCTGTGTATTATAATTGATAATTGATAACATTAAGCAATATGCTAACGACATGAAGCCACATTGTTCTATTTTAATCAGAACTATTATAAAGCTTAAGTATATTTTGCATTTCAGATAAACCCAGAATTGTCCATCGTGTTAAAGATATCGTTTTCTGTCAAAAAATATTAAGCCAAATTATCATGTTTTCTTAAATAAAGTTCTAAGCATATCAGTAGACAGTAGCTGCGGCTGGATTCTCTCTTACCCATCTCTTGCCTGTTTTAGCTTACCGATTTAAGAAAAAAAATGAAAAAGATACATGATTAATTTGTTGATCTTAAGCTTAATTATATTTCAATATTTGAGTCTCTCTCTTGATTCTTCTTCCCTTTTTTGTTTCTTTAAATCCTCTTTTCTTAATTTAATGAATAATTTCATTTCAAATAAAGCCTATTACGTATATAAATATTTTAACATATAATTCATACCACAATATATACATTTTTAAAATCGATATTCAAAGTTATGCCAACTTTATTTATATACAAAATAGAGGTGTTGACTGCAAAATTTAAATTTGACTCTTTGGTTTTTAAACCTAATACCTGAATAGAATAATTACATAAATATTTCAACTAATAATATTCATTATTTTTAAAATTTTGTTTGTTTAAATATGGATTTATTAGCCTTGAAATTTTAGTTTCAAAGCTGTTCATATCTTAGTTGTATGTACATGTAAATTCATGTTAAAGGTATTATATGACTTTTCTTATAAAGCTACGTGTTTCTTAAATTATTCCTCTTCAACTTTTGTTTTTCAAAAACTGAAGAAAAATCACAAAATCGGATTTTAAGATTTTTTTGTGAAAAAGTTTAAATTAAAAAAACAAATACACATTTTCATTCATGCAATTTTTCGTGGGATCAACTATATTGTCTGAAATTGATGCACAAAAAAAATTGGGCTTTACTATTTGAATTTCTTGTATCTGAGGTTTCCAAAAATGTACAATGTTTGTATGTTTATTTGTGAAAGTTAGGAGGAAATGCGTGTGAAATTTTTCGTCTACTGTTTTAAATATATATATATATATATTCAGATAAAAGAGTAAAGTAATAATTTTTTGTCATATAGGTAAATAAATGAGTGTTCCAAAGGAAAGCATCATTTAAGTTATATTAACTAGGTATAATGCAGTAACATATGGTTCGAATCTTAAGTAGCAATACGATTCGAACTTGTGAGTAAGTCGGAGAAAAAAATTAGTTTCGTTATCAGCCTTCATTGCCTTCTTTACTCCTTGTACGTACTATAGTGGATCCAATCCTGATTGAGATCTAGTTGTCGTCATTTTTGGGTCCAAAATACATATTCATAGTATATTAATCAAAATTCACTTTCTCATGTTTGACATTTCAATAATAGAATAAAATAGTGATATGAGGGTAGTAGATTTCTATAAAACATCTCTTAAAATTTACAATGGAAACAATTCTAATCCTTTAAGGGTCCTTGACAAATTAATTTCACCCTTCTTGAGATCCCTGGATTTAAAGCACATGTAGCAAACAATATTGTTCAATTCATTTGTAAAAAATAAGTATGACTAATGAACCAAGTAACTGACTCACCATGTGACTCCTATGATTTCTTAAGAAATGAATTGTACAATATAGTTTGCTGCATGAGCTTTAAATCCGGGGATCTCAATAAGGGTGATTTTGGTCATGGAAGGTATCCATATTCGTGTATTTTTTGTATTGTTTTAGTGTTTTGTATGCACTCTTATTACATACTTTAATTTGTATTTCTCTTCCAAGAAAGCATTTTGCATGGTTCATTCTTAGAAAGCATTTTGCATGGCTAATTCTTAGAAAGCATAAAGTTTGATCAACCTCAAATTTTAGTAATACCAACAAGGTATTACTCATTTCTACATAATATATACCGAACTGTGTACATTATTTGGAATTTTATAAAACTACGTATTATACAAATGTTATTATACTTTTTTAACTCAGGTTGAGATTTTTACATGTTGAACAAAATAAGAATAATAATACTTTTTGCAACTTTGAGATTAGAGTCGAGCATTCTATCCATGAGAATCATTCATTTATCATTCTAAAAAGAAAAGAAAGTTTTGTCGCTGTTTTAACCTTTACTCAAGATGAAATTATGATTATCTCCTATATAATTACAATTATTTTTAATTTACTGACCTACTTAAAAATTCTCTTAATTTGTTAATTGCATTCCAGGATGAAATCGATGGTTCAGATGGACATGATCCAACGGTAGCTATGTATTAGCCAATTAAATTGAGTATTTCAATCTGTTATGAGAATGAATATCTTATTAATTCTGTCTTATCGGTTTTTTGTTGCTGTTCTTGATTTTTTACCCCATCATCAGAATAAATAAGGTACTATTGAATTTTCAATATGCTCACAAGATGATCTCTCACATTACAAACTTGCATGCGCATTTAATATTCTTTCATTAATTAAAATATATTTAGACTCTATAACTCTAATTATAATTTTTGTTAACTCTTATTAATTAGCAAAAAACAAGGATTGACGTTTTTTTTATATTATAATGTTAATTAAAATTATACCTATGTATGTATGTATTTCTCACAAGTAAGTATAATTAAATAAAACGTTTCTACTGAGTTTTCATAACCTCCTTTCAGACTAAATTTAAGTATACGTATGTAGATGGATATATTTATCTATTAAATGTATTCAAAACCTACCCTATTGAATGAAGATGTGTCTTGTATCGTAATCATTGTGTAAGTCGGTCATTTTTTGGGCATAAACAACCAAATTGTATTCGAATAAAAACCTTCATTTCTTTCAAATTAAGGAAAATGGTGAATTGCTACAATGAATTTGGATATCACAATGATGCTGACAAACAAAAGGATTTATGTATTTATCATCTATTAAAAGTCTATATCTCTTTATTATATTCCAGTAACTAATATGTACATACATAATAAAAATGTGTTTTTATATTTTTATACATTTAAATGATGTAGCCAATAGATTAACTACTAGTTTTGCAAGGATAAGATATTTTGTCTGATTTCACAAATAATTGTAAAAGTCTAGCCATTACATAAGAATTTTTAGGACCTATTAATTGATTTGATTCAAATATTACTGTTTCTCTATGGTATCAATTAATACTAAACCCGAGAGTTCCGTTTTTTATTCTTATTTTTCATTATTAAAGCCATTAAATGACGTTTTCTCAGATTTTTGTTTTGGAAATTTGCCCATTTTATTTACAAAATAGAGCAACTCTGTACTCCTAACATGGTGTCGCTTCGATTTATTATGCAATCTGTGACGTCATTGAAAACACTCCTTTGTATCCCCATATTATTAACATTTCTAATCCATTTTTTTTCAATCTTGACTTTTACTTGTGTCGTGACCATTATGTCACTCTAATTGTATTTTCATTATACTGTGAACATATTTCTACTGTAAAATAGAGAAATAAGTTCAACAGTATGAGAGAAGTTACATACACAGTAATTTTTGGCCTGTTTTCTTTTAACTTTTTGAATGAAAGGTTAAGAAACGTAATGGTGATTATTACATGTGGAAGCCACCGAATATAAATACTTTTGTCAATGTTAAACAGGTGCATTATTTATAACATTCATTAAAATTATGTAGTTACTCTTATTTGCACCAATCTTATTAAATGAATTCACCTCATGCTCTGATCCCTTCTATATCTAATTATGGTATAATGAAAAACTCATTCAATATAACAAGCAGAAAAGAAAAAAGGTTATTTATAGTAGTTGACCTTCTGCATTGAGTCTATACTATCATATAAAGAGTTTTAACTCATTCCACAGACTTAATTTTATACTTAAGTATCTGCAAATCCTTAGTCCTAACGTTTATCAATAATATTAAATATACTGTACCTATCACAATCTTTCCATTCCATCTGATTGGAATGATGCATAATGGTAGACGTATATGGAGATCATCTATTTTACCATAAGGGTTTTTTTCTTTTCTTTTTTAGTTACCTTTTTTATTTGAGCTTTGTTTCGTTAGTTAGAAATTTTGATCAAAATGATTTAATGTACGAATGTACTTATAAATGTTTGTAGCCATATCTTAAATTGTTCCTAATTATTTTTGCGAAAAACAAAACCACGAAAAGAAAAACCATTTTCAAAATTTATTCATAGAAAATCAATTTGTATGTTTTTTGCTTTATAAAAATAAAAACCTTTTAAAGCAATCATGGAAGAAGAAATATTTTCTTTTTTATAAATAACTGTTGACCTTTTTTAGGCTAATTGCATATGAGAATATAAATATGTATGTACATAATAATACATTGGTTTTTTTTTTTATTAAATTATAAGTTATTGAAATACAATTCATGTGCAACAAAAGTGTTAGATTTACAAATTAATTAATTATAGTCCCAATTGTTTTTCAATTAAATGCTCCATTTGGGCATCAATCAAATTGCATTTGAAGTGTTTTAATCCTTAGCAAAAAGTTGGATCCTCCTTCTTCAATTAAAGCTATACCAATTACAACAATGGGTTTATACAATGAGGTGATACTCGTACTACTTATACTTAATTACTTCCTTGTTCCTTAAACAAAGTAATTTACTTACATAGGCACAATGAAGGGGGGAAAACTCATATAATCTCGGCTCCAATTGACTCTTTTGTATAAGCATGATAAAAAAAATGCTGTAATTATAACCATTCAAGACAAAAAGCCCTTTAAAAAGACATAAAATAGATACAATTAAATTTCATTTAATAGAATGTCAATGTCGTTTTGCTTCATTTATGCATTAGGAATGCTACATATTGGGAATATTATGTATAATTACCCCTCTTACATATGCACACATATAGTATTCTCATTATCAAATGAGAAATAAATTATGAACACTCAATAATTTTGTAGGTATTCATTCAAATCAAGTTGACTTATGTAAAGATTTTCAATAATATTTGGGGAAAATATTTCAATTATTGGAATACTCTTTTTGTAGTCGTATAAAACTTTTATGCTAGAATATACCTATTCTAAGATTTCTAATTGATAAATAGGTTTCTCACTCTTTTTTTTACTTATGTGGGGGCTTCTTAATCTTTAATTTCAAAAGAGAGAAATCAATTGTAATAAGAACTCTAGATCAATTTACTTTTCCCTTTAGCTCCCCCATGGATACCGATGTAATAACATAATTGCTTCATACCTTTTAAAACAATAATTTTCAATAGGAGATATAATTTATGAGATCAATTACTCTTTGTTCACGAAAGCCTTATTTTAAAATTTAAAAGAAAGAAATAATCAAGAACTCGTCAGTAAACTTTTATTGTCAGATATTTAGCATTAAATTCATACTTAGTTGATACGTATCAAAATGGTTCAACAATAAAATCAATATGAGTTGGACTGAGTCGATAAATTATGACTCTTATTACCACATTGTTGAAGGACATGAACCATTATGTTCGTTTTGAACTTGGATAAGAGATACTTAGGCTTGAGAGCATATGCAAAAGTAAATAACTTAAATAAAGAAATATTTTTTTTGCCATTGAAAGTCTTGATAAATTTACAAGTTCGTGAGTTACATGAGAAATAGTTTGCCCCCTTATATAATTATATTTAGAGTCCACCACACCGTTGAATTATTACTTCTATGAGTCGCTACTGCTTACTAAGTAAAATTTTTATTTTTATTTTAGTCATTAAATAAATGAAACATTGCAATCTTAAGCAATAATTATTGAATTTAAATACGACTAGATTTTCCTAATGGAAAGTTAATATTCATTGTTTCTAAGAGGACACAAATATAGCTATTAGTGTGCAAAATGTAGAAATAGAGTTTTACAAAGTTTAACAAAGGAAAGAAAAATATCTGTTGGTTCCACTACTTCGAAAATAAACTCGAATTTAGTCACCTCTATATTGTTGAGGCAAGAACTTGTCACATTAATAGTTTAAGATATATGTATGTGTTGTAACACAAAAAGTACATAAAATAAAGTTATATGTATTTGTACTTGAATGCCTCCGAATTGTATCTAAGAAGCAATAAAACTTGATAAAATAAAGAGTAACTTATACAAAAGTTAAGATATCTATGTATGTTATTACATAGGTACAACCATTAAGAGAAGTCGGAACAATTAAATTTCATGTTACCTACATGTGTACTGGAGTTATCTAACTAATGTAATTTTCAACTTTATTCATAATAGCAGCAACATTGCTTAATTACTTCATTATAATGCTTTTTATTTTAATGGAGATTACATTACCTACATTTAAAAAAAATGATCTGACATATCGTAATAGCTTTTTTGAATTGCAAAAGTGGACTTCAATATCATATAACAATAAGGAGGTATGAACTCGCTTTTAATTGACAGCAAATAATTAAACTTTTGACCAATGGTTGATGATATATATATAGATAAGTGGTTCTTAACCTGGGTTCAGTTCACTGTACTCGTAGGATTCGTCACGTCACACTCTGCTTAGCCATCATTGTCTGCACCTGATGAATAATGAATGCATGTATGGAACTTGTGGGGTATAGTACCTCCAACAAGGTTACGAACCACTGATATACAATATATTATGGAATTTCAGCAATGCATCATGCTGATAAGTAATATTGAATCTTTGACCGTTAGAACTGATTTTAATTAAGAAGTTTCATCCGTTATTGGATTAGGGGTACGTAATTTGATTTTTATTGGAATGTGAAGTCACCGAGTGTTGAAATATATGGTAGATTCATACTTATACATATATAAATTTAAACCTAAATATTGAGAGATGAAGACCCAGAAAATTATGAATCTCTTATAAATCTTTTATTCCTACATATTATATATTTAAATGATCTCTGGTAACGAAAGAAAGTTGAAAAGGAGGCGTTCTTTAACGAAGTGAACCATACTTAAAGGACAATTATCCTTAATAGTTTTTCCATAAATACGTATAAGTGAACGCTTGAATCGTTAACGTATTTTTTGTAACTTTGTTTACCTATAGTACTTTAGTAAGTATTCTCAATTTCATCCACCCAACCCATTTATATAGATATATACTTACGTGAACATACGTAGCAAGATACATTTTATAGAAATTGCTGTGTAATGCTTGCCTATTACTTAATGGACATTAAATGTGGATATAAAAAACAATGAAAGTAATAAATAAAAAAATACATTTTTAATTCAGAAATAAAAAAAACAACTATTCTTCATTTTCATTTCATGATTTTTTTAACCTATTGTATGTACCCGTAAGTAAAACAAAAAGTCATAATTAAGTTTTTGCAACAAAAGGTCAAAGAGTTATACAAGAAAAACCTTGGATCAAAATGATGTTGAAAAAATTGAGATCCCTTATAAGATAATTATGAATAATTTTTTTAAAGAAATAGTTAATTAACTTCTACTAGACTACATATGTAGTTAATAACTACCTACACTCCTTTTGAAAATGAAACCATACAGTATGAATTCAAAAAGTTTTTTTTTTTGTTTTTTTGCAACAATGTGATCTCGAAAGTAGGATGGTTATAATGTTTTTCCCTTTCAAATTTTAGTTTTCAGTTTATCTATTTTGGTCAACCTTAATTCTGACGACAATAATTTATAATAATCACTTTTCTGTATAATTAGGTATACACAACAGACATCATAAATATTTTAATAACAACAATTAAACATGCCTAAATTTCGAACAACAGTTAAATTTACATAATTTAATTTCAAATTCTTCACTTCAAAATCGATTATTTCCTTAAATTTACCTAAGGATTAGATGCAATTAGAATGTACTTAAGAAAAATGGATTCAATTATTTGCTAGTGAATGATTAAATACAAGAAATATTGAATCAATTTTGAAGTGAAGTGTTCGATATTAAATACCGTTTAAATGTTGTTCGAAATTCAAGTATTTATCCTAGTAAGGTTTTTTTTTGTTTCACTGCAGGTATTATTGTAATTAATGTCTTATCAACTAAAATATTAAATCACTTTAATAAGAGTTAAAACCAAGTACTATCTAGGAGTAATAAGAATACTAAGAGTTTGAAATTAAAGGATCATCCTTGTTTTGTGTGATCTTATTATATAGTTTAAAGGGAGAGTCATGGCTTGAACTAATACCTGTGTACACTCATCTTTAAAAATTTATGCAGATTAAATTTTGTTGAATTGACTTTTATTATAATATTATTTTTCTAGAAGAACATTTACATTAACAAATAATACGTATGTATATTTTTAAGAAATGTAAACAAGTTATTTTTTATGATCTTGTATAAAAATCATAATCTCCAATATAGAAGAAACAGAGTTACACTATAGACATTAAACAAACATCATTATTAAACCCTCCCCAGACTTGGTTTTGAACTCATTTTTGAGGATTGATCCTTTTTTCAACAACCCATAATTTACAGTTGTTACCACTTCTGGCACTTTTTGGTGTAGAAACAGACAGAGGGGGGGGGGGTTAAATCTAATCATATTTAATCACAAAATCGTAATACATAGTCAAAATGTGAATTATTGAGTTTTTTATAGCATAATTGTAGATTTTGAATGTCAAATTGAAAGAAAAGTACACCCCATATCAGATCAATGTTTAGTAAGTATCTAAGTACAAAGACATAATTTGTTAAAAACAAAGCGACGTGATCATACCTTGTTATTATGTTGTTTAATGATCCCTTATGAGAGATTTGAAGGTAATATTTTTCCTTAACGTTCCTTTAAGAATAGGTAATTTGTAAGCGTTTTATATGTAGACAATATAACGGCCTCAACTTTCCTTTCATGGTTTATATCCCATTTCTTTTTTGAAAACAAACACAACCAACTTCACCTCGTGGTTTCATTCAAAATAACTCTACATTTGAACCCATCCTTATTAATTCCTTGTAGGTACATTGATAGATATAATTAACACGGGTAAAAACATCCGCTTTACCCCTTATGGATCTCAAAACATCAGCTGAATGCAATCTAAAAATAGCTCTACCCTATGATCATCTGATTTGATATATTTTCTTTCTGTTAATGCATTAGCAGGAAAAAACACACCATATTTCGTAATCTAAGGTTACACCTGTTTTAATCCTTATGAGTCCCAAAACGTGATTGACAAAAAATGATTTGTAAATACACCTTTTTAAGATAAACAAAAAACGAAATGGGTGGAAATATGTTGATGATGAAATGGTCAATTAAATTAGTTGCAATTAGATACTAAATCTATTGGTACATTTTCAAATCTTGGCTTATTATAAATAACATTCGTCATTAAATTTTTCATAATATCTATTTATTATTGATTTTTTTCTTTTTGCGAGAGAGAGAAAGCTACCTGTGTCCATTGTTAATGTGATTAGTATCAGGTTGGAATGGAATCCAATTGAGGATTCCCATACAGAAGTGAAAAGAAATAATCATAAAAAAAGAAGACGAAAGAATTCACATTTTTGAATAGAAAAAATGAATTAAAAATGGTAGAAAAAAAATACCAACACAACTAAATAAACACTAAAATTGACTGTAAAACCTTCCTAAGATGTAATACTTAATTTTAAAATATACTTACAATGTATTAACATTCCATGTATCCTTCATGCTGACATTAAGTTACAAAAGTTATTTGTATTCATGCCTATGGATTAGAAGAAGCTGTATTAAATATCAATTAAATAGTATTGAGCAACAGTTGAATGTTTAACGTATGTACCTATGTAATTTAAAGAACGGATTTCCTTTTGTACATAGAGTAGGAATTTGTTTAACTATAGCTATAAAAGAATATTTTAATTACACAAATTTCATTGACTCACAATGACTATAATTAATTTACATTTTATTTAATAACATTTATTATTATGAGTCAACTTAGTAAATCAATACGCTACGTGGTTCTACATAGAAATGACTCACACACTAATTTATGTATGTAGTTGTATTAATCATATCATAATATCATTGCTCACGATTTTAATTCCCGTATCAAATCACATTTTTACAACTGCAGAAAAATTAGTTATGTTTTTACACTTATGTCTTCATATTAATTACTGCCACAATGTTTTAAGGATAATTGTACCACCACTATTGTGACCATCAAAATAGAGGCTTTAAAAAACTCTTTTTGGAACTTGGTTTCATTTTATTATGTACATTTTTTTAAATACCCTGCACGTTGAAATGACAGTTTCATTAGTTCTAATGTAATTATGTTCGTTTCCTAGTAAATGATTAAAAATATTTCGAGTAACAAACTATTCCTCATATTAATCAGCAAGAGTCACACTAGGGAATAAAAACCTGATTTAAGGGAGAAGATAAGGGAGTCAACAACAGCAACAATATGATGTAATCAAAGGTAAAATAGTTTTGAGTGACCCTTTCATGTTTATGTCTCTTTATTATTTATGTAAATTTTATTAGAATTTCAATTTGACTTCGTCAAAAATTAATGTTCTTTACTTATTAGACAACTCCTTGGGCCACATATCACATCAATGTACGTAGGTAAATTCACAAAAATTATGTACAAGTACTATGTAGGTTTGCATCGGTTCTCGTATGGGAATTGAAACCGAACCCTAACTGTCCTTGTTATTGGTCCCAGATTTTAAAGTGAGCTCTAGAATGCATCATTTTCATTAATATTATTGTAAGATACTTCAATTTACCAAATAATTCGCTCAATAAGACTTTAAGTATCTTTCATGTACAAGAATAGATTACCTTTATTCTTAATTTAATCTTAATGTACACATTACAAAAATTGAATCTTTATACTAGACCAATTAATCGGCTCACCGATTTAATTGTCCTATTATTGTCATTTTGAGAATAATCGATAATATGCATTCCATGCTGATTATTACCGATATGGATATTGAAATATGAAAAGTTGCCGTTGAGTTAAATAACCTTTTATACGAAAAAAAATCTAAAAATTGTTAAAAAAAACTTTATTGTTTTTAAGAAAATGGGTGATAAATCGGTATTAGCATCGGTTTAAAAACAATACAATAGTTGTACATTAACTATGATTTTAAAAATAATAAAAAATTACTTGTTTCACATTTTGAAATATTGCATTTTTGCAGAAAAGTGATTAAATTTTCGAATTTTATATTTATTGTCACAGTATTTTCTAGCCCTTTTTATAATATTTCATGTCAAAAATATCGTATAGAAGTATAAGTACCTAGAAATCAATCAATCGATTTTTCTCCTTTTTTTATATTTTACTCTCATATTCAAAATCATGTGGAACCACCATGTATACGGCTGATACCTATGATGACGTCCTTTAGCAATGCTTGTTCTGTGGCACAGTTTTTGCATTCGATTCAATTTAAGACGGTACTTAGCTAGACGTCCAAATTTTGGAACCCATACATCTAGCTAATTCCCAATTATAATTTCAGTCAAATGAATCCTAAATAACTAATAATTTAAGTAAAATGTTTTTTTCCTGAGAATAATAAGCAACGTATATACATATTATTCGTAAGCCTAATTACATCGATAGAAAGAGTACCTACCTATTTTGTACTCTATAATTATCTTCTTCTTCTTCTTTTCTTTTTTTCATCTAGGAAATGTGATAATATCATGAAAATCTATTAAAAATAAATTTAGTGTGAGCTCCTTTGATCTTATATGTCTCTTTTACACTCTCTGCTATCTTAGTACATTATACATTAAAAAAAATGTAAACTAGGTGATAGGAATTCAATTTTGAAGGTGCAAAAATCATACATACATACATACTATATAGTATGTATATCCACCTCCTAAAAAAAGTCACTTATTATAATATGTATACGTCTTTGCCACAATTAGGGAGTCCAAACAATGAATTGTACATAAAATAACAAGAATATAACTATTGTAAGTTGATTTTATCATTAAAGACCTTTAGATTGTTTATAATTTGAGAAAAAACAACACCATACAATTAATGAACAGCCTATTAAGAAATAACACTTGAATAAATATTTATGTTTCAGAAATCTGCCTGGGATTTAGTTTTTTACTTACTTTCTCAAAAATTTATAAACATCTTTTGAATGTATAATTTATGTATGCAGTGTTGTTGATATTTCAAGGGATTAGCCATACATAGGATTTTTCCTCAATTGCATATTTTAATGGAATCATATTTCTTCTTTCTAACTTAATCTGGTCAATGAGTGCAAGAATTAATCTCTTTATGGAGTAAATTTTTTTTTTTTAGGTCAATAACCTGAATTTCCCTCCAAAAAGGAGCTCATTTTATTCCTAATTCAATTTTTACTCCAATTCCTTCTCAAAATAGTGATTTTTGGAGAATACACAACTCTTAATAGTGATAAGTAAGCATAACACCTTATATTTGAAAATAAGGTCGTATGTTTTAAAGATTAATCTGCCTAATTTTTCAAAGTTCTGCATATTGGAAGTATCAGACATCGCATTTAAAGTAACTTGATTTGTATTTAACTTCAACTGCAATTTTTTTAATATCTCAAGTCACCATTTATTTGTATTTATATCCAATCTTTTGTATATTTTTGATAAGGGTTCAGCTATTCTTCCTCACGTTTTCTACATGAGTGACCCTTGAGGATCCACCACGCATTTTTGATTACATCTTCTCAAAAATGGTATATATATAAAGATATGACAAGGTATTTTTTTTTCTTCAAGTTATGTCGTTCTAAAAAGGAAATCCTGAGTCGTGCTGTTCTCAAAATGATGGATTATGTTTTTGAATAGACTTGATATCATTAAACATTTGATTAAGGGATGTGATCATACCTATGTATGTGGGTACCTTAGGATACATTGAGAAGGACAGTAAAACATATGATATAAATATTAGGTGGATAGGAATTTCTATATACCTACATAGGAAATATATAGTTGTGATATGATTGAGCTACATTTCACCAATAATCGTGAATCAACCTTTATCCATTGAAATTATTTACTCCTTTGTGTTCGAAACTAAGAAAGTTTAATTTAATATAGGGGCTTATAAACATTGAAAACTTTACCTTTTGAAAAATGACTTTTTCTGAAAATCTATTTTAATAGGGCATTTCAATTTAAAAAAATCTCAGGAAGGCTCAAAACTCTCACTCTCTTGGGTGTTCATCAACAAACCAGGTCGAAAATGTGGATCTCAATTATAAACAAATTTTCATCTTGTACACATCGATTTATTGATTTTTGCATATTTAAATGTATTCATCCAATTACATTATTTTCGATGACCCATTACAAATTAACAACAAGAGAGATGTCCTTCTACTGAAGATAGGTACCCCAAGTTTTATAACCATGGCATGTATACAACATAGCAATGATAATTCTAATTTGAAGTAATTTTATTTAATTTCCCCCCCCCCCCCTTCTCCACATGTTTCATCGTAATTAGTGGGAAGAGGACTCGTTATTAACGATAAAAATTATTGAGTTTTCGTGTAAGGAAAAGTCCATCGATATAATAAGTATTTACACTAATTATCATCATCTGATTCATAATAGGCTACTCCTACTTCAAATAAATTTAGTAATTACGTACATATAATGAAAAACCATGTTGAAAATACGGATGATAAATCATTAACGTCTAACCTTGAATTCTTCATTTATTTTGGAGGCTATTGCTTGAGCAGATTTTTCAAATACTTGATGTGATTGTTTTCATGCCTCATTAATCCTTCAGTTAATTGACTCATTTGATTTTATGTTGCTATGGAAGATCTCTGTGTACCTATATAATATATAATACAGGATTCTAAGAAACAATTTTATTTTATTAGTTTTAAGAGAAAATCAATAAATCGATAAAATTACTTAGGATATTTCGTCAAGACCTTTTCTTCTCCGATAGGATCATCAAACTCTTTTAAAATTTAATGTACTTTGGCTTTTATCGATATTAAACTAGTGTGAAAAGAGTACAAATTAACTGTATCAATAAGTTCATGATTTTGTTATGTGAAAATATTAAAATAGGTTTTATAGCAGGTAGGAACGATGTTAAGACATATTACTGTCACTCATTCTGTTGGAGTACGAATCAACCATTATAATAAGTGTTGAATTAGAAAATAGACGACTCATACCAGAAATTTGATATGTAAAATCCCCTTTTTATTGTTTTTTTGTTTTTTTTGCTTATTTCAAATCGTTATTAATATCAGATTTGAAATATTTAAATACTTTATTCAATTTTAACTTGCTTCCTGGCTCAAATGCAAACTCTTTAATTCATGAACAAGTCCCTAAAAAAATAATCAATTCAATTTAATTGATATTAAAAGATTGTGTTGATCCTTAATATAGGACTTGAAATCTGTCCTGCCCCGGTTATCAAACTTTTAAAAATGTCCCAGTTTTTAAAGCGCCCCAAAAATTAAACTAATATAATAAATTACTTCAGTTTACCAATTGAATTCGTTCTGTAAAACTATAAGTGTTTTTCATGAACAATAATATTGTTAATTTAGACCTAATTAAAGAGGTTTTTTATGCCTCCAATATGGCCAAGATCAATTGATGATGGCATCACATACTGATGTCTGTCATGACAACATTTAGCATAGACTGTTCCATGGGATGACTTTTACGCCCAATTTGGACGTGTCTTTAAAATTTAAGATGAGACATGAACTTTTTTGAACAAATACATCCCCATATTTGTTTAACCCTTCACTGATTAATATATACATTGATATAAAAAGTTTGAAGTTGAAAAAGTGAGCATAATATATATATATTATATATATATATATACATATATCATCGTAAAATGAAATTAAGTTATACTTTGGCTATTTGTCTATTTTTAGAAATACGACATAGTTACAAAAAAATTTATCATTTTACAATATTTATGAACATTTGAACTTTTTTATCGCCATTAGTTCAGTTTTTCCTATTTTCATTATAAAACTAAAAAATTTACTAAATTTTTTTTTTATTTGCTTATGGAATTTAAATAGGTTTTATATTTCCACAGTTGTAGTAGTATAATACCTTGATTATACTAACTTACTATGCAGATAAAAAACCTTTTTGAAATTTGAATATGAAAGAAATTGTAAATATTGGCAAAAGTCTAAAATCCTCAAAGAGATAAAAAGTAAAATGAAGGATTAATAATAAATTTATTTACCAATTGATCAATATTTTGAAAAACAACGGCAACATAAAACAAGTTATAATATATATTTAATGTTCAATGTCTATTAAAACAACAAATTGTTGTTTTTACAACATAAATGCATATTATGGTAGAAACTTGGATGTTTGTCCATATAGTTTGCCAGACATTATGTGGTCAAATATTTCTCAAAAAAAACATATATTTATTATATCATATAAGACATAACATCTTTTGCAAAAAAAAAATAAAAAAAAAATCCTTTGGGATTTGCAAATATGAAGAGAGAAAGTAGGAGACTCGAACATTTTCTCTTCAGAATACAACCACATACAGCGTATAATGTATGATTTATAAATTATATAGGTATGTTTTACCTATTATACCTATAATCCACGCGAGGCTTAATTCATTTGATTACACTATACATGCATACATTCGCTTATGAAGTATATTGTGCTCCTCGCATTAATCCCAAAGAAACAATCAAAAAGAAAAAGAGGCAAAAACAGATTTTTTTTGACATAAATCATGACTGGAGTAACTTCAAGAATGTCTATTTAAGGTTGATAAAATCTAACACATTTAGCATGTAGCTATATATATATATATACATGCAGTATGAGATATGCTATTTAAAGAATACATATATAAAAATAAATGAATATTTTTTTTTTTTTTTGCAAAATATTATTTCTACAAAACAATTACCTTGATTTTACTTTATATTATTAGATCTTAAAAAAATTGAGAGATAAATACAATCATGGAGTGTTCAAAGTGAATTAATCTATTAACATTCAACTTGTATATTATATAAACCATTTTATATAGCGATTAATTATAAATTTAACTGTGGTTAATCTATTGTTGTATAAAGCATATAGATGTTTTGATTTATTGATAACCGCACTGGTGATGTCTTGTATTTCATACAAGTTTCTTGTTTTCAACATTTGAATAAAAATCAGGAAAGGATTAAATTTTAAAGAAATAAGATTTATTTCTGACGTAAAAATATGAAGTAAATTGCCAAGAAACGATTCATGCTGTGTCAATTGAGCCCTTGTGTGTACATTGTCCAAATTGAGGCTAGACAAATATTTTTTTTCCAAACAAATTGTTAGTTGACAGTATTCTTAGGCTATGGAGTCTGTATTTACCCTCCATTATTTCTGACAGAATAATAAAAAAAAACTAATATTATTATCGAAATTGCTTTTGTTGCTTTTCAAAATATCCTCATTGAAGATCAATATACTTTTACAAATGTTTGAACCAATTGTCGTTACAACTTTTTCACTAAAATTGAAGTAACTACAAGATATGCACCAAGTTCTTCTTCAAGTGTCGAAAATCGTTGACCAGGTAATTTGTTTTATATATTAGCGAAATAAAAGAGACAAATTAGGATTTTACTGGAAATTATCATTATTTTAAGTTTTCAAGATAATCTTTGTTAAACTGCTCTGCCAGCAGACAAGTCACAGGGTATAGGATACTGAATAAACTCCATATCAGGCTTTGTCAGCAGTATAAAACCACCAGCAGTATAAATGTAGAGTACTTAATGAGGTAGATATTTTTGTTGAGTACAAAAAAATAGTTTAATACCAAAAAATAGTATTTTTCTTTCACAATAAATTCAGAAGGTGCTGATTTGATCAATATAAAGACCTCGGAATGTTTACTTTTCCTAAAAAACGTTATTGGCAAAAGAGGGTTTATTCCTCTGTGGTAGTAGAATTTAATGGGAGGATAAATAATAATCTACTGAGTGTCTTGTAGGGTGATCATTAAAAAAACATATTTGTTTGTTTCAAGCTCATATCACTAAGACCCTTGCTTCACGAATTTCTAATTATGATATATCTAACCATAAAATATTCATGTCTATTGACATGCGTCGCTTAAGCAAAGTGTGCAGGATTTTAAAATAAAACGTAATGCACTTAAAAATTTAACCGATTGTATTTCGCTTTGATCTTTATCTGCCATTTACATACCAAATATGTGAAAAAATAAATTATTAGTATCATTATTAAAAAACATAGCTTTTTTTGCATTTTCACTTGAGAATGAAAAGACATTTAGATCTAAAGAAGATTGTGGTCAGAAGAGGCATGAATAGGTAAAATGGTTTATTCATGTATATATATATATATATATATATATATATATACATGTATAATGTAGGTCTATAATTATATTAACTATTATTGCTTTTAGTAATGCTAGGTCGATCTTATCATTTTCATTTCTGATAATAATAATTCTGTACTAATAGCCCTTATTATGTTTATTCAAATTATTAGCATTTACAGTATACCTACATGTGTATTTATTCAAACATGTATTACTTACAGGTTTGGTCAGCTTCATTTAAATAATTATGCTTATGAAATCAGAAGTTGATTGAACTAACACAAAATAGTCCATGATTGATCATAAAAAAATACTTAAATTTCTTAAATATCGTAAATACTACGAGTATGAAAGACACAACAACAAAAAATCCTTTTATCAAATAAGAGTTTAGTTAATACCAAAGTGCTTCATCTCAGTAACCATAAAGTGTACATATTTCACGATGTTTTGTAGAATAAAGTGCATACCTAATTGACTCAATTCTTTAAAAAAAATAGTTTTTACTCACTACTAATTTTTTTGAAAATGATGCAATTTAAGATCCTGTAGATTTAAGATGTCGTGTTCAACATTAAATTATGTAATATCCTTTGGAAAAAAGCCTACTAATATTTTATCATGCTTCATTGGAAATAACGACGAATATCCTTGATTCGAAGCTAATTTGTTTGTTTCGAGCTCATATCACTTAGACCCTTGCTTTACGAATTTCTAATTACGATATACCAAACCATAAAATATTCAAGTCCATTGCATTATTAGTAGGACAGGTACGGTAATCAAAATCAACTATACAGTAGAAACTACAGTTTGGCACTGACAATTTATGGTTCGGTACTCGTAGGTACATTTGAAAAAATAAATTCGGAAGTGGGACGGGGAATCTCAGATATTTGTATGACTAAAAAACAGTAAAGAATCATATCGTACCGTTTCACTGTACTGTCCCAGTCCTAATGACTACATGTTTAAATACTCAATATCAATATCACGGTCGTTATAATTTCTTGGATCTGGAGCCACAGTGTAACAAGTGTAAAGTTATTGTCTTGAAATATCGACATATAAAGTTTTCAATATCAAGATACTTATTACGACCTATATGACATTTTTGGAAGTGATTTGTTACTACGACAACTACTAATGTTCCCAATATGTGTTATATGTATATGGATAATTATTACATATTTTATTGCTAAATGAGCGTATTTTTTGCTTCAAATAATAGTAAAAATTACTATGGTGAAACATCAAAATTTCTAAAAAATACAAATATATATAAACATTATCATATCATGAAAATAGTTTGCATGATTTCATATAATATATATTTTCCTTTTTTTTTTCGTGTGGGATGAGAGGGTGCATCACGACTATTAATACAATAAGTTATGAGGCTTGCCCTTCCCAAGTCTTCTATAATGAGCATGTAAAAAGCTTAATTCAGTATGTAAGTATATTTAAAGCCTCTTTGCTTGTTAAAAATATATAATAATAGGACCCAAATTGGATAATCCAACGAGTTAAATTAACTCATTAAATAAATGCATTCATGAAATAAACTACTCGTATTGTTTTATTTTTGATATGTGTGTGTGTATCCAATACGCTCAATTTACACTCCCTCTATTTTATCATCAAACCAAAGGATGTTTTAATTCAGAATTGAGTCTCAATTATTATCATAACATTTTATATTTTCTTCAAAATAATATTATTTTTCTGAATCCATTATTTGTGTGATAAGTGTACTTATATGTACATATATATTCTTCGTGAATAGCCTTAAAGGAGCAGCGGTGTTCAATAATACCACCCACCCACCCATTTGCACGATACCTTAAGGAAAAAATCTAATAAAAATTGAGACCATATCTCATAATGACTTTTTATCTAAATATGTAGGTATATATGTACATTTTATGTACTCTTACAAAAACTCATAGCATATTATAAGACAAGTATGGATACAGTGAGATACAAGAAGGTGTGAGGTTTATCCTAGTATAGAGAGAGGAGATGAAGAAGGAGGGTCCCTTGTCAATCAAAAATCCTCTTGGGGGAAAACAAATTTATTAACTTTGTGGAATAATGAATATACCTCACACAATGTTGTTTTTTCAATCACTTTTATTTTCTTATTGCCGATCCTCTTCTAAACCTGAGGTCGGCTACCCAAAATGTTATAAGAGCCATTTTTTCCGAATAAAAAAAAGCAAATGTTTTGAAATATGATAGACCGTTTTCCATTTAAATATCGAGAGGATTGTAAGCAAGTTTCTATGCTTTTGTCACACCAAAAAATCCAACAGATGTCTGTTTTAACCTGTAGAAGCTATAGTAGAAGCTTTGGAGTGTGGAAGGGTATTTTCGGAATAACAAAAAGTAACTCCTTAAAATTTATTTCTGAATAATTCACCACTATTCAGTAATTTGAGAGGATATTTTTATTATATAATTAAAGTTGCAGAGTTTTTTGTGTATACGCTATCAACCATCACCCTTATTCCGATTTGAAAATCATTCAGCTTTTTGTGACTGAACACATTTATACTTCCGATGTAATGATAGCAAATGTATTTGTAAGATGCAAGTCTTGAATTAGAGTCAACACTTCTCTGACAGGAAGGTTGTAAGTAATCCAAGGCGTAATACTCTACTAAATCAAATCAAGAGTGGCTAAAAATTAAAAGAAGTTGATTTACAAACTTTAATTCTTGCTTTATTTTCATAAAATAAATTTTGCTAAAGAGTAGCATCCGATTGTTCTAAACTTCAGGTTCTCTTCCTCCGCTCTGGCCTTTATTTCTTAGTTCTATCTGTCTTTATTAATTAACATTTAATAATGAATAAAATGCATCTCATTCATCTCTTAGGACAATTAATATCCTACTTCATGCTTCCATTCTGCATTATTACTAAAACCATAAAACCTTCTACCTATAGGAAGTGAATGCCGTCAAAGATAATTACATATCATTATTTTTGTTATTGTTTCATTGAGCGTGAATTGACATTAGTGCTAATTATTCATTATTTCATGACGTACAGATGTAGATATTATGTATCATTGTCTAGTTTGTCAGCTGTTGGTTGCATGAAGGTATTTGCTGTTTTGAGTCCAACCTGTGCTTTAAAGATCTACTTACTTACATATGTTAGGCTCTATGATTCAATGTTCTTTGTATTTTTGTACGTCAATTGTCAGGTAGAAAAAATCAGTAAAGAATAAGAGCAAGATACCTAATCTAGCTCAGGAATTAGCCATAAATTACCCAATTAAAAATCATTTCCTTTGTAAGTTTTTTTTGCCTGTTAAAATAACTCATGATTAGACTCTGCTCGAATTTATAATCAATGAATGCCTAATTCTTTTTTGCTAAAAAAGTTAATCTACTTTGAGCTCCAATGTACTATATGTATTTACAAAAATACACTTGGAGAGTTTTAAATCATTTCACAAGTACTTAACTTTATAAACGAAGGAAAGAACAAAACAAATAACCCAATCAAATCCAATTTTTCCTTGAAAACTAAGGAACCAGCGACCTTCTATCAAAACAAATATTATTTAAAAGACGATAATAACCAGAGGGGAAAACATACAGAAATATGCTAAAACATTTTAGGAATTTCTTTGTTTATTTGTTATGGGTAGGTATCGGTAAAATTGAAAAGAGACAAAATCTGGTAAATAGAAATCAATAAAAGGAATTTTCAAAATCTTTTAAGATAGAAAAGATTGACTTTTGATTTCATATGATATCAAAAACATGTAATAGAACATTGAAAACGTCTATAATATTCTGATGAGTGTAAGATTCCATTATGTTCTTGCTCCAATTTTTTCATATCCACTTTTAGGTTTAATTCAAAAAATAAATGTTGTTCTATTAATTAAAATAAACTTAATTACTTTTGTACAAATTTTACACCTATACATACTTAGGTATATAACAAAAACACAAAACAGTCAGTGTATATCTTACATTAAAACAGAAAAACTAATTAAAAAAACTATCAATTTGAAACGATCTTTTTTAATTATGAGTTTTGCTAATTGTCCAACTGAAAATAAAACCCCAAACTTGTAGTCATTTCATGAAATGTAAAATTGATATCTTCTGCACATGTGTATTTATATAATGAAATTGGGTAAAATAATTTTGTTGTCGATTCAAGCATGAGAAGAATGTCCTTGCAGCTATTGAGTGATCATTGTGAAGTTTTTTGCTTTGTTTTTATTTGAACTAAAAGTTAATGAACCTACGTTGTTAAATGATAAGCGAGTCAGCCAAATGTTGGATTCTTTATCAAGATGTAAATTTTTTCAATTTTTCCTCTTGTTATACATACAGCTAGAGTATTTTATTCCCTCATAATTGAATTGTACATAGGTATGAATATATTATAATCATTTCATCAATAAGTTAGATATGCAGGGTATTTGACGTTTATGTCTTTTGCCTCAAGATGGATATTAAATCCATGAATAAATATAAGTATACATGTGAGCCAAGAATAAAGGAATGAGCTATTAAACTAAAAAATGAGTGCAAGGGCCTGTAAGCTTCGATTTGGACATATATACTTATTATTAATATTGTTATTGTGAGAGTTTGCATAAATCAGAAATGAATAAATATAGACTGTGGGCTTTAATTGGTAGTTTTTATTGCATTTGCATGCAGGTAATATTGTTGCTCTAACAACAGCATAATATACTTACCTCTTGACCAGGTGAGGGGGGGGGGGGAGTGTTTATAATAGAGACTCTGAATCTCTCATTGTGTGGTTCACTTTTTCTTCTTTTGTTTTTTACTTCATTATGACTCAAATATTGTAAAAAACATTTTATGCGTATGTTCGTTTAAGAATGAAAAAGAAAAAAATTAACTTTATGAGAAGGTTTTGTTTTAATGCAATATTTTATTTTATGACAGGTGAACATATCCTTCAAACAAGAAGCTATATATGAATATGTATGGATCGTATGTACTATAAGTATACTAATAATATAATATATTTTTTATTAGTTACAGCATGTTATTTGACATGGAAATAGTATATGAATGTTTATAAAAATATTTTATAATATATCTACATGTTTCACCTTGTTTATGATTAAATAATAATCATAATAATACCATGATCTAAAAGTTCTATAGAATGAATGAATACTACTACATACGTATGTACATACATTTGTATGTTTTACATATCTTGAGCCAAAATAATACAACTATCATTTTTCTTGCTCAATAGACGATTCACGAATAATTGCTTCATTTTATTCTTTATGTATTCATTGAATAGCTGTTATGTATCCATGTTGTTATGCATGTATGTAGAGCCTATTGCTTTATTTATTTCCAGTAGGAATATCAAATTCACGAATTATAATAATAGTTAATAATAATATTGTATGCCTTCCATGTTATTTAATACATAATATTTATTTATAATTTTGCCGGCAGTACTCTCATATGTATACAAATTCATATGTAGATTTAGATACATACATACTGAATACATATCATGCTTGTATAATAGTAATGTTTTTGGAAATTTAATAATACTCATATATTCCACATTCACCAACCTATATTGTATGAAAAAGGATATATATGTAAATTTAAATCCGGGATTTCTAATGTGCCTACATTCTAAAATGAATACAAATGCCCAAAATATGGTATCACCCCCTCAAAATTGTATGTTACACATAACTCGATAACTCCCAACAAACAAATTATATCAGCAAAAAATCCTTTATTTTGACTTCCTAACGTCAACCCATCAAAGAACAGTCATTGGAACTCAAACATAATTTGAAATACTTATTTTAAAGTCACTTAACCTAAAATCGAAGTTTATAGCCTCCTAAAATTAATTATGAGTCAATTTAGATCAAATTAAGAATATAATCTGTTTAATATTACTCTAATCTGGTTGTAACTATCATCTAAAATAGATCGTTTTTATAAACTCTGGTAGATTTAGATCATATATCAAAAAAATTTCCAAGGAAGATGAAATTTTCATTTAAAAAAAGTGTTTTTTTCATCTATTCAGTGATCTACATTTTTTTACTACATTTAATTCCTGTTCAAAAAGTACTTGTTTATTCTGGTATGTAGTAGTAGTATTCATTCATTCTATAGAACTTTTAGATCATGGTATTATTATGATTATTATTTAATCATAAACAAGGTATGTAGAAACTGTCCACAACTGTCTTGAACCCGCAGTATTTACTAATATTTCACCAAATGTAACATTTTTTCCTTCTAATTTAGAAACTAGCCTATAGAATCAATTGCTTTGAGTTCTATATACTTATATTTTGATCTACAAAATCTGCTGGAAAAGGTGAAACGAGTCTTTAGTTATCTAAATTTGACTTGATATTTTTTTGCTATCAACCAAATAAATTTTCAGTTTTCTCTCACATTATTATTAATAAAAAAAAGAGATATAAAATATTAATAATTCTTAGTAGGTAGCAAAAATTATAATAACTAACTAACAAAAAGTAACTGGCAAAACATGCACATAAATGTCGCTACTATTGGTAAATTAATTGATACTTTATTTAATATTTCACTATATAGGTTTAAAATGTTAGATGAAATTAATTGTTTTTTTAAAGAAACATACACATAAATATTGTTTAAGCTATAGTATTTTTGAATTTTTTTCATAATCTACCCTATTGCGAAAGCCCCGTATAATGGTCAATTGATTCGGGATGCTCAGGTTGAACATTTTTGAAAGACTACAGTTCGAAATCATATGCTAATAATAACTCAATTTTTTTTCCATAAAACCACGTGGTGTCTTTACTGATGTGTGAGATTTTATTTATTACTTTTCTCTATTCTTTTTCAAAGGTATGTGTCATGATTACCTAGAGTGTAAACTAATGATGTTGTAAATTTGTATATTGCATAGCATAGCAATGTTGTGTACATCTTTGTCATCTTTTCATTCTAAATGAGTAAGAAAAAAGGGCCCCTTATTAGTTTGGAACTTATGTCTTTTTTACAGACATGTACCTACTGTTTTTGGGTTTTGTGTATATAATTAATTAAATGTCCCTTTTTTGCTAGAAAAATATTTTATGATTAAAAAAAATCAAAAACTAGACACTTAAGTTTTATTTTCTAAAACTCATTTAAAAAAAAAAGTTTTTTTCAAAATATCTTTAAAAAAAGCATATGAAAAAAATCCACTTTTTTACAAATCCAAATTTGGTCATACCTACAGTTAGCCAAAACTATACTTCCAATACTTCTCAACTATTGTACCATTATTTCTTTCATTAAACTAAAAATATTTGCAGCTTAACAAAATACAATTTTTGTTCATGAAACAATTTATTTATTTTGTCAGGCGAACTTTTCTTCCACACAAAGTCCTGTCCCGCTCCTAAATTTGAGTACAAACATACCTATAGCTATATGAGCAATTATGCCAGTTTGAATGAGTGTTATGCCAAGGCACAATCTTTTGAGTTTCAATTTTAGGGGCATGCGTTTGAGTAGCTTGTAATCAAAAGAATATGAATATAAATTGACGGGATGTACTATTTTTTTGTGCATTCATCATAAAAGCAACTTTATCTCTTCCATATTACTATGAACACAAAATTTGTAACAAAAAAACAAAAAACAGATCGAAATCTCTAATAAATGATATCAATTCAATTAGAATAAGCATCATACTTTTATGTATTTATCTATATTTAATTTAAAAAAAAATTCTACTTATATACCTCTCAACATTAGAAAATAGAAAAGAAAAGGAACAGACACAATTACTACTGAGTATTTAATCGTTTTTTCTTTATTTTATCAATCTACACAAGGAATGGAAACGAGAGAGAAAGATTAAAAAACAAAATTTTTAATTATCTATAATTACTCATCTGGGGGGTTATTAGATACGTTCTCTCCTTACTTCCACAGAGACCCTTTATATAGAGCTCTTCAATCTCATAATGAGCCTCGTAGATATAAAAATATATTATATGTAAATGCTACAAAATGTGGAATAGAAATCCTGACAAATAGCTTTTGTGTACGTTTCTTGGTAAGCGTGATATACACCCTAACACATATTTACGTATGGTAAAAATATAATATCATATCCAGTGTACATGGCACACAGGTCAAAAAAATTTTAATTTTTTGAAAATTTAATACACATATTTGACGCCTGATTATGTTGATAGCGAATCTGCAAATAGTTTGTTCGTATCAGATCTAGTTATCGACAATTTTTATTTGTTGCTTTTACTCCTTTTGTAAGTTTGTGACAATGTTTAAGTATATGATGGCAATAAATACAAAAGCACTTTAAAAATAGATTTATCTTCGGCAAAATTTCAAACTAATTCCAAATACGGATTTATGCTTCATGCGATAGTATCTAATCCTTAGAAAAGGAATACCATTACATAACAACTTTGTTTTATGGGTTTTATTTGAAAATCAATAAAGCCTCAGTAATAAAAAAATAAAAATGAGCTCAATTAAAATACAAATAATTTATTTTTAAATGAATATGTACTTCTTAGGAATCTAGTCTAGCAGTAATATTGATTTGAATTCAGTTTTTGAGACAAAAATCACTCTAAATTTATAAAGTTATATAGCTTTCCTATTTAAAAGTAAATTTCTAAATACAAAATTTAAAAAAATGTCAATTCTTAACACGGCATTTTATCTCACTAGTATAAAAATTTCAATTACACCAAGTCCCAAAATTGTGTCTTATTCTCTACGAATGTATGACTATTTTTCTATTTATTAGTATGGATATGACCACTGCTTTATAAAATTTAGTTCAAGTTCAAGAGATCAAACATTAAAACATGTATTTTAGGCGACAATAGGGAAAGATCAACAGCTTAAAAAAGATATAGTGTATTTTTTCAAGTTACTAATGGAATAACGATATGTTAATAAATACTGTGTGTTACATGTAGGAATTTCTAGGAGTTTACAAATTTATGTATCAAAGAGGAAATCATCAATTGCACAAATTGTAAACCCTTTCTACAACAGACATACATACTCTTCATTTTGTATATCAAATTTTACTATCTTATTTTACCCCCAGTGTGAGCCAACACGTTTTACAACATAACGGGTTGCCCGATTTTTCACGCATTAACAAATTATCAATTCTAATTTAATTAATAAAATTGAAAGAAATAATTAATTAATTTATCCATAAATGAATAGGGATGTCTAGTTCATTTATGTTCTTAACAGGAAATAAGTAGAGTGTCTTAAACAACGGTGGCACTCCAATCAGATATGGATTTATGAGCAATGCTTTACTACAGTACTTTTATTTTTTGGATAGAAAATATCCAAAAGATTTTTATAACAGTGATATTTTTTAAACATCTGAGGGATATATTTTTTTGCTTTAAGGGAAAAAAATGTATAATTACAGAGCTTAAAGCTAGTTAAAAACTCGAAATGCCTCAATTTTCCCCCTCAAATTCCTCATTGATCCTTATCCAAAGTAATCTTTTTTTACAACGTTTGTCTTATGACCAAGTTTTGAAACCTTCTATGGAATGTGATTTATTGGTGCGTATACTCTTGGGCCTATTCTGTGTCAGTTTAAAATTCCTTTTACCTGAGAGCCATTGCTTTACAGACATACGGAAAAATATAAATGAGTTTTTATAAAGACAATTTTTATTAAACCCATTTTCCAACATTTCCATGGAACTAATCATTCTATTAAAAAAAAAACTATTTTAATATTAGCATAAAAATAAAAAAATAGTATAACAAATATCAGTTGGAAAAATATGGTTGTTGGATTTCTATCTATTTAAAAAACGACTTACAATAGTCTGCCTAGAGAGTATTTAAAATAAACTCAAGGAAAATTTCTGACCCTATGTTAAATTTTAATAGTCTATTGTATAAACTAGAGCTTCACCGACATGGATTTAGTTTTATTTAATTGATAGTCAGAGTGGTCACATATAGGATTTTATGCAAATTTTTAAAGTGATGTCACATGTACATTCAATGACCTTGATTATCAGAATCAAAAATATTAAATAAAGCGTGGAACAACATACCGAAACGTCTGCCCTGGCCACCTATGGATTTTATTTTTTATTTTAAAAAATTGAATCTTGTTGTTTTTGGTGATATATAATATTGGTAATAATTGGCAACATCCACCGATCACCAAATAATCTAAAACTGCCTAAATTGGCCAATCTAATCGGTTTACAATTCATCTTCCGAATCATAATATTAAAGTGCTAAAAAAGTGTTATATTATTTTTTTTTCTCATTGACTCCCAAATTCATAATCCTGTAAAAAAAAACATTTAAGTTATATATTTTTTGAGATTTGTGTGCTTCATCATAATTCTTAACTCATTATACAAGGCACAACTTAGAATCAATTCATTTTATCGTTTGTATGTATTACGTCACTATAAATACAGTTTTCTAAATACATATGAAGAAATGGGACTTTATAGTACTTATTATGTATAAGTAATATCAAGTACAATACAATAAGGAAGATGACTTTAATTGAATTAAAAAATTGTTAAAATGCGTAGTCAATTACATTATACATATATATGTATAATGTATATCCATAAATATGTACTTGCTATACATATAATATGTAGTAGAGTAGTTGTTGTTATCTTTTTCAAGTCATCATGAGCTATAAATTAATTTCCAGTAAGGAAGTTGTGCCCATGGAGACAATGATCACTCCCCCCCCCCCCCCCCCCAGAGATAAAAATGTAATTAAAGATATAATTTAAAAAAATAAGTGTGTATAAATGTATGTAAGAAAGTCACAAGAGCTAGGTTTCTTGATCCTCATATTTATTCAAATAATAGATGGTTTGAAGAAACTATTAAGATCAAATGTCGCAACGAGCCATAAAATGACATTCATAAAAAAGCTGTCCATCGTATTTCTCTTTATTTTCCTATTTTCTTGAATATTTTGGTTATGAAGATTGATGATGATACTGTACTTCATGAACTCCGTATTTATGGTTACAAAGAATGGATAGAAAAACATAGAAAAAGCCCAATGAACAAAATAAGTACCTACACGTAGTTAAAAAATCATAGCAAACAATCGTGAATGGAATATCAAACAGACCCACTACACGTATTTAACGATGCATCTTATCGGTTTAAAATCATAGCACGCTTCAAACCATGTTTTCACATCCACTGATTTCTCTGAAGCCTCCATGTACCAACCTTCCCTTCCACTTGACAATCTAATGAAGATGAATTACCAAAGGTAGTAAATAACGTTATAAGCATTTCATTGCTCAACATACAAATACAGACAATGTCTTTAAAAAAAGAAAAAGTAAGTTAAGAGCCTCTTATTAAAATAGTATTTAAAAACAGTCAATGATTTCACAATAACAATAATGAGGTAGCAGAAGGGTCTTCTTTAAGCAGCAGGAAGTAATTTTTTTTTGGGTGTAAAATTTCTTTTTTAGAAAATGGGTGAGTAATTTGATATCTGAGTGAATTCTCTCTCTATCTCTCTGTATGTGTGCAAAATAGTCAGGAAATAATTGTTTTTAGAGATATTTTATATAAAAAATAACTAATGGAATATTTAAAGCAAATATTCAAGTATCTACTTAGGAATTAATATTTCTGGAAAAAAGAAACTTTTTGAGATGTATGCATGTGTATGGACAGAAAACGTAGCTCATCTCAATAATACCTTTACATAAGAAGAGTAATACTTCAAATTACGAACAATACCCGTGTCAGTATTGTTGGAGTGCTATTTTTAAGCAAAATTCACTTCCATTTGATGGCAAGTTATATTCATTTAGAAGCTGAATGTTTTCTCTTCTTTTTCTACGACAAAATGGATTTGCCTCTTTTTGAAGTAATTAAAGCAAGGAAACTAACCAACGATCACTTAAACTATCACTCGTTATCTGCTTCGAAAACTCATGGTCCAAAACACTCCCAATACGAAGTATTACTTAGAAACTTGAGGTTACATATCATTAATTATACTTATTATGATGGCGTCATTTTATGCCTTATACCATCCGTCTAGGAGACATAAATTACCCTCCTCCCCCTCCTAAATTATGTATTCAATATATGTACGTCATACACAATATCAATATATCCCCTGTTTTTTGCTTTTTAGAACAAAAAATAAACCAAATCCGTTCGAAGAATCATAGGCCATGCTAACCTCCCATTCTTTGATTCATCAAGTAATGTAAAATTCAGTAATCCAATGATGAAACCTAGGTCTGGTTAGGGCTACACACTAAGTTGTGGACACAAATAGTGAGCCTTTTACGAAAAATTATCATCGTAAAATACATTCCAGCGTTAAATAAATTTAAATTTAAATTTTCTATTTCAATACATACAAATGTGTATAGCACTTGAGATTATGAAGAGTGGAATCATACATAGATTTTTATGATGCAATCAAACCCCAAAAATAAGATTTTTTTTTCATTCTTAAAGGATTAGTATATGAAGGCACTTTGACTAACAAGAATTTTTTTTTATTTTTTCCTTTTGTGAAACGGTTAACCCTTTTCCTTTCTCTTCTCAATTTATATATGTAGAATGGATACTATCTCTATCTCATAAACATCCATTTAAAAGACATCATCTAACCTACGTGAGAATGTACATGTCCATAAAAAGAACCATGAAAATGTACGGATCATAAAGCCTTATTTAAATCTTTCTTTTTATGTATGGTCCACATATGTATATATAAATAAATAAATAGTTGAGGCTGGGATATGAGACATCTACAAATCTCCTGGACTCTGGAGACATTCTATCATTGTACAAATTGAGTATATTTTATTAGTATACATATATAAAGGAGTAATCAGCCATCAATAAAACATTTATTGTTCAGAACAATTCATGTTCTCAGAAAAAGAAAACCAAACAGAGTGTTTTCACTGACGTCACATATTTTATAATAAATTGAAGTCGCAACTAGTTGAGTCATAGAGTTAAAAATATAGTTATTATAAAAGTGTAAAGAAATTGAATAAAAAAACCCGGAAAGTTCATCAAATGACTGTAAAAAGAAATGAAAGAAAAAACAACACACATCTAGTGAAACAGTAATATTTGAATAAAATCAAGTTAATTGGTACAGAAAACCCTTATAAAATGGTTAAATTTTAGAATTTACTTTGTTTTGAATGAATTAAGGACCAGAGAAGTAGTAAAATTAGGGAAAATATCTGATCCATACAAAAGTAATAGTTCATTTATTGGTTACACTATGTAAATATGAGTGTATAATGATGTAAAGACTCTTTTTTAATTCATATTATTAGGGTTTGGAAAATAAAAAAAGAGATATATCCTTTTGACAGACAGTAAAACTTGAAGTCCTTTCATTTGTCGGTCCCATAGTGACATCCAAATGCACAAGGTCAGTTATTCACCACTTTCATATATCGTTAATAAAGAAGATGGTATAGTTCCACAATGATGACGTCACATAAAAACGTTCTGTTCTTTATCTCTGATTTACAACATAATGCAAATTATTTTTTGGGAGGAGGCCCTTGTCGGAAATGCCATTCTATATAAATCTAGAAATCAATACAACTTTGTATGCAATACCATAAATTATAAGCATATGCTAAGATGTTGTTGTTAAAAAGTTAAGATGTGTACATGAGGTTTTCATATATATACAGTTTCAACATACTTAACCCATTAGTGAGAAATTCTAAGAATGGAACTAGTGGAATGTGGAAGAAGCAGCTGAAAAGATGATTTAGCTATTTTTATTTTTAGAATAAGAAGTGATCCTCTACTAAATTCCACTCATATTATATAATTTTTTTCTTGTATTTATTTCAAAAATGAACCATTTTAAATGATGATTTAAGTATTTTATTTAAATTGTGACTATTGTGGGCTTTATAATCTGGTTTTTACACTTTTTTTAAAGGAAATATGATGTTTTTAAAGAAACTAGAAATAATGAATTACTTTATTCATATGATTTTACATCAAATGAATTAGCACCCATTATTAATAACTATTTGGTAATTTCCTACAAATTTAAAAAGTGTAACAAATATTTATAGAACGTGAAATCTTAGTTTAAGGTCCTTGTATTCCCTGAGGGTGCAAAACGGCGTTTTTGGGAGGCAGTAAGTGTTATGTTTTCTTATCAAATCAAATTATTGGCTTGATTAATTATTCATGTAAATCATTCAAAATATACTCAAATTATATTTTTTATATTAAAGGAAAATGTCTTTCAAACGGAATACGCAAGAAATTTTTTTTCTACGTATAAAAAAATAAAATCAAAATTAGTGGAAATTTTTAGAACGTAGCATGGTAATTCTTCTCTTTAAAACAAACAAGATTATAAGGATGAATAATATATGTATGTACATAAATACAATAGCCTTATTTTGCAATAATCTTTTGCTTTCATTAGTCTCTAGATTTCTTTTTAAGCATCATGTCTAAGAAGTGCTATGATATCTATGTTACCAAAGGAGCAATCACCACCCTGCGTAACAAGAGTCAAGAGGCTTGTCATTATAGTATGAACTCAGAAATCTATATATTTTTTTGCTTTTTTTTGGTAGAGGAGGGATATTCATTGGGGGTGGTTTTTCATTCTAGCCTCCCTCTTGCCTTCTCCCAAAAAAATATCTCTTCCAATTCTTTGCAATCTGATGTATAGGTTCGATAGACCTGCAACACCACTGGTTACACCACTGAATGTTGCTCATGGATTTACGGTCCAAAATGCTTTCTTTTTTTTAAATCTCGTGCTTTTAACTCTAGTCAAAAACATTCAAACTGAAAGATCATTTTGAAAAAAATCACAGGGTCAAGGACTTAAATTTTGCTAAGAAATCTTGAAATTGAAGAGAACTTCATTCGAATAAGAAGACACATTACCACAATTTGAATTCTTTTCTGTCGTCATAAAAGACTGTGTAGAATGTGGTATAAATAGGTATGAAAATAAGGGGGCTATCTTATTATTCTGTTCTTATTGAGAGAGCAATATGAAGTAAAAAGTTAAGAGCCTCCTGATCTATAAAATCCATTTTTAAATCTATTAAATCTGGAGCCAAAATGTAACTAGTGCAGTATTATTGTTTTGAGATGAGACAATTGACAGAGATGCAAATAACGTCGTTACTTTTATCATTAAGGAAGTAACTTACTATCCCTTTATTTATGAGGTCGTTATGCAAAAAAAAAAAAAGAAGAAAAAAAGACTGTTAGCTAGTTACAAAAAAAAAACACACACTTTATTTTTAATTTTACAGTTTATCTAATTTTTAATTGTCTGGTATGTCATCAATTTATTACCATGCTTTGCTCTCTGAATAATAAAACTTTTAATTTAGCGTGTATTTAATTAAAAAAAGTTCCAGATTCGAATTTCTGTTTTACTTTGTTTTTATAGAGTAAAAAATAAAATAATTTTGCTTAAATACGGACTTGTTACCTTTCCGTATAACTATTTACTTTTATTTTTGAGCAACTGCTTACCTTTTAAGTAACTTAAACGAGTAATTTATAACTTTTTTCAACACTGTTTATGACCATATTACATTTTGGCAATAGAGATTTCGCTCAAACAAATACTAATATTTCATTACAGTATATTCCCAAAATGGATAATTGAATATAATATCATATCAATGAGAGCCAAATTTAATTTTTGAGAAAAAGTTATTTGTAAAACACATTTGCTTAGGGCCTCCCATATCTTATATACATGTTGGAATTTCATACAATTTGTACTTCTCATAACGTCTCATTGAATTACTCCACCACTCATTTTATACTTTGACCAATTAATACTATTTTGTCTATTATACTAAAGATCTAACCTTTTAATTTTCTAATGTGCTACTTGAAAATATATGAGTGGGGTAAGAAATGTTAAAAATTACTCCTTTAATGCACATTTAAAACATCAAATAGAATTTGAATGATTTCAATCCTTTTTTAAACACTATATTCCATTTTGATTTTACCAAAAGTACAAAATACCAAACAAAACAAATATAGATAATTTATGTAATTAATAAAAAATATCATTTTTACACATCATTAAAAAAATATATAGTTTGATATTTTTAAATTCTTTGAATAATCTCTAATTTCTAAAGTATGAATATTTTCATCTTATGAAGGTTACATAATGAACAATCAGACAGACTAAACATATGACCTTTAAACCTTGTAATTTTGAATAATATTCAGTATATCTTAAATCCGGACAATAAAAGCCTTCCTATATCACATCTTTTTACATAAAAAGCTTGTAAATAAATAGAAATATAGCCTTGATAAAAATATATCAAGCAATATTAGCTCATCCATAAATTTGACCTCTTTGACCCTGATTCCCTCTTCTCTTTGAAAATAGTTCCAATAACTCAAAATAAAATAAATTAATCAATGTTTGTTCATAGTTTGACCACACACGACCGTACATTATATAAATACATATATTGAGATCCGTATTATTCTTTAATATTCATAAATGTTGTATATATATAGGCGATGGTTTTTTATATAAATTAACGATTCAAAAAAAGAAAGAAATTATTTGATTTAACGGTCAGACACATGAAATGAAATTATATGATACTTGAATGAGTTTGAAAGAGTTTCTACCTTTTAAGGATAGGCCTCCCATGTTACCCAAAAATATAATAGTTTTGTGTTAAAGAAATTTTCAGTTTTATAGGGTGTGAATTTCCGAACCTTTTCCATTATTATAAAATAAATGAGAAAAACAAATATTTAATCGAATCTTTCATCGAATGAGATATGTAAATTGCTGAACCATAAAATCATTTATATTTATATAAACTCCTTTATGTTCAAACGAAATTAGAAATATATAAAATAAATAAATAATGGATTTTAATACATAAATGCATATTAAGATCAATTATTCTCACACATACAATTAATTAATTGGCGTTTGATTTACATCCTTGTTTCTGTGTTTAAAGGAAATAAATTCATGAGAAATTTCTTGTAATTCAACTTTGACAAAAGGTTTTACTTACTTCATGGGGTGATGCAATTGAGCTTTTATGAAGAAAACATTCATTGAAATTTGCAATGTTAATAAATATCTTAATACCTGTAAAAAAATTACGAAAGAAAAAAGTTGTTTACTTGTGATCGGATATTCCGATAGTGGAATGACTCCCAAAAAATCATCAATATTAACCCTCCAATCCACCCTTTTAAGATTTTGATGAAATTTGGTACCATCCCTGTTTTTATATACTGTGACCAAATTTAATCCATTGTCCAATAGAGTATTCTTTAAAAGATGGAGCACTTTTATAGGAAGTACAGTAGAACCCAGTCACTAATTCGTTCCCAAAGGAGTGTCAAGAAGTGATGGAGTTAATTTCCGAATCACAAACTGTATTTTGTTAAAAAAAATCACATAAGTCGGACTCCGAAGTTTTGTTTGAGCTCAGAGGTAAAGTTTTATTAACATTTTACGTCCAACTCCGAATTTGTTGAGTACTGAAGCGGTCAAGTTTTAGGGTTGTACTGTATTTCTACTTTTACACATAAGGTTCAATAGACACAGCATGACGAGTACCTCTTGTAGCCAAGTGCTCTCTTTAAAAATAAAAAATGTTGACTACTTCATATTGGATTTGCTACAAAACAACAGCAAAACACCCCTTCAAAACTTCATATGTTGATGCTAAAATCTAAAACTAAAATTGAAATAATTTTTTGTTAGATAAATTGTCTCCATTACCAAAGAAAAAGGAGGTCATGACTCAAAAAAATTTTTTAATGAAAAGTTTTATCAATTTTTTTTAAATATAGAGATTTCAAATTTCCTAAACATACATTAACTGATATAATCGACCCATTAGATAATAGGATATACGTAAAGGTTTGCAATTGATAAATGCATCATATTTGTTTTTTAAAAATGACAATGCTTCTTATCTCGGAAATTGATCATCCGATTACAAAAAAGGATATTACATATATTTATACCTTGGAAGTAAAGAATTATTGGAATGGTCTATACTAAATTTGATCCAAATCAGATTGGTTGAAGTTTAAAGCATTGAGTGATTTGAAAAGGAATGATTCTGGAATGAATACTTCAAAACCTATTTGTGAATGAATCAAGAGGAAAACTTATGTTGATGCTGTTTTGATCCAATCAAATCATGTTTATTCTCCTTGAAATAACAAAGATGGTCCACGAGAAACAAATATTTTTTCCTTCTCTTTATAAGGAGTATACATCATCATTTTGGCTCAATAAGGAAGACCATTATAATACTTATGTATGTACTCGTCCATCCATAGTGTAATCCTGATCCTTTCAATTGATAGAGTCTCTCTTCTTTATCTAAATAAATAACAAATACTTACATTCATACATAGATAATAATATACACTCTTCCTTCAAAATGAAGATATTTTTCTTCATTTATGAGACTTTTTTATCAGGATTATTTGATCAGATAAGCAAAAGATAATAAACAAACATTTTTATTTTCCCTCTACCAATGGTTTTCATCATGCTTTATTTCCTCATATAATTGACCCCTCCTCATAGACTCTTGTATTATCATGACTTCTTTTTCTCCTAATTGGGAACAATTCTGAACTCAATCCCCCCCCCCCCCACCCTCCCCCAAATTTCTTGTTATTTGAACGTGCTTGATTATATTCAAAGTTTCCTTTTTATTCGTATTTATATATCGAGTATCTCTGTTTAGACTTCATTTCCTTGAATGGTTTCTTCCTATAAATGAATAATATATAATTAGCCATATATTCACTTTCATCTGTTTCAATTACAATTTAGGAGGTTACTTCAAATTTTCCTTTTTTAAACTCCTTCTTGGAAGTTAATAATTATTTTTAAGGATCCAACTACATATTTTTAATGCAGAGTTTCTGAGACAACATTTTTTCTTTAATTTGTGAAATATACTAAATTAATGGGTTTTATGCTGGGGTACCCTCAGAATTTTTTTTATAGGGGATGCGGGACTAGCTCAGAAATTTCATCATCAGACTAATCAACAACAGACATCCCATTTCATTGTGGGATTGTAATAATATATATATATACACATATATATTTATATGCACTGTACATTTAGAGACTAATTTATATTAAATTTTGTTTTCCTTTTTTTATTCTTGTTTTTTTATGTATATAAACATTTAAGACAATTTTCAATTTTAATTCTTCTTCAAATTAATTGAATATAATATGTCTTTTTTTTGGGGGTGGGGGGGGGGGGCGCTAACTCATGAAAATCATTACCTTTACCTAAATACTTACATGTTACAAAATAATTTTTTAGTCCCTTTTTTTACACCACTGTTATGCCACACCTATTATTATTTTCGATGCATTTATACCAATATATTTCTATATATACATATATATATATATATATATATATATATATATATATATATATATACACGTCAAGGTTTATTTTGTACCCTGCTTAAGGACACGATTAAAATAGTTATTTCATAAAGCCTGTTCATGTACTATTTAAATACTTATGTGTAAGAAGTTTTGTTCAAATCTAAATAATACATTTTTAAGATAAACTTAATATGTATGTATGTACCTAAAAACATCAACTACTAGGCCAACTGCTATATGCTTAATAGTGCAAGTAATGCTAATATGGACATAGTGTTCAACTCAAAGTGAACTTTCAATCAAGGTCCAAAGACATTTTGATATCATAGCCATAGACATAGATATGTATCTGTGTATTTGTAAGTTATTTTGACAGTGATAAATGATTGGTCTATTATAAATATGTTACGAGGGATTTGTTATTTTTAATGGACGGAAATTGAGCATTATCAAATGTTTTCCCTCATGAATAAAATTGGATACATCTTATTGTTTACAATCATTTGTACTGTTTTATTTTGATAAACAAATGAGTTTTGTTTTGTTTTGTTTTTTGAAGGCTTCTGTTTTAGGTAATTTTGGTTTATTTGAGACTTGCTTTATATAAAAGCATAACTAAATGACAAGCATTTATTATTTGTTCTATTAGTAGAAATATCTTACATATATTATAATATGTAATTCAAATAATTTCTATAAAATACTTGGGTAACTAATTTATAATGAATTCATACACTCTGAGGAATTTTAAAATACTAATAATGGACTAAGTCAAAGACTCAATGAAGGAATCCTGCTTCCTAATATTTGAGGAACTTCTTTGTTCATGGATTTCATTCCTTTGCATCCGATAAAATTATATTTATTTACATGTGTTTTGACATCTTAGTTCCAATTTTAGCATCTCCACCCATCAACAAAACAACAACAATAACAAAAACTATTTTTTCCATTAAAAAGTACCAAAAGGGAGCCTCACATGCAGAAGTTGGAGTCTTATTTCTGAAAGAGATTGAGTACACTGCCTCACAATGTAGGATTCCATCATTTGAACTGATTCTAATCAGTCTGTTTCAATTTTTCTTCAAATATATGTACAATAATATAATTTGACATCATAATGTAGTAAATAGATTTTCACCTACATGGTAGAGAGAGAGTCTTTGAAGTGTAGTCAAGATATCATAACATTATCATTTCTTACTCTTAGCATGTTTTGACGTAAGGCTCTGAGAATTTGCCGACAGAGAATTATAACTATGTGTTTATATAGATAAATAAAGAAGTTAATTAGTTTAAAGAAGAAGGAGGTTGATTTTTAAAAAATCCAACCGAAGAATGTTTTAATGAAAATAGTTATTATAGGTGCGTAATCTCCATAAACTAGTAATCAACGTCTTTTCTTTGTTGATTCTTGCAAATTTATGTATTGTTACTGACTGTTATGTACATAATATACATCTACATGTGTACATTTTATTTTCTCCTAATGTATGTATATAAAACTGTAAAATAATCCCCAAAATAAGTTCGACAAAAGGGTTGATTTGAAATGGACTTTCTGATAACATCGTCTGTTGATTCAATGGCACTCAAAGTGTCTACCTACATATGTACATCAAACCCGCAATCGCAAAAAAGAATCCTAATCGTCTATTTAACCCTCTACTTCTATAACTTCAATATGTAGTACACTCTACATATGTACACCAAAGACGTTCATTAGTAAAGGAATGTAAGCGCTTGGATGTTCATTTTATTAATAGCAATCTACTAAGAAATAATTGTTTCTAACTCCGTTTCGTTTATTAGTCAAAAGAATCCTTTACATATTCGGATAAGATTTAAATGGGATTTACAGTTTTTTCGAAAGATCCATACATACACTTACTACCATTTCTTGAACGTCTTCAATTATACCTATGTACATACATATGTTCTAGTTTGAGAAAATCTTCAGAAAAGAAAATCATATTCATTGTTAAAGAAGTATTTCTTAATTGTCACATTTTTTGTTTTGTTTGATTGACAGTTCATTTATATGTTTATAAATCCAGCTACAATCATAAAAATCCTTTATAAACGCCCCCTCCCCCCCCCCCAAAAAAAAACAAAAACAAAAAAACAACAACTATGACTAATTGAGATATGAGTTTTATGGCTCATATTTTACACCTGGGCATCATCCATTAGATTTTGAGGGAAGGTAAATAATAGCAAAACTAACTCATTAAGGGTTTGATCATGATTATAAAAGAGACCAGCAAGTAGTCCAAGGGTTTCTCATTTCATATCACTACTAGTTAGTCAATACAAAATAACCCATCTCGAGGCATATAATTATTTTCTTCATGTGTATTTCAATGATAAATGATCATATACATATGTATATATAATTACAGAAAGACAAAAATTAATACTCCGCCGAGGGTCATAAAAGAAGAAATTATTTATAAAAAAAGAATCAGGAAAAAGTAGGTCATAACCCGTAGAGAATTACGCAAGGAATATTTCCTCCCGCATTTTTTATTATTATTTCATTTTATTAGTTCACACAATAAATAATATCCTAAATCAAACAAGGAATAAATAAATTTAAAAGTTACGAAAACAATTTTGTTTACAATTTGAGTCAAAAGAAAGAAAGAATGAGAGAAAAGGGGGAAATAACAGCAGAGAGTTGTGGAAGACTAATTTTTTTACCTTAGTCAAAACATACATATATATTTAATCGCACGCGATTTCAGTATTTTTCACCTTTTAGAGAGGGTGTGTGCACGCCTTTTCTACTACGTCCCGTGCTCTCTTTACTTACAATGCTAAAGCGATTGTTTTTTCGAGCGAAGGGTGTTAGTTTGTTCATATATTTCGAACGTGAGACTTGACGCGGCGTTCCGTCCAGTGAATGAATCCTATATCGAATCAATAGTGGTGTGGCAGTATTTGTTTTTTGCAAAAAATTATAGTTTTATTTGTTTATTTGTGTAAAAATGTTGGAGTTACATTAAAGGGTAAATCATTTATACATTTGAATCTCTTTTCCTGCAGAGGAAAACTTCTTGTTCAACAATAACGATACAATTAACGTCTCTTCTTGGAAAACAGCAAAAATACAAAAAACTCAGCATGAACATTAATATACAAAGAATTTCCTTGGTTCTATGGACTTTAGCCTCTGTAGGATCCTCTCACGATCCCTGGGGAGAGAATCAAAGAGCCAAAATCAACACTGACTACGTTTCAAGTAATTCAGGTAAGATATTATGTTTTTATATCAAATTTTTGACGCTGCGCTAGGTGTTGCTTGTTGTACCTTAGAAATAAAATAAAAAATCTGAAAATGTTTCCATTTCTTTATAAAAAAATAAATTATATGAGAAAACAGCATTGCATTTATCCAGCTCGTTTTTTCTGTAACTCTATGTATGTATGTATTAGTTCATTTCATTTTTTTCCTCTTAATGATATGTTTTGCTTCTTCACACATGTTTTGTTTTTGTATTCTTCTTCAGGGTTTTTTCGCCTTCCATGATGAGTAATTAGTGATGTAGTAAGTGGCCTATAATCATAGAAATTTGAATATCTTTTGAGCCTCCTTTCAGGCAATTGGAGTCTTATTATATAAGTATATCTATATGTATACGTAATATATATCATGTTTATCTACATAGTAAGGGTCTAAATTTAGCACATCCATGACCAGCACCGGAAGCCGGAAGACGGACAGATGGATTCCCCTATTTTCTATCATTATTGTTTAATAAAACGTCATTGTTTCTTAAGTAACTTCAGCATCAAGTTTTGCGTTAATTTTTTGTGGGAAAGGATTTGGGATTTGCTCATTCTCTTACGTTTTGTGTGTGCATTTGAGTTGCTCTAAAAGATTGGTTTTTGGTTGTTGTTGTTGTCTGTGTTTTTGTTACCCTCCCCTACGAACGCTGATTTTTTTTCTTTTCTTCTTTCATTTCTTTTCATTTTGTATTTATATACCTATACATATATATTTTTACCTGAAGACAGAGTCTCCCCCTCTTGCAGCCTGTACCCTACGTTACCCGCACTATGGGTTATTCTTCTACTCAGTTCCTACCAAAACTAAATTATGGACCACTTATGCTCAAAGGTCTTTTACCAATTTACATATATCCATGTTTGCACTTTAGCTTGCAGCAATATATGTAAGAGTACAGGTGAGACTGGGGTCACAGTCAACACAGGGTATTTTGACAGTTGCAGCTGTATATAATATGTTAGTATACACAGCGTCTCTTTTTTTCTACTTTTATATCTAAAATAGAATTAAAATAAGATATAGAAGAGGGTTGTTGGATGAAAATGAAAGAAAGAAACTGTTGATTCCAAAAGGTATAATCCTACAAATGGTTAGGTAATATTAAAGGTTGACATATGAATAAACTTTCATTTCCCAGTTTCTTTTCCTTCAGTGTTATCGTTTATAAAAAGTCCCCTTGGGGCTATCCTTGAAACGTCCTTTCATGATAACAAAACAGACTCATACATCATTATTAGTGGTATTTTTTTGTTGTTATTAGCTGATTGTTAACTTATAATAAATAAAGAAATTTGCCCACCTATTGGTTATTTAAAACCAATACTAAAGGGTTGAGTTGATTTAGTGAATCTCCATTAAAAACATGAGTCCGATGTGATTCGATGTTGTGGTGTAAAACATGTATTTAGTTTTCTCTAATAGTATTTAAATACCCATCATTTACAATTCTTAATCAATATTGTGTCTCTGACATTTCTTCTCTTTTTCCTTTATGTAAGGGCTTTTAAAGAGCTAATTAGTGATCTACACATATTGCTTTTCATGCTTTAAGGTAGTGTAAAAAAATAAATAACAGTTTTTCTTTCTTTCTTTTGGAAAAGTCCGTTAAATGTGCGTGGTTCAAGTGTTTTGTAAGTTCAGCGTGTGCTGAGCTTCCTCTGCTTTTTTTTCATGTTGAATTATGTTCATTGTTATACACAATATATGTACATATAAAAGCAATTGCCCGTTGTATGAAAAGTACGAGAGAAGTGAAGTAGATTGATATTTAGGATAATTAATTTAATCTTATTTGCGAAATACATTACTCCCCACTTCTCACGAATGACTGATGTGCATATGTACATCCAGATATATATAAAAAGATAGTACATATTCTGTCTAATAAAACTGCTACTCCATTGATTTTGAAGGCTGATAGTATAGATTTATTAATGTGCTATTTTTCTCAGGGAATCAAAGTACCTAGCTAATTGCAGGTGTTATATTTGTGTCGTATGTACTTAAATGTATAAATCCTCTTAATTTCTCATAAGTCTTCTTCCGTTCTTTACTTTACATATCATTAAATCATTAAACCGGAAAAATCGTCTTTCATATCCCTCTATTGAGTCTTGAAAATAAATACATACATACATTTCCGTCAAATTATTTTAACTTATGAAATTTATATTTGTAGGTATATATTTAATAGGATTTAATTTGATATCATCAATTTTATTATCAAATTAGGAGATAATGATCATTGTGTATGCCTACATACATGAATGTAATTTTTCTTATCAACTACCTTGTGTTTGTTCCTACGAATAGAGATATGACTTGAAGCTTCTTTTTTTCTTCAAGTCTCTTTCTTTCTCTCAAATGATTAGTCAAATATGACTTCAGTATAGTCTTTCTCATATCGACTTACTCTGGAAATATTTTTAAAATATATTTTAAATCATATTATTGGTAATAGTCTCCTTAAGATACAAGTTTAGTGAGTACATTTGTATGTATCAAATCAAATCTGTTCATTGAGTTTCACGCCCTCTTTTTTAGTTAGAATACCATATAGAGTTCAATAATAATCTGCTCATATATCAAGGCAAAGTACTGCCTAGAAGCAGGTTCATATCGTTTTATGTGGTGTTTTTAATATTTTTTTTAAATATTTCATTTAGTTCCTTTGAAAAACATTAGGTCATATTTCGATTATTGGCAAATATTATCTCGAAGCTTTTTTTTATATAAAACCCCTCATTTATTGTGTCACTCACATCTCAAGACATTACTACTTTTTCAAAAAGTTTAGTAAAAGAAATTTTACATCAGTTCTTCCAATAAAAAAAACATCTTTTTCCAGAGCTTTTTTATTTTACTTCCAATCTGCTATTAATAGCTGTGAAACATTGTATAGCATTTATAAATAGATGAACAGTCTCCGCATGAGTAAGAACTATTGAATACTAATCTCCTTCAAAATTTAATTAATCCCTTCATTTTTTTTTTTTTTTTTGCATCACTCCTACTTTTTATGAATGGAGCATAATAATGAAGAGTTCATCTACAGTTGAACAAAAGAAGTACAAAATTTTTTTGTTTTGCATGTCTAAAAGCACAGAAGGGTTCTTTTTTTTTTGTTAGACACGGACACGGGACAGAGTGTATCTTTTAATAAATAGGGGTTTTTAGACGTGATAATACTTCATGAATTTTTTTTCCACCTAACAGTGTGTGTCTCTTTCTTCCAAAGATTGTTACACATTTTTTTTTGTATATAACTTGTTTTCTTGGCAATGCGAAGGAAAGAATAATAGCCCCAGGCATTACATTTATTCATTGTACATGTATTATTATTTGGCACAATTGAGCTCAACTCTTTGGTCACTCATTCTTTTTAAAATCAATTCAACAAGGAAAGAATGAGATTTCGTTTCATTCAGGTATTCCTATACATGTATGAACAATATACAGTCAAACCTGGTCTAACGGTCACCCAGCCTTAAGCGGAGCACTGCACAAAAGGAAAGAAATTTATAATTTATATTTAACTACACTGTATTAAGCGTGCCCCTACAATCCCCAGCAGCGGTCATCCAAAAAAATGTGGTCACTTTATTTAGAATTTACTGATTGTTAAATACAAAACTACAAAAGCTGTGTGCTTGAAACAGAATAATTAATAATTCAAGATAATAAGCTCTAATTTCGGTCACTTGGAAATGATCTGATGAGTACTAACTATTCATATTTCTATAAAAGCCCGATCGTGTATAATTCAGATCCGGTAAATACACGTATCCATATGCAATAAGCAAAATATGTATGGAAGTCTTTTCCCCACCTTTCTCTCTCTGTATCTATGGGAGAATAAATAGAACAATTTAAAAAAAAGCTAATGATGCATTATCCAAATTTAAATAGTTTGTATCGATGGAAGAAATATTAGTATGCTAAATTAGAAAAACAGAGGATCCATATTTACATGGTTAATCAATTTGAACAAACGGAAATATCAGATTTGTTTTAGTAATGTTATTGAAAATTACTATTCATTTTGTTATATAAATGTATATTGATACATATTATAATTAAAGTTAATTTTATTCTAATTTTGTATATATTTTATAAAAAAAGTTTTAAATACATACATGTATATTATTTGATACAGTTTATTTGGCAGTTAATGCATTCTTTTATGCCCAATTTTTATATCATAGTTTAATAAAATCAAACCTGGTTTAAGCTATTACCTGGACTAAACGGCCACTTTCCCCATCCCCCGTGTCTGGCTGCTTAATACAGGTTCTACTGTCTACCTTTTTTTTCTTATTAACTTTTATTTTCTCTATAGATACCTATACAGTTTGGTTTATTATATTTACCCTTACAAAGGCATTTTATAAAGGGGGAAAATCAAATTATACATCAACCCACGATGTTGTCATTGTCCAACTACAGACTATTACATATATATATATATGTATATATAAATATTCACATTTATGTACATCTGAGAAAAAAATCTGGAAAATGTTTGTCTAAAGAACTCATAAATACATACATATATCTATTATGATGATGGATGATAAATATTAAAATGACCATTCCCACGATAACGTTCGTACATAATTTTATACGTCTTAATGATGTACAAACATAAGTACATACATATCTATATAGGTAAAAAAATATAGGGTTGAGACTATCTTGTTTTTATATCCGATATTAATTTATAGCATTTTGAATTGAATGTTTATAGCATGTGGTTGGAGATAGGAACACTCCCGCCCTCTGTGTAGAAAAAAATATATATATTGGAACCAAATATAAGAATACCTAAATATACATATTTGAATTAATTTCACCTCGGGGCGTCTTTCAAGAGGCTTATAAATGTATTTTTAAAAATAGAGAGCAAACAATTAATAACGCCTTATAAATGGGTTGGAACCACCTACCTGATGACGTCTTGACAATGTTTTTTAATGATTAGGAGAAAGGAAGAGAGTGGATCCTCCTCCTCCTGGATGATAATCACATAAATCACTCATTCAACTATTTTCACACACACCCCAAAATAAAATTTATAATAAAAGCAAAAAAGAAAATTTCATCCCCATGCCATTAACATTTTTTAGATTTCAAGTCAATTCCTAATGGCGGTGGCAGCAGCAGGGAGGGAGGGAGCCTTGTTCACAGACCCTTTAATACAGGATTTATGCATATTACGCATACGTAAGAAATAAGAGCATTTCCAAAATGGATGATGATTAGTTAATTTCCTTTTTTGTATGTATGTATGTATATTCTGGTTTGTTTCTTCTTCCAACGAACGATCTACATAATCATGTCATCACATTCATGATATTTTGAATATTTTTGCATAAGATGAAAGAGTAATTGAACTCTCATCCATCATCAAAAAAATTGCACATTCTTCTGCGATCTGCCTCCTCTTTATGGTATACCTAGATTTATGCTTTATATTTACCATCTAACTGCCTTTCCATAAGGAAAGCCATCATTTTTGTGTTGTTGAAAGATTTTTAATCATTGCATTCTTCTTTGGCTTCCTTTCTACCTTTACATTCATTCATATATGTACATAAATGTAAGCCTTTAATTGGAGACAAAGTATGGAAGAATAAACTTAGTACACTCCAAATGAATTAATGTAGTGCTTGTCTCATAAACACTTCTTCTGTGATTTTCTTTGTTAAGATCAAGTTTCGTGAACACTCATAGCCAATTCAATTTATAGTGATGAATTCTAACAGAACCGGTTTCTCAATCAATGTAACTATACTTACATAGAACATACATAATTCATATCCCCTTGCATAATATTACAATAATGAGAATACGACATCTTTAAGTTTTAAGGTTTAGAACGATTTGGAGATATGACCTTACATCATTCAAAAAAAAAATAATAATAACAACAGTAGGATTTTATTCAATTGTATCTAAAATCTCTAATATAGCCGTTCATTTTCGAATCCAAGATTCACACTCCAATTCCAATGTAGATTGCACATTGAGGCCATTTACCATCATTATTATTTCCAACATTTCACTCAATAAAATATGGAGTGAAAGAATCGATAGTTTGTTTGTGTTAGATGGATATTGCCATTCAGAAGTACTCAATGATATAATTATGGGAATATCGTATCGGATGTGAGAAAGTTGTGCTAGTTACTTCCAATCAAAATGACAAACAATAGGGTATGTGTGTTACTTACATTTTACTTTGTTTACGAAGGACCTTTGTGCCATCTTACAGCTATAAATGTTATGTTAATTTGCTTTTATCCTGTTAGGTATGAGCGTTGTTTAGTTTTTAATTTACTATACACAAGAGTTCACCGACATCTTGTGGCTATAAATGCTTTGTTAGTTTACTCATGCCCCATTGATCCTTCGAAATAATAATATTGATAGCTATATTATGAACATGGATAGAATGACAAACCATACCTTCATGCATGACGTATGCACGTATAGGAACACCACCACTATCAGGAAATATGTATCCATGTATGATCTATGATAGTAATATGTATTTACATAGTAAATTACTTGAGGGAGCAATTAAATATTAAATTAATATCTGTTAATGAATTTAGAATTAATTACTCTCATGCACTAATTCCTCCTCATAAGTGATAAGTCTGAGCCTATTTTTGTTTTTCATGGCTATGAATTTGAATTATACGCCGTCCGTAATTGTTTTCTGCCTTCTACCCTCTTAAATCATTTGTGCAAAAAAATAGTAAACAAATATAAAAAGGGGAAGCAAAATCATATTTGACCCCGAAGGGTCTTATCATTTCTCGAAGGAGGTAAATGGTTTCTTGATTATCATTATTATGATTATAAGATAATAATCAGAGTTATTACAGGGAACTAAGTCTTCACGGTGGTCCAACTACGTGCACTGATTATTATTTTCAAAAAGTCAGGGAGGTAGTTCAGAGTTATGGAGGGAAAATCCTTCACACAAATTTCTTTTCTTTTTAAATCTCCTAAGACGATGTGAATTATTTGAAGACTTAATTGTTATTAAGTGTTGTTGTTATTATTGTTTTTATAAGCGTGTGTAATAACAAAAAAAAAAGTTTTGGAACTCGTGATTTCCTAGGTTAACCAATAGAGCACACACATTCGGGACGAATATACCATAGAGTTTATATAGGAGGCTCATAGAATAATGGATATTCAGAGTTGTTTATTTGTTCAAAATACTTATTGGAAAATGTTCTATATGAGATAGATATGTGTGTACATAACAAAATTATCAACTCTTTATTTTTTTAAATTGTTAGTTTTATTCACTTATGTAAATATTTCAAAGACCCTAATCTTTCTTTACACATTATTATATTATTTGACTAATTATGTATTCATAACAAGCCTATATGTGCTTATACATAGATAAGTATATTTCACCTATACATATAAAGATAGTTAGCGTCTTACTGTCTACCCTTCTTTTAAAAATATTGATTTTTTATTCCAATAGCTAATACACATACCTATATGTATTTATATAATTTATGTATTTCAGACGCAATCCATCGTTTCCTAGGGAATCAAACTCACAAGGACTACTTTAAACTCCTTCGACGAGATGGTAACTCCCTTCTCATCGGTGCAAGAAATGTCATTTATAATGTCAGTCTACCGGATTTAATTGAGAACATAGAGCAAGTAAGTCAAATGAAATATGTATTTAGTTGTTTTTTTTTCATCTATTATTTTCCTTATCTTTTGTGTGTAATTATAAGAAGAGAATTTATTTCTTCATAAGCATACGTGGAACTTATAAAAAGATAATTCAAGGCATAAAATAATAAACTAGACCTGATCCTCAAACCTTCTCACTGTGTAAAGGTCAAGAGGTGAAGTGCAGATTTTGTATTATGTAAATAAATATTAAATATCAGTTCGTTTTGCATGACTGTACTTTTATCCAAAAGAGTTAAGTATTTACATAGTTATGTTTACATATTATATAAGTACATAGTACATCATGGGATGAGTTTCTTACAAATTCACAAAAAAACTTATTCCATTCAGGCCATAGGAGTAGAATTTGTCCGCAAACCTTCTTTTGTTAGGCAAAGGTTATAAATAAGTAAACCACGCAATGAAATTGTTTTAAACCTCAAGTCAATTTTTTAAATGTGTTTTTGCTTCTTTTTTTTAAAAATATGTGTGTTTGAAACATGATCGGATGTCTTACTTTATGTACATTTGATGTAAATTTATCCATGTAAATAAACACATGTACTATGGACAAAGGACGTTTTAATCGTGTGTACATATTTAAGATATGGTACTCGTTTTAAAACGTGAAGAAAGACGTAATTGATAAGAGTACAAACACACAACAATTTCATAGGTATAATAGCGTATGTTCATATTATGTATTTTTTAATAAATTATAGAGGCGTTTATTTCAAAATATGATTAGTAAAGGAGAGAGAAGGAACGGAAAGGTATAAGCAATATATACCTATTTAGATTTAAATACGTAAAAAATGATTAAATGTATATTATTTTAATATAAAATTACTCAAACGTGACTGTTATTATTACGATATCGACATACCCCCACTAATGTTAGTGAATCACTTTAATAAAAAAAGAAACAAAAATAAAACTCATTTATTCTGAATAACTTTATTCTAAAAGGTCTCAATATGGCTGCAATCTTCTTTCTTTGGGATCCATCAAGAATCTGTCTATTCTATGAAAATGACGTAGTAGCCTTACGTAATATAGACAATTCAAATTGATTATTTAGTTCAACCTAGTTGATTTTATATTTTTAATTTATACGTCATTTTTTGTGAAAAAGTCTTAACTTCTTTTGACTGAATGAAGTACCTAATGACCAATGTATAAAAAAATAAAGTAATACCTCAAGAGAACGAAATAATGTCATGGATTGTAAAACAGTTGTCATTTCTTTTATTTATTTCAAAGGGCCCATCCATTTCACCTTTGAGGACATGGATGGGCTTCTTGAAAGTACCTAAACGTATATTCAAGAAGCAAGTTCTGAGTTTGAGTTTTGTTTTACAATCCAACACGGATTACGTTGTAATCAAAGATATTACTGTATTTCATTTCTTATACATTGATACCCTTGTGTTTATAATTTCTAATCGTAGAGTCTACATAGTTTATATGAAGTTCTATTAATTAACAAATTCGGGAAATTATTTTTTTCTCTTTGATGGAAAAATCCTACAAATGTGGATTCCAACTTTTAACTCTCTTTACCTTCATTTTTTCAGAGAATAACATGGAATCCATCCAAAAAAGACGTGGATATTTGTCTCGTAAAGGGACGCTCCGAGGTAATAATAGCACAGATAGAATAATGATGATTTTATAGACGTAGGAAATCAAAAACAAAAATAATATAATTCATTTTCTCAAATTAATTATTAGGATGACTGTCAAAATTACATTCGTGTTCTTGCACGGACCAAAGATGATCAACTCCTTGTATGTGGAACAAATGCATTTAAGCCAAAGTATCGAATTTATACCAAAAATGGATCCTCATATCAAGTCTCTGATGAGTTTTCTGGATCTGGGATATGTCCTTATGATCCTAGACATAACTCTACTGCCATCTACTCTAGTAAATTCCTTTAGAAACTGAATTTTGGAAATTTTTAATATCATTTTGTATGTATACTTTTGCAGACGGGGAAATTTATTCTGGAACTGTGGCGGATTTCTCAGGAACGGATTCCATCATTTATAGAAATCAGGTTCGGACAGTTCAATCCAATCTCAAACAATTAAATAGTAAGTAAATATTTACATTTTCAAATATATGTTTCGTACTACGATTTTTTTAAAACATTTTTTCTTGTTCTCATCATTTTTTTATTGACATTTGTCAAGCCAAATTATGATACGAAAATAAAGAGAAAATGAGAAAGGGAGGATAAGTTAGAACATCTAAAAAAGCAATAGATGGCGCCATATTTTTATTAAACCCTGGTCCATATATGTATACCAATAATCATATTTGATGCGTTTAAATGTCAAGGAATAAACATGTGTACTAAATTTTTATTTATCTACTTTTATAGATCCTGACTTTATTGGATCCATGGAGGATGAAGACCATATTTATTTCTTCTTCCGTGAATCGGCTGTTGAATATATCAACTGTGGAAAGGTAAGAAGAAACTTTTCAATTGAGGGGTTTTAAGGGGAAGTTATTTTTGATCTTCTGATTCTATTAGAGATTGCATGTGAGTTTACTGACTCAATTATTATCCTTAAAAAAAGTAATGAGAGGTCAATAGGACATAAACTATAATTAAAAAATCAACTTGTATTTGACCTTTCTCTTTATTTTATTTCATTGACATTTGTAATGATGTTTATCTTGAACCTATAAGATTTTCAAAATGGTTTTTTTAAAGTATTAAGTCATTCATTTGAGAGTGCAAATGATCTGCCTTTATATATGTCACACCTATATCTTAAATGTTTCATATCTTATTCATTTCAGACGATTTACTCACGTGTTGCTCGAATCTGCAAAAATGATAAAGGAGGACCACATAAATTCCATCAGGGATGGACAACATTCCTCAAAACACGCCTTAACTGCTCTGTTCCTGGCTTTGAACAACCCTTTTTCTTTAATGAAATTCAATCTATGACTTCTGTTGATTCTGAGCTCCCTATAGAAGATCGAATCATTTATGGAGTGTTTACAACACCTGACAATTCTATTTCTGGTTCTGCCATTTGTGCATTCAAAATGTCATCTATTGTCGATGCATTTGATGGAGAATTTAGGGATCAGGATGAGTCTAATTCCCTTTGGTTGCCCATTCCCAAATCTCGGACTCCATTTAACCCAAGACCAGGTACATGCTACAACGACTCTCGTACCCTCCCTACCTCTACGCTCAACTTTGCTCGACTTCACAACCTTATGGCACAGAATGTGAACCCTGTTGGAGATAGACCTCTTTTCATTAAAACAAGTTTGAGGGAGCGTCTTACAGTAATTGCATCTGATCCTCGAGTGAGAGATGTTCTTGAGCCACGGAATAAATTCGACGTGCTCTTTGTTGGCACAACTGGAGGCCGTGTACTCAAGATTGTGAACTCTGTTTTAATTGAATCAATGCAAATATTTCCCTACCATGTTCCTGTAAGGAACTTAATGGTGATAGATGACCATCTCATCATTTTATCAGATCATGAAGTCTCCTCTATCCCTCTCCAGCGATGTAGCCATCCTTCTGCCCAGTCTTGTGGTGACTGTGTGGCCCTTCAAGATCCATACTGTGCATGGAATGTTCTAACATCAGAGTGTGTTCCTCATAAAGGACAAGATATTAGCAAATTATTACAAAATGTAAAATTTGGCTATCACTCTGGTTGCCCTGAGTCCTCCTACTCTGACAATGGTAAGTGATTGTTTCTAAATGTTAAATTTCCTTCTATCCATTACTGCATGATTTTACCCCCTTTTGCAATTTCATCGGTGCATTTGTCGTTCTATGTTTTTACATATTTATTCTTTATGCACATCCTAAATCCTACTTCTTACTTCAGTCGCACAAACTTCATACTTTCTCATCACCTCACCCTCTACCTCTACCACTACCACCACAACCACTACAGCCATATATTCAATGACAAATCCTCTTGGCTTCTCAAGCTCATCCACAAAATCTCCTCCGGTCTTATGCCCCATTACTCACTGTGATTGTTCTTCCTCAAAGGCACATCCTTTTTCACCTCCTGATGGAGAAAAGAGTAGACGATTGGATAATACAGGTTCCTCTAAGGGTGCGTGTTGTTCCTTTTGACTAATCCCGGGCGGTTAGCCCACCTGTTGTTCGTCTTAACAAAACATCTCTTACTGATTCCTCTTTCTTTCTTTCTTCCTCTTTTTATAATTAATTATATAAATATACATACATATAACGTGTCTGCTTCCTTAGTTGGGATTCGTCTTGTAGCCCCACATACTTGTTTGTCACTACCATTAATTATTTAGAAGATTCGAATTAATAGTAACTATTCCTCGTATAGAAGTCGAGATTCAACTACTGGTGTTATTTTAGGTTTTTGGACTAATACATACATTATTCTATGGTTATTGGGAGGAAATTGATTTAAGTAGGGGTTTTGATGGTATAGTTTGTATTAGAAGTAGTCATTCATTAATACTAATTAAATAATAACTAATTGATATTTTGATTAATGCTCCAATAGTAAAGTATTTCTACATAAAATAACATTTCATTTGCTATGTCTTTTCAGTTCCCTACTATGATGACGTTAACAAGGAGGGAAATGTTCAATATGAAGTTCCAAGGCAGTTGAATAATAATTACGGTAAGTCTTATGATTATTTTTTTAAATCAATATCATCAACAAGTTTCAAATGCAAAAGAAAAAAAATTGGGAATGTCTTGATCAAGATACATCAGGAATATAAGTGCATTGAGTGTTGTTTTGTTCTTATTTTAAGTTGAGAATCTACGGCTTGCTTCTCCAATAAAATACGTGTGCCGTGTTTCTTTCATACTTGATGACCGAAGTTTTTTCAAAGTAAAAAACAACAACCAAAAACTAAAAGATAAAGAAGTACAAAAAAAGAGTTACGATGAAGAATGGAGTCAGAACCGGTTCCCAACTCCCTTCTTCATTCCTTATGCATAAACATAATAAGTATAAGTAATGATGATAATATGTGTACAATTCTTGAAACATAAATCGATAACATGAGAGCTCTTCATAATATAGCAGACAATCCGGCCCCAATCTCTATATATGTATATAAAACTTTTGTACATACTTATGTATATTATGCAGTTAGAACATAATTATTATTAATAATAATTTATTACAACTAATTTTTGTGTGTGTCTCTTTCAGCTCCTCGTTTCCATCCATCAACAGCCTTTAAAGATAGAAGCGAGCAACCCATTTACACAGAGAAAACGCTGGCACTCGCTACAATTTCTGCTGCTTTTACGGCACTCCTCATTGGATTCCTTGGAGGATACTTTATCTCCAAGCGATGTGAAAAGCCTCTTAAATTGGAGTTTCTTGAGAGAAGAGCTGGAAATTTAAAGTAAGTGACGCCTTTATTTTTCATTTTCCCTATTTTTTGGTGTGGGCTACTAATATCATTTACACTTTGTCATTTTTTATCACGTACAACCCTCCTTTTTTTTAAAAAAAAATCCCCTCAAAAAATAGGGACTCATAATACAATATATACATACATAGTTACTTTAAACACATTTTCATATAATATTATTTTTTGTTATACCTATTAGAAATACATACAGTTCTCTTCGCCCGGGTCGAACACGATTGGAGCTTGAGCTTAGTCAAATTAATTCCATTTAAAGGACTTTGCTAATTTTCAAATAATACATTAAAAAAAACAAAAAAAAACCCTGTCAATTGAATTCTTCAAAAATCATGTGACTTGAAAAAATCAATGTTTTTTATTTACATATATATATCAAAAAAGAGACACAGTCATGTATAACACTAACTTGCGTAAGGTAGGACACATCTTCAGACTTATTTTAATTACTTACATACCTTTATATGTACTTCAATTCTTTTGCGCTTCATTCTCTGCTGCTTTTTGTGTGTTTTCTTTTTCTCTTTTAAATACATACCTACATCTTTTTTGTTAGTTGTGTGTGTGTGTGTATGTGTGTGTGTCTATATACTTCTTTTTTCTTCTTCAGGTGTAAATATTCATTATATATTACATGTTTCTTTCTTATACCTGTGTCGGTATGTGTGGTTCTTTCCTTTTCTTTTATGCGTATATGTATATGTAGTTCCATAGCATTTGCCTTTTCATCTCTATATATAGTGTATATATAAATATACTTATCGTAGTAATTGCATGATTTTTTTTTGCTTATTCATTTCAAACATATTCTTTTCGTATTTTCCTAAAAAAATGACTTTTTTTTTCATCAAAATCTGTTCGATCATTTTATTTTATTTTATCTTTAAAAAAATAAAAAATGGGCAAGATGCTTTATGTATATTGACTACTACTATGACACAAATATGGTTTTTCTTTTCATTTTATACTTACCCTTTCCCCCCTTTGCTTTACAGATCAGATGTAGGCCGTCGAGGTGTGAATGGGAGTGGAGGAGAGCTTGGGCTGGACTCTGGCTACGCAACCCCTTCCAATCTCAACTCAAGTAGTACAAATAATACCAACTCCTCCAACAACAATAGCAAAAGCATAAATCTCCTTGTCAACGTTCCTCCCAAGTCAGAAACAATCAAAGCCTCTCCTATCCAAGGCTCTGGACCCAATAACATCATATCCTCTCCGGGAAATAACAATAACACAAATCCCGGAGGAGGTGGAGGCTCAAATGTTGGGACTTTACAGAAAGTGAAGAGAATATACATCTAAGATGAATATTTGTAAGTCTTTGACTATTCCCAGGGATCAACTCTCTCTCTCTCTCTATGGCCCATAAAAGCCCTCACCCCCTTTTAAAAAGAAATCATATGTGCAATTTTCTATATACATACTTGTTAAGTATGTTATAATAATACTCATTTCTGACCTCAAACCAAAAACAGTAGAAAAAAAAACCCACAATAGCATACACACAAAAAAGAGATTTTGTGATTTTTAGTTCCTTGTCCTTGCATTTTTTTTGTTTAGTTTATTTGAGAGAGGTTATTGATCATCAATCACCTGGATATTCTTACATATATTTGTCTCTAATCAAAAAGGAACTCTCTTGTTTTAAAATGTTTAATGAATTATATATTCATACGAGATGACTAGTCCAATGTTTTGATGTATATCATTTTAGCATATATTGACAAAATGTATGTGTTTAATCCATTAAACACAATCCAACATTTTCCCACCTATCTATTGCCTATTGTAAAATCCTTTTTTTAAATTATAAATACTCTCATCTGTGATATTTACACAATTATTTTATATCATTATACAAAGATTTATATATTATCTATTATTATAATAAATAAATATCTATATGATACGACATACATATTCACTATACAATACCATTATTTTATTAGATTATTATACATTAAAAATAAAAGATTTTTTCAAAGATTATCTGCGAATCTGGTACGACTGATTGTTCCTAACAACAACAATTTATTCTCCTATTCTGTAAAGAAACTATAGTTTGTTATCTATTCATTTTATTCGTTCAAACCCAAAGCTATGAAAAAAAGTGACAAAATATAAGTATTTATATATACTTCAAAAGCGACATCTTTCGAAAAAAAAAGTTGTCCCTTGACCGAGGAAATATCTCCAAGCTAACAGATGCATTTGGTAACTTTTTTTAAAGCTTTTTTAAAGGCAAAACTATGAGACAATGTAGTGAAACGACGATTACGCAATCTTTTTGTGCTCAAATTCACTGGTTCAAGAGTTGACTTTTTTGTTCGCTAGGGGAGATGAATTACTCTATAGCTAACTTAACGACCTCCATGAATTTATCTTACTATTTCAAATAAAATAAAGTGAATTCTACCAAGGAAAGTCAAATATAAAAATATATATGTACTTCAAAAACAACATCTTGTGAAAAAAAAAATTAGGCCTCATATATAAGGAAATCTCTCCCAGCTTAAGGGGATGTTTCGCTAATTTGTTTTATTGTTGTATTGCTTTAGTTCAATGCTACATGTTGTCAACTTATGATTATATTTATAATTATTAAAAAACGAGTAGATAAATCACTTTGTGTGTGTGTGTTCTCTTCAAGCATGTATGAAATCGTCTCTTATTTAAATGAGAACAGTGAATGGCATAATACTATATTCACCTGCCATATAGATGCCTTAGTTAGTGTTGTCAAATAAATATTATAAACCGTTAGTTTCGTCATATTCCTTAAGTCAATTAAATTTGTTATTTACGTTTTGTAAAGGATATTTTTGTCATGTTTATATTTAACTGAGCCATGACGCCAAAAAAGCTTAGTTGATTTCACTATCCATCATTGTCACTTATCTACTACGTACAAATGTATATGAATCAACAATTCCCTTAATAAGAAATTAACTCCTCAATGATGAATAACGCCACCTTTATAAAGGGGCAGCGAGTCAGCCTGCCATTTCTGCATCTACTTTCTTCCTTACTCTGGAGATCTTATCATTATAATTATTATTTTGCTCAGGAGTCTATATCCAGCTGTAGTCCTACCCCCATTCTGCTTCTCTCTCCTCCTTATTGTTGTTTATGCAATATATATGAATGTATGTACATTTGGGTTTTGAGTCATGTGTATAAATAAATAAGGAGTAATCCTAATCAGACTCATCTTTGACCTCAATTGGCACACATAGATAAGTATTGCTGCGGTGATAATTGAACACGAAAGAAGGGAACTCAGATACGTACTATGATATATGTATGGAATTAGGTAAAAAATGTACGAACCTAACATAAGCAACTTACGTATAAGTTGCTCATGGATGAGATCATACCCAAAGATAAAATGTTAGTCTATTGAGTTGGTTTTTTATAATAAGGTGCGTAACATGAATGTTATGTACATTTTCAATCTATGCTATAAAAACGACTTACTAGAGAAGGATTCCCTAGTTTTTCAGATCAGTAGTGTATATTTTTGAAGGTATTTTCTTCAAAATTAGAGTCTTTTTATAGGCTCTAGACTACAGATTTACAAAATTTGATCCCTTTTATTTACTTACTTTTTTTTAAATATATTTCATAATTATAACTCATACCCATGCATGAATCAATTAAAAAATGGGAGAACTTTTTTCCATTTTTGTATGATATTATAAATTATATGTTTTAATGTTTAAAGAAAGGAATTTATTTTCAGATGAATTTACTTGCTGCTCAAACAAAAAGGCACATTTGCAACAAAGGTAAAAATAAAACCTGATTACAAAAAGATGAAAAAAAAACCAACTTTTGAGCTATCCTTGTTTTTACGTAATGCATTCATTTACAATATGTGGGATTATCTCAATCTTAAACAGTTATAGATACAAATAAATTATGTACCTATGTGCTCAGTTATATCGCTACAAATAAATTAATTAATGACAATACAGAATGAATGACATGACGTTTGATTTGATCAAAGTATTATCTCTTGTTGATTGTAATAAGTATGGTCCAAGAAAGGATTTTCTATAAAAAACATGAAACATTATTCCCAATAGCTTTTCTTTTCACTTCAAATTTAAATGAATATTTGAGGGGCCTTACAAAGATATAAAAACCACTTACTTCAATAAAATTCTTCATAAAAAATTATATTTGTTGTTGTTGCTTTAAAAATGCTTGTAAAGTGTTAAAACAAAAAGAATTGGGATTAAAATCCTAAACTATTTATGTATACATATAACTTTATAAAAGGACATGTTAGAAACCCATGAACAAAACGTACCGAATCATGAGTGACGTGTTGTGTGTGTCTTTTTTTTAAAGAAAGTATTTTACGTTCCTCTAAGATGTAACAAAAGTAAATATCAATTTTCATAAAATACTCAATAATGATTCATAGTTAAAAGAACGTGGTACTACAGTAGGTTTTAAAGATATTTCAATGATATAGCCAATGAGTTATACATATATACATATTTTTTATGAATTTATTCATAATTTATATTTAAGATGATGCAGTTTGTTCATATCTTTTTTTCCCCTTTTTTCCCTCCATTTTTATATATAAACATATAGAGGGTGTACACTAATTTTTAGTTTATTATTCTGACTTCTTTGCACTTAAATTGAAGGAGATTTTAAATAAATATTAATTTAAAAAAATATTAATTTTTCTCTTTCTCTACAGGTTATTATTTATATGCATTCATCCCCCACATTTGCTGTACCATAGACACATTCAAAGTTACAAACAAAAACTTTCTCCTCGATAAAGCATCACCACTCTGCCACACCCTCATTATATTATTATGACAAATACATAATTGACATAATTTTTCATTTTTGATAAGAAGAGTAATTCATATTCACACTTCAAGGATATTTGAAAGCTGTTTCATTATTTTTTGTTTTTTTTATGGAAGTGTCTCTTTGAATTTGTTGTTTATTACATTTTTTTGTGTTCCCATATTACTTTGAAGGTTCTTGAATTCTAATGATATTGAAATTATACAATATACATACATGCTTTTAAAAATATGTTGTTTTGTTAATTTAAGGAACAATTTTACCAACTAATAATATTTGTATGTATGTAGATATATACCCAATTCCTTAGAAATATTTTAAATAACAATAATTATATGCTTAAGTATGTTGATTTATACCTAGATACATAACAAAATATGTTCTTAAAGAAAGAGAAAAATACTTGAAACTGGCATTTTCGCTTAGTTATATATATATATATATATATATAACACCTCATTCGCATTCAATGCAGGGATGATTTGAATTTTATAAGGATTGCTATTGTATCCTTGTTCCATCGTGTAGCTCTTATTATGTATACACTAAGGCTCAGCCAAATTTATAAATGAGCTTTAAATCGGTAAGTGAACAAATTTGACGATTATTACCGATACTTTATTTCCCTAAAAAGATGATCCAATTTTTAAGATAAAACATATATCAACAATTTTTATTCAAAAAAATCAGAATACTTTAATACCTTAATCATTCTAAGGACAAACGTACAGTCATTTTAACAATGTTCCTTACCTTTATTATATATTTTTTTGACCCTGGGAATCAATATAATTTTAGTTAAGTTTAACTGTTATTTAAAGTTAAAAAACTAAAAACTTAATCTGGCCCTATCGGTCACAAATAAAATGAAACTGAATCCATAATTTAAAAATCTCATAAGAATATGTCTACAAAATAATTACTCAACATCTTAGCAGAAGATTCATTTTCTTTACTGTGGTCAGGAGAAAAACTATTCAGCAGCCAAAGTAGCATTATTTGGAGCTTTGTGTTGTTCTTTTTTCTGAGATCTCAAAAGTTAATTAAAAACAAAGTTGATTAATCAGTTCTATTGGTATCGATCGCAAATAATCCATATTGGTTGAGCCCTATATAAATATATGTATATACAACTAATAATATACCGGCCAATGGTGGGTAGTTTGAGGATAAGTGTCTAATCGATTTGCTAATCAATACTACTATTTTGTTAAAAAAAAGAAGGGTTCTTTAAATTACTTATTTTAAGAAAATATTTATAAATGTATAGATATTTATGTTAATGTATAAGTATAATATATGTGTAGACATACATACATATATGTACGTTTTCGGTTATTATACTTATTGCTTGAGTAGTTCTCGTACTTACATTCTTATGTCTTTTGAATGTCAATTAAGTTTACATATTTTGTTTGTTTAAAAAAATATGTTATCATGGTTTAGCAATATAAATACAAGTATGTCGGTACATTTACAATTCTCATATTATGTATGTATCTCTATAACAATTCTCTCTCCCCCCCCCCCCTCTCTCTCTATGCATATATAAATACATTCATATATATATTCATTTTAGAGTGTAGTACCTAGATATACAAATAGAATTAAGTACCAATCTATTTATAAAGGGATTGAAAAAAATAAAAATATATATTTGTCAAACAGCTTCAAATGAAATGTAACTTCCAATTTTTTTGATTGCCCTCTGCTTGTTCATCATATTTGAGTCAGTACCCAAGTATTTCCATACAACTTCTTTAATTATACATACCTATGTTATAAATGTATAGATAAACTGAGTGGGTGTATGAGCAGGTCCGATTGATACATTGCACTAAAATACTATGTATGTAGGTATTTTTTTTCAGATCTATAACCCCCTGGCACCTATGTTATGTCAAGCTTCACGGACTCGGAGTTTCACATTCGATCAATATGTACATGTCATTACTTTTGACTAGGAATGTGTTCAATCTATAGTCTATAAATTTGATTGAAATGAAATAATAATAATCATCGATATAAGTTCCTTTCAAATGTCGTTCCTTCTATAACCATAACTGTCCACGCTTTTTCCTTAATTTTTTTCCTTAAAGGAAAGACCGACAAAAGCATTATTACATTGATGTATGTATTGTATACGTGCCATTACTCAATCAAACCTCACATGCATTTTTGATACATTCATCAGTTGTAGGTGGTGAAAATTTCAAAAAACAACAACAATGAATAGAAAAATTTGCAGTGTATTTGTATGAATGGAACAATAAATTAGAAATCTATTCATGAGACTATGGATCGTGTAACATCATAGAAATTATTGGCTGATAGATCAATTCAATCCACCTTTTTTTTGTCATAAAGAAGAATTTCATTATCTCATATATGTATTTTTAATAAAAAAAGGATTGTCAAAAATAAGTAGTGAAGGTCAGAGCTTTCCATGTGCAAATGCAAGTGCATGAAAGTACAGTAACAAAGTCATGAGATTTGCCGACAAAGTAATCATGCTATTGACATATATATATTATTTAATGCATATTTTGAAAGAAAATCTTTTCAAACATTGAGCTGCTAACAACATGTTGACAGTGAGTTTTGATGAATTGTTTTATGCATTAGTCTTAATGAGGAGTTATGTTTCTTTTTTTTTTCTTTTTTCCTAGGTTTTTTTTGGAAGCATATTAAACAATAGAAACAATACCTTGAATATATTTTTAGTTCATGATGTGAGTACACTCTATCATGTACTTCTCCATAACTATGGCACACTCTTCTCATAAAAACCGATAGCAAAGTCATAATTATTTACACTTTTATGTACACAATTTACATTAAGTAACGCATTTCTGTCTAATCTAATTTGTTAATGCATTTTAGACACTTATTGATAAAAATAAAATTTATTATTATTATTGAATTATTTATTACTAATTCAAGATTAGATATTTACTAATTTTATGCATGTTTCATTAATGTTCCTTTTAATTAAAAGTAATGGTTAGTCACTAATTACACTTTTTTCAAAATGAAATCTTCATTATATCCCTCAAACTTTGCTCCAAAAAGAGAGCCTAAAGATAACATAAATTAGTAATTGATGACGTCATGAATACTGTTTTTTTTTCATCTTTATTCAGCTTTATCTTAAATAGTAAAATATCAATCCTGAAGACTAGAAACATTGTTGTACCTTCTTTCTTTCTTTTTTTTTTTGACTATATCAAATATTTTGGGATCGACACAATATTACTTAAACTCTTCTTTATTTATTAGCAGAGATTTGTTCACTTCTTGAAAGAAAGAATTTGGGTTCAGTTTGTAGATCAACAAGCCAGAAAAAAAAAGAGCAAAGAAATCAACAGCTGAAAACAACACAGTGAACATTCATGTTAGTGAGAAAGTACTGTATTTATTTTATTTTAAGGCGTAAAAAAAATCACCTCTCCGATTCTTTGTATTCAATTTGCTTAACGAGTTAAGATATTATAAGCATTAGTCTAATGCCCACTATAAAACAGTTTTTTTCTTCCCCGTCTCACTCATTCTACATAATCAAAATGTTTTGTGTAAAGTATTTGCTAAAGGGAGTTTGTCATATTAATTAAGAAAGAAAAAAAAGTTAAGAATCTTGAGTGCCTCAGAGTTAATTTCATTTGTATACAATGATTTTTTTTTGTATGCGTGATTGTATATCAAAAAGTATCAATAAAAGTATTGAAAACGAGAAGAATACTTTTGCCACTTGTCAAGTCATCATCCTTAGAATAGCCTACACTTTTTGTACATTTAAAAAAATACTAAATGTGTCATATATCAGTCAGTCAGTCGTAAGATATAAACATTAATGAATAAGTCTTGGGACGAGATCTCCTCCGCCTTTTACTTTTTTTCTTCATTTATGGTCATTTTCTTAATGATTGTTTAGCTTTATTGTATGTTAAAATATATATGTACATTATACACACATAGGTAATGTATGTATGTACGTTTAGATAAATTATGTTTTTATTATCAGTTAGGGATGGACATCTGGGCCTGTAGTAAAAAAAAGTAAGAAAACAATAGTTATAAAAATACACCATAATGTGCACTCAAAGTTGGACTCATAAAATATTTTTATACCTCATAATTTTGTTAATAAAATTAAGTATTCTTATAAATAGTTTAAAGATGGTTATAGGATGAATCATTCATTTTAATTCATTCCTTAAAATAAAAGTGAATACATTCTTCCGAAAGATAGTGTCAATATTCTCATTTTCCAGGATCTAGCCATATGTATGTATGTATGATGTAAAAATTATAAAATACTAGGAAATGAGATAAGCAAAAAATCTTTTTTACTGATCCTCAATCTATTTTAGCTCAGAATAACTATAAATATTTTTTTTTAAATGGATAGGGTAGAAAGATTTTTGCTTATCTTTATAGTTTTGATTGTAATATTAGTTTCAGGCATGTACATAGCTTAGAGCAAGGGTACTTATCAGTGGGTCTTGCACAGAGACTCTCATTTTCCCATGGTCATTTTTCCGGGACAAATTTTAATGCCCTTCATGTCAAGCAAAAAGTAAAGTATTTTATTTAGAGATCGAGCAACTTTCGATCGGCCCAGACGTTTAAAATTTTTTACGCCTAGAGGTATTTCATTTGAAACAAAATAATTTAGAGTGTTTTTAAATAGTTAACAACTTTAATTTAATATCTTTAGCCCTTCATTATCATACAGGATCCACGAGTCGAAAAACACTGTGAAAAACAGAGGTATTGAATCGGTAGGCAACGCTCAATACAAGAAACCTACTAAATTTGAAAATCATCTTTCAAATGATAATTAATTGTATGGTCAAATTAAATTGGGAGACATATGATTACTGAGTGTTTTGGATTATGAGTCTTATTTAAGATGTTTTGGATTGCATACAAGATTTCTTATTTAATAAATCAAAAAATATCTACCCATTCTCCCTATTTTGAAATAATTTGAAATTCCATACATAGGTACAGAGTTTTTCAGGATTTTTTGAAAAAGTTAGTGATCGGGAAGTGTTGGGAGAGGGGTCTAAGATAATTTGTTCTGATAAAAATTATTTAGACATTTACATACGGCAAGAAAACTATGAACGAGCAACATTAGTCAGACTGAGGGAATTTCAAACTACCTCAAAATGGGTTCACCTACATATGTCCGACGTTAAGAATTTGAATATTTTTTAAACTAGGATCTCATGTAAGAATGGTTTAGCTCCTTTTGACGACATAAATATGGTGATGATTCCAAGTGAACAGTAGTCAATTTATTCTTAAGTTATCCATTTGCTTAGGATTACAATTAACACTTTTTCCCCACACGGATGTTTCTCCCAAAACAAGGATCTAATGTATATATAGATACTATTTATTTTTGAAAACTAGGGTCAAATTTTTAATTCCAAAACTCTGTGAGAGTCTTGCATTTATCAAAGTAATATCAATCGCCCTTCTTATCACAACACATGTGTAGATTGTAGATAAATAGTTTGATGCTCATATTTAAAAAAATATCTTAAGGAAACATTTCTCGATAACACTGCATTGAGGATCAACTTCCCCGCACATATGACTATAGATAAAAAAACCCATATATTTTATAATTTTTAGTTATTTTATCTTTAAATTAAGTAGGTGTGAACCAAGGCACTAGAAAATGAAAATAAATAGAATAAAAAGTTGTTATTACATTGTCCATATATATACTTATCAAAGTTGATTTAAAAAAAATTATAACGTTTTATCAAATGAATCGATATATGTATAATATAGGTTAGTATTACAAAATCACACTTGTTCACATAAGACTATAACTTTCCATCATTCATTATACCTACCTATAATCGACGTTTAAATCATTTTCCTTTGATACAAAAAAAGAACCGTCATTTCAATCCTTTATCACTATTTTCTTTTATAAAACTTTCTACTTAAATGACCACAACATTTTTGATAGACTGAAGGCTTTGCGTTATACTTTTTATCATTCTTCTTTTTGCAAACCATGGTTAATCAATCTGTGTCATAAAAAAACTTGCATATAATAAAATGAATTTTTTTTTGTTATGAGACCATTAATTGATTTTTGAATGCAACTACTTTATTAACTCAAGTTAAAATGCATATATGTACGTACATATGCGTGTATGTATTCATAAATTCTTATTATCATTCTATAAATTCGATTGCATTCATCATATCTCATACATTTCTACTCTATTCCCAATATAGTTTTTATTTTCTAATCTGCTTTGGCTATAAAATGCATTAAAGCAACAATGTCTCATAAATAGAGCTTTATATGTACATAGGTAGGTATATCCCCTAGAGGGGAAGGATGTGGGACGTAAATTTCTTAACAAAACGAAATATACAAAAATGAATAACAACAGAGTAAGACTCTGTTGTTAACTCAACTGCTCCTTCATTTTTAGAGTCTTTCAAATATGTCAGATTCTTATTTTGCTAACATTAAAATTTCATATGTATGTGTATTCTTCTCAGCTGTCAAATTATCTGCACTTGTTTTGTAACAGTGTTTAAAAATTTTATTTATTAAAATCAAATAGAGTTTTATTAAGTTGCTAGTTTAAATTAGGGATGGGGGCGTAATTGGCAAACTAACCTCTGGTTTTAGGCCTTGTTTTTTTTTGGAAAAATGTAATGTAATCTCAATTGTTATGATACGTTTCATTTTCAAACACAAATACAACGGTCACCATATTAACTACAGACACATACAATATTCTATCATCTTTGAATTCCTGAGATGTCAAAACGTCATTTTTTTTCATAATCACATATGCATTAAAATCTAAAAATTACTCACTCAATAATAATAATGTACAAAAAAGTATGTACTTAGAAAATAGGTAAAACATTTTTCTACCCTATTCAATAGTATAGTCTTTCCTTACAAAAATTGTCATTATTAATAACTCAAGACTCACATAGAATAATACATCATTCTTTATTATGTGTAAAGAAGTTTTGTATCATCAACTGGGAAAACGTTTAAGGCAAAAAGTAGGCATTTAAAGATTTTATAAGTTCTAAATTACACACAACAACTCAAGTTTTAACCTCTTTTTTTTTACGATCAAATAAATTAGTGATAAATCATTTTGAAAGTTATGGGAAAGTTGATATATGGTAACATTTCCTTAATGTTCACTTTGGAAGGAAATATCCATTATCATTTTAGAGGCCCTCATATTTATGTATTAACTATTTACTTTTTATGATGAAAGAGATTATACTATTACGGGATGTCATTAAGTAGGGGTAGATCTTACAACTATTTTTATTTAACATACATGACAACTCTTGTCTCTAGAGTATTTCTTTATATTTTTACCTTGAAAGCCAAAGATAAGTAATGATTACTCAAACATATTAATAAGAGTTTAAACAAACAATTAGAACTTGCTTGTCCAAAACAGTTATGGGATTGAAAGATAAATGACCTTTATTTCTACATGTTGTCTATTCTGTTTGTCCTTAAATTATAGAAAGGGTCTAAGGAATGTTTACATTTTAAAGCAGTAGTCTCAAAGTTCTAGGTCATTCACGTTTTCTCAATTATAGTATTGAAAAAGTCGACATTTCTCCTCTTGAAACAATAAAAAGTATAAAGATAAATGCTGACATATGGATATACATATCGTTGTCTATCAAAAGTTACATTCTACTTAATTTATTAGTTTTGAAAAAAAAAAAAAAAGAAGATATCTTTATCTCTATTGTTGAATGTTATGCTAGCAATTCATTGCCTTGTCAGACTATAGAATCTTATTGATTCTAAAAAAACAACAACTACTACTAAATGGATAATAAAGTAACATAAAGTTTTTGCAAACTCTTTGTAATGCTTTAATTATGACCCAAATTATACATGTTATTTGAATAATTTTGAGTAATAAACTTGTAAAACATGGCTCTAAATATTATTGAGTAATAACTATAGTATATAAGGTCTGGGTTTTTATTTTTGATATACATAATTATTTAATAAAATTCAATATGTACAGATGTATGTATATTTGATTTTTGTAGAGTGGGAGAACAATCTATTAAGCATGTTAAATCAAATATGTACATATATATATATTTACAAAAAAAATCATATATTTTAATTCAGTATATACATAAATACACATATAATTAACGCATTAAAATATGTGTCGCCAATACCAAGAGTACTCCCCCCCCCCCCCACACACACACATCAAATTAGAAAAAATATAGAAATCATATTACATAGTCAATCTCACCTTAGACATTGCTGCTACAAGTAACTGCAATGTTTAAAATATTTAAATGTCACACCTATCCATGAATGAACCATTTTCATTAGTCACTATTGTTGAACCAAAATAAGTTTATCACCCTTTTTTCGTCATGTTAATTTTTTTTTATGCATTGGTAAATATAGTCAAATCCGTAAAAGAGAAACATTTCGTTTTCAATGAAATGAAATACTTATTTAAAACTTAAATTTTAGGTACACTTATAGTCCATAAAATATGTAACTAATTTTGAAAAATTTTTGCTTTTGGTAATGAAGTTTATATAAAATATTTTTTTTTCAATATTACACGAGTTGTGGAATTATAGAACTGTTGTTCTTAGTTCAACTGGATGAATATTATGGAGAGTACAAGAGAAAATAACAGTGTGTGAACAAACATTAAAATTATGTTTGAATTCATATCTATGAATTGGCTGAAATTTATTAAATGTGTGCTTATATTAAAAGCTTCTTTTTTCTGGATAATTTATTATTAAACATTACTCTTACATGGAGTCGTACCTGGCATTTAAATTTTTTTTGCTATTAAACGAATTTTACACTATGTAACTGTGTCATTTTGTTATATTATTGATTTAGCTCAAAATGTAAGGGTTTAAACACTTAAAATTTTGATGAATTTTAGAGTATTTCAATAAAAAGGAGTGGAAGAATGATAAGAAAGGCTCTAAATATCTTTGTTATAACACAATGAGGATATGCACAATGTACTTAGTTTCAATTCAATTTTCCTAAGTTAATGAATCTCTTGAAAAGAATTCAAGCATATTTCTACAGAGTCTTATGAAACAATTTATCCATCAAAGAGATTGAAAATTACAGGAAGGATTATCATGCAAAGGAAACATAATTCATCAAAGAAAAATGATTTGGATGTGGATTTATTATATTTTGAAAAAAAAGTTCTATTGGATATATTTTCACCACGATTACTATCGCAAACAAACACACTGAACATTTATAGACCTCTTAAAATTCAACACATTGTACACACGTAAAAACGCTATCAAATCATATTAAATGAAGTAAGAATTGGCATATTTCTTTCAGATATTTAACCCAATAGTTTAATTTTTATAGAAATTTAAAGAATATGTTCTTTGACTGTACAAAAAATTAGTTATTGGATTTTATTGTACTTTGTCTAAAATATACGTTATAACCCGTCCATTTTTTACCCCAGTACTTAAATAATAGATAATTTTGGTTTATATTCCAATACAGTAGATGGTGTTAAAGTATCTTAATAAATAATATCCGTGCCACTTTCTATATATGTATTTTCTAAATAAGTATTTCCCCAAACAAAATAAGGAATGAAAATTTGTGTCGATTTGTGTTTTCAAATTGTTCATAGTGGGGTCATTTGAAGATACTCACATCATAAAATTTATGTCCAGCACTTTCGGTCACTTTGAGCCATAAACTTAGATACAAATTTCTTATCATAATTAATTATTGAACTTTATTCCATAATTTTTTCCAAATTTCCAAGTCATGAACGACACTTACCCACCTTCTGACCCCTAAGCACTGCTTTTTAATGTAGAGTGTTTAGACTCAACTCAAATTTTTTGGTAACAGCTCTGGTGTACTAGGTTAACATTGGTATTTGTCAGTTTTGCAAAATTATAATATCTTGTATCTAATTCGTTATTTATCGTCTTTTATTAAGAAACATGTATTTTGATATTATAAAAACTTTACACATTTCCTCACAAAAAAGACACCAAAAAAAGCCAGGTAAAAAGAAATATGATTGATCTTGACTTTGATCATAGTACTTTAATTTAAGTGTTCTTTTCAATTTTGATATATTCATGTAATTAATGTAGTTCATGTCAAAAAAAATGAATGAAATTATCAATATTATTTTTAATTTACACACCCAGTTTGGAAATTGTATTAATTATTATTTAACACCTCTTATTCAAATAACTTGTTTGCATATTTAAATCAAATATATTCATTACCAGCATCATCGTTATTAATATTTTTAAACAAAGAACTCTAGCTTCATCCATTTTTGTATTATATTTATTTATATTTTTTTGATCTAGATTAATGTATTTGCAATAATGAATAAACAAAATTTTAATGTTCTTGAATAGATCCTTGGTTTCCAATCTTATTTACTTTATCATGCATAGCAAATAATGATGCCCTACAACTCATATCTAGATAGATACAATATAATTAGTCTGTAAACAAGAACGATTAATATATTTACTACATAGGTACATATAACATATTGTGACTGATTGATTGTACCTATTAAGTTGCGTATTTTTAGTATAGGTGGTCATACCTATAGGTATTTGTTGCAATATACAAAATATGTGCCTTGTACCTTTAAAATCCTTGAATTATAATAATTGATCTCTTAAATTCATGATACAATTTCAACTTTTTTAAAGGTTTGTCGTAAATTATACCTCAAAGGAAATTCCAAAAATTTAACCATAGTAATTTATGCTTGCTTCACCAAATGTAACCATTTGTATTTTGCACACGTTATTTAAATGTCCTCAATAAAAAGACATTTATTGATATACATACATACATGCATTCTAATGCTAATTATTTTGGATCAAATTTATAAAAAAATAATCTAAAAACAAAAACAAACAATAAACCATAGGTATTACATATTTAATTAGTTCATTTAAATCCATAATCACTTTGAATTTAGTTGAATAGAATGCAAGTACATATAAGTAAAGGTTGTATTTCTCAGCCTTCCTTCCAAAATAGTTAGAATAAATATGGCTAAAAATATTATTGTATTTACCAATTATTATTATTATTTAAAAATCAAATATGCAAAAAAACACACACACAAGTTAATGTTGTTGCAATTAGTGGTGGATTGATCCTAGGACAGTGTTCCTACTCAGTCTTTATAATTTGTCCAATCTTTGTCACTTATTCAACAGTCCCAGGACCGGTAAGTCAGTCCTTCACTTCTATAAAAATAAAAACGATAAAAACAAAGTATACGAATAAATAAATGGAGACTCAAAATTAACACTTAGAAATTATTGTCGATATGTTCGATTCTCAGATTTTTAAATTAGATCTTTATAAAAATACGTTGGATTTGGACTAGAATTAATTTTAATTCTTAATTTTTTGATATTTATTGTTATATTGTACAAAAACTTGGAATTAAAATATAAATAAATTTGAATGGTATTGAAAAAAAAACAATTAACAATGGAGTCAATTACAATTTGAGTTTAAAATTATCAACATTTCTGTCATATCATTAAAGAAAAGATTGCTCCTATCATATATAATATTTCCTGCAGTTGAAAATACTCTTTCAGAGAGAACAGGAGATCCTTGAATCACACAAAGAAATATATAATCGGGATAACTTGGGGAAGCTAAATTGTCCAATATTTCGCCGCCAAGTTAAAGAACTGGCATCTAAACTCAAGCATCCTTCCCCAACTCTTCTTTAAAGTTCCTTTGACTAGATTTTTTCATTTTTTTTTTTGAAATAGTTTTCTTTTCTTTTTGAATCAGTGCCATTAGTATTAGTGCTATTAAATACAAAAAATAGAAATTTGTAACTTGTAAGCCCATAGGGATCTTGAATATTAAATCACGAGTAAATTCCATACATCAGTTGGTGACAAAGTGCTGCAGTCAATTTATCTAAAGGGATTGAGTGCTCAATTGAAGTTGAATGGTATTATTTGCAAATTAGGACAATGTGCTTGTGGGTAATATGTAAGGTTCTATTTTGAGTTCCTTAACGATAGAATTGACTTAATCCTTGGTTTGATTATTTTCTAGCTTGGTTTATTCCTCGTTTAACATATAATATCTCGTAATTAATCAATGGTTAATATATATCTATTAGAAAAATAAAGATTTCTAATTGGACAGAATTAAAACATAAACAAACAAACTCATCCTTGTCTTTCAATGATGGATGAAGTGAGTAAAATAGTCAACTTTTAAGCAATGTATAGACTTTCAGTAGATTGTACTAAGAAGGGGTTTTTCAATACATGTAATATTTGTAAACAAAATACATTTATTTTAAATATATGCATAATAATTACATGCCCTGCTATAAAAAATGTTCCTTTCCTTGCTACACAATCATCATCGTATATCAAAATATTATTTTCGAGTTACATAGAGTATTGGATTAACTTATGAAATGAAAAAAAGATAAAATAAAGTGACCCATGAATATCCAAACATATATCAATTAAGAGATGGATGGATGGTTTAAAGAAATTGAGTGGTTATGCGTGTATGCTTTTAAATCTTCTTTTCATGGACTATTATGATTCATTATTCCTCATCTCAGAAAATAAAAATAAAGCCATAGGGAAGCATACAAAGAAATAATGAAGAAAATTGATTTTTTTGTCAAACAACTAATATGCAGTAATGGATTGCCAAATAATTTTCCAATTCAATTTAGTTATGGTTAATATCTCTACATTATTTGTTCATAGATTGAATAAAAATTAGATTCACATAAAGAATCATATCTAGTTAGTAGTAAGTACAATATGTTGGTATGATTATGAAACTCTTTGAATGTATCGTTTTGATCCCATTTGAATAGATTATGTCCCCTATTAAACATTATAAAAACTATACCTACAATTAAATGCCCCATGTAGGTTTGTATACCCAAATTTCTAGTTGATACATACATATAAAGTGTCTCCATTAATAGAAATGATATTTTATTACCAAATGTAGAAATATGCACATAAGTTTAGTATCATAAAATTGTATGGCTGTCAGTTCGTATTATATATTAAAAAGTACGTATATGTATGATATACATATAAATGATATATGAAATTATTTATTTACATTCAATGGAGCAAAAAAACAAGAGTCAACTTCCATTATTGCTTAGATAGATATAGTATTTAATTGATCATATACAAAACTTTACGAAAAGTGTGATTTTTTTTCTTGTTGATAAATTATGACTTTGGATAATAAAATCTTATTGTCCATTGACATCAATATCAGCCCTGCTTCAGTTGATGCTTATAAAACTTCTTTTTTTTAAAATGCAATTATGTGTTTGTATCTAGAGGTCCAATTACAGTAATACCTAAGAATGCAATTACTATACTTGTTTCTCGACACCTGAAATGAACGATAGCAGAAACTGAACAAGAACTTTCTTTAAGAAAAAATTTGCAATGGTCATCATGTGTATTTAACAAAAAACCGACTGAATGTTTCTCGTATCGGAGACTTCGGATGCAATATTTTTTTTTACTGATTAAAGCAAAAGAGCTTTTCATCCAAATAACCACTTGCAAAAGAAGTATACTGTAGTCCAAGATGTAATAGAGATCTTCATTTGAATCTATCGTAAGTTTTTTTCTCTCTTTAGAAAAACAAAAGAACAAAAAACTAAATCAGGTGATATGAAAATGGTGGTTTTTTTTAGTTTTTTTTTGCCATTAAATCAAAATGCATTTTCCATTTGATGGTAATAATTACGGATCAATCTATTCCATTGTATAACAAGTTTTTATCTTAATTTGATTGTTTTTTTTTTCTCATATTAAATATGTACGCACAAATAACGAGCATTGAGTCACATTGACCATTCATTTCATATTATTACAATTGATTTATCTGCGAAGTTAAAGGATGTAATTTTTTAAACTAGAATATATCTTGGGATCAAAGTATATATTCATTAATGGATTGTCAACAAAATAAATAAAATCAAAATAAGCTATTGAAATGTTGCAACTGGTTTGCCATATATTTTGTTATTGCTATTATTCTGCAAAATGTATAAGAGAGATGAGTCACTACTATGCCTTTGCAAAAAAGTATGTTTTTGTAGAAAATAGGGTAGTGGTTCAATATGTACATATATTTTGAAAGGCATGCATAAATTCAATTAATATTAATTTACCAAAGTAGCAAAACCATGCGTCATTCCAAGTGACGATTTTTTTTTTTTTAGTTTATATCATTTTCGCAAAAATAAACTTGATATTATTTTGTAAAAAAAATACATATTGTTGGAAAGTGCTAATCATTACATTGAGATGGGCAAAATAAGTGATAAGATATGTTTATCAATTCATGAGATAGTGTAGTGCATTTATTTAAACCTCAAGTCATTGAATAAAGTTGCAATCTAATTATTCCATTACATGGTGCTTGAATTATATGTTAATCCCTCAAAACACGACCGAGACAAAAGTGACTTGAAGAAAGAGAGAGAAATGTTAAAAAGGAGAATATATATAATATACAAACTTCCTGTTGATTTTTAACACTTAATTTATGCATTTGGAAGCAGTAAATATTTCATAGACCTTTATAGGTATTTATATTTTTATATTTCTCTTATTTCATTTCCATTACTGCTTCTTTGGGCGTGAGAGGTTCCATAAATCAAGTTATTATTTATTAGCTATTTTTGGTGTACAAGTATATTATAAAACAGAGTCCACAGGGACAGATAATTACTTGGCACGTCGCCTATACAATACGTATATTTCTGTGAAGGCCTTCCCTCTTGATTTATTCGGATCCATAATTAATTAATTGACTTAGAAATATTACTAGAGTTTACAAATGGGGGCGAATTTTAGGGCTTTTATAGGTAGATTTGTAATAAATATATAGTAAGTATGGACGGTTAGTAAAATAGGACTTTAAACAATTTTACTGGTAGGAGAGGGATGATTGGAGTAATTTCAATGTTGATAGACTGCTTCTTTTGAATCATTACTACATATACATATGATCCATAAAATCCAAAGATTAAAGATAGATGAAATCTTGTAACTTAGGAACAAACTCTTCTCTGCAATAGAAATGAAAATATATCTTCCATTCCACGAAATTTTTCTACAGTTTTTACTACAAAGATACATTACCATTACCAATCTAAAAGCAGTAAAATGTCCCTTCCAATATTTTATTACTTACTTTCAATATTTGTAAGTTGTGAAATAGTTATTATTAATCGGGAATCGAAGCTATTGAAAATATTAAATAATTGAGTAAATAGATAATTGCTTGTGCATATGAAGAATGGCAAGTGAAGTAAATAACTTAAATACATATTGAAATTTTTTTTGTATATGTATTTAAAATCACCTTGACCTGATTCCTTATGATGTTAAATTTACGAAATAAATATATCTATATAGTTATATAGCTACATACATATATGTCAATTCAACACTTAACATAAACTTACACATGCGTAGAAAAAGTAGGGGGGGGGGAAGATAAAGGAGGGCAGTGTATGATGTATGTTATGGATCCATGAACCAAATAGTACTTCGAGGACTTTACACATTATATTCAATATACGTACATATTTGAAAAACCTCTTTCTTTGAAAAAAATGAATTTTTTAACAACTTTTTACGTGATTCAATGTCCAATCCTCAATTATATGTATTTAATTTGTACAAAAATAGGTACATCTGAGTCTATTGTAATAGATTTCTTACATGCTAGTTATAAACTGTATAAAACAAATGTCACAATATTTGTATACCATATATATATATATATATTCGTACCATTTGAAGGTAATTTTTTGATTAATATTATTTCAATTCTCATTTTTATTTATTGTCAAATGCATAGACCTTTTGACATAATGTTTTTTAATTATATTTTTGTTTGTAAGATTATAAAATAATATATGAATATATAAATATTCATCATAATTTTTCTATATTTAAAATATATTTACTTGTAGATATATGTAAGTAAAAAGACGTAATATTTTTTATCCTTGAACAAGATTTAACAAAACTATTTATGTATTTTTTTCATATCCATACAAAATAGATAATTTTTGAGTATTTTTTTTTTCAATTATCATATACATAGACATCATTAATAACACGTACATTTATAATATGTACATAATATAAACATGCATCAAAGTATAAGTATATATGTTGAATACAGAGCTCGAGAAGAATAAAAGTTCCTATATATGTATATAGGTAATACTTACCTATAAGTTATATATCATCTCTTAATTCCATTTCCTTGGAACGAATCTACATAAATTGGAAAAATACATTAAATATCGGTATGTTAGTAACATTGTAATGGTACATACATAATTTGGAATTTCATTAGGAAGTCGTTCAAGGAACTGGAAATAAATTATTTGTCATAAGAGGAGAATCATCATAGACAAAACTGTGAAGTACAACTTTGTTTTTGTTTTTCTTTCTTCTAAAACAGCTCACATTCCAAGGATATCACGTAGTAAGTGATTTTAATATACTGCGTCTGAATAACCAAATAAGTTATTGATTCGTAATTTGTTCTATGGAGGTATTTCATATTCTATTCTTTAAAAAAAAAAAAAAAAAAAAAAAAAAAACGCGATTGAACTTAAAATATTTTTAACGAAGGTATTTTTTTAAACCACAAAGGGTTCCAATACTGAATATTTATTTGCTCATTAATATTTCCATAGATATCTGAGCTCACCTTCTGCAATAAAACTACTTATGTAGGTGCAGTTTCAGTAGCAGTATGTCAAATACTGCGTCGTAGAATCAGATATCTAGTCTAAAATCTTTTCATAATAGTAAATAATATTTTCTTTAATATTCTTCTATACATATATGTATGTATATTAAAATAATGACTCAGTATGGTACCCATTGAACTTTTTTGTTCTGTAGGTTTTAATAATTAAACTATAACGTATTTGTCCTATAAAATATAAAGTTTAACGAAAAAAGCTTTCATTGTCAGAAGTAAGCAACAATTTTCCATTTAATGAAAATGTGAAAGGGATAAAAACGATTAAAAATATTGTGCATAATATTCAGTATAGATTTGAACGTGCAAGTTACTTTTCAAAAGAAAATACTCACAGTAACTTTCCATCGTAAATTAGGATTAACCGAACATTAAGTCTACAACATTTAATTCATAGTCCAAAACTGCCCATTTTTCATCTTTTAAGCATAATTAGAGTACCAAATATGGTTTGAGGAAACTGAAACTTTGCCAATATGATTTTTTACTGCTTCCAAAATAGAACTTAGTTTTGCTGTCAAAATAATCAATACAAAAAACAAGACAATAATGTACTTATATTCATGTGTACATATTATAGACTTATATTTGTGACATTTTTTTTATTCTGGTATTTTTGAGATAAAGGCTCACATTTCACTCGAGTTCCCGAGTAAAAATTGCTTTTATTAAAAATATATTTTGTAGTTGGGAAATGGAAAAATTGAAAAAAAAAAACTTTCAATTTTGCCAAACATTTTTGATCTCTCAATCTAGTTTTGGAAAGAGAAGTGTCTCAAAATGAAAAAAAAGAACAAGAAGAACTTTTTGAGATCAATTGACAATTTTTTTGTTCAAAATTTAAAACTATGAGTCAAGTGTTGTAATCTTCTTTTAAAATTGAATAAGGTCTATATTTTGATCCCAAGCTGTCACTTTTTTCATTGTTAAATGAGCAAATCATTTCCCAAAAAGGTTTCAGTGGTTTACTATTTCAGAAATTGTGTTTTTTACATAGTTATCAGTAGAAAGTATATTAGTTCAGCCAAAAAATAGTTTTTCTACTCTACGAATACTCAAATAACAGGTTTTATGTAAATGGCTCCCATTTCAAGTACCATTTGAATTAGATTCAAAATGAAATATGACAATCCGTTGTCCTTGTTGTATATATATATATATATCTCAAGTAAAAAATCCTTGATGATTATCCATCAATGTAAGTATATTAACATCAGTCAATAATATAAATACTATATAACTTGTGGTAAATTTCACGTGTTGTATTTAAATATATATTCCTTTAAGAGGCATGAAATATGATTGTTGAGGTATCTTTAACTTATGGTACAACATATGTTGGAAATCTTATTTTGAAAAGTACATTTGTAGACATAAAATAAACAAAATAAAACATTCTTCATAAAAAAAAGAATCAAAATCTTCTTTATCTGTTTTTTTTTTTATTTTTTTACTCAATTTCTCAACAAATATATTCATATATGTATATATTATCAAATGTAAAAGACTAATAAAAAGTATATAAATAAAATATATGTTATATTTAAAACTACAGGATGGAAAGAAAAAACGTTTTTGTTTATTATAAACTTTTTGTTTGGTTTTTAAAAAACACCTCATGCGATGATTATTAATTAATTATAAGCAGATATAATTTGGTGAAAATAATATTACGATATCGACTGTAAGTTTCGAATGGTAATTCAAGTGATTCAAAACGGTTATGCAATAAAGAAGGACCACTCCTTCGTTTGAGGGAGATGAACCAAGTGGGTACTTAATACGATTACACTGAATATTCATTCCATTACCTATATCAAAATTACTTCCCCTGATTAATCAAGAAACAACGACACTCCCTTTCAAATGTTATACGTTATGAATACATAAATAGTAACATATTGTATTACCAGTATAATTTGTCTAAGAGAAATATTTGTAAAGTCAAAAGAGACCTAGAGTTTGCTTTTTAGAAATACATTCATTTTTTATTTCAGTTTATTTATATGTCAAGAAGTTGAAAGGTTCTCGCATCAGTGTTCCCTGATTGAGTCATTTTTATAAAACTGTAGTTATGGCAATGGATTTGAATAGATAAATAAAGTAAACTTCACACTACGAAAATATAAGTAAAAATCCTTTATTAATCAAAAAAGAAATTAAAACCATAACTGGGCTTTTAAAAAATAGATAATTACACAGGTCAACAAATTTGAAATGTCAAAAATCATTTTTTAACTTTTATTATACTTATACCCTTAGGATTTGTGACTGTTGACCAGTGTTATTAATTCAACAAAATACCATTGAATTAACAAATAACATAAATCAATTTCTCTATCTTCTCTATTACCACAAAAGTTTATCTCAATCCTAGTTAAAACCATTTTTTGTCATCCCCCTATAAATTATAATGGTGAGGTTTCACTACATACTAAGAAACAATGATAGACATTCAGCAGGAGTTGGATCAGAGACTATCTGACTTAAAATTTTTGTTTGCTAGAACAAATCTAGTTTGACCTTGGAGGATACCCTTTTACTTGAGGAACATGTAGTCAGAATGGTGCTCTTCTTAGAAAAGACCTTTTTTATTCGTCTGAACAAAGTCGAGGAGAGCAATAAAAAAGGTGGAGAAGCAGAATGAAAAAGGGACAAAAGTATGAACGCCTTTCAATTATTTTTCCCGTTATTTATTTTTAAAAAATTTTGTTCAGTTGCTAAAAAATGAACGGAAAAATTTTTCTACTCAATCTCCAAGTTCACCACAAGAGATGAGATAAATATATTTATTTATCTTTTGATTTAGAATACTTGTATTGCCATATCTCAACAACTTGCAAAAATATGTGCAAACCATCTCCTAAATACTTAAGTCCGTACTCCTTCTATGAACCTCCTCCATCTCAACAAAATATAAAGCCAAAGAGGGATTCCTGCAATGAGCAGTAATTTATAAAATATATTGAAATGTCCATCACCATTATGTTGTTTATAAAATACATACATATAGTATACATACACTAAGCGTTGATATGGGAAGGGCCGTTTCGTTATGGCTATGAGTGGTAGGGTATTATCCTCAAATTTACTACTCTTTATTCAAGATGTGTTTTTTTTGTTATTTATATCAATTTATTGATTAATTCAAGGTGGCTCTTCAAAGGATGATATGTATATACATATGTATAAAGGAGAAGACGGGAGCTACAGTACAACACCTCTTCTTCACCCGACTGATTCCTTTATAAATCATATACGTATTGAAGAATTTATTCTATAGGATCGATAATGTTATTCTTATTGATTCTGTTGAAAGAAGAATACAAATCCAGTTATTTGTATAGTAAAAACAACAACAACAAAACTCAATGTGAATCTTGGAATCAAAGAGTTCAACTCCTGCAGATGCATATTTGAATGTTATGTATGTAAAGATTCTTGGTTTCCTTTAATAAATGTAATACGTTTTGTAAAGCCATATTGGCACTCATTTACCTCTTTCTATTTATGGTCACTTCTTTTGTTGTTGTTGTTCACATCAGGTATGAGTCATTCTTTTCTTCATCAATTATTATCACCCCTTTTTGCTAAATAAAAAATAATAATCGTACGAAATAAATTTTTAGATCATTTACATATATAACTATTCATAATTTTGTTTTGCAAATTAATTTAAAGTCAAGATCCCTTGAGATTTTTTATATCTCTTCATTTTTTAAACAACACATTTTTGCTCGAATCAACATATATGTATGCTACCGTAAATTCAAATATATAAAATTACGAGTTTCTACATAGGAAAATATTTTATGTAGATCCAAAATAGAGAAATTGAGTTAAGTCAGGCTCAACCATAAGATATGTAATAAAATAATTAACTCTTTCATGTGTAAAAAAGACGTGTACATTAATTGTATTTTATAATGGCCCTTCCAGTGTTTTTGTTTTTTAGTATAGAGTTGTGAACTGATGTATGAATGAAGAAAAAAGGTTCTTCGTCTTTTTCAAAAAGAATAAATGAAAATTTCTAAAAAAGAGTTATTCAAAAGTTATTATAATAAAACAATTTATTCTTTTTTAAATATTATTAACTTCAAAATGTTTCCAATTTCTGGTGTTTCCAAATAATTATTACCTACATATTGTTTTAAATGTTTAATAAATCTTAAATAATGAGACACTTAGACAAATAAAATACCAAAACTTTTGAATTTAAAAAGATAATTCAGTATAAGTGTTCGGTCAGATATCCAAAGTTACATTCAGTAATATCTTCATTAGTGAGTGTTTAAAATATATTTTCCCAATATTCTATTTGAATGAAAAGATATGTATTTTTAGATTAGTGGCATTTTTTACGTTGATCCTACAAATTGGCTAATTCATTACACCTAAAAACTGTGGTGGAGTAGAACATATATTTCTACTCCTTCAAATTTTGCACCCCCTCTACAATTTTTTTCTTATAGAAAAGGAATTTTGATTTGAAGTTTTGGATGTTGCATTTTTTAACAAAAAATTTAAGTTATTGTCATCTACTTTTATTAAACCTAAAATATGGCACAATTTTAAAATATTCAGTTCAGGAGGATACTACCATTCCACCACTACTTCAAAGACACTGATGTATGAACCATTCTGGTTCTTGTAACTGTAGTTACGCTGATTATAACAAGTATAAATAATCAAATAATAGTCGATACATTTTTAAAAAGCAAGATTCATTCTGGGCTTATTCTCTGACACTTCTGATGATTGTTCGTAGTTCATGGTGAAAATATATGTATGTATAAAAAAGTATATTTTTAGTGTAAACATTATCTGTAGAAATCATACCTTGACCTCAAACAATCTGCGTACATACATAAGCAGCGCACAGTCGTAGATACTTTGAAAAATTGTATCTTATAAATAAGAAATATGATGAAGGAGAATAAGATTCAGTTTATAGAATATAGAGATTTAAATGAATTGAAAAATATCGACAGTGGGCAAAATATTTGAAAATGTCTATATACATACATAAATAATTTATCAATATCCCCTCATAATTATTAACTACACACATACACTGGCCTTCACTATACTACTCATATTAGAAGTTGAGTCATGTAACCTTTATTGATACTTAATAATTGATGCTATCCTATTTTTTATATAAAAATATTATGTAAGTTTTATGATCGCAACTCACATTTATATAATTAACTTACACAAATACCATTACTCTCATCAACAATATCAAACGAAAAATGATCAAGGTGAGTAATTCCTTGACCTTTTGGATCGTTCAAAACTTAAGGTATGTCTCTACCTTACTTTTTTAAGAGAATTTGTAATAGAATCTATTAATCTAGATCATGCATGGTGCAAACTAACGACTTTAAGGTCAAATCTGGCTTGGAAAGTACTCTCATCTGGCCTGCGGATCTTCTTATGACTATGTATACGTAAATAAAATGAATTATATGAATCTAGTAATATATGTGTATGTTTGACATTGTAGTGAAATTTTAAATCTTTTTTTAAAAGAGAAATATTGAGTCTTATTTTTTCAATTAAAAAAGTTTTTTTGGTGTGAAGAAACCGAAGACTAGGTATATGATATTCACACAGTACATTTTGACTGGTGCAGTTAAAAATTGAGAAGTAGCTCCATAGATTTTGTAGTTCAAAGTTTTGTGAATTATCAGATGAATAGAACTCTGTATGTTTCTTTTTCCAATAGGTCAATATTAGGTACTCCTTCCCGGCCCAAAATCAAGTTTAGAATATATATGGTTTACATAGAGCAAAGATCGCTTATGCATGATCTTGATGATATTAAATGCTCTTTAAAGAAGGGTCAATGTGAATCTAATTATCCCAAAAATAAGTTAATTATGAAACTTTGATACCTTACCAAAAGAACTCTTAAAAAAATTTACAAGTTAAGAAATGAAAAAAAAAGGAGTAAAAAAGAAAATAAATTTGACCGTAGGGGCTAATAAGAATTACGTGTATTTTATATACCTATATTGATGGCTCCTAAAACATATAAACAACATATTCATTGTCTTAAATTAGAGAAATTTTTAATATTTCATTGAAAAAGAAGAGAAATGGTTGTAACTGGTTCATCATGGCATATGAAACTGTTTATTATTTTTCATTAATCACTTTCTTGTTTACAATATTTGAAAGAACAGGGATTTTTTCTTATATAATTTATACTTGTATACTTCAAGATTTATTAACGTTTATGTATGTATATTGTTAATACATACATAACATATATAAGGGCAATGAACTCTTTTGAATATAATTTGAAAGGAATCATACATCAAACTATTGCTCAAAGATTGACATAGTCATACGTACAATTTTTTACATAGAACCATATGTACCATGCAAAGTAATTTATAAAAATACAAACTTATAAAATAATTAGTTATGACTATCTCTGATAAAAAAAACTAATTAAAGCAGGAGTTAACTTTATTAAATAGCATGTTTATGATTTATTTTATTCTACTTTTTGGTTAAGTGAAAAAAAATTCAATTATTGAAATTTAAAAATATTGTATGCCCAATTGTCTTGCTCCTACTTTACTTTCTAATTGGATCAAAGTCTTTACGCATTTATAAAGATATGTTTATCTTAATTGCTTTAGAATTTAATCACTTTGGACCACTCTTTTCATCATCAAACCTTTAAGCTTGATATTTTATTGAATCGAATAGGAAATGTGTACATTGAGTAGTCAGTATTGACCATAAATACATAAGTTCTATTTAAAAAATTATTAATAGGATTCCAATGTCACAGTTGTAGGCAATATGTTTATTCAGGTAAGAAAAGATAGATTTGAGAATGTGCATTGAACAATCAATATTCGTTTTTGCAAAGGGGTGAAATAGATACCAACAGCATTGAGTTGAGTCAATCAATACTTTGCAGTCATAATATAGTTTTGTACACTTATGTTCACATTTGTGCAAGGTGTTCCTTGCTATGTAGTACTTGACCCTTTATGGAAGAATTATTTCTTTATTTTAGTCACAACTAAGAATTTATGGAAATGACCATAATTAAATCAATGCGTTCTTACAAGGGGTGTCACAATACGGTATTAAAGAAATGAAAATCAAGTTTTTTTTATTTCTTATATATTTTTTTTAATTGATTAAGATTTTGCAATTGATTTGTTTATTATTATTATTGTTTTGATAATATAATTATAAACCTACTTGCAGCACCCTGTATACATTATAAAAAATATAAACGAATTTAATAATTATTTATCAAGACCTTAATTTTCAAACTAGACATCTATATAAAGTTTATCCTGAACCCTCCTCCATCTTCACTCCAGCATCGTCAATTATCGTCAAATTGTAGATAATTTCATATCGTAACACCTCTACTTTTTACTAACTATTTATTGAATTGTATTCTATTAATTGTTTGATTTGTTCCCATAGTTTTCTATTATGAATCTTTTTGCCGTCAATGTTATAGTCAATTTCACAAACCTTTGAAAAGTGAAGAAAAAGAATATCATTCCATATACTACAGTTCCTATAGATTAGGGGTGAAAACCCTTGGCTCACAATTCATAAATGACTCAATCATGATTGAAATTGCTTTATACAATAAGTAATGAATAATCACACTCTCATTAAGGGTGGATAAAGCTTATCCTAACCAATTATTAAAGAAACTACAAAGCTACTTTATTCATCTTAATAGATATATTTAATTTGTTCTTTTTAATTTTTAATTTGATTATAAGATTTATTAACAAAAAAAATTGACAATCCTTACTCTAAAAAATTTGGTCTTATCTTGAAAGTTTAACACATCTAATAAATATCATAGGGATCTCAAAGAAATACACAAGTAAACTTACTGTAGACGGTTCGTTATTGGTAGACCACTACTTTAAATTTTACTATACTCTGAGGCAGGGTTGTTGATTTTGAATTTTTTGAAATTGAATTTTCTTGAATGAAATCATAATTTTTCTTATAAAATATTTTGCAAACCCATTGTTCTACATGTCTATTACGTAAAATTTCATAGCTCTGTATTTAAATAAGTTATGTACAAGTTATGCACCAATAAGGGAATCTTCCGTCCTAGTTTGAAGCTTGACCGATTATACCTCCGATAATTATGTATAAAAATACACTTAGTACCTATAAAATTTAATTTTATTTAGAAATTAATATAAGTTGACCCATCCATAATTATCAAAATATGATTTATAAATTCATCGAATAAAAATAAATTGATTTAAATTAACTAACTCTATTCTAAAAAATATAATGAAAATAATTGAGTAGGACTGCGGCAATCCTTGGCTTAACTAAAGTGTTCAATTATTTGTTATTTTTTCAGCCTAGAAATGATACAGACTATAGAATCGTGTTTCTCAAACTTTTTGTCTCCTATGTAGTATTTGAGCATCTGCATCCTTTTTTTTATTATAGTAACAAAGGTAGTTCTTAATTCTTGTAATGAAATGATATTGATTTATCTAACATTGGAATCGATTCTAAAGTCTTCTGTTAAAAAAACATTTAAAATTAGGAATTGTCTTTAAATTATGTTGGAACTTCTTTACAAAATAATGACTTAATTTTTTATTACCAACTTCTTAGAAGAAGTTAGAAAGTTTGAAAATGATACTATAATAATAATTGTTGTAATAATTCAAATTATTTCATTTTTTTAATTAAATGAAGAAATAATATTTGATTGAAAGATAAAACTTTATTGTTATTGAGTATCTATCTATTTATCTATATAACAATGAAAAATGATGATTTCACATTTTATATGCAAGTAAGCTATTTTATTATTAACATGAAATAGACAGACGCATGTAATTATAAAACCAAGAAAATAATAAAATATATAAAGACATAAATAGATTATTTAACATTATAGGTAGTTAATTTTTAAAACCCAAATAGTTTTCTTATTTCTCCCTTCCCCCCCCCCCCTCCCTAAATCATCTTCATGATGTTGTGTCTAGACAAAAGAAGATTTGTAGAACAACACACGTCAAGGATTGATGGGTGTGTGTCATTTAAAATACAACAACAAAAAGTTAATACAATATTTAAACAGTTTTTTTCTGTCGAGATAAGTGAATTTTTTAAGGAACTTAATTAGTAAAAGTTTGTATCAGGTTTAAAGTACGATGGTGTTAACATATTATGTATTTTTAATTTAAAAAATAAAGATAATAAAAAAAAGGATCAAAAATGCCTTCAGCTTAATAATAAAATTAGTTTGGAGAGATGAAGACTTGGTGAATCGATTTCAGATTTTATTAAATTTTCAGTAATAGACTTAAGAATCGATTCCAATGTCAGAGGAGTCGATTTCATAGCTATTTTAAATCTATTTGTTTTATGGAATATGGCAATAAACAAAGTATAATGTACTGTACCATAGTTGTAGGGACCGGCAGATATAGGGTAAAAATTGATTCGTATGGGACAAATATACGTTTATTTAAGTTAACTATATCACTAAAGCAAATTGTCTAGCAAAGGCCCCCTCCCCCTTTGCTAAACAATTAAGTTGCATAGGGGTAGTGAAGAGAGAATGAGAGTTTGGGGTTCAAAAATATTAAAGGTGTATTAGTTACTAATTGTAAAATAGTTGTTTACTTGTTGTTGTTACGTTACTTTAAAAAAAATCCCATATAACTTGAAAAAAAAACAGATTTTCTTTATAGATATGAGTAAAAAAAAAATTATGTAAATATCTAGTAAATTTTATATTCTATTTAAAAATTAAATTCACTTTATCAGACCAAATAAAACTAATTATCATATTACATTTCTACTAGCAATTTAAAAATGAAAAATTTATAAAAAGTACTGCGATATTATCATTAGTACTTTATTAAGCCTCAATTGATATTACATATATATACTCTGTTGCTACTTTTGGTTTTTCTTTTGCAATTTTGACTGGATCAAAACATTTTAATTCAGTAAGCCTTCAATTTTTTTTTGCAAAAATACTTCTCCTAGAAAAAAACTTAATGAAATTTAAGAGACTTTTTTATGAATTCAATTTCATGCCTCTGCTAAATAATGAATCACAATATTTATTAGTCTCGTAAAGTTTCTTCATCATACAACATGCAACTCAATTCTAAAATGGGAAATCACATGGTACAATGATTTTTATTTCTAAATTATGCTATTGCAAACAGAGCCTTGATAAACAAGATGTCCCATCATTATTTGTCAAGGGATGTATCTTAGTATAAACAAAGCTTCAATAATTTACATATATTTCATTTCATAATCATATTGTGTTACAGGATATAATTTCATGAAAATAAGAAGTACACATTCATATGGCTTCACAACTTACAATTAAGATAAAAAAAATCTGGAGTTATTAAGAACTAAGAACGGACACAAATTAAATTAATAGTTATTCGAATCGACTCTCTTATAATCAATTAACTAATTCATTTTAAAATAACTTATACATAGAATTTAAATTATAAATACAGTTCCGTCGAACTTCAGACTCGTTTTCTAATTATTTCAACCTTGTTCTCTTGATTTAGGAGGATCATTTTTTTATAATTAAGTATTTCTTTTGTATAATCACTCAACCTTCTAATTCAATAGAAAATAACATTTCCCTAGACTAAGAATATGTAATACAGATGTTGAAAAAGGTGAAAACGGGACTTTAATTTGGGGCTCATCATTCAAAGAGTGTTTGCCATAATTTTACAAATAATCATCAAAATTAATAGTCATAATAATATTAGAACAATAACTATGAGGAGCCAATGATATAATTAGTTGTACATATCTACATATATTTTTTTGAATGAGCACTTCCTGTGACTATATTATTACATAATCTGTGGATTTATTTATTTTTTTTGCTTCCTTCCTGTCATCAACCATGGATTAAAATGATATTAACAAAAACAAAAGCAGTATAAATATTTATAATAAAGGATTTTCAAATGTAATTTAAACCTTTGTGTTTTTGAATTATAAATGTACAACCATATTTAAAAAAAGAGATTGTTTGAATTCATGATCATTCCTATGTGTACTTATACAACCCTATAACGTCTACATCTCCAATGTCAAAGTTCATTCTTACGTCTCTTAATAATTACATTTACATATATATATAAAATTTTTATATTTATTTCAATATCAACAAACAAGTATAACTCATTTGTACAGTAATTTGATTAATAATGTAAGCTGTATGTATACTGTTTCATATTTTGAAAGAATGTCACAAGCACTTTATAATGTTTTTTTTTTCATATCTTTTTATACATTTGATACATTTTTGCTATACATAGATTCAGTCTTTGATTATTTGTGGATATTATGTCAATACTTTAGTTGTTTAAGATTAAAAATAATGGGTTAAACAAATATTCGATACTACAGAGAAGATGTGCAGAAATTGTGCAACGTGTGTATTAATTTTTTGAGGAAGCATGAAAAGATACAAGAAAAAGTAAGATAAATCTGTGTATGCTCTGTGTATTTGACTACCTATAAAAACAGTAACGGAAACAAACGACTAAGTTATCCATAAAAATGATTTTTTTATTACTTCAATACTCAATTAAAAATCAATTCATTCTTTATGATTAATGACTGAAAATATTATCAATCAGGCAATGGCATGGATACAGATTTTAAGTTTAATAATACAAATTTTAAAGAAACTTATCTAATACATATAATGAAATATTTTTATGGTTTTTTGTATTTTTTTAATGCGAACAAAAATATGGTAAACTTGATCAGCTTGTGGTTTAAATTTCACATTTGTAAATAAACATCATCATTATAGATTTATAATACAATACATATGTCTACATATATATCTATATTAAGATGTACATTGTACAGAAATACTTTGCTTTGCAAGACACTTTGTTATCAAGTGTTTTGGACAGCAAGTGTCATATTCAATTTGTACATATATTATAATGAGTGATGCTCTAGAATTGTAGCACTCTAAAATGGCAGTCTTCAAATAGCTCAAAGAACGGTGATGTGGGATGCATTCGTATGACCTGATCCGTTGATAAAAATCGCCATCTAAATTTATTTTGAAGAAACAAAATGTCAGCCAGTATGGGTTTGGTATCATTTTGAATGTTGAGTACTTTTTTTTATACTGATTATACTCGTAATCCAAGTATTACAGTACATATGTATATAATTACTTTTCCATTCATATTATAGACAAGTCCAATTTGATCATTATTTGTTTTAATGTCTAATTTTTCAACATAAAAACTAAATATTTAGTGTTAAAATCAATACTATCACGCGGTTTGATACAACGACTTAATTTAATTACTTAATATGTAACAGTACAATGTGGGCCTATTTAAGTTTTTTTCTTCCAAAAATTAATTTCTTATCGTTTGAGAGGGTTTGAATACATTATTAAACATTTATTAGGTGACTCAAATCATTATTTTTAATAAATACATTAGTTCCAAATCCTACGCGTTCCAGCAATCAATTAAGCTGGTTTTTGCTCTTAAGCTATTATGCAAATCTATAAGATGGTTAAAAAGATTTATTTCAAGGTAAGTCATAATTTATACTTATCGAAGATTTTTTATTTTTTGAAATGGTAAACTTTACAAAAGACATTCTTTGTACAAGAAACATCATGAAAGAGGTAAGTAAATAAACGTCATAATTTCATGACAATACTGAATGAATGACTTATTTTCAAGAGTTTTTAGAGATTCAACAAAAGTTTTTTTTTCTTTTTAAAGATAGGACACATAAGGGCTTTTAATATCCTTTTGAATCATTAAAGTCAAATAAAAATCACAATTTGATATATTAAATATATTTAATAAATAATATCTTGGACTTTGGGCATAATTTGTAGACATATTCCAAAGCTTATAAACAAAAACAAACAGTTAGCAATATAAAAATAAATTTATTATCATTTTATAGTGAATTTCTAACTTTTATATATTTAGTTTGAAAAAGTTGAATGCTTCACAAATTAATCCATTTACGACCAAAAATATTATCAAATTTTTTTATTCAAATACATGAATTACAATAACAAATTACAAAAAAATCATCAATTTGATTTTTGTATGTCAAAATGTAAAAATTATGGGGATATTTATAATAATCCCCATTTGGGGTTCATAGTACCTAAGACTTATTTTATATGAATATATATTAATTTACTTTTATTATAAAATTAAAATACATCACAAAAAGCTATTTTGATACAATATATAAATTATAATAAAATACATTCTAAATTAATTCTAAGGAGTTAAATCCCATTTTTTAAAACAATATATATGAATTTCTATATTGCATTTCATGGATTCTTATTCGAAATTTTTTTGGGACACATCACATTTCCTTTGTTTCACTTTTGTGGTATAAAATGTCCTATTGAGTTCTTTTATTTTGTCCCGAACAAGTTTTTAAAAATATTTTATAAGGAATTTAAAATTAACATCTTCATTTTCTCTCAAAACATTCGTTCTTGGGATGGATCAAGGTAATTTAAATACATGAAAAACCTTGTATCTAGAGACAAGGAACTTTAATCAATACATCCTTTACCAGAGCCAGAATCTACTTCATTCCAGACATAATCATTTATCATTAATCGATTTCTTCCGAGACTCAAAAATATACTTGACTAAATGTTAGAGATAATAAAATTGAGTTGTACACTCTTTACTATGATATTCGATGCTACTGGTATCATTTAAACTAAAAAATATATCTGATCCACCGTATTGACTGAATTACAGAAGCATCGTATATGTAAATTAGTCAAAACTCTAGTAGAATTTTTTTCTCTTACTTGTGGGAACGTTACATGTAAAATAAAACCATGATGTCAGTTTGATACCGCTATGTACTATGATCACCATTTGGAGATCAAGTTTGTTCATTTCCTAGCATGCAAAATATTGCAAATTTTAGAAAATGTTGTGATATTATCTAAAGAAAACAAGTTGATCTAGCTGTGTTATAAGTATCATATTGACATATATCATTTATCTAGATGAAAAATATTATGTTAAATCTCAACAGTTATACAAAATTGACAAACATTGATCCATTTTGAAAAAAATTTGATTTTGTTGTGAAAAATATTGCAATCTAGATTCTAAAACGATCTTCAAATATTTAGAATAAAATTACCTTTAAATTGTACTCAAATTTTATTAATTTGCTTCATATACTCAAAATTATACAAAAAGTAAATCATTCCCAATTGGGGATACTGTTTACTACTGGATTAATACCCTCTAAGTTGATACAGTTTAATATCAACTTACTTTACTATGATATTCGATGCTACTGGTAATTATTAATGCAAGAAATCTCTTTACCAATAAAAAACATTTTATTATACAAAATACGTGGAAATACCAATTGTCTCACAAATCGAAGTATTACAGTAGAATTTACATACATAATTTACATAGGTGCACGTATATCATGTTCGATGTAATAAAGGATAAAATAATTAGTTCCATGACTATACACAAAAGAGCAAAATTAAATATTTATATGGTTAAAAAAACTAGAGCAGGGGATTTATTTATGTACATATCAACAATAGCTTCAAAATAATTAATTAAAGATTTTATTGAATGTCATTTAAGGACATTATCATCCTTTGTTCATACATAATACGTAGCAATCATTGTTCATACAAATCAAGGATTTACTATAATTATTGCTTTTTATAAGAGACTAATTATAATTATTTGATGTGACACACTTGTTTAGAAATTACAAATATGTATGTATACATAAATTGTTTTGTATTCGTTCAAATTTATGGCCAACCATGGGATCTGTTTGATAATTATTGAAGATCTCATGCATTTATCTATATTTAGATAGGTAAGATATATAAATAACTGATATTGATATATAAGAAATACAAATTATAATCTAATACCTTTCTGCTTTAAACTTCTTAATTTGAAATACTACATATATATCCACAATATAATATACCTTTATTTGTAGTTTATAGTTATGGCTTGTCTGACTAAAAAATATATATTTCTATGTACATTAAAATATTAAGTCAAAATTTGACTCTTTCACGAATTAAATTCAACTTATATTATTGAAGATTTATTTTATTATAAATACACACAGCTAGCTACTTGTATTCCCCCCATGATTAAAAAGAATGAGATAAAATCATGCACTCCTTATGAGGAAAACCCTGAATAATTCATTTCGATTACACTGCCTGCAGAATAATTATTGTTATCAATAAAGTTGGATAGATGATAAACGTATACTGAGGAGTGCATTTTTGAATGACTTACTGAAATTATAAATTAGATTCAAATCCTAACATTTACTGTTTGAAAAATTTTTTTTTCAATTGTAAGTTTAAAAATATATTTAAAGATGTCAATAATGGGGCCATTTTATCTCAAATCAATTCATGGATTAAAATCCATTCTTCTCATAATGTTTTAACCTTCAAACGCTTAAAAAACAGAAACCTATAAACTTTTCTTATCAGTTTCCTTTAAACTCATTTTTGAGTTATTAATTCTTATTTGGCCTATAAATGACCTTCATTTTGACCATAATGAGCATAATTTATCATTTTAAAAAGATTTCAGATTTTTACCATGTATTTCAGCTATTAGTTACCAAAAAGAATTTGGATTTTTTAGTTATTTTTTCGAATTTGTTAATGCAATTTGAAATCATTAAAATTTGATACTTTTTAACAATTTCTATTTCGTTAATGTGATAAATAAATCGAATATAATATAAAAATAAATGTATCTCTTGTACAGACCCAGAAATTGTGGGTCGGATTATTATTGATAAAGAATGTTGTTATTAATTTGCAAAAAGTCGAAGACTATTTAAAATTTAATTTGGATGGTAATTAAAGCCAAAAACAGCCAAAATCCTGTTTTTCACTAACCACGCGAGATTAATTAAATATTTTATAAAAAAACATTCGTATATGCGTTATACAAACAAAATACTACGTCTTTCACAAAAATAAATCTGCCTAAATGACTCCAAAAGTCCACAATCGCCACTTAAGTTAATAAGAATAAAAGTATTTTTATTTATCATAAATATAGTTATATTAATTTTCATTATTTACTTAAAAAATAAAATGTAAAACTTCAGTGAGTTTGAAAATATATTTTTAAACTGAAAAATGATTGAGAACATTCATTTTTATTATAGTAATTAATAGATTTGAGATAGCACACAAAATCATATTTTGAAATTTGGCAATTGTTCATTTAGTATACAAAAATCGAAATGAAACAGTAATGTTGGAAATGTCATTTAGAAAATAGTCAAAATGTCTTCTATATTGATAGGAGCTCGCATCATATGCATGAATGTTCAATAAAATGAATTGACATATCATATATATTTGAACATGTTGACGACCAGATTGTTTAACAAGTAATCCAACTTGGAGTGAAATTAAACAACCCTGTTTTTGGATCATGTTGGTAATTCTGTTCTTGTTTCTTTTTTTCCAAAAAGGAGTTCACATCCTTGATAAACTTTATGGCTAATTATTTTGTTGTCATTTGTTGGATGTATTCCATTATATTATTAAAAAAAATAAAAACAAGTAAAGATGCTGAGAATAATCTAAAGATATTTCAAGACATCATTCATAGCTAATTAGGTATGTGTAATAGAAGGGCAGTGCAAAAGATCAATGTTTTTTTATTTGTTGCTTCATTGTTTATCTTTTGAAGTCTAATTCTGTTTTGTTGAGTATCATAAATTCAGGAATAGTTTACAATTTAAGGCAATACTGAATCCTAACTTTGTTACATACTATGGATACTTATTTTTAAGAGTTTGAGATGTGTACATATATTATGGTTAACATTTCTAGGTATTAAACAGGTCATACTGTTAGTAATTTAAATAAAAATTGTCAAATAAATTATGATATTCTACAATTTCTTCTTTGCATTATGTACATTTAATGCGAAGTTCAATTTTTTATTACCTAGGTGTCAATTTTTGACACACGATATATGTTATCTACTTCATCAGATGTGGGTGTTATTTTTTAGTAATTATCAAAGTCATTTATCTGAGTTTTAATGAGAGAATTACTTACCTATATATGTAAAACTTGTTTCATTAATGTACTACTATAAAAAATGAATAGGATGAAATGTACTTGAGAGCCTAGCTCTACAAATACAAACAACTCCTCCTTTACATCCTCAATCCATACATAATAGGTTTATGTGGTGAATCATAGATAAGATTTGCTTTAAAAAAATAAAAAATGGAGAGTAATATACATACTTGACTACTCCTAAAAGACATTGATTAATAAGTACTCAAGGCATCATTAATAAACATATAATGGAGAGCCACTATTACATTCATATTTCTTCTCCTCTCTGATTTAAATTCCCCAACAATTGACTGAAATACATTGAGTAAATTATTGCTACAAATAGCTTTTAACAAAACATTAACAATGCCTACTTATACACATTGAAAACCCTGAAGGAAATAATATAAAGGCCAATATGAAAAATACCTCACATAATATGTCTGACAATGGAGGGACGAGTCTACACAAATACAACTACTAATAATAAAAAGAACCAATAATAATTAATTTATGATGTGAATACCATCATAAATTACATTGGGAAATTAATCAAAACGATAACAACGAAAAACAGGGGGAAAACAATGAATTCCTTATTAATTCGTTTTTAGCATGAAAGGAAACACACAGATAGACATTAATGTAGAATATACCGACTTGCTGTATAGGTACAAATTGTGTAATTTTGAACAAGATTACGATTTGTAGGAATATATTTATGAAATTGTAGCACCAGCCATTTTAATAATTGTAATCAATCCTTGAATTTCTCACATGTCGAAGAAATGGTTGTCAAACAGTCAAATTTGATTCTATTAGCTTATCAAAAATCAAATGTAATTACAGCTGTTGCATTAACTCCGTCAACAGTAAATACAATTTAAATCCTTTGTTTAATACACTTTTTCTCATTTTTTACTCAGAGTTTCAATAATTTGCTTGAACAAATTAGAGCATGTAATTAGTTTACAAATTAGTTTGTACTACAATATTACATATATTAGTTTACTACAGGAAGTTGAGAGGATTTAAATTTATAATACAGACGATTCTGCTACAGGAATAGTTAAGTATTACGTTGTAGGCCCAAAATATCTAACATTTTTTTTACTATTAAGATCATATGTGTAAAGGTAAAATCTTGCTATTTTAGTGAGATAATCTTGACATAAAATAATCTATAGATAAATATTACTTTTATTTATATAGTTACTTATTTTTTTTCCACCCCCTGTTAGGTAACTATATTCTAATGTTAGAGCAGTAGCGTTAATTGGGTAAAACAAGGTATGTCAGCTGATATAATTTGGCCACACAAAAACCTTTTAATAAATCAAATAGGTGGGAAACTCATTAGTGTATCTCAACTATGTCAGTATTTGACTTACCTTTGCTTTGGCTAAATTGACGACACTGTATTACTAATGGGATTAATCTGAATTATAGAACGATCGAAATGGTAAATCATACGAAAAAGGTTAAGAATCATTTTTCTAGATAATCATTCATAGAAATTCAATATTATTTCCCTTCTGTAAATAAATAGATTGTTAACTTTTCCAGAATGTAAAAAGTAAATGCTGATTCGTTTGATTTTTTGAAACATTATACTCTTTTTAGGTGGGTTTCTATTTAAGTTTTTATGCTTGTCACATTTATTCAAAATATACATACATACATAGCTTCACTCTATTATCTATATAAAAAAAGCTGAAATAAAGTCACCCAAGTGCAAGTCTAAGTTAACTCATATATATATATATAGTGTTTTTTCGATCTTTTGAAACGGTTTTATTTTATATTCCAAAAGGGATGTTCCTTATAACTGTTTGTGAAACTCAGATAACGTCTACAAGAAAAGCAAAAATAATGTTAATGAAAGTAATGAAAATAAGACAATTTGAGATCCTCTAAGATATATGTTTACCCATTGTTACTCATATGCAATACAATAAACGTGAGCATCAAGAAAGAAACAAATATGAATACGAATTTGTCACAAAAAATGTCTTTCTCTAGCAGAAGAACAATAAAAACCAAATGAATGGAATCCATGTGAAAAAAAATTAAAATTTTTGAATATCCAAACTAATGAGGAATAAAAGAATAAAAGAAAAAGAATTGGTTATGAGCATTGTTCTTTACAAATCCTTTATGTTTCTATTGCATGTATGTACACATACACATAAATGTATTGTTCATTGATTGTATGAATCGCATTTTAATAGTGACACGTTTTTAGTTGTTGGAATTGTGAAATCAACGGGAATTGTCTCAAATAAGGAGTAAGAAAAAAAATGCAAATCATTGTTTAGAACAGAAAACATCAAATATTTTGGTGTTTTGGATTTCATCTTTTAAAGTGACACGATTCGTAGAAGATCTCTTAATTATACTATACGCAAATTAAAGCCCTTCATAGGTGTATGAGCAATTTCCTCCTGAAACTTAATTGATTTCTAATAAACAGCTCTCAAAAATGATTTCAAAATTAAATATATGTATAAATGAAATTAAATAATTGCTTAGACTGAGATACAATTTTAAATAGGAAGCACAATATATTAATGCACACTTTACAAAATAGATAAACATTTATCTACTGCAGTGGTGTGCAACCCTAGACCTGAGAAAATTTTTTATCTGGTCAGAACCAATTCATATCTGGGGAGTCAGTTTCATGATAATGATGACACTCTATATACACACAATTTTTCTTACTTATTGTTTTCCACAATGAATGTGGTCTTTATTGTGGAACAATGGTCCCTTGCTCCTCCTCTTTTGGTACCTATGCATTTGGTCTTTCAACAAAAGAAACTTGTTTATTCATAATCATTTGCTAATTCCTTAACTTCCATGAAGCTTCCAAAATAAGTCAGTTTTTTTGACAAAGCGGTTTGAGTTCGAAAAGATATATTTGTATTAAATTTAATAATATGAAACTCCACGAGACACAATGTACATACATAGAAACACAACTAATTTGGCTCTTTGACTCTGAAAGATTGCAAGCTCCTACACTAATGGGCTTCATTGTTATAATATTAATATCATTTTGGATTTTTCAGCATAACTGGCAGCTGAAAATAATAAAATCAACGATACTGGTAAAGTTTGAGGGACTCACTTTTGAACCAATATTGACAATTTTTGCATGGTGCTTACCATTTCTGAATTAAAACTTTGAACCAATTATTGTAGTTTCAATGGTCAAAGAGTCCTAATTTACAATAAAAAAGACTTATCATACACATATTTAGTTTAAAATTCAAAGATGTCAGAGATGCGTTCAAAGTACATGTTGCTTCAAATGGTATTAAATATTCGAGTTTCATTTATCTTGTCCAAGGCTTTGAATTTGAGACAATTACACATCGCCGAAAGGGAGTTCATTTAGACTTGAAAACGAGTCTGCTTTTATACTTGAATGGTTTAAGAGTTCTGAAACTTTACTGATATGGTTTATTGATTACAAGAGAAAATGTGTAGGTACATAAAAAAAGAAAAACAGGACACTCTATTTAACCTAGATTCATTCCTCTACCACCAATAAATGATATGCACACATTCACCAATAAAATTTTTATGCATGCGTAAATGAAATAAAGGATATATACGTAGGTACAGTCATTCACTTAAAAACTAACCATTAATTAAGCCACACCCTAACTATAAAACATTCTAATTCTTAGATATGATTTTTTTCCCTATGTATGTAAGTATGTGTGCTTATCTATATCTTGATTAAGAGCCAACCAACATATTTATTATTTAAGAAAAACATAAAAAAACTTTTGGGTAACTACCAAGTTTTATAAGAGAATTATGAGCCCATAAGGAAGCACCACCATAGTACTTCACGCCCATATACCTACTTGATGAATATCTAATAGAAATTGTATCAAAATTTTACGTAAAAAATTTATACGTAGATATACGAGTCTATTAATATGATAAACGTATACTTTTTTAGCTATATTGATATCTTTAATTTCGAACAACACCCATGTCAGAGAAGAGTTTAGTAACCAAAATTGATAGAGAATCTACTTTCTAAGCATAAATCCACTACCATTCGAAGACAGTTATCAACATATCTACACAGTTACATGAGGCTGAAGAGTTCTGCCATAAGTGTCTTGGTCTTAGGTGAGATTACCCAGACTTTTTGGTGTGGTTAAATCAAATACAGTTCCTACCAATCACTCAAAACACTACTCTTTATTCGAATGGAGGAATTAAAATCGTACTATATATGTAGAGCATGTGCCTTGCAATCCGAAGTATAACTGTACTTCAAAAATGAACAATTTATTTATTTAATTTTGTTGTCGAATATGCATGTATTTAAATATGTAGTTTGGTGTGGGTGTATAACTACACGTATTTGTTGAGCAAGGCCCTTAATTTATGAGTATAAGTCCCATAAAATCTAAGGGTCTCATAAAATATGAATATTTCCTCGTATTTGCTCATTCTTGGTATATAAGTAACTATAAGACATATTTAGGTACTTTTTATTACTCATGTTTCTGTTTCAGCTTTCAGTTGTATGTAATTAGCCCTTTAGAGTGTCTATGTACATTATGCATACATGTTACATATCTCACAATGTTAGTCATTCCTACTTTTTATGATATAAGTAACCAACAGGCATATACATACCTATGTACTCGTAGTAGCAAATAAATAAATAAGTGTTTCGTTATGTATACATATATGTCAATGTTATAAACATTTATTATCTCCGTACTTTGCAACTCTCCTCCTTTCCATTCTACTACCATTTAATTGTTTTATTAGTGTAAGTACAGAAACATTATAAATTCGTTAAAAGTCAAACCTACAAGTGCAAAGATCGACCAATTTAACCGAAAATTATTATAATTATTAAAGATATTACTATAAAAGTGATCCCTATTAGTTAATTAAAATTTATGATAAAATAAGATTTTTTTATATTAGTGAGTAATTAATTATATTCATTATTTTTATTTAATGTTTGATTTCAATATATCTAATCCTTCATCAAACAAATGTTCAAATTATGTTTCTATGCCAGATAGAAAGGTACATTTCTCATTTAGTGTATCATCAAGGTAGTTAAGTAGTAGCATGAAGATTATCTGATTAACTCTGAGGAGGATGCTTTGGTTATGTAACAATCCATGGTAATAAATCATTTACAAATGTTAGTTTAGATTATAATAATATGTAATTTATATTTGTCAAAAATGAACTTTTAAACAAAATTATGAAAGTATATAATCTATTTATCAATCAATTAAAAGCATCAATTTGAGCACAAGAATTACTTTTGATTCTTTAATATATTAGGTATATAGATAATATCAAAGGCATTACTCATTCAATCCTCGATAGTAATTTCATATTTTCTTAATACTTAAAAAATTGTATCAGTTTAGTGAGGATCTGTAGACACACACACACACTCTCTCTCTGTTTGAATGCTCATTAAAACAACATTTAAAAAAAGTTTCATTATTTTATTCTTTTTTGCAAAATAATTACACTTAACTTGACATTTTATTGAAAGAGAGTCTCCATTAGCATTCCAGCAAACTATTAATTTTTGTATATTTATATGAGCGCGAAACAAATAGGTTTAATGCATTGAAAGAGAGCTTGTATGCAAAAGGTTAAATCGTATGTTAGTTATGGGATTAATATAAACAGAAACAAAATCATTATTATATAGGCCTTCGCAAAATATTTATATATGTTCATAGAGCATAAATACTAGGAATATCGAAGAATCGTCTTTTATCATTATTAAGTAAAGTTTATATACTTTAGAAGTATGTACATCTCCAAATTTGTTACGACTGATCAAATCAATCGCCAAAGTATGTCCACACACAATTAACATTGTCCATTTTTGTGTGGCAGGCCAAGAATACGTCAAACTTGTCTTTTAACAAAAGAAATAAAATATAAATTATTAATAAATAAATAAAAATTAAAATTGATCAATTTATTAAATATGCATTGCCCATGCGTATGAGTAATATATTAAATGTAAATACATTTATTTTTGGCTCCAAGGAAGAAAATGTCTCTTTCTTGAATCAATCTATCCATATTATACTGTCCTTTAGATAATGTTTTGATATTTAGCTGTAGCGTAAATTAGGAATTGCTTCCAAAGTTCTCAAAGTTCAACGGATTTAATTAATTTTTTATACAGAAAAATACCCGGAATTTTATTACTATTCCCGGGAAATCCTGACTAATTTTATGATATGTACCAACAAGCTAAAAAAATATTAATCCTTCAATAATTAACACTTTTATTAAAATAGAAGTACATAAATATATATTGCATACATAGATGTTTATTACCTATTACTATTGGTCTACACACTTTAAAGCCATATAACCATAGACATATATTATTAAATCATGAAACACAAATCGTTGTTTTTTTAAATTATACAAGCCAGAACTGTGCTTTGTAACTGTACAGTAACGTTATAATACTGTTGTCAACATATATAGTTAAAAAATATTTTTTTGATTTATTAATTTTCTTCTACATAGACTGATATATAAAAGCTAGAATCAAATAAAATGATCTTTTTGAAGTTTAATAGATTAGAGAAGAATTACTAATAGCTAAATTTCCTACGTCTAACACCAAACATTATTTCCCAATAACAAATATTTTTTATGTGATTCAAGATTTTCAAGTAAAAATTAAGGAATCCTAGTTCCAGGCTTTTTTCTTTTCTTTTTATTGGTTAAAAAAGTTTAAAACAGTCCAAAAATTCTGGGATAAAAAAATATTTAAGTGACAATCCCTAGTACGAGTCGACCTCGAATATTGGTAAGTACTTTTATACACTTATGTATTCTACAAAGTTTATGAATAAAAGTATCAATGAAGGCCTCATATGTACATATATTAGGGTCAACTGTAACTTGAACCCTTGTTAATTCTTAATTGATGATCTAAAATAAGTACATAAAAGAGACTTGTCCACTATGTTCAAAGTTATAAGAGTTTAGGGTCTGCAAAAATCGATTTGTTCATTTGCTATAACTACCTTTACATGGAGTCAATATTTCCACTAAATACATTGATATACATAAAAATCAGTCCATAAGGTCTGAACATAGATTATATCGCATAGGTATTTACAAGAACAAAATCTTGAAATAAAAAGAGTATATCCTAAACTATTCACAACAACAAATTTACATTAACTTCAACTATCTTACGGATGTAGTAATTTAATAAGGGTTAAGCAATAAATCAAAAATCATCGTAAAACCCATTTTTCACTCCATATTGACCTCAACTATATATGAAGATTGAAATAATCTTCATTAATGTATATCTATTTCTATTTTTTTTGCCTTACCTTTGTAGCCCTTGTTCAGATAATAGAGTTACTAATATTATACCATAAATCAAGAGTCATTTTTTTCAATTATTCATTTATATGCATAGTAACAATGGTATCACCAAAATATTAATGAGTCCTATGTATTTTGTCAGTTGTCAATTTCCTACTTCTCTTGATCTTAGCTAGTACTCTGAACGCCAATGAATTGAAATCGAATCAGTTGTATTGTAGCTGTGAAAATTTCTAAATAATTAAATAAGAATTATCTATTGTAGGAAAGAGTTGGAAAACTACAAACTAATTTTGGGCCTGAGTTCCTATGAATAAAAAAACTACAATATTCATGATCATGTATAAAAAAATTTATAGTTTTTATATAATTAAGAAAGAAAATCAATTAAAAAATGCTTTTATTTAAGTACTTTGACCCAATTGAAAAAATATCTACATAAGTTGAAGTTTTATTTATAAACATATATATATCATTATGCAATTAATGATACAAGTAGAAAAAGACATCTGGAACATGAATGCAAAAAAAACCATTTATTTTGTAAAGGTAGAAAATGACGAATGATTTTTTTATATCTTCTTCAATTTATTTAATTTATGACTCAAACAACTTGCAATGTAACTATAAAAATATTTAGTGATAATATGTTTTGTAAAAAAAAACATATAGAGTATGTTTAAAAAGCAAGGAGAAAGGAAATGAGTTAAATTGATGAGATGCAAAAATATGATAAAAGAAGTGAAATTCCAAAAGAAAATGTAATTATTTCTTTGTCTTTACCAATACATTCTAAGATTTCCTAATTTGATACGTCATTTTTATTAACATTGGGGATGTTATCTGTAGACAATATAGTAGTGACAGTCTGGTAATTCATTTATTTATGACCTAAAAATAAATGTCCTGCAAATGGCACATTGCATTGAAATTATAAATATGTTTACTTATGTATCATGGAATGAAATATTAACTTTATAGAAAGATTTGTATCTTCAAAGTTTTTAATTTAAAATAACGTTGGATACTATGTCATCATACAAATTTTACATACCTATATGTACGTAAAAAATAGTTTGTCATAAATGAGTATTGGAATGTTTTGGGTTTAAAAAAAGACGACATGAGACATATACAATATATATTTAGAATTTATTTGTAACAAAAAACATGGAGCATCTTTTGGATTGGGACGTATTTTGTGATATGAGATGTCATTTTTAAAGCTGGGACTCTCAAATTGAAATACTTAGCTCTATTCTAGGGGATCTTTTTGATATATGTACAACTATGATAACATAAATACTTGAATCTTTCAATTTTGTTTGAGCTATTAGGGATTTTTGGTTTTATTTTTGTTCCATGACAAATTTTTAAGAACTTCTTGCTTAAAGGTTAGTTATTCACAACATCTGCACCTTTTTGGCTTTTTGTTCTTCAAATTCCTTTTTTTTAGACTTTTCTTGGCTTTATAAGTTTATTTCTTCCAAAATTTCTACATTTCAAAATTGTATTTATTCTTTATAGTGCTATAATCACATAGATAAGGTTTTAAGGCTTTTCTAATATTTGAAAATATGTCCCAATGTCAATGTCAAGGTACATCCATTTTTATTATATAAAAATGACACTAACACAATAGTTAAATAATTATGTTGTTTCATATATCAATTTCAGGACTAGCTTCCATATTTTGTTCTTCGACGTTTTGTTTTCAGATATCTACTGATTAATGCATTATATGTCATTTATGTACTTTATGTACTTTAATTATTATCATAAGAATTAATAAAGGAGACGTTTTATTTATAAACCTATTTCGTTATTATCAAAGATGAGCCAATCTGTGGACCTATATATTATAAATGTTGACTCCTGTCACATAAGTTTAATAAGGGTAATTAATTTTATGACTTGTTACTATTCTTCAAAAATGTTGAAGGACTCAAGACTCGAATTTGACATGAATGTGTTGGGCTTGAGAATACTTGCAATATGAGAACTTCAAGTCACGAAATATCTGTTTTTAATGTTTTAGAAATTAATTTTTGGCACTGGATTTTCTTAGAAATAATAAATTTCTGAAATAATTCAGCTTTAGTTTATAAGTAATATTACGATATAATGTAGTTACCTGTTTGACCTCTTCAACAACTTCTCATGAATTACTCATAATTTTTACAAACTAATGGTAAATATTTCCTGAGCTCAAACTTTAAGACAATTTTCTAAAATTGTATTGATAAATAGGATTACTGTCCCTTGTTTAGTACATTGACATATCAAATGGGTTATCAGAGTGAGCTTTGTAAATAAATTATTCATCAGTACTCCAAAATATAAATGGAAGATGAACCATAAAATAAATTCTAATTTGAACATCATAGTTGAGATTCATACCTCATATATTCCTGTATATTGTTGTTAATATTTGACGGCTCACCAACTAATTTTAAGTTTTTTTCTATAGTTGCATGAGACTCAATTGTCAATATATATGCCTATTTTATGTTTCTCTGTTTTTAACTACCTAATACATCAAAGGGTATGCTTTTTATTATTTACCTTTTAAGAGGCCTGTGAGAAAATCTTGATGAAACGAAAAATAGTAGAAATCCAATAATATTTTTTATGTTTCTTGTTCCTTTAACAATAGCATGCGGCTCATTCTACGTCAAGGTTTTCAGATATTTTCTAAATATATAATACAATCAGATAAAGAAGTACTGAAAATTTGAGATTATTTGGTTGATTAGTTCAAGGTATCTACATATATTTGAATGTCTTAAAATGTCTAACTTTTAAGAATATTTTTTTACCTAAGGCCTCACAAAACCTTAAAGAACTTACTTGATTTTTACCCAATGGGATTCAAATTAGCACAGTAGTTATTTGAAACATGCCTTCTTCCTCTTAAAGAAATTAAGTCTTTTATTTTAATGATTGAGCAGTACTGTTTTTCAAAAATGAGCTTTCATACACTACACAACATATTTTTGAGAGTAATTTTACAATCTACTTGATAATTGGGACATTTTGTATTTTATCAACTGATTTTCTAAAAATAACTCAGTAGTAATTGCTTGAAAAAATAATAGGAAAGGAGGCCTACTGGATTTTGTCGATTTTTTACAAAGTGTAGATAGTAATATCAAATGTACACTTTAAAATTTTAACAACTTTGACAGTTAGATCCAGAGATATTAGAATTTCCACTTTTAAGTTAAAAAACTAAATTTATTGCCCAAAAAGATAACTAAATATTAAACTACACTCTCATACACCGTATATTTTTGTATTTAAAATTGAAATTTATACAAAAATGAGTTTAATTTATCTTATTTCATCATTTAAAAGAAGAGCAAAGATATAAAGATGTCCTATGATGTAAGTTAAATATAGTAAATATTAATTTTTATTGTGGTCCAATGTGCGTTTTTCATCAATCACATCCATAAATTACTTTCTTCCAAAACCTTGATGCCTAGAATATTTTAGAAAATTATAAACAAAACCAAGAAAGCATAGAACAATTATAAAAATATTTTTATTTTCAATGCGTTGCCAATCATTAATAATAATTACTATCTCATGTAAGAAGGATCAAGTAACAAACATGAATCTAGTATAGAGTTAAAAATTCATTATAAAAATATGAAGAAAAAGCCTAAATTTTGAAAGAATAGTTTTTTTATAAATGTATTCTAAATACAATCTTTAAAAAAATAGTCTTTGTTGTTATTTAGAAATATATATAAGAATATTTTTTGATCATAAAATATAGTATTTTTTTCCCGTGTAAAATAAGCATAAATGTATAAAATTTATGTTCTCATCCTTTCATGTCGTTCATTCATACAGGATTTCTTATAAACGTATAAAATTTATGTTCATAAAGTATTCTTATTTTGACGATTTCTTACTTGAAAATAAATAAAAGTTCATATTGATTGTGTAACTCATTACCTGGCCTCTTGTTTGTGAATAGTTTGGAAATCATACACAAATTACAATCATAAATGTAAGTTTAAACATAAAGCTAAGTATAGGGTATTTAAAGTTACTTACGCATCGATATTGCCTCTTCAAATGAAATGTTAGCATAGGATAATCATTTTTTGACATGGAATCTGTAATTACACACTGTTTGGGAGCCGTTGAGGCAATAATAATGTGTACATAAATATTATACATATTTTTCATGATAAATTATATGTTTATACTTTAACTATTGGAAGGTTGCGTGACTTACCCTCCTTTCCTTCTTAAGGTGATACAATAGAAATATTATAGCCTTTAAAATTCTAGAATATTTTAGAGCCATCTTTAAATACATACATAGCCTTGTTGAACTAAATTATTACATGTCTCTTTTAACTTCTTAAATCCCTTCCTAATTGAAATTTCTTTTTATCCACCCTTCTTATGACCACTACTTAAAAATATTTATGGGTTTCCATATCTTCTTTTTTATTAAATATAACCTCCGTTTAAAATTCAAGGACCATGGTACAGTTTTTAGACAATTGAAACGACTAATGGGAATAGAATGAAAAAAATTAGAATTGCAAATACAAACAACCTAATTATCATTTTCAATTGTTTGTTACATGTCTGGAGAATTGTATGTATACAACTTATTATTAAAACCCCTTGAGACATTGTTTTTTGCTATAAAAATAAATTAATTCATTTCTTACAGAGAATAATTATTATTTATTTATTCTTTTGCATTTTACATTTTTTACTAATAGTTATATATTTAACATATATGTATATATTTCAATTTAGTCTGGTCTAAAAAAAAGATTTTTCATCCATAACAAAATATTATTTGATAATTTAAAAGAAGGAAAAATGTCTTAACCTACCAACGATCAAAGTATTATGATGGGTATATATGTTTGTACATACCTATATATGTGTGTACATTATATATGAATATAAAAGTATAGAGAATTTTCAAGAACATACTGGCAAGTGACCATATGTATCCATAATTCAATACAAATGATATAAGAGGTTGAGTGAGGCATAATCAAATTTGCTTAAAAGTTTTTATATCGACGACCGAAATACAAAAAAAATATAAAATATTATGGAAGCTAGACTACCGATAACCGAAAAGTTCATAATGTTTTGAATGCAGCTCAATACATGACCAGCTCACTTGGAGTCCTACAGAAATGTATCCTTATTGCATCCCCTTAAATGAAGAAAAAATAACAATAATTAATCGACTTTGATATACTTTTATCTCACCTAGGGTCCCCAACTAATATTCTCACATGCTGAGAAAAATTAAAAGATCAGGTTGTATTTATGAAAGAAAGTCCATCTGCAAAGACAAACTTGCATATTATGTATTCATGTTAGTTGTGAATTGCGTGTAGATTGCAATTAGATATACATACATTTTTACTCCTTAATGTTCTATTTTACAAAAATATTAATTAATTTTTAACTTCTAAAATATTGTAGAATAATACCTCGAATTACGATTAATTTGATTACCAAGTTTGGATGGCAAGTGAATTCTTGGATTGGTAGCAAGTTTCCTAGCTTTAGTTACTCCAAAAAAAACCAACCTAACTCGTTTTTGAATAAAAGCCACCAAACTAGGGCCCAGGGGCCAAATATGGTCTGCAACATCAATTTATTCGTATTTGAATTCCTTAGTCAAGACATTAAACACAAGTAATTTAAAACAATATATAAAGGTATTCATAATTTTCAGAAATCCAAAAAATATTTCTTGAGGTTATGAACTTACTTTTGATCCCATATTAGTGTGCCAAGGTAACGATGGATATTAAAGGAAAACATGTTTGAGTATTGTTTTATTATTATTAATTGTGGAAAAAAAATTATCCTGTAAAAATCATTTTTTTTGTACAACTTCGAATTTAGGTACAAGTTGCGACTAGTACAAGTACATGAGGCAGAACCGTAGACCCTTGAGTATTTTAATTTGTGATAAAATGTCTATTAATCAATAATAGTCTAACTTAAATCTAACATTAAATGGAATTTAAACATTGAACTAATTATCGCCACAATTTTCAATTCTTAATTTAAAACGCTCCGTTTAATTTTTGCTCGCAATATTCTTGTAAATGTTCAACATAAAAGTTACCTCAACGTTGTCCTAAAATCGTATTAAAAGTCAATATCAAATTTTAATGTCGCAAAATTTCACGAAACGAAATTACATACATACACTACATAAATTTAAATCTTATTACTACCTACCCGATATTTGTCATTCTTCAGTCATCCAGCCCTCTGTAAAAAGAAAATTTGGTGACCGGTTATTTAGACTAGTGTACCATTCAGGTTCTTGTACCTTAGAACAAAGATAATATAAGTACAGTCCAAAAGTTATTTTTAAAGAGCTAGCTCTTGGTCAGTTTTGGTTTATGTGTATTTTGTATTACTATCACTTCCCTGACACCTACATGTACAATCTACATATAATACTCGTACTCCAAGGTATTATTGTACGTATATGTATCTGTTGGCATTATCGACGCAGTTTGGGGTGGGGACGGGATGGACATACATCCCCCCCCCCCCCCCCAAAAAAAAAAAGACTTACAACACTCTTGAATGCCCCCACTCCTCCTGAGTTTAAAAATCATATTTGCACCCCTCGTACGAGTATGCTAGTAAGTATAGAAAAAAAATTATTATAAAAAATTTTTATTTTAATTTATTTTTAAATGATATCATTGGATTATAACGATATTGTGTTCATATTAATAACTAATTTGTTGGGATTTGGAGATCTAGACTACAGTCCCCTAAAATTTTAATTTATATTCAATATGGACCTAACAATTTTATGAACATATGTATGTATATAGTTTATATTTTCTTTCCTCCCTCAATCTAAGAAAGGTATCGGCCTAGACGAATGAGAGTAATAGTGATAAATTATAAATGTTAAATGAACTGCAGCTGAAAAAAATTGACCAGGTTCATTTTAGATACCCCATTTTGATAAAACTGTATACTTACATTGTGTGTATGTATGTAATTATTAAAAAAATTCTTAGAAGAGAAAAATGCAGATCTTTGTTCCTTTTGGAAGATCTTTGTTCAAATATATTTATAATTTATATGGTACGAGTACATATGCAAAGATTGAAATCTACATAATGTAATTGTAACGTACTTTTTGATTCCTATTGTATCATTTCACAATGAAAGAATAAAGTATTAATTTTCATTCAAATGCTTTAAAGAGACGAACTTAGAAAGGAAAAGTTATGTATTCATGCAACCATGAGATTTACCTACTCTGTAAGTTGTAGATATAACATACCTATATTTCATCACAATGTATTCATCAAAGTTATACAAAACATGTAAGAGGTTTGACAAGAATTAGTTTTTGTTATTATTTTTTTTTTTTTTTGAATAAACACGAATATTTTTAAAACTTTATTAATAGCGTTCTTTGTCCACATGTAATGGACTTATAGTCCATTAAGATATGGATAAATCTATGAATCTATAAACATACATAGGAACGTTGATAAGTGCTTATCGATCCAATTGTATTTCTTTGTCCTGTATGCTGATGAGCGTATTTATTTCGTAAGCAATTTCATATTAAGAAAACTGAATTTAGAATATATGTAATAAACAAATAATTCACATTGCAAAAAATGGACGAGTAATATAACATACAAATATCAATCGACTCTTTAAAAAATAGCAAGGTAGATAGGTAATTAAATTGTGTACACATGGAATTTTAAATGAGAAAGAGAGTCATTAAAAAATTAAATGGGATATAATTTACTCTCAAGACATGGTTGTGAATTTTAATTAGACTAGAAGCTAAAATCCTCATGTACCTACCTATGAAGAGTGAAGGCCTCATGCAGAGATCCCTAAGTTAGAAACATGGACAACAATGAAGCAAGACCATATATTTCTAATGAGAACCTTCACAATTTACACTTAAAATTTATGACATGTCAAAACTGTCCACATAAAATTTTTATACATAGAAGGAGGAACACTTTTTTGAAAGGGTGGAACAAGTGTCCTCTTTGAGCCTATAAATAGATGCATTAAAACGTATATTAAAGTAACTCAAACTACTCATTTATATTTATTTAAGGATGAGTACATATTTGTCTCACATGATCATTGTTTAAAGAGCAAAGTGAGTTACAAATACAGTTACCTATATCACAAATTTTAAGAATTTTGTGTTACGAGTTCTTTTGATATGGAAAACTCGTTTCATATTTGAATATTGGGTAATGTATTGGATTAATAGCAGATTTTCTTGCTTCAGTACCTCGAAAAAGGCAAATTTTAGACTAGGACACTGATGTATGTAGTACCATTCAGTTTTTTATTATTAAACACGTTGGTAGTTGATATTTATAATAATTGTTAAAAAAGATAATAAATTTATTTGAAGAAAAAGCTCACAGTTAGCTTATAATCATTTTTGACAAAAAAAAACATAGCTCTCATATAATATATGCTCCTAATAAAAGTATTACTACAAGTACGAGTGTTGGTTTCTGCATGTAGAGCTTCATGTTAGTCTCCTAAAATCACCATTTAATATTATGTAAAATACCTACAGGGGCTGTATACTTATTATTTTCCTATACTATATAGACTATTACGTAAAAAGTAATTTCAACTTACTATGATTACTTTCCTATTGAATCATTATATGTATGAAAATGAACAAGAATTACAGTTTACATTCTGTAGCTTTATACATATACCTTTAGATAGGTAGTTGGTAAGCACTATCAGAAAAGTAATAAAAGATATCTTCGGTTACTAAATATATTTTTTTACCTTGATTAAAAGGCACAACATAACAAAGGCTCTACATACATATCTTAAATAATTTAAATATATTTCACTTTGGAATTTTCAAACAAAGTCAGAGTTTTTGTAAATGATCCTTCATTCTTCTACCATTAGCTTCTTTCTTTCAAATTTATATTAGGTACCACCTACTTTTTAATTAAAATATTAAAAGGCGTTGAGAATTCAAGTTCATATTATTAGTAATATGAAGAATCGCTCATGTCAAAGTGGAAAAATAAATTTGAACAAATTTTTATTTGATATCAATAAATAATCATTACTAATGGCTCGAATTGGAAGAAATATAAAATAAAATATTTTATGAATGAACAAAAAAAAAAAATGAGAAGAAAAAATAAATAAATTCGGAGAGCCTTTTGATGTTTGACGCTTGTTAGTTCATGAATTTTATTTATAACTAAGTTAAATGATTGTTCATTTTTTATGATTATACACTTTTCCGAAATTTATCTATAATTGAAATGTTTGGAGTCATATTTTTGTTCATGATTACTATGTGAAGTTGAAAATCGTTTTTATTCAATTATCATTTATGGTTGATAAAACGTTTTATTAGGTCATGCCATACCTAATCGTCAAAAAGGGATAATTATAAGCTTCAACTTCAGAAATTTGATGAAATTTAATATGCGAGAATATTACGAGCAACATTTGTATCATAGAAGTATTCGATATCCAAAATGCACGTCAAGATAATCAAAACTGCTTATATAAAATAAAATTGCTAACATTCGATCACAAGGATCAATGTGTCTTAATCCCTCAAAATATTACTCGTTATCTAAATTAAAAATGGGCACTTGATACACATTTGTTTGACTTGTTTGAGTGTTTATTTTTTTACAACAAAAATGAGGATGAATACTACCTGAAAGAACTTTTTAAGCGGTAGAATATGAATACAAAATAAAAACAGTTCAGTTGAACCAAATTTTGCACAATTGTATTGAATTTTTAAAAGTATCATTTTAATTATTGTTTTTGAACAAATTCCAACTAAATTGAACAATATTATATTCAATTACTTCATAATTACATTTCGCCCACAAAAATCAACTCCAAATACAATAAAGCTTGCTTACGATTACACACTTTAAACTGCTGTATTTTCTTAGATGGCTGTCTAATTTAAAGGATTATAGTATTTTTAGTATCTGCATCATTATTTTCTATATAATATGTATACCCCATCAATGAGATTTGTTTTCGAGTTAATCACTTTTATTTTAGCATTTAACCTTGACAGAAATTATTTGTTAAAAATGGACTCAAATTTTAATTAGGTAATTTTTGTGTCAAATTCATCTTAAAGTCTCAGAATTTGATTAAATTCAGAATACATCTGTTATAATAAATTTGAGATCAATTTTTTGGATTAGATTATCAGTTTCCGTCTTATTTGTGAATAAAATTAAAATATCTTCAAAATATAATATGTTTTTTGCTCAATTCATATTTACATATTTTGTAAGTAAAATTTAGAACAAAAAAATAAATTAGCTTGAATAGGATAAAAAATTTTATTCTTCGGAACCCATAAACAAATGATTATTTTTCTCTAAGTATTTGTTATTTTCAGAAAAACACATTATTTGTTAAAATTGGACAACATATTAATAATAAAATACTACTTGAAATTAAGTATGCATCATAGTTTTTTCAAGAATTACAAAAATAAAGGACTACATATGTCGGAAACAGATCATTTGATTGCAAAATAAAAAAAAATGATTTAAAGTATGTAAATAAGAAATATATTTATACCAGTTTCATGAAATTTTGAGGAAATGGGGTATCAAATTGACTTTTGGGAAGGAGGAAATTTGACGTTGAATAGTTCATTTATGTACCTTAGCTACAATGTTTAAGAATTTAGAGAGGATTGGCATTGGAAGAAATGTGATGTGTGTTATCTATGTAGTTAAATCCAAAGTATTAAATTAACACACTATATTCATTACTTTCATTATTCACCACATCCGTTCTTCATAATTGGACATAACCCCAAGACAACTAAACTAAATTCATTCTGATTTGAATCAGTTTCTTTTTGAAAATTAAAACATAAGGATGAATATTAATTGCATATACATACTAACCATTGTTGGTCTTGATACTCTGTTTCACAACTTTGAAATCAGTTCTAGTCTACATATTTTATTCTTCAATAAAATAATGTGTTAATATTCTGGTCCTACACCCACAATAAACATTTTTTTTAAATGATCTTTTTATATGCTCATAGCCTTTAAGAGCATAAAATTAATTTACTTAAAAACTCTACGATTTTATTTTACATATGTAATTATTTATCTATTAAACATTTGACTTTAATAAATGTACCTATATTTTGCAAGAATTTTCTTTCACCTTGAGTCAAAATAGATTTTAATACCTTAAAAAGGTCAAAAAAAAAATACAATTTGAATTTGTATGAATAAAAAATTGAATTCTCTAAGGCATATAAAGAATATTATGAATGAACGATAACAAAAAGTAACATTTTATGATTTAATACATTTTTTGTCTTTCCCATCATATTTTGAAAGGCCCAATATACCAAAAGTATGTTTTTTATATTGTTACAACTTCAATATCATTTTATTTGATTAGCAAGAACAATGTGTGTACTATTATTCAAATGTATGAAAAAAAAAGTTTTTACTATAAAGATTACGCATTTCAACATTTTTTAAGAGCTATGATTGAAATTTAAGCTAATAAAATTTGATTTATAGATATTTTAAATGATTGAAAAATTAATTCATATGGGTACATTGATAGAGGTAAGGTATACCCTTACTTGACTCCAAATTTGTGAAGCCTTTAGAATTTTTCTCATTTAAAATATTTTTTGTTTATTGTAAATGCATAAGAGTAGTTAATGGATTATAATTCAACCAGCAGCCATATTTTGGCAACGTTGCCTTATCTAAGAAGGTATAATATGTGTACATATATTTGCATAAACTTTAATATTTAAAAATTGGGAGATGTAAACTGCCTTATCAAGTGACAATATGTTATGTAACTTATTTACTAATAAAAGGATTGCCAAATATGCTTTAAGAAATACATACATCGTACATAATCTATGAATTCCTTATTTGTCTAGTTGAAAGAACTATACAAAAAACTTAAACCCATGCATTTAATAAAGAATAAATTTATAAAAAATCAGAGTATGTTTTAACGTGTAAAAAAACATATATGATATTGAAATTTATAATAAATTTGCTTCCTTTAAATCTGAAACAATTTAAATCTAATGCGGTGCTGTCCTACTAACATGAAAAACTATAATGTAATTTTTATGTCAGAAGTTGATGTCTCTGCTCTTTTTTACTATTAATGTTCTGATCGTTGGTTCACTGAACTTTAGTTACATCTTGTTCATCAATGAGCATATCACTACCATAAACAATTTCAAAAGTTGCGTAATTTCAGGCTATTATTGTGTTTCATTTTTTTTTAATATAGAAGGGTTGATAGATTCAAAGAAGATTGCTGAGTTGTATAAGTAAGTATCTTAAATTTACAGTCATTATGTTGTCGATAATAGCAATGTCTTAACACTGGCGGGACGCAGACCTATTATAAATGGGCTGCAGAGAGCGGATATGAAATGTTAGTTGATCTATAATGAAATACTTTACTTCTGTTTGGCTTGAAGATCAAAATGACCATTGGTAAATGCGTGTTTCGGTGCAAGACCAGATGAGGGCCCTTGGATAATAATACATATATTATATATATGCCAATATCTACACATAATGTAGGTATGAGCTATAACCAACAGTTAAACATCAAATAACTATCTACATACAACATACTAATAAAAAGGATATAAGAGCTCGTGAGTTGTTATTTTTTTCTTTGTGATGAATGAGGTTATAATGAGAGGTTACTACAAGGTACAGCTTATCAAAATTTCAAGGAGAGGGAAACAGTTTGGGTCAATTGTTGGTAATTCAAGAATTATGTAAGGGTTCTTGGTTAGTCATTTTCATAATTAGAGCTTGCTATATGTATTAAATAAATGTATATAAATATATATTTAAATATTAAAACCCTTTCATATCAAGACAGGATGTAAGTACCACTTGTATCCAATCAAGATAAAATAAATGCATATTAATTCAAGATATTCAATTGAATTTTTAGTTGAGCTACATGCAAGTTGGACTCGGCGCTCAAAGACTCAGACTTGTCATCAAGAACTCGTAGTCAAAAGAAACTGTCAAATAACAGTTAATACTTCAGAATTCATCATTGGATTCTTAACTATATTATAGAACCAACAGATATTTTTTTTTTTAATAACAAAAATTTTGGTTCTATAATTCTATTTGATATTAATAGAAATGGATCCTTTCATTAAAAAAATCACAAAAAAACCATCAGATATGAAATGAACTTATTGCTAGAGATTTTAGTTGAACTATTTTGCTGATACTCGTGTCAAAAGATAAAAGTGTACTCTAAAATATATCCAAGGAATCATTAAAATTATTCGTGAAGAACTCTACCTTTGAAAATCAATAGAAAAAAGCTCATTCAATAGATGTTCTTACATCAGTTTTTTTTTAATGTTATAAAGTTGAAAAACCTTTGATATACTTTGTACTTAAGTGCAGTCTTTATGAAAACCTTTTAAATTAATGACAGAATTTATGTATCTACACACTAGAAACAACGCCTTTGTTGATTGGAGTCCTTCAAATAAAAAGACATTCGAGTAACCATGGTCTTTAATTTAATGGGACGTGATCAAGTCGTGATGAAGGAGTTGCTGTAGTTACACCCTTCCTAACGTAATTAAAGGTCTTTATTTAACTTTCAAAGTATAAATTTAAAGATGGAGGAAACAAAATGTTTCTCAAGATTTGAAATATGTCCCTTTGACCATTTTAAAGTGCTCCTCACATGCTGATAATATCTTCAAAAAAAAAAATCAACAATTGAGATAATAGGTAGATATTTTTTTATGGATTTGATATTTGAGCTTTGCTCAAAAATTGAGGTTGATGTAGTGCCTTTACTCCCAATAAACATAGATAAGGAATATTGATGTAAAAATCACATAGAAATTACACTTCAATTATATTATTATACATAGAGTTTTGTTGAAAATTGAAACTCATTTCTTTCAATGTGTAATCTCATACAAAGAAAATTTTGAATTAAATTTGAATTTTATTAGAAGTTTGAGGGAATAAGTATATGCGTTTATATATTTGATGTGAAGAATCATTTGAAAAAATTTTAACCTTTTATAATGTTGGAATTTCCTCATTATTTATTTCTTTTTCCCGAAATTCCTTATATTATAAAATCATATCTAAAGCGAAATAAATGAAACGTTTCTCCTTTGCTCGTTAGGCCTTCAAGTATCATTTATTCTCGTATCCTAATTTGAATAATAGAAGCAATTTAATTTTTTACCAGTTATATCTACTTATATCTTTCTTCAAGTATTTTGTCAAAGAAAAAATAAAATAAAAAGACACCAGATGACTGAGGATAAAATAAACCAAATTAAGATGCACAAAAAGTTAAATGTAACACAAGAATATTGAGTAGTAAATCTTTTTTTTCTTCTGTTTTTTCTTTTTGGGAGGGGTAGGGGGTGAAAGAAAGTATTTTAGTATATATATATATATATATTATACCTTTTTAGTAGTACCTTTTTTTTGTGAAAAAGTCAAGGAACCTCAAATACAGTAGGTAAAATAAAACACGTACTAAGCATTTATTTAGAATAAAATTATATCCCCTGGCATTTTTTACAAGTGCCAATTTCAGCATTTAATGTAGTAATATAGTAATTGTAATATGTATGTGGTAAAAATATGATTACTTGAATCATGATTAATCTAATTACAAATATATTTTTTTAAAGAACAATTAAATGCGTCATCTGGACCCGTTTAGAATGACCAATTCCCACAATTTATAGTCATACATACAAATCTTATTATATGTGTATGTATATAAGTAAAAAATTGTTCATGAAACACCGTGGATCATAGGGAGGAATACAAAATAATAATAATATTTATTATTTATCTATTTATAAGCCAATCAGTGAATTGCAATCGGAAAAGAAATAAAAACAAAGAGATATGAATTACATATGCACATAATTAATATTATTGTAACATTTTGCTCATTCTTTAAAAGACTGCCAAATTCTACTTTTAATAATACATTTTACAATAAATAAGAAACGAAGCAATAGACTCAACAGACACATTCATAATCAGTTAGTATTCTAATCATCACCAACTCTACAAAAACTCTTTTTCTTTTTTTCATTAAAGAAGGTACTAATTATAAAGTGTAACATAGGTAGATATACTATATATACCGATATATGCATATTCATATCCAAAATACATACATGCTTTCCATCTATAAATTACCTCTCTACAAAATATTATTTATCTAAATCCCTGGTTTTTATTTTTTAAATAATGTGTACAAAAGCTTTAGGGCAATCTTTTTTTTTCTTCCAAAATATATTTGGTTGAAAATTGGAAGAAGAAGAATGGAAATTGTTCAAAAATAAAAAATATTACAGACACAATTATATAAAAAAATATTTCCGTTAAAATCTAAATTAGACTAAAGAAATAATATATATATATATTATATGTATGGTATAATTAAAAGGTAGTTTGTCTTAGTTTAATGGATTTTTGAGAATTAGAAAAAGAAACCAACTCGGTAGATATTATTTTCTACAATGTGTTTTGTTATCAATAACCATTTTGTTTTTGTTTTTTAATTTAATGACAGCTTAGTAACTTGAATGACTCATAGTTTTGATGATGAGATATTTTATTGTAATAAAAAGCCTCAATACGAGTATAAATACATATATGACGGCATGTTTGACCCTCAAAAATAATAAATCTTATTGTTCAAGTATGAGTTTAAGGAACACTTTTTTATTATTCTTAATCCAATTATTAAAAAGAAACTTTAAGGGATATCAACATCCCAAGGAAAAAAAGCTTCAAGTGCATACCTACAAGGGCAATTGGAAACACAAGAAATACGCATAAGACATAAGACTAAGACATAAATAAATGCAAATTTAAACGTGCATAATACATATATATTGAATGATTATTATTATTATCCATTGTTCTAATGCCTATAGTTTTGTTTTATTTTTCTGCAGTTCGGGAGACTTCATTCACTATAGAATAAGCCTTACCTTAATAAACTTACCTTGTATCTACATATTATTCATTAAATTAACACAATATGTATCATAGCTCTTTTTATATAATATTAAGGACAAACATTCTTGGTAAAACAAATGACATGTGACGAAATACGGAAATAAAGTCACATTTTTTTATCCTTCTGAATGAAGAAGAAATAAACTACATTATGCTTTCATATCAAGGTCATCAATAAATATATCATGCATTATTTGAAGTTATATTTCTATTGTTCACTCATTCAAATCAAAAGTTCAATTAAATGCAAATGAAGCAATCGATAGTCGTAAAGTTGTTAATCCTTTGTAGAACTAATCTGTGTGAGTAATTAAAAGAGTCGATGATGATTTAATAACGAAACACTCTAACAAGGGATCAACTTCAAGAGCTCATTCATATTGTATAACATTTGTATAAGATCCATATTTAAAAAAATGAATGTTTGAATGCACACATGTAAATCAGTGCAACATCATTGGCTTAGACAATCATGGCCGGTTATGGGATAAAAAAAAATAATACTCTCTATATACATTGGAGAAGCATATATATATACAACTCAACATTCCATAACTTGTTTTTAAGTGCTATAACGTAGAGTAAGCAAAAGAAAAAAATACAACTTCATATATCTGGAGTTATATAAATTAGATTAACAATGCAATTTAACTATGGAAAATAGATGAGTTACAGCTCCTAAGGAGAATATAAAGATAACATGAAATGATGTACACATAATCTATATCTATATATATATATATGTAGAACCCATAAAGTCTTACAAAGTATGTACATAAATGGATATCTGACTGCAAAATATTTATATTGTACTAAATTTATACTCAGATAAGCTATGAATACTATGACCATGAGGAAAAAGTAAGGAGTATCTCAATCCTTTTTCTGGAAAACGTGCAAACTCAATAACAATAAAGCATTAGAATAAAAGGAATGACTTTGTATGTATATACCTATATTTGAATTTTGACAAGCATACATACCTATGTAAACATACTTATGAATATCATAGTTATTTAGCACTATGTAGCCATTGAAAATATTAAGAAAGGTTTGCTTTGACACATATCAGGTACAAAAGTGAAAGAGAAAAGTTATTAATTGATTCTTGTCTGGGATTTCAATTAGACTATCATTTAGGAATCAACCTGCATATGTATTCATAGATCACAATTAGAGTCTACAGGTAGAAATATTTAGTTTATAGTATTCATTAATCGAGAATATTACTTCTTGTAAGATTTGGAGTAGTGAATTTGATCCAGGTTGATATCAATGTTTTTAGGGAACTTCAGAAAGATAAAATTATCATTTTTTTATTCAACACTCAACTACCCAAGTTTTTTTTTTTTTTAAATATTTAACTTTTTCTGAACAATTATATATGTATAATATCAAAGCACATATTACTCAAAGGGCGCCACAAGTCTAAGTGTGGATAAATTACTTACAACATAAATAGATACTCCTGATACTAGGAAACATTAATGGTAACAAATTAAACCCTCAATGACACTCCAGGGCTTTCATTCTCTTCGTATTCTTTAGGAATGACACAATCAATATATCATACATACATAGCTTGAAGCTAAGTGCTAACATTAAATTAAGAAACTTAATTGAAGCATTTGTAAGCCAAATTTTTATTTCTTCATTCAAAATACTATTTGTTTATTAAATCATTTATTACTAATCTACAATGAAATTAATTTTTTTTAAATTGGGACGAATGGAAATTTGCAAATCTTTAAAGAACAAGAAAATAATATAGCTTTTGGTGTAACTTTAATTTTGAATGTGAAAATAAAAAAATATCTTAATGAAGGTTTTAAAAGCCTTCATTTAATCATGGTGTGTTTATGTATTTTAATTAAACTCATGAAGGGAGAGTCTTTTTATATATGTACATATTAGATGTATTCAGCGTTGATTATGAGATCAATTAAATTGGATTTATGATCCTTTAATATCAAACTCCTCCGTCCTTTTTCTTCATACTGTATATTTTGGTTTTTAATCAAGAAAAACGTATTAAAAAATGATGCATCTAAAAAAAACCACGTATTAATTATGCTATTAAAGATTTTAAAAAACTGCAAATGTGCCTTGTTTCATAGATAATATATACATATGTACCCCTATTTCTAACTACGGATATGCCTTGAAGAACTGTCTATTAATTAGTTAGAGGAATCGTTTAATACAAATGAAACTTCTTGAACTTGAATGAAGATTATGATCAAATGTTGTATATAATTCAATTATGATGATAAAAAGATTGCTACTTTTGTCTTGAGTATTTCTGTGATAATCCTTATACATATCAATGTCAATGCTTTATTTTATGTTTTGTTACATTTTGAAAGTTCTTTGAGATATGCCTACATTTGTACCATTTTTTATTGATTTAATTATCTTTTATGCTATAGATTACGAGATGCATATGTATCTATAGGTATAAGATTATAATTTATTTCCTATAAATCCTATAACAAAAATATATTGTTGTTCCAGATGTCCTTGAACATCCTCTTAATCGATGATGACATTTTTTTAATGAAAATATCAAGTCCAGAGATTATATTTATCCTACTTTTTTTTATATTCGTATATGTATCCATAGATTTCCTTAAATATGAAAAGGATCATTATTATTATATGTATATATGTATCAAAATATATGAGATGTTATGTCTTCCTCGATTCCAAATTTCTATGTGTCATAAAAAAACTCTATAATCACCGGACAATAGGTTTCATTTGAGGTCCCAAAACTTTTGAAACCATTTTTATACTCTCTATAATCTAAATTTTACGTTCCTAGATAAACAATATCTTAATATACACAGTTTTTGAAAAAATTAGGGTTTTACCTTCATTCATTGTATTTTTCTCTAACGTTCAAGGATTAGTTACAATATCTTTATATTTCAATTTATTAATAACAATATGACAGATATAGATATCAGCTACTTATTTGTTAAAATTTTATTGAAAAATATTAAAAATTACAAAAATTACAGTAAATTTTGTGACTTCTCCCAAGGGAAAATTAAAAAATGTAACCAAAGAAGTAAGTTTTGTAAGAAATAAAAAAAACAAATGTAATAGATAAATATTGCAAAAAATATACCGTAAAAACAAATATATCTTCGTTAAAAAGGGAACTAAACTTAATAGAAGGAAGGGGATGTGTCGCGTATAACGCGCGTTCACTTCTTTTATTTATTTATTCTTCCCTATTTCCTTTCAAAACTCATGTTTTTAGAGTCATAGCGCATTATTCAACAATTGATAACAAATATCTAGGATATTTATCTCACATTTTACCTATAATTAGATAATCTTAGTTTAGGATTTTTTGAAAAATCAAAGAAAAATTATTTGAATTTACTAAATTTGCTATTGAAAGAGTGACAAATTTATGAATGAAATCAATGATAGAATATTCCAACTTTCTAGAAAAAATAAATAAATAAAAGTAATCATAGTTGTTGTCTTTTGGGTGTAGTATTGTCAATTTTGGTGTATTAAATAGTGCCCAAATCCTACGACTATAAGGCTTAAAATGTGAGTAAATTCAGAGATTTTTAATATTTTTTTTTAAATGTGGACTATAACTTTTTACAGTAAATTAGAGCTCATAAAATATTAGCTCTACAAGAGTTGACCTTTATTTAACATTAAATATAAGTGCGTACAAGCCGTTTAAAAATGGTCAAATTTGACCAAAAAAAAGCAATAACTTTTTTTATATTTTTAAATATCCAATACCTTGCCAAAAATTGATTTAGAAACTGTATATTTGATTATTATATGGTTTTGTTTTCATCAGAAAATGTGTAATAATAGTTAAAAATATTATCTTATTTTAATATTATATTACATATCCTAAACAAATTAGCGTACGTACACATTTTATAATAATTCTTCAACCAAAAAAAGTCTTCAAACTTATTTATGGAGATTTGATGTGTACCTGAACACAACATTTTCCAAGGTTTTACAGCAACAGGTTACTCCAAGTTTCATTAAAATTATATTGACCTATCATAATTCATTAAATTAAAGTTTAAATACATATTGAAGAATCACTTGGCTTAAAGCTTTACGATTTATGCTTTGCAAGTGATAATGAGTGATGCCCAACAAAGCACCAAAATGTTCTAGGTATTGGAACTTTAAAAAAAAAAATTCCGTTGCTTGCCCCTTTTTTCTTTTTCCTTTTTATAGGTACCTTATAGGTTATAATCTAAACGTGCATCATATATTTATTATATTATATTGGAGTATATATACATGGATAAGGAAAATAGAGACTAGGAATAAATCTAAAAAATTACACATTTTTGTGTGAATGTGTCGACCAAAGGATTTATAAACTGTTTCATATTGGCAACAGATGTTCAGTATTTGGAATGTACTATGTGTTTTTGGGACATTCCAGATGTTATATACTTTTAATATAAAGAATTACATGGGGTACGCGTTTTTTAGTTTACAAATTGGATCGAGTTGTGTATTTTACAATTACACAATATGCAGCTCCTCCAAAAATTAACTCATCAACATTTTGTTTTTTAATAACTATATCCCTTATATATGTGTAAATTTTCATTCAATTTCGAGCAAAAATTCGCTAGAAATCAAAGACTCACGGTAGAGCTACTTAAGTAGTAGCGCGCAGAAGGACTATGAAGCCAGCTGAAATCCTTCTGCTTGCTACTATTTATGTAGTTCTACTGTGAGTCATTGATTTCTAGTGGGTTTTTAATCGAAATTGGAGTAAAGTTTAAACATTTAGATGGACGATTTCTTCAAAGTTAAGGACTCTTATCGAGCACTTGATATCTCGTTTAGAAGCTGTGGGTCTAAGCTCTTTAATGCATTCCTTATTAATCCATTTTATTTAATATTCAAGGAGTTGTTTAAGTACAAAGGATTTGGCCGAATTTTGGGCCTACTCCGGTACCCTATGCCCCTAGGAGTTCTTTTAGATCAAAACAAAGACTGAAAATGGAATTTGCATAAAAAACACAAGCCAATCATTATTTTTTAATGTACAAAATGAGTATCCTTCTAGGTTAAATTGAAGTTGAAGCTGGAAAATGAGCCAAAAAAACTAAAAAAATAAGGTCCGATTTCTCGATAACTTTAGGACTCTCGAAAAAAAAATTACAGATCTGAAATCAGTGTGCAAAACTAAATAACTTTTATTGTACTTATAACACTTAGGATTTTTGACTGTTGACCAATGTAATTATTTTACTTTTATGTTGACGCTTAAAGTTTCCTGAGAATGAGTAATCTACCTAATAGAGTATATTAAATAGCAGTTTAAGTAAACAGTCATTTTATTCTTTCTAATTAACCGACACAGAGCTATATTCTATTACTCCAAAACTCTCTTAAATTTAATGGAATAAATAAAAAATTTAATAGATACAAAAATAAGACAATTTTTTGAGCATTTAATAAACTAAACTATTTAATCTAGCAACTGCAGTATACTTTGCATTTTGAAGGAAAATTCATGTGATCTTTTGTAATTTAAAAATTGATCAAGAAACAATAAAGTACATATTATTTTATCCTTCCAAATATTTAATGAGTTTATAAGATAACTTTTATCAAAGTTATATTTTACTTTAAGTACAAATAAATAAATAAGACCAAAAATAAAAAATAGTGTAGCAATCATTGAGATTTACTTAAATAATGATATTGATTAAGCTTACAATTAAGAAAAAAATGATCAATAAGTAATTTAATACTTCCTCTTATAATGTGAATTAATATTTGTATTAATGTATTTCTGTGATAAATAAATAAAAAAATAAATAAACAATTCATCAAAGGTCAATTATTCATGTTTTAATCGAATCAACATGTGTCAATGAACCAACATTGAACTGTAGTGTGGATGGAGCAAGGGAGATTGAGAACCTCTGTATTTAAATATGTATATGTATAAGTATATACATTTCATGGTCCAATCTTTTATATATCTACATAATATTCCCATATTATTTTTTAAAAGTAGAATGTATTTTATTATTCGTGAAAAAACTTTTTCTATTTGATTGCATGTACTTTTATTTTGGAAGAAAATATCACAATGTTCTCATTTTAGTTTGGTAATTATATTTTAATTACTATAATCGTCCATAACAAAGATTTCTGCTTCTAAGCGAATAATTATTTTACTATGGCTTTCATGTTTATTTTTGGAATATATATATATAAATATATACTATTTTTAAATATGATCATACACAATATATGTAATTATTGTGTATAATAAAAAGGAGGTTATAAGCATATCCTCTGAATATTACATTTAATCAATATGAGGGAATCATGTTTTATTTTTATTTATTTTTATTTTTTTGCAAATAAATCCTTATTTTTTTAAAGAAAATAATAATCTCTTATAACCTTGTGTAGTTTTCTTAATTAAACCTCCTTTTTGCATATGATTATTAAAAGATAGCACGAATTTTCCATCTTTAATTTACATCATTATATGCATATAAAAAAAAAACCATCAAAGTTGAGGCTAGTTCTGGTTCATATTATCATTTTTCCTGGTTTTAAAGAAAATACTTTTATGAATTCTGCACTGTGGAATATCAATACTTGAAACAAACCTGGAGCAAAACATTTTCAACTATTAAAAAAAATATTCAGTAAAAGACCTTTTTCTAAAAAAAAAATAGTAATAACGTAAATATCGGAACCCAAACTTGGAGAGTCTTGGACAAAAATAAAAAAAATTGGTAACTTTTTTGGTATCAGTGTATTGTAAACTTATGAAATTACGTAGTATCGGTATCTGTACTGTAAATCCATAAAATAATATAGGCAGTATCGTGAAGACATCGTTGATTTTACAAAATAATTTTATCGGTTGTAATCATATCAAATTAATTATTTACAATCTTGTGAGGCCTTACTGGAGTTCATTAAAAGTCGAACCTCTTAATAGTCGAAGTGTAAAGTCATACATGGAACTCAAACACAAACCTAGTTTATAAACCCACCACAACATGTGGTTGCATGTAAACAAAGGCCCTCTTTGGTAGTTTATCAACCGTAGTCGTGATAATAAAAGCTAGAGAAATAAAAAAGGTGATATTCCGTGCAAGCTCCGAAAACTCCAAAAATATGTCGGATGGAAAACTGCATGTCTTTCACTTTGTTGTGGGTTCAAAGGAAGCACAACAGGAGATGAAGTAACTGACATAAATTTTGGAAAGTGACTCGTTCTCTGACAAGTAATTTCTCTTCTGGATTACCCATCACCAGCCTTTACTTCGGATGAGTAAATTCCATATATTTTGAACGATAAAAAAATTGCCATTTATATTTTTGTTTTTAATGGATCTGTGAGATCTCTGAAACCAATTTCTAAATTTCGGAATCTCAGGAAATACTGCGAAATTTAAGGGTACATTTGAGGGTGATAAAAAAATTCACATCAAAGAAAATATGTTTGTACTAAGAATCACCAATTATATGCATATAATTAGTAACAAGTGTTAATGTATGTTAAGTATATACCAATGAGATGAGGCTTTCAGCTATTAAGCAACAAATGTCGCTAGGAGTATTTTTAAACCATCCCAAATGTCTTTTTTTTGTCTGTCATATGACATACATATAAATAATAATGGCCGGTTTGAACAGCACTATACGTACAAAAAGGCCCAGAATATCCACCACCAAGTAATTTTTCTTAATTACAATACACCTCCATATCGAACGAGAGAGGCCCGGGAATTGGTGGAAACGTACAATTGGGAACCGTTGGTGTATGGGGTTTACTCATCAGACTCAGCCATCAGCCATCACATTATCACTATGGTTCACTCATTAAAAGAACAGCGCTTCATTTCTCACGCAGAATTCAAAAAATGACTCGATGATTGGTTTTTGGCCAAAGACCGCCAATTTTTTTTGGTGTGGCTTCCATAAGTTGCCTGATAGATGGGAAAAATGTGTTTCTAGATAAGGAAATTATTTTTAAGACTAAATTTGTCACAATTTTTTTCACAAAAAACGTTAGAAATTGAAAAATAAAGTATCATGGCTTAGACCTAGTATTTGTTTAAACAAGATGTACGTAAAACATGTAGCACCCATCTAAGAATAGTCATTTCTTTTACATGAAGGAAAATTGTCTTATATAAAAAAAGGCATTGAGAATTCGAAACATTTTGGTGTTTCTTTGGGTACTATTTTTTGTCGATGCACAGTAGTGCATCATTTCTATTTTAATCATTAAAATTTTTATCTCAAGTGAATAATCAATATATATATTAAACTCTTCAATTAATGAATTACATAAAGGAATCCTGCATTATGAAATAATTAAATGCAAGATTTCCCGGGAATTTCTAAACAACACTATTACTATAAATGAGTGTAATGTTTGGAAGACACGCCCAAAATTTAATTAGGCACACAGGTTTTTGAGTGCACTAAAATAGTCTCAAATTCAAACTTAATTTGTTTGATAGGGCTATTCGGGCACTGAAAATTTCAATATTTAGTTTTAACAAAGGTTTTGAGACTATTTTAGTTCTACATCATCCAATAAAAATGTTAACTCTAAAATATGCACTCAAAAACCTGTGTACCTAATTAAATTTTGGGCGTATCTCCCAAACATTACACTCATTTATAGTAACATTGTTGTTTAGAATCATAGCTATGTATGTTTTAGTCCCTGGGATCATTTCTTCAATTGGAATTCGCATATGTATATCCATTTATCAAGAAAGATCCATCTTTCTCTCTCTCTCTTTTCCTGATAAGCATCAACCTGAATGATAAGGCTTAAAATGCCAGATTCTTTTAAACAAGAGATTTTATTAATGAGTTCAATATCTATACTATTTTGCATATTCAATGCAAATACTTCCTATGTCTAAAAAAGAAAAAAAAGAACTCGTTAATTGGAATTGCTATTTATGTTGTATAACTAAATTATATAGAAATCATTATTTGGAATTATTTCCAAAATTGTAGTTTTATTTACTTAATAATATGACCATAGGATTACAGTGACCCATGTCTAATATATTTCAAAATATATATAAAAAATAAATAATATGCCACATCGATTTTCTTAAGTTTTTATTTTTTTATAGGACTACCGTTAATAGTCCTATTTAGGACAAAAAAATATATCTTCATTATTAAAGACAAATTTGGTATATCAATCATAGTCTCTTGAAATACATATGTATTGGCGACATGACACACACTTTGTACCTTAAATATGACGCCTCACATACAGCGCGTCCTTTTGTTTAAATATGTACAGCTCTTATGTAATAATGTTGAAAGCAAATACATAGGTACTTGAAAAAAAGAAAAAAATATGAAACAGTGCAAATTAGGGTCAATACGTGTATGTATAGGAGGGGTTTCTTCTTTAACGTGCGGATGTAATTAACCCTGCACGCTTTATGTAAGCTTATCAGAAATGGTTTTAAAAAAAATTTCACATCATATTTCATATGTATGCAAAAAATATGTGCATACTTCTAAGTATATATTCTCATATATTTGTGAAGAATTAATTGCATGAAAATGGTAACAGCAAATAATAGAGATTGGAGTATAAAAAAACCAAGGAATAAACAGCAAAATACGTTGTAGTTTAGCAACCCACAACTTATACAATAAAATAAATATATATATAACTAAGGGTTAAAAACATGCAAATTTAAATAGTGTACATACATATATGGATCTTGAATTACTTAGTCGTGTGAAAAGGAAGTAAAAGTAAACTACTTTTGACCTTGATTACAGTAAAATGTACTTTTTGGAATCTAAATTTGTACTTTATCCATCCCTTCTATTGAGGATAGGTCAAGGAAATTAGATTCTGTTTCACTTGTCATCAGCCATAGATCAGACATAAAAAATGGATGAATGGTTGGAGGTCATACCAATAGCTTAGCATGTATCTCAGTAACATGTTTTAATATATATATATATATATACATACACAAACTATGAATGTTCTTTACTCTGTAGGGTCTCACAACATTGGTTTAAGTACCTTTGTATTTCAATATTTATTTATGAGTAATCTTATTGATATTCCAGATTTAATGTTAATTAGATATATTTTGAACTGCATAATGAGTAAATTATAAACATAGGATTGTCAATTTATTATTCATGGGCGTTGTCTGAGGCATGTGGAACCCTTTTTTGGAAGTAAGGAATCCATTTGTTTAAGGAAATGAAATAAATTCCTTACGTATGTAGGAGAGGAAGGGAGAATTGATACACTTTTTGCTTTTTCTTGTACATGTTAAAAATATGCATCAGTTTCACCCATTCATTGTTGCAAATTGTAAATCAATATCTTAAATATTCATAGTTTGTTGCAAGATAGAGACCATTAAAAAATTTTATCAAATGTATTAACTGTCCCTCCTTGTAGGAAGGGTTAATACATTCCAATATGCACCATTTCAATCTAAAATCAAAGTGAAATGTTTACATAATTATACCTTTTTATAATATATATATGTACGTATTTATAATAATATTAATTATTTTACTTTTCTACATAAAAAGAGCCATTTTCGTTTTTGGATTTTGCTTCCGTCTATTTTGTCTCTGCCGCTTTCAAATGCAAGGTCATTGCAGTTGTACACTAGTAGCATACTACTGTAAACACAAAAAAATATTTTGATCATCTTTAAATATAGTTTTCATTTCGTACACCCGTATTAAATCTCCTTTTTCAACATTGGCTTTGTTTACAAAGGTAAATGTTATTTTATTATTTAAAGTATTTCTATAAATTTTTAGTTATTTAGATGTGTTTTTATAAGAAATAAAAAGTTTCTACAAAATTCTAACAGTTCAAGCAAAATTAATATTCTTACCTCGTTTTGATTTTTATCTTTAGAGACCCAAATCAATTTTGAAGGAAATTTCTACTTTTTTTATTTTTTTCCTTCTCGACGTGATAAAAAAGTACATGATCATCTATGAATAAGGCTACTTTAGAAAATATTCATTAACGAGAGCTAGAGAAGGGGTGTATCAACTATCCCTTCCTTCTTCTATATTAAATATAAGATTTGATTATTCCATTACTATCAATATTGTGCCAAATAGGTGAGTTAAACTCACATATAATCACAAAAATGTTTGATTTATTGTGTGTATTTACAAAACCATAAAACATAATTGTTCATTTACCAATGGAGTCCGAAGTATAAAACCATTTGAGTGAACGAATCTCTATCTAAAAATTACATAAGATACATAATTAGTGAGAACAGCGTTGGTTGTCAAACTTTATATTTATAAAGCGTTAGTTTTAATTTAATTCATCATAGCCTAAGTTATTTATAGAATTATTATTATTATTATAATCGATTCTTGAATTGATAAAAAATATAATGAATCACCAGTCAAAACTTTGAATTATATTATTTACTTATGACGTAACTTAGCTTATTATGATCGGTTAATCCATAATTCATTAGTTATTTGGAATAAGCAACGTCGAAACGTAATTGGTGATATTAAAGTTTTGTTATCAAACGTTATATTAAAGCTTGTACTCATATGCACCTATATGAATAAGAATATTTGGTAATTAGAAAATCTTTTAATTAATTTGTATATTTTTTATCCATACCTTTACTTAACATATGACATTACATACATACACGTGAGGTATCAATTTTCTTCCAACTTATATAAAAACATTTTTATGTATTATTTGAAAAGGATTATATATAAGAAAGCTACTCATTTGTTAAATTCATTGATACCCTATCTCTGTTTATAATATGTAAATTTATAAACAGAATATTACATATATATATATATATATATATATATATATATAATATTTGTTTCTTTTCCTTGTATGGAGTATCTGATAAAAATACCTGAAACTTGTATATCATTGTATAAAGATAGTTACAAAAAAAGTGGCTAAAAACTTTTCATGAAATCATTCTTTTTTCTTCTTTTTGTAAAGGAATATTGGATTAAAATGGATCAATAGAACTCAATACATCAAAGGGATTCCAAAAGTAACTCAAATGTGACAAGTTATTGTAAACTTTTTGAATAAGTCATTAAATGTACTTTCCACAAAGTATTTATTAGCTCTGTCATTATGTTTTTTATCAATGGTTTCATTTTTTTCATTTGTGAACTCAATGACAAAGCATGAGTAATAATAATAATAGTCATTATTAGTATGTCTAAGATTCTTATGAATTCCAACATTTTGAACTACGTGCTTGTCAAAATGTTATTTTTACTAACATTAGTAATATATATCATACAAAACTGTATTTAGATCCTATGTAAGTATGTTGAATATACATATTTAACATAACATCCTTGAAAAAATGATATTTAATTAAATATAAAATATTTATATTAAGATATTGAAATTTGAAACAGAAAGTTTTATTTGTACACCAATTTACCCACTAACTGGGAGACGTATATATGTAAAATGTACATATTCTTATTAGAAAAAATTGAATTGATTTGATAACGATGCATAGTAGCAAGGTAGTCAACATAGACTTACCCCGTATCTTTACTAGACACCTATATAAAATAAAAATTTTATAAAAAATCAACCATATATTTAAGTATCTATGGGCACATCTTATGTATATTTTTTTTCAATTGATAACAACTATTGAGATATATGTACATAAAATTTCATCCACTAACTAATAGAAAAGGGGTTTATACGAATGTCTACTTTTAAAACACCAATCAAATGATTGATTATCACAGGTCAACAAATTTGAAATGTCAAAAATCTTAAGGGGTATAAGTAAAATAACAGTTATTCAGTTTTACACACTGATTTCAAAGTTTTATTTTTTTATCAGAAATCAGACCCTACTTTTTAAGCTAATTTTGCCCATTTTCCAAATTCAACTTCAATTTTAGCCTAGAAGAATACTCATTTTGTGTATTAAAAATTAATGATCCGCTAGTGTATTTAATACAAATTTCATTTCCAGTCTTTGTTTTGGCCTAAAGGGACTCCTGGGGGGCATAGGCAGCGGGAGTAGACCCGAAAGTCGACCAAAACGGTTGTACTTAAATATAGATGTTGATACATTGTTGATATGTGACGACATTTTGCGAACTGGGAAAAACGATTTGTACTCAAATAATTGTACTATAAATAAACTAAAAATACAACCTTTTCTTAATTCAATCTAACATATCTTTTTGAAAGATATTCTTCAATTTTAATTAAATAGGAAGAAATAATATTTAATATTAGATGACAGCCATTTGGTTCCAAAAAATGCCAAAAAAATTTGTATGAAGAAAAAAAAGAAGTTTGGATTAATTTTAGATGATTTTCTTTCCTTCCATGTCCATGATAAGAAAATTTGTTCTTATGAATTTATATTAGTATATAAAAAAATATAAGGATCATTAATCATGTCTTAAAATATTTACCTATAAAGGAATGGAGGAGATTTATCTACTCTAAATACCTATTTGATCATTTAGAGTTATATAAAACTAATATAGGAGACTTAATTGTTAAGTTCATTTATTTTCAATACTACTTATGAAAAAAATAAAATTTGTTTGGCCAAAACAAGATGTACTAATAGTTTCTACCAAAAATTAGGCATGCATTTAAAATGGAACAAAAATATGATAAATTTTAAAAATAATAAATTAAAATGTTGAGTCAAAAAACGAATGAGGAATGAGTTTCAAAGTTTTACAGACATTTCATGGTTTTTTTAAAGAATGAATTAGTTCTCATGAGAAAAGCTTTTAAAAAACCATTTTTGAAAACAAAAATTACATTTTTATTGTATATGCTTACTCCTTTTTGGCTCTAGTTTTTGTAGGATTCGTAATCATTTTAAGTCTATTTTAGTACAAAGTACATATTACATTCAATGAGTGACCAAGTTGTTGATAAAATAATTTTCTTTAAATGTACATTAAAAAAAGTTTTTTCTTTGTTCACTTGGAATAGATCTCAATTAAGTTTTATTCTTTAAATACTCCTTTGTCATCAAAAATATTTTATGTGTATGTAGTTATATACATTTAGTATTATCTCTTTTAGTTTAAATGCCCTTAAACTTATCTTCCCCATAAGAGAACTGCTAAGCATGAATAGCATATGGATGTGGACCTATGCTATTCAAAGAAAAATATGTTTTCCATTGGTAGTGTTATATTACTTTCTTTCAAAGGTTGCCCTTGGTAGATATCTCTGGCCAAATATTCATTGCTCTCTACGATTTCGAATTCTTTTTGAGCACACAATTTTATAGACACTTCTCCTAGAAAGGTCTAATAAATAAAAAACTTTGAGAGAGAAATGACAAGAAAATGTACATAAATATGAAATATTCTTATTTTTAAGAGTTAAGTTGACAAAAGAGTAATATCACAGATCATAAAATAATGTGCTACAACCTATGTATGTTTGTATTTATGTGAATAAAATGTACTTAACTATTCAATACTTTGTTTGAAATATCAGCTTTTCATCTTTTAAGTGACTTGCAGTTCTAAGAACTGCACAAAGAGGCTCTAGAGTTAAACCTCCTTTATAAGTGTTAAATACATACATAGTTATACCAAAATCCGTTTTTAATGGCATGAGTATAACAGTGTCGTACATAAACATCCAAGACTCGAGAATTATGGCATTAGATAAAAATATATAATATAGGAAATGAAGTAACAACATTGAGGTCTCATTGTATTATATTTCATTTTATTCCCTAAGGTATAATACGAAAATAAGAATTTACGATTCGAGGATTTTACCACAAATAATTTATAATATTTTTAATACAATATTATAAAGGAATGTTGAAATCATTTTGAAGATGCATATGTAGAGGTACGAATAAGATTTTGTTGATAGCTAAAAATCATTATTTAGTAATAAAAACATTAGCTCAATTATACTCATTAATAGTCCTTATGTTTCAAAGTTCCAATTTATTGATGTTAGGTTTAAGCAAATATCCTAGAATCTTTGGCCTTAAAAACAAACTTTTTACATATTTGGAAAGAATTGGTTTGATTTTGGGGCCTTTTTCTTCTTTTTTAAGGAAATGTCGTGAGTTACAATAAAAATAACGTAGTGTCTAGTATATAAAATATAGTTATTCAAGGCACTTAGGCCAGCCTATGGCACATGTGTTAAAGTGGTGCATTGCTTGATTAAAAGCAACCACATAACATATGTCTGTTAAGCGATCCTTTTCATCTGATACCTATTTTCGTGTGCATGTAAATACAAACTAAATGTACTCCTTATAAGTACTGAGATACATAATTTCACCAAAAAGAGATGGCAATAAAGATGGTATAGTGGAAATATGTAAGTATATGAATGATTTAAATAGTACATAGTTTGTAAAAGATTATCTACTATTTATGTCTTATAAATATAATTCCATATTCTTAGAGTAATGTCTACCTTTGGGCCGTTTAAAGACATATTATTTCAATTGAATAAAGTATCTACATATAATTATTAATGTAAAAATTAAAGGTAGAAGGGGGGGGGGGTCAAACTAAGGGACACTGGTGTAAATAAGAATTCTAAGGGGGTTAGTATTATTACACTTTTTAATGTAGTGTTTGAAAACCCATGTTACGAATGCTTTTTGAAAAGAGATTTTTATTGTAATTTTCCAACATACATATATACGACTCATGTAATTAAATAATTTAGAAAATAAGCAGGTGGAAATTAAGAGAGTAATTGTAACATATACATAGGTATACTGGATATAATATGTATATATCGTTCTTATTATTATATAAAAAGAAACAGATTCATAATATTATGAATTGTGTTGAATTGATTTTTATAGCATTCAATCTCTTTGTTATGTAACGATCAATTTCCACATATTTTTGATAAAATTAATTTCACTTTTGATTCCACTTAAATATGCAGAATGAAGGAAACTCAGGGCTTACAAAATAATTATAAATAGGAATTATTTATAATTCCAATATTTATTGATATTCAAAAGAAGTTGAGCAAGGGAGTCTTTCATAGAGACCTTCAACGAGCTGAGAATACACTTCATCTTGAATACCATGTCTTTTCTTTTGATTCTTGCATCGCTGTGTTCCACGTCAATTAACCACTTCTTCAATTTTATGCGTATATAATTGTTTTGACAATGAAGGCTCCCTCAAGTTGCTCATTTCCATAATTTGAAGGCGGGAGGTATATTTACATAAATAATAACTATGCTGCTACTTGGTCCATTCAGTGTTTATTTCACCTCACAAACAAAGATTGATATGCACTTGATGCCTTGTTTCAATAAGTACTTGAAACTATGTACTTTGGGGACAAATTACAAATCAAAATACACCCACCTGAATAATATATGTTTAATATATAGAGAGAGAGATGTTTGAACTAATGGCCAATTTCTTATGTAAGCCTTCAATATCTATGTATATTAGATCTCCGTTCAATCCTTTTGAACAAATTTTACTTAGATATACACATAAAATCATATCAATACCTTAATAAAGCTATGGCTATGTAAGTATATGGTCATATTAAATTTTTAATTTAATATTAAAAGGTATTATATACATATCTAAAATTTTAGTCATCTATATCCTTTTTATCAATCAAATGTCTTAGATTAAAGGTAGTCTTAAAAAGTAGTAGTGAGACTTTTACATATTGATATCGTAAATGAGAGTAATTAAAAGTCTGGTAATGGACTTTTAATTAATCTCATTTACTCTACAACATAGTGGTAATGCTCCTTAACCTTTAAGTTCTCCGTCAAAAACAGCTTTTCCAACATTTCACACAATAAAATAAGGAATAAAAGTACTTGTTAATATTATGTATTAAAATCGTACTGATTTGATATCAGTGACCATCAGTAATATTCTGTACTCAAGACTGTAATATCAAATTGGAAGTTAAAAAGTTTTATTTGGACATCCCTAATATGTCAGAGTTGTCCACAGGGAGGGAGCTCTGTCTTTCCTTATTACAAATATCCTACCCTTGCGGTAGTATATACATATATTATATATGTATACATATTGTAGAATTCTGAAACTGGACTCTAATTCGTTCAAGAAGCGATATAGTCAAGTTCCGGACCCACACCAACTACCAACATATGACCGAAGCAGCAAATGTACATATTTTGTCAACAAAAAACATATGATTCGGGTGAGATTCTGAAGTTTTGTTAAAGCTCGGAGGCAAAGTTTTTACAATATTTTCCGTAGAACTCCGAATATGTCGATTACTGAGGTAGTCGAGTTTTGGAGTTATACTATATTATATCCAGATGTCAATTACGTTTCTTAAATGATTTAAAAGTTTGAAATAGTATCAGATTCAGCATATAGATTTAAACTTGAGGGTAAATATACTTCTTATTATTTAAACTCCACAATTTTTAAACTATAATTAAGTCATTATAATCAGTAACAATTACTTACATATAGATAGTTGCATACCTTAGCATTATTTTTCTTTATACGTGGCAATTAAAATTTTATACGTATGTTCAATGTTACATTTGTTTAATAACCTTTCAATCACAGACATTATATTTAAATAATAGTTAATGATCCAATGAATAAAGACATTTATTTTTTTGCGGTATAGTCTTTATTGTCTTCCAGAACATAGATACACATTGATATAACCGTGTATGTCTTATTAAAACACTTAATTACTTCAATCATCCGTAAAAGCAAGTCAATTTAAATTATTAAAAAAAGATACGGTAAAGAAATTACAAAAGATTGGTTGTGCAACGAGTGCATGAAGAGGATAATTAGAACATCGTGTTCAAAATGATGTCATAAAAAGGGAATTTTTATTATCTACGTATATTGGGGTCAAAATTAGATAATTCAGTCAAGCAAAATGTTTATTTTTTAACATCTAACATGGAGATCATGGTATTTTTATGTATTTTGCTTGTGTTAGATAAATGCATCCTCATCTATCGTATAATTAATTCAATGATTATACCAAATACTGTTTCAATCCTTTTTATAGTTTATGTTTCGATTGAGACTTGTTACTTTTTAATAGTAGTGCATGTTGATTCTCTTGAAAAAATTAGACACTTTACTGAAATAATGAAATTCTCACATATTTGGAAATTATATAACTAAATTTTTATAAACATACATCCGTGACTGTTACGGAAAGATGACAAAAATGTCTCAGATGTCGTTTTTTGTGGCAACAAATGATTAATTATAAAGGACGTGAAATGTAATATCTTATGAATATTTGCATACATTCTTATATACTACTTCATTATGCTTTTCGATCCATCGATATAATGTTTGCTACATCCTTTGTGTACAATGCATCTTGATGTAGTTAATAATTACTTTATGGGGTCATCAATGGAATGGTCTGTAAAAAAAGAACCTCCTAGATCATTAAAACGATATAGTGAAGAATGGATTGTATTACATACATTTTAAATTACATTTCGAAATGACTTAAATCTTCATTCACAGGGCTTATAGTTAATGCTACTACCTCAATCCTTCAAATGCATTTCTTCCTTGAGGATCATGGGTGGTATTATAATAATGGTTACCTATCCCTGATGTCTAATTTTTTAATCTTGGTTAAGAAGAGAAGGAATAGTATTACCATCTTTCATTCAAAGATCTAAATTGATTATGGATTAAACATATATCCACTTATTTAATACAAATGCCCTGTAAAATTGAGATTGTTATTGGATGATCTCATGATTTAAAATTTAACAACGAAACGTTATTTGACTTATGATATTTGATAAGCATTTAAAATTCAATTGGCTAAGTAAAACCAAAATATAATATATGTATAAGAATAACTTTGAAATTTTACCCAACGTAGGTACTCAATATTGAATGCTAAAGACCAAAACACTTTATTTTTGTTCTTTTTGTAATTGAATTTGACTACTCACACTGAAAAATTATTCACAAACAAAAAAAAATCATAATTTCTTTCCTTTATATCCTTTAACTGTGATAAGAGGTTGTAAATTCAAGATGCTATTTTACATTTTGGACTATTTATATAGAAACAAGCAATATTTATCAATCTCAAAGTTCATGTAACAAGTCGTTGTTGTAGTTTTCAATTTAACTTTGTCTTTTAACTCTATTTTGGGTCAATATATTTATTTAATTACAACTTGCCTTTTCTTAAGTAGCGTAACAGAAAGTCGGGTAATACATATATGGAAGATACGGTCAGATTAAATTGATGCAAGAAAGTGACTTTATTTTCTATGCAGAGGCCAAAGATCTAGACTCAAGGGTGTATGCATACATTTGACCAAAAGCCGAGAACAATAACGATTATAATAGAACAAGAACATGTTATGTACGTATAAATAATAATTATTATCAAATTTAATAACCACACTTTCAATATCATTATGAATTATAAAGTTATAAATACTTAATTATAGAGTTGTAGTACTCGAGACTGGATTGAAATCATTTTTATGGGCTTATCTTAGACTCGTAGCATATTTCTCCCTCTCAGTAAATACAAAAATGTAATTTAATTTTTTATAGACAACAGCAATAATTAATTATTTGACTTTCATCTATGTACTTCTAAAAAAATCGTCTCTTCTAGTTTAATATCTCCTGCCATAGAGTAGTTAAACTTTTTTCAATATTCACCTTTAAATTACATATATACATAAGTTGATTAAATATAAATGTTTAAAAATATTTATCTTGAACCATTCACGGATATGGTTTCATTACAAATATTCAATCAATGATAGGGACACCTACTGAGGCACTCAATGAACAGTTTTCTTTTGAAAAAGGGTTAACATATACCTATGTATGTATAGGTTTTCGATTAAAATAATTGCCCTGGGAATATAAGTTGCTCTTCTTATAGCAAGTTTCGAACCAACATATGTTTTTTTTTCATAATATTAAGTACACCAATTGAATCACGATTATTTATGAAAAAATTAAGCAGAAAAGAAATCGATTCATGAAAAGTTATTTCTTTAGCTCAAAGAAATTATAACAATTCCTCTATATTTTGAAACCCAGTTATGTTGAGCATCAAATTGTTCTCAAAAATACCAATATCTTGCAACATTATATTGATTTTTTTATTTAAATCTGATTTTTAAAAACTAAATCAGTATTCAAGGGACGTCACCAATTGTTTAAAAACATTTAAACAAGATATTTTATATAATAACAATTACGTTATATTTAAATCTGCAACAAGTACAACAATACTTATGAACATGTGAAACTCAGTATATCATGCGTTTGATACTTATTAGCCCTGTATTTAAAAAAAAATAGAAAATCACCCACACAGATTTGAAGACCCATCTATATGTACTTAAGAGTTAACCTTCTGTAGTTATTAATAACATAAGACTAAGAAGAATTTATTATATATTACTTATGAAAATATACTACTTCATTAATATAACTTGTTCATAAAGTTCACTTTCTTAATTGTATTTTAAACCATTTCATTGGTCTATACCTAGTTATCTAGATATAATTTAAATCATTGATTTTCTAAACAAATAAATAGAAGAATAACTTTGAAGTCTTGCCTATCTTAGGTACTCAATATTGAATACTTAAGATCAAAGAACATTAATTTTTATACTTTTTGTCACTGAAATTAACAACTCAGACTGAGAAATTATTATTAGTAGTAGTATTACTCCTCTTAGGTTGAGATAATGTTACTTATATCTATACAACAAACTGTGGTCAACTCTCCTTTGTATTGAATGCTATGTCTTTGTTCTTATTTTCAAAAGTAAAAACGAGACTTGCCAAAATGTAAATTCACTATTGCAATTTAATAATAATTATTATATTAATAAATATAGAATAATGATGATAATAGCTTTATCAGTATCTATGTATAAATAATACACGTCATACATAAAATTTGCACGCATTATTTTTCTCGTTGTTGAATGAATGTTTAGTATTCCAATAAACTCTTTTTTATAAAAAAATAATTTAGTGCCTAATAATTTGTATACATTTAACATATAGACATCAAAAGTATGTATATATCTTTATATATTTTTTAGGGCTTTAAATTGAATGAATTGAGGAAGATTTATAATAGAGTGAGTCTCTACACACATAGTCTTATACTTTTATAATATAATATAACAATTTTATTCTTATTTTTTCAACAAAAACCATATATAATCGTTTTCCTAAACTAATTAATTGATTTGGACACTCAAGGTTCAATTCTACCTATTTTGCCACCGTTTTGATTTAGGGACGTAATTTTAAGGACTTATTGTATAGTGATCAAGTCATGTGTACATACTTACTGAAGTTCATTGAATAAACACTAGAAGGAAATATTTGTGACAGTATTAAGTTAACTTTTTGAGAACAAAAAATCCCAAGTTGGAAAAATGTTGTTGGGTGAAAGTCACGAAATGCCCCTAGAATTTTAACAACAAAATAACACTGAAATAGACGTAAACGAGTCTTAATCTCGAAGATCACTTAAAAGTAATTAATAATTACAAGAATGGTGATGAAACAAATCAGCATATTTTGAATGCACTCTTTTAATTGTTTTTCAACAAAAAATTAAGATGCAGATAGACTGAAATAAATTGTGGTGTAGAGGCCCAGTTCTTCCATTTTGAAGGTTTTACTAAGCGCCTGTAAAGTTACAAAGACAATAAAAGGGATCATTATAACTTATATAGTAGGTATAGCTTCAAATCTATCAAGATCTAAGTAGCGTTCTACTTATCAATAATACATTCTATTCTATATAATTCAAGAGTCAAGGCTTTTGAACCAGGCAAATAAAAAAAACTATTATGAGATTAAACAAACAATTAAATAGCTTTATCACGATTCATTAATTGTCTATGAGGAGAATATAAAACAAATTAGTACAACAAAACATAGATTTGTAGTGTAAAGAAAACTAATCCTTGAACTTTTTTTGTATGAGTAAAGCTTATAATATGTACATACATCACCTCCAGTTCATATCAATAAAAGTTAAAAATTACCTTAACAAAATATTTTTATTAGATCTTGAGTTAAAGAAATATTGAATTTAATAAGTTTGTTCATATATTTCTATGAAAGTACAAAATTGAATTAAATAACGATTCGAAAAATAAAATTAGATTTGAATCGTTCATTTATATAAAATATTTAAATATAATTATACTCTGGTCAACCAAAGCAAACTTTTTTTGGTCTTCAAATCAAATTGGTTTAAATTTAGTAAAACTGTGCACTTAATTCTAAATATAGTCTTAACTTTTCTCTATTAGGCAAAGACAATACACTTTTCTGTATTCTTCGGTAGTTTTAACATTTAATGCTTTTGAAGGCCCTAGCTTTGAAGATTAATGACATTAATACATTTCAAAGCCCAATATTCAAAGATTATAAAACCATTTTTATTATGTTTTAAACGTATTTCTTAAAAAAATGTAAGGCAATATTTTTAATCGAAGGATTAGACTCCACTAAGTTCAACCTAATTCAATTCAAAGACATTTGTGCTGTCGATCAGTTTAATCTAATTAAGATTTATTAGTTAAAATTGATAGCGTGATAAATATTTATTTATATATTTAATGACATTAATGACTTGAGAAACTAGTATGAAAAGGAAATTCAAGTCATTAAAAATACTTATATCCCTCCAATATATATAAAAAAAATATTTTCATAAAATAATTTTTTGAGACGTTGCACAAATTAAATAGCCGTTTATATCCCATTTTTGTATCTAAAGTGGTAAATACCATATTGTCACTTGATCTCTTTATCAACTTCTAATCAAGCGCATTTCTTAAAATAATGGAAAATAACTAGAATATTTAGCTCAATTTTTTCAAAGCACGAACACATGCCCAAAGTACCATAAGATAATCAAGTAACTCGAAAACTTTTTTCATATTACCTTAACTACAGTATTTATAATTAATAGGCATGATTTTAGAAATTAGGGGTCTTCATCTTTTGAGATGAGACTTATAAGATAACACTAGAACTGTGAAGTAATGATTTTGACTATTTTTTTTCATTATATGTTATTAAATGACTTATGTTTTGCCTGATTTAATTAATACTTGTAAAATTATTCTGTTTTTTATTATATATTAAAATACACATTTCTTTAATGATAGTAGTTTCCTAGATCCTAGAATAGTTGAGGAGTCATTTTGACTGTAACACATAAATATGCATATAAGCTAAAAAAAATTCTTCATCGCTAAAAAGACTAGATGAACTGAATTCCTTTATACCTTAAGATAAAATATACAGTGTCAGTAATTTGGAACATTTGGCTCGATTATATACAAGAAAAAGAGGATGTAGGTGTTTCTCCAAGTGTTTTATATATTTTATATTTCGCAGTAATTATTTAAGGATAAGTCAATGAGTAAATAACACAAGTCAACAAAATTTTACTTCTAAAAAAATATTTTAGCTTTCATATGTAACTGGCTTTACATTTCGCGAGTAGTTATCATAGCCATTGACGAATGTCAAGATAGGTAACGTACCAAACACATCATCATTAAACAATATGTTGTCATCGGTGATTTGGCTATCAGTTGTACCTCCTAACACGGTAGGAACTTCAACAGGTTGACCTCTGCGTGTACGTCTTGGGTTGACATTTGGCCGATGTCGCTTGCGACGTTGTACAGGTGGACGAGATACCTCTCCTTCAGCTTCTCGTTGCTCATTATCATTACGATGTTCGTTGGCGGATTGCCCTTGGCAGTTCCCTCTTCTTGATGCTGCTCTATCTCCCATTTTCAATATATATTCGTCTAGTACGCTAAGAACTTCTGTTTCCTCGATGAGTTTTATGAATCACACTACAAATTAAGTCCAGATTGCTTACTTTTAAGCTTACTATCAAAGACAGACTTTACTGCAATATATATGTATATAGTTTAATCTATGATGGTGTACGTACGTTTTTTTATTCTTGTTTGTGAATTAAATTTAATTCATTTACTCAAGTTCTTGTAATCGTTGTGACTATAAGCTTAGAGCTCTGGAAGACTTATTGGATCCCTTTTCTCTGTCAGAACTAAGAGAGAGTCGGAAAGGATGTCTAATTGAATCCTTTGGATTATAAGAGGCTTTTTTCTTTCTTTCTTGTATATTGTCTGTGAGTCCGCGGATGTACCTTCTCCCTCTTAGCTAGAGAAGAGGTGTGTCGACTCCCTTCTGACTTCAGTTCCTTCCCCATCGATCTAATAAAGAATAAATATAAATTCAAAAAAGAACAAAGACACCAACTGTTTTGCCTTTTCTAATCCTAAAAATGTAATTTTTCTCAACGATAGTCGCATCCTGCCCTTCACATTAATCTTTTTTTAGAGATGGCACTCTTGGAGAGTACGATGAGAAGGCGGGAGCGTCATTTATGAACAAGAGTTCCTTAGTTCTTAATGAATTGTATCAGTTGCTTGTGTTGATACATGAATTTAGAGGGGGGAATGTATTACTTGTATTACTAAATTGGTAGAGAAGCTTCAACATTTTAAAACAATATTGTCTAAGCAAGAGCATTATAATTATAATTAAATCATGGATAAAAAAAGTTATGGTGACCCTTATTAACCTGTTCAAAAGGGTGAACGAATATAAAATAGTTGAGTATTTGAAGCAATTCGGAGAAATAATGGATTACTATCTCAAAAGGAACCCTCCTGATAAGGAAGAAGAAGAGAAATTTAAAAATGATCTGAAAGTTTGGCTTGACAGCAACTACGTTACTTATTACTTTTTGGTTACTGAAGTAGTTGCAGATCCTACCTCTATACTTCAAATTTTACACGTCCATAATAACTTAATAAAAGTGAAATTATAGGGATTAAAACAGTTGAATATGAACTTTCTTCTTGTTTTCATCTTGTTTCTTTTGGCTCAGTGATTTTCATTTGAGCAATCTGCCACTGGGAATAAAAATGAGGAACCATTTAATGCTATTGTCAATACTCATTAAATGACGGTCATGGTGAAGAAAAAATTACAAATCAATCGGAAGTTACCTTAAACAAGGAGATTGTGGACCTTACTGATGAACAGAAGGATATCAATGGCTTGATTAATTTAGATGCCACACGCGCAGTTATTGAATCCCGTATTAACCAAAATGGTCGTGATACTTCACAGTCTAGGTGACAGGAAGAAGGAAGGAAAGGAACTCCAGTGACATATGGTGGGTATCCACAAGATAAAAACATCATTAAACAAGTTGAAATTTCCTTCGAAGTTCAGGTAAGTCCAGTTAGTGGCCATGTCAACAAAGAACTAACATGACGGAGCTTATTAGAGACATTGGATAAGAAGTAAGAGATGATATAATATTGTATTTATTTATGCCTTAGAACAATAGTTCTCCATCTACATAGATCTAAGTAGATCTTCCTGGAGAACAATTCATATTACATAGTTATTCACATTTATTTTTAATAATATGAGGAGTTAAAAATATTTTTTGTAAATATGATGTAGATAGATCAACTCTAAGATGAAAATTAAAAACAAAATGATATAATTAATTATTACATAAATAAATCGAAACAAAACAAAATAATCGCTGTCTAACGGTAAAATATTAATGAAAGTTGGAAATTTGCACACTAATCATTCAATATAAAATATTTTAAAATTTAATTATTTCCAATTCATCCAGTTTCTCTTGGTATAGCATTCCAAAGTTAAGGGATTCTCACTTTTAGGTTATTCAATCTAGTTTTGTTAAAATATGATGTTTGTTTTTTAGATTCGTAAATATTTTTTCTTGGTCTCATATTAATATTTTCAAATAAACCATATCATTCTGGTGGAGAATAAAATGTGTATTTTAAAGAAAAATTGCCGATTTATATTTTAAAATGTTATTAAAAGAAAGGAGTTTAATTTTTCTGTGAGAAGTTTTGTAGGCGCAATATACAACTAGTATTAGCTACACTTCTAATGCCACTTTTTTGTGAAATATTTATTTCATATCACTATGCTATACTCTAGAGTAGATCTAAAAAGTGAATTGTATATTAAAATTATTGATATCGTTGGTAATTTTTTTAATATTTTCTTAAGATGTAATACGCATGGTTTTACATCGATCATTTATGTGATTATTAAAAGTTAAGTTGTCTATATATTTTATTGATTTTGTCTTCTGCTTTTTCCTGACCTGGCTTATTTCTGTCTTATTTTAATTTGAATTTTAAATTAGACAATCAGCCATCATCTATTCTCCTATTTGATTTAAATCTTCATTAGTCCTTTGACATAGTTTTTCTTGATTTTCAACTTGTTTAGTAACTGCACAATCATTCACATGTTGTGAATTAGCTTCCAGTGTATATATTTTTTAGATAATTTGATGTATTTACCAACTAGTTGATATATATTAGAAATAGAATTGAACCCAAAGTGCTTCCTCGTGGGACCCCATATTGTATGTATTTTACATGGTTTTGATTTTGTCCCATTGATACAGGTGTTCTAAATTTTTCTGTCAAGTAGTTTTCAAACCATTTATATTTCATTTCTTAAACACCATAATATTTCATTTCTTAAACACCATAATATTTCATTTTCTTTTGTAAATCTGTTACATCTATAGAGGTTAAAATATTGCTACTAAGTTTTTATTTTGTTTGAAACCATGTGATATCTTTTCAATACATTTATATTACAATTCCTCAGTATTGTGTTTTTTTTCTATATCATGACTTTATCTAGTAATTGATTTTCCAAGAATCGCCCCTGAATTTTTGAGAAAAAAACCCACAATGAACTTAACTCATTGATAATAATTGTGAGAATGTTAAGCCAGATCTGAAAAATGATCAAATTTTAGAATGTAGAATCAATCAAGAAGTAAAAGAATCAAACCTGTTCTGACTCATCTCCTGGTAGAGAAAAGAAACAAATTAGAAATGCCAGTAATGAATATTAAAAGATTTGTCATGTATGACGATTAATATAAAATCAATTTCTTCTTTATATTTCCTATAATAAACATAACCAAAACTTGGAAATTTATAAAAACTTGCGAACAAAAATTACATATTTTATCCTACGACATGTAGGCAAATATGAGAAGAAGTATGCATCAATCAAACACTAAGTCCTGATATATTATGTCTTCAAGATACCAAGTCTTATGTCTCCTCCTCCTGTAATGTGAGTTGGTATTAGAGGTTAAATATATCCTCTATTTCCTAATCAAATTTATGTTTTCATTAATGATTGATAATTGATAAATCTATGGAATGATATGGTAAACTGCCAGGATTTTTTATGGAAGGAAAAATATTTTTTATGACATCATCTTTGCAGCTGGGCTCGTTTTTCACATCACTATCTATGTAACACGTGTTATACTCCGCTGAAATACAATCAATTATTTCAATAAAATGCCTATTGGAGTGAATCATCGATAATCGATGTGAACATGTTTGGCTTTACGACAGGGATTTCAATTCTCCGTTCATCAATGTGTTCGACATTGCCTTTATGGACTACTCCAAATCCCTTGTTTCCTAATGGGTAGACGATCACTCTAAGGACGAAACCATTTATGGAGTTACATCTGATGATAATCGAATCCCTCATATTCTTCACCGTATTGAGAACCATCAAGGCGTCACAGTCTACGATAGGAATAATTATGTATTTAAAGAACTTGCTATCGTGGATTATGGATTCTGTTGACCTTTCCTTCAGTTCTATGAATCCCTTGTTCCTCTCAATCACATACAGACATTTACTTTTGAGTGATTCAAGTATAATAACATAATATGATGGTGGAGATATCCTTTCTCTAAACTTATTTCTTAATCTTGGACAACACTTCTTTACTTTCAAATGCCGTAGTATGAAGGATCGGATTTTTCGGTATAGAACATGAAATTGACTTAAACGATGTTGAGTTGGACATTGTTAGTGATGAAATCAAAAATATCAGAATTGTCTGCAATTACGTTCCTTGAATAAATCTCTATATTTATCTCGTGATTACAACTTTAAACGTGTTGTATAAAGTTTAGTTTTCTCAAGGCTTCTGTCTCAAGGCAGCTTTCAAGCGAGTTGTCAAGTGTTTGATAAGAATTCTTAACTAATGAGAAATCGTCCATCTAAATTTGTAAATTTTCATTCAATTTCGAGCAAAAATTCGCTAGAAAATCAGCTGAAATCTTTCTTCAAAAACCGTCGGACTCTTGAAAAAAAATTACAGATTTGAAATCAGTGTGCATAACTGAATAACTTTTATTATACTTATACCCCTTAGGATTTTTGACTATTGACTAGTATGATTGATACCGATTTAACCATTGTTCAGGTTAATAAAATGTCACTAATCTGGGCTGCTGCTCAGAGAATTATTGGCAATATGCCGTTAACATGATTATAGAGTAGGCATTACCAATCAAAATATAAATAAGAGATACTTGTTCAGAAAAGTATTAGGTCCAATTATATTGTACTCGAGCAAAATGGGCATATTTTTTCGCTAGTTATATGTTAGTACAGGAAATAATCGATTTTGAAGTGAAGTGTTCGAAATTAAATGTTCGAAATTCACGTATTTAACTTCTGATTGAGGAATTTTTTTCGCATACTGACTTTAATGACGGGTTCAATGGCAAACTAGTGTTGCAATATTTCAATACAAAATAGAGTTAAATGCATGTGCATATATTATGGTACCATTCCTATTTTGGTTGGCTGAGTCATGATATCCAGATCCCTACATGGGTAGAAGTATAATTCATTACGTTTGATTGTAGTCTGTTATGGGATATTTTTATAAAAGTATTCTACTAAATGGTTTATGTTGGTTGGTATGGTGAAGGACTCGTGTAGCTTTAACCTTCCTAACTAAGAAAAATAAATTGTGTACGTGATGCTCAGTTCATTAGTTTGTATACAACATGTTTCTTTTTGGAATTTGAAGTAATACCTAATGGATACTTTTTATTACATAGCATTCAAAATTTGAATGCATCTAAGCTTGTTGCTAATAGAAAGGTAAGAAGGATTACTTCTTCATTCAAGGGCTACAATTCTTGGTATTTTATTAAAAGAATTGGGAGAGACTGCATTTATCGTACAACTAATGGATTACGAAGAGATAGTTCAAATTAAATTGCTTACGTATTCAACATTACTATTTTATAAAATATATTGTGGACTTATTTGTAGACATAGATACATATTTTTATTACAAAAATCACACATTTCGTCTGTTTATACCAAGCCTTAGGTTAAAAATATTTCATATTTTATCCTCGTAAGTATCACTTTTTAACTCATTATAAAAAGTAATTGAACTTCGTTATAAATTGGTCCTTAACCACATCGAATTGATTAGTACACAAGGAAGATCTTATTGACTAACAAAAACTACATTACTGAAAAGAATAATCAATCAATCATACGCATATATACCGTTGTCAGTTACCTTCATTCAAAAGAAAGGATATATATAAATATAATTAATGAACATCCGCATTCACAGACACAAACTATATCAATTAATACTCATATCAAAAGAAAGCAAAAGTGAGGTATACGTATTCAATACTTCAATTTTTTATCTTGAGGAGGGCAACTTTTTAACTAAGAACCCCCACATTTTCTACTTTGACAAATGATATCTGTTTTATATTGGTGCCCAAGCGTCTGAATTTTGAATTGAAAATGGGCGTAAAAAGTATAAGTACATCTTATAGTTACCACTGACTGGATGGCTACTCTGAAAAGTATAGGAGAAAAATGTAAAGTAGGGGATGTCTAAAAAATTTCTGTGAATATCATGATTTTTCTATAGTTAACTATGAAATTAATGTGGGTAGCATCAAGATATTGAAAGAGGACAAAATTAGACAAAAGGATACAAATATTTACGCATTATATAATTTTCCTACTTTATATTTAAAAACCCTATACAAAATACCGATATGTATAATTTAGAAAACGTCTAGATAGTGTGGGCTTCCATGCTATAAAAGTCTAAGTTGTGTCATAAAACTCAGATAAATTTTGTGTACCCCATGAATAGACAGCTGCTTTTTGAACCTTTATACACAATCAATCATGTCGAAAAGTATACAAATATTTCAACAATCCACAAGTTTAAGTTTGAAAACTTTAAATTTGGATTTCAAACCATAAAATCCAAATAAAAAACCGTTGATTGAGCCATTTACACTATATCAAGAATTTCAAATGAAAGACAAGTTAGTTCTTTGTTTCTTATTTTTTTAATCTGAAAACAAAATGTATAATGAATCGATTTTAATTTGAGAAGATAAACAGTTAATATAGAAATACCCTTATATTAAAATTGACTTAAACGGGGAATGAGAATATATATATATATATGATTTCTTGATTTTGTTCTATTAAAAATAGGCAAAATAAAAACATTCAGATAATTGTATTAAATCGTTATGTTTCATGAAAAGCAAAAAATTAATATCCTTGAAAATAAAAATTAAAACAAAACAAAACATTGTACACATCAACTACATATATAATAATGTATATTCATTAATAAATATAGTATTACCTGACTGAACAATAAAATATAACACTACAAATTAGAAAAAAAAGCGAATTCTATCACAAGTATAATACCTTCCATTTTTGTACAGGAAATCAAGAGTAAAAGGAGGTTAGAAATTAAGACTTATTTTGCCATAAAAATCCAGTGAGTAACAATTACGAAAACTCAGAATGGTTAAGAAGTGCAAACTCATGGTTAACTAAAATAAGTAGGTTTGACCCAATCAAAGGAATAAATAAATATATATGTAATCATAAAACAAAAACTAAGCTCATTGCCAAATTATGTTTATAATTAAAATAATAATACATGAAATTATTAAGAGTAATTGACATTTAGTGATGAAAGAGCGAAATTTAATCAGAAGGAATATCCCATCAACGAATTTAACTGTAAAAAACAAATAAAAACAAGTTTTTCATTTTTTAAAAACATCAACAGTAGTTACGAAGTATTAAATGTTTAGAGATATAGCCCATAATTGAAGATGGACGTGTATATATATAAATATATGTGTAAACCATACATTTCTCTGAAAAAAGAGGCTAAAATGCAATCTTTGCAAAGCAAATATAAACTTTATTTTATCTTGGGGAGAATGTTGGTTAATTTAATTTCTAGGAAGAAAATGGAACAGAATCTTGATGAATTGGGCCAACCTTACTTTCAACATCGAATTAAATATTTTAAATAAATAAGATAGGAGAAAAGTAAAATGGACTGCATTATGACATAGTAGATAATTGAATAACAAGGGAAGAAAGTAAAATATTTATATTAATGATGATAATTATTATTATTCAGTTCCACCAATCAATATCATCCCATTCAATTTGAAGATGCGTATCTGGAGGATTTTTCCACGCAACAGCTAGACAATAATGTTCAAACAACTGTGACATTAGCTCCCTCTCGTCCAGATGCTCCAGTTTTTCTACTCTTGATATTTCTTCTGGGGGAAACTCTGCATAAACTTCATTCATTGTCCATGTTCGACAGCCGGACCAGCCTGCTTTCAGGAAGCGATTAGACTGTGTTTGAGAAGAAACACAATACTCCATTCCTGGTAGATCCGTGCCTCGAGATCGAAGACTGTTGAGCATGACTCTACCAAATCTATCATTCATGTTGAGTTGTTCATGATGAACAAAGACGGCCCTTGAGAACTTGTCGGCAATCCAGGAAAGAAGTGAGAGGCTTTTGGTGGGGTCAAGATAGATAAGAACACATTCTGCCATGAAGATAGTGGGTGCGTCATAGTTAATGCCACATTGAGAGGAGAGTTTAGAGTCCAATGTCTCAAGAGAGCCACACAGATCAGTTCCGAGGAGATGATACCCGGAAGAGGCATGGAGATCCGTTTTCGAGCATCGAATTTCGTCCTCTGACAAGTAGGAGAGAAGTTCTTTTGAGCGTTTGATGGCTGAGAGTTTAAGGGAGGTGACAGAGGGGAAATCGATCTCCACGAAATTAGAGATCCGCGTGTCCGGATGGTTCTTGTGTCGGAGTCTCCAATAGAGTGTATCATAGCCACAGCCTAAATTGATGATTTGCACGGGTTTTCCAAAGGTCACGGAGGCCTTTTCAAGTAGGGTTTGAAGTCCATGAACTCGTGTGTAATAACCTAAATGAATCTCTGGTGCTTTTCGCTCAGAGGAAATCCCTCGGTTCCAAAAATGAGCCAGAAAGGGGTCGTTGTAGTAGCCACGAATTACAGCGGAGCGTTTGCAGAGCGTTGCATCATCATTCGTTCTCTCCACTCCCCCCGTTCCACCTAGAAGCGGAGAGGATGATGACAACACGGAGTCCATATCGTCCAACATCCCCAAATCGCCTCGATATTCAATAAAGAACGAATACTTTCTTCAGTTAACGTTATTAATTAATTCGATTTTCCTTCTTCTTTTCCTCTTTCCTTCTTTTTCTTCTTCTCTCTCTTCCTCTTTTCTTTTCAGCTTGCTACTTCTCTCACAAGTGAGTGAGTCACACAACAGTACAGTTCATGTCCTATATTTTAACAACCTCCCTTTTATCATAGTCACGCAACCTCACATATAAATTATAACTATAGAACTAACTCCTTTCAAGTTTATTTATATGGCCCAAAAAATACTCTTTTTTAAAAGGGAAATTAAGCAATTTCTCGGTTCAATACTTTAATTTTCCTTGTGCTTCCATAAATTATAGTCATACATTTTGGATAGACTATTGACGAGTTCAATATAGACATGGGGATTTAAACCCACTAACAACATCTATTGAAAAATTGAAAAATATAGAATGTGATATTTCTTTCTATCGAGATACGGCATCAACCACAAAGAGTTTACTTCATAAAAGTATTAGAGTACGTGAAAAAATATAGAAGACCATTAAATCTATTAACAATTATCTACGAAATAAATGCACTTTTTAATGAATGAATATAAGGTTAATATATATTTAAATTTATAAAAGAGTTGTTAGACGATTAATCTTTAGAACATATGAACCCATTGAATGTATTTATGAGAGAAACAAAATTTTGTTAAAATTTAGTTGTGAAGCACATTTTAGTGAATAACTTTAATTTATAAATAACGAGATATTGAATTGTCACAAGTGCCTTTGCTAAATACAAATGGGAAAAATATATGTAAATTGCTTGTAAATTTGATTCAAGTCTAATTAAACACATCTATTAGCTTTGACTACTTTCTCTTTTGTCATTAAAAATACGTATTATTGTTTTCGAATGATAATAATTAATCTTCGTTCAATCAAACATCATATTCGTACTTTTGTTATAAATATGTATTTATTATATATATATTTACGAATATATTTCATCATTATTTCAAAACAAACTTTACATAACATATCTTTTTCATATTAATATTAAAAACAGTATCACAGATGATATTGGCATATTCATATTATTATCATTAACTACATTTTGGCTAGGAAAGAAAAAAAATTAAATAAATGACTGCGATGCATTTTATTTATATACATATATAAATGAATTGTATTATTGGAGGGGAAATGGTTCTTTTACATAGGTGATGGTGGTCTTTGAAAATGATTGAATTTGAGTTCATTGACTGATAATACTTATTTTTGAATCAAACCTATTTTAAATGATTAGGTAAAACGCCGACATATTTAAATACATACAAATAAATTATATATAACTATTATTTGTGTGTGTGTGTGGGGGGGGGATCGGTTATTAGAAAAGGATTCATATTTAACATACCCAAAACAAAAAAATATACACAAAATACATTAGCGAGGTACACGTATAAAAAATCTATACAAAAAATTGTAAAATGACCCATTTTAAACGCTACTTTCAACCGTTTCAACAACTTCCTTTTCTTCATTGTTACTATTCCGACTAAGACTTCTCAGGCTTCCAAGGGATCTCCTTAGAGTAGATGAGTTCATAGCACATTCTTGATTACTGGAGCACTCCCCAGTGTAAGAGCCTAAGCAACGGGCTTTCATTACACAGTCATCACAAGGTGGGACTGTGTCAAAAGGAACCAAGTCTCTTATGGCAGCAGATGTTCCAGCCTTCATTACACTATTGTTCTGATGAGTTCTATTTTTAAGTATGCCCTTCAAGGGTTTGGGAAGGGTCATAGAAGAACAAGATGCAGGATTATCAAATTGAGAGACATAGTTGGTAGAAGAGGAGCCAGCTCCACCCCCTCCGCTGAATGATGAACGTCTATGACACTCAACAGGCTTTAAAATCCTATTTTGGCGAAGAAAGTCCTCTTCTCTACCAGCACAATCATAATGAAAACTTGGTGCAACAAGATTTTCAAAGCATAAGGAAGTTGTGTCGTCTAAAAGACGTCGGTTACCGAAAATGTTGTTATAATTATTGATAGTTTGATTCGCTCCCGAAAAGCCTCCGGGGTAAAAGAGTTCGGGAGCGAGTGGTTGTTGTACCCCAACTCCTCCCGACTCTCTTTGTCATACCTGTAATGAATAAATACATGATTCAAACTCGTTTATTATGACAAAATAAAATTGTCTCCTTACCCAATATTGATTTTTTCTCAACATTGGGCCCCCTCCCTTGAGTGGGTCGACATTGTCATTGTTCCACGTAGTGTTCCTTGGAGATTCCGATCCTGCATCATCGGAAAGATTAAAACTGTTAAACGTGTCTTTTTGATTATTGCCATTATTCACGACATGATCACTTCCAAAACCTGTAGAACCAAGAGTAGTAAATCCTGGAGTGGAGTCTGATACGTGAGTACCACTAGACTCTGATTCAGCAGGAACTACAACAGACGATGTTCCAGCCAGTGGTATGACTCTAAAGGCTGGCATTCCCGGTGGAATTGAAGATTCTGGGGAGGATCCTCTTGAACTTCCTCCCCAAGAGTCATTGTCTTGATGTTGTTTATTGCTTGAATTTCCAGCCCCACTTAATAAACTTAAAACACGATTGTTACCACTAGTGTTTCCATTACAATGCACAAATTTTGGTGAGCTTTCTCGCTGAAGAGTATGATGAATGTGATGATGACCAGGAGGGATAGGAAGTAAACCAGGGCCATCATCATCATCAATTGAGAAAGAGGCATTTCTCTTAAGAGATCTTTGTAGTGTTCCTCCGTAATTTCCCATTCTACTCGAAGATCTTGAGGATGTCGAGGTTTGATGAAATGCTCTAGTGTGAGGAGTTGAGGGTGGGCCCTTTAGACGACGACGATCCCGTCGACATTTAATAAATAAAATTGTTGCCACAAGAATTATGATTAGTGTTAAAATTGATATTGCAGCTATAAGAAAATCCTTGCTAAGACTTCGTTCCTTTTCATTTCCGACCCCCGTTGACACATCTTCTGTAATTGGGTTAGGTACAGTTCTTGGAGGCTGTTCCTATTATATAAAGATAAAAAAGTTATATTTAAATGATAAAATCGAATTTTATTGTAATATTGCATAACTCTACTTACCACATGTTTTATCCGTATGGGCAGCACTCCTATTGCCGGTTGAACCCCAGGAGCAACAAGTCTGTAAATCAGTGAATCATTTGAAAAAGGCACATTTGAATTTGGATTAACTAAAGTGGGTACAAAATAAATTATTTTATTTTTTATATCCTCGTGAGTAAATTGCCAAATTTCTTTGTCTCTCAAGGATTTCCGTTGATCTCCTGAGGGCTTCAACACTCTCATTATTTTACCATGACTAGGCGAGCGAATAATAAAGTAAACAGGATTTGATGTTGTAAGTCCCCCAAGCTGAGTTGCATCTAAATTATCTCGTAGAATCCCCTGTGTACCATTTTGGCTGGAGGAAAGATCAACAAGGAAAGGTTTACTTGCTTTCACGAGAGGAACAACACGTATATCAAAATACACTTTTCGAATAGGGAGAGCTCCTTCATTATGAATGGAGACTTGAAAACTATCATTACTAAGGCTCATATCACTTTGAACATAAACCACCTCCTCATTATCAATGTGAATCTGTCGGAATGATTCCACAACTTCATCATTCATGTAAAGTTTTCCTCCAAAGGGCCCTCGACTTACATTAAAATATGTATTTGACCTTTTTCCATTGGTTGTAACTCCGATATTCTCAGACTTAATATATGCTGTTCGAGTTCCTTGTTGTAATATAATACTTGAACGATTTGATAGATGTATTTCTAATGGTATTATATGCACTCTAAAATGACGGTAAATTGCCTTATGGTGTCCATCTGATACTCGAAAGTAAAAGTCAATTGGTTTCAAGGACCCGTCATGACTGTAGATGACATTCCCTTTGTCGATATCATCCTGAGTGAATGTTTGTATGGGCGTGTTTTCCAGTCCCTTTAAAACAATAATTCCAGAATTCGGCGGATTTAATATTTCATAAAGGATTTCAAGAGGAGTGTTATCAGGATCTACTACTAAAAGTCTATCACGAGTTATAGGTTTTGATTGACCCTGAACAACAGCAATTGAAGGTTTTTCCGTTAGTAGAGTCATCTCTCTATCATTTAAGGGTATAATTGTGATATTAATAGACCCAGAATATAAAAGTACATCAGCTGTAACTCCCCTCCCATCACCATAAACTTGACTTCTGTCTCCGAGGAGGTAAACAGAGATCCCAATAAAATCGGATCGAGTGTCTGAATGGTCATGCTGATAACTTAGAAAGCCATTGTCGAAGTCAGTTTGAGAAAAAGCATCCCCTCTCCGCACTTTTCCTTCGTGAAAATGTAAGTTTCCATAACGTGGAAGACTAGAAATCCTTACGTTGATTCCATTTACACTTCCACCTTTTATATGAGTTCGAATAAACTCGGATATTCCACTCATATTTAAGTTTCGAGACCTAATTTGGACTCGAGATCCTTCTTTTACAAGCAAATTTTCTTTTCCGAGTAATTGCTCAATTCCTTCTGAAGAAGAGACAGAGATATGCACATTCATGATGATGTTAAGCTTTCTTGACACGAAGGGGGTTGTTGCCTCGAGAGAGAAACTATCTGATGCACTTAGGTTGTTAAATGGTACTTCATGGACGTACTGGAGTCTTTGCGCAATTAAATCATTTTGAGTAAAATTAAAAACAACGTCATAACTGTGAAAAAATTTAGTTGTTTCGTCCCTTTCATCATCCAGAAGCAATCTTCCCAATCGAGGATGTTTACGCACAGTATAAGTAATTGAGCGAGGTTTCAGCTCTTCTTTTTCTGCAGAAGTTGTTACAAATAAATTTTTTCCGCTTATACGACTTCCCATCATAGGAAAGACATTTATTGGATTTCTGGACAATAAGTGAAGTTCCAATTCTTGAACTTGTATGTGAAAAAGTATACTTTTACCCACGTTTAGGCCATCGCTTACAAATATTTTCAGTGGAGTTGGTTGTCCTCCTATTAAAAACAAAAATAAATGAGAAATATGGAAATGGACACCTATAATCAATATCAATATGTCAATAACAGGTACTTAAGAAATTACCCGTATGTGTAAAGAGAACATGACCATTTTTAATATCTGCCTGGCTGAATTTTCGCACTTTTTTTGGCGTTTGACTTCCTTTCTTCTTATTTTCTAGAGTAATAAAGCCTGAGCTAAGACCAGATGTTTCAAACACAATATCTTCGTCAACTGAGTCCTCATCAATGGCGCCTAAAGAGCATTTGATAGAGTTAAAATAAATATAATTTTGTAGTTCGAACCTAAGCATTTTGTCGTCAGAGGAATGTCTTGGGCTCCTGCCCAAATTGTAAGACCCGTGTTATTCACAATGAAAGGAGTTTCATCATTGACCGGAATTATTTTAACCCTCATTGTAGTTGGTTTAGACGTTTTTGATCCTAAATTTGCCACTAAAGAAAATTTATCAGTAAGGCCTTCACTTCCATCATGAATGTACTGAAAGGAAACAAACGTACATCAATAAATGAATAATCTGTATAATGATTCTTAAGTTCTTCTTACCCAAATATTTTTCTTTTCAAGGTCTTCCACTGAAAAAAGTGTTACTAAATCCTTTCGTGCATCCAAAGACTCGAGTCTACCTTTTGTTGGAGGATCTACAATTAAGTATTCCTTTATTTTATCTTCATAAAATGATGTCAAAACATGTAAATTTTCAGGAGATAAGGGGATCCTGGATCCTTCCGTCACAACCAATTTTCTTGTTTCAATGTACAAATTTGCAGGTACTATGGTGAAATGGAAGAGCAAATCCCTCAATGTGCTAATCCCATTTGATACTTCAAATCTGAATAAATCATCACTTTGGTTAGACAAACTTTGAATGTAATGCAAATGACCATCATCGATTAATTGTTGTGTAAATGAATTCACTTTTCCGTTTGAATCTATATGTTCTCCGTAAATAGGATCGAGCTCAAGATATCCATGCTTGGGGTGAGTGATTACCTTATAAGTTATGTCAGAGGATGGCAAGTCCCCTTGAGATACGTGGAGGTCTTTTCTTGTGATAGCAATGGAAGTGGATTCTTCAACAAGAATAGATTTGTTAGATGATATTTCCAAGGGATCCCAGTAGCTCTCTGGATAAATATGAAACTCAAATGTTTCCTCCTTGTCATTAATAAAAGGCTCTCGATCCCCGTCTTTACCAACTTCTACAATAAACTTGAAAAAATCTTTATAGGCTGTTCCCGGAGCATTTCGATATTCTACTCGTTGCTTAGCAATATCATCTTCAGTAAAGACGGATATCATTACATCGTCTTTCAATAAATTTCCGTGACTTGGAGGTGAGGTGATACGGAAACGAATGGACGGACCGAAGGCATTTAAATTCGTTTCTACGCTTAAATTTGCACTTGAAATAAATACAACATCACTCTCTTGTACCACAAGTCCTGTATTGTTTAAGACTTTTACAAAAGGTGGTGAAGCTCGCACTTTTAGCTCCGTAGAAACAAAGAAAAGCCCATCACTTACCCAGAGCATAATTCTTCCGAAGGGAGCTCCAAGATGTTTGAACATAATTTTTCTATCATGAAGATCTTTCTGAGAAAATTGAAAGACTGGCTTGGAAGGATTATCAACAGACACAAGATTTCCATTTGGAATAGCTGTGTGGGTGTATTTTATATCTTGTGGGCGAGAATCGATGTCATGGTCGACAAAGAGGAGATCTCTTTCTGTAAGTAATTTAGAACCACCTTCAACAACTTGAAATATTTTATCAATTACTCGTGTCGGGGTTTGATCGTTTCGAAGGACAATATGAATATGAAAGACTGCAAGATATTGAAAGTCGTGACGAGAACGAGAACTACTCATTACGAGAAAGTGAAAGGCATCCCTTCTAGACTCAGAATCGTCGTGTTTGTAGACAATTCGATCATCTTTAATTTCCTCAGATGTAAAAAATGTGGCATTCGATCTAAAAAAAGAAATATATAAGAATGTATTGGTAAATTGTATTGTTTGACTCAATATTATGTATACACACCTAAGAACGTCAAGTTTGTTGGCAGAGAGAACATCCAACTGTCCATGTCTGGAAGCCTTTGTGATATTAAATACAAAATGTCGAATATCTGAGGCAACAATATTCAAATACTTTTGTGTAATTGTTTTCTTCCCACCTTCCTCAACCTCAAGTCTTTCAAGAGTTATTTCTACCTCCGAATCTCCAGGAACATGGTAAATTTCAAAAACTTGTAAATCTGATCGACTGCCTTCAACAGAAATATGACGTACGTCAAAAGTAAAGGAATCGTTTACTTCTTTGTATGCACGATTGTTTAATCGATATTTTAAATGTCCAGAGAGGAGCTCCACTTGAGTAAAATTTGAGCCAGGCTTTAATATATTCTTATCATTATTGGACAAAAGAGTTCCATATTTTGGAAGGTCAATAATGGTGTATATGAGATCCGAATCCTCTGAAGTCTCTGGATACGTTTGGAACAGAAGATGTGTATCCGTAAGTACAGTTTCCCTGACATTCAGTAATTTAACTGGGATATTACGAATGACACGGACTTGGAGGGAAATAAAGTCTATTTTAAAGACATGGACGGATTTTTCTTTTGAATCAGCCGCATCTAAGTCTTGACCTATGGCTGTTGAAAATGTGAATGAATCTTTTGAAGGCCTTCCAGGTCCCATTCCTCCTCGAGTATGTACATAGCGAAGTTTTCCCTTCTCCAAGTGACGAGAAAAGAATCGCTTGGTAGAGATCCAACGTCCATTGTTTTTAAGTCGTTCGAGTCTACCGTACTTTGGTTCTTGAACAATATCAAATCTACAAGGGAAATACTCAAGTTTATTTTATTATAATAAGACCTAACTTATGAACTAGTACATAACTTGTGTGTCTTCTGAGATACACAACATTATTACAGATGTTTGAATATCATTAAGAGAACATTAAAAGATGAGAATCATGTACATATATGAATATGATTTTTTTTCTATTTTCCTTATAATACATACATATTTCATTCACAAGAGATAACTTGAAATGAATGAAATACATATATAAATATGATTTCTGCATTTAAAGAAACATATGCATATATAGCAGTAATATTGTATATACGAGTAGTATATGCCAAGAAAAAAATGCCCTTAAATAAAAGAAATTATTTGAATATGGGCACTCAAATCTTTTATTTTCTTTTAACTCATAATACTGTACATATATAAGAAATATCCTAGAAAGTAAAATTGAGTTAAAAAGAAATGTATTTGTTCACAAAAATAATAATAGTTTAATTTTTTTATAAAATTATGGGATTACATCTTTTCTTTTAATTAAAATTATATTTCGGACTCTTACTATGTATAAACAATGGCTCTTGAGATAAATAGAAAGCTTTTATTTTTTCCTTTATATCTTGAAGCAAGATTAAAATAATTAGGTACAGATTTTTCTTCTTCCTTTTTTAAGCAAGGGACGCAGGTGAAGAAAGCAAACTCCAATATATATATACCTATACATCTTAGTATACGTAAGCTAAGATGAGTCTCACCATCCTCCAAGAGAAAAATTACAACAGCATAACATGGTGAAGAAACTGCATTCGAATGCTTACAATCTAAAATTGCGTGTGTTAAAGAGAAGAATTATAAATATTAAGCTAAGGTGATGGGTTTATTTTTCAATTCCCTATTTGGAGTGATTTCTCTCAAGAATGGTACTCGACTCCTTGCCGTCCTATATATAATGACCACTATCCTTGCCTATTTTCTCACGGAGATCATTCTTGAAGACTTTGCCAAGATTAAAAACTCTGTAATCTTCCGAGCCACCATAAATCCTCTAACAAAGTCTCTGACTTGCTCCTTCTTTCTCATTGCCTCCTTTGGACTCCTATTTGGATCTCATATGAAAGCAAGTAGTCCTTATCCATTTTATGTATATATGTATGTAGAATTGTGCACGATATCGAATGTACGCATGAAGGGAGAAGGGGAAACACAACAAATAATTTAAATTAATTGTTATTCTTATGAAATCAGATGATTGCCAAAAAATAAATAAAGTAAAGTTTAGTAGGATTAATAATAAGTACTCGTATTGAGTATATGGATTACTTGCTTTCATATGGGAGATTATTTTATTTATAATTATATTGAAGCTTCGTCTATTTTTCCTCCCCTATATGCTCTCAATTCAAGCCATCATACTCAGTTCTCTTAGTTTGGGCATAGCTCTACTTCATAAACAACAAGGAAGAGAGAGATTCAGAACTGAATCACCAATTCAAAAGATGGCTGGAATATTTTTCCTTCTCATAGGAGGTAAGAAGCTCTTATAATTCTTATAGGTAAATACCTATATATATATATATATATATATATATATATATATATATATATATTTGTCTTGGGGTATGAAAAAGGCAACCTTGATGACATTTGTAGCTTAAAAGGTAAATGAATAATTTAAAATATATAAATTTAAATATAATTATATGTAAATTGCTTTTTTAATGAACGGCTCACGCCAAGAATCCCCCTTTTTCATATCTCTACATATACACGGATATGTATTACATAACCTTGAAAAATCCTTTCTAGTGGTCAACATTTACTTCTTCCTTGTCATATTAAGCCACTATGTGGATTTAGGAGAGACAAACAAGTGCGGATTGATATATAAAAGACCTCTTAATAAAGTGGATAACTGTAACGACCTTCCATCACCTCCTCCAGAGAACCAAAATAAAGGTGGCAATCCATTTTCTTCTCCCTACTCCTCTCCTCCTTACGACATGGAGTCTCAAAGCGTTATTTATCTCACTTAATTATGCACAAGCATTTAACATGTGTTCATTCATTTAATTTATACTAATAATATTAATAATATTGATTTTCAAGATGAAAAATTCTGTGTGAACTTTAAAGTCAATAACTGACCATTTCTTCTTTTGTCGTGATTTATTCTATTCAAAAATATGTTCATGATCAAATGAAACCTTCTTTTCCGATTTTGTTAATATAAGCTTAAAAATACACATGTTTCATTTATTCTTCGAAAAATATAATCTCAAGAAAATATTGTCTTTTACATAAAAGTGGAAAATTTCTTAGTCTTATCATCTTTAGCCACGAAATAATTGATGCATGTGTAAAAAGTATCAATGTTTGTTTAACGATACTTGTGCATGTCATTTTTATATGAAATAGAGAAAGAAGAAGTAGCATATTTCATGTCCAAATAATAATAATAATAATAAAAAAATGATATTTAGTTAACTTGTCCAAGACATGATATCAGTTCCTCATCACCAAGTCATTCGAATAGACATTTGTAATGAATACAAATTTGAACAGGGATGAAGAATCCAATATGGAGAGAAAATGTACAACTTCCTATTGCTCTTGCTTCACCTACATACTACAAAACATACATTGGTTCTTAAATAATAAAACCCATCCTTCAACTTCTTCAGAATATTTAGTAACACCCACACCCACAAATTCACCAGATAATAAACCCTCAAGGCAATTCATTATAGTGTATGATGCTGTACCATCTCTTCCAGTTAAGAAACCATCATCTGTGGATCCTCAACGACTCTCCATTCCAAAGGAAGAAATTGGAGTATTCAAAAAATCAAAATTATCCTACTATAAAATCAATTCTAGTCTTACACTTTTTTTAACCGATGTTTCTTAAAAATAATGTCTTGCAATAACTTTGGCTTAAGGTGCTCACTCAATCTTAATAAAATCATTTCATATTTTAGTATAGATGTATATGTGCAAATTAATTACTACCTAGGACAAAATAAACCATAACATATATCGATTTTGTTAAAAAAGAAGAGTATTGATAAATTAATATCAGATAATATATAAATTTCTATTAGAAATTTTGCAATATTTAAAGTTGTCCTTTATAAACATGATTCTATGGATATTAATTAAACAATATGAGCAAATTATTTTTTATTATTCAAGAAATATATTTACGAGTGAAAGATGTCTGTATATAATTATAGAATTTATTACATATGCATAATTTTTCATAGAGATAACCAATCAGTAATTTATATTTTTTATGATTCAAAATTCAGCCTATTTACCTAAGTTATACAACTTTTTCTGTAATATTTACTTATCTAATTTTGAATTCAAATAAATTTATTTTGATTCTATAATTTATCTGTCTGCATTTAATACTAATTAATTCTTCAATTTATTGCATAAACAAACATTTACATACCTTATGTTAAGTCCCTGCTCAGGTACATTGGACGTAAACGTCAAATTGTAGGAACTTATGAGTGCAGACGTTCCAGTTGGAATAGTCAAACCCGTGTTATTTACGGCGTAAATGATGAGATCAAAAGATGAGACCTTCAAATAAGCAATGTTTCCGTTTGATTCCCCATCTGAGATACGAAATCCGATTCGTCTTATTGAGTCTGTGTTACTCACTGAGGGACAGAGATACACAGAGTTTCTTCGTAGAGCGTCAAGGGAAAATCGCATGCTCTTCTTAAAAGAAGAGGAGGATCCTCCTGAGTTGGAATCTCCATTGGATTTGCTATGACTCCCATCATCAATTATTTGAATGTAGGACTCATCTGGTGGGAGCATTGTAAAGATGATGTCTTTGTCTGTGTTGTCCAGGTCAACAACATTGAAGAAGCTAGGATCTAGAGGAGATTTGGAACCACGAGGAATGCGAAGGATTGCATCAGGATTGATTTCCAATTGAGGTGGGTCGTTTGAAGGACTAATATTCATGAGTAGAGTGTAGGAGTCGATTTGATTTCCACGAGCAAGGATGGAAAGGGTACACGCATCATTAGTAATTTCTGTTCCATCATGTTCATAATACACCTGATGAGAAAGCAATAATTACAATAATCCATCAAATGAATATCTCACATATGTTATAAAGGAGCTGCATTTTTGAGAAGAGGCTAACTTATTCCTCATTTCATTTCCTCCTAAACTTTTAGTCGGTAATCATCTACACACAAACTTTCTTTTAACCTCTTGAACTTTGTTTACTCATTTCTATGCCTCAGGAATGAATAATATGTGGGAAGGAAATGATTTTTTTTCTTCCCTCAACATATTACACACTTAAAAATATATACATGCCTATATAGGTACGTAGATATTTGTACATCTACATAAACATACGTAACCAAATGAACATCATACCCTTACCTTATCATTTTGAACGTCTATTAGTGTAAACATGCCTTGATCCATAGAAGTTGGACGATTCCAGACTTTTATCTTCCCGTGTTTAGGTCCTTTAGTGATTCTGAACGCAATTTCATGCTCTACATAGTTACTAAAAGATGATGTTTCTAGATTAATGATGGAAATGACAGCTCGATTGCCTTCCTGGACTTGGAGTTGAAGAGTATTTGTATCCTTGAACAAAGAGAGTAAAAAAAAATAAAAAAGAAGAAGAGAATAAATGAACTCAGGAGCCATCTCTAAAATTTTTTAGCAATGATATATGTACATATCATATTTAAATAATATTTTTTTAGGCAAATAATGATAAATCAAAGGCTAATCTACTCACATAGTTCTCATCTTTATTATCCTTTCTTTTTACACAAACATAGTCAGCAAGATCTTTTTGTCGGCATACTTTCCCTTTAGAGCAAGGATTGGACTCAAAACAAGGGAACGTCCAGAGACATCCTGGTCGTATATTGTGGGTCTCAACAACATCTGGTAATCCAATGAGTCTTCCATCGAGTTGAATATCTGATATGCAACCATTGAGGGGAGACTCTGTACTACTATCAATCCCATGCTCCTCAATAGCTCTTTTTCGGATCCGTGAATCCATTCCACCAAAGTACAGATGTCCTGAGAGATCAATGTGTTTATTTGAATTAGATTTAAGGGAGGGTCGCTCATATTTCCGCTGCCCATCCACGGTGAGTTCAAGATATTTGGGGCTGAATTGTGCTAGGACTTCATGCCACTTTCCATCTGAGATACGTAATCCACTTGATAGCTCAATGAGACCATTTCCCTGGAAAGGATAAGGGGCTCAGTAATTCTTGTATGTATAACGTATTCAATTATAGGGATCATATATATGAATGTATGTAAATTGTACATACATATATAAGTGCTTATTTCTCAATGACACAGTTGGTTTATACATTATTTTGCATTTGTTTTGGGACATTAGTAACACCCAACCCATTAATTGTACAAGTATGTACGTTTCTATGGAGTTTTCAAAGTTAAGAGAACATAAAAAGACAGCGTTTTAATAGGGGTATCTCCCAGAAGATGGAATATAGCACTACTATTTTTTATCTCTTTTTTCTAGTCTATGTAAATGCATAATTTTACTCATATCAAAATCTAATGAGTTGTATTGCTAAGCTTGAATATATATATAATAATAATAATATATATAATTATATAAACGAACAAAAAAATCTCATAGACCAGGAGTTGGCAACCTTTCAGAGTGAGAGGACCATGCTATTAAAAACATTTAGTAGAAATAAATTTTCTTGAATTCAAACAGCTCAGTCAAAAAAGTTGATTTATTTTGAAGTCTTAATTAAAGATAAGGAATTAACAAATCGTTTTATATATGTAAAAAAAAGTTTATGTCGTAGCAGGTTCAAATGCAAATCTCTCGAGAGCTTAGGGCTGCCAACCACTGCCTTAGACATCTAAAACAGACAACTTATTATGCTTACTTTGAATAAAAACTTATAGCTAAAGTTGTATATTTTCAATACTACATACATAAGGAAAAGGCCTATTCAAAAGGAGTGAATTGAATCAAAGTATCACAAAATAATTATATTCCAGGAAAACAGTGGTTTTACTATTTGTAGGTATACCTACATAAACGAAAAGGTGTGTACATATACATATATTATAATGAGCTTTAAAGAGCTCTGCTTTGTCTTCTCTTTTTTTCAAGATGGGCTCAAGTTTTACTCTCAAATGAGAAGAAATTGAACTTTTATGCATACAAATTGATGCCCTCACAATGTATGTATTGTACACAGTCGAGAAGAAAGGCACAGAGAATATATATATCTACATACAATAAGAAGAAAGTTAGGCACTAACTTTAAAGCGCTTCATTATTTTTCTTAACTTCATTAAACTATTTTATAAATTTGTCACTTTCAGAGGGTCATTCAAAACAATTAGGTAGATACAAAAGTTTTGTTGTTTTGTTTGTCTACACTCCTTATATAGGTAATAAGGGCCCTAATAGCTCTATTCCTTTTCTATTTATACATGTACTTAAACGCAAGTTTTAGATGTTAAATTATATTTTTACTAATCCCTCCAAAGCACATAAAAAAAGTTATTTGCCTTATTTAATAAAGAGCTTCTTCCCTTTTGAAGATAAGAATGATTCATTCAATTCAGAGTAATATGTATGTAGAAAAAAGAAAGATAGACCTTTATTTGAATTACCTGATTGATAAGCAGTCGTGGTACTCCGTTCCATATCTCAAGTGCAACAAAGTCCTTATTTGTAATGGAGCCCGTGTTGTAAAAAAGCACTGCATTTTTAGAAATTGTTTTGATCTGGAAATGATATATAATAAGTATAGAGGGAGATAAATATGTGGATGAAAAGATATGTACATACATATTTATAAAAGTTGAAAGAATAATATTTTTTGTATTTGCAAAAATAGATCAAATATCATGTGTCTTTTTTCATATTCGTGTCATATTATTTATTTTAGATAAAAGATGAAGATAAGTCATTTCTTTCTTTCCTACTTCTACTCACAAACCTGCTACATGCATACCATATTATATATAGTGTAATAACCTCTAAAAGCCTCAATTTTATCCCTGTAATTGTATGCTTTTCTTATGAAGAGCTTTATAACTTACAAAACAATACCAATAAAACAACTTTGCTCCGTTAATAAACTCTTGCCAAGTCTATATGTGTATATATATACATTATACATATTTTTAGAGGATGATGCAAAGCAAGCAATTCTATATAATATGTGAAATAAAGTTGTTATTATTTTAGGGCCTTTTAGTGTATGTTATTGGACATTAACCTTGTTTTACTTAAATTGACAAACTTTGTTACTCATTTCTATAATGGATTTAGAGTGATATTCAAGTTAGTCTTATCTGTAAATATTTTATCCTCAAGGAATGAAAAATGCCTTTTGTGGGATCAGTTTCTTTTCTTTCTCTCGCCACTTTAGAGGGGAAATGTGTGAGTGTGTGTAAGTATGAGAGTGAAAGCAAAAAAAAAAAATAGCCCATTTCTATTTAAAGAACAAGAAAATACAAGGTTATTAGAAATGAAAAATTACCTTTTTTAAGACTTCATACAACATTCATTTTCATTAGGCATTTAGAGCGAGTTTTTTCTTTTTAAAAGGAATGTACGGAAGAAAAAAAAAATATTAACGTATTTTTAAGGGCTTACAAAAAGGCAGCTCCTCCTCTATTATATCACTATTCATTGACAAATTATTAAATAGAATGTAATGATTTTAATATTCATTTTGAACGATTTTTGATCTATAAAATGACCTTGTGTAGCCAGTGTTTTTGACATAGAGACATGAAACTTTGAATACGTTTTAATTAGATACAAACGCAGAACATAGATTTTATTTGGAAATATCAAAGAAAAAAAGGTGTTTTATAAAGATATGATAATACTTAATGGTTTTTTACATTTAAAACGACCCCGCGTAGCCAGAGTTTTTGACATAGAGATTTGAAACTTTAAACATATTATAATTTTGTTTAAAATACAACACAAATTTTATTTGGAAATATTCAGGGAAAAAGTGATTAAAATAGAAATACAAGTCCTTGAATGGGAAAATTGGATGACTACGGAAAGAGGATGGTTGGATTCCAATCCAGATTTTACTCCCAGATTATGAAATAAGATACATTTCTATTTTGTGAATAAAAATCCACCAAGTAACGGGTGAGTCAGTCTATTCACAACAAACTGTTGCCTTTAGACAATTTTATATATTAGGTATAATATAACATAACTAATTAGGGTGTACATATGCATAAGACTTGGAGGGTCTATAGACATATTCAAATGATAAATATATCATAAATTACTGTTAACATCATCACATGACCCCCTTCAATTAAAATATAAAGAAAGAAAAATGAAACCTGTTTTATACATGAATTTATATCCTCCAAGAAATTCATGATTTCAAAATTGAGCCACAAATTTGAAAATGTATAAAAGAACAAATATTTACAAATCATACTTTTTTGTTATCTCTTGTCTTCAACTCTACATAGATTTGCTATGGATAAAGTATAGTATGCTATCAAAAAAAATCCTCCTCCAGTCCAAATTTCTTAGTGTTAAAATGCTCTCCCACTGATTATTGTTATCATTTTTAGAATTTTGAAGGTAGAGTCTTGAAAATTTGTACCAAGCCATTTGATAGAGTGAAAAATACAAGAACCAAGTGAAAAATTGACAATAAATATTTTTGTAAATTAAAAAAACGGTCAATCCAAAAATAATATGGATTGTGCACGCAGTTACAAGATCGGCTAAAAAAATTGGTAAACTTCTACTGCCTTTAAGTAAAAAAACAACTAATTTCCATTTATTGAGGTACTTATGAATTAAAAAAAAGAAGAAGAATATCTATTATGTTTCTTATGTACGCTTCGAAAGTTGGACTATTTATTACTATTAATGAAATTTCATATTTTTCTTTCATTGTCATCCAAATACATTGAGATATAATAGTTATTATTTTATAACTTTTTTTAGTTAAACTAATAATCTTTAAAAATTGTTTAAGTTAATTATCTCTAAAATGTATTTTTAGTGACTTAAAGGAAGGACAAAAAATAAATGTACCGTATAAAACGCGTGCCATTCTTTTCCTTTTTTTGAAATAATAAATTCAGCATTAATAAAATAAATAAGAAGAAAAGAGAGCGCTTTCTACTTGGTACATCTATTTTTTCTCCTTTATTTGCACTGTAAATGCCTTTCATTAGAAAAATTTTCTGGCCTCTTGAATGGGAAACAAACAGAGGTCCACATAATATGCAGTTTTTTTAAATTTCATATTATATAATTTGATCATATTATTCTAAAAAAAAAATTGACATCTTGATTAACACGTCGAGCTTTTTTGTCCACTCGCAACCTCGACTCACAAAAGGGAAAGGAAAAATTTGGAAAAACAACTGGTAGCTATCTTTCTATATTTTCTTTGTTGTTAACTTTTTAATATTAGGCAGAGTTATTATTTAGATGTACTATACATTTAAAAATTCTATCAACATACAAATCAACCCTTAATTCTTGTATGATATTAAATAATTTAAAAAAACGGTGCGGAATCCTTGATTGAATATACCTTTTATACTTCAAAATCATTAACAATAGTAATACCCTTTGTGAGTTCATAAAACGTAGTGTCACCTGCTTTAAATCAAAAGAATCAACATATGAAAAATAGCTGAAGGGAGAATACAGTTAATTTTTGTTTATCACAAAATGCTCGTCGTGTAAAAGACCCTGAATTACAGACTCTTGTAAAGTGCAGAATTAATACATACTCTTGGTGAATTTGCTATCAAGAGATTATGTGAACACGAAAAATGCCACAATAATGTGAGAATTCACATTTCCCTCCCTCTTCAAAAAACACGCGGTGATACATATTTAAAATCATTTCCTTTAGAGTGGAGTAAAGTTTTGCACAAGACACATTTAATTTCATGATAAATATACCTACATATATGTATTTAATAACCATTTTTAGAGCGAATAGTTAATTGGTTCTTAGAATTCTTTTAGATGTATAAAATACAAAATACATACATTTACCTTTATGGATATTTATTTTATTTATGTGTTTTTGACAGTTAACGCTAACTCACATGTAAGCGGACGAGAGATAATTTACCTAAAATTTATTTCTACCTACCTCAAAATATCAAAATATTAATACAGTTGCATCTGAAAGCATTTAAAAAAAACTAAGGCTCAAGTCTTTAGAGTAGAAGTTGAGGATAAAAAAGATAGATAGTGTACTTACTAATTTTAGTAAAGAAAAAGATTGGTTTATTTGCAAACGTTTTAACATCTGAGGTAAAAGTATACATATACAGTCTGATTAAATAATAACAAGGGAGACATAATATCTATACATATTTATTTATTTATCATCATACTAATTGATGTTATCTTATGAAAAGAGTTAGCCTAAAGGGACTTGTTCAAGCAACTATTATAATATTTGTCTGTTAATTCTCATATGGAAATTTTAATCATACAATATTTATTTAACTAGTAATAATTGGTAGCTAACATCTCCTTAATCAATACATTTATAACTATCATTTAATGGGTGGCTCCGATAGTTGAAAAATCCGTAAATAACAATGATTTTATAATGAACTATGTTTCACATTAAGTACATAAATTTTTTCATGCAAATATCAAAATTCTATTTCAATCATTGGCAATGGATAAAGAAAAATAAAAGTATGTTTTTGAAGAAAAAAAAGTTTGAAAACCAGGCATTTATAGCATGTGTTTGGTATTAGAATTGTGCGTCATTGCAAACCTGGATTATACTTATATAACTATTAAACCAAAACATTCATACCTAGAAATATGATATTCTTCTAATTTATTCAGAATTTCGTAAAAACCCATCTGGATTTTTTAACCATAAAATTCACCATGGTTCGGCTTATCAGTGGGGAGGATCCCCTTAGAGTTAGAATTGATTTTTGTTTCTTTGTCAAAAATGAATAGTAATCTCAATACTTAACATAGATATACGCTCATTCAAATTCAATTATTTTTATATAGAACAGAGGATTTTTAAGCCTTTTATATTCAAAATAGGCAAACTTGCATAGTGGAGGAAAGTAGATAATATTAATTAAGGGCTAGAACACAATTGCATATACTTCTATTTACATATATAAAGGGTTAATTTCGTAGCCTACATAATTTTTGCTTTCTCTAATGTACCTCTCTCTGTAGTACATCTAATCAAAAATAATAATTTAATAAAATAATTATTATTACGATGTTCTTTTATATTCGTATGTATATATGTAAACTATATTTTTCCTCCTAGGCTATAAGAAAATAATTAATTATCGACTTAGACGTACATACAATAATATGATTATTGTACATATATTGTATTATTATTTAGACACACTCATGTAAGTCATAAGTATGTAGGTATACTTACCTAAATACTTAGCACATAGGTACTACATACAGGGTTAACCAAAAGTCTTAAACCTCCAAAATTTGGCTCCTAATATTTTGGTGGGAAAGTATTCAATCTACAATCTGATTAATTGTAACGCATTCTGAGTTCAATCCTTCTCTTCTAATATAAGAAAGTGATTCAAGTTATTATTATAGCGGTAAAAAATCTATTTTATTTTGGTAAATCAGCACTTCTAACATTTCGGATGAAAAGAAATGATACCTGGATAAAAAATTCAACTGAATCTTGGTCTCTCCGTCAAAAATGTCTCGTTAAACCAACGAATTGTAACAAAGGGAATTAATAGTTGATCCCTTAGGGTTTGGGTAGGGGTTTCAAGTAAAGAAGAAAAGCATCTCTTGTTTCTATCCCGGAGGGTCTCCTTATTAAAACGGATTATTACTCTCATGTTTTAAAGTCTGTGATTCTCCATGGTTTGAGGCGAACCCATTCAAAACAATTAAGGTGACCTTTTAGCAAGACAGAGCTCCAGTACATACGGACATTCAGTACAAAGAAGGCTAAAAGTAAGAATTTCTTTTGGGGATAAGTTCATGTAGCCCCTTCGAATCCAGTTCTTTATCCCTTAGACTATTTCGTGTTGGGTTATCTACACTCGAAGGTAAAAACCTGTCAATATTCGAATCTACGTACCACAATTGAGATGGAATGAACCAAACTTACCAAAACTGTGGTGGGTGCCGTGTGTGAGTCATTTCAATCTCGTCTAAGAAAAGTAGAAGTAATTTAACTGAAATTAATTTTTTTAAATGTTTACTTTTAGTATTTTACTCTACGATCCACCAGTAAGTGCATAAATAAAAATGAAAGAGGTTTAAAACTTATGGTCAACCGCGTATATGCATTGTAAGGACCCATTAAATAATAGATGAATCAATTATTATAAATAAAAATGTTCATATTGTATACTTCAAACGAATTACAAATTTGCTAATCTATAAAATCATTCTCAGAAAAGGACATAGCCTCTATTACATAGTTCTTTCGACGTCGCTGGAGGCTGATTTTGATGTCACAAGACTCAATTGGTAGGTTTCTTATGAAGTCAAAAGTTTCAGGAAAGGGTCTATTTGGGGAGTTTGGGTGAAGTCGGATCACCTCTACGTAGTCATTTGAGCTCGATAGAGGCTGTTTTGATGTTCCTACCAATTCTAATTTAATGCGAAATATGTATACTTAGAATGTGGCCCTAAGGGAACGTTAAAATGGTGTTCATACATAGTCCCTAGGTTCACAGGAACTCAGTGCACATTAAAATGAATTACTTAGGTGTAACGTGACACTTTATATATCTAAGAGAATTAACACACAAAAAAAGAAAAATATTCCTAGTTTTGCAATATGACGAATATTTTTTTTGTTTGTCCTTCTCTCTCAATTCTACGTGTTACTTGGATGACAATGATGATATTATTAAACAAACTGTAAAAACTGCAATCCATTTATCAATGAAGAAATGTTTTCCATTAATTTAATTAGCTATTTTCTCTTCCCTTTAGAAGATCAAGATGTATGTGTGTACAGACACATTCATATCCATATTGGACATACAATTGAAAATGAGGATTAAGTTATGAACTTTTTTTTGTAGTTGTCTTACGATATGGCTTAAAAACATGCATGCATGCAGACTACACATGTATCTAATCCATCCAAGTCCCCTTCTATGTATGTATATAATTCTTCGATTCATATTTTATGAATTCAAAACAATATAAAAAAATAATTGCTCTACTTTGCCGAATAGTAATATTAATAATAATTATTATTATTATGTAACGTAAAGACCATGAGAAGGAAGATGCATTTGATGATAAGAGTTTTATTAGGTATTTTAGACACTTCATTTAGTATGTATGTAGTTTGTGCATAGATTAAATGAGAATTTACAAAGTAGTACGTACATAATATGCGTGTAGAACTTAAAACTCATTGTCCATAAACAAACAAAGAAATTTCTAAAAATGTTTCTATTATTATACGTATAACGTATGAATATATGAACTCATTACATTAAAAACAAATGGTGAAGGAAGATAGACAGAAGTGTTTGTAGTTTGCAATATAAAAATATGGATATACATATAAAGTACACACATTTAAGTATGTCATAGTTGGACAACACATATAATAGCCAAAAAAAAATCAATCTGACAAATAGCTCATTTTACATATTTTATTCTCCGAAATAAATTTTCTTAAAAAAGTTTTTTTAGGGGAATGGAATTACTTTGATAATTTTATTTATTCGGGGTAAAAGCTAAGTATTAAATAGTGAAGAAGAAGAAGGAAAAAAAAGGAAGAACTTGCCCTCTCCTTAATTACTAATGTAATTAATTACTCATTCACTCAATAAATTAATAAAAAAGTTCCCTTACTTCCATTACACATGATCAAAGTGGTGAAACGACTACGACGTGATAAATTTTTAGACAAATTTACTTATCGAAGAGTTGACTTGTTGTTCACTAGGGGGACTAAATTACTTCATAATTAATTACGCGACCTTCATGAATTTACCTTGTAACTTCAATACAATCAAGGTAAATTTTGCGAATAGGAGACTAATATAAATATATATATGTACTTCAAAAGCGTCATTTTGCGGAAAAAAAGTAAGTATTATAGACTAGAAAATATCTCCAAGCTAACAGGTATGTTTGGCTACTTATTTTTATAATTTTGCACAAAATGTATTCAATCCAACAAAGGAGGCCAGGAGGACAGGTCCATTTCCTCCTCTCTTTTTTAGAATATAAAAGAAATTAGATAGTACGTATTTAGGGATGACCATCCCGCAATTGCTTTCTGATACTTCTACTTTTTATCGTCCGATTGTTATTTGCCAATATAAAATAATACTCAATAACTGAGAAGGGAATTTGAATTGTCAGAAATACAGGAGAAGGGACACACTTTCTTTAGCATGATTTCTTAATAATCAGAAATTGAACTACTTATAATTGTAGCAACTTCTCTCCTCAACGATATAAAGAAGATTGAATTCAAATTGATTATCAAGGTTGTGGTACGAACTGATATTTTTCTTTCTTTCCTTAAACAATACTATCTCAACATTTTACCCATGTCTAAATTTTAGTTTATCACTCAGGATATATTTCTTTATTTGCATGGTGGGCTTAATAAAAATAAAAGGGCTTAAGTGAAACTTTTGATGCTATTTAATTAAGCCCTTGTATTCAACATCAACTGCATTTTATATTACTTAAGAAGGAGGAAAATGTTAAATGTATTACTGCCCTAGGGAGAAAAACCAAGTAAATGGATAAGAATATCATTAATATCTGTATTATATTTAAACTACAATTTTACTCTTCATTTTTAAGGAAATCTGCATTAGTCCTTTATTCTTTAATTCTTTTTTAGAAAAAGATGTTTCTTACAGAACGACAAAATAAGGAATGCACATAATTTCAAATGAGAACAAAAGTATCAACCGTTTTTCTTTTTCTAATCATACAAATATATTTTTATCTACAAAAGTCGCATTTCTACTTCATGGACTTTCATGGAAGTTTATGTTCACCCTATTTTCAAAAAGTTTGACACACCCCTGCACAGTGTGCTTAGAATTAAGAAATACGGAAGAAACTTCATAACTTTTTTTTCTTTTCATTTTCACAAAGTTGTTGAGGGCCCGTTGGAAGCGAAATTATAAGACCTTTCTGGAAATTTAAAAAATTTTCAAAATTTTAGGCCTGGTAACGAATTTCTTTATTTGGACATAATCTCTCGAAAAACACAGAAATGAGCATAAATTGAGATTGAAACAAGAGTTTTTATTCATTTATAGCTGATTAGAAGCGTATTGATAAGACTTTTCCTAATTCATTCATCTGTAATTGTAAGAAAAGTTTTTCCTATTGTTATGAAACATTGTTTCTTCTTTTTAAGATCCTTCGATAACTGCCTAAAACTTTTATACCATCTGGAGTCTGGGCAAACTCACACATGGTCAGAGAGTTTTCCAAATGTGAAGCTTGCTGCAGCTGTTGGAAAGAAGGAAGTCATCGACCACATAAGACAAAACTTTTGCTTCTTGGTTGATTGTCCAACGAAGATTGGTGGTAACATAAATACCGGTCCTATTGCTGATAGATTTTTTGGTCCCCAACATCCTGATGCTATTTGCAGTTTGATTCTCAAATCATCTTATAAGGAAACGTTTTCAAAGCTTCTTTCCTATTTCAATATGATACTGTCTATTACACAGCAAAGTGATACTGCTAAAGTTGTAAAACCTGAATCTGTTAAAGATCTTGAACAGAATCTCATGGTTCACTTCAAACAAAGCTTTCCCTTCGCAATGATCCCACAGAGCGTCCACCAGAATGTGTAGTCATTCTTAGGAACTTTTTGAGATGACTAATGGGAAGCCGATAGCTACTTATGCTGAACAGTCTGGTGAAGCATGGAATAAACACATCAGATCTCACAAATCTGGGCCTGCAGCACGTGCTCGCCAGTGTTCCATCCGCTCGAACATACAAGATATCTTCAATCGAATGTTGGTTCAAAGTCACCCTATTATCGCGTCGAAAAGGAAACTTCATCAGTGCAGTAGATGTGAAAAGTATGGACATACTGTTAGATCATGCCCTAAAAATCATCACACTGTTCTAAATGAAGAGAAATCATTTATTGAATCTTGCTATATGTAATCGTGAATCTTCTTTCAAAAATAATTTCTTCGACAGAATGATTTCATGTTTTTCTCCATCGGGTCCACTTCTTTTCAGCCACAAACCGAAGACCCTTAAATATTTTGATTCTAAATAGACTAAAAATTTGTTAATATCTTCTAACAAGTAAGCGATTATAAATCTGACTACTTTTGTTTTGTCTTTCACAAGTGAAATTGACCTAAATTGCACATAACTGTCAAAAAGTTGAAATAGTCTCTCCGAAAGCAAAATTAGTACAATTTTGAGCAAGGAAATTTACGGTGAAAGGCAAATCTAGGCAATGAATATTTTTTGAATTCTGATACAATGTATGCTTGATTTTCAAACACAAAAAGCCTTAAGTATGGCATTTTATGGCAAAAAAAGATTTACTAACTCAAACTTTAAATTCTAATTTGAACTAGGAGAATTTCACACTTCACTGATAGATTTCAACGTAATAACCCTATTACCAAATCTCAGGCAATCAAGTCTAAGTGAAGAAGTCGTTTTTAAATTTCTTGAATTGTTCATAAGATAAGCTTTCTTTTCAGAGCTCACTTGCCTTATTAGGACCTTTGGTTCTCAAGTTATCCTAATTTGAAATATATCTAGTTTCACCAGATTTATGAATTTTTTCTAAATTTACGCTTTAAGTTTACAAAAAATATAGTTTTACCAATTTTGGGGAACTTTAAATGGCCATAACAATACTTCCGCTCAGGCTATTGAGCTAATCTTTTTTTTGTTTTATGAGGAGTTTAATCCACTTGACATAAAGCTAAGTATGAAATCAAATTGTGAAAGTTGAACAATGGGTTTTTTCCACCCCTGGGCACACGGTGCCCTGTGTGGGTGTAAGTCTTACCTTCAACGTAATCATGGCTCCTGTACGTCCAATCCAATTGGGAAAGCTGATAAAGGAGTCAGAATCCATGAAACTAAGAGGTTCGTTCGACCGTCCATCAAACTCTGGACTACAGTCCCATGTTATACCATGAACAATGGCAGATGAAGCATCCACCTCCGCTGATTCCTGTTTCATAAAAATAAAAGAATCAGTTAGTATTTTTTTTATGGAAGTAAGTACCAATGAGGCCTTATTGTTTTATTCCCCTTCCTTTTGGAATTATCATAATAGATAACAATAGTAGAATTAGATATGTTAGTAGAGTGTTCAATGATTTTGAGTGGCAGTAAACAAGCCTCAATTATCCTCACACACACAACAATACCTTCAACATTTTTTATACATTCATATATATATTGTATATAAATATTCAAAAACATCAACAATGGTGTAGGTAAAACGATGATGAAAATTGATATCATAATAATTTTTTGACATTTATATATGTGTGTTATATATATTTATATATTAAATGTATACATACACACACAAAAATAATATATTTTATAAATATACATATATTTCAGAACATCATATATTATACAAATATTTTTGATAGTTTTTAATATAATATTTTGTATAGAAATTCCTGAGGCTTTCTCATTCATGATTGGTTCATATCTACGTATAGAAAACATGTATGTACCTATATACAAACTATGTCAAACCCAAAATCATGTTTGTGCTGTAAATGCCTATGTTTTCTTCTATCTGCTTGGTCATTTTTCTTTGGTGCAATAGCTAATAGATAGTTAAGTATGTTGTACAATATTTTTTTATGACTTTAAATACACACTTATGTGTTTTTATATACCGTAGAGTCAGAGCAAAAGTGATGTAACTGATAAAATTTTGTTTTTTTAGATTTTGTGTTTCCATAGTACACTGCCATCTAATTACAATGATTGTAAAAAATATGTACTTTCGGTATGTAAAAAAAAAAGAGAAAACCAACTTGGTAGCTCTGATAATTTGATGCATGTTAAGAGACAAGTAGCTTGAGTTGCCATGACATTTTACTGAGCTACATGCTGCTATTCTGCTTTGAATATATAAGTGAAGACATATGTAATAAATAATAATATTATGTATACCATTGTTTTGAGAGGCAGAAAATTAACTAAAATTAATGTCAGAAAATTCTATCTTTTTAGCTAATAAGTCGTAAACTAGTTATTATTACAGGGAATTGGACCTGAGTTCCTTTTACTTGCTTTATTAATCTATAAGCTTGTATTCCTTTCTACTACAAGCCTATAGAATGGATAGTGCATGCAATGTAGCCAAATTCGCCTCTAGAATTATCCCGGTATGCATAAGCGCATTAATCAATATATATTTTTTATTCAGTACTAGGTTGAAACAATATAATAGGATGTGATTAAGAAACATTTCTTTCCTTTAAGACTTTTAATGATTTGAAACTAAATATATGCATATAAATACATAGAAACTCAATTTAGCACAAAATAATTTCAACTCCAAGTAAGGTCAAGCCTCAAATGTATACATATGTTGTAATGGATGCCAAAGCATGTATGCGATAATTTAAAGAATGAAGCAAAAATATATATATTTTGAAAAGGTATAATGAAAATTAATAAACAACTAATAATTTAATTAATTCATACATAGAGGGAGAGCAAATAAATTATCTAATCGAGTTAGTGTAAATCCTTGATCTCTGGTAATGGAGATGAAAAACGAGGATCCAGGTTAGTGAAATGCCATCTAAATGAATTTGGGATAGAATCCTTGAGAAAGTTAAACATTGATCACATGTTCAACGTCGTAATCACAAAATAAGTATCGAGACTTATTCAAGGAACGTAATTGAGGACAATCTTGATATTTTTAATCTCAATACTTATAAGACGTTTGTTTCCTTCAATGTCCCACTCAGTATCGTTATTTATCCACATTTTGTCAAGTTCGTGTTCTATACTGAAAAATCTATTCCTTCTTACTACGGCATAGGAAAGTAAAGAAAAAATAAGTTTAGAGAAAGGATATTTTCACCATCATGTCATGATATTATACTTGAAATACTCAAAAGTAAATGTCTGTTTGTTATTGAGAGGAACAATGAATACATAATCCATGATAGCAAGTTCTTTAAATACACAAAAACTCCTATCGTAAACTGTTACATCTTGAGTGTTCTCAATACGGTGAAGGGGATGAGGGATTCGATGATCATCAGATGGAACTCGGGACTCAATCAAATTGGATATTTATAATGACATTTGATACTTATTAGTTATTATAGTAAAGTTGACCGTCAAAGCATTTGCCAACTCTTTGTAGGACCATAGATTTTAGAAGTCCATTGAGCCAATGACAACACTGATGGATGGAGGTTTTGTTCTTAGAGCCATTGTCTACTCATAACAGGAAACAAGGGATTTGGAGTAGCCCATAGATGCATTATCAAACTCTTTAATGAACGGATAATTGAAAACCCTATCACAACTCCAAACATTTTTACATTTATTATTGACGATTCACTATCATTTTATTGAAATAATTGATTATATTTTTCAGCGGAGTATTACACGTGTTACACAGATCAAGCAAGATCTTTAAAATCATGCAGATGTTTTCCCTTCAGGAATAAAGGAAAAATGATAACAGCTTCGGAAAAAAAGTACTCCTCCAAATGCCAACCCAAAAAAATATTGCACACGAAAATGCATGAAATTTACAACCCTACCAATTACTACCAACTGATAGTGACTTTATCTATGAAAAATGTTATTGTAAGCAACACATACAGGTGGCTAAAATGTTATGCGGAAGTGTATACTACGGTTTCACAACGAGTTTGTAATGCAAATATCTCAGAATGTGCAACGTGCATTTACGTCACTTTTGCTCTACCTCAGAATACATAGATTTGAACTCTCTTTACCTCTAACTAATATCTCGATACTGAAATTCAATATGAATGAAGTTATCAAACAAACAAGATAATTTTTCCTTGATCTATATATGTTTATAAATGCATGTATAACTTTATTAGTGAAAGAAAAGTTTACAGATTTTTGATGATTTTTTTTAAACTTGTATTTCAGCCAGATACAAATACAATTACATATATTTTTAAATCAGAATAAAACATTCAAACTCAATGAAAGAGCTCAAGATACATACAATTTAATTTATAAGCAAATGCAGTTCATGATTGACACATGAATATCCGTCCTTTTAAAACTGAGTTTAAACATCAATAGACGCATAAAATGGTGAAGAAGAAGAAGCTATGCAAAAAAAATGATGGAATAACAATATAAAAAAAAAGCCTCTGAATATTTCTGTTCTGCTTCTGTTTTTTTGCAAAATATATTTATGAATACGTATTCGTTTTATTTTGGATGCGGCATATTCCTAAATGAATATTTACTCTATTATGCCATGTTATGTCACTCTCACCTTTAAAAAAAGGAACATCATTTTACAAAAAAACAAAAACAATTATGGATTTAAATTGTAATAAATTTAAAAACCTGAATCATAGAATAATTATTTTTGAATGTTATATGAGTACCATTGAAAATTGAAACATAGGAGATCACAAAGGCACATTCATACTTTCACTTTGTGAAATAAAACAAAAAGTTGGAAAGGGTTAAGGGAAACAAATAATCACAGAATCATCTTTAGGCTGTATTAATTTTGTAAAGTCCCTTCTTTGAAGATACATGAGAAAGACTGAAGTTCTAAATACATAGTTCTATATATAGGTACACATAACATATATGCTTGTATGTATATTACATTATTTTTTGTTATTGTTGTTGATCGTATCAAATATGTGTAAGATTGTATATAATCCTACACACATATTAGATTCATGTGTCAATTTATTATATGTATATTTCCAGTAAAGAAAAGATGTCAATGTATATAATGTCAAAAGGAACAAGAATATCCAACAAATTATAGTAGTACTTAATACCTTTCCTTGTTACTTTCGCAGTTCAAAGACTACTATGTAATGCATATTGCAAATATTTATCGATATCATTTATTTCTAAAGTCACCAAAGAAATAATAGTCTGTTACTTTATTCTGCATAGTACAACATGACACAATAACCAATAATCTGCAACTACTGTTTTAACTCGAATTTATAACAGTCAAATATGTACTATTTTTCAGATATTTATCAAAAAATAAACAAAAACAAGTACATTCTCAAAAATGTAAAAATTTTCAATTACATGAATTAATAATACCTATCTTATAAGCTGTCGACAATTTCTGTTGATAATTCTAATTCGCTAGAAATCAAAGACTCACGGAAGAGCTACAAAAGTAGTGGTACGTATAAGGATTAGAAAATCAGCTGAAATCCTTCTGCATGCCACTACTGCTGTAGTTTTTTAGTAGCTCTACCGTAAGTATCTGATTTCTAGCGAATTTTTGCTCGAAATTGAATGAAAATTTACACATTTATATGGACGATTTCTCTTTACTTAAGGATTTTCATTGGGCGTTTGACATCTCGTTTGAAAGTTGTGAGTCTCAACTCTTTAACGCATTCCTTATTAATTCATTTTATGTAATATTCAAGAAGTTAGTTAAGTACAAAGGATTTGACCGACTTTTGGGCCTAATTCGGCCCCCTACACCCCCAAGAGTCCCTTTAGGTCAAAATAAAGACTGGAAATGGAATTTGTATTAAATACACTAGCAGATCATTATTTTTTAATGCACAAAATGAGTATCCTTCTAGGCTTAAGTTGAAGTTGAAGTTGGAAAATTGACGAAAAGAAGTTCAATTAGTAAGGGCCCGATTTCTCGAAAACCGTCGGACTCTCGGGAAAAAAATTACAGATTTGAAATCAGTGTGCAAAACTAAATAACTTTTATTACACTTATACCCCTTAGGATTTTTGACTATTTACCAGTGTAATGCAATCTTCATATGATATATTCGTAAGGGAAAAGGAAGAAGATGATAATGATAATTTCAAACATGGATTTTTATTTTTTAAAGCAAAATCACTCAAGATCAAGTGTTTAATTTTATTTAAATATAAAAATAAATCAAATTATATTCGAGAAGGAGAAAATTTTACAAGAAAGTGTATTTTCAAGACACAAAAACTGTATCAATTGTACAAAAAGACTAAATAAAAATAATCAAAAATTTTTGAAAAGCTGACATGAAATGAAAAATGTGATTGCAGATTGATATTAACACAACAATCTAATGGTTTTTTGGTTGCTATGGTTGACTTGTATAAATATTTATTAATACTACATTTAGTTAAATTATAATCAAAACAACACAAAAACAAGATCTTATATATAGCATGTATATGACATGTACAATGAAACAGATCAAAGATTTAGCATTACTTATAATTGCTTTTAATTTGTGTTTGTATTAATTTCACGGATATTGATTTTTTGAAACAGATACCAAAATTTTGAACAAAAATAATAGGTGGCTGAATTTTCATTTATTTTTGCTTCAAATAGAATCTTTAATGTGGCCAAGACCAAGACTACTATAACTAAGATCAAGTGATACCAAGACTTTAAAGAATCGAGATCACCAGTAAAAAAAAAATTCTTATTTTTTTTTTAATAGAACTTTTTATCCATTTTCTTTGGCCCTGGTAAGAAGACCATGACTGTGATGGGGTCGAGACCTTCAAAAATTGGTTACCTGAGCAACATTAAACGGGCAAGCGTTGTCTATATTTAACAAAAAAAAATTTTTTGTTATAGCCACTGGAATAAATTTTGTGAATTGACTTTTTATAAGTATTAATTTTGTCAGCAATTTTTTGTAATTCGTCCTGTCTTTGCTTCGTCACACTTCTATATGTATACTACTTTGTCAAAATGAAAAAATATTTTCATACATACGCAAGTATTGGTATAAAATATAAATGTATGCATGCGTTTATTAAAAATGTTCAATTCTTCAGTTTATGACTAAAAAACCATCACATCCCCTGCGTTGTATACAGGGACGTAGCTTTGAGGCATAGTAGTGTCAATTCTCAGTACAAATAAAAAAGTTATTAATATAAGACGAAACAAGGACAAATAATGTCGTCATGTTAGATTTTGTCTCACCATTGTCATTAAGAGAGATTTTTTTTCCAGAGTACACATTCAATTAAATAGATTTATTTCGTCTTCGTGATAAAAAAAAACTTTTGTCAACGAATATGTTTCACCAACCGTCTAACAAAAACAATGAAAGCACTGATCTCTGTCATTTTTAATTTAATCACACTATAATTTTTCTTGCAAATAAAAAATTGGTAGTGATAAGATACAAAAACTCTACTGAAAATGACTTCATGTATATGACTACTATTAAAAGTATTAATCTAGTATCAGATTTTTAGAATACTTTTTTCGTCCAAAAAAGCAAAGGAATTAAAATATTGGTAATAGTTAGCAAATTATGGCTGATTATTCTAAACGGCCAATAACTGGCCAATATATCGACCGGGTCTAACTGTTAATGTGGTGTTATTTGTTCATCATTAATAAAAGTCTGCGATTAAGTAGCATAAATAATGATCTTTTGATGAGTCTATGTAAATTCTTTAGAGGTCACATGTATGCCACGACTGAATACGAAGATTCACAATCAATTACCACTATAAAATTAAAATATTGACGTTACGTTCTAAATTTTAAGGTTTCATGTAAATTGGATGGAAAATTCGTTCCAGGGAACAAACTTTGTTCAATGACTTTATCATCAATGCTATGTCTCTACTTTCTATCCAATGTTTATAAAAATAATTAAAACTTTAATTAAGTCTTAATTATAAATAATGGCAAACTATTCTCGTACATTTAGTTTATCCCAATGGGTATAACGATGAAAGATGTTTAAAGTTTTACTGAACAAATACAATAAACATACCGAAATAAGTAATTTATTGAAGTTATGCATTGAGGAGGACACTTTAAAATTTGGTAAGGTTTTGAGGTACCAATAATTTTAGGGAGAAAAAAGGACAGGATACATTTTAAGTCCCATATTAACGACCAATATAGCTCTACTTACGGGACTGCAAAAAAATTAAATCTCAATATTGAATTACATGGTTTTTAGCACTCAAATAATGTTCCTCAGATGACCTCTGGTAGTTTTTTTTTTTTTTGTACTCTCTCTCTCTCTCTCTCTTATCTATTTCCATAGAGAGAAATAATATAAAAAAGCTTTTTTTATGGATGAATGATAATTTATAATATGTTACACACTGACATTTATTTTTGGTCAATGTGTACAGAGTGGTATTGACATATTAACAATTGAATAGAGGACATGTACCATTATGGCTGCGTGTATTAAACATTCAATAAGTATTTAATAGAGTTTTGTACATATATGCTCAGGTAAATAGATGGATCATCTTTTGTCAATGGAACTTATGTCAAGGAAGCAGGGGATGTGTTTGAGGAGGACTTAAGCAATTGCAATTATGTCGTAGTAGAAAAGGAATAAAAAGGGAATGTTTCGGAGAAACTAAACTATGTTCATACGTATGTATGTACGCTTTGAATAAATTAATTATAATAGCATTGTCGTAATTTTCCATTGCCTTCTCCTTTATACATACATGTGTGTAATATTTTCATGATATTTTATGGGCTGTATGTGCTTGCGTATACATACAAATACAATTCGGATACATTTTTTTTCATTTTTCTAGACACACACAATTGCTTTTTTTGAATGTGGAATTCGTCGTTTATGTTACCCTCTCTCAGTATTATTATACTATTGCTGTTATTGCTCCTAATTTCAAAAGACGAAAACGCCAGTTATGTTTTGCAAATAAATAAATATAAATAATAAATGCACCAAGTCATCTTTCACAAATTTTTTCGCATGAATCGACAAGAAGAGTCAGCTTCTTGGATCATGATTATTATTAGACTTTTTTTTTTTTAAGACGAACTTTTTTATTTGTTTGCGAAATTTAGTCATAAGGAGTATTATGAGCAATTGTCTTACCGTTTCTTCATTTATATAATTATTACCTTAATATCTTTTTCTGTACATATAATTTATATTTTATGATTAATGCATCATTCCTCATAAATTGCATATATTACTCATTGATTTAAAGGGAGAAAGAAAGAAGGATAAGAAAGGAAGAGAAAAAAAAGAAGGAAAATTTTACTTTGATGCATTTACTCTATCTTATATAAAGGTACAGTAATACTTTGGATAGCGATATTTTTTTTGTACAACGAGAGAGCACGAGTTCAAATAAAATAACAATCAATTTTTTTTTGCTTTAGTAAAAATGTGGAGAAACTAAGGCCTGCAGGCAGCGTGCGGCCCGGCAAAAAGCTTCTATGAAGCATTATCAATGTGTTATATTTAAAATTTTCACAATTAAATATAAATGAATTGTTTTTTTTTATTAACTATACTTTTACTTGTGCTTTTTGATATATTCTAAAAAATTAAAAAAATTCTTTTTCTGAGCATACCTCTTTAAAAAACTGATTTTCTGAATGTGGTCCTTGTAAAAAAAAGTTTTGATACTTCCAAAAAGCTTAGCAAATGTTTTCTCTTACACTGATGTAAGAATCATCCCGCTGTTTTTGACTATCCTTGCCTTATACTATTTATCTGAACTCAGGATTGAATTTGTATTTCAAAGTATTTTAATTCAACTTATATACATATAAATGACATTAACTTAACCGCCACGCTCTTTTTATCCATGTAAATGTGACACATAGTCATTAATAGTAACTGTAGAACTACTTACATGCGCTTTATTAAGTATATCAACACCATTAAAGAATAAATTTTCTAGACAACCACGAAAATTTTCTTGATTCCCCAAGAAGATTTCGTTGAATGTCCCCATTCCACCCACAAATACTCCAAAGTGAACGTTCAATTCATAGAACCGTCCAGGTAGATTGACTCTGAAAAGGAGAAAATATTAATACAAACATAAGTGTAAGAGATTCCAAAATAGATTTTATACAAATGTACATATACCTATGAGTTATTTATACCACCTTTTTTCCGGTAATAAATTTTTTATAATTACTTGGCAACTTGAGATACATCATCATTTTTGATATTTTTTTACTAAGAAAGAGAAATACCCTTTCATTTTCTCAAGAAAAGAAGTTAACTCTTTGGCTTTACATATAGATATTTTGTATATTTAAATGTTAGATTCATTATCTCTCAATATAAGAAATCCATTGCAACCTTATTACTGCTGGAGCAAAAACAATAATAACAAGAGTATAAGACACACGTGCTGACGTGATAAATTAAGGTAGAAGAGGATATAATAGTTGAGCCTGATGTTGTTAACGATATTTTATATGTGTATAAAATCTATGGAATCATACAAAAAAGCCTCGATAGGTAGTTGAAATAAAAATGTTTTTTTATACTTTTGTACCATGTACAAAAGTATACTTTTTAAGGGATTTCTAAGAGATACTCAAATAGGGTCCAGCTAAATAGTAGCCTTTAAAAAATGATAGATGGAATTATGATGAATAGAACTACTACATACAAAGCATATTATATGTACTTTTGTTGTATATATATAGATATATATTATGTTGCTTCCTTCAAGTTGTCATTTTTCAAGTACTTTATTGAGTTGGTATTCTACAAGTGTGTTCGTGTCTGAAGTTACTTTGGAATGAAACTCTCATCCGTTACTTTCTAACTTTGAAGTCGATTTTTTATATGATTTTATATAAAACGAACAAATATTGAGCATAAGTATTGATTTTTGATATTCCATATGCCTTAGTTGTTGTTTTTTGTTCAAATATATATATTCCTTAGAAATTACTAGAATCCTGAAGCAAAAAGATCAATCTCATTTTCTACTACAGAAAAATATGAAAACAAGTAAAACCCTTTTGATTTGTGTTCATTTTAAAAAAAAGAAAACCTACTTTCTCTATTACTACAATATTTCCTTTCCTATCCACACTCGTATATAAAATCATTATTATTATTTAAATTAAAAACTATAAATGAAAAGAGTTTTTTTTTGTAGATTGGAACTTGAAAAAAAATGAAAAAAAAATTGTGCAAATTATTTTTATTTTCCCTCTTATTTCATTTAACACACCTCCATATGTGTATATGTGTATTTAAAGTCAAATTTTGAATTATTACTGAAAAAAAGAAGAAAAATAAAAAGAGACCACGATATGAACAAGCAGACATCATACATACTAAGGCCCAGCAAATGCTTTTATCTAGTTTCTCTTAAGCTTTTAAATGTGATCTAGTTGAACTTTCTATATTTTAATAAAAATTAAAAAAAAAATATTTGTATAATGAAGTTCGGATAAATGCGTGACATACTATAAAACGAACAAATATTGAGCATAATTATTGATTTGATGGTTATAATTATGATTGGATAGTATGAATTCGACTATTCATAATAATTTATTTGAATTTTTTTAAATAGAAAAACTTTTATTGCATCCTATGTAATAACTCTTAGGTTTGAGATATCCTGATTTGAGTTACATTTTTGTTGGCCTTTTTTATCCATATTTTTTTATATTTTTATTAATACAACTTTAAAAGTGTTTTTATGAGAATCTTCCTATCTCTGATGAAGTGAAGAGAGAACAACTTTGGATTTAAATTAACTTTTCATGTTACAATATGTGTACATTGGAGCAGAAGAATTTGAAATGAAGTTTACAATGTATATCCTTGATATACACTTGATATTGGTGTTTTTTTTTTTTGTTTTTTTTTTTCAATTCATGGAATGTTTTTTCCATTCCGGTGAATACTTTACACACTCAAAAGGAAAGGGGAAAAATATTTAGAGAGTGGATGTACATAATGTATGTTGTATGTACATAATTTGAACTCCTCATTCAATAGCTTTATACATTAATCTATACATATTTATACGTAATTTGATTTGGAAAACTCTTTCTAATTTATTTCTCTCATTCATGTATGAGCATACTCATTTCATTGAAATTTGCTCAGTGATGCATAATACATTTTTAATTAAATCTTTTACAAATGGTTGTGTATTTGAAAATAAATAAAAAAATTAGCTTATAACTGTTTCTTTTACATTAGAAAGAAAGAAAGTCCTTTCCTTAACGTTCATACCATTCATTGACACAAATGAATCAAAATGACATTCTTAGATAACTCATTAACAGAGAAATTTCCTATTGCCAAAATAAATGAACAATTTCTATTTCTAACTAAAGAAACTTCCCCTCCCCCTTCTAATTATATGTAGGTAGAAATGTTCCCCCTTTTCCGTAAAATAAGCCTTTATTGCATATACATATGTATATTTCTCTCTACCTAGTAATTTTTTTATCATCATCTACTATATATCGCCAATGTATATGTATATAAAATATATAGAGAGTCTAAAGTGTATGCCTTTCAACATTAAATTGAATTTATGGGTTTCAAAAATTATGATGGCAATATTTAAGATTTTATGATTTGATAATTACAAGCATGAGTCTACGTACATATGCTGTGCTTATGCAAATAGAATAAAACCCCAAGCATTCCCTACAGGAGTATATTATATCTACATATTATGAACTTATATTTAAATAAGTAGAAAAGATGCAATGGCGATGATTTCATATCAAAAAGAAAGAAAACCCATATTTTTCAAATAGACTTACTTCCTACTAACTATATATAGTGTATAGGTATATAAATATACATGTACATATACCTATTGTAAAACCCATAAGAAAGAAAAAGGAAATCTGATTCACAACACTCGCTCACCCACCACCCATTGATATAATTTATCGATTTCCATTTTTACCTCTTCCAAGTATTCCATATCGAAGGAGAAAGAAAAAAAAACCCTCATAAAAGAAAGAATAAGACAAAATTAAGAATATACATATATTTATATATATATATATAAAATAACATTTATATTTATGTATTTTCAATGTAGGGAAAGTATATACGTACATAGAGTCGAATGACTATAAATTTTTGTCAAGAAATAAAGAAATAGTACGAATACATATAACTGAGAGGGAGAGAGAAATAGAGAGGACTTGACAAATGGGCTAATATTTATACAAGTACTAAAACACATCTAGAAGGTCAGGCTTCTTAAATAAATAAAAAATAATACTATCAAAAGCACAAATGAGCAATAAAATTAGATGGATTTTTTTTCTTTTTCTTGTGGGGATCAAAATCCCTTATTTATTATTATATTAATCTGTTGGAGATTTGTACTTAATTATGATCCACAAATAATAAAACAAGAGTATCGAGGGAAAAGCTATCTAAGAATGAATGGACATAGCCAGGTTACTACTGGGTTTTTATATCTAATAAATATAATTATATTGAGGTAATAACCATCTATTATATGATGGTAATGATAATAAAGAATCGTTTTGAAAGTACCTAGAAACACTTTGTTCCTTTTCTAGAATTATTAAAACTTCATAGATAGCCTTGAGCACTTATCAAAAAAACAAAACAACAAACATATCCCCATGTAAGTAGATTTCCCTCTGGCTAAGGGAAAATACTATTTCTTCTATAGGGGTACATAAAATGACGAAAAAACTAAATCATTCAATGGATAGAAAAAAAAACCCGAAGAAATATCGATTTAGAAGGGCAAAAAAAGAAGTGATTCTGTTAAATCTATTAGCAAAGCGTTCCTGGATTTATAGTTGCGTAGATTAAATCTTGTCAAGAAGGCGCATAATTAATCAAACTCTATATATATTCATAGGCATGTTCAAAGCCCATTTTATAAAGATGTTCTTGTAAAAATCAGGTCTTACTCCTATTCACATAATTGAAACTTAAAAGTCATGAGGTAATTAGATAAATCTAGATTTTAAACATATACAAACTCGTAAAAATGTTGGATGTTAAATAGCTTTTCTATGAGCATGTATTCCAATTAGGTAAACCCAAGGTATTGTATAGCCAATTCATCATTCAATTTTGACATGTGTCATTTTTCTTCAAAATAAAAAAGTAAGATCATCATCATCACCGAATTAATTCAGTAAATGATGGAAGAGTTATTATTTTTCTACCTATTAGGTATGTAAAATCTTCCTTTTTTTGTAGTTCAATTTATTTCATATTGAAAACTTTAGTTCTCAAATGTGAAGTTTTTTTTTCTTTCTATTTTCGTAAAGTCAAATAATAATTAGAATTGTTACCTCAATGTTATACAAAATACAGTTAAGTATATGGACAATTTAGAAGGGGTGTCAAGAACACTTTTTGTTTTTGGGTGGAGAAAGACTTTAATGGTTTAAATAAGAGGGGTGCTACCAATAATTACATACATTTGAATACAACTCGATGCCTACTACTCACTTAAAAGCAATCTAACTATGCATGTATCTTGATTAAAGACTCCCACGCTTGAGTATAAATATACCTACCAACATTTCCTTCAAGCAAATATGTAAATATTAAAATACTTGTAATATATGAGTCTTTCAAACAAAAAAATGCATATTTCTACAATTGAATAAACTTTATCCCTTTCTAAAATATTTAATTTTGTACATACATGTTTATATATTTATATGTAGTTGACTATATACTACAACTCAGAAATCCTTGCAACTAGCAACAAGGTTCATCGATGTCCCAAAATATATTTATAAATACACGCCCTAATCCATTCATTTAATGTTAACTTTGCACACATTAATGATCCATTTGAGCGAGGGGGAGGGGGGTGGGTGGGAAATAATAGAATGGGCATACATATATATATGTTGAATGAAAGAAATTGCACACGTAGTATCGCTTGAACACTAGATGATGACATCTTTTATTCATGAAAAAACAATACGGCTAAGAATGATGTCCTACATTTCACTCCAGAAATCAAAAAAAGGAAATAAAATAAAATCATATTGATGGTATTTATTGAACAAAACTTTTGCTCATAGGACATAAGTATGTATGTGTTTTTTAGGCAATACCAAAACTCGTATAAATATATGGAAAAATAAACTTTTTAAAATAAAAAAATAATTGGAAAACTCTCTTAGATGTTGATAAATATGTACATAACTATGTATTTCTATTGGGATAAGATATATTAAACAAAAAAAAGCTTTCTTAAAAATAATAATAATGATAATATAGCTGATATTTCAGGATACATTTTTTTAATACATTGTAAAAACTTATCAAATAATTTTTTTTGTAGATTTGAATCGTTTGATATTATATGTACATAAAAAATATGTATTTGTGAATTAACCTTATTTAAACATGTAAAGGGCTATAGGTTTTAAAGGTATTAATCTAAGCTATAATTAATAAGACAATAACATATTTAAGAAACAGTAGAAATAAGTCTTATACTGTACTCCTGAGTTTACTTTTTATTTATGACTTATTTAATTAACTGCAATTATTGGCAAGGTCATCTGATATGTGAGAGTAGAAAGTGTTACATGCTGTACAGATGTATTTTCTCGGAAGTTCCGACCAAGCTTCTTTGTTTGCATTGCAGAGATATTCTAAATTTTGATAGAAATGAGCCTTACCCTTTGACTCCAGATAACTCTATACAAAATAGTCTAGGGGGTCTGGACTCGAAGGAGACCATATTGATTTTTTCCCAGAATGGAAATCTTTATTTCAGCTATTCCGTAGATTTCCAACCATTATGAATTGGAGCTCCTTATTGCTGGAAAGTTATGGTCTTTTTTTTAAAGCTCCTTAAACCAAGGAAGGATAGCAGGTCCCAAAATTTTTGTAATATAGTCTTGCTCCTTCATACGAAGGCCTTCCCGTAGAAAAACCAATGGGACCTTATCACGGAGCTTGAAACTCCTGCTTAGATTATCAAAGACCGACTGTTAACTCGACGTGGGATCACTTTTTCATCCAAGAGGGTCTATTGGGAAGTTTAGCTAAAATTATATCATTTTGCCAATTAAATTGTAGACCCATATCCTATTTTTTTTCCTCACGAAAGATAATACAGAGGTTCTTCCTACACATTTCCAATAATTTTTTGAACTTCTCTATTCTCTTTTCAATGATGCTCTCTGTGAGGGTTTGACCGTAACGTACCTTGGAAGGTTTCATGTTCAAATCATGTCAAAGCAATCTATGCGTTAATGGCTAAGAAATTCCGATTTTTGACGCCATTTTGGATATCGATGCTCTACGGTTTTGATAAATTCTTATACGGTTTTTTCGATCTTCCTCCCGATCATTGCTGACATTAGACAGCCACTTCTTGTCTTATCATCACAGCTACTAGTCTTACAAAGCTTTCGGATCGTAGGTTCAATTGTATTAAGGCTAATCGAGTTATCAAGGCTTCGATGAATTTGCAATGGTGTCTTTCCTTCATTGTAAAGTACGTCAACCGCCTTACTCAATTGTTGCATAATGGCTGAATATGATATTATTTGTTCACTCTTTTTATATCTTTTGTGCGAGTTGATTTGGGGTTGAGTTATAGCCAATCAGTTTCCAAATCAATGGAATAAGCACGCAAAAAAATTCACGCCAGTTGTGGAACCTTTAAATCATATGAATAATCCTGTACACATTTGCTGTGTACAAGTTGTAACTTGTACAGTCTTCAAACGAAAAATGAACGATTTTAAACAATGGATTTGAATAAAAAAATCTATTAAAGGATTTTTAAAAATACTAATGTTGGAGAACAAGACTTGGAAATGGATATAAGAATATTAGTTTTACCATGAATTCTTAAAATATTTGTAAATGAATAGAAAAATATGCACATATGTATGTCAAGCAGAATAAAATTTCAACTTGTTTCTATATAGACTCAGTAATTGTAATGATTGAAATGACATTAAATGTTTGATAAGTTAATGGAGTAGTATATGAGTTTTCTGGTAGCAGTTATAACTTTATATGTTATACCTATGATACACAATATATTTGGGAGTTCACAAGTTATAGCTCTCAATTATAATTATATGTAAGACATATTAATAGATCAAAATGAGACAATTAAAACAAATTGTCAATTTATTGTTCATAATTAAAATGACTGATGTTGAAGACGAACACATTCCAACTTGTACACAACAAATATGATAAATATGCATATGTAGGTACTAGTATTTTTCTTCAGGGATCTGGTTATCTCGGGATTAATCGAGTTTTACACCTACAAGAAGTTCCTGGTAAATCTCAGATATAAGTACATATTTCATAATGTGAACTTCATTTATGTAATTCATTAAATGAAAGGTAGAATACTTATTGATAATATATATTTTCAACGATTTATGCAGTGCAAATAATGTATTGTGCATCGACAAAAAATTATGCCTAAAAAATCTCCAAAATGTGTCCAATGATACTCCAATAATAATTTTTTACGTTCCAACATACTTCCTACCCTCTCACTCTTTTTTTCTTTTTTTTAATATAAAAGATAAATTTAAGACTTTGTTTATGTTTTTGGAGCAGTATAAGATGTCTCATATTTTTAATACAAGGATTTACTCTTCCTAAATGGATTTTAGGCATTCTTATATGTTTTCAAGCATATACTTATTGCAATAAGTTAATTATAATGTTATTAACCATATACCTAAAATTAGTGATTCTTAGAGCAAATATCGTTCCAATAAACTTAATTTTTTTGTATCTTTCACGAATGTATTATAAATTACTTAAATTTAAGAGTATTTATTATTAATTATCTCATACCAAAATTTTCCAGAATCTTACTGAAGGAGAATTTCTCGGGAAATGATAAATTATAATATGTATTTACACAGCTATGTCATGTATTAAATTCAAGAAGAATTATTAACAAGCAATTTGTTCGTCCCTTAATAATGTATTTAATTACATCAACGTCACTTTTATATAACTACTCCCCTCTTCTGCACTTATGGATTGGTTTTCTTGTCAAATTTATATTTGACGAGGATTTCATGCTATTTTATTATATATTTTTTTCTTCCTAAAGCATGATAAATGATTCTACATATGTATATTCAATATATAAAAGTAGTAGCGCCAACGCATAACATATATAATAGTAAATAATATATGTATGTATATACATATCATTTCTCAATTTGAATCATACTTTTTTTTGTTTTCTTAATCGTTCCTTTCTTCCCCCCCCCCCCTCTTCCATGTTGAAGAGATTTAACACCACCAGTCTTTCTTACATGCATATTTGTATAATCCCTTCCTTGGTTTTTATGTAAGGAGTCTTTATGTGTAATAAGTTAATCCACTTAAATAAGAGAGTAGAGAAATGCCTTCTTTCTTTTTTTTGCCCTTAAACCTTTTCCTTAGCTTTGTTTCATGTATGTATATTTATTATAAAGATACGTTGTTATTTATTTAACAAAAATAAATGAATATATATTTTGAAATGAAATTGAATAAAATGTTTTTTTTGTTTTTTGTTTTTTAATTATTCATTATTTGTAGTAGGCCTCTTTTCAAATACTACAGCAATTTAAGTATGTTTTTGTATATATATATACATATTATTTACATCAATTCCTTAGTTAATAACTCATTTAAATTGAATATATGTACATACATATATTTACGATATAACATTTAAAAATGTGTGTTTAGAGTAAGGAAGAACAAAGAGCCATTTAAAAAATAAAAACAGCATCCACTTAAAGTATATACTAGCATACGTATATATACATCCATACATAATGCAGTATTAGAGAGACCTTTTCATTTTTTCTATAAAGACGAAAAGAATAAATTGATACAAAACTAAAGGGATAGTATTTGTAATAAACTGTATAAACCTGATTAAAAAGAGTTATAGAATGTAGAACTGAGGCTTTACGATGAAGGTATATAGAGAAGGGTCTAAATACTTGCAGATATCTACACAAAAATGAAACCAATATTGACAATTAAAGGAATAAACTCAAATTTGCCATGATGTTAGTTGGTTTATATATTCAAATTTATGATATAGAATATTATATAGATATATAATTTTTTATAGCTTAAAATGGACATTTTTGTATTTTTCGGCATAAAAACAAACAAAATAATCCTTAAAAATCGGGCAACAAAAAAAAGTACAAATTTTGTTGCATAGTATTATAAGTGAAGAAAAAAATATTGATAACATTTTTATCTGACACTTTTTGTTAAGGCTTGTGAAGCAATTTCATGAATAAATAAATAAAACATAACTATAACCAACAAATAAAGGAACTCCTCCATACCTATAAATTTTTCAATAGCCGTTCTGAACAAATCGAATAAGATATAATCCAAAATTATGAAAATAGGTAATGAAATCGGGATTTCGTTGTATATGGTAATATATTGGAAAAAAAGAGATGTTTAACATCCATTATAATCTATCCTACATCAAATAAAGATAGATTTAACTAAATAATTGAATAAAAATTGATAGAAAATAGGGATATGTCGAGAGCCAAAATCTATTCACAAGAGTATTTTCGAGTTTTCAAAACAAAATCAAAAAAATTTCATAGTTTTTTAGATAACTCATAAATAAGCCACGACGGCTTGTAGAAAAATTCGTAACTTTAAAAAAACAAATTACAAATCAAAATCCTTTTAATATTTGCAAAAATATTTAAATAGTGAAATTGCCCATGTTTTATTTCAAGCAAAGTCATATGTAAGCTTGGAGTATTAAGAGTAATTTTCTAGGAAAAGAAATTTTCATCGAGAAATATTTTACAATAGAAATTATACCTAATACAACTGATAAAATTACTAATAAACTACTAAAAAATACTATAAATTATTAACTAATAAAATTTCTGGATGAAGATCCAAATTACTGTTAAGTCTTTATTTTTTTATTTTTTTGAACAAAAGAAGCAAGATAGAGGCCTATTATAGATGGCCTAGTGCAGAAAAAAAGTAAACTAAATTGTATGTTAAAAGTTTTGAAAATTTAATTTATTAATCTAACATTTGAAGAGCAAAGCTAGTTCAGCTAATGTTTAGTTAAATCAATGTACATGAGTTTGTGTCGCATCATAAACTAGACTGAGTCATTGAATTTGTATGTAAAATATCTAATTTGATGTTCACATCTTTTTCCAAGAAGTACTGAAAATAATGTGTTTGTGTGGCTTTTTATTTTATTTTTTATGTGTATTGCTGTCAAATTTTTATAATTTTGAACGAATTCTTATAAATTTAAATGGAACTTTTGTTTTCTTTCAAAGTATATCATCAACGTTCTGTATAAGGGATTTTATAATGCCCCAATATTTCTATATAAAAAAAAGAATATTCAAAATAAGATATATATTTATTCTCTTTATTGAAAAATCAAATTAAATCTAGAGTTAATTTTTAAACTTTTAGAATTTACAAGTTTTCGAAAGGTTCCGAGAAAAGTGTATCTCTTAGTTACACAAACCGAGTTTTTAAGAACTTTCTTAGTTCCTAAATACAACTCTTAGTATTACATTACGAGTATTGCATCACAAGTAGAAAATCTATTTAAAAAGTTCATAAAACTGCAAATTAATCGATTCTAATCACCTTTTGATAAAGATTATTTATAGAAATGACGATGTTCATTTATTATTTTCAATATTTTGTACTCAATTTTTAAATAAAATACATATAAAAACAACGCCTAATACAATGTGTTGAGAGTAGTTTAATGAAAGCAAGTACATTTATATTTAAAATCAATATTTCTTCCTTGATTATTTTCTTCAATTTATGTAACCATGTACACATGTACATACCAATATATACATGAAAATATAAAAGTTAAACTATTGGAGGTTATTAATAGAAAATCGATTAAACAAATAAATGTCTAATTAGGTATGCAAATGATATATATACATATATATATATATATATGTACTTATTTCAAATAGTGGCATTCCAAAACATAGGATTTTTTCCTTCAAAGTTTCACAAATTCTTGTGGACTCATAAAAAGAAAAAGAAAGTCTAAAAAAAAACAAAAAAAAAAACAGAAGACTATTTCATCTTTTTCAAAAGATGATACCCTTTTTTTCAATAACAGTAATAATGAATTAACTTTTAATGGAATTGAAGGTATTGAGTTTCCTTTGCACTTCAGGTCAATTTCTTTATTTTTTGTGTTCAAAGAATGGATGTACATACTTAGAGAAAGCAGGGTTATCAGATATCTATCCGGTGTATTATTACAAATTCTATCTATGTAAATACATTTACATATATCTTACCTGTCTTTACAAAGTATATATGTACGCATATGAACATAACTAACTTAAAAATGTCTTTAATGAAATAATTGTTTCTAATAATAAAAAAAACTTGTGTAATAAGATATTTTAATTTAAAAAAAGAACGAATAGTTAAAAAATTACAAAAGAACATTTATTATTATCATTGCTTAGTTATTTTTATTTAGTCACAATAAGATATACTTATATATATGTCATGTATATAAGTATATATATATATATACGGTGGTCAAGCAGGGATATAGGTTTCATTGGAGTTCTTAAAACTTTTGAACCCATTTTTATACTCCCTATAGTTTATATTTTGCGTTTTTAGATGGATAACTTTTTTTAAGGCCTAATTTTTGAGAAAATTAGGATTTTATCTTGATCCATCGTGATTTTTTTGCTAACGTTAAAAAAAAGTTCAAGGATGAATTACAGTATTAAATAAAGACTTAACAATTTATTTTAAAAAAAACATTATGATAGATATACATAGATCTCAGCTATTTAGTTGTCATTTTTTTTCCATAAATATTGAAAATTAAAAAAACTGACGGTAAATTTTGTGACTTCTTTCGAGAGAAAATTAAAAAATGTAGTCAAAGAAGTAGGTCAAACAAACTCAAATTATAATATTATAGACTAAAATGTAATAGAAACATATCTACAAAAAATGTTTCATAGACTATCCGTAAAATAAATATTTCATCATTAAAAATGGAAATAAATATACTTGAAGGGAGGAAATGTACCACGCATAATGCGCATTAAACATATACTTCATGCTCCAATTTCCTTTAAAAATTGATGCTTTAAAGCTTATAATGCATTATTTAAAAATTGATAACAAATATCTAGGATATCTAACACATATTTTACCGAAAATAAGATAATCTTTGTTGTACTTTTTGAAGAATTTAAGTAAAATTACTTGAATTTACTAAATTAGACACACTACCCTGTTTTACATCAATGAAAGTTTAATTTTTGCAACAGAAATTTCCTAAGGTTTCTAAAATAATGAAATATTGCTAGATAAAGTATATATAAATGTATTTACGGATTATTATATTCAATTATTCAGTGTTGTTGGTGAAATTGCGTAATTGTTTATAAACAACAAAATCGAAAATGACTTTGTTTAATCACCAAAATTTACTCTAAAATAAAGTTAATAGGGATGCAGAAATACTTTTTGGTGAATTTGTTAATCAAGAATCTATTATTGTGCTGAAGCTCTATAAAAACTATTGGCATTTAGATTTTTTTGTGTTGTTTGTTTTAAAAGGAAAGCTACAAATGTATGACTTATTCCACTGACTTTTGATTAAGATGTTTGTATAGGATGATTATACTATTAATATTGAAGCTCTTTCTTCTTCATTTTGGGATTACTGCAGGAAAATACTACATAGATATTCTAAGGGATTATTTGACCAAAAGTTAACTTCAACCTTTCATTAATTATTTTAAAAAACCAATGTGAGTGTTAAGTTAATAAAATTGCCCAAGAGACTGATATAAATACAAAAATCAAATAAAATGTTATTTATGATATAGTGCAACGGTGTTTATATAAGAAATATCTGACTCAAGTACATCGGCGAAAGGAACATAAATGTTATAAGAAAACCTTGAAAGACTATTTATTAAAAATATCGATAATTTTGAATCCTAAAAAAGAGGGAAATTAGAATCAAGTTAAAAAATTTATCATAATAAGCTTTTTATTCAACCTAACTCTTTTTATGAATATATTATGATCATTACTAGATGCATATAATTCCAAGAATATGTACATTAAGCCTTTCAACTGGTGGAACCTAAATGTTACTTAATCTTAAATATTAGCCTAACGAATTACTAAGAACCCATCATCAACATTTGTTGAATTTCAAAACACGTAATGGGCTATCCAACTACAAAAAAATGTTTGCCAATGATTAAAGAACAATCCCAAAAAATAACATTTAATTGTTCCTAACTTTGAAGTGGAGTCAATAAAAAGGTTACACCTTCTTGACCAGTATTTCGATAACATCAGAATAAATTTTAAATATCAATAGAAGTATTATGTTATTGGTATGATATTGGTATTCCTAATTTAATTTAACTCATAAGAACACATAGAGGCATAGATGAATGTTGAACTGTGTTTGGACTGGACTTAGGTGGATCCTCTTTTAAAGTAACATTAAATTTAATATCAAATCAAAATTACATTGTTAAATCAAAACGAAGATCCAGCTTTAAAGATTCTGTGACAAATAAAAAACGTATTATCATATTTGTATCAGAGTCTAACGTAGCAGAGAAATATGAAAACATAAAAAGTATAGTATTTCTTTTTTTTTTTTCTTTTTTTTTGTAAATCCATACTATAAACTTCAAGAATACATAGACAAATGATTGTAAAATGGCAAATATTTTGACTAAAATAAAAAACCCTTCTTCCAATAATTCTTTTTATATGTGTGAAGCATATGTAGACGAACTCAATAAGGACATTAAGAATAATGGAAAATTGCCAAAAGAATTACATTTCCTATAGTTAAGAGCAAAATAGTTGATCATAAATCCCAAGTAACCATACTCTTATTATGTAGACTTTTGCATTATTATTCCATTTGTAACAGTTTTAGAGTAGCTAAATGATGTAAGGCAAAAAAAAGTTCTATGGAATTAAAGTATGTTGATTGGTTATAAGGAGAGTATCAGGAGATTTAAAACTTTATATTTAAATTAAGTTTTTGTGATAAATTTGAAGCTTTGGGATTATACTTCGAACAGCATTGAATCATTAAGATCAAATATATGAACAAGGCAAGTCATTTATAAATATCATTTAATAATATTATGTTAATGCTTTATAATTTAGAAATAAAAATCATGAAGTATAAAATAAAATTTTTAACTTTAATTGATGTAAAACAGTTTGATAAATATGAAGATTTGGGTTTATACTCCAAAAACATCAGTCATCACAATAAGACTGGAAACACTTTCAAAGTCTAATTAATATGCCTAAGATATCAAATAAGTAGAAACAGCATTTTTTAAGATCCTTAAATGTGTATATTGTGAGTCATGTATAAATATTTTTTTATAACATTAGGTAAATACTTTATACTTGGGGAAATATATGAATGAAAAATTCAAACTTAATAGATGTAAAACAGGGTATTGAGTCTAATTTTATTATCTAATTTAGTAAATCCAAGTAATTTTACATAGATTTTTCAAAAAAGTATAAATAAAGATTATCCAATTTTAGGTAAAATATGTGTTAGATATCCTAAATATTAGTTCTCAATTGCTGAATAATGCGCTATAAGCCTTAAAACATCAATTTTTATAGGCACAGAAATAAATGTTGCGTGCACTTTATACACGGTACATTTTCACCCTTCTAATATTTTGATCTCCATTTTTTACTTAAAGATATTTATTTATACGGACAGCCTATTAACTATTTTTTGTAGGTATTGTACTATTAAATTTTAGTATATAATATAATAATTTGAGTTTGTTTTTTGATTTCTTATAAAAAGTCAACTTCTTTAACAACATTTTTCAATTTTCCCTCGGGGGGAAGTCACAAAATTTATTGTCAGTTTTTTAATTTTCTATATTTTCGAAAAAAAAAAAAAATTGACAACTAAATAGCTGAGATGTATATCTGTGATATAATTACAATATAATCATTGTAAAGTCTCTATTGAATACCGTATTTCATCCTTGAACTTTTTCTTAACCTTAACAAAAAAATTACGATGGATTAAGATAAAACCCTAATTTTCTCAAAAATTGTACATTAAAAAAAGTTGCCCATCTGAAAACGTAAAATCTAGATTAAAAGGAGTATGAAAATGGTTTTAAAGGTTTTGGGACAATATATGAAACCTTTATCCCATTTTTACCACCATGTATATACATATATGTACATAGTTCTTTTTTGAAAAATAATATTAGAGTAATATCCGATAGGGTGATAATTTGATATGCTTATGGTTTGTGCACCCGTTTTCAAATTAGATACTATCATGGATTGTGTAGCAAGTTTCATTCCCTTTAACACTCCAAAAGTATTGCTAATTACATTTTACTTAATCAAGAAAACAGTGGCGAAAACTATTTATATTCTTGTGACTAGACAGAAAATGCTCATAAATTTAGTTTTAAGAAGGAAAATCTTAAGGATAATTCTCCTAGGTGGTGTCTTTTTGGTAGGTAGCTCCCTTGCTTTAATTTAGTCTAGAACACATGATCTACAAAAATCAATAGTTGAATAGTTATGTATCTGACTTGGATTGATGTTGCTTGAAATAGACATGCGTATGTATTTCAAAAATTAAAAAAGTAATTTCTGAATACCCTTAATTCATTTTATAAAATTAGAAGAAAAAAAAAGATCGTGACTCCTTCTGAATGGGGAAACATTTTGTACTCGATGTTTAAATTAATAAACCCCTTAGACAATATTATTCCTATTATGTAATACTCATTCTTCAACAAAGAAATAAAAATAATAAAAAAATGAAAGCACACACTATGCAATGACTATGTACACATTTAAAATGCAAAAAAAGTCGTATTTTATCTCTTGTTTCTCATATTGAATGTTTCAAAATTGTATACTATATATATGTATATACATAATTCTTTTCGTTTGTTGTATGCATAATATTAAAGCAGCCGAAAAGGGACGAACTATACTTTTACACGTGTGTACAATAAAACTCTATTCATTTTATTTTTATACACATATTAGTATACAATGGCAAAAATACATAAATGGGCATAACACATGACAATCTATAAATATACTTATGTACAGATATGAGTACACAACTCACTCAACCCTTCCACTAAATAACTCATTTTTTTTCATAAAAATAAATCTATTTTTAAAGAAATGAAATGTGCATTTTTAGATACTTTAATGAGGTGGTAATTTAATTTTTTTTTTACTTTTTTATTACGTTAATGTAATAACATTAAATCACTTGTTTATTGTTAATGGGGGAAAGATAAAAAAAGTAACCGAAAAAAAGACAAGGTTATATACATTTTTATTCGTGGAAGTAGAAAAATCGACAGATGACTTACGTGGATGAGTGAATTCGATCAATTTTGAGCTCCAAGTTTCCTTCTTTACGAATTATTTGCACTTCATGCCATCGTAGATCATCTAATCGAAGACCCCTTGGACTAGAGACCTCCGACTCACCAGCTCCCAAATTAATATGAACCTAGAAATAGATATGTAGAAAAAAATGCAAATTAATTTTTTTTTTTAATAAAATAAAATAAATGAATGTAATATACAACATAGATGACAAATTACCTCAGATGAAGCTCATATATTTGTATATTTTATTAGTGAATGCCATTATAAACATTAATATATCAACTTCACTTTAAAAATACCTTTGTATGAAACTATATATTTATATGTATGTATACGACATATTTTGTCTTAAAAGTAGTAGTTGTAGTAGGCATACATAAAAGAAGAAATAAAAAAAATAATGCTACGTAGAGGATATACATAAATATATCATAATTGACATTTTCGCACAAATAGAGCCTTAATAAATCAAACTGCACCATCAAATATACCTAAGTACCTACAAAAAAAGATGAATAAAAAAAATAACATGTACATTGAACTGCCCCATTTTTGGATTAATGTTTTTTTTTTCGCTGTACAAATACTTTTTCTGCACGGGACAATCAAAAATTGAATTTGAAAAAAATCTTTAAGACTTTTTGACAATATTTGTTATGCTACAAGCCATTTAAATTATTTCAGAAATGGTATTTTTGGGTTTAAAATGGCCATTTATAAGCCCCTTGTATCGTTCTAACTATGATGCAATGAGTAAAAAATTGCTTCTAAAAATTCTTTGGATTTAGTTACTCAGTAAAAATTTAAAATATATTGAGCGAAATATGTCTTGGAATTATATTATATTTATGAAGTCAAATATAAATAGGGGATTACTCCTCTTGATTTATGTTTAAAATTGTACAACTTTATGTACAAATGCAACCCCAAATGTAGACTGTATTTTTTGGTCAGCTATCGATATTTTTCTTCCCAGTATTTTTATTGATCTGGGTGTTGATTGCTTTCAACACAAAATTACCTGTTTTTTCTATAATTTGAACAAAACATTTCTATTTTATCAAGAATAGTTCCACAGTTGGCAAGAATTGGCTAAGTATTACCAACTGATTTTGGGCTTTTATTTTTCCTTCTTTTGGGAGGAAATGTTGCGAGATACATACAATAAAATTAGCCATACAACAAACTTTTGACTTAACACAATTATATATCATGCGTAGAAACATTCATATATATATATATATATATATATATATGTATATATATGCATGCGTATATATAATTATTAACTATAAGGAGAAGCAGTAGCGACTATAATTATCAAAATAACAAATCATGACTTAAATTCTTTCTCTATTCATTACCTTCCATTCATACATAGTGTGTATGTCTATGTTTTTTTTGTATTTTTTGGCAAGACTAAACGTGCAAAATAAAATGATAATAGTACATACATACAATAATAAAAAATCATATATGTATGTAGAAAAAAAATAATGGTAAAGATTTCATTTCCAACTTATTATTATTATTTATATATAATGACTTTTATACAATTCAGAAATGAGAAAAATATATTGCCAAAATGTATGTACTTTGCTAAAAGCAAGGAAGCAAGTAAAGAAAACAACTTAAAACATATTTTAAATGAATGTATTTTATTCATACAATTTAAAAATACCATAATGATATTTCATTTTTTTTTCAATTTAAGACTTTAAGATCTCCTGTATATATAATCAAAAAACATCTTTTGGGAAATGTAAATATGTGTAAGTAAGTGTAATAATCTTTATTTTTTAGTCATTTTCAAGTAGTACTTTTAAATAAATATATATATGTACTTTTTTTAAAGTAAAAAAATAAATGTGAAAATCTCTTTTTACTTTAAAATATTTACTTAAGAATCTATAAAATGAGATTTTCCCCCTAAAAAACTTTTATTTTTTTTACAGCAATCAAAATATGTATGCATGTTCTTCTCTTGAATAACCTGTTGAGGTATATATAAATATAAATACATGTAAGTACAGAGAGGGACCAGAGTCAGGCATTATATGACAAATTAGGTATATGAACAAATAGATATGTTTCAACAAGATTAAAATATATTTACATACAGAAAGAGCAAAGACAAAAATAGTTTAATTAATCAAAGTTAATCTCAAAGGATCTGCAGGCGTGTCTTTGAAGTTTACACACAAAGGCATATGAATATATAAATATGTATATTTAGGTATATGTACTTAAACATACACATGTATTCAAGCAAGTATGTAATCATGATAAAATATATTCAATAAAATCACTGGTTTGGAAAAACGTTGAATAAAAAGGAAATTTTTACTCCGTAAATAATGTTCAAATATTTGATTTAGACAAAGAGATTTGTGGTGTAACTTCGTTAAACGAGATTTATGTCGGCTTTTGGAAAAATATATTTCTAGTATAAAAAGGATGAAGCTAAAAATGCTCATCAATTTGTATTTTGAGAGAAATTTTACACAATTGATTATTTCAATTAAGTTTATTTTTTTGTTTTAAATTACAGAAGCACACCTGAAGACGTCATTGTTTATTAGTCGATTTTTGATTATTTTAAATTAGTTTATTAACTTTGAAATATTTTTAATTTTGTAAATTTATGACAAGATATTTCATTAACAATTACTTTACACCTACATGTTTTAATCTGTTTTCTTTTTTTATTAATGAACATTAATTACATCTTGCTAACTCCTGAATATCTTTATGTATTCATATAGTAAAGTTGTTGACTTCCATCCCTTTCTAAACATTGATCCGCTAAACTTTTATTAAAATATCAAAATCCAAACTATCAAATAGAAAATAAACCAACAATTGAAACGAATTAAGTAATAGGCTGACTGCTAAATAATTTTTGTCTCTTTTTTCAGGGAATGATTGCGAAGTATAATGAAGATCTATACCTTAAAATGGACAATGTTGCAGAGACCCAAATACGTCAAATCTATTATCTATATTGGTATTGTCGTTTCTTTGTGAATATATTAAAGCCTATGTTCATAAGGAATATAGTTAGTTTTTAATTAGATGACCTCGTAAATAAGGAGTTCTAACAAAGGTTATTTCTAGTGAAGATCTCTTTACAGACCATAAGTATTGTAGTATTTATGTACTTCTCCTAATCAAGCATAAGTTGCTTACCCTTGGTTGAATGAATCTTTATTTAGATTCTTTCCCTCATTAAGATGAAAGAACAAAGGGATATACTGCTCATACAATTTCCTTACCATTGCTACAAATAGAGATTAACTCACTCAAGAGAATTTACAACTAACATACAATAATAACAAATATAAATATTCATACATTTATACATAGAAACATTCTCAAATAGATGTAGTTACAGATATTGAATAAAGTCAATGAGTAAAGAATAAGTCGTTCAACTTACAATGAAAATCCTCTTGGTTACATATAAATCATATATTTCCTTTTTTTTTAATCAATGGTCCTCGTGATAAAGTAAAGAGATTTGATTTAAAAAAAGGATTTAGAACAAAAGAGGTCGTGTTTGACTTTACATTTTCCTTACTTTCAATGAGTTTTTAAGTCACATAAAGTACGCATACATACATCTTTTGTCCAATCACTAATCTATTTATGTAAATACATACCTACATATAAATCTGATTCATTCCTTAAAAATAGTTTTATTTACAGAATAAATAAATTTATATGTAAGAATGGTCCTATATAGATTTTAGATATCTTTGCTTTAGGCGTGAATTGTTTTGGTCTAATGTTATTCTTAAATAAACCAAGAATCTATCATAAACACTTGTAAATTATGTATATCAATAGAATAATAATTTAAAAAGACAAAATTGGAATTGATTTCATTCATTTTTATATGCTTAATATGTTCATATGAGTCTTCTTAACCAATATAAACCATAAAAAACGTAATAATTCGATCGAATTCTCAATCAGAAATTGCTGCTATTCTAAATCCGTTTACAAAAAGTGATACAGTTAAAATGTGCAAAGAAATGTTAAACATTGGAAACGTGAAATAAATTTATATATCTCGATTGGTGTTAAGGCCTTGCAGATATTTCAGGAAACGTATTTGCTGACTATCTTGTAAAAAGTGTTTACAAGAGCCAAAATTGCAAGTGTATCCAACATTGAAGCATCTACATAAAGAAAGAGATACATGACTTCTTCTTTGAAGTGTGGTGCAAGAGATACAAGGAATATCAAAGAATGAAACATACACATCACATGTTAAAAAAACCTAAACAAAAAAGTGTTAAACTTTCACGTAAAAACATGAAGTTAATTGTTCAAGCCTACACAGATCACGGACCATTCTTAGCACAACTCAGCAAGTGGAAAAATACAAGTGTAGTGTGTAATATTTGCATGGAAGAGCAGCAAAGCGCAGACCACCCCATAAATTGATGTCCATTGATCTCATATGAAAGATACAAAGCTAATGAAGAAGAGAATGAAGATCTTATTCTTAAATTTATTAAATGTCCAAAAATAAAACAAATTATTGATAATAATTATAAAATTAAGTAGGACTTAAGATCAATTTCTGCAGCTGCAATAAATTCTTTTAACTAAAAAAAAGAAAAACTAAATAACAGAGTTTTATTTCTATTTTTGAAAGGAATTGGCCATTGAAAAATGAAAAAGAAATCGTTTTTCTTCCGAAATAAATCTTTTTTTGGACAGCTTGTTTAAAAGTCAAATGCAACATCCTTCTAATCTAATATACATAAAATTAAAGTGTACCGTTTTTAGATCTAAGTCGTTTGAGATTTGTTCAAGATAAAATTACTTTTCTAATTATTTTGTTCAATTTTTGGTATTTATAAAACATTTTCTAGGGGCATAGTTCTAAAAAAATATCTATACTTTGATCTAAAATATTTAATATTTTTTCGTTGGTAAAAGTTGGGGCTTTTTTAAAAACAAAAGTTAACTTTTTATAGAAAATATTGCTACAGTGAAGTAATATTGAAAACACGTCAATGATTGCCGTATTCCCAAATTTTCCTTTTTTTTCCTTCCATTAACAATTATTTGTTCTTCTAAAAAACTCTTATTTTCTGAAGAAAGGATTTTATAAATCAAAATAGTTTTTCAAAATAATTTTCCTTTGAGTGTTTCTTGAGTTGTAGAATCAATAGCAATGTAAAAAGAAGAGCTCCCTTAGGAGCATGAACTTTCTTAAAGCATGAGTTATGTGGGTCCAGGGATTATATGGACTTAGGCCTACGCCAGTTTTTGACCTCGTATTGAGATCCTTGAACTGTTTGTTCTGCTAGAAAATGTCCAGTTTAATACATAAGCTATGCCTACCATTTTTATATTATCATTTATTTAAAATCCTTAACGGTCAAATCAACAATATTAATTCATGGATATCAAAATCCTTGCATTATTATTGTTATTATTTTTTGCATATAAATATGTGGGTACATAACTTCATACGGTATTTAAGGAAAGGGCTATGTATATTATAGAGCTATTTATTCCTATTTTAAATGTAGATAACAATAAAGGAATATGTAAAAAACTAAAATCGAATTTATTTACTGGGCTTTTGGTCAAGATTTCCAAACATTGACTCATAAAGATTTATTTATTTTTACAAACAGAAAGCTAGCTATCTAAAGATAGTGTAGATTAAAATTACTTTTTAAAATATGAATTAACAGAACGCATAACAATTTGCATTGCTTCTCCTAACCTTTCCTCGAAAAAGCTATAGAGTGTCTTCACGTAACACCAACACTGTCTTGAAGGCTTAAACAACTATGTTTTCTAAGAATAAAAACCAATATTTCCTGAACATCAAGGAAAATAGTGATTTACTGCCATTTTGGATGACACAATGAGACCAACAATAAACTATACCAATTATTCAAAATCTATCCTTCTTTACTCAATATTAGATCCTAATTTGTAAATATTAAAAATAATATAATTATTACATCATTATTATACATTTACATGTTGTAGTTAATAAATTAACCATTACTTTTACAAGGATCAGATATTATTCTCCAATTATCTTACTTTTATGGTAAATAATAAATCCAAAACCAAATTTATTGTATGAATTACTGGGTTGTTTTTGGCATCAAATTGTATTCATTGCGTTTACGTATTTTTTTTCTTCTTCTTTTTCATTTTTAAAGCCATTAAATGAAGTTTCCTTAAGAATTTTTTTTTGAAAAATTCGTTTTATTTAATAACTATATCAACTCTATGCTCCTAACATGGCGTCACTTCCATTTATGATGCAATTCATGACGTTATATTGGAAAAATGCCCGAAACTGTATGGAAGCTAGCCAATTATGTCTTTCCCTCCAATTATTCTCTATTTAGTGGATATGACTGTGTTGAGAGCTTGACAAAGCATAAATCAAGTACAACTAACTAATATTTAGAACACTAATAAGGACAAAAAGAAGACAAATCGACTGCTGACCAAAAAACAAAAACATGGGAATTGTTGATGTTTTAGAGATCGTATTCCGTGAGGTAGCTACCTCACATATATTTAATGTAGTTCATTAAGTGTTTGATTTGAAACCATTATTATTCCATTAGTAAAGGATACTTTTCCTAAGTTAATCCAAAATCCATTAAATACACCACACAATTATTAAGCACCCCTACTTATGCAATAATAGTTCATTAAGTATATTCACGTTTATAAGGTATAATTTATGTATAAATATTAACTGAGGGACAAAAAATAATAATGAAATAACTATTGCAGATTAAAACTTTTGAGTTCTTTATATACATATAGGATTTTTAATGACTTCATAATTATTATTTAATGTTACTCAATCATAATGTGGAACGAAGGCATTCATATGAGTGATAAGTAAACAAAATTGGCAGGCGACATAGGGTAGTATCAATACATATCAATCGCATACTCGACCTATATGGATTTTTGGGGGCTGATACCGATTATTATAGAATATAAAATTGATAACCTATGAATCAGTCAATTTTTTTTTCAATGAATCCTGTGAGATCTTAGTTAAGCCAAATAAGGCCACCTCCGACCGGCACTGAATTTTTTTTTCCACCACCATAGGGTAAATGAATGATTTACCAAGAAGTTTAGAAATTACATCCTAGAGCGTTTAAATTGCGGATCCAGTTTTATTTTATTCATTGCGGGCGATGTGGACCACATATATGATATACTAGTTTTTAGTTATAAATGACAGCTAAAAGTGAATTTTACTTAAATTATACTAATTGTCCGGGTCGAAAATGTTAATTAAGGGTAAAAAACTTTCAGAAATGTCCGTACGGGCCCCATAGTGGTATTGAATAGCTAACAAATTTAAAAACTTCAAATCTCATTTATTGAGGAAAAATTGTATGTAGATTTCGTTTATATTTTAAAAAAAATTATCTTATTTAAGTAAATAAAACATGGTAATAATTTGCAACTTTGGTCAAGTATTATAATAAATTTAGAATTGTCTAAAATGGGCCAAATTATCGGCTCACCATTATATCATTCGAATTCTAGTATATACATAAATTAGTTAAACATATTTGAATATTTTTAATTGAAATATTAATATTATTATTAATAAAATATGTTAAACAAAAACTCTAAATAAAAAAGTTTTTGTGACCCTAACAAAGAAAGAAAGAAAAAGCCATAAACCAAATTGGATGTAGATATTTATGTATGTAATTACATAAAGAGAGTCGATGTAAAAGTAAATTTATTTTATCCTCTCGTTTGATTTTATTCACATATAGTAAGTAGCACATTGGACGATGATAATAGTAGTAGATATATTTTACTGAGATATCTAGAAACTCTTTGGAGATGAAACATAGTATCCTTTTCTTTCTTTATTTCATTTACAGAAGCTTACAATAAACATACATACATATATAAGTACATATGTAAATATATATTTCTCTTCATGTATGTAGAGTTTCTGAGAAAATAAATTTGCAAGTCATATTTATGTTATCATCAAAATAAATAGGAGAAAGAGGCTTTCAATGTATTTTAAGATGAAGTTGATTAAATTTATATTTATATACATACATACATACACACACGTGGGTGTATAAAATTAGGAATACATAATATTCGTTTTTTGATGCTTCACGTGATTTACATTTCTTTTATAAGTACAAACATAGAGTAATAGATTTGTTCTCTCTTTTTTTAATGGAATAAGCACTTGAAATCAATAATTATAATTATTGACAAATGATATGAAGGTCCAATTGCTTTCTTCAAATAGCAATTACAGACATCTGATAACCTTCTTTTTTCTTTTCTTTTTTTGCAACCATCTGTAACTAATGACCATCGCGTGTCTTTGATCCTATTTGTAAGGCAGTATTTCACCAATGTTATTTATTTATCCTCCCAAATATTTCTTTTGTCTGTGTGCTTACATTATAAGCTGTCTTTTGGTATATCATAGTGGTTGTTGTTTTTTGTGTATGTATATCAAGAGAGATAGAGATAAATTCCCAGGACTTTATGCGGGAAGGATTATTACTAATAATTTGATAAATACTATTTATAATTATTAAAATTGTAAAATTTGATATAGTTATATATAAATGAGTTGAAGAAAGCCATTGAATGTTACAACTTTTACCTATAAGAACGATGTAATTTTATATACACTATCACTAGTCCTATTAAACTCTGTGTTCAATCTGACAATTAAACTGTATTTTATTTTAATACATATACTTGTATACATATGTCAACAACGTTACACCCAAGAACATAAATACAGGTTATTTCTCTTTTAACTCTGACCCATATAGATCTTTGATAGTTCTACCAGTACTTAAATTATCGAAGTATGCTTTCAACTTTTACTAAGTATATGAGTTATGATTGTATAATTAAGAACAGCTTTGTATGACATTGTAAGTATAAGGTTGAATTGAATAGAATTTGAGTCTTGAATTTGTTAGTCTTTCTTTACAGAAAGATTTTACAACCATTTTTATGCCTTTTCTTTTGATGAAAAAAGTTTATCAAAATATCCTTTTAAAATATTTTAATTAACAAAAACTTCTAATTAACAATAGTTCAATATTTTAAAAATATTATATTCCACTTAAATGAAGCTATTAAGCCTCTTATTGCTTAACTTAGATTAAATTATCAACAAACAGAATTCGGATTCGAAACTGTATGAACCGACTTCCCAACTTAGGTTTTTACCATGTTTTAAATTAAAATAATATCTGTTGATATAAGTAAAATTTATTATTTTTCTTCAAAGACTAACAGCTCCAAGGATAATCAATGAAGATGTATAAAATATCTTGACAGATACTTAAAAATTTGAATTTTAATTTAAAATATAGGACATCTTCAAACATGCTTTATATTGTTGTCATCTGGAGACAAAGCCTTCAAAACATTTCAAGATTAGGGTTTCATTTAAAAAAAATTATTTCAGAAAATTTCATGTACCATAAGAGGACAATTCAAGAAAGAAGAGTGAAAAATAAAGAGAGAAAAAGGAAGTGATAAAACCCTTGACAACGAAATTAGTTTACTATTAGGGATAGTTGAGTAGAAATTTCGTTGTCAAATTTCCTTCCCTCATATCAGCCCCATCCAATGATGAACATCAATAAGAATATTTTTTAAATGATGGTATTTAATTTTAAATAAATGAAATTAGATGGATTTATATTTTTTACTCTATGGCGATAAATTACGGCCCAAGGATTTCAAAAAACATAATCTAGCTTCATTTAATCTTATTCAACACTATTTCTCCTCATAAACATCATGTACTTATTAGTAAATTTCCAACGTTTTCTTCATGTTACAAATATTAACAAAAGAAATTAATCAATCACGTACTTTTGAGAATTGTGTCTTTTTTTTTTTTTTTTTTTGGAGTATTCCATTCCCTGACTACAAAATACTTATTAAAATGAAATCCAGGTGTTTGTCGTGGTTGTAATACTTAAAACTCTAAAGTAGCATTTCAATTCATTGGGATGGACTTCCATCAGGTTATCAGGTTTTTAATTTATGCCCTTATACAAGTATGTATTTACATATGTGTATAATTTCATTAAGAATATTCCCAACGGAAATTAAATTAAAAAAAAAGATAAAATATTTTGAGTTCTATACAAATTATATATCATTAATTTTTAGCTTCAAGCTCCTATCAGTAAGTATATATATATAGGTATAAATATATATAATGTACCTACAGAATATGGATATGAAGAAAGCTTTAAGTAAAATTATTTCTAAATATCAACAGCAATAACAAAAAAAACTCTTCTCTCTTGACTTTGATTTATTATGAGTCGTGTCAGCATTGATGGCATTTTTTTTCTACTTTCGTTCTTTTGAAGGGGGAGGAGGAAAGCAGAGGTGAGCTTGGAAGAATGTCGTCAAGTCTTACTACATCATCATCTGTTGGTGAATGTTTTTTTTACATACATACAAAAAACTCAAAAATTACGAGTCAAAAAGGATTATACCTAATAAGAGTTATTGTAATCTTTCAAAAAGGCTAGCACAGGGAAAACTATAATGTAAATTTATCTGAAGATATTATGTTTTTGACTTTTGAAAACATTAATCAAATTTCTATTCATATACATATAATATATATATATGGTATATATATCTGTAAAAAAAGTACAAATGAGAGAACTATAAAAGAAATGAGTAAGTACATATTTAATAACTTGCATTGTGAGCTTAGTCTGTGCTAGACTGAATTATTTTCACATTTGTGTTTGTCTGAAATAAGTTGTGTATGTCTTTTTGGAAGGGTGATTAATTATTACCACAAATAAACCACTCTTTAATTATCATTCCAATAATCTAAAATGGAGTCATATACATACAAGTCCAAACACACGCAAATTAACTGTAATTTGAGCTATATATAAATTAGGATCAAAATCCAGGACTTTATTCTCTCTCTCTGTACTACTCAACTACATAAAAACTACAAAACCACATAATCGAATAATTTTAAGAACTCATATGCCATTTGGCACCAATTTATTTTGTGTCAAACAACCTTTTCAATTATTATACATAGAATACATATATTTTCACACTTGATGGCTCCAATGGGACCTCCCTCCCTCCCTCTCCTCTCTCTCTCACACACACACACGTATATACAGATATATATGTTTGTATTTATATCTGGTTTAAAATGAGAAACTATTTCTTTTTATAGTTATTTCAAACTTCATCTCTCTATCTACTCGCTACTCTCTTTCTTATACTCTTCTCTCAGTACTTTAATATTAAAGGGACCTTTTTTCTCTCGCTACATATAAGTGCTCCATAAGCATCACCTGATATTATGTACCTATGCACGAGTATGTAATTGTTGTTTCCGTTTATGTTTCTCATTTAAAAAGGATACATACATACTTATGTATGTGTATTCTGCTTTCTAAATGTTATACTTAATAGCTTTAGTATTGTTGTTTTCTATCATTATTGTATATTCTCCCTATGTTAAATTATGAGAAGAAAAGAAATAAAACAAAACAAGAGGAGAGTGAAAAAAAGGAAAAAACAACAGCAAACAATTTACTGTATAGATGAAAGTAAAATAAGCTGAAGCTGTATCATTTGAACAACATGTATAAATACATATATATATATATATATATATATGTACATATAAATATAAAATAGTATAATAATTTCTCTATTAGGGGATAGATTGAGGTTTCGTTGATAGGTTATTCATTTTGAAAACTAAATGAATATAATAAGGGAAAATACAACCAGAAATATAATATGTATATTAAATATCAATTTGAATTTGTTTCTGTCTATAACATAATACACATTTCTCAATTGACATCTGCATTTGACAAGCTCATTTCCTCTTGTGTGAGAGACATGGATATTGTTATATACATACATTATACATACAACCATTTCTAGAGGGATAAATTAAGGAATGGCAGGGACAAAAGGATTCTAGGGAGCATTGAATAAAAATATCAATCTACTCAGAAATGATAAAAAAGTTTTTTTCTTGTGTGTGTGTATTGTCTCTTCAGTAAAACAATTATTTTAATCTAGGCTCTTTAGACAAAAATCGAAGATGGAGTTACTCTAATAAGTTTCTACCATTAGGAAAAACTGCATCCATAAATCAAAAAGCTATTTTTTTATTTTGTTCTATGATAACTGCAAAAGATAAACGCAAATAATAACTTTTATTTTGTTTTGTATATGCTCTGATCACTTTGATCATGCATTCTCGACATACCTATATGTATGTATCATTTATATAGATAAATACATATATCAAAGTTGAGCAAATACTCAAAAGTTCTCAAACATATGTAAATAACAAATATACTATAAAAAATGGTTCTTGATATCTGATCAGACAACATACATAAAATATACTATGTACATTATTTATTGTTACAATATTTGCTCTGTATAACTGAAGAATACAACTTCTTGGCATGAATTAGGAAAATAGTAATATACTGATTAGAATATTATAAACGTATTGAATAAATAAAGAAGTTTATATTGCAAAAACCTTATACTTTTCATGTATATAGTATATATAGAGAGAAGGGATGAGGGTTTCTTGTTTTTGTGTACACAAACGTACATATGTACATACATTATAGATGAAGACTAATATAATTAAAAAATGCCTTCTAAACAAATAAGCTTGAATACTCTTAAACTACATAGATAGATAAATTTTTTAGTATATATATATATATATACCTATGAAATATTGCCATTCAAAGCATGAATTTTTATTTTCTTAATACATATAAGGGCCAAATGTTTATTTAAAAAAAATATTTTTTTTGTACAATCTATATTTTGTTATAAAAGTTCTCAAGAAAAATAGTGATTAATATACTACTCCTTGGAGACGCAATACAATTATTATTTCATATCTTGTTATTTTACATCAAATCATTAAAATATTCTCAGAAGGTCAAGTGTCTATGTATTGATTGGCCTTTTAATAATGTAGTTTTGAAGTCTAGATACATATCATATGTATTTACAATTTAGTTAATTACACTAGTCAACAGTCAAAAATCCTAAGGAGTATAAGTATAATAAAAGCCAAAATTCGCTAGAAATCTAAGACTCACGGTAGAGCCATTTAATTAGTAGTGCGCAGAAGGATTATACCTTCTTATCGCTACTACTGATGTAGTTCTACCGTGAATCTTAGATTTTTAGCAAATTTTTGCTTGAAATTGAATGAAAATTTACACATTTAGATGGATTATTTCTTTTTGGTTAAGGAGTTTTATTGGGCGCTTGATATCTCGTTTAAAAGCTGTGGGTATTAGCTCTTTAATGCATTCCATATTAATCAATTTCATGTAATATTCAAGGAATTATTTAAATACAAAAGATTTGGCTGACTTTTGGGACCCTACGTCCCCTGGAGTACCTTTATATTAAAACAAAGACTGAAACTGGAATTTGCGTAATACACTAGCGAATCATCATTTTTTAATGCTCAAAATTTGTATCCGTCTAGGCTTAAATTGAAGTTGAAGTTGGAAAAAGGGCCGAATTAGCTCAAAAAGTAGGCTCCAATTTCTTGAAAACCGTTGTACTTTCGAAATTTTTTTTACAGATTTGAAATCAGCGTAAAAAACTGAATAACTTTTATTATACTTATTTCCCTTAGGATTTTTGAAAGTTCAAATTTGTTGACCAGTATTATTAGTCATCACTATTACTTTGATAAACTCTACCAAGTCTGTGATTTAAAGAAAAAACCGTCCCTAGTTTTTTGTCTTTAGCTACTGTATGTAGCTAAGAAATTTGAATTTAATGCGAACATGTTTTTAATCATATATCTATAGGGGAGTCCTGAATAGGTGATAATACATAAAATTATCTAAAATAGGGGTTACCAAACTACGGTCCACATAATATATTTGAGTTGGCTTGTATAATTATAGTCATTTATATTCTGAAACAATTTATGTGTTCATAATTTTCAAAAATCCGATACATCTTTCTCATTCTTATATATATATATATATATACTCTTGATTACAATGTATATACATAAGATTGAAACATGCATTTTTTAGTTTTCTTTGAGTAATTGTATTTGAAGGAGAAAAAATTGATGTTCATAAAAATATTTATAACATTTAGAAAGTAGAATACACATTGTGGAACATTTTCAATTAGTAAATGTATACTCTTGCCATTTGATGTTCCATGGAATGTTTATTTATGAATAATAATATGTAAAACGTAAGAGCACCCAATATCAAAAATTTGAGCATTGTTCATCTTTAAATTATCTTCAACTCAAGAACTGTTCATATTTTATTTCCAACGCTCTATCCAATTTTTACTTGCAATCTGATTCTACAAGTTGGAAATTGTACACAACATACATACATAACTTTACATATAACTATCTTGCCCTCCATTAAATAAATTTGGTGACCCTTGTTTTAAAAGATCAGTTTCCAAGTTTAATTGCATTTAACCTTGCATAAATGTTCACACATTTTAATATCATATTCAATATATTGTATAATTGCACATATTTGTATTTCTCGAAGCACCAGAGGGAAATAATTCAATATTCATGCTTTAACATTTATACATAGGTATATACCATATGTATATCTTTTTTTTCATACTACATAAGAAAGGCACCATTGCTATTTCTCCCACTCCTCATTTACCTACATCTCTTAAAATGCACTTAGTATGTAGGTTTCGACCTATGTTAATTTTTGGAACCAAAATCCATTACTTCGGGGCTAAAGTAGCCGGTGTGGTCATCAATAAGATTAAATATACATATGTGTAGGACTTTATACCAGTTTTTAATTTTTTGACAACAAGGGTGACGACACTAAATTACATTGGTTTTCAGGATCAAAAATATTAATTAAAGGTAAAAGGACTTTCATAAAATGCTCACACGGGCCACATTATGCTACTCAGAGGTTAATTAAATAAAAAATTAGACTCTCATTTTTTTCAAAATAAAATAGTTGGTTTTGTTTTTTTATTTACCAAAAATTGGATTGTGATTTTAAGGAAATGAAATATCAATAAGAATCAGCAACTTTAGCCAATTATTACAATTAATATAAAACTGTCTATTATAGGCCAATTTAATCGATCCACCAATATATCAATCAAGTCCTAATACATGGGTATGTACCTAGTGCAGTCTTACCTTTACAATCCCTGTTTGGAGCATAACGAGGCAGTAGTCTGTTTTTCCTGCCACAAGAACGAGGAGTGCCTCCGATCTGGAGGTTCGAAATCGAAAGGATAGGTCTGTTGTGCTCTTTGCATCATGCATTGGAAGACTCACGTAGCTTGAACCATAGAATGAGGCTGTATGTACATGGAAAGAAAAAGTATAATAATATACTTTAATAGATTAATAAATAAATATAGTATTCATACATCTATACAACATGCACATATACACATATGATTACTTTCTATGTTGTGTTAGATCTTTGGCATATAATATGCATATATATGAAAAAAAAGAAGTTTATGTTCTTTTATTCTTCAGTGTAAACCCCAAAAGTCATAATAAAGAAAAAGAAATTAATAACACTAATGGGAAAATATTTTTTTTTAGAAATTGTCAACATTTAAGCAATTTACATGCATACATAGATTATATTTGCAAAGAATGTGTGAATACCTTATATATATGTAGAAAATTGGAGAAGCGTATATGTATATTGCATTTGCATTCATTTTTTTAAAGTTATACTCAGTTAAGAAAAGAGATAATCGAATAACCGAGACAAACTATACATTAATTAAACTTTCATAGGCAAAATGTAATAGCAAGTTGCCTCATCCTAATGAACAAAATAGGTAAAAAAATAGCATACATAAATGATTCAACTCCGCATCACCTCTAATTTAAAGTAAATAGAAATATTAAGCTACTTGTTTACATTTATTAAAATAACTTTTAGCTTTGAAATAGTAATTAATCAAAAATTTCATTATGTGAATTAAATTTATTTTATAACATACAAAGAAAATAACACCAGTACTTTTTGACATATGAAACTAATTTTTCGATCGAAGAACACAAAAACATATCGGCAATATATACATTTTTCAATTCTTGAAGAGAACCTTTAATACTACATAAAATCTGGATGGGTGACTTTTGTATGTATCTTAAATCAGAATTCAAGGAACATCATCGCCTGTATGAAAACATTTCTCTGATATATTTTAAATGATAACAGGATGGGAGTTTTTTGAAAAAAATAGAAAATCTATGTCTTTAAACAATAAGTTTTGCTACTATCGTCGCCCTATAACTATTTAGATCCGGAATCTGAATGTGGTATCTGAATTGATGAAAATAAGTGTATCAGATATTTGAGACTTTTTAGCTCTGTAAGGGATGAGTTAAATAGGTAATAGTTTTAGTCATTAATTACATCAGAATAGCAATAACTTATTTTCTGTTACTTATAATAATGTACTAATTCAACTTTTAGTAAAATTCACTTTCTTATTTTTTTTATGAATTCATTGATCCATAATTATCTAAATATTATATAAACCAACTAACCCTATAAATATATAATATGACATTTCATTTTACCCATTCCATTTAAATATTTAGCTTTTGTTAAATTATGGCAAACTTTAATCTTAATTTTTTGATAAAAAGATTAAAAATTAGACATAGAATGCCAATTATTGCAGGAAAAACAACTTTTGTTTTAATTTCAAAAATAAATAAATCGTTTTATTAGTGAACCTAAAAGTTGATTAAAATACTTTGGGATTCATTTCCAAAGATTAAATGTAGTAAGTTACATACATTTTTCTTATAACATTTTCAGTAAAATTCAGTCTAATCAAAAAAACAAAAACAATTTTTTATGGATTGTATATGTTGTCAATTTTTTTTTATGACTTATCATATAAAGATGGTTGATTACATACCAAAATAAATATTATTAATAAAAAAATAGATAGTTTTTAAAAGCTAAGACGAAAAAAAGTTGTACAATACAACAGAAAAAGGAACAACTTTGTCATTCTATTTTCAAATTTAAAGATTTCAATTTTTTTATCTGTTTTATTAAAATAAAACATGAAATCTTTTTTTTTACATGGTATACAAATTGTTGAGATGAAATTTTGCAAAAAAAATAATAATGACATTTATTCTTTCGTTGTAGTGTTGTTCAAAATAGTTGACTCAAAAATTGATTTATAAATTACAAAATTCCATGTGGACTTAATATTTTTTTCGTCCGTTCGATTTTTTATTAATTGATCACAATAAATAATAATATTTGCTCATTATATGTTTTATGATTAAAGATTTTTGCTTCAAAATCCTATCAATAGTTTATGATCCTTAATAAATCATTTATAATTATGAGTTAATTTGTTTGAAAGTGTACAAAAAGACTCCGCAGAATGCACAAAAAGTGAACACCAAATGTCTATATTATTTTCAAACAATAAAGCATTGTTGCGAGAATGCCTGAATTTTTTCCTCTCCCCCCTTCCTCCTTATCATATATGATCGATTTGAATCAAGTCAGCACAACACTAGTTCAAAACCAAACGTACACGGTGTAAAAAAACAGACTTTTTTTTTATTGATCATAACATTTTTCCACAAAAATATTTTTTTTTTCTATTTTATTTATTTGATAAAGTTTTACTACTATTAAATATAGGGGAAACAGCTCAATATTTAATCAAACTAAAATAAAACTTATGAATATCTGTCTTTGGATGTATGCATATAAATATTAAAAATCGTCACTTCCTATATATGTATATTTAAACATATCTACAGCTATACCCCAATATATTGATATACTTAAAATATTTAGTAATAATAATAATAAGGCAATATACGCAAACATATCTATATTTTGTTCATAGAAAGATATTTAAACATTTGAACCGCTTGCATTTTTAATGTGAAGGAAACTTTTTTCTAAATTTTTGAATTTATTTGTTTGTACCTTTAATTGAAAACACTTTTAGAGTTTTTTATGATTAATTTACCTTTTCATCTTATAAAAATTCGATCGTTACGTCATATAAGTACAGAAATGAAAATTGAATATAGTACAACGTAATCAAAAATACATTTCTGAACGTTTTTTCTTGTAAATAAGTAAAAAAAATTACCGATATCTGTTGGCTGTCGACTAATGGCATAATTGTTCATAATAAATTATAATAATATAATTATATATTATATTATAATATAATATTATCATAATATTGAAAAGTAGGACCCTATACCTTAATAAGAATTGATCAACGTTGAGAAAGAGGTAATAGTGGAGAAAAGATGACATAAATATAGGGGACATGCCATTGCGATAAGTGGGTATCAGTCTGAATTCAAAAGATATCTCTAACTAGCACGAGGCAAAGTTGACAACATCTCCATCTTTTTGTTCTATATTATATACATTGAATTGATATACAAGTACTGACATTGATTTGTTTTAAAGATAAATACTTCAGTAGCTTGGTCCAAAATTTTAGTAGGTAGGGGAGACAGGGAAAGTTGTAATAGGTTCTTATTCTAGGACATAAAAAACGCTATAGACAATATATAATTGTTCACTCCATAATTATATATTTTTTGAAAATTATTTGAAAAAAAAATCAAACCCTTTTGTCAACGTATCTTTGATATATTCGATAAAAACTGATTCGGAAGAGTAAGAGAAATTTTTGGAAGGAATAATACTTTAATTATAATAGTCAATTTTTAATTTATTTTCGCTGAAACTCATATAATTTGAATTATTGTCGAAAATTTTGCTATAAATTGATATAATTTATTAGAATTCTAGGCTCACTCATTTAGGAGATATTTGAGAAAGTGTAACGTTCGGACCAAAGGAGTCAGTTGCAACACTTGTTGCAATTGTCCACGTATTTTTTATTTTTCTGGATAATTTTATATCTATAGGGGCCTAAGTAGCCCTACATGTGCTCACTGTATGAATTTCTCCGATTTATAATGATGATCATTTATCCATAGTAAAATTTTTAATGTGCAATAATAAATTCAACCGCTTGAAAGGCCAATTGCTGAAAATTTCTTTTGTCTGATTGAAGAAATTTCAAATTATTTTTAAATAAAGGCAGTTAGTTGAAATGCATATAAATACTTATCGTTAAAAGATTTTTCGATACTTATCGGTATAGTCACATAATTTCAAAAAAATTGATAAAAAAATAAAGAATTGGTATCTTAAGAACTCAATAAAATCACTTAACAGTTCCATTAATATAAATTTTAATTGAGTCGGATAGGGTTCAATATAAAAGCCTTTATAATAAATGATAACATCAATTTAATTCCCTACACTTTCAAGTCAAGTCCAAAGAGAGTGCAATAGTATATTTAATTATAAATATTCGGGTCCCACGAGATAGTTGAGAACCCTAGTTTCTATAAATAAACGAATATATTACAAATATGTACTAAATTACTAATTTCATATCAAGAAATAAAATAATGGATTAATTAACTAATTTTTTAATCTAATTAATAATAAATCTTGATTTTCAATAAAAAACAACATTTATTCAAATACCTGATTTTAATTTCTTCTTCCTAATGAGAAGAAATTTTGTTTAACAAATTACAAAAAAAAATTATTAACATTTACATGGGTACATATAAATATTATCAAAGTTTGGTTTAGAAAAAATTTATCCCCATTATTAAATTTCAATACGCTTAGAAAATTGTTCTAGAATATATTTAAATATCTTTATACATATAGTGTACCTAGTTACGTCCAAGGAATAAATAAATATTCTAAAAGTTATTTTAATCAATTTCCTTATCTCAAAAATATTTTTTCAATTTAACTTTTGTTTCTTATATTCTACATTAAATTCAACACATTGCACTGTATTTAATTGAACTTCTTAAAGTAAAAACTGACGTTTATAAGGTTTTAAGTATATAGAAATAATAAAATAAATATAAAGTTAAAGTGAAAAAAATTCTTATAAGTTAATAAGAATAAATTCAAATTCTAATAACTTCCATGATATGCACTTATACATGTATATATATTAATTAAGCTTTTTGATAAAAGATTAAGATGGATTTTATTCTTAAAAAGGAAAGAAAAGAAAAAAGTATATTTTGTTTCAAGTAATTCTTTGATGTTAACTATTTTTAATATTTTGATGCAAAATTATTGGATTATATTTTATATATAAGTATATATTAGGGTCGGGGGAGGGTGCACCAAACCATATAAAATAATATATCCGGATTTTAAGACCTTGGGTGATTTCTTTGATTTTGACAGTACCAAGGGATATTCTACTTCGCAATAACGAAAAAAAAGTCATTTAAAATTTGAAAAATGACTTTGAGGCTCAATTTTTTCCTGTGACTTCATCAGGATCTTAACTTTTAATTTCAATGTACCTTGATTTGTGACCAATTTTTGTACCTTTGTGGGACACTTAAAGGTAGGTACTCAGATTCAGATCATGACTCTATTGAAAATGTAAAGAGATAACATCTCCTTCAAGTGATCATATTCATATATAGTTTATATATAGAACGCAGTTTCAATAATTGAACCCTTTAAAAAATCAAATTCCTAAATAACTTCGAAGTGTAATATGTTTTTTTTAATTCTCAGTAAGATTGAGAATCAAGGTTTCATTAGAGTTCCTTTCCTCAAGAGATAGGTACAGAATAATTTATTTATGATTCTTGATTTCAAATATTTTTTTCTTCATCTTCAAATGATTTTCAAATCAAGACAACACTATGCTTTCTCACTTGAAGAAATAACTCTAATGAAACCTGAGATCCACATTTTTCCCCAGATAATTAAGCAATTTACTGCACTCAACACATATTTATACATTTTCATTGGGCTTTTGGGTTGAAACGGAATATCGTGTATGAATATTTTTTTTAAATAAGAAGCTCTAATCCACTTATATTATAAGTAAAAGCTCTATGTATTGAATTTTGTTTATTTAAGATATACAATTTATCTTTAATCGAAGGAAATTGTTATTTTCTAGATTGTAACAAAAAAAATATTGAACTTAAGATTTAAATGAAGTCACATAAATAAATTGGAATTCACATCTTCAAAAGGAATATTTCTCTAGTGCTTTACAAATAACTAACTTTAGCTCTAAAAAACACGATTTATCTCTAATTTTAAATGGCTTTAGTGAGTCACAAAATTGACTTTTTAAGGTTAACATTTTTTAATTATAATTATGATAATATAAAAGAAGAGATATGTTTTATTTACAACTTGTTTAAGATATGAAGTAGTTTTTTATATATTTTTTTATTTTTCATAATATTATCTATTGAAAGATATCCAGACACGTACACACACACAAAATACCAAGAAGAAGAACCATTATAGATTAGTCTATATAAATGACAGCCTTTGCTTGTATTTTAAATTTGATAGTCCTTCAAATTATTTATGTACTTCATTATAGCGCCTATTAATGTGTCTTATATAGAAGAATAATTTTTAATAACTCCATACACTGGGGTTTTCAAATATCGGTAATTTACTCTTTTAATAATTAAGACACTTCGTAAAAGAATGGGTATGTTATTTGTTCAATGTAGAAAAATATGCTAAAATATATATCAAAAGGATACTTTTAGTATTGTTCATATAAATAAGGAGAAATAACAATGATAAAAATACGATAGTAGTATGTATTTAAACAAAGGAGTTACATAATTAATAACGAGTAGATTGGTTTTACTCAGTTTAAATTTTCTATATTTGAAATTGTAATATGTCTTGCATTTGTATTTCTTTGTACATAATGTATTCTTCAATTTTTTTAATAACAAGTATTGCGTAGATATCAATACGAATTGCTTTCCAGGAAGATCTACATACTCTGAAGAAATTGAAAGGCTTGTGTAAACATAAAAAATAAATAAACATATAAACTACTTCTTTAATACAAAGATTAAAATGTTTTAAATGGGATCCTATATATTCATTTCTCTACAGCAAATATATGAATGAATTATAACATCCCGGGTAAGCAAGCTGCTACAGAGAATTTTTTTAAGTGTATAGTAAGTAAAAAGTAATCTAAAAGAAAACTAAGCAGATATAACATAGAACCCCTTTGATTAAGAACAAGAAAAATCATCAAAAACTAATGAATTCCTCAATATTTTTCTTTAAAAATGTATCGTAGAATGAAAAAAAACATATATGAAGTGACAACCGTACAAATGAAGAAGTCACTTTCATTATATAATAATAATTTCTCTCCGACAACAATTCTATTTATTAATAGAATGTAACAAAATATTTAGTTCGAACCATTTTTATATTTTACTCATAATATTATACATATAATATATATTAAAGCAATATAGAATAAAGAAGGCTGAAATACATTTTTACTCATTTCTTAGTGGTTGTGATAGGGAAGTAAGACTTTTCAAACTTTTTTTTTAATATGTAGTCAACAAAAAGGAATACTTATTTTGAGTTAATAGATAGATGGAAAATATATCTTTTTAATTAAAACTTTTCCTCTCAAATCATTCAAAAGCAAATTCAGATAAAGCTCTACTGAGGAAATCCATATGTAATAAGCATATAAAAGAAAAATATAATTGAAACGTAAAAAAACAAAACATACTCTAAATACATACATTTCCATCCATAAGTTAAACAATTGTACATAAGAATTATAAATTGAGTTATTAAAAAAAATTCAAATGTAGTGCATTAAATATTTGTGTGGAAGTAAAAATAGGATATTATATTCCTTTACTATTTACTTTAAATTAGATATTTGTTAGCAACTTTACTTTTTATGAAATTGAATTATTATTATTATTGATTAAAGACTATATAATAAAATACATTCTATATAAAACAGGGAATTTTTTTACACCAATTCATATACATATAAATGCAAAAACATATGTATAAAACGTACTTCATAGAAATCACCAATTTTGATAATTTTTGGTTAGGATATTTACCCCAATAAATATACACCTTCTGTGATTTTTTGAACTTGAGGCCCAAGAGGAGTCTCTAAAATTTTGATTCCCTGCAAATTACCTTCGAATTTGATTAGGCTATAGCTCTGTCCATTGAAGGTCTATTAAAAAAATTGCCTTAAATACTCATACGAGCATTTTGCTTTACTTCCTATATATTTAAAAAAATACCATTTTTGCAACAAAAAAAAAAAATTAAAACATTATACCAAAATATTCAAAATAATGCAAATTCAATATTGGCAATTTTTGTTCGGGCTTTAACCCTTTCATAGCCTATAAATATGTTACAAAAATTAGCGTAAAATCACCGTCATTCAGACATAAAATAAGAAGAAGTCAGATTCATAAATCAAAAATCCTTAAAAATTTACTAAACTTGATGATCATGATGCCACAATTCAATGTATGTATATACAGAGGTACATCATATGTTGACAATTAAATTTCTTTGTTTTTTCTAAAACTTAAACTTGTAATTATAATTTTTTTCATTAGAAAGCTAAAAATTTAAATGAAAAGGATCATTTAAATGTTGCTTTATTATTAATGCAACTCAATATGTATAAATATCTGTATTAAGAAATATTATAGATGCATTTATTAGAATTTAATATATATATTTGGTATGGAGATTAAATTGGTCGATTTTTTACAGTTTTATATTAACTTGCCAAAGGTGCCAATTATTACCAATATTTTATATCTCTAAAAAACCAAAATTCAATGTCGTTATAAAAAAAACGAAATCAATCATTTTTTCCCTAAGAAAATGAAGTTAAAAGATTTTAATTGCAACCATTTCTGAATGTTATTTAGCCCTTAATTAATATTTTTGAACCTTGCAATCAATATATTTTAAAATGTGCAAAACCATTTTTAACTCCCCTTTTTTGTCTATAAACTGAAATTTACATAAAATTCTATGTATGATAACATCAATAATCAATAAAATAAAACTCTCCACAGTTTCAATATTAAAAAAAGAAAATTTCCAGGATGTATTTTCTCAGAATTTCAACAGATGATCTGCTTTGTCAGGGTCATGAAGGAGTTTATAAAGCAATTGTATGTATAGTACTTAATTATTCACAAATATGATGAGTAAATATCTAAAACACAATCAAATAAAAAATATATTTGTAAATTTGAGGTTTTAGGTCGAGAGGAATTGAAAATTAACTACTATGTATATGAACATAATATCCCCAAAATGTTATTTTTTTATTTATTATTTTTAAAGTTTTAAAAGAAAACCATATCATTATTTAAATATTTATCCTTTGGTAAAATTTAGAACCAAAATTTATAGAAAATTCAACAAAAGATATACATTTTAACCGCAATACACTTTCTCGTGAGTTACAGTCCAATAAGTCACAAAATATTTATATGTAACCTAGCCTTGGGTTACACATAACACATCTCATAGAGCAAATAATTATACGTGGATATGTTCTAAGCATAGAAGGTGCTTCAAAATGTTTATACATTTCCACCACACACGCACCATTTTAGTCTTGAAGGAAGAATGTGAGGGGAAAAACTACGGATTTCTCCATAGTGAATCACATATTTTCTTCTTCAGCAATCTGGTTTTAAAGGTCTGTGTGACAATTCTTGATTAATAAATTGTGAGTGTTTCAGCCGTTTTCATAGTTTATTTTGATATTGATTTTTTTTCCGCAACAGCAAGGTCTTTATTTGCATACAAATATCTATATACAATAAATAAAAGGAGATTTATGTCACACAAAACATCAATAAACATTATAGTTTATGGTTAAGAGCCTCTAAATTTCAAAATAAAAAAAATATCGATTGAACAATGTCAATATCTAAAATAAATAAAACTTAATATAGATTTAAATCTCTAAAAAAATTTCACATTACAAAAATTCAAAGCTCATTAACATAATATAAAGAGATAAAATAATTAAATGTAGGTATCGCTTCTACCAATTAATATGGCTCTTAAAATGTTTTATAGTAGATCTTAGTGTTTTTAAATGTCTACAATGAAACAAAATCTTTACCATTCATCTTCTTCTTTAACTGCCCTGTCCGCTACTGAAGGTACAGCCGTTGCTACTTATTTAATTTTAGAAATAAGTTTTAGATTATAAAAATCTATTCTTTTGTGCAGATTGAACTTACGCCATTCACTACATATTTGTTATGCCATAGCATTTAAAATTGGCCCCCTTAATAGACAAGGGCCTTCAAAATTCAAAAAAATACCTACAAATTTACTTTATCTCTAGTATAGCAATTTTAAACAGAAACAGAGGAGACTAGAAATCGATTGGCATAATTGATGATTTATATTAAGCCCTGACTTCGACAAGATTTTTTTCTGAATTTTCTTCCACCGTAAAAGTTAGATAATCTGTATACATGTCTAACAAATGTCTCCCCTTTCCAAAATTAAACCCAAAACATTTGCCTTCCCAATGTACCAGCTAGGATTATCTATGACTCATTTAAAATAGTTAGAGGTCTCCAATAGCCAATCTTTGTTCCGTTGTCTTTCTTCTGTGTATGGGAAATTATACTCTATGTCAGGGCTGGAAGTAGTTTTCCCTTTCTTTCCATCTAATGGCCATAAAAAAAAAGTATGGGATAATTTCGTTTGGGTATAAAGTAAAACATTTTTCCTTGATAAAATCTGAACCAGAGGCCTTATCGTCTTTGAACTGTTTTTTGAATAAAATGTGACTCGTTTTGAATGAAGAAAATCGAGCAATTTTCAATTTTTTTGGGTTGGGATTATTTCAAGGTCCACCCACAACTTTTTGATGGTGATCACAAAATATTCTCAAAATTGAGCCTGAGTCTGATATAATTTCTTGCCCGTTTTCATTTTTTTAATTTTTTTACATGAAAAACCCTTCCCTTACGAACAGTTTTTGAATCTTTTGAAAGGACTGCACTCCAAGTTGTTGGTAGGCTTTTCACAAATAAGGATCTTTCCTCACTATTTATTTCTATATCTTCCTGCATCTTCCTCTTCTCATTCGTAAAGCTCAATGTAGTGTCCCTTATTACTTTGGCAAGATACTAGCAAGTTTTTGGTAGGAAATACTGGGGTTAAAAGAAAGCTTCAATCTTTGACTAACTGTAGCTTTATATCTGTCTATCTCAAAGATCAATTTAGGAATTTTGACACCTTTGGACTTCTATATATGTATTATCATAAAATTCCAACTCTACAATTTTATGGCCCGATGATAGCTCGAAAGGATATTTAGCTTTTTTGACCCTGGGAAATAGAAAATAGGAGACTAATATATAGTCTATTCTAGAAGACAGGACACTTAATCTCCCGAATACTAAGCCATCCTCTCGATTAATCATTTTGACGATGTCAACCAAATTGAGATCATTTATTAGCTTGAATAGAATAGCAGTGTTAGAATAGTTATTTGAATTTTTATAAATGTCAACATTCAGATCCCTGACCAAAATCAATGGAAGACAATCCTTCTTAATTTCATTGATAACTGATTGGAAAAAAGGAGAGCTTTTTTCATCAGGTTAATATTCTTAAGTAATTGGTCACTTTTTTACCATTTCAGCTTTAATTTAATTTAATTTTTATGGGAGATTTTGTTCTTTCATTGGGCGAATTAGATTGATTGGATTTCGATCATGACATAGTTAATAAGAAAATAGAGTTAAAACGAGAAAAATGCTTCCTAAATTAGCTTGTAATTGAATGTTCAGATAAGGTAACTGTCATTAGTTTTCTGAAAAATTGAAATAGCTCCGTTTATTTTCAAGATAATAAAGTAATAAGGACACAATTGAAATTAAAAAGGAAAAAAATACAGTAAATAAATATATTTTCAGCCTCTGATTCAAATTTTTTGAAACCTTGACACATACTTAATTTTATGTGGGAACAATAGTTATCCCATGAGGTTATGGAGTTCCAATTTACCAATTTATTTACCATATGTACATATATGTAGATAAATAATGATTTTCAAATACTTTTAATTATAAATTATATTTAATCTAATGAGTTAAATAAAAAGTACTCAAAAGCCATTATGAAATTAACAATTTTGAATTAATTCATCAATCAATTTATCTTTTTGAAAATGTGTATATCTTTGTTTATATGTATTAAACTAATTCAGCTTCTTAGAAATACAAAAAAATAATTAGTCATCCATTCTCATAAAACCTAAGAGAAACGAATTAAGGCAAATTTATGATTTAAAAAAAATTATTTAATTATGAACTTTTGTGTTAATTATTATTTTTCTCTTGTAATAGATTGTTCTAATTGATTATGACAATTCCGTCATTTTCTCATTTTTGCCGAATGACAAACATATGATCTTCAAACAAAAAATGCGCTCATATTTTTTGAAAAGTAACGACTAGTAATAATTTTATAGTACTTTATATATCTACAACCATCTCCTTAGGGAATCTTGAAGAAAAAGTAAAAAAAACTAAATATGGGGGTATGTACATATATTATGTATCTAAACACAAAGCATACCTTGAATTTTATTTTTTCTTCTTCACTGCATTACTCGTTTAAATATTCTTACATATGTATGTATGTATTCGACTACATATATACTTATATGTGTAGGCTATTTTTCCATATGTATAAATACTCCTATTTTATTATTCTCAGGGTTAAAAAACATGGGGGAACGTTCCAAGTTGTGCTTTTATGAATGCATACTCATATGTTAGGCTATTCTTAAAATAATGCCACTCCGCCACCTCCATACTTAGAGCTATAAGAAAGCGAAAGAGGTCTTCATAAATATGTAAAGAAAAAACAAAAAAAATCTTCCTTTCCATCCTTTTTTTTATGAACAATGGTGCCCTATTAATGATTGACAACTTACTTTTAAAACTTCAAACACTAATATCTCAATCAATACGTTACCAATTAACAAGATTTAAATTTTAAATTAAACACGAATTATCATAATATTTTCATAAAATTAAATAAAAATGATTTTAGAAGAATGTATGCAAATACTTGAGTTTCAGAAGAAAATGAATGAACATGAAAAAAATTACTCTGAGGTTGTAAATTCAGAAAATGTATCATAGTTTAGGTATTTGTAAACTCACCCCCAGGCCAAATGAGCCGAAGCTACTGCATCAAAAATAGGCAATAAGTTATTCCATTAAGAGTCTGAACCACAACTCGTAGAAACTTGAAGTGCGTCAATTACCCCCCCCCCCCTACACACACACACATAGAGGTAATTTCTTTCCACATAAAAACAAGTAACTTTAATACTCAAAAAACCTCTTAAACTATTTGAAAAAAGTAATTTATAATTTTATAAATCAAAATATATTTATACAGTTATTAATTCCCTGGGCTTAGATATTGAAGTAGGTGGAAACGAGGCTAAGTGTAGAATCTAAAACTTATAAAAATGTGGGTCTTTTCATTTTTATGATGAGTTAATAGACCTACCTTTTAAAGAAAAAGTGATGATAGTTTTATACAAAGCTTATTCATAGAACAAAATAATATTTCTCTTGAGAGTTCTAATCAAGTCTGCATATAAAAATAAATAATAAATAAGTACTTTTACTCTAGTATTATAAAAAATAAAGTATAAACTAACTTTTACTGATCCTTTTCCTGAAGATTTGGAATGTGGGAAAAATGACTAATTTTGTACATTGTTTGTTCTTCCTTTAATGCTACAAAATATCTTGTTAAAAACAAATTATAGTCAATTCATCGTATATTGTTCTTTGTTATAAACAACTTAAGAGTCCTTCCAAGTTTCTTCAATTCAAAGTTTTACATAATTGTAACTGAATTACTCCTAAACAAATATATATTATATATATTTCTTGTAAGTGCTATAAAAATGAAAGAAAATAATCTTATTTACATTCACAAGAGAGGCATTAGATACTATTTATTAGGTTAAAAAGTAGAAGAAAGAAAAAAAACTTTTTGTGTCTTTTTTCTTAGTAAAGTTTAACACTATAAATGTACATATATATATATATATATATATATATATATTTCAGTTCTAATTTTCTTTCAACCTTATTTACCAAAGTCACATTTATCTACATTCATACATTATATTATATATAATATATGTATGTATACTTTTGTTTTTGATGTCGCTATTAAGAAAAAATAAATTAGTAGGTCGTATATTTTTCTTCTTATTTTTTACTATATAATTTAGTATACAGAGTCTTCTCTTGTTCAGTGAACTATTTCAAAACATTTTTTTTTCTTTTTTTTTAAAAAAAAGAAACTAATATTATTATATCATGATAGACTCCTTATTTTGATAAATGTGTTTCAACTCTGTTTTGTTGTTTATTTATAGAAACTCACACCATGTTACACAAAGAAGAGGTTTAGCATATTTATACATAGCACATCATTAAGGGCCCTCTGATCTAACCATGTACCTACGTTATGGTTAGTATAATTTGCTATTAAAGAAATTATTAGATAGGATTCTCAAGAAGTTATACAGAGCATTATGTATGGATGTACATCCATACATATAAAGCTAAATTTCTTACTTTAAATTTCCCTTGGGGTATATTTCTATTTTATGCCTTATAAAACAGATTTATGTCTATGTAGTCAGAATGAGGAGGTAGGGTGCTAGAGCGTAGAATATAATATCATTCACATTGATTACGAATAGGATGGAAAATAAATACATATATATGTAAAATGTAGAGCGTTTTTTTGGATTAATAACTCATAAAACAGTTATGTGAATGTACTCGTACAGAGAGATCAATAAATCTTACTGAATGTGTATTGAAGACCACCTTTGATGAGTAGGTGGTGGGTACATAAAATGGTATCTCATGCAAGCTTTTATCGTGGGATCTATGAGTACCCCTTTTAAGCTTTGATAAGGAGTGATTGTAAGGAAAGATCCCTCCTTTAGTAGTCCCTTTTCCAAAAAAGACAAAACATCCATGGGCACCAGAGTAGGGAGACCAAGGGGTCATTACATTAACAATTAAAAGTTGTGTGATTTTTGTTTCATGTCAATATGACAGTCATTAATGTAAAAAGCCCCCGCCCCCCCTCTTCCCAATCAAATATATGTATATAAATTATTTCCAGTGGCCTAAATCCATCTCATTTTGGACTAAAATGCTCCTATAAGGACCATTCAACTTCCTTTCACAAGATATGTTGACAGTAATTGTCATTGACTTCATAAGCAGTATAAGCTTTCGGGGTATTTGTAATTAAAAGCACTCTTAGTGGTTACTTATAAATAATCAAAATAAAACCCCTTCTTTTATTGTTTCATTGTTATTCTTTAGATCAGAATGCATATCTGCATTATTAAGGAAATTAAATTATTGATCAAGAATTGGGTAGAATGACGTAATTGGCAAACTACCAATTAATCTATTTTCTTTCTGAAGGAAGGATTAATTGAGGGGAAAAAAGAACGCTTATGAACCTCACACGAATATTAATTTTGTATGGATTTACATTCGAGAAGACATGGAGACATATTAATTATAGCATCTTTTCTTATAATAAAGAATGTTTTGATACGATTCCCTCAAAGAAGAAGCTACCAATGGATTTTGAATGAATGCTTTGCAAAAAATGAATGAATGGATAACACTATACATTGCATGAATAGATAATAGAAATAATAATGTATGTATATATACTTACATAGTACAACTTGAGATAGATAAAAAAATAAAATAAATTATCTGGCATTTAGATATTAGAAAAAGTAGTTGCACCATTTCAAGATGAAACAGAATAAAGCTACACATTTTGAGTGTCATTAATGATACTCGTCATGACAACAAACAAACCACTCAAGAGTGAAGACAGACTTTACATATTAAATAGAGCATATTATAAATATATGTATATGTACTAGCCATATGTCTTGAATGCTTTCTTCCTAAAATATAAATTATACATACATACATATGTATGTATGCTACATAATATAATCAATCATTAATACTTTAAAATTGTACTTCTATGCCCATATGTATACGAGTATATGCATATGTTATATGTATGTATAAATCCTCTCCCTTCAAGTGAGGAACAATAAGCCTTCAAGGAAACTATGGTAAATACAATTATTCTTAAACTGAAAGTCATGGAATAAAAATTTGTAATCAAGAGATCAAAATTTTAATTCCGCTACATACATATACTTTAGGTACAACTGCAGAAGGGAGGATGACCCCTTAGAGAGGTGCACTCAATTCTTGATGTATCCATAATTTGCTAGATGAAACAAATGAAGAGTCGACAGTTGGATATTTTTTAAGTTATGGATCTTCCATTGATACGATGATTATCAATTGATTCTATTTCTTTCAAATTAATCCTCTATAGCGTTGCATATTTGACATAAATCATGAATTAGTTTGTTTCACTAAGTCTTTGGAAAAATGTAATTGATGTAAGAATCCTTTAAGATTTGTAAGTGCCGAATTACGTGCGCAAATGCCCCAGTAAAGGTATCTTATTAACCATCAAATCATATTTCCTGAAATAGCTGGGGAAAATGAAGAAGGATCGGATTTGGATATTATGAGTCTAGTAAAATCTGAACTGTACACTCAAATAAACTGATTGTACTCTGCAGTCTCTGAAGTTAAACTTAATTTATTTTAATGAATTTATAATTGATTTATACTATTTTTATAAAATAATTAATCCTATTACTACTCAGTAATAATCTCTGGGGAGAGTTTTTGTACAAAGACGAGTAGATAAAACCAAAATGCAGTTAAATAATTGTCATTATATTAGAAATGACATGATTAAGGTGGACAAAATAGTAACTATATTTTTATATACCTACGTATTTAAAAATTAAAATGTCATTATATGTAAATGCATACTTGGTAAGTAACTGTTATTTCGTGTAATTAAGGAGACAAATGGATAAATTATCCCCGTGATCGATATCTAAATTCATTTTTCCCCATCTATACATTTTTCCATGCTTTATGATTAAATTCCTATTTCAATTCTTAACCACATCTTAAGACCACGTAACCCCTGTCAAATACAATTTTTTGATAAATCCAAGTAGGATTTTACCTCTATGTGGTTTTTTTTTTCAAGTTAAGATTTTAACTAAATTATTATATCCCATGTACCTATCAAAAATAATTTCCCAATTAACTATGTTACATATATTATATACACTTCACATATCCATCCCTATCGGTTAGTATTGTCATGTAAAATGTAGGATATATTAAAGGATGAAAAATTGAATATAGCAAATATTTAAAAAGATTCTAGGACAATTCACCAAAACATAATACAACTATTATATTTATTATAAATATGTCGAATATGAGAAAGTGACTTGTGAATTAATATATCATACATATTGTATATTTGTATACATATGTATTTTGGATCCAAAAATGAAAAAAAAACTGAATCATGATCAGTATTGCAGTACACTATAGTCTAAGGAGTAAATAGGACAATGAACGCTGATAACCTTGGCCAAGATTTTTTTTTCTTCCATCTATCCACAAAGTTAATTAATAAGCAACCCAATTCAAAATACATATTACTGCGCAATAATGAACATGATTAAGATACTAGATCAGAAAATAAAACTAATTAATTTACCTATTTAAAAGAAAAGAAAAATATTTTACTGTTCTTTTAAATAAATAAAGCTAAAAGAGTAAGAACAATATCATTTTAAATTGCATTTATATATGCATATATGTATTTTTAGTAAAATGTTTTTTCAAGACTATCACAGTATAATAAAATGTAGGAGATATTAGTAATGTACCTGGGCTAACGCCTTGAGGTAATTTCATTTATAAATTATTTCTTTTAAAAATATCGTCATTATTTTCATAATAAAGACTTTGATTTATTTACTTCCTATTGTCTTGGCTAGTTCAATCTCTTTGGGTAAAGCTAACAAGCAATCATGCTTCTAAAAACATCAAAATAGGTTTCAAAATAAATTCCAACACATTTGAAGCCAGTTTTAGTATCACCAATGTGTACAACTTCCAAAAACCAAAATCAATTAGAAAGGTACCTTTTAATACCTTAAATGGTACTCCAAGAGTATATATCTCATTATAGGTATGTTAAGTACATAACCTTTTGCAACGAGAATGAACCTATGTATTTATATGCTCAAGTCGTGAAGTTTGTGGGATACTAATCCGATAAAAATATCTTTAAGTTGATGAACATACATTTATATAAACAATTAAAAAGATTAATCAGATTTGTAGACATGATCCAAGACATTTGAGGATAGGTCCAGAATCTATAGTATGCACTGAGAGTTATCATATCCTTAATTGGCAAAATAAGGGGTTATTACGATTTTGCCAAAAAAAAGGACAATAAAGATCATATAATTGTATATTTTGATATATTTAATGTATGTAAAATATATATCAATATGAACATACTCTAAACGTAAAAGTATCATCATTCTCTATACTTCTTCTTTGCATGATTGCTCCTTCTGATAAAGTACACATTTTTATAAATATACATATATGTTTTTTAAAAACATTTAAGTTCGATACCCTTTTTATTTGAAAAGAAATAAAAATAAAATGTGAAAATAATGAAATATGACGATTATGTAGAAAAATAAAGAGGAGGGACTCTCTAAGAATGCATGTACATATGAGTGTTTGTATGGTTGAGCTAGTCTAATTTTTTCACTACATACATATATGTATATGTACTTGTTGTCAAGTATATATAATATGTATAATCTTAGTAAATCTCCTGTAAGAATTTTTATCAATATTAAGATAGAAGAGGGAACATCAATATTTGTCAATAGGATAAATCCGTTATCAAAATGTTTCTGCAATAAAAAATTAATTTTTTTGCTAGAATATGTGCACATAATTTTTAAGGGTAAATAATGTATGTAAGCATCTATGTATGAAGATATATAATCTTATTTTGCAATAACATGGTAATGTAGCTATATACCAACGCATATGCATATATGTTACATATATATCATTAATTTAAATCCTAAGTTTTTTTTAATTCCTTCAAATACCTGCATTTAGATAGATAGAAAGAAAGCACCCAAAAAATGAGTATTTTATATAGACCCAGTATTGGACTTCTCTTCATTTTGAGAAATAAATTCTACAATGTAGATTCTACATTTACATACACATACAACTGACTACTTTTGCTCTTAGTATCTTATTTATACGAATATTACATTTAGACATATGTTTTTATATTTTTTTAAATGGAAGAAAAGGCACTAAAATTTTTTGTGAGTCTCGTTAAAAAGTGCTAAGATAACAACAACAAAGAAACTGAGCACAACTTTTTTTTGTCTTATTTGATTATACACATGTTATATATGTATACTATACACAATTCTTTTCTTGTTTTGAAAAAATAAATAAAAAAATATATTTCATTCAATTAAATATTGTAAAGAAGTTTGCCTCGTTCTAAAGTCGAGGCAAATTTGTTTGCAATATTTAATTGAATAAAACTTTGAAAAATTCTTTTCAAAATATGTGCACAAAATATATACGAAAGAGCCCCAACGTATGTATTAGGACTTATCTTTTGGAATCCAGTTTCCCCAGGTTTTTATACCTACGGAAAATCCTGCATTTCATTATTTCATAACATCTGCTTCATCAAATAGAAGGTTGAATTTATATTGTAGAGCCACTTGGCTTAAAACTTATACGATTTGTACGTTGCCTATGATATACATTGACAGTTGGAATATGTTTCTGGGACATTTCAGATGTTATACATACATATACTTTTAATATAAAGAGTTACATGGATTCTAGTGATGCACGATTTGAAACGTATGGATAATATTTGTTTTTTAAAAATCATATCAAAATTTACGATAGGTAAATTATTTTTGTTTGACTAATATTTAATTAAAAATTTATATTTATCTTGTTTGTATATTTATTTTTCTTCTTATTTCCCTAAGACATCTTGTTTACATCTTAATAGACAAATATCAAAACTATAACAAATAAATATTTAATTATTACTTTAATTTTGAATATTTCAATAATGTACTCTATGAATTTATTATTTCTTTTTAAAAATTTAAAAATAAATCCTTAGATTATACAGTATTTATTGTTTACTACCGGGATCTCGGAGTTTAAAAATTGATTTCCTGTGCCTTTTTAGGAAAGTCAATTTCTTAGGCAATGAAGAAACCTAGTATGTATATATGATATACCTACATAGCTACTCGATCATTATTTATAACACATGTCTTAAATAACTTGAAATTTAGTCAAACTTATGACAAATATGTACACAAACAAGTTCAAGAAGGTTACTATTTGGACATGTATCATTTAAAAAAATTGAAAAATTTTTAAATCAAGAATTGGATTATTATCATTTTTGGAGAAGTGAAACTAAAAGTTGACTTAGATATGTATAAAAACGAATCATCAATGATATTTAAGAAAAGTACATGGTTTTTGACATACAAATCATTTTTCTTCTATGGAGTTAGCCACAACCAAATCCTACCCTGTTCCTTGAACCTATTCTCTGTGTATCCTAGTTATATATTATTTCAACAATATTATTGAGTCAATTTTCTTAATTACTAATTCAAACTCGATTTGTTCAGCGTTGCAACCATCCCTGGAAACGGGGACAGTTACAACATTGTATGGGTTGTTCGTAAAAAAAACCTACATATTGTTATAATCTATGAATAAATTTAATTGATAACAGACAGATCAGTATGCTGTGTTAAATTTTGTTGCAAAACCATATACCAGTATTTGAGCATGAAAAAAAAATGTTACAACTATCTACGGTCTCCCCTATCAATATATTAGATATTTAAAACATTAAATTAGAATGATTATGAATGGAATTTTCACAGAATGTTCGGTGACCATATTATTAAGTAGACTTACAAAATCACCAGGATACAAATACCATATAGTTTTACACAACATTGAAATATAGGAATATCACCCTTCCCTTAGAGTCTGAAATAAAAAGTATTAAAAATATGTTCATTTTTTAACATATTAAAAAATCATTCAAGATATCTAACGTAGGCAGATACAACTGCAACTGCAACTTGTTATCCTTCATGAATACAAAAGTTTTGCATATAAAGTTCATTTATTTGCTCTTTCATAATGAAAAAGAAGTACATTTAGATTGAAGATGTAATATTATTTACAGAACAAATTTGAGCATCATAACAGTACTTATTTGACACCATATCAAGAAGTTACTATCTTTTGAAGAATATATTAAGATAAATTTGGCAAATCCTCAACATATATACATTAAATATACTCAGAATAACAAAAAACACCTTATGAAAATATTGAAATGAAAACAGGAAAAACATATTCTACTTGAAAAAATCCGGTTTGTTTATGTTTTTTGGTATTACTCAAAAAATCCATTTCCTTATACTTTCCGCTCTATTATATATGTTATGTATGTATGTACATTTGTTTATATATTGTATTTTTAAGGCAAATAAATTTGATAGCATCTGCTTCAAACCATGTATGTATATATTATTGCTCTTTATAATATCATTGGGTACAATTTTACGATCGATAAATTAAAAATGGTAGCCAGGCAATTGATATTCTACGTCATGCTTAAAATAATTTCTTTAAAAAATTATACGTAAATATCATATTTTGGAAATCGTTATTTTCCTTTCATTGATATTTCCATTTTAATTCTAAAATTCCTCATACTATGTGCGTATATATGTTCATGGAAAATATGAGCAAATTAATATTATGATTTCCATTACTACTTGGCTAATTTTCGGAACATGATCATTATTCCTTTATGCACATATATATTACTATATTTTTGGTTATAGCATAAATACAGTGTAAATTTTTTTTATAAATACAAATTAAATCCTATATAACAAGAACGATGTATTTGTGCTCATATTTTAGTGCCTTGAAAGCTCAAAAATCAATTTATCTGGAAATGCTTGGAAATACAAGTGCTTTTTATCTTAAAATGGAAGAATTTTTCACCAATATGAATGAATTTAATCTCAAAAGGTGAATTTTGTAGTTTCTGGAGGTGATAAAGTAAGAAATAAATCAAGCAATTATTAGTGGTTTATAAGTAGACATGACAAAAGAGTGATTTGATTTTAAAGTTAATATTTTATGAGTATTTGAAATTTCTTTCCTGATTCCAGAAAGGCGCAGTTCTTCAAAATTGGTCAATAAATAATATAAGTTTAAAGTCTTTTTATTTGGGATTCAATAATTCAATTGAATCTCAATAGCTCATGCAGATTTTCCCAGAAATCTGATGTGCGCCCTGTTACCACAAGGGATAAAGATTCTACTATCAGGCTCTAAAATATAGATCCGATTTATTAGTAGCATAGATTTGATATTTTATGAACAAAGTAAATCAAAGGGATGACTAAATGAGCATAGAGCATATATATTATCTGTTATATTTGTGACAAATAAGGGATGAAAGGGACAAAAAGATTGAGAATCCCTTTTTTTTCTTTCGAGACAAGAGTTATGAAGAACAGAGCAAAACCATTAGCATTTTTCTCAAAAGAAACGAATAAATAAATTTTTATCAAAAGAAAGAAGTCTCTAAAATGGAGGAGAAAATATTTCTTGACCATTTATAATCATTTTTCATCGTCTCTCCCTCCGTTAAAAGTTATTTTGTAAAATAATAATATTGCGTGACTTCCCAATATTGTATGTACTCGTATAATATGATGTTATATCAGTCTATATTTGCATATAGTATAAACTCATGTTTTAAAGAAACATTTAATGAATAATTTGGAGAACATTTAAACAAAGATTAGTCAAATAATTTTAAAAGCCTTGAATGTTCTCATTGACTCAGAAAGCAAAATATGAGTATATTTTTTGGCATCTAAATTATCTGTTGTGAACAGACTCTTGGAAAAAAAAGTGTTTATCTCTTGACAAAGCTAAATATTTCTTTAAATATTGAGTTAGAAACAAAGTTTCATTTTTATTTAGGGTAAAAAACCTTGTAAAATATTGATATCAATGTAATACAAAGATAAAGAGCCAGGAAGTAGCATATTGATGAAGTGGAATAACCAGTAGGGATTTTTTATCTTTCTTTCCATTATTGACTTTCATTAAATTGAACTTTAATATGTACATCAATTGAGTATATCATATTGAAAATTTTATTTCATACATACTTTTGGGCGTCTAATTAATTCACAGATTTACCAAATATCCTTTACTCAAACATAAAATAAAATATAGCACAGTGCTTCTCATTGAAGTTCCCCGAGAAATATATCCATAAAAATAATAATACTATGGCCATATACAATTATTAGAATATATTGCACCCAAAACTTGTCGTTTTGAGTAAACAAAAAAGTTTGAAAAACTCTGATCCGGCTTATTTTGATCTCCCTTCCCTCTTCAAGAACACATTGTTTATCGGTATGTACCCATAATATGATTGGTATTTTTTTAATAATATATCGTTTTTCAATTGCCAAAATTAAATATTTAATCAAAAATGCTATTTTCCCCTAATTTTTGCACTTACATTTATTTATTTAACATTACAGATCAAAACTTTGTAATCCCTTTGAAATAGTTTTGTGCAAGAGACTAGTTAATTAAATAAATTTATTTATAATTAAATTTGAGCGCCATGCAATTAATAACAAATCTCAATTTCAATCCCATGTCTGTAGCTAAAAACGTTTCCCAATCCATCTGAAATTTGGTTTGTATGATTATTTATACGCATAAAAATTAAAAAAGATACAATTCTTAAACTTTTCGGTTTTTGGCCCTCTCTAATGTCTAGTAAACTAAGAAGTTATAAACCCCAGAGTTTAGTCCCAAACTTTTAATAGCAAAAACCCTGGCATATATTTCAACTAAGTCTTTCTTTGATTACATATATATACACTTATGTTGATCATCAACAAATAACTCAATTTCATTGTATATCTCAAAAATATATGTGTATGTCGATTAATTGAAGAGGTCTCAAAATTGCTCGCTACAACACAATTGAAGTGTCACTCCTATTACAGCAGCAATTACATATTATCATTAAAACGATTATATCAATGATAATATTTTATCATTCAATTTGTGTGTGTTGCAAAAAAATCAATGAGATAACGATTGAATTGGACACAAAGGAATACTAATGTGCAAAGTAAAAATATAAATATATATTTATGTAAGATTAGAATTTACGGCCTTAACAAATAATTTTATATATGTATATATGCACAGTGTACATCGTTAAGGGAATTTTAGGATAAACCTTCTATGTATGTACATAGCATACATATTTATGTATTTAGAGTATATCCAAAGCAATTGTCCATTAGATACAATCACATAAATATGTACACTATGGAAAAACTATAGCTAAATAAATGATGATACTATTTTCCACTCCAGGGATGAAAAAGTAAATTATTATGCAATTTTTTAAATTTTTTTTAGAGAGAGAGAAAATGAAAGATAATAACTGCTTTTCTTATGTGTAAAATATTTTTACGTATTCCAAACTTGGCTCTTCTTCAAGGTGAGAGGAGAATAAATTTTAAAGACATATAAACAATGTGAGTGCTATGTACATAAACATATTGTATAAAAGCTACTTCAAAATAACCTTTCTTGTCAAACATTTGCATGATTATTTTTTTTGTAAGTGTGAATAAGTAGAGCTAATTAATCGTGTATCTTGAAAAGCCCTTGTTCTATAAGGGTGGATCTTAAGATCAATAAACTAGAGTAATATGCATTTATGCCATGGAGGTGGCCTTTAAATCAAAATTATCAAATAAATTGTTTTATTGTTGATGTTGACAAATAGGCATTCGCAATTCGAGTACTTACTGTACATTGTGCTTAAGTATGTAAACGCACACATGTGTACAATAATAAAAAAAAGCCATAGAATATGAAAAGATTAAACACTGAATTCACAATTATATTCACATTAAAAAAGCCATTCATATTATCAAATGACATAGGTAGAATATGCGTCTTATTCAGCAAATATGTGTACATGTAAATTTATTTCATACCAAAAAAAGAAAATGATAAAAAAATACACACAAAAAAAGTAATATATTTTTGTAGCATCAACGCAAATGTCATAAGCTCAAAGAAGAAAAAGAGAACAAAAAAATAAAAAAAACTTTCTCAACATTAAGTTCTTATGTATGAATATAATTATCTATGTAAGTAAACAATGTAATTTACTTCCACATGAAAACAAAATAAAAAAAACTTCCATGTATGAATTTGACTGTACATTTTTCATCATAAATCCTATAGACAATTGTAAATACATACCTGCAAAACACAAAAAAGGAGCTATTCAATGTAAATATACACAAATATATTGAAAGTAGGTTTTATATGTATCCCTGTGCAAACATATTATCATTATAAGGTACATACATACTTAGATTTAAATTTGTCAACCAACGGCAGATACAAACTTTTTTTTAAGTATGTACAATGTTCATAAAAAGACAAGCTTTTTTAAAAAAAAATAAAAAATTTTAACATATTTATTTTTTAAATAAATGTATTCAAATGATTTTAAGTAACGTTTAAGTAATTAGTAATGTTGTCAGACGTCTCATAATTTTCAACTGTCAGAAAAAAGAGGATACGGCCAATTTGCAAAAATAATAATAAATAAAATTCAAAAAACAACAACACATGATTTAATAAAGCTAAAATAGAATGGACATGCACTAACTAATCCAATTTTTATTTATGTAGAGTGCTTAACAAAAAGCACAGATTTATGTGTGAGGTCTTCCTTCAATTAAAATATCACAACTATTTTATTAATCTTTTGAATAATATATTGGATCTATAATAAATGCTCACATGACTTTACGTAGAATGTGCCCATAATATTTATATGACTAATAATGAAAGCTATGAGTCCATAGATGATATAACCAAATCCATAGGGCATAGCAATTAACAAAATTTTGGACTTTTTACTAATATAGATGGTATAATATAGTAACTTAGTTAAGATTTGCTTTTCATATCCACATTTCTTTTTTTTTTCAATAATGATACGAAGCTCCCCTGAAAAAGTTGGATGCACTGTTTGAGAACAATTGGCCAAAACACTGAGAATGAGAATTAAAGGATATTAAAATATTAGATTAATTTTGTGTATCAATCCATTGTACCTTTCAAGGACGTCTACATATTAAAATTCCTTTCAATAGACAAGGTTTATATTCATTTCCTTTAACATACCCTACTAAACAGTAGAAATTAGTACTTCATTCCCAATAGAACCTCTCTATTAATTTTTAATCTTTTGTCATCAAACTTTGACAAATATATTTATGTAATATGTATACATAATTATATTTCGCTCTTTTTTTGACAGGACAGTGAAGAAAAAAAGTTATGGCGGATACAAGAAAATAACTCAACTTCAACGTTGAAATTTTAATTAATTATTAATAATACATTAAGTTATCATTTCTACTTAAAAATTTGCTCAAGGAACATAGTATGTACAAGTTGTATTTACATATATGTCACTTTAAAACTTAAAAACAAAAAATATTATCAATTTGTGACATATATACTTACATATGAAAGTATGTAGCAATTAATGATATCCGTAGTTGCTGTTGGGACAAAGCGCTTCAATTGTTGCAAAATATATATAAATATATATTGAGATAAAAGAAACTATTTGGTATCTAAGAGATGGGTTATTTATAAACTTATATGCTTATGAAAAAAAGAATCTTTTATGAAGAAATAAAGAAAAAGAAAAGATGTGAATGACCTACAGATGAAATAAAAACAAAAATAAAAATGTGACTTAGTTTATGAAGATGATGAAAGCAGATATATATATTTTAATTACATTGTTTTACAAACAGATTTTTAAAAAAATCACTCATGTCTGTTGTTAGGAACATCATATATGTATAGAACTATGAAGAAAAAAAAACAAAAACAAAAAAAAGAGGTAGGGTAAAATCCTTTACCATCTTTCAATAAATTATGGAATCATAAAAGAAGAGGATACTCTAAAAACAAGCATATATTTAAGAGACCATTTAAGAAATAAGCAGTTTGAAAGTCAAGAGAATCAGCTCTTTAAAAGGGATCACGAATTAATTTATTTATATATTGTATATACAAATATACAAAAGCATATAATTTAAAGCGAACATCAATCACTTTGACCTTCTACTCCTTTCTGAACCCTTCAATTCTAATGAATAATAGAGAATTTATCTTATATACATGACTCCATAAGTTTCTACTATTATAAAAAGAAAGGTTGACATGATATTAAGAGTGACTCTTTTTGACAAAGTTATTTTGAATTACCTATATACATTTGGACTAGGAAAATCCAATGAGGGTCATTGAAGGGAAATGTACATAATTGATTTTAGACACTATACTTAATGTGAGGCTCCCTAAGGTAAATGCATTTAATAATAACAACGTTGTTGTGTTAAGAGAAAGAAAGTTAATTTCATTTTGATGCTAGTGTACAAAATAAGGCCTTGAGACCTATGGGGCCTTATGATGGCAAGTTATTATATTTCATCTTTATTTTTCTTAATAAAGCTAAAATAAATTTGTTTGAAAAAGAAAAGTAAATTGATGGAAACAAAAAAATAAATAAAGATATTTATTTAAAAAAAGAATCAATTCTTTGAAAAGAGGATTTTTAAATTGTTTCATCTTCTTTATTGAATGATGATATATTTAAAAATAATAATGAAAACATTGCCATATCGATCAAATATTCGTCTTTCCTTCACCTTTCACCCCCTAGAAAAACAAAAACAAAACATATACACAGAATTCTTAACATCAAAGTGAAAGTAATCAATTTAATAGCCTTTAGATTCGTAAAAGCCAATTTCGAAAATAGATTTATTTCCCCTTTTATCCCCCCTCCCCCATTCCTTATAGCCACTCTCTCGAGTCCTATTAGTGAGTATATACAACTATTTAATGTTAAAAAAGTTACAATACTCTATCAAATATGAAATATACCTACATGGATCTGAAATATGTAGATTTTATACAATGGAAGATAACCAAACTCTGCTGAGAACTCGCTCCTATTATAAAAAGAGCTTTAACTCGCAATAAAAAGCCCAGGGACTACATATATGTAGGTATGTGTCCCTTTAAACTTGACGTTGTATCTTCATGACAAACAAACAAAAAAATAAATTAATGAATACAGTTAAGTTAATATTGTGACAGTAAGTTGGAAATTTTAAAATAAAAAGAAATATGTATTTGTATAAATATGTAATTAAAGCCAATAATTTTACACTCATGAAAATATCCCAAAGTTTACCCTTTTTTCTCGAAATGGAAGTGAAAGTTTTTTTGTTTTTTTAATATATGTGATATATGTAGGTTTATCCAAAATAAGTGAAATATCCCTAAAATATGTATATCCTTGAATAAATTTTGTTATAAGTCTTAAATTTGTTCAGCATTTAATGACACAAAATTCACGTGAGTCCAAATATGTCGAGCTGTCGAGTTCCAAGGTTTTATGGTATTGATTTGTTGAAGGTGATCTTTAAAAAATGAAGTTGGAGATCTACCTTAAAACTAGAAATGATTTTTATAGTTTATAATAAGAATTTCTATAACTATGTATACACCTTCAAAAATAAAAGTCCACTTTTCGTGATTACAAGGCATTTTATGGAATTCAGAAAAAGATACACAAGTAATAAAATCGTTTTTAAAATTTGGGAACATACACAAAATTATAAATAAAATAGAAACCCTCTAGTCTTATTTCAATTCTTGTAAAAAGATAATTTCGAAAAATCATTATTTAGGGCACAAAACTAGTTTTTTCAGGTCATAAAGATCATTTTTGTGTTTTATATATTTTATATGATTATAATACATATTTTTCTTTATACACTTTAAAGAAAGAATAGTAATATTTTATTATCTTACAACGTTGTTTACTTCTTCTTTAGAGCCAGCATTAGTAGTATTTAAAATTTGGGCATATGTATGTTCAAAATATTTTCTTCTCCCAAAAAGTCAATGCACTTCAATTCAATGAATACTTTTAATATCTACATAAGTCAAAAAATTTGATTAATTTCTCCAGAACTCTGCTACAATACATATTTTCAACTAATTTAAACTATATCTTACTTGAGACCAAGAGAAAAAATTTGATCTCGACCATTTTTTTTTTTTTAGAAAAGAGTAATTTTAACCTTGTTAATTTGAAATGTTTGTTGTATCTATCCTTGTTAACTTTATATGACAAGTGTTAAAATTTGTTAAAAAAAGGGTTAAATAGAACAAATTAAAAGATAAAATACATAAAGAAGATAAAGTACCACTGTTTTACATAAACATTCAGCACTAAGATAATATGATAAGACTTGTTTTAGAAAATAAAATAATTATCTAATTATATATATATGTATATTCAACAATAAAAGGGAAACATACCTTTAAGTGAGTTAGTTAAATGGAAACATATAGGTCTGTATATTTATACAAAAAAAATCATACTATATTCATTCCATTCAGATGTTCGACAAAAAAGTAAAGATAAAAAGCCCTGAAAAGTATTTAATTTTTTTATCTTTTCAGAAAGTTTGATAAATTTAGAGTAGGTATCCTCTTATAAATAGAACTTAATATTTGTTCACTCTTTCTCACATATACAAAAAAAAACTAACAAAATATTGCCAAACATTGTACACGCTTGTTAAATCAAGCTAAATGAATAAATTCATTTTTTTAGCATTGAATATAAATCATGAAGCCTTTTATAAAAATATGTCATAAAAAATATAAATATTAGTTTGTAATATTGGTTTATAATCAAAACCTGAGAGTTTTATTAGGTCTTGCTACCTAAATAATGTTTTCAAGCACAAATACATTTGTATCAGTCGATGTGAATTGATACAAATTCATGACATACATATTCATATAAATAAACATACAAAGTTTTTTCATCTATTTGAGATAGCCAACTAATGAAAGCAATTTGAATGCTGTGGGTATGGCAAAAAATATATTTCATTTAATCCCCCAATGCAATTGTACATTTGCCAATATATTTTTTCCAATTTTCGAAACAGTTACAAAAATTTTATTAAGTAGTTTCTATTTGCAATTTATATTGAAAACCGGACGGTCGGTTTTCTTGAGTAAGAGATTATGTATCTCGAGAAATAAATACACAAATTCTCAAATTTTGCAAAAAAAAAAACAGTCTGAACTTGTTCAGTTTTACAATATTTATCTAAATTGCATTTTAGTCGTAATCTTTCAGTTCTTTTAAAAGCGAAAAATTCGATTCGAAAGGACACATATCTCAAAGACTAATGAATATTTTGACCTGTAATTTGGCACAGATATCATTGACAGTATTGTAAACATAAAAACAAAAACATTTATCCCTATCAAAATCAAAAAAAAAAAATCAAACTTTCTGGTATTTTTTATCATTAAAGTAGGTTTAGAATAAAGTTCACAATCCGATGTGAACTAACTTTAACCTTGGGGTAAATGGTTGACAAAATATTGACACAAGTTTTAGGAAAGAACGTACAAAGATGAAATTTACTTCAATATAATATGTCACATTCCAATGACGTCTTTTATAAGGAGTGTTTACAACTGATAAGTACTTACAAATTATTTATGTAATATCTCAGATTGTTATACTCTTGATAAGCAATTGTTTTTGAACCAAGCACCTATTTTCATTTTGTATTACGAGTAAATTATAGGATTGGTAGCAGGTTTCTTTGCTTGAATAACACTTTCAAATAAATCAACCATTATCACCAATAAAGCCTCCTATACACATAGATAATAATAATTGACATCCCTTGGTAGTTAATTTAATATGAAAAAGAAAGTTAACCCTTCGTAGGTTGCGTGGGATATAATTGCATCCCAACGTTCGTAAAATTTAAATTACTACAACGATATTGAAACAAGTTAGCTCATATTTCATGTAATCTAAGATGAATAAATCTACTACTGGCTTATTAAAAAAAATGTAAACTTATGCAAACTAATGGTCGTTGTTGTAAATGTTCAAGGAAGAATGACTGAAAAAAAATAAAAATTATGTTCAGTATGTGACAAATTTGTATGTAAGAATCATCACAAAATAACCGAAATTATTTGTGTAAATTGTGTAAAAAAAACCCAATCTGAAGAAAATTTATGTCTTTGTATCCCAATCTTCCAATTGAGTACTTCACCTCCAGTAATTTAAACTCACTCTTCAATCTGTATCCAATAGATTTTAAGTGTACAGTACAATTAGCATCTTACTGTTTAAGGAAGCGATTCACGTTAATATTATGATCTATAGCTATTTCTTGTAAGGTCTTAACATTTCTGTAGAAACTACAAATAATATCAATTAATTAGATTCCTAACACCCTTGACTTACTACGTTTTTCATAATTATACTGAGTTGACTTCTTTGTAAAAAAGAAAAAAGATGAAACTTAAATACATCTTATATGTGTATGATGCTGTCAAATATAAGTTTTATAATACAAAGACATCAAAAATGAATTAATAAGTTCTTATATTATTATCATCATTGAACAAAAACAAATGAGTGATACTTAAGTATCAAACAAGCAAAAAAAAACAATTAAAAACTTTTTTTATTACTTAGTTTTTCCAGACAAAGATTTGCAACTAAAAGAAAAGAAATAAACTACAACAAGAATACTTATACTTGATATGTACACGGTGGTAAAAATCGGGGTATAGGTTTAATTTGAGGTCCCAAAACTTTTGAAACCATTTTTATACTCCCTATAGTCTATATTTTACGTTTCCAGATAGGCAACTTTTTTTAATGTACAGTTTTTGAGAAAATTAGGACTTTATCTTAATCCATCGTGTTTTTTTTACTAACGTTAAAAAAAAGAACAAGGATAAATTACGGTATTAAATACGGACTTTACAACTAATTTTATCATAACAATATGACAGATATAGATCTCAGCTTTTTAGTTGTTAATATTTTATTGAAATTTAAAAAAGGAAAGGAAAATTGAAAAATGTTGTCAAAGAAATATGTTTTTTAATAGAAATCAAAAAACAAATTCAAATTATTATTTACTTATACACTAAAATAACTACGAAAAATGTTATATAGACTGTTCGTAAAAATATATACCTCTTCATCAAAAATGGAAATAAAAATAACAGTATCGCGTATAATGCTCATAAAACATTTACTTATTTGCCGATTTCCTTTAAAAATTTAAGTTTTAAGACTTATAACACATTGTTCAACAATTGGTAACAAATATCTGGGATATTTAACACATATTTTACCTAAAATTAGATAATCTTTATTTATACCTTTTTGAAAAATCCTTGGAAAATTATACTCATGTAAATAAATATTAAATAAATAGTTATATGCAAAGCTCGGGAGTGGGTAATACAATAATAGCTGATTTGTCATGCATATGTAAGTTTATATTGTTAAGTAAATACTTCTAATCCAAAGCAACAATTTAGAATTCCACTCAAACGCATATGTACATTTTTTTTCCTTCATATTTTCGAGATTGAGTCTACATTTTATGATAATCATCAGGGATAAAAGGGAATCACAACAAAAATAAATGTAAAGAGAGAGAACAAAGATGAAAAAAGAAATGACATCAAAGATTCCATTGTTTGTAAAAAAGACTTCATTCCAAAAGTATATTTCATCATGAGAGACTAAGAAATTGTACCATTAAAATTTCTTATTATTTCAATGTATGTACACACTTGTATTACATTTAACAATATATGGTATACTCATCTTTCTCATTAGTAGACTCCCCTCTTCATCAAAAATATAAAATTGAAGGTCCTAAAACAAAATGACAAATTATATTTTTTTTACCCGAAAACATTCTACTATTTAATCTTGATTTTTTCTCTTTTCTTATAATGGTCAGCTCTTTAATTAGTTGAGCTTTTATCCTCCTTCCCCACTCTCTTCCTTTGATCTTTAGTTTACTTACTTAATTCGAAGAAAATATGACCAATTCGATGCATACATACTTCTTTATGTAATTTTTCTTTAAAATATATTGGATGTTGGAAAATATGTGTAAGAACCTATGTGCATTGTCTATTCACATAAACCTGTTAATATGTTGAGAAATCAGTTGGATATCACTACATAATTTAGAATTTTCTATAAGACACAACTCCTGATATATGTTATAACTACATACTATTTGTTATCTACGCAACTCATTTACACCGCAAGAGAAAACTATAAACATACAATGTAACTAAAAAAGCAAAGAAAATGAATGAAAGAGTTGTGGGTTTAGGAATGGATTTTGTATTACATCTCTCAACTTTTTTTTGAAAAGAGATTGAAAAAAGGCCCCAAAACCTATGTAAGATATTTAATCAAATGCTCATTTTCTCCTCTAATGTTTGTTTCATATTTCTTTATTAAAGGATGTTTAGTGATAAGTCAGATTCACGTTCAGCATATCAACATTCAAGAGAGAAAAATCAGATGACAAATGTGATTTATGTTGCAATGGGGGTACTATTATAATAGATATTAGGACTGAGACCGTAGAGTTCTTAACCATAATACGACACGTTACGTTAGTGTACCATATGGTACGTTCGGTTCAGCTCGATTTTTTTTTGTATAAATGATTGTCTGATAAAATAAATAAAGGGTAAATACTTCAAAATCGATAATTTCCACGATTTACTTTGAACCTCAGCAAAGAACTAGGATCAATTTACTTTAGTACAGTCTAACTGGGCATTTGTTGACTTATAGTTAACTACAGGAAATTATCGATTTTGGGGTGAAATGTTCGAATTCATTTAATTTAATATAAAAGTGTTTTGACCTACGACTTCCTGTATTCAATTTAGACAAAGAGCGAGCTTTTAGATAACGAGAAAGTGCCGTTGGTTTGAGTGGCCAATCCATCTCATCACCTCAAACAATACAGAAGTGATAGCCATCAGTAACTTTTGATTATACACGTTGATAATTGGCATAAAATAGTAGTTAAATTTATTTTAAAGAAGCAGGTTCTGTGTATAGGTACGTATGTTCATCAGTTTTGAATAACAAGAACATTTGTCTATGATTATTTTGTTGTCGGTTCTTCTTTGTGGAGAGTTATGTTCATAATCCGAGGTATTACTACAGTAATAAGTATAGTGCAAAACAATTAGATATCATTAATTTATTTATATCATTTGACACAGTTTGAATGTTAAGAACTTATGACTGGTGAGTATTTAGCTACTTTAATAACTTCATTTGGTTTTACTTACGATAAAAGCAAGACTGAAAGAGAAATATAATTTAATAATAACCTATATAATAATACCTATAATTATGCTTCCATGAAAGTATCAATGTCATCATAAAGTTTATCTTAACCAAATATCAATCAAACAACAAAGTCGTCAACAAAACCATACAACCACAAAAGTCAAATTATTAATTTTTATAGGAATATTTTTAATGTATTCTTGGTTAGCTCTTTAATAACACATTTATTAAAAAGAAAAGAAATGAAATTATTATTGTACACTAAAAAAATGGTTATACTTTGAAAAATAGAATTGACACATTTGTCTGTGTTTGGCATTAAAATATGTACATATTACATATATTATGTGACTTTCAAAGAAATACATACATTGATAAATATTTGATTTCCATGGTTTTCTCAGTAAAAAAGGTTTCTTTAAAAATAAGATCAAAAGCTCTAAGCGTGTTAAAGCCAGAAATCCTCAAAGGTAATAAGCTATAGTGTTTTGGATTGTAGTAACCTTACATGAAATTATAGGGCTATGGTGTTCTCTATACCAACACTTTTGTGACTAGTAGCACACCCCTGATTGACATACACAGATTGTGAGTTGGCGGATTATACCTATTATATGTATTCCACAATTATATAACAACATGAAGAAAATGATAATATATTATAGCTAGGACTGCAATTTATGTGAACAAAAATGAAGGACGAGGAGAGGAGGAAGGCAAGTCAAAGAGTTTAAAGACCATGAATAAAAGGGTCGGATCACTTTGGGATTCAAATATATGTAAGTTGTATGAATGGATGTACTATATGAATGTTATATCCTTCTCAGTTAGTTACACGACTATGAAATGTAAAAAAGAAAGAGAGAGAAGAGGGATAAACTATTTAGAAATATATTTTTTATATTTGTGTTTATAAAGTTCTTAAGTATGATTTATTCATTTGTGAAAAGAAAAAAAAACTTTTTCAACTTACTCTCTCCCCCCCTCACAAACACACTTCTTAATGGTCATATATAAATTATGTATACATATAACATATATAATATATACACATATTTTTATGCATATCCATACTAAATCAATAAAATGTATACATTAACAGTAGGTCTCCTCAGTTTTTGAAAAAGCCTACGAATCATGTTTTATAACATGAAAAGAAGAAAAAAGAATCTCTAATTTATTAAATATGTAGAGTTATGGGCTTTAAATGAAATGTGTACATAAAGAAAAAAATCTTTCTTTCTTTTTGTCTCTTTCTATTCAATAAAAATGAAAACCAAGTGAAAATGGGACTCTTGCAGAATAGACATTTTCTTAAAGATTTACTATAAAATTTAATCGAGGTTATATACTTCTAAATCAAATTTGAAAGCTTGCAACATAGAAGACTTTTGTAGGGCTTAAAATATATTTTTACCCAGTATATATAAGATCATCATATAAATCATATTCACTAGAAATAAAAGCATGACTAAGATAAAGTATTATTTCTAACTACATCACTATCATAGATAATCATTAAATAATCATAAGCTGCCGAGTGTAAATAAGTTTACGTTTGATTTAGTGTTACCATACCTAGGGATGCGACTTTTGTAGAGCGTGAGGAAAAGGCAGAAGCAATACTCATGGTACTATTTAATTAATTTCCCAATCAACATCAGCTGATAAAAGTATAAAAATTGTTTTTATACATATAAAAAATCATCTAACTCTCTGAACTAGCATTTTACGCGAATTCTGTCTTAATCTTTGGAGCATGTTAGCTTAATACCAATAATGTCACTCAAAACGAATACTCATTATCGGTTTTCTTTACATTGAACAATTGCCTTTAACTACTTTGTGCCAAAACTCAATTTATATTTGAGAACAAATTCTATGTCTTTGTCTTCAAATATGTAAATCCTTTAAAATTATGCTAGAAATTCTTTGAGAGTACAAGCTATTTTAAATATACAAAAAACTATTTAAAACTGATTAATTATTATGACCTAAAAGGCGAATCTTTTTTTTCAAAAAAAATATGTTATTATTTCTTATAAAGACAACAGAGCATGAAATCAATGAGAATAAATATTTTCTTCATATTAAAACTCTGGTGGTCTAGGGTTACTACCCAGTAAAAAATTTAGTACATTCAATTAAAGAAAGTAAATGCTTATTTAGGTAAATATAAACAGTGTTTTTAACCTTATTTGTGCTAGAAAGCATTTGTTCAAACTATTATTATGTAAGATAGATAAATTTTGAACTCAAGGAAATTTTATAACATAATAACTTGGCAATCTGTATGTTGCAATATGGTTTTTCAAAGCTTTTATTTATTTATACGTACTCATTTAAACAATCAATTATTCGTTTTAGTCATTTTACAGATAACTAACTATTGCTCAAAGCAACAGCGGTTTTTTTTTAGTTTTTAACCTGCACATTTGAGCAATTGTTTCCCTCTTGCATACTCTAAATAAAGGAATTTTTATTTTTTTCATACCTATAGGTAAAAATAGAAACTCAAACTGGTGCAACCTAAAGTTTGAGAAGCAAAGTCTTATGTAAACGCATTCTTTTTATATAAATAGTAACTAGTATCATTAAATTAAAGAAGAACATTTCCAAAGGCAATGCAGAATCCTTGTTGTTGGAAAATTATCTAATTATGCAAAAAAAAAAAATGATAACAATAATACTTTTGTCAACTTCTACTTACATTAAACATTATGTTTTTTTAATATTAACTTTATATAAAAACTATAGTATTTTATATAAAAGATAAAATAACAAATGAATTAAATGTGTTTTTAATGTGAGCCATAAAAGAATAACATACATAGAATGGGATGTTTGTATTTATTTACATATGTACACTCATAGAATATAAATATCCTTACTATTCTTCTACAAATTAAAAAAAGGTATGCATTTTTAAACTCACTAACTCAAGTTTAAAAAATCAAACAAATATATTTGAAAATACTTTACGTATTTTTATATTATATGAAATATATTTATTAAAAAATAATGAAATGAAAATTTTCTTATTTAGTATATTAAAGAGGGACACAAATGCTCAAATGCGCAAGTAAAAAGGTTTAAGAAACACTGGACTTGAATAAATTATATACATGTGAGAAATAATCAGCTACTTCTTTAAATGACCCTGAATATAATTGCGGAGGAATGGTTGTATATTTATTTTCTAGAGGGAAGATAGTAACGTCAGTTCTAGATACTGCTCCTACTATAACTCAAACATGTAACTTAAATGTAACCCAAGATACTTACATTTATTATGAATAGTTTTTTACTTGCTATATGATAATTATTGACTTAAAGTTACTTAAAGTAATTGCTAAAGTCCCTCCATGATGAGTAATCACATATAAATTTGTATATACAAGAAAAGAAAAAGGTGTAGCTTGTTAATTGATAGAAAATGAAAATGATAAGTATACATACATAGGTAAGATGTACAGAATAAAGCCAGGTCATCTACTTTACTATGTAATGTGTCAACAAGATGAAAATAAATGGAGGATTTGCAGCTTTTTATCTTGGATTATATTTGTTATTTTGCGAAAGTAAAACAAAAATAGGGTCTTACTCCCCTCTTTTTTTCAGCTAACATACTTATTAACAGCTTAGCTTAAGCACGAAGGATGAGATTAACCATGTACAACATCATTATCCAACTTAAAAGTCCATTACCTTTAGATTAACAATATTTTATTTTCTTCAGTCAACGACCATTTCTATGTACATAGGTATACCAGTACTTCAACCATATATGTAAAATATATTAGTACATGTATATATATGTAATCTTGAAACAACATGTCCGAAATGCATTTGAAGCACCTTCACCACATAATCAATACTTCACGCTTCAAAAATTACAGTGGACTAGACATTTATCCAATCAGAACTTTTAGATTAGTCACATAAGCAATATTTTATTAATACTATTGTTAATGTTACTATAGCCTTTAATCATTCATGTGTAAAGATCTTGAAAAAAATAAATAATAACAACAATAAATGTATCCTTGATGTAGTATTTTATAAGTAGAAAAATGTCTTTTACTTTTCCTTCGTCCCCATTATGTTTCTGATAGGAAGATAATATTTTATAAATATATATCAGAGACGTATAATTGAATTGAGAACAACATCAAACACCGAAAAGAAAACGCTGATTATTACATATACACAATTGAGACTTTTTCAATGTACAAACAAATTACTCCCAAGGAATTGAACTGCTTAGTTGTTAAAAAAACAATATGTAAATAAATAAAACAACATTGACCCACTTTCAATATTTGATGATTTTTTTAAAACTTCAACAAAATAACTGATGACCTTCAAATTGTGTTGTTTGAAACTCCCAGTCGAGGCAATGAAATGATAATTTTGCTACACAAAATAGTTCTTTTTTAGTTTAATTATTTTCTTTTTTTTAAAACAGGCCATACCCAACTATTGAAAAAAAGACTTCATCCGAAAACTATTCTCAATAAAATCATTTTTGTTTAATTTTTGAGGCATTCCCTTTTGTAATCATAGATATATAGGTACAATCATGTCATAGAATTTTAGAAGATCATCGTTAAACCTACACACATAAATGGGAGGAGGAAAACAAAGTTATAATGAGATTGACTTCTGTTTGTGTCTGAGTTTTTTAAAATCTAATTTGAAACATTAAACTTTTGCACTCCTCCTACAAAAAAACAATTTTAGGGGAGGGAGAGAGAAATGCAAAAAAATAAAAATATGAATAATATTTCATTCCATAGATGAAACCTAATAATCTAAGTATATACATGTACTATGTACAAATATTTAGGTGTACATTTATACACATATTTGAGCAGTAAATAAGTCAATAAAAGTGAGTCTAATTGTTGAAAAATAAGAGAAGCATGCATATTCAAAAAGGTTATTTCCGCCCCCAAAAACAGATGAAAAAATATTTTTACTCCCTCCATACTCCAAGTTTATGGCTATTACTTTAATGTTTGCATTTGATGCTAATTATATACATATTAAGTAATGAGGTCAAATGATATAAAAATATTGCAGGAAAAGCTAAGTAGGCAATAAGAATAAGTGAAAAATCATATGCATATACGTCATAATTATCACATATGTATATGTTCATATAACCCCTTATGATAACAATCGAGAAATACATAAAAAGGAAAGTATTGAACATCCAATACATCCTAATCAAGAGACATAAAAATGAGAAGACATTTTTCCTGTATTATTATTATTGAAATTCTACAAAAAAAATATGTGAGCTATTGTACCTTCATAAACCACTATTAACAAAGTAAGTTTCTAAAGTTTATTTCCTTGATGGACGCTCTAACTAACAAGATAGGCTTTAGAAAGTTTATTTAACATATCAAATACAGAAAACATTTAAAAAACATCACTTCATCAACTCTCTTCTCTACGTATATACATCCCAGTACGTAGATTAAATACTAAATGATATATCTCAACTGCCACTGAGGGAAAACTAAACCACAAACATAAATATTTTATATAAACAAACATAACAAAAAAAACCTCTTGATAAAAAGATGACTATACTTATTTTTGTTCTCTTCTAGATATAAAAATCAATACACACATAGGTATACATTAAATAAGTGATTCTGAACCCCATTCTCTCAAAAGTGATGACATTTAGGTTATAGTTAAACATTTTTTAACTTGAAACACTGAAGCTAATTTCTTGTCAAGGGTCCATCAAGATTTAAAGATATTATAATAGTGGTTCAAATAAAGTGTCTCTAAAAGTAGTATAAATCTACATATTTGTAGCCTCCTTTTCAATAGAGTACAACTTTTTATATGGACTCGATATTTGTTTCATGACTTTACTTTTAAGGGATCGAACTTGATTCCAATCTCAAATGAGAGCATATATTTTTCTGAAAATGAACTCAAATATAGGTTTTGAGTCAAAACACATGATATAAAAATCTGGAAATGTTTTTTCCCTTGTTTCAGAGTATCAATAATTAATATTAGTCATAGTAATATAATTATAAATTTATAAGCATGGCTTAGATATTTCATATGTAGAGAAAATTTTGAAAGCAGTCATATTTGTAATTTACTTATAGATAAATATTTAAAATAGTCTGCCATTTGTGGGGGTAAATGAAAAGAAAATATCAGCTACTACTCCTCGTAAGAAAGTTGTAATATTTTTTTTTTTTTTTTTTTTTTTTTTTTGAGAACTGTTAAATTGAGATTTGCAATTATTAATTATAAAACGTAAATCATAGTTTTTTTATGTTGAATTAATGTAAATAAAACACTTAAGGCTATAACAATTGACCCATAGCTTCGAATTTGAGATGTTATTCCCTCTAATTAAATGCATACATATACATACATTATGCAGTGCGTTCAAGCAAATTATGGACACTTTATACTCGAATGAAAAAAAAATTATGGAGTACAAGAACAAATCATACACATATCTATGTATAAAGTATAAAATTAACTACATATATACTAAAATAAATTTAATTTGTCTTAGGACTTGATGATCTAAGCCTACCGTATGTATTGGAAAATAAATTTCCAATGATTCAACATAGTTTGTTCAAATTATACTTGTTTGTTATAGCAGAAGATAAATGTACACAATTTGCTTGAATTTACAAACTATTTGTGATAAAATTATACAGGATCATAAGGAGTGGACACTAAAAAAATATATAGCACTTCATAGACTGATCAAAGAACAACATTAATGGTCTACTTCTCTTTTTCTTTTTTTAAAGAAAAAAAAAGATAGAATAGAAAATTCATTCAGTCAATAAAAATGTTATCTTATCAAAGACAAAGTTAGTTCTAAAGTGAATATTATGGGGGGGGGGGGGGTTAAGAGACAGGGACATACGTAAGTACGTATGTATGTATAATCATTTGTTTTTTGAGAAATGATCCTTTCGTAAGACTCACCTCTTCGTCATTCCATCATGTAGCTACATATACGAAATCTAAATTATTCTATGTGTGTTCCTATGTACATTTAAAAAAAAGATTTGACTTTTTTCCTCATTAAGCACATTTTAAAAAAGAGTCAGTCCATAGAAGATGAAAAAGAAAGGAAGGAAGGGAGTAAAGAAGAAGGGGGAAAATATATAGTCAAAAACTCAACGTATATATGTATGTAGAAACTGCCATCTGTTTTACTTCATTTTTTTTAACTTATTTTAAAAAATATTATTACAAGGTGTGCTGTACTTTGTACGCATGCATACATGTGTGCACAACAACCAAAGCTAAGTTCACAAAAAAGATGCTTTTAAAACAACATTTTTAATACTTTTAGTACATGTGTATTCCTCCAATACATTTAACTAATTCCATTATGAGCATATCATATATATACATTCAAAATGACTTCCATAACATAATACATAGTCCCTCTCTATATCACGTGTGATCTCCTATTTGAAGCACAAAAGATGAGCAACGAATCCAATTCGTTATATTTCGACTATTCATCTCTTTTTAAGAGAAAATAATTAGAAAATGGGACGTGTTTTTGACCCACTATACACTTCTTTGAAGTCTTCTTTTTTGACAAATAACGCAAATCAACAATATTAAGCTTTAAAAAATAAATTAAAAAGAAGTTCCTTATCTCATTTCTAGCAATCGGTAATTAATTTTTCATTTTTAAGAGTATTTTTGTTTCTACTAGAAGGTTTAGCTCACTACTGATATTGATTTGATTTTAATTCAATTAAGTCGGAAATAGCTCTAGGTTAAGTGATGATTTTAAAAAAAGTCCCCAAAAATAAATGATATTACATTTATTAAACAAATAAATATATAATAATATAAATAGTTATGATATGGCATTTAAATATATAATATTATTTATTACTATATCTGCTCCAATAAAATTGAAATAAAAACTGATATTGCTACTAAACAAATATGCTATACAGGTAGAAAAAAATAAAAACTTTGAAAAAAACCAATTGCTTACAACACAAATGATGTAATTTTGCTTAAAAATAAATGAAAAGCCAAGGTGATATTCCTCTACTTCTCTGTAAAAAGGGTTTTATGCTGTTTTTTTGTTTTTTGATTTTACATTATATTTTCTTAACATTTGATTCTACCATACTAAATATAAACCCATATTTAGAATTAACATAAAATTTAGCAGAAAATAAATTAATTTTCTTGTGAAATGTTTTTCTCGCTCAAAAATTGTCTTAAGTCAATGTAAAAATACTCAAAAACCACATTTCATACAAAAAACTAATTACATATTAACATTAACATTAAAATAAAAAACGAACTTTTTAGCCATTAATTTTTGTTTTATAAATTTCCATGGCCAACTAAACTTCAGTAATAAAATATAAGAACATAGATTGTTTGGAGCACAAATTTAAAAAATTAATAGGATTTTAGACCTATAGGTAGATATTTACAATATTTGAAACCTAAAATATTTTTTGTACCATGCAATAAACAAAAAGAAAGTGAGAAATATGTTAAAAACCAACAAAATACCGTGTAAAGGATGAAGCGTACAGTAAAAGGTTAATGAGCCATAATCTTAAACCTTTCACTTTATTTAATATTAACATAATGGTAATGTATTTTCAAGTACAGTAATAATTCAACTTTTTAGTAACTAGCAATATGAGTGTTCTTGATTGTTTTTTTTATTGATTTGAATGATTTTTAGACTTGTTGCAAGTTTCCATTCTTTATTCACTCCAAAAATATTAAGTGAGAAACTTCTTGTAGTTGATGATGGCATTCAATGCTCAATTTATTTTTTTAAAAAAAGCTCTTAGTTATGATTGACGAATATTTTGGATAAAGAAAAACACTTTTTTGTCACAGATTAGGCTCGTAATCCGAATGATTACTGCCCATAAATAACTTAGCACCCACATGGGTATGAATGTATATATAATCCAAGAAAAGACACAGATGCCTCCATAAATAGGTATGCACATTGAATGTCTAAATAAAAAAGCCATCATAAGAGTCTCTATACATGCATAGTAGGTATATATGTACCTACATTTACAAATACACATACAATACCTCATAAAGATAAAAATTATTTCGACAGTAATGTTTGGAAAAAGTTTTTTACCTTTATATTTTTTATATGGGACAAAGTTTTTTTTTTTTAAAAAAAGATGACTTTTTTTAGCGTGTATTTGTGCATTGTGAAAAAAAAATCTTTTTTAAGCACAGAAAGTTTAAATGGTATATTTTTAACCATGCATTGAAAGAAAAAAACACCCAAAATTCATCAATATTTTCTTTTTCGTTTTTTTAGAATATCATATAAACGAATATATTTATTTATAAATGTAAATATTCATATTTGTGTGCATGATTATTAGTAGTTTATGTAGAACAATGATTCATTTCTTCTTTTGAAACTCATGCCAAGTTTCTTACTTTTTGACACTTTTTTTATTCTTCCTTGAATCTTTTTTTCATATTCCAATATTATTCACTCTTAGGATATTCATTCTATTTTTTTTCTATAAAAATGATACTTTTTTTTTGCAAATGAGTAATGATTTATAAGTCACACAATTGTCAGCAAATTAGAGTATTAATGAATAAATTTGGCATTTGAGAGTAGCATGTCTAGAGATTGTATAAAAAATATAAATTAGTTCGAGCTGGGTTTTTTTTTAATATACAAATTCATTTATTTCAGGATGAAATGAATTAACAGAATAATTAAATTATTGCCCATCGCTGGCTACTACCTTTTTCCCACCTCTCACACAATTTTCGAATAATATTTCGAAAGCATTTCTCATCTTTTTAGGCGATCTAAGTTAGGAGCCAATTGTCGATTTCTTGAAAAGAGTTGAACCAATGAGTAGCCAAATCGTGCTGCATCCGTCAAAGCAACCAGTAATCAGAAGGAAAAATGTCCTTAAAATACGGCGGGTGTGTTAAAATATCCCATTTGAGGGTTTCCAAATATTTTTTTACGATTTTTGCAATATGAGGCCGAGGGTTATCATGTAGGAGGATAACTTTATTATGTCTTTGCTCGTATTCCGGCCGTTTTTACTGTAAAGCACGGATCAAACGAATCAATTATAGCCTATACCGTTCACCCCTAATAGAATCACCAAGTTATAGTAATTCATGGTGTACAACACCTTTTTGGTCTCACCAGATGCACAGCATGATATTCGAACCATGAATATTCCACTTTGGTGTTGATTTTGAGTTCGATGGCAACGACTGACGCGGCAAAGTAATTTTTCATTTTGTGATGGTCGAAGTATATCCATTTCTCATCCCCAGTCACAATCCGATGTATAAAAACCCTTTCTTTGTTGACTTTGAATGAGTTGCTCGTAATTGAAAAATCGTCTTTCAACGTCTCTTGATTTCAGTTTATACGGCACCCAATTGACTTCCTTGTGAATAGTACCTATGGATTTCAATCGTGGGAAAACGGCTTGTTGTGTAACTCTCAATAAATTCGCAAGTTATGTTTGTGTTTGACTCAGATTTTCATCGAGTAACGCCTACAATTCTTTGTCTTCAACTTTTTTCGGCTGTCCAGAGAGAGGTTTGTCTTCAACGCCGAAATCACTATTCTTGAAACTTCGAAATCATTCCCTACATGATTTATCAGTTGGAACATTGTCATCATAAACTTTTACAAGCATTCAATTTTTAAGGCTTCCATGGGTAACTATGTATTTGAGTGAATAAAATTCATACATCAAATGTGTAAGTATATGAATAAATTTATTTAATTAGTTTACAATTTGGCCTTAAGTTTAAAATGCATTGGCTAACATGCACAATCCATTCTCATAGTTATATTCATACCTATAGTAGTTATGTACGTACATTCATCAAGGCAAAAAAATATGCATGTATATCATATAGCAACTTCCAAATTACATTTAATGACTTTTAATTCTTTAAAAGGGAGATATAACATAAGACATTAGATACACCAAAGCTATCAAAATATAATGACTCTCCTTCAAGGATGTAATATATAATAAGAAGAGAAATAACAGAGATGTTCCTTCATAAAGTTGAATTATTACCATATAATGCATGTTTATTTTGGTAATCTGGTGCAATTTTGATGTGTCTTTACTATATAAAATTATAAAATTTTGAACTTTATTTTATGGAGCAGAATTTACTCAGTGAAATAATGAATTGTAGTGTTGTGGTCAAGACAAAGGGAAGGGACAAGGAAGAATTGAAAATTACTGACATCAAGTAAAAAACAAGAACATACTTTGGTTAGAGTAGAGACAAAAATAATTTTGAGGACATTTTAAGAGAAAGAAAAATATAGAAGTAGGAGGAAGTTGTTAAGTAGTGTCAGAAGTAGTTTTAAAAATAAAGCTGAGGCAGAATCAATGTAGCTGGAGTTGGGGTAGGAATGACTTTGGTTTGAAGTTTGGATTATTCAAGGTTAATCCTATTCATTGTTTTTTGTTTTGTTTTTTACATCAGCTGAATTAATTGAATTATGCACGATAACCCTCGTGAGCTTTCTCTTCCAAATTATTTTATCATTAATTGCCCCTTGGATATTAAAAAATATTACTGTTTTTTGCACACAAAATTCAAATTCACAAAAATAAAACAAGGATCCCTACTAAACCCCGTCTGTAACAGCTGAAGTGGGTCAACAGCTTTTTGCACTTATTAGGTCTTGAACTGAGGGAATATAATATGTAAACATATGGGTAGGGCAGCAAAACGTGGACTCGAGAGATGGATTTAAAAAATACATCAATAATTTAATATTTTTAATAATAGATATGCAAAGAATGCAGACATTACATTCTCATATATAGGCACTTTCCCTTGCAATCTCTAAAGGAGAATATTTGTCAAAAAGAAACACTGGCTTCCTTGTGAATGAACCATGGTAATAACTAAGACTAGGAGAATAGGTTAATTGTCCCATCGATCCATTTTTATAATATTTTTTATTAACTTTATCTATGATTTATTTTTGGATTCTCTCAATAGGTATTTGAAACTTCCAAGTCTAAACAGCATACCTAACAGCAAAGGAATGAGCTGAATAATAGTTGCTTTTAACAGAAACAGTTGTTTTAAATAGTCTTATCGACTATTATATACCAATATTCACATTGAATGATTTTTTATTTACAAAATGACCTCGTGTAGCCAGGGTTTTTGACACAGAGACTTGAAACTTTAAATATATTATAACTAAACCCAACAACACATAAATTTTATTTAGAAAAATTCAAGAAAAAAAGTGCTTTTTAGAATATCCTAATGCGCATATATATTTTGATGGATCTGCCACTAAATGAATGCATGAACAAAAAAAACATATTGATAACCTTTCGTATTCCTCTTCTATTTTCTTTTTTTTATATGATATACTGACTGCTACTATGTTCTACCTGAAGTTGGTACATATAAAAGAAGGAAAACATATTCAAACGAGAGATCATCAGAATAAAATTAAATCCTGCACCAAGAGAGAATACGTTTTTTTATATCTTGTTGGTTTTATTTTAGGATAAGCTTTCGTTTTTTTTTCTTTTTCTTTTTAAAAGAATTAAATAAAGATATTTCTGTATTTGTCTGATATTTTTAGCTCAATGAGCATCAACTGCACTTATCTGAGTAAATAGAAAGATAAATGAGTAAATCGTTACGATGATATCTGAAATATGATATGTTCCTCACATGAAAATTTATAAATAAAATTTTTTCCCTCATTTTGTGTGATGCAAAATTTTCTTTGTGATGAGTAGTGCTGAGTATCACCTTAACCATCATTTATAAATTTCTTCTATCTTTTTCCTCATGACAAAATATGAAAAAATGAATATATATTTTTTATTTCTTATGATCTGTACAATATAAACGTTATGTATTGTTTAATCATATATCTTTCAGATGACAAATTTGTTATAAGTGACAACTTTGAAAATAATAAATATCCCTTCCAAAATAGAAATAAGCAACTCATAAAAACAAACAAAATCAATCAACGTTTGACAAGGTATGTATATACATATATTGTACAATAAATAATAGGATCTAAAACAAGCGTATAACTGAATAAAACGATTCAAAATTATAAGGCTCATTATCTTAGATGTTTAGTTAGGAAAGGATTATAATCTCCCTTTTGTTTTTCACATGAAGTACTTCATTATCTAAAAAAAAATTAGACTTATGATTATCAACAAAAAGCTATCCATCAGAATATCATTTATTTCTACGGAAGGTTAAAAAATATAATCAAGTCAAATACTGAAGCACATTTTCTTTCTTTTTTTGAATTCTTTTTTTTAAAAGCAAAAGTTCAATTGTATGCTCATACTTCAAATAAGATCTCTACTTTGCTCTTAAAGAGACATCAAACCAAACTGTTAGTTATCTTTGAAATAAACTTTTATTAAAGAAGATTACATGACCTTAAAATTGTTTCTCCTCTAGATTTAAATGAAACATTGGTAAATCGATACCTGTGATTAAAATTAAATTAAAAAAAATAATAATTAGTTCAATTTTTAGGGTGTTCGTGAATTTTTTTTCTCACACTCAAACGCAATCAACGTATCAAAAAATTATTGAATTAGGTAACGAACATGAAAAATAATTATTTAAAGACTAAAATTTAATAGAACTCAATAAAACAACAATATAACAATCATTTCTCTGCTTTACCTACCTATATAATTGGTATGCAGAGGCATTTAGCATTAAAAATATTACTCTTATATGAATACTTAGTAGATATACACTCAAATAAAATATTATTATGTGAACATAGATCTCAATTTATTGTCTTAATGAGTATTCTTCTTCTTTAGTTAGAAATAACTATTTTATTTTATCTAAGGGGGCTTCTTAAATCAATAATGTACAAAAAAACATATATACACGGGTACCTCAATCCATTGTTTTAATGTTTAAACTAATATTGAATGGTAATATATAAAAAGAAAGCACTAAAAGTAACGACCCGTTATAGGAATACACATGTACAAGCATACCTATATAACTGGTCAATAACTAAAATGAACAAAACAAATTGCTTCCTACATACGTCTTTGTAATAAATAAATGAGAAACTAGCAAAGAAGTAAAAAAAAATACATACACAGAAAAAGTAAAAAGTATAAATTTTGTTTCATAAACTTTCTTTAAAGAATTTTTCATCTTTTGTTATAATAATATGTTTATTATTATAAAAAATACTGAGAGAGAAAGAGAACAAAAATAACAACTTGGGTAAATATATATATATATATATAGATGTATATATATTTTTTACTTTTTGTAAGGATAAAGAGAAAATAGTTTCTTTTTCTTTATGTATTTTGAAACTATGTATGTATGTATTTTCAATAAAGCCTCTCCTATAGATACAACACATACATACATATATTGGTAAGGAGAAGACATAGAAGTTTGTCATATAAAGGCCTAGATAATATATTACTCGCATTGAATAATATAACAGAAATAAAAAAGAAGAGGTTTTAAGGTGCGACCTCAAATAAATACATATTTGTTTCATCTATGATTAAATATTTGTACATATATCCTTCTGTTGATATGTTCAATGTACATAGATATTATATATACTCCCTTTAGAGGGGTCAAGAACTTGCAACATTGTTCTGCGATCCTACCTCTGCAAGGCAGTAAAGCCCATTTTTGGGAGGAAATGGCTCTTAATGGTGGTAAATTGTAACTTATACACTATACTTACAAATCAGAATAATTAATTAGGACAAATGCGACTAATTGAATAAAAAATCAAAAAGCTTAATAAACGATCAAGTCAAACATAACGGTTTGTTATTGCTGGATTATACTTGATAAATTCGTAAATAGGGTTACAACCGATAATATTATTTTGTAAAATGGATACTGCTGATTATATAAAACATCGATACTGATAACTTTATATAAATGCCATAGATAGAGATGGATTTACCAAATAGTTGTTTCTTTTGAATAGCCTAAAACTTTATATTATTTCTTCATAGTCTCTCCATGTTTGTACGTTACTCTTACCGTTATTCCAGATTTGAAAAATAAGTTGATTCCATGATTTTCATAATATGTAATATTCGTTTCTTATGACAACTCCTGTGTACAACTCTCGATAATATTTAAAATGAATAAACTGCTTCATTCCAAGATCTATGTTAATCTTTTATTATAAAAAGAAAAGATCCTTTTATCCGTATTTTTGTTCAACAGTCGATAGTATCTCACTCCAGATCCGTTTGGAGCTATTATCTTTCAAAATTGGTCTTCTTGGCACTAGATACATACATTACTATATATAGGTAGATTTTACAAAAAAAACCAGTCCCCATCTATGTTAATACAATTTTAGCATAACGTTATCAGGAATCTAATATACAAGAGGATGAAAACAGATGACAAAAATACATGGAGCAAGGTAGTAATATCTTTTTTCTTCTGTAATTGTGCTAAGTAAAGAGAGTCAAAGTACCTTTTACTTTCTATATGGTAAATGCTTGTATTAAGTATTTATACTAAGATATGTATCTAAAATTCACAGAAATACATATATTATATATATACATGCAGTTCTACATCTACTTTTTGGTATTTGATTTATGATAAAAATCTTTATATTCATACATACACATGCGTGTACATTATATATACTTTTCCATTTCTCTTTAATGCACTCAAAGAAGACGATGATGAAAATAAGGTAATAATATACCTCTCCATTTACCTTCTTACATTGTATATTAGTACATACATATGAATAAAAAAGCAGTGAAATCATCTCTTATTCATTTCAAAAGTGTGTTATGTCCCTATATGTGTACTTTCTGGATGTACATAGGTGGTAAAATTGGGATATATGTCCCTTTAGTTACAAAACAAAGCCACGTAAATAATAATTATTTTCCAAGTTATTCCATGATGGAGAAAGAAAATTTTATAAAATAGTAAAAAAAAATTCATTATTATATTTTTGGCATTCTTTCTTAAGCTGCATAAATACAATTTATACGAGACCCTTCTTATCCTCTCATTTTTTTAGAGTCTCTCTACATAGGTTAAATCCTCTCATTAGAAGCAAATCTACTTATATATGTACATATATATATATATATATATATATATATACATTGATAAATCCACTCCCATATTTAAATTTTTTACGTATAAAAAAGAAATAAATAATGTTAAATATCAAAAATATCTTGCTTGAAAAAAAAAAGACCATGCATTAATAAAATTGCCTTTACATATATATATATATATATATATATATATATATATATATATATATATATATATATATATATATATATATATATTGCTTTCCTTCTTCTTTTTTTTTTCTTGAACACAATACGTCATTAAAGATAATGAGTTAAACGACTCTTTATTAATCTCATTTCTTTCTTATCTGAATTTTGCAGTACATATAAAATAAACGACGACAATCCCTTTTTGCAAAAATATGAAAAACCCACAATAGCTTTATACTTGTTTTTGAAAAAAAACCTTTGAAATGAAAGTAAGTCAAAGAGAGAAATAAAGTCTTTGAATTTTTATTATTATTATTTTATCCAGTGTGAGGGGGGGGGGAATCAGAGAAAAGATACTTTTCATTCATATGTAAATATATATATGGAGCTATGGTTTGGTATAATTATATATTCATAGATCAATAATGGTATATGGACAAATATCTCTAAATTTGAATAAAAATTTAATTAAGACTACTGTCTTAACCCGAATATAGGATCATGAAGTTATGTTTGAATAAAACATCAGTATGTTGTTATATGCGCCCTATTTATAGACCTTATTTTGATAATCAAATGAACTTTTTGAATCAATTTCTATGATGTGAATAGAATTTTATTAGACTAAACAGGTGTTGTATTTGAGTTTATTATTAGAACTTCTACATCATATAGCAAATAAAGACTTTAAACCAAAGATACAATTATATTTTTTTTAAAAGCTCAAATTGGAAATAATGTCTCCTTGTAAAAGTGGAATATGTTTGTAAATAAATGTTGAAACTAAGTAGCACATGGTGGGTACAGAAATGTATTTTTAGTTTTTTTGACTGAAAATAATCTGATTAGGAGTTAATCCCATCACAGTTTTTTCGTTATAATTACATCAGCACATGCGTGCTTCCATACCACACTTGTACCTTAGTCAAATCAAAAAAGTTGTATTAAATATTAAAAAAAAAACTACATTTTTTTAGTTTATCAATCAAAAGATATAAAAAAAGTTGCATTTATTAGTACTTTCAAGCATAGCCACACTTTATCAATATCTAAAAGGAATTGTATTAATTATCATTCATCTATTATCTTCTATCTAATAATATAAATGAAAATGTTTAAATATAGGAAATTATGCTAATTTAGTAATGAAGCCACAATTATTTATTGCCAAAATCATAACCAATAATTTGTTTATAACATTTATGAAAAATATCGAAAATGGATTATTAACATACTTTTTACATAAACAGAAGTTAAATAACTCGAATTGACAGGGGCTGTTGAGATAAGTGAATATATTTTACAACTATCTATGCTAACAAACTCTCAAGTTTGAGATTTTCAGATTTGAGTTTTCTGAACTTTTTATGTATACATAAGTAGATAAGATGCTCTGGGGTAAACCAGGACTGAGAAAACCAAAATATTTAAAGAGCTCTTTATAAACAAAAAATCCTTTCATTTTAATATTTTTTTACATGATTTGTTTTTTTGTGAAAAGGATCCACTAGAATGTGTGTGTGCTAAAGTGCAACAGATTGTGGATCTCTTTCTTACTCTTATCCTTTCAGTTTTTTTAAAAAGATATTGATAATATTTATGTATGGCAACGTTTTTTCATGACAAAAGAGCTTTATTTATCAGTCGAGAAAACATCTCCATTACTCTATGTAATACATACATACATTTTTTCCTTCATTGCATTAGAGAAATATCTTTACAAAACTGTACATACATATGTATATTCATAAGGAAGCAATAAAAATTTAATTATATCATCTATAAAATATATCTATGTCTATTATTATACAAGGAAAATAAGCAGAAAACAAATTATCTAAGATTTTTTTTTTTTGCAAGTTTTTATTACACATTTATAATATAAAAAGAAAGTAAGATAAAGACATAGATAAAGAGAAGGAATGGTATATATATGTAGAAATATATGTATCATACTTTTCAATATTGATGGATTTTATTTATTTATTTTTTGTAATGATCATCAATAAAATGAAGTTGGACAAACATGCTTCAACTTTTTTTTTGGTTGTTCATTTGTTTGTAAAAGAATTGTACAATTATCCTCATATACTAATAATATATAAATATCGATACATTATGCACGTAAGGATCAGATTATATAAGTATATATACAAAATTTCATTATCCTATTTGTATAAATGAAAGATCACATTAGAACGTAGCAAAAAAAAATATTAAAAAGAAAACATGATTTATCATACGTTATCTGACACTTGATAGTCACTACTTTTGATAAAAACTTACTATTATTAAAACTATTATTTATTTAAAGAATGATTCAGTACAAAGTAACTCATTTATAGTATGTTTTTTGGAATACATACATAATGTATTTATATTGTTTTAAATAACAAATATTATATATGAAAGTATAAAATGACCAAATTTAATTACCAACTCAATATTATAAAACAATGATCTTAATAATTTGAGATATTATTTGATTTAGTTACTTTAAAGAGACCCAAGACAAGATAAATTATAATTAATTAAATTAAAAGCAAAAAAAAAACACTTCTATTATAATATGTATTATTAATAGATATATGAAAATAAAAGTAATTAATTAATTAACGTTATTAATTTTAAAAAAATGAGAACAGTAAGTGCCAATGAACTCTTGTCATTGAATGATTGAGTATTTTAAATTTTTCTGAATGAAAAAAAAATCTTTGTTCAATGAACATGTGCTGCAGTTAAGGGAAGGGATGTTTTTGGCCCTCTTTATTGATAGATTATTTCTAAAATATATAATTTGTATGTACATAGATTTATCTTTGAAAAAATTTCGAGAACAACCTAAATTGTTAATAATAAAAAAGAGAACACTGGTCAACAGACAAAAATCCTAAGGGGTATTTGTATAATAAAAGTTATTCAGTTTTGCACGCTAATTTCAAATCTGTATTTTTATTTTCAAGAGTCCTAAGGTTTTTGAGAAATCGGACCCCCTACTATTTGACCTAATTTGGCACATTTTTCAACTTCAATTTAAGCCTAAAAGGATACTCATTTGGTGCATTAAAAAATAATGATTCACTAGTGTATTTACTGCAAATTCCATTTCCAGTAATTGTTTTGGGGGCGTAGGGGACGGGAGTAAGCTCAAAAGTTGGCCAAAACGTTTGTACTTAAATAACTCCTTGAATATTACATGAAATGGATTAATAAGGAATGCATTCAAGACCTGAGATCCACAGCTTTCAAACAAGACGTCAAGTGCTCGATAAGAATCCTTAATTAAGAAGAAATCGTCCATGTAAATTTGCACCCAATTTAGAGCCAAAATTCGCTAGAAATCAATGACCTACGGTAGAGTTACTTAAGTAGTAGTGCACAAAAGGGTTTCAGCTAGTTTATTTTTTTCATTTTATACTCTATATACCAATGAAAGTAACTGTTTGAAGAAACTCAATCCCTTTTTTCTAACATTAATATCACCGAGCTTCTTAAATCGACCATTTCTTGAAACTATTGATATCATAGGTATCCTCAAATTCAGCCTCCTAAGTCTTAAAGTCGCATTTTGGCCTCAAAATCAGCCACCAATGACCTCAGAGGCGAAATAATGTCCTTTTTTTGTCAAATTATCCTTAGTCCACCCTGTTTTTAGTGATCCTAGTTGACTGGGATGCTTGATCAATGAAAACAACGAACAAAGGGACTCTAGTTTTATATTAATAGATAGATCAAGAGTAAACTTTTATACATTAAAAAAATCGTAATCCAATTTTTGAGATTCCACCTGTTTCCAAAAAAAAATTCCCTATATGTTTGCGTACTGAATCAAATTGTGAACTGCGTGTAGTTGTCAAACTGCAGTTCGTACCGTACTAACTCTAATTTATGAATTCCCACTCAGTGTTTAAATTGTCCATCAAGTTTGTTTTACATAAATGAAAGAAATGAGCTCTTGCCAAATACTCTCTTATCTTTATTATATATACATATATGCATAAAAGTTAAAAAAGCTTTTCAAAATAATACCTTTCCTTAATTGTATATTAAGATCCCTCGTAACGTGATTACAAAAATAGTTTATACCAATAATACGACAGTTTGCACAACATTCTTAAATCTACTAAATTCATTTGACAAGTGAGTTATTACGATTATTAATTTGTAACAGCTACTATTTATACATATGTGTATGTACATTGAAAATGGTTTAAAGATGAACAGCAAATGTACATATGTAGGTAGATAGAAAGGAAAATGTAAGATTTAATTGAATTTACTTATATGTCTTTGGGGAGTCCACAGACTATAATAGTATATTGACCCCTATTTCAAAAGAAATATTTTTTATTTATTTTAAAAGGCAACAACAAAAGAAGAGAAGCTTAAGACTCATACAATCAAACTATACTCTCTGATTTAACAAAAGTCACATATGCGTATACATCTCATTAAAATGTATATAGAGAGGAAACAAAAAAAAATATTTTGTTAGCAATCATGTTGATATTGATTTCAAAACATATTATTATTATACATACAACCTAAATAAAATATTTCATTTTTCGCTTCGTTCACTAATTTTTTTCATTATAAACAAATAAATTGTCGTTTGCAGATACAATATAAATTTTTTCGCTGTATAAACCTAAATATATTTATATATTTGTTCTCCTTATTTTTATTCTATCGAAACCAATCCACTATAGTTTTTTAATTCCAAATAGATAAATACCCAACAACAAAAACAACAATGCAGGGTAATTTATTATTGTAAAGGATGTTTGTGGATGTTTTTAAAAAAACATCCACAAAAAACTATAGGTATATATGTATTTATTTATACCCTTGCGACTTACCATGTACCTTTTTATATAGAAATACCTAGATATTTTTTATGTTTCAATGAGGCGGGTATCTAAAGTTATAATGATGGTAGATTCGTATATAAATCTTTATTTCTTTAAATGCAAAAGTCGAAAAAGGATTTAGAATATAAACATACATACCATATATAATTCTTTTTCTTCCATAAGTTTGCCTCTCAGCTTGACATGTATCCTGCAATTCCTTTCTCTCTATTTCTCATTATGTCTTTATTTCTTACTCTTATCTATACATAGTACATTTTCATGGAAAGCAAAAATATAACAAAAACTAATTTACTAATATTTTTCAAGATTGTTTAGTGAGGAGGAATTAAAATACAGACCAGGAGGGGGTCCTTCGTATTTATATACACATTTTCATAGTATATGTCAGATGTAAATCAAAGGCTGCACAAACAAAACATGATGACAGAAAACAAAAACCGGTAGGTTCTTATTTTTGATATATACAGTAGTATGAATGAGGGATTCTAAGACTTCTATTATCTGTAGATTACATGTTATTCGTAATTTACCTTTTAATCCTGGTAAAAGAGGATTTCAATCGTTGCTTCAATAAAATATCTTTATCATTAAAAAATTGAGAGAACGAAAGTATAGGTACTTCTACTATTGTTTGTAGAGAGTAATTAAAACGGGAGTTTCCCTAGTTTTTGGTCTAATTTTCATTGAGTAAACATAAGGGATATTTTTTTTTCTAAGTAGGTACATTGTCAATTTCCTTGATCAAGAGTGAGTAAAGGGATATTTATAAAAAAAAGAATGAAAATATTAAGTCCATATAGGTATGTCTGTAATGCAAACACGTTGATTGATTGTATGTACATTGTACATATCTCAAAAAATAAAAACGAATGACAAAATGTAAAGTACATATATCATAAATACATGTGGTGTGGCATCGTTAAACAAGTTTAACGTCAGTTTGTAAGAAAGGAAAAAAAAATCAGTAATTCATTTATAATTTAAAACAGAATATGTGCATAATTGGAATAGTTAATTATAATTTCTCAAAACACAAATTGGAGTGCGTTTTGTGTTTCATCCTTTCATATCGGAAATATATTTTCCGAATACCAAACCTAATACCTTGCTAATGTTATGCCACATGTATGGATGTATGTGCTTTCAAAAGCCTCACAGGGGTATACCAATAAAAGAAAGAAGGAAAACATTATTTACCGGGTGAAAAAAAATCTGGCATATGATTTAATATGAATTTTTGATATATTTTATATTAAGTGTACATGGAACTCTTTTTTTACTAAATATGAAAAAAATAAGAACTCATATGTAAAATGTAGAAGGAACTAAGAAGACAGGTAGCTAAGATGTTACGGTCAGGTAGCAAGATACCTGACATTTGTAGAGCCCTGACTGTATAGAAATCAGCTGTATATAAACCGTATAAAACGACACGTAAATAATTAAAATGATAGACAACGACAAAGTGGAAGAGGTTAGATCAACAGTGATGAACCCTACATCAGTGATTTTTTGTAGAGTTCAAGTTTTGCCGCCAATATTATTTGTAAGGGACTTTTGCCTCAATGCAGTCTCTTACATCTAAATAGACTCTTGAATTGCATTAATTTTTATGATGAAGAAGGGCATTGTGAAAACTAATTGGTGGTTTAGCTATACTTCTGCAGAAGCCCAAACATTTTTTGGAAAAAATGAAATATTATGCCCAAAAAATTACTATCCACCGTCTTTGTCAGTCTTGTACCCCTTAGATTGCAGAACATATATGAGAGAGTGTTGAAGATAAGCAGACAAATAATGTCGTTGACCTAAAAAAGCGTATGGCTAAAGAATGGGTCACTCTTGGAACTGATTCAAATGTCAGTACAATATTTCATTTTGGACGCCTCGAAAAGTTCATCGAAGTGGTCCTTAATATTTCAATTTTACTATCTAAATGATGTTTGATACATACAAACATAGATATCAATATATAATAATTGTGGCCAACTTTAGTATGCCAGTATCAGAATTTTTACACCTGGTACACATATATAGTATGTACATATATACACATATATGTTAATATAAGATGAAAGGTAGTTAATAGTACCTACATATTCCTAATTAATCCATGAAGCATATACGTTTTTGTAAACTATAATTGATGGTCATTAAAATAAGAGAAAATAATTGAAAAACAAACAGGAAAAAAAGACGGACTTTTTATTTTTAGTACAATGAAACACAAAAGTTAAAAAAAATTGTAGAAATAATTAGTGATGAAAGAAAATCCAAAAAATCTAAAAAAAACTTTATTCCACATCATCTCTCATCATCTTTGATTCCCTGCCCTTATACACCTATATGCGTGATACTATATATGTATACATCTTTTTCATCCAGTTAAAAAAATAAAAAATAGTAGTATAGTAATACAAAGTATAACGAACACTATTATAAAACGAATGTTCCACGTTATCCAAGGTGTTACTGTATTAATATTAGATTTTTGATTTGAGAAGTTAAATAGTGTATGTTTGAAAGTCATTAAGATGTTGTAAACCTTGGATTAGGAGCAACATCCATTTTTAAGTACGACTCGTTATATAAAACTGACCCAGAGCCTATTTCTTAAAAATAAATTGACAACCATGTAGAAACTGAATTGAATGAAACCAAATTGTCTTCTTTATATAGACTGTCAGGAGTCTGGCACTCCATTGCTATCTGATGGGGACAATTTAAATAGTTTGAAAGTCGATGGATAAAAAACAAAAAACTTGTTATTTCTTAATCAGTATCTAAAACTCTCGGAGAAAAAAGCAGAAAGTCTCACACTCCGAGGTATTACAGTATGTCTCTTCATGAGTTGAAAACATAATTCAATCCACATTAAAAACAAAATAAAAAAACACTAATTACCCATTAAGCCTATCATATTTAGAGAATGAAGGAAACTCCCTCACTATGTTGTATGATTTCTTGATAAGACTCCCTCTCCTCCCTGTTCACTCCCTCATTTGACCTTAAATGAAAATCAAACACAAGGAAGTATGCACCCTTTACTGTGTTTGATATTTAATTAGCAGTTGTATATACAATGTAAATGTACACACTACATACAATATTCAAAAGAACTGTTGCTCTCTCTTTCTCTCTGACAAGCAAATCAATAATTCTACAATAATAGAGAAAAAAACAAATGAGCGTTCCATATACGTACATATATGTCTGTAGTACATATAATTTATGAGAGTTTAATCAAATTGTTTCCTTCAGAAATAATAATAATACAAAGACTAATCCCATCACATATGCATGAATGTACATAAATATATGAATGCATTATTTATCCATAAATCTCTTTAAGGATGTATATTTATTTGTTTCAATAAAAAAAGAAACCTCAATATATGTATTCCATTGCCATCATCACGACCAATTCATTAACATCATATCATTTCAACTGAATTCTTATTTTTTGATGCAAATATAAAAATGAATGAAGATACACACATCATCAAACCTCATAATGATACATGTATGAACAAACAAACAAACAAAAATGAAAAACCATAATCAAGTATATTTATATTACGTATGTATGTAGAACATGTATGTTTTCCCAGAGCCTTTTTTTCTACTTTTTCAGGGGTTTTATTTTGATTATAATATGCGTGTGCTTTGCTTTTACATAAGTACAAAACTATTTCCTCAGCTTTTCAAAATCAAATTATTACTCACATTTTTTCCCGAAATGTATAGGAAAAAACATAATACATTATGTATGAAAATAATTTTCTTTTAAAAAAACTATATATTCATTACTACTATATAATAAACAATTGAAACGATTTTTCCCCATTTTTCTCAATGGTTATGAAATGCATACTCCTATCACCATTGAAGAGACAAAGGAAGAAGAGCAATGAATTGAATTGTGAATAAAGTTTTAATAAATCGAGGTACAAAATCATTTAATGAATTTAATTATGTAAGCATTGTACCTTTTCACATAATATATAAATGCTAACACAATTCACTCATTCCACATACAAACTTTCCTTGCACTCCCCCCCCCCTTGAATATTTTGATCCATTGTTCAACAAATGGACAAGCTTTGTACACCATGCTATTAAATGTTTTTCTTTTGCATATATAGTTGAGAGGGAGAGAAATCTTCTTTTTTCCTTTTCTCCATCAATTGCACACACTAATTATATCCTTTCTGATATGTTTTTTTTATTATTATTATTTTTATTTTTTTTAAAGTTTTGGTTGCTTTTAGACAAGTAAATATATATGTATAGGGACGTTTGTAGGAAAACTCTTCCATCATCATTATAGGCGTACATACAATCATAATAACATATCATTCTTGTTCTATGCAATCATTGAAATGCAGTGACTTTCTTTTTTCATTCCAAATTCTATGGTCATACCAAAAGACATTTGCAAAATGATGATGTTCTATTGTATGTATGAATACTGTTAGAGTTTAGCCACTGATTTTGCAACTAAAAAGTCAATAAAAAATCAATTTCATAAAGAGATTTTATGACCCACTTTTGTATATAGAGCTCATAAATTCTCTATTATTATTTTTTTTTTTCTCTTTTTTTACTGAAGGGACAAAAATAGCCTTCATATCATTATGCGTAATAAAGAAGCTTGCTTCTTTAATATGTTTATATATTGTGTACAAATTGGGAATTTGTACATGCTGTAACATGTCTAAGTAAGACTCTACCTATAAATTGAAACAAAAAAAGGTGATGAATGGATAATTAATAGTACTTGTGAAAACTAATACTGTAAAGACTACATTTTTATTATTTCATTCGGTGTAATTTCTAACTTCTATTATGCAAATAACGTATTGATAAGAATTGTGTGACACATAAAATTCACAGTCCTTTGACCCGTTTATAAATGAATAATATTAATAGATGAAAATGAAATGGTACAATCAATGAAGAGTTGTCAATTAAAGTAATTTTATTTGTTATAAATAAATAAAGCACTATGAGAGGTACTTTTTTAACTTGTACAAGACATGAAAGTCTAGATGGAATTCTGTGTATGAGCCTTTGTTATGTTCAAAAAGCTGTCTAAAAACTTTTATTTTCTAAACATGAAGATATTCCTAAAAATTGTTTTGAATGGTACTCACCAAAATCTGCGTAATTTTACACATATAGTTGGACTATCGTTTGGATGAGTCGATAAATGATTTATTTATTTTTTGTGAAAATGGAAAAAATATTTAAGTGTAGTTTAAAATAGAAAAAAAAACAAGTTTTGATGTCTATTAGTTAATGAAGATCAAAAATTACCATACTTTTTATAAAAAAGAACTCTTTAATATAATGGAACCCATATTCGACATAAGGATATTAAATAGCTCCATTTTTTGACATAAGTATTCTTTATTTAAATTTGGTTGTATTAACTGGATTATCATATATACAAAGAAATCTAATCTGCTTTGATGCTAAGTGCCAAGAGTATCTTAAAAATCAATATTCATAATATGCAGGCGTAAAGAACATTAGCCTTGTTGATGGCCTAATTGGATATTTTAAGCTTTTCCCAAATTCCAACAAATTTAGCCTTTAATTGTGTATCCGATTTAATTTATAATAATTTCGGGCAATCTTCTTTTTGTTATTATTTATATTGTGTATGGATTTTATACGTAAAGGTTAATAGTAACTGAAATTTGAATCTTTATCAGATACAAAATGAATCCAAATACCAAACTGAGTAGTTCAATAGTCAGCTCCCTTCCCGATTTTTTCCATTTTTACAAAAAAAAAGTGTTGAAAAATGGCTAAAAAATTTGGTCAATACATTTATAAATATTATGAATAAACCATTTTTAAAATTTTTGATGAGAAGTGCTGCCATCTTCATGTTGAAATAGAAAACTTTTCAAACGATCTTTTTATACAATTTTATGGGGATGAACATTTAGTAGATCGTAATTGAGACTTTTGTTATTATTGAATTAAGAGTTAAGAGCCTTATTTATATCAACTGCTTTCTTATGATTTGGGGTAATAAAAATGTATTACTGAAAATAATCTTCAACATAGAGGTATAAAAATTGCTAGAATCCCCCTCCTCCTGATATAATGCCATAAAAAAAAGTATGGTAGCCCCAAAAAACACCATATCTATTGGAAGAAAAGACCAAAAACCTGACATTATAATTGAGTAATTCACGCTCGCGTATAAAGTAACATTAATACAGGGATAATATTATAATTATAATATACGTACATATATATAAATATATATACATACATAATTTCTAATGTAATTTTAATAAAATTTACGACAAAATTAGGTAGTTGTACTTTAGTTCAATCGTTATTTATTTTCTAGATATAAAACTGTAATTTTTCTCTACAAAATGCAAATATGTACACATTCCTTAATGTACGTTTTTTTTAATAAATTTAAATCTTTTTGTTATTTCACTTTCAAAATTAATTTGTCAAAAAAGTTTTCTTTCTTTTTAGTTCGTTCCCTTTTTTTCATACATATATTTGTGTACAATTCAATAAATTTAAAATCATTCAAATTGACTGTCAAAGTTGTTGTTTTTCTTGTGAGTTTTTATTTTTTTTCTTGCCTTTCTTTACTTTATTTGTTGTTTGCTGCTTTGTAACACTACTTTTAATGAAGGAAAAATGTTTTAAAGAGCTATTTATATCACCATAACTTGGTGTTTTAATCTACATTCAGCAAACAGCTTTAAGTTGGGTTAAACTATCCAATGAACCAAGTATCATCATTAATTAATTGAACTATGCATTTTCGTAACTCATTTTAAAAATACGAAAACAGTCTATGAATTTCTCTAGATAATATATGTATTTTATCCAACCAGATAATCAGAAAGTAATTTTTATTCTCCCTTACATGAGTAGATTAATTATTATTGAATGAATCAATTCAGTTAGCAAAATTGTGGTGTATATACATATATATACCCTCCTAATTTCCTACATTAATCTTTTTTCAATTTTTCCTTCATTTTGATTAATGATGAAGTGCAATGCCTAGCATTGAAAAAATAAATTATATTACATAAAAAATAATCCCAATAGGGATTTTTTTTATATTGATTTTTAGTGGAGGAAAAAAGATCACTTATAAGTACATATTTTACATACCAATCTAATTACTTCTCTCACATCTTTTTAAAAGTAATAAAAATGATTGAAAATCACTTTAGTTCCAATTGCTTTGGACACAGAGTGCCCGTTTTCTATAAGAATTTCGATTCATAACTTGAACTGGTTTCTTTGCTGTAGTTATATTTATGTACCAAAAAAACATGAGCTATTCTCTTCACCTGATACAAGAACCATTCAGATTTTTGTGATCTGGCACGTTACCATCGAAGCGTAGCAAATTTATACCTATGAATTAGTCATATTTCTATAATTGGATGTCAAAAACTACTCTGACATAGATATTGTTCGTATGTAGAGGAGCCCGTTTTGAGAGTTGTTTTTTGTCTGGGCCAACATATTTTCTACCAGGGAAATCGAGAAATCCATATTTGCAAAATTTGAGAAATTTGTTAATATGGCTTTTTTAACTGTCATCACAATTGAAAATGTGTTGGTGATGTCAAGATGATTTTTTTATCCTAAATACTAGATACTTATATATTATTCATTCATGTTCAAATATAATAATTCTAAAATATAATTTTGTATTTCCCTCATAATATGACTCATCTTTGAAAACATGATTAATTTCGACAAAGAAGTGTATACATCTTACTTATATATCAACTATAGCATTGAATTAAGGACAAAAATTAATATATAGAAATTACAAAAAAAAGAAAACCTCTCATAAATCACAGAAGAAAATAATTACTCACATATGATGTTGAATTAGGTAGGGAATTGAGAAAAAAATAAATGAAAAGCTTGGTTTTTAGTTAATTTTCATTATTAGTACACAGTTCATGTGATGTCTGTCTATTCTTGTATGTATGATTTCTTTTCCATGTTTTTAACCTTTTTTTTTTTTTTTTTTGAATGGCCAACAACTTCGAAACTTTAAAGGTGTGAATGTTATAACTCCTATAATACATACATATTTAGTACAATCAGTCGATTAAAACAAACTTCATACAAAACTTATGGTGCTGTAATCGGTGAAATAGATTGTATATTGCCAAATAATTCATTTTTGCATGATGCAAAAACTAAACCTTCCTAATACATTTTTATTTCTACAACACATCATAGTATTTTGAAAAAAAAAAGATGATAAGAGCAACACAAAATATGTTTTGATTTCTTTTCAAAATAGGAATTACATTTCCTCGTACTTGTTAGTATATAAGTAATCATAGAAAAGGAATAAAGCAGATTTGGATATATAGTTCATCAAAATCAAGCCCATTAAGTATAATAATGCATCAGTTATTCTCGTTTTGTGTGTATCCAGAAATAAATGAGCAATCTTTTATACAAGTATTTATAAATTTGGAAATAATGGGACATGTAGTAAAAATTACTTAGATTAAAATATGTATTGTAGGGGGTATACAAATCCCTTGAAATGATGATGGAATATATATTTAGGCATTTGTCTTACCAATTCTTCAGAATACAAACGTTATTGGTAATACGACTCAGAACAAATGCTCGTAAAACAAGTGACACAGAGTCTGCGTTTAAAAAATAAATTGTCTACCATTACATGACAATTATAATTTATCATCGTTTTCAGTAGGCTGAATGATTTTCATATGACATAATGCTATTTCCAAAATATCGGCAATTCATATTTTTTTAGTTGATCTCTTAATTCTTGCCTCTTATTATGAAAGTTGTTTTTGTATGTACTGAAAACGAATTATTTTTAGTTAACCTGCGAATATGTGCTTAATAAAAAATAAGTTCTGTAATTGGTAATAATGACGTCATTGGCTAACTAAAAATAACTTTCAGACCTTTTTTCTAACTCTTTTCAAAAAAAAAATATTATCAGTATTTTTTGAATAGTTGAGATGGATTTTTTTTCCTTTTGGAAGAGAAACTAAAGCAAGGGAGGGAACTTTCTCGAAATATAAGACATAATCCAATTTAAAAGGGGTCATTTGTTATCCAAAAAACTTTCACTCTTTTTTTCTTTTTTAAAACTGGATAGTCTGATGTAAACATTTAACATTAAAGGTAAAGAAAAAAACAGTGATGATGAATTATCTATGTACATACGCATTTGCAAACAATTTGTTTGTTGTTATTTGCAGGTAAAAAAAATGGAAAATCCATAAATAAATATACATATTGTGTATAACATCTTGACACTTGGTATGCGTAGAAATTTTGCATTTAATATATATTTGACAATTGTAGGAGTAGTTTCAGAGGAATTTATTTAACTTTCCCAACATATTCATTGTCTTACCTAAAATGAGAGCGAGATAAAATTAAGTAACATATGTACGAATGAATGAATGTTATGTCTAAGTTTGTATATATTTATGAACTTAATTATGCATTTTCATATGTATAAAATTAAGGATATTTAAATTTCTTGATAAGTCTCTACTTTTGCAAAAACCTATTTAATTATATATATTTAAAAAAATTATATTGGTCATTTTGAAAAAGAAAAAAAAGTTTATTTCTTTATCATTCTTAATAGGTCCTTTGGGATTTTTTGTATTAGAATGAATGAGATAGCTTCCAACCTGAAAGCAATTTAAAACAATGTATTCTATTTCAAATTGAATTAATATGTTTTACAAACTTTTTTTCCTCATAGTTATTATCAAGTATTTTTGGTAGTAATTAATGATACTATTAATAAATTAATGTTTCTTTTAAAATTAGTTTTACATGGTCTCAATCCTTGTTCAATTATGTAGAAGATATGTAACTTTATGTACAATAGCTTATACATATAAACCATAGCACCATATAGATTAAAATGACCTAAAGTCCTAGTGATCTCGTAAATACATACGGTAGATTATTCCCTGTTTTGGAATAAATTGTTATTTTTTTTTTTTTTTTACTGAGGGAGTGTTAGTAATGCTATCTACAAAAAATTCAAATTCTTGATTTGAAATTGGCACTTTAATAATGACACTTTTGGTTCAAAATTATCCATTTTCAGAGGTATGGAACCATCACAATTTTTAAACTTAGCCCATCAACAAAAATAGTTTTTACACTGACTATTCTTTTTTTTAAATCTAAGGTGCCTCAGATGCGTTCCAAGTAGTTATACATATGTTGCTTCAAATGATACTAAATATGATATTTTCAGTTGTTTGTCTTCGTTATACATTACTATCAAAATGTCAATAAAAAAAAACTGTTGAACATATTTTTAACACCTTTTTAAGACATGAACCGGACAATAAAGTAGACATATATGTTTATACTTGCAGCAAACAAAATAAAACGGTTGATTCAAATCAAAGTAGCTAAAGTTTTTCAGAAATGAGATAAAAATATATTTATAAAGTGAAATAACAAATACTAATAAATAATCTATTTATAAATATCACTATTCAGTCATAATATTGTCTTATCAGTTACTTGCAATACAGGTGAACTGTAACAAAAGAAAATGCAATAAATAATTAATACTTATCAATAAATATAATATCAATCAATGAAAGATTTCGAAACTAAGAGGACAAATATTAGATTTTTGAATTAACTCAGGAAAGGGGACAGTGCAATAAATATTATATTTAGTTTGAAAACTCCCTATCTACATGAACTGTTACCTAAAAAGGCCCTGCAATTTTCTGACAAATAATAAAAAGCCATAGTCGATCAAGCAAGGTTGAGAGACCTAGTGTGTATGTAAAGATGAGGAATATATTTAAGTTAAATAGGGTCGATAAAAAACAAAAGAGACCACAATATTGGATTATTTGATATTTCGCCTTTGAATTTATGAAAATTGACCTTAATTAAGAAAATCTAACTAAGTATGTTTGTGCAAAATCTTATGATGTATGAGTATATACCTATAGGTATACATATATTAAATAACACTCGATAATATTTGAATTTCTAATTCCCAACCGCTATATTTCATATTCATAAATAAAATAAGATAAAAAAATATGTCTATAAGTAATATGTACATATATGCAATTTTTTGCAATGATTTTATTGATCAGGAAAAATAAATTCATAAATTATCATTTTTATTTGTCCAATCTATATATAATAATACATATACATAGAAAAATCTATGAATAATTTTACAAGCATTTTTGGGTGAATTATTGAATAATGAATGTCCTTTATTTATATGTTTACCATATATGTATTAAAAAAATCATTTTTTACAATTGAACCCTCATGCTTATAATGAATCCTGAGACTTTTCGTCTTCATCATTATTAGAAAGCAATTTGTTGTACATATTACATTTGTGTGTTCATATATATATATATATATATATATATATATATATATATATATGAATCATATATGTATTGGAACACTCTTCCTTCATACATAGTCATTACGTGGTTGATTTATTTCGAAATAAAAGTCAATCCATGTTCCAACTACCTACATACGTATGTACATTTTTCTTTACCCTGATGGTATTATTATGTATAATATGATATATTTATGTATGTATCACGACTAAACCAAACATTACTCATTTATCTTAAAGACGAAAAAACCTTGATTCAGCAAATATGATATTAATACCTATTATTATCATATGAGAGATGATTGAAAGTGTACTTGCCTTTATGTTGCACGTACATCTTCCTAAGAAATGACAATGTATAAAGGGACTTAATTAACTAATATTTATAAGATATCAAGCTTTAAATGAAATTTTTGCAATTTAAAGTTGTTGGAAAGAGTTATTATCTATTTTTAATATGATATGAACATTGAAACTTATTTTATTTTTTGTAGAAAGTGCCAAAATTTTGTTTTTAAAGATTACTGTTATTATTTTCTTTTCTTATTAGCTTAAATCAACTTTCATTTGAAAGTTGAATAGATCTCAAATGAAAGACGGAAAAAATCAACTTGCATATATATAAATTGAAATAACTCAAGTGTTCAAAAAATAAGAATATACTTTTGGCAAAGGAACTAATTCAAATAATAATAAAAGTATACGTACATAATTATTAAGATAGGAATAATAAAAGTATGTCATTGGAATGACAGAGTAATTTTATTTGAATGCCAATTGCAGTTGCATGTCTAAAATCTATAAATGATGTATATATGCATATATATTTGACGTCATGTGTAGCTCATAATTAATTTTCCAAATAATGAATGTGTTCTATATGTGTAGTATGAAAGAGTTATTTCTATTTGTAAAAAAATAACAACACATAAAATCTTTGAATACTTACAAATGTATCGAAATTGAAAAAGGACACAAACAAAAAAATTCAATATTACCTTTTTTGATTACCATTCATAAAAAATATACAAAAGAAAAATTGATACTTCAAAAAGAAAAAACTTTTTTTTTCAAATATACAATATATATAAATATTGTCTATAGGGCCCAATCCAACAGTAGTAACTTTGCGCATACCTTTTTTCTTTTGTTAATTAATTCTAAAAACGTAGGAGTCGCATATGAATATATAAGTATACATAAATGAATTAAGTAGGAAAAATTAAGTGTATTTATAAATTATATGTATACATTTTTTTTTCTTAATTTTATGTTTTTCTTTCATCTCATTTTTTTTCTCGCAAAAAGGTATATCCGTTGCAAAGTTATTTCCAAGGTTTAAAAGCACATATTATATTAAACCACACAAAGTCTAGTGCATCATACATATTTTGAACAAAGAAAAGACATTTAATGAGGTACATAAATCTGTAATAGTAGTTTCTAAAATAATTTTTTATCTACAGTATATGGATAGTATTATGCATAAATAACTTTAAAAAATCACTAATTCACTACATAAATACAACATGAGAAAAAACTTCTGGTATGTTTTTCACTTTGTTTCTGGTCATTTCAAATTTGATACTTTCAAAAATGTTTTTATTGTTTATGTATCTGCTTCTAAACTCAAGAAAATGTTTTTTTTGTATGAAAAATGTGAAAAAAGGATATTAATCCTTATATTGGCCACCATTTATAGCAAGAAGAAACATTATAGTTTATTTTATAGAAAAATATCGCATCTTTTATTATATTGAATAAAATTTTTATAGGTTTTTGTTTGATTAGTGAAGTTTTTTTGGTTTTCCTATTTTTCTTGGGGATGTGAATAGTAAGGAATATTAAAAAGATCTCACACTTTCTCCCAAGTGAATATAGTATGCCACTTTTAACCAATTTCAATTAAAATTAAACTTTAACCTACTTGGACTGAATCCCTCTATTGGACTGAGGCTTGATGGGCTGCATACTTACTACAGAGTTGGTAATTATAAAACATTGATATTGTAAACATTAAAATAATGTTGTCTGTTTGCTATTAATACCACCAAGAAAATAGGAAAAAAAAATTAGTAATTGTATTTTCAATTTTCAAATTGCCTTTGAGATGAGAAATGACTAAACGTTATTCGTCCCAAATTACTATAAGCCAAGATTACATAGAAATCAAGATGTAAGAGAGACAAACAGAGAGTAGTTTTGGATTTTGTTCCCCAATATATGTTCCCCAGTGTTATTTGTAATACAATTACCTAGTATAGTTTTTGTGGTTAAATTTTTTGCTTGGTTACATTTTCTGTTGAGAACAATAAAAAAAACACTACCAAAGTTTCAGGTCTTAAAAGTAAGACTGTTAAAAAATGAAAAAAAGAGTTAATTTTTGGGCCAAAGTTAGACATTTTCAAACCACTTATTTCATTTTTAATTTAAATATATGGGTCAAATGTTGGAGTCTTTATATACAATTAACCCTAAATTTACATATAAACTTATGGTGCACATTTTCTATTGAAATTTAAGTTGGAAATGTGCATTATAAATTTTTAACGCCAATAACGATTCATTGAGTATTAAATTTGCAACATTTGACCGACAGCTTTAAATTTAAGATATTCCAAGCCATTTCAATTTAAAATTTCTCTGTTATCTGAAATCACCACCTTACATAATAAATTCTGTGTAGAATATTTTTATGTATACAAATCTATATGTGTAAGAGTTATTTCAAGAGGTAATAGAAGTAAAAAAAAATCGCCATAGGTGTATTACGGGGCTTCAAAGGTAATTATCATAAATTTATGAATTGAAGTAATTGAATTTGTAGAAAAGAACAATATGGGGATATAGAAAAGGAGGGGTGAATGGACTAAGCAAGGTCGAGAGCCCCCGAACTACCTACAATTGATAAGATATATTATGAAAATGGATTGAAAAATCTATTCCCTATCCAATCAATTTTTAGTTTCTTCCAGATAAAAACACCAAAAATTGTTTGGTTTTTATAGATAATACTATATTATAAATTGGTTTTGAAGGAACCATAATGCAATATTTTAATGTGTCCCAGTTCATGAAAAAAAAAAATTTCTCATATATATATATATATTTATATGTTGAATTGGATAATATGATCGTCAGGTTTTCAATTTACCAGAAATTTTTTAGAAACTCCGATCCATTGTAATTATCAAGAATTATTAATTTTAAATTGTGTTTTGTAGGAATATTTAGACTAGACATTTTGGCCTACAGTGATAATCTCTTGTAGATTTTATAGGGTTACAGAAGCCTTGTTTTGACACTATTTCCAAAAAAAACATTTGATAAATAATTATTTCTTTTTTCTAGATACACTTTTTTTTGACCTAAAAACAAAATGGAAATAGTAGTGAAACGGTTAATCATCTGTGAGCTAATATATGATTTCAAACTTAATGGATTATTCTTATATTCAATTTAAATTTATAATACGGGCGAATGATTATGATCGTAATCGGCATATATGTATGAATATTGTGACAAATATACATCCCACTGGTAAAACACAGTTAGTCATGCAAGCTAAACATCCATTGATTTATTTGATGGATGTGATTCATCAAATCATTCACTACGATATTTAACTATGGGTAGATTATCATTGAATGCATAAATTTGATGTTATATTAATCAAAGAATAAGAAAGAAAAAATTTGATGATAATGATTATTATTTGAACAAATAATTTGATAAATATGTCAAATCAATAAAAGAGAATTGCGACATGGAAATATAATCAATTCTATACATATTTTTTCTCAACTTGTACCATTAAGATAATTTTTTTCTCGTTCACTCTTCTTTTTATCAAATTCATATGTAAATGCATAAATATGTCCATTTCTAATATATCTTTCAAAAAATGAAAACGCTTTGTGACAGAATGAGATCCTGCTTAAAGGAATGAATTTCTGCATCACAACTATTATAATCGAGCAAAATGCTGTTTATTTATAAAGATTTATGTATTTGTGCATGGAATTTTCCAATATGTACAATGTACATGTATTGGGCTACTAAAATGTGTTATTTTTATAAATTATATAAATGATTAAAAAGAAGTCCTTATTAATTGAAACTTTTCAATGCATTAAAATATTTGTTTTCTTTTATAGGTATAATAAATTATATTTAATTAAATTTGATAAAAATCACAAAAATACGGATGGAATTATGATGAAGGAGTTCTATGATTGTAACACTCAAGTTTTACTACGTAGGTACCTCATCAAAAGCTTTATAGGTAAATGGTATCTTATAAACTTCTTTTTTCATTTTTTTTGTAAAACTTTGTATATTGGTAATACTGATTCAATCAAAGTAAGTAACTACCAACATAAATTTGTGTAATCAATTTAAAATACAAGTCCTGATAGAAGAACCTTCCCAAGGCTTAGAAACACAGAAAAAAAAAGAAAGAGGGAGTATGATTTAAATCAGCGTAATAGACAAATATGTACACATGTATTGTAGATATAAGTATAAGAAAGACGAGAAAAATGCATAGGAGATTTAAGAAAGGCTTACAATATATTTACATTTGTACATATATATATATTTATTGAATGTTATTATAATCATATTGAAATGAGATGAGGCATAAAACAACTTTTGGAAAACTCCAGTTACTTTGATGTTCTGCGTAAATTGTATGGACTAGATATTGAGAGGATAAATGCATAGAAGTGTATAATATTTTTATTCACATAAATGAGCAATAGCTAAGGAAACATATATATATGTATATATATATATATATATATATATGTACCTATGTATCATCAATCCTCCCAGTACAATCTCTATATACATATTACATGTACATAATATCTATAAAGTTTTTCTTCCTTCTTTTAAATAATATTTTACCCTTGTATTAAATAAAATTTTCTTCAATTATAAGTACATGTAATAATGAACTTGACTTGAAAGCGGTCAAGAAAAGAAAGAATATTAAAAAACTTTTCAATACTATATTTGCACATTTTCTCATTTATAAATAAGCATTACTATTAAATACGATCGCATATTACATAATACATGAGTAAAATGGAAGTGATAGAGATTCTTGGTATACCATATAGGTACATATATAGACTGTGTGCCGTGTATGTTTGTATATACATATATTAAAAAGATCGAAGATTTTTCCTCATCCATCCTTCTATTTACACGAGCATTTAATATTTAACAAGATAAGGCTTTTAATCACAAATGTAATGTGCATCACCCAGCATTTTATAGTATATATAATATGTATACAAAGGTAGGTAGATACTTCTCAATATATGAACGAAGGTCATAATAATATGTAGTAGATACGAGTCACTTTTTGAGATAAACAAAAATACAATGTATTCTCTCTTCAGCTGTTTTCATCCTCTCTGATTTAAGATGGATAATTATTATGAATTCAGTAGAACGTTTCCTCTTCTCGGCTTACACGAAGGTACCTAAGCATATGTATATCAAATGAATCCTTTGTCACTCACATTTTAAATTTAGTTTTAATGCATTTAGAGTCCTACTCGAATAAGAAACATAAATAAAATGATGGCAAATAACCTACATATATGTACATGAATATGTATATGCATGAAAATGAACACTCATAAATATACTTGGCCGGAGACATAGAGAGAGTAATGTTCATTTCCTCTATGTATAACATACATATATCTACATAATTTCTTTTTTTTTAAATAGTCATACATAGTTATGTACATACAAACGGGAATAAGTTTTTTGTATCTCGTATTTTTATGAGATAATAAATAAGAAACAGTAAATAAAATCCAGTTGAATAATAAATTATTTATTTTGAAATGAAATAAGGGGAAAAATAATCTAAGGATTGCAATATATATATATATGCATAATATAACAAACAAATATGCATAATGTCTTGATAAGAATTAGTTACAATATACCTCTGTGCAATTGATGAATGACTTTATGTAAATAAAAGACATTTGACATTCCTTATATTATGAACATAATTTAGTCCTAATCAAATTACTCCATTTGGTTACGAGTAAAAAAAAAGAAGTCAAAACATCAAATTCAGAACAATTTATGGTACATTTAATCCATTAAAACCATAAAGGAGATGCAATAGAGTATTCATACATACCCTTAAGTAACATATTTAAAAAGTTATTATAACCATAAAACTTATAACTAAAAATTCAACGAATGAAAATAACTGTTATGAATATTGTATTATAAATAACTATGGCTGCATTACAAAACTTAATTAATAAAAATTATTTTTTATTAATTTTATATCAGCAAATAATGTCTTTGTTTAAGACAGTGCTTCCCAAACCTTTTTACTTGGTCCCACCTCAAAAAATAAGAAAACTTACAAATGAAATTTTGGTTTTTTTGTTATTAAATAAAATAATAAAAATTCCTGGATGAAGAGGATGCAGAAGTCACAAATAAAAACATAGAAAAGTATGTCTTGAAATCATTTCCTTTCTTTCTTTTTAAATGTGTAAGTAACATTTGAATAAGACATTTTTAAATAGAAGTTCATCAAATTAGGAGTATTACGGACATATTTTTTCCAAATTTAAATGTTAATGACTTTGTTTGTTTGTTTTATTCTTGATGCTCTTTTTAGAAAGGAAATTACTTCATGTTCAAATATACCAATGATTATTATAATAGATTCGTATTATTAGAAGTCTACTTCTCAGTCCTTTTCTTTAATCAAAGGGTATATCTCCAATTATAAATCGATCAAAATAAACTTTAGTCATTCTTTTATTTTTCTTTAATATGATTTATAACCACATAGAGAGTCAAACTATATATGTAAAGGAACACAATTGATTGTATAAAAACATTGCTTCATATCATGGTTCCTCAACAGTTGTTATCTTTTTTGCATCCAAGATACCAATGATGTGTACAATGATATTGAACAAACAATAAGTTCAACTTCAATTTTGTTAACAAACTCACTTTCTATATATTAAATTATAGTAGTGTATTGAGTTGCATCTTTATTAAACACGTAAGTCGTTAAAAACAACTGAGTAATTTATTCACCTCTGTAACTAGTCTAAGTCTGCTAGAGAAAAAAAAAGACAACGGTATTCGACATCTAATGATATTCTATTTTTTGTTGTTGTTTTGTTTTATCGTGCATTTCAAAACACATTTCTTTTATATAACAAAGACAATGCAGGTCATATAAAATGCATTCACAGATGAAATTTGGCTTATGGGTCACCTATTAAAAACCTCTATATAGGAATAATAAGGAAATTGCACATTGTAATGAACCAGCAAAGAGGGATTGCAGCATTGAAAGATTGAGATCTTATGTCTTAAATTTTAAAACAATGTATGTTTTGTTAACAATAACTCCTGTAAAATTTTTATTCCATAACAAGTATTTACATTTGCAACATCTAAACAGGTAAAAATCGAGTGTCGAACAACTAAGTTATATATCAAATAGGAAATCATTGTCGCAGGTGTGTATTATTTTACATTATATATTTGTATAAGAGTTAGTATTCTGAAATTATTAATTACGTGACACATGCAATAATTTATCCTATATATATTAATTTGTAGCCCTCTGTGTCTTCTACTTATAGACAGTAAAACTACTGAATAGATTGAACTGATTTTTGGTATGTGACCCTCCCCCCTCGTGACGCTGAGCTATTTTTTGCTGAAGCGCAAGGACGTCTGTAAATTCAATTTTTATTCCACTTTATATTATACTCTTGGCATTTCTGTAATAATTTGTTTCCAACAAAATCCTGGCTATATAATATTAGCATGAGTTTTTAAGCGTCAACTTTGAAAAATGAGATAATTAGACATTTACTTACATGGTTTCATCGAAAAATAAAAGTTGTCAATACATGGTCTTATATAGCACAGGCTACTGATTTTTCGCCCCAATCACTAAATATGGGCTAAAATTTTTACTCAAAATAAATTTTGAAAAAACATGAAGAAGATAGGATAAAATTGTACAAAAACTGAATTCACAGACATCATCATGACGGCTTGGGGTAGAAAAATATATTCCGTATATATAAGAAGTAGTTTTAGAAAATTTAGACGACGGGTTCAGCTAATTATACATAAAAATGTACATAAATTATTAAACTTGTTCATAATTATCGAAATATGATTAAAATAATTTTTTTATATCATGATTTTAATCTTGGTTTAAATCAGTAAACTCTGTGAAGTGATATTCGAAAACTGAACTAAATACTGTTCTTGAAATAATAATAAAATAAAAATTCAGATTCGTAAACATATTTTTACCTAGCAAATCTGCCACATAAGGTTTATATAGCTATAAACAATTATTATTAAGGAATAATTTTGCAATCACAGTAATTATTATAGCCAATTGTATTTTAGTTGGTCATTTGTATTGATGTACCTGATATTAATTAATTAACAAAAATAAGGACTAACAAAATAAAGTAGAAAACCAGCTGTTGTTTACTTTTAAGATATTGTAGGGGTTAAACTCATTAACTTACTTCACCCGTAATCGTGAACCTCTTAAAATGAAGAAGAGAAAATGAATTCCCATGAGCAATTTTTTGATGACTCCGTTTCGGGGTAGTAAATTAAAAGAAGCTTGGATACACATTTTCATACCTACATACATACATTCATATATTTTAGTAAATTTACTCTTTTTTAAAGCATGCTGAGTCATTCATGTGATCATAAAACAAAGTGTGGGGAGGTGATGGTGTTGATGATGGAAATATTGAGGTTAATAGACCTCATTTTGAGAACCGATTGGCATTTTATTATCTCTTCTATGTGTGTGATAAATTTAAATCATGGAGCAAACATTAAGCGTTGAGATGGGGAAGGTAGTTAAATTTGAATTGAACAAATACATGATAAGTACATTGCATACAAACTATTTGTCTTTTGAAGTCATTTGGATTTTGTCATTACAAATCAAAGTGTCTTCTCCCTCATTCACACTCCAACTTCAATTCAAATAATAAATAATTGAATAAATATGTCAGTGATTTTTTGTATATGAATTCAAGCCTTTGATGCACTAAAAATATAGTAATGCTATTAATAAATACATATATTTATGATTAAATGAGAAAGCCTCAAGACACATGCTTATAATATATGTATTATATGTATATACATAATACTAATCTATTTCATTTTATTATTTAAAAATGTGAAGAAATTACAAAAATATTTTTTCCCATAATTTAATTTGCATTTTCCTAAAGGAAAGTTTAACACACACCAAATAAATAAATAAATGAAGGAATTCTAATATAATTTTGCCCCATCTTGGGAATGAAAATGTAACAAAAAATCATTATACAGCATTTTCCTCCTCCCCTCCTCTATTAAATGTGTGTATTTGGGTCCTTACAAAAAAGTCATTAGAAGGTCAGCCCTTGTATTATATTGAATGTAAAAGGGATATTTTACTTTTATTCTAGGTACTTTGAATTAAAAAATAAAGAAAGAATGGCCTTTCTTGTAGATAAATTACAACGTAATTTTGAATATATAATATGTAAATAAAAATATAGAAAAGTTGACCTTTAATGATGAACTGTTAATAAAATTGTGCTGTATCTATAAGCCAGAAGTTCTTAACCTGGGAGTACTCGATATATAAACGACACCAAGCACTGTATTTGTTTTTGAATCAAAATAAAATATTTTAGTGATTATTTATACATACAAATTCTACAAAATATGTATTTTTTTTTATTAGAAGAAAGTGTTATTTAAAACGCCAATTCGTATGAAATATTCTTATTAATGTTTAAAGAAAAAAAATCCAAATTAAATGAGATGTTTTAAATGTACATAATAACGTAGCAAATATCTCTGCTCGAAGAATATAATTATAAATTCAATAGTATTATTTTGCAATAACCTTTTATTTATTGGTATCTAAGTTGCTTGCTCTCTTTTATTCGTCATTCTAAAGAAGCATACATTGAATTCATGTCTACAACTTTCAAAGCTGAAAAAGCATATTGAAAGAAAACCAAGGGGTATGGACGCTAGATTTGACCAAGAAATCAATCTAATTCTATTATATTTGGGTTTATCTCCTAGGATCCTATTTTCTCAGTGTTTTATACCTACAAGAAATTCCCAGGAAATCTCACATTCAACTATTTCATAATGTACATAGACAAATATTGATGCCCATCGAAGAACCAAAATGTTTCGAATTCTTGATGACGCCTTTTTTTTATTAAAAATAATTTGTATGATGAACTTAGTTTGTTTCTGGAGGAGTATGATATGTCTCATATTTTATAAATGGAGTTACTATTTCTATGTGGGCCTTAGGTATCATTATGCATAAAATACTTTACAAATATACATTTATTTGGACATTTATATTGATATCAACTATTGTTTTATCTATAATTAGTAATTTTTAATACAATTATCTTTCCAAATAAATGATTTTTTTTTATCATTTTCGAATGTATTATATGCTTAAAACTATCTTAAGACTTATATTTTTTTTTCTTAAAATATATAACAAAAATACTTACACTTCACAGTATTAATTATGTACTACTTTCGCATACTCATACATATATGTATGTTTTTATATTGGAGTATTATAAAAATAAATATTGGGGGGTAGGGAGGTAGTACCATATCATTCTAATCTCATTTTGAGGGTAAAAGTAAATACTTACACTTATCGAAACTTGGACTAGATAAGCGCGGCAATTCGGTGCTTCAGCCTTGAACTACAAGCTAATTTATCAAATAAATTCTTTCAAAAAGTTATAAAAATTGGGTGATAGGAATAATCATACATCTAAGATTCATCAACTTTACTACTTACAAAGCCAAGAGATAATTCTTTCATATGATGTATAATGAAGCTAATAATGTTTGCCACTTCGAAGAAAAATGTCTATGAGATTATTTTGTACCGATAATACAATTTTTTAAATAATATAATAACCTACATAAAATGAAGAATAATTTCATTTTATTATATGTGTATGTTAAATGATTAGGAGAAAAAAATTTCATATGTGCATACATATAACTATATTTATTAGATTTAATGGCTATACATTTGCAAGGGTCATTTTTCTTTTTACTAACTTATTAGATCACGAGCATAATCCATATTAGAGAATTATTTATAATCCAAAATACTCGTAAATCAAAACTGACTCCTTGACAATAATTTTAGTCATGAGAAGCTAAAAAGTTATTGTACCAGCGTGTTCTAAGGTAAATCCTTTGGAAGTGACTAAACCAAGGAAATTTATTACCAACCTCTTATAGACATTACTCGCTATACCGATTGAACATAGGTGCTTCGAAGAACATTCATACGGAGATATTCAATATCTAAAGATGTGATTTTTTTTGATATGTTTAACTGTTTATGATTCCCACTATTATAAAGCTAAACATCATCAAGCTTTATGGAGTTCCCTAAAAAAGACCTATTTTATTACCAAAGCGTAGTACTATTTCTTAGGGGGTTTGATGATTTTCTTTTCTGTTCAGTTTTTTTCCCTACTTTATGTAGCAATAAAGTAAAACAAAAATAATTGGAATTTTGCAAAATAAAGTCAGAAACAAAGATGCTTTAACAGCATTGTAATATAAACGCAAATATAAATGAGTATGCGTAAAAATATCTTTTACATATCGTCTTAAACAAGACAAATAAAGAAAGTTTAATTGCCCATTTTAAAGCTGAGGGTAGGAAACGAAGTGGAGGGGGAAATAGGTATGTATGTATGTTAGTAAGTGAATTTAACGAGGTTTTTGCACCCCCATGTAGAGAAGAAGAGAATGAAGAGATGTACCTACATAGGTAGGGGTGAAATGATGCTTTATATTTAGAATTTGGGGCTATCACTTTCCACATGGAAATGAATAGATTAGCAAAGGAAATTATAATTCTTTATAAATGGACTCTCCAGTCCTGTCTGGTAGCTTTGAAATGGCGATGAAAAATTCGAATCATTAATTACAATTCTCAGCACTCAATTTTTTAGATCCTATCAAATATATTATTTACATACATTGTAAGTACTATTTAAAAAGCATATGGAAGGGCATTCAAGTTGCATTTTGATGAGGAGGTGTTAAAATCAGGCCAGAGACAAAAAAAAACAAGTGAGTAAGTAACTTGCGTAATATATGTATATTGTTTTCCTTTTAAACACAATGAAGCTGCATGTATGTTAGTATGAGATTGAAGTAGCATGTATATACATCTAAAAGAAAGAAAGAGGGGGGGGGGGGAATTATATCTATTTGACATAAAGGAAAGAAATACATACATACATATACATAGAGAAGGAAAAAAAATGAAATCTTGCCAAGAAAACAACGTGGAATGAGAAAAAGAAAAAAAATCAAAATAGGGGTTAAAAAAACTTACGGATTTTATTTTATTTTATACTTTTTAAAATAGTTATTACATACATACATATATACAATACGAGAAGAGGTTGAAATCTGAGAGATATAAGGGAAAGAAGAAAAAAAGAAACTCTTTATGACTTGGATATGTCTATACCATTTTGCTAATGATTATGACTATAGATTGAGGTTTTATACGATCCATCTTAGAATCATTTTTGATTTCTAATTCAAATAAAAATTAGATTTGATGTGTGTAACTTCCCCCTCTTTTACTTTAATCTTATGCCAAAATATTATAAAAAGTTATTATACATTTATGTATGAAAAGATTCCCTTGTTTTTAGAAAATAGGGAGGAGGACTCCTTCAACAACTAACAAACGCAATTAGAAAAAGAGGTTTCTCCATTCCTGTAAATAGGCATGATGGTGATATATGGGTAGAAAAAAAAATAGAAATAACATTTAGAGTGGTGTACCATTCACAAAAACGATGCTACTTATTAAAAGGAGTACTTTTGAAGAACATATGTACTTACATCTTCTTTTCCGTGTTAATAACGTCCTTTTCAAGAATTATCATATCTTTATGGGATTTTCAATCTCCTTCTTATTACTGGGTCATCTACTGAACAAAAAGAAATAAAGAATTAAGATTATGTGAATTTCACTCTATGTATATCGGTATATCTATGAAAATGTGTGTATAGATTATAAGAAAGCAATCGTTCTTAAGTCAAATTCCTTAGGTTCGAACATATGTACTTCCCACATGTGTGCTTCTTCTATTTCCTTTTTTTCTCTCTCAAGGGGGTTTCTTCTTCTTCTACGTGTCCATGTATGTATGTATGCATATAGCAATCTTCCTATGTTGTTTTATCTTAGATCTTCATAAATATTTCAAGAAGTGACAGAGGAAACAACAACAACAAAAAAAACATCTCTACCCTCAACATACTAAACATTCCTTTTTTTTCTTCAGAATAATATCTCTTGTTCTCTCTCTCATTTAAATTTAAATTGGTGTAAGATGTAAAGATCTTAAGTACTTACATGCCTTAGACTATAAGCTTAAGTCGTAAGTAAATCATCAAGTCCTTAAGCTTTTATGTCATCAAATATCTCATATCAAGTGGAAAAATATTTGATAGCATTTATTCTAAAATTATATTTTGTTCATATTAGAAAATATGTATTTTAAACTCATGCTGTTTTATAAAGCTACACATGATAGTTTTATATAGAAGGGAGTAAGTACTTTGTAGGTATTTTAATAATTATGTAAATAGAGGGATGAGAGTTCATACTTCGTTTCCTTAACTACAAAATTTAGCATCAAAGTATTTTGAGGAAATGTATCCTGACTTGATTTACTTTTTTAGGATGTCTTGTCAAGTCAAAGAGCTTGATTACATCTCAAGTTTCAAGTCCCTCAACACTATAATGTTAGAGTTTCAAGTCAAAGTTAATTTATTTACATATTTATATTTTTTGTTCGTTAATTCATTCGAAACACTAAGTTAATATAAGTTTTACCATTAACAAATGTTTCATTTCGTGTGCATTCTTTAGATTTAAGGGTTTACCGATAATAATTCATGTTCATTTATTGTTGTCACAATGAGATATATACATGTGTGCATAAATGTATACGCTTATGTTGTTATATGAAAAAAAAAAAAAAAAAAAGAGTTGGCTACGAGTGTATTTTGATGTTCCCTTAATTTTTATCTATCTATTTTCAAAAATACATTAGATCACCAGCATATTAAGACATTAAGTTATGAAATTACTTTCAATATTTAACAAGAAAACGAAAAAATCGCTAGTTTATCTTTATTTATCCCAATATTTATGGTACAATCAATACCATAAATTTTTATACAAATAAAGACATTTGTTTTGTATGGCTTTCGATGTTCGAAAGAAAAATAAATTAGAATAATTAAAGTAGTTTGTACTCTTCAAATGAATATTTTTTATAACAACTCATGCGTTGTTTACTACTATTTAAATCCAATTCCTGTATTACAATTACACGCTTTCAAAGAAAATATCATGTGCATAAACTTACTTGCAAGCTTTGCATTTGTTTTCTTTTTCAAAGACGTCACTAAACTCTAAACTTAGAACCCCACATTCATTAGATTTAAGTATAAGTACATAAACATGTATCGATGAATATAGATAAAATTATGTTACATACATCATTTTAATGTAATTTTGGTGTATCACATATATGAGGAGTCAAATATCGACCATCTACAATTTTGAGTGAAATTTTGGAAATGTATTAGTCTAACATCACAGAATTAGCTATTTCGTTCGCTTAAAATAGTTAATTTTGTTTCTGTATGATTGAGGAGTACAAGGCTCTAAAAAGAATTAATTTTTTTACTAGCGTGCATAGTATACATACTTATTACTTAAGTTATTTATTTGGACATTTTTTGCTTAATGAAGGCGACTATAACTCTAGGACTATATACATTATTACAGATTATCAAATTTTTTACAATATGTGATTATTATATATTTTATATTTAAAAAAAAATTAACTGATTCATTGATAGATGGCTAACCTATGTATATATATATACATACATTTATGGAAACGTAGCTAGTAACAAAAAAATAAATGACTATTTCGAAAGTCTGGAAATACAGCTAGAGTTTCAAAGAACTTGTTATCAAAAGTTATTTTGCTACCTCGGACAAATGCTGTAAAGGATTTTTCACCAAAAAGACATTATGAAGGATCTTTCTCTTAAAAATCTGTAGTGAGCTCATGAATGATTCATTAAAGTACGGTGCATAATACACTTAACTATATAATGTACATTTTTAATGAGTAATTTTGCTTATAATGTCTTAGTGAACAGCGGCCACTACTGCCTCAAGTATGTGCTGTGGATAATAAATAATGAGCAAATGTTTCAATTCTAATGAGAGTGTTCATAGTATTGTTTAGATTGAATAAATGACTTAAGAACATTTGTTCATGCAAACAAATGAAGTAAAAAAAAAGAAAAAAAATTAAAGAACAGGAAGTAGTTAAAATAAGGCTTAAACTTTCATTATAGTAGCAAAAAGTGTCCATACACTGGATACATGTTAATGCATGTCATTATTTATAAAATAATAAAGGACATAAAACTGTTTGGTATTTACATAACTATGAATTTCTATTTCATATTGAGATCAATATGTATAGTAAATTATGGATCAAAACCTTCCTTATTGATTATAATCGATTGTTTCATCAAATATGACAATAACCCAAACATGTTTTTAGTACAAAAAAAGAAAAGCAAAAAGAAGTTATTTTCTGAACTTAGGTCTTGGAGCCTAGTACTACAATACTTTCTAGGAAAGTCTAATACGTTTGTCTTAAAGTTTTTACGTAATAGAACTTCATTGATTTATTTAAGTTTTTATCAATTTTTTTAGATATTCTAACTTCTACTGTGTAAAACATAGTTATCATTATTTTTTAGACTGCTCGTATCTGTACAAGTGAACAAGTTAGATATAAGACAATGCATGCATCATAGTCACTGTTTTTTTTTTTAACTTATTTAAAAATTGAGTTGGATTATTCAAGTTATTACGTAGCCCAGACTACATTTCATTATCAAATTCACACATTATGCGGTCGATTAAGATGAAATGAATTTCAGTACATATTTCCTTCCAGTAATCTACGTTCTTGGGAATGTACTTAACATTAGCTGAGTAATATGATACATTCTTATTCTCTCTTGTTTATTCCCTTCATCACTCCTTCCTCACACAAACCCCATTAGACTTGCATTTCCGTTTCTGAAAATTGTATTAATTGAGGTGGACTCTATTCAGAGACAATAAACAAGGCATATTATGTTCAAATTCCAACACTCACATCATTTATAATTAGATCACTGTATCTTTTTTCTTTCTTTTTACTTTGCATATTTTAAAAGAAGAAAGCATTAATAACTCTAGGGATGAAAAACATTCTCAACTATCTAAAAAAGGATTAAGACTATAAATGCATATTGCAAAACTACTATGTCTTATTTATTAATGTATATACTCTCTCTTTTTCTGCCTGCTTATATCATGTACAGACATACCTAAATATATACCATATGTATAAACATATACAAATAAATGAGGATAGCCTGAATGAAGAAAGAAAGAATCATCTCTAAAGAATGAAATGTAATAATTTTGTTTGATCATATTATATATATATAATTCATCTGACTGAATGAATTTCAAACATATGAAGGCATAGGGGCATATTAAAAGGGCTTGAAAATAAATAAAGAGTAGCGTCATCTTACGAGCAATCAATTTCAATGTATGGACCCCCCCCCCCCCCCCCATAAAATGAAAAAGAAAAAAATTAGTTAAAGATATTCCATCATAAATTCACTGAGTTTCTCTTATAATTTTTGATTTTTTTTCTCCACTTGTCTCCTGTGATATTTTTTATGGTGTGTGTGAGAAAGAATTTTTATTCCATTAATTAAAAGATTAGATGGCTTCGAGAAATGCTTGAAGCTATTTTATAAAATAAAAAAAGAAAAGTAGCTATGATAGGGAGAATGGAAATGAAATGAGCTACATACATAGTTAGTTGTCTTCTCATATTCTTGATAAAAAAAGAAGAAAATACTTTTACCTCATCCATTCCTGAGATATTATTCAAAATACATGTCTATCTAACATGGTTGTCAGGGCATGCACACAATCGAGGTCATGATAAAGATATGATACAATAAAAAGAACAAGATATCTTCACAAAAATCTCGAGGACGATTACATAAATTTACAATATTATACTTTTTGGAAAATCATTTGGACTACATATATCCAACACCTATAAGTACTTACTGAGTTAATTACAAATCTGTAATTGGTTTTCCCTATCAAATCTATGCATTTTTTTTGTATTTTTACACTTTTTATAGGCTTGATCCTACAGTGAGTAAGATATTTTTTTAAATTGTTTTTGCTTTGGATTTGACTGTCTAATATAATAAAAACAATATTGAAATCAGCATTAAATTTTAAAGAAAAAAGTACTTCTTCATATGGATTTATCATTTTTCTTATTTTTACACATAAAACTTTACTCCAACTCATAAAAGGTGTAAAAATCCTTCGAAATTAAAATGCTCCAGAACCACATTTGATAAGAAAAAAATAGTTACAGATTTTCAATTAATGCGTTATACCTATATCACTAGAATTAGATATGGAACCTAAAATATTCTTTTTTGGTGTTGTTGTTTTGACCTATGATATCGTCAAATTTTGATATAAAGAAATTTCCTGCCACAAAATATTAGAAATATTACCTAGCTCTGATCTTTTTTGTCCTTTGTACATAAAGGTTGAATGAGGCAAAAAAGTATTTACCTTCATAGCTATATAAAAGACGCTTGGTAGTGTTTGTTTTTTGACTCTCTTTCTCAACATGATTTGCATATTCAAATTCATACTTTTGCAAGATATTGAAAATATTTATACAAAAACATAGATAGATATTTTAAAAATATTATAAATATATAAGGTATTCAAACATTTTTCTATGTGAAATTCGATTAAAAAAAACCAAATTAGCATATATATATATATATATATATATATATATATAAATTTACAAATATCACCCCCTCAAATACAAGGATATCATTATAATAGCTTATAATATATAGAAAAATAAAAATTACCAAATCATATGACCTCTAATTTTTTTTAAAAGTTTAAAAAATAAATAATTTAGGTTTATATTAAGTATGTTCAATGTCTTATTCTAACAATAGATCCAAAAAAAAAAATAATAATATGTTTAACGAAATTTAATAATTGAAATTATATATATAAGTTCCTCTCTCTCTTTCTCTCTCTCTCCCCCCCCCCTTTCCCCTTGTAATATACTTTTTCTACATTCTTCTACGTATGTTGTACAATGTTGAGACAGCTTAACGAAAGAAGAAAAAAGGTTAAAGTTCAGAGTACATATTTCTATTTACATGAAAAGAATAACATTTCATTACTACATATATATAAATATCTATATGTACCTACATTTTTTATGGAAAAAAAGGGTAATTGAAAGCCAAAAGAATGGATAAAAATATATAAATAATGAATTAGGCCCTTTTTACAAAAATAAAAATAAAAATGATGGATTTTCAATAAATAGTTATTATAATAAAAACATATTATTCCTTTTTAAGTAAAGTAAAACCTCGTTGTGAGATATGAATACCAAAATCCTTCTTTTAATAGCAATGTTTGAGATTGACAAGAAATTTATTTATCACAACCAAAAAATCTAAATTTACCAACTATCCTTTGACAATAAAGATTGTTAAAGAATTGTAGGATAAATTTATTTTTGTGAATCAAGTTACCAGTTAATTTTGATTTACAAACATTTTTCTGATGTAAATGTCGTTCGTAATCCAAGGGTTACGAAAATTAGTGCCCATAAAGTCGCCAATGGGATCAATATAAGTTAAGAGCAAGATAGTTTCGGATGAATGTGATTTTAATATAATTATTGTTATTAGAAAAGTCGATTTTACTCTAAAAAGTTAAATGTTTTCACATTTAACATTTTTTTCTTAATTGCCCAAATTTCAAAGTTGACGCAGATGGAAAAAAAAGTTTGACATCACTGGTTTTGAGTATCTTATTGACCTTCAAATGGCTAATGATTTAAATATTCATTCAAGTATATACCAAGACGAGCTAGTTGCTTTTAATATAGGTTCAAAATATAGATTATGCATATAAGTATTCAATTATATGCTAAATTAAACTTTAGCGTCAATTAAAATTTTTCTTACGAATTACAAGCTTTTTCCCCCTCATATGTTTGCACATTCTCATCATTAAGCGTAATAATTAAATATGTAATTATAGGGATAACTAATTATATTTGTTAGTTATTAAGTTTATAATAATGCAAACAACTCGTAGTAACATAAAATTTGAACTTTCTTATCTATATTTCATATAGTTTTTATAATACTGAAAACTTATAATAGCAGATATATATTCGTATGTATTCAAAAATGCTATAAGGAGAGGGGGGATCTAATGAATTATTCATGGATCTTTTAGCTTATTATTTTTTTGCTTCCACTATCCATACTTCTGATTCATTTCTGTCAGAATAATTTACATATGTATTTATTCAAACACAAATAATAATTATTAGCTTAACCAATAGCAGTAAATACATTCATTCATAGGAAAAGGGGCTTTAATAAACTCCTATAGATACTTTTCTAAAAAAAAATGTACACACATACATACATGTATGCAAGTATATTGAAGAATAGTTTTATGAGTAATTACGTAAGCATATACATAAAAGTATTGAATGAGATAAGTATTTTCAAACGTTACGTCAATCAAAAACTTCAAAAAGAAATAATTTGATATGAAATGTGAAATGAAGACAATTTTCACTTTGATTCAGGAGGATTGACTCACAGATATGAAGCAATTTCCATCTGAACAATCTAAATAAGGGTTCTGTATGAAATAATCATTTCCGTTTGACACCTTTAGTTTTTCAGCCATGTGTACATACACTATGGATTTTAGAAAGATTTTAAGAAAGATATGTGTTGGAAAATTGATCTAAAAACTTTTGTTCTTTCTAAAAATATTTTATAAGCTTCAGAATAGGTCCCAAGGTTTGTTTATACTATACACACAACTTTTAAAATAGGTAATAAAAAAATAAGACGCTCTTAAAAACCAAAGGATCCATTAACAGGGATTAATTAATAAATATTTTATATCTATTATGTTGCTCTCTAATAAGGAATAATACAATAGCAATATTTTCGTTCTCAACAATTTTTCATAGATAAAAGAATGATATTTTATAATTAAAATTTGTGTGTAAATATTATTAATGAGTCTTTCTAATTTACAAAGAGTAAAACATATATGAATTAACACTAAAGCTGATTGAAAATGGAATCAGGGCTCCTTAAAACCACTAATAGTAGTTACATAGATGTTGTAAAAGACATAGACTAGACGTATTTAAGGAATTATTTGAATACAAATCTTGCATTCATATATATATAGGGAGAGAGAGAAAGAATGAGCAGAATTAAAAAAAATTGATTATTGACAGTTGACGAATATTATATTTCGGTCTATATATGTATGTCTTTATGTATAGGAGATATAACGCTTATGTATGTACATACTTAATATAATCATAGAAAATTAAATAATTAATTGAATGAATGAACCTTGGAGGAGGTTTTGTGATTTTTTTCTCTTCTTTTTTCTCTTTAATAAAAACGTGAGGTTGAATTATAATTTACTCATTGTTTTAAACGAAATGAAATATTCACGAAGACTTCCTCCCTCTACACATATATGTAACTATGTATGTATTTCAAGAAACAGCTCACTTATTAATTAAAGACGCTTTTTTGCAAAATATATGTATATATATGTAATATTTGATATGTATCACAAGGCAAGCATAAATCATATTAATTCAAACAATCTTATTAATTCTTCGAGTGTCTTTATGTAGGGAATACACTTGAATTGTCCATAAATGTACATATTTAAACATTAAAACAAAGAGAGAACACAAGGAGAGACTGTTTTAAAATAGGTTGACATTTCTTTTGTCCAAGAAATTGTATATAGTTTTCAAATATCTAAAAGGTTTGTTGAAAGACTAGTGACAATGGTGATGAACAATTTTTTTTTTTTGGGAGTCCTTAAAAATGGATGTTCTGAATTGAAAACTATTTCAATGTTGATTATACATGTATATATATATAATCTATATCCCTAAAATTTTAGGATGTAGAGCCTTACCTGAGGAACTGAGCCCAATGTAGAATCCAAAAAAGAGAAAAAATAAATAAAACACTCGTTTGTAAATCATTGTCGAAAGTGAAGTTATTCTTCACTTCGCTTTGAGTCTTTATTAAAAATTGGATATGAATTGTAAAGGATTTTTTTTTTCTTTTTTATAGAAAATAATTCACAACTTTTAATACAATTTTAATTTTGTAAAAGTGTTAAATTTCAGCTTCACAAACTTATTCTCCTGATACATTTTCCAAAAACAGAAGCACAATCACAGAGACACACAAACACGTGTAACTAGTATAATACTGCTTGGTCTTGAATTTATGCAAATAAATTTTTTAAGTAAAAAAAAAAGAAGCTTCTTTGACGAAACAACAAATGAATGACGATTAGGAAATCCTAATTATCATACACACAGCGTGCAGTTTTATAGGTAACTAAGAAGAAATATTGTTTTTTTCCTGTGAGTCAAAAATACACAATTTTTTGAGCATCCCTTTTACATCACAGTGAGTGTGAGTAGTAGGAAGAAGAAAAAAAAGTTCGAGAGCGCTCTTTGAAGGAAGGGAAGGAAGATGGAGAGAGAAGAGAAGGGGAAAAAACATGGAGTAGGGGAAAATGACACAACGAGAAGTACAATATACATTCTTTTTTCTTTCTTTCTTTTCTTAACTCTAAGTGCATTGTGTGTAGATAAATGATTGAACGAATTGACCTTCAAGACATTAAACTAAAATCACTCGTTTTCTCTGGAGAGTGAGGGAAGAATAAAGGTTTTGACGTGAATGGAAAAGCTACTCGAAGAATGACAAATTTTATTCTAATACAATATTTTTTGAAAAATGGATTGATAAAGGGTCAAGTATAATAACAATTTGAGACTAACACTAGTCATTTTTTTACAATATAAAAATTATTTACCAGGCCAATATTTGAAATCTAAGTCTTATTGTGAGTATTTTGTTTGACTTTATAAATTCTAAATCTTATTTTGAGCGCAGTTTTAAATTCGGCCCCTATTTCACTTAATTATATGATGCATTTCTTATATCTATCATAAACTGAGACATCATATTTACTTACAGCGTAATTTGAAGGGTCATGTTCTCGAAATTAGTTGGGTAACCAAAGAGACATTTCCATATAATCAAAAAGGAGGACACTTTTTAAACTTGATAAAATTAAAATCGTACTACACAAGTGTTATACAATGAGGGTAGTGAAAATTTTAATCAGTTTGTGCATCGTGCATCATATATGGCCATTGATTAAAAAATTAAAGCAAAAAACAATGCATGTACCACATGTAGTACATATTGCGGGTTTGCCGAAACATCGGTGTACCATATATGGTGCAAAGTGGGGTGAACGTGTTAAAAAATATGATTCTACGGTGCAACAGAGGACACCATGTAATCCTATAAGAAACTTAACGATACAAATTTGACTCTCCCAATATTTTTCTTATTAAAAATCGATGAACTCAATCAGAAATTGGTTATATACTTGGATTTCAATTATTTATTTCATAAAATCAAAGAAATTTAATAACAAAATTAGATTGCCTTAAGAAAATTTGGTGTAAGGCCCTTACATCAAACATTCATGACCTCCCCATGCCTCTTGTTTTTTTTATAAAATATTTTTTTATGGAGATACAAAAAATTTTTAACAAATTGTACTAACACCAGACATTTGCAAATTTTAAAGACCCAAATCGAATAATTGTTAGAAATTTATAGATTTAAGTCATGTTGCATTTTTATTATTAAGATGCTGATTGAAACTAAAATCTTAAGATAACAAAGCAAGTTTCTTCAAAAAAATATCTAAAGAGAGTGTGGATAGATTATAATTATGTTGAGGTTTTGTGATATTTTTTGAACAAGTTCCGAGAATTAATGTTTTTCTTGATACCAAATTATATGAGAATACTGAATAAATCTATCATTAAAAACAGTTAATCTCGGAATTTGTTCAATAAATACCACAAAACCTCAACATAATTCTAATACATTATATTTCTCTAAATTTTTTTAAATTGTTAATATTTTTAAAAATAAGTGGTTTTTGAATGTGTTCTTTTTTATTCATTTCAAACATATAATTTTTCTTTCGTTTATTTCAAAATATTTATTTTTAGCGTCAAGAACGAAAAAGACATTAAGTTATTAGGAGTCTAACCATTTTTTCTTAATTTTTTCAATATTCAATAGGAATTTTCTTAGATACAAAAACGAAGAACAGAAATGTTTAATATTTTTTAAAAGTTTTGTCTACACTAAAAAAATATTTTCACTACATATAGATTGCCACCCTCATGTAAATATATCGTTCAATATCCTACAACTACAACGTGTTAGATAACATTGATTTTTATCAAATTCATTTTTTTTCTGGTTCGGTAAGCGATCAAAACTTTCCTCGACGTTTAGTTATTTTGTACATTTATCTTCTGTCTTAGCAATATTTATGTTCATAGCTAAATTTATAATGGTCATCAATTTCAACATTTGCGAACATGATTCTTCAATTACATTTGTACTTAAATATGTTATCCACTGTATTTGGAAAATTGAATCAAGACCAAAATAAAAACATATGTTGATTTAGTAAATTATCTTGAATCCCAAGAAATCTATGATTGAATTTATCAGTTGTCACAACTTGAATGCTCATGAAAAGAAGAGATTCCCAAAGTTTTGTTGTTCTCAAATGAAGGTATGGAAGAGAATAATGAAAATAAAGCTGACTATTTTGATTAGCTCTAAATTAAAAAGAACAAATGCAGAAGTACATTCTGACATGGACTCAACTTTTATTTAAAACAAAGATATTGATTTATCAAGAAAAAAATGAAGCCACCCAAAAATGCTCATAATGTCTACAGAGATTGAAAAATTACCAAGACATATTTCAATCACTTTCAATTTGAATATAAAATGCTTCATTGATACTCGCAACATTTGTGCTCTCATTTGCAGCAATAAAATGATTATTTGATTTATTTGATAATTTGATCAGAAAAGCTAAGTTACCTGTTTCTTGGTAATTATAAAAACCTTTATTTGATAACAGCCCAATCACTATGTTCTTGTATCTGTCATTTCTTTTTTTAATTCTAGAGATTGAAATAATATCGGTTATCTTTTACAGTAATTTTTCAAAATAAAAAACTTTGAAACCCTTCGAAACTTCAACTTGTATACACCATTTTGTTAGAATTCCTGTTTCAGATGGTTATATAGGAACGCTGTGTACTTTTACTCTTTCAATTCAAGAAATTAATAATAGTAAATTTTTATCCTTATCATTTCAAGAATTTTCATTTGCTTTCCATCTCAGTGTACAATTGCAGTTCCCAGAGGTTATGATTTGTTGTATGATTATGTTGACGGATTAAATACATAACAAAACTTCTTGATGCATGTGTTAGTAATATTGAGCTCTTCACTAGGACGCTGATTTAAAATTTAGTGTAACTTGGTACTTCGGGTTTCTGCTTTGCAATGTTAATATGTATATATACAAATAAGGATTAAACTTAATGAAAATTATATTGTCATCATAAACTTTTTCGTTTGTTATAAAAGAGTATTTCTTCATTCTCATAAGAAATAAGGATTTAGCATCTTGACAAAAATCAAAAATCAAAATATGCTGGCACTATATATTATCTACCAATCATAAGGATAACACTAGTATTTAGAGTTCAAAATATTTTTATAATATCAATCAAAAAAATAATATAAATGAAATACTTATAACATATTATTAGACAAGAAAAACTTTTAGTTTAGTATAATAAGTATCCACCATATTAGATAAAGGTTTTCAGATATTTACATATTTTTTTAAGTTTGTACACATCATAAAGATAATTCTAAATATCCTGGGAAGAAACATAAAATCTTGTGTATTCTTCTTGACTAAGAAAATAACAGGAACTATGATATAGTCTCTAAAAAAATTCATGACATTTTTTTTTTTTTTTGTAAAACTTAATTTTGAAAAAATTTACTATAGTAGAAAGGAGAAAATAATTGCTATTTTATAGCATATTTTTTGGGAAATAGATTTGAAGGTCAATAAGCATGATGGTTTAAAAAATAATATGAACCATTATAATTTTTAAAACGATCTATACGAACATAAAATCTTACTAAAAGCATTTTCTTTTGTGAAAAAAGTTATATAAAACAGTTGTTTACAATTTGTTTAAGAACTGCTGTTCGAAATTTTCCACTTTTTTTTCTCTCAACAGAAGTTTCTTAAAAGACATTTTTAGTGAATAAAGCTCAGAGAAAATGAATGAAATGTAATACATAAAAAATTATTTATGTTTTCATCAACTAAACCTCGCCGTGTTTCATTTTGATAATCATTCAAAATTAGCAGCATACGTAATTTTTCTAATATATTGTATATAAGGGAGACCAAGGACGTTTATAACACTAAAAAATTCGAGTTTTAGAATGAAATTAAGAAAAATAGATTAAATAATATTTTCTGAGTAATAAATAAGTCAACTTTTCAAGATGTTGAATTAATTAAATATTCATTTTCACTTTCAATTTTGGACAGTGAAGATATTGTAAGATTGTTACAACAATCTTTGAAAACCGATCGGTATTGTAAATAACTACAATTCAGTGCATATACGCGCTTCCACTAACCCTATTCAAGGCCCTGTGGATACAAAATAATTCAAAAGAATACAAAATAGGTGGACATTGTCATAACTTGTTGCAAATTACCCCTTTGTACCAAACGTTACACTTTCTCAAATATCACTTCAATGAGTGAGCTTTGGATTTTAATAAATTACGTTAAGTGATGGAAAAAGACTCAATAATTTATTATAGTAAGTTATGATAAAACAATTAAAAACTGACTCTGTTATCACGAAAATGTTGTTCCTTGAAAAAATTAACTTTACAAGCTGAAAATCAGTTTTAATCAAATTTCTCAAAGAAAAGTTGACAAAAATGCCTGATTTTTTTGTCAATAATTCTCATTATTACACTGTTGAGTGAATTTTTTAGCTATAGATTTTTAGATATTCCAGAAGAAGGGAATCTCTTGTCTTCCCTCTTGTTACTGCCATGACCATGTATGTTCATGTATATTTTTTTCAAAATTATCTTCATTATGCAGATATAAGTACGTGCAGATCATCCTGATTCGAACATCAAAACCGTTTCAATTTCTTATGCATTCTCTCTTTTTCTCTCTAATTTCCATACGTTTTTTCTTCCCCTAGCTTAGATGAAGATGAATCAAAACAAAATGCAAGAAATTAGTGAAAAAGTAAAGGTTTAGTTAAACTCAGCAAGTAGTACGTGCAATTGAATTTTATATTGCCATAGAAATAATAAAAACAAAAAGGGAGGGAAAATGCTAAAGAGAAGCATTCACCATTCATCACTTCTGACCTAACATGTTCTAATTAAAAACTTTATAACTATAACTTTCGTCATTTCGTTCTATAACTTAAAGAAAGCTTAATCAATGCTATTATTTGCATCCGCTTGCCCCAGGAGAGATTCGATTGGCTACGGGACAAAAAAAAATATTTTTCTTCCCTTTGTAGACTTTATCTTGTTTTAACTGAGTTAACAACGTAAATTCATGGATGTTACTTAGTTAGTTATAACGATATAGTAATTCAATTAGCAAATCTCAGCTTCCATATTGAACAAACAAGAAGTATCATATCCTGGCAAATAATTTTGGACAAGAATTGATCACTCTCTCGTCGTTTTGTCATTTTGTTAATTTATAAATTTGTTATAACCGTCGACCATGCAAACACTGAAACTAAATCTGCTTATTTATAAATTATAAATATGATAAATAATATAAAAAAGCAGGGAAAACTGGCCAGTTTGGCTATTATTATTTATTTATTTATTTTATCTGGGTGGATCTTAACTGAGCGTTTTCACTGACGTCAGAGATTGCATAGTAGAAGGGATGCCATGTTGGGGAGGGGGCAGGCAATTGATAAATTTGATGAATAAAATGGACAAGTTTCCCAAAAAAAAAAAAATGAAACTTCATGCAATGGTTTGAAAAATGAAGAAAGTGTTTATTGAATACAACTTGATGCCAAAAAAAGATAAATATGATAAAATTAATTGGTAGTGAAAATATCTATGAAATGGCAAGACTTTTACAACTATTTTTGTTCTGACTCAATTAGGAAACATGAAAATAGAATATTTGGGGAATGGTATCTAATGCATGCAAAAGTAATTTAGTTAATTTATTAATTACACGATATAAATGTATAATAATGATGTAATAACATATTGAAATATGTTATTATTTCAGTACACATTAGGGTTTGAGATATAATACAAAGAGATACACGGGCTACATAGCTTGAGAGTCGGTAAAGATGTAAAACACTTTATTTGTCGGTCCCATTTTGACATTAAAATACACGGCAGTAATTCACCACTTTTTTTAATCTTAAAGAAATAAGAGTTTTTATTCTTATAAATTGTGGTTGTTTATGACCCCAAGATTACTGGCCTTAGAGTGTGATGTGTAAGTAAAAAAACTGTAATGAAAGAACTGTTTTATAAGTATAGCAAGAAAAGAAGAAATCGAATAAACAAATTAATCGAAGATATAAAATGCATAATGTAATAAGTGATATGCAATTTCTGGGATTCATGTCATCAAAACAATATTGTCATTTCAACCTATCACAATAATTGCTTTAATGATTAGCCGAGTTTTTTTATACAATTTCGTTCAGTTTTATAACATCCCAATTGCTTGAATACGTTTAAGTATCTTTCATATATTTGGCAATGGATATCCCTTTAAACTATTTTTTTATACTTGTCTATCCTTTCCTTAGCCTTCTTCATTTATTCCCTCTGTAAATTTGTTTTCACAATCAATGAAATAAAATTATGTATGTATTTAAACGCTATACTTCATCACTTTTTTCTCTTTAAACCGATTCCATTTTGTTTTTACTTATTTACTATATAATTTAAAAGAGCCATTACACCATATAATTTTACTTATAACAGATAGTCAAAAAAATGGCTTAAAAATCTATGTACTTTTTGATATCAGATGATACTTTAATCAGCAAGTTAATTTTTTTTCCTATGACATTTATAAAAAGCATATACTCATGTAAAAAAATGTTTAATTTTATACAGACTTCATAACCAGATGGAGAAGAACTTGAATCATACTTGGCTTTTACGGAGAGAAAATAGTTAAATATACATTTTGTATGAATCTGCTTGCATATATAGTCTATATTAGCAGTCATTTGAATTCAAAAATATCTGTCTAAATTAAGTGCCAGGCACTACTTTTTATTATTACACTAATACAATTTGACTGTAATAGCTATATTTCTGACTCATAATAGTTTGTATATGCAGTGAATAAGAAGAGTGTTTTTTATTGAAAGCGACAAATTTTTTGGTTAGGGGATTACCATAGCTTTAAGTTATTTAACAAATAACCATTGCTATCAGATATTTATAGAAAAGTCCGTTTTTAAAGAAAAATATTTTACTTTTAATTGTTTGGATTATATGTAATGTTTGAAGGAAATTCCATTTTGTATGTTAAAATATGGATTTTTCAATAACCTAGAGTAATTCATGGTAATGACAATATATAAAAAATATGAAAAATGAACAATTTAAATTTTTATATTATGAAAATATGTCTATAGAATTGATAGATGTATACGTACAATATAGAGATACGTGTCTCAGTGCCTCTAATTCATTGTATCAGTTTATTATATCTAAATGGTCTAACTTAATAAATATTACGTTGATGCAATTAGATGTAGATTTTAAGTAAATTGGAACATTCATATGTAGTACAAATATGCATTATTATCTCTTGTGTTTAGTGAAATTAGCAATGAATAAAGTTCATATCTCATTTAATGTCTTGTATACCTCTTGAAAGAAGATAATCATTTCGAATACATAAAACAAGATATTAAGACAGTTATTATAAATAATTTTTTTTTGTTTTCCTTAGAGCATTTTACTTACAAACCTAATAGGTAGGAGTATTTATAAAAAGTTTTCCTTCAAAGCAAGAAACTAACTCTTTCTTTTATAAACGTATAAATTCAAACTTCATTGATAAAGAAAGGAGCTCTTTGGTCAACACTATAGAACGAATCTACATATTTAATCAGGCAAAGCTCTAGTATTTAAATATCTTTAGGCAGTTTTTTTATTGTATGCTAGGGTTCCTTATAACTATACACTTACATAATATATGTACGTATGAAATGAAAATATTCATAGCAAATGAGGGAATGAAAAAACTTGGCCTATTGGTTTAATTGTATCAAGCTTCCGGAAAAAACCTAATGGCTGAGTCATACATCTTTACTGTGCGTTTTTATATATTTCTTGAATAATAACAAAATGTTGGGAATTACTGTATAATGCATAGAAATTAAACAATATACATACAGATAAATAGAGCAGAAGAAGGAGAAAAATAAGAAGATGTGAAGATATGTTGGGATGAATTTTAACAAAGGGTCGAAAATGCATTGCATTCATGCATACTAACGCATTTTATGTCTAAACCAATCTGTTATTTAGAAATTTAAATTGTTGATTGTTTAATTGTGAATTGCTTCGATTTCATTGTCAAAATCAAATTAAGGACTTTTTCCCTTCGATGGTTGTTCTTAATCCAATACCGTTTAAATTAAGACTTTAATATACAGTTACTAGACTTTAACTTCTTATCTCATTTGTACATACATTTCCATACTTTAAACATTTTCTAAAACTCGATGTAATCCCCATTTTCACAAAATATGTCAATAATTTATAAATTAATAGAAATATAATTTTTATTACAAAGGTTGATTGATTCTCTTCTTTTTTTCCCCTCCTTTATACATATTTTTTCTTATTGTTGTAATGTTTAAATATGCGCATATTTTTTTTAAATATATTCAAAATTGCAAAATAATTGTATGTAGACCCATGTTCTTTATATTCATTTCTTATGCAAAGAAGATTTTAAATATGAATATTGTTTGGCAGTACTTATTCAGAGTCCAAAACAAAACGAAAAAACATTTTACCTTTATTGAATTTTTTTTATTTTATAATACTCTACAATTTTTCTTCTAATATTCTTATTTCTCAATTATAAATAGATTCATATCTGTATCAAATTTGAAGGCGTTTCAATGTAAAATCATGTTTTCATAGTAAATTTTACATTTAAAAAACATGGTTTTTATAGTAGTTTCTAGTGAAAATACGTTTCTGGAAGTGAATGATGGCATCTTTAAATACTCATACCTCTACATTTGTTTTTAAAGATATTAACTTGAAATTGTCTGTCTAAATCTCACTTGTGTTAAAAAAGCGCATCACTTTTTTCGAAATTTGATTAATCGACATATAATAATAATAATAACCAATAAGTAGAAATGAGTATACCCCCAAATATGCAAAGAATGTGAAATACCTATTTCAAACTTTCTATTCTTTTTGTATGGATTGATAAACACAAACAAATTGAGCTCTATAATGTACATCATATTTAAATTGACACTATTTACATTTACACCTTGAAAGAATAAAGAATCCCCTCTCTTATAAATTTTTATATATATACATATATATTATTCAAATGTAAAGAATTTGTGAAGGATGAAACACTTGTATTTCCATGGAATGTCATGTCACTCATAATCAATATTTCCATCTTGGAAATAAAATTAGATCCTTATTCTGAAGGGTTCTATAAAAATAAGAGTAAAATTAGACATGAATGAATGTCTGTTCTAAGTACAATAATCAATACTCATTCCTATCAATTTTATAGCTTAAAATGAATGTACATAGATTATACATACATACATATATGTTGTTAGTCTCGTATCTATTCTTATTTGTTATTAATCAAGTTGTTTATGATGAACAGCGTGATAAATATAAAAATACTCATATTTTTATGATTTTTTAGATATGTGTGCACTACAAACAACAATTTAGAAACTTTTAAATACTACAATTGAGGATAATAGAGTGCCCATGAATGGAGCCCAAGTAGGGCATTGAATTTACTTTCATAAAGATGAATACCTATTACTTAATAAACTACATTAATTCAACCCTTTTTGCTCATTTAATCAGAGTTTTTCGACTTTTTTTTTCAGTAGAAGTCACATTAAATCATTAAGTCAATAAATCTCGAGGATATAAATTGAAAACTCAAAGCTTTTAACAAATATTTATAAAATGATATTAATTCTTACGTTACACAAACAATATTTGGACTAAGGCAAGACTGGGATAAATATAACCAGTATTCACGATAATAATGTATTCTAAAAAATTCTGAGAATTATAAAACAAGAATCAAAATTGAACTTTTTTTATAAGAAAATTTTTGTATTAACATAATCCAAAGAAATTTCATGTGAGTCATTAAATATCAACTCAAAAATGAACGTTACCTGATCATCACAGAATTTGATAATTTTTTGCACTTAAGCTGTTACTCATGAAAAACAAAGTGCTTACAATTTTAGATGGCTAAATCTCTCGTTCATGAGATATGGGCACTTGATTGAAAGTTTACTTTCTACGAAATTTCTACTCGTAAAGCACTTTTTCTGATATTCCTTACTTTTTCCTTAAAAAATTAAAAATTATTTAAGGTAGATCCTTGAAATGTTATATCCAATTGAATGGGCTATAAACCTTTCAACTCAATCAAAAATAATATATTACAAAAAAAAAAAAGAATTTAATATGGGATAACTTTTGCTATTTTGATTTAACATGGTCAAATTTGATCGGCTATAGAAAAAGCCCAAATCTGTCTATATATTTTATACTAGTTTATTCTCACACATAAAAGTATTATTAGCTCAAAAAAATGTTATTTTTGACTAATAATCGGAGTGAGTTTCCGAATTTGAGCCATTTTTGGTTTAAAGTTGTATATATTTTAATACAAATTGACAAAAATTCTTAAATTTAATCCTTTATCGGTCAAGTGCTCGTCTTAGATCTTGAGCAATTCTTAGATAATTTAAACTTCGGGAAACTCATTTCACAGGTATCAACAATAGTAACAATGATAAGGAAAATTTGTACCATAATCATTATGCTTGAAACTAAGTTCTCGAGTCTATAGCTACTTGGTTTTCTCACTTCCCTGGAAATTGACGTTATAAAGGATCCCAGGAAATCAGTTTTTAAATTTGGGATCCAACTAGTAAGCAACAAATACTATGTAATCTAAGTATTTATTTTTTAATTATAAAAATAAATAATGAATTCCAAGAATACATTATTGATAAATCCAAAAATAATTCATGTTTACTCAATTGGAAAGTTTAGTAACAATTAAATATGTATTCATTATAGTTTTGATATTTGTTGATTAAGATGTAATCTGGTGCCTTAGGATTTGTATTTATTAATAAAGTAAGGAATAAAATATACTATACAAATAAAACAAAAAACAAGAATTGTAGTCATAAATATACAAACTTGATAAATATAAATACTCAATTAAGTAATTAGTAAAACAAAAATAATTTTCATATCGTAAATTTTGCTACTAAGATTTAAAAAAGCAAAATTGATCAATACTTTGATCGCTTAATCGTTTCAGCACAGACATAAAAAAAATTCAAGTAGCTCTTTATATTACGATCACATAACATCTGAAATGTCCCAGAAACACATATTACATCCCAAGACTGAATATTTGTACAATATGGAATAAATCATTTGCCCGACGCATAAAATAATGTGTAAGGTTTTTAGGCCGATCCCTAATCCTTAATTTCTTTTTCTACAAGTATAATATGTATGTATCAATATGATTTTTAAATGATGCACGTGTAGATTATAGCCTATTATATAATTTACCTATAAAAAGGAAAAAGAAAAAAGGATCAAACAACGTAATGAAGTTTCAATGCTCGAAACATTTTGATCCTTTGTTGGGCATCATTTAAAAAACATAAATCATAATGACTTTAAACCGAATGATTTCACCTTTAATTTAATGAATTAATATATATATATAATTTAATGAAGCCCTTATTATGAAATATTAAAATGAAGAATTTCCAGTGAGTTTCCAGGTATAATGGAAATCAATGTTCTACTTTTGAGGAAGGATGATACATGTCATCCCGTCCAATTACTCCTTACGTTGATTCTATAGTATTTTATTTTGCCTTTAGTTCATGTACTTCAGAATAAATGATAACATTTTATAGGTATACATGTAGAAATAAGGTATTTTTATACCTTAAGCTATAAATGCATAAGAGGTTGAATGTATTAATATGCACAGCACACATACAAATAAACCTTTTTTAACCCTTTATCTTTTATCAAAACCTCTTGAATCTATAATGACAAACCAATTTATATAAAAAGATACTTTTATAATTAAATTTGAGACAAAATTTAATCATCTACATTCAATCTCAGATCTTAATAAAAGTATGTTTATAGAATATTTGTTTGTTTTTTAGATTAGAATCAGAGTATTAACATAATGGCTCTACTTAATTGGAAAAAAAATGAATTTATGGCTTCATACATAAAGTTCTTATGTCATTCGAATTGTCAAATAGTTTCAAAATAATTTATTGAATACATTAAAAATAAGATATTCTGAACTAAGGTTATGTTGAAGAAGTGTGATAAGGCTTTAAATTTCAAATTGAGATGTATTCATTTCAAAAAATGCTTACTAGGAATTTCAAATCTATAATATTTCAAATAATAAGAATTTTTATATGCTACTCACTGAAGCAAATCATATTTATAACTTGTTGAATCAACTCCCACAAAGATAGATATTTTCCTTTTGTATACCTAATTTAAAATATAAACAATTGAAAATATACAATTTTAAATGAAAAAAAAAATATCAACCTTTTGAATGCAATTGTTTTTTGTTTTTTTGTTTTTCTAGCATGAGTCAACAAACTTTTTAGTTTTCTAAAACATTACTTATGAAAACTTAATTGGTAATTTTTTTAGAGTTTACTCAAATCCGAAATGACAGAATGACAATTTTTAGGGGTTTATAATTTTCACTTTGTTGTTGATAAACTTCAGTTAAGTTCTTATGTTCATAAATATAAAGGAAATAAAATGCAATTTTCAACATAACTTTTGTTGTTACAAATCAAACCATACCATGAATTTTCTATTGATGAGCTATTGAACTATCAAAAAATAATTATCATATTAAGTCTATAGCATTTATCATGTCTGAAATTAAATGAAAATAAATGACTTAGTAACAAATTCAATTTAAATAATTTAAAAAATATATATTAATATGAACTTATCATTTAATAAAATGTTTGACTGACTCAAATATAAAATATCAGAACTGGTTTGTATTATTTTTTTATCTGAACTTGGCTAAAACAAGTTATTAATAAATGTTTTCAAATCCAATAAAAACTCAATTTCAATTCTTTCTCAAATGTGAAGTTTTTGACTTGTTTATTTGTACATGGGTCTGAGTATAATTAATTATATTATAGCTTTTATTATTTCAAAAGGAAATGAGAGCTCAAATAATCTTAGTAAATGAGTCATTCAAAGATAATATGTATGTATGTATCAAAATCCAAATGAACGTTGGACGTCTAAAAATTATTATTCATATTTTTGGTTTATAAGTATTTGAATTTATTTTATTAACTACGTCTTCATATCTCCTTAGTCTTTTCCATTGCCTTTTCATTTTTTAAATTAAAATTAAAAATTGAGTAATATTTCTTCTCGAAAAAGAAAGGACGGAAAGAGAGAGGGCTTTGATGAAAACATAGCCATAATTTATGTATATATTTATCTCTCATTCTTCTCTTATTTCTATTCTACTCTGTTTCTTGAATGTTTAATGTGTCTTTGAATGAAGAAACGACGAATAACGAGAGGGCTCATGATACTATAAAATTTTGATGTTCAGCTCTAAAAGATGGGGAATCATACATTTTTACATAGATCTTGTATCTTGATTTTGGTCTATTTTTGAATAGGTTTGAGTATATTTTATGGGGCTTATATGGTCAATTTATGAATGAATGTTTAATTCCTAAAAATAATAAACGTAATTTAATCCATTTCATTAACTAATTGATTATATTTACATATATATACTTGTATTGAGTTTCTCAAACATAAAAAAAGAAAACGGACATCATAAAAATCAATTTTACAACTTTTGTCAATTCAATTAATTAGAAGTGAAAAAAGTATTGCCTTTTAATGAGAGAGCAATAAAAAAAGCCTTATTTGTAGGTATACATATTAATTGTAAAGTGAAGAAAAAAGGATTATTATGAATAAGTTTTTTAAGGTAGATGTTAATATATAATATATGTATACCTAGAGAAAACAAACCAATGATCATATTTTTTCTCGAAAGGACATTCCCTTTATTTTAAAATTTTGAGTATTTTTGTTATACAAGAATTTTAGAATGGGTCAAATTATACATTAATTCAATTACATTTTTCGGTTTGCAACGGTAATAAAGTATGTATAAACTTTAAAAATATAAAAAAAAGACCTAAATTATACCAAATAATAACACTCATAAAAACTTTCTTGATCATAGTTTATTGGATAAAATTATAATACAACTAAAATAAAAATACATTAGTAATAATTATTTTGAGATAATAACATTTAGTTGGTCCCAATATTTCACAGAGAATGACAACTATGCTCTTCTTGTCTCAATATTTCTGAACTGATAAGAAATTGCATCAAAATTAAATGTTATTTTACATAAATTAACAGAGATTTTGAAGATTGGTTTTTAAAGGTCTTGTTCATTTCTTGGTCTCGACCCCTCAAAGTCTCTCTTGTTCTCGTTGTGAAGATCAGAGCCACTATAACTGGAATAATTTTTTTCTTCTCTTAAAAACAAAACATGATCAATTTCTTTCCATCTGACGTCTCAATCACGAGTCTCGTGTTCAATTCAAAATCAAGATCAAAGCAACTAAATCGAGATTTTTCTTTAAAAACAAATACATGTTAATTTTTTTTTCTTGGTATTGATCACCCAAAGTGTTGGTAAATCTTCAACACACCGGTAATGAGTATGTACGAATGTTATCCAATCAATAAATATCTATTGATATCCCAGACATTGGAGGTAAAACGTGTTTTATTGTCACTCGACTTACTTTTTAATCATTGCGTCTAAAAGTTGATTCTGGATTCTTTCTTTATAGAGAACTACAACAAATATTATTTATTATCGCCCATGATTAGTTAAGAACAAATGAATGTCTGGAGTAGGAAAATAGAAATTTACCTCTCTGGACATTTGATTAATTCATAGATACAGTTTTTATATACTTCATGTCATGTACTTTCCTTTAAAAATAATCTGTCAAGAAAGTAATTGTTCTATTTCTTGCAAATAATGTCACTCATAACTATCAGTGAACATTCAGTTGTTTCAAAAAAAAAAAAAAACCCACACAGACTAATATCCCAACATACATATATCAATATTCGTATAAATAAATATATGAGATTAAGGAAGCATTAAAGAACTTTTTCAGATAAATGAAACAAATTCATTGCTGATTTGATGATTGTACCTATACATATATGTATGTACATACATTCATATATTGTATATATATATATATGTATTCCAAGATGATAGTGAAATACGTAGGGAACATATTAGAAACTTTTTTGGCATTATTTTTTTAACAAGTTAGATCTTGTATATACATTTATATATATATATATATATATATGTTTTACACAATATAAACTTATGAAATTTGTATTAATGGCTCTAATGTGTATTTATTTATTCAAAAAGTCAGGAATAAGAAGAAAAAAAAGTTTATTTCCCTGTTCCTTTTTCTTAGATTACTTTAAACTTTACAATTTCCCTTTTTTATTGAAGTACTTTTTCGACTTAAAATGTATACATATATAATATGATATTTATGAGTTAGGTATGAAGCGTCAATGGATATGAGAGGATCAGACATTCCAATTGATAACAAGTTATATAATGCTAAGAATTTCAAGAAACATTTACAATTTTCTTCTCTTTTTGTCTTATATTTAACTAACAATGACTTAGATTGATTTACACACATGTATAGAGATGGAAATATAGGTATAAGTATATATGTAAGAACAATACAAAAAATCAATCCTTGTTGAATGTATTGTCTCGTATTCCTATGCATACTAAATGGCTATACCTTTCTTTGTTTTCTTTTTTTTTTTGGTACTCGAGTTTTTTGTTTTTTTTTGAAAATACACACAATGAAATGCAATATCTTTTTTCCTTTCATAATTTAAAAGAATGAATAATCTCAAAATGTATGTAAACACTATTTATAAATTCATGTTCTTTCCAAGTGAACGAACAAATAAGCATGCAAGATTTCTTATCATGTGTTTGTTTTTTTATTATTAAGAAAAAGATTTAATTTAATCAGTAATCATGTCACATAGACCTAGGTTCTATATACTAATTATATACCTATATACATATAAATGTAACATAAATACCCATATGAGCTTCATTTCATTTCAAAGACATACATACATTGATGCCAAATACTTTCTATTCTTTTAGATCAATGACCATTAAGAACAAAGTTTTTTCCTCTTTTGATGTTTCTTCGTTTTTTTTCTTCTAAAGAATACAAATGAACTACGGTCCTACAAGCTTATGCTTTGATAATTATTTTCTTTAAATAATGCGGATTTTGAGTCGAGTTATTTCCCTTACAACAATAATAGTTGTTATTGTTGTTCATTCAATTTACTTATTGATGAGGTACAAATACCCGCCCCCCTTCTTCCAGCCAACTGGTAATTCTCAGTTATAGAAATATTGGCCTTATAGCGATTCAAAGTCCTATTTAACTCCCTTCATGATGTGAATGGTGAAATCATTTTCTTCCAGGTAGAATATTGTGTTTAACTATTAAACAACACTTTAGGACTATGTAGGCTGAAAAGTTACACATACCATATGACATCAGGTTTCTAATCAAACAAATTTGCACAACACAACATGCGAAACTAAATAATTTATCATATAGGATACTACTTAATAAATTTCCGAGTATTTTGAGCAGTTTTGTTTAAAATTTTCAGATATCAGTATATTTTACCACTTCGATACATAATTATTCAATAACAAAAGCCTATTTAGTAATATACTAATTAAAAACCCCTCCGTCCAGTATACAAAGTTTAGCAGCATAACAAAAATATCTAAAGTATTTTCAAAAAGATAAATGATGGGGAAGTGTTGGGAAAAGAGACAAATAAAATTTGATTTTTCTTAGATATTACATACATATTTTTAAAACAGACTTTATGTCATGGATCTAGGGCAAAATAGTAACAAGCACAATATTATTTTATAAAGATTTTTTTAACCAAAAGTTATTAAATATTTCTTTAAATATTTGTCAAACATAGATTATAATTATGACAACAGAGTCTCATTTTGACAAAAAATGACTTGTTACGAACTTGCTCTGGGCCCATAATATGAACAAACTTCATGAAAAATGAATATTCAGGCCTTGAAGTTAAATATAGTACATATAAAAACAGCCCACCATTTCAAATATTAATTTACAGATGGTACAAATTAATTAATCAGCCTGATACAAGATTTGGATTCAAAAATATATCATATGTAATTTTAAATTTAAACAATTTATGATGTAATATCATAATTATCTCTATTAATATTGTTTTCTTACTCTAATAATGATTACAGATATTCTAATAGTTATGTCATTTACTTTTCTTAATTTTTATACCGCATAATATATAATTCCAAATATGTAATAATATGAAATATATAATTATTATATTATATGGTTACATAGCTCTTTTAATGATTTGGAATTGAGACAGTGCAAGTAATTAATATTGTAATGGATTTTGAAAACATCAGAACAAATTAATTTTAAACTTAATACCTATCTTACAAAAAATAGCTAAAAATGTTGCTTAAACATGATTTATACATTGGTATTAATAAATTGCATAATTCAAAAAAAAAATGGAATTTAATATCTAAATTTACTATTATATGACGAGTTGATTAAGAATCTTTAATTAATTTTTTCGTATTAAATCTTATTTTGATAATTTTTAATTTTATTTTTTCGAGTATTTGAACACTTTTTATGAGTTTTAGCCACCTTTGAAGGCAAAAAAAAAATCGATAATTTTCATAAAGAAAGCTTATTTTTTTAAAAATTTAAAAATTATTCGAAATGTGGGCTTAAACTTCATATTGGATTAAAGCAATTAATATGTAAAAAATTATATTTTTCGATAATTTTGTTTGGGGTAGAATAATACCTTTTTTTATTTATTATTTTTAAAGCAAATGGGGTCATGGTCTTTGGCGCCATCTCCTCCAAGGGTCATGCCATACCGCCCTACATCTTTCTGATGGACTTGAGGGTCAATACAGAGAAGTATGTGAAGATCCTGAGGAGCCACATATTACCCTGGGTCTCTGCCCCATGCCACACCTCCAGAAACATCCAAAAGTGGCTTAGGGATAATTTGTATGATTTTGTGCCACCAAACATCAGGACCTGCAACTCCCCAGACTTGAACCCCATGGACTTTTTAGTGTGCGTTGCAGTTGAGTGACACACTAACAAGTCTACATGCAAAAAAGGAGGAGCTGATCAAAAGGATCACTAAGGAGTTCAAAACCTTGAAGAAGGACATCGTCATCAAGACATGCTTGAGATTCCGGACCAGGATCGAGGCTGTCATTGCCGTTAGCGGCAATTTTATATTAAAAAAACAAAATATATTAATTCAGCTTTCAAATGGTGTTAACTTCATTAAAATCGGTTCATTAGTTCATGAGATATTTCAGTTCTAAAAAAAGTAAATTTGGTTGTCAAAGATTGCACTCACCCTGTATATATAAACATTTAAAAAATAAAAAATAAGGCTGAATATAATTCTATTATAAACCAATAAAATGATTATATATTCATAAAATTATTCATTTCCTCAGAGACAAAAAAAAAGTGAAATAATCTATTAACACTTTTTCTAGATTTTTTTGTTATTAAATGCATCAAAATTATCGATGAAGAAAAATAATATTAAAAAAATAAGGGAAAAAACTAAGGAAAGAAACCCTTTCTGTCATTCCCAAATTATAAGCTTTGCAAAGTTCTTGTCATTTATGCCTCTTTTTAATGTTTATTTAAGCAAGAGTATTTTAATTGAAAGTAAGGGGTGAATCTTTATACACTGTTCTGTCATTCTGCCCATAGATATGTATAACTCACTGGAACGCCTTGATTGCTAGAACTCATCATACAAAGATGTTATTTTTGTACGAGACATTTTTATCTCAAAAGATTTTCACACATTCTCTTCTTTTAGCTACACACTTTATAAAATGAGGAACTTTGCTTTCATAATCTGATGTCATTTGTATGTATGTACTTATCATACAAATTTATTTAATGATAAATATGTGAATTCCAAGTTTGTAATGGAAAAAAATGCTTGTTTTATATGACAAATTTAACAATTCATAGAAGGAATTTGTTGTATGTACATTGCTCTGTGTGTATATATTTTTAAGTAACAAATGAAAAATGTACAAACATATACATATACTCGTTTTTATATTCATTTATTCTCAAATGATGTTCTCTAGTTAATATTTTATACTTGTAAAATTGTTTTTACAAAAATCATAAAATATGATTTACATTCATAGTTGCCTTCAAAAAACACATTTTGATCTAATATATAGGTATGTAAATACATATTTGACAAAAATTTAATGAAGCATTGAGATTGTAACATAACCTTTCATAATGTTCTAACAATAATTTTATAGTACTATTATTCATAATTGTATACATGTATGTATCTACGTAGTCATTAAATGTATGTATGACCTTATGTATACATTTGTAGACAAAGATGTTGTATATTTATGCTTTTATAATGATAATACACTTGCAATAGATTCAATAAAAATTATTGGGCAATAAGGGGAACACTTTGATTTATTCCTTAATTTGACCTGAATTAGAAAGTATATAAATACATTTTTATTGTTAGGAAACTAGCTTAATAAAGTTTTTTTTAACTTATATTATGACTTACTTTTCAATATAATGACCATCAAACAGCATTTTAAATTACTTTCATTCTATATCTATTTAAAAGTTAATTACTATCCAAAAATCTTGAAGGAGTGTCGAGATTAAATAAAATTTTTTGATTTTCTCAAGGAAGAAGGTGCATGGGTAAATATTATCACTCCCCTAGACACTAGATTTACATATTTAAATAAACATTTTTAGAATTTTTTTTTTCAATTTTCAGCCTCTTGAAAAATATTCAACACCTCCGAATCACTTTATACTTGTTCAAAATGTAATATTTCTTTATGGTCACCTTTTCTTTTTTCTTTTCTATTTAAACTACAGGATTTATTCAAAAGACGAAAAGACACAGATCCAAAAAACTACATTACATTTACTCTCGATGAGAATATCTGAGTAACTCACATACATATATTCTTAAACCCATGTGCATTCATCTAACTCTGCTCGCTGCATGATAGCTCATCAGTACTCAGGCTAGAAGAAGCATCCTGGATTTCACAGGTATTTATATTAGCCCATAGTCAGGAGTTCTTGAAAGTAGTATAGCCGAGAAACTTAAGAGGATTTCATGCAAATCATGCCAAATTTTAGCCGTATCAGTAGAGCAGTTTGGGAGTCCATAGCGAAAAGACATACATACAGACAACCGTTTTCCTTAATATGTATTTGCCTAAAGATAAACTGTACTTCAAATATTCCATTTTAAAAACTGAGCGAAGTTAAAGTGTGACGTATGAGTAGGAACTGTGCTGTGACAGAAAATGTAATAATAATTTTAAATAGTTCAACGTTAAGAATGTCTAAATAATATAAATCAAGATGTACAAAAATTATTTGGTGCTATACCTGATTTATTAATATGTGATGGGTCAATCATGAACCTTCAATATGACCTTATATTTCTTGTAAGATCATTCAATCATGAAAAATATCTATGTTAAATTTTAAAAAATTAGTGGATTTCATATAAACCAAAAATAAATAAAATTATAGTCTTCCCTATTTTTAAAGCAAAAGAGACTCATTTAATGCCTAAATTATGTTTCTTGAACAGGGAAAATCTTTTAACCCTTTCCCTGTCTATGACCCATTGTGTCACAGTATGGTATGATTCATACGTCCATGACGTTCATATATAGAGTTAATAAACGATAGATTTTCTTTTCAATACATATTTTTGATTTACATACTCTCTGTACAAAAATTTTGAGATAATAAATATACAATATGTTTATACATGGGAATGAATAAATCATGGTTAAGACATAGGAATTAATTACACTGTTGACATTATGTATGATCTTTTCTAGCCTTCTTTCGAGTTTCTTCAGTTTTTTCCTTTAACACTAATTTTTTTAACATGATGGACATCTTTCTACAATCTTTCTTGTCACTTGAAATGGTTGTAAGTTTGTGGACATTCGTTGATGATGGCAAATCCATTTCACTAAGGATTCTGCAAGGCTTTGAGTAAATTTTCTTTACTTCCATATTTTGTTTGAGGATTTTTCGTTGTAAACTATCTAACTTTTCATCACTCCAATACTAATCAATTGAAAAAAAAAATTATCGGTATTTTTTTACGCTCTTCCTGACAGTACTATAATACTATAATATTTAACCATTTAGTCACTCATGACCACTCCGACTTTCACTTTGTTGTAATCCAAAATTACTTTAGGTTTTCTAATGGTTCTTTCTCTTTCCTTTTTCAGGAACAGTCATTTCTTCATTGTGAAAGGTAAAAATCATAACGATATCCCTTTTATCTTGAAACTTAACTACGGAAACACCATCTGTGTTTAATTTTGAATATATTACTTTGAAAAATATACAAGGTGAGAAAAAAATAATTTTGATGACAAATTTAAAAAAAATAAAGTATGCAGAAATTTTAAAATTACTTGGACAGGCAAGGGGTTAATAGCTACGTTTCTATATATTTTTTATAATAATTTTTTCAAAAATTAATCGATTTTAAAGAATTTTCCATAGATAATATAATTTTGGGTCTTTACAAGTTTGTTGAGCTAAAGATCTGTTTACCGTACATACATTTTCAATTTGTGCCAGACGTTGCAAACCCAGTTCCAAATATTTAACTTAACAGTAATATTAATTTAATTAAACTTTATTTAATTTAAAAATTCGTTGAAATTGAAACAATAATACATAAAAATTATATCGTTTACTATAATTATATATGGTGTACATACATTACAATATCAATCATTTCAACAAAGTTAATTTATGATTTCAGTTCTCACCCCCTAATAATTTTTTACTAAAAAAATTTGCTATGAAATCAATATTGAAAAGTTAATTATATCTTTGACAGCAAAAAAGCTTTCTGAATATAGAGAATTGATCTTCCATATTTTTATTATCCTACCAAACTTACATTTTTTCCATTTTCATTTGTGAAATTTCATGGTATTAATTAATGAACTTGATACGTTTTACATAAATGAAAAATTTCAAGCAATGGAATTATTTGTTTAGAAAAAGTATACAGTTTCATTGTTTAATCACCTTTATACATACATATATTAAAATACAATACCAAATAATATCAACGGACACACTCATAAACAGCCTTATTTCACCAGAATCTTTCATCATTGATGTTTTTCATATTCTCAATAATCACTTTATACTTTTTCTAAATATATTATATAATTTGACAATTTTTTCAACGTTAATATTTATTCTGGGCCATTAAACTGCCAGTTTATCTCATTTTTTGTTATCTATGTACCCTGATGTGAACATGTAATTCTTTGAAGATCAATTACTTGTCTTCCTTTTTGCAGTCATTAATTCCATATAATTTGAGATAATTTTTCTATATTTAGTCCTCCTAATATGTTGGAATAATGTTAGACCGAATTAGTTTTAATAAACAACTTTCACTGGATATATTTTATCTCTTTATGAGGCAATGAAAAATCAAATATACTTATATTACAGATTAGTATCATTTTTTTCTTTTATTCATGAACATACGAATTGTTTTCCATCACCCATGTGTGTTGCTCTTTTAACAGCAATATTATAAAAAGTTTTTCTTCTGTGATTATCGATTTCCTGATATTTATATCTATTTAATATCTCTTATAATCCAGGTTTATAGCTTAACAACATTATGAAGAACTAATTTTTTGATTATTCTTGAGCAAGGTAAATAACATTTTCTGAAGTAGGATTAATTTTATTTAACATCTCTAGATTCTATTCATATTTTGAAATAATCTTTTCAAACTATTTTTTCTATTCACCCTCTTCACCACAAATTAACTACCCCAAGGTGCTCTTAAAATTTATAGATTTTTATGTTCCTTATACTCCTCTGGATAAATTATCCCATAAATTCGATTTTTTCAAATTCTTTTTTACTCATTGATACTCATCACTCCCATGATGGATAAAAGTGGAACTCCTGATTATGTTTAGACTCGATTAGTGTAAGTTTTAGGGGTGGGGTGATATATTTTGATATTAATAAATCTTGTTAATTTTTTAAAAATGTTTTCATAGTTTTATAAAAAGTTACTTTAATCCCTGACCAGGGTGTAGAAAAGAGGACAAGTCCAGGAAAAACAGTACAATTGGTCACCTTACTTTATATGTGTTTCTTCAATTTGAAAGTAGTTATCTATGTTGTAAGTTACAAAATGATTTCATTTCTACATTAAATACTATTTCTTACAAAGAAGAAAGAACTCCTTATTATAAATTTCAACTCAAACGCAACAATCAATGTTCGCACTCATATTAAATATTATGTGAACACTTATTACAGAAGAATCTGAAGGAATAAAACTTTGAAGGGGCAAATTTCATCGCTTAAATGAAATTTATAGCATAAAAATTAATATTTGAATCTTTAAATTGGATATACTAGCATTGGAGGAACAAATTTCTCCTTTACCCACTATTCCGATGGTTTTGTATTATACAAGACATTAGTTTACATATTTGTTGATACATAATTACAAGCTTTCATAGAGCAAATTTTTTAAACTGAATAATTCAAGCTTTTCTTTTTATTTTTTGTTTTGTTTCACAGTTGTTGTTTTTTTGGAAATTTAGAAGAATTATAATTTTGTTTTGTTTAATATACAATTTTGAAACAATCTGACATCTTAAGATATTTATTTTCTTTGATATGGAATCAACTGAACTTTGCAGGTGCTGCTACATCAACAAAAATCGAATAGAAAGAGAAACCGTTATACCAGTGAAATAAAGAATTTTCAAATTTTGTCTATCTACAAATTTAATGGATATTCCCAGGAAAATATCAAAATCTGGCTGATGACTTGGTTGATTAAATTGAATGTTAGATTTAAAAGTATTCCTATAAGCTTAATTATTTAATTCCTGAAGTTCATTTTTTTTGCCATCAAACTATTATAAACATAAAACACTAATCCTTGAATAACAACTTAACCTTTTAATTACTTACATGTTTATATTGAATCTAGTATGTGTTTTTTTAATTTGTAAGCTAAACCCAATACATCTATATTTCTTCAAAAACAGCGACTAAATTTAGTTTTTTTATTAAATTTGGAGACAAGTTGACTTTTTTTTAGATATATTGAGGCAAATTTATTATGAAACACTATATATTTTGTTAAATATGCATTTGTATAAATAGCATTTGTTTTTATACAAGTAATTCTTTAGGTTAGTTAATCAACTAAAGAATGTAAGGAGGTATTTGGAAGCCAGATAAGTCGGTTTTTGTTCATGAAACGAGCCAAATTACAATTTCCTTAAAATGAACCAGAATTCCCATCACTTCAACATTTCTATATATATACATTCGTTAATCTATGTGCACATTAATAGACAATCGTGTACTAAAATTAACGCAATAGCCCTATTCAGTGTCCTGCCATTATATGCATGTTGTATACTAATGAAGCGTAAAATACATAAAATAATTGAGAAGAATAAAAAATACGGAAACAGTGCAATAATTGCTGTAATTGACCTCCTTGTATTGAATGTTACAATATTTCTCATACATTTTGATTCATTATCAAAAGATCCTTGAAGAATAAACTTAGTTTATAACTTTTGCTTTCATTTACTTCCTTAATCAACTTTTTGATTCTTCTTCTTCTATAGTGTGAGAGTAAGAAAGCCTCTAAAATTAATAATGACTTAAATAAGTAAATAATATTAACTTGTAGTTCCTAATAGATGTAGGTAATACAATGAATGTTACCAGAAATTCACATAAGATAATCATGTTTTTTTATCAAGTTTCTATTTGTAAATATAAGGTAGGGATTATTATTCATTATAAGAATGAATTTGGTAGTAGCTACTCATACAATCTGGGTCTTAACATTACTTACTTTTAAATGATATATTATATATAAAATATAAACATATTTTATCATTTTGTACTGATGTAAAAAAATATAGAGAGTTCCTTTTAAGGTATACTTGATAAAAAGATATGGGTCTGCATTCATAAAATTTCTTAAATAAATATTAAAAGAGAAGTTTGATTATCTTAGATATATTGTTTTTGATTAAAAAATAATTAATTAGTAATTGATATACTAGTCATATATTATAATCAATCTACTCAATAATATAATTTTATAAAATATATTAATCAATTTATTTTAAAAAACTTCCTTCTTGAGGCTACTTTTTTTTGGGGGGGGGGGGATTTCAAAAAAAAAAAAAAAAAATAGAGTGTAATGAGTTGATAGTATCAACAAGGAATGCATATATATATATATATATCATATATTGTAAAATTTGAAACTGAACCTTAGCTCTTTAATAATTCTAGGGAACTTGATTGAACAAACCCAAAATTATGATATTCATTCAAAATATTATATAAATATTCCATAGACCTATTAAATTATAAAATTTGTTAAAAATTATTTATATAACTTATGATAGTTTTCAAAAACAAATATGATATTTAAAAATTTCTAGAAACTAACCTTACACATTACAATTTCTTATTGATAAGAATTATCTAACACCTGTATTTGGTTGGAACACAAAAAGTCTAGCTTTCAACACTTTTAAATTTCTTTCTCATTGCTTTTTTTTTATTTTCTCGACATTTTGCCTAATTTTAATCAATCCTTTTATTCAAATTTATTCCTGTTGTAACTCATTGAGACAAGCATTGATTTTTTTAATGACATAATACAAAATAACAACAATAAGATGAAGATGTCTTGATGAATGTTGTTCTTGTACATGTTAGTACTTAAATATTTATGTATTAGGGATCTGATAATAGATTTATTTTTGGTTGCATGCATTTATGCTCATTCAAACATAATAATGAGGATGATGTATAAAAAAGACTGTAACATTTATTTATATGTTTCTATGTCATCATCATTAATTCAGTTTTGAATGGTACAAATGCTTAGATCCTTTTCTTATTGTGGCAGAAAAAATGACAGATAGAATGGAGTTTTTATTTTAATGCAACATATTTAGTGCTATTAGTATTTAGTATGGACAACGTCTTAAAGGCATGTGTTCATTATGTAGCGCATAACGTATGAATGAAAGTATATATATGTACATCTACAAAAAAAAGAATCATTCTTCTAATTAGACTTTTTATTTTTGGGATCATTTAAACCAATCCTACAAAGTACACAGATTATTAGAAAATTAATTACATGTTCCTTTGATATTACATTCACAACAAAAATCAGTTAATGAAAAATATTACCTGGAATTATTTACACTCTATTTGATAGTATAATATTTAGAGAGAAGTCTTCCATAGAAATACAAAATCTTTTTAGGGATCTTTTATAAATAGGGATGGATTCAAATAATTAATTGTTCAATAATAAATATTCGAATAATGAATAGTTTTCTACTTCTATCTACTTCTGTCCGCAAATATGCAAAAGAAGTTTAAACTAATTGAATTTTAATAAATTTAAAAATAAATAATCTTAAAATATTCTAAACTTGATTTTTATAATATATTTTGTATGGAAACAATTTTAGACTTTTGGAAAGAAAATGACGATTTTTATGATATAAATATTGATATAACGGATAAATAAGTAAAAATAAGAATAAATAATAATTAAAATGATTTTTCACTTATTCTTGAAATGCCCACATAATAGGTAGATATCTATATTCTACAAATCATTTTATCCTTCTAAACTTTATTTTTAGTATGAATAGTCATCCTATTTTTTGATTTTTCCCTTCTTTTCTTCGTGATTTCACAAGAATCTGCTTCTAAGCTTCTAACGGCTTTCTTTTAACTTACTTTGACTCCATAATTTCAATTTTGTTTTGATTAGACATTGAAAAATATATTACCGACCCATATACTGGGTTTACGTGTATCGACCTCATAGCAATTTTGTTTCTTGCAAGGTTGGATAAGGAATTCTGGATAATATTTATTTGAATATGAATATGACATTCATTCAGGAGAAAATATATCCACAAATCTACAAATTTGACACTGAATTTTTATTTTATTATGTATAAGCACACCCATTTAACACACGTTTAGCTTGTATCATATCACATTTAGATGTTAAATAATGGTGCACTCCACTTAATCATATCTTTTTTTATTAAACATAATAAGTAAATTATTACATAAATCCTTGATTAAAATATCTGCCAGAATACAGAAACAAACGAATGATTATATTATCTTTTTCGAAAAACTTATTTTTGGAATAATTTGATTTTTCAATACATAATTTGAATAATTTTAAGTAATGAAATTATTTAAATAGTTGTATATGTATTTAACCATAGATTTAATGAATTAGGTATACATATTTATAATACAATTATGTCTACATTGTGAAATAATAAAATGCTGAATTTTATGGGGGAATAAATATTTCCCTGGAAATCTCAGGAAAATAGGATACTGAGGAAGAAAATCCCAGCAAGTGTAAATTTGAAAAACAAGGTCAATTGACAACTGGACAACAACTTTAAACAAAAGCCACATAAACCGTGTTACCGTATATTTTTCTAAATATTCAAAGGTATATTTGTATACATCAGAATTTTATCTTTTTTCAGTGATCATGGACGTAAACGACGAAAAATATTTAACTTTGGTAAAGAATCTTTATAGAAAAATTAGTCACATTAATCACAGAGTCAATAAATCAATGTATAAGTTAAAAAAATTCAGTTCAGATACATCAGATTTACCAATTAACAATACGAATGTAATTAAGAAACAATTTACCTTTGTATATCAACTGGATTAATCAAAAGACAGTCTAGGTCTTTTCCTTGGCTTTCCTTTTACTGTAAGAAATTGCAATAGATAAACATCTTTAATCTATGAGTCCTAAAAATTTTATGGATATAATTTAAATTGCAGTTCATCACAATTTAGAACTTTAAAGGGTCATACGAATAGAGAACGTTAAAAAATATTTTAAATCTTAATAAGAAATATCAAATGGATACATATTTGAAACTTGAAATTTTTAACATTAATAACACAGGTCAACAAATTTGAATATTCAAAAATCCTTAGGAGTATAAGTATAATAAAAGTTATTTAGTTTTGAAAACCAATTTCAAATCTGAAATTTTTTTTTTTCAAGAGTTCTAAGTTTTTCGAGAAATCGAAACCTACTTTTTTGGCCAATTTTTCAACTACAACATCAATATAAGCCTAGAATAATATAAATTTTGTGCATTAAAATATAATGATTGGCTAGTGTATTTATTGCAAATTCCATTTCCAGTCTTTGTTTTGACCTAAAAGTACTGCTGGGGGCGTAGGGAACGGGAGTAAGCCCAAAATTCTGCCAATTTTTTTTTACTTAAAAAGGATTCCAACTGGTTCCTTACTTCTTCTGCGCGCTACTACTTAAGTGAGTCATTGATTTCTAGCGAATTTCTGCTTGAAATTGGATGAAAAGTTACACACTTAGATGGATGATTTCTTCTTAATTAAGCATTCTTTTTGGGCGCTTGACATCTTGTTAATAATTTCCTTAACTCTTGAGCCCATTGTATAAATGATAACTAGGAATGCATATGCAAAACGCTGCGTGCGAGATTTTGTGGAGTTGGCTCTTCGAATAGTAATTTTTGTTTTCCAAAGCTGTTATCATTTTTCCTTTATTACTGAGGGGAGAACATCTACCTGATAGTAAAGATCTCGCATGAAGGAATACATGCATTAAGGTTAATAAAGCAAATAAAATGTAAACAAAAAGGGCTCAAGTCCTCGTATAATTATTAGTTAAAAATATATAATTTCCTGACATTAATTTCAGTTATTTTTCTGCCTCTCATCTATGGTATACATAATGTTTTTAATTATTATTGATGCCTTCATTTGTATATATAAAGGAGAATAGCAGCTTGTAAAATGTCATGACAGCTCAAATTGCTTCCCTCTCAAAATTCATCAAATTATCAGAGTAACTAGGTTGGTTTTTTCTTTTTCTTTTTATTACAATCCTAATGTTAACATTCTAAAAATATATATAAACTAAGAACATGGCTGCATGTAATTAGATAAGTTGATAATTGTTATTGAATTGATATTTGCTCTAAATCAATTTAAACACTAGTTAAAATCTTTTGACTATATATGTATATAGAAAAACAATGTTGGCAGAATTGAAGGACCAATGAAAAAGATGTAACAATAAATGGTACTATAATAAAAAATGTTCTTCAATAAACAATAATTATCTTTGATACAAAAAGATTGGTCATTTTGTATCTCAATGTAGAGTATAAAAAAATAAAAATAAGAACAATTGAATTTCCAAAATGAAATGGATGGGAATAGTTCAGAAGATTAGAGAAGTGAAGATTGTAAACCCAACCCTGATTAATGTGAAAGATAATGGTATGAATTTTTGGCATAATTTCCCCAAATATTAAATTTCTTTATTTAATAATATGGATATTCAAAGTTCTTTAAAAAACAATACTAGTCATAGGATCAAGATTAAAACACACAAATAGGAGAAATGCGGAGGAGAGCAATACTTAACCAAAAAGTACAAAGTAATTCTTCATATAATGGGTATATCATCATGTTGTGTGATTGTAACCTCATATATTTCTTGTAAAATATCTTATATTTTTTATGTGAGAGGCGTGATACCATTTATAATACAGAAAAGACATATAATACAACTCGTTTTGTTTATATAATCTTACCTATGAAGGATAGGAAGAAGCCCTATAGATTTACATGTAAACATTTAATTATAATGTTTTAAAAATATTAATGAAGTATCATAATATTCGAAGATCATTGAGGGATGATGGAAGTGATGATAAAGAAAAGAAAACATCTAAACTGCAACCAGACGTTGAAAAAATTGTTGAGGCCTGAACAAGTTTGATATCCACTAGTAAGAGAAGTAAGCCTGACTATGATCTTTCTCTCAGGAAAGAAAAGCTGGCGAAGAGCTCTGGACCTTCTTGACACTTAGTCAACAATTTCCCTTAATATCACAGGTTGTATTCGCAGCAAACTAAGATCTCTTATTTTTTTTCTCATGATTTTTCTGGAGAAATTTTGTCGAATATGGGCTTCAATAGGATTGTCTCACTTAATACTAGGAGTGGATTAGAAAGAAAAGCAAGACATGGCTTTTGAGCTATCTTTTATCTTTAATCCGGATATAATTTGCCTGCAAGATATCAAATCAAGAATTTCCTCTTCGTGTAGCTCAAGGTGTAATGTATGTTTACCTAAGCATTTTAATTGCTTTTTCACTTGACCTGCATTAAAAAGAGGTGCTATAACCTTGATTTCTAAAAAATCAATGTTGTATCATTCACAAAGGAATTTTCGTGAAAAAGTGGTATAAAAATCTTAGTTTCTGCTAATGGGTCATCTTTCAGTTTAATCAATGGATACGGTCTAAATGAAAAACCTACTTCCTTTTTTCAAACCATTTTAAATAACCAAGTGAAGGACTCTGTCCCTTTTATACTAATCGAGGATTTAAAAGTTCATCACAGAATCCTAATTCTACAATTTAATAAAATATTGTTCACAAGTTCCGTGGACTCAACGACAAGATTAAGACCTTCCAATATTTCCTGGAGGAGAGGAAATAAATTTTCAAGAATTGGCTTGGTGTTAATTTTTCCAAAATTTGCTAATTTTTTAAAAAAAGGTTTTCATACGTCAGAATCTTCTTCTTTTAATATTATTAGAGTTCCAAAATGATAAAAGCTATTCATCTCCCATGAATACCAAAGTGGATCCTTGAGGATGAAAAATTCAAAAAAAAATTAATTAAAAATCTTGACTAAGGATTTAAAGAACATTTTTCTTCGAATGTAGCAGGACAAAGTTTCATAAAAATAATTTATACTGCTAGTAATAACTTTCTTATTCAAAATAAGAGGGACCAAATTTCTTACTCTCATCAAGTTGACATAGTCCTAAACAGTGATTCTAATTTTGCTAGGTCGTAGTTATTGGATTCTTTAAATTTCTACAAGATTTCAGAAGTAGCGAAGAGTAAAATGAAAGAAAAAGTTGAATTGGAATGCTTAACCCACAGAAGATTGGCTTTCATTAAAATAACGGACAAACTTTGTGCAACTGGAATAAGGAAGATTATTGACAAAGGCCAGCATATAATCAAATCGAGTAATACTTTAAAATGCTTTCATTATCGCTTCCAGAGAATCGTGAATGTTGAAAATGATCATTTTCCGAAAAAAATTAAAGGTGATAGGAAAAGAACAGTATTCTTCATTTTTCAGAAAATATCTAAAAACTTAAAAGCCTTGTCAAATGACGTCATAAGATTGATTTAAAATCTCACACCGAACTAATTTCAAAGCTTAAAAGCTCTGTCATCTGAATTTTTATGATAAAACTTAAAATGATACAGTGTGAAGTTCAGTTTATCAATTCTATTTCGTTTCAATTTATGAAATAAAATTCAAATGCGTACATATTATACTCAATATACAATGGAAAGGTTTAATGTATCTAGATTTGTGTTGGTCTTATGTATCTGTATGAGTCTATTGTCTTAGGATGTGAAAATAATATAAGAAGTCCTTTATTTATATCAATCACATGTACATTGACGACATAATATAATCGAAGAACGATAATATTGATTTATATATTGATAAATAAATAGTATCAACTGACATGTCAATTCCGCAATTTGTTTTTCATTAGGGTTTATATCTAATATTATACATCAAAATAAATGGGCTAATGTAGATTTGTATGTACACAGCATCAGTAGCTTCTGAGTAAATGCTAAAATAATTATTTATTAGTTAAGCCTAATTGATTATAAAAGATTATCATGGGATTTCCCCAACAATAAATGGGAAATTACATCAAAATTATGCATGTATGTTGTTTTATATGTGATGTAAATCCATTCATAAAGTAGAAAAAATATCATAGTTGAAAGTTTGATTAATGAACAAGATTGAAAGGATTCAATTCATTTGTTTTTTCATAAAAAAATATTTTGTAATTACTTGTTCTTGTTGAGCAAACAAACTCGTGTAAAGAAAGTGAAGCTAGATTATGGAAAGTACTAAACAGATTATTCATCATAATGACTTATAATGCTTGCACATAGAAGTATTGCTCTACAGATTTCAAAATTGAGGATACGTAACTAATGTTTATTGTCAGTAACTTAACTTTTAAGTTTTTTTTAACTTTACAACTTTGTATACGTAAAAACAAGTACCTATATATCAATATAATACATATGTATATGTAGGTAGGTATTTGCATTTATTTGTTAATTTATGATGCAATAAATAAATATAAAACAAAACACAACCCCTATATATATATCTTTTTTTCCAAATTTTTAAAATTGCTCACTCAAATTATATTATAGCATATATTAATTGTTAGATATATTTTCATTAACTGTAACTATGAAAAGGAAAGAATTATTTCAGTGTTTGTACATTTGTTATTAGAAATTTATTATATTTTGAACTGTTTAAAAGTTTATGCTTTAGAAGTAACATACTTAAATTAATGTATAATTTGGTTCATTATAAAAAAAGAAAAGATTGTAAATTAGGGCGGATCGTTTTTAGATCTGATTTGAATTCTGATGATAAGTATTTAAATAGTAAAACAATAAGATAAACAAAATTATTTTGATCTAGGATGGCATATGAAGGTGGCATTATCTATCAAGCTTTAATAAAAACAGGGAAAAAATAGCATTTTATAAAAAAATCTAATTCGTCTATTTAAGACTTCTTCACATAAAATAAAAATGATGAATAAACTTATTTTATAAAAGAAATATTTTATGATTACTCCAAAAAAATCACTACAACCCTTAAAGAAATGAAATAATGAAATATAATTATGTTATAATTTTAATTGTACCCCGTAAACGGACACCTTTGAGAAAAAGATTTCAGAGATAGATACGTCACAAAAGTGCTAAAGGAAAGTCAGAATCTTGTTAGTGCTTAAAAAAATACACGCTGAAGGTTCCTATTGGAGCAATTTTCATTCGATGATCTCGAGTTGAAAAAACACATTAAAAAATCTCAGTATTAGATCTTGTATTTTAAATATATATTTGCTAACATAGCTCTCTACAAAATACTATAAAGCTTCAATACAGAAAATGGCATAATTACCCCACTGAAACCAGGTTTACCATTTGTAGGACATGTAATTGCAAAATTTTGTTCAGCTTTCAATGTAGCTAATGTAATTTTCAAATGCTTAGATAATGAAAAATCGATATAAGCAAATTTACATCAATTGGAGGTCACGAGTTTTTATTAAAAAATTATTTATCACAGGTAAAGAGCCATAGATAAAAATGAGACATGCTGAATGTCATTTGTAACTTGACATGATACCTACTTATATCGATTTGAACTTTAACTTTAACGACTTGAGACTTGACTCAGACTTTATTTTTTAAAAACTATAAACTTGACTAGGGCACAAAAATTAGTGATTTTGTCACACTTCTGGTTTAGGAAGGCTAAAGAATGGTTGTTCATGCTATAAAATTAGTTTAGGACATAATATTTTATATCTAATATGTCAAATGTTAAGTCATATTTAAAAATATATCAAATCCTCATGTATTGTATCCCGAAGTAATATCAAAGATAATTAACAATTATAAGCCAAATTAATTTTCAGTACAAATATTTCAAATCTAATGAGCCTAGAAGTGTTTTTATAAGCTAAATAAATAGTCTATTAATCCATAATTAATATTCCTATTCCAAAAAATATTTAAATTTCCAATAGAAAGCAGAGTTTCATTTATGTTCTCAAAAAAAAAAAAAAAGAAAACAAAACAAACGAAACCCTGACTTTTTTAGTAATATCAGTTTTCAATGATATTATTAAATTCAAATTATAAATTTTAAGTCCAATCAAGCAAATTTTGTACATTCGAGTATAATCCTGAATATAAACTGAATTTGTTGATTATGATTTAATTGTTTTTACAATTTACATATTTTTATCTAATATCAAGGCTTATAAATTGGGTATGTATGTACTAATTAATTACTTTATAATGGATTATCTTCTATCTCAATACCTTATGCATAAGAAAAACCAAAGCAAATTTCACTAATAATAAGTTTCCTCTTCAATTTTAATTTCAAAAGTTCAAATTTTCAAAATGATCACTTTAATATTCAAATCTTTTAATTATATTCATAATCATATTATAACGTGCCGTATACAGCATTTAAGAACTTCTTAACATTATTGATTGATTTAAATTTCTATATTGTCGCCTTGGCTTTATATACAGGGTGAGTCATGGGAAACGGATGTTTTTAGAACGCCCCATGCTATTTAAGGATAAGTGATTAAAAAGTGAGGAAGGTAGTTTTTAAAACCGCCTAAGATGCCATTTAGTTTGTTGTTATTTGTTTATCTTTTACGTTAAGTTTTGTACTTGTTAATCATTACTTTTGAATTGCTTTTCTTTTCAGATTTACTTTAAATTTTGACTTTCTTTCCCTCATGATATCGTGGAATCTTGAACACCGTGTGTTTGTTTATGACACCTACGTGAAAAATGGTGAATCAGTGACAGAAACCCAACGTCGCTTTAAGCGAAGATTCAACATCGGTCGTCACGGTAATGTACCAAGCCGCAATTCCATTATTAGATGGGTTAATGCACTAAGAAAAACTGGTTCGTTATTGAAAACCAAACCACCCGGCCCTGCCAGAACCGCCAGAACACCAAGAAATGTGGATCGAGTGAGAGAAGCAATCACCCGAAGCCCTAGGCGCTCTGCTAGGCGACACTCTGCAGAACTGGGAATAAGTCAGAGCACTATGCAGCGAATCTTACATAAAGACCTAGCCTTTCAACCATACAAAACTATGACTGTCCAACAATTGAATCCGTGTGATTACCAACAACGTTTGTCTTTTTGCCAAACAATGCTCGACATGTTTGAAGAAAATGAGGATTTGACCTTAATAATGAGTGATGAAGCCCATTTTCATCTCAATGGCACAGTTAACAAGAAAATGGCCAACATTTGTCTGACATAGTTTTTCGATCCTAAATATTCCATAATAGCATAGTTTAATGAATGCTTTTATGTATGATAATAAATTTTTTTTTAAATATTTGCAGAGTTTTGTCTTCTTTAAAAACATCCGTTTCCCGTGACTCACCCTGTACTTGTATTATTTGCAAATATCTGATTTTTCTAATGTAAGACTCGTGTAATAAGAATCCTTCGCTGTACATATTTCCAAAAAGTTTTTTATCTGCTATTTCGAAGGACTAAAACTTAATTTTTTTATATTAGAACTTAACATAACATCAAATCATTTTTTGCCCACTGACTTTGAAACTGAGTCTCAATGTTATGATGTTTCTTTACAAGAGATAAAAGTGTAAGTAGCAATATTAATAAAAAAGCTACCATAAAAATTGTCAAACTTGAATCTAATAAGTGATTATCCTTTAAATGTGCTGTCTTTTTGTAATTTTAACATAATAAAAGTTATCTTTTTAAGAATTGTTTCAATAAAAATAAGTCAATAAATAATGACAGTAATACCAATTGTTTTAGTTCGTTTGCGTATAAATATAAATCATTAAGGTATGAGATAAATATAACATAGGAAAAATAAAAAAAACGATAATGAAAATTAAAGATGAAAATGTGCGTTGAAATAGTTATTATAATTTTAAATATTTCAGATATAATTAAAAAAAAAGTTAATGCTTGTGAGGGAATTAATTACATTGAAATCGATATAGTGACTACAATAACGAGTCAGTCACCCGATTATATATATTTAAAAAAATACAAACATAAAAAACAAATAAATGAAAAAATATTACGTAAAAATGGAATTATAAAGTTCATACTAAACTTTAATTTTAATAAAATATGAAATAGATGAAAATACATCTCCCATCATGCAAAAACCCCTCTAAGAATCACAATTGACGATACGAGGATTTACGTAAATGCAAAAATTCTTCTATTCGATGCTAATCTTAGCAACAATATTCTTTATCTGGATGTATCAGGCATTCTTCTTTATTATCTACTTTTAAATAGTTTAAGTTCTTTTCAACTTTTGTCACACTAATAAGTAGAGACATTTTTTCTTCTATGGCTTGTATTGTTCAAAAAATAATTCAAGGAATACGGTCTAGCTCAGGGGTATCAAACTCATTTCCCATTGCAGGCCACATACGACCCCTAAGTAGACATCGTGGGCCGGACCATTAAAATTATAGCATACTTAGCTATAAATAACCAAAATATCATCATGTCTTCCCTTTGTTTTGATTTAAAGAAGAACAAGGACCAAAAATTTATTGAACAACACTTTTACAAAACATTTCCCAAAATAGCACAAACTTTAAGTAAATGGTATCGAAAATTATAATAATGAACTTTACATGAGATTACATGAGACTTATAAAGAAAGACTAACAGTACATTGCACATTTTTTTAAATCACAACAATAAGTACTCATTTTTACAGTATTGAAATTATTTATTCTTTTAATGGAAACAGTATCTATAAATTCAAAATGCAAGACAGCATTTTAAAGACGTTAATCTCGTCTGGACTTACTTTTGTTCCTGAAACTTGGCATCTTTTGGCCTGCATAAGTGCATCAACATCAGGTGTCATGTCCTGGCTAGATGTCACTTTCAGAATGTCATTTAAGTGCTTGTGTGTGAGCCTTGAACGCATTCTTGTTTTATTGATATTCATTACTGATAAAATTTGTTCACAAAAATAGGTTGCCCCAAACATGCACAAAATTTTAGCAACAAGAGCAGTTAATTTGGGGTACCCTGGTACTAGATACTGATAAAATATGTTCAGACCTACGGAGGCAAATTTGCCTTTCAAATCTACGTCACATTGGAAATCAATTATCTCTAGGTGGATGTCGACCGGCAGATCAGAAGCTTTAACAGTGAAAGGTGAGCGAAAAATTGAAAATTCTATCTTAAGTTCACCAAATACCTAATATCGTTTCTTAAACTCCCACAGTAATCCTGCAATCTTGTCTTTGTACCGTTTCACGTCCACCACAGGTGTGGTCACACACACATCTCTCAGACAGGCGAAATGAGCAGGGTCGCCACTTGCCAGTTGCGTCTCCCACAAAGCCAGCTTTAACTTAAATGCGTGTATTTTGTCATAAAACTGTGTAAAACTACACAGGAAGGAAAATTGCCTGACTTCGCATCACGAAATTAGAATTTGCATGTTTAGCAATAATCAAATAATCGTCAAGTAACTTTTCACTCTGAAGCCTTGGGAAGTTGATTCTACTTACTCTTTCAGCTAACATTATTATAAAATAAATTATAAAGCAAAAGTTGGAGAAAACGACAAAATTGTTAGATATATACCAACTATTTTCAGGTCCTTTTTTCTCGTTTTTTCGAAAAAAATGTTGAGAGATGCTATAAAGATCACTATGTGATGGATGAACGGTATTCCACGACGTAGTGTTAATTTTATTGCAAAAATTATCTATTACTAATATTTATAATAAAACATTTACTATTCTATGGTATGTATGTATATAACTAAATTCTATTTAATGGGATCGATTTGTAAATTTAATGTGTTATGAAGTATTTCAAATATAAATCACTTGTCTAAATGAGTAGAAAATACTTGAGAAAATAGAATCATACATACAAATAGTATGTATGTAACAAATTAATGAAAATAAGGGATGGAACTTTAATAACAATAAAAAAGGAATATCTTTGGGAAAAATACAAGAAACACAATTCGTAATAACAACTTTTAATGTAAAAGCTATATTAATAATATGAAGAACTAAGCATATTTATGCTTGTTTTTTATTTAGACTGTGATATACTGTAGGAGGGAGTAAGGTATTGGAGGAATCTTGACTTCTTTGTGAATTGCTTTCTAATTTAGTTTTTCTTTTACGTCCTAACATTGCAAGTCCACTATGATCAGAAGACTCAGATCCGGATTCTTCTTCATGTATTGAACGAGTGATCAATTCTTCCAGAGAATTATGATGATTCGTTGAGTCTCTTCGTAAGCGCCGTTGAATCAATGTTTCCATGATTTGGTAATCCGTTTCTTCAGCATTAAACAAAGAATCAGAAGGTGGAATGCGAGTTTCAACTGAGCTTTCAGGACCAGATGGAGGTAACATGCATTCGAGCTCATCTGTTATCGATGTGTAGTCTCGAGTTGTAGCGTAACGACGCCTTGGCTCCATTGCTACTATGCGTTGTTTTCTTTTAATCCATGAACCATTGGTTGTAGTTTCGGGATCACTGCTCGCATCAGGATTACTCTGACTTCGTGAAAAATCATTTGGCTTGATGGCAGAATGATTTAAATTCAATGATCCTTGAGGAACTCCTTCACTCTGACTTCTAAGGTAGGATACCTGTGTCAAAATAAATATATAGATTACTTATCTCCCCCACTTTAATAAAGACATGATATTGAACTTACTCCAATAGATTTTTTAAGTATCGGGTCAAAAACATCATTATTTTCCTCGTACTTCAAAGAGATTACTTCATCATCAGAAGAATCAGTGATCTTACGAGATCTTCGAATTCGATTCTTTGTACCTGATGCTATGGAAATGGGTGTATTAGTAGAAATAGAAGAGCGGATCTTAATAGGACGAATAGGGGAAATAGGAGGAGCAGTCGCACGCTTCCCATCATTATCATCCAACTGGTTAATGTCCCCACCTCTCCTTTCTTCATCATCACCTTCTTCTTCTTCTCGGATTGCCTCAGGTGTTGAGGGTACATGACCTACATTTTCATCACCATGGACGGATGAATCCGGCATTTGCTGTTGCATTGACATGAATCTGAAAATTAAATAGTTCATATACATTCCAAATTTCCTTACATGGATGAACAAAATAATAAACTTTAATTCATATATCGTGAAAGCCATTTAAATTAAATTAATAAATAAGACAATATTGAAAAAAACTCATGAAACATTACAGCACAGTGACAAGAAGAAAAACTTATGTCTCAAATACAAATATTCCTTTGTATAAATTATTTGATGAAATTATAATTTTTGCAACTCAATGTTTAAGCATTAAACGTCCTGTCTATATCAATAATATATATGTAAATATATTAGAACGTACGTATATAACCAAACAATATTAGACTCATTCGACTATAATGAAGAGATTAAAAAAACATCAGATACACTTTTATTTTTTTATTTTATATCTGTTACGTAATATCATGCTTATTTCATTTCCTGATCCACAAAAGATTGTAAGATTCAACAATTTTGTAGAATTTTCAGGAAATAAAAATACTTCAGAATTTGACTAAAAAATATGTAAAAGAAATTATCATAAAATTTATAAAAAATGGTACATGATACGCTCATTCTGTACTATGTAACTTAGAAAACTGTAAATGGGCTGTAAAGGAAATAACAAAAACAAGAATTTAATAGAAAGTTCAATAAAAATAATTAATCTTAAAGCCTTTTGTGGTTCAAGAAATAAAATAATAAAGACAACACGATTAACAAAACCAATTATTTCGAACATTTAATATAGTTTTTCTCGTTAAGGCATGAGAAGGCAAAATAAGACTCATATTTTAGACCAGAAATTGAAAATTTGGTTATTCTGATATACATTAATTTATTACATTGTATCAAGCACCGTATCATGTAAAACGGAGAGAGAAAAAATAAAAAAAGGGTTTATTTTCCATTTAATGTATGATATTATGATTAAAAAACCATATATACCACCTTCGAAAAAAAAAGAAACGCAAAAAATCTCAAAGAAATAAAATCTTGAAAATACATTCGCAGTGGGATATGAGTAGATAAAAGCCTATAAATCGCATAATGTATAGAATTAGAATACATTATTATTATATTTCATAATTATGAAGGAAGTTAGTTTAACTCGCATATTACGTCTTAATTACAATAGCATTAAAAAAATAAAAATAGTACAATGTCCACGTCTCAATTTATGCACTTGCAAATATTTAAAAAAAAATCTAACTATATATTCTCGTAAAACTTAAAAGAAAAAAGATCACAACGACAATGTGTTCAAACAAAATATAAACCTTTAGAAATTGTCCTCATGAAGTTTCCGCAATTACTTTGGGGCCAAATATGAAGTAGACGAGTAGTTATGTCTACTCATCATAGAATAATTTCTGTGAACTGACATCAATAATATTTGATACTGTGAATTCCTAAGATAAAATTAAATTTTGTAGTAGGAACCATGATACATAAGACGAGGACCCCCCCCCCCCCCCAAAAAAAAGCTACCATTAAGCAACAAAATTACATTTATTATTTCTATCTACCACACAGCCAAAATGATGGAGGGAACAAAGTACATAATTTAAATGTGTGGACAAAATATATCTCACTCACCGATGAATAACAGCCAAATGATTTGCTGTTTGTTCACAAACTTCTTCAATCCTTTGCAAACGATACTCGAAATTGGGCTGTCGATGCCACTGATGAAGCTCTTTTATTTTATTTTTGATTTCTTCAGACATTTCTTGAACACTTTTTATTCTATGCTCAGTTGATATTCGGCTTCCAGCCTCAATCTCCCTTAAATAGCCCTCAACACACTCCTCCTCAAAGTCATAGAGCCTTTCCATGTCATACTTACTTAGAAAAAGTTTCAAACCAGATTCAAACACTTGTTTATCACCTCGACAACGACGATAAACGTATTTCCCTACTCTGTGAATGTGGGAGAGGAGAGTAAGAGGAGATGGAAGTACTGGCTTTTCTTCATATTCCATAACCACTGCAAAGCGTTGAAAATTCCAAAGCTGATGAGATATTGCATTAACACTATTATAAAAGATATTAATAATAATAGTCCAGTCTAATCTTTAAGAAGAGAGAAAGTTCAAACCTATTATAAATTGTATTAAATAGAGCAATAAGGAGATTAATAAGCAGAATGTTAGCAACTAAAAGATAAATAGTCATTATGATTGGAGTGATCCATCTACCAGCATGACATGGAACAAGTAATGAACCGTCAGTCGCACTTGTACCACACTCTCCATAATTTTCACACTCTTCATTGCACTCAGGATTAATGTCAGGAGCAAATACTTCCCCATAGAGCATAAAATAAGGCTGAAAGAAAATGTGCCGAATAAGGATCCAATCTGGATCTTCATTCGGATGTAGTATTGCTTGTCGACAAACACCAAATGCCATCAGGACAACAAGAAGCAAGACCACAAAATAAATCATATTTTCGATCATCTTCCCCATCATCATTACAAATGGCCCGAAATATTTATTGACACTTAGTAGTTTAAGACTCCGAATGTACCTAATAAGATAATATCATATTACTCATTATGATCTTTGTGAGTTTTTATCAATTTATTACTCACCAGTAACAAATGTCGGTTGAGTATGACACATGTGCTGTACTTAGAAAAAAATAGGGATCGTAGAGTCGAAGTATGAAAGCAAGTAAAAAAATGAGTATAGCTATAGAGTCAAATAAATTCCATCTTGTGTCTAGAAACCAGACTTTAAACTTTTGAAAAAATCCCGACGGCTCTGCTACTATAATTTGGCGAATTTTTTCAGCTCCAAATGAAATCATACAGATAACTACATAAATTTCTGCCCACGAAGGCCTTAAAGGTGTTTTGACTAGACAAACATAAGTGTAAAATACCAAAAATATCATGTAAGCAATCTAAAATAGTAATTATGCACATAAGTTAAATACTATTATTTTTTACAAATATAAGAAGCTCTCACAGAATGACAATAAAATTTAGTGATTGGAGCTGCATAAAACTCATATAATTTCTTCTTCCACTTGAGAGGCCGAGTTTTTTTACGGCAGAGATCCATCTTGGAATGTTCTTTGAGAAGGTTTCCAGTTCCACTTTCAGTAGAATCAACTACGTCATTATCTGGTCGTAGAGTACCAATATTTATAGTACCCCCCATTTCCAAAGAACGCTGAGAGCCAGTGATAATGATTTCGTTGACATGAACAGAACTCCTTCGAGAAGATGTTGAAGAAGAGGAATTGGAAGAAGAGTTTGATTCTGCATCCTAAAATTGTATTAAACACTGGCAAAATTATTCATAGGGATATTAATATTTATATACTTGTTCATGCTCTTCCTCTGTTTGAGGCATTAGTTCAAGCTCTTCCCGTGTTTTAAACTCTAATTTTACTATAGTTGGAGGAAAAAGTAAACCTAATACGATCTTAAATCCAGGATTTTTTCTCATTCTTAGACCACCCATCCATAAATCAGCCAAAATTGTTTGGCAAAGTGGATGAGAAAGAAATCTAAAATGAAAAAGGAATATTGATTTCAAGTAAAGGAAATCAAACCTACCTTAAATGATTTCCAATATCGCTGAGTCTCAAACAAGTTTGTCTAGAGAAATCAGACAAGGAAGCTGTTAGTAAATGCTGAGTGAGATCGTCATCAGTGCGATAACAAAAGTCAAGAAGTCCAAGAGCTAGGTCTGCAAATACATCCCCAAATTTTTTTAATTCATCAAATATTTCAACATCCAAGTCGTCATCTGCTGCCTCATATGCCATGGCTTGGTAAAGTCGACAAACTAATAAAGACTTAGCCATGGCTTGTTCACCTATATAATTTTGATATTTTATTTCTGTGCCTACATATAAATAAAAACTGATGATAAATACCGTGTTCCCACATGAGAAGTGCCATTTCTTGTCGCTTAGTGAGTGCCGCCCAAATTATTAGTTCGGTGAAGGGATGATCGAAACAAAAACCTAAGGAACTTAGTAGGTCGTCAGTTTGGCTTCCAGTCAGAACGCTTGTGGAGTTTCTTGCCAACAAAAATTGAGGAACCTGAGGAAATGATTTTTAACATGTCAAACCTATTAGAACAATACTTGATAAATACATTTAGAAGTTATGGCATTAAATTTAATGAACTAAACCTCAAAAGATGTTCAGATCAGCCTTGATTAAAGTATCCATAAAAAATAACTCAATTAGTAGGCGAAAATTATAGATATTTTGCGACACTGAATGCATAAATGTCAATCGGTAGATTTTAACTTTTGGGATCATAGGATTTACCTTTAGAGTTGTACTAGTGAGAGACTTTTTTAGAGTTTTGACACCGGCAGTGAGTTTGTGTGGAGAAGCAGCTGAAGCTGGTGGAGGTGCATTTAGCATGAGTTCATAGCGAAGGCGAAATGCCCTTTGAGTGTAATTGGCTCGATAGCCTCCCCCCATGAGTTGATTGATAACATTGCCAATATCGAGTAGAGTGTAGCGATAGTGTCTAGTCATTCGAGGTACAACATCTCGTACAAGGTATTCTAATGTGTTGGCAGGACCATTTTTCTATAATGGTAGAATGAATATATTTTTAATTTTAAATGAAAAATGATTAACATACACTATTGTATAAATCTTCGAGTCGACGAATTGTAAGAAATTTATGCATGTTGACACCATTTTCAAGCAAAAGTCTAACAAAATTGACACGATTATTCAAAAGAGCATCTTGCATTGCTTCTTCCAATGCTCCACGAGGCCATTCATGCCCTATATAAGTTGATTAAAAGAAAAAGAAAAAAGTAATTAAAAATTCAACATGCTTCTTCAACTTTTTTACCATAAGAAAAAATTTCTTTTTTCGCAATGTCACTACGATTCCAACTTAGGGCTAAGGAGAGTTGTTCCATAGGTGATAATTGTTGAGATTTAAATAATGCAGTTAATATCACTTGATCTAACTCTGTTTCTTCCCCTGAGTCACCCGTACATCGAAAGACAGTTATCTATGTATAGATGAAAAAGAAAAACCAAATGAATAAACTGTACAATGAACATAAGTTAAGGCTGCCTTAGTAACTCAATTTTCTACAAATTTTTTCTTGTTGTATCAAAAAAACTTACATAATTTTTTATCATCATTAAAACGGAAATGAACTGTGAAGATGAATAGATTATAAACATGTCACCATGAATAAGAATATCTGTCCATTATTAGCAATATTTAAAACAACTGAATCTCAATTGAAGAATAAATAAAGTATGGTTGAAACAATAGTTTATTTATAGAATACTGTTGTTGCTAAGTAAGTAAAGAAACAAAATATAGATTGTCACATTCCTGATTAATGATATAAATATATATTTAGGATTATTGTACTCAACACCCTTTAGCATGATGTGCTATAAATGATAAATATTTTGTAATTTATAAAGAAAAAATATATAAAACTATGTATGTACGTCTAAAAATTATATGAATTTCTGAAAAAATAACGTTAGTGACAAGCAGCATAGGAAAGAAATTGAGATTGATGATTCGATGTGAGGCCTTATCAAAATGGAAACACAAAAAAAAAGTTACCAAATTTTTCCTCTTTACACATTGACTGAGTTCCAAATGAAGACGATATGCCTGTTCCGCACTCACTCGAAATGTTTTTTGAATAGTAAGCTTAAGTTGTTCTGCCATTTGAGAATCCAAGAGTCCAGGCTCTCCATTTTCACCCGCATATCTAAAGGGATACAAAAATTATGAATGGCTACAAATTAATAATAGTGAAAAGTGGAATTCTACTTATGAGCAAAGGCCAATAGATCTGCCGCACGACCTGTTCCATCACAAACAACTACAGGAACAGGAGGTGTATCTGTAACGTACTCAAGAACAGCTCGGATTGTATTTGTACCACCCTCAATGACTAAGCAAACCAAAGGAGTACTAAAGTCTCGTACTGAAATATGTAATATAAAAAAAGGTTAAATTTTAAATAAATAATTTTGATGTTTAATACAATAAAGGAACTAATTTTCTATTCAAGTGTAATGTGATAGGCTTTTCTGAGTGAGAAAGATAAAACACTGCATTTCATTTCTAAATATCTTGAAAACACATAATATAGTAAGTACATGTATTGTACACCTATCTTAGTAATTATGATGAAAAGAAAAAAGAATTTGTATGCACATAATGATAAATATCACACATACATAATTGACTATCATTTCCCAACTTTTGTGTTGAGATGTATTTTTCCAACTTTCGACGCAGTGCAATTTCTGCTCCATATTTTCCAACAGTTCCATTGTCAACTAGTAAGAAATAAGCATGGTTTTTATTGAGGGACGCGAATCTTGATCTGAAAAGTGAATCAAAATATATAAATTTTAATTAAAAAGCAATCTACTATATACAAACCATAAAATATAAAATATGGTTTTATTTCATAAAAGAGATAAAGGTCATAATAGATAGTGCTCTTTTTTAATGTTCTATCCCTCAAAAATTTATAAACGCTCTTAGAAGAAAAATAAATAAATTATGGATTAGCTATATTTAATCCATCAAGGTTTTCAAAATAATCCAAAGTAAATAAGAAAGTCTATTATATAAATAAGAATCAAAAGTTTGTTGTTATAAAACGTTCCAAGTTTTTTCAAGTTGGATAGTTATAAATAGGAATGTAAATCATATGCAATTCGGGCGTGTTATAAAAAAAGAAAGAGAAAACCAACCTGGCAACCCTGACAATTTAATGATTGTCGAGGGGGGAAGCAGCTTGAGCTGTTATGACGTTTTACTGAGCTACAAGCTGCTATTTTCCTTTATATATGTATACAAATGAAAACATCAAACCACAAACATTACAATACGTTACTCCAGATTCATTATTATATTCACAAATATCATTAACTCCATTCACCTCAATGAATGATAACCCTTTTTTAATTTTTCCTTTGTTGTTCCTCACCATGATATGTATAATCTTTGCAGACCGTTCTTTACTTGTAAAACATTATGTTGAGGTAAAGTTGATGTTACCTTCTTAAGGGAAAAAAAATAATGACAACAGCTTCGGAAAACAAAAAGACCTGTTTGAAGAGCCAACTCCACTTTTTTATCACACGCCCGAATTGCATATGATTTTCATTCCTAGTTATAAAGATACAACTACAATTTATTGATACGTTGATATAACTCGTCAATCAGTACTCAAGTTTTATGAAGTAAACAAAACAAAAACTAAGTTTCTGTGGTTAAAAGAAGAGTTTTTTCTTGGAACAGGTATCAGTGTATAATAATGGAAAACACTGCTGAAGAAATATACTATTTATTCCTAATCTTAGTTCACGTAATAACGTACTTCATATTTACTTATAACCTTAACTTAGTATTTCTCGAATTTGCATCCGTTTTCTTCAATAAAAAATACAAGGTTATATGTTCTAGAGTACATAGAAACATAATCTTTTATACATTGAATTTTGAGATCTGTATTGAATTTATCTTGAGTACAAAATATTATAATTATCTCAGTTTTCCTTTTTTTTGGGTATAATTTTTGATTAATTTGAATTAAAGTAATTTCGGACTAATATTGTTCAGGATCATTTTTCACGTCAAAGACAGTCTGAATACTAAAAATATGTACAATTAATAAAATTTTAATAAAACTGTTGAATAATTCAAAAAAAGGTTTTTATTCGTTTTCTTCTAAACTCCAGATAATGGCTTTTTCAAAAGAATGAAGAAAAATGATGCACATAATTAAAGCCCTAAAAATCATTCATCATTCATAGAAATGACTAATATATGTAGGTATATATACATATATTATAATATAAAAAGCATTGTGTTTTTTCATGCATAAAACAGGGGGTCATTGTCACTAAAAGTATAAAAATAGATTATATAACCAAAATAAGTTAGATAATTTGTTGTGTGGATAAAAATGTACGGAACTTGATGAGGGTATGTTAAGGCAAAATTTAATTTAATATGCGGAACTCAAATTGCAGGAACAAGCTTAAAATGATAAATTTGTAATTAAATAAAATAATTATAACTTTCCTCAGTTTACAAGAATTGGACGAATATATTAAGTATTTTTAAGAGAGTAACAAGCAAAACACGTCATTCTCAAGTTTTTCTCTTCTTTAGAAATTCAGAGTTACTGGAGCAACAAAACAAAACTAAAGAACAATTCCTCATTTAAGAAGTATATTTACCTTAAACATGATGTTAAGACTAATTTCTAAATGCAGTGAAAACAGGGGCGTAGATAGCGAGGGGCAAGATGTATGGGAGTTTGAAGTTAACAATGCCTCCTAAAAATATTATTGTACTACATTTATAATAGGGTGACCAATCCCCGGAAATATCCTCTTTTTTTTTTAATGTTTTATATCTTTTTATAAATTCATAAGATGTCCTAAAGTTTTCGAGAAATTGGACCTTACTTTTTTAGCTTTTTTGGCTCCTTTTTTCAACTTCAACTTAAGCCTAGAAGAACACTCATTTTGTGCATAAACAAATGTTTTCAGCCGGATTCTTAATCCATCTAAGCGCTACTACTTAGATGGCTCTTCCGTGAGTCTTAGATTTTTAGGGGATTTATGGTCGAAATTGGATGAACATTTACATATTTAGATGGGCGATTTCTTTTTAATTAAGGAGTCTTATCGAACACTTGACATCTTGTTTGAAAGCTGTGGGTCTCAGCTCTTTAATACATTCCTTATTAATTCCTTTTATGTAATATTCAAGGAGTTATTTAAGTACAAAGGATTTGACCGTTTTTTGGGCCTAATGGCGTCCCCTACGCCCCTACGAGTCCCTTTAGGTCAAAACAAAGACGGGAAATGGAATTTGCATTAAATACACTAGTGAATCATCATTTTTTTATACACAAAATGAGTATCCTTTTAGGCTTAAATTGAAGTTGAAGCTGGAAAATGGGCCAAAGAAGCTAAAAAAAAAGTAGGGTCCGATTTATCGAAAATCGTCAGACTCGAATTTTTTTTTACAGATTTGAAGTCAACGTGCAAAACTGAATAACTTTTATTATACTCATACCCCTTAGGATTTTTGACTGTTAACCAGTGTTATTTTAGTTCTTGTCCTTAAATACTTTTTAAAAAAACCTGAAGAGGAACAATGAAAATCCAGAATATAGATGCATATTTATTGTATCATGTAAAAATAGAAACTGTTTCAAATGATAAACAAACAGTGTAGTAGATTGAATGATTTCTTGCCCTTTCTCTCAGCAATCTCAGAAATTTACATAAAAAACACTAGCCAATCATCATTTTTTAATGCCCAAAACGTGTATTCTTCTAGGCTTAAATTGAAGTTGTAGTTGGAAAATGGGCCAAAAAAAAAAGCTAAAAAAGTAGGGACCGATTTCTCGAAAACCGTCAAACTCTCGAAAAAAAAGAATTACAGATTAGAAATCAGTAAGCAAAACTGAATAACTTTTATTATACTTATACCCAAGAAGATTTTTGGCTGTTGACCAGTGTAATTAGCCAATCAGAATTATTTACATAGTACTACATGTAATAATCAAGTTATACATATATCCATGTATTTTATTCCTAAGTTATAATCTGAAACTAATTACATCCTTTTTGTAATTTACTAAAACCTGTCTGGATTTGTAATTTTTTACAAAAAAACACAAAGTTCAAAATTAAAAATGCTTGTAATTTTAATTCCAAAGTGTTTGGAATGAAAAATTTAAAAAAGACTGTTGCATTTGGGAACATAAGTGTTCTCATAAATAAAATAAAATTTCAAATTTCTCTCCTGTAAAATGAATATTTTGTGATTTAAGCACTTTTAACTCTTGAATTATATTATTATTTAAAGAATGAGAATTAAGTAATTTTATACCTGCTTATACTCCATGAAGAATAATAAGATTCATATTTGAAAACCTGTTCCTTACTTTAAGTGACAGTCTATCCCCATTATGATTTGCAAATAAGGTCTATATTCTAGCATAAGATAAATATACAGTAGCATGAAAAATGAGGTACTCATTTATGGGCTGAGTGAGATATTAACTCAATATCTGCATTATAAATATATTATAAAATTACTCAGGGAATAAAAATTTATTTAGGCCAAGGAAAAAAAAATTCTTTGATATTGAGCTTACAAACGAAATAAGGAAATAATATTTGTATGAATGGTCTCGATATATAAAGGTATTTGATCTATTTTATGGCATAATACAGTGTTTGTGACAACTTGCCTTGATCTTCCCTATAAATAATTTATTGAAAAATATGCCCACATATTGAGCATTCATATTTTTTTATTCAATGTTGATAAAAAAGAAAAAAGTACGTTCATTCTGTGCGATTAACTATTAATATTATATGAGATGCATAAATCGCTGTCATATTATTAAAAAATATTTAGATGGTAGAAACCTTGGGAAAAAAATTGAATACTGAGATCGGTTATTCCTTCTAAATTCCAAAGAATAAAATCGAGCGTTCCCTTGCTGTTCATGACAGGTCCATCTCCATCACAAAATCCTGTCTACTACAAAATCAAGAGGAATACTGAAGTATCTAACTTATTGGTATGTGTAGATGTTTAAAAGAGACGATGCCATTGATAGTAAAGTATAGAACGATCCTTACGTCGAGAGATCCGTTTAAATTGATAAGCAGGAATAAAGTAAATAAATGCCGCCCACTTGGGCTTAAAAAAGGAGCGTATGACGGCATCAGACTTTAAATAATGAAGGTGGAAAGATGACGTCATAAAACATCAAAATTGAATTAAAAAAGGCCTGATTTTCTAAACAGTGGCTTATTTTTAAAAATTCATATATATATATATATTCACGCTCAAGAGAGCAATATCTATCGATTAGGGTCAACTTGTTTGACCATGCAGGTAATCCTTTAAAGTTAAGCCCAAACATTTATATTTATATATATATATGTGAGATGATACATAGAAACAATGACAGGATTTTTTTGGTGAAATGTAATTCCTTGCAGATGACTATTATTTATTAATTTATCTACAATTTCTATTATTAATATTATTCAATTAGTCCTCTATAAGGCACGATTTCGAGCAAATAATGATCCTTAAAAAGTCATGCTAAATATACATCTAGCAGCAACACTTGGTACTTATTACGTCATAGATAGGAATGTAAAAAATATGCAAATACTTTTTGTTTTCCAAAGCTTTTATCATTTTTCCTTTATTACTGAGGGGAAAACATCTACCTGATAGTAAAGATCTCGCATGAAGGAATACATGCATTAAGGTTCATAAAGCAAATAAAATGTAAACAAAAAAGGGCTCAAGTCCTCGTATAATTAAAAATCTTATAAAATGTTTCATTTGCTGACATTTTTAATATGTTTTCAGTCATTTCTTGAGTTATGAAAAAGTTGGAATAATTATAAATATCATTATTTAATCATCAATCATTGTTTTAAAAAAATGCAAATATCTAAAAACCTAAAGCTTTATTTTGTTAATGAATAAATAATAATAATAATTTTTTATCAAACTAAAAACTTGAAGATAATTATATATTCAGAGCAGAGATCAGTATATATGTTTTTATTTTTCTTAAAAATTAATACAAATAATGTAATTTTAACAAAAAAAGCAATAAATCCAATACTTATGCACCTATTTTAAAATTTGAAAAATTTCCTGTTTATTTAAATATAAGGTTGTCAAATATCTCCCTTCCGCCTTTTTAATTTCGCGGCTCTGTACAAAACGCTACAAAGCTTGTATCTGGCAATACTCTATATATCATTTGAAAGGTCTTGACATAACCTACAAAACGACGCTATGCATAACCAGTTTGAATATTGCGTTCAACAGTTATAGACGTGTAAACATGGAGTTCACTAACGCCGAAATTTGCGCTATTTTAAAGTTTTCCTTCGTTAAAGGCAAATCCGCTAGAGAAACGTTCCGTGAGATTAATGGTGTTTTGGGGGATGGTACTGTATCACTTCAAACCGCGGAGGAATGGTTTCGACGATTCAGAGCCAGTGAAAACGACACCATGGATAAGCCAGCCGGAGGAATACCTCTGACGACGAATACCGATCAAATCATAGAAAACATCGAGTTAAACCAGCATGTAGTATCTCGTGACATCGCCCAGGAGATGAAAGTTAGTCACCAAACCATTTTAAACCATCTGCATAAGGCTGTATACAAAAAAAGGCTTGATGTTTGGGTGCCACATGATTTGACGCAAAAAAAACCTTCTGGATCGAATCAACGCCTGCGATATACTGCTGAAACGGAACGAACTCGAACTATTTTTGAAGTGGATAGTGACTGGCGACGAAAAATGGATCAAATACGACAATATCAAGCAAAAACGGTCGTGGTTGAAGGCCGGTGAATCGTCCCAAACTGGCCAATCCGGGATTGACGGCCAGGAAGGTCTTGCTGTGTGTTTGGTGGGATTGGAAGGGAATCATTCACTATGAGCTGCTCTCATATGGCCAGACGCTTAATTCTACCATTTACTGCCAAGCAGATACCAACAACTGGACGACTTGAAGCTGGCAATCGACCAGAAGCGTACAGAATTGGCCAACAGAAAGGGTGTAGTGTTCCACCAGGACAACGCCAGACCACACACTTCGTTGATGACTCGGCAGAAGCTACGGGAGCTCGGATGGGATGTTTTATTGCATCCACCATAGCATCCGGACATAGCACCAAGTGATTACCACCTGTTCCTGTCCATGGCGAACGCCCTTGGTGGTGTAAAGTTGAACTTAAAAGTGGCTGTCCGATTTCTTCGCAAATAAGGAGGGGGGCTTCTACGAGGGGGGTATTATGAAGTTGCCGTCAAGATGGAAACAGATTATCAAACAAAACGGCGCATATTTGAACTAAATCCGATCCCTGTAACACTTTTTATAAAGCATTGAATAAAGAGCAAACAAGCAGAAGGGAGATATTTGACAACCTTTTATCTATCCATTGTTCTCTGAACAAATCATAAAATGTAAAAAATCTGTGGAATCATAGAATGTGTACATTCGAAATTTGATCTTATAGAATATGGAAAAATATTAAAAACAAGAAAATGATTATTAGGAATAAAAAATCTTTATGTAAAAAAACAACAACAAAAAATAGTTGCTGACTGCCCTTCTATTTAAAGAAAATTGGCGTTGATTATTTAAAAATCCAGTTAAATACGTAGATACATTATACTTAAATAATGTTAATATTATATACGTTGCTTACTCTACTCACGTAAAGATTTAGATCCGTTGCAACTAAATGAATTGAATATGGAAACCCAGCATTCAATACAGTTTTTGGATATTTGGATTGCATTGCAAGCAAACGAAAATAAAAATAATTTATCTCTTTTGATTGAAAAAGAAAATTATAAACTCTAAATCTTGTGAACTGTTCATATTAAAATTGATCCGTCTGACTCTGGAGTAATATCAAAAGATTTGATTTTTTAAATAATTTCCTTGTTTAATACTTTTCCATATTCTATAAGATCAAATTTTGAATGTATACATTCTATAACTTAGCTTATGGAATAGATACATTCTATGATTTATCCATAGAATATATACATTTTATATTTCCCTACGTGGAATGTAAACATTTTATGATAATCTGCATTCTACACAACATATAAACATATATTTAATCCATTAATAGTAAAAAGTTGTAGTTTTAGTGAGCACCGACCATATGATGCCAGCAAACTATAATCTACAACGTTTTCAAGTTCAGCCGATAAAGTTTTTGGAAAAAAAATTGTTCTTGAAGCAAACATTTTCTTTTATAACTTAGTGTAATGACGACAAGGGAAGATAAAAGTTTTTTATATTATTTATCTAACAAGTATTTATGCATTATGTGTACAAAATGCAAGTAAATAAAATATAAACACTAAATATCAATACGACACAACCAAATTGAATGTTCTAATAGGATATTTGAGTTTAAGGAAAATAGTTGATTAATAAGTCAGTTTCACACTGAATGCAGTTAAAGGAATTATATTGTAATTTAAAACAACAGCGACTTTGTTAATTAAAATACCAGTGGAATATCATTGTTAAAATAAAAATAAAGATTATAAATAGGCTAAGATAGCTATAGGTTGTTTAAATACTAAGTGAGCGATAAATAGTTATACATGGAAAAACTTGTTTCATCCATGCTCAATTCACAAGTGAAATTTAAAAAAAAAAAGTAAAATTAAAATAATCACATCTACAACAATAACTTATTATGACCATCAGGTTTTATTATATAATTATCATGATTATTTTCTTCAAAAGTTGACTTTAATAAGAAATAAATTATAAATGCATATATATGTATATCATTTAATAATTTGTTTAAGAAGTAAATTGGTATACACTATACCCAATTTTTCCTGTTATTAAATTCCTACTTAGTCATCTAAAAGCCTACTTAAAACATAAATAATAAATTTAAATCGAATATTTCAAATTTAAATTTACGATTTATTCAACGAATTGAGGTTTTTCCTTTAGTCAATATAATTTTATTCATTGAATTTAAATTATCTCGGCGCTAGAAGAACTAGTTACAAGAAAAATTAAATTTATTCACAATTAGTTTTGTTTTGAAAAATAATATCGTTATACTACTTTAATTTGCTTGAATGAATGATAAAGTAATTAATTTAAAACTGAACTTGATAGATTATTCGAAGATTTGACAAAAAAATAAATAATCCCTCTCTTTAAATAAAATCTTTCTTTTTAACAAAAATTATTACTATGTAAAAGTAATAGAGTTATATCACTCGTTACTAAATAAAAAAATAAATTACTAGCCAGCACTGCTCAAGCAATTTCAATTTTACTTGGCATGTTTACAAAGAATAATAAATGCAGTACTAAAACTTTCCTATATAGAATAATAATTGTAACAAGCGCTTGCTTTCAAAATCTGATGTGCTACTAACCTAATAGACAAACATTTTTTGTACCATAGATATAAACCAGTAATGAAATAACTCACACATTTAAACAGATCTTTTATTTCAAAAACCTCCTACAAAACACATCTTATTAATCATTACACATGAATAGCCAGGATTAAAGGACTATTTATAGGGTATTTAATTTACGTAAATATGCATATACATATATTATATAATTAACAATAATAGAAATGTAAGATATATTACTATTATCGAACGTGTCATTTCATTCCAATTATGATAAAAGATAAACTAATGACATTCTTTGGAAAATAAATATATTTTGAGATATTTCCGATATTATTATTATTCACATGATATAAATTTATTTATAAATCCTTAAACATAAAACCCCAGAATATAAATAATTTGAATATAAAATCAAAGTGTTTTTTTCTCTCTCAAACTAAAATGTCTACATATAATATATAAATACAGTAACATATAGGATAATAAGCAACGTCCGTGATAGAGAATTAATTGTAAAGTAAAATCGACTCACAGCCAGTTCATAAAAAAAATCGACTAACATTTCATGACGAATATTATCAACTTGTCGAGTAAGAATAAAATAAATGATTATCTCATCTGTATACAAGTGGTAAGGTGAGATGCTAATAATTTGTTACAAACAATTAAAAACAAAATAAAAACAGACACGCGATGTCTGAAAAACTCGCTAAACAAGTATTTCATAATCTGAGTATTATTGTATGTATACAAATTAACCGTAGACTTAATAATGCCTTAAAAACCAAATAAATATTTACCAAATGAACCATGGAAAAAAGGAAAGGAAAAAAATCTTACCGCGAGTGTGGCATGGTATGGACAGGATTTTCTTTTTTCCGACCGATCAATTCACGTCGATTTTCAAGGATACCCCAAGGTGCAATACCAATTGAGACAACACGATCACCTATTGATAATAAAAATAGTATATCAAACTATGATACAACGAATTATTAAGGGCCGAATAATATAATGTTTGTGAAGTTGAGGGTCTAACTATTTATTTTGTGCCCTGGCATTCATTCATCAAATCTGACCCACAGACTGCTAATAGAATAGCATAGATATAATTAGTCCTTAATCAATACAATAGCTATTTTTATAGCTTCAATAATTCATTAATAGTAAAAAGCTGTAATTTTAGTGAGCCCGACCATATGATGCCAGCAAACTATAATCTACAATATTTTTAAGTTCAGCCGATAAATTTTTTGGAAAAAAAAATGTTCTTGAAGCAAAAATTTTCTTTTATAATTTAGCGTAATGACGACAAGGGATGATAAAAGTTTTTTTAACGAGGCACTGAAAACAACTCGAACAAATTACACTGATGCAAATAAAAATAGGATGTCACTAATAATTACTTAAATGTACATCCATCAAATTAACTATTAAGTAAAAAACCAAGAATGGGGTTATTGGAAAAAAACATCAGGATTATTTTTATAATTAGAAATATAGTTCATAGAAACACATGATTTATGTATTCTAATCCCTATGTTTGGATCCATTTTAAAAATCATTAACAGTTTATTGGCAAAATATTGACAAAGGAGGGCCTTAAGTGTTATTAGATGCTGTTTTCGAATAATAAATAATTATCTACAATAATAGCATCTTCATATACATAAAAGGAATAAAATCATCATTAAGAGATAAAGTAAATCCCTTATTTTTTAAATAATTGAAATTTGGCTTTATGTTTAGTTGCACCACGCTTTTATAATTGTAGAAAGCTATATTCATATGATACTACGTTCATATGAATAGCTCTAAAAGCACACGCATAAATTTCATATACCTATATAGATACATGGAAATAAAATTCCGTTCTAAATCTAAATGACTAAGGATTCTTGTCAAAATTACGATTCCAAGACAAAGATTTAAGGAAAAAAAGCTTTCAAAATAATTAAATATCCATAGAAACAATTTTAAACTTTGAAAGGCCTACAGTGAAATAGCTTAAAATTCATTTCGTCCGCCATATTTATGTTAATATGTTTCTAACTCAAAGCAAATATGTAAAGGTTGTTTAGAACGGGAGGAATAAAAGATAAAATTTGTTCTAAAAATCCTTAATATATTTACTTATAGCTGGAAAACTATAAAAATGTGACAAAAGAAAATATAACTCATTTCAAATTAGACCCTTCAATGTACGTTCAAAAATAAAGAGTTAAAAGAAAAAAAAATGTCAGATATAATAGAGTGAAGATTATTTTTGAAATTTTAAAAACATTTAAAGGCTGCTAAAGAGTCTTAAAGTTTTGAATTTGTATACTTTTTTTCAAACCTAATTTGTTAATTATCATAATTTGACAAATGAAAATTCACGTATACATCAATGAAATAATTTGGCTAACAAATAAATAAATAGGCAGATAGCAAAAATTATTTTTTTCTAATTATTGCACCTTTTGACAAGCAAATACAAAATTTTCATGAAAACTTATACTTTGCAACAAATTAAAAGAACTTAATTTGTGCTTTTGTACAAAAAGCTGTAATGTATAGTACATAGATTATGTTATAACCAACACATATTTTTTTAAACTGCAAAAATTCAATAAATTGAGTAACCTTTAAATGTTTTTCAAAACAATTCAAAGTTTGTATACAATATATTTAGACCAAAATGAACAATTTCAGACCTTAGAACCTAAACGTATTTCAAATTAAAAAAGCTCTTCCCTAAAATACATGCATACTCAAGTGAACGTATTTTTCGTAACAATGCAATTTCTGTGTGACAATAAAGTACCCAGAAATTGTAAATAAAACACAAAATATTATATTATTCACCGATATTTATTTTTTTGCCTTCAATGTATTCCCCATTGGATACAAAACAAAAAAGCCAACGTTTTTTTCAGTCGTCAAAACCTTTTGGTAGGCAATTTCTGGTATGGCCTTCAGCTCCTTCCACGAATTTTATTGTATGGCTTCAATTGACTCAAAACGGGTTCCACGTAGACACAAGTTTTGGGAATAGAAAAAGTCATACGGTGACAAATCAGGAGAATACGGTGGTTGACTGATCGTATTTATTGAGTTTTTGGTCTTAAATTTGGTCATAACTGCGGCTGTATATGCATTATAATCATGTAAAATCCATGAATTGTTTTCCACAATTATGGCCGTTTTTCTCACTCAAACACCTCAACACGGTTAAATAGTAATCTTTATTGACTGTTTATCCCTCTGGAACGAATTCATGATGAGCCACACCATGAATATTGAATAAAACAATTAATATGACTCTGGCGTGGTTTTTCGATTTTTGCTCGTTTTTCTTCTCCCATTATGACTGTTGACTTATTTAGAGGTAATACAAGTATTACCTCTAAATAAGTCAACAGTCATGCCTAATCACCTGCTATGATGCATTCCATCAATATAAAATCAGAATTTGCACGATCAAGCATGTCCAAAGAGACCTGTTCACGGTACTGAAGAAAATTCAGCTCTCTCAGTTGAGCAGCGACACGCCACATACCCAAATTTTGCACCAAAATCAAACAAAAAGACGTAAAAAAGATGTCAATGTCTCGTGTCGATTTTTAAGCACAATTTTCTTTTCTTTTTTCATGTTATCGTTGGTGTTAGAGGTCGAAGGTCGTCCAGAACGAAGCAGGTGTTCGACAGTTTATCGACCGTCTTAAAAGGTTTTCTATCAATCGATACAGTTTTTGATAAAATTGATTCACTATATAATAATAATTTAAAAAATCTTCAACGAGGGCAATTTAAATGACAATTTCTGGGTACTTTATTGTCATATGGTATGTACCATTATGTAATATGTATGACAAATAATATTAACATGCTAAAATGATGAACAGTTCATACTTTGCATTTGAACGAATGACAAACTACACACAATCAGCTCCATTTTAATTAATTCAGACATGAGATGAATAAGTGTAGCTTGTACGTAGATGTGGAGTGCCTTATTCAAGTATTAAAAAAATACAAATGTATAAATTACTTTTTATACCTAACCAAATTTACATAATCTATTGAGGGAACATAATAGTAATCATCTTAACATAACGGTAACTCTAAAGCGCACCATTTGAATAGACCCTCTTGTATAGCTAATTTACCTAATAAAGTTATAATAAAGTGGACAAGAACAATAATTTATTGTAAATGCTTTATTATGCCAGTTTTGCAAAGAAAAAGAGGAAAATAATATGAATAAAATTATTCATAGAAGAGAATAAAACGCCAAATCTCAACATAACACTCATAACACATGAGTATAATATGTATGCTTATACCTATGTATTGATGTGTACAAACATAAAAATATCCTGCATATAAAATCCGCAATATATATTTTTTACACATAAAAGAGTTTGAGCTTCAATGAAGAAGGGTCTGTAACCCCCACTTCCAAGAATTATATATATGTACATATAAAGCTCTTCAAAGTATTTAGGAAATGCTATTAAGATTAAAGATAGAGCATATATACATTCTTCATAACAGATATAAATACGTCAATTTTAATCTTTCATTAAACATGCACTTAAAATATTTTGTATAAAAATAACTCATGAGTAGAGTAATAGGATATTTAGGACACCCGAAACGACGCCAAAGGAGATAATACATACATATATTCCATTTTAGCACATTTATATTTAAATTAACAAACAAAATCAATATAATTACATAAACCTGCCACTCTGCAGGTGTATGACAAATAAACAGTCTTTCACGTCATCTGTGGTTGTCAGCGGAGGGATAATATACATATATCATAGCGTCATTCCACAAACATAAAAATTCACCATGTATTTCTTTGTCAGTTGTTGATTTTTTAAATTTTATTTGCCTTATTCACGTTCTGAACGCTGATTGCCTTAACTAGAAGTATATTTTGTTAAACAATGAACAATTTCCTAACACCAAATGAAGAATAGTACAATAGTTGGGCAGAATTGACCAATTACCAATCAATGACACAAGACTGTATATAGTCAGGAAAATCCCATTTCATAGTTGGAAGGGATAATATTTTATTGTAAAATTTTAGGAGGAACTTATTTTAAGGGCAACTTTAATCATTGTTTTTTTCTTTTTTATAAAACACGATTTCACAACGAGATTTAACTTCTGGACAAAATATTTTTAGATTTAGATTTTGTCGTCGCCTGTAAATAACCTATAGTCAAAGAGTAAAAACAATACACATCTTATTATCTAGCACAAGCAATGATTTCATGAAAGCAATTAATTATTACCTATTATTATAAAAGTGAATAGAAACAATTGGCATATTATACCAAATCATAACAGTAGAGGATTAATTAAATGAAAACACTTAAATTGAATCAAAAGTAGAAGAAAACAATATCATAAGGCAATAAACGATGTAACAAAGTTAGACCAATAACATATACATTTACTAAAGGTAGATTAATGAAGCATATACATATATGTACAAAACTAAATCGAAAAACTATTATTTTTATAATAATAAATTGGTAAAGCTACTAAAATACAATACAATATTTTGTTTACTATTCAATAAAGTTAGTTAAAGCAAATTCTAACATAAGTGCGTATGTGCTTAAAGCATTGATATAGGTATACTAATAAATATTGCATATTTTATAAATTATAGCAATGTTTTTAACAAAATATATAAGTATAAATGATATTTATATCTTTCTTCAAAAAGTACTGCAACTCACAGATAAGAACTCCTTATGTTGAGTCCTATTTCATACATTAACTTTACTCAAATATGTAATCATTGTTCAAATACTTTAATCCTTTTATCAATATTTTTTTTCATAAAACTGCATTCCTTTCTTTCGATAAAGAAAATAAATTTATTTGCAAGCCTTTCTTTAGTCAAAACACAACTTTTAAGATGATTAAACCGGTGATATCTCAATTTTTGGTTTGGTTTGATAAAACAAAGAAGATAATACCTTTAATTCGTGGAGATTTTTCTGTAATAAGAGCATCCCCAACATGCTTTGTGACTCCATTATTTGTTCCACCGGTAAAAATCCATGCCCCTGATGTTTTAGCAGCTTTGAGTAGTCCTTTTCTTAGAGTTCTTTTAAGCTTGGGTTGAAGATCAAAATTTGCCTTTCCTCCATTGACACTAATGAGTAACTTAGGTTTCTCCAGTCCCCACTCTTGAAGCAGGAGAGCCAAAACAAGATCTGATTTTGTGTCATAGCCGAGTCGAATATACTGAGAAAATAAAATAAAAACTTAACTAAGAGTGAGTAAAGAGTGACGTACTTGTGCTTTATTGGTCTGTGTACCACCACGGAAATCTATATAGCCATAGGCATCCGTAGGGAAAGAGACCGTGTGCTTTGCAGGGTTCCAATGTTCTTCAACTGTGTTAGGATAGCTTGAAGAGTCATCACGAGATGAAGTTAGGGACTCTGGAAGATTTGTCGTTGCTGTGGAGGCTCTTGTTACGACTGTATTGACAGGTGGTGGAGAAGTGGCTTTGAATGAATAGTCCATGTGAGAGTGAACGGATGACCCACAGCAACATCTTTAAATAAATATGTAGTACATATTACAAACAATATATCATTTTGATAATATAAAAACTTTTTTTAAAAAAAGCTTTCAAATGATCTTATTTCATGTAATCATATATGTATATGAATATTTGATGTGAATAATTGGATTTACATATTTAAAAAATAATACAATATACCCTCAAAAATGATAAACTTATCAACAATCCACATATATGTATGCAAGTCTATATCTAAATATAATAAATTTAAAAAAATTAATGCATCAATGCCCAAATAAAGATAAATATTGTACATTTATAGGTATATGAGTAATGCTCTTTTTCTATACATAATAATGTCATTATAAAACGGAGTATTATTATACCTATATATTGTATATATACAGATACATCCTCAATGCCATCAACACAATTTTCAATGTATTATGCAAAATAAAAACGGCATTTAGAAATTTAAGTGATTAGTACTCTCAATCTTTATTAATATTGATAAACGCATAAACTTTGTGTGTAGGCATAAAAATGATGCTTTACTTAGGATCTTTGATGATGAAACAATCCAGCTACTTTTGATAAGTTATGGAAAAAATGGATTCGGAAGACAAAAGCAACTGTTGATTTCTTGCTAACAGAAGTATTTAAAGATATTATTTAAATTAATGAAACTAAAATGTAGTAAATATAATAGTACATACATTTTATAACCTAACATTATTTTACCCTATAATGATAGCATTTAAAAATAATAATTTTTTTACATATAACACATTTATTTACATGGGTAATAATTATTAGGATGAATGAACACAATTCTTACAAACCATTTGAGTAGAATCAGTAGCCTTCTTGAGTTTTTATTGACATCATAGCTCAATTTATCTAAAATCTGAATACCTGTCACGTTGTTCCACAAATTAAAATTGAATCGTCATAAATCATTACTTAGCATCCAAATATTAATCATTCCAAAATACAGAAAAATATAGTTGTCTTCTACCACGAGCGTCGTACACTCCAAAATCATCTCAGTTGGCAAACTGTGTTTTGTATTTGTTTTTATTGACAGCTATCACCATTATTTTTTAATTATCATAGAGGACAAATAGGATATTAAATAAATAATTGATTTGACATTGCGACTAAGTTAAAAAAAAACCTAAGTCATACTTTTTGCTGTTAAAGGATGCCACGAAATGGGCATTTTATGCAAAGTAACTTTTTTATCCGTTTTTCTGGTAATATGATCTAATGTATAAAGTCAGGGCCTTTTAAAATGTGGAAAAGCGAGCCCCCCCCCCCCCCCCTTAGATATTAAATGACCCGTATGCTTAATTATTTTTTGGTGATATTATTAATTGTTAATTTAAATTGTAAATTAATCATTTATATTGTAAAAACCCAATTTACGGATTTAATGCTATTTTTGAAATATTAAAACATTAAACCTCGAAGTGTTGAGACCCCCCCCCCCTCCAGTTTCAAAAACAGCCGATGTATTCTAATAAAAGTAAATACAAAATAATTAAAAAGAATAAACAATACGGGGACAATTGCAACTGACCCCTTTGGACAATATCTCATATTTATTCTCAATGAGTGAGTTTTGAATTTTAATAAATATTGTCTGATATCAAAATAATTAGAATTAAATAAGTTACACCAAAACAATGAAAAACTGACGAAATTATTACAAAATATTACTCATTTACAAAATTACTTTTACTTCTCAAAATCTGTTTTTATCCAATCTCCTAAAAAAAGGTTTACAAAAAGACCTGATTTAAAAAAATCATCATCATATTACAAAATTGTGATGTGTAATTTGTGGCTGATACAGCTTTTTTGATATTAGAGAAAAAAAACCTGTTGGAATTGTCACTGGTTTCCCTTATAAATAACTTGGACTTTGATGAATAAATATTTTTTACTTAAAATTAACGTTCCATAAATATAAAGAGTGACAACTAACGTGGTTAGTTATTATTATTTTCTAATAATGCATTTTACGTTATAAATCTTTTACAGAAACTAACAGAATTCTTCGCAAAAATGTATTTAGGTGCAACTTTAATTCAAATATACGACAAAGAGATATAATGATTGAAAAATGCAAAGCAAACCAAACTATATAAGGAAGAAAAAGAATACCTCCAAAACAGCTCAAATGCAACGCAACCAAGGAAATAGTTTATTTTAAAAATACTGATGGAAATAAAGGTATAATATTAGGAGACACTATAAAAATTATTTATTTAAATTGTATTGAAAATTAAAATTCACCATTAGAGCTTTCATAAAGCAAAGTAAAAAAAGTGTTATTCCGTCTTAACAAAATAGCATTTATTAAATTTTAGGCAATCATCTAAGTTATGAATAGCCTAGAACCCAGAAAATTTCAAAGTGTGGAGGAGCAAGTTTCGCAAAGGGGAGAGTACCTAGGGGAATACTTGCACTGCCTCTATATCTTTTTTTTCTTCTTTTGTTACTAAATGTTGTCAATATTTACAATTATTTTTTCAGATTTGAAAATCGCCTTCTTAAGGCCGAATTAATGAGTCAAAATTCATGATATTACATTAACGAGCAAAAAATAATTTTACAGAACATTTATCAGCAAATATATATAATTAAGGTAACACTCATTTATGAGACTCATATTTACATATACATACATACATACATTATATAAAACATAGTTTAATGTTTAAAAGAGCTATAAACTTTCATTTTCGAGGGGATATCCCACCGAGCCCTCTTTGACTATGACGACATCCTTGCAGTTTAGATTTACATTATATAATATGATAAAAACTAAACTTATTAAGTATACATGTTGTATAGGTAGTCACTTTAATTATCTCCTAGTGATAATTAATTACTCTTTAGGGTCATAACAAACTGAAGTACATAATTTAAACTTTTATCGGGTCCTATGGGTGAAATAAGGAGGACACTGGAAGATTGTTTCCTTTCAACAAAAAAAACCCTATCATAATACCACAAAAAAGACAAATTAAGTGCTATGTTTATACTTGCTTAACACGATTTTACAAACTATAAAGTGCACCGCTTAAGGAGGCAAGTAATAATGATTAGAAAGAGATTCCAATATACTTTGGAAGTGAGGTTTTAATGAAAAAATAAAAACAAGGTATAAAATTTTCAAAATTATATTTTTCTTTCAAGGAGAAGCACAGATGCTCAAAGGTTACCTTAGAGGAGGAGTCAAACAGAAAAGAAAGAGCATTTTGTATAAAAAATGTTTATTAAAAATAATTGACATGGGCTTATAAATAAAGCTTAGAAAATTAATTAATAAATGGAGTTAAAATTAATTTTAAAATGCATATTTTTGAATGAAAATTAAAGTAACAGAGTAAATATGAAAAGTTCCAAGATGAAACAAAGACAGTATTTAAACTTTATATAAATTTCCTTCGAACTCAATTAATTAAATCTTGTCTATAATAAATACAGGGATAGCTACCAATTAGTAAGTTGTAAAAAAAATTTCTGTTTTATCAATGATGAATACGCACTGAACTCAACAATGACAGAAAATTAAACTTAGAAGAAAAGGAATGCAATATTAACTGCTCCCTGTTGTAGGAGAAGAAATTATCAGCACAAGTTACAATGACTCAAAATAGACATCAGGTTTAATGCTGATTAAACTATTCAAAACAAACAACAAAAGTATTCTAAAAAAGTGAAAACATCATGCACCAAGGAATAAAGAAAACTTGGCAGTGAATCCCAAGAAATTCACATCATTGGTTTAATTTATATTTGTTAATATTTTTACAATACAATATATAATTATAATTCCTATAACTGACTACCATCGAGGTCAAAAATACTAATTAAGGGTGAAATAAGTTACCAAAATTGCTGCACTGACCACATTTGGGATTTAAGTACTTAGGTAATTAAAAACTAATATCTCGTCTTTTTGGACAAAAATTGTATTAATCGGTAACTTCGAATCTAAAACAAACTGAAATCAATTTAATTGACTTGTTGATACATTGGTTGAGCCTTAGTGAAAACATGTCTAGTCTCAAGAAGCTAAATGGTTCTCGTATCAAGTGAATAAGTTTCCATTTTAAAAGACAGTACCCACATATCTACCAATCACTGGGTATTCAAATTGAAATCAGACATTAAGTATCCCAAAACATTTGATGGCCAAGTGTCTCGAAATCCGAGGTAGTCTTGTATAATTAAAAAAAACTAATAAGAACTGATTATGAAAGCTGATAAATAATTATACATATATTTTATATGTCATCAAACATCAATCCATAGAAAAGAGTAAAAATAGAAATATATATATATATTTCAATGGTTGTTAACATGTTCACATTATGTACATACTATCTATAAAATACAAGCTTTCTTCTCGCAATATATGTAGAAAGTAAGTAACAAAAATATCCACTAACTGTATAATATTTACAATTGATTTCTTTTTATTCCCTAACTTACATAAAAGAATAAATATCTACAAGGTTTCATATTTTTTATTCAACCTTTTTTCAATAACTATATCTTTCATTTCAAGATAAAATAATTGATAATAAAAAAAGCAAGAATATCTTTTTACTTTATGTAATTTTATGTGTAATTGATGACAAATATTTTACACATTTAAAAAAAAACATAATATGTACATTAGGCTGTCCAATATTTAGGTCAATTCGTTTTTTGTCTGTACCAAAAGATTTTCTGCTGTCAATTGATGAAAAAATAAGTATAAAAGAGTTTAGCCATCAAATACCGTTTGTGTGACCTATCAAGCCATTTAAAGCCATTTAAAATTTGAAAAATAGTATTTTTTTAACAAAAATTAGTTGTTTCAAATGTTATATGTTTAAATCAAGTAAATCTACACTGTGGGAAAATTTTAAGTAGAAATTTGCATTGGTTGCAATTTTATGGTACATTTTCCTGTTAATTTTATGCATTAATTTGAAAACAATATCTTTACATAACAATACAGAGATTAGTATCGACTCGATTAAAATAAATATTTTAGTATAGTAATGTATTTAACTGAAAATGGGAAAGCCTAATGTACATACTATGTATAACTTCTCGTCCCCAAAAATACGGATATAAATAGCTAAAAACCAGAAAAGCAAGAAATAATGGTTATTATTATTATTTTATGTGTTCATAGTAAGTATTAATCACATAAAAAAACATTCAAAATTAGCATATATTATTAATCATATATTTTTTAGTTTAAAAACAAAACGAAAAAACAACAACAAAACACGACATTAATTTTATGTCACTGTCGTAGACTGATTTTTTATCATATAAAACTCTATTATAAAAGTCAAAACATATAGCTCAATATTTTTACTTTTCCCTCCTCATAAACTAAAACAACTACAAAATGACTTAGAGACAAAATAAACAGCTTTTTAATACCTTTTTATCACACCAAACCCTTTTCCGATCACTAAATTAATAAATATATTATATATTGAAAGAAAAGTCTTACTTTGATGGATCTTTGGGGCTCTGAATAACTTTGGAGCACTCCTTCTTGTGAAATGTCGTCTCGATCCATTCACTATTAGTGAATGTAAACTGAAAAAAAATATATATTAAATTTTATTTATGAAAAAGATATACTATTTTTCCAAAATATATAAATCATGGTATATTCATTAGTTTAGTTTGATACTTCACCTACACGCATGGACTAAATAAATTTTATATTCAATATAGAAATGTACATATTTAGGAGGAATTAAAAGTTTACTTTGCTTGTTATTGATGCATTGTCGATCATCATTATCATCTATTGACAGTTGGGGTAGTAAAATTTTGCTCAAGGTTGGAATCTCATTGTCAATTGTACAAATTTATGCAGCCCCTTTCTGTTAGACATGTTAAGTTTTTTTTGTAGAGATAACATGGTCCAACAGAATGAGTTAGTATGACTCCATATTAAATTTGAAACTCATAAATCGAAGCTTAATGAAACACATTTTTAATTGAAGTTATAAAATTTAACAACATACGTTATAGGGGAAACAAAGAATGTTTGAAAACTTGCAACATCCACTGGATTCGTTAAAAAAGAACTTCCTCATCCATGAAGTTATTTTTTCAATAGAAAGAAATCAAGTTGATTTCTAAATGTATTATAATATATTTAATTATTTTAATAATGTACATACATATTATATGTACATTAATAACTTATGAAAAATATGTACATTAGGGTATCAACCTATGTATAGTGAACATAAACTTTTGAATTTTTTGAAGTTATTAGACCCTAAAAAAATTATATTGTTGTGTACATAATTGTACCAATTGAAAAAAATAATGACATTTAGAGGTCGCTCAAAGCCTTCAAGGAAAAGAAAATAGACAATTTTTTTGAAAATTTCATAGTTTTCTTCATCATCATTTAAACAGATTGAGATATAATGTTTATTATTTATTACTTATTTGTTGAATAAACAATCTTTAAAATGTATTTCTACAATGTGTTTTTAGTGACATAGAGGAAGAAGAAAGAAAGGAGGAAAAATAAATATACACTCAATAACGCGCATTCTTTTTTTTTTCTTATTTCTTTAATATGATATAACAAATTTATTATTAATTGCAATAAAACGAAATACAATGTCACTAGAGCAATTTTGATCTTTCATTTAAATCTCGTTTTGTTACTTTTATTTTTATTTTGGAAGAAAAAAAGACAAAATATTGTAATTTAAAGGTACTTAAAATTATTGAGTCGAATAATCTTGACAATTTTCTCATCTTAACTAATAACCTTTGGCATTAAGGGATATTTCTATTTCTAACAATGAATTTGCACAAAAATCAATGCTAGTAATTTCCCCGGAGTCTTCAATATATAACTATTTTTGTTTGAAGCAATGATAATATTTATTTGCACTAAAGATAAATTGATTCATAGATTTGATATACAATAACAGGTAAAAAATATATAATTTTAGAATTAGGTGAGAAGAGACAAAGCAAGACTACTATTTTCAATGAAAAGCACAGGTTTCAATTGAAATTCTTGTTTCCAAATAAATACATATTTAATGATCATTTTCTAATCACTAAATTTGTTACCAAAACCCTTGGTAATTTATTGTTATGAGCAAATTCTCTTACTAATAATGTTTTTATTGACGTTTAGCTATTACAAAAGATTACATGCTTTGTGATTCCGTTACTACGAGGATTTAATAATCATAAAAATACATAAATTTATTTCGTTAATAAAAAGAGTATGCTTTTAATGACTATGATTTATGGATTGAAAATGTAAATCAATTGCATAATAACAATAATTAAAATAACTCACGACTAGAGTAAGTGAGAAATTACCAAATTGTGAGAAAATGATGTATACAAAAATCTAAGATGGCATCTTAAGGCCAAATCTCGATCAAAATTTAATACTGAAGATAAATTACATTTAATTGAAAAAAATTGAAATACGTAAATTTGAGACTTTTTTCCATAAAGTAACTATGATAGATAAATGTATTTTATATCAAAAATATTTCTATGACTACCCTCAAAAATCAATACAACCCTTAAAAAAATGAAAGAAAATAATTCGCATTCATTTCCGTATTATTAAACTTATTCTTATTCATTTTTCTAAGGATTTTAGTGATAGAAGAATATACAAACCAATAAATATTATAGTAGATATGAGTTTATTTCTGTAAATTTCAATTATTCTATTATTGGATATCTGAAGCAATCAATATCTTCTATTTTAGAGTCACTTATATTCATCACAGTTTATAATGGTATCACAAGGTCTATTGAAATCGTTCTCGAGAATTGTTTCTCACTCTCACATAATTTTCAAACACATAAATTTGTAAACTAATGGAATATAAATGATTAAAACAAAAGTGCAGTGAGATATTATTAGCCTTTTATATTCATTGTTCATAGTGGATAAAAAATTTATATATATATATATGTTTATCTGATCCTTCTGGTATAGGCTTGAGCTGCAGCTTTATGGAAAATTGAGAGGGGTGTCAAAACTTTTGAGCTGAATTGTATATGTCATTCCCTGCCTAAATCATCATTTTACATACACCTGTTGGAAATCCATCTAGGAGTCAGTTAGAAAAATGGAATTATTAATTTTTTAACCCTTGAAAGGACCAGATTAACAGTCCATTCGCGTATTTAATTCATTTAATAAAAAAATCCAAGTCATAGCATGATATATTCAACAATGTTTTATTGATGGAAGTTTTATGTGGTTTAATTATAAAAATAATGAGTAATAAATTCGCAATACATCAAATTAAATTGAACACTTAAATAAATAATTACACTAGTCAACAGTCAAAAATCCTAAGGGGTATAGATAATATAAAAATAATTCAGTTTTGCATGTTAACTTCAAATCTGTAAAAAAAAAATTCAGAGTTCCACGGTTTTTGAGAAATTGAACCCTTCTTTTTGAGCTTTTTTGGCCCATTTTCCAACTTCAACTTCAATTTAAGCCTAGAAGAATATTCATTTTGTAAATTAAAAAATAATGATCTGCTAATGTATTTAATGCAAATTCCATTTCCAGTCTTTGTTATGACCTAAGGGGAGTAGGGAGCGGGAGTAGACCCAAAAGTTGGCCAAAACGTTTATAGTAAAATAACTACTTGAATATTACATGAAATGGATTAATAAGAAATGCATTAAAGTCAGCTCCCTCAGCTTTCAAAAGAGATGTCAACCGTTCGATATGACTCCTAAACTAAAAAAAACTTCCATATATGTAAATATTCATCCAATTTCGAGCAAAAATTCGGTAGAAATCTAAGACCCACGGTAGAGTTCCTAAAGTAGTATTCAGACTATTGCAGTTGCTTTTTAGTAGCTCTACCGTGAGTCTTTGATTTCTAGCAAATTTTCGCTCGAAATAGAATGAAAATTTACATATTTAGATCGACGATTTCTTCTTCTCTGATTGGATACAAAAATTTTCAAGAAGAATCAAATAAGAAATTCGAATTGACGTAATCTCATCATTTTCCTAAAATGCCATAATTTGGGTTGATAATCAAACAGGCTTTATAAGTGCAAAGTCTACTCCTGTCCTAATTCATTGCGTAGTAAAGAAGAATAAAAAAATCTCGTACATTTATAAATGAAAATCGCAGAGAATATAATCTAGGAATTGTGAGTAGAATACAACACATACTTACATGAACAAATAAAACCTGAAATTATGCCAAAAATTACGGGGGTCAAGAATTTTATCAATATAAATATATAGAAAAAGAAGTACAAATAGATGAACAAATAAATATCAATGAAATAAACAATACTTGCATTAAAATTTATTAAAACTCTCATGTTTGTCTGTTCGATGTATTCTTAAGTGCATCAATAATTCATAGTAAATTTGTTAGTTACATTTTGTTTATTTTGACCTCGTACTATAAGTTCAATTTCCAATCCTACTCAATTAAGTATTTTTATTTGAAAAATAATGGTTATTTATTATTCTGGTCAAGAAATTTTCAAAATATTAACATGATAAATACGCCTGGGGTTTGGTAAAAAAGAGATGGCAACAGATTTGCTTGTAACAAAACTGATGAAGATCATTCAGATCAGTTATAATACTGTCAAGCTGTAGGAGACAGGACATACTACATGAAGATCTTAATAGTATGTATATAGGTATAGAAAGGCGTATCAAGGCCTCGTTAGCCAACAATAGCGGAAAAACTTGATGGTTAGGATATTTTAACACACAAAATTTTAGATACGAAAATAGACAGGTGCGAACTTAATTTTCGACCGCTATGCTGAATTAATTATTAAACCAATATTCTTTTTTATGAGAAATCATCAATATAACAAAAGCTGACATGCACATATATACAAATAATTTTAATATTTATTTTATCTCAAAACGAATTCATCATAAAGTTTATTTCTTAACTTCCCCCCAAGCCTTACATCATACTTAAATATAATCAACATCAATTTCTTGGGTAATATTTTTATTTTATATTTCTTTTTCAAAATCAAGTATACATTATTAATCAATTAGAAGACCGTGTATGTTTATGCAAAAATATTTTTACTTATTTGTTTGAAGGGTAATCAACGTAAATCAAGACATTTAAAAATATAAGACATTCATCAAACTTTTAAGATAATCCTTTGCACTTAGATATAAATAGGTATAATAAAAAATGATGTTATCAATTTTAAGTGACCTAGATAATATCAAAAACATTAGCTATTAATATTGCATATAGAGTCGTGAGAATATCTCAAGCTTTTGAAGAAGGTTGTCAATACCTTTTTAGTAAATAAGTATTATCATAAGAAATTTACACGAAACAAAACAACGGCCTTGAATTAGTTGGAAAATTTAGATCTGTACTTGCTCAATCTAACTTTAAGTCCTGATTTCTAAAATACCTTACTTTTTTTTAACTTCTAGTATACTACTACATCACTTAAAAGCCAGTCGAATCCTTAAGGAATGCAACTTTTTGAATATTTTTTTTATAATTTGTAAACAATTTAGCATATATCAAACATTAAATATTACTATCTCAAGGTAAGATAAATACATATTACCAAACATTTAATCCAAATAATTTTTTAATGAAAAATTTATTAAATTCACAAAATGCATTCAGAAATAATTTTACTATGTATTTTTAATAAGTATTCTCAGACATTATTATTATTATATCTTATTGTTAACACTATAACCATTCAAGTCAGGGAACTTCCCTGGGAAGAATACTTCAAGGGGGTAGCAAATTTTTCATTAAAAAAAAAACAAGATCAAAATTCATCCTTCAAAAAATGAGAAATGTAAAGGGGCAGCAAACGATTGTACATTTGTTGTTTAAGGGCGGTAATATTTACATATGAGAGTATGGGAAAAGTTGTGAAAGTTGAGCCAAATCATTAAAAACAACTTTATATGAAACTTGATTAGCGTTAAACAGACATTGATTTTCAAAAATAAATGGACCAAAAACTTAATGAAGAACTAAGTAAAAAAGTTATGTACGCATCTAAAATGTATAGTTATTCCATTTTACTGATCAGCAAAATATAGTTATGATTTTCATAATTAGTTATTGATAAAATATTAAGTTATGTAATGATACAATTACCCGTTTAGAATAAAGCATTTACTTTAAAAAATGCAGTGACCACATTTGGGTAGACAACCATTGATAAAATTCATTATAATAAAAATTCCTGTTTTTTTATTAAGAAATAGATTCTATATGAAATACTTTTTTTTCTAAGAAATTGTTGCTGAACCAATTAAAAAAAAGTATTTTCGCCTTTCACATGGATATATTAAATTTTTTTTTCGAGTATAGCTTTGATTAATAGTATCATATGTACCAAATTTCAATCATATTCATAATTAGAGATATTTCTAGTATAAACTTCTGATAATAAAAAACTCTCAAATCTCAGTACAAGTTGTAATTTGTAGATAGCATGTCTTATTCAGCTATTGCGCCAGTAATTTTATTAACCAACTATTGATTGAACTTATCATTTCATAAACATAAGTATATCCTTTTTTTAATATATATTCACAAGAGATCTCACAATAGACTCTCAGAACTTTATCAGTTATAATTGAATATTTATACATAAATGTGTAAATGTTACCATCAGAAAAGTAGAAGATCAAAGAAATCAATTTCAATATCAAAATTATTTTTTAGACAAGGACCAAAACATCCTTTATTATAAGATGTACATATACTGCTCATAATTCGATTTTTTTTTAAACTCCCTATATATTATTATATGTATGAAACATACAAATAGATTTGCCCAGTTTTTTATGCCTAATGAAAATAGTATTAAAAAATTATACTTTTTTATTTGCCATCATCAATTGAACATCATTCAGAACCAATGTTTACTTATGTATGACCATTACTCATCATGATGAATTATGATGGATTTAAGGGTTGTTAAATCCATAATAATATCAATGTAATATTTTGAAATTTAACAGGACTATTTTCTAACTAAATAATGTAATAGTAAAAATAACGTGTAAATCCAAATAGAGACTGATAGAATTAAATTAAACTAAGAGATCAATGATAATGATAATTGAATCCAAATTAGGCATATACTCTTTGAAATAAATACAATACATATGCTTAACCAAAAACTGGCATAATTAAAAAAACATTTATTTTTGATAACATGAAAAAGTGCTGTTAAATTGCACTAAAAGATTATTTATTTAAAATCTCCTATGGGCAAAAAATATCAGGAACTTGTTTAAAAATCAAAAAATCTTTATTTAACAATCAAAATTCATATCCCCCTCAAAATAATCCCCCCCCCCCCGATGCATTGTACATGTATCAACGTTTTTCTCAATTTTCAAAACAGTCCACATATTGAGTAACATTGCAATTTTTTATATTAATGCACTGCGTTTCATTCGGCGCATGTTTATCAATAACTCTTAAAAAGAGGGAAATTAAAAGGAACAATAGATAAATATATGAATATGTAACTATAATCTATACATTATGTGGCGTAGCATCGTTAAACGAGTTTAAAGTCGGTTTATAAGAATGGAGAAAAGTTCATTTTTCTTTTTTACTTTATAAAAAACATATACGTTTTTTCAATTAAAAAATTACATTGAAGGAAATCTTGGATCAAATTTTTCTATCATAAAAAATGTTTATAGTTGTCTAATGTTTATTTAAATCTCAAAACCCTGGAGAAAAACCTATTAAACTTGTAACATCAAAGATTTTCTCTGAAAAAATCAATAATAAACCAGACGTCATCAGTAATGTATTAAAAAATTAAAAAAAAAGAAAATGCAACAAATTTAATAACACTGGTCAACAGTCAAAAATCCTAAGGTGTATTAGTATTACAAAAGTTATTCAGTTTTGCACGCTGACTTCAAATATGTAACAAAAAAATTCGAGAGTCCGACGGTTTTAGAGAAATTGGATTCTACTTTAATAACTTCTTTGGCCCATTTTCCAACTTCTACTCCAATTTAAGCCTAAAACGATACTCATTTTGTGTATAAAAAATGATGAATCACTGCTGTAATTAAATCAAATTCCATTTTCAGTATTTGTTTTGACCTAAAAGGACTTCTAGGGGCATAGGGGGACGGTAGTAGGCACAAAAGTCGGTCAAATCCTTTGTACTTAAATAAATCCTTGAATATTACATAAAATAGTTAATAAGGAATGCATTAAAGAACTGAAACCCACACCTTTCAAAGGAGATGCCCAGCACTCGATAAAAATCCTTAATTAAGAAGAAATCGTCAATCTAAAAGTGTAAATTTTCATCCAATTTCAAGCAAAAATTTGCTATAAATCTAAGACTCACGGTAGAGCTACTTAAGTAGTAGAGCGCAGAACGATTAAGAAGTCAGCTGAAATCTTTCTGGGCGCTACTACTACAGTCTATAGCACTTGTTTTTTATCAGCTCTACCGTGAATCTTAGATTTCTAGCGAATTTTTGCTTTTTTGATTTTTCCGAAAGCCAACCATCTTCTCGTTTTACTTTGTTGAAGCACACCTTTACCAATATGCATATAAAAAAATATTTTTACTGGCTTTCCCTCTTACTGCCCATAATAGACACCCAAATATTTTTTTAAAACCCAACTTTTTATTGTTCTATCCTACCTTATTAGTAAAAACAAATACAAATTATTGATTTTAAAGCATAAGTGCGTCTCAAATTTAATATTGTACAAAAAATTTATTTATTTTTTAATCAAATCAAGTTTTAGAATGTACTTTGAGTAAGAAAAATGTTTTGTCCTTTTTGAGGAAAGGTTGCTGCTCTTAATCAAGATTTGACAGTACCTTATTACATCTATCTCAACATTTCCTCCCAAAGAGAAAAAAAAGCCCCTAAGTTATATGGAAATTAGCCCATTCTTCATTTAATAACAAGGAATTTTCGAAGGTTAACATCAGATAATTCGTGTTCAACTAAAAATTTAACAGCAGACAAATATATATATATATATATGTTTTGATGTTTGGGGATACCATTGCAGTACATATGTACATCTATCGATCATTTTCTTTGGAAATAGATATTGGAAGTAAATTACATATATCTAAATATACATACAAAAAAGTAATAGCAACAAATAAGGGTGACCTACTTCCATGCGTCTCAGTAACATGATGAAAGAATGTGATGAATTTACAAGCTCAAACAAAATTTCATCAAGAAAAAGCTTCATCATGGTGGGAAGTAAGTAAGTATTCAAATGATTCAAATTAATGAACTGACCGGAAGAGAGTTTTGAGCCTTGAGAGGTCTCCGTATTCGACGCATCTTATTCTTAAAATTCATGTTGAACAACAGGATTTTATTAGTCAAAACTCGAAAAAAAAAATTAAGGAGGATCTATCCTGGAACGTAGCACTGAAATAGCTTTAGAAAAAAATAACGCACTTTCATATGAGGATTTCATGTATTTCATATAGTTTAACCGAAAAAACCTCCACCTGGAACTGACTACTCACACAGTGATTTTCAAAATAGAACTAAAAATAATATGTTGTATGCTTAATAAGATTGTAGGATGTATACATTTCAAACTTTCTTTTTGTTTTTTTATCTGATCAACAGGTGAAAGACTAGCAGGAGTTTTTATCGGATAGAGTCTCTTTTCCACTTTTTTTTTGTTGTTTTTTTTCGTTTAGAGACACAACAGCGAGCAAAAAAGCTCGCCCAAAGTCAAAAATATCATTTTCCCCCTGGTTCTTCTCTTTTTTCCTTTCCTTTTGTAGCATGAGTTACGGCTTTCATCATCAGAGGAAGAAAAAGAATGAGATTAAAGGCGGCAAAATTTTCAAAAAACGAAAAAAATAAATAGGTTCAACAAGGTCAAGGCTTAACAACGCTATCCCATTAACATGAAATTTCATTTCATATTTATCATCTATTTTTCAGCTGCTTAAGTCTCTATATCTTGACATTTATTAGTGTTGATCCGATGAACTCGGGTTGAAAATATCTTTCTAACTATTGAATATATTTATGAATAAATAAGTAATATGACTTAATTGGATCAATAACTTTGGGTCCCTTTTTCTTTCTCTTTTTGGAGGAAAGGTTGAGAGATGGATGTAATGAAAATCCCATTGTGTATTGGACACAATTCATTTCATAGAGAAATCATTCTGGAGTGAAGTCATGAAAGAACATAACTTTGAACTCGTTTGTTGTATATTTCTATAAAGTCATGGAATAGCATCCTGATGCATTTTATAAATCAAAGCAGACTTATTTTTTTTTACAAAAAAAGATTAAAAATAAAAAGAGAAGAAGAGAGAGAAAAAAGAAGGAAAACTGGTTCTATTTTTCATGCAAATAATACATAGAAAATTATTTTATAAAAACGATTATTTAGTAACATCACATAAAAGGAAGATGGATAATTATTAATTACATAATTATATGAATATACATCTACCTCAAATCAACTATTCTATTGATGTTATTTTTTCTCCCTCCTTCCTTTCAATCAAGTACAAATTCCAACTTACCGATGAAATCGTATCGTAGACGTTGTATTTAAAACTCATAATTCATGTGAAAGATACTGTCAATTAAAATGAAGACATCACAACTATTCAATTAAAAAGAAATGAAAATAATAACTAAAACAAACTATTAAAATAACTCTTCACTTGAGCAAAACTAGAATACTACTACATACATACATAACATTAACACTGAGACTCTTGTATATATATATATATATATAAATAATAATAAAATACTCGGTTGTACGGACAACAACCGCCTTTTATACATACATACATCATCCAAGATTAAGTCTCACTTAAGTCGAACAAAAAATAACAACATATAGGTATATATATATAAAAAATAAGGAGGTAACTGCTGCTCAAAGTGTATTTATAAAGTGGTTAAGGGTCCTTGAATGAAGGACATGAGTATTAATTACTAAGAAGAAGATATAATCAAAGCAACAAAAAATTCAACTAACCAAAACGAAAATAAATAAAAGAACTTAAGTGCTTACACACTTCTTCCTTTTAAGTTGTACTCCACCATCAAAAAGAAAAAGAAACGAATAATTTATCCAGGTATGAACGGGTGTGCGAGCGCTGATATATATATATATTGTTTTATTTAAAAAAAAAAAAAAATCAGTCGGAGATCGAATTCGTTGGGGGAAGAGGCGAGTGTGAGTTACTGAACATCAATTCACTTACCATCATGATAGAAGTAGAAGGAGGAATAATTGTAGTCTTGAAGAAGGAAGATACGCAATTTCTTGGGCAATAGAAATTTCCACATCACTCAATGACAAAATGTAATCGATGGACTTCCCTTCCTATAAGAAACTTGGCCGTAATTATTAATACTAAGTGCAGCAAATTTGATAATGAATCCCTCGTTGTCATTGGAGTAGTCACTTAGGAGATGTGTAGCAAGAGTCTTGAGATCTGTAATATATGTTTAAAAAAGAAATTAGAACAAGCAGGATCAGAAGAGGATTATAGTCATAATTATTTTAAGACATGTTGGCGCTCATAACACATCATGTAAAATTATTAATTACAGCTATAGGAGAAAATATATCGGTAAAATCATCATTTACTGCCGCCAAGAAGGAATTAGACAGATTTGAGGGTGAATAACCGATGTTTTAAAAGAGGACTTACTTGATGTTAGAACTTATGCATACATCTAACGGGATATCAGATCAAAATAAGCGATGTTGTTTAATATGTGTAGTTTATTTTAAAACCCAGAATTCTACTATCACATACCTATTTTAGAGAATACATGAAGAACAAAACATTTAAATTGTGACATTAGCTCCTCAAATGAAATAAAGTTTTTTGAAATTCATTATATTTTAATTCTCTTTTTCTATTAGTATGTATACACATGCATGTATGTAACATACAAGTCACTCTGAGTGATGTGCACACATATGTACATATGTATAATAATAATATGAATATGCAACAATGATTAAAATGAAATGCAAATAAGTCCTAAATAAAGTTTGAATGCACTGTACATAGTTAGTGCATTCAAATGAGAACCAAATTTTAAGACAACATAAAGCAATATCAGCCACAATTTTTTGATATTATATCACAAATGAAAAGGAAATTACTCACTCTGAAAAGAGGAACAACTGACAGTAATTTATCATTACTCATAGGATAGGTAGGACACGACACATGAATGAACTAGGGTAAAATACTAAATACATACATAAATATGTAGACATCTGTGTCATTATCTCAAATGCTAACAAAAATATAGGTATACATACTAACAAAAGATCCAATATTTTCTCATACTACTAGTATTATCATACGTACAATATGTCCTATGAGGAATCTACTTTCAAAGATTTGCATTAATGTTGAAAAATAAAAAATAAAATTGTCAGAATAAGCTTCTTATGTTTAATAAAAAATCACATTTGTTTACCTTTTATACTAAGTTTATGTATGTTGATAGAAGAATATTTCTATTTATACACATTTATGTCATATTCATCAACAAATTGATATGCCCCCCCCCCCCTGAAATTGTTCGCACAAACAGAACAATAAATAATTTATTACTATAGAAAATGAATTATTAAAGCAAAGTATGGACTTAATCTTCTTTGTTTCGATTTAAACATGAAATAAATAAATCTACATAGAGATATGATAAGTCCTTTCTAATATTTTTTTTTAATGGTCTAATACATTAATACATTGTTTTAATATACTTGTGTACTGTTCACACACAATCATCTTCAAAAGAGGCAACAGAGTGTAGGATTCCAGAATGTTCACTATAGAACATTTTATAACTAATGTGCCATAAATTAGTTGAGCATAAAATTTTGAAGCACAGCAAAGACTCTTGTCTCTTCGTCAAAATAACTATCAATACATGTTGTTATCCATAATCATCAAAATAACCATTGCTATATTTATTATTAAAAAGAAAAAAAACGCTTAACAGACGAACTGTCTGATTTCCTTAAGAGACATTGTTTCAGTGTTGCCTGTCAATTATCTGTATCAAGAAACTGAGAGGAGAAAATGTTTAAAAACCGTCAATTATCAAACGTCCAGGCTCTTACATTGACAAATAATTATTTATAATTTAAACTGATGTTAAATCTTTAAAAGCAATGAGATTTAGAAAAATATATGAAAAACTACTCATAGAAAGAATTTGAACTAAATCTATGAGGAGCCAGCAAATATGAAATGCCGTGTAGGCGTGTAATGTCAATAAGAACTGAGCGTGAAAGGGATTTTGTCCTAAAAAAAGTTAATAACATATCACGATTCTTCGTTATCTGCTCTACAATTTCTATTACTAAATTTTTTCCATTAACCCTCTGTAAAATACCCAAATTGAGGTTAAATATTATAAAAATATCCAGCTAAATTATATTTAAGCTAAAGTAATTGGCACTCCTACATTTTAATGGGAGGCGCTTCCTTAAATATGAAGAGTAATGACATAAATCCTTTTTGACTTGAGTATAGTGGGGAATATTGAAAATCTCAAATCCACCGAATAAAAAATCCATCATTTGATTTATTGAATTCGTTTCCTTGTTATTTTATTTAGAATGAATATATCTAATAAACATATGTCATCCATTGGGAGTATGACAATTTATTCTAAAATTTGTTTCAATGTTGGAGATTTTTAAATAGATTTGCCCATCACTTTTCTTCTAGTCTCTTAGGATTTTGGATTAAAACAATGCCCTGTACTCCTGGCTCCAAGTCGGTTATATAAAATGCCGTCATCTACCTTATTATGTCTTAACCCTTAGATGCATGAGTGACTGGACCATACAATCTTCCATAAGTGGGTCAAAAATGACCCGTATTGGAATCAATGTGTTTTTATGCCATTTTTGTCATTTTGGTTAAGAATAATCATTTGTATAATATTTAGTATTATATTTAGGACCACACAAGAATGATTTCATGTTTGAAATATCTTTATTTTACATTTTGAACATTTTTGAAAAAGAAAATTACCCAGAACAGCATTAGAAAAATGTGAACATCCATTTTGTGTGTGTGTATGTGTGTGTGTGTAACTGTCCAGTCATTAACAGTTCCTCTCTCTTTCCCCTGTTTTGCCTTCTCGTCTCATCACTGTATGCAGTTCAGACAAACTACCTGTTTCTGGCTGTGATCATTACACACAGGTACATTGCATTTCCTACACCTATTGTTGACTTTGCGATCTTTGTTACTAGGGCAGATCTGACACCTCTTTCTCTTTGGGTGGCCATGTCTGCTTCTTTCCTGTGGCTTTTGTCACCCCACACCTTTCCATTGCTTCAATAATCGGGGTTTGCAGTTGGGGCAGCCTTCCAGTCGACTCCTCATGTGTGGTGTGACAAGCTCCTTTGACAGCTCTTTGAGGAAGAGCCGTCGTGCATTGGTGATGCCGCTCTGGAATTATGGGTGCTGAGCCGTGAAAAATGTGTAGGCATTCATGGTGGCGATGTCAATTATGTTGTACCACAGCACCATGGGCCACCTCTGTGTTTGGCGCTTGCAGGTGTAGGTGCCAACCATCTGGTCAATGGTGTCTACACCTCCTTTGGTCTTGTTATAAAATGTGATCACTTCTGGTTTTTTCTTTCTGCTATTTTCATCCACTACTTTGTCGTGGTGCATCGTGCTCAGGAGCACAGCAGCTTTTCCTTTTTTTCTGACATAACTGACCATGGTAAGGCTGTCGCTGAATCCAAACTCTGTGCTGTAAACCTCCTTGGACTTGGAAGGCTTCATCACAGGAGGGATGTCTGGCTTGTTTTCACGTAGAGTCCCCACAATAGTCAGATCCTTCTCCAAGAGATGCTGCGCAAGAGGCACACTGGTGAAAAAATTGTCCATGGTGATGTTTCGACCTGTGTTTCTAAATCTACTACATAACTGCTGGACAATGTTTTCCCCCAGATTCTTCTGAACCTCTTCTCCTGGCTGTCTCCCCGTGTAAACTATACCATCTACCGCATAGGGGATGCGTGCATCACAAACCCAGAAGATCTTTAGGCCGTACTTGGCGGGCTTGCTTGGCATGTACTGTAGAAACTTGCACCTACCCCTGAATGGCACAAGCTGTTCGTCCACAGTGACACATTCACTGGGGATGAATTGCTGTCTGCAATTGACCAGGAACAGGTCCCATACATAGCGGAAAGCTGCCACATGGTCTGTTTCCAGTCGGAAGGCTCTGGTCCTCTTATCGTCGAAGCGCAAGGTACGGCGGATGTCTTCAAATCTTCCAACAGCCATAGTGGCCTTGTACATGGGATTATGTAGAGGACTCCCAAACAGCTCACGGACTGATACATCCCAGTTCTTCTCACTTCCTGCAAGCAGGGTCAATCCAATGAAGGCCATGAATTCATCTTTGAGGACATTTTTCCATTCTTTTCCTCTAGCTGTTGCTACTCTCCGTCCTTCCAAGTTTGTGCACTTCATCACCTCTTGTATTATATCATCAGTGATAAAGAGCTCCCATGCATCTTTTGGTGAGACAGTGGTGCTAAGTCCTTGTGCAGGCCCTGACCGACTTCTGAGGACATTGTGGCTCTTTGTTCTGCCCTGGGTGGGAAGTAACTCGCTCCAGTAAGAGCCCTTCCGACTCATTCTGTTGGACATTATTTGGACTCTTTCTTCTTCAGACGACACAGAAGAGGAATCTTCTGAGTCAGATTCATCCTGTTCAGTTGGATTTCCAGGTGGACGACTGCCACTGCCACCTGGACAATAGTCTGGGTCCTCATCATCAGAAATTTCAGACTCCGAGTCCAACCCTGTTACTGCCTCGCCATCATCCAGCATCTGTAGGACCATTTCAGCTATGTATCTAGCAGCCATGACACCTTGGATGAGGAAACATAAGAGTAATGTTTTCAATAGATTAATATGTAGTTATATAAACACACACACAAACAAACAGATACTACATATAGTAATGTTGGCTAACTTAGTTGCATGCGGGTTATTTTTGACCCACTTATGGAAGCTTGGAGTAGTAATACAAAAACTACAATTTCTTAAAATGTATAAAAGGTAAGTTAAAAATGTAAATGGCATTATATCAAAAACATGTTTTTTGAGGAATACCTGGAATATGAAATAATAACAATTTTTCATTACGAAGATATTTCAAGAAAACAACCTCACCGGGTCATTTTTGACCCACTTATGCATCTAAAGGTTAATATAATTTAAGCTTAACTTATGATATTCTTTCATCAGCTAGTAGTGTTATTCTTATACTGAATGTTTAATAGTTGTAATTGAAATTTAATTATGTAAGATAAATAGTTTGACTCGTTTTAATTAGACGAAGGATCCCCAAACGGCTCTGAATCATTTGATTTATAATAAACTTATCTAAAAATGTGGTTAAGAAGATAATAGTTTTTAATTTTGGCACGTTTTGTATTTAGTTTAGTGTTTTAGAACATTAGCCCAAATTTTAATATATAATTGTGGGAATAATAACTCATTATGTTTTAATTTTAATGGATATATTATACAACATAAGGATACTATTTTCCTGTAAATTGTTAAATGATTATTGGGTAAAACTAAATTAATCAGGACAAACATGTAAGCAATACTACTTTTTCAGTTCCCTTTGTAGGTATATCCATGCATTAAAAGTAAAAAACCTTTCGTTAATTAAAAACTGAACAAGAAATTACTGTTAGTATATACATTTTTCATTTTATTACGATCAACATCTAGATACAGTGAGATATACAGGATAAATACTAATAATAACCAAATGACACAAGAATAAATATTTAAGAACAATTGTTTTTCCAAATATAAAAAAAAATACATAGAACAATTCTTTCATATTTAATATTAATATCGTTGTCTTCCATGTTTGCAATTAGGAGTAATGAAACTAAAAATGAAGTTTATAAAATTTAATCCATCGAGAAGTTAGATATTCCATGTATTTATGATTTCAGTAGAACTAGCTTCCACAGTAAAAATTGATCTCTATTCCTAGATAATATTATTCTATTATCAATAGAATAGATTGTATATGAATATGTTATACAATCAAATTACTTCGATTTTAATATGTAAAGTATTAATAAAAAGTATAAAAGGTAGTTCTATTCATAGAACCCTCAATGAAGATATCCTATCAAATTAGTCCATGGTGATAAAAATGTTACACAATTTCATAAGGAGCTCATTGGGATGCAGAGTAGTAGATGGTAAAAAGCAAGTATGTCGACGTTAATAGACGAATACAATTGTTAGAATTGGCAGAACTAATCGAACTATCTATTAGATGGTTCCTTCCAAAGTTTCCTTCAGGATAGCTGGCGTTCGTTATCGAATTTTATCCGGTAAAGCAGATGAAAAATATATGGTTTATGTGTAAATCCACATTCCGTATGATGACCATAGACTATGGATCTACCCATAGCCAAAAAAGAAAATGGTGTTTAACAAACTCCATGTCCGCAAATAACAAATTTTAACCTCTCATCTTCAATATTGAAAGTGGAGAATGACTCGACTGAGAATTAGAAGACACTTCTAAGCATTGGTCTCGTCGATAAAAAACCATTTAAAACAAGACCTTTGTTCTCTAAATTTATCAGGGGGTCCCAGAAAACAGGAACAGACACTTTTTAAATAAATATCAACTTTCTTCATCATTCACACTTCGAGATATTATATCTGGATGTTCAGTAGTTTGGATATCAGGTATATTTTTCACAAATGAGGATCTTTTTTATAGGAAAACATAGCGAAATTCTCAAGAGAAGGATGAAAGCGTCGTAGAATAAAAAAGAATGAAGTGAAGAGCGTGATTTGGGAACAGCAAGTTAATAACCTAATACTACCAACCTAATATTTTACTCCTTAATATAGTTAAAGTTTAGTCCTTAAAATATTTGAGTGGCATTTGTGTATTTTCTGAAGCATCCTATTCCTAAAAAATGCTATGAAATTAAATTATAGACTCTAGGCTATAATGCTATGTTACTTATTTTTTGAAATTTCGACGAAAAGTACAAAAATTTCGTGTTAGAAGAATAGTCTTGTTTTATTTAATGAACTGAAAATAGCTAAAAAAAAAAATTGATTTTTCTCCTTTTCGTGTTTTTTGATTCACGCTCAGTTCTTATTGACATTACACAGGTATACTAGCATGCTGGAAACAGCTTTGATGAATATATTTTTTTTTCAAAATTAAATGCATTGTGCAATGATTGAGGAAAGAGATATCAAAAGAGCCTCCAGTGGCCTCAGAGAGGTCATTTGAGCTCACCCGAATCCCCTAAATAGACAATTTATTGAAACTTTGGACTTTAAATTCGACCTCCTAAGCCTTCAAATCAAATTTTGACCTCGAAATCAGCCTTCAGCAACCTCTGAGCTCGACGACACATAGCTCATTTTTTTTTCTGGGTCAACTTATCCTAAGTTAACTCTGCCTCTCCCCCCCCCCCCTGGTTGTCCTGATTGACCATGATGCTCGTTAATACATTAGAGCGAACAGTACCTACCAGGATTGTAAATAGTTCGTTTCCGATTTTTTGATGAAATTAAACTCGATTTTTGGTTGTTAAAAAATAAAAATGATTTATTCAAAGTATTGGCCATCGGAAGCTATACATTTTTCTCATCATTCAGACAATTTATGGATTCCGTCCCAATAGAACTGTTTATCTTTTGTGGTAAACCACTCGGAGACCCATTTTTCCACTTCTTCATAATTTTGGAAGTGCTGCACAGTGAGGGTGTGTCTCATCGATGAAGACAAATGGTAATCTGATGGAGCCATGTCTAGTGAATACGGCACGTGGGGTAGCACTTCCCAGCCAAGTGCATCCAGCGTGTCCCGAACAGGTTTCGATGTGTGAGACGGAGCGTTGTCATGCAAAATAGGCACTTTCTTGTGTCTGGTCGTCCATTCAGGCCGTATTTTGATCAATTTAAGGTTCCATTTGATCAGTTGCTCGCGATAACTTTCAGTACTGACTATTACACCCGTAATCAACAGCTAATGGTAAACCACACCTCGTTGATCCCACCACAGACACAGTATTGTCCTCATGCCGAAGCAATTTGGTCTGGCCGTTGATGTTGACGATTGGCCAGGATTCACCCAGGGCTTTTTACGCGTAGGATTGTCGTAGTAAATCCATTTTTCATCATCAGTTACGATACGATAAACAAAACCCTTCCGATTGTGTCGATCGAGCAACAATTGGCTGGTCACTTTTTGATTTGCCATCTGGCGAACGTACAACACGTGTGGCACCCATTTCCCGGCCTTGTGGATCTTTCCCATGGGATGAAGACGGATGCTAATGGCTTTTCGTGTCACATTTTGTTGCTCAGCCAATTGCTGTTGAGTTTGGGTTTTGTCTACATCCAGCAAAGCTTGCAATTTGGTGTCTTCAAACAATTTTGGCCTTCTGGAGAGTCAGCGTCTTTCACATCAAAATTACCCCTTTTGAATTTTCGAAACCATGTTTCGCATGTTCGAAGTGATGGAGCATGTTTACCGTAAAGATTCAACTGCAATCGGTGACTTTCTGCTGCTTTTTTCTTTCGATTGAATGAGCAAAGTAATGCATGTGCGCCATGCATTATTTTAGCTCGTTATCTGGCAAGAATTTTGGCATATTCAACGATTGAAAAAAAACTATGTTGTAATTAATTTCACTGATTATGACACATGTGGCTTTAATACCTATTGACAGCAAAACAAAATGGCGTATGTGTCAAATCGCTGAATTATATTTATATATGTGCGTTACCTGTTTTTAAAAAAAAACCCGAAACGAATTATTTACTCACCTAGTATAGATTCAAACATTTTGGTTTAAAAAAAAATAATTAAAAGTGTGCCGATTTCAGATTTTTTCATACATACATAAATAACACTGTTAACCATAATTTCAAGATCTTAAATCCTTGTTGTTTCATCAGCCTACGAATTTCTTTTTCCAATAATAACCACTAATATAGGTGTATATTCGTGTACATTCTATTTTCTAAGTTCATTTATTGATAAAAATATGTACTTATTTTAGAAACAATCAGGTATGTACAATGTACGTAAACCTATTATAACTACCTATAATGAAGTACTTGGTAGCTTAAATGGCTCCGTAGTTTCTCTTAATGATAGTTTGATTAATATATATACATTCGGAACCACAAACTCAATTATAAATACGTAATGAACAATGGTGATGATTGTGGTAATAGAAATTTAATAGAACATTAATATTCAATGCATATTTTCTATGGCTTCATACAAAGGCCTCCAAATAAATTTCCATAGCCTACATACTTAATAGATTTAGTAATTTGATCATGTACATATAAATATTAGCGAGTGATTAGGGTATTGAGTCAATTTTTAGATTGATCCCTCCTAGAAAAATTCAATTTCTACCGACTACACACTAGGGCAAAGCTCATTTTATAGATTCGAGATATGTTAAGTTCTTAAGGTCTCAATTTTTTTAGTATTATCTAATGAAAGTTATTAGAATTATCCAAATAATTATCATAGCTTCGCTGTTTCATCATCATAAATATTAATGATAATTTATAGATTGACTACCATAATTTTCTCCATCCTAAACAATAGAGTGGGTATCGGGGTTGGAATTAGTTGAACCTCCATTGAATTTTCCAATCAGGTGTGTAATGGGTGGTACTCTCTTTTGATTTTATCTTAAGATATGCTATACAAATTTTGAACTGTTTTGAAAAACATTTAGGGGTAGCTCAACGCCTTTTAAGTTTTGAATTTTTACACTTTTTTTCAAAAAAATCTGTTTGTTATAATATCGTCTATATACTACAAATTACAAATTTTCGTTAAAAATGACAAATTTATTTCATAGATTTGTATGAAAATTTTGTATTTACCTACCTGTGAAGAGGTATGATAATTATAAGTAAAATGAATTTTTGATATCCACTTATTTATCTGTGGATATTGGTGTGGAATGGACAAATAATTTAAATTTAATTTATAATTTTTCAAAACGGTTCAAAATTTGTACTGCATATGAATAACACTAAAAAAAGTTGAAAGTTGAGATTTTAATGAAGTAACATGAAAAATTGGACCACATATCTTTAAAATTCAGACATCTTAAACAAAATAAGTAACTATCCTAAAAACGGAAAAACCTATTTTACATTTTAAAAATTTTACAGACTAAAAAACCAACAGATTTTCTAAAACCTCTAATCCATCTAATATTTCTCCCACACAAATACTTAAAACTTTTTTTTTTACTAACATCCTATGATTTTTTTAGTATTCATAGAGATATAAGTATACCTATTAAACACAAAATCAATAGTCTGTGTTCATATAATTAACAAAAAGAATTGAGGAGGTGTGTTTACAGTACGATTGAAAAAACAAAGGAGAAACAAAGAAGTAACAAAGGCTTATTGTCAACATTGACTGATATAGGTTCTACAAGGATTGATTTGAAATAAGTATATAAAACTAACACAAGGGTTCCATTTTTGTACCAATATATAGAGTCAAAACAAAAGAATAATTAATTATAACAGTCTTTGAAACGATGGAATAATATTTTTAATACCAAGAAATTTCTAATGAAAGCACCAGAGAAAAACCTATTTTCCAAATAAATTTACAAAAAATTAAGCTACATCATTATTATTTTCCCTGCAACGAAAATGTCCATTTTGGAGTTTTCACCCTACCTTATAACTGCAGCCTCAGCAAGTTTGTACAAACTAACATTAAAATAGTGTTTAGATATACATCATGAGTCCAATATTATTTTATAAATATATTTGACATTTTTTTTGTTTTTGTTTTTTTGGGTTGCATTTACAGGCGTGTAATCCGTCTCAAACATTAATCCCGGTCCACCACGACCTAGAGCAACGTCGGAAACCTATGGCTCGCGAGCCAGATATGGCTCTTTCGATGACTGCATCTGGCTCACAAACGAATTTGATCCGACATTTCTTAACTCTTTAAGTAGGCTAACAAATAATTTTACTATGTCGTTTTAAAGTAAAACATTTTACACAAATTACAGTTTTAAAAATAAAGTTCAAAATATAAAAAGTGACTTGAATTCGGCTGGCTTTGATGGTTCTTTAACAATCGTAAGGAATGGGAAGTCATTCACAAATGGCGAGTACGCCAAAACATTCATGCTTGATGTTGTCAATGAACTTTTTGATGACTTAAAAAAAAAAAAAACATGATAATCAAACGAATATAAGACATGTCTCTGTCAGCAAAAACTGTTCACAATCGTACCATCATGACGGTAAATCAAGTCGAGGAAACACAAGTTAAGGACATAAACGCAGCAACATACTTTTCACTCGCTTTAATTGAGTCAACAGACGTTAGCCATTTATCTCAATTTAGTGTAACTGTGAGGTATGCTGCAGGTGACATACTGCGTGAGGAAAGTCTTGTTGTTTTGCCAATGAAAGGGACAAAAAGAGGGAGGATTTATTCAAGTCTTTGCTAAAGAAAAAATATAGCAATGGATAAACATATTTCTGTGTGTACTGATGGTGCTCCCTGTATGGTAGGGAAAAACAAAGGATTTGTAGTACTTCTTCGCGAACATGAAAGACCCATCCTAAGTTTTCATTGCATTTTGCACCAAGACAACACAATAATCAACACATTAAGATTAAAACACTTAAGATATCGAAAGTGGTTTGATAAAAAAAACGTAGCCTTTCTAAATGTTGATTAATAAGAGCAAAATTAAGACATTTTTTCAAGACCCACTGTAAATATGTAATACGGATATAGCATATTTAATGGATTTCTTAGAAATGTACTAAAATGAATTGTGTTTCCACAGATTCAAGTCATGTATTCTATTTAACAATATCATCACTTGATTTTCGGGTAAATGGAAAAATTAGATATTAAAAGATAAATTGATATAATCATAGGCTCCAGGGAACCACTAAGTGCAGTAATGTCATGGTTATGTCAATCAGAGAACAACAAAATTTGTAAAACTTTTAATTGACTATCAAAGAATCACTAATTTTTATTCTTTTCGAAAACTATCATTTCATTCGTAGTGCACGACTTTTTTACTTTAATCATATCTATCATCAATGACTTTGATTTTTATTGGTGTTTATTGAACCGCTGCAATTACATAAAGCAACTATGCATTCGTATATTTTAAGGTAGAGAAACTTAGTTAGATCAAGCCATAGAAAGTTTATATATTTTTACCCAGAGGAGACTATAAAATATCATTTGATGAACATGGGGTATAAATTAGCATTTAACATGCATTGTAAAATAGTTAAGTCGTTAAAGTTTTGTACGTTTCATTTTGTAAATTAGTAGTGTTAGATGTAGAACAACTCTCGTTAGATCGTTTGGTTCCAACTATTTATAAACCAAGGCGCAATCAAAAAAGAGCATAATATTCGAAATAAAATTCGCCTTTACACTTGCATGACTCCCTCAAAATTTAGTCTCTGAACACACAGAATAACTTTACAATTAATGTTCAATTAGCAGCAAATTTCCTAAATCATTTCATGTACGTAGGTATACAATTAAACTATTCTTGGATAATTTAAATAACCTAAAAAAGAATTATTCCACATTCATTTACCTATAGGAGTGACCTTATCTAATTAAATATATAAATATCTATCATGTAATATAATCACAATCATCAAATAATCGTTTCTTCTGAATAAAACTATTTGAAATATTTGATATACTTTTATATCAATATTTTATATGTCAAGTTAAAAAGTGATTTTCATTGCATCTCTCATCTTATCTTCAAAAAGGAGACATAAAAAATGTTTCAAATTAAATTAAAAGCACCCACTAAAAAGACATCATGTTTACTAATATTGCAGTATAGTACTTCAGTTTGTCAATTAAATTCGTTCAGAAAAACATTAAGTATATTTCATGCTCGAAATATATTCAATTCATTTAAGAACAAATTGTATTAAATTTTACGAGGAAAAAAAAAAAGACAAACTACTGATTTTATGAATAAATACACTTTAAATAAATTATTGACAAGTTAATTAAATTATAATAGTCAATATCTACTTATAAATAGATAAAAATCGAGTTTTGAAATGTACTTCTTTTATGAGTATTTTTTGTAGCATAATCGTACTCAGAATGTTTTGACGTACGACCATCATTTGTGTTGTTTACAGTGACTTGAAAAAATTAATTTGGCAAAAAAATGGAATCAACTCGTGAACATTTTCGTGCCATTTTTCACAACTTTCGACGTGAAATATCACAAGAGTGCATTGATGAACTTAAATCTTTGTAGAGCGATGATGCACCATCCTATAGCACTGTGAAAAACTGGTTTAATGAATTCAATCGTGCCTGACGCTCGCTCAAATTCCGTGAAGAACAGAGAACCAGAGAAAATTGATGCCATGCGTAAAGTGATAATGCAAGACCGTCATGTGATACAACGTGAGATAGAGGCATCCTTGGGCATTTCTTCCACCAGCATACACTCGATATTGCATGAACACCTGGTCGTAAAAAAGGTTTGTTTTCGCTGGACCCCGCACAATTTGACAATCGCTCATAAGAAGGCTCATTCGCCCTAACTTAGCACCCAATACCTCCTTTTTATTCCCGAACATCAAAAAAAAAAAATGCGTAGTCACGATTTTCATCGCCAGAAGATGCTGTTGAATCGTTTAAAAACCATGTTTTGGAGGTGTCTCAATCGGAGTGGAAAAAGAGCTTCGATAATTGGTTTGAGCGCATGCAAAAGTGTATAAATCATGCTGGGAAATACTTTGAAAAACAATAAAACCATTTCGATGATAAATATTCGCATTTTTATTATTAGGCCAGAAATATTCTTTAAAGCTCTTTTCAAGAGCATAAAAAAAATTAAAGATAGAATTTAAAGGCCTAAAACTGATATTAGAAGTCGGACAAAACGATTTCACCAGAAAAATTAACTGAAAGAGAGATAACATTTAGAGATTCTTAAAGGTATCGAAGAAATATAACAGTTTACAGTTGAGCTGCATATGGCTTACTTCAGAAAGTAAAAATTATATAGTTATAACTTGTCATAACTACATAAAGAAGAAAAACGCATATTACTAATAATGAGACAAAAAGTTATTCAACCTTGTTTGCAAGTGGAGGATAGATGTAATGATTCTTCATTTTTAGAGCGCTTTGAGTATCTTTAAATTGGAGTCAAAGCAAAATATTATGACATTTGATCTTATTTTTATACATTGAAGAGTTTATTTTTTAATTCATATTTAGAAATAAGAAGGAGTAAGACAACATGTGTAAATTTTGCTTTTTAACTCATTCATTCGATCGAAATAAAATACATTCGACCATTTATTATACAATCCTGAAGCCACTGAGTAATGAATTTATATCTGTATCTATGGAAGGGAGTATAAATATAAAAGTACATAAATAACATTTAGACGTTTACAAAATACGATTATCAGGGATTTAAAATTAAAACACAACTTTTATCTTTTTAACGAAAAAAAGACAAAATGTTTCCTCTTTGTTTCGTCTTGTGCAAAGGAGATAGGAAGCTTATATTACTTATAATTTATTTAATAACCGTTTTCTTGAATAAGGGATTATCATTAGTCTGCATTTATTGGAAACAAAATAAAACATTTTAAATAAAAAAAATCATGTAATTAATATTTCAAAATTAATAAGAAATATCACGCCACGATCATTAAAGAATTAATTCATTCTTTCAGCAAAGACACGTCTTCAACATTGAAGTATACAAAATCTTAAATACTAGGGTTTTAAAATTTAATCCTTCAATAAAGAAGTAACTTAATTAAGAGAACAACTTGAATTACTTAAAATTAACAAAATTAATTTAACTCTTAACTGATGATTGCAGCAAATATGCTAAATGGTACTTTTTATCCCATCAATAAACTGACCTTTTAACACGCCAAAATTTAACAAAAAATACTTGCATATGTTTGGTATTGATTAAATCTATAAATAAATTGTATCAGACAATAGTTTTTTCAACAATTTATCAAATGTTACAATTGACAGTAGCCAACAGTCGTTGAGGACGTTCGCAACATTTAAAAAATCGATTTTGAATTAGAAATTATAATATATAATATTTCCTAGAAATAAATCATCAAACGTTTCAAGCTATTGAATTATTAACTTTCAATGTATATATGCAGATTGAAGATGATTTACACATTAACATACATTTTAGATTAATGATCAATATTATAGAACGTATGAAGTGTTTCAATTTGATGTTATATAAAGAAAGAAAAATCTTGATTTTTTTGTAAGTAGTCTTATACTTTTGAAAATGACTATAGAATATCAGCCTGATCGACACCTAATACCGTATTCTTTAAAGAAATACAGTTTCTTAAAGATTGATGACCCCTTATTTCGCTTTCTTTGTTTGTACATGTCATAATATATTCTCCTTTTTTCTCCTTAAACATCATTTTAAAGAGTATAAAAAAAAATAAAACATTTTATCAGGTTTGCATTTCAACAATAGGAAGCCTTTTGTTTTTGAGAGTATTTCTTTGTTTAATATTATATGAAACATAAAACGTTTTTGGATTAATGACTATTCAGAACTACTTTTTAGTATTGGTTTGAAAACAAGTATAGCTTTGATGTAGAACATATAAGAGATGAAGAATTATAGGTATACTAGGACATAGGAAGTTTTTTTTTAACGTATTAGCCGCTTATAACAAGTACTTAACAAAAAAAATTCAACATGATGATGATGTTAATATATACCAATTTGAGATAGCACCCCTACAATTTATCAAAAATTGATTGTGTTTATTGTAAATAAATAGATAAATGACAAAGTTTTCGGAAAATTAAGGGATAGGGGCAGTTGTTGGGCAGACAACTAAAGTTAAAATTCACTAGACACTAAGTAAAACTTTAAAGAAAAGATTAATTAATGTAAATCATGTTTCAAAATTATCAGTAAATATGACATCATGATTGTCTAAGGATTAATTCATCCTTGCAGCAAAGAGACGTCTTCAGTTGTTATAAATATGACGTAATGAGAAGCGTTGCTTGATGAACAAGAGAACCTTCTACAAACGTCGTCAAGTTTACAATTCATGCACGTGAAGAAGTAATACATATTTGTATATAGCATCGATTGCAGTGTTGCATTGAAAAAAAATTAGCAGTTGTTCATAGAATGTAAACATGTCTCTTTACACGATGAGCAACCTCGACTCACAAGAGGGAACGGAAAAATTTGGAAAAACATATGGTAGCAACTCTTCTGTATTTTCCTTGTTGCCAACTTTTTAATATTGAGTAGAAATATTATTTAAATATACTATACATTGATAAATTCAACCAATATATAAATTGTTAATACTTGAATAATATTCAAAAATTCAAAAAAAAAAAAAGGGCGCATAATCCTTGATTTGATATAGTTTTTATATATCCAAGTCATAATTAATAATAATACCTTTTATAAGTTCATAACACGTAGAGTCAGCTGCATCAAATCAGGAGAGTCAACTGATGAAAAATAGCTTAAGGGAGAACATAGTATTTTTGTTTATCCCAAAAAGCTCGTCGTGATATGGTAGCAAAAAGGAAAGAGTAGACGAGCGTCCACTTAGCTCAAAAAGTCATGTGAACGTATAAACATAATTTTTACCCACATAAGTGACTCTGATAAAGCTTTGCGACACGACACCTCTCCTTATGTCGTATTGTAAACCCATAAAATGCGGATGTATTCATATCTCCTTTATTTGTTGACCGATTAACAAAAATTCACTAAATTTTTTAATTCTAATTTGATAATTGTTATTTTATAGAAGAACTTAATTAGACAATTAAAATTCCCATAACACTCAGTTGTCAGTATACGTTCTTATTAATATGACGTAAGTTCACGATTTTGTTTCCATTTCAGCACGGAATAGAACATTTTTCAAGGATTTAATATTTGACCCTTAAAAGGTACCTTGGATGGTTCTAACAAGCCAGTAAAAATGGTTCCCTACATCTCACTCTTTCATCATTATGAGTTTGAAGAACTAATCTGAAGATCTATCTTGTTTTGGTTCTCCTCCAGCCCGAACCGACACAATGATACGATATATTTGGTATTTGGTAAACATTGCCTTAAGGTTAAAACAATGATTATTGAGAATATTGATATCCTAGAGTTAGATTTTCTGCCCCATACTAGCAAAACAATTTTTTTAAAATTAACGAAGGGAGCAAGTATACTGGCAACTGATACTCATAAATATTTTAGTTGGAGATATATTTGTGTGACTAAGTAGTTCTTCTACTAATTATCCTGTTTGAATTAAAGTATTTATTATAATTTGAATTTTAATAATCTGTCAACAAATAAAGGAGACATTCGCATGTTTTGCAACAGATAACCTTCTTAATAAACTCTATTGTTTGTATACAGATATTGTCTTTTGATTTTTGACCGATAGATATAGGATAATATTTCTTCGTAAGTATATCCCTAAAATAGGAAAACCCTGAGTAGTTTGTCAACACGTTTATATTTCTAGTCTCTATATCAATATGAATATGATGTCTTTTTACCAAAAACAGAGCTTAGTGATTAATGGGTGTCTTAATTATTCATGCTTTGATACATCTTAATAACTGACAGTCCTACATGTGGCAACCAATTCCTTATTTCAGTTAACACATAATTATGATTTAAAAATAATGTCTATTGATTTAAAACAAAATACAATTGGAATGCTATCCACTTAGACGAATAAGAAATCGTTTAAATACTCATTTGGAGATAACTATGAAAATACAACTCACTTAACCTCCCCTACTCTCAGCCTGACATTTTTTTCATAGTATTGAAAGACAAAGGCCATACGTTCATTTCCCCAAAAATAGTCATTAATCCCCAGAAAACATTAGACTTATTCATATTGACTTTTTGTGCCCTATTTTAAACACAAGTCAATATTTTTTATTGAAAGAAGGAGAATAAAATCTTTCAACATGTACTTATGGGAAATTATTATTAATGTGAGGTTTAGCATACATAAAAGTATATTGAAAGGGAGTTGTTATATTTAATTCCTCACAAAGTAACTGGCAATAATTTTGATCTAAATATAAGTTTTTAAATTTAATTTTGCTTTTTCTTTATACAAAACTTTTTTTTCGAGCTAAAATCCTACTCTAATTATCTAATTTAACTACATATAATTTATATTAGAATCTATCTACGGATAAGTATAGAAATATAAGATAACTGATTCATCTTGTGCAAGGTATATACTATTTTTGCTATTCCTCTCAATTTTCTAAAATGCATCAAATGGTGTAAAAAAAAACGAGAGAATGTCATAATAACAAATACCATTAATAGTCATTATGGATATTATTGTTTAGCATCTTCTTTTTTTTTCAATGATGAGTGTAATCTAATAAAAGCTTTTAATTTGTAATAGTTCCTCAGCCAAAGTTAAAATTTTAGACTAAAATGTCTATTTATGTATTTTTATACGTATTTACTTTGTGCGTTATTTTATGTAGTTGGAACTGAAATGAATAAAAAAAAAAAAAAAAAAAAAAAAAAAAGCTCAAAAGAAAAGAATTCAGAGAGTTAAGTTCTTTTCCCATTATCATGAATTCATATAAAAGCGACTAATTAATAATGAAAAGTGAGTAAAAAAACGACACATCATCCAAGTTGAAATACTTAAAAATCCTTTATGTATGAAATATATATACAATATAGGTATTTTTGCATTGTATTACAATATACATACTAGTTGGGATTTGGGAAGGTACATCGTAGACCTTCCGGAGATGAATGGAGACCAAAAAAATATAAGTTGAAGAGTGGTGTAGAACTTGATTTCCTACGACTGTAAGACTTTGTACATATTCACATAAGAGCTTCTGAATCAAAAATTATTAAATTCTATCATGGTGGGCGACATTTTGTTTTTTTGTCTTTTTTATAAGTCAAACCTGAAAGTTGTTTTTTTAGTATTGTGGTTTCATGTTATTTGATGAGACTGAACCAACTAATATTGATGGCAAGGACATTCAAAAATAGAGATATCACATATACGGCTATTTTTGTTACAATTTGTCTAATAATGAAGCAACTTTTTATTGCTACTGTTTTTCAATAATTTGGGTACATTGATTTTTTTTTTTTTTTTTTTTTTTGGGGGGGGGGGGGGGGGGTAAAAATGTACTTACTAAAAAAATGGCTCAGCTTTAGAGGCTCATCATGAAATTTTGTCCTGTTTATGGTGAGGACTTTATCCATAGAGGCAGACAGGTGCTTGTCATTCCTCCGGTTGATTGCTTGATCAACTGTCCACAGCTTCTTATAAGAGAAAATGCGAACAGTGGAGCTGTTTTGCTGTCTTTGAGTCAGGTAAGAATTTTCTTGCCTCTCTCCACCTTACTGACCTTGTTGGTTCAAATCAAGAGGTGCTTGACTCTGGGGGTGTAACTTTTGAGACCCACGACATTAACAGCTTTACAGATTGTCTTATCAGACACATTCAGGTCCTTGAGATCTTCCTCATGCTGAAGGCGGGGTTGATTTTGGCTCTTAAGTCCTCCAGGAAGGCCTCATCTCTCTTCTTGTAGGGATAATTTGAATTAACAACTCTTAAAGTTGACACAGATGCCTCAAATCTGTTCCTAACTACATACACAGTGTTGTGGGAGCATTTTAACTGGTTGGCAACGTTCTCGGTCTTTATTCCTGCACGGAACTAAATCAAGATGTTGTTTCGTTTTGTTTGTTCCATGATTTAAATCAAACAAAATATTTTAAAAATTACTCGAAAATTTCTTTCATAAAATTACAAAACCTCAGTAGAAATTTCAAACATGTAACTCTAATCCCTACTCTCCATTTTAAACCTTTTATGCTTTTTCAGATTTCGGTTATGCACACTGTTTGAGGGCGTCCAGAGGTTAGATATAGTCACATTATTTTCCTAAAAATTTTAAAAATATCGGCTTACAATTCATCCTCAGAACCACCAAAAGTGAGATTAGATTGAATTACATCCCCTTTTTAAAGCCCCAATATTATATACTTATTTTTGGACACAAAATGTCTATTTTCTTGTGGCTGTTTTTCATCCTGATTAATGAATTTTATTTAGCTTTTAAAATTGATAACTATTGAGAACCCTTCAATATAAACCGGAATAAGACGTGTCATGATTATTATATACGTACATACGTACTAATGAGTTCGGTGATAAGGTATTTATTAATTGATTTTATTCACAAGAGTAAAAGTTATTTTACATGAATTGACTATAAAATAGTGGCCAAGGAAATGGAAACAAAGGCTTTTATTAAAACTAGTAAATAAATTATAAAATTGACAACATTAAAATAAAATTTTTAAATGTAGAATAATATATTATTACTTTATCTTCCCCCCCCCCCTACTTCTTCCTATATAAGTGTGTACTTTTCTAATGCAAATAGCTAAAATAGTTGGAATGAAATTTTTTTAATATGTATCATCAGCAGTATTGTTAATCGACTCAAACTATGTTAAGTACCTAGTAACACTGACATAAAATGTTGTATAGGCACATGCAAGTAAAATAACGAAATATATATCGTAACTACATACACATTAGAAAAATACATTTGATATCAAAACTTATCCACATCAAAGATAAAGTATTTATTTTATGCACATTATGCATGAAAGAAGTAGATACATACAAAATTAAAGGCAGTGAGTGAGTTATCATAAATAAGTTACAAAGATAAACGGTTAAAAAACACCTACTTCTTTAGGGCAAAGAGATTCCTCGCATTCAATTTAGTCTCAAATGTTCAAAATATTTACCATCCATTGAATCTGACCGTGAAATAATTTTATTGTAAAATAAGAGGTTCCTGATTTTTTAAAATTAAAGTCGAGAATGTCTAATTTGTTGTGAAAGTTAAATGGATTTAATATTAGTGCCGAATCACCAAAACCAATCGATACCATCGACTTCCTTGCAATTAATGAAAATAAATTTATAAAGACTATGTTGCTTCTCCACTGATTTTAAATGGATTATAGAGTTAAATATGATATTTTTTGCTCCCTAGAAATCGTACATAATATTCAATCGTTATAATAAATTAAGGAATTGTAAGTAAGTATAATAAACTTCCTCAGCATAGTTAATAGTATGTACATTAAATTAAACTAAATGGCTTCCGATTTAAAGCTTTTATTCAGGGTGAGAGATACTCTTTGAATACGAGACTTTGGAGTCTCTAGAATTAGACAAAGGATTTAGTCGTCTGGAGAAAATATATTCCATGTTGTGAGGGACGCACAAGTTAGGTATAGAGGCTATAGAACAAGTACAATATGATGTTAGCTTACAGGTACCTTCAGATATTTCTGTAATAAAAACAAGGAATGAAGTAAGTTGGATAATTATGATTACTCTCAAGGCAGAAGTCTTTAAGTGTGTTCCGGGGAAGCCAGCGGTTACACAAAAAACATTTCCTGAATAATATTTATAAAGATGACTTATTCAATTACACTGGTCAACAGTCAAAAATCCTAAGGGGTTTAAGTATAAAAAAAGTTATTCAGTTCTGCAAACTGCTTTCAAATCTGTAAAAAAATTTCCAGAGTTCCACGGTTTTGAGAAATTGAACCCTTCTTTTTGAGCTTTTTTGGCCCATTTTCCAACTTCAACTTCAATTTAAGCCTAGAAGGATACTCATTTTGTGCGTTAAAAAAAATAATGATCCGCTAGTGTTTTTAATGCAAATTCCATTTCCAGAGTTTGTTTTGACCTAACAAGGGTTCCTAGAGACTTAGGGGGAGGGAGTAGGCCAAATCGTTTTTACTTAAATAACTCCTTGAATATTACATGAAATGAACTAATAAGAAATGCATTCAAAAGCTGAGACCCACAGCTTACAAATAAGATGTCAAGCGCCCGAAAAGAACCCTCCTTAACAAAGAAGAAATCGTCCATCTAAAAGTGTAAATTTTCATCCAATTTTGATCCACTAGAATCTACTCACGGTAGAGCTACTTAAGTAGAAGCGCCGCAAAAGGATTGCAAAATGAGCTGAAATCCTTCTGCGAGCTACTACTTTAGTCTATTGAACTTGTATATTAATTTAATTAAGATTTTCAGCAATAAGTGTAAAGCACACCTGTACTTGGATTTTAATAGAAAATTGTTTTAACATGGATTATGAGTTATAAACCTTTTATATAAAAATAACAATGGCAGAGTAATTTATAAATTGTATTACTAGTCCAGATATAAAATTAAAATTACGTAATTTCTAGGAATTACTTAATTCAATGCCTGTTTCAAGTCATGATCAGTGATGCAAAAAACGGCGATTTTTAAGCGTGGGAATAGCCCCTCCTCTTGATGACGTGAAAAATTATATGGTAACTATGAAATTCAAGTTATTTGCTCTTGATATAATACTATGACTGTATCTGTGACAGCCTTGCAGAAGGCTCAATAAAGCTCTTCTTGGACTTATATTAATTAACTAAATTAAATTGATGTTTTAGAAAGATGTTATTCACAATTGCACAACGTAAGCCAAGAGATCAGGAGGTCAGAGAAGGAGTATATCTAGGGTGACCATCCGTTCTCTTTTCCTCAACCATGTCCTTTTATTTCCTGTTTGGATACTTTTTTATAAATTCATGAAAAATGTATACCAGAATTGATTTTTTTGGTTTTTTTTTGGAAATTGAAATATGGGTGATCTAGTATTAAAAAGATATATTTACACACGGAATTCTAAACCTTAATAAGATCAATACAAATTAATATTTTATAACGTATATTTATTGCAGATAATCTCATTGATATACTAGACATTTCGTTTAATTTTAATTTTACGCATTACTCTTTTGTTCATCATTCTCATAATATGTATTTAAATTATTTTTAATTATATTTAGGCACTAACCGGCTATGCAGGGCGTGTAGGAGGCAGTTATCAAGAATTCATTTAAAAAAACATCTTAAAACTGAGATTTGAGAATTTTTGAACATTTTTCTTTTTCGCTTAATAACTCTCCAAAGGGGTCTTGAATAACATTTAAACTGAAAGTTTAACTTAAATTCAAACTTAAATGTGTTTGTAAGCAACTAATATTAAATTTGACTACTTCTATAACATAGAAAACTAGGAAATTATGACATCACTGTTTTTAAGCTCGATTTAAAATTAGGTAGAAATAGTATCTTTCTTATTTATTTCCTTCACCCTTAAAATTATGTATAGAAGTGAACAAAAACTTGTCATGAGAGTAAGTTAAAAGCATTTTCTTGTTACTCAACTTTCCTTGTTTTTCGGTTCTCTCACTTCAACCAAACTATATCTAATAAATATGTAAAGGTAAAGTAAAAATGACTTTTAATATTGCTAGTTACATAGCAAATTTTGACTCAACCTCGTTAAAAAGAGAATCGACTGTATGTACAATGTACATGCAATATTTGAAGAGTAACTTTTTTTCCTTATTTAAGTTTGTAGGAGTTATAATCATCAATAATTATGCTAAATGAATTATTGATATATATATATATGAAATGAAATGATAAGCAGAAACAAAATGTGTGCCAGGACATGAAACTATGTACATAAAGTACTTTATCTCGAAGTACATATTACATCACCAAAATTCACACATTGATTTGTACAAAAAAAATCATCAAGTGATTGTTTTTGATTTAACTTGCAGGACCATTGGAAGCTCTCAAACATTGGGGCAATTTTACACAACCTTTAATTATAAATAACAACGCAATAATTATATAATTAAAATTACTTTTTTGGTTTTTATATTCTGAAACTTTTTCAAGAATATCAAAGTCATGTAACTAATATTTAATTAAATACTTTGCAACAACACAGAAAGTTGCAACAAAATACATAAGAATATGTACATTAGGGTGTCCTGTTTTCGGATCAATCCGTTATTTTGTATACACCAAAGGATTTTCAGCTGCTTATTGATAAAAAAAAAAAATAAGAACAGTAGAGTTTTAATCCTTCAAAGGGCATTATTGTGACCCCTCAAGCCTTTTGAAATTTGAAAAATTGCCTTCTTTTAAAGAAAATTAGCAAATACATACATAAAATAAACAAGAAAATGTGCCATAAAATTGCAACCAATAGCTATAGGGTAGTTTTTTCATAAAACTGTAAACTCCTATTTTCCCCCTCATAGGCCAACTTATAGGCCCAAAGCCATTGCCAAAGCCAAAGTAAGATACTATTTTTTGGCTTGCACCAATTTTTTTTTTTTTTTTGAAAAATGAGATCTTAACGGAGGTTCAAATTTTTATTGGGATTGGTTTAAATTTCAAATCTCTCAAGCCCATTGAAACCAGCTAATTTTTCTTCAAAAATATCATTTTTCAAACTTAACAAAACATCAAGTTCTAGCAAAGTATAAAAATAATTGCTGCAGAGGTACTAAGCCTGAATTATGTTCATACAATTATAGCGTAATAAGTTCTAAAAAACACACCTGATAAATTACTATCTATTTAATGTGTAGTTGAATTGGGAGTTTAAAAAACCAACAGGATAGAGTAATCGGGATTGCCATCAAAGGAAAAAATATAGAATAAATTAACCAAACATAGACTTTAATTGAGACCCCTCAGTTCAAAAAACACAGTCTATGATAATCAAGCTCTATAATAGTCAAATTTCTATTGGAATGTCATTTGTAATTCAAAAAAGCTAAAATCATCTCATTTTATTCATTCAAGATCAATGTGACAGAATATCAAGGAATTATAAAAATGCATCCTTACCTTAAAGCCTTTCATAATATAAGCATACAAAATGCAATTTCCTGAAGTATTGAAATATCACATAAAAAATACTATCAATTATACTATCAACTTATCAATTACTTTTGCTAATGGAACAGTCACAGGAATGTAGGGTCATATATATAATAATAAAATATGTATATGAAGAGAATCCGTTCTATAAGAAATCATTCCACCGACTACATACAAAAATACAAATTTAAATAAAGAATCCGAAAACGTAGGTATGTAAGTATTTACACGTGTAGCTAAGTGATAAAAAAAGAGAAGGCATGATTGATTTTACTTCGTTCATCAATGTGAACGCATTCATCCGTGGTAAAATCTTATCAACTATGGCGAATTGTACAAGATTAATATTAAACATCTACAATATCTGTAATAATATTTAAATAGACCAAGTTTTGAATGCTATGGGAAGATATTAAAAGAACTGTTTCTAATTAAGCCTTTGAGGTAAAAACCAACGTAATCAGATAAAAATGGTAAGGACAATCTTTTCATCATCATAGTTTGACAAATTTATATAAGTTATATGATATACAAAAAATATAGAGAGGATTATCCATAAGTTTTAAAGGTCACAATGAGGAAGGCGTTTGAAGAACTTTATAACGAAGGAAAGACGCAATTGCGAATTAATCGAAGCCTAGGTAACTTGATTAGCCTTAGTACAATGAAATATACGATCCAGAAGCTTCGTGACACCGATAGCTGTGATGACAAGCCAAGAAATGGCCGTCCAATGACCGGGAGGTACATCGAAAAAATCCGTGTAAGAATTTATCGAAACCGTAGAAGATCGATGTCCACAATTGCGTCAAAAAACGGAATCTCGCAGCAATTTATACATAGGTTGTTTTGAAATAACTTAAACTTGAAACCTTTCAAGCTACGTTACGGTCAAACACTCACAGAGGGCATCATTGCCAAAAGAATGGAGAGGTTCGAAAAATTATTTGAAATTTGTATAAAGAACCTGTGTATTATCTTAAGTGATGAAAAAAAAAATGAGATATGGATCTAAAATTTAATAAGCAAAATGATATAATTTTGGCTAAAACTTCCCAACAGATCCTCTTGGATGAAAAAGTGATTTCACGTCGAGTCAACAGCCGGTCTTTGATGGTCTGGGCAGGAGTTTCAAGCTCCGGTGATAAGCTCCCATTGGTTTTTCTACCGGAAGGTCTTCGTATGAAACAGGACGACTACATTACGAAAATTTTGGAGCCTGATATCCTTCTTTGGTGTAAGGAGTATAAAAAAACAAGACCATCATTTTCCATCAAGATGGAGCTTCAATTCATAATGGTCGAAAATCTCAGGAATGGGTGAAAGAAAGACTTCCATTTTGGGAAAAATAAATATGGCCTCCTTCGAGTACAGATCTTAGCCCCTTCTACTATTTTGTATAGGGATATCTGAAGTCAAAGGTTAAGGTTCATTCCTATCAAAATTTGAAATATCACAAATTTTCAATAGTAATACCTCGAACTGCAAGGACTTTGGACACTAAGAACCTATTTTCAATTTAGAAAACGTGAGGGATGTCTATGATCCTTGCTTTGAACAAACCAAAAAAGCAGAAGATACATATGCTAGAACGATAATTAGATAATAATCTCGTAATTAGACACATTAATATAATTACCATATAATTGTAGTCCATTTATTTTTTAAGAAGAAAACTCTCCATTTTTGTTTATAAGTTTTGATATACACACAATTCTCTGACACGAATGTTGCTCCCAATGTATTACTGCATTTACATATTAGATGCATATGAATGCATGTAAATGTACTTACACATTGTACCGTGTAACGCAGGGGTGTCAAACATACGGCCCGCAAGGAGGTTCAATCAGGCCTGCAGGATAATTTGAAAGTGGAAAAAACACATAAAAGTCATGGATTATATTTTTTAATTAAATGTAATTCATGAATTATCCGCAAGGGGTGTATGTTAGTCTTTCTTTACAAGTCTCATGTAATCTCAAGTAAAGTTCATTATTATAATTTTTGATTTTCTAATTACATAAAGTTTGTGCAATTATGTGAAATGTTTTGTAAAAGTGTTGTTCAATACATTTTGAGTTAAATTTAACAAAGTCCTTGTTCTTTTTTAAATCAAAACAAAGGGAAGACATGATATTTTGGTTATTTATAGCTAAGTATACTATAAGTCCGGCCCACGACGTCTACCTAGGAGTCGGTTGTGGCCCACGATGTGAAATGATTTTGACACCCCTGGTGTAAGGTAATGAGAGCAACAAAAACAATAATTATAATCATATATAGAAGTATATGTTAAGAAGTCGAAGAGTATAAAGCTCGGAAGAGATAAACTGAGACTCATTGTACAAGCATACACTGGACATGGCCCTTTTTTAGCCCACAAGCAAGTGGAAGGACATAAGCTCGACGTGCAATGTCAGTATGGAATAATTTCAAAGTGCAGACCATCTCATCAATAGATGCCCAGCCCTCTTCAACGAAAGACATCAAGTCATGCAAGGACAATATGAAGATATTCGTGTTTTAAAATTAATGAATTAAAAAAAAATGAAAAATATTGTTGGACAAAATTTAAATGTAAATTAAGTTATAGAATCTACTATAGTAGCACAAATACCCCACTGTGTGTTGAGTTCGTTGCCTTATATTTGTACAATTTTATTTTATGTATGTATGGCTAACAGTAATAAATTTTAACTTTACAAGTATATTAAGAAATTCAATTCGAGGAATACAAAACAATATATACAGTCATAATAAAAGAAAAAAATGCATTAAAAAATCATGAAAGGAATAATAGCGTGCATCAATATGTATGAATATACGAAGATATTTGGATATAAATTATTCAGTGAGTTAATGAAGAAAGACTCATCAAAATTAATTGTAATTAAAAAAAAGAAATAACTTTAATGGGTGGTCAGTCACATAATTTAACCTTCTCATAATATTCAAAGAGGGATGATACAAAAGTTGAATACCTGTTTTAAGGAAATACTGAGAGTAATTCTCAGTTGTGAGAAATCATCCTAAATATGTGCATATATAGATTCTATAGAAATTTGGCACAATTTGATTGACACTGTACATACATATACACACACAACTAAACTATTGCATCTTTTACATACTCTATCAAAAAAAAAAATTGTATTACTATAATCAACATTAATATCAATATTATCCACAAAAAAAGTAATGCTATTCTTCAGAACCCCTATCATTAATTATACAATATACTTGTATATCTGTATTTTGTGAGGACTTAAAACAACAACAACTTAGAGCTTAATTTCCTTTTTTTTTTCTTCCTAATTTCTTATGTATTTGGAAATTGTAAAAATATCAACATAATTTTACCCTTCATATTATAATACAGCTGACTAGGTAGTAATCTATCCACTGTGTAATATATAATAATAATAAAACCACTGGTTTTAATATATTTGTTAAATATATTAAGAACACAATTTGCAATAAAAATTTAAGAAAATTTAACGAACACTTACACAATCGGTATCAGGACATATACCCCCCCCCCTCATATAATTTTATAAAGTTACCTTATTCTTCAATGCAATAGCCGCTCAAACTAATGCAATTATAATCATTGTTTTTTTTTATTACTTTGTCTTCTATATTTTATGTGATCCATGCAAAAGTAATTCAAACTTGAGCTAATAATTACGGAATTTATAACCTCTACTCGTAGTGGAAAAGTTGCTATACTACGGATTTATATATGTTGAGCAGAAAAACCTTGCCAATAGTGAGGAATCGAATGAATTTGAAATGCGACACAACCTCAAGAAATGCAAAACCAAGACCCGCGTTACTAGAGACCAAGTTGTTGGTCAGTCCGACGAGCACACTCACACACCAGATATTGGACGACCAGAGGCCCTGAAGGTATGTCAATCTATCAAAGTCTTAGTATTGAAATATCTCACTCATATAATTCCAACAGCTTCAGTCTCTCCATATTCAAAAAGAGTTTAAGATATCATGGGAATGTACAATTTATTGGCTAACAAAATTAAAAAAATGTGTTGGTAATATTTGTTTAAATAAAGATGTATTTGAAAAATTCATTGTGTGTTTATCTATAATTGTATTTCATTTTTACAAGCGGGTGCAACAATTTTTTCTACAACGCACCCTTTGAGGAACCTTGTACTATTTCCAAATCATTAATACTTTCATTGTTGATATCCACGTCGAGCTTTTTTGGCCACTCGCAACCTCGACTCACAAAAGGGAAAGGAAAAATTTGGAAAAACAACTGGTAGCTACTCTTCTGTATTTTCCATGTTGCCAACTTGTTAATATTTGGCAGAATTTATTATTTAGATATACTATATACTTATAAATTTTACCAATCATAAACCAATCGTTACTACTCCTAATATATTCAAAATTCAAAAAAAGGGCGCGCAATTCTTGATTTAATATATTTTGTATGCATCAACATCAGAAATAATAATAATACCCTTTTAGAGTTCATAATACGTAGGGTCAGCTGCTTTAAATCAAAGGAGTCGAATGATGAAAATCAGCTGAAGGGAGAATACATAGTGTTTTTGTTTATCCCAAAAAGCTCGTCGTGATCAGGGACTATGGATATAATTATAAGAGGTTGATGATTATTACCAAGAAAAACTTCCGAAAAACCGAAGAATATGTAATTAAAATTACATTGGTCAACAGTCAAAAATCCTAAGGGGTATAAGTATGATAAAAATTATTCCGTTTTACACCAATTTCAAATCTATAATTTTTTTTTCGAGAGTCTGACTGTTACCTACTTTTTGAGCTTTTTTGGCCAAATATCATTTTAACACATGATACTATGAAAATACACACATTTATTGGAATAAACGAAATTAGTTCACAAACCTCTTATATGGACAAAATTCAGCTTTCTCATAAATAACTATAAGTAGAGTAAATACAAATTAATTTCAATGAAATTTATTGCATTTAAGTGGGAATTGCTTATTTTTTAGACTGTAAGAGAGTATTTTCTCATACCATAAAATTAGTGACCTAATTTTGAAACTATCATAAGGAAATAATTCTGTAGGAACTCTATATAAGTTTGATCTTAAAACAGCAAATAATCCCATCAAGAATCAAACATTTTATTTATAAAAAAAAATTGTCATCAAAAAGAAACTCACTAAACATCCACACATCATTATCACAATAACAAGAAAATATTTGAATTTTCGTCGGGAGTGGATATCGATCTTCTGTTGATTTATTCAACCCTAATAATTGTCATATCAACATTTCAGGTCTCATTTCTTTATCCTTTTAGATGAAAGCTTAAGATTTGAGTCTTTGAAGTGATCCTTACAGGGCATCAAGGCTCTGTGAGAGAAGTTTAGTAACATTGCGAGTTATTTTTCTATACTACGTCATGTAGATACGATATGATAACGACGACAAAACTATAGTTATAATTGTACAAAATTTCTATTAGATTAACATAAGTATTTCTCTTCAAGTTTTTACAACGACAGGTTGCATGATTTACGTGTGCACTTCACTGCCTAATACAAGACTCAAGGACTACTAGAGACGAGGAGACTGGAATCAGAATTGAGCTAGATATTAAATGCACACTGAAATTTGTTTTATTTATTAAAGTATTTATAACCAGTTTTAAAAAATCACGTTAAGATTTGAAACAAATGAATAAAAAACAGCTGAAACAAATGAGCATGATTTGTGTTATTTATCAAGTAACTAAATAAAACATCATTCTCACTTTGAAAGTAAAAATTGAAATGATAAATAGCAGATATATGAAATCAAAGGCAGTTCATGATTGATACTTTGTTACATCTTGTTGGATAGTGATTTCCTAAACTCTTCATTGCATCTACTTCAATCTTGAAACAGCCTTAAGGGAATTTACATTCACTCTAGTTGCAAATAAGATTTTATGGAATTTCATATCTTCAAAGAGCAAAACGATGACAAGAATCTAAATAACTATTCTTAATAAAACAGGTTTAACTCTTCAAAAATAATTCACAATAAGATTATTTATCAGTCACTCACACGTTTACGTGATGGATGCGTGGATTCCATTTCCCTCATAAAAACATATTGCAGATACTACTTCAGTGTTTCAAGTAGACTAAAAATTAAATCAATTCATTCATGGGGCTTACCCATAATTAAGTGATAAAATATATATAGCAGAAACTATTCAAATTTTCAGCAACAAAAACCAAAAAATAAGATATAATTAGGAAATATAATTTTAATTTACCATAAAATAAAAGAGACACGGGATTTTATCGAAAGTATTATTAAATAATTTGAAATTTATACTTAATTTGAAAAAACATTGAGAAAAGTTATATTCTTACCACAAATCCAAAAGTCATGATTCGAAACCAGGTTAATCAAACGACTGTGCATGACGAAATATCATGACAATACGAGTCCAATCAAAGCTCACTCACTTCATAAGGATTTATTATTTATATACTTACCGGAACAAAATGAGTCACGAGGAATTTTACAACTGGCTTCTTCTTAAATTATAGCTAGTTGCTGGGCTACTAGATACTTTGTTTATTTACTTTTTGACTGTTTATACACAAGTTTTTCCCTACACTTTTAGGAGTTACCATTCGTGCCCACGGTGTAGAGAATAGTTATGCAACGGATTTGTTGCAAACATCATAATAACTAGGAAAGTAAATTTCAAGCAAAATCTCGTACGTGAGATTTCTTGGGGTTGGCACTTCGAACAGTACTTTTTGTTTTCCAAAGCTGTTATCATTTTTCCTTAATTACTGAGGGGAGAATATCTACCGGATGGTAAAGATCTCACATGATTCGTGTAACACGTGTAATACTCTGTTGAAGAACAATCAATTATTTTAATAGAATGCCTATTGGAATGAATCGTCGAATATCGATGTAAACTTGTCTGGTTTTACGACAGGGATTTCAATTCTCCGTACATCAAAGTGTTCGACATTGCCTTTATGGACTACTCCAAATCCCTCGTTTCCTACTATGAGTAGGAAATCGCTCTAAAGATGAAACCTCCGTCCATCAGAGTGTCATTGGCTAAGGACTGCTCCAAATCTATCGTCCAACGAAGAGTTGGCAAATGCCGTAATGGCCAACTTAAACCATAATAAGTATTCAATGTCAGAAAGAAGAGCTATAATTTCATAATAAATATTAATTATATTAACTGTAGGATTTATGATTTTTGGGATGTTTCCCTCGATTCCTCCACTACTGAAATCATTTCATTATGGTCATTGTAAATATCCGATTTTATGGAATAATTACTAGTTTACGGCTTATAACTAAAAATATAATATATAGGTTTCTGACATTAATTTGAGTTAATTTTCTGCCTCTCATCTATGGTATACATTATGTTATCTTTTATTATTGATGTTTTTGAGATTTGTATATATAAAGGAGAATAGCAGCTTGCAGCTCAATAATACGTCATGACAGCTCAAGCTGCTTCCCTCTCAACATTCATCAAATTGTCAGAGTTACTAGGTTGGTTTTCTCATTCTTTGTTTCTTACAAGTCCGATTTGCTTGAAATTTACATTCCTACTCATGGGATTGATTGCATTATCTCACCTCACTGGTTACATTCTGCTGCTTTCCGAGTCGCAGAAGTATGGATATAGATTTCAAGACTTATTTTCCCGTCACCCCTTGAGGGATATTACTCTTTTTATCTTCTTCCTGAGAGCGCGTTGCTCTCTCTATGAAAGGTGTACCGTTTTTTATTCAAAATGGTAAGACCAGTCTTCTCGATGAGTGCCACAATATCTATAAATTATAATTAAATAAACATATTATACATAACTGAAAAGGAGACACTTTATGCTATCAGAAGATTTAAGTATGGCTTTTTGTATATGAAGAAAACTAGAAACATCGTATTCCAAAAAAAAAAATCTAATCATGACTAGGAATGTAAATCATATGCAAATCGGGCATGTAATAAAAAAGTGGAGTTGGCTCTTCAAACAGTCTTTTTGTTTTCCGAAGCTGTTATCATTTTTTTTCCCTTAAGAAGGTAACATCAACTTTACCTCAACATAATGTTTTACAAGAAAAGAACAGTCTGCAAAGATTAAATCATGGAGAGGAACAAAGGAAAAATTAAAAAATGGATATCATTCATTGACGAGAATGGAGTTAATGATATTTGTGAATATAATAATGAATCTGGAGTAACGTATTGTAATGTTTGTGGTTTGATGTTTTCATTTGTATACATATATAAAGGAAAATAGCAGCTTGTAGCTCAGTAAAACGTCATGACAGCTCAAGCTGCTTCCCCCCTCAACATTCATTAAATTGTCAGTGTTGTCAGGTTGATTTTCTCCTTCTTTTTTTATGACAAGCCCGATTTGCATATAATTTACATTCCTAATGATGACACTAAATAAAATAATCATTTTCCATCCATTCATTCAATGAAATAAATTTTAAATGGTCAGAATTTAAAGAAATTATCCATTTATGCTTTCACATCTATAAATTTTGCATTTAAAAAGTGATGTCACGCATTTTTAAACATGCATACCCCAAGAATAATGATCGAAATCGTTAACAAGATTCAATAATATGGTTCCTCTTTTTTATTTTATAGTTTTTAATTAATATTATTCAATTATTTCAAAAAAATCACCATTAAAAAAGTCTAACATTGAATGTGAGGATGTTCGCAAGTCATACGCGTTTGGCGAGTCTGTGCCAGAATCGAGTAAGTCAGTCACTGCACCTATGGGAGTGCCCCAACCACCAAACTTTAAGATGTCAGGAGAGGCCATCGACTGGCATCCTGGTTGGACGAGTTCGATAGCTATGCGTCACTGATGAGAGAACTGTCTCTGGAACGCAAGACCGCGCTGTTGCTCCAATGCGCTGGTCCGGAGGTGCAGCAATGGAGAAAAACCTTGGCAATAGAACCCAAGGAAGACGAAGATTCTTACGATACGCTAATTAGGAGCATCTTCGACGCTTTTTTCCCCACTGAGTCGATACTCGGTGAGCGTTTTCGCTTTGAAGAGCTGATACAGAGCAATGGAGAATCGATTGACGATTTCCAAACTGAAGAAGCAATCTCGCTTTTATAAATTCAGTTGCAAAAAATGTGGGGCATTATATGAGGACGAAATGGTGCTAGGCACACTTCTGAAAGGGACATCTTCCTCCAAGCTCCGTCATGCCGCATTTGAGAAGGGTCTTCGATGTCATGTCCTTAGGAAGAGCTATGAAGTCAGCTGATAAACACTCGAGTGAAATGGAATCAAAGCCTTCGAGTTCCGTGCTGCTCTCTAAATACAAAGGAGCTAAAGGTCTTCACCGGTCGAAAAAGCTGCGGAAAGAACATGGGAAAAATAAGGAGTTGTGTAAAAACTGCAACACATACCACGTTTCCAATATAGAGGCATGCCCTGCTCGTGGCAACACGTGCTTCAAATCTAAGAAATCTGGCCATTTTCAAACGACTTGCAAGTCTTCTTGTACGCCGTCCTGCGCTACTGTTTTTAGTATGTCTGAGAATCAAACCCAGGATGATCGTGTGTACGTTTGGCTAACCATTAATGAAAAAAGGGTTAAATACTTGTTGGATTTAGGAGCCAATGTCAATCTTGTTCCTCTTTCTATGGTCTCTGATGGAGGTACACGGAAGAAGTCGTCGTTTGTTAGAATTTTTGATGGTGGAAAGGTCCCCACGTTTGGCTCTACAAAAATAAAGTGTGTGTTAGATAGATAATGGTGAACGTTTTGACTTAGATTTTGTATGTACCGCTGCGAACCATTGGATTCCGTTCATGTCTCAACATGGGGGTGGTAAGGATTATGGATCTTAGTCCCTCTTGCAACTCAACATTGAGTAGTTTGTTCATATTTTTAAGGAGTTTCCTGGCCAAACTGAATGACACTACGGCAGTAATCCACATCCAGGACAATGTTCGTCTGAGGTACATTCGTGCACGTTCTGTTCCTTTGGCACTCCGTGTGGTTGTAGTAAAATAACTGAAGGAGATGTTAGGCCGTGGAATGTTAGAGAGAGTGGATACATCAGAATGGGCATCACCGATTGTGAAATTGATCGAACTAAAATATTTATACTTCTATCTTATAAAATGTTTCATTTGCTGACATTTTTAATATGTTATAGAAAAGTTAGAATAATTATAAATATCATTATTAAATCTACAATCTTTGTTTTTAAAATATTCAAATATCTATAAACTTAAAGCTTTATTTTGTTAATGAATAAATGACCATTATTATCAAACTAAAAACTTGAAGATAATTATATATTCAGAGCAGAAATTACTATTTATGTACTTATTTTTCTTAAAAATTAATTCAAATAATGAAATTTTAACAAAAATAGCAATAAATCCAAAACTAATGTACTGATTATGAAATTTTGAAAATTTCCTGTTTATTTAAAGCAATGTCTACAACTTTGAATTGAATAACATCTTTCTAAAACATCAATTTAATTAAATTAATTACAATAAGTCCAAGAAGAGCTGTTTTGGGCCTGGAGCAAGGCTGTCACAGCTACATTCATAGTATTATATCGACAACAAATAAGCTGGCTTTCATATTTACCATACCATTTTTGACGTCATCAAGGGAAGGGACTACTCACACGCATAAAAATCACCGTTTTTTACATCACTGGTGATTACTAGGAATGTAAATAATATGCAAATCGGGCTTGTAATAAAAAAAGTGGAGTTGGCTCTTCAAACAGGGTTTTTTGATTTCAAAAGCTGTTATCATTTTTCCAATATTACTAGGAATGTAAATCATATGCAAATCGGGCATGTAATAAAAAAGTGGAGTTGGCTCTTCAAACAGGTCTTTTTGTTTTCAGAAGCTGTTATCATTTTTTTTTCCCTTAAGAAGGTAACATCAACTTTACCTCAACATAATGTTTTACAAGAAAAGAACAGTCTGCAAAGATTAAATCATGGAGAGGAACAAAGGAAAAATTAAAAAATGGATATCATTCATTGAGGAGAATAGAGTTAATGATATTTGTGAATATAATAATGAATCTGGAGTAACGTATTGTAATGTTTGTGGTTTGATGTTTTCATTTGTATACATATATAAAGGAAAATAGCAGCTTGTAGCTCAGTAAAACGTCATGACAGCTCAAGCTGCTTCCCCCCTCAACATTCATTAAATTGTCAGGGTTGCCAAGTTGATTTTCTCCTTCTTTTTTTATTACAAGCCCGATTTGCATATGATTTACATTCCTAAATATTATTGAGGGTAGATCTACCTGATAGTAAAGATGTCGCATGAAAGAATACATGCATTAAGTTTAATAAAGCAAATAAAATGTAAGTAAAAAGGGCTCAAGTCCTCGTATAATTATTATTAGTTAAAAAATATAAAATTTCCTGGCATTAATTTCAGTTAATTTTCTTCCTCTCATCTATGGTATACATAATATTATTATTTATTATTGATGTCTTCATTTGTATATATAAAGGAGAATAGCAGCTTGTAGCTCAATAAAACGTCATGACAGCTCAATCTGCTTTCCTCTCAACATTCATCAAATTGTCAGAGTTACCAGGTTGATTTTCTCTTTTTTTTATATTTTACACACCCCATTTGCATATTTTTTACATTCCTAGGCATATTATTCAAATTGTGTCTCAGATATGTATATATATATATTCAATTTATAATTTATATAAACATAAATTACTCAGCAAAATAAAGTAAATTAAATTAACTAGGCTAAATTTCATGTTCAAGCAAGGCTAAACAATACTAATAATTAATACTGAATATATCATCAATACATTATCATAATCCATAAATAATTATTATCATTGAAAATATATTGTAACAACCTGCTACAGTCTCCCCTATGTACACATTATGAGTGTTTTTTACTGAAATATAGGCGGAGTCATTTTCTCCTTTCCCCCCCCCCCCCCCTCTTCCTCTCCAACCCATTTTCCACTGTTTCTCTCAATCTCTCTTTGTGTCTGTGTGTGAATTTGTGTTCGTGTATCTGAGTTCCTCTTCTTGCTCTTCGTTTCTAGCTCCTTGTGTTATACTAGACTCTACAGTTATTGTTCCTCAAGTTTGCCATCCGGGATTTATGAGATGTTGATCTTAATGTGGGCCAGAATCTCTGATCCTAAGGACTTAGTGTCATATTAGGGAGGATGATTTTGCTCTATTTTCTTTTTTTGTGGAGTCCCACTCACGGCTCTGAAGAGTGTCCCGCAGGGTGTTATTGTCATCCTCTGAAGAATGTTCCAGTCCCAGATGCGATGCTTCCTTTCGGGCACACCATTGCCCTCAAAGTCAATTGTCATACCTTGGCTGATCCTGAAGCATTGGACTTTTCAAATCTCCCGGAGAATACGATTCATTTGGACTTGGCCAAGTATGGACTCAAGGGGATTCAAAAAACAGACTTCCTTGCTGTTCCATGGGTCGAAAAGTTGGATTTACAAGGAAATCAAATCTCAACCATTGAGGAGGGCTCATTTATTCGGCTCAAATACCTCGAGATTCTTGATTTGTCCAGAAATAATTTGCGAGTAATTTCCCCCGCTATGTTTAATGGTAAGTGTTGACACGAAAGTAGCTATTCTCTACATTCTCTCATTTTTTGGCTCTTCTTAGGCTTGGAGCGTCTGAGTCGTCTAAAACTCAATGATAATAGCATCATGCGGATTGAAAAAGGATCTTTAGAGCATCTCACTTCACTAACCAAACTGGAGTTGGCTGATAATCAATTTCTTTGCGACTGTCACATCGCCTGGTTTCTTGACTACATAGAATCATTCAAAAATAAGAACAAAAACATTCCCCTAGCAAACCCATTAAGAACGAAGTGCGCTTTGCCTATTCACTTGGCAGATGTTCCTCTAAAAAGATTAAGAAAAGGATCATTATTGGATTGTGACAATGACTTGGCTAAAAATGGCTCTCCCACACTTAGTGGAAGAATTGAGATTTCTCCTGAGGAAGACATCATTGCTTTTAAAGGGGACATCCTTAAAATTGTTTGTGAAATGAAAGTTCTTAGCTCAACTCATTCAGAAAACAAGGTCAGTTCCTTTGAATACTATTTGACATGATGTTACTCACTTAGTCTATCCCTTTTCAGATTTTTTGGAATCTTAAAGGGAAATCTGTCGCTTCTTACTCATGGAGTAATATTTCTGTCAATGAAGAATATTCATCAGATACTTATCGTAGCATTCTAACTGTTCATGGACTGGATGTTGTTCACTCAGGTGATTGGCTTTGTAGATCTCGATACTCCTCATCCAGTGATCTTGATGTTCTTGTTATATCGTCGAATTCACGAACTTGCACAGAAACCTTAGTTTCAAAGACAGTGAAAGGGGATTACGAGTGGAAGCCATCTCTTGGAGGGCATACTCAAAGATTGCCTTGTCAAAAACCTCTTCCGGGAACACTAGGCTTTGCTTATAGAGTGTGCAGAGAAAATGGACAATGGGATCATGAAGTGAATGTATCTCAATGTGCTTATACGTCTCCTTTTACTGATAGCCTACGAAAATTTGCTTTAATGAATACGTCAACTTTTGATCGAACTTCTTTATTCGAGAGTGCAGCTGTTTTAAGGAACTTCACAAGTCTTCCATATTTGTTTAAGGACGTTTCTGACTTGGACTACTTCGCTCGAGCTGTAGATAACTATGTACCCTTTATGGATGCCACTTCATTTCCTTTAGCAGATGTTATCACCGATATGATTGCAAATATACTTGGGGTTGATCCGGATCTACTCTTACAAGGTGAAAGCCAAAAGGGTGTTGTCACCAAGCTTCGTAATGTTCTTATGAATATAACCTCTATAGCTCCAGATTATTCATATCATAAAAAAGGTGTTCTTGTTGTATCAACTATTCCCCAATCAAAAGAAAGAACTGCTTGCTCTTGGAGCGAGATCGATTTTGAATGCTCAGAGATAAAGGCCCCTGAGAGTTATGCATATAAAAGCTCGGCAACACTAGTTTCTGCTGAATTTGAAGCTAATCATGCACGCCAACCTCTTCGTATTGTAACATTTGGTAATTCTAGTCTTTTTATTTCAAAACATCAAAAAGGTTTATTACCCTTATCTTCATATGTTCTTGGTATATGGAGTACTCACAAATCAGGGAATACTTCAGTCAAAGTGTCCCTTCTTGCTAAATCTCTAGAACTGAAATATATTGAACCTGTCACTTGGAATGGGGAAAGATGGGTTACAGGAGTCTGCTCATCTGCTACATTAATTAGAGTTAATGAAGATGAACTACCTCAGTATACATTTTCATGTCCCATGACAGGGTTTTTTGCTCTTAAAGGAATTCCTGGAGGAAAATTTGGAAGTTTTGATGAATATAGTCAATCGAGTACTCATCAAAGTGTTTCTCACTTTGGCTCAGTTCCTATATTGTTGACGTTAATCATATTGATTGCCGTATACGGATCTCTGCCTCTCTATATAGTTTCTAAAAAAGTTAAAATTTGTCTCCTGAATTTGTGGGTATCTTCAGCTGCGCTAATATACTTCTTCGTGGGTGGAACGTATCTTACGGACGATAACCTCATTTGTAGTTTTATTGGAATTCTTTTACATTTTACGACACTCTCTACTCTTATGTGGTTTTTTGTGAGTATAAATACTCTTTATACCAAGGTGTCTTCTCGGAAAGAAGACAAAAGACCATCAGCACACTTCTTCTTACCTTCGTCGTCTTCCATGTGTACTACTAGACAAAACAATGCTCGATTTTGGTTCTTAGAAAAGCGAAGCTTTGTTTTATTGCGGTACTATCTCTTAGGATGGGGTCTACCTCTAATTTTTTGCCTTGTTTCGGGAGCAGCAGACTTATCCTCTTATAGAAGTGACAATTATTGCTTTATGAAGACAACAACCTTTTTAGGTCTTCTCATTGTTCCTTGGGCTTTGATTACAGCATTAATTCTCGGATTTACGCTATCAACATATTGTCTTTTACATTCACCTCCGTCTCACATAACTGAACACGCTGCACCTAGCCATGTAACCGACAATTCTTACTCTGAAGATAAATGTAGTGTTGTAAGTTTATCGAATGACTTTGGTGATGCTAAAGGCCTCCTCCGAGCTTTGCTTTTTTCCTATTCTCTTTTTTCATTAATGTGGATATCAGGGGCATGTTCTGTTATTTGTCCTATTTCGAATAATCCCGATATAGAAGGAATTGTCTTTGCCATTTTGTATATACTTTTTGGTGTATTTTATGCTTTTTTTAACGCAGCCTATTATGCTTTTGCTCGGAGAGAGCTTGGGGCTCAATGTCTTAATCTTTTTCATAGTGACGTAGTCCTTAACGGTCATAGCAACAACCGAGAAGATCTCTTGGTAGGGGTTCCAACGTTATACAAGTCTGAAACTGCAACGGATTATGGTTATCTTTTACCTCGGGCTCCTCCTCCAAGTGCTGTGACAGATGCCTTCAAAGGAACCTTTAAAGAAGAAGCCGTTAGTAGTGTGGATTATGCATCTAATAACATAAGTCATTTGAGGAGAGGCTACGTTGCCCCTGTTAACTCTGAGGCAGAGTACTCGACTTTTGCTGCCATACGCAAAGACAATCCTAGAACATCCTCTCCTGCACCCGGTGGTAGTCTGCTTCATTACCCTCAGGCTGAATTGGGAGGTATTAGCCCACTTTACAATGAAGCCATTGACAACAATAATCGAAGCTTAAATAGTGTCATTACTGAAGAGTATACTGAGTGCTCCACGATCAAAATGGGTGATCCTTGTAAATTGTTTTCTCTATCTCAAGCAGGACTTCCTCCAGAAAACTATTCAAGTCTACCTAGAAATTCTTCCGTATCTCGACGTCAAAAACGTTATCGTAGATATCGAAGTAACACTGCAATTGATGATAATGATGACGATGATGATGATGAAGACACTAGGAGTCGGAGCACAGCATATAGTGGAAAATCAAATAAGAAACGGCATAAGAGACCAAATCGTCGCCGTCCAAGACCAACTAAGGAAACAACCATAAAAAAAACACTCGACCAAGTTCCTGAAGTTTTAAATTCTAGTCAATACTCTTCGTCTGAGCTAAACAAACGTGAAACAAGTGTTTAAATGTATTACACATCATTTTAACGCATAATTTATTATTATTGAAATTAGTTCAAATATTCCTTATTTTTATGTATAACTGGACTCCAAAAATTTGATGCAATGGCTTGAGTTGTTTAGGAATCTTAGAAGAAGGGTTAAAATGAAGATATTAGGAAGATGTTGACAACACAAAATCGACTATATTTGTGAATCTCTTATCATTATTTTTTATCAATTACACATACTCGCATTTATTTAAATTTAGATCTCTTTAACGCATTTTTTTATTTGATTTCTTTATTTATACAAACAATTTTTTTGTTATTTATTGTTATATGATAAAAATAATAAATTATGTTTATAGTTGAAGTCCTTTTTTTTCTTACATACGTTTTTGAGTCTCCTTTTCTATGCGTTCCCGAGGAGTTGGTTGACCGATAAGTTTGGAGAGTGATATTTTTCTTTGGTGATGATTATACAAATCCAGAACATTCTTAAGTGCATCTAAGTCTATGTCCACTGGGGAAAAATCTTCAGCTGCATCAAGGGAGTCTACACTTGCCTAAAATAATATTTAATTAGTTTCTTCTGTTTTTTTTTGTTTAAGTAGGTCTCACTTGTGAATGAGTAGATTTTTTAGACTCAGGTCTTAATGTTAGAACTTGACTTATCTTGCGTCTTGGCGGCGCGGGTACATTGAATGATATCTCGTTACAAGTGTCATCCTCTTCTTCATAGGCAAAAGAAGAGTCATCTTCGTCAGACCACGATTCTCCACCAATATCAAAATCTAAGAGAAAAAATATTACTTGAAATGGAGGTCACTATCATAAAAATGTATATATATTCATAAATAGGTCAATTTCTTGCCAAGTATATTTTTGACAGTTTTCTTAAACTCTGATGGATCCATTCCTAGTCTTTGGGAGATATCAGAAACATCTGAGCAATTACTGATGGCAGATAATTTGCGATGCATATCTGAAGATAATTTTCTGTTGGATACCTTACGAACCGCCATTTTATTACTATAAATAAAGATGAGATTATATATAATGGGATTGATAACAAGAAGGAGCATAAACTATGTATGTACATTTAGGTATGTGCGAGATATTCAGGAAATAATAGTTGTGAAATATTCAGGTCGTTGCTATTTAGAGTATTTACTTTTTTTCACTCGGAACAGCCCTTTTTCTATTAATATTTCCCATAATAATTATGCCTCTGCACTCAACCACGATTTATTAAAACATTCTACCTCACTTTTCGTTGATACAAAAATTTATAATATTTTCAAATTCATCATCATCACCGTACCTGTTCAATTTTTTTTTACTATTAAAAACTTGTTACTGCTGGAATGTAAAACGTCCACACACACATACAATTTATTTCACACCAATTACTACAGTAAAATACTGAGAGAAATAATGAGAGATTAATTTAAACTGATATACATAATATGTATGCGTATTTATATTAACTCAATTTCTTGCTCTTCTTAATCAACCAAGGATAACTTAAACTGATCTTCTTTGTAGAATATTATATTCTCTAAGATACATACAAGTCGAGAGCAATTGTATTTCTTCCTCATTCCGCTCGCCCATCCTTGTACATTGTCATCGACTATGGCCTTCATTTTCATCAACATACATACTTTATATGTACGTACATACATCCATATAATGTGGTCTGCGTCATGGATTCCTACCTGTTACAGGTCGAGGTTATGACGCAGTTGATCTATTGTTTATGAATACACAATAACAATATTCATACAATCATACAATTCAATTTATAATAATGATACATACATGCATGTAGTGATAGATAAAAACCATTACATCTATGTGAGTATATGGAATATATATATATATATATTATTATTATATAAATATATATATATATACATATATATTATATCATAGATAAATTTACAAATAAGATAAAATGTAATTACATAGATAAATATGTATTTACTTTATTTATGAGTCATGTAATGATGAGCTAACAGTTGGATATGTATTATGTATGTACTCAAGTGCATATAATTTATAAAATATTCAAACATTATATTATGGATTATTTTCATTAAAAAACTGAATTTGGCATATACTTAAAGATAAATAAAAGTTAGGGTATAGTTAGGACTCATGAGTTTAATTCAAGAACCCTCCGACTTGAAAAAGATTAATGAATAATTATATTTTTCTTCACCATGTCTATATATTTTGGAATTTTATGCGTTTAAGTTCCTTTTATTTTTATGTTTAACTTCATATTTCTATCTCTGAAATTCAATTGTAATTAGAGAGGAAAGAATCATTATAAAGAATAAAGATCTCCTGAATTTGTTTTCAAATAAGACAAGAATAATTTACAATATAGGAGAGTCGGTAGATCAAAAAAAAATTTTGGGGGTACATGACATTACTAAAGGGATATTTAAAACATAAAAAAAACTTTTTAAGTTAAAAAGAGCATGTTAGTATTATTCGAGAGGTAAATGCCCAATTCCGACGGTCTTGCATAAGTTCGAATGAGATTATTTGCCACTACCTTCCAAATAAATAGTTATAAAATAATTTTTTGTCTTACTTTTTTCTGAGCAAACCAGCATCATAGCGTCTTATCTTCATTTATATGTAAATACATTCAATTTAGTTGTAATCAGGACTTTATTTCTTGAATAAGAAACAAACCATACCTAATAAACATACGGATTCAATGCCAAAGAGTATCTTTGCGTTCATACATGTATTTTAATTTATATACAAAAATGTTGATTTAATGTCAATATGGTAAATACATTATCATTCATAGGTGTGAAATTGAACAACTTCACACAATCAACTGTTTAGTATAGAAATGAATAAATTGTTTACCGTCTATTCTTGCTGATTGCTACAATATATTTTGATTAGTGTGTTTCACTAAATATTTAGTCCCTTATTCCTCTTAGTCATTTAAGTCACACAATATTATTCAATACAATGACTTGGGATGAGAGTTTAAAAAGAAGATGACGTCAGTTTAGATAGACGTATACGAAATAATAGGTATACATTTAGATATAGTGCGGAAAAATTGAAGTAAATAATATTAATCAGTAAACATAGCCGTATGAATTAATGAAAAATTGATTCTGCAACCCTGGTAACTACATATCATGTGATAATCCTATATTTATAAATCAGTACTCTTTTAAAAGGATAATAATAACAATTTTCAGCCAACTTCATAAAATTGTAATTAAAGTTTTACTGAAATAACCATTACTGAATATGAGATTTTTCCTGCATTTAGTAATAATAATATTATGTATTGAGGCATTTTAAGCATATATTCCATAATTTTCTTGCCATATATTTTTATTTTTTCTACTGTTTATGACAGTTTGGTTCTCATTCAATTTGTTCAAGGACTTAAACCTTTTATCGATTGATTGTGTTAACTGAGACAAAAACTTGTTGTGGTAAAAATTATTCAAATTTTGATTCATCAGTATAGAAGCAATATCAATTTCCTGTTAACATGTCTTAAGAAAGATATTGTATCTGTAAGAAAGTTTATTCAACTGTCCTTTTAAAATAAACTTTTATACAAAGATTGGTCTACAAATGATTAAAAATAATATATCTTAAGATGGATATACTTTTCTTTGGAACGGAATATTTACAAATGATGATCCTATTGGTAGGTCATTATGTATTTAAACCTGAAGGATGTGTAAAATAAGAAAAAAACAATTCAAGGCCTTTTTGGCCATTGAATATGAATCGTTGTATAAACACAAATCATTCATTCATTTTCATCTTTGAATATTATTTAATTAACTGTCTTTTGTTATCGATGCACACTCACAACAACTCAAATAATTATAACTTTATTACTGTTGACCCATTTTGAGTATGTAATTGAGTCATCTTATTTTTATTCATATATAATATTTTATATATTTCAATTAGATTAAGCGAAGGCATAAAAATTAAAGACAAGAGATTTTGATTGTATTCTATTTAGACTTAAAGCAATATGCTTTGTCATTTAGTTGACTATGTACTCCTCTTGGTCATGCAATCTCTCCATTCAAAAATATATAAACAATCATTTGATAATATTTTTTATATTCCATTAATGATACCTCAATATAGTTATGTGTTCCATTAGTTCATTCTTAACTCATGGTCTATAACAACTCTTTACTCATTCATTGAAAAATGAATGACCATGATTTTTCTCAAGCATATACTTGATAAAATAACTAATCACCTTTTTACAAATTATTCTACATCCTTTCTACCAGCGTTAGTTTGTTCATTTTTGAAACTTTCAATTAAGGAGCAAATCGGCTGAATTTTAAATAATATCAAGTAGTAGAAATAAATAAGCTTTACATCGAACCTATTTTGAAATGGGTTGAAACTCCTTTCATCAATAACAACCGTAGTTCTCCAGCTATATGTAAAAATCTAAAAGATTTTTAATAAAACGATTCTTTTATACTCGACTCCTATTACTTTCACTGCAACCAGTTTTTCTAAAAATCTTTTAGGACAGATGTAAATAATTTCAAACTATTTCGAAATGTTATTACAATGGTGTTAACATAAGTGTCGCAGTTTGTTAATTTTAATTTTTTTTCCTCATCCAATAAAAATATGTACCTACATACCAATATTTGTATTAACATATACACACTTGTAAAAAAGCAACGATAACAAGGGCAGGAACTCAAATACGATAAATTCATTTGATAAATTATTTTATTTTTCACTAACAAAAAAAAGAGATTTATTTTCGCTCTGTATGTCTGGTGCGAAATGTAGAACAGAAAGTGGTTAACTAACATACACAATCTTTAATTTTTTTTATCAGCAATACCTTTGTAGTTACAAGAGGCACATATTATATAATATGTATGCATAAATGGAACTAAAAATAATTAATTGATAAGTGATTCGAATAAGTGCTCATAAATCTTTAAAATATTCAGTTATATTTTAGAGACGAGGAAAATTTTTTTTGATCAAAGGAAATTAAGAGTAGGAAATTTATGACAACAATGAAATAAAAGTTTAGTGATGAATTTTATAACCTGATGTATTCAATTATTTCATTAGAAATTTATTTATTATTAAAATGCTTTAATTGAAAAAGATAATTTGATTTTTTTTTAATTTAAAAAATATTATAAAGCTTAAAAATCATACGAAAGTTCAAATATCTCCCAAATTTAGATTGCTTTTCAAAAAAGAATTTCAGATTCTAAATAAGTACAGAAATAAATACAATTTAAGCGTTAATGAAATTATTATCCGATAGATTCTCTAAAAAACGTATTATAGGAAAATTAACACTGGACAATGGGATCAAGAGAGTTTCAGTATATTGTATTAATGATTTCAATTCAGGTGAAATATTATTATTTTCAGGTTTTTTCCCCACTAAAATGACACATGGAAAATGATTTTTTTTAAATTTAAACTTTTACTTGCAGGAAAATTTTTGATAGGACATTTAGATTAAATAGTAAAATAGAACATTGTTTACACTGTGTTAGTCCTATAATTATCGGGCTAAAGAAAATCTTATATGTAAACCTATGTAGAATGTCCTAAATGAACATTACTAATAGTGTTTTACAACAGCATTTGTTGGAAGGAGAGATTCATGAACACTGAAAGAAAGATTGGGATCAAGGACAAATCAATTAGTCAAATGGAAGTAGTTGTGTTTTAAGTGTAATTTTTGTATGAAGTCATACCCATAATAATAATGTACATAATTGTGCAGGTTAGGATTTTGAACAATAGTTATAACTTTATAATTTATAACTTTACCGGCAACTTAAAAGTTATTATAAAATATATGTAGATGGAGCATTTTTAACAAGGAATTTTCAGTACTTGATATAAGTATAATAAAGTAGTTAAAATTGCATTGGATATGCGATAACTTAATTCAAGTAATTTTTAACTCTTCTAATAACATTTACAAATTTTTGAGTGTTTCATGGTACATCAGAAAATTCAAGAGTACTTAAGTTCTATCACCCGTATATATTTTCATGAAGGAGCTACTAATCTCGTGTTCAGGATATATATCCAACACAAAGTTACTTTTACTGTAAATGTACAAGTTCAAACAAGATTGTTGACAAGTTGATCCAGGTCCAATATATATTCACAATAAATAAGTAGCATACATAAACACAAATTGTATCAATTGGTAATATTTGTGTTTCAAATGGATGGTGTCAAAATCAAATAAAGTGTTATGAGACATATATGTATATAGGATTTTCAACAACCTACATGTACAAAATCACTACATCTATATAACATATAATAATATATACGTAATATATTTTTGTATTAATTAGTACTTATTAAATAATATTTGTTCATTATTTGTGTCATACATATGCATGTAGATTACGTCACCATGGTATTCTAACGTCCTATTTTACATACATGAATGTTTAATAGATATAAAATAGGTCTACAATTATGACTTGTCATTTTTGTGCATATTTTCATATAAAAGAAAATTGTTGTTGTTCCCTTGTTTCTTTTGAGAGTTACATTTTTTTTACTTAATCTATGAATATATATTTTAAGAAGTATTACATGAATATACACAGTTATGATCCTTTGTGAAGGTATCAAATATGTATTTAAATTCATATTATGCAACAAACTTTTTGTACATAAACAACTGACAAAAAATTGATTTTCCATAGGTGAAAGCTATAACAGATATTGATAACGAATTTATTTTTGTTGTAGTAAAAAAACACACAAGAAACCATTAGCTCTGGGCACTTAATTCATCTAAACATACATTCTTGGAGTCAATAATGATATCAAATCTTTATAATCATATCGATTGCTATAATGTTAACTAGAGCATATAGATTCATATTTATCTTTTGGAGCTTCAAGATTGAGTTTTAATTTATTGATTGATAAATTGATAGATTATAGGAAGGAAAGACTTTTTCTTCTGCTCTCCTGCATTTGAAACTTCGATTTGATTCGTTTTTTTTAAAATTTATTGATAAAAAATGATAAAAAATTAAGATATGGTGAAGGATCACAATCACATCGTTGGTTTATTTATTTATTTTCACTCAAATATTCGTTTAGGCAAACTCTTCTTCCATTTTAATCCCATGATTTTATAAGATTTCTAATTATATAAGCTTTCGAGGGAGATTAAACACAATTATAACCATTTGTTTTATTTGTATGGATAATTTCTAACCTGAACATGTAGGTTGCTGCACTTTTGAAAAAAGTATGGAATATGCTAGTTCATATTCTTTTGAATGTAACTCATAAAAACTTTTGTGTTTTGGACACCCGGTGGTTATTTGAAAATCTTTGTACGATGTTTAGGTGCAATCAGTTAGAATATTGACCCCTATATATTCTTTATTGTAGATGAAACTTTGATCCACCCAAATTTACTTGAGAATCGGCTTCATCCTTAATTTTCAAAAGACCAAACAAACATTGATTCACTTAAACGATTACTAAACAATAACATCTCCTTAATACCTTTCAAATGAAGAACAAACATATTTCCCTTATTTTTGTTGAGAATTGATACCATCTGCAGGTTTATAAGTCATGCATGATTACATCATTTTTAAGAATTTATTATTTTAAGGATTGACCTCTTCTTAATGTTAATGTGTTTAAATTACATTGGAAACGATATGGATATTTTTCATGAAACTAATAAGGGTTTAAAGAGATAGTTCCAAATATTAACCCATTTCGAGTTTCTTTTAATATGAATCGTCTTAAAAAAGTGAGACGTTTTTAACATTTCTTGGAAATGAGCTAACAATTTTGTCTGTGATTTTTGAGTCAGCTTCGTTTTCTTGTAGATAACTTTTGAAATATATGTACATATAGTTGTTGATATTTTAAGTTTTTGTTCTGTACCTTCGTAGCCGTATATGTACAATACAAACATACAATATACTTACAGATGATTTGTAATAAAATAAGAAGAAGAGAAGGAAGGAAGGAAAGTCGTCTTTCTGCCCAGAAAAAATGCAAGTTCTACCAGTAAATAATAATAATGCTATCATCAACTTGGGTGAATTACTATGTATAGCTAGGTGTCTATCTCTACCTAATACAATAAATGAATCAATCAAAGTACCTATGTACTAAGATAGAATATCTCCTGATCCATTAATAAATCGACTGATTAATTCAATTCCTCAAATAAATAAGACAAATTTAATAAAAAAGAGACTCTCATCTTCATATTCAATTATGGGAATAACTATCTACAATGTATCTACTACTTACATACATACAAGTGTATGTAAATCCTACATGTTAATGTATGTGTCTTAAAAGTATTAGCTATCTCATAAAAAAATAATGCAAATAGGAATTAGATTTATATTAACAGATAATTCGATTTAAATCTTATGTTAGACATTGTGTGTCAGGCTTTAATATACGTATGAATATATGTACTCGATGTCTTGTTTCATCTTTTTTAACATTAGATACATAGTTGCTTAGTCAGAAAGAAGTAGAGAAGAGATTCACTATTATATAAAGGGGATTGGCATCACGTGTGTCTGAAGTTCAGATCGTTTATGAAATAATAGCTCATATTAGCTTTTTTTAAGAGCTTAAAAATGTATTGTCTCATTATGCTATTAATACATATACATATACTTAGAAGGTTCAATTACCCGTTTTTGAGTGCATGTTTAAATATGTATGAAAGTACTTACTTACTTACATGTATTATATATATGTATATATGAAACATTAAATAATGGCTTTATATGTATTGTATTGAATATACTGAGTTAGAAAGGTTCAAACGCCACCTTACGGATTTTAGAACATATTATCATAGTATATACATGTACAAACAGAAAAAAGTGGCAGAAAAAGAAAGGTAGTATAGAGAAGAAGAGAAAAAAAAAACTCAAGACGAGAACGATCAATAAATTTAAATAATTATATTTTTAATATGTTATACATCATATATATTATAGTAATGGTAATAGTATCATTGTAATCAAGATTAACAGTTTATTATTTAAATTATTACTCATATAATAAAACACAAAAATAAAAACAGACCTCAAATCATGTATGAGAGGAAGAAAAGGCTGATTTTAACAAAAAAAAAAAAACGGCAACAAGAAATACTTTATATCATTATAATTTTTTTTAAATGTCCCATAGGATATTTCAATAAGATTATAATAATACATACTTATTGCCAAAAATTGTCATATACATTGTCCAAAAAAATAATATAATTTGTACTGGAAATTTCAGTGTGGTGGTGATAGTGCAGACATGCAACAAAGCACATTTTTGACAAATAAATAATTAAATTAACTCAAAATGCTCAGTACATTTCTTTTCTATTCTTTTTTTAAATTATAGAAGCAGGAAAAAATAGAGGATGACGTCAATAAAGATCATCCCATTTATTAATAACATCATCATTGAATCCTTTAAAGGAAAGGAAAAAAAAGAAATAGCGTCTTCTTTTTAATTAATTTATTTAATAAGTTTAACTATATATGTATGTATTAAAAATTGTAGCAGCTACGAGGTACATTTACGAAAAATTGTTTATTAAGTTGTTTTAAGGCTCAAACCGATTTATAAATAATAAATATTAATAACATATACTTACACATAAATATATATGTAAGTACCCTTTCCCCTTGACTCAAGAAATAGTAAAGTTATTGTATGTAGAGAAAGGGAGAGTGTGTGTGTATGAGGCTTCTATTCAATTATAACAAATGATTTTCCTATCAGGGACACAAAAAAAATAAGACAGTTTCTCTATATGTGAATTTAAATTAAATTTTTCATATAAAAAACTCCAAAAAAGTATATGAAAGAAGTAAAAAAAAACCTTTTTATTTTCCCAGAAGTTTCAGTTTACTTATATTTTTTTTGTGAAATGTTTAGAGCAATTCTTAACTCTAAAAAATAAAAATATATGTTGCCACGTACCAAAAAGGATACAAAATAGAATTTTACTCTCCCACAAGAGTTCTAATGAGTATTATAAAACTCTTCCAATCTCTTATATCAATAAAAAGGCCAGATAGAGGATTTGGGACTTATTGACGTATAAAAACACAGAGCAACATATATTTATTTATTTAAAATAAATTCTTTGAGTCAGAAGAAAAAATAGGTATGGGTACGCGTGGGACATACTAAGAGCCCTTTTGTGATGTTAAAAATGTTATAAAGTATGTATAGAAAAAGACAGGGTTCAAAAGCTAAAGATCAAAGCTGGGAATAATTATTGGAACACAAGGGTTTTTTTTGCTCTTTCTCTAAGACTTACAACATATAACATGGTTAATGATATCTAATAATGACGATGATTAAAATAATTATATGTATATGTATATTGAAAACCAAGGAATGAATTGAATAAAACACATTTATATATATATATATATATATAAGTATCCTGTGCTACTCCGGATTGCCTCCACAAAGACAACCATTCATGTGGTTGCAGTTGAGTTGGAAGAGGAAACAAGATTAAGTTTGGCACTCGAGAGTTTTGGCAATTGAAACGTTCTAGAATTTTTCTTTTTAGTATTGTCTAAGAAGTCTTTATAGTGTGAGGATCGCAGGTAGCGGGAGTAAGAGTCGCTTGTCATTAAGTAATACAAATGTGCAGCAGCTACGTCAAAAGTCCAACGATCTGGGGATTCCATGTTGAGCTCTGTTATTTTCCGTGATTTAGAATCTACATTAACAAGGAGTTCAGCACCATTCTCCAGAAAACGATGCCAAATCCGTCGGCATTCATCCGCTATATCCTTTTGGGATAACTTTTTCATTTTCCAGACAGCTTCTACAAAAAGCAGATTCTCTGTGGCGTACTCCTTTTCTAAGAAAGCCTAGAAAAAGAAAAACTTAAATTAGAACTGGCTTTTACTTACTAATATTTAAAATTGAAAGACAAATCTAAGCATGGAATTCCACTTAGACATTTCGTCACTCTTTAGGTATGTATAATAACTCAATCATTTATAAGATTTTGTGGACAATAAACAAAGACAGTTTGAAATACAAGCTTTCTCCACGACAGTTTTACAGACAAAAATTATTCATAATGAATTGGCATTACGAAATTTAAATTTGTATGTAATTAAGAATAAATTATTCAGAATTGATGAAATAAAAGTCCAAATTTCATATTGTCAAATGATTGAGTTATTATACATAATAGAAAAAGTGACGAAATGTCTAAGTAGAACTCCAAGCTTTGATTTTTTTATACAGATGTATATGTATAACTTTAAAGTCTCTACTTAAAAAAATTAAACTCTTAAACCCTGCTGATAACCTATTTACTTATCTACAAAATAGGCCCAGATAAATTTGAATGTAGGATTTTGAGGTCCCATAGCCTCTTAAAAATATAAAAAAATTACATTTATTGGATCTGAATAGATTATAATTCTCTTCCCTCCCAGATCAGAAAACCTAACTACGCCACTATGCTCACGCCCAAGGAGAGTTTCTGTAAGAAGGTATACTTTATAAATTACTTCTACCTACTTATTTAGAAAGTTCATGATTATGTAATAAAGAAAGGAATTATTAAAACTAGTTGTGAACGTTAAAATTATATCATAAAAATATAAATGTACAGGCTAAAATACAAGGAAAGAATAATGTTTGATAAATAATAATGTTTAAAATTTACGCAACTAAATCAAACGATAAATAAATGAAAGGGTCGTTATAAATTTAAATTCTAACTTTCCTTTGTTTTTAAGTTAATAAACGTATCTCTTATTTTAAATTTAACATTACAAGTGATAAATATGTTTTTAGGATGATACACATTTAAAAAGAAAATAATTCAATGTACTAAAGTGCATAAATTTTGGTCGAAATGAGATACTTCTTGCCAAAATTCTAGATTTTAGACATAACTTTAACAATTTGAAAAGGCATCCAAATCAAATTCAATACACTACATTTACCATAGTTGTTCACCTTGATAATTATAATTAAATTCCATGATTAATGTAAAAAAAGAAAGGAAAAGAAGAATCACATACACTTTAGAAGTAAAATGCATCTGCAGATCCACATTCATTTCCATTTGAATAAAAAAATAAAATACATTAATTTACTCACGAGGAAATGATCATGTCCTTGAGGATCCTTTAGAAGGTCCCAACAAGAGAAACTCCAGGATCGAACACGTTTTTCAGTAATCACAACAGAGTCCCAAAAATCCGTAGTATCAGAAATCCATGGATTTGAATGTTCCGGGGTGAGGAGGAAGTAGTCATAGTCATGAAAGAGATTGAAATGCTCTGCATAGGTTTCAGCACCTTTTGTAATTCGAATTGTACATTTTTCCACCCGAGATCGTAGATGAGACACTTCAACTCGCAGCCGTTTCTCTACAGCTTTTAGATTTCTATAATAGTAATAAATAATAATAATTGTTGAAAAAAATTGATGAGATGTGGTTTTTGTTTGTACATATCCTATGTTTATCAATTGAATTTATTTCATAAAATAAGTCAAAATGCCTTCCATCCAACAACCATAGTTAACTTAATAAGTATTTAAAAAATTATTAAGAAGGTTAACTTGTTAGGAAAACGTTTTGAAGAGTTGGGAGATTTACCAACGGCAAAATTCCTTACTAAAAATCCTTTAAATATTTACATATATTTAGCTGGAAAACTACATAGGTACGTATTATGTCATACATAGTATTATTCTACTAAGCCAAATATTTAATAAATATTTTTTGTAAGCTGTTGATTTTTCAACTCTTTCCACCCACATTCAATATATGAAAATTGATCCATCAAATTCGAATAATTTTTAATAAGTATGTAGTTAATATATCCTTAATATATTACCTAGGCTAACTACAATATACATTGGTATCTTTGAGCCTTTTTTCTTTCTGATCTTGGCAAATACAGATTGAGAGATGCAATGGCCAATGAGGATTGATATAAAATGTATGTGAAACAAAAGGAATTTTAACTAATTTTCATTACAATTTTGTAAGGAAGAAATGTTGTACTACTTTGTATTTCCCATTAAAGTCACTCATAATTTTCTTTTTCATTGCACATTAAATTACATTTGAAATATCACAATTTCATATAACATTGTAATGTATATATATACATTTATAAGGAGGTAGATAGTATGTGCATACATTAGATTACTAAATATACACCATATTATCAGGAATAAAAATAAGAGAAAGTGAAAAAGGTATATTATATTTTATCCATGCTGACGAGCCGAAAAAATAAAGGGAGTAAAAAAACAACAACTTAAGATGTTATTTGATATTCTTCAAAAATTCAATTAAATAATTATTATAATTTTTTTTGAGCAGCTGTAGCTTCTTGCTCACCAGGAAAAGCCTTGAATCAATCTATGGATGTGAATGATTAATAATGCACAAGGAGGGAAGAAAGGTATAATTAGAGTACATTCAGGATATGAAATATAGAAATAGCATGTCATATTTCTTGGCATGTATATAAATATATATATATATTGCCTCCCTCCTTTTTTTCATTGAGTCAAAGTATGAAGCATAGCTTCATGCTTAGATAGTTAATCTATATTATATCATACTATTTATAACATATCACCAGGGTATGTATATCAAAGTGTCAAAGACTTGTGTAGATAAAATAAGGTCACAACCACCAAAATTACTCAGTTTGTTTACTTATCAATTTTTCTTTCTAACAAATCAATTGAAAAAATAAGTTTTTTTTAAAAAAAACCCGGTACAACCTAGAAAATCAATCTGCACATATGTATGTAGAAAGTCATATTATTGTTATACAAAAAACACACAGCAAAAGGAACTTCAAGCGCCCTCAAGAAATATAAAGTTTTGCATATCTATAGATTTATGATATTATATTTTACAATGTACATACATAATATATTTTGATTGTTTATTGTCTTTTTTACATTCAATCACTTGATCATACTATTATGAGCGAAAAATACCAGGAAATTTGAATTTATTTTTTTGGGGATTACGTTAGGGACAAATGTTTTTGTTTTTAATTTGACATTACTATCAATGACATTTGCGCTAAATTACAGGTCAAAATAATAATTAATATTTGAGATACGCGTCCTTTTGTGAACAGCCAAAATCGAATTTTCTTTAAATGCCTGAAAGATGATGACTGTAATGCAATTTAGAGAAATATTATTGCAACCAAAAAAGTTTCAATGAATATTTCAGACTGTATTCTTTTAAAAAAAATTGAATCTATGATTTATTTCTGGAAATACATAGCCTATTACTCAAGAAAATCGACCATCCGATTTTGAATTTTAATAACAAATCTAAACTCAGCAGTTATTGTTTTGTAATTATAGACTTAATAATTTTTTTGTTTTTTTGAAAATTGGAAAAAAAAGTCCCGATATTTTTTGCCCATAGTAGTATTTATTTTGCGCAGATTAAACTTTTTATTATAAAATCTGAAAGGAAGTTAAGAAATGTACAAATGAAACTCCAAAAAAATTTGATTACTTTATTATTGTTATCTGAGCTTCATTATTTAATAAAAAAGAATGTACCTTAAGCACCCTTCAGATTCGGACATATTGTATGAAATTAGATATTATCGTTAAAGCAGGGAGTATCAAATTATTTTAGTGCTTAGTTATGTCTAAGGTATGTTGAAATGTTCATAGTCTGTATAAATATGATTACGCCACTGCATAGGACAAATACAATTTTTAAACAAAGAAAGTTGAGAAACCAAAAAAATTATAACATAAAGGGATTTTAAGAAGAAAGAAACATTAGCCTAGGAAATAACTAACCTCAAGGGAAGGAGCTTAATCCATTTGACTTGGGGACCCCTTGAGGAACAATAAAAAACAACAACGAATCCCCTGAGGGGTCATAACTCCAGCAAAGTTGAAAAGATCAAGTGATTATGTTGTCATTGTTGTATATCGAAATCCCCACGGGTCCTCGAGCAAAGTGCCATGGATTCTAGTAAGAGAACCTCAACTTACAATCTCCCCCCTCCCTCTCCCGAAAAAAACCATCCTCTGAATCTGAAGGATACTTAAGGTACATTCTTTTTTATTCAATAACGAAACTCAGATAACACTAATACAATAATTAGTGTTTTTTGGAGTTTCATTTGTACATTTGAGAGTTTTCCTCCATATTTTGAAATTCGAAGTTTTGTTCTACAACATGTATGGCAAAGTTTTCAATGCATAAATATTGTATAAAATATTTATAGAATGTGTTCAATGTGTTAAAATCCATAGATGTACATTTTAAACAATGTATACATGCAGTTTTGCTTTATAAACAAATTAATATACACAAATAATATGTTTGCAAAGTATTTTGAGCTCTAAGTCCTTATTGTTAATTTGGATGATGAGTTAGGGTTGTTAGGTAGTTTCCTCAATTTAGCCACTCTTACAAAAAAGCCAAAACATTTTACCGTCTAGGACACTTCTTGTGGATATAGTTATTGATGATAATAATTGCCCTGAAATCTTATCAATTTATATTCAAGGAGCAAACTCTTAATCAATCTTGGACTATGAGAATTTCTCAAACACAAAAATTCCTTGTAATCCAAGGACTAAGAGCCGTATTTAATAAACAAATTTCAATAGTATTTAACCCTTTTTAATATTTACATACATACAATTCTACTTTAAAATAATTTATCATTAATACTTTTTTGTCTATTGATGAGATGCATTAACGTGTAAGAAATGATCACGTTATACATGTATGCACCTGTAGGTATTTATATACTCCTTTGAAACAATTTTCTAAATACAATTATTATCTGCTAAAACAAAAAAAAAACTGTTTAATCAACTTTTAATGATATTTATTTATAACAAAGATGGATCATTTTCTCAGGCGTTTTCCTCAAAGGATAAAAAAATACCTTTAGAGATACTTTATTAACTTTCTACAAAGAAATTAAAATCAATGTTATATGATTATTTATCTTACTTCAATCGAAGAATCTACATAATTAAACTTATGAAACATATTTTTGTATAAGAGACTGCTGAAAGACTAAAAAAATACAAATAATACGTCAACTAATTAATTAAGTAACTTATTTTCTGCAAGATTCTCAAAGGAATATAGTTATTTGGAGACAAAATAAAATATTATACTATTTCTAGACATGGAACGCTAAGGATTTGAGACGACACAAAAATATAGCATTAATAAGTCGGAAAGTCTATACGACTGACACTTTCAAGTCAACTTTTCAACAACAAAGGTGTTTCATGATAATAAGTAAATATCTAAAATTGTTTTAATTTTATTCAAATTAACTAATTACCGGTTTATTTTCAATGAATGAAAAAAAATTCAAGTTTTTGCTCTATGTCTAATTGTAAATAACATTATTATTATTGATAAATCCAAAAACATAAATGCACAGTTAAAAGCAATCCTCAAAGGTAACTCTGTAATGAAAAAAAATAAAAAGAAATTAAAATATAGTTTATACTTTTCTCTTTACGCAAATATTTTATCTATCTATCTACCTATATACAATATTGGTATATACTATATATATACATATGTATCTTTTTTTCTTCCTAAATGAATGCAACTAAGAAGAAAAATATGAATAAAAAGTTGGTTATTTTTCTTCTCTCGTATGACGTCAATAGGTATAATTTTTTGACTAAATATTTAAATGCATTATTTTGAGTAAAAAAACATACATACATAAATGTACCTAAAGACATTATAAGAGGTATTCAGTTCAGTTTCTTATCAGTGAAAAAAGCAATTTATTATAATCAACCTATGAAATGATCTATTTAATAAATGCAATAGGATAATAAATGTTTTGTTAGAGGAAAAGTTTCCTTACATGCTCTCATTTTATCCATCTTTCTAATGAAAATCATCATTACAAATATGTAGAAAACAATTGCTATACAATATCTCTATTTTTACTTAATTATTTTTCTTAGTATTCTACGAAGATGTGTTTATTAGAATCAATAGCCTTTCCAAAAAATAAAAACTTTAAAAAAAAATTAATAGTAAAGTTATGGGTTTATACGTGTATGTATTTGATTATTATAATCTATGTCTACGTATTCTGTTTTTAGTATATGTACATATCATTTAAGCATTGAATTTTTGAAAGCTCCCTTGCTTTTTTTAAGGGCTCTATCTTTAAAAACAAAACTTCAATAAACAATATATATATGTACAGGTTTCTTCCAAGCTTCTGTCATTTTAAAACTATCTTTTGGGGATTAAAAACAAAAAAATATAAGTGGGTCCTTTAATTTGTTATACTTTTTATGAACAACTCCAAATTTGCTAATTCATTAGTATTCATCTTAATTTGTAATGAACATACGTTATATGAAAAAGAGTTTTATATAAATTTTGTTAATTTGCTAATACTTTGCCAATATTTGTCTAGAGAATATTTACATAATTGATTCAGTTAAAATGTTGCCTTGTTTGGTCAGTAATTCAATAAAATATATTTATCATAAGTAGCTTATATTAATGTATATTCTGTATTTACATACATTTTGCTTCGAATTTTATTAGATGTAGATTTAGCAAAAGTAAGGCCACCAGACGTATATTATATAAATTTTATTTATTTGATAATGAATGCTGATTTATGTTTAAAACCTATACCAATACAAAACTTTGACTCAATATTATTAGAAGTTTTAATGATAAAATATTAGGGATGAAGATATTTTTGGATATCTATTAATTATCTTTTTTATTCAAATATTTATATTGGGTCTCAACTCTTTATAAAGGAAAAAAAAAACAGAGACAAAAGTGATAAAAAAAGCTAAAGAATAATGATGACAACCTTGACAGAGTTTTTTGTCATAGTTTTTTATATGATGACATTTCAAAATATAAACAAATATAGGAATATAAGAAGTTGTATTTATAAAAAAATAAAAAATCACATGATGAGTGGTATCAAAGTACCGCTGATTGCATGATTAAAATTTTTTTTTTTGTAATATTTGAATTTTATGATTAATAAAATATGCATGATTTTAATATAACATATTTAATCAATCATGCTCGCAAATGATAGAGAAGGGGAGGCAAAAGAAGAAGTAAGAACTATAAAAGCTGAATTAATCAAATTACGATTCATATTATTAGATTATACATAGAAAGTTCCCTATTAATTTCTTTACAAAAACTTATTTGAGAGTAAAGAGGCATTCATGCAAATAACGAATATATGTAGATTATTATGTGAATTTTTTGGCAAGTAACCATAATTATACATATATGTATGTACATTGTATATGTTTATAATCTTAGAAAAATCCATTTATTATTTCTGTCCCAAAAACAAATATGAAGGAATAATATAGTGGCATATATATTTAATTGTACACATTAAGCAACTATGTACCTATAAGATCCCTTCCTTGTGAATACAAAGAAAATATCTCTAAATAAGATCTACTCACTCTGAATTAAATGCTCATGACAGATAAAGCATTCTTGTTATTAATATAAGTAAAAAATATTTCTTTTAGACGAAATGGAGATATTATTTATGATAAAAAAGACTTTTTTCTCAAAGTATCCAGAGAGTAAGTACTAATCAGAGAGGTTAACAAAATAAGAGTTAAATGTACATACGTAAGCTCATACATTCATACACAATTACGTAATTAAAGCAGTCCAGGAGTTAAAAATGGAATAATAGTTCAATAACTTTCATAATATTTCAACATTCAATAACTTCCCTTGTCTTTTCAAACTTGGACAGTATATTGAACTTTATAAATTTAATATTCATATATATAACTCTTTTTATATGTATAAATGTCTATTTATTTTTATGATAATATATATTTGTCACGAACATTGTTAAAAAGTTTTTTGATATCAAGAGGAGGAGAGAAATATGAGGATATGCGAACTAAGTTTCATATAGGAGATTAATAAAAAAAACTTTAACAAATTCATAATCTGTATGATAGTATGCATGTAACTATGAAACTTTAAAAAAATGGACGAGTTTGATTTTTTATATGTAAAAAATGTGTTACTCTTAGAGACTATGTACAGATGTGTAATGTCAATAAGAAATGAGCGTGGAAGGGATTTCGTCAAAAAAAAGTTAATAACATAGCACTATTATTCGTTAACTGCTCTACAATTTCTATTTCTAAATTTTTCCCATTAACCCTCTGCAAAATACGCAAATTGAGGTTAAATATTATCAAAATATCCAGGTAAATTATATTTAAGCTAAAGTAATTGGCATTCCTACATTTAGGGAGAGGCGCTTCTTTAAATATGAAGAGTAACAACTTATTAATCTTCATATTTATTACTAATAACATAACTCCTTTATAATTTGAGTATAGTGAGGGGTTATTGAAAATATCCATATCCACCGAATAACAAATCCATCGTTTGATTTCTAGAATTCATTTCTTTGTTAATTTATTTTTAAATAATATATCTAATAAACATCTGTCCTCCATTGGGATTATGTTCTAAAATTTGTATCAATGTTGGAGATTCTTAAATATATTTACCCATCACTTTTCTTCTAGACTCTGCCGTCATCTACCCTATTATGTCTTAATATAATATAATCTTAACTTCTGATACTCATTCATCATCTAGTAGTGTTATCCTTATATAGAATGTTTAAAATGCGTAATAGTTGTAATTAAAATTTAATTATGTAAGATGAACAGTTTGACACGTTTTAATTAGACGAAGGATCCCCAATTTAGCAGAAGAGTAAATTTTAAAATCGGAATTCTTCATTTATCGTTAAAAATCATTTGATTTTATAACAAACATGTTTAAAAATGCGGTTGAAAAGATGATTTTTGTAAATATTGACACGTTTTGTATTTAGCACAGTGTTTTAGAACGTTAGCCCAAATTTTATTATTTAATTGTGGGAATAATTACACGTTATGTTTTAATTTTCATGTATGTATTATACAACATAAGGATACTATGTTCCTGTAAATTGTTAAATGATTATTGGGCAAAACTAAATTAATCAGGACAAACATGTAAGCAATACTACTTTTTCAGTTCTCTTTGTAGGTATATCCCTGTATTAAAAATAAAATCTTTCGTTAATTAAAAAAGAATCAAGAAATTGCTGGTAGTATACACATTTTTCCTTTTATTATGGTCAACATCTAGATACAGTGATATATACAGGATAAATACTAATAATAACCAAATAACACAAGGATAAATATTTAAGAACAATCGTTATTCCAAATATGAAATATAGTTGTTTGCAATTAGAAGTAATAAAACTAAAAAGAGGTTTATAAAAATAAATCTATCGAGAAGTTAAATATTCCATGTATAATGATTTCAGTAGAACTGGCTTCCATACTTTCTGATTCCTCAAGAAATTGATTTCTATTCCTAGATAATATAATATTATTATATTAACTATAGAGTAGATTGTATATTAATGTTATACAAGCAAATTATTTCGATTTTGATTAGAAAAGTAATAATAAAAAGTGTAAAAGCTAGTTTCATTCATTGAACCCTCAATGAAGATATCCTCTCAAATTAGTCTGTGGCGATGACAATGTTACACAATTTCTTAAGATATAGATGATGTAGAATAGTAGATGGTAAAAAGCAATTATATGGACGTTAAGAGACCAATACAATTATTAGAAAGCAGGTACTCATAATCGAGTTTCATACAGTAAAGTGGATGAAACATATGTGGTTTATGTGTCTCAGAACGATGGATCTCCCCATAACCAAGATAGAAAATGTTGTTTAACAAACTCTACATCCACTAATAACAAATTTTAACCTCTCATCTTCAATATTGAAAGTGGAGAATGACTCGACTGAGAATTAGAAGACACTTCTAAGCATTGGTCTCGTCGATAAAAAACCATTTAAAACAAGACCTTTGTTCTCTAAATTTATCAGGGGGTCCCAGAAAACAGGAACAGACACTTTTTAAATAAATATCAACTTTCTTCATCATTCACACTTCGAGATATTATATCTGGATGTTCAGTAGTTTGGATATCAGGTATATTTTTCACAAATGAGGATCTTTTTTATAGGAAAACATAGCGAAATTCTCAAGAGAAGGATGAAAGCGTCGTAGAATAAAAAAGAATGAAGTGAAGAGCGTGATTTGGGAACAGCAAGTTAATAACCTAATACTACCAACCTAATATTTTACTCCTTAATATAGTTAAAGTTTAGTCCTTAAAATATTTGAGTGGCATTTGTGTATTTTCTGAAGCATCCTATTCCTAAAAAATGCTATGAAATTAAATTATAGACTCTAGGCTATAATGCTATGTTACTTATTTTTTGAAATTTCGACGAAAAGTACAAAAATTTCGTGTTAGAAGAATAGTCTTGTTTTATTTAATGAACTGAAAATAGCTAAAAAAAAAAATTGATTTTTCTCCTTTTCGTGTTTTTTGATTCACGCTCAGTTCTTATTGACATTACACAGATGTACTTGTTCATAAAAACAAGGAACGTTTTTAATCCTTACAAACATACAATTGTATGTATGTTATAAATAAAATTTATTGTCTTACATATAATTGAGAGTTTGCTCACCGACATCATTCTTCTCTTTTAAAAATAGTAAATTTATTAATAATAAAAGTTATTTATTAGAAATTGAATATAAAAGGGTTTTATTTGCAATTTTTTTCGATAATTAAATAACTTTTGTAATTACAAAATCCTATCTCCTCAAAAAAGGAAATGGTATAGATTGCAATACAGAGTGTCCACACAAATCTATGTATAAATTAATGATGCAAAAATAGGTGGAAACAATCATTTGCCTATTTGAGTTTTTTTTTATTGAATACCCATGTGAAAGGGTCATTTCATTAAAACTTTATCATAAAACTAAATAGACAAACACGTATTTTGTAAGGGTCTCAATGTATGCAATGAGAGTAAACAAAGTTAATGTGCTCAGTCAACTAAAGGAACACGCTTTTACTCAAGTAAGACTACCGGAATTGTACATTATATGTACATATAAATATATTTAGAATGTTGTTGAGGTAAAAAAAAATGAGAAAATGTATGCATAGGTTAGATTTAAACACCTTCCTCCTTTCTCCTATGTTCTCCTTATTGAGCACTTTTTGGGATCTCAGCTATGGTTTAATAAATTAATTGAAATATATATATATATATATATAAATCCTTTTCTTGAAAAAAGCAAATTTTCCTTGCTAACAAAACAAAAACAAAAAAAGGGATAATAAAATCAGTTTTTTTAAAGTATATGAATATATAATACGACACAGTAATTCAATATTTATATAGATGAAGTCCAATGCTTCAAATTGGTATCATTAAAAAAGTTACAACAATACGTAGGTAAGTGTATTGAGTGATATATCATTAAATTTTCTTTCGTATATTTGAATCTATTGAGGATAATCATAAATAAAATATTTATTTCAATGAACTCTTGGAAAAGTATTTTTTTCTTCCTTCTTTTCAAACAGTAGAAAGTCGTATTTTTATTTTGATAAACAAACAACCAAAAATCATTGAATGAAACAGTGAAACTCGTGATTCATTTTAACTCTCTCAAAGGATTAATATTATTGCTATTAATAATTTCTTTTTATATGAAGATATTTTAAAGACCACATGTATCGTCTAATTACTGAAAAACACAGAAAACAAAAAAATAAATAAAAAATACTTACTCAGGTTTGTCTTGCACTTTCTTAGTTTCCGGATTATGATTGAATTTATTCATTCTATAGACTTTCTTGATGTCCAACTCGGTCGTGTTCACAGAGCCAGGGGGTGGACGATACACATCCCAAAAGGCTCTTTCTTGTGTATCTAAAATCTTTCGCTCTTGTTTATCTCGTTTTTTATCTACTTTACTTTGAGCCTCTGCTTGCATGAATATGTATTCCCACTTGCGACTGAACATTTTCTGCAATCGGGTCAAGTTTTCAGCTTCGTAGTCGGCAAGCTCAAGTCGTGTCTTGTTTTGCATTGTTCTCTTACAAAGATACACAGCATAGTCTGTATTTTCAGGACTCCAACTTTTAGAAGGCCAGTAATAAGGTGTCTGAAAATGACAGTTTTTTGACAATTCATTAATCATTCTGGATTTTTTATTTATTGAAGAAGGAAAAGAAATGTTGAATGAAATTTAAAAAGTATCTAATTAATCAAAAAGTTGAACTACGAGTACTTGGCTTTATATATATATATTTATACATGGATACATGAAATATTTTATTACGAAGAACGTGAAGCTTATTGTAATTTATACTGCTACTTATTTTAAAAATTCAAAAGAAAAAAAAGAAAATTACACTAACTTGAAAACGATAATAAGTACTGGAATCATTCCGCACAGTTAGGATATGATCATCGATAGGAAAGAAATACCCATGAGAAGCGATTCTATTGGCAAGTAACAGTGCTTCATTTTGATCACTTAGTCTAAAATGCATTGTAATCCAAGCAATTATATCCTGCCCAGTGAAGACAGAGGGTATTTTCGACATGAAGCTTTTCACTGTTCGGATGGGGATTCCATCCTTTTCAGACTGCATTTGGGATACAATATTTTCCATTTTTTCGTAAACAAGAATATTTGGATTTTGATTCCTTCGACGAGCAGCTTCTTCTTCATTTTCATTCTTCTCCTGAGATCGACGAAGAGCATCTCCATTCCGTGAAGACGGAGCAGAAGAAATAATGGGAGAGGTGGCTCCCGCGGCTGCTGCTCGTGTATTGAGCACTGTACTCGCTATTTGAGCAGATACATTCATAGCCGTGGACTCCCGACGACGGCGCCTTGCCCAATTCAGGTTTAGGCTTTTTTTTATTTTACTAAGAGCCGAAGAAGGTGCTCGTTCATTATTGTTCATTCTAAAGTAGTTGAGCTTAGGAGCAGGCTCATCAAAGATCTCTTTGTCTCCCTCTACTTTTTTTTTACATTTAAGAATTATAATATAAAAATGAGTATTTATGATATAACAAACAACTATAGGGAATACTTTGAAACAAACATCTTGATGACAATGCTCCACCCTCTCTCCTCTAATTTTTAGTGATTTCTGATTAGAAATGTAAATATTTACCTTAGAAAGGAAAGCAAGGCAAAACAAAAAACATACAGAAACCTACTGAAAACAAAAGAAATTTGTCCCTACAAATAAACAGATATAATATTATATTAGTATACAGATGGGTGCATTTAGTAATTTCTTTATATTCTATTGAGATGCATCTCATAATAGCCTTTGTTATGTGACACGGTAAACATTGTTCATAAGACTGATTTGGTATGTGTTATTAAGTCCTTAATACCTTTTAATTAACCATTTTCATAAAAATGGTAAGAAGTAATTAGGAAATTAAACAGTGTAGATTATGTAAATAATAATACCAATCAATTTACAAAATATCAATAATCAAAAAAATCTTAATAAAAAATATGTATGCAGATAAAAGTGTAATTGGCTATATAAAAAAATAATTTTTCAAAGGGATTTAAATGTTACATATTATTGCTTAGAGAGACTGCAGTCCATAGGATAGTCTTTATAAACACATGAAGTATACTAAGAACCTTCATTAATGGGTATGGTATTAGCCATTCGGAAGATACAACTTCTGTTACATTATGATGATTTATTACCATGAATAGCCATAGTTCTCCAAGTCACACAATGCATAAATTTCTTTTTTTGGAAGTGAGCCTTATTTATGTACTTATGAAGATATTTTGTGTATATAAATAAAGCAGAAAAATCAGTGGATATTTTCAAATCACACACATGATAACACGGGCAAAATAAGGAAATAGTTTATCATCTATATTTGTATATCCTACATATATGTAGTCAAATCAAATGAGTTGATAATCTTACAAGAGACTACTTAAGTCAAGAAGGACTTTACACACATAAAAATAAAAATAAATATTTAAAAAAAAATAATGTTAATACTTGAAATATATATGTATAAACTTTCCATTTTTTGTCATTTTTAACACATGCTTCACTTCTTTTTTTTTGCTCCTATCGGAGAGTAATATAAATGCCTAAGTACAAATACATATAAATCTTTTAATACGTAAAGATATAGGTAGTTCTTCCCAGTAACTTAAAGATCAGATCATTAAACAATTATTTATGTTTTATAGGCGTTGAAACAGTAAGAAACTCATATTGAGTTGTTTAGAACCTTATATGTCCATATATTTATAAGTGAACTATGATTTGTTAAGATACATTAAACTGATTTGATATATATGTATACAGCTTTTGTGCTCATCATCATGATTAAATATTGACTTTAAGATTCCAAGAGGCAAATAAATTGCAAAAAAAATAATTATTTTTACTTAAAATATTTACTCATTTTATATTTGCACGAAATCATCACTCTAATGATATAAAAATATATATTTGAAGAAAGGAAAGAAAGTTTGATTAACTCAAAACGAATAAATGAATTACTCAGATGGGTTAGTCATTTTTATTATATTTTAATAGAGGGACCACTTAGGAAAGAAATAGAGAGAAAGAGAAGAAAGTCGATAATGAAAAGCAATTTTTACTCAAGAGAAAAAATAAGACGGAAAAAAGACCAAGGTTTTACATTTTTTTAAAACAAAGAAATTCACTTTATTTACAATACAAAAATAAAAAAGGCTCAGAAATGTGAATAATGAATGTAATAAGGAAAAGACACAACAAACTTAAAAAATGTTCCTTTATGCATCTGTAGTAGAAGGAAAATATGTATTGAATGTGTACATTTTTTTAGTGATTCCTTAATGCAATTTTATGATAGACAACAAATATGTCGCCCTGTTAATATTTTTTTCTCTTAAATAAGAGAAAAGTAGTCCTTTAAGAGCTCACATTGACGTACCTTTGATTATAAAGTTTGTTCATTCATTTAATGTTAAAATGGCTTCTTAAAAGCGATGAATAAAAGTTATCTAATATATTGTGACAGGACCAATATAGGTAAATACATATAATTTCTATTCTCTTTTAAAATTATTTAAGAGAGGGAAATAAATGGTAAATATAGATAAATTATTATTTTATAATGATTAAAAACAAAAAAACCCTTTGTATATGAAAATTCAATTAAGTTAAAATAGCTATAATAGAAGAGTTAGATAAATACTAGAGAACTCAAAAAATTTCCATCACTATTTTAACATTTGAGCAATGTCAACTAAGACAGTTCCTTTATTTTTAAAAAAATACACATTTACTTTGATACAATGACTTAAAAAAAGCATATATATATATAGATCCTGGAGCTTTCTCCTTTTCATGAAAATAACAAACCAATTTATTTTATCATAAAAATAAATTATTCAAATTTAATTAATAATGATGAAATGATAAGCCTACAAGGCTAAAAAGGGAGCAAACAAATTCGAAGCCTAATAGATCATAATTAAACCCTTCTACCTTATGTAAATAATTCTGTATTCTGTAATTTCTACATATGTAGTAGAAAAATCATTATTAAAATAATACAAAAAATCCAAGATTTAATGAGTATAATTGTTAGTATGTAACGTAAACATACATTATAAGTAATTAGTGAAATTAATTTATCAGAGACCTCACACAAATATTAATTTCTGTTGCATAAAAAAACACATAGTGCAAGATTCAGCTACAGTAATATCCAATATCTTTTAATTTACATAACAATTATGAATATACATAAACTTTTGGAAAGTTTCAAATGATAATGGTTTGGACAGTCCATCCAACACTTATTTTCTTTTCACAGTGGCACAAACACTTTGTGATAAAACATAATTTGATATACATCCTGTAAGGGTTCAATTTCATTAACCAAATCGAAAATTCTATTCTGAAATAGATCTCGATATACTCAAGATATTATTGCGAGATGCAAGTATGTAAATGATGTTTATAAAGAGAAGTGACGCGTGGGAACTGTTAGGAGATGGATCTTAGAAAATTTTGTCGTTTTAAAAATCAATTTGCTTATTATTTCTTAAAAATTTCAAAGATTGTCGAACGGTGGGAATTTCAACTCAATTCAAAATAGACTCAATTTCAATTGAGTGGAATTTATAAGCCTAAATTTTGGGCAAAAAAAAAACTCAAATATATATTTTTCTTCAGAATAAACTCAAACACATTGATTAATATCTCAATTAATATACGTAGTTAGTAACTCTCTATATACTCACTAAATCAACAAGTTATTTAAAGTAAAAGCGAATCATATCTAGTGTGTTGCTAAAAGTTGATCCTCTTGAAGTTATAACACAGCATACAAATTTCACAAATATATTAATTCTGAAATTTTCATGGATAAATAAAATAAAAAATTAAAGTAAAATAAGAAATACATTCTTATACAAATTTAATTTAGGAGATTTATCCAACTAACCAAAGTTAAGCATATATAGATCAAATAAACAACAAAAAGGAAAGGAAGAATGTGAGTATTAAAAAGAAGAAGAAATTAATGTAGATTAACACCTGTTTCAATTGTATGATGCAATAACTCTATTCAAGGATATAAAATATGAACAATTTATATACTAAATAAATGTAAAGTTTAAGGAGGAGAGAAAAAATCAACTATGTAGTAAGTACATAATATATAAATATTCCCGCCTTTTTCATTTGTCATAAATACTCTTGTCTATATTTGTATATGAATATGTTAACCGTTAAGATATATTAATAAAGATTTCTGCCCAAAGATTCGTCACTTTCTTCGACTCGTTAAGTGTGAAGAAGATAATGATGACAGTAAATGTAGTTTAACCAAAATGAAAAGGACTGATTGGATCGACTGAAGAACTATTGATGATCAAATAACTATGTAATCTATGTTGTATTGATGCTAATTATATGTAGATAAATAAAACTAGAAGAAACGGTTTAAAAGTTAGAGATGCAACTGGTTATTCTTTTATTCACTTATTCAAAAAAAAAAAATTTTTTTTTTCTTCTTCTAACATTCCTTTCTCTTCTTTTGACTTTTTTTTTCAAAAACAAAACAAAAACACACACATAAAAAAAAACAACAACAACTCTTCTCCTTCTCTTTCTCCCTTCTTCTTCTTCTTTACATCCTTTGACTTTGCTGCTAACTAAAAATATATCTAACATAAAACATGTCTGGGTACGTAAGGGAGGAGGTAGAGAAGAAGAAAATAAACGGAGAACATCTTCTTCTCTGGCTTTTGGAAGAGAACCCTCGCCTGCCACTACAACTATGTGAGAGAGAAAGAAAGCACAAATGGAAAGTTATGAGCAATTTGACGTAATCTAGGGAGAAAGAATAAATGAATACTTGTGTTCCATAGTACAAGTACTTGTTGAGTCTCCTGGTTGATTCATATATTAGGTTTAAAAAACACTAGAATTTATTTAATTACTGTCTTAATCTAATAATAACTAACAAATGTATGCATTCAATTTTGATCATTCTCCCCAAATGTGCTCATATATGTTTATACTATTATGGAGGTGGATTAAAGAATAACTACAATAAAAGGGTAAAAATAGGTATTTTCATTTAATCTAGTGAAAGCAATCACTAAATTCTGAGTTCAGAATCAATATTGTGATGGAAAATAAACCCAAATTTAAAAGATAATGGCTAAAAAGAATTCTGTTTCGCTCATCAAGTGAGCTTAATACAAATATATATAATACTTACATATATAGTATGGACTAAAAATAGCCAAGATATTATCATGACAGTGTAAAAAGTTACATTGGAATATCAAAGACATAATATAAACTGAAATTGACTTTATCTATCTGATAAATGGAATAGATAAAGTTTTGAGAATTATTAAACTACGATCCAGTTTAAGCTTAATTTCATAACTTTTTTTTTCAATTTAGTTTAACATCTTGATATGTTTCCACGAAAAAAAAATTTTATGCGTATCTTCAAGTAATATTTTATGCAGTAAATTATTTAAGTGAGCTCATTTTAAGATTTTGTTGATTATATTTATATGTACATAGGCTTTTATTTTATGTAAAAAAGTGTGACAATTGAATCAAGGTATGAAATATCACAATAAATACAGAGAGTTAAATTATGGTCTTTTTGAAAGAATAGCTATTGTTTTTAATTTGATGTATTTAATATTCATACATAACCTGGATGAAGTTTCATCATGTATGTATAAATTTTGAAAGTAACTAAGAAGTCCGCGTTAAGGTCCATTTTTGGGGTCACTATATACATATTTCCAATTCTATGTACATTTCTATAAAACCATAAGACATTTTTTATTTTTCATCATGGTGTGAGACTATATGTATTCTTTAAATAAATGAATTGGCACTTTCAAGTAATATCTTGATCTTTAAAATGTTCATGACTATTGAAACCTCATCATTTTTGATCCCTTGATCATTATCCCTCCATTCAATTGTGTACACTTTTGATGTACTAATACAGATTTTTTTTTGCACAACTTTCATATCATAGAAATATATTTGGGTTTTGAATTTTGTAGGGAGCTTATGCAAATAAATATATTCAATTGCTTTAGTTATTATGAACCACTGTGAGCTATTGTTAATAAAAAGCAATACAAGAGAAAAATATGAAGGAAAAATATTTATTTCAAGAATCATAAGGAATAAACATTATTAGATTTTATCCCATATTTACATCATGGGCTTTTTACTCACATTACTATTTGTAAATTCAAGGAAAATTTCCCTAAATAGCTACTTTGACCTCTGTCAGGATTGTTACAATGCTGTGCAGATTTACATCGAGATTACTTAGGTTTCAAAATCTCTGCTCAATCTCTCTCAGTCAAAAATCTAAAAGAAAATGTACTTCCTTAAACATTTTCATGTCATTGAATAAAGCAGTTAGGGCCTGATCACTTGATGTTGATGCAACATTAAATTTTATGCAAAAATATAAAGTAAATATCATGTTTCTTTAAGTTTAATAAGAAATAAATGAAATTAAATTTTGGCAAGAAACTTCTTTATTACAACAAATAAGCCAAATTGGATTTTTTTCTTAACACTTTTAAAGATAATTTTCAGAACACATAAGTGGGTGATTGATAAATTTAATGTAATCCTCAGAAATGGAATATAGCGTATATGTTTCCCTAATTATTCTACTCCAATTTATCTTTTTTTTTATTTTGAATTTATTTCCCTTATTTGTTTGATTCATTTTTACACATAATCATCACAGAATTTGAAATTTTTTGGAGTAGAAGTTAAAAAATTTGTGAAAATAACTTGTGCTAAATTTTAGCTCTTTTTTGTTCCAAATTTGTTCGCATTATAATGCAGCTGTTATTTTTTTCTGTTTTATTTCATAATTATTGAAGATGGATCCTTAAAATTTTGTTCCCAACGATTCAAAAGGTTTCAAAATCCAATTAATTAATAAACATTTTCCATTTTTTTTATAAAAAAAGGGATTTAAAAAATTGAAATATAAGTTGTCCAAAAAAACTATTTTTGGAAATGTTGAACTTTCATAATCTAAAATGTCAATGTTGATATTAAAATATGACAGACAAATTTTGAAGAAAAAAAGCTGAAAAGCCTTGCAATTTTTCAAATTAACAATTTTTTAAATTTTTTCTTCAATTATTATTTTCTAAGCGTAAGCAGATATCAATGTTATTAGAGTTATTAAGTATTAGAGTCATTTATTTTTCTTATTATCTTTGATTTAAAACAGAATATTTCTCACATATGAATAATTACTTATCTATTTATAAATATTTTAGCAAAAGCTACTTCCAGTGCTAGTCTAATTACACTTCTCCTAGATGGTAATACAGCTTCCGGTAGAATTCATAAAATATATATGAATATAAGAAAAAACCATCAATATCATACATTCTGTTAAATTCTTGAAGATCCTTAAATCTTCTAATAAATCAATTCAGAAAATAATGTGAAAAAAATGTAGACACTTGATCACTATTATTTTATGCAATATAGACCGCTTTTTTTCTCTATATTATGTATTTTAACATAGTTTAGCTGTGTAGTGAGATTAATATTGTTTGGTCTTTTTTGGCTTAAGTAGGTCAAAAAAAGGAAAATGATTTTAAGCTACTTATATACATTTATGATTTATTAATGTTACATCTCTTAATTATTCTTAACCTTTTAATGTTTTTTATAAGTGTAAATTTCCTTTTTACTTATTATTATAATGTATTTTTGAATAATTAATACCTTAAAACTATAAATATCCTAAATATGTATTATAAAATCGAAAAGGAAGCATTATGAATATTTATATCTGCACCTTACTTAATGGGCAACTTTGTACATTTATAAATATCAATAAAAAAATCAATTCGTTTGTCTTTTTCTTTTTTTTTTTGTAAAGTTCAATTTTTGATATTCATTTCTTATTTAATTTCATTTGTCAGGCATATCATTTAAACAAGATACAGTTAGTTTTTTAAAAAAGGATTTAAAAAATCATAAATTGGTTTTAACGTCATACTTTAACAAAAAAAAGTATTTTTTCCTATATTTTAAACCACTCAATTTATTTTTTCAAATTTTTAAATAGACTATATGTATTTTAGTATACATAAATAGTTTATCATTTATCAAAATTTCAATTTTAGATTGTTATTCCCGTTTTTAAATGTTTTCATATGTAGATATGAATAAATATAATTCATTTCAATAATTTGAATAATACTGCCTTCAATATGTTCTTCTAAATCAATAGTCTATGTTTATTTTTGATGACTATATTTGACTTCACAATAAAACCAGAACAAACATTTCTTTTTAATCATATTTAATTATTTCACTGTAATTAATATTCCTACATTAGGGCTGATTTTTAGGATCTTAAAACTATGAAATTTCGTAATATTTTTTTACAAAAGCTTTTAGGAGATAATTTAGCGTTTCTAGAGAAATGTTGGCTTTTTAGTCATTATGAGCAGTAGTGTCAATTGAGTATGGTAAGATATGGCCAATAAAAAAAAATTAAAAAAAATTAAAATGACGGAAAACTGTATGTATATTTCAGCTACCTAGAACTTTCCACATTTTAGCCTAGGCTGAATTAACATAACTGATTATGTGTGAAACACAATACTGTTTCCAAATAATTTGGAAAAAATATGAAAATTTCATTTTTTTTAATTAAAAAAAGAGTACTTTAGAAAGAACACACACATCAAATTAATTAAATATGCAATTATACAAAACATGAAGCGTATGAAACAATTGAATATCATTAATTATTCATTGTCTTCTGAAGTTTTGTTTTGTGAACATAACTGAAAGTAAAAACTACTATGTCAAGAAAAGAAATACATAAAACATTTGTGCTGGTGTATTTCAAGAGTACGATTAATGCACCTTCAAAAAGATTTTTGGATGAAGAAAAAGCCAAATGGTGCATTTAGTGATTATGTACTAAAGTGTACAGGTGATTCGACAAGTGCATTTTAGTTGTTTAAATTCAAAAATTATTTAAAAAAACCAAGTCCAATACAATCAGATATCTTCAATAATTCAGAATTTGTAGATCATCAAAGAGTTTTTAGAGTGCTTATTATCGCTTATACTTCACTGCTATGTAGAGAAAAGAATTAGGGATAAATTAAAAGTAATGGTAGCAGTGGACGATTTTCGGTACTATCTGGAGTCATACATGAATGAATACGTGCATATGAAGTTGATGTTACGTTCTGATCTGTAATCATGGATGGATCAAGATTAAACACTTGAGCACTGTCCTCGTTTTATTCGAGAGATGATCTTCTCTCTGTTATACTCAAAGCAATACAAGATTCAAATATTTTCAAACTTTAGGTCATTTGAAAAACTGGCCACACTTTCTCAATTAAGTCATTATATGGACTTAAAATTTCAATTTTTCAGTACTTCTTTTCAATCTTGATAAAGTGGAGAATTTAAAGAATAATTTTATTGTCTTTTTAATTAACTTTATAGTTTGCAAAGGGCTGCCTCCATATGTATATCAAGATTAAATCATCAGTCTAACATTTTCTATGGGAATATTTTTTATCAACATTTACAACATTTTTATAAAAAGTATACTCCACTTCTATGTCTCTTGTCCTCTGTGTTGATCAAGCTAAAAATTACCGAAGACTTTTTTTATGAAGTACGTATAATGAAGTCATGTGATAGTGTATCAAAGGCTTTGGTAAAGGTTATAGTCATCAGGGAAACATTGACTTTTGATTCTAAAAAGGTTTGGATGGTAAACGTTACCTGGTTCATAACTTATCCTTAATAAAACTATATTGAGTTGGATGTAAAATTGATATTAAGACCTTATTTAGTCGATTTGCTAAAACATAAAAAAAAGTTTTGTAAATACAGTTCTGCATATTTGGTGGTCATAAATTCTTTAAATATATATGGTTTTTGCCTTACTTTGGAATTAAGATAAAACGACCATCATATGCAAATTTAGGAAAGTTAAAGAAACGTACCCCAGAATTCGAGGAACCCTATAATGGCTAATGAAAATAACAGTAGAGGAGACCAGGGAGAGTTGCAACATTTTTGGTATTTGCTTCAATTATGGAGAGTATATTAGGTAAGAAAGAAAATTCTGTTAAAGGCAGATAATTATCACCTGCACAAAGTTAATACTCGTATAAGATGTTTTACTAAAAAGTTGAGTAGAAAGGTATGCAAATTTGTAAATTTGAAGCTTTCACGTGTACAAATTTTATTTTATCCATGCAGGTATGTGCACTGGATTGTTTATTAAAATAAACAAATTTTTACCACGCAATAATTGATCTGCCTATCAACTGAGTAGTAACATCCCACAATTTTTGGTATTCTTCTTGACTAATACGGTTGATAGATGACGAAGCTTCTTATTTGTTGTTAATAAATTATGAGTGATAATGATGATGAACAAGCAATTCAAAATGAAAAATTTAATAATTTCAGAGAGGTTGGATGATTATATTAACGATTTAAATTGCGTGTTGTAATTCATATAGGTTATACATTGTAATTACCTTCTTTCTTTCTTTTCTTTTTTTTAAAAAAACCACCTTTAAAAAAAAGTTCAGGTTTCCAAATTCTGGACAAGAGAATAAATGCCAACATGATCAGGTCAGCTCTATACTTGTTCAAAAATTTGTTTACTAGTGTTATTTTAATACGAAATAATTCCTTCAAATCTTAAATATGTTGCAAGATATTGAAATCAAGAAACAGTATTATGATCTTAAAAACCTCAAGAATAAGATTTGTAAAGTAGATGTATGCATTTATTTTGAAAAAATTGCAGCGAATTTTCCTCACTCTTGTGCACTGTTACATTGAAATTCGGTTGATACAACATACAAGATGTTTAGAATATCAATTTGTTTAGATGCTAAAAATTATGTTGATATATTGATTGTTTAACTAGGTTTATTGAGAAAAAGAGCTAGAGATACAAATTTTTTGATGTATTTCAAGTACATACATTAACTACTTTTACGTAATACTAACAGAAAAAGTTATAAAATTAAAAATAATAATACATTACATTTCAAATATTTACTTTTTTCAAGTAAGAGTTGAATACAAACTTGTGATTACATTCACAACCTTACAACTACATGTATTTATGGGCATAGTATATTATTAGTATTCCTTCTTATGAAAAATACAATTGCACTATCTTAGATACAAAGAATGATAAAAACAATACTTTCTTTAAATATAAGGGATTGAGTCAACTTGAAAGTGAACCAATGGTGTATAATTTATTTTATAAATATTAAAATATGACAGAACAATAACTGGATTGAAGGAGATATACTTTTATTTTAACGAGATAAGCTTCAACAAAAAGTTTTGGGAGATTAATTATCACGATAATTTTCAATGATCAAAATAGACGGTTTAACTCAGACGAAATTCAAAATCTAAAAACGAAAATATAACGAAGAGCTCCTTTAAATGAGGAAATTTTAAAGAAAAATAATATTTATACACCTTTTTAGGTGTTTAAATTCACGACTATTTTTTTCTTCAGATAAAAAAAATTTAACTACCCTCGATGAGAACAATATCTACTACGTCATCTATATAAGTAACATACCAATGACAAATATAACTAAAATAATGAATCTTTCAATAGAATTATAAAAAATGATGGTGAAAGGAATTATTTTTGTCTTTGTGAATATTCTTAATCGATATGACATTGGGAAGATCTATTCTATCTTCTATCTGAAGAGAATTGAAAATCTGTATATATATCTGTATTATATATTTTTATGTATTCTTTGATGTGCCGACGTTGACTTTTGAGGTGCTCTCTCAAATGCAAAATTCATTTCAATAGTGAACATTACCTGCGGGTAATACAATGGGATCAATACCAAGAATTTAGCTCCAGTGATAATAATGTATCTATCGAATGATGCTATCATGAATCCCTCGTTGTTTTCAACCTGCGTCAAGACATACGAGTGCCAACAACTGGGACATTTTTAAGAACAAAGTACTGACTTGAAACAAATACGTGATTATTTATATAAGATTAGAGATAAATGCTCGACTCAAAAAAGACACAAGATTGACTAAATGAAAACTTTAAGTTTTATTTACAAGACTTTTGGCGAACATAGAGTCTTGACTTGGTCAGTATACCAGGGTTGTTGTTATAACCTCTCTATTCATCTCAATAAATTATATACTGATTCATATATAAACTTTAAACTCATATCATTATTTCAAATAGGAACTCACAACCAGACTTAAAAATTTTCTCTAAAAAAATCAGTTCATACTTATATTATTTCATTATGCCTCAGGTTAGATTCAAGTTCATGAATTTAATTCAATTTTCACACTTTATTAAATTAATAAATTACAAAGCATGATTCGTTTTGTTTTGTTTGATTATTGATTACCTAAGTCAGCAAAAAAAATCAATATTGAGATTAAAATTATCCAGGTATGTATAATAATACATCAAGTTCCATTGTATTTATTTACTTCCTTCTAATGCATACTATTTCATTCGTTATGAAGAAATTTTAAAAATTTTAACATTTAACCTCTAGTGATTTTCCTTAACAAAATTCCAATCAAATAAATATTATTACTAGATTAGACTCTATAAAATAAAATACTCTTTTAAAAATGGATTATTTTTACTTTTAAGCAAATAGAAACCAAGGCGTTATTCAATCTTGGAGAAACATCTTAAAACAAAACAAAAAAAAATACCGCTGTGTTATTTTTCTGTAGAGAGAATCATCTCATATTAAAAGTACGTAATCACATTTTTGGAATAAATATTTCATTTTAATCAAAAAATGTTTAATTTCATGAGAATTTCTACAACTTTTCTATCTCAAAAGTTTTCTCAAACCTATAAAAAGTGTAAAAATGCTCAAAAAATAAGAGTTAAATTTTTTCGAAATTTAAATAAGATACAAAAAGATTTTCATGATATAAAATTAAGAATAAGAAAACAATACTAATAACTGTAGAATTAGTCATTAATTAAGAAGAAATCGACTATCTAAATGTGTAAATTTTAATTCGATTTCGAACAAAAATTCTCAAGAAATCTAAAACTAATAAAGTAATCCTTCCGCACACTACTATTGCAGTTGTTTATTAATAGTTCTACCATGAATCATTGATTTGTATCAAATTTTTGAAAATTTACACACTTATATGAACGATTTATTCTTAGTTAAGGATTCTCAAAGGGCGCTTGACTTCTCGTTTGAAAGCTGTGGGTCTCAGCTCTTTAATCCATTCCTTATTTTATGTAATATTCGAGGAGTTATTTAAGTGCAAAGGATTTGACTGACTTGGGTCTACTCCCACCGCCTATGCCTCCAGGATTCCCTTTATGCCAAAACAAAGACTGAAAATGAAATTGGTATTAATACACTAGTGAATCAATATTTTTTTATGCCCAAAATGAGTATCCTTCTAGGCTTAATTTCAAGTTGAAGTTGGAAAATGAGCTAAAACAGCTAAAAAAAGTAGGGTCCGGTTTCTCAAAAACTATAGGACTCTTGAAAAAAATAATTACAGATTTGAAATTAGTGTGCAAAACTAAATAAGTTTTATTTTACTTATACCCCTTAGGATTTTTGAAAGTTCAAATTTGTTGATTTCTGATTATAATTATATTACAATGGAATCTGATAAATATTTTTCAAACTTAAAAATAAAACATTTTTGTTTGCAAAATATTTCAATAGATATGCACAGAATTGCATTAATCTATTGTTCTTATGCAAAAAAAATTAATATGTTCTGCCTATATATATGTATACCATATCTATAAATTTGTATTTGTAAAACAATTATAGTACTTAAATGTACATACATATGTATAAAATATGAATGTAAACAATAGTTTCAATGGATTGAATATGTTTTTATTCAAATATTTTTATGTACGTACATAAAAAGTAATTACATAAGGATTTATATTATTAGATAGCATTTCTTACATTATAAATACATGTACCTATACATATGTATATTTAAAATGTATTTTTTCTTCATACAATATACAGCTAAAATGTACTTACATATACATTTTAGAAATATTCCACTATTATTAAAAGTTAAAAAGTATGGCTCAACAGAATTGATTTGTTATTAATGAGATATTGCTCATATATAACGTCAATCAATCTTGTCACGATCCCAGCTTTGACACTTGTAAAGATTGAGAGAAAAATTATTTTCATTTATCAATACAAACAAGAAGTACAATTAAAAAGAAGAGTCTATATATATTTTAACTAAACTTTTGTAAAAGACAAATGAATACCTATAAACATGGATGGATACGAAAATTACGTACAGTAAACATTTGGATTATAAGAAGCATTTGTGTGGAGGAAGTACCTATTGTAATTTAAATCTGATACAAACCTTGCTGCCTATAAATAAATTGACTATAATAATTTTATGTCAATTACAATAAGTATAAATAGTGAGTAAAAACCGAATGATCTTCGTATACATGTCCTAGTTTTAAGTGAATACAATATTATTCCATAAAATAAGAATGTACTATACATTTTTTTAGTCAGCTTTTGATTTTTTTACTCTTTTTCTCTTTTTGTGTACAAACTGTCTTGCAATCTGTGTGCAAAAATAGTTTCCGAAGTGAGTTTTACTTAATTATTACGAATGTAAGTACATAATAGACATTTTGATTCTTAAATGTGATGTTGAAAGCATAGCAATTAAGTTAATCTGTCTTTTAAAAACTTCAATTGTCATATCAAAATAACTATAGATCTATTAGAAGGATAATTAAAATATTGTCCACATATGTCTAGAAAAATCCGACATCTATCTCAGAAGTTTAAACTATATATGTGAGGAAATAAAATTTATACATTATGTTGCATACCTGAAATATAAAAATAAATCTGTAGGATATTTGTAGTCATAAATCAAATCAAAAAGGAAAAAAAATGTTATTCACTTCCAATATCCGATAACTCTATTTGTGTATTACCTACATTCATAATAATATACATATATATATATAAATTGAATTCTACTTTTGACTAAACGTACTTACACATACATATACGTTTTACATATATATGTTACTTCAAAATTTATATTAGTTATGAATGTAATTACTTACAGAAAGTATGCAGAATTAGGACTGATAAGTGATAAAAAAGTGTATCATTAAGAAAAAGGAAGTTAAGTCAAAACATGAAAAGAGGAATCTGAAGAATATTTAAAATAATTACACTATGCATTCAAAAGCAGAGATCTACAGCTTTCATACGAGATGTTAAACGCCCCAAAATAACCATTAATTAAGAAGAAATCGTCCATCTAAATGTGTAAATTTTCATTCAATTTCGAACAAAAATTAGCTAGAAATCGAAAAATAATAAAGTAGTAGCGCGCAGAAGGATTACGTAATCAGCTGAAATCCGTTTGCACGCTACTACTGTAGTTGTTTATTAGTAACTCTACACGTCGAGCTTTTTTGTCTACCCGCAACCTCGATTGACAAAAGGGAAAGGAAAAATTTGGAAAAACAACTGGTAGCTACCCTTTTGTATTTTCCTTGTTGCCAACTTGTCAATATTTGGCAGAATTTATTATGTAGATATATTTAATATTTATAAATTCTACCAATCACAAACCAATCGTTACTACTTGTAATATATTCAAAATTCAAAAAAAGGGCGCGCAATCCTTGATTTAATATATTTTTTATTATATAGATGAGAGGCCGAAAATTAACTGAAATTAATGTCAGGAAGTTATATATTTTTAACAAATAATTACATGAGGACTTGAGCCCTTTTTGTTTACATTTTATTTTCTTTATTAACCTTAATACATGTATTCCTTCATGCGAGATCTTTACTATCAGGTAGATGTTCACCCCTCAGTAATAAAGGGAAAATGATAACAGCTTTGGAGAACAAAAAGTACTGTTCGAAAGTTAACAAACCAAATATTTCTTTGGATAATATTCTAAGTAAAACAAGATCAGGCTCAAATACAAAACGAAACACCCTGGACTCTGGACTGTCCCCACAAAATTTACCGAGCATCAAACAGAAAAAACTGACGAACCTCCGGATGACAAGTTGATTTAGTAATTTCAACATTTAAATATAGGTATTCTATGCAATCAAAAATAACAGATTATTTCTCTGAGCCCATTTCGAATGAAATGTCTGCAAATTTGGGAATAAGAAAAATAATATCACTCAACACAAGAGGAGGAAAAGACAAAAGATATAGGCATGCCTTGGTGAAGCACCTCCTAACCTTCAATACAGATATTATTTGTCTTCAAGACATTAAATATCTGGTATCTTCTATTTGTGTTAATCAATGTTCGTTTTGTCTTCCAAAAGATTATTACCACTTCTTTACGGGAAATGGATCAAGTAGAGGGGTTCTGACCTTTATCATAAATGGAATATCAAATGCATTCTGTATCAAGGAATACTCTAGAAAGAGTGAATGGCATAAAATTCGCCTGTCCTCCAATGAAGTGTTGTTCTATTTCATCAATGCCTATGGCCCGAATGTCAAATCTTTCCCCTTCTTCCAATCCATTATTAATAGTCAATTAAATAGTAATTTCCTTTTATTCTTATCGGCGATTTAAATGTGGATTTGAGTCAACCTAAGGATAAATACCCTAATAGCATGATGCTCAGTAAAATCATCGGCACTTTTGACTTGGTTGACATAATAGAAAAGCATAATCCGGGAAATTTTTCCTGGTCTAATAGGAGAGGAAAATTTAGATTAGACCTAGCATTAGCCTCACCGTCGATTGCGTTTAGAATCAAAAAAGCTTTGTACCGTCCTGAGCCTTCCTCAGACCACAAGAATGTAGAACTGGAGCTCCTCTGCCAGGTCCATAGAAGTAATTACCCAAAAAGACTGGTTCACTTTCCTGACCATCTACCGACAAAGTAGATGTGCCATTAAAAAGTAAAGCTCTGACAGGATTGTAAAATTTTCTTGGTAAAATTCGCTTCACTGCTTTAATAATGTGGCTGTGAAAAATGGAGTCAAAAGCTCTAGAAACATCTATAGCAATTATAGCTCCAAATTTTCCTTTGCTATCTACGGAATCGATAGAAGCTTGTAAATTACGCGAAATATCACAAATTTTCCTTTTTTTAAAAAATTTTTTTTAGTGGTATCCAATTTTATTGTTTAAAACCTCATGCATTTGAACGGCAAGAGTACCGGATAAAATTCGATAGGCTTCATTTAATACAGCGTCTTATAATATCCACTATGGATTTAATCCAATAAGAGCTGTTTTGAGTCTGGAGCAAGGCTGTCACAGCTTCATTCATAGCATTATATCGACTACAAATAAGTTGGCTTTCATAGTTACCATATCATTTTTGACGTCATCAAGGGGAGGGGCTACTCGCATGCATAAAAATTGCCGATTTTTACATCACTGATCATTACAACTATAAGGTTGTAGCTTTAGTACTGTATCGTGCTTCCTCATCTCCCATATTTGCGGAAAGGGCATTAGTGGAAGAAAATAAATGGTTTCATCGAACATATATCCCGGCAATGAAACGTAGAAAGTACCATTTAGGTGGTGGGATAGTGCAACTAACTACCATTATTCCCAAAATTTATAAAAATGTTTAATGGATATAACAAAACATCCGTCTTTAGAATGGAGAAGGTCTTTTTCCTTTAATGGTGTTTATTGGTGGCTTCTGTTTGGCACCGATTTAACAAATAAAATTGCCTCTAACTTGTCTTCTGTTTAGGGTTGCGTGTAGAGAATTATGTGAAAGATGACTCCATTGTATGAGAGTGACTCCACAGTGGATATTATAAGACGCAATATAGGACGAAGATTTGTCTTCAGGAACTTATGTAAACCAGAAGAACTGGAAGAGTCGGTGATGAAAAATAGAACATTCACACTTCATGACATTCATGGCCAAATCCCATTTATGGACGGGAGATTTCGATTTCCTTTACAACTTTAGTGTGTTAAAGTCCTAGCACCTAAAGATGTCTAACTCATTTCTTTCAGACATTGAAGGGAGCTCTACTGTTTGCCAAAGATATATGGAGCTCCTCGATCTGCCCGAAAATTGGAGAAAGAGGATTTTAGGCTCCCTAAGAAGAATTGCGGATGGGAATAAGTTTACCGTCCAGTTCCAGATATCAGCTGACCTACTCAGGTTCTATCTACTATGCTAGGACTGCGGATTACTTTTTAATTCAACCTTGTATGCTTTTGTTGATTGTCGAGCAGTAAATATATTGCAATGTTTTATTAAGCTCAATATTAAAGGAATGAAAGGAGTCCGAGCTGAGAAATACTGCAAAGCAGTAATCCTTTTCGGCCTTAAGAATAAAGAGAATTTGGCTAGAACCAAAGCCTTCAATAATGCTCTTCTCTCCACTAAAGCTCTCATAGCTAATAGAATAACTATATATAAACCAATCCATCGTTGCGAATCGAGGACTATCCTTCTTTCGGCTGTAGCGAGATATACTGCCTTGGACATCGAAATTCCCTCTTCTCCGGATGGTGCTAGGGCATATGCGTCTGATGATATCAAATACATTCCTACTCTTTCCATCGCGTACAAGGAAACCATCAAAAGACTATGTAAAATAATTAAAAATTGCAAATAGGGTAATTGTAGAATGTTTATAGTTATTTTTATTATTGATTGATTGAATGATTGTGAATTATTTATTTATTTATTAATTCGATGTATCTGTTATGTTCAACCGTGATGCTAAAATTCTAAACTAAAATGTTTTTTTATATATTTTCTATACGCATTAGCAACATGCTTTTATATACTTTATTATTATTTTTATTGTATATATCTTATTTGGACTATGAAATAAAAATATATATATAAAATGTTTTATAGCCTGTACGTAAAAATAAGTATCTCTCCGTTAAAAATGGAAATAAAAATACTGTAAAGGAGGAAATGTACCGCGTATATTGCGCATAAAACATTTATTTTTTTGTCAATTTCCTTAAAAAATTGATGTTTTTACGCTTATAACGTATTAATTGAGGTCTGCAATTGCAATTTTATTGACTTAACACTTCCCTTTCAGTATTTTTATATCCATTTTTTACAAAGAGATATTTATTTTTACGGAAAAGTCTATAAAATATTTTTTGTAGATATTACTCTATTACACTTTAGTGCATGTACTACAAAATAATTTGAGTTACTATTTTTATAAAAAAAATATATTTCTTAGACTACATTTTTCAATTTTCCTTCGCGAAAAGTCACACAATTTACTGACAATTTTATAATTTTGAATATTTTTCACTAAAATTTTAATAACTAAATAGCTGAGACCTATATCTGTCATAATGTTTCAATAAAATAAATTGTAAAATCTTTATTTAATACCGTAATTCGTCCTTAAACTTTTTCTTAATGTTAACTAAAAAATACGATGGATCAAGATAAAACCCTCATTTTCACAAAAACTGTACGTTAAAAAAGTTGTCTTTGGAAACGTAAAATCTCGACTTTAGGGAGTATAAAAATAGGTTCAAAAGTTTTGGGATCTCAAATCAAAACTTTATCCCAGTTTTTATCACCGTCTATATGCATTTACTATACCTAGTTATGTAAGGGCTCATAAACACTCGTTAGACCATATCAAAAAGACAATCAAATAAGAGGAAAATAAGTTTTCACCTATAAATTTACTTATAAAATAATAGATATAAAGTAATTAAAAAAAATACTTTATTCAATTATTTGAAATTTTTGCCTCTAAGATGACTCCAATCACTTTCTCTCATTATATATCTTTTAAAAAGTCCTATAAAAAGTGTGAAGTAAAACTTATTTAGATTTTTAAATGTACTTGAAATGAAATAAATATAAATGTGTATTCTTTCATTCAACTGTTAGTTATAATATATTCATAAAAATATTTGTAATGAAACTAATATATTTTCTATCTTTAATCATATTTTGTGTTGATGGATTGAGAGAATCAAGATCAATGTATGGATTTATTATGTACTTCTTCTTAGTATGTATACTGCCATAACAGAGATGTGAACTCAATCCGTCTTGAATAATAAATATGATGACTTAAGACTGAACATACTAAAATATTGAAGGACTTGAGTCTCGACTTGGACTCCGCCATCAAAGACTTCAGTTCTTTGAATTGAAAAAACTTCCAAGAAAAGTAATCAAGTCTCGAAACATCTATTTCCAATATTTAATTATTGTATTAGTGTTTTCTGAACTTCAATATTTAATAAAAATTGACGTACCTTGATCAACTATCGAATTAGGACATATTTTGCAATAGTACATGGTATTTTTAAAGCAAGGACTCTCAAATTGGAATAATTGACACTAAGACTGGGGGTCTGTGGAGAGTTCGTTAATAATAATTGACAACATATAGTACACACTTGAGCTTTTCAATTTTACTCGATTTATGTGGGGATCTGTCTATTTTGTTTGTTTTTGTTCGTTCGATAAAGGATCCTTTACTCTAAAAGATTTAAGAGCCCCCTGTCCCCCAGGTTAGTCATATCTAACTATACCCACAATGCCTTTACTCCCTGTGTTATTAACTACACCACTGTATGTTAAGGACATACTTCATATATTCATTAATATTTGAGACGTTTAAGCAGTATAAAGTAATAATTTTAGAGTTTATTCATATAATGTTGTTTTTTTGAACATTTTTGAGGAAATAAGAAATTGTTGGCTATCATACGAGATTTTCTATTTTTCAATTTTACCTTCAACCTGCACTACCAAATTATTGGAAAAGATTGATATAAAAAAATAATAATGACACACTAAATGCCTATGTATGTGCTGTTTTAAATTAATTTGTCTCAAAAGTTTAAATAATTTTGAAGAACTAATTAATTTTAATAAATAAAATAAATTTCAACTTGAATTCAACAACTCACTCAATTTTGGTTATTGTCCATTTATTTGATTATTTAACATACACACTTACTGAATTCAGTAATTTTGCAGAGTTATTATTCATAATAACTGCATATGCACATAAGTCATAGAGACACTTCATTAGTTGACGTTAATTATTAATATGTAATTTAGGACGCCCCGTATAGTTGAAGCATCTTTTTAATAAAATGTTTTTATTTTTATGATCAAGAAGCTTAATTTTCATAAATTGCATGAAAGGCAAGTCTGCTAAACAGCAATTTACACTAATGGTTGATGTATTTCATGGCGCTTCATTGTCACGCACTCAAATTTCATCCCACGCTTTCACGTAATTCCAATTTTCCATAAATGTATTACCGATTAAACTCTATTGAAAGTTATGTTGTACATACATAGATACATACATACATGTACAATGGACATACCTATCTTCTTTTTAAAAAATGACTGCATCTGCTTGTATTGCTGTAATTCAACTGATTGTGTTGTTTAAAAAAATAAATTTTTGTGCGTAGGTATAATATGAATACCAAGTATGTGAAGAAACATTTTTATTTCTTTATGTCTTATCTTCTTCCTTCCATACCTCCTTCATTGTACATAATTTCTTCATAAAAAATAAATTAATAAATAAAATAAAATAACAATAAAAGAAGAGAAAAAACTAATAATCTTAGGAGCAACACAATACCTAAAAAGTCTCTGCTTTACACGGTGCTATTCCACTAACATAATAATTTACTAAGTATTTTTTGTTTGTTGTTGATGCTAATACTTCCATTCCCTTTATCAGTGTTCTCAACGTTAATTGGTTGAACTCTAATTACCTCTTGTTAAGATGTGAACATTTCCTTACTAATAAATGAAGAATAGTTTTAGAGTTAAAAATAATTTGCTAAGTGGCAACGGATTTTGAGCATTCTTTTCCGATTTTTTTTTTTAAGAAAGGTTGCAGGATACAATAAAGATAACGTCATATTTAATAATTAAGAAAGCTTTACATAAGCAAACATAAGCTGAGAAATCCCTATAACCACGGACAAAACTGTTTTAATTTTGCCTTTTTGGAAGTAATATTATCTTTTTACAGGAGCCAAACACCTTTTTTAAAAATGGAGTGACCAGTAAATGGAAAGAACTCTTAGGATAGCCCATGGAAATAAAGTTGCATATTTTTAATAATAAACTAACACTAAATAATTTAATATCTCTTGAAGATTAAAAAAAAAGTAATTGGCCATTTCCTCCATTTTTATTATACAAGTCTATGATATTTTTTTCAGTAGTTATTATTACACAAAGTTGATATAATTTATGTAAAATTACTTGAAGTAAGCTGAGTAATTTCAATTAACAAGTTTCGTGTTATATACATGCATATATGTCGGAAGTTAGGAACAACAGACCTTGTTAAAAACCATTAAAAAGGCTACAGTCACTAAATTGTATAAAAACTGATTTGTAGGCATAATAGTAATTTAAAAAATAATAATATTAAATAATGTAGTCAGTTTTTAATTATTTATTGCTGTAACATATGTTTATCCTTTGAATTACTGATTTTTTTTGTTTTTAACTGATGGGGTTCACTAAAATTCAAAACTCACTCATTTTTATTATTATTTTGAGATATTCTAATGTTCGTTATAAAGGGATCTGCTACAAAAGGTTTTGTAATTGTCCTCGTATTGTTTATTCTTCGTAGTTGTTAGTATAGTTTGAAAAAAAATTTACTCAGCAAGATACAACAAAGATTTGATAACAAAAAACCTTCATCTTGAGTTTCAACCCTATCTAATCCAATAATTACCTTTCTCATTTTGATTTTTATGCTCAGAGTTAGAAAGATATTTTTTGATTTTTATACTTTGACTATTTTTTTCAAATAATAGACAGTATAGTGTTTAAGTTATTTTAATAAATTGAGGAAAAATATAAATTATATAAAGCAATTAATGCAGTACTTCAATTTAAATCAAATGTCTTTCAAGTTAAATTTAATTTGTTTTCAATAGTGTAAAAGGATTTTTAAGAAGTAATATTGAAATAAATAAAATGATAATAATTATAAGCAGTTTTTATTCATCATAAAATACTTCGATATTAATTAATTAATTTTTATTGAATACTTAAAAAATATCATAGACAAATATGATAAGATACATTCAACTAAAGAAAATAGAGAAATTATGAATGGAATTTTAGCTTACAATCAACAGCCGACTCCATTTTGTTACCAGACTTTCTAACGAGTAGACCTGAAATTTATAATTGTATAAATATATTTATATACATTTATTTACCTATATATAATAATGATTTCATAAAATAACGATGTAATATTAAAGTTGAGATGTATGTAATATACTTGAAATAGGTTTCTGTATGATTTGGCATGTATTTTTTTAAAATTTTAGCAATTTATGTTTAGTTCTGTAATACATAAGTACATACATATATTTGAACATAAAATGATCAATATGTATTGATTTTCATTTTAAATATAATTATTTTAATGTGTATTCTTACAGTGTATTTTTGTTCTCGAATTTCATAAGTGATTGATTAAGTTTTTTCAATTAAATGTATTTGTATTAAACCTTAATAGTATTTTCAGCCAGTAAATTTCTTAAAAAAATATATATTTTATAGATAGATCTAAATAAATGTTTACTCGTCGAGGTACAGTTTGTTTAAGACTTCAACTTCTATAAAAAATTGAAATTTTTTAATTTCAATATCATCTAAAGTATATAGGAGGCTAGTCAAACACGTTTTATCATTTATAATAAGACCTTGTTTGCTTGTATTATTAGGAATACATCGAATACAAAACGATGTGATTTTCGTAATAATTTTTGTAATGACAAGATTTTGTGATATGATATTAATACATGTTTTCTTTGACGTAAAATCAAACAAAACTTACATACCTACAATGAATGCTTATTGTGACGTAATTATATAGTTACGTCGTTAATTTAATAATAATTTCATTTCATGATTCGTATGTAGATGCATTTGTTTCCTAGATTCAGTAACGTCATATTCTTTACTGAACATAACTAATAAAAACATTTGCATATGCCTACTATAAACTATGTGCATTCAATAATTTTAGTAAGGATTATTCGTATAGGGGAGAACTGAGAGAGTTGCATCAAGGGACGGTTGCAAAAGGCATTTCTTCTCGAAAATCAAAATGTGCATTAAAATTGTATAATATACCAACAATTATTTTGTAAAAAGCTCAATCATACTTGTGAACTTTTCTTGGACACATAGAATAAAAGATAATTTTGAGGTATGAATATAATATTCTGTAAGAACAATATAATAATCAGTTTTTAATTATTTTTGTAGTGACTTATATTCTTTGAATTATTGTATTGTTTGTTTTTTTGCTTTCAGTTGATAGGATGTATCAAAATTCAAAATCCAATCGTTAAAGTGGTATGATTTTTTTACAATAGCTGACATTTTACCTTTTAGACATAAAATTTAAAAAAATAATTTTTATAAATGATTTTAAGGTATTTGAAAAACATATGATTTTTCACATATTTTTCAAATTTTCATAACCACATATTTTAGACAAATTCATCTAACTAAATGCAAGCAAAAAAAAAAAAAATTAAATTAAGCTATAGGAGCTTGGGGCAAAAATTTCAAAAGAAAAATATATTATGGGGTTAGGAGACAAAATTGTGACCCTTCTTAACTGCAAGAAAGTATTTATGAGTATTATTTTCATAAAAGCACTAAATCAATTTATATATTATCATCAATCTAATAGATCACTTTCAAAATATTCAACATACAATTAAATATTTATTCATTTTGTATACACCATACATATACAGTCAAACCTGGTCTAACGGCCACTTGCTTTAAGCACGCCCCTGCACTAAGCGGCCATATCCAGTTCCCACGCAGGGAATTTATAGCGTAAATGCACTGTATTAAGTGTACCCCTGCAATACCACCCAAAATAATGCATACAAACACAGATGAACCTGCTTCAACGGTCAATTTTTTTTTGTATTTAATGTTCAATACAAAACTTCAGAAGCTGTGCGCTTGAAGTAGAAGAATTAATTATTTCAGTTAATAAATTCTATTCCCGGTTACTCAGAGATGTTCTAATGAGTGCTTACTATTCATATCTATATACAAGTCGGATCGGATATAATTCAGATACATGTATCCATATGCAATAAATAAAATATATATGATGTACTTAAATGGATGTTTTTCCCCACCTTTCGCTCTCTCTCTTAATCCGAGAATGAGTATGACAGTTTTAACGAAGCTAGTGATACATTATTAAAATTTAAACAGCTTGTAATTGATGCAAGAAATATTAGTATGCTTAATTAGAAAAAAAGAGGTTGTTTGAACAAACGGAAATTTCAGATTTTTTTTAGTAATGCTATTGAAAATTATTATTCATTTTGTTATATAAATGTATACTGATACATATTATGATTAAAGTTAATTTTATTATTTTTGGTTATTTAAAAAAAAAAAGTTTTAAATACATGAATATTATTTGATACAGTTTATATGTAGTTCATACATTTTTTGATGCCCAATTTTCCAGATCATAGTTTTAAAAAACCATACCTGGTTTAAGAAGTTACTTGCACTAAGCGGTCACTTTTCCAGTACAAGTTTGACTGAATATGTGAGATGATACATAGAAACAATGATATAATTTTTTTGGAGAAATGCATTCCCTTGCATATGACTATTCTTTATTAATTGCTCTACAATTTATATTATTACTATTTTTTGATTTGTCTTCTATAAGGTACGATTTTGATCAAATAATGATCCTTAAAAAGTCATGCTAAATATACATCTAGCAGCAACACTTGGTACTTATTACGTCATAGATAGGAATGTCTAATGACTAAAGATATGAAAAACTGCGCATTTTAAGGTATACGAGTAGTACTCAAAATGGATGTTAGTTGATACCCTGCATAATATTCTTTCCTCAAGCTGTTATCCTTTTCGTAGTTTTTGTTATTTTCTATATTCGTAATTATTTGTTATTACAAACAAATACATAAACAGTCTTAGAGCCATTTTCAAAAAAGTGCGACATTTCGTGTCCCACCTGTTTGACAGGCCCTAGACTTAAGAGAGGAAAAAACATATATAGAACAAATATATTAGAAACAACCTGAAAAATATTTTTTTGACATATGTGAATGTTTAATCTTAATATTTAAGAAGAAGTACCACCAGTTTGGTCAAAATGACGTGTCCACAGCTGAAAAACCAACATATGAAGGTTATTATAACCTTTTTAGAAACTTCTTATTGGTATAAAAAACTTTCTATGTTTGAAATACATTAAAAGAATCATAACAGTCGAACTCGTAAGATGGTTTCAGCCCAAACAAAGAAATATGTCAGTTTAGATTTTATCCCCAAAACGGTAGCAACATACGTTACTGATCTTTAATTCTCCATATGTCTAGAATAAAAATTAAAGTTACACTAATTTTCGTGACATTTCAAGCTCATATTACTAAACTGAAAATATAAAAAAGAATCTAAATTGAAACATAATTGGTTATATCTTGAGTAGAATTAAAAATCGAAATTTTCATTTTCCAATTTAAGAAAGTAACATACGTTACCTGCTTTATTTCTGTATGGCTTGTTTACAAATATTATCTGCTGTGTGTTAAATAGTTAGTATATGGATATCATTAGAAAATCATGGGCGGTTGGGGATAATACGATGTGCTTCTTAGTTCAGGGGACAGTCAAAGTTCAATTGTAACATACGAATTGTAACATACGTTTTGAAAAATTCGAACGCTCTAAAAAAGGATCTCTAACGTTCGATTGACAATGAAATATTCGATCTTACGTTTACAATTCGATCAAATGATTCAAAAACATTCACGTACGATCGTCATTGAAGTGTTGAAAGGGGCTTCAAGTTTTATTCATAACAGTAAGATACTACTTCGTTTGTTTTATTATGTTGGTTGTGCTAGTGATTAGATATAATCCAAAGAAACATTCTTTATAATTTTTTATCACAATTATTTTTTCGACACAATGTGTGTACAGATTTTTAATAAGTGATTTTATCTATTTGGTGTAGCTTTTGTACTTATTTTTTGGTCAACTGAAATAGTTTAAAAGTAACGTTTATTACAACTTTTTGAAAATTTTCAGTTTTTCTCTTTTTGGTTTCATGAGTTAGCCATCTATTTTGACTCTAAATACATAAGGTCAATGATTTTACCAATCCCCATAGTCACAGCCAAAGATAACTCTTGAATACAGGGCTTTTATCCTTTAAAATAATGGTCGCAAATTATTTTTCCTACCGATTTGAGTCTACATTTTTTAGTTTCTTTTTTATATGATGTAATGATGTGATACTACAAAAATATTCTTTTAAAAATTCTTCCTTTGTTGAAAAAGTACAAATTTGCCGATCTTAGTTAAATAACGTATGTTACAAAAAATTTCACCAGTTAAAAAAGCCTCTAAAACCTGAAACAGGCAAGTTTTGTAACTTTGATTCGTTTTTCTAGTTTTAGAAACTGTATGGTAATTTTCATATCTATTTTTTTCCTCTTGTTTAGTTAGACAATGGTAAAATCAAATGGTCAAAAGCAAAGAAAATACAAGGAAAGAAAAAAAAATTTCTTGGATAAGGTAGAAAATATAAAAATCCAAAAATCTTATACTGCTAATGATCAGTTTCATACAGCATAGGCTCTGAACGTTCTTTCTAATCCAAAAATTGAATGAATTTTGAAACTTGATTTTTCCAAATTTGTTCTCACCAAATGTCGCAATTTTTTGAAAATGGCTCCTTAGCGCCATTTGGACTTATTAACTTATAAAAGAATGTTTAATGAAAGTAAATTAATATCCTGGATTGCCATCTACAGAGGCGTGTCTGTCTGGAGCTACGACAACTAAACCAAAGTACTGACCTGCCACCTATGTCAATATAAAAAATTGTGATTCGTATATACCCTATGCTTAGGCATACAAAACGTCGGTGTCATATACGAAATATGGGGGTGTTCAATAAAAGGCATTCAGTGAATAATGACTCAAGTGAATTGGAATTCACTACAGATCTCGTTAAAATGTTTGCTTCCTGCTATATCCCATTAAGCACCGCTGAAAATCTGAATGAAGTTTCGAAGTAGATTAATGGGAATTTTGGAAAAGAACGTTGGTTACGACAAATTGAGAAGTATTGCTTCCAAAATACGTGAAGAAGATAAAAACTTTGATAATTATAGAAATGCACCAATTGTTAATTGTGATGTTGAAAGATTTTTTAGCCTTTTATCAGATGTAAACTTTCTTAAAATAAATAAACTGACATGTCCTCGTGTTAAAGATACTCTTATTATCAAATGGAATCTTGAGCTAATAAATATCTGAATTTTAATAAGTTGTAATTTTATTTTTCATATATTTTTGTCTATGGTTTTTCATCCCTTTTTTTATATAATATAAATATCAAAATTTTCTCATTGACTAAGAATGAGTTTGATGGTATTTATTTTTAATTACAAATCCCAAAAATGGCCTCAGATATTTTTGATCTTTTGATCCTTATTATGTCAAAAGGAAAAGGAAAACAGCTAGATAATTTATGAATGATGAAATAATATTATGTAGAGTTTCAGCTAACATGCATTTTGAGAACTACTCACACGCTTTAAAACACATGGGTTTTCACATTTCTATGACTAGGATGTAAAAAATAAGCAAACTGGGCTTGTAAGAAAAAAAAAGGGAAAACCAACCTGGTAACTTGACAAATTGATGAATGCTGAGAGGGAAGCAGCTTGAGCTGTCATGACGTTTTACTGAGCTACAAGCTGCTATTCTCCTTTATATATACAAATGTAGGCATCAATAATAATATTATGTATACCATAGATGAGAGGTAGAAAATTAACTCAAATTAATGTCAGGAAATTATATATTTTTAGGTAATAAGTCGTAAACCAATAATTATTACGAGGGCTTGGGCACTTTTTTGTTAACATTGTATTTGCTTTATTAACCTAAATACTTGTGTTCATTTCTACTGGAAGCCTTAAAAATGGGTAATAAATACAAGAAGTGCAATCCAAATAACTCCTTGAGCCCTCTTTCTCCGGCAATGTGGCTAAATTTAACTCTAAAATTACCCCAGTATGTATAAGCGCATTAAATCAATACATATTTATTATGAAACAATAAATAGAATGTGAATATGGCTTTTAATGAATTGGATATAAATGTATGCTTAAATTATACATTAATATATAATATATGTGTCAAGTCAACAAGAAAGCAAGTTTGTTTTCAAATATTGAAAAGGAGAAAATCCACTTTTAAGTTTTTTTACTTCATAAATATAACGGTGAAATATTTAGGAGCCATTTTAAGACCTATTGCGCACGGTTTTTGCTGAAATATCACTTTTAATCGAGAAAGCAATGAATGTGTTCTACCCAATACAGCAATTGGATAAATGTTACAACCGCACAAAGAGCCGATATGGCCCTTGAACGAACGTCCATCCTTCCCAGACATTTATTTAGTTGTAGTTCGTTAAAACCATTTCATCTGTTTAAGAACTATTAAGAATCAACTTAATTCACGATCATGCTCACTATTAATCATAATAATAGTTAGGAATGTATAAAATATGCAAGATACCGATTGTGAGATTTTGTGGAGTTGGCACTTTTAACAGTACTTTTTGTTTCCTAAAGCTGTTATCACTTTACCTTTATTACTGAGGGGAGAACATCTACAATAGCAAATACAATGTTAGAAAACGGCTCATGTTCTCGTAATAATTGTTAGTTTACGACTTGTAAGCTAAAGATATATAAATTTCTGACATTAATTCGGTTTAATTTTCTGCCTCTCATCTATAATGTTATTTATTATTGATGTATTTATTTGTATATATAATGGAGAATAGCAGATTGTGGCTCAGTAAAACGTCATGACAGCTCAAGTTGCTTCCCTCTCAACATTCATCAAGTTGTCAAAGTTACCAAGTTGATTTTATCTTTTTTTTTATTTTACACACCCCATTTGCATATTTTTTACATTCCTAATAATAGTAACAACATAGTCAAGAATACCAGGTGTTTTTATTCTTGATTGTGGATGGTATTTTTTTTCACAGTTCGTTTTAAATATATACAATGTAAAAAAAGTATATAAACATTATGGTAATGCGTAAAATATATATATATAAATAAACATTCTAGTTTAAAATTTTAGAATCATGATTGAACGAACGGGGGGGGGGGGCAACAATTAAAAAAGGGAACTAAAATTCACTTAATATAAAATTTATTGGCAATGTTTTGAGCATTTTAAAAGTCTTTTGACGGTGTCATTATACACGATGGAAAGGGAAGGGAAGTATTTGACTTGGTTGGCTGCATATGTCCACAAATCATCTATAGGAGATGGAATCTTGAGGTTCAAAGCAACATACCTTGCTGCAGCAGAAAGTAGAATAGATCTTATTTCAAAGTGAAAGATAGGCTTATAATTTGTTATGCTATTTACAATATTTTTCGGCACTATGTCCTTCTATCCCTCTAACATTGAGTTTGATAAAATATTTCAATATATTCACACCCTAACAATCAACAAAAACGTGAATGGTTGAATTAAAAAGTAGCCCACAGTCCTTGCATGGTAATATAATTTAATCATGTCAGCCGATATCTGTAGCGGCGCCGTGAATTTTTTGCCGTCTGAAATTTTGTTCATGGAGTCCGAAATTCTATTTTTCCAATTCTCAGGTAAATTGAGACGTTCCATGTACTTTTGGCAAATAATGGATCTCTCCTCAATTCCCGACTGAAAAGGACTGGACATTTTTAGATACTAGGGCTTTAACAAACAAAAATTCCCGGCTGCTCTCTTCAGAGGAAATCGGAACCTTCCGTTATGAAATGGGCTTTGACTATCCATGTCATGGAGGGTGAAAAGTCTATTTTTTACAGCAAACTCTTCAAGTTCTACTGGTTTTTTTAAATTATTGAAGAAAAACTTCCTTTTGACATTCTGTTTTATAATATTCACTGTAGGATCACCCTGGAATGATGGAGCCATCCTCCATATAATCCTCTGTGCGCATTCCCAAACAGAAGACATGTTTGAAGTAATTTTATTTCTTAATTCAGTGTCAAAAATAAGCCACCAATAAATTTCATTATAGGCAACGGATCGTCTTCATTCTAAAAACGGATGTTTGGATACATCAATTAACATTTGTATATTAATTTTGGGAATAATTCTTATCAATTGCACAATTTCACCACCTAAATGACATTTCCTACGTTTCATTGTAGGGACATAACTTTGATGAAACAGAGTGTTTAACTATTGGTTTCTTCCAAAACTGTACACTGTACAATTAGAGGAGAGGAACAGGCTCGATAAAGAACCAATGGTACTACCTTAAATTTATAGATGTCAACCCTCTTTTGAAGACTGAGAGCCCTCCGCTTTAAGATATTATGTGAGACAGTTGCACTAATATCTGACCAATTCCTTTTATCCACTTCACGTTTGGACCAGTGTAAACCCAAAATTTCTAATTTTTGTTTCACTTCACACGAAAAAATACAAAATCATTGGGTCGGATTCCAGGCACCAATTGGTAGAATGGACCTTTTCTTTTTATTCAATGATAAGCCTGATATTTTTCACATTTTAAATAATAATCTAAGATGACTTGTATTCTATTGATAATTTGAGCTTCTGAATTTGCTTCAAGGGTTATAGAGATGTCATCTGTATATAAATCTATTATATGGCGAGCACCCTTTAATTCCACTCTAAATCCACCAATTTTTTTTTTGATTTTTTGAGCAAATTCTTCAATTACCGTAATGAACAAAAGAGGGGCAGAAGGACAACCCTGTCTACAGCTTTTTCCCATTATAACAGGTTTGCTTTCATGGCCATCAACCGATAAGGTAGATGTACCATTAAAAAGCAATACCCGAATAGGATTGTAAAATTTCCTTGATAACATATGTTTAACAGTTTTCAGAATATGATGGTGGAAATTGAGTCGAAGGCTTTAGAAAAATCCACAGCAATTATAGCTCCAAATTTTCTTTTGCTTTCGATGTAGTCTATGGAGGCTTGTAAATTCCTCGATATATCATAAATTTTCTTGTATTTTGGTGATGTCCAATTTTATTATTTAAAACAGCATGCATTTGATGGGCAAGAGTCCCGGATAAAATGCGATAAGATTAATTTAAAATAGTAATAGTTCTCTAATGGGAGAAGTCAGTCCTATCACCATTTTTTGAAATAAGAGTGATTCTTCCCCTTATCAGTGATTTAGGCATCTTTCCTTTTCTTTCCATTTATCCCCCTACCCTAACAAGATACAGAACAATTTGGTCGTTAAAATGTGAATAGATTTTTCTATTAATGTCATCGAGTCCACAAGCCTTATTTAGTTTTAGTCTCTCTCAACCAGACATTGAAAAGGAGAATGAAAATAATTCAAAATGTCCTTTTTGTCCGTAAGAATTTTCTCCCCATCTATAATTTTGGATAGAGACTTGAGGATCCGTATTTTTTTCCTGTAAATAAGTTACAATTATTGGAGTCATTATTTAATAAATCAAAATATACTATTAATACAAACGAAAGAGAATTACTTTAAGAGTATGATAGCAGTTCTAACTTATTTTTGAAATATTTCAGATAAACTTGGTTTCTTGTTGACTTGACACATATATAGAAACTCAAATTAGAACAAAATATTTTCAACTCAAAGTAAATGTGAGGGATGTTGAGCCATGTACGTGATAATTTAATTAGTGAAGGAAAAACATAAATATATATATAGATATGTTTTAAATAAATTCATCCATCCATAAAGTAAGAGTAAATAAATTATCTAATCGAGTTAGCATAAAATCCTTGATCGTTGATAATGAAGATTATAAATTTTAAAGTATAACGAAGATCCAAGGTTAGTGAAATGACATATAAATGAATTTGGAGCAGAAGCCTTGAGAAAACTAAACATTATACAACACGTTTAAAATTATAATCACAGGATAAATATAAAGATATATTCAGGGAACGTAATTGAAGGCAATTCTGATATTTTTAATTTCATCAATAACAAGACCGAGACGCTTGTTTCCTTGAATGTCCAACTCAACATCGTTTTAGTCAATGTCATGTTCTATACTAAAGAATCCGATCCTTCATACTACGATATTTGAAAGTAAAGAAGTGTTGACAAAAATTAAAAAATAAGTTTAGAGAAAAGATATCTCCACCATCATGTCATGTTAATGCACTTGAATCACTCAAAAATAAATGTCTGCATGTGATTGAGAGGAACAAGGGATACATATAACTGAAGAAAATACCAACATAATCCATAATACACGATAGCAAGTTCTTTAAATATTATGAAAAGGATGAGAGATTCGATGATCAACAGATGGAACTCGGACTCCAACAAAATTGGAGATACACAATGACCATATTGAAATTATCTCAGTAGTGAAGGAATCCAGGGAAACATTCCAAAAATCTTAAATCCTACAGTTAATAAAATTAATATTTATTATGAAATTATAGCTTTAATTTCTAACATTTAACACTTATTATGGTTTAAGTTGACCATTAGAGCATTTGTCAACTCCTCGTAGAACAATAGATTTGGAGAAGTCGTTAGAGCCAATGATAACTCTGATGAACGGAGGTTTCGTCCCTTGAGCAATTGCCTACTCATAGTAGGAAACAAGTGATTTTGAGTAGTCCATATAACAATATCGAACAGATTGATGTACGGAGAATTGAAATCCCTGTCGTAAGTTAAAACATGTTCACACCGATATTCGACGATTAATTCCAACAGGCATTTTATTAAAATAATTGATTGTTTTACACGTGTTACACAAATCATGCGAGATCTTTACTATCAAGTAGATGTTCTCTCCTCAGTAATAAAGGAAAAATGATAACAGCTTTGGAAAACAAAAAGTACTGTTCATAGTGCCAACCCCAAGAAATCTTGCATATGAGATTTTGCTTGAAATTTACATTCCTACTAATGAACGCTTAGTGACACGCTTAAAGCCGGTGACCGTTAGACCAGGTTTGACTGTATATTCTAGGAATCCTAAAATGTTTTGGTTATTTCTATGTCTTAATTTAAATTTGATAAAATATGAATTCAATGTGAAAAAGTCTAGAAATAGGTCTTCTCATACTTAATGATAAACTCATTAATTATAAAAACCCAGTCAAGTGCAAGAATAAAACATCAAGTCATCGAGAGGTTTGATGACTATAAATTCATAATTTTGCGATGAATAAATTAATATAATACAAACTTCATTCATGAAATATTGATGTTTTATGACAACAGAAATTAGGGGTATTTATTGACAACTAAATACCAAATACTATAAGGTTATGCGTCATTAGTCATTATACTCATCAATCGAGTATAGTTGAAATATATCCAGCATTCATCACAAAATTATGAATTTATAATCACTATCCCTGTACCACTTGATGAACATATATGCGTCCAATTTATACCTATTCGATGAATACTACTCTTAATTAGTAGAATAGTATTCATTGACCTATTTCATCTAGTACTAATCCTACATATTTGTAAAAACACACGTTTTTAGAATAAACCATTAATTTATTTTTGATAGTATGTTGATACCCAGATATTGTAATATAATAAAAAATTGTTTACTAAGATTTTTCTCCCTATTAATATTTCTCGAAAAAGTAACTTTACGGAAAAAAATTTGCTCAAAGTAAAATATTTATAACTCTATGCTATAAAATGTTTCATTTGCTGACATTTTTAATATGTGTTCAGCCATTTCCTTGAGTTATAAAAAAGGTAGAATAATTATAAATATTATTAAATCTTGAATCATTGTTTTTAAAATATGCAAATGTCTAAAAACCTAAAGCTTTATTTTGTTCATGAATAAGTAACATTCATTATCATTATTATCAAACTAAAAACTTGACGATAATTATATATTCAGAGCAGAGATTAGTATTTATGTACTTATTTTTCAAAAAGATTAATACAAATAATGAAATTTTAACAAAAATAGCAATAAATCCAAAACTAATGTACTGATTTTGAAAATTAGAAAATTTCCTGTTTATTTAGAGTAATATCTACAACTTTAATTTGAATAATATCGTTCTAAAACATCAATTTAATTTAATTAATTACTATAAGTCCAAGAAGAGCTGTCTTGAGTCTGGAGAATTAGTATTTTATCGACAGCAAATAAGCTGGCTCCCATGGTTACCACATCATTTTTCACGTCATCAATGGGAGGGTCTTATTTTTACACGCCGATTGCGCCGTTTTTCACATCACTGTTTATAACTAGGAATTTAAATTTCAAGCAAAATCTTGCACGCGAGATTTCTTCGGGTTGGTACATTGAACAGTACTTTTTGTTTTCCAAAGCTGTTATCATTTTTCCTTTATTACTAAGGGGAGAACATCTACATTATCGTAAAGATTTCGCATGATTAGTGTAACACGTGTAAAACAATCAATTATTTTAATAAAATGCCTTTTGGAATGAATCGTCGAATATCGATGTGAACATGTTTTAACTTACGACAGGGATTTCAATTCTCCGTACATCAATCTGTTCGACATTGCCTTTATGGACTTCTCCAAATCCCTTGTTTTCTACTATGAGTAGGCAATCGCTGTAAGGACGAAACTTTCATCCATCAGAGTTGCCATTGGCTCTAACGACTTCTCAAAATCTATCGTCCTACGAAGAGTTGGTATATGCGGTAATGGCCAACTTAAACCATAATAAGTATTAAATGTTAGATATAAAAGCTATAATTTCATGATAAATATTAATTATATTAACTGTAGGATTTAAGATTTTTAGGATGTTTCCCTGGATTCCTCAACTACTGAGATAATTTCAATACGGTCATTGTGTATCTCCAATTTTGTTGAAGTCCAAGTTCCATATGATGATCATCGAATATGTTTTCTTTCTTTACATCAAAGGAATTTCCTTATTTTTACGTACTCTTTAGGCTTTAAAAGATTTTATTAAACCTCGAAAGATTGGGGGAGGGAGTAGAAATATTAGAAAAATAAATGGGCTTTAAGTTTATCATAAAGCAATCTACACATAAAAGATTATTTTTGACACTCATGTAGCATATGCATATTTACAAATTTATTGATGAGCTCACCATTCTACATTATTCATATCATCTTTAAATTCGTATTTCATTAACGAGAATTTTATACTACTTTTTCTTGGCAATGAATGCCAAAAATTATAACTTTTATCAATTTTAATACAAAAAATAATTATTACTTACTAACATACTATCAAGAATATATATTTAACTAAAAAGTTCATTAATGTTATTTTCTTACATACAACTATGAAGTAATCAACCTTTTACGCCCCTTGCTAATACAAATTCCTCTCTAAATAACTTATTCGTCAAGCGTATAAAAATAAAACATACAAATTTTTTTCTCTTGTTAAATCAAAATAACTAAATCTTGTTAAATAGTCTATTAAATATTTAAAAGTGCTATGGGTGCGAAAATATAACATCATTATTTGAATTATTGCTAACTTTTTAAAGTAGATTAATTCTTTGTATTTATTCTTTGAAAGAGTTAACTTCAGCTTAATTTTCTTTTTTCAAATGAGATCTTTCCATTTTGTCAATAATTTTCATCATAAAAGTTGTTGATGCAATTCTCATTTAGCTGAAACAATTAGAAAGTGTGTAGTCGTCGTGATTTTCTTTTTCTTTTTTTGTGGGTGTTCGTATTTTAAATGTCACATTCCTTTGAGGCATTACGCTTATTATTCATAATATTCTTTTGCTAACATAGGAAAATATGTTTAAAATAGCACTACCATGACTTAAGAAAAGTGCTGTTCTCGTCAATTTTGAAATGTTTCATTAAAAAACTTTAAAAATAGAGAGCTCTTGGTAACAACTACCTATGTATGTGTAGTTATGGTTCTTATCTTTCCAAATATCTAGGACTTGTTATTTTGAAATTATAAATTTTTTCACAAGGAAGACCCATATTAAGTGCTAAAAATATTTTCCTCACCCTGGATGTCATACTAAATTGTTTAAATACTTTTGTAATGCATGGAGAATAATTGATAGCAATTAGTTTACTTGATCACAATTGCATAATTTCAACTTTGCTAAGTAGAAAGAACATTAAAGTGGTATCTTTTAAAAGAGGCAGGTTTATTAGCAAGATATTTTCTTTTAAAAACATGATTTAAATAATTTTATAGATCTGCTCCTCTTGAGGTCAGAATAAGTTTTAGGCTTTGATTCATATGACAAAAGCATGTTATACGATATTAACAATGTATAACGGTAGAGTGAATCTGTTTTGTGTGGATTTAGTTATTTCTTTAATGAAAATCTATTTTTAAATCAAATAAATAGCCATCGGAGCAAATTCATCTAATTCCTTTTTTTGTTATGTTATAGAGTTATATTTTCATCTTTTAACCTAAATTTTTCTTAGACAATTTGAGTAATTGATGACACTTTCTTACAAGTTATACGTTAGGCATACATATATTGTAAACGTATCTTTGGTTTTTCCTTCTTGCTCAAAGTCATCAATATGTTTTTAAATTACATATGTAAAGTCTATCTCTGTTTTCAATAGCATTTCAAGCAATAAAGGGTAAGGAGGTTTGGAATAAATGTGCTAACTATTCATGAAGGATAATTATAGACACATCATTATGTACACATATGTATTATTATAGGAAGATTCGCATAGATTACCAGTTGTAAGCTGGTATCCTGGAAGATTTTAAAACCACTTCAGGGATCCCTGATTAAAAATTTGAACTTTTAAGATATAAAAATTGTCGTGCATGTAGTTTATTGGATTATACGAAATATGTAGTTTGTTATGAGCTTGAGAAAAAAATAATTAGAGTGACTATTTATTTTATTCATGCATTGAAAATTTATCATAATTAATTATAGCATAAAAAAGAAATCTTAAAATGAACCATAGGAATTTCAGGGTCATGATTTGTTCATTTTGTCACTACTCTCCAAAGAAATGAATCATGAAATCTATATAATTATAATATAAGTAAAGGATATAAAAATTTTCTTACATAATAATGAAGAAATATACCTTTTCTTTTCTTTTTCTTTTTCATTTTATATTTCTTGATGATTGCCAAGAAAGGATAAACGCGGGAATGTGAGCATCTTGCTTCTTTTCTATGTGTATTACTTTTTTTTCCCCTCAAAATCTACAACAAATAAAGATTAACATTTTACTCTACTTGTCTCACTGTACATTCATCTGAGAGAAGGAAAAAATATATCTGGCTTTAATATATACTTAGTGCTTACGATTGACTGTTCATTCAAATTTGTATAATTATTTAATTACTAGGAGTCGTAATTATGAAGCGTATGATCAGTTTTACGATAAGGAGATCAGGTAAACTCAGAGGTTGATGCATGATACTTATTTTATACCTATATTGAAAATCTTCGTCGTTTTATGCATCGAACTTGTTTCCGCTCTTAAATGTTTAAAGTATTAAAATGTAAGGAATTTTCTTTGAAACCTTTTTAAAACATTAATCAAAATAAATAATAAAACTGCATTGGATTCCATAAGTCTGTTAAAAAACAATTTTCAAATATAAAAAAATTAATAAACTAAATATTATTTTGATGATTGTATATTCTTAAAGCTTATACTTTTATATATATACATATATTCATATATTCGATTATATGTAAACAGAAGCACACATTTTTGGCAAAAAATCTACTTTTATTCACGTATTCTAATGTGTTTTAAAAATAAAAATTAATTTTAGTATATATACTATACTTGCTTAAAAATAAGAATTGCTCATACCCAATCTATAGTATGTCTTTCAGATACCTTTTTTTAACTGAGAAATATCTGAATAGCATATGATTTAATATTTTATATTCTAATCATTACGGTATTTAAAAAAATATTTTCTCCCCGTTAAAATTATATTTAAGTATAACTTGAATCATAAGTATTTGAATCAAGATTTATTTTATGATGTAGATGTAGTTCTATTAAAATATCTCCAAATATTTATGAAGATACTTAAAAATTGTTCTTAACCTCATTTGTTATTATCATTTCAAAAAAATTACCTAGCATATATTATATAATATATCCAATCTTTTTCATGAATACTGTAGTCATTGTTTCTTCACTTTTGAACATATCTTGTGTACATATAATTAGAAATCCTTTTTTTTATTTGTGTAAAATGTCTAAAAAAGAAATGGTACAAGACAATTATATATGTAAATAAATACATCTTAACATAAAAGTTAGTAATTTATGAAGAACATTTCCTGAAATATGCAAAAAAAAAAAAAAAAAAAAAAAAAAAAGAAGAAGAAGAAGAAAGATAACAACATATGGACAATATTTTTAGCTTTCATGTCCTAAAGAAATAGATAAAATTTCCCCATAAATTTGAATGTCAGGTAAAAGCTGCGATTGAAGTACATGAAATGGGAATCTATATTGATTTTCTTAATAATCTTATTTCCTATTCTATGTAATATATATACTTGATCAGGGATGTTTCTAAAATAGGACTGTAGAAACACCTCTGATGAAAAAAAAATGTGTCTGCATCTCTTTTGTGCACCTTACAAAATATTTGTTTGTTTAATTAAATTTATAATAGGTATTGTTATTTCTTTTTTTATATATGCTTCTGAGATTAATCATTGAACTCTAAATGTCCCATCTCCATTTCTTCCAGAGCTGCCAATGCGCTTAATACTTAAAAATGCTTGTATGTATATATGTACATTTTAAAATGTAGACTTCAATTCTTGCTTTTTTTGTTATTATTTTAACAGTTCAAGGCTTCATGTCTAAGAGATTGAAAACATGCTTACATACATAGACCCATCCTTATTTGAGCAAGTAATACGTACTAACGAGTAAATATTTATACTACACTGTCAATCCTTGGAAAAATGAATTAAAAACAAAATAACAGTTTAGAAAGTCGATTTTTAATAAATGATTCAAAAATATGCCAAAAACTTTATTTTATGCATAAAAAATGTTTGTTTCATTCTTATTATTTCCTTTCCTTTTTTACAAAATTATTACCAGCTATCTGCAAATTACCAGTGTTAAGTCATTCTTTCCTTAATACTTTATGTAAAAAGAGATTCATTTTGTGTATCAATTTAAGGATATTATGTCTATGCCTTCAATTTTTTATATTTATATCAAAAGGGTCGGGACATCAACTCCGTAGATAGAAAGAAAGTTTATCCACACTCTTCAAAGAAAATGTTAGTTGAAGTTTGTAAATGATATGTAGTTCAATTAATTTAGTTTATTCTGTTCATACAAGGGGGCATAAAATTTCCTTACTTTAATCAAGGAATAAGGATTTTTATCAACATGGATACGTCTACTTATAGATTTATTGTGGAGATAATCAAATTAAAAAAGACTGGAGTTTTTTTAATAAACTAATAACATAATACATATATCTGTACTATTTCCAGAATATATCGTTTAATTTATTTTTAGGTCGTGAACCTTTCGGCTTCAGGATCGTTGGTGGAAAAGATGCAGAGAGAACTTGTCGTGTTGAAAAAGTCACACTTTTTTCACCTGCTCATGAGGCAGGATTACAAACTCATGACTATTTGGTTACTGTTCAAGGCCAATCTGTTTTCGAATTAAATCATAATCAAGTTGTAGGAATTATTCAAGGAGCAGGTCATGTATTGGAGATAATTGTTGAAAGGTGAGAGGTTGTTTTTTTCTTTTTGTTATTGCAATTTGTTCTCTAATGATACATCTTTAAAAATGAAAAAAATATATCATATATTTTTTTCTTCAGAATATTTATGAATTCTGAGCTTTATTTTTATTAGAATAAAAAGTTATCAAAAAACTTGATATTGACTCCAATATAGTTTCATTACACACCCTTTTATTTTAAATCGGATTTGCATTAATTTCACTGCATAAAATAGTTCTATTTACTTTTTCAATCATTGAACAAAAACTTAGAACCTTGATTTTTGGACCTCAGCATTTCTCAGGATTGGGTGATTCCCTATAAGATATAAATGTAACCATATTTGAAATTGCCATATATTTTTAGTTTTTGTAGGAAATCATATTTCTTCATTATCAAAAATTAGTAAAAACTTCCTTATTTCTCTCCTAGATTGTGTAGTGATCACCATGTTAAATAACATCATCGAAATTTAAAGTACATACTTATTAAGAAATGGTAATTTTGATCATAAATACATTTTCAATGTTATAAACTTATAATATCAGAGTCATGATGAATCATTTTGTGATAAACAATTTGACATTGACTGTTCTTTATTAAAAATATTTTATTAATTTTATTTTAAACAAAAATGATAATAATTTTTTTATTAGATCATTTTAAATAGTTGGTTAGATTATAATCATGAGATATTTACTGATAAGAACATTTCTATCTATTTACATATCTAAGATATGTCACATATATCTAAATGAATATTTAACATCTGAAGTTCAAAATAAAATTTGTTTAAAAAAAAGAAAACATAATTATTTTTTCCATGATAGTTACCCTTGAATATACCATTTAGGTGGAATATGGAATGAGGGAAAAAAGGGCTATACAATGGTGTCACCAAAACATTAACAATTAATATATGTACTTTTGCCAGCTGTTGATTTATCTGCTTTTTCCTCTTATCCTTCTTCTGAAGGTTGATTTATTAATCACAAATCAAAGTTTGCTAATCTGTGAATATCATATCTCTTAATTGAAGAATAGTTCAACAGTTGGGAGGAGTGACATAATTTCAAAAAACCCACATATTTTAGCGACTTTTTTCAAGTCTATTTTTTTTACGTGATTACACCCAAGAGGATTCACTAGTTAGTTATTATCTAGAAGGATAAAATATATAAAAATTCCATTTTAAATTTGCAAATGGTAGTTTAATTTGTCTATTTTGAATCACAATTGATTCATATAATTACTGGTATCTAAATAACACTATGTGTATTGTTTTATAGGGGTGACCATATTGTGCCTAAATTCGATGAAATCTGGGGTAAACAAAGTCAAAATGCTCAAAATGAGCGTAAATCTGTAGCAGAACAACTACAAGAAGGACCCCAGCGTGGTAAAGCTTACTTTCTTCATGCAATGTCATCTGGATTACCAGGAAAAAGAGACGACGTTTTTACTACAGTGGGTAAACCCAGGGTAAGGCACTTGATTGCTTGTGTTAATAAAAAGAAAGCAAAGAATGTTATAATTTGTGCCTTTTTATCTTAGGCTCAAGTCATTCAGTATGACAATCCCATTAATTGCTATTCTGAAAATGTGATTAATGAAATGATGGAGGATAGTGTAAGTTGGAAGAAATCTTTGAACCCTGAAGTAAAAAAAAGGGAACTTATTGCTCCAGGGATAAGGAATCCTCCGTCATCGACTAATTCACGTATATCAACCAGTGGAGATAAGAGCTTTGACCCAAGGAATTCAAATGTACTCGCCTTTCTTTCAGAACAAGAAGGGGCCAATTTGAATCCTCACAAAGAATATCAATCTGAAATTTATCACACTCCACTTCCAAGATATTTCTATTAGGCATTTTTTTTCTTTTGCATTACATTGCATGAATATGAATGTTAAATTACTTATTGTGAAACGTCAGTACTTGCTTGGAGTGATGAATAGTCGATATAAAGTTAAATTATAATTTACAAACATTTAAATGTGTAGTATATATATAAAAAATATTATTCACAATATAAAATAATCAATAAAACCCCAGGACAAAATGAATATGTATATGCATACCAATTTTTCAAATTTACATGATAAATCTTAAGAATTTAATAACAATTTTTTTTTAAACCTTTTATTCGAAAAAATTGCAACATGTTCCCATTGTGTGTGGACCAATGTTAGGTGAAAAAATGTATTTTCTATGTACTTATAATATTTAATTAATCTCTAATTGTATTGATCATTAATTCATAAATGACTATAAGATTACTAATTTGTGAGTGGGGACACAAATGGTTCACATGTTTGAAATTTGACAAATTACATTTAAAAAAATGGAAAAAATTTCATTGTCTATTTATTTAATGGTCAAAGTTCGAAACTGAAATATAAATTATGGAGTTCTCAAAACCGACATTAGTGCTATAATTTAAATCCATACCATTTCCACAGAGAATAAAATAGGAAGTTTTTTGTCTGGAATGTATGTATACAGCAGTATCATTATTTTTAATCTGTTGTACAGATTTTGAAACTCTGTGACGTTGTACCCCCTTCGCACAAATTTTATAACCGTAGAATTTTCAAAAAGGTGACACATTTAATGAATGAGTGATAGATATTTATAAGCTTATACACAACTAACAGTAATCTAGCGGAACTTGAGAGCCTGGAATATATTTGGTGATATTCGAGGTGTCCTTGACTTATATCAATTATTACTTAAATGTGTTTTATCCTTGGTTGGGGTTTACAAAGAAAGATTGGGGCATGTATAAATAATCCGGGTATTTAATGGTTTGAAATTTATTTTATAATATGGATCTTAAAATTAATCCATTTTTCTATGTAACGATAAGTAATAACCAAGAACGTCTCTATACTTCGCATGGATAGCGGACTTAAAAACGAGCACTCTAAAGTGAGGCCTAAAACTGATAAGTTGATTACTGATAGCACTGTAGACAATACATATAATAATGATACATATACATAAACCCAATTTCTCCTTTCTCGCCACATACTATGTGAAAGATGTTACGTTAAACATTATTTTTCATCAACAAAGGTAAGTTTCATACTATATATTATGTACATTGTAATGTGAGAAAGTTAAATGACAATAACAGATAATTCAAATATAAAAATAGTAGGAAGCAGTATAGTACCTATTAAGTTAAATATATAATTCATTTTGCACATTAAAGAAATAAATACATGAAATAATTTTATTTAATCATCTTCTAGTCTAGCGTATATTCTTTAGTCAACCATTTTATCATCATATGAAATTATCATAACAACTTAAAACAGTCAAAAGGAATGAGGTCATTTTAATTTTTCTAAAACAAAAATAAAATAGGATAATATTCCATTATCTGAATTACCTACATTGTTACATCAGAAAAACTTAACATTGAAAGGGAGTTATTACAAATTAAGTTTTCAGACAATTCCATCTGTTCTGTGATGAAAGGCAGCCTTGATGATTAAGCTGGCTTCAAGTCTGGGGATACTAGTAGTCTGAACAACAGACTTCATACATCTCATCTTTGCTCCTTCAATCTTAGACATGTAGAAGCTATTTGATTACTTCTGGAACCGATTTGATCTTATCCTGTAATTTTGTGCATAGACATAGATTTTGTGACTACTTGTTGTTGATCTTCTAATGTAATTGAAAAACTTTGAAGGTGAGGTTAGTTTCCATATCAAGGATCTGGTTATCAGTAGCTTCAACTAAGAAAAGTAAATCCTGAAGGTGATGTCTCCTATGACAACTTCTCATGTAGCAATTGTACTGTTTGTACCTCTTCTTCCATGAACATCTCAAATTCGATTGCATCTTAGTGCTTATTTTTGTATTGGAGTCTTTGGCTGCTTTTAAAGCTCGGGTGCGTCTTAGAAGTGGCGGAGGTGAGTAGATGTAATCTGGAAATTTTGGTGAGTTGAGTTGGCGGCCACTGCCATGTTCCTTGTCAACTAACTTAGTGATGAACTCATATGTGAAATGCATGGCTGCATATTCTTGAATTCATGTGTTTGTCTAGATTGTCTCTAGTTTATATCTCAACTTTTTACCTTGAAGGGACATCTCCCATTTTGATTGAAGCTCTCGATTGGGAGGCACATTGAAGCCTGGAAATCTGTAGAAGATTATGTCAGGGTTCTTGAGGGGGGGGGGGGAAGAATTATAATAGCTAAGGGTGTGAGAAAAGAGCCCGTAGAGCGTTCCCACAAAGGACAATTGTTGGCAACATTTGTCTTTTTAAAACTTCTTCTTCTTTCTTCTTCTTTTCAATTGAAAAACAACAAGCGCCTTTTTTAACTAAGTTTAAAAATGCCTGAAGATTTGATTCAAGATCTTGGGTCACCGTCAATGGAGGTAATAAAGTTTGAGAATTTTCACTCTATGCCATTCCATTATCAAGAAATTTATGATCATGAGACTTCCAAATTGCTGATGTCACAAAGGAAATAGGGATCAATTCAATAAACATAGTATCAATAACGATTCAGGTACATCTGATTTCACGTCTGACCTAACGTAATTCCTTGTATTATGTAATATCCCACTTTTAGTCGGAGGACATCAAAATTTCATGCAATTTGTGGAGAAATCCGTATCTTCTTGTTTCCTCATAACCCAATCATTGGAGCTCATAAGTCGACTCATAATTTTCTAAATAAAACTGGAAATTGATGAAAAGTGTGGACTTATGACAGTAGACGAGACTAAGGACATCAAGGATTAATCTATGATTGGAGTGTTGATAGCTCCTCTAGATGGGCATTTTCTTGGACGTTTTTGCCTTATGAATTTCCTTCACACCTAAATCTATTATTATACGTAAGGGAACTTTGATAAAAACAGTCTTTATGTTATGTAGTTCTACCATTTCAAAGGTGAAAAAGAAGAATTTAAATTCCTAGACCACACATTGAAATATTGTTAATTCATCAAATTTTGCAATCAATACAAGCCTTAGGAGAAAGAATGCTTCTACTTATTAGTGTGACAATAATCGAAAAGATATTCTACTTGAACCATTCAAAAGTAGACAATAAAAAGATACATCCAGTTGTATAATATTGTTGCCGTGACAAGCATTAACTGATATGTAACATAAATTATAGGCTAGTAATTAAGTGTAGTAATTTTGAGGTGCAATTCCAACAAAGACATATTAAGGTTTAGTGTGTCGCTCGATTGGGGTTGTAAATTGAATCTCTAGGGCTGACACACTAAGAAAATAGAGATGAGATTCCTTGATTCCCGGCAATGATAAAAAATATGATTTTTATAGTCTACTCTCAGCACATGCTAGATTCTAACTGAGCTATACTTTATCTTTCTTTGTTCTCATTTTTACATAAACATAATTATTGATGAAACGATTTTATCTTCCTTTGTTCTCATTTTACATAAACATAATAATTGATGAAACGGTTAAGTTCCAGGTCGCTCGACTCGCGAACAACTCCTTCGCTCACCACAAGGGGTCCCCCGCAAGATGTGGAGCATCGATTGAAAATATTCAATAATAATAATAGTCCTTCTTCAGAGATATACGAACTTTGCGTCCCGAACGAGACGGTCCAGCTTCGACTGGAGGGGAATCTTGTAAGTCCTTGAAAGATATTGAGTCTTCGGCTTGCGAACCTTGGAAGGGAGTTACGATTGCGGCTTTCAATCGCTCGATTGAAACCGTATCTTCACGTCCTGACAGGAATTTGATTCTAAAAGCTTTTGGATTTCTTTGTACTACTTCAGCTGGACCTTCGTATGAAGTGGACCTTTGACTTTGTCGACTCGAACCAAGACGTAATCCGCTGATTGAAGCGATTTTGGGATATAGGGGTTTTTTTGTTGAATTGTCATGACCCATCGATAGTGAGAGGAAATCTATATTTCTAAAGTGTTCGGCTAGATCCGTTACATATTCTAACTTCGTGTTAGTAGTATTAAATGGCGTTTCTGATATGACACTTTACTCTGAATATATAATTATCTTCAAGTTTTTAGTTTGATAAAAGATTATTACTATTATTTATTCATTAACGAAATAAAGATTTAGGTTTTTAAATATTTACAGTTTTTAAAAACAATGATTTATGATTTAATAATAAAATTTATAATTATTCTACCTTTTCTATAACTCAAGAAAATGGCTGAAAACAAATCAAAAATATCAACAAATAAAACATTTTATTGAATAGTAGTATAAATATTTTAGTTCGAGCAAAATTTTTTACATGAAGTAACTTTTTCAAGAAATATTAACATTAAGAAAATTTTCAACCAAAATTGAAAGAAAGGTTGTGTGATATTATCGTAACTTTTATAATAGACAATATAATATAATAAGAATTAATATGTCAAAAGAAAAAAGAAAACAGCTTGATGATTTAAGAATCATGAAAGAATATTATGATTTATTTAGAGTTTCAACTAACATGCATTTTGAGAACAGCTCGCACGCTTTAAAATGCGCCGTTTTTTACATCTCTAGCAATAAGTTATTATTACTTATAAGTCACTCATAATATTAAATGTAACATCATTCCTCAGTCTGCTCAATATTCAGGCCCGCATTTATACACCTCTATTGATGACTCAACTTATCAATATACGAATGTTTATTTATAAAATATAAACTATATAACATTATAAATAAAATAAGCTCCGTATGTAACTAATGGTAACTCTGAATTAAAGTGGATTATTTAGGAAAAATCAATTTGTACATGATTGAAGCCTCTCTTCTTCCCATGGTTGGAAGTTTTGGGGCAAATATCAACTGGTTGCAAAATGGATAAAAATAGTATAACGTAAGTATCTTTAAAGGGTAAAAGTGTGGGGCTAAGTCCCTCAGTGCTTTTTAACATACTTTTTGAGATTTGATACACTGTATCTTAACAAGTTAGTAATAACTATAATTATTAATAATAATATCAAAATAGGTAAATTTACATTTATAAAATTTTACGTATCAACATGTAATTAGAAAAACCCTCTTTATTTGACTATGTATTTCTGTTTCAGAGTCTGAAACTTCCATCTTTACAGCCTCATTAATGTATTTTTGATTTTTGGACGTTTATTTATTTATCAATGGGATATGCAAGTTATTTAGTTTATATATCTGGAGACAATAAACTCAATAGACCTGCAAGGTTCCGTGTTTTTGTTCATTTATTATTCAATTGGTCTTGGTCACTTATTTTCTTTGGATGTAAACAGATTACCCTGGTATTTATTTAAAGTCTTTTGTATGTCTGTTTTTAAGAATACGTTGATTTTTTTTCTAGGCTTTTTATACGTTGATGATTCTTTGGAATGGAATTTTGAGCACAATGTTTGAATTTTTTCTAGTAAACAATGTTGCTGGCATACTTTTTGGACAGTATCTACTCTGGACGTTATAGTTTTATGGTGTTAAATGAAAGTACACGGGGATAAATCCCTCTGCATGATTTTATCATGGCTCTTTAAGTAATATTATTATTTTATTTCCTATAGTTTTATCAACCGCATACATGTTTTATACTTTTCAAATATATAGAATTTACATTTTTATCAATCAAGAATTTTTTACGAACTTGCACTCTATTTGTCTAATAATTTATCACTTATAAGTGCTAAGGTTGTAAATTTAGTTTGTGTTAAAGTTAGGGGATATTGATAAAATATAACATGTATAAATAAATGTACATGAATTACATATCTGATTCATTTCATGAATTCAATGATTATCCAAAGTGTTATATACAGAAAACTATATGCATCATCTGCTTATTAGTCATTTATTGTTACCTTATACTTCTGATTTGGATTTGGATTATGAAGAACATTTGGATCATTCAGGAAGGTTAAGAAATATATAATGATGAACTGTTGTTATGTGAGATTACGCATTGTTGCGTATATTCGTAAAATGCTTAAACAATTAGGCTAACCATAATTATATGATCTTTCCACATAATTTTTTTAATGCAACATGTAAAATTAAATATTTTATTTTTGAAAACTAATCGAAAATGCCAATAAACATCCGACTGTCATTAATAAAAAGAAACTCAAGAGACAACAAAACCTATATTTGATCAATTATAACTTCTTTTGTGATTTATTAATGTTTAATGGTATTGATATGTTGTATATTGAACTTATATCTGAATTAGGTGAGTGATAGATTTTAAATGTAGACAATGGCGAATATAGCAAAATATATCATTAGTTTTCGTTCTTGGGCACTTTGAACCATATGTACATTTATACATATTTTAGATTAAGAAATTGTACGATCCAGAGTTCAAAATGTTGGTATACTTCCTTCTTTGTTTTTATTCTTTTTTTATGGATTAACATATATTCATTCTTATAAGGTTTTGTTATATTCTTTGTACATGATTTAAGTCTTGTAAGCATATAGATCCTTCCACCTAGAAAGAATATCAAATTTTGCCTTGATCATTAATTGATTTCATGAGAGGACGAAATAAAAAGGTATGAAATTCTACATATAAAAATGTTTTTGAATGCAATGGACTGAAATCTAAGACTACTCTCATTAATCTTCATATTTACTAAGAAATGTCAATAAGTAATATTTTAGAAAATTCATATTAGTTTGAATACAATATGATAGGGGTTGTGACTCCTCTAAACAACAGATTTTTTTAATTAGAACTACACACAAGTGAAGTTCGAATTTGTTCCGTGAAAAATATATGATAGGTTATGCAACATTATGAAGCTGTTAATGGCGTAAAAGTTGTCTATGGACTTTGTAAGCGATTGTACTGTCATTTTAAAGATACATTGGACAGTAACAGTGCTATTCGTTAGAAAATCTGAGTTTATCTTAGAACCTAGAGAATGGCCAGTACAAAGCATTGAAAAAGTGGTATGCAGGCGACCCTTAAGAAATAGTTATCTTTTTTTACGAGAAATTGTTCGATACTAATAAAAGGTTCGATTCACAGAGTAATTGCATCCTATCCAGAATCTCCTCCAGCATTTTTGTAAACTATAGCTATTACGGAAGGAAGATATTAACTCGTTTTATGTTTCACTAAACTTTTTTTATGTAAGGTAAGTACATGTGTACTTAATTACTTTTTTCATAATTAAATTTTATGTAAACTTATTCCAAACATTGAGTAATATTTATGTGTCCAATTATGGGATTATAGAGTTCATTTTCTTAAAGGAACTGAATAATAATTTTGGACAATTCATGAAGGAAAAAAAAGATAGCAAATTACAGAAAAAATAACTATTTTTAACTGTATGAGCATATCTATGAATTTGTTAAATTTGCTACTTATGTAATCATCTTTAGAATAAACGTTTGTATTTCAAAAGTTAAAAAATTACTCAAAAGCTTAAGATTTTTTATACTTATAGGATGTGACTATACTTTTTTAAATCGACTCTAAAATAAATCTCCCTGTACTACAATACCAGAATAAATCAGTTTTTGGTTTTCTTTTCTAGAAAGATCAGTTATTCGTCATAACATCTCATAAAAATATAAATAACTGAGGTATTGTATAACTCAACTTAATTTTAAAAAGCATGATAATTATTCACATTAAATTTTCATGATTGACTGATCTCATATAAAATAATTTCAATAAGAGTACATTAAATGTACTGTTACTTATAATTTGTAAGTAAGAGCATAGTCTTTTTTAGTAACATTTCAGAAATTCTTCAACTTCAATTTAAGCCTATTTTGTGCATTAAAAAATAATAATCTGCTAGTGTATTTAATGTAAATTCCATTTCAAGTCTTTGCTTTGACCTAATGGGGCATAGGCTGCTGGAGTAGGTCCAAAAGTTGGCCAAATTTTGTATACTTAAATATTACATGACCTGGATTAATAATGAATACATTAAAGAGCTGAGACCCAGCATTCAAACGAAAAGTCAAGCGCCTGATAAAAATCCTTAACTAAGAAGAAATCGTCCATCTAAATGTGTACATTTTCATTCAATTTCGAGCAAAAATCTACAAGAAAACAAAGACTCACGGTAGAGCTACTAAAGTAGTAGCGCGCAATTCGAAATCAGTTGTAACCTTCTGTGTACTACTACTGCAGTTGTTGTTTTAGTTTTTTTAATATACAAAATGAGTATCCTTTTATGCTTAAATTGAAGTTGAATTTGGAAAATTGGCCAAATTAGCTCAAAAAGTAGGGTCTGATTCCTCGAAAACCGTCAGACTCTCGAAAAAAAAAATTACAGATTTGAAATAAGCGTGCAAAACTGAATAACTTTTTCAGTGATGTATAAAAAGGGTCCAGCTGACACGCACGGTTGTTGGCAACATTTGTCTTTTCAAACTTCTTCTTCTTTTTTTATGACTCAGTTCTATTCAATTCAAAAACAACAAGTGTCATTTGTAAATTAAGTTAAAAAATGCCTGAGGATTTGATTCAGAACTTGGGTCGCCGACAATGGAGGTAGCAACGTTTGAAAATTTGTCAAGGATACGAGTCTGTTGACATTCCGGCCATGCCATTTCTCGACTTCTATAATGAAGGAATTTCCGATCATGGGACTTTCAAATCGCTGATGTCACAAGAGAAATCCAGACCCATTCAATAAACATGGTATTAGTAAAGATATATATAGAGGCAGAAAATTAACTGAAATTAATGTCAGAAAATTATATATTTTTAACTAATAACTAATTATACGAGGACTTGAGCCCTTTTTTGTTTACATTTTATTTGCTTTATTAATCTTAATGCATGTATTCCTTCAAGCGAGATCTTTACTATCAAATAGATGTTCTCCCCTCAGAAATAAAGGAAAAATGATAACAGCTTTGGAAAATAAAAAGTACTGTTCGAAGAGCCAACTCCACAAAATCTCGCACACGGCATTTTGCATATTATTTACATTCCTACTAATAGGCATTCTCATACTGCTTCATGATTGTAGCTATTTAAGCTACTATAGAGAGTATAATAAAGTCAGATGTAAACCAACCTTACTCTCATTATTGTCGTATCCGTATCCAACATTGTTAGCCGCGGTTGTCATAACCAACATTGGTGGCAAAAGTTGTCTTATCCAACACTTACTATGAGTAGGCAATCGCTCTAAAGACGAAACATCTGTCCATCAGAGTTATCATTGGCTCTAAGGACTTCTCCAAATCTATCGTCCTACGAAGAGTTGGTAAATGCTCTAATGGTCAACTTAAACCATAATAAGTGTTAAATGTTAGAAATTAAAGCTATAATTTCATAATAGATATTAATTAAATTAACTGTAGGATTTAAGATGTTTGGGATGTTTCCCTGGATTCATCCACTACTGATATAATTTGATTATGGTCATTGTACATCTCCAATTTTATTGGAGTCCGAGTTCCATCTGATGATCATCGAATCCCTCATCCTCTTCATTGTATTGAGAACCCTCAAGGTTTACGATAGGAATAATTATGTATTTTAAGAACTTGCTATCGTGGATTTTGGATTCTGTTGATATTTTCTTCAGTTATATATATCCCTTGTTCCTCTCAATCACATGCAAACATTTATTTTTGAGTGATTCAAGTGTAATAACATGACATGATGGTGGAAATATTCTTTCGCTAAACTTATTTCTTAATCTTAGACAACACTTCTTTACTTTTTAATGCTGTAGTATGAAGTATAGAACATGAAATAGACTAAAGCGATGTTGAGTAGGACATTCAAAGAAACAAACGTCTTGGTCTTGTTAGTGATGCAATTTAAAATGTCAAAATTGTCTTTAATTATGTTCCTTGAATAAGTCTCTATATTTATCTCGTGATTACGACTTTGAACGTATAATGTTTTTACTTTTCTCCAGGCTTCTGTCCCAAATTCATTTAGATGTGATTTCATTAACCTAGGATCTTCGTTATAACTTAAAATTTTTCATCTCCATTACCAAAGATCAAGGATTTTATGCTAACTCGATTAGATAATTTGTTTACTCTTACTTTATGGATGAATTTATTAAATTGCCATAAAAACGTTTTCAATATATATGATTTTTCCTTCACTAATTAAATTATCACGTATATGGCTCGACATTTACATATTCGAGTTGAAATTACTTTGTTCTAATTTGAGTTTCTATATATATTGTAAATTTATGTATAATTTAAACATATATTTAGTATCCAGTTCATTAAAATTCTTGATCACATTATATTTTATTGTTTAAATCTTGTACTAAATAAAAAATATGTATTGATTTAATGCGCTTATGCATACTGGGGTAATTTTAGAGTTAAATTTAGCTATTTTGCCGGAGAAAAAGGGCTCAAGGAGTTATTTAGATTGCATTTCTTGCATTTATTACCCATTTTTAAGGCTTCCAGTAGAAATGAACACAAGTATTTAGGTTAATAAAACAAATACAATGTTAACAAATAAGGGCCCAAGCCCTCGTAATAATTATTAGTTTACGACTTATTAGCTAAAAATATATAATTTCTTGACATTAATTTGAGTTAATTTTCTACCTCTCATCTATGGTATACATAATATTATTATTTATTATTGATGCCTACATTTGTATATATAAAGGAGAATAGCAGCTTGTAGCTCAGTAAAACGTCATGTTTTAGATTTTTATTAAGATATGGGATAGATCAGTCGTAAATGACTTCATAAAGAGTTAAAAATTATTCACGAGACCATTGATTTACGTCATTGAGTGAGGGCAACAAACTCTTAGTGGAAAGCTACATTACTCTTTCTTTTCGGTAATTTCATTTTATACATTACAGTAATACCTTAGATTATGAACATATTACATATTAGAAAAGTGCTTGTTAACCAAAACTGACGTGAACTTGCCTCTTACAAACAAACTTACTACCATTTCAGAAACTAAATGGTTTCTTATATCATTTTTTCCCTACCAATCTGAGACATATTTTGTTATCCAAATGGATTCATAAAACAGGCACACGTAATCCAAAAAAATTTTTAATTCATGGTATAACGTTACATTGAAAAAAAATTGTATGCATAAAAACTCATTACGTCTAATTCATTGTGAGCACGATAAATTTTAATCACTAATAATAATTATCCATTGATACGATCATTTAATTTCGACTTACTAATAGTAATAGTATATTTAGTCGAAGCTATCGCCCTGAGGTCAATTAGCTTTTTTAAGTGGAGAGAGAGAAAAATATAGTTTCAATTTTTTTATTAAGCGGAAATATATGTAAAAGAGTAAATTAAAATTATTACAGGGATACTTTCCCAACTTCTAATGGCCTTGCTTGTATAAATATACGAATGATTTGACTGTGTACTCTTGAAATAGAATATGCAAAAATAATATCATCATCCTCACCAAAAAACATAATGAAGCTTCAACCAGGATATTATATGTTTCCAAAATTTATAGAATTTATCAATCCGCTGTAATTGTGGCTTGTAAAAAATACAAACTATTAGACAACTTATATTATTACATAATAATTATCCAAATGCAATTTAGTGGTAAAAAACCCCTATATACGTAATTACATTTAATATTTACATACATATGTAAATATAATAATTATTCCAGATGAGTCTTATGAATAATCCAAGGGCATCCACGAGAGGGGGACAGGGATACAATCCTTCGATCAACCCCTGTATGAAAACTATTTTTTAGTATATACTCATATATAATTTGGTTTAGTAAAAATGGTTAATTAAATTTCTGAGTAGCCAAACTAAGTCCGGCAGATGCCTCTGTAATCATACTGCTTATGCATGTTAACTAACCCACCCTGAGATTTAAAAAGTGAAAAATGCATTACATATATTATACATACAATATATGTATATAGGAATGTAAATAATATGCAAAATGCCACGTGCGAGATTTTGTGGAGTTGGCTCTTAGAACTGTTCTTTTTGTTTTCCAGCTGTTATCATTTTTCCTTTATTACTGAGATGAGAACATCTACCTGATAGTAAAGATCTCGCATGAAGGAATACATGCATTAAGGTTAATAAAGCAAATAAAATGTAACCAAAAAGGGCTCAAGTTCTCGTATAATTATTAGTTAAAAATATATAATTTCCTGACATTAATTTCAGTTAATTTTCTGCCTCTCATCTATGGTATACATAGTGTTATTATTTATTATTGTTGTCTTCATTTGTATACATATATAAAGTAGAAAAGCAGCTTATAGCTCAGTAAAACGTCATGACAGTTCAAGCTGCTTCCCTCTCAACATTCATCAAATTGTCAGAGTTACCAGGTTGATTTTCTCTTTCTTTTTATTTTACACACCCCATTTGCATATTATTTACATTCCTATAAATATATACTATTTATTAATATAGACAGTGGTAAACGTAATAAAATAGAGCCTAATACATTTAAAATGATATGCTGGCTCATAAGTTGTTGTCAATAATACTTAATATGTCTAACAGAAACAATAGAAAGGTTTATTCAACTTTTTGAATTCATAGAGGATGGTATTTGCTATTTTTAAAAAAAAATGTTTTAATCCCATTCCAGAAAATAATAAAATAATATTTAGGCGAAAAGTTGTGAGTGCATTAAATAGTAACTTCTGATGGGGTAAGAAAAAAAAAGAGAGAGAGAAGAAGAAAAAGAAAGAAAGAAAGAAAAAAGAAAGAAAGAAAGAAAAAAGAATAACACAAAGAAAAAAAGATACAAAGAACGAGTGAGATTTGTGGAGGAATGGATTGAATATTCCATTGTTCAATCCAAGTAGAGGATAATCACTGTAGTCTTCATCATCCTTCATTACTCAAAGAATATAAACATTGTGGTCGAATAAATGTCCTACCATGAAAAAATGACAGTTTTAACTTTTAATGGAGTAAATTGATTATTAGTACTATGGAAAGGGGTTCAAGAATGGATTGAGTTAGTATTAGTGAGTATTTGACGCATTTTATACTTTAAGGGATCAAAAGAAGATCTTTAATTACTTTTTTCTTTTTTATTCATTTTTTAGATATAATATAGCCTCGCAGATATAATAAATAAAATAATGCTTTTAATTATGAGTTCCAGCATTGGGGAGTCGGAGATAGATCAGACTAAGATTTAAATAAGAAATCTTGTCATTTCTGAACAAATGTTGTTTTGTTTTTCCGTTTTCGTATCGAAATACTCTTTTTTCTATTTGTATTACCGAAAATCTGACCATATCCATGGTAAAGATGGGTACTAAGACTATTTGGAAAAAAAAGTGAGTTGGCGAGTCTATGAAAACCTGTGACGTATTCCCTTTTCCATGATATGACACACAATGAGCAACGTTTTATTACGTTTCTATGATTTCGTGCAGTAGTTAAAACCCCGTTCTGTGGGCCAGATGAGACCCACGAGAAATCTGACTCTTCAACAATATAAGCTTTATATGTATATGCACTCAATCTTTAATTCATTATTTTTCATTAAGCCTTCAAAAATTTGACAGGTTTTTTAAATCAAAACGATTTGAGTTTAAGAAAATTTATTTTATCATATTTAATGACATGGTCCTTCTCGAGACACTGCAGAGTTAATTTGTCCCTCTCTTCCCGAAAGATTACCGATTCCTTGCTAAGTGTGTCATTTGATCATGTTATTAATTTCATGTAGTCAGTTTATAAATTTTGATCCGTGGTGTGGGGGAACTGTGTCTTATTCGATTTGTTAACTGTCTCAATCGTCCAATTATTGTTTACATTTCTCACTTTGCTAAAAACTAATTGCCAATATGTAAAATTTAGGGTTTTGAATTACTCAGTCGTTTGTCATTTGGACTACATCGCATAATTTTATTTTCAAGCTCCTTCCAATATTGTTTATAGGTACAATGATAAATATATATTTATGCTTATATAATAGTCATTATTTTCTCTGTGTAGTTGTGTAAACTTTTTTTTTTTCAGTGAGTGTTCTTAAGTCAATAGGTAGCATTGATATTAGCTATCTCTGACTGATTTTTATTCTTTGTATTTGAGCTTTTAGCTTCCATTACAATATTCTATAAGATTTGTTTAAGTGTTTCAATTACTATCTTTCTTTATTGCTAGGTCTCAAAAATTATAGAAAAAACAAAACATGCAAGGATGACTACCAGCTCTTCAACATTAGTTGAAACTGTCTCTATTGATTATGAAGATTTTAATGAATCTTTTCTCACCTGTGGAACTTGTTTGTGTAAGTAAATTCATTTAATTCCAACATATTTTAAAGTTTTTGCTATTATATATTCTACTTATTCTTCTTTCAGGCATGTATGATGGATTTGAGCATACTCCAAAGCTTCTTCCCTGTTCACATACTGTTTGTCTACAATGTTTGGACCGCATTATTGCAACTTTTGCTCGAGATTCTGGGCAGTTTCGTTGCCCTATATGCAGAGAGCTTATTACTATCCCAAGAGGAGGGATTCAAGCCTTGCCTCCATCATTTTTAGTGAATCAACTTCTCGATTTGATGGCTAAACAAAGGAGAGAAGTTGTTCCTAAATGTTCGAATCATCCTAATCAAGAATTACTGTTTTGTGAAACATGTGATAAGGTGTTTTGCAACCAGTGTACTGATGGAAATCATGAATCATCTGGCTTTCTCTCTGAAGGCTCTGATGGATCCAACTCATCGACTCCCAAGCATATTTCTAAATTTATTTCCAATGATCATACTGTCATTCCCTTTGCCATTGCAATCAAAAGAATGTCAGAAATACTTATTTATAAAGCGAATGAATGCACTTCAAAGGTAAGGATTGTTTGAATTTCATGTAGCATGAATTGTTATTACATATGTATATATATTATAGCTAAATGATGCTTGTGACGCTGTTAATTTAGAAATCAATAACCTGGATCGTAATGCTAATGACGCATACAATGCTGTCAACCGGGAGTTTAAGCTTGTATCTGAGGCATTAGAAGCTGAAAGAAAAGATGTTCTAGAGTCAGTCAAGAAAGCCAGAGATGAAAAAAAGAAAGTACTGGAGGAACAACTATCTTTGATTAACTCTGAAAAAACCAAAGTTGAGGCAGATATTAAGGTATTATTGATTCTTGACTATTTTAAGATTGATAAAATAACTCTGATTTTGGTTTTTTAAGGCCTCTCAACAGCAAATCGAAGTACGAAGTATCACCAAAAAGATAGCAGACTTAAACTGTAAATTAGATGCCTTGTCCATGCTATCTGAACCAAGAGAAAATTCATTCATTGAATTTCATTTAAATAATAAGAAAGTGTCTGAAGGACTAACCAAATTACTCTCAACTCTTGGCTCAATTAAGACGAGCAAAACATTTCCCTCTCTTTGCCTAGTCACAATGAATTCCCCAATAGCTCATATTGAAACCCTTGCCAAAGTTCAAGCCATTGATTATAACGGGTGTGTGCAATCGTTGGGAGAAGATCCTATTTCTGCCTCTGTTTCGGATAGTTTGGGAAATGAGATTAAGCCAGTTGATTTAAAGGATAATTGCGATGGAACATATGATATCTGCTTTACTCTTCACCCTGTCGGAACATATTGTTTAACAGTACTTATATTTGGGCGCCCAATTAAAGATATGCCCTTATTTTTTGATGTAGTCGATCATAATCCTCCTACACTCAGTTTTGGATCTCGAGGAACTAAAGAGAAAGGGTTCATGCAGCCGTGTAATGTTGCTGTAGACATGTCTCATGGAACTGTATATGTGATAGATACCGGTAATTCTCGTATTAAAGTATTAACAGAAAGTCTCAACTTTGTGAGGCATATCACTAATGAGGGTCTTGAAGGTAGATCTGTGACTGGAATATGTCTTAATGGAAGGACGTCTTGCAAAAGTTTATTTGTTATCAATTGGAGAACGAAGACCGTAACAGAATTATGTATTTCAAGTGGAGAAACCCTCTTTTCTTTCACTCATCAGGATTTTCAAGAACCGATTGATCTCGCTTATTGGAAGGATTCTGAACTAGAGGATGATAAAATTTTAGTTGCTGATAATGGATTAGGTACCATTTTAGTTTTTGATGCCAAATCGGGAGAACTATCTTTTAGTATTAAACCACCTTCTAGTGTCATCGCAGATTCATCAAATAAAACCAAGAAAAACATTATTTCTAAGAATAATGCTAATTATATTAATAATTGTCAGAATAGAATAGAAAGATTTCGTGATTTAACAGCTGTATGTGTATCTCCTTCCCGAGGAGACATACTTGTTGCTGCTAATTCTAATATCTTTATTTTTGATGGTCGTGGATCCTTTCTTCGTAAGATTGAAACCTCTGAGAAAGGTCGTTTTGTTGGAGTAGCCGCAGATAGCTTTGGCTATTTGCTCGCAACTCGTTCAGAAAAAACTAAATCTTTCATACAGGTATTTGACTTCGATAAAGGAACACAGTATTCTATTATTGATTCTTACGGATCAAAAATGAAGAGACCTACAGGTCTTGCCATATTTCCCAATAAACATGTACTTGTTGTTGATATTGGAAATGATTGTGTAAAAAAATATAGGTACTTATAATTAATATTAATAATGTCATTTAACAAAATAGAGCTTTATCTTTAAAATAATAGTTTTACGTATTATATCATTATTACTGTTCTCCAACGAATATGATTGCTGTTTTTTTCGTCAAACAGATGGGACAAAAATATAGATTTAGAAACAAAAAAAAAATGTTATTAGTCGATCTGTACAGTTACGTTATATTTAATTAGTGTATTACAGTTTTTTTTTTTTTTTGTATATATTTTTCCTAAGATATATTTATTTATGAATTAAATTCACAACTTCAGCTATGAAAAAAATATCTCGGGCCCACTTTTAATTTAAAACAAATAACTCTTAAAGTTAGTCACTTGACTGGAGGTGTAATGATAATCATTGGATTTTTTTCCAATGTTTTCCTCTCCTTTTCTTTTAGTAAATATTCTGTCGTGAGTCTCCTTTTACTAAGTCTCTGATAACTTTCAAAATTAATAGGTTCTGATGTTCGTCGGTTTTTTGAGGAAGAATCCGAAGAATTGGTCATTTCTAGTCAAGGTTCAATGAATAAATTAGATATTGGACACATTTTATTAAAATATATTCTTTTATTTTATTCCTTTACCTTTGTGTTTTCTCCAATGCACTAAATAAGGAGGAACGCCAATTTTTTCATCAGATTGGTTATATGACAAACTAAATACTGAAATAATGATTATCTATTAAACTAAATCAATTAAAATAATACGGCAGGCTTTTTTATATTATAATATTATTTACGGTATCATATAAAGAGATGATCGCATTATAAAATATCAATATATGTTGTACCCATTTGAAGAAATCTTTTTTGATATAAATAAATAGTATAATTTCTGGTTTCAGGCTTGTAATACGCACAATATACTTCTTTTAATCCACCCCGTTACGTCAATTGCTATGTACAAGTTGTAATTTTGTTCGTTTTCTCTAATTGAACAGTCTAAATTGATAATATCATTTTATTTTGACCAATTGAAATTACTTATTTCTTAAGTTACTATGTAGTTTGGATTTAATGTGAATCTAAGCCTCCAAAAATAAGTCGAATTATTATTATTTTACCACGTTTATAATTAATCATTTGAACTTAATTTTTAACTAATTGTGTAAATTTTCACGTATGTATAATTTTTTTTCTCAATACAAGTGCGTTTTAGCTTTAAATTGTGAGAAAAAGCATTAAGAAGTCTTACAGGAAAAGTGTGCAGTGAAGGAATATTTTTACAAGAGATGATAGAATAAAGGACCCTTCAACTTTCTAATGTGACAAAGAAAATTTAAAAATTGTAATGATCGTGAAAAAAAATTAACATATTTAATAAATAACAGAATATTAGTTGTGGGATTTTCCTCATAACAAGTCGGGAGCGTCGCCAGGATTATTGTATATATTTTTAGCTCATAAATTTCCATATTAAACCTAATCAATAACGCAAAATTACATACATAATTACAAATATTTAATTAGACATTGGAAATCTGCGACCTTTTAGCCCCTACTCTGAGGCCGCCCTGTAAGTTATGCGAAATGTTAAATCCCATTTTTTACATGCAACTAACTTACACCTTACATACAAAGATTTGCTTTTGTTAAATATAGAAGCTTCTACGTGGATGCTTTAACTACATACATACATTCATATAGCATGCACATATCTATGAATGGATGTTTGATGAGAAGAGAATCCATTGATGTGTCAAGTACTATTTTATACATTTCTATCTATACTTACTTAAGTAAGTGACACTTAAGATGAAAAAAAATATTTACCAGGCATACTTATTCGTCTCTCCGGGATTTTAGGTAAAGATGTTACACGTCTCTTCCGCTCTCTCAATCCTGTCGAACTGGTTTGATAAAGATTGAATATCTTGTAAAGTTCCTTCCGTATGGAACGATTAAGCAACCCATAGAGAAATGGATGCGAAAAGTAACCTAAATTTGAGGTCCAATATGAGATATAATGTCCTATTTGTGAACTAGATCCAGAAATAAAGCATTGAAGTGTTCTCACTGCATCTGGGAGGGAAATGATGAGGAAAAATCCAACAATTGAAACAAGAGTAAATATGCTTTTGATGGGGGAGCGGGCTTGGAGGTTCCAGAAGTTATTGGTACTTATTTTGCGTTGAAGTGCACCACTCCCTCGATTCTAATTTTATGATATGAGAAAAATTAAAAAAAAATAAAAATATAGAAATAAAATCAAAAGTTGATTTTTATATGACATATAATCAAATTTATTGCCAACACAAAATACGAAGGGACAAAATAAATAAAAATACAGTGAAACGGAGAATCGCAGTCTAAAGCAGTGGTCCCCAACCTTTTTCTAACTGCGGACCAGTCAATGCTTGACAACTTTACTGCGGACCGGGGGGGGGGGGGTTGAAATATTAATAACAATAAACGTGAATCCACTGTTTACTCATATGGAACTTTATTAGCACATTGCTCCAACATTACAACGTTATTATAACATTAGGAAGGTACAACTATATGAAAACATTGCTCCAACAATATAACATATTATAATATCAAAAACTGTTCCTCCCTAACGCTAAGTCAATGGGAGCTCGGAGCTTGTTTCTTTGCAACAAGATGTACAGAGAACATGTATTAGGCATTGTAGCTTGTTGCCCGTTAAATCAGATGAGCCAATTAAGAATTATCAGCCCAAAAATAATTAACAACTACCCCGTACAATTAATTAACTATTGTAATTTGCATTTATGTATACTTAATATTCTCTTTTTCTCCTACAGTCTATAGATGAAGTAGTGAGTCCCCCTTTATTATCGTCCCAGACTTAGATAATAAATAAATAAGAAATGACTAATTAATTATTGTACAGCCGGGTACTGATTGATCCACGGACCGGTACCGGCCCGGGGGTTGGGAACCACTGTTTAAAGGATTATAAAATAGATTGTGTCATAATTCTTTTGAATGAATTCAATATGTATAGTTTCTATTTATAATTTCTCAATTATCAACTATGCCTTATTAAATTATGTCACATATAAAATAATCCTGATCGAATTATGCGAATCAGGAATTCATCATTTCATGAATTTGCCACAGTTTTTGTATAACTGCTTTTACAATTTTGTATGTGCCAACATATGTATATAAATCTGACTAAATCTGATATAAATCTGATATTGTCTTCTCTTTACCTTAAGACTACATCCAGTAAAATTGCAACACCATAAGGATTTGGACGACAGTAATCCTCCATAAGAACTGTGACAGTATCCAACATTCTCCAAACAAATATTAATTTTGTTTCTTTTTGTCCAAGCAACCTTGGGGAATAGATTAAATGAGTAGATGTATTGGGATCCTTTTTATTTGCATACCTTGAAAATAGCACTGTAGCAAAATACAACAATCAGGAGAGGGATTCCAAAAGAGAGTAGTAGATAAAGTGTGGTAAAGAGAAGGTTTTTCTTTGTGATGAGGACACAGGCTCTCTGAGCTTCAATAAATTCAAACCTTAATAAGGATATAAGATATTAACTTGATATAGGCATCCAATAGAATACATTTATGTATGAGTGTACATAAAATCAAGTTTGTTTAACGCAATATGTGAATAAATTTTTATTTAATCCAAGAAGATGAGAAAATGATTTATTATTACAATTTTTTAATGATGAGTTTTTATAGGTAAATAATATACTTAAAGCTTGAGCGGGAAATGAGTATTGTTCATGCTAACTGTGCATTTCTTAGGTTCTCAACGGGAAAAATTGAAAAATAACTTCAATTTTTTTCCCCCTTTTTTTATTTTCCTCCTCAATCTTGTAATCAGAAAGTTCTCATCTAATAATAAGATGATTCAATTTATCACATGGTTTTCTTTTCATTTAATTATTGATTATGTTATTTATGCAACAATTTGCATAAATGTTTTTTTGGTTGAGAAATGAACGACTGAACAGAAAAAACTGAACAAATGAGCTCCTGAACGCAAACTTTAAAAAAAAAGAACAGAAAAAGTGTGAACGGGTCTATACAGACATACATATTCTCAGAAACGATATTAAAAGTTGGTTAATACTATGTATATGACAACATCTTAATTGTTCATCGTCAATATTATACTGTTATAAAATGAGTATTTTCAATGATTCGGCATTCCTGCTATTTATTTTTTATGATCATTTCAATTTTCAATATCATCCTAGTTGTATTTTAAAAAAAGAATGGTCTGTTGCAAAAAAATAAGGTACCGTATTTTCCCATATATAAGAAATCCTCTTTGGCTCAGTATTTTTTTTTTTTTTAAATAAGGGGTCTCTTATACATGGGAATAAGTGTTTTTAGCTCTAATATGTACTTTTTTCCAGAATTTTTGTTTAAAATGTTCTTATATACGGGAAAATACGGTACTTATTTGTTTATTTATGTAACTATACTATAAAGTTATATAAACCACCTTTATTAAATATTTCATACTTATGCATATTTTCATACTTTTAAAATTTCCCAAAATTGATGAAAATTAACCTCAGGGTTTGTAAAATATTTTTTCATATGCATATTTTAAGCAATTTTTAAAGTAAAATAGTATTAAAAAACGGGCTTAAAAATATTTTTGCAGTGTGAAAACTGTATCTGGATTTTTTTAATAATGAAAAATGAGCATTAAGTTTTAACTCGATAAAATTATTCAGGGGTCATTGATATTTCGAAGCCAACCAAATGATGAATAAATAACATATATAATGGATAAATATACATCGGTAAACCAATTAAATTGGCCAAATTTGTTGATTATTACCGATATTATACTTCGCGAGAAAACAAGATATTATGCAGAGACTGATGTATTTTGTCTTTCATTTGATTATTTTTACTAGGACCAAAAAAATTAATTTGAAGAAAAAAATCGGTTGATCCATCGTTTTTGGTTTTTAAACTCCCAAATATCGGTCGAACCTAATATATATCCTGGATAATTAATTATGTATGTTTATTTGTTCATAATTAGATATTTCAAAAGATGAATAATAGGAAAGACATAACTTAATATACCTCTCAAAAGACATACATATATGTGAAAAATAATTTAAGACAAAATAGACAGCTTGAGATATATTTTTTTCCTGGACGTCCAGTTGTAATTTCCTGTCAATATTTCTCTTAATTAGAAAATGTATATATGTTTATGTATTTAAAATTTAAATAACATAAGTCAAAAAATATCAATTTATCTTGTAAAAAAAGATAAATAAATAAAACGCGTACACTTAAAAATACTTGCATAAATATTTCTGTGGCATATATGTATTATATGCTATGTCCCGTACATTTAATGTCAATTCAGCATTTTCATTTCCTCCAAAATGGAAAAAACTTACATTCATCAGCAAATTTTCAACAATTCCTCATACTGCGAAGACATAATTAACATAGAAGGGCTCTTGGATTTTAATCCAGATTTACTTCCGAATCCACAACCCCTTGAAGAATGCTACAAATACTTAGAAGACTCATCGGGTCAAAATGCTACGACATCTTATATCTCTTTGGACTCTCTCCTTCCAGAAGTCACATCTTCATCACCAAACACAGCCCTTCCACAGGATCCTTCTCAAGATGACGTTATAGAGCAGAGTTCTTCCTCCTCCAACGAGTCCCAATTATTTGATGATGAGATAAATCTCCTTCAATTAAGTGTACGTGAACTCAACCGTAAATTGAGCGGACTTCCCAAGGAAGAAATTCTTAAAGCCAAACGAAAGAGACGAACCCTCAAGAATCGGACTTATGCTCAAAACTGTCGTTCTAAAAGAATGAACCATCGGAAGGATATGGAAGAAATGAACAAGAAAATGAGTAAGGAGTTGACTCTCCTAAGGTCTGAATTACAAGCCGTGTCAGAAGAGAGGGATGATCTCAAGAAAAGCCTTCAAGAATTATTTCATTACCAAATTCATTAACCTTAATCTAAATGTATGTACTAAATCTACCTCACTCAGTACTTTTAAACTATTTATTATGATCTAATTAATTAATTTCTTAATAGAACGACTTAAAATAAAAACTAGTAATACCTATAATCCTAGTAAACTTTTGTACTGATGTTCTTGGTATTTCTTCCACCCTAAACTTATTCATAAAACAGCTACAATATTTTTAAAAAATGCCTCTGTTCAAAATAATTTATTTCATCTCCACGTCATACACATATATTCCAATAAAAAAATAGTTTTGTACTAAAGAAAAAAATTGTTCTGGAGCTTACCATGCAATGTTGAAAAAGAGAGGAAAAAGACCCAAAGTGATCCCGATTCCCCACGCAATCACTATCATCATGGATGATTTGAACTTTGTACTTAGATGTGCAAATTTAAGTGGCTTTACAATGACGACATATCTGCATAACAAATGACTTTATATACATACATATCTGAGGATTGAATAAGGATTTATATTCACTTTACTACCTGTCCATCGCAATAAAAGCGATGGTTGGAATTGACATGGTATGTGTCAGTGTCGAAAGGAATCCAGTTAATGTGCACCAAAATATTCCAAAGTTCCAATGACTTGATTGAAAAATGAGTATTAGAATTGAGAAAGGGGACACAAAGGTATTGAAGATAAGGCTTGCAAGAAGTAGATTTAACACAAGTCTGAAAATAAAATATATTATGTACAACAATGCATTGGGTTAGGAGCAACCTCTGTATAAGAAGAGTGTTATTTGACCTCAAAAATACAAGTTAACTAAAAATGGCTAAAGAGGTTACTTCTTAAAAATAAATTGACAAAAAATTAGTTATCATAATCATTAACATAAATTGATAGCATATATAGGAGAGTCCGCCAGATTATTATTATTTGGGGGGAGAGCAAGATCATAAAATTTATTACACAATAAAGCCCATTACCCCTCCCCCTGCGGATGCCCCTGACATATATTAGATCAAGATTTAGTCCAAGGTGAGATGGGTTAGCCTTTTTGGATATGTGACAAAAGTAAGAAATGTTGCTACTAATCACTCAAGATATCACTCATTATCCAAATTGAAAAGAAACATTCTTAGTCCAAAACAATTTTAATAATACTGTATATGTAAATTAATTTAAAAGAAATATCCCACCGATCAGATGGAGATTTGAATAGCTTCTTTTTCAAGAGTGTATATCCAATCAGAAGATTTACACAGTATCCGAGCATCCAGAGTAGAAGTGAAATGATGAGTTCTAATACATGATAAACATTCCATAATTGCTTTGTGTTCATCACTGTCCTCTTTCTTCAACCTCTAGGCAACCTTTAGTTATTGTGTTTTTGATCTATGAACTATGATTGTACCAGCATATATACATAGATTTAGGTATGTTAATCTTGTATGAGTTCTCTGCATTATTATTGTCTCTCATTAGTCTCTTTCATTGTTATGAATCTGTGTTAATAATTTTTTTATTATTATATACAGGTAAAACAGTGATTTACGTACCAATGATTATGTGTTGACTGTTGTGTATTAGGATATTTCAAAACAAAAACAAAAAAAACATCATTTCTTCATCAAACTGCATAAGGTTTTTCATAAGAACTGCAAAGTCAAAATGAGAGAATATCAATATAATTAAACATGGGCAAAATATTGATATGAAGTTGAGTTTAAGGAAGAAAAGAAAAATATCAGTTGGTACCATTACCTTAATAATCAATTTGAATTCAGTTTTATCAGTATCGTTGAGGTGATAATTTGCTACAATAATAAGCAGCTATTGTGTATTATTTAATATTGTCTAACAACAACCAGCAGATAAAATCTAGAGGCACCAAGTAGTATTTGCTGGCATGCTTTTTCAACTCTACAAAAATTCCATCCCTGTAGATAGTATTTTTCATGTCTATCCCTTAGCTTTGACAAATTTTACACCATTTTTGGTGGTGCTTCATCACCTCCAGTTGATTCAAAACGTCTTTAGATGATTCTGATTTCATTTTTGGTAATTTTTCACAAATAATGTAACTTTTATTAGATAAATAATGTATTAAGCTTTCCAAAAATTTTGTATCTAGAAGCACATCTTTGAAGCGTCTTTAAGAAGACTTTGAATATCTTTTAAATTAGTACTGTGTTGGTTTCAAAATTTCTGTCAAAAAAAAAAAATCAGTTCATATCATTCATAAGGACTGTCATTTCAGACTTTATTATCAGATCTGAAAACTTTTTCATTGATTTAACTTACTATATATATTACTTATTAAAAAACAACATTTTACGTATTAACAATTAAACAATTAAATTAAAGTTCTGTTAAATTATTATAAATTAAAAAAAATAAGTCATACATTAATGATGATTAGAAAAATGGTATTCAATTATGAATAACATGGAGTCAGCTAATTCTTAGAAAATGAAAATAATTGTTAAAATTCTTAGTGTTTTTAAGATACTTGCTCAGGAATTGATAAAACTTTAATTTATCTTCTTTTTAAGAAAGGAAGGAATTCATATAATCTATAATCCTTGGATCTTTGAAAAAATTAAATTAAATTAATAAATAGGGATCTATTTTTCAGAAATATGAATTTGATTACATTTTTTAATGTGATATTGTTTTGTGATAAAAGTATATATAAAGAAAGGAACGAAATTATAAACTCGAATATGGTATTACCCTAAAAAACAATGAAGAGTATTTTTCAAGGATATAAATTAGTTAAATAATGTCTTAATTAAAATGATTTATAATTTGGTTTAGTTAATCAATTTTTGATTTTTCATAAAATGTAATTAACACAATTTCTTTCTTTTTCATCAAAGAAACAAATATTTTGAATTGATTAGATTAGGCATCATCAAACTGTTTTCACAGTGGGTCGAATGATTAAAAAAATGACAAACGCGGGTTGCAAACATTAAAAAAATTGTGTTTTAGATTATGAATTTACAATTTTTGACATAAAAATAATTCAATGATTTAAAATTATATCAAATTTTTGACTTATTTCACGACAATAATTAATTGTTAATTAATAGGAATTTTATGACATAAAAAAAATTCAAGAATTTACAGTCGTATTTTTCATTATTTACTTACAGTTGCAACTTCTACCAAAACCAAGACTAGTGAACAACAAGATAAAGTTTGTGATCTAAGATTTATAATAATAAAACAATACAAAAAATGTTTTTTGAATATCATATCATATATGTGATACCCTCATCTAACGAACATACATGGGAATCTAAAGTACAAAATGGAAAGGAAAGATTTATTTGATAGTACAAAATTATAAATATATATATTATGGTAAAATGCCAGTTTGTCATATTTTAACAAACGAACTCAAGTCCTTCGGTGGGCTGGCTGAATTGTTATTATAGGCCGGATTAAGCCTGAGGGTCATATTTTAGTAACTCCTACATGACATAAATGATGAGGTAAATAAAAACGTTTTACTTTTTTCAAGGATTTTATTCAAATATTCATTGTTACATATACATAACTCTAAATACTATAAATATCCTATATCAAATTAAATACAACCATAAACATTAAATAAATAAAAGTATTTTAACACTCTTTTATGTATCACAGATAACAGGGTTATATTAATATGGTAGGGAGAAAGGAGTTTTACAATGAAGATAATTGGGGAAAGGGGGGTATAATAAGGGGGTCAAATAAGGTAACTAGATTACTAAATATATAATAGGTAAATCAATGGAACAAATAAAAAATAAACTGACAGACAAATTACCACATTATCTAGTTATGTATGAATGTAATATTTTTCCTAAGAAGCTCAACTTTCAAAGCAAAGATATTTAATTAATTTGGCCTTTGCTAAATTTGACATTATATATACATTACTATCACATAGTCGTAAAGTAATTTTGTATTTATTGATTATATTTTTTGTTAAAGCACACACAAAAAAAAGTTCAAACTACAATTGTATTTAATGCTGTTTGGTATGATCAAAACTTATCTGTAAGACTACTCCTCCCAAAATTATTATTTAAAAAAGAGATACATCATATTTTACTAGGGAAATTAATAATAATAATTAAAAAAAAACTATCTAATTTGATTGATATTTTTTTTCTAAATTCAAATAACGTATTTTGTAAAAATATCTAGTCAAATCTAGCAACACCTTTAGAAATTGATAATGAACTGTTCTTTTAGATTGAGGAATGGAAAGGGCCGAAAAGGAATCTATCCATTAAATATATATTTAATTATTTGAAAAAAAGCCAACATTTCTTATGTTTGAGTATAAAAAGATATAATTTTTTTCACTGGTAAAAATGATTGCCTGGACTTATAATGGAGTTGATAACTTACTTTTCAACTCAGTTACAGGATGAATAAAAATGAAATTCATATTGTTTATTTCTTAAATAAAAACTGGGTCAATATCTGAAGAACAAAGCTCTTAATTCTTCACAACTAGTGTAGCATCAAAACCTTCGTAATTTGACTCCATTTCTTTCTGGTTTTTAGAACACTCATATATTTTTTATGGTCTCTTTTTCAAATAGAGTAATTTGGCTTCGGTATTAATTAATATAATTGTAATTAATACTAAATACTTTCACTGCTTGGATATCAATGGGGAATTCTACTTATGTTCATGAGTTATGAGTATCTAATGAAAGCGAAAAAATGAATCAAACGATAGTTGGATAAGACATAGGAAATATGTAGTAACATGAGACTTAGTTTGGAAATTCTTCGAAATTCTTGAAGATTGACAACAACTTGTAACATATACATATCAAAGTAATCCAGTTCATGTTTCATCTCTTGTTCGAATTGAGGGCTGATGTAGTAGATGGCTTAATTTTTCTAAGCTCTTTCTCACCTGCATAGTTAAAAATACAGTTTTAGAATGAGAACCCATAGTGAACTAATTTAAATGTTCCTACCATGGATATTTGATTTACATTGTTGTCGAGTACCTTTTGAACCTTATCTGTTGACTCAGAATTAAGAAGGGAATTCCAGTGGTTTACTGAAGGGCTGTTACCTGATTCAAAGTAATAGGACTCAACCTAATTCCACAATGTTGGTTGAAAAGAGTAATTAGTTGGGACCATTTACATATATTTTAATAAATGCTTAAATCTATATATTATTAGCTATAACTTTATAAACCTGTTTTTGTAGATTTTCAATCCTGAAAACCAAATATATGGATGAGCAGAGTAGAAAGACAAGCATTGTTAATATCAAAAGTATCAAAACTGTAGATTTCGATGCACTTGGAAATATGTCCATGAAACTCCAATTTCTAAAAGTAAAACTCTCCATATTGGCATCTAGAAAATAGGATTATTAGAGTATCAAATTATGTAAGTTTCTATGTATGCCTTTGGATTTACCTATATGAGGATTATATTTTCCATTAGATCGAGGAGTGGTAGAGGTTGCTTTTGCTTGATAAAAAATAGTGCCACTCGTTTGACTTGTTCTTTTGACTAGAAATTCAGAGTTTGGCTCCATAACGGAGGGAACAGGAGGATTAGGAATTTTTTCATCATACTGGATCTCAGAGTCAGAAGACTCTTCCTCATGCAAAAGAACAACATCATCTTCTTCTTCTTCGTCGTCTAGCTCAGTGTCCAGAGCGTGAGTTGAGCCTATATTACCTTGCTAAAAAATTAGAAGGAAAATATCATGCAGAATTGATTCTTGATTAAAATAACCTACAGATGACAAGAGAAATTCTTCTTTACGAAGAGCTTTTTTCCAAACTTTAGTCATAAACTTGAGCGTAGTGTCTCTTGAAAGCAGAGAAGAAAATACATGCTTTTCTTCCGATGTAGATAAACCAACTGCATTAGGAATAATTTTGGCTGTTTTCTCCTTTGATAGCATAATCACAGAGCGAATTGGGACTTGCAGCTAAAAATCAATAAGTCAATAAGTGATTTCCGTCATACCAAGATGTACATTTAGTTGGGTCGTTTCTTTTCTTTTTCGAGGGAGAGCTTGATCAACTTTATCAGGAAAACTCATGTATTTATTTAACAATAATAAATGGGAGAGGTTTCTGAGGTTCCCCGATAAATATAAATGTCTTTTTTTATATAGTTAATTTTTTTGTAAAAATGATCAAATCAATTAGCTTTTGGTGATGGTTCATTTATTTTAATCGTATGCAAAATTTCAGATTATTTGATGCACACCAAGAAGTCTTCTAACTCTAATCTATCTATTGTATATGGACTGTATTGACATTCCTAAATTTTCTTCTGGTTTGTAAATATAAGAATAACATAATACATAACATTGTTAGGAACTTACTTGGAGTTAAGTAATAACACTAACTTATCTGACATATTGAAAAATGCAATCTATTACACATTTTTAAAACTAATGCATGCACATTTATCGAGCAGTATTACTTTTAATCGCTTTTTGAATATTTTTTGCAATTGTGACTCATGATTCAGTTCTTCGAGATTACGTGATGATACGTTTGGTTAAACTATTATATACCTATACTATATATATATTTAAAACAGTAGTCACAAAATTTCCACCCGTATCTTCTCTTAACTTTCACTAATAAAGATACGAGTATGATACATTTTTGAAATAATTTGATACCCTAAATTTAAATTGCACCAACGATATTTTTTTACTATCCTTAACTACAAATTATCCTCCAGTTACTATTTCAACACTAATTAAGACATTTAATCCAAATTATACAAAGCTATTTCAGTATTTTATAGTATGTGTCATCACTGTTGCTTTTCATTCAAAAGTTATTCAAGTTTTTTTTTTTTGAAGTGTATAATTTAAACTTTTGTTGTCAATCTCAAATTCACGTGTGAAGAACGAGTGTTCATCTAGTATATATACCATAGATTTTCAGCTAAATCGGGGAATCTTGAAAAATGGTTTAATCAACTTGAAATTTGGCATGGAATAGTTTTTATTACTATCACAAATTTCCCCATACCCTCAATCATCGATTTTCAAAATTTGGATTTTAGACCCACCCTAATGCACATTTACATCTCATCAGTTCAAATACCTTAGTTATATATCCAAACACGTTAGAATAGAAAGCAAAATAATTATTGGTGATATATAAATGACCTTGTAGAAGGATGTCTCCCACCAAAGCACAGGAATATCCTAGGAAAAAAAAATCTTTGATTAGCATTGTAATAGATATGTTGATATGTACCCAAGTTTATCCTTAGAATAATTAAATTTAAATTACCAATTATATATTTTATGTCTAGATTGGTGTATTTATCATAACAAATGAATATTTTCTTCTCATCAGAAGTAATGTATAGAAATATAAACTTATAATACTACCAACAACATCTTGATGTTTTAAGGAATTATGTTGTTTTAAGATAAGGTCAATATTTTTTAGCTCAAAATAAGGTCAATTAAAAGGTACTTGAGTCCAGATAAATTTTTGTTTTCATATGAAATTCCTTTTCCATTTGTAAAAATAACTTTTATTAAAGAGTCATATAATGAAACAAAAGTAGGACATGTGTTACATATAGGTAAGTACACATGTGGGATTTAAACCTACTCTGCAAAACAACTTCATCTGCACATTGAGGAGAATGCTTGAAATTTTTTAGAAACTTCTTTTGACGGGATCGACTTGAAGTTGTGGATGTTGTTGGAACTTGATTTTCATCTGAGCCATTTTCAGAGTCAATACATTGACTCTGCACATTTGGAGCCCCTCCAATGGAATGAAGAGAACTGGAAGTAGCTGTTTTTGAAGGTTGATGACACTTTTGTAATGATACATATGTGTTTGAGTATTTGAGATTGTTCCTGAAATATAAAAATACATCAGCTCATATATTTATTTTTGTACATTTGTACTAACAAAATAAGGAAATTCTCTGTTTAACTGTACCTCAGTATGATAACATATATTAAGCATCATAATATCATGTCATACAGGAAAATCTATATTTATGTACTGAGTCGTGAGCTCAAAAGCTCTTATTTTATATCTGATTTTGATATTATGTCAGTTTTTTTTCTTTGTATTTTGTTCTAAATAGAAATTATGGTGTTCTCTAAAATCATTCTTCTCTTTAATTTAATTTTTGGGGTATTCGACTTTTTGTGTTCTTTACGAAAGTTGGCTTAATTGTTGACCACAATATACAATTACTAGATATGTCCTTTAAATTAAGTTAAAAAGACCAGTTCATAGATGGATAGTCCGAACAGCCGCACATTACTCACAAAAGGTTATCTATTCATAAACTCTCATTAATTTTTCTTCTAAAAAAGTTTTCCTCAAGCAGAGATTTCTTCTACATTTTATCAGGGAATCTGTTTTTCTACAGTGATGAAGAGATTTTGACAATCACTGAAATTGCCAGGCTTGGGCTTTGTTTTATTATTTTCACTAATATCTCAAAGATTAATTTATAGAAAATTTAATCGATTATCGGTTTTTTAGCCTCCAAATAAACGGTATCAGTATCGTCCATAAAAAATCGAAATTGATCGGGCCCCAGTATGAACTCACATTAGGCCTGCCATTTTTACATCCTAGCGTGTGTCTTGGATGTCCCATTTCTAAGGTAATCAGTCATTTTGTCTCCATCAAAGGATCTGTTATGTATTGATAAAAAAATTATGTTGCAAAAATTTTAGCTTTGGAAGGCTATTTTTGTGAACTCTTGAACCATATCAAACTTGAAAATGACATTTTTGACCAAAGTTCCCTATCTCAATGGGGCTTGAAAGGTCTCAATTTTTCACATATTTCAATCGAGTTTCTTTCCTCAAGTGATATGAAACAATATTACCAAAATTCTTTATGTTCATTTAAAGATGAAGAAAAACAATATGTAGTCTAACGAACTATACTTGTTACTCAAACGATCGGAAACACTCTACCGATCTCCAAATCGAATCAAGTGAGTATCATAGCTCGGTTCAAAATTTTATATTATATGGCTGAAACAGCACAAATTTTTCAATTTGGTAAATTGAGATGAAATTTGTACGCCAGGTCATTAGGGAAACTATTCATGGGAGAAGTAAATAAGTCAAAAATAAATGTTCAATTCAATATTGCTTTAAACCAAACTTCCATGCAAATATTATGGATTATTTCTAATACATGCTATACATTTTTTGGGTAGTGTTGGAGTTACTATGCATGACTTCGTTTCCCACATAACAGTCAGAGTCAGTCTGGGTGAAGCTGTACATAAAGGTCGTCAGAAACCTCAATTCATAGTATAATTAGAGTTTTTGTTTCTACATTACAAAATTAGGGGTAAAATTGAATTTTAAAAATAAGACGTCCTTCCCTAATATTTGGTTCATATATGGATTTATGCCTATCCAGAGTGAAGTCTTGCGTAGGCTACATTATGACATTCAAAAGACTCTTTTTCAATTTAGTAGTCATAAGGGCAAGAACAAGGTGATCATTAAAAAAAAATCAGTAACAATGAAAAGTTGATTGATGATGTTACGTCATTTTCATAAAACTGCCTCCTGAATAGGTTCCATCACCCCTGGAAACAGCTTATGCATTCATTAATATTATACATAGGCACTAGTAGATCCATTAAAAAAATCCTTCTTCCTGGTATAATCTATGTATGTATGAACAAGGTTACAAATAATTCATTTATTTGTAGATAAATACATGATAGTATAATAGTGAAAGATATTTATTCGTGCTGATATAAATATGAATTATTTTGATAAACTTATCACTTCCACCCAGAAAGCAAATACTTTTAAGTAAATCAATCAATTATTCTTTTAGCTTTTGAGTACCGTAAATCTTCGAGTATAGTCCGCCCCTATGTATAGTCCGCAGGGCAAGTATAGGAGTTTTTTTGGGGAAAAACCTAAACCTCATGTGTAGTACATGTATAGTACGCACCAGGGATTTTGACCTTAAAATTTCCGGAAAAAAATGTGGACTATACTCGAAGATTTACGGTATATCAATAAACGATATATTCAAATGCACACATTTCTTTTGTTCATGCATCCACAACATAATCTTAAAAATTAGAAAACTAATTTTTCCTAAGAGTGATTTTGCTTATTAATGAGATAGATTTAAAAACATTCATATGTATACACGTATGTACAGATTAAATCATGAGACTCTTAATAAATGCTGTAACATATTCATTTACTATTTTTTTCTCAATTTTTTTTTGAGAACAAGCCTTTATGTAAATTTATGTATAAATGAGTAAATTTTCAGACCATATTTCTACATCATTATTTGTAGTAAAGGTGTAATTTTTTAGAATATGTCTTTTCAACCTTGCACATAAATATACACTGTATTCTTCCTTATTCACTCTCCTCAGATACAAGAATTTTCAGTATTAGGTAAAATACTTCATTTAGGTGGATAATCTGGATTTATGTTTTTAATCTTATAATAGATTAGAAGTTAAATATATACTTCATGAATGATCATGTTCGAGTAACGATAGACAATTCTAAAATGACTTTTCCGAACTTTAATTTTCTTCAGTTTTTGGATGCTCCCCAGCTGTTACAAAAATCAATGATGGCTTGGTTGCTCATAGGGTGAGTCATAAGATTAGGACTAAAAACCCATTGAAGCATTGTGTCATACTTTTTGGAATTATCTTAGGGACATAACTTCAAGGATTAGTTATATTTTGATTTACCAAATCAGTCATTTACTCCGTTAATTTATTTCTTGTAATTTTTTAAAATTAAAAATCCATTTTTCTTCACACAATGCCTCCTATTTATGAAAGGAAGGAATGTATAATTTTAGTCTAAAAAGTAGTATGTCCTACATATTATATAATTGGGAAAGTTCCAAAAAAATTATGATTCCACACTTAATTTAGAGGAAACGAGCCTTATGCTTCAACATAAGTTGATGAATCATCAATATTTATTTAAGTAAATACCCGAACACTTTTTTCATTTCTTCAATGAAAATAAAATATATCCATTAAATAGTTTAATTGATATATCTTAGTGGTGACTGGTAAATTTATTATTTTACATTTTAATATGTTTTATCATATTCACTCCTACATTTGCGTCCATACATATTAAAGGAAGAGTTATTTGTTAAAAAAAATAACTTACAGATCATATTAAATACTAATTAATGTATTTACAAGTACTCTTTAGAACAAATTACCTGCAACCCATGATCGTGAAGTTATCTTTCTCAACTTATTTGAGGAATAAAATTGCACATCACGCAATCTTCCTAATATACATAAAATCTAATTTAAGATAACTTTTTACGGAATATGATGCCGATCTTATCTCTTTTTTACAAAATGTCGTCTCAATATTAATTAATGCAGTAGTATCATGTAAATACAATACACTTATATTCCTTGCTTCTAAGGTTCATTCATATTTTTATGCATAGAAATGTACTATTGCTTTGTAAGCACAATTTTATCTCGGAATTTTCTAATAAATTCAAACTTGATGTCATTTCAAATTTATTATAAGTGAGAACTATTATGTAATGAAATGCTGTATGACTTTTAGGGGTATATTACCTTATAACGGTTATTATTATATCCATAATTTTATACTTTCAATCTTAAGTTATAGGGAAACAATAGTACAATCAAGGAGTGTCACGATCATAGTAACAATACAGCATTTTAATAAAGTGATAAAAGTGTTTTTAGCAAGAAACATTTTTGATCTTGTTTTTTTCAAAGAGATAGCAACTTAAAAACTTTATTAAAAAGTACAAATGAAATTAATATGTAGAGTATATAAACCAACACCACCAATGTAATGCATTTTATTTTTCTTAGTTTTTAACATTCAACATTGGCCAAGGAAAGCATAACATTCCCTTTTTCTTTAACATTAGCTTTATAAATATAATAAAAAAAATTAAATAACAGTTTAATACCAATAACTGTGAAAGTGATTCTTTGGAAGATCAACTTTTTTATAATAATGAAGACAGTTTCTTATTGTTTTTGTCATAATTCGAATTATTGATTTTTTAGTTTTCACTTTATATGATTAATTCATTGAAAATAAATATGAGATTTTATTATGTTAAGTACAAAGGGATTCCATCACTTTTTGATATTGATCATGTTTCTTTTAATTATTTTACAATTAAGCTTTATCAATTATGTGCGTGGGTACAAACACGCACTGAAATGTGATTTGAAAAAACCATCATCACTCATAAATAAAATGATCTACTTGACGAGAAATATAAATCTTAACCTTATCCCTGGCCTCCACTACCTAAATTAAATATACATAGAACCACTTTGAATATAAACGTTCATCACCATGGTTTCCCAAATACCACAAAAAATATGTCGTAGTGAGGTAAATAAACACATTATAATATTAATATATAGTTACATCTAATATATGTTCATTTAGTGAAAGTTTAAGCGATATGTATACCTATTTAGGTATATTTTTATGAATGGTCATAAATTAACCAGGATTAATTTAAAAGCTTTCCAAGTTTTCAAAAAAACCTCTTTTATAAAACATAAATACGCTTTGATTGAATGATGACTTATATTTTGGTAGTGACTTTTCCTACGAGCTTAAATTTTTCAACTTTCTAAATGTGTGTTATCAATGAACACAATGTATCCATATGACCTCTGCTCACCTCTCATTCTCAATATTTCCAGTTGACTCTTGTTGATCATACATTTCGTAGCAGCTCTCACTCAATAAAAGGCCTTTATGCTCTAATTTTGGACTACCGCTGGATAAGACAGTGGATGATGAGTTTTGACCCGCTCCACTAGAATCCTTTTGGTTATTGCTATTTGTCATTAAAGAATTGGAGTACGAGACATTAGTAGAACTAGGGTTGATGACGAGTCCCCCACATTGGCACCTACAAGAAAAATTAGTTTATCGTCTGATTAAAATGTGTTCCTTGACTAAATCGAAAGTACATGTATGTGGTACATACAAAACACATAAGATACGCTAGTTGAAATCTGCACTTTTCTAAACTCTAAACTTTAAATTAGTATGAAACAGTTATATAACATGAACTTATTTAACAATTTAAATGTAATTTCTTTTTATTGATATATAATTCAATCATTTGATTTAATTGTCACTACTTTCGATGACTGCCTCGATCCGTAACTTAAAAGACTCGCAGGCCTTGGCAATAAGATCCTTGGACATAGAGGCAACTTTACTATTGATAATATTAGGCTGTTATGACTCTCCTTGTTAGTCCTAGACAAAGCAATAAATATTATTTAGATTTTGGGTGCCTGGAGGACAGAAATCAATGGAACTAAAGTCCTAACAATTTTTGTTTTTTTCAATTCAATGACTTGTCAGATATGTATTAGGGGTAGTAATCTTGCTGCTATAACCATGGGCTACATTTGATAGTCTTTCTGATCTAGAACAGCATATTGGTATCCGTTACTTCCTTGTCTTACTAATCTTGAGTACATTCTTGGGCCTAGAAGCAATCCAGCTATGTCCGGACAGTCGAGTGAATGATACTTACATATTTCTTTTTCAGAAAAAACACAACGTGTTTGCATCTTTAGATTATATAAGTTTGTTAAAAAACCTGATGAACTTGAGTTATGTTTTATTACTTAGATATGCAGCTTCTCCACTTGCCTTTTCTAGGAATTTTACTTTAAATTTATGTAGATATTGCTCCTAACAGTTATAGTAGAGGTTCTCAACTCCTTAGCTATGGACACAAATGACATGAATGGATCTTGATCAATAATTTTCTGGATTGTGTTTATAAACTCGGCTGTTTTGTGCTTTAACTTCTTGTCAGTTGATAAAAATCTGCTAAGTCTCAATCAGTACCTTCCCCAACTCTTAGACATATCTCAGGGGCACCATTGTTGCATTAGAGACATCTTTGTTTGTTATAAGTGATAGTCTTGTTCTTATTAATAAAAATTATTACTAAGGCTCGCCTCAGTTCGAACCTCACTAAATGTAACGGGTTTGTTTCGAAGCCAAAGCTCTCAAAGCTTAAGAGAACACATTAAATGTCGTAATTTTATTCAGATAAAATTTCATAACTTCTTATCGATTGGTTTTGAAAAAAAGCTTATCTTAAAAACAGCACGGGAATATACCTATGTCCCTATCTATATCATCTTATTGCATATGTATAAATGCAATTAACCTATTTAGAAATGTATTATTATTTTATATTTGTGGCTATACAATTCTCTCCATCTCTCTAGATCCTAATCATAGGATCATTGTCTATTAATATTCTTTTTATTACATCTACATACGTATCTTGTAAACATACATCATATAATATTCATGCACAATATAATTACGAAGACTAAATGAGGGACTTCAAGCAGCCTGTTTTACTTATTCAAGGGAAATAAGGGGATTAGTTTAAAAAATTATAAATCATACAGTTACATTAAAGCTTTCAAAGTGGTGCCCTGAAGAAGACTTAAGAGCATTGATTTAATATAGACTCATTTATGTATGTACATGCATAAATTTGAACGTCAAAATCAATTCAATCGTTTAAAAAATACAAAGACAAATATATAAAAATATAAAGTCAACAAGGAAAGCAAGGATTAGAAGTAGTGTTGTAGTACTCAATGTATCAAGTTTTAAATTTGTCATGATTAATAGTTAATTAATTATCTTTATGAAATGACAACTCGGATAACATTAAGGTAAAAAAGCTTATTAAAAGAACTTGGATCATCGTATAGAATACCAGGAAAAATATAAGAACATATATTTATGTTGTTGTCTTGTCTTTATAATAATCGGGAACACAACTGTATTCAATATTTTTACAACTATTCTTTGTAAATATTAAAGAACCATGTTATGAGTCTTCAAAATATACAATAAATGATTCTAAAAGGTTGTGTATTTATGTTTTGTTATGAAACGAAGAAGCCTGATATGACAAAGTGAATTATAAGTATTATTATGTAAGTTGCTGAGACCTTCTTTTAAGTTCAAATGAAGGTAAAAAGATAAAAAGTCGAATATATACATTCATATATAGGTAAATATATACATACATATATATTAGTGTCATCCAACATTATATACCTAGTATATGTTTTCCCCCCCTAGATATTAATAGCATAAACGAATGATTCATGAGTCAAAGCTATTGTATAAATCAATTGAATCCTATAATTTTAATTCTATTTTTTATGTGCATACATATATGTATAGATGAATCCAATGGAATGAATAAGTAGAGCATATTACTCACAGATTTCAATATGGTTTTTCAAGAGAAAAAACTGAGAGAGAAAAGCGATGACAAATTGATGCTACTTTACCCTAAATTATTTTACACGTTTTTACAGCCTCACCTTAGTTGTTTTAACTCTTTGGTGGTCCAGGGTTTGTATAGATGTACCACTAAATGTATGAATGAATAAATGAAAGATTAAGAGAGAGAGGGAAAGAGAAAAAAACTGAGAGGAAGCCGTAGGACTGAGAGAAAGAGGTTCTTATTTATTGACATTAAAAATATGTACATTTTATATGACTTGCAGATTTCATTCAGGGGCAAAAAAGATGGTATTCAATTAAAAGAAGGTGATTTCTATTCGTTCCTTTTGATTTATTCGTACATATCTTACATATTTTGTTACATATTATGAATAATCTTGTACTCTGACCTTTCATTTTTTGTCTTTACACTGTTGTTTCTTCCATTATTACTGTTGCTATTCGTAGTAGTCGTATTAGCACTGTTGTTACTATTCGTACTACTCCCAGTTCCTCCTCCATTCCTTACATGTTGCTCCTTTCCCCCAAATCCATGATGGGCTTCATCCAATACTCCCATTTTCATGATGAGAACGATTCAATTTTGTTTGAAAAAGCTGCAATGATGAAACAGGGGGCACAAAACAAAAGATGCTCACATCTTATGTTATTTACTATTTCTCGTGAATGAATCCAATTTTTTTTTAAAAAGAGAGAGAGAGAAAAGGGATCCTAATGAGGGGTGCACTCTCTCTCCCTCTCTTACACTTAAGAGGTCTTTCTCTTTTTCCTTACTCTCTCTGTACATACATGAAATAACAGAGAGTCTGATCAGCCTAATGTGAGGCCGGTGTTTCAGTATTTTTATAGAAAACTACCATCATCAGCTATTTCTCTCAACGGCCACATACTTGTTCCTTTTTTTATTACTCTAGTCGCTCTATTTTTTTTAATGAAAGAATAAAACAAACAAGTTCTACAAGGAACTAACTTTCTCTCCCTTCCACTCGAATAAATATTCTTTAATACTTTTTAGAAAGGAAAAACAATACTTACTTCTTATAATGTCAATGATTTATCCGAATATTAATATTATTTCATCATTATTTTGCTTTTTATTTACTTTTTTGAAATGTTTTTTTATAAATGTAAATAGAAAGGGTGTTGTACTTGCAAAATATGTTTAATTTAGATTCTTCCAATAATAATAATCATATTTGTTCATCATAGATATATCTATCTATATATAGTATTTTGTCAAAATGTTTGAATTTATCGTATGAATTATAGGTACATTAGAATTAAGGGACAATTTTACATTCAATAATGTTAATTTGCTTCCCTTCCCAAAGTTCCATACCTTCCAATTTACCATTATTAACTGACATCAAGACGGATAAATTATTTAATCTACAATTATTGCAACTTTTAAAATAAGATATTGGAAAAATTAGTTTAAGAATAAAATATTACATATTAAAAAAATAGAAAGTGTAATTGAGTTTTATAACTTCATATTAAGTAATTTGTATTAAGTTCCTACATTAGTGAACTTGGGTTGAAAACAAATGAAAGAGGAAAATGCAGTCTTATAATCGTATTGAATTGTCTACATTTTGTATAAGCAGATCTAAATAGGGGCAAGCAGAAATCTTGTTACGTTTAAAATCAACTAAGCTTGATCAAAGGGTAGTAACTATGCCCAAGGGAACTTTTTTCTTTCAGTGATGACGTACTGAATTGTAAAAAATTTGGAAACCCTTATGGCAAAATTAAAGAAAGAAAGGTCTTAGTCGATATATTGAATTATATGCGTCGGTTTAACTCCTCAAGAGGAATATGAACAGGCCTAATTTAAGTATATTATCAAAAAAAAAAAAAAATATAACAAAACTATGTCTTCTCAAAAGATAATTAAATATTTAACATTTTCTAACAAAAACTAAAACATTGTCAATTTAGAGTAACAAAAAATTAAATTAAAACTACAACCATCAGAAGCATAATATATAACTTTTTTTGTCCAGTTGTTATCAATTATAAGACTATAGATTAAAGCTCACTTATTTATTAGACACGGGGGCAGCTGGTTTTGTATATAATTTGAAAAAAAATGACAGCTTACTGAGTCCAAGATAAATTCGTTTACTTCAACGGTTTGAAAATTAAAACAAATTTCATCGGTACTTACATCAAAAATTTAATTTTTAGAAGTCAATTTTATTATAATTAATAAATTAAAAATAAATTTATTTGAAAATGTTGCAAGAATCCTAATCATAATGGGAACAAGTATGTTTGTTGTATGAATGTGTAAGATTGAACAAAATCTGAGGATGAAGGACACCTCAAATGGCCGATTTATGAATCTCAAAAATTTTATTAAATAAGTTCATCTGGATGATAAGATAAAAAAACCGTCATAAAAGAAAATAGATTTATTATACTTTTGGGAGTGCATAGACCTTGTCTTTTAGTACCCTGATTTGCTAAAAAGACTTGTCTGAAAAGATTTTATTTTGAGAATCTATCATACGCTAAGTCTGAAGATATTACTTGTCCCCTTATATTCACTTGATACAGAAATATTTTCCTAGCAATTCTCTGGACAATCTCTATTTGCTTCAAAGTTAAGTTTTTGCACTCCTCACAATCTTGACATTTTAATAGGCTTCTAAAAATATAACCAACAAAATAAAAAATAATCCCACTATCTTCTCCTTCAAGAAATTCAGGATATTCTTTATAATAGTGATTCTGTATCTTTCCTAATTTCAACAGCCACTTCATTTAAACTCTGATCTCAGAAAAAGTCAAGTGAAATAATTTATCAGGGATTTCAGCCTTATATATTCTCTCCTCAAGAACTAAGAAATAATCATAATAGCTTCGGAAAATAAAAAATACGTTCCAATTTTCATCCACTAAAAATATCCAACGCGAGTAAACACTCAAGATTCACAGCTATGTATGTATATATTTTTTAAAGCAGTAATTATTTTTTATTAATTCTCATCGAGAATACATTTGCCAATAACCCTGCTTTGATATTACAAATGAGTTTAAAAACTACCAAAAATACACACTTAATACTTCGTTTAAGTAGCGATATACTCAAATGAGTTAAATTAAGGCTATTTAGGGATGAAACAGTTTAAGTAATAATAGTTTATTCATTATCTCCCTTATTTAAAACTCGACAATATATCAGCTGACATGATATCTCTTAAGATGACCTTATTTTTTATGATGTCATCTTAGGCGTAGATATTACACACAGAGACTTTTTTAACAGTTTTATACATTAGCTAATACATTAGTTTGTTACTCTATAATTACTTGGTAAATAACACTGGTCAACAGTCAAAAATTATTAGGGGTATAAGTGTAATAAAAGTTATTCAGTTTTGCACACTTATTTTAAATCTGTAATTTTTTTCGAGAGTCCGATGGTTTTTGAGCAATCGAACCCTACTTTTTAAGCTAATTTGGCCCATTTTCCAACATCAACTTCAATCTAAGCCTAGAAGGATACTCATTTTGTGCATTAAAAAATAATGTGTTTAATGCAGGATCCATTTAATTAATGTAGTTTTCATCATATGAGAATGTTGTATTCATATAACGATTGTGTCATAATCTGTATCATTATTGACATTGACTTATTTTATGTAGGTATGTTACAAATGTAAGGGGACTCAACAAAATTTATCTGATACATATTTCTGTTTTACGTGCGTTTCTTTTAAGTCTAAGTGAAAAATTATAAGTGTTAAATGAATTAAATTATTTATAAATCAATGCTAAATTTATAAATACAGATCAACTTATATTTTAATTAATTATTTTAGCTCTTATATGACTCCACATATAACTACCATACCCCCCCCCCCCCTCTCCCTCATTGCTATCTACGCTCCTGCTATAATTCACCCTTTTCTCCAAATTTGACTAACAGCGACTATTAGTTATACCTAATGCTTCAATTATATATCCGGTCAGTTTTTTTTTTTTTTTTTTTTTGTTAAATGTTACTTTGGTTTAGTATTGATTGAAATTGTACTTACTATTTCACAAATATATATTCGTCGATTTTCTTCCTTTTATTTTTATATATTTCAAAATCAATTCATGTCAACTTCTCTCTAAACACCTAGTACATATAGTTACAGTTAAAATAATCGATAAATAATTAATTAAATATGATAATAATAAACATTTCATGTTTTGTGATCTGATTAATGATTCCATTTACTATATTTATAACTACTATTGGTAATGTTCATCCGATTTTAAATAGACTTCTTCTATATAATCTACATTCTTTTTATCGACAAGAAAAATGAATAATTTTGGGATAAAATAACTTTAGTATATCTAACAATGAGAAAAGTTTATAAAAGTATAAGGGCAGTGACGTAAATATACTATATGATGTTAAAGTTTCAAGAAGAAATATATATATATAAACAGTATAAATGTAGCAGACTGTATATCCGTTTTCCGTCTTTCAATTTTCACATGCAAATGGAAAAATTGCCGACATTTCAATGTATAATTTTCAGTGTTATCTCAAATCATCAATCGATATTAGTAGTGATTCATGACAGTTACTTTATTATGCGTTTCTTTGATTGTTGATGGAATTTTCATTTTTATATTGCCACATTCACCTTTCCAAAATAAAATCCATCATATGAACAATATTTTTCTTGGACACTTTGAACACTAGTTTTTCTATGTAAAATAGGTAACGTAAGTAAAATTTGCATCAAATGTTAAAATAGGTAACGTAAGTAAAATTTGCATCAAATGTTAAAATAGGTAACGTAAGTAAAATTTGCATCAAATGTTAAAATAGATTATTAAAGTTCAGATAATCGTAATAATGATCCATAATATTTATAACTATAAGATATTTATAGCAAAAAATATCATTTGAATGGTGTTAGAATCAAATTAGTAAAAAGTGATGAAGATGTTTAAAAAAATAATTACTATAATAAGTAATGCATGGCGCAAATGCTCATTATCTGGCACAAATTTCGGCATATTCGACGCTTGAAAAAACTATGTTGACAACACAACAAAATAGCATATGTGTCAAATCGCTGAGTTATATTTATATATGTGCATCATCTGTTGAAAAAAACCCGTAAGTCAACTATTTACACGTCTAGTGATAATAAATCTGATCATAAAAGATGAGATGCTAAGCATAAAGCTGTGAATGTTAAGAAATCATTCAGTATTTCTGTGGCTAGTTTTGCGGTTATAGGGTAAATAATAAATAGAAAAAAATCCTATACAAATCAAGAATATAACATATGGAATTTGTAGTAAAAATTGTCAACAAAATCTTATTAAAAGAATAAAATCACTGACAAATTCATTAACTTTTGTAAGAGCTTCACTTCCAACATTTGGATTTTAAATTTCGTTAGAAAACCCAAATAGAGTAATAGCTTTTTAGTGTTTGGTCTCATGATGGGCAATCAATTGAGGTTTATCATATGTCATTTTTAACAAGTGCTCCAGTTTTATGCTAAAATTCATTAGTCGTGGGCCCTGCAGAACTGATGTAGGAGAACCATATCCACATTTTTTTTAAAGAAGGAAAAAAATCAAATATTTTAATAAAAGAGTAAGATTTCAAATTTTGTTATAAAAAATCAAGGCTCAAAATTTAAGAAATTAAAACCCTCATATGGTATAAATATATATGTGCCAGAGACGAAGTTAAGGGATAGCAGGGGGAAAGGGTGTTCTTCCCTTCAAAAAAATGTAAGTTGTTTTTCCTTGTAAAATTTTAGAATGAATAAAACTGAAAATTACCATTTACCTATAAAATATTGACCTCGTAAATCACATGAACAAACTTCACATAGGTTAAATTGTTGATATCCTTATATTTCATTTTTGAATAACAATTTAATATTAAAATAGACTGTTACATTTGAAATGCAACATATTTTGTAATCCCTCAAATGATTAAATTACTTAATTAATAAACATATGTTCAAATGTATAAATTATTATTTTATTTAAGTTTTAACTGATAGATTTCTACACATAAATATTTGGCTAATAACATAATATACAAAGAATATGATAATTGACTTAAAACTTGTAGCTTAATTACGTATTCCTTTCTTGATTTTTTTAAACAACAACAGTAGATGAAGAAGAAGAAAATTAATTAACTATTGGTATGACACCAACGAATTCATCATAGGTCCAACAGAATCAATGTAGCCAGCAATATCAGATGCTAAAACAGTCTCTTGCTCAATAGCAGTACAAGGACGACACATACAATCTGAAGGAGCTTTTGTGGTCACTTTTCGTACCTTGGGTTGTCCAGGTGACGAACTTGGACAAAAGAGATCAACGACAGCCTTTCTCTCACCACTTTCTTGACAACACATGCATGATCTTTCCGTGAGCCAGAATTTGGAACCAGATACCTTTTAATGAGCGTTATATAATTATAAAAACTTAAAAAACTTTGTGAATACTTGAACGTAAGAGGTACATTGTCCAGTGCATGCAAATGAGGGTATAGGCTTAGAAATACATCCAGGATATTCTAATACATGTATGACGGGGGTGAGATGACATTCATCTGATAATACAGAGTGAAGAATGAATGAGAAGGCGAGGGTGAGTAACAGCCTGTAATAAATTTATGCAACTCCGTTTATTCATTTATTAAAATTCTTTGAGAATTTATTAAAAGTCCATGAGCTTTTTATATTTCTACATTTTAAAAAAATAGGTAAAGAAAAATTAATTAAAAATTTATTTGCTCCTCAAAAAAATAAATAAAATAAAATAAAGGCTTCAAATTATCGTGCATTTTGACCAAAATTCAGAACTTTTCTGTCCGTGCTATATAACTTCATAAAATAGTAAATAATTATGACTCATATTTGATCAGAATCATTCAAACCTTCCTAATTATAGAATACGAAAAGCAAAGTTTAAAATAATTCTAGACTTTTATGATAAGATTCTTATTGTTGTATAAAAAATATTTGAGAGCCTATGAAGATAATTCACATCTACCTTGTATGAATAGATATAACAGAAAACTACAAATTTATCACTTTTTATTTGCCTTTTCCTATTCTACACTCATTTATGAAGCGTGACTTGGTTATGATTGGCACTATTAAAACTTCTAGTTCCACTTCATAATAATGTAGATTATACTCACATTATTTACTAAGAGATATGTATGCTTTACTGTCCAAACGATGACTGCAATCAATACTGAGAGCATTACTGTATTTTAAGGAATAAATACCCCTATTTTTTAATACTTTCTAATGTTATCCACTGACCTAAAAAATAGACCTTATTGTTCCGAATATGGTTTTATTGAGGACATCAAAATAACAAAAGTTAATAATCCTCATAAAAAATCTTCCCTGTGGGGGTTCAATCTTAATGGTTAATGAATCCATCATCACACCAGTAAAAAATATTTCCCGAAAAATATTAATCAAAAGCTGAGCCATCGTATTTTTTTAGTCAAGAGCAATTATTTTTTGTCTAATAAATAATAATCAACTTTCTTGCATATAACTTTGCATATTGAGAAATATATTCACTTCTTTTATTAAGTTTACAAATCATATTCTATTCTTTATTTTGTAATTTAATTTACTCACAATTAACACAACTAAGGACCAATACATCTAAACCTTAACATAATACTTAACGTTCATTAAGATAAATGGTAGAGATTTTGTCGAAGACTGTACTCGATTCAATTTTTAGCCGCATGTTGCAATTTATTTTGATACCTATTCATTGTTATAGGTACAACTAGATAAAAGTTGAAATGTGAAGAATATAAATAGGGTGTTATTAATATTATTTAGTAAATAATAACTTTTAGAAAAATAAGCCATTAGTCCTCAAAAGTAGGTATTTTTTTGATAGTATTTTTTGATTTTTGAGTCAAAAATTATCTAATAGTACAGTTTTTGTTCTATGGGGAAATTTTTGTCGACTAGTGCTGGGGTGATATAAAATGGGATAGTGTAGCTTTATTTTGTCTTATACATCTGTTGATCCTGGAAAAAAAGGAAAAGAAAAAGGTAAAGCTCAGTTTTGTCGGGATTTCCAACCGAGTGATAACTTTAAGATGTACAATGTGCTCTATGTTGTGACCTATAATGTTCGAGTGGGTTAAATTCTAGGAGAGAAGGTGCCAAAATAGAAGTAATATTATTTCATAGATTTCCATTAGGTAACAAGGATCTAATGACTAAATAGAAAAAAGTCATCCCTAAATAAATGACAGCTTTGAATTATAAAGCAAAAATAGACAAGAATTATAATGTTAATATGATATAATAGAAAGAACTTGGATGCAACACAGCATTCAAAAATTTGCAGTAAACATTTTCTCCGTGGCAATTATAAAACTGCAAAAAATGACAGTAATATTTAAAGACAAAAATAATTATACACTGTACTAACGACAATACCTTAAAGCAAACATTGTCCTGTCTGTTTTCCCAATTGTACCAAACAGTTTTCTTGCTAACTTTTCCTCCAAGGCCTACTAAAGCGGCTGTACCTCCTCATTAAGGTGGGCTTTCCCTAATTATTCAATTAATGACATATTTTTCCACGTATTATTCAAAACTATTATATTATTGCTTCGAGCATAGCTTTTAATGTGTTATTAAATTTTCAGATTTTTAAATCAATCCTTAGATCACCAAAATGATGTCCACAGTTCCTTGAAAATGAATGTGTTGAGACTGTTGATGGACTGTACATTAAACTAAAATCTCATCTTTTGTCAAATGGTATTCGCCATTGACCATTCTCCAAATATTGAGAGAAAAAGTGTTCCGTTTTTCGAACTCGAATTATCGTCTCCTAAGCTGAAAATCTTTTTGTGTGCTGGCGATTCTATAGACTTTCAATTCTTGTCAAAGATAAAGAAATAAAGCCAAAGAAAGTTATTGATATATGTTCAAACCCAAGAATAGACACAATGACTCAAGTGTGCAATTAACTTGATTTTGTTAAGTCATATGAATACCCAAGGAAGACTCCATCAATATTGAAAGGTGAATATAAATTCTAGATACCCTGGATGTTTTGAAGGAGGAAGATAGTTGAATTTCATTTTTAATCAGCTTAAAATGAGACTAATATCTTCAAAAGCCTAAAGATAGGGTATCTTGACCTTCTTGCAGCTGCAGTATTCTGGTAAAATACAAGTCCTTACGTTATAGAAAAATTACCACCGATGCCCTTCTCTATCTTCTGAATGTCAGCCACCTCAAGCCATCATCAAAAGCATAAAGCTTTGATACTGGTTTCCCTCCTGCTACCTCAAACTATTTGAAGTACTGGATTGGATTGGTTATATTTCTCACGAAGAACATAAAGTTTATCTCATTTTTGACGAAGTTTATGCATCAAAAATGGTGGAATTTTGTGGTGATAAATTCTTTGAACTACAATAGGGTGGTGTTGGGCTTCATGATAAAAAGTGTCTTTTCAAAATATAATGATTTCGTTTCCAAGATACCTTCGTCAAATATTAATTTGAGGATCATAAAGGCATGTACATGGAAGTAACTGGAGATTATATCTAAGATTGGTTTTGATATTGTAACATTGATATGTGATACACACTCTGCCAACAGGCGTTTCTACATCGATGATCTTTGTGACAGATCTTTTAAATCTTCCGTAGAGAATTCTTATGTCATAGAAAATAATTTATTTCTACTTTTTGACAATGTACATCTAATAAAAAAATTATAAAACAACTTTTTAAGTAAAAATAATTTTATTTATTTCCCATTGAATCCAAAAGACTCTAAAACCTACAATGCTAGTCCTCTCAGGTCCAATAACTTTTCTTTAGTGGATGCCCTCTTCTCTTGCCATTAAATAAAAATTGCTTACTATCTTAACAATAAAGTCTTTGCACCTTTGCACAAGTGTACCAAAGTGAGTCTTTCCGAGCGTTTTTCAGCTTTACAGCTATTTGTGGTCTACAACAGTGGTCCCCAACCTTTTTCTAACTGCAGACCAGTCAACGCTTGACAATTTCACTGCGGATCGGGGGGTTGAAATATTAATAATAACAATAAGCATGGATCCCCTATGTACTCATACGGAACTTAATTTGTACATTTCTCCAACATTACAATGCTATTATAACATTTGGAAGTAATAACTTTATAACACTGCAGAAAACCCTGCTTCAAACAGATAGGATGTTGGAAACGGCAACAGGGTTTTCAGTGCTGTGTTAGCGATCTCTGGGTATTTTATCATGACTTTAATCCAAAACACCGGCAGAGTTATCGTTTTATACGCTGTTTTAAGGCTCCTATCATTTGGAATCTTCAGCAGTTGGTCTTCTTCTTACACGGACATGCTGGATTCAGCTGGTTTGTTAACAAATGGGTCACGTATACATTCCTCAACTGTTTGTGGGTTCTTTTAGATTGGGAAGTAGCACTCAAACTCTATTAACAGCAAAGACAGGTGATTGTTCACCAGCTTAGTGAGTGAGGGCGCAGGCTTAGTCTCACACAAAATTCCCGATAATGTTTGTAACATGTACAATATGCCTCTGTTAACGCTCCGTTCTCATAAATCCAGTTTGGCTTTTAATGCAGCTACTTTATCGGTCAACTTACAGATAGTTGTCATTTTCGCATGGAGTTACAGAACAGAAATAACTAATTAATTCTTGTGCGGCCCGGTACTGATTTATCCACAGTTGGGGACCCCTGGTCTACAATATAGGGCAAGAAAGACTCTCCAGATTTACTTGAGACGTCAATGTCCATGGAAGTCATAAATAAATTTCCGTTCAGTTAGCAAATTCTGGATTCAGGGAACGGAGAGATGAAAGAAAGTCCATCACTAAATCATAAAATACATCAAGGTCATAGAGCCACAATTGAGGCAAGAAAAATTAAAAAATCACAGTGCTCTTCATCTTTGTTTATTGTTTTTAATAATACCAATGAATTCAGTATTGGGCATATTGTATGTATGATGTTAATTAATGCTAAATTAGTAATGAATCTGAAAAGAGTGATATACGATGAAACAAATGCTCATTGCTTATTTGTAGATGTTTCATATACCCATCACTAATGTTAGTTGTATGTATATGGTACTACAACCAAGGAATTGTATATTAGCAATTAATTATATCAGTTATAAAACTTCTAAGGTTTGAATTACAGTTTTTGAACTATTTAGGGGAAGATTGTTGGAAAAATAATAGTATTATTTTATTTATTAATGATACACTAGTATCATTAAGAGTGTCTCGATATCGAGGGGGGGGGGGCAGCCCACAACTATATTTGCTTATTAAGTAATTTTAAAGCCTTATGTACTAACTTGAGGGGGGATATGATCCAACACTCACGATGTATTAAAAAAATCGGGAGGTAGTGAGTTGCTTCTCTCCTCGCAAAGACCTCAGTTCTCTTTAAGGGAGGGGGGGGGGGGGGAGATTTGAATACATATTTGCTTAGTAGGAAGCCCCTTCGTTAAGAGACACTCAATTCATAAATCATACAGTCCCCTCCCTGAAAATAACTTTCAACACGTCTGTATATTAAAATTATCTGGATCCACACTTGTAGAAATTTTCTTTTCCTTTTTCAAGAGTGATCTTTATATTTATCCCTGACTAGTCGCGACGAGTTTTTTGGGATAAACAAAAACACACTGTATTCTCCCTTCAGCTGATTTTCATCATTTGACTCTTTTGATATAAAGCAGCTGATGTTACGTGTTATGAACGGTATTATTATAATTTATGATTTTTATATATATTGATAGAATTTATAAATGTTTAGTATATCTAAATTATAACTCTGCCCAATATTAAAAAGTTGGTAACAGGGAAATTACAAAAGGGTAACTACCAGTTGTTTTTCCAAATTTTTCCTTTCCCTATTGTGAGTCGAAGCTGTGAGTGGACAAAAAAGCTCGAAGTGAGTGCAACACGCAGAGTCAGCTGTCTAAAATAAAAAAAGAATCAACTAACAGATAATACATTGTATTTTTGTTCACCCCATAGACAACTTCTACTTGTACAGTTATCTATGGTCTATCCCAAATAGTGAATCAAAAAGGTCCCTCCTTGAACTAGCCATACTACTGTGACTATACACATAATGTTCTTATTTTTCATTCACAAAACCTTTGTTCCACAGTAACTATGAATTAATTTCCAAATAACTTTGAACCTTTTTTTTACAATGCCTGTTTATGTTTACAATCACCAGAACTAATTAAAATTAAAAGATACAAAAAGAACTATCTTATCGTACGGTATCACTATAATAGTGAGGCGCAAGAGAACTTTCCTTAAGTCGAATTTATATAATTATTTCTTACAAGGAGAAATATGGATCACCTAGTTGGTTAATAATACAAAAGTACAGCAATTATAAATGAAAATTGATTTAGACATGATATTGAAACATTTGCTTAATATGTAAGTGTACAACATGAAATCAAACTGAGATGATCTTTTGGAAAAAATAATATCAAACAACCTGATATTAAAGACAAAATTATGCCCAAGTTTTATTTGTAACCTTTTTACCACGGCTTTTTCAATCCAAAAAAATTTAGAACTTAATATGAAAATTAAATATTGCTATAAGTAAAATGCTGGCTATTTAATTGGTAGTTACATGTCATCAACTCCTCTTCAGTAATAATTGGTACCTTTATTCTTGTTTGAATCATTGTTTTGGAGTAAGCATGGCTATTAATATCAAAAATTTCTACTACTACAAATTGATTTAATAATTCTTTTGGTTTTAAATGTACCTATTTATAATATACTCCTCATAGTGATAAATATTTATTTTTTTGCCAATAATGTAATTTTGCAGATGTTCAAATTGCTCAAAGTATGTATTTGAAAATACTCTATAAAAAAATCCTATGATGGAACTTACAATTAATGGATTTATATCTTTAATTGTTTTAGAAAAAACAATGAGCATCTTTTTATATATATTTGTTTTTGTGATTCTCTATAGAGTAAAAATTGCCAAAAAAAGAAAACTAAACCTTTCTTGTTTTTAACTTTTTGATCTCTGTCCGATTCCATATTGTACATTCACATTTGTTTATCTTTTTTCTGTATTTTCTAGATAAGTATTATTGATATAAAAAAGATGAGCAATAAATTCCGCCCAAAAAGTGTGCATGCAAATGTATATATCCCCAGATTACTTTATTTTAGTAACTAACACTCGTCACATGCCAAATTATTCAAAAATGAATTTGGAAGAGTCAAATATTGATTTTACTCAAATATACATCCAAACTCTGCCACTCAAAAAAAAAAAATGTTAGAACTACCGCAGTTTTTTGGAAAAAATTGCAACTTTTGTGTTTTTTACTCATTTTTCTCATGAAACTATTTAATTTTGAGTAGTTTTTATTTCTCAGTCCATCAATATATTAAAATTAGAACTATTTAATACTCATTCAAGATCAAGGGATAATATATTTTTAATAATAATATTATACATGCATGAAAGATTAAACAAAAGTATAATTTTTTATCTTATGAGCAAGTTACGACTAAATTTTCTCACACCAAACCTATATATCTAGGTAATATTTTAACAGAACAATTATAATTTTTAAATAAATACCAATTCTTATAATATAAATTTTATTTTTAAATATATCGGCAATAATCGGCAAACTATTAACGATTACCGTTTTTTCTCAGGAAGTCAATAATCAGCAGATTAATCGGTAGAGCCCTCCTTGGTATATCTGTTATTAATATATTATTTACAAGATTTGTTTGATTGAACATGGCTTTCATTGATTAAAGAATACACTGATGTAATTTGTATGAGTGGTTTTATGTATTGTCTTTATGTACGTTTGTTGTTGTACTTATTCTGGTAAATCTTATTGTAATACTCTGATGTCTTTTAGTAGTTGTTATGTATGTACCCATATATTTAGAATATACTCGACTGTCGAACTGCAAGCATCTCGGTCCTTTGTTCCCTCCTCGATCCGTTTGGATTGTCCTAATTTTGGTAATTTGGTTGAGTGCGAGACTCAACAAATGGTCTATGTGTTTGAGGTACAAATTGTATTTTATAGAATAAATCCTATAGCAATAATAATTATAATCATTATTATTTCTATTCAATGTGTATAATGTCAATAAGAAATCAGCGTGGAAGGGATTTCGTCAAAAAAAAGTTAATAGCATAATACTATATAATTCTATTATACAGAGTTTATTTCTAAATTTTTTTCATTTTTCTCTGTAAAATACGCAAATTGAGGTTAAATATTATTAAAATATTCAGCTAAATTATATTTAAGCCATAGTAGTTGGCATTCCTACATTTAATGGGAGGCGCTTCCTTAAATATGAAGAGTAATAACAAAACTTTTTTTATGACTTGATTATAGTGGGACTACTGAAAATCTTCAAATCTACCAAATAAAGAATCTATCGTTTGATTTCTTGAAATCGTTTCCTTGTTATTTTATTTAGAATGAAAGTATCTAATAAGCATATGTCCTCTACAGGGAGTATGACTATTTATTCTAACATTTGTATCAATGTTGGAGATTTCTAAGTATATATGCCTATCACTTTTCTTCAAGTCTCTTATGATTTTGAATAAATATAATAATTTGTACTCCTGGCACCAAGTCGGGTAAATAAAATGCCATCATCAAACTTATTATGTCTTAATATAATCTTAACTTCTAATACTCATTCATCAGCTAGTATGTTTAAAATTTGTAATAGTTGTGATTAAAATTTAATGATGTAAGACAAACAGTTCAATTCATTTTAATTAGACGAAGGATCCCAAAATGGCTCTGAATTTAGCAGAAGAGTAAATTTTAAGATCAAAATTCTTCATTTTTCGTTAAAAATCATTTGATTTTATGATAAACTTATCCAAAAACGAGGTTTTTGTTGATTTTGATACGTTTTGTAATGGTTAAGTACTTAAATGCAAATTTTAATATGTGATTGGGGGAATAGATACTAGTTGGGTTTTAATTTTCAGGGATGCATTGTACAACATAAGGATATTATGTTCCTGTAAATTATTAAATGATTAATGTATATAACCGAATCAACCTAAACAAGTACGCAATCAATTATCTTTACAGGTATATCCCTGCATTAAATGTGAAAAACTTTTCGTTAATTAAAAAATTAACAAGGAGTTATTATTGGTATAAATTTTTTCATTTTATTATGATCAACATCTAGATTCAGTGAGATATACAGGATGAATACTAATAATAACAAAATGACTCAAGGATAAATATTATATTTAAGAATAATTGTTATTCCAAATATGAAAAATTATAAATTGGATAATTCTTTGACAGTTGATACTAATATCGTTCCATATTTGCAATTAGGAGTAATAAAACTAATATGAGTTTTATAAAAATTACCCCATCATGACGTTAGTGAGTTCAAAGAATAAAATTTTTATAAAATTTTAAAAGAATAAAATTATTGTTGAATAAAAAAGAATAAAGTAAAGAGCGTCATTTGGAATCAGCGAGTTAATAACATAATTATATCGACCTAATATTTTACTTCTTAATATAATTAAAGGAGTTTAACAAATTTGATACGCATTTGCATATTTTCTGAAGCATCCTATTCCTAAAAACACTGAAATTAAACTATTGACTGATGCTATAATGTTCTGTTATTAATTTTTGAGAATTTTGATGAAAAATTCAAAAATTTAGTGTTAGAAGAATAGCCTTTTTTTATTAATGAACTGAAAATAGCTAGAAAAAGAAAAATTGATTTTTCTCCACGCTCATTTCTTATTGACATTACACCTAGAGTTTGAGAAAATCAACTCGTGTGACCCCATCCTATTTTGTTTTATTCAGTCAGCATAAAATAAACCCAAATCTTAAAACTACCTCATTTTTGTACTAACAACATGAATTGACATCATTTTGATAATTAAATGTGTAGCTGGTATAATTATAGATGCGATAAATAATACATAATTGATAAAATAAATAAAATGAGAAGTTAACAACTTTAACGGAACTTTTATATATTATATTCTTTATAACCTCTTATGACGTCACCTAAAAATAAATGAATAGGAGGTTAAAATAACAATAATATTAAACTCAATTCACGTGTACGTTCTTAAGTAGCAACTTATTAAGACTCACAGTCCGATTAAGTATATGCTTATAGTGTATATATATATAGTACAAGTCATCTGTATATATTTATTACCAATCACTGGTTCAAAATGGGTCGCCTTGATAGAACAAGAACTCGTTTGAGGAATAAGTTGGAGATAAAGGCTATCGAACGGCAAATTCAGGGCAATGCCGACTCTCTAGTAGAGAGAGCTTCGGAGTCCATCAATCGCTATGATTATTTTGAGGCTCAAGGATTCCTTCAAAATGCTCTTGCTCTGGACAATGATCACCCCAAGGCATTGGAACTCTCTGCTTTTCTACTTTTGGAAGTAGGTATTTTCACTTTCTTCTATCTGTTGTATCTACTCGTACTTTTCAGGGAGGTGAACTTGTAAAGGCGCAAGAGTACTTAAACAAGGCCATTGCTGTTCAACCCGAGGTTGGTTATGAAAAGTACTTTACTTTGGCACAACTCTCCTCTGGGATGGAGTCTCTGGACATTTATTCAAAAGGAATTGATATTCTTACTCGCTTAAGGCCGGACTCAGAAAATAAAAGAGCTTTATCGAATGCATTCATTTCGATTGCCGAGCTGTACACCACGGACCTCTGTGACGAGATCAATGCAGAATCAGAATGTATTAAGGCAATTGAGCGGTCACAAGAAGCAGATAGGGAAAATCCAGAAACCTTACAAATGAAAGCCAGATATTATCTTATAAAACATCAGTTTGATGTATGTATTCTACGCATTCCTTATAATATTTAAGATATGGCCTTCAAAATTATCACTATAGGCATTAAGTTATATGATTTATGTTTAATAGCTATTTATTTTGTATGTAAAAAAGAAACGTGGTTCTAGCATTCAAGGGGTGTATCTATTGTAAAAATGTGGGCAAAAATTAACATTTTATGGCTATTCATACTCTAAATGTACCACAGACGCACGGGGCTTTCAGTTTGTTCACACATGAATTAACACAAATTTTATGAAACAGAAAATCTGGTTGCTAGTATATAGATAGCTTTCCAATAATAGGTTACATGACAAATTGATTTTTTAGAAAATAGTCACTACTATGAAATTTTAATTCTTTACGTTGGTAGTAGTCAATGAGGCAAGCAGACCAACAACGATTTTCGGCAGATTTAATATTAATGTGTTCATATTTCTTGATTAAGAATTCAACATCTTAAGAGATGTGGTTCTTCGAAAAATCATGTTTTCATACACCAATATGAATACACATCCTGATTTCAGACTAAAAGTAATAATTCAATTCAATTAATCTTAATGAATTTATGGAAAGTTCATGAATTTAGGTGTACATATTTATGTTATATTACTAGATACACGGAATTACTATATAAAGTTGACTTATTTTCATCATCTTTTCAGGAAGCACGAACTGCCATGTCTGAGAGTTTAGCTTTATGGCTCCCCGCTTATGAAAATGTATTAGCAAATAATCAAGAAGCAGGATCTGTTGATCCTGTGGAAGTGTGCTCTGTTCCATATGAGTCACGTATAGCAGCAGTTAAGTTATGTTTGGAACTAGAGGATTTTGATTCTGCTACTAGGATATGTGATGGAATGATCGAAGAGGATGATACAGTTATAGATACATGGTATCTTTTAGGTTGGACCTATCAACTACGCTGTACAAATGATGAAGATTATAAGAGCAATGCCCGTTACTATTTGAATAAAGCAAAGGAAGTGCACATGACGAATCCTACTACTGATGTTCAAATGATGAAACATGTTGAGGAGTTATTAAATGAACTTGGCCCTGAGCCTGAAGAAGATAAAGAGGAAGTTAATAATGCTAAAAGTGTGGATGATAATCCAGAAAATTGGGAGACATCCGACGAAGAAGAATATGAAATGGTTCCTTAATTTGCTATATGAGTATAATATTAATTTTTTGTACAATTCAGCACTGAGAAATTGAATTTTATTTCCAATAGTTGTCAATGTTATATTCTTTAAACAAATCATTTATAGGATATGTGTTGTCGGTTATATTTATAATCCAGAGTTATTCATTCTTATATGTAAATAATAAAAGCCTAGGGTCTTACTTCTTATTATAAGTTTGTTATTGGTGGAAACAACCATGTTTTTTTTAACTATATGATGTATGCCTTATTCTGTCAACATATTATTAATAACTTAACAATTTAATATTTTCGAAGAGTTTATTCTCGTCTGAGTAAAAAGCTTTAACCCGTCGAATAAAAACATCTAGATTAATTTTAATCGACAATAAACAGTATAGTGCTTCATTTGGATTTACGACAAAAATGTTGTTCAAACCCGTTGTACATCTAAAACAGCTAATTTGTGTATGTAAATATCATATATAAATTCGTGTAAATATCAAAATTTGCAAGTTCTTCTTGTTTGGAATTTTATTGTATAATGAAATGTTGTCAAGTAGATGTTTATAACATTTCTAAGATCAATGTTGTGAAATATCGGTTCGTGGAGTAATAAGTTACAAATTACCCCACTAAAATTTAATTTAATTACATAACTAAGAAACAAAAGTAATAATGATTAACAACATTACATCAGTTATTTTTATTTGCTTGGTTAATGATGTGAATAATTTTATGAGGCTGGTGTGGAATTTGAGTGAAATTGTAATTCAATGCTAGTTTTTCACCAATATTGGGACTGAATTAGTTCAAGTTTAATATGTGTTTACAAATAAATACATTACGATCATAAAAACGAGAAAAATTTAATTGGAAAAGATAATTTGCTAATGAAGGCAGCTTGTGTTGAAACAAATGTAGCTTAAAATATCACCCATATGATTTTTTATGTCCTGTTCAATTTTGAGTTGTAAATGCTAAATTTTTATCCAACAAAGTTAAGTACAATCTTGTCGAATCATTGATTCCCCTCATCAGAGGTGAAAAAATTGGGTATGTACTATATGCAGTGCATAGTTGAACTGTACGAAAGGATAGAGGCGGCACCAAGACTTTGGGCGGGGAAGCACATTTTGAGTCGGTATTTTCTGAATATAACAGCTGTAAGTCCATAAACGATATGATATGAACGAATGATGATCGATAGAAATAAGAAAAAGGAAAGACAAAAAGGGGGTTGTTGGGGAAAGGTGGCTTATTAGTACTTGATAATGATACAAAATGTTGAATGTATTCGGCGGCGGCCTGGATCGACTTTCATTGAAGGACATAAGTAAAAATTAATGCCCTTTAACTGTAGTTTAATAAAATTTGCTTCTCCCTTACAATAATTATTTATTTTTCTACCTCCCCATAAAATATTATGCACGGACAGGGCTACGCCTGTCAGGCTGCCACTGAACGTGTTCATATAGAATATTTGTGAATCCATAATATTTCTTAAAGTATTCGTGTAACCATAGAATATTAGATTATTAAAGAGTATAATCTATATAAACTACCATAGTTCCTGGAGTCTTACTCTTGACTCACATTCAAATATAAACAAAGGTATTGTAAAGTGCATAGGTAGATAAATACAATGATCCCTCGCAATGATTGCGCTTCACCTATCACAGCTTCGCTACTTCGCGGAATTTTTTACAGTGAATTCTGATTGGTTCATAAGCGTTACTGTTGTCTAGAAGTGAAAAAAGTTGATATTGATTTTTCATTAGATTAATGCCAACAATTTTCGTTCCTGTACATTCTGCAAAATTTACGTTTACAATTTTTCTCCGTGACAAAACCCACAATGTCAAAGAAACGTTCTGTACTGACAAAGTACAGTATTGCATTGTAAAATAACAATAAAAAATAAAGCTGACTACTTCACGGATTTCACCCATCGCGGGTTATTTGTGGAACGTATTCCCCGCGATAAACGAGGGTTCACTGTATATATATATATATATATTAAATTTTTTGCCGTATATCTATCACAAGCATCTCACATCATATTTATTATTTTTAAATTTAAATATAGATAGATATAAGTACATCTTGTAGATTTATGCAGACTTGTCACTCACAATCTAAGATGAGTTTATATATATTTTTATATGAAAAAATAATAATTTTAAGAACATTTGAACTTTATAATAGCTAATATTTTATGACACGTTTCTCTAAGATATCCCCAAACTCTGAAGAATAGTAGTGGTACTTATTATGTACTATGTATTTTATACTATTGATATAAATACCATTATAAAATGACGAAGCAGTTTTTTGTACTTGTATGTGGTATTTTGTGAAATTTTTATCGTTACCTCATAAAAATTTATGATAAGAAGACTGGCTAAACGGTTGCTAATATTTATATTTGTAGTTATGAGGGACTTATTAGATAATTTAAATTATTAGTCATTAATCTACTAAATGCAGGCATAGATTGTAATAATAAGTTATATCATTTTTATATTTAGTTACAGTGTTCATACTTTTTGATTAGGAATTCAACATCTTAAGAGATGTGATTCTACGAAAAATCATGTTTTGATACACCAACATGAATACACATCCTGATTTCAGACTAAAAGTAATAAAATAAATATAATTTCATTTTTAATACATAAAAATTGCAAAATCATAGTGTTTCTCTCCTTCTTTAAATTGTACAAATCAATGATGGATCATTTATAATTTAATTATGATTCATACTTCTTGTTTTGTTAAAAAAAAGAAAGTAATAGTCTGGTTCTCCAGTCAGATAGTTTGATTTTTGAATGTTAATAATAAAAAAATGTAATCATACTGTTATTGGTTTCATAAGTCTCATAAACTTGTAAGGCGAATATTGTAAATTCTCTTAAAATATTAACCATTCACAATATTACTAACCATTTGATTTTTTTAAATATATATAGGCAATACAATCGCATTTATACGATTTTGACTCAAATAAAACATGTTGTAGATATGGGTGAGAGAATATTTAAAGAAACAATTAAACACCAGGGATCTCAAGCTCTACGAATTTGCATTGCATCCCCTTTCTTATTTCATATTTTTACCTTACTTTTTCATATAAAACTTCAAATATTTATTTTACAAATTGTACCTTCTATTTTGAAAATCCTTTTCTTAGACTATGATATCATGCAGAAGTAGGCAACCTTTAAGAGTGAGGAGCCAAATTAGTTATGTTGTGTCTTGTGGAGGACCTCATTAATAAACTATTATAAATAATAGCATTAAATAAAAAACGATAGAGCGTTTTCACGTGACGTCGTCATTGTATAAGTCTTGGATAATGATATATACATATTAAAAATATGTTTATAGATTCGCATTTAAATATTTTGTTCAATAAATTAATTATTACTTTTGGAAGAATCTAATATCTTTCTCCAATTATTTTAAACAATTCAAACAAACTTAAAAGTAACAGTCTAGCCATTTAATAGGGACTTTATTTTATTCAAATATCACTTGCACTTTTTTTTTACATAAAGTTGTATTCAATATAGTTGTTTAGTCCTTTTTTCCATTTTAAATACCACTAGATGAAGTTTCCTTCTTGGAAATTTGTCCATTTTATTTAACAAATACATACATATAGCGCTTCTGTGTTAAATTTGCCTCCCTTTTTCATACTGTTAATTCTCCTTTTTTTATTGATCTCCTCGACCTTGCACAGGAGAATCAAAAAGGTCTTTTTTAAAGATGAACACCATCCAAGTAAAAAGTTCCTCAATTGACTGGCTCAAAGTTCAAGTACGGGCTTTGTCCAAACAGTTACCAATTTTTAGACAAATACTTTATGAATTGTTAAATGTCAATAGTTGCTTAGACGTAGTGGCACCTCACTATCAAATTTTATGGATGGGTTGATGACAATAAAAATTGTAAATTTATTGATGATTCAATTTGTCACATAGTTTTCTTTTCATTTCATTATTGATTATATGATTGTATGCCACAATTTATATGAATGAATTTTTTATTGCTTAGAAATGAACGGCTAAAGTGAACAATAAACAAATTAGTAGAGAATGAAGGAATAAGCGCTTGAATGCAAAAAATTTCATATATTAACGGGTTTAAGACTTGTTAAAAGGGACATATATGTTTTGGGGAAAAGGTGAGCGCAACTTGAGGGAGAAATAATAGAAAGACCACACGGGCCACACGAGAATATACAAAAATATTATTACAGTCCAGAAAAAAGTACTGAAAATCTTTTGCGATATTTTAAAGAGTTTTTTCGATATTTTGCGTCATATCATTAATTCTCTCTGAAACAGAACTTCAATATATATTAACAATTTAAGTTACTTATTTTCACTTTTTCTGCGAGCAGCTCTACTACGGGGAATACAAGACAATTCTCTACAAAATATTCTTCAGCATGAACATTCAGCTTTTTGACAAATTACTCACTCACCACAAAACTTGTATTTGGAAAAAAAATCACATTATATTTTTCCAACTACGGAGGGTTTGATGAATGCATATATGGAACTTGTGAGGTTCAATATCTCCAACAAGGTTAAGAACAAGTACTATAGAAGAATAATTAGAAAAATCACGTTGTTGTAGATTTAAAAAAACAACAACACATAATTACGTGATAGTTTAAATATGCTTATAATATTATCGATGTACTATAACTACTTAATTATAGAAGGTTCTTCTCCTTAAGACAGTTAGACATTTTCATCCCTCTAATTAATACAAACGGCAGCTAGTGATAAATAAAGGGGCTTAATTCAATAATTCCATAAGTTACCCTCCCGCCTTCTCCTCACGCTCTACAAAAGATCTATATTTCTACTTTAACATTTAATGTATATCAATGTAAATCATATGAAATTCAGGCGTGTGATAAAAAAGTGGAGTTGGCTCTTCAAACAGGTCTTTTTGTTTTCCGAAGCTGTTATCATTTTTCCTTTATTTCTGAGGGGAGAACATCTACCTGATAGTAAAGATGTCGCATGAAGGAATACATGCATTAAGTTTAATAAAGCAAATAAAATGTAAACAAAAAGGGCTCAAGTCCTCGTATAATTATTATTAGTTAAGAATATATAATTTCCTGACATTAATTTCTGTTAATTTTATGCCTCTCATCTATGTTATTATTTATTGTTGTGTATATAATGGAGAATAGCAGCTTGTAGCTCAGTAAAACGTCATGACAGCTCAAGCTGCTTCCCTCCTCGACATTCATTAAATTGTCAGGGTTGCCAGGTTGATTTTCTCTTTCTTTTTTTATAACACGCCCGAATTGCATATGATTTACATTCCTAGTAATGTAAAAAATATGCAAATGGGGTGTGTAAAATAAAAAAAAGAGAAAATTAACCTGGTAACTCTGACAATTTGATAAATGTTGAAAGGGAAGCAGCTTGAGCTGTCATAATGTTTTACTGTACTACAAGCTGCTATTTTCCATTATATATACAAATGAAGACATCAATAATAACATTATGTGTACCATAGATGAGAGACATAAAATAAACTCAAATTAATGTCAGAAAATTATATATCTTTAGCTTACAAGTCGTAAACTAATAATTGTTACGAGAAGATGAGCCTTTTTCTAACATTGTATTTGCTATTGTAGATGTTCTCCCCTCAGTAATAAAGGAAAAATGATAACAGCTTTGGAAAACAAAAAGTACAGTTAAAAGTGCCAACTCCACAAAATCTCGCACGCGGCATTTTGCATATTTTTTACATTCGTAACTATAACTAGATATGTAAATTTTTAACATCTTCTCGTGAATGAAATTTTTAGTGATTGGCAATTTGAACTGCATTTTTATTTTCATAATTTGTTAATCTTGAGGAAAGAATATGAAAATAAGTGTATATAATATATACCGTCTACCATGTACAAATAGTAATCAATGAAATGCCTAATTGAGTGCACTTCTACATAATTTTTAATAGATATGAATTTGTACATGTTTCCTTTCTCTCCCTCTCAAAGTTTTTCCCAGTAAAAGGATACGAGAATAAGCTGCTTGTAGCTTATATAATAAAAGGTTATGAGCAGTGATGTAAAAAACAGCGATTTTTAAGCGTGCGAGTAGTTCTCAAAATGCCTGTTAGTTGAAAACCTACATTCATCATTCATAAATCATCAAGCTGTTTTCCTTTTCCTTTTGATATAATAATTCTTATTATATGTATATTAAGTTATCTATTATTAAAGTTACGATGATATCACACAACCTTTCCTTCAATTTTGGTTCAAAACTTTCTTAATGTTAATACCTCTCGAAAAAGTGACTTTATCGGAAAAAAATTGCTCGAACTAAAATATTTATACTTCTATCTTATAAAATGTTTCATTTGCTGACATTTTTAATATGTTTTCAGCCATTTTCTTGAGTTATAGAAAAGGTAGAATAATTATAAATATCATTATTAAATCTTCAATCATTGTTTTTAAAATATGCAAATATCTAAAAACTTAAAACTTTATTTTGTTAATGAATAAATAACCATTATTATCAAACTAGAAACTTGAAGATAATTATATATTCAGAGCAGAGATTACTACTTATGTACTTATTTTTCTTAAAAAGGAATACAAATAATGAAATTTTAACAAAAATAGCAATAAATCCAAAACTAATGTACCAATTTTGAAATTTAGAAAATTCCCTGTTTATTTAAAGTAATTTCTACAACTTCAACTTAATTTAATTAATTACTATATCTCCAAGAAGAGCTGTCTTGAGCCTGGAGCAAGGCTGTCACAGGTACAGTCATAGTATTATATCGACAGCAAATAAGCTGGCTTTCATGGTTATCATATCATTTTTTAAGTCATCAAGGGGAGGGGCTACTTCTGCATTTTAGTGGCTGATTGTTATTTACCTGAAATTCTCATGAAAGGTCGGATATCAGCAGATATATCTCTCTCAATTCAAGATTCTTTTAAAATTAGGAAAGACCTTTAAAGAAAAACTGCTGTCTTTTTAGTGGATTTCGAAAAGGTCTTGAATTGTGTTCCCCACAAATTTATCTTGGGTTAGCTAAAGCATTTACCTTTCTCTCTAAAATAGCCTGATTTTAGATATTCTAAAAAAATTATAATAAAGGTGGAAAGTAAGGACTCTTGAAAAGTTTTAAAAGCACCAAGAGAAAATTGTCTTTCGCAGTTCATTTTTTTGATCGGAATGAACGACCTCTATGAAAGAATAAATTCTCACTCCATGGTTCAGGGGATAAAATGTACAAACTAAGCTTTTAGGAATCTTCTTTATACAGACAATTTCATTATTTTAACATCAGATACTTTTAATGAAATTTGGGGAAAAGTTGGTTCCGCTCGAAAGATTCTGTTAAAATTCAAGGAATTACCAAGATTAAAGGTCCATTTCAATAAAACTGAAATACTTACACAGAAATAAAAAGAAATGGAATCGTAAGGTCATTAAATTGAACCACCATCCTTATATAGACACAATACGCATAAATGAAGAAGTTGTTCTGAAACAAATGAGTAATACCAGTAGGAATCTTATACCTGCAAAGTTTAAATGTACTCTACGATATTGATAGACATTCCTTATTGATAAAATTGAGGAATAAGTGCTTATTTATCCTTTATCACGAATTTTAGCAACTGATGTAGTGATTAATAGCGATGGGACTTTTAGAGAGCACAATGAGAAGACGGGAGCGAGACTTTTGCTCAATGCTTCTCCTTTAACGATCTTTATTTTTTCTGAACAAAAGTCCTTTGTGATGAAGTCGATCGTTGTTAAATGTAGACTGCACAGTCTTGACCTCGCTGTTGTCCTATGTAAAATTACATCTCCTGACCATTTGGGTTTATCGTTAAGAACCTGTGAATAATCATATTGGGATCCTTTGAAATGTTGTCATAGGATGCTTGCATCCAGGATCAGAGCACTTGTATACCATGATGAAATCACTTTTGCTAACATTATATAACCTCCACTTACACGTTTTCTTTTATTTATTATAATAACAATATTCACAATACTCGGCCTTAATTTGTGGAAAAAAATGCGTTCAATTTTAGGTCACACTTCCGGGTGAATTTATTATTCTATGATTAGAGTCAATTATTAGCGATATAATAAAAGAGCCAATTCTCAAAGCACGGCATAAAAAATAGGGTACCCTTGAAGTAAAGTAGAATTTCAGCCGATTACATTTGAAGGGGCGGAATGTGACTATCATTATTTTGCTGTTTTACTTAAGAACAGCTAAATTAATAATATAGTGGCATTAAAAATTTGTAAAGGATAGAACCCTAAATTTTCAGCTACTAATGCCAGAGCATGAGACCTGAGATATTTTTGCATGGACTCGGACTTGACACGAAAATTGCTTAATATTTAATCAATAATAATAGAATATAAACTTTAATATGTCTTTGTTGGGATTGCACCTCAAAATTATGATTTTCTTATCTAATTTACTATTGTAGCTTCAGATGTTGCCGAACCCAGTTCAACGGATAAATTTATGTAATAAAATAGAAAAATTATGAATCCTATAATTCATACTACATATTTAAGAAACACATATATAATGATTTTATTTAATCATCTAGTGGTTACTTTTTTTTATTCAACAATGTAATTATCTTCTAAAACTATTATAAAAATAACAGTCAAAAGTAACACATTCTGTAATAACTTAAATTTTTCCATAATAAAATAAGGATGAAATTTCATAATGATTATCTGAATTATATATATATATGTTATACTTATATCAGAAAAATTGAAGATTGAAATGTAATTCTAATTTAAGTTTTCATAAACAAACCCAAAAAATAAATTAAATTGATAATACGATGAAAATGTATGTTATAATTACTATTTTAAATATTTCAGATATTATTTAAAAGGAAAAAAGTAACAATTGTCAGGCAATTAATTACATTGAATTCGATTCAGTGACTACTATAACAAGTCACTGAATCGATTGCATATATTCTAAAAAATAGAATCACAATTGACGATCGAAGCATTTTAGTACCTACAAAAATTCTTCAGTCAATGCTTATCTCGGCAAAAATATTCTTCAACTGGATGTATCAGGTATCCTTTATATTGTCTACTTTTGAATGGTTCAAGTGAAATATCTTTTTGATTATTGTCACACTAATAAGTAGAAGCATTCTTTCTCCTTAGGCTTGCATTGATTGCAAAATTTGATGAATTAACAATAATTCAATGAACGGTCTAGCAATTTAAATTCTTCTTCTTCACCCTTGAAATGGTAAAACTACATAACATAAAGACTGTTTTTATCGAAGTTCCCTAACGTATAATAATAGATTCAGGTGTAAAGGGAATTCATAAGGCAAAAAAGTCTAAGGAAATACCCATCCAGAGGACCAATCAACACTCCAATCATAGATTAATCCTGATGACCTTAGTCTCGTCTACTGTCATAAGTCTATACTTTTCGTCAATTTCCAGTTTTATTTTAACAATTATGACTCGACTTACGAGCTCCAATGACTGGATTATGAGAAAACAAGAAAATATGGATTTACTGGCGTATTTTCTTATAAATGGGATGAAATTCTGATGTCCTCCGACTGAAAATGGGATATTACATAATACAAGAATTATGTTAGGTCAGGCGTGAAATCAGATGTACCTGAATCGTTATTGATACTATGTTTATTGAATTGATCCATGTTTCCCTTGTAACATCAGCGATTTGGAAGTCCCATGATCGTAAATTTCTTGATAATAGAATGGCGTAGCCGGAATGTCATCACTCTAGTATTCTTTGACAAATTTTCAAACTTTACTACCTCCATTGATCTTGAATCAAATCTTTAGGCATTTTTAAGCTTAATTAAAAATGGCACTGGTTGTTTTTGAATGGAAAACAAATGAGTATGGAAAGATGAAGAAAGATGATGAAGAAGGAAGCAGCCAGAAAGTTTGCAGATTGCCAACAATCATTCTTTCCGGGCTCACTGTATTGGTTCTTTTTTTACATCATTATCAATAATTTCTATCAATATGAAATTCTAAGTTGTCTTAAGTTTTTGGAACTTATTTGTTTCTAGTGATGTTCTTGATTTTCATGTTATACAGTATCTACTTTTTCGTTGAGCCATTAAGTTGAAATTATTTGACTACCAATTTTTCAGTTTGTCAAAGATCTAATAAAGAATGAGCATAAATTCAACTGTTGTTCCTTTTCTAATCGTAATATTGTATTTTTTCTCTCCAAAAGTCACATACTTAATTCTAAACTATTTTTTGGTGTTTATAAAAGAGAAAAAAAGAAAATTATGAAACCATTGAAGAAAAAATCATAAAACTCTTGCCTTTTAAGTAAAGTGAATTTAATTGCATAGTCTCTTCAAAACTTACTCTTTTTTCTTCAATATATAGATATATATGAGGCTTATATAAATAAAGAAAATATTTTTTAAAACTTCATTTCATTCATAATTACACTTCTATGTTTTGTTTTTGTATCAGTAGATACAAAGCTTTTGGAGATAATTTGCATGATATACTAGTTATAATAATGCATGTAGAATGCAATAAGGAAAAAGTTGATTGAAACATTCTCTTTGTTAACTTAGCCAGATGGGTTCTATAATAAAGCCACCCTCCCCTCCCCCTCCCCTCTCTTTCGAAAAAAAACCTAGATATTTTTTAATAGATAGACAAATATAGTCTTTGTACTATAATAGCCGATTATTTCAAAATATTTATTTATACATTATAATTTATAAGTATTAGACATCGAAAGAAGAGTAACAAACATGGCAAGAAAATATGGATATAAATATGTACCTACCTACATACTTATTAATATCTACATTTTTCTTTATATTATAACTTAACTTAGTAAATGATATATTTTATAGAATCATCACCTTTGGAAAAATGGAAAAATAAATTTGATATCCTAGAAGTGACCGTCTGTTCAGTATATACTTTGATCCAAGTTAATCTAGGAGTGAGACACTAGATTTATGCTAGATTTTTTATCAAATTCAACTTATTAATGGACTCATCTATTTTTAAACTCAAAATTCCTAATGAAAAAACAACTGAGTTACTTAATATATACTGTATCTTAAGTAGACGTATCCATCCCATACTTGTCCTAGATCTTTTCATCCTATGGGTTCATCGTCGTTTAAAAGAAAAATTTATTCTGCAATATGCCAAGAGCAAAGATCAATAACAATATTATAGTGGAAGCATTAACCTTGCAAGTTATATTAGATGTAGATTGTTTTCTAGACTAGTGAATAACAGCATTTGCATGCAGTACTGTTATGCAGTATATAATACATTTGACATTTGTTTAATTCCATCTCTACTGACATAATCTCAAAATTTTTAATTAAGTCACGATTCTCTCCTCTTTAATGAATCTCTTGAGCTAATGGTCTGTAGGAAGTCAAAAACTATATACACTCACAATCTTTGAGTTTAAAAAAAATTATGATAGAGTATATAAAAAACGACGTTTTGGCGTGAGATTGAGTAATTGTAAAATTTGAAGACGAAAAATGATATTCATTGATTTGATAGGGATAATTTCTTTTTTAAATGGTTTTTCATCCCTTTTTAAACCATGTTATTCTTAGACAATATATTAATTGATTGTCTTAAATAATGATTTCAACCTTATTTTCTTCTCAGTCTCCAGAAATTGTACACAACTCATGAAATAGTCTGCACCTGAATGTCGTCTACTCACCGAATGACGTTCCATCATTTTTCTAGTAAATATACTGAAGTTTTTGATATTGATAAGATATTCTGAAATTTTAAGTTCCTATTAAAAAAGTTTCAGAAGTTTAACATTTCTTGTTGCATATTTGAAAAACATTCCACAACAGAAACAATTCGAAAAATTGCGTAAGAATTCTATTTGATTTATATAGAAATCAGGTTTCTTTGTTCTTGTCACTCTATAACTCTAGATTTTGGTTTTTTTACAGATATTACACACCAAAATTTATTTATAATTTTAAGGAATGAAGATTTATGATTCCAACCAAGATACTCTTGTTTATATCGTCAAAACCTAGATATAAAGAATATCGTTTCATTAAATTGACTTTCGCTTTTTTGATTGATTTTGGTACCCAAACTGAATGATTAAGTTTAATTAACATACTTTTAAGCTAGTTATATTGCAAACACAGAGAATGTCTCAAAATATTTATCCCAGGGGGTAGGGTGGGGGTAGATGCAAACAAAAAAAACTACTTTTTTTTGGCCGTATTCATAATTTATTTTTAATTTTGAATATTTTGTTTTTTGCATTACCCTAATACCATTTTCATGCCAGGGTGTGGTGGCTATTTTCAAGTAGGTGGTTATTTTTCTAGTCGTAATTTAATCTTTATGGGTAATTTTGGTCTTCCATGGGACTAACTAGCTTGGATTCTTTGCAGGTCATAAAATAAGAATTATGAAAATAAGGGAAATATAATATTCAAAAAAAATATTATATAAATTAATTTATTTTAAATAGGTAAACAATATCAAAGAGCAAAAATATTTGGTCTTCTTTTGAAAAACACTGTTCTTTTCGGAATATCTTTCACTGCCGTAAAAGTATATCTAGGGGACTTTTGTAGAGCAAGAGGAGAGAGCAGGAGCGAGACTTAAAGTAATATTGAATTAACATCCAAGTTAATATTAGCTGCCTATTAAATTTGATTTTGTGAGTGCATGCAGTTGAGTTTTCTCCATTATTTCAAAGAAGTTTACTATTTTAGCTAAATTTAGGGGATTTTAATAACCCTTCTATCAAGCTGAGCAAAGATAGTTTAGATGATTGGGTCTAATGTGTTGACTTGAAGAATATACATTCCCCTGTGTTTAGGGAATTTAATCTCTCTTTGGAAGTTTTAATAATAGACAATAACTATGTATACAATATTAATGACATATTTTATTAATAGCGTAGCTATACATTTGTAGGATCCTTCCCACAATCCCTTTTATCTAAAGAGCTTGGTAGGAGGAAGTAGGATAGGGGAGTACTTATGGAGTTAAGTCTAGCAACGACAGAGGGTGTTCCTAATCTTAGTCTTTTTCTAGATAAGATATTGACTAGAACAGAATTACAAATGTGAAGCTACACTATTAACAAAATATGAAATTAATACAGTAGACTTAGTTAATGTCTACTTCTATACCTGTACCTAATGCTATTTTCAAATACAGAATAGTAATATATAATAACACAAGTCAAAAATTTGAAATATCAAAAATCCAAAGGAGTATAAGTATAATAGAAGCTATTTAGTTTCCCACACTGATTGCAAATCTGTAAAAAAAAATTTCATGAGTCTGATGGTTTTCGAGAAATGGGACCCTACTTTTTGAGCTTTTTTAGCCCATTTTCTAACTTTAACTTCAATTGAAGTCTAGAAGTATACTAATTTGGTGAATTAAAAGTAATGACCTTCTAGTGTATTTAATGCAAATTCAATATCCAATCTTTGTTTTCACCTAGGAGAATTGCTAGGGACGTAGGTGGCAGGAGTATGTCCAAAAGTTGTCCAATACGTTTGTACTTAAATATCTCCTTGAATATTACATAAAATAACTAAATAAGGAATGAAACTCACAGCTTTCTAATGAGATGTCAAGAGCCTGATAACAATCTTTAACAAAGAAGAAATCGCCTATCTATGTGTGTAAATTTTCATCCAATTTCGATCAAAACTTCACTAGAAATCTTAGAAGGATTGTGAAATTAGCTGAAATCCTTCTGCTTCAGTATATTGTACTTTTTTTTAGTAGCTCTACTATTAAGAACTCATATAGAAGAATTCGAATTTACTTCAGTCTTCTCAGTTTCTATCAGTTATTGAGTATTATTAAATATTATCAAATAAAAATCAGCAGTTAAAATGCATAGGTACAAAATAGTAATTGCAATCAAGATCATTCACCTCAGCAAAATGCATATCCCTAACTATATAAAAACTAAGACACATTTATCAGTGTGTCCACGGGACAAAGTATGCCTCGTGATAACGTTCGTCTTTCAGGTTTATTCAGGGTAGGAATGAAAGATGGTGGAAAAAATCTCCGAGATATAATTAGTCAAAGAAATTCCGTTTCACTTGGGATATATTTGTTTGAATATTACAATATTATACATCAATATATCATAAGGAGGCTGTAGATTCTTGGGAGTGAGTCCACGACGAATGAAAAGAAATAATATATAATATCACAATGGACTATAAATGTAAGTAATTCAATATCACTACCTAGTGATCTGATACCTTAATCTTTATTAAAAATTATGAAAAAAATTGAAATTTTTTTGTTTGTACTCTGATGAAGTATCAATGATAAAAATCATCCCTATGAAGATTAACCATTCCTATGTATTTTTGTCAACTGTCGATATTCTACGTCTCGTGCCCCTAATTAATGTTCTGAACGTTAATTAATTGAACTCAGATTAGTTGTTGTTAAGCTATGAACAATTTTTACCATTAAATGAATAATAGTCTCACAGTGGAGAGAAATTGCCTAGCTACCTCAGAAGTTCAGGTCTTTTTTTTTTTTTTTGCTTTTTGAGAAAAAGTGAAGAATGAAGATTGCTAAGTTAGTTATTGACTTAGATATGTCTCAAAAAACCTAAATGATTAACATGGAGAGAGAAAAATTCATCTATAAAAAAAATGTCGATATCAAAAAGTTATACTCTGTATGTCACTAAAGCAAATTTTCGAGCTCAAATTTCAGTTTTTGTGCTTTCTGATTCAATCATAAACAGATCGTTATAACTACTGAGTTCTAACGATCTGTTTATGAGTATTATACTATTCAAATAATTTTAAATTTGAATTATAAAATATATGAATGTGGAGGGCACATACCTACATTTTTCGCTAGATATGCAATATTTTAGAACTATATATACTTATGTTCCTTAGAACGCTCTAATTTAGTTAAACTATTGGGACAACATCTTTCAAAAGAAATTAAGCTGATATTTTATAGAATATATTTAATGTAAATATAATTTTTGACGCCTTCTAAAGCAGTGTACAAACTGAATATTAAATTAAAATCCTTAAAAAGAAGGATTTGACAAATTATATTTTTAATTATTTATAATGCCTTCAAAAAAGTATTTTTGGAGATGCGTTACAATTTCTTCTGTATTTAATATGCATATTTCATTTGACACTCTGTTATTGCCTGTAGAGAAGGGGAATTAAATGCACTGTTACCTTATATTTATCCCTTAAAAAACTTGCATTAAAAGCAAAACATAAATAAATTCTTATTTTTAAATTACAATTAGACACGTAAACCTTCCCGTGATTTGAAAATCTCATGCGTTAAGAAAATTATGCCTCAAAGTAATCTATTTTTTTATTGTAATTATCAATATTTAACCCTATTTTTTTGAGAATTTTTACAAAGTAGAGAATAACAAGTAGTGAAAAGTAAGAAATTTCCAATATCATGAGTTATTTGCAAAAATAATTTAAACTTCAATTTTCGTGCATTTTCTGCTTCACTTTTTTTGTAATGAAGATTATGTGCTGCTGGTTGCATGTAATTTTTTTTCCTGTGTGTGTGTACTTATCAATTAAGAAAATAAATTTTCTTTCTTAATTAACATCTGAATGAATATTTTGCATTTATATTTAAGTTATTTTACAAATCATGCAAAAAAAAATCCTTTTTTTATTTGTTTAAGTCATGTTATTTCCAATTCGGTATATTTAAAAAAAATTATTATTGTTTGAAATTATCATGTCAGAATATATGCATTTGTGTATACTTTATGTTTAAAATTTATGATCAAGCATACCTCAAGTATTGGACTTTAAATAAATATTGTATCATTACAATGTTACTTGTAGTAATTTGTTAGCTCACAATATAATATAGAGCAATTCAAGAATACTACATATCAGAGCCTTTTTCAAAGATTATGAAGTGTATAAATTTATTTTGAGGACTTTTTGATATTGAATGAATTATTTTATTCATCATTACTCAATTAACTGCCTGATAAACTTATGATTCGATGTAACTCAACTCAAAATATTAAAGAATATATAAAATCCTTCAATAGAGTACTATAGAGTAGTTGGTAGGAAATATTAAGATAAAAAAAATCTTTGATAATGACCACAGTGTGAATCAGTTCTAATGTTATATCCCCCAAATGGATTCTTGGTATTAATTCTAATCCGTCATAAATTTGACCAGATCTTAAATAAGGTGTTCTCGGTTTTTCTATTTTCTCGAATTAGAGGCGTAATTCTTAACTTTGACCTACGCGTATAAACTAGTGATATATATTTATAATTATTTATTATAGTTGGTATATACATACATACATAGATAAAATTATCTATCTACTTATCAATTCTTCTTATGTGCTTAGGAAAGTTGAAATACAAATCAGAGGAGCCCATAGGCTTTTTGATTAAGAGTCTAGCTCAGAAATGACATTTCTAAACCTAAACACCAACTTATACAGTCATGGTAATCCCATAGTTTCATAGTAGGAAGGTATGAATATTCTTTTTTATAGAAAATAATTAATTTTTCATTCTTCTTTTTTGGAGGAGGAGGGCATAAGTCCCTTAGCACCCTCCTCCCTCCAAAATTTATATATTTATTGATAAAAACGATGAGTTTAAACATATATAAATAATACCTTTGTCCTCATGTCTACAGATCCCAATAAGACATTCAAAACAGATAAACAAATACAACTTTGAGAGTCACTATGTCTTATTTGTATGGCTATAGCATGCAAACAAGGAAATAGAACTCAAATCGTTGCACCTTTAAATCTTGTACTATGGTACTAGTTCCATCTTGTGGAAATGTATGTTGGAGCCATATAAATAGAATACCTTTACAATAAATTGTTTTTTTAAAACAACAGCGCAACTACTTGTTTATACAAAGAGTAATATATCTATCTTAATTATCTATATCTCACTCTGATTTTAAGATATTCAATTATTCAAAAAAGAAAATAATAAAATATCTTTAATACTCTGTGCTGTGATTAAAGTAATTACATAATTTTTTTATTAGATTATATATGAACGGTAAAAATCAAAAGGTGGTTCAAGATGCAGTAAAAAAGAGATAATTAGATACTCTAATTGTTGGTTCATTGCAAGGAGATATATATCAACAAAACAAGTTATTTTCATCTTAATTCATAATCTCTATTCATCATCAACTAATGTAAAGAGAAGTATCGAAGATTTTGGCCTACATACAAAAATGTATATACATAATTTATCCATGGGCAAGATCTCAAACCACAGCATACATTCATAACCATTATTATCATTATATTTTTTACTATTTTTTAAATCTAAATACGTTTCAGCTAATAAATTATGTTATTAATATGAATGACTTAACAATTTTTTTATTCAATATATTCCTCCTTACTTCATGCAGATCGTTTTATTATTTTATGACTTTATTTTATTATCAAACATATGCAAAGGAAGACATTCTGCATTTTAAATTACTTTTATGATATCATTCTATGCAAATAGAGTCCTTTAAACTATGTTTTTTTTTAAATAAACCATTGTTACAAGGATAAAAAAACATGTTTTTATTCACTTTTTGGTTATTTTGTACAAGTAGCATATTCTCCATAAAATTATCATCTAAAAAAGTTATTCATCCTCAATCCCTTAAGTTTGATAAAATTTTAAACTTTAAATCTTGAATCTAATTTTTTACATCTCACAGAACATCAGTTGTCAAGATATGAGCAATTTAACTAGACTTTGCTAGCATGCAGACATACATTAAAGTTCAAACGACTTGAACATAAGGATAAAAGTTGTGCAATTTGAAGGAATAAAATATTTTTGGACAATATGGAAGTTCAGCTTTTTTTTCAATTTAACGTTTTTTTCACTTTAAGATTAACTTTCAATATGAGACCGTTTATTTAAAACTGAAAAGGCCAATCCCGTATGGCCTTCTATGCAAGATTGATTTTCAATTGCAGATTATTTACCATAATGGATACAAAGTGTTCTATACAAACAGGCTCACAATTTTTTCTAAGTGTTTAATTCTTCCCCCTTCTATTTACCTGCATGGCCCAAAGAACTTATTTTAAATTGTTGAGCATATGATTTACTTTCAAAATCCTAAAAAATTGAAATTTACATTATTGAATGAAAGTTTTTATGCTAATTTAGTATCTGAAGAGTTTACAAAGTCAAAAACTGGCGTACAAAGACTTCTGCATTGGATTCTTATTGTCCTTTAATAGAGCATTAGTTAAATAACCGTGAATATCCCAAATGTGGTTTCTCTTAGCCATGTGTAACTGATTAGGCATTTCAAATGTCATTATATGAGACTGGATGAATAGGTTCAATACTATACATTGCAAGAGATATGCCCCAACCAAAATGCTGTTATTGGAAATATACAATAACATTTTTAGTAACCCTTTATGTGACTGAAAATGCAGTCATCCATTTATGGATGACTTTTTTATGGAATACTCTTTATTGTTTTCAAAAGAAGTTTATGTAGAACATCTTTATGTGACGTACAAGTTGTGCAAGTTTAGAAGATGCATTTTTTTACTTTTGATGAATTAAGATTTGAGCTTAGGTATTAGATAAAAATAATAGGGAACTTGAAAATAAATCCTTATTAATTCCAAAAGAAGTACAAAAAATGGATTTTTATTATAACAATATTTGTATGAGAAATTTTTTACTCTAATGAAAGGAAATATTAATTATAAAAGATTAAATAATTACGATGAGTTCATCAATTATAATTATATATATATATATGCTCAATTTGCAGTAACTGTAAATTTCAATTAAATATTATTATGAATATTTTAGATTTAATTAGTGAGTAAATAATAAATTCAGAGCAAATATTATTTTTTAATTAAGATCATCAATAACAAAATATAAGTTTATCTAAATTAGTCATAATAATTAATAATAATAATTGAAATGTACTATCAAATGTGTTTCGAGCCAAATCTAAAATGATATCACTAATTATTGTGCAAGACAATTGAAGTGTATTTTTACGTTGATAATAAAAGTATTTTTTCAAATTCAAATCCATTCTCTCACTTCCAGTATATACATAAATCCTCAAACGGTATATAGTATTCTTAAAATTCCTAAAACAAGAATAAGGCAATAATGAAAAGCAATAGTGTCCAATTGCAATATTATACTGACAAAATATGTTAATCGACCTTCATATTCAAATAATCCAAATTGCTTATTTAAGAGATAATTATGATTGAAATATTAGTTAAAATATAAGAAACCGGATGATACATAATATTTTAAACATTCCTCTGCAATAACTCCAAGTTGAAGATCTCTTTTTTAAAGTTGTCATGGTAAAAAAAATTAAATACTTCTTCAAAAACTTTAAAACAACATAATAGCATATGGACAAAATGTCTCCCCGCTATAAAAGAATTTGATAATATTCGATACATTTGGTACCATTAACAAATTTTAGTCTGCTAAAATCTGTCATTCATAAGATACTTTGGTACTTTATTAAAAATCTACTCCCTTTCAAATTTTTAAAGGTAATACAAAACTTTAAATGACGTTTACTACTTTTTCCTTTAAAATTTCAAAACCGTCAAAGATACACTATTGAAATTTAGTATCCAATAATTTGAAAGGGGGAGTCAATTAAATAAAAAATATATAAAAAAGTGATATTAAAAATTGGATCTTATTTGTTTTTTAGATTTAACATTATCTATTTTGATCAGCTAGAGAAAAATTGCTCAAATCCTATAAGACTTGAACTAGTTGATGTTTTTACATCAAGGTATCATTAAAATAAAAAAATGCCTTGTTATTTTGTCTAACATTCAAGGTTAGTCTACAAATTTGGACTATTTCTTGTTGGAAAATATATCCATTTTAATGTTTACCCAAATAAAATAATTATTAGAATATCGTAGTAGTATCTTTCAAGCATCAGCGGAACAAATATACATAAATGGAAGAATATTACTATTATTCATCAAACTACTGAAATAAAAAGAAATAAATAAAAGTATGATTCAAACAAAGAACTTGGTTTGAATCTTAGTCTGACGAAGTCAAGCTTTGTAATCTGTTGTACCAAACATAATTAAGAAACTTTTGAAAATCATTCATTTCTATTAAAATATGTGAATAACTGTGCTGAGTTTATATTTAATAAACGTCATAAATTTAAACATATATGTATACATATAAATATGTACGATGTATAAAAATGGGTAACACGAATTAACAGACCAACAAAAATATAATTGACTCTTAAAGTTGATAAAATTAAAATAGGTTCAGGTATTTATTCATTTGACTTTGTAAATATTTGAAATAAAATAATACACATATAACTAAAAATATTTTCTATCTATTGCGTTTATATTCTAAAAAACTTTAAAAAAATAAAATATAAGAATATGATAAAGCAAGCACATTAATGTCACGTCTTGGCGTTTCTGAATTGAATTGACTAATCAAATTTATACTCTAATTTATATCCTAATTCACATAGCAATTTTCCTTCAAAAAGAGAAAAAAGAAAAGACCCAAAAATATATGGTAGTCAGTCAATGTCGTCATTCTTCCCAACTCTTGGAATATTATTTTATTAGTACAAGGGATATTAACACCTTAATAAAGTTTAATTTGAGTTCAACAAATCAACGTCCAGTACAATAACAAGAGCAGACAAATCGATAGCTCAAAAATTACATAGTAAATGTTGATGATATGGAGATAACATTGTGAAGTAAATAGTACGATTCAAATCATAGAGATAAAAAAGCAATTTCATGTAACATTTTTTATGGCACAACATAAGTTTTAAGTTAGACGCCCATAACATTTCCAAGCATAGTTATTTATCGCTATATAAGTTCCAGCAATTTGTTCAAATTTATAACTTTTTTATTTGTATAATTTACCAATACCTAATATGGACACCATTTTTAAATTTTGTTGATTAAAATAATAATTGTTGGTATGTTTGTTTTCAATAATATAACATTTGTTTCCTTAATTATTTGCTCTTTTTCGTAGAGTTGAACCTGGAACTATGTATATTAATAATAACATTTTATTCGTTAAATTTTTGTACAACTGTAGCAATGAATTTGAAATCAATTTACTCAATAGAAGAAAATAATGAAAATTATTTAATTATTCTTAATTTGGATAGATCTTTTTGGGAAAGTATTGGAATATATAGATCTTCATTCACTCTTTCTTCTTTTTCCTAAGGATACATATTTTTTCATTTGAATAAATTAGCCAAAAACTTCCTCCTGTAAAAGTTCTTTAAATCATTGATTATTCAGATGTACTTTATCATCAAATCAGTAACTTTTACCCTCCTATATAGTATCGTCTTTATAACCAAAAATGCATCAATTGTTCCAGATTTTGTATAGAATCACCGTATAATCTATAAGAACTGAAGAGTTCCATACAGAATAAGAAAAACTAGGGTTGTAAACAAGGCAAAGCTTGGGCTTGGGCTAGGCTTGGTTTTTGAAGGGCTTGTTTAAAATTTGCAAAAGCTTGTGTTTTGTTTGTCCACTCTGTTGAAAAGCTTGTGATTTGAAACTTTAATATATAAGGCAGTTGGTGTCGATTTCGACTTCTTCCATGACACCGTGATGTATGTATATTATGGGCATGTGGCTTGATAATTGAAAGCCTGTGATTTGGAACGTTAATATACTTTAAGCTTGTTTGGGCTTGAAAAAATATATGCTCGTATTTGGACTTGGCTTGAAAAAACATAAGTTAGTGTTTGGACTTGATAAAACTTGACCTGTTTGCGTCACAAATAAAAACTCTAGCTTTCCCTTGAACTGGATAGAAATCAAAAAATCAATTTTTAAGTATGTGTGCCTGAAGGCTACTATTTTTTATCAAATGATAAGAATGACAAATCTGATTATTGGGGAAGGGGCATTTTATTTTAATTTGAAACTTTTAAATGCCTATTTAACTAAACAAAGGACACAAATATATATTGCTCCATACAGGCCAGGAAAATTATTTTAGAAGAAGTGTTATAAAATAATAATTTTATATTCTGATATAAAAAACAACTTTATAACTAATTTTTTTTTTGGTTTTACATCATTAAAAAAAAATAACACTTCATATAGAAACCTTTACCTTTTGTACTCATCATGAGGGACATTTTAAATGAGTTATTTCATTTTCTTTTTCTTTTTTTAGCATAAACCCATTTATCAAAACCATTCAATAATTTATAACTTAATTTAGTCGAGTAAATATTGAATCTAATATTAAGAAAAATAAAAGAACAAATTATGTGGATTGTATATGTTAATACAAAGATAAAACGGTTGAATGAAATGTTCAAAGGGCTTACAAAACGCAATATATTTTTATGCAAACGAAATGAAATTATTTATTGATTGGGGAGCTATGTGAAGTTCAAAGACAAAATCCGCACTAAATGATGATTAATCATAACACAAATGAAAACCACATATACCATATTTGGAAATTGGACGACCTTATGTGCAAAAATTCAATAAGTTGTCATGCAACATGTCTAAATGGGAAATATATGAATTAATCTTCTTTTTTTTTTCTTCAAAAATATAATAATATTTGTTACAGTTATAAATATTTATTATTAAATGTCTGTTTGGAGTTGATTGATTATTCAGTAATGTGAATCATAAAGAAAAGAGATCGTCTAGTTAATTAAATAATGCATATATACATTAAATAAAGGTCTTACAACCTTAGGTCAAACAAGTTCAATAATTTGAATACTATTATCTAAGCTATAGTTTTTCTTTATTTTTGACAATTATCCATGATAAATTGCCTCTTGAAGAAAAATAATGATTATAAATGAAGAAAATATAGATTGCATAATAAAGAGCAAACATAATTTCTCTCCTCAATGTTATTTATAAAAAAATATTGACATTTGTAGAGATTTTGAAACAGAGATAAAATATTTATATTCTTTATGAAAGTCGTGATTAATTTTTGTAAATGAAAAAAAAATATTGTTAAAGATCAGAAATCGTAAAACTGAGTTACAGTTTTTTAAAAGTTATAAAATGGGACACTGGTCATTATATTTCTAGTTATTTTATTTTAGGTTGCTGTAAACATTAAAAAAAATATTTTCTCTCTCTATATATTTTAAATACTATTATCAGTTTAATAATCGAATAAAACTGTATAGAAAAAAAAAATGTACACTACACTTCTTTTATATGTGAGAGATGAGAAGACGAATTTTGGAAAAAAAAGTCTCTAAAACGGTTATATTCATTTTGCCTTTGTGCTGTGTGAACTTGAGACAATCAAGTCGAGTCTATAAATTAGGAAAGGAATATATTAAGTAACTACACGCGCCCACTATCAATTTAATAGATTGAATACAATGTACAGAAATCTATATTTAGTGTGTACTTTGATTAAAAAAAGGAATGAATAACAATTAATACAATGAAATATTCACAATTTTAACAAAAAGAATGAAGCATGATCTTAATATATAAAGGAATCAGAAAAAAAAATATTGATAGGATTGAGAAGAAAAAATGTTAGAATTTAAACTTACAAGGCATCATTATTATAATTTGTTGGAGTTGACTGATTAAAAATAGAATCGACTTAAAAGGATATTAATATGAATGTGAAAAAAGAGCTAGTTCTCAAAACATGACCGATATGATGTCATAAAAAATACGGTACCTTTGAAGTAAGGCGGAATTTCAGCCAATTACATTTGAAGGGGCGGAATTTAGCTGTCATTATTTTGTTGTTTTACTTAAGAGCAGCTTATTATTAATAATTTAATGGTAATATAAATTTAATATGAACAGAACCATAAATCCGCCCTACTAATACCAGAGCATGAGACCAGTCATTTTTACATGGACTCAGACTTGACTCGAAGAAAGCCAAATTCGAATAATGTTCTGCCTATTGGTGAACAAAATTACTTTATACCAAATCAATACAAACAGAATATAAATCTTAATATGTCTTTGTTGAGATTGCACCTCAAAATTACATGCTTATGATTTTACTAATCAAATTACTGTTGTAACTTCGAATATTGCTAAACTCAGATCTACGGATTAATTTATATGAAATTTTCAGCATCAAACAAAATGAAAACAAAATGAAATAGGATATTATCTCAATTAAATATATATGTTGGTTAAAACAGAAAAGTTGTATATTGATTAAGAAAGAAAATGTGATTTTAAATTAAGTTTCTATAAGCCAAGCAAAACATATAAATTAAATAGATCATAATATGAATTAATAACACAATAAAAATGTACGTTGAAGTGGTTGGTATGACAATTTTAAATGTATCAGACATAATTTGAAGGGAAAAAAGAAATGTAAAAAAAGTAAAACAGATGAGGGTTAAACGGAAAAAAACAAATTACAAAATATTATATAAAACTGGAATAACATAGTTAATGAAGATCAATATATAACATATATGTACTAAATTATAATTTTAAATGACGATACCATCACATATCCATTTATTGAAGTTCATTGTCCTCTTAGATGAGAGTACATCCTCCATCATGGGAAAAAAAACCCTCTCAGAATCACAATTGACGATTGGAGTATTTTTGTAAATAGAAAAATCATTTGAGTTCATGCTTATTTCAGCAGCGATATTCCTCAACTTGATGTATCCAGTATTCTTCTCCATTATCCGCAGTAATCTACTTTTGAATGGTTCAAGTGTAATATCTTGGCACAGATTCTCCACTATAGTCCCACTTGTAAACAGAGGCATTCTTTCTTCCAAGGCTTGTATTGATTGAGGAATTTTATTGAAATTTTGATGTATTAATAATTATTAACGGAATATGGTGTCGCTGGTTAAAACTTATTTGGAACTAGTAATTGTAGAACTTTTTTCCTCGAGTCCATTAATGAAATTCTTTGCAGTCTTGAAATTTAAAACGGGTAATACGTACACAAACTACAGAGTTCAAATTTGTGAAGCATTTATATAAATATAGCAAAATATGGGGAAAACTGTTTTTTTCTTTTCAGGGTATCTTAATAAAAAAAAATATTAAAAGTATTGCTCCATAATCACACAGAAGAAATTTTGTTCATTAAAAAATAGACAGTGAGTATGATAAAAAACTTTTTCAGTCTAAATTCAAAAAAATCAACCCATGTTTGTATTTTGTATTATAGACATGTCCCAAATTCTTCCTAGTTTGTGAAAATGGGCTTTCTACATTTAGTAGTGTAAGCGTCGCTGACGATCTCATTCGAGGGAAGTCCCAATGAGACGATCCCATCCCCGTTGCCAGTTACTGTGTCTTAACTATGTAACTAACAACATAAACTAAGGGATCAGAAAGACTGATAAAGAGTCGTGGAGTAAGTAAGTCAAAGGAAGGCTTGTTTACACTACTACTAAAAATGTATACACAAGATACGCATTATTTAAAGTGAATACAATGAGTACATATTATTGCACATTATAATTAGACATGGGCAAAATGTTGAGATAGTGATAAGTGAAAGGAGGGAAAGAAAAATTTCCATTGTTACTTATGGTTTACATTCTACATAGCAATGTCCCACTTCAATAACCAAGACTATACATATGATAATATTAATAACAACTATACCTTTTCAAGTTCAATATGGGAATACTGAGAATGGGAATTACAGATAACGGAACAAAGTACACTAATCAGGTATTCCGACCAATTAACCAAGCATTAGGCATTCAATACATGTAAACAACAACATATCAAACCCAAACTAATGGAAAAGCCAAACGGTTAAATCAATCACTTTATGCTTATATAAAATCACCATTAATGGGAGTAAATAGCATATAAAGTGTAAAAGCTTGTTCTATTCCTTGAACCTTCAATGAAGATATCCTCTCAAATTGGTCCATGGTGAAAACAATCTTACACAATTTCGTGAGGAGCTTATATATGATGAAACATTTTCTCTCCTCTTGGCTATGGGGAGATCCTCAGTTCTGAGACCCTATGCTCATATATGGAAAATGGATTTACACATAAACGAAATATGTTTCATCCGCTTTACCGTATAAAACTCGATAACGAGCGCCATCTATCCTGAGTGAAACTTAGGATGGAAACAGCTACTAGATAGTTCGATTAGTCTAGCCAAGACATGGCCAAACTAAGGCCCGCTAGACACTTTAATCCGGCCCGCCGAGCTTGCACACTACAAGCAACGCTTTATTATATTTGGCCTACAGGTCAATGTACTGCTGTGGCCCCTTTTTCAAATTTTATAACCCATAGTGGCCCGCAAGTCAAAAAGTTTGCCCATCCCTGGTCTATCCCCTAAATTGGAAAACCATCGGATAATTGTACTGTTCTCTTAACTTCGACATACTTGCTTTTTACCACCTACTGTTCTACATCACCTATACATTAAGAAATTGTGTAACATTGTTATCACCATGGACTAATTTGAGAGATATCTTCATTGAGGGTTCAATGAATACAACTAGCTGTTACACTTTTTATTATTACTTTAATTATTAAAATCGAAATAACTTGATTGTATAACATATTAATATACAATCTATTCTATTGTAAATATAATAATAATATCTAGGAATAAAAATCAACTTTTTAAGGAATCAGAAAGTACGGAAGCTAGTTTTACTGAAAAAAATAAATACATGTAATATCTAACTTCTCGATGGATTAATTTTTATGAATCTCATTTTAGTTTTATTACTCCTAATTGCAATTATGGAAAACAACGATATTAATATAAAATATCAAAGAGTTGCCCAATTTATATTTTTTAATATTTGGAATAACAATTATTCTTAAATATTTATTCTTGTGTCATTTAGTTATTATTAGTATTTATACTATATATGTATCTCACTGTATCTAGATGTTGGTCACAACAACATGAAAAATTTATATAACGCAAAGATATATCTAAATAGAGAATTGAAAAAGTAGTACGTATAATGATTATATATATTGATATATCTGTCCTAGTTAATTTAGTTTTATCCAATAATAATTTAACAATTTACAGGAACATAGTATCCTTATGTTGTATAATAGATCCATGAAAATTAAAGACTAACGTGTAATTATTCTCACAATTACATATTAAAATTTGTACTAATGTTCTAAAACACTAAACTAAATACAAAATGTGTCAAAATTAACAAAAACCACCATCTTTTCAACCACATTTTTGGATAAGTTTTTAAAGAAAAATGAAAAATTCTGATCTTAAAAATTACTCTTCTGCTAAATTTAGAGCCATATTGGAATCTTTCATCTAATTAAAACAAGTCAAACTGTTTATCTTACGTCATTAAATTTTAATCACAACTATTACAAATTTTAAACATAATAGCTGATGAATGAGTATCAGAAGTTAAGATTATATTAAGACATAATAAGTTTGATGACGGCATTTTATGTACCCGATTGGTGCCAGGAGTACAAGTCATTATTTTTATTCAAAATTATAATTAACTTGAGGACCGACACACACTCTCATATTCATTTAAAATATGAAAGGTATTGAACTATTTATACCTTAAGGGGTCTCCTTGTCGATAATCTCTACCAACGAAGAACTGGGTCCTTCTTCTCTGAATAAAAATGTGTGTTGATTTCTCGGGCATACACCAATCCTGTGTACAAAAAGATTTCCAAAACCGTGAGAATTTAAGCAGTTTACGAGCCATTCATGCAAGATTGTATCAAAAGCTTTTCTAAAATCAATTTCTAAGACTTCAACCTCTTGATCTCTTTCCTTAGTAGCTAATATACAATCCTTGATTCCTCTCACCACGTCTTCCATATCTCAGTCTCTGAGGAATCATTTCTGTGATGAATTAAGAATGGCGGGAAATATTTTATGTATCCTACGAGCAAGTATAAGATGTGTTTAACATTGTGATGGGTCTCCAACTTTCAATCCACCGTGGATCTTTTCCTTATTTAGGAATCAAAACCAATTTTCCTTCCGTGATATGCTTTGCCAAATTCCCTCTCCAAATTGCCTTTTTATATATTGTAACTAGCAATGGAGCTAGTAATGAGCAAAAATCCCAATAGAACTTCATATAAAAGCCATCTGGAGCTGTAGTCGGATTATTCTTTTGGTATGAGATAATATAGTTTCCTTACTTCCACTTCCGTTATTTCTACATCAAGAAGAGCTTTTTGATAGGTAGGCATATTCTGTAATTTAAAGGTAGATCCATTTTCCTTCGTGACGATTTCAATTCTATGATATATACATTTAAAACATTTTCCATTGGTATATTTGCTGCAATCCAGACGTTTGTGCATATTTTGAAAAAACAATGCAACTAAATAGAAATTTTCTCTTCATCGTCAATGAGATTACCACGGGAATCAAATAGTGTTCCAATTTTTTTTTTACTAGATCGTGGCCTTCTAATTTCCGTGCTCTCTCGTGAATTTCATTCTCTTTTGGTAGATTCTTTATACCATCTCTTATTAAACTTCCTTGAGTATAAACTTCCCTAATTATCTTGTAGATCTTTTCCCGCTTATACATCGCTACCATGTTTATCTTCCTTTTCCCGTAATTACTTTTACTTTGTCTCCCTTTCTCTGCTCAATTTAACTCCAAATTTAATGTACTAACGTCTAGAACTATCCAGAATAAGTTTTAAAGCATGTTCCGAATTAGTATATGCAAGAAGTGTGATCAAAATAACTCATTTAGCCCTCTTTCTCCTGCAAAGTAGCTAAATTTGACTCTAAAATTAACCCAGTATGCATAAGCGCATTAAATCAAATTTTTTATTCAGCACTTGATTTAAACAATAAAATAGAATGTGATTAAGACTTTTAATGAATTCGATAATAAATATATGCTTAAATTATACATAAATATAGTTTACATATATAGGAACTCAAATTAGAATAAAATAACTTCAACTCAATGTAAGATTAAGCCTTAAATGTAAATGTTGTGAGGGATGTCGAGCCATGTACGTGATAATTTAATTAGTGAAGGAAAAATCATATTGAAAACGTTTAATGACAATTACAAATTTAATATACGATTAGTAATTTAATAAATCCATCCATAAAGTAAGAATAATAAATTATCTAATCGAGTTAGCATAAAATCCTTGATCGTTGATAATATAAATGATAAATTTTAAAGCTATAACAAAGATTTTAGGTTTGTGAAATGACATCTAAATGAATTTGGAACAGAAGCCTTGAGAAAAATAAACATTATAAAAGACGTTTAAAGTCGTAATCAAGAAATAAATATAGAAATATATTCAAGGAACGTAATTGAAGGCAATTCTGATATTTTTAATTACATCACTAACAATACCAAGACGCTTGTTTCCTTGAATGTTCAACTCAACATCCTTTTTGTCAATTTTATGTTCTATACTGAAAAATCCGATCCTTCATACTACGGCATTTGAAAGTAAAGAAGTGTTGTCCAAGATTAAGAAATAAGTTTAGAGAAAAGATATTTCCACCATCATGTCATGTTAATACACCTGAATCACTCAAAAGTGAATGTCTGCATGTGATTGAGAGGAACAATGGATACATATAACTGAAGAAAATGTCAACAGAATCCAAAATCCACGAAAGCAAGTTCTTTAAATATGATGAAGGGGATGAGAAATTCGATGATCATCAGATGGAACTCGGACTCCAACAAAATTGGAGATAGACTAGACCATAATGAAATTATCTCAGTAGTTAAGGAGTCCAGGGAAACCTTCCAAAAATCTTAAATCCGACAGTTAATATAATTAATATTTATTGAGAAATTATATCTTTAATTTCTAACATTCAATACTTATTATGGTTTAAGTTGGACATTAGAGCATTTGCCAACTTCTCGTAAAACGATAGATTTGGAGAAGTCGTTAGAGTCAATGAAAACTCTGATGGACGGAGGTTTCGTCCTCAGAGTGATTGCCAACATAAAGTGAGAAACAAGGGATTTGGAGTAATCCATAAAAGCATTGTCGAACACATCGATGTAGGGGGAATTGAAATTCCTGTCGTAAGTCAAAAAAATGTTCACATCGATATTCGACGATTCATTCCAATAGGCATTTTATTGAAATAATTGATTGTTTTTCAGCAGAATATTACACGTGTCACATAAATCATGCAAGATCTTAATTATCAAGTAGGTGTTCCCCTCAGTAATAAAGGAAAATGGTAACAGCTTTGGAAAATAAAAAGTACTGTTCAAAGTGCCAACTCCCCGAAATCTCGCATTTTTAAGGATGTGAGAAAAGAGCCAATAGAGCGTGCCTGCAAAGGACGATTGCTGGAAATATGCAAACATTTTTATTTTCAAACTTCTTCTTCTTTCTTCTTCTTTTCCTACTCATTTGTTTTTTATTCAAAAACAACAAACGCCATTTTTAACTAAGTTTAAAAATGCCTGAAGATTTGATTCAAGATCTTGGGTCACCGTCAATGGAAGTAGTAAAGTTTGAAAATTTGTCAAAGAATACTAGAGTGATGTTATTCCGGCTATGCTATTCTATTATCAAGAAATTTACGATCATGAAACTTCCAAATCGCTGATGTCACAAGAGAAATAGGAATCAATTCAATTATCATAGTGTCAATAACGATTCAGGTACATCTGATTTCACGTCTGACCTAACGTAATTCCTTGTATTATGTAATATCCCACTTTCAGTCGGAGGACATCAAAATTTCATCCCATTTATGGAAAAATACGCCAGTAAACTTGTTTTCACATAATCCAGTCATTGGAGCTCGTAAGTCGAGTCATAATTGTTAAAATAAAACTAGAAATCGACGAAAAATATTGACTTATGACAGTAGACGAGACTAAGGACTTCAAGGATCAATCTATGATTGATCCTATAGATGGGCATTTCCTTGGAGTTTTTGCCTTATTCATTCCCTTAACATCTGAAACTCCTTTATACGTGATAAAAACAGTATTCATGTTGTTTAGTTCTACTATTTCAAAGGTGAAGGAGGATAAATCAGTGATGTATAAAAAGGGTCCAGCTGACATGCAAAAAAAGGACGGTTGTTGGCAACATTTGTCTTTTCAAACTTTTTTTTCTTTCTTCTTCTTCTTTTATGACTCAATTCTATTCCATTCAAAAACAAGTGTCATTTTTAAATTAAGTTAAAAAATGACTAAGGATTTAATTCAGGAACTTGTGTTGCCGACAATGTAGGTAGCAACGCTTAAAAATTAGTCCAGGATACGAGTGTGATGGCATTCCGGCCATGCTATTTCTCGACTTCTTCTTGAAGAAATTTTCGATCATGAGACTTTCAAATCTCTGATGTCACAAGACAAAGACGGATCCATTCAATAAACATGGTATTAGTAAAGATTCAGGTACATTTGATTTCACATCTGACCTATCGTAATTCATTGCCTCATATATTATCCCACTTTCAGTCGGGGACCATCAAAATTGCATCCAATTTATGGAGGAATACGCCAATAAATCCGTCTTTTCTTGTTTTCTCGTAACCCAATCATTGGAGCTCTTATGTCCAGTCAGAATTTTCAAAATAAAACGGGAAATTTACGAAAAGTATAGATTTATAACAATGGACGAGACCAAGGACTTCAAGTGTGACAATAGTCGAAAAGATATTCCACATGAAACATTCAAAAGTAGATAGTATAAAGAATGCCTTATACATCCAGTTGAAGAATATTGTTGCCATGATAAGCATTGACTTGAAGAATTTTTGATTCTGAGAGGGACTTTTGCATGATGAGGGGATGTGCTTTTATCTAATGTCATAATTAAAATTTTCTCATCTTGTGTATATTGATCTTCCTGAACTTTATTATTCCTTTTTTATGGAATATTTTTTCATTTATTTGTTTTTGATTTTTCTAGTTTTTTAGAACATATGCAATCGATTCAATGACTTGTTATAGTTGTCGATTTCAATGTAATTAATTCCCTGACAATTATTACTCTTTTTCTTTTAAATTATATTTGAAAAATTTAAAATTGTAATTATAATGTTCATTTTCATCGTATTATCAATTTAATCTATTTTTTGTGTTTATTTATGAAAACTTAAATTGAAATCACATTGGTTTTCCGAGTCAATGTTCAGTTTTTCTTATATAACTATATATATATTTTTGAGATAATCATTATGAAATTTCATCCTATTTTATTTTTTTATGGAAAAATTTAAGTGATTGCAAAATGTGTTACTTTTGACTGTTTGAAGTTTTTATAATAGTTTGAAATGATAATTAAATTGTTGAATAAAAAAAAGTAGTCACTAGTTAGTTAAATAAAATCATTTCATTTAATTGTATGTGTTTCTTAAATATGTAATATGAAATATAGGATTCACTTATGCGTAAAAGTGTAGAAATTTTGAGGTGCAATTTCGACAAAGACATATTGAGGTTTATACTATATTAGTATTGATTAAATAATAATTAATTTTCGAGTCAAGTCCGAGTCTATTCCAAAATGACCTAGGTCTCATGCTATGGCATTAGTTGCTACAAATTTAGTGTTCTATCCTTTACAAATTTTGGTGAGTTAGCTAATGAACGAATGATTCGAGGTAGACCTTTTTTTCTCTTTTTTTCTTTTTATTTGTTGTTATTCCTATGACCAATTTTATAAAAATTACTCCTAGTTTTTTTTGTGGATTTTTTTACGCAACCTTTCATTTTATATGATTTGATAAGAATCCCTATCCCCTTTGTGAAGTAAATGTAGATCTCCTTAAATGTTACAGATTGTAAAAAACAACACCGTGGTACGGTGGTATTTAGAACAGTTGTATTACATAAAAAAGGCTAGTTTAAATCTATTTTATGAAAATCATATGGAATCGATAAAATAAACAATTTTGTATGAGGATCTAAATAAAAAACAATATGTTATACTTGATTCCATCTCCAGGAATGTAGATTATTACATTTTTGTGAACATGGAGGATCCCTCAGTTGTTTATTGTTTGATTTCATTAGCTACATAAATAGTTATACATAGGAAACAAAAGAGCTCCTGGTACAGGGCTTCGATTTTTTCCTTTTAAAATTCACTAACATTCCTTTTTGTAAGACTACAGGTGCAAATAATTATTTTTAAAGGATTGCTTGTAATTTACACAATACTTTTATACCAATTTCCTATTTTAACAAGTTAACTTTTTCATAAATTTGAGCAATTTAAACAATTGTAATTATACATTCAATACAATCAATAAACAAGACTTCTTTAAGTCTGAAAGAGTAAAATAAATTCACGTTCAGGTATGTACTATAAAAATAACGAGAGAGCCGTACAGATAATAACAAGTATTTTGAAAAAATTCCTAGAAACGTTTTGATTAATGAATAACTCTCCACTGACGCAAAGCAGATGTTGCTTACTTCAGAATTGAAGATCCCTGGGGTGATTGTGTCTGTAAACAATGGTTATATTAGCAGAAATCTTGATGAAATGAAAACTAAGATAAGGAAGACTTCCAACCGATTCACGTATCTTTTAGGCAAAAACATATCTGGGAAGATTCATGCCTGGAATTATCTGGTACTACCAAAAAAAATTCACATATTAAAGGTTACCACTTACAACGAGAAGTGTGCCTCAAATATTGAAGATTTATGTGCTGGTTTTTTGCTATGGAAGGATCAGGATAGAATCACGTGAAAACGTATAACTTGTCCCACAGAATTTGGTGGCTTGGGTCTTTATAAAGATATTGTAAAGATTAGTAAAGATATTTTGGAAAACTCTTCAGTTGAATTGGTTTAAAAAGCTAATGAGTTCAAATTCTGTTTGGTCAAATATACTAAAAGAAAGCATTGAAATGAAGACTGGGATTGAGATCGAGAGCTTGCTTGGAAGAGGCCCAAAAACTGTTTTAAAGAACATGTGGCAGATGCATTCTTTTTGGAATGGAGTAGCAACATTAAGTAGGGAAATATGTAAAAAAGTTTTACCCTTAATGGAATGGCAAGAGCCTGTGATGCATAATTTTTGATATGAATTTCTTACCGGTATGTTGATTAAATGGAAATTTAGTTTTATAGGCGAAATTTGTGGGCTCGAAGATCAGTTGACATTTACTGAGTTGTTGGAAAAAGGTAGAATTCTAAAGAGTGTTGGTTTTTGAAGACGGAAAATTGGACCTAGAGATACTTTTTACTACTATGTGCACGGAATGAATAATCGGTCCATTAGATAATTAAAACTAGAGGAAAGTATTAAAACGAAATATATGTATATGTCAAATAATTAAGAAAAGAGATACTATGAGAGAGACCGCTCCTTTTTTTAAAGCTCGAACAAATTTTTTGATTTTTTCCTATATTGGTTCCGGTATAGAATAGTTGCAAACATACTCACCGTTGGGAGTATCCATGGACGGACCCCTGAAGATAGGATATGTCTCTTTTGAAAGATGTGTCTTGAAACAGCAAAGCATTTTTTAGCTGATTGTTGTATTACGAAGGAGTACAGAGACCAGATTTCTCGGGCGGTACTCTATCGATATAATACAGTTTTAAAACCTAGTCACTTTTCTTTTATCGACGTAGGCCCATATCAAGACGAAATTAACTATTTTACCACGAAAATTTTTATTATTTTGCACAAATTTAAATGTACTAAAACCCCCATTCCTTTGAGGTTATTTGAATATTTAGACAAAATTTTAAAGAAAGTATTATAAAGCCCTGTTTTCTCTTGGTTTGTTTAATTTTATGTATATGCTGTTCTTTTTGGTAGAGAATTGTAATTCACATTATTGTTTGATATGTATAGTACCGTTTTTGTTCCTCTCGTGTTTTTTTTCTTCAATGATGTACAATGAAAGGTTTGATATAAAATAAAGTAGTTGTAATTCGGTACTAGTAAAAAAAAAACTCTTCTCGTATTGTGCCATACCTCTGGAATGCGAAAAGTTGCAGGTAGAAATGTTTTTCTACCACTAAATAAAAACGAGACTGAATGTATACTTATTAGATTGTAGAGTGACACTGAAAGTAATATTATCTAAGTTCAAGCCTTGTAACAAAGTTTGATTACAATTTCTCTCAGGAAGACATTCAATATAGAACAAAGGAGTTATGAGAACTTTACGGGTTGTGAGAACCAAACGAAAATATATTTCTCGCCATTAACAAACTGAGAACTTTTAAAAGAAAATAGTGATAAGAAAGGTTTTTAGTGAATTCCAATAATTTTAACAAAATTTTAGTGCTTTTAGCATGTTCAAATTTTGTAGTGCAAAAAGTGTTGAGTTAGGCAATTAAATTTTTTTATATCAATGATGATATTAATAATGTATTTTATTCTCTGTTCAAGATTTGTACTACAAATTTCAATTGGTTTTAACTTGTTGAAATGTGGGTCCTTCCATATAAACAAGGGTCAGCCATGACTAGGGGTAGACATTTTGTTGAATTGAGAGAACGTGTCCGCAATTACTATCTGGAACTTTTGCATTTTATTTGCTGATTTTTATTTGACAATATTGAAAAATACATAATAACTCCACGTAATTGTAACCCGCTCCAGATTCAACGATACATAAAAAGCTAAATTAAAATCGATTATTCAATTGATTATACCAATTTTTTTTTCCTTCCTTAGATTTAAAGCTATTTTAACATTTTGCCAATGTCTAGTTAGGACCAGTGATGTAAAAAACGGCGATTTTTAAGCGTACGAGGAGCCCCTCCCCTTGATGACGTGAAAAATGAAATGGTAACTATAAAAGCCATCTTATTTACTGTTGATATAATACTATTACTGTAGCTATGACAGTCTTGCTCCAGGCTCAAGACAATCCTTTTTGGACTTATATTAATTCATTAAATTAAATTGATGTTTAAGAAAGATATTATTCAAATCAAAGTTGTAGATATTACTTTAAATAAACAGGAAATTTTCTAAATTTCAAAATTATTTGCTATTTTTGTTAAAATTTCATTATTTGTATTAATTTTGAAGAAAAATAAGTACATAAATAGGTATCGCTGCTCTGAATATGTAATTATCTTCAAATTTTTGTTTGATAATAATAGTTATTCATTCATTAACAAAATAAAGCTTTAAGTTTTTAGATATTTGCATATTTTAAAAAACAATGATTGAAGATTTAATAATGATATTTTTCTACCTTTTCTATAACTCAAGAAAATGAAATGGCTGAAAACATATTAAAAATGTCAGCAAATGAAATATTTTATAGGATAGAAATATAAATATTTTATTTCGAGCAATTTTTTTTTCCATAAAGTCGCTTTTTCGATAGGTATTAACATTAAGAAAATTTTCAACCGAAATTGAAGGAAAGGTTGTGCGATATTAATAATAGATAGCATAATATACATATAATAAGAATTATTATGTCAAAAGGAAAAGGAAAACAGCTTGATGATTTATGAATGATGAAAGAATATTATATAAGGTTTCAACTAACATATATTTGAGAACTACTTGCACGCATAAAAATTGCCGTTTTTTACATCACTGGTTATTAGTAGGAATGTAAATAATATGCAAAATGCTGTGTGTAAGATTTTGTGGGGTCGGCATTTTTAACAATACTATTTGTTTACCAAAGCTGTTATCATTTTTCCTCAATTACTGAGGGGAGAACACCTACCTAATAGTAAAGATCTCACATGAAGGAATACATGCATTAAGGTTAATAAAGCAAATAAAATATCATCGTAACTTTTATAATAGATAATAAGAATTACTATGTCAAAAGGAAAACGAAAACAGCCTGATGATTTATGTTATGATGAAAGAATATTATTTAGTGTTTCAACTAACATGCATTTTGAGAACTCCTCGCACGCTTAAAAATTGCCGTTTTTTACATCTCTAGTTATGACACCCACCACTTCAGATATAATATTATATTATATATCTTTAGCTTACAAGTCGTAAACTAACACTTACGAGAAGATGAGCCCTTTTCTAATATTGTATTTGCTATTGTAGATACTCGTTTCTCTTCGTTTGTTCATATATAATTTTGATTCGAAAAACAAGAGAATTGACATTGTATGAAAAATGTACTTTTATAGCTTATAGATTTATTTTTTAAAGTAATATTATTTTGCATTTTGTAATTAAGATCTATTTCGGAATCATTTTTTACAAGCCTGAGTCGATTGTGAAATTTTTAACTTCGAGTCCGAGTTGAGTATAAAAACACAATTTAATTAGACTATCTTGATTCCAGCCCAGAATATGTGACTCAGAATCCATGAAATCAAAAAAATGAAATCACTGGCATATTTTGAACTCCAAATTTGGAACCATATGAACTCAGACTTGATTCGAACTTGAAAAAGGTGGATTTGAGTACAGTTCTGTCTGTAGCCCATGTATCTCCTTTCCTCATTTTTTATTGTTGTTATTTTTCTTTTTTAATGAGAAGACTTATTTTCTTTATTTCAAGCTAGATTTATAATTTATGATTCTTTGTCTTAAATGACTAACAAACACAAAAAATATGGTTGCTTCTTGGTTTCCCCTTCATTAACTACATAAATATACACATAAAAATTGACTGGTTCGATACCATGGACATTTACATACATAAATTATATTTATTATTAACATCATAAAGGGACTCATATAATGATGTTGAAAAACCATTATTATTCCACTCTAACATAATTAATTTTACGAGGTATTTTTTTTTCTTTTTTGGTTATTATACGGGCAGTTTAATTTGTTATCATACAGAGTTTTGAAGCAATTATGGTTATAAGCAATTTTGCTAGTTAATATACATTACTATGTATGTATATACATATATTTGACAATGTTTTTTACGTTTAACTGCGGTGCTAACAGCTACACATATGTATTACTCAATTTTAAACTTATGCGTCTTATACATCCATTTTATTATTTGTTGGGATATATGAAAGATAAAGACTTAAAAATATATTTCTAAAGTATAATAAAATAAATATACTCAAATTGAGTAGTTTATATCTGATTGGTAGTACTCAAGGATTCATATAGACCTACAAATACATGGGATGTTTCAAATGAGTTATAAATAAAGAATAATTTTCATGTTCATTTTTCTTTAAGAAATTGATATTCTTGAATGATTTGTTAATTTACCATTGGTTTATTTAGAGGTTTATTATTACGAATTCATTTTTCAATTATACGTCCTACAATTATTCAGTGTAGTTTTTGAATAACACCATGATCCACAATCTATTATATAGACTTTATAAGCTTTGATACACTTTTAGAGTTAATTGGTTTGTCAACATGAAGATTTTGATGTGGAAAATCTTGTTAAAAGTCATATTTGATGTCTACAATATAAAAAACATCAATTATCACATAGATACATAAAGAAGAGTGAAAGTTAAGTTTGTTGAGCAATATTAGATAAAGGATTTCGGAATACTTGTTGAAGAAACAAATTTGTTCATGATTTAATACTTGCTCTTACCATTCATCAATTTAAAATTCAGAGAAGACAAATAATTAAAATAGGCCTAATGTTAGTTACACAAAAATATTAAGATTAATATTATTTAATGGACTGTAATTATTTATTTCTGGCAGGAAATATAATTGAATTACTTAGTAAGTCTAATGCTTAAATAGACAGTCAATATTGCTATTTTCAGTTGCTAATAATCATAATTACTGTTGATTAAATTTAATTCGTAACATTATTTTAACTATTATGTCATCAACTTTATTGTTTAAGGATTGAAAAAATAATTAAATGGACCTACCTACCTATTTGCATATTGGACATAATTTAGTATAATTGTACGAATATTTTATTGTATTTTGACAACATCATGTCAGTTGCATCAAGAATATTTGATGTTTGAAGCATTAATTTTCAAATAAATATGTTTCAGAAGGTATTAACAATAAAATAATGTAGGTGCCATATTTGAGCTTCCACATTTATAAAGGAAATTTTAGTAAATTACTGTCATTTTGGTATTGATTTTTTAATTTTAAAAACAAAGTCACTTTGTTTTAGCAATCAAATCTATTCTCATTGTCATTTTACAATGAGTTCTTTCTATGATGTGTATTGTGGTCAATTTTATTCCTTTTACTGCCCACATGTTTAAAATCAAATATCTACATGTGTAAGTCAAATCAAAAATCAACTTAATATGATTTTTCCAACCTTGTAAACCCCCCTTGTAGAATGATTTATTTTCAGCATCAAAATAAACTTAAATAGAAGCAATCTCTCCATCATTGTAGACAAATTGGTTTAATTTTGATCATTTTTTTCGATTTGCAGACAGCTAATATATAGTTGCTGGGAGAGGGTAGAAAATCTGAAGAACCGAATGGATATAAAAATAATTACGTGAGTAATCCATAAAATTGTCCAATCGCTTTCAACGATGAACAAATGATTGCTCCAACTAAACTGTATTTTGAGATCGAAGATAAATTGTATTACAATGCAAGTATTGAAAAATTAGTTCGAAATATTGTATCACATTAAGTATAAATCTGAATAAATAAAATGGAAATTTTTTTTTCCATTTAATCCCCAGACTTATAGACGGATGTGTTAGTTACTTCTGAATGAGATAAGACAAAATATGATATACAATAATGCTAAAAAAATATTGATACTTACACAAATTAAAAGATAATTGTGTATTAAGTCCTTCGGTATATTTAGAAATTTTTTTTAGACAAAAGCATTGTGTCTTAGAAACACATTTACTTATGCTTTATATCTATTATTACCTAACTGGGATTCAATCAATGACATCAATTGGATAAAACAAAGTAGGTAGTTGTCATTCCCTGGAATTTCCCTTCAATTGCTTTTAGAACACTTTATTATAATAATGTTACATTGGTTAAATTCAGATAATTGAGCTAGCCAATAATAGGGCCAAACGTTTCTGGATTCATTTGATTCGATTAAAAGAAATCTAGATTATTTGATAAGTATGGTACACCAAAGAACAAATAAATCAGTGTGAGAAATTTGGAAAAAATGGAATTGCATCAATGTAGACGTGTTTGTCTTCTTTCTGATATTAAAAAAAAAAACAGTTTCTTAATGCTTAATAACGTGAAGTGGTACATCAAAATGTTGACAATTACCCAATGTTGTTAGCTGTTAATCAACTTTGCATTTTACTGAATCGTCTCACTTGGCTTATTGGTTTTTGGGGGGATCCATATAGATGCTAGCAATACAACTGCTACAAATCATAAAGGTAATTTCATTTAGACCTTCTTCAATTAATTGTTCCAGAGCTTTTGATCTTTGCTCCGAAATGCTTGAATCATTTCTTTCAGCATTTAAAATATTCTCAATTTTTCTAGCTAATTCCCTTTTCACAAAGACATTCAATATTGGCCAAATATGATGAATTGGATTGAGCATTGGAGTAAGGCCCCAGTCTTAAAATTTTGTGAATTAAAAACTCTTCTTCATTCAAAACATATTTAATCCTGGAGTGTGCCGAAGCATTATTAATTACAAGAACCACTGGCCCTCCATATTAATCTTTTGCTTTTCTCAAGCATTCATGCACCCACTCCATTGCTGTATCCTCTTTGAAACTTCCTCGTCTCACCTTATTTTTTTATTTTCATTAATTATAAAATTTATTATTATGTTAAATTTCCTGAATATTGTTTTTTATTACTTATTCCCATATTGAACTTACTTATTCCCATATTGAAATTGAGAAGGTATATATCGAGACATAATACGTAACGCGAGACGTAATCTTTCTTTAAATTCATACGTGGAACAACACTTGCCTCTCATAAAGAAGAGAGGTAACGTCCGCTCCCACGCTTGAGGACCCACCTAATGAGAGAGATGAAGTAGAGGAAGACGAAAATAGTTATGGATAGGAATGTAAATAATATGCAAATGGGGGGTGTAAAATAAAAAGAAAGAGAAAATCAACCTGGTAACTGACAATCTGATGAATGTTGAGAGGGAAGCAACTTGAGCTGTCATGACGTTTTTGTTATGTATTCTCAATGTGCATCTATCATTATTAACAGTAATGTATAAAAAGGGTCCAACTGACACGCACGCCCGAGATAATGTCATAGATAAATATGGTACCCTTGAAGTAAGGCAGAATTTCAGCCGGTTACATTTGAAGGGGCGGAATGTAACTTATTATTTTGATGTTTTACTTAAGAACTGATCATTATTTAGTTGCATTGAAAATTTGTAAAGGATAGAACACTAAATTTGTAGCAACTAATGCCATAGCATGAGACCTAGGTCATTTTGGAATAGACTCGGACTTGACTCGAAAATTAATTATTATTTAATCAATACTAATATAGTATAAACCTCAATATGTCTTTGTCGAAATTGCACCTCAAAATTTCTACACTTTTACGCATAAGTGAATCCTATATTTCATATTACATATTTAAGAAACACATACAATTAAATGAAATGATTTTATTTAACTAACTAGTGACTACTTTTTTTTATTCAACAATTTAATTATCATTTCAAACTATTATAAAAACTTCAAACAGTCAAAAGTAACACATTTTGCAATCACTTAAATTTTTCCATAAAAAAATAAAATAGGATGAAATTTCATAATGATTATCTCAAAAATATATATATAGTTATATAAGAAAAACTGAACATTGACTCGGAAAACCAATGTGATTTCAATTTAAGTTTTCATAAATAAACACAAAAAATAGATTAAATTGATAATACGATGAAAATGAACATTATAATTACAATTTTAAATTTTTCAAATATAATTTAAAAGAAAAAGAGTAATAATTGTCAGGGAATTAATTACATTGAAATCGACAACTATAACAAGTCATTGAATCGATTGCATATGTTCTAAAAAACTAGAAAAATCAAAAACAAATAAATGAAAAAATATTCCATAAAAAAGGAATAATAAAGTTCAGGAAGATCAATATACACAAGATGAGAAAATTTTAATTATGACATTAGATAAAAGCACATCCCCTCATCATGCAAAAGTCCCTCTCAGAATCAAAAATTCTTCAAGTCAATGCTTATCATGGCAACAATATTCTTCAACTGGATGTATAAGGCATTCTTTATACTATCTACTTTTGAATGTTTCATGTGGAATATCTTTTCGACTATTGTCACACTTGAAGTCCTTGGTCTCGTCCATTGTTATAAATCTATACTTTTCGTAAATTTCCCGTTTTATTTTGAAAATTCTGACTGGACATAAGAGCTCCAATGATTGGGTTACGAGAAAACAAGAAAAGACGGATTTATTGGCGTATTCCTCCATAAATTGGATGCAATTTTGATGGTCCCCGACTGAAAGTGGGATAATATATGAGGCAATGAATTACGATAGGTCAGATGTGAAATCAAATGTACCTGAATCTTTACTAATACCATGTTTATTGAATGGATCCGTCTTTGTCTTGTGACATCAGAGATTTGAAAGTCTCATGATCGAAAATTTCTTCAAGAAGAAGTCGAGAAATAGCATGGCCGGAATGCCATCACACTCGTATCCTGGACTAATTTTTAAGCGTTGCTACCTACATTGTCGGCAACACAAGTTCCTGAATTAAATCCTTAGTCATTTTTTAACTTAATTTAAAAATGACACTTGTTTTTGAATGGAATAGAATTGAGTCATAAAAGAAGAAGAAGAAAGAAAAAAAAGTTTGAAAAGACAAATGTTGCCAACAACCGTCCTTTTTTTGCATGTCAGCTGGACCCTTTTTATACATCACTGATTTATCCTCCTTCACCTTTGAAATAGTAGAACTAAACAACATGAATACTGTTTTTATCACGTATAAAGGAGTTTCAGATGTTAAGGGAATGAATAAGGCAAAAACTCCAAGGAAATGCCCATCTATAGGATCAATCATAGATTGATCCTTGAAGTCCTTAGTCTCGTCTACTGTCATAAGTCAATATTTTTCGTCGATTTCTAGTTTTATTTTAACAATTATGACTCGACTTACGAGCTCCAATGACTGGATTATGTGAAAACAAGTTTACTGGCGTATTTTTCCATAAATGGGATGAAATTTTGATGTCCTCCGACTGAAAGTGGGATATTACATAATACAAGGAATTACGTTAGGTCAGACGTGAAATCAGATGTACCTGAATCGTTATTGACACTATGATAATTGAATTGATTCCTATTTCTCTTGTGACATCAGCGATTTGGAAGTTTCATGATCGTAAATTTCTTGATAATAGAATAGCATAGCCGGAATAACATCACTCTAGTATTCTTTGACAAATTTTCAAACTTTACTACTTCCATTGACGGTGACCCAAGATCTTGAATCAAATCTTCAGGCATTTTTAAACTTAGTTAAAAATGGCGTTTGTTGTTTTTGAATAAAAAACAAATGAGTAGGAAAAGAAGAAGAAAGAAGAAGAAGTTTGAAAATAAAAATGTTTGCATATTTCCAGCAATCGTCCTTTGCAGGCACGCTCTATTGGCTCTTTTCTCACATCCTTAAAAATGCGAGATTTCGGGGAGTTGGCACTTTGAACAGTACTTTTTATTTTCCAAAGCTGTTACCATTTTCCTTTATTACTGAGGGGAACACCTACTTGATAATTAAGATCTTGCATGATTTATGTGACACGTGTAATATTCTGCTGAAAAACAATCAATTATTTCAATAAAATGCCTATTGGAATGAATCGTCGAATATCGATGTGAACATTTTTTTGACTTACGACAGGAATTTCAATTCCCCCTACATCGATGTGTTCGACAATGCTTTTATGGATTACTCCAAATCCCTTGTTTCTCACTTTATGTTGGCAATCACTCTGAGGATGAAACCTCCGTCCATCAGAGTTTTCATTGACTCTAACGACTTCTCCAAATCTATCGTTTTACGAGAAGTTGGCAAATGCTCTAATGTCCAACTTAAACCATAATAAGTATTGAATGTTAGAAATTAAAGATATAATTTCTCAATAAATATTAATTATATTAACTGTCGGATTTAAGATTTTTGGAAGGTTTCCCTGGACTCCTTAACTACTGAGATAATTTCATTATGGTCTAGTCTATCTCCAATTTTGTTGGAGTCCGAGTTCCATCTGATGATCATCGAATTTCTCATCCCCTTCATCATATTTAAAGAACTTGCTTTCGTGGATTTTGGATTCTGTTGACATTTTCTTCAGTTATATGTATCCATTGTTCCTCTCAATCACATGCAGACATTCACTTTTGAGTGATTCAGGTGTATTAACATGACATGATGGTGGAAATATCTTTTCTCTAAACTTATTTCTTAATCTTGGACAACACTTCTTTACTTTCAAATGCCGTAGTATGAAGGATCGGATTTTTCAGTATAGAACATAAAATTGACAAAAAGGATGTTGAGTTGAACATTCAAGGAAACAAGCGTCTTGGTATTGTTAGTGATGTAATTAAAAATATCAGAATTGCCTTCAATTACGTTCCTTGAATATATTTCTATATTTATTTCTTGATTACGACTTTAAACGTCTTTTATAATGTTTATTTTTCTCAAGGCTTCTGTTCCAAATTCATTTAGATGTCATTTCACAAACCTAAAATCTTTGTTATAGCTTTAAAATTTATCATTTATATTATCAACGATCAAGGATTTTATGCTAACTCGATTAGATAATTTATTATTCTTACTTTATGGATGGATTTATTAAATTACTAATCGTATATTAAATTTGTAATTGTCATTAAACGTTTTCAATATGATTTTTCCTTCACTAATTAAATTATCACGTACATGGCTCGACATCCCTCACAACATTTACATTTAAGGCTTAATCTTACATTGAGTTGAAGTTATTTTATTCTAATTTGAGTTCCTATATATGTAAACTATATTTATGTATAATTTAAGCATATATTTATTATCGAATTCATTAAAAGTCTTAATCACATTCTATTTTATTGTTTAAATCAAGTGCTGAATAAAAAATTTGATTTAATGCGCTTATGCATACTGGGTTAATTTTAGAGTCAAATTTAGCTACTTTGCAGGAGAAAGAGGGCTAAATGAGTTATTTTGATCACACTTCTTGCATATACTAATTCGGAACATGCTTTAAAACTTATTCTGGATAGTTCTAGACGTTAGTACATTAAATTTGGAGTTAAATTGAGCAGAGAAAGGGAGACAAAGTAAAAGTAATTACGGGAAAAGGAAGATAAACATGGTAGCGATGTATAAGCGGGAAAAGATCTACAAGATAATTAGGGAAGTTTATACTCAAGGAAGTTTAATAAGAGATGGTATAAAGAATCTACCAAAAGAGAATGAAATTCACGAGAGAGCACGGAAATTAGAAGGCCACGATCTAGTAAAAAAAAAATTGGAACACTATTTGATTCCCGTGGTAATCTCATTGACGATGAAGAGAAAATTTCTATTTAGTTGCATTGTTTTTTCAAAATATGCACAAACGTCTGGATTGCAGCAAATATACCAATGGAAAATGTTTTAAATGTATATATCATAGAATTGAAATCGTCACGAAGGAAAATGGATCTACCTTTAAATTACAGAATATGCCTACCTATCAAAAAGCTCTTCTTGATGTAGAAATAACGGAAGTGGAAGTAAGGAAACTATATTATCTCATACCAAAAGAATAATCCGACTACAGCTCCAGATGGCTTTTATATGAAGTTCTATTGGGATTTTTGCTCATTACTAGCTCCATTGCTAGTTACAATATATAAAAAGGCAATTTGGAGAGGGAATTTGGCAAAGCATATCACGGAAGGAAAATTGGTTTTGATTCCTAAATAAGGAAAAGATCCACGGTGGATTGAAAGTTGGAGACCCATCACAATGTTAAACACATCTTATACTTGCTCGTAGGATACATAAAATATTTCCCGCCATTCTTAATTCATCACAGAAATGATTCCTCAGAGACTGAGATATGGAAGACGTGGTGAGAGGAATCAAGGATTGTATATTAGCTACTAAGGAAAGAGATCAAGAGGTTGAAGTCTTAGAAATTGATTTTAGAAAAGCTTTTGATACAATCTTGCATGAATGGCTCGTAAACTGCTTAAATTCTCACGGTTTTGGAAATCTTTTTGTACACAGGATTGGTGTATGCCCGAGAAATCAACACACATTTTTATTCAGAGAAGAAGGACCCAGTTCTTCGTTGGTAGAGATTATCGACAAGGAGACCCCTTAAGGTATAAATAGTTCAATACCTTTCATATTTTAAATGAATATGAGAGTGTGTGTCGGTCCTCAAGTTAATTTTGGAAATTCCAGGAAATTAAGTCCTAATAGAGTAAATGAAGTAACGATGCTGAAATACTTGGCACCTATTTTATACTGGAGGAAGATGGTTTACTGACGGTACACTTGTTTGAGAACCGTAGATATATTGAACAAAAGATAAATAAAGCTGTATCTTTTCATTTAAATTCAGTTGTGAAATGTCTACCTGCAAGAATATATGTGTGGAATACTTAGATTGATATCATACTCAGAAGAATTTGCCGAGAAAATCGAAAAAGTTATTTTTCTTATAGTCGACCAAAGATAATCACAAAAAGAAGAATTATTCATCCTAAGAAGTTGGGAGGACCCGGAATGATTTCCTCTAAAGTCTTGTGAAAGATTTACTTTTTCGATGGCTGGGAAGATTAACTGACGTTGGAAAAACTTGGTCAAACATTTTGGAGGAAAAAAAAAGCTAGGAAGTATGGAACTACTATTGAATATATGGGGTGTAAAGGACCGGGATTAATTATTGAAGCTTCGAAAGATATTATAAAAAAAAAAAATTGGGGGGGGGGGGAGGGGGGGAAACGCTCAAATCAATTTGGAAAGGTCTTATACGGTACTCACCACAATGGAATAGCAAGAGCGAACATACGACAACAAACGTATAGCTTTCCTATCTTTTGCTTCTATCAGTAGAAAAATTAGCTACTTGAGAGAAATTCTTAACGAAGACTTTTTATTATGAGTGAAATCCTCGAAAGAGATAAATTATTTAGGAAAATCACAACCAGGAACCGGGATTTTGGATCAAGAGATTGTTTTTATATTTACTCGAGAGGAATGGCAAGTTTTAAAATTAGAGTTTTTCTAACATCGGGTATGAGCCCTCTTGGAGCAAATTGAGTGGAGAAGGAAAAAAACAGTTTAAATTGTTCAACAAAGCAGGTTTTAAAATATTTTGAGACTAAGAATTTTAGTTGGTCTATGTTTTGGTAAAAATGGGCTCCATTTTTGGTAGAACGGTAGAAGACAAAATGTGTTTTTATTATAACAACTCTCTGGAGAACTCGGCTCATTTTTTGTTTGAATGTGAAACTATGATACAGGTATGGGATCACTTAATGAGGTTACTATTCCAAAGATTCAAAATGTTTTTAAGACTTAATGATTTCTATTTAATTTATTCTGGCTCAATAGAAAATGAAATTAATTGCATAGCGGCCAAAATTCAAGTTATTTTTTATAAATTTAGAAGTTCTAAAACAATACTCCCTCCAAATGTTGTTACTTATTAGAAAGAAAAGCGTGATAATTTATAGAAAAATTTGTGATGTAAATTATAGTTCAATATATTAATTGTTTAATAAAGTTGTAGTTCGGTACAAAGAAAAAAAACAGTGAGAGAAATGAGATTATCATGAAAAAATTTATTTTTTTATTGTAAAGATGTCAAAAAAGAGTAATTAAGAACAAAAAAAATCCGACTAATCCAAATGATATTTTTCTTATGTATTGAATGTTCCTTTCTCACCGACGTCTATAAACGATTTATCATGAATTTATTTTCATTTTTTCGTTATAATTCCGGAAATTATATTTCCGCTTTTCCTACCTCCCTCCTTCTCTTTCAATAATTTACCGGTGTTTTAAGACGAAAATTAACATTAATTACATATTATACATATAGTACATACATTAAAATAAAATATAATTTAATTTAGAATAAAAAAGATGTATACAATTTAAAAGCTAAATATAGAATATTATATAATTTTTAGTTTAATTAAAATTTTAAAAAAACGCCGGGATATTATTAATTGAGAAAATTAAAGAAATCTTTGCACCAGCTTTTTCAGTTGTCACACAAAATTTGATATATAGCGTTTTTTTGCCGGCATTACATATCATATCATAAGCTACACCATGTCGGAAACGTTGATATATTCATTAAATAAAATACATTTCAAAAAAAAAAAATCTTAAGAAAACTTCATCAAATGTCTTTAATATTGAAGAAAAGACTTAGTACCTGTAATGAATACAACTTAATGCCAAAGAGAAACAGTGATATTTGAATAAAATCAAATAAATAGGTATTGAAAATTCTTTTGAAATGGCTAGATTTTTATATATGAATTAAAATATTAATTTTGTTTTGGATCGATTGGGGTCCAGCTCGAGGATAATTAGAGAAAAATATATAATCCTTGCAAAGGTAATTGTTAATATATTGGCTACACTATTTAAATTTGAATGTGTAATGATGAAATAACATATTTTTAATACATATACAATAAAGAAAGATATTTTTATGATAGAATGTAAAGATAAAATCATTTTATTTGTTGGCCTCATTGTGTCATTCAAGTGCACGGCAGTAACTCTATTTTCCTATATCTTAAGGAAACAAGGATTTTTTTTTACTTATTGTTGGTTGTTTATAGCTTCAAGATGAACGATTTCCACAATGACGACTCGTGAAAAAGCTCTATTGAGTTGGGATTCAAATTTTAAGGGATATCATATAAAAGAGGCTTTTTTCAAATAGCTTCATACTTTTCCGGTTGTTCTTATCCAATCCTTTGTGTGTTTGTTAGTTTTGAAAAGCCTAGCTGATCTTTCTTCTTTAAAAATGATTCTTTAAATTATTTTCTAAAATTCTTTCTGATTATTTTTATACATAGAGTTTTTAAAGCATATAACTAAGATGAAGCTTTTTACTTTTGGTAAGAATGCCTACATGAGCCTTGAGTTACTTTTGCAAGGAAATGTGATTATAATCATATTCTTCCTACAAATTGTTTTATTGATTTTTATTGTCTATCAAACATAAACATAAGATCAAGCACACTCTATAATATTTTTGTATAAAAAATGAGACAAATAAATGATATAAGTAGTAAAAAAACTCTACTCCATATACATCTCCATCCTATATACAGGGTTTTTTTCTTTTTTTTTTTCTTTATACAAAAAAAACAAACTTGCCTCAAATAACTTCTAGTTTCCACTTCATAAGTTTTCTTCCCTTCTTTTATTTTGCGTTTCTCCTTTTCTCTAATGGCTGGTATTTTCACATCCGTATTTGTCGTCGCCACCTAAGTAATCATCCAAGAGTTATTCTCTGGACTCATTTTAATAAATAATTAGTATAATAATTACAATAATAATGCTTCAGGTATAATTATTATCCTTGAATCTTTAATACTATCATCCTCACCACTCTGTAATGATGATTATGGTTCATGAATAAAAGAAAATGGCCGGATCAAGGTTGCATGAATGTATAAAGAGAGAAAAAATATATATAAAATAGGCAAATCCGTTTATAGTGGAATAAAGAAGAGGAAAAAAATGAAAACAGTGTTTGTAGGGATTCCGGATATACGCACCGTAGAAAAATCATTTCGGAAGTAAAGAGAAAAAATATTTTTTTTGTTTCGTCAGGATGTTCTCATCATTGTTCTTTATTCACAAAATTCTTAAAATTTCTTTTTTTCCCTTTCCGCGGTAGTAATATGGATATCTGTGACGTATGTAACACACCAAGTGTGACAATTATACTGACTTATTACTTATTTGACGTTCTGTGGGATAAATCAATCCTCTCTTCACGTAAGACGTATTATATATATTATGTTCCATTCATTCATATTTATTTAGTAATTAAAAATTCAAGCAAAGTGGCACTAAGAATATCACAAGATATGTATTTACCAAACCTATAAATGCAACTTTTTTTATGAGCAAGATCATTCTATGATAATTATCTCCCTCTTAACTACGAACATCCTCAAGGTATTGCTCCATAGATAAAAGTACTAAATACTTGATTCTTTAATTAGGACAAATTAATTTGTAATTTTGTCAATACTCACAGCTAAGGCTGAATGATAAATCGTTATCGCATCAATACTGACATATGAACATTCACGATGTCAGTATAAAAAAAAGTAACAATGTATCGTTATTGTAATTAAATATAAACGTTGAACATTCATAATTTTTCTATACCAAAAAAGTAAAGATATAAAGAACATGGATTTGCCTCGCACTGGACCAGAGTGTATAAATCACTAGTGTCATTTTTTACAATGGCCATAGAATTTATGATAGAATGTTATGCATTCTCGACCATAATTTAAAAATTTTATTTATCATTCATATATTTTGAGATTATTATAGACTAATTGTCTCTTGATAATTCTAATATCAATAATACTCTTCAGACCTGGAAAGATTGGAAATAATTATGTTGAGAGGGTTATAAACTATGTACAGTTATGTTACAAAATAAACGTTAAGTTCATGATACTACTAACTTTATTTTCTGAATGCACTTTTCAGATACTCATTTCATAAGCCTGCAATACATCGATGATAATATAAAGGTAATGAATAGTGATGGACCAACGAGGTGGTTCTATCTCTAACAGATAATTAGATCCAGGTATGTATCGTTTGAACATCAATGATTGTTAGCTTTCCGTTCATTTTTATATTCCGTATATGGGTTGTTGTCCTAGATTCGAAATATCTATTTTTTATAACTATCGCCTACAGCTGACAATATTTAAAATGAACAATTACAAAAGTTTGAGTTCGATGCTAATATTTGTACATGATAAAGTCCATGTAACTGCATTTTCGTTCAACATAGTATTCTGCCTTTAATTCTTCGAGAAATAAGTAAAACATGGTCTTTTAAAGTATAAGAAAACATGACATTTATCAAATGTAATTTATACTTTAAATATTAACTCATATGCCGACACAGGCAGATCTATAAATTAAAATGAATAAATCTCCCTGGTCAGTATTAGTACCTATTTTCCTCCATGAGTTAAGTACTCTGATTCTATATTCTTAGATTGTTTTTTATTGTCCTTATTCACATCTCCTGTACTTACAAAACGCATATCGGTATATTATGTATTTCAATTTTAATATTAATTTAAAACATTTTTATGGTATGTTTTATAAAAAGTAATATAGCAATATAATTACTCATTATTCTTTTGATAAAGTATATTACTCATTAATAGGTAAAGTAATGATATTACTATAATACGTTAAAACACTGGGAAAGGTGAAGACCTTAAATCCTCTAGTAAATTAGAAAAAATTACTACTAACACTGGATATTTCAGTTTAAAACAATATCACATTGCATGTTATTACAATAACCGTAAACTTAGAATATTAATACACTAATTTGATTTGCGTGTTCCTTTTAATCCTTAAAAAATTGAAAATTGTTGGTAACATAATAGTTTTGTAATTTTGTACAAGAAATTGGTATATTTTTGGATCTACAAATTTTAAAAAGTAATGCCTTGTAATTTATAGAGAATAGAATATTTTATCCCATAAAAAATCCCTAATTTGAGTGGAGATATTGTTGAATCTGCTCGAACAATTCAAAATTTTATTTATTTTTATACGTGTGAGCCCATTTTAATAATTACCTATAATACATAAACAACAACAGAGATCTTCAAAATGATTAATGAGTTTAGTTTTTTAATTACCTTTATAAATAGACGGTTGTGTTGTAATTTTTTTATATCCTTAAAAATATTAGCATTTGAGAAAAGTATCCCTTGGGTATCCGGAATGAATGAATCAATAATTTTTGCTTTAATACTCTCTCAAGGGGATAAACAAAGGAAGTATAATGCTGGAGAGTTCATTAAAGAGATAATAAATCATTAGAAGAAAAGGGTTGTTAGATTTAAAACATGAGTTTGTTGCTATTTGAAAATCATTTTATAACTTTAAAAGATTTTTACATAAAAAGTTGCAATTTTTAAAAAATAATTTTAGTTGGAAATTTCACGACGCTCAATTATCACAAAGTTTTGACATTGACTGATCAGTAAAAAAACAATGAACATGTTGCTTTAGCGGTTATAATTCCGTTAAAGAGATATTCAAAATAAGTGACCGAAGGATTCCTTTTAAATATGGTATATACACAGTTTATGGATAAATTGGATCTTGAGGAAGTTTTTAAATTACTAAACTCTTTTACATAAAGAGGATGATCATAGAGGACCATTTTTTGAAAGATCCAGGAATAAATTTCGGTCCAATAGAAGGATCATCATATTATTAAGATAGAAATATATTATATATTCTTCCATGGTTCAAATTCAAATTCAATGTTGATACCACTCACTATGATATAAATAGCTCTTATATATTATAATAATGTGGATATATTTCGTACTTTTTAACAAGGTATAATTAAAATTATTTGTTTTTGTCCCTACAAAGGGGAAATGTAGAACCAATCAATCATAGTTTCATTGCAATTTTTACCAATACTTTTTTCTTATTTAAGTATAAGTATAAAATAATATTATTTTAAGAGTTATTTTATTTGATTTTGGTAGCATGAGTTTATTCATTTATTTTGTACATTTATGTCAATAAGATAATAAGATTTCGCCTCCAAGTTAAAAAGCAAAACTCAACCTTTTTCTCAACAGTTTAAAAATTCGTAGTAACATTCTTTTTATTATTGTATTTTTAACAAACCATGATGCTACTTGCATGTAGACAAACTTATTAGATGTTTAAACAGAAAGTTACTCGCATCAGGATTTTTGCAGGAAAAAAACACCTTACAATATCAGATTATAAAATTTTCTGAGAAATTCAGGTAAAACTTCATTTGGTGAAATTTTGAATCTTTTTTTTTTTAAATTAGTGGGATAAAAAAATCAACAATTGTGGCTCATCCAAATAACCAACCGTAAGGATATTAACTTATGTTATATAAGAATACGATAATTTGACTCCCTTTTCAAAATGGAACATTTTATAATGACAAAAGCAGGTTTTTTTGGGTGGACAGAAGGATAATGCACACTTCAGCCATAAATGGTAGAAGTGGTGAACCTTATTGTTAGTATTGTGGACAAAAATAAAAATAACGACAAGACACACGAGTGACTAATAATAAGACGGATTGCTGAAAAGAAGGATCAGGTGAATTATCATTTTAGCTAAAGGGATAAATAAAATTTATTTTTATTTTTAACAAATTTTTAATTCTGTAATAATTGACTTGTTTGTCTTTACATTTTTTGGGTACGACAATATAAATGGGAATGAGTAGTGTGTTAATGGGAACTAATGGGCCAGAGAAGTGTTGACTTAGTATCAATTCTTGGTGTCAATTTGTATTAATGATTATAATATAACATGTTTTTTTCTTGTGTTAAAAAATTCTAGATTATCTATTAAAGATTACAATTTTTCTAAGTGTAATTTTTATTGTTCTATAGAGTTTTTATACTATTAAAAATAGTTTAGATATGTCATTATATGAGGATCAAGAAAACTTTTTGAAAATAGTTTTAAAAAAATATTTTAATTTGTATTTTATTTTATTAAAATGTTTTTTTATATGAAATAAATTCCAGAAACAAACTTAAATAAATCACTAAACCCCCATTGACATTTATAAATTTTTTTAACTAATTCTCTCAAAAACAAGATTGACACGTCCTTTCTAGTGGGAGAGCCGACTTAGATTATTTAACATTAATCATGTAGCTTCAAAGAATAATTTTTTTTGAATTTTGTTGTACATTTATCATTTTTTTCTAAGAAATTTTTTTGCTATTTTCTTCTATTTTTTGCATTCAAAAAACGCAACAAGACAATCAAACAAAACATTGATAAGAAAGGCTACTTAAAAAAGATGATGATTAAATTTGGTGTACCCAACCCAAAATTCATCACAATATGCTACAATTATGATGATTATTATTATTTTGAGCTGTTCAGGATCGTGGGAATGTTTTTTATCCTTATTGTTGTGTTGTGCCATTATCCCACCGTTTCCTGTTCATTTATTATATACAAATATAAATAAAAGGTGACTAAACACACCTGATGATTCTCATATTTTTGTTCCTTCTTTCCCCTTTATTCTTCATTTGGTGAATGATCAAAAATCAACCTAATGAACGAACAAACATTTGAATAATAAAAAAACAAGGGTTGTTAAGGAGCGACTTAATGTGGATACACAACATCATGAACCTCAGGCAGAAATTGTCTTGGTAGATGTTCCATAAAATACAAATAGGTTGAAGTTTAATACCTGATTCATGAATATGCAATAAGATTATAAATATCAAGTCATGTTATTGAGCATCTTCTAATATGAGAATCATCAAGTGAGTTTAGTCATCTATTATTTTTATTTTTTGATTAGATTGGACAAGATTTTTTGCTGGTTAGAATAATTTTTGAGGTTGAAAAAATTTAAAAATAAACTTAAAAAATAGTTTATTTTTTTCAAAACTCATTTCCTACATTAAACGTGAGTAGATCACTTTAATTAGTTTGTGATTAAAGGAATTATAATACTTTTAAGGATTTTTACTGCCTTGATTTTTTATCTAAGTGAAGTGGATTCATTTTAAGATCTAGAGTAAAAATTTATCTAAAATTAAATAGATGGTCCATCATGAATAGTTGAATTCTTAATTTTAGGTGCTAATTATTTAGACAAAAATAGCTTGAGATAAATTGCTAAAATTATCATTTTTTTTCAGTTTATGAATAATAATTTTAGCTTTTCTTCCTCAATAAAAAATTACATTTTTATCACAAGGAAAAGTAAAAAAATATCAATTCACAAAATTAGATCTATCTAATTCTTCAAACGTTTCTTCTCTCTTTAGTAATAATATTTTATTGGTAATATCTGTATATTTCAAAGAGTAGCACCCATTTAGAATTCAGTCTTTAATCCGGATATTTGTCAAATGTATATGTCATTTAGGATAGAAGTAGTATGATAAAAGTGATCAATTAAGGACATAAAGTTACAATTTAAAAAAAAAAATTCAGTAGTTAATAAATTTACATAGAAGTAACTTTTTGCTAACATAACTTTCCATACAGTTAAAATTGATCGCTTTATGCAGTCTTTATACTAGAAAGTAAACAAATTTCTATAGAAAAACATTACATCTGAAAATATGTTTTCAATAATGCAAGGTATTTTGTATAAAAGTTATTTTTTCAATCTACAATATATTTTTTGTCATTAGACAAAATGGGAATATAAAAAAATGAGAAAAATATTTTAAGAATTGAGTTTGAAGTATCACTAATAATTTTAAAAAATGAGTGACCAAATGGAAAAAAATTCATACCTAATATTTATTTTTACCCAAAAAGTGATCTCAATAATCCATTATTATTTTTCGTAATCAAAAATATACTTTAACTCAACTTTATTGAAGCTGGATGGGCTGAAGGTTGAAAAATGAGTGTAAATGAACTTTTTGGGAATCTTGTAGGTTTACCACCAATTTTTGCAGGTAAGGAGGTAGGTCTTACTCTAAAATAATATGGTTTATTTTTAATAATGTTGCTTTTTAACACAATGGCTTTTAGTTTGCTTTTTGGATTACGTATTTGGGGATAGTTATAATATGTTTTTATCTTCTATAATACCCTTACTAGATTTTGTTTCAGAAATATTTCTTTGTAAAAGAAAATGATAGCTTACCTAGTAAAGAAATAGGATTTTTAAATTGAACAAAAATACCAATAAATTGAAGTTTTTTCCAACAGAAGTTGATATTTTTAAAATCTACTTGTACGTGTCAAATAAAATATTTCAGTGTAATACAAGGAATGCTTGTATTTTGAACAATAGGTTAATTAAAAAGTCAATGAATATTGTTAATTAACTTATATGCATAACAAGGGACTCACTACACCTATATGAATTTTATGTAATTTGTGATATCAAAGAGAAAAAAATGGAAATGGAAATTTATAAAAAATAATGTTTAAACTATTTTGCTCATACAAACGAAAATGAGTTTAATGCTCTAGGATACTGTTGTTTTTTTTCTTCATGTTATTGAATCATTACTCATTTAATAGTGTTGAGTTTTTTTACATTATTGTTGAGATTTTTTTTATATGCTTGGTTTGGTTCTTTTTTCAATAATAATTTATAATATAAAAAAATCATATCAGATTTATTCATTTATGTATTTTTTAGTCTCGACACACCCATGAGACAGGACAAGGAAAGTTATAGAAAATCTGCACCTGCGACTTTCTCTCATGAAAAGTTTTTCCTGAATCAAAAAAATATTTTTAGACATTTTTTTTTTTTTTGGGGGGGGGGGGGGGGGGAAGAGTGATTTCTTCCTTTTCCAACATTTCTATATATTAAGAATGATTCCTTACTTAGCCTTTATTATGATCTCTGAATTTCATAGACTAATTACCTATTAATACGTTCATAAAATTGATTATGTCTATTTGACTTCATATTTTGTAAAAGTAAGAAAGTTTGCATTGACGGTTTTACAATTTATTCTATTTTGGTTTATTTCACAAAAAATAACACAAACATGATATATATTATATCTTTTTTTCCTGAAAGGCAAAATCCCTCTTAATTACAAATGAAACCCCCTTCATCCTCTCCGTTATTTCAGGTAAACAAAAGAACGTAGTAGAATATCCTTTTTTTTGGCACCTGCATTTTTTCTCGTGAGAATTTTCATTTGAAAAAAAAATTGCGATTTGTTTTTTCCTTCGTTTACATTGTTTCTCTTTTTTCATTGACTCTTTTTTTACCCTTTGTACTCATGAGATAATGATCAACAAATTAATTAAAATTAAAAAAATAATACTATTTCGTAAAATAATATCAATTTAATAATTTATACTTAGCAATTTATAAATGGCGATTATACACGTAATGAAAAAAAATCAAATCTAAGATTATATAATTGCACATTCTTTTTTTTATTGTATGGTGATATTTAAAGTCACATAGGTATATTATGTAATTTAAATAAAATTTTAGCACTTGAGAGTAATTAGACAGAATAATAACAAATATAGAGTGCACCGTGGGATTTGTTGTGCTTAATTTATTTATTTATCAAAAAAAGGGCCATGAGAAGTTCCTTCTGTAAATTATTAAGTTCTTTTTTATTGTGAGTAGACTCATTTATTTGGTCCAGTACATAATCCATCAAAGATCAATAATCCAATAATTTAACTACACTTAAAATAATTATAATTCATATTGTATTGAAAGTTCCTTTGATTTGGTGGATTTCTCATATATTCAAGGACCGCCAGAATTTTATTTAATAAATACTGGGCAATCTGTTGTTTCAGAACTGCTTTTCAAAAAGCTTTATTAGCCATCAAATCCCTTGAGTTCATAAAAATGAGTCCAAAATTTATGAAGGCCTATACCATAAAACCCCAACGCCTTTTGAAATTTATAACTCTATTATTTGTACACTTATTTTGTCGATGCCATTAAAAAAGATGACCACAATTTACTTAAATGCACTGTACTTAGATAGAGCCGTGTTTTATATAAAATTTACTTTATAAAAATCATATCATTTACGGAAAATTGAAATATACAAGTATATTCTCAGTTAATATGTAATTTAATCCATTTAAGACTTTAATACACTCTTTATAAAGTTTCATGACTGTTCATTGAACAAATATACCCACCAACGACGAAGTATACAGCTTAAAAAAGACAATTAATGATTTAATATAGATGGTCAATGTTTTTTTTTTGTTTGTTTTTATTAAATATATTTTATGATTGTGAACAATCATTGATTTTTTGAACGTGAGACAAAAAATTGGATGAAAAGGCAAAAATAAATAATTAGAAGAAGAATATGTTAAAATGAAAATTTATACATAATTTAGTATTAAGGCCAAAATTGAAAGGAGTGACTAGATATTTCAGGATTTTTAAAAAATATTGAGGCTATGTTTAATCAATGATTGATGTACCTTCTCATATTTTTTTGGTATTTTATAATTATATAAATTATAAACCTTTTTGGGCGCTTATAAATATTGACTCCTTTTAATACAAATTATAATTTCAAAATATTTAAATAAATGTGTAAAGGTAAATACTTGAATTTCGAACACTTCACTTCAAGATCGATTAACTTCAGTATTTACCTTTACACCAAAGAAGAATTAGGACTAGTTTCCTTGAGTAAAAATATAAATTGGCCGAATACTTTGCTGATTTAGAATTTATAGTTGGATTGAAACTCTTAAACATTAGTCGTTTATAAAATACTTGATTGAAACTAGTTTTTTGCCCAAATTTCTACCACATTTTTTGTGTTTATTTTTTTGAACCAATCCTATTTATATATTGATAAATAACATGTTTGTAATTAAAAAGGTAAAAATTTAAAGATCAAATATAGAAATAAAAATTACCACATTTTCATGATAAATGATTATTATTTTGAAAAAAAAATCATTTTGGATATTGGAATTATAATTGTACAAATTTGAAGAAGCTTCGCTCTGTAAAATAATTAACTGATATTTTTATATTAAAGAAATAGGTAAACTTTCAAAGTAGATCATCTTTACATAAAATTAAATCCATTTTAAATACGGTTAAAAAATGTGAAATAAACTCCCTAGACAAAACTTATCTAATATATTATATCATAAAAATAAAGTTTCCTTTCGTCATCAAAAAAAATTTGTTGTATGCCAGTATAATTAATTATAATCAAACACTTTAAAAATGGGCATAAAATTATTTTTTTACTCAGATATTTTAAAGTTTCAATTGATCTCTTATAGAGGATTTGAGCGTACAATTATAATGAAATAAGTTCATTGAAGTACTACATAAAATTAACAGATTGATTCATATCATTACAAACAGTGGTCAATCATAATCTAAAAATCATATGAGTTTATATTTGTAAAACTATTTGTCTATTGAATGTGCAAATTTTGTACTTAATACAAAAATATAAAAAACTTTTTTCACTAACCAGACCTATCGGCCTACACATCTTCCATTTAAGGACCTATAATCAAAAATATTTGTTTATTTTTGTCTGTTTATCACATCATATATATCATATAAATCCGTGAATAAATAGGCAAGACTTTTTGCTAATTCATTTGATTAGTCAATTTCCATATAAGTCCATGATTAGAAATATTATGGGTTGTCCGTATATTTTTTTCAAAAAAGGATTGATTTAAATATATTTATGTAATCATACATAGATTGTGCTAATTGTGCAAATTAAATTATGAACAAAATAAGGGCCAATTTTTCAAAAACGCACTTGATTGAGAAAAAAGAAAGATAAACTGGTAAAACAATTTTTTCATTTAAAAAAATAAAAAATAAAGAGTATTATAAAAAAATGAATAACTGGCCTAGGTAGCTCATTATAGCATAAGTTTTGATTTGTTTATCAATTTTTAAAGGTGAAAATTGTTACACATTATTATTTACAAAATTGAAAAAAAACATTTAATAAATTTTAATTTTTTAAAAGATTATATATTCCAATGCTTAAGCATGCCCTTATTTGATAATTGGCATTAATTCACTTTATTGTAGTTTTCTTATTTTTTAAAAGAAGAAATTTTTACATCGTAGTAAGGATATTTTTTTAAAAGGTTAACGTGTACTAAACAATGTTAGGTATTTCACTTCTTTATAGTATCACAATTTATTACGTTTATTTTTGGTTTTTGGGGTAATTTTTTTATTGTCAAAATCTGTTTAGTATTTTTTTGCTTACTTCAAGCAAAAGATAATTAATTTTGAGGTAGACATTTATATGCATATGTACGCACATTGTACATGCATACATACTTTGATTTGATAATAAGCTGCAATAATATTACTGCAGATGTATATGTAAATTTAAATATCTACGTATTTCAGAAATTTGTTTTCTTTTCTTAAAAGGAATTGACACGAGTTTTTATCGGTATTTTTTCTGCCGACATTAATGACAGAGATCTTTGAATTAGAGGAGTGATTATTATCAGTTGTTCTCCTTTTCATATGTTATGAACTATATATTATATTATATTTTTCTAAATAAGTACAAAACTTATCTGTACTAAAATATGTAACAGATTTTGTTAAATTTATAGGTAATAATAAATGTACGAATACATTTAAACAAATCTATTTTTGTACCAACAAAAATATTATAATCTATCCACAACGATTACAAACAAATATTAAATTAATATAAACATTTTAAACGACGAAGTTCCTTCAACACAAGGCATCTCATATTCCATTTTGAAATCTATGTTACGTTGTAACTTAATAATATTAGATGACGTGTTGTCATAAGCTTTCAAGAATAACCATGGTGTATAGATACAAAGGTAAGTACTGTGTATATACGTATAAGCTCAGGTTTTAAATTTGTCATTTATCTGCACATCAAAAAAATCATTCCAAATGGTAAAAAGTAAAAAGAATAACTTATTTACAAATCTATATCCATATTTCTACAATCATTAACTTTTCAATACATACAACAATTTCTATTTAAATATATAAAAAATGCAGAATTTATAAGGTTAATAAAAATATGTAATGTTCGAATTCTTAAGCTTAAGTTTTGAAAAAAGAAAATAATCTTTGCTGATCATTTCATGAATAATTCCAAATCTTGTAACACTATTTGATTTGTTTTAAAAACTTATATACGCATAAACCAACTGATAGTTTATATCCATATTTATTTATAGAACTTGCATTGGTTTGGAGGTTTTGTCAAAATAAAGTGTTGATGGTTAGATGTTAGTGATGATTCATCATTCTTAATCAAATGGCTCAAAGCCTTACCTTTAATCTCACGTTATTTAAGACTTATTATCGTTTTATTTATAGGCAAATAAATAAAATCACTCAATATTATCTTTGTACTTGAATTACTATCAATAAAAGTGCATTTGGATGTATTCGATTTGCAAAGGCAATGGTTTATAATGTATAACTCAAAAACTATAAGAACAAATACCTAAAAGGCGTTTGAGTTGCAACTAATACTGTAATATAAGACATATTATAAGAACTCTGAAATAAAAATAATTACATCAAATGAGTCTACATTGATGACATTTAAAACCATTTTGTCTTCTGTTATGTAATATATTATTAGATTAGATTTGACATAATTGCTTTTATTTTTAGATAATTAATTGAATCGTTTTTTTATTGATTCAACACTAGAAATTTAATACAACAATGCTACAATTGAGAGTGCATTTTTTTCCCACTTATATTACCATACAACCTTGTAATTATGCACACTAATTATCTTTCACACATTTGTAATAATAATCCAAGAAGACCCGGTATGTATCTACATATAAACAGATTACTTCAAGGTAATAAAATCTTTTTTTTAATATAATAAGTTTTTGACATTGAATAGGTCTTTGACAGTGACGGGGTTGTTGTTGTGAATCAAGCTCAAATATTCCATAAGGCACTTCATTTTGTGTGTATTTAGACCTTCTTTAATCTTTTTTAATGTCTGCGTATTCATATTTTATGCTCTATTCTTAAGATGAAAGAAGAATTGATTTTTTGAAGTAATTCAATTATTTTTGGTCATGGACTTAAACAAAATAGAAATGAAAAATATGTACAGGAACTTAGAAAATGAATTTCTATTATAAAGCAACTAAAAAGTTATATTTCATTCTATTTTAGGTTATTGATCAACTCATTTTTGCCGAGTAGGATTTTCTCACAATAAGGAGTAGGATTTCATAATGTGGAAGATCTAGAAAAAAAGATGATTATTCATCGCTCCATCTACTTAATGGTGTAGGTAATAGGACAATACATAGTATACATAATGTATATATAATAAGTGTAGTAAAAAAAATTTATTGGCAAAAAACTGGAATAGTCGATCTTCAAAAGCTTCTATTGAGACCAATTTTTCATTAAATCCACTTTGAGTTGCTCTCCTACATCAAAACTCTGAATTCAAACTTTCAATGTCAACAACTGGACCGTCTGAAGGAATACATTGTCCAGAAGGGGGCAGATTTGGCCAATAGGAGAGAAAATTTGTTCCATTAGGACAACATCAGGCCACACACATCGATAGTGACTCGCCAGAAGCTCCTGGAGCTTAGTCGGAAAGTTTTTATTTATACACATTATAGTCCAGACCTGGCACCAAGTGATTACTATCTGGTTCATTCTATAGCGAATAATTTTTCTCCTGAAATATTCGCCTGACTAGAAGCTATTGAGAATCAACTATCAGAGTTTTTTGACAATAGGGAAGGGTTTCTAGGAAAGAGGCATAATGGAATCACCTTCAAAAAAGCAAAAAGTTATCAAAGAATTGTGCATATTTGATCTAAATCAGATAATTCTAACTATGCTAAATAAAGCTTTCAATTTTATTCAAAAATAATGGATTTATTTTTACTACACCTATTATATGGAGTACAGAAGATTCAATGGAATTACTTTTATTCTCTAAGATGTTAAACTTTGAAATTGTTTGAACTTTTGAGCCTCACTATCTCATATCGAAATATATCAATGGGCTAATATTGGATACTTATTTATATAAAATTAGTATATAATTTATGTATACTTTGTCTAATTGTATTACATTTTTTTTCATCTTATTTTCTTGAGTTTTAAAACAGTGCTTTTAATAATAGTTTAATGCAATTTAAGATATCATCAAACTTAATTTATATTTTACCTTTGTGATGTTCTTTTCATTAAATCATCCATAAAAGTATAAAATAATTTTATTCTAAAATAAAAAATCGTTCCACATTTGTATGTTTTACTTCAAACATATGTAAATTGTATTTACACTAAAAAGTCATCGTTCAAAAGATCCTTGCCATTAAAAGAAAACACAAAATTAGTAAAAAAATGTATATAATAATAAGTCAAACTTATGTAGTATTCCTATTTGTTTCAAATATTTCTAAATGGGTTTTCAAATATTTAATACCCATATATAACTTCTATAGTGAAATAGTATAGTTAAAATAAAATATATGCTTTGTGTTTCATTTTGTAATTTTCAAATTTTATTCATAAATTAAGAAAATTTTATGTTGAGAAATTTATGGGTCAAACCATTATCAGAATGTTTACGAGATGTGTACATTTTTTTATTTTATTGTTATTATATTGTGTAAAAAGCTATTTGTACCTTGTTAATTCATGAATGCAAGGAAGAGAGAGAAAAAAAACTCCTTTGGAACATCTTTAAATATCATTCTTGTTTCATTATGATCAAATATCGCACATCAAATACATTAATTTATAATAAATATTGAATAGTTGGAGATTTGAGTAAAAAGATATTTAAAAATTGAGTTTTATAATATATTTTAACTCCTACATGACTCAAAAATCTTAATTGAATCATCCACTAAAAGCAACTGAAAGAAGACATTTTACATCCATTGATAAAGCAAAAGTGGGATTATAAGGTCATAAAATATAACAATGGGATTTATTTACTTAAACGCTCTCAAATATTATATCCCTTGAGCTGTAAATGTAATAAAAATTGAGCGGAGTGATACTTTGTATTACAAAATATTTTATCTGAGAGTGTTTGTTTTTAATCTAAATAACAATACTTGTTTTGGATTGTTAGCGAATTTCTTTACTTTAACAACTCCAAAAAGACCAACCTTTTTCAGCTGAGAAGACATTTACGTGAGAACTATTTAGTGTCTTATAATATAAATACGTTAATAATTGCAATTATAAGGTAGTACATCTATTTTTAAGAAGCAAATTGTTCTTAATTACTAGTACTTCTCTGATACAGATTATATTTTAGATAATACTCTAATCACTAGCTAAATTATCATGAGAAAAAACTATTGTAACTTTTTATCATCTTTCTCTAGATACATTTTTAATTGAGTAACTGGTGTTAATCCATATATTAACTTTTCAAAAGTAAAAGAAAGTTCATTTCATTTAAGGATAAACATAGTGGAAAACCTTTTGCAATGATTTATCACGCGACACAAAAAACATGTTCATCACAACGCTTTTGAGAATATAATTTCATATAAATATGAATAACAAATGTATTAGTACGTATGAATATGTACTTGATTTTCCTTTCGAGGACACAATATTATACATATATATTTCTTTAAATGAATGAATATATAAATATATGTATATATATATACCAACCAGTATATTCAGACTTATTCACGAAACCTGATTTATCCTCTATATGCATTATTATTATTATTTATTATTCGCAGGCAAGTCTAAAGAGAAGAGGAACAAGCAATAAAATTAAATATACACTCACTGATTAATTCATGAACATTTAAATAATAACTACATGAAAAGAATGGAAAATATAACCCATTAACGTCGAAAATAAGTATGTAAGTGTGTACTACACACAGTAACTATCCAATATGACATTGATGAGGATTATTTGGTACTGAACTGTAAATTTTTTTAATGTGTTAAGATAAGATAAACTTTTTCAATAACTTCAAATGTTATGTATGAATTTTAACTTATAAGCAATAATAATCAGTTATATGTTCAATAAACTACATAATATGTGGTTAAGGATAATTTTCTTTAAGTAAATTATGATAAAGCCTAGAATCGAGATTGACATGGTAAAGTCTAGTAAGCTGTAAAGAATTGTTATCAACCCAGATAACGATTGATGTCTTGGATTGAATCTCTGTAAGAGATGTATCATATGCCCAACCTATTTTGGTGATGACAGATGTCATATGATATGCAGCTCACTAAGCTAGACAAGACCGTTTAGCTTAGTGAGTCTCGAATAATGAGTGATTGTTTGATTATGATTATAATTAAAAATATTACTGAATCTCAACAGTATTTAAAAAACCAAGATAATTTATCCCATAAAGTAATATATCAATTTGGTATGATGAATGTATTACTTATCAAAAGTAAAATAAAATAAAAATATTAATTAGGGAGAGAGGATATACTTGACGTAATTAATTTTGCATAATTGCACATTCCTATATACATACACGTCTGCCATCTCCAATGATTTCCGAGAATTATTAAAATCAATAATGATTTCTTTACCTGTTTAACAAAATTTTCAGTAAGTCTTTTTTTTGACAAAGTAACATAATTAAACTCTTTATCAAAAAACTGAGAAAATTTTATTATTCTGACTTTTTTTAAATAAAAAGTTTGAAATATTATTCAAACTACTGATAAAAAGAGAAATATATCTTTATAAAGATTTACAATTGATGGTGATTGAATGAATATCAATTTTGAGGATATCAGCAAAAGATAATAACTTTTTATTCTTTTATTCATCCTGATAATAACATAGATACAAGAAAGAATTTCAAGATGAATAACGAAGAGTTCCATTAGCCTCGTTTCCTTCTTACTTTTCATTTTGTTTCGTGCCCTGATTCAGCAATTTTTTTTGTTTCATTTGATTACTTATTCTTCCATCATGTCGAAAATGAAGGTAAATTGCACAAAGTATGTTTAACAAAAAATTATTACAAATATATTAGTTAGAACTTATGCATTTTATTTGAAATTAAAGTTTCTCACAAATTCAATTTTTCCTGCTCAAATACAGAATATTTATTAGTTTCTTATTGATATATAAGTCAGTATTTTTCACTTTTTGGTGCTAAAAAGATACTATTTATAAAAAAAATCAGTAGTCAAACATCATTATCGTCATTTTCTGGAGTCATATTTCTATTTATATATCTCCATGTTTTTCTTTTAGTAGCTTTTTTTGCCTCAAGGTTTTACTTTTTCAAAAAATTCTATTTTTGGTTCTATGATTAATATGATGACCACTATTTTCATTTTATATATATGTACATATTCTTACCCTATCATTGTTTTGACAGAAGATATATTAATTGTGAATAACTCAAGTGTATATTTGTAGAATTTATATCCACTGTGGCACACCCAAATATTAATTCTTTTTTATAAAAGAGTAGTATACAGTAACAAATAATTAATTACAACTAATGCTGACGTTTTGTATTTGTTTTTACTATCATTTTGTATGTAGTCAAATATTAATCAGTTGTATATGTTTTAAAAATATATTGGTCACAATGTTATCGTTTACAATGAAATGGAAAGTATCTATAAATCCTATATAATTAATTTTTTATTGATTATTGTTATTGAACATATTATTTTTGAAACTGAATTATGATTTTTTTTTTTTTAATATCAGAATGTTGAATTTAACAAGGTTCAACATATCAACGAGAAATTGAAAATTGCTATTATTTTATGTATTTTTATATTCCCAATCCTAGAATTTATAAACAATTTTCATTCCATTGGATATTTGTTTCAACAATTCCACGATCCTTTTTTAATTAGTTGTATAACGTTTACAGAAAAAACGATACTTAATGAATACTGAGAAGTATTTCATGTAAGCAACTATTTGTTATGGCCGTAACTGTGTTTCTTCAAGTTCAACCAAAGGTCATATTCGAGGAGGAGCATATAAACTTTATGAAAATTTATCCTATTTATAAGCTCATTTGATAAAGGAGAAGATTAATGAAATGAACAATTTTGTCAAATTATCGACTTACTATATAGTTGTTATGAACGTTCGCATGTTTACAACCAACAACTAGCTATTTTTTTTTTAAATGAAACCGTTAGATCACTCTTCACTCATTCATTCATTCCCTTGTCAATTTTTTCCCTTCTTCTTTTCTTTACCTGACTTGAAGGAAAAAAACACGTGGCTAGGGGGTTATTATCATCATCAACATGCTCTATCCCCCCCTCTTCAACCCCCCCCCCCTTCTCTTTAGATTCATTCATCTCTTCTCTCTGCGTTTCATGACTAAGATTTTTTTGTAGTACATACATACATATATTTATTTTATAAAATATATTTCGGTAAAAATGAACATTAAAAATATAGAGCAATTTTTGAGTGTCCATGTGGATGTTTTTTTTTTTTTTTTTTTTGGGGGGGGGGGGGGGGTTCAATTTATGAATGTATTTTTAGTAGGGAATTTATCGATAATTAACTACTAAAAATTATGGCTTTTTTAGAAATATGAAGAAGAATATATTTCATGAATTGTATTTTAATTTATTTTTATTGTACATCTTCTGTAACATCATCTAATTAATTCAAGAGAAACATTCATCTATATGAATTACAGATATAACACTATTTGTATAATGATTCCTTATCAATTTATGAACTTATGTAGAAACTTTTGGTGACAATATAATGGGGTCAATGCAAAAGTGACGTAACTAACACATAACACACTCTCAGATACTAACATAACAAACTTATGTCAAAGTTGTCGTGAATCTAGAGCTATCCGCTTTTGCCTAACATTTTTACCCCCTACAATTTATATAATACATTATTGCAGGGTTAAAGTCACTATCAGTTGATAGTATATGGCTAGCAATGTAATATGCTAACACAGTATACAGAGTAATTAAACTTTGTCAGTTACATCACTTTTTCTCTGACCCCATAGTATAGACTCTTTAAAGATCTTTACATACAGTGAGCCCTTACACTTTTGGTGACCTCAGAAATTTGAAAAATCTAAATTTTTACAATAAATACAGATGGACTAGGAACTAGAAAATTAGGGTAATTGGAGAAAAGCATCTGGTCTTTGCAAAAGTAATGACTTATTGATGTGACTTATAGACTTATATGATATAGATGTGAATGACTAACAATATTATATGTAGCTTATTTTTTAATCATATTAGGCTCTGGGGTATATTAAAAAGAAATAGATCTTCGGTAGACGGTAACAGTTTTAGTCTCTATGTTTGTGAGTCGTATTATAACAATAATTCACAATTTTCCTTTATTAAAAAGGAGCTATGATTTTTTTCTTATAAAATGTGGTTGTTTTTGTCTCCATGATCGTCGATTGACGTCACGTAAAAACATTCATAAATATAATGCACAGGGGTGAGTCACAGTGTCAATCAAATAAGTTTCATCATATAAATCTTACATTTTGAAACAAACTAAGTCAGGGGTCATCTAATTACCATCCATAGTTATATCTGTCCCGCTATAACGATTTTCCTGGCCCAACGTAGGTACTTGAGTTTGTCTATTAAAACATGATATAATGGCATTTTACCAAAATATATGCATTCACAATTTTCAAAAATCCAATCAATTTTGTACTTTTTATCCCCATGTACATTAGATGAGGAAGTCACAATTCGATAGGATGTTAAAGGAAAACACTTTTATGTCTTCTTTTATTATTATACATTTTTAAGATCACGAAAATTTATCCTGTAAAAATGTATATGTTGTGGTCTCGTCAGGATCTTGGTAGAAGTTGCACCAGCAAGTAAATTACTAGAGAATGAGTTATTAACCCTTGAGATTTCTAATATATCATAAAATGCTTATTAATTAATAATTGTTGGGACAAAAGTTAGAAATTACTCCATTAACCTTACTGAACATTTTATGGAGTTTTAAATAATTGAATTATTCTCATCACAAGAAATGTATATTCTTAATTTAATATACACTATCCCATTTTTGCTGCAATTTGTACACAAAATGCATGAAAGAACCCAATCAATATTGTCTTATATCTTAATGAAGTTTATAATCAAAAATTTTGAGACTAAATATATACAAACTTTTTAGCTAAATAATTATACGTCCCCCTCTGAAAAAAAGTTTGGTGACCCCTGATCTATTTTAAAGAAATAAGCATACAAATCGAGTTATTTGCATGTGTAGATAAATGCAAATATATGTACTTATATACTAATAAAAGATCTGCAAAATTACTTATTAAAATTGAATGTATTTATATATCTAAGTATTTATGCAAAATGTGCATATATAATTATTTCATAGATTTTATAGATGATTTAAATGCAAAAATATTGAGTAATGATGCTTTTTGAATGAATTAGTTTTTACACAATTCTGCGTTTCTCTTAATCACTTCTCATCATCCTTATTATTGTTATTAAAATATCGCTACTCTATTACTATCTTAGTCCAAGAACCAAACCAGTTCTTGTTTTTCTTTATTTTGATTATTGTTATTATTCCCTTCGCTTTAAACCATTTCGAATGAATGGAAAAGAGAAAGAGAAATAAAGTTTTTAGTACCTTTTTAGATATTATTATTATTTTGATTATCTCGATTATACCCCCGAAAGAGAAATCCCGCTCAATAGCTTCTTTCATAAAAAAAAGTACTACAACCTTGAAAAATTCCCAACAATTCTTAAACATATATTTATTTTGAAGTTTTTTTGTATAAAAATATACAGGTCCCTCTTCTCCTATGTATAGGTTTTAGAACGGCAGTATTTTGTTGTTATACACGTTATTTTTGAAAATTTGTAGTTTGATCTGTTTTTGTATCCACATAGAAAATTTATGAAATGGATAAACCTAAGTTCATTATCATATCATGTTACACAAGGAAAAACATTAATAAAATATTGCCTGGTAAAATCATTTATTAAAGGTCTCTTATTCTTTTGAAATTATATTTGATATGGTAACGATAGTCATATAACAACATGGTTGGAATTTACACAAGATAGAATTTAGAATGCTTTTCATCAATTGAGAAATTAATTTGTAAATCTTGTGAGTTAGAAAGATCATCATTGTTGCTATGGGAGAACAAATTAAATAAAAATCTATGTTAGAAAAATGACTAATGGTTTCATAGAAATAAATATATAGTATGTCGTATAATAAATTTATATATGACACATTACTGTATATAAAATTAGCCAGTATAATAAATAGCTTATAGTACCTTATATAATAAAAAAAAATGTTTATTTAGTCTTTTTAATTACATATTTGTCCAAAAACAACTAGAGCCTAGTGTACGATCAGTAAATGTGAGTTAAATAAAATGAGAAAAATTTAAGTTCATTTAAGATTTTCTCGCTTAAAGATTTTCTTTTGTGGATAATAAAACTTTGGTAGTGGGTAACTAGTGTTTTTTATGGGCATTATTTCAACTTTCATTAATGTTGAGTCTTAAGAAATTAGAAGTGAAAAAACGCATTATGAATAATCATTTTTTCTTTATTTTAAAAACTATTTTATGTAAGATAAGCAATTATACTTCTTTGGAAATTATAGTCAATATATGTATAATATAAGTTTTAATATTCTAATTGACAACATAATCGATTTCTTAATGACTTTGAAATTTGAAAAAATATTATATATGTATGTATATTGAGTATGTACAGCTTAAAAACGAAGTTTCAAATACTCTTTTCAACTTTATTTCGAGTTGTATTCCAATATTTACAATATCTTTAATTAATGTCTTTCCTCTCTGGCTTCTTATAAAAATAAAATTGTTAACAAGTCAAAGTGTGTGAAAATATATTATCGAATGATTTACATTTTAAAACTAATAAAAAAAGCAAGATAATATACATATATCAATAAAATAGTTCAAAAATTGATTGTTTATTCAAATTATAGGAGCTCCATGTCAAATACCGAACAAAATGGTGAGATTAAAAAATAATTTACAAAAATCAAGATATCAAGAAAACATGATTTGAGCTATCTAAAACTTAAACTTTTGTTGTCATCAGTTAGCTATTATTTGTATCACACGTTTAATATATCATAACTTTTTTTAAATTTTAAAGCCACATGCAATTGATACTCCCTGATTTAACTGAATTTTTTTTAAGTTATCTAAGAATGTAAAAAAAAGAAGATGCTGAAATCAGAGAGAATTTTAAAAATATGGATATCAAGGATGCTTTTATAATAGCTTCATAGTTAATAGCTTATCAATAGGCAAACATAAAAAGCTTTGTCATGATTGAAAGAGAGCTAACTTAGGTATTTAGGTTTTTAAAAGCTGTAAAATATTGGATAATTAAAATGAGAAATGTAAAAATTGCAATATAAAGTTAAAAACTAAGTAATTATAAAAACTTAAAATGTTAAAGAAGATATGGTCTATTATGTAAAAAACATTCCATATACCGTAAATCTTCGAGTATAGTCCACCCCTATGTATAGTCCGCAGGGCAAGTATATGAGTTTTTTTTGGGAAAAACCTAAACCTCATGTATAGTACGCACCAGGGATTTTGACCTTAAAATTTCCGGAAAAAAATGCGGACTATACTCGAAGATTTACGGTAATCACATTTTCTGTGCCAAAATCTTGTAAAGTAGTATAATCGTTATTAAAATAATGCAAGAAAGAGGACAAGAATATTTATTATGAATGTTACTTGTTTACAACCATTTAACTAGAACAGATAAGTTTTATTTTTGAGAAATCAGAAATGTCACATAATAACTAAAAAATATATTTTTTATAACATACACAAGCACATTAGTATATTCACATTATCTTATCAAAATTAGTTACTATTTATCATTACAATATATAATACGTCAGCAAATGTCCATTACCTCCAGTTCTTTATCAAATCGAATGATCGCATTTCCTTATTTAATGAAATATTATTGCTATTAATGATATGAAAAATCACAATAACTGACAAATTTAATTCAATTCATTATGGATGAAGAATGTTTGTTTGGTTGATTTTTGGTCATGTATGACAATTTATTTATTTGAAATCTTATGTACTGGTTACATGAATGAATACATTTCAAGAAATGAAATAAAGCATGAGATTTAATCATTTAATCAAAACAGATAAGTTTAACTATTGACAAATTAAAATTTTGATATAATAGTTAGAAATTATTATGTTCTATGCTCTGTTATAGTATAAACACTGAAACAAAGAGATTCAATTGCAAAATAATATCCGGGACAATTGAAAGTTTATTTCTGTGTGTATCATTCTAAATCTTATATATATATCAATCTTTTTAATTTATGAAAAGATTTGAAATATATTTACTATATGTATTAAGCAGGTTTATTAAATATATGTATACGTATAATATATGCTAAATATTATTTATCATATTTATACTCATTTTTACCCACCTTATAATAATTGTGAATAAGCTATGAAATATTTAATCAACAAAATTTTAAAATCTAAGTCGTTTAACATTTTCATCTTTCATGCAATGGTTTAGAATAGTAATTTATAAATAAATAACAAATCATTTCATAATTTGTACTTTTTTAGATTAAATTTATTGAATAGTTTAAAAATAATTTAAAATCCCTTTTAATCACATGTTACAAAGAATTTTCATGGCAAAAATAAATATTGAAAAATCTTATAACTTCAAAGTAAATGCGTATGAATTTTATATTATACTTATAATAATATGACGCACTACCAAGAAAAAAAGAAAATGAGAAGAAAAATAAAATAATTTATATATAGTGTTTTATCAGATGTTTTAATAAATAATTGCGTACATTCATATGTATGTACATGTTTCTTTTGTGATTAATGATGTAGAACCATCATAAAAATAAAAAGAAGGAAAAAAATGGGGTATATTTAAGGACACACGTAATTTATTATCTGTCTTTTCTTTCTTTATATTAACGTATAATCGTTTATTTTTTATAAAGAGCTAAAATACTTTATGATTGTATTCTGATATTATACGTAAAAAAATTTTTTTTTTGAATGGGAGAAACAGGAGATGAAGTATAGTGAAAAAAAAGCCCATTATGGTAAAGTGATAAAATAAAACCTTAACACTCTCCTCTTCTTACCTTTTGACACTTCAAATTCCATCATGCTCTAAATTTGAAAGGATAATTAATATATTATTCATAAGAAATTACCCTTTATGAGTAAAAATAGGAGAATCATTTTAGATTTCATATTGTACCTATTTTTTTAATGTTAGTCAACGATTAGTAAACTTGTACATACATATTGAATCAATCAACTAATTTCAATTCAACAAAAACCCGATGTTAAATTTAATTTTTTGTGTTTTTGACAGAATTTATACTTATCAATCCAGATTTTCTGTAACCAGTCAGATTTTTGAGCATTTTTAGTTGACTGTTACGTTTATTTTTACACTCCTTCAAGTTTGAGGCAATTTTTTATGTGGAACAAATACTTTAAACTATATTTATGTAATTTACATTTTAACAATAAATTCAAATATAGGTTTATATGGATTACATGTGAAAAGTGTCTACCCAGAAAGAAAATATTTTTGTGGGATTTCTTTGGATACTATTATTATTTTTTCATCTGCCTCATTTGAAACATAAATAATTGTATATCTTTTTAAAAGGAAATACTAATTCATGTTTAGGGTTTTTTATTGCAGAAACCTAGATGGAAAAGTTATAAGTTCAATTACATTGAAATGTTCTATTGACATTTCTAAAAATGTTCCTTCATAAGTAAATAAACTATGAAGAACGACGGAAGACAAAGAAAAATTGTTTCTCACCACAAATGATTTTTTCTGTAAAAGCATGATTATTACAAGTATGTAACTTTAATTTATAAAGCAAGGATGTATAATAATTTTGCAATAACAATTGTAAACAAAAGTAGAAAAAAAATAAAGAAATAATAATAACGCAACCATACACAGTATGTTTTAGGTCCATATTATACTGCATAATCAAAAAAATGAAGGAAAAGTAATGATTTATTTACTTCCATTTTGCAAATCTGCCAAAAAGGTGTGTCCGGCCTAACAATTTGGTGCATTTAATTCAACTATAATATGCGGTTGTTTATTTTTGGCCCTTATGTACTTGGGTTAAAAAGTGTATGTAAGTATGAAGTTATAGAGCTTAAACTTTTAAGTATGAAAGACACATACGTCATGAAAAACAATACAGAAAAATTATGAATTAAATTTCATTTTAGATCTTTAAAATTTTGAAAAATTTATACATATACATATAATAACCCACCCATCATTTTTGCTACATGATTTGGATAGGAGCTTTATATTTGAAGCAAAATCAAGACACCATTTCTTTTGTAAGAACGGGAATATTAGCTTATATAGCATAAAAATATATAGTTAAAAAACATCAAATCAGCTTCTTATAAATGACTTTTTTTTAATTGAACAAAACATCTTAATAGAAGTTTCAGTTAAAGAGTTACATACATAATATCATATTTCACATAATAAATTATCTATTACGTCACATATTTTTTTACCCATTTTTATCACTACGTATGCAGGTAAGTATAGAAAATCTTACTACAAGGTCTATATTTATGAAATGGGACTCTATTTCTCAATTTCGAACGTTTATTGTGAAAATATGGTGACAAATTTAATCTTTAAAGTCTCTGTCGGAATTGCACCTCAAAATTACTTCACTTTTACACTTAAGTGAATCCTATAATTCATATTACACATTTAAGAAACACATACAATTAAATGAAATGATTTTATTTAACCATCTAGTAGCTACTTTTTTTTATTCAACAATTATCATTTAAAACTATTATAAAAACTTCAAACAGTCAAAAGTAACACATTTTGTAATCACTAAAATTTTTCCATAAAAAAATAAAATAGAATGAAATTTCATTATGATTATCTCAAAAATATATATATAGTTATATAAGAAAAACTGAACATGGATTCGGAAAACCAATGTAATTCCAATTTAAGTTTTCATAAATAAACCCAAAAAATAGATTCAACTTATTTGGAAAAAAGTAATAATTATCAGGCAATTAATTACAATGAAATCGATACAGTGACTACTATAACAAGTCACTGAATTGATTGAATATGTTCTCAAAAAATAGAAACATCAAAAAGAAATTTATAAAAAAATGTTACATAAAAATGGAATAATAAAGTTCATGAAGATCAATATACACGAGATAAGCTAAACTTTAATTATGGCATTAGAGAAAAGCACATCCCCTCATCATGCCAAAGCCCCTCTCAGAATCACAATTGGCGATCGGAGCATTTTAGTACAGGCAAAAATTCTTCAAGCCAATGCTTATCATGGCAACAATATTCTGCAACTGAATATATCAGGCATTCTTTATACTATCCACTTTTGAATATTTCAAGTGGAATATCTTTTCGACTATTGTCACGCTTGAAGTCCTTAGTCTCGTCCATTGTTATAAATCTATACTTTTCGTCTATCTTCCGTTTGATTCTGAAAATTCTGACTCAACTTAAGAGCTCCAATGATTGGGTTACGGAAAAACAAGGAGAGACGGAATTCTCCATAAATTGAATGAAATTTTGATGTCCTTCGACTGAAAGTGGGATATTACATGATACAAGGAATTGCGTTAGGTCAGGCGTGAAATCAGATGTACCTGAATCTTTACTAACACCATGTTTATTGAATGGGTCTGGATTTCTCTTGTGACATCAGCGATTTGAAAGTCTCATGATCGGAAATTTCTTCGTAATAGAAATCGAGAAATCACACTCGTATTCTTGACATATTTTCAAACGCTGCTACCTCCATTGTCGGCGACCCAAGTTCCTGAATCAAATCCTCAGCCATTTTTTAACTTAATTTAAGAATGACACTTTTTTGTTTTTGAATTGAATTGAACTGAGTCTTAAAAGAAGTAGAAGAAAGAAGAAGAAGTTTGAAAAGACAAATGTTGCCAACAACCGTCCCAAGCGTGCATGTCAGCTGGACCCTTTTTATGCATCACTGGTGATAATCTCATAGCATCAAGTCTGGTGATTAAGCCACATGCACCAACAGTTCCCCAATATATGTCTCTACCAATTCCTGGGTCGCTCTTGTTAGATGTGGCGGTACATTGTCATCAAGAAAAATTACTTGGTGACGCCGGTCGGAATATTCTGGGCATTTTTGGCGTATTGTGTCGTTTAAATCGGCCAATTGTCATTGATAGCGTGCACTGTCAACTATTTCACTAGATTTTATCAACTCGTACCAAATCATACCACGCTGATACCAGAAAACACACAGCATTGCCTTACGGCCGAAGGAATCTAGTTTCGCCAATGTTTTTGGGCTGTGGCCGGGTAAACTACACTGTGGTCTACTTAGAGCATGTCCACTGTAAGCTTCTACAACCATTTGATGTGTTTCAGAAGCGTTTCTCTTCAAATAATAACAGAAAATCAACAAAGTCCACAAATAGTAGTTTGAAGGCACGAAATTCGATATTTTTAAGAACGAACAAAAATGTGTTGTACGAAACTTCACTAACAATAAACTGAATATTGTTACCAAATAATAGACAAAAAAAATAAGACATTTGGGATGATTTAAAAATATTCTAGTTACATCTGTTACCTAATATCTGAAAGTCTCATTTCATAGATATAGACCTAATATATTATAAAGAAACTTATAAAGAGTCCCCCTTGGTCTCCCTCCTCTCCCCCCCCCCCCTTCCCCTTAAAAAAGAAAGAAAAATACGAAAACAACAGACCGTTAAACAATACGTTTAAAAATATGTACTTGAATATTTTTTGTGTAAAGTAGCCTGAAGGATCTTCCTCAAAATTGGGGACTCTAAAAACAAAAGTAAAAAAAAAGCGTCCCTTGCAGTGGGTGAATCACACATACTATGTGAGTAAAAAAAGTATTTTTTTTTTACATTTTTCTATTAGAAAATTAATTATTTTTCTTTTTGTTAAAGGAATTTTTTTTTGCTACTCTATTACCTGTTACTTATGTGCTTCTGTCGTCGTATTTCTCTTCTTCTTTTTATTCTTCCTTCTGGTAGAATGATAATGAATTTTTTTGTACATACATAGAATTGAAAGGCCAACACTGTAATTTTATATAGATAATTTTTTTTTCAGTGAAGAACATAGTAACACAATTAATGAACATGAAAGAGAGAAAAAAAACTAATTTGGAAAAAAAAATTGTTACCATTTTTTGATGGTTCTATGGAGTGAGTAGCTGCTGACTTATTATTATTGTTCTAAAGGAGGGAGTCTAGCTTTATTTTTTTTTTTTTTTTTGAGTGGTACCCAACAGTGTATGGAAAAGAGATTCATTCATTCATTCAAAAAGAAAAAGAAAAAAGAGGGTTGATAGGATGGAGGAAAAAAACACATTAAATGGTTTATATTTATATATCAAAGTGTTTTGTGAACAAAAGAAATAAAAGTTTGTCTCTCATATTCCCACACCGGCTCTATCACTAATTACCGTCTGTAAGAAATGAAAAAAAAATTTTTTACAACCGTTGTTTCATTCATTGCAAGGAAGAAAAAGAAGGGGGGGGGGGGAAATGTCAAAATATACATTTATACATGTGTAACTTGTGATTTAAAAAAATAAAAAACTACATTAAAATCCTCGTCTTTTAGGAAAACACGATGTTGTTTTATTCTTTCGTATAAATCACTATAAAGAGACTTGAACGCCCAAAAGAACAGCCAAAAATGAATAAAAAAAGATAATCATAACGTCAATAACAACAACATTTGATTCTTACGGTTTCATTATTATTTTTACTCATTCTTTCCCTGAGACAAGAGCCTGGGGCAATCTTTTGCTATTTTGTTTTGTTTTGCATATATGTATGGACTATGTATATATATGTTATAATTTTTGGGGGGAAGTTTTTTTTGGTTCTTCATTTTAAAATGTACACATATTATATTTATGAAAGCGCGCACAAGTAGACGGCCAGCTTTTTTGTCTTTTTCTTCTTTTTATTATTGTTTTTTAACTAAGAAAATTTGATTAGTTTTTTCTCTCCCTCAAGAACTTCATTCATTCGTATTTAAGAATTGAAGGGAGGACCACGACGGAGTTTCCTGTTTTTTTATATACATACAAAGATCTATATTTAAGTGAAAAGTGTTGGGCAGAATATTGTGTGAATTACTTGTTACATTTTGTGTTATGTAATTTTTTTAAAGGGTTCTTCATTCATTCCTTATAAATTTAAAAATTAACGTTTACTAGAATAACGAAAAATGAAATCAACCATCATGACATTATCTGATAGATCCGCATTTTTGTTTACTATACAAGCTCTAATCGGACTTTTTGCTCTCTCAGACTCTGTATACGGTTATAGACTCCATGATTCTGGCTCCGACAATTCCTTACATCATGGACATCACAAATCTCATCATCATAAATCTCGGCTTAAAACTTTTTATCCAACAGGAGTAAGACATTATCATCATCGCTTGTTACATTTGATTTTTTATGTATTCATATATCATTCCAGCATTCAGAAGGAAGTTTGTTAACATGTGCTCCAAACTCCGTTTGCAACAAGTTAGATACCTATGGGACACCATGGGTTGAGAAACAGTGTCATTGTACTGGTAAAAAGAAATGCTCTACTTCTACGCATAGTCGGGATGGGCATACGATTGTGGATCGCACACGGCAGTACAAGGTAATATCTACTTTTTTACTACTTCATGGGTCATAAATTTTACAATTAATCATTAACTTTTAGATTTGTGAGCCAGTCAAGAAGCTTAAACGCTGTAAATATTTCCGTGACATTACATGGACTTACATCAGTAATCCGGACAATTCAACTACTCAATTAATGCATTGTCGTTGTCCAAAAAATTCGGTCGCATATCTCATCAAACGAAGAGCGTTCGAAACAGTGACTGGGATGGGATTTCAGTACAGCTTTGCTTGCTCTCCACAAACTGTAAGTTATTAAATATAATGTATTGTATCAAGGAATTTTACTCAGTCTATAAATCCCATTTGTTATTGCAGACACTACGGTGTCAACGTAAGGAGCCCTGTCGACTATTCAGTGTTAGAAATAACTCCTTCCGTCCCTCAGTAGACGAAGTCAACATGAACACTCTTTGTCAATGTCCACATAAAAGGAAATGTCCAAAACATCATTTGGACCTTGGAGTCATTCCAGGAAAGGCATATTCAGAGGATTCGATTCGTACATATTCTGGATATTGTGTTTAAGTGTGTACCAAAATGTTTCATTAACAAATATTTACAATTTTTTTAGTGCTGTGATCCCTCAATTATTTTTTTAAATTATATCTTACACTTTTTTACGAAGAATTTTTTGCATTTTTTAGTTATGTGTTTCTGTCCTATCTACATAAATAGATGTCCCTCAATTTGCCTTGTGTGTTGTTCCAAAACAAATTTCCCCATCAAAGACTGAAAAGTTTTTAAGACATTAAAAAAAAAAGACTCAGACTGTAAGCCTTCTTAAGCCCCACTTCCAACTTTTTTGTAGTATTCATTTTCTTTCCATTATCACATACATACAAAAAACACTGTAAAAATTTATTAAAACTAAGACTTATATATTTTTTAAGAGCTGTGATTTTAATGTTATAAATTTTATTATATACATATATATTTACTACATTCATACATACATATATCTCGACTATTTTATATATATCACAAAATATTATTATTATTTTTCTTTGACTACATATATGTTTTTTTTATACAGAAAAAGAAATCATGAAAATATAAAATTATATTAAGACATTTTTCTCAAACTCTTTTAATAAAGGCCGGAAATAAGTTTATTTAAGACTATACCAGGCATAGCTGATACTTATTTGTTGTGAGTGTATGTTGTTTATTTGTTTTTCTTTTATACCCCATTTATGAATGAGTATGAGAGAGGGTAACTAGACAATCTTTAATCCTCAATTATTATTAATGTGATTGCTCATTTCCTGCTGAATTTTGTATCTCTATTTGATAAAAAACAAAACAAAAAACAGCTTATTTTTTGCCGTTTGGTGGGTTATTTCATTGATAAATTAAAGACTAAAGCAAGCAACAAAAATAAAAATCCTTTTCTAGTTTTCCAAAGTCCTGTCTTAATAAAGAAAAACTTGATTTTTATATTGTCTTTTCTTAAAAACAGAGGTTTAGTGTTTACTTTATTTTTACAGGTCCTTTTATGGATTATGTGAACCTGTTTGATACATAAGCATATATCTGTATGTGTAAATATTAAAAGTATACTAATTATAATTTAAAAGATTGAAAGAAATTAACTAATGTTGATTTTTGATGTTTTATTATGTTAACAAAAGACTATTAGAAAATGACTTTAGAGTTTATTTAGAAAGTTTATATTTCATGAAAATTGACATATATATTAATGATGACCTACGTCAACATAATTTTACTTCTTTGAGAAGGTTTGACATCTAATAGTGCTTTCATATGATATATTTTTTTATCATCAGTAAATTTAAGCATTATGTGTTTTTTATTCCCTAAGAAAACCCGAGAAAAAAGAGCATTATTATGAATTAATTTTATTTTCCTCGCTATTAATATATTACATATGTTGTATGAATCCACTTATGAAACTAACATTGGATTCATAGAAAACAAATTTATTTTTAAGTTATTTCTCCAATCTCAAAAACTGTCTCAAACCTATATTCTAAAAGTTTAAAAAATATTCAAAGAAATTGGAAATAAATCAGCATAACAGCTTGATTGATGGGAACAAAGAAAGAACTTATTAAAAATTCTGTAATCAGCGCTTCTTATACTTTTGATAATTAACATTATTATTAAATTATGATATCATATGGTATGAATTTATAGCTCTAAAAGAAATATCTTTCAATTTCAATAAAGTACTAATCAAATTCAGGGATGTATTCACATAATTATATATTTCGTTTGTTTGAATTGTTTTATTATAAATTAAATTATGCACGAATTGGTTTACCATCTTGTAACAGTTAAAGAAAAAGTTGATTTATATAGACTATATTGCACTGGAAAAAATTTCTTTTTATTCGTTAAAAATTATTTTGCTGTGTAAGAATTTCAAAACATTGATTTGATAAATATTGTTTTTCATCTTAAATTTTCCATGTTAATAAAAATATGTAAATATATTTTACTACAAATGACTAGATATTGACATAAATAAGAATAAAAAATCAACTCCCTTATGAAAGCTACACTTTTTAAGGAGAAAATAAACTTTGGTTTACAATATCATATATAGTAAATTAAATTTTACATAAGTTTTTATATTTCTAAACAAAATTTGACTATATAGGCTATTTTATCGAATAAGTGTCAGGAAAAAGGTCATGAAAATCAAAGTCATCAGAACTTGACTTTTTTTACAAATACAAATTTAAGTCTTTACAAACTTCGATATACATCAGTGAAATAATTTAGCAATTATAAGCTAACAAACGTATAAATAAGCAGATAACAAAAATTATTTATTTCTAATTATTTCACAAAATTCACATAAAAACTTTTAAAATATTTTTTGTAGTAAATTAACTCAACTAAATTTGTCTTTTTTAATAAAAATCTATTATGTATAGTATATATATGATATTATAACCAAAACACATATTTTTATTTTGAAAGTATAGAAATTCAAAACGTAATGTCTTTCAAAAAGTTCAAATTTTGTATACAAAATATCTTTAAATCAAGAAAAAAAAATACAATTTAAGGCCTTAAAGCCAAAACATATCTAAATTTTCAAAAATAAACTCAATCTTAATATATATATACAGGGTTAATATATATGTATATTATATTTATATGTTATCACTTTTTTAAATTATCGTGGATTTTGAGGAAAGGGTCATATGTATTAATAATGATTACCTATTTGTAAAGGAAAACAGAGTTCTTCAACCTGGGGGGTTTAAAAATTTATCTATTTGGATCCATCAATTTATATCATACCCAGAAAATTGCAATTTTCATAATAATAATTTGATAACTATATAATAGTTTTAGTAGCTGTAACTGTTTAAGTAAATTTTTCAAACCTCTTCCTTATTGTGGATCCTTTATTGTGCCTGTTTGATCAAATATTATAATAATTCAGTGTATAAAAATCAAGCAAAAGTTAAATTAAGTTACATAATTGACTACGTTTTATTCGTGACAATATTTTTTTCTAAAATAACGTGGAGGTCTCTGTTCAGTTTGTACCTTATTATAGGGGTTTTCATGCTTGAAAAGGTCGAAAAGCACTTGAATAAAATCATGAGCGCAATTAGCACTGGGTTCAGAGGTGTCATATTCTACTCCACCCTCCTCTCGAAATCCTATCTGTATAAATCATGGGCGCAGTTGGTTGTGGGGATTGGGGGGGGGGGGTATGCACCCTCCCAGATTTTCTTTTAGCACAAATGGGAGGTATTTAAGTTTTTAAACATTTATGTAACATTAAGTGGTTTCCGTAGTGTAAACTAATAATTTTTTTCTCAAGGAAAGTTCTGTTTTTGTGTTTTTTAAACTAGATCTCCTAAAACTTTTTGTTGTTGTAGTTTTCCCCAGATTAGAAAAAACAAAAAGTACATTTCTTAGCTCAACTACAAAACTATAGTAGTGGTATTAAATTTCCTATTCGACGTAAACCACTAAGTTAGATGCATATGCAATTTGAACTAATTTGGTTGGAATATAAATACCTTTATGTATATTCATGAGCTCCTCAAGTCATGTTTGGTCATCATTATTCTTTCAAATATTATTTCTTTATACATATAATCATTTTTTTTTATTTGTTTCATGGGAAGTGATTACTTATTTCAAGGCGGAAATTCCTAATCTATGAAGAAAAAAATGCTGAAAAGTGATGCTTTTAATCTAGTACATGGTAACATATTCTTTATTCATCAAAAACATGAAGAATAGCATTAAAAATTATGCAATATGTGGCGTGGAAATATTTATCATTGTATAATAAAAATATTTTTTTTGGCTTCATTTTATGAAAGTAATGAAGTTTTGATTTTGAGGTTGAATGTATGTACTTCAGAGATTTTAAATCAATAAATAACAACGTAAAAATGAATAACCATGGCACAAGCAAAAATGTCATCAAATATTGACTATTATTTAAAGTACAAATATATTGATACCTACAGATCGTCAACTCTTGATAAATCATTAAGTAGGGTATAAAAAACAAACTTACTACGAACAGCTCAAATATTGGAAATGGAATTGGTTTTGTATAAAATGAATAAGTAAAAATAAAAATAATTATTATATGTCTTATAAAGGGTTTTCAATAAGAGCGACGCATTTTCTTTTCTAAATAAAATTAAAAGAGTTTGAGATATAAACGAGTTTCTTTTTTAGTATTGAGATACATTCAATTACTATTAAGTATGAAATTCAATTTATTTTGCATGACCACCACGGGCATGTTTGCAGAAATCCAATCGTAGAACCCAGTTTTCTACCACTTTTTCGCATAAATCGAACAAAATTGCAGGAATTTTGCATTCAATATTTGCTTTGAACTCCTTTAGTGTTGTTGTAGATCAATGACTTTACGTGGCCCTGTAGAAAACATTCCAAAGGTGTCAAATTGTATGTGCGAGGCTGCTAATTCACTGGTCCATTTCTGGAAATAACACGTTCACCGAATTTGCTCTTCAATAAAAATTTGCTTAGATTTTCTCAAATTTTTTACAAGTCTATCAGCAATAGACTTACTGTGTGGCAAGTAGCACCGTCTTGCTGAAACCACATATCATTTAAGTTCATACCATCCAATTGGTGCCAAAAATTATCCGTGATCATGGCTCGATATCGATTTCCATTTACAGTAATGTGGTAATTATTATCATCAACAAAAAGGATGGCCCTATAGCATGAAATCCACACCAAATAGTAAGTTTTTCGGGATGCAATGGTGTCTCATGAAGCAAATGTGTATTTTTGGCTGACCAATAACGCATATTTTGCTTATTAACAAACCCATTGAGCCAGAAAATAAATTTCCCGCAAGCCTCATAAAGATGCCACGACCGAACGTGAATTTTGGTAATAAATTCGTATAATTTACAAACGCTAATCAAGGTTGTACTGCACCATGATGATTTGTTGGCTATTTTTGAGGAGAAATGTAAACAAAAATAAAAATAAATATATGACATCCTTATTGAAAAAACCTTTATTAATATGTATGATCAATGATATACACTAAATAGAATATTTTCTATTAAGCATTTATGTATGGGATATAAATTATGTTCCACACATAAATCCTTCATATATTATGTGACATACACCATGTAAAACATCATATTTTGCTTTTGTATTTCACACATTTTGTTACAAAGTTACAATGGAGTAAAGGGATTTAAATCTATAAAATTTGACATCCAAATAGAATAGAAATTTACCAAACAATGGGTTGGATTGAGAGTAGAAAGAGACCATATTGACAAATGAAGTTAAAAGTCAGATAATAATGAACAAGTTTGATAATTTTTGAAGAAAGGAAACCCTTAGATTGGATAAAGAATTATAAAACATACCAATAGTGGAGATAATCCTTTTGTCTTTCTTTTCAAAATACCTATTCTACATACTTTACGAGGTAGAGTTAAGAGCATAAAAATGAGAATATGATACATCCAGACTGTATTTTTTAAAGTCAAAGATAGATACTATGTCTATTCATGCTATGACGCAAGTATAGAAATGACGATGAAATTGAAAAACCCTTAAAATCTAAGAAGACCACACAGTATGTAGACACAAATATGCATGTATCTTGACGGCATGTGTTTTATGCTCAGATAAATTTTATCAGATAGACCTCGTCCCATAGAAGGGTACTTTTAAGACACACAACAACGAATTGAAAAAATTAGACTTGAGGAGAAATATTCCAATGCAATATCATTATTACTAATTACTCAGATAAATATTTGTAAGTATTAAAAGGTGAAAATACTTTGATATTTATTCATTATTTGAGACATTTACAAAACTCTTATTTTTATTTGTCTTTTAGGTTCATATAAACAAATGATACTTTTTTCGTGTATCAGAATGTAAAATAATATATATGTATAACAATTTTTGTACTGATTCTCTAATAAAAATAGAAACAAGTATTTCTTGTTTTTTGTTTTTTTAAATTGAAGAATAAACTACCTCACGAAAAATTAAACAACAGTATAGCATGAATTAATAAAACATTTCATGTTAAATATTGAGTAAAATTCAAACTTCTTTTAAACTTTAATTTTTTGTAGAATTAAAAAAAAAATAAGGAAATGGTACTATATAAAAAAATCAAGATGAAAATAAATGATGCAATTATTTTTTGTTTGATGACATAACTTTATAGACTTTTTTAAATAGGTTTTTTCTATTTTTCTATACATGTACATAAACACATAAAAATTAAAAAACAAGTTTGAAGTTTAGTCTCGAGGCCTCCAAGTTTTCAAATCCATTTCTTAACAAAATTTCATTTTTATTTATTTAAGAGACTTCTTATATGATCAATAAATCCATCTAAATATTTTTTTAATATGTTGCTTTTAATAACTTGTTTCTATTAGTCATAAATAAAAATAGTGTTCGTCAAAATTGACTCATAATTGACTGAAATATTTGTATAAGTACTTCGTATACGTTATGTATACAACTTTATTTTTCTTCACCATCTCAAGGCCTGATTTGCATAGTTCAGATAGGTTTCTTGATCCTTATTTGACAATTTAAGAATCGTTTCTGTCATATGTGGAATGGCCTCAGTCAATTCAAGGACTGCTCAGTTTTAACCCACCCAGGATGAAGACACATGATTGTTATGCCATCTTTCTTTAAATCATCATTTAGTAGGATCATGGACGTATTCAATGCAGATCTACTACAACAGTGCGAGTAACAGCCCAAATGTTCATTTTCAGAAATGGAGCCGAAATGAGAGCTCATTTGTACAACAACAGCTTTTTGGCTTGGATCCGGACGACATCCTTTAGATAAAAGGGGTAGAAATGCACGGGTCAGAAGTGTGGGTCCGACACAATTGATTTTGTATGTTAGAAGCATGGTAAAAGGAGCAAGATCTTGGAGTTTTCGTCCATCTAGAGCAGGCTTGAGCAACCACGGCCTGCGGAAGATTTTCATCCGGCCCGCAGAGACCTTTGAAATCTATAATTATCATATAATTAAAAAAAAATATTATAAAATAAATATAACAATGTATACATACATATTTTGCAAATATATAATTAGGGCTCTTGGCTTGATGAGCATATCGAGTCCAGAGTCCCCTAGTTCACTCTGAATTCTGAATGCAAATTCTTTATAGCAATTAAAGTCCTTCATATCAAATTGAATGGCAGTTAACGAGGCATACTTCTCCGCGAGTTGAAGCAGTTCCTCAGATTTTTTAGGGTTTCGATATGTAGCAAATATTCTTGTTTTAGATTGTGATACTTTCAGAAACTCCTTAACTAATGAAAGTCCAAGTCCACGATTACATCCTGTAATTAAAATAGAGTTGAGAAATTGTGAGTTCATGTCTTGTGTTGAACTAATGAGTGACTGAGTATAAAAAATAAAAAATGTATAACTCTTAAAAGAGAAGGCAATAGGAGTTGTCTTAAATGTTTATAATTAATATTCTTTTCATATTTTGTACAATACAAAAAATCTTCCCCGCCCCCTCTTACTACCAAGTACTGTAAATGTATCGATGATCTTTATAAGACAAATGTTTGCTCCGTTTTGAACACATTCATTACATTATAATAATAATGATTATATAAACAATAATATTAAATAATAATCAGTTTATACGTAAAAATACTACGTTTTGCACAATAATAATTACTTTTATTCAGTTTTGTGCTTTTTCGTATGAATTGATACAGATAAAACGTATGTTTTTATGCATAAAATATTCATATTTTATAAAAAATTTACTCTGTATCATAAATTAAATGTGCAAATCCATGTAAATATGAAGACAGAATATATTTCAACTAAAAAAACATTTCACTTACATCGATTTAGTAACCAATTTAATAATTATTGATTAAAAAGTCTTTGAAAAGTTTCTCTAGGTTGGAATGTTCTTGTTGGAGATCTTGAAATATTTCTCAAAATAGCTTTCATTAATACATAAATGCTTTCTAAAGAATCTGGATGCTCATTTCTTTATAATGCTTCTATGAATCATCTAAGCATAAGTAATATATATTCGACTTGGTCATTTTTTGTGATTTTTTTCTTAATGATGTCATTAATGATTGTCATTAATAATTTTATTTGAATTAGTTATGATGTTTTAAAAAACAATATGGGAACTTCAAGGGACTTCATATTACCACTTGAAGAAATCAATAAAAAAATTCACAGATTAAGAAGATAAACGAAAAAACGTAAATTTTCAAATCTTATTTTTACTTCGATAATATATTGTAAATAGGTATATAAAATTCTGGATATCAAAAAACCAATTTTCAAAAAATAAAACTTGATTAAAACTCGTAGAAACGAAAAAAAAATGCTAATTGAAAAATTCCTTTATAATCGGGGGAAGAAATGTATTTGATGCTTATATAATATTTGAAATATTTTTTTTTCTTATGTGGATAGAATAATAATGAAAAGAATACATGAGTAATAAATTGGGTATGTCACTACCCAATATGATTGTTATACTATACATATATATGTAAATAATATATTATTCTATTAAATATTTTCTTCGTCTCTCAATTTTGTTCAATTATTTCTTGAAAATAATTTAATAAGATATATATTTTTTAAATACGTAAAGAAGTCCTTACAAATTATAATTGTGTCTATGTATATGTTTTGTGCATTATCAAACATTCAAAAAGGGAGAATTCATTCATTGGGCCTGTAAATTGTAATATACATAGAATCAAGGCCCTAATGAATGAAATATTTTTTATAACTTGTTTGTACTGCATATATCCATGTGTCTCGAGGAATACTAGATATAAGGAAAAGGAAAAATTATTCATAATATTTTGAAGGAAAAAAATGTATTTTTGCATTGAGAGTGTGGCTCTAAAAAGTAAATATAGAAAATTGTGTATCAGAACTTTCTGATATAGTATATTAATACTCATATACAGAATTTAAAAAAACGTTTCTGACTAAAAGGACTTTAAATTTCAAGCTCAGATGCTCAAATGAAAAAATATAACAAACAAGGCTCATTAACCCAAAAAAAAAATGAAGCAAGTAACATAACAATTTTCAAAAAAACAAAAACTTCTTTATTATTCAAACTAATTAAGATATTTACAAAGGGTGGGTGTTTAAATGAAGAAAAAGTAGACAAATAAACCATCATCTACCATCTCAGTTTTTTTCTTTTTTGCATTCCTTCACGTAAGCTTTAAATTAATTTGCTTTTTCGAAAGTAGGTTTCTATCTCCGTCTTTAAAATGTCCTTTTTTCTATTCCATAAAAACGTGATGTTTTGAGAAAATTTTCACAACCATTTATTTTGTGCACATACAAATATATGTTTGTCTGTTCTATTCTGACATCCAAATACAAGAAAATGTTTTCGTTTTCCTTTATTAAAACAATGTAAGGGTTTTTATTCTTATAAACTTTAGTTGAGTATGCCTTCAAGTTAATTGACTTCTGAAATGATGACATCTCTCGTAAATATGTTCAATACAGTACATAGGCTTTGAGCCTTATGAAAAAATAAAGAAATATCATATACTTGCACTTTTTGGTCTGCCTTGTAAACTATTACACATTTTTGACCTCGTTACCCAATATTAATAAGGGGTAGGGGAGATTGAATCAGAAAAGTGATAAAAGAACTGAATTCCCACTGACACTTAAAACATCTAGTTATTTAAAAGTACCAACGGAAACAGGTTTCTATTATAAGGGGTTAAACTCGTCTATAAACCATGAAGGGATATTATAACTATACACACGATTATAAAATAAATGAGATAAAATCAATGCTGGAACATCACACTTAGTTATGGTTTTAGATATTTTCACGAAGAAGCAATGTCATATATATATATATTCTCGTCAATCTTTACTATTTCATTAGATAACTTAGAAGAAAAAGTTTGATAAATATTATCCTTATGTAGTACATCATAAGTATCTTCATTTCTGAAATATTATTTTAAAGAATGGCAAGAATCTTCATAATGGCTCTTATTACAAACTCGAAGTTCAACAGCATTTTCACGATTCAAATATAAAAATATAAATTTAATTTTCCAAAGAATTGAAAACAGAAAAACTTAATTCATCCTCATTTTGTAGCATCCTTTAAATAGGTAGCCTTTTAATCCAATAATAATGTGCTAATTAATTTAATTACCAGTAAATATGGTCATCATCAGTAATTTTATCCAGATGATTAATCACTTATCATTAAGAGTAATAATTCAATGCTTTTATGCACATTCATATAACCAGGGTATATACCAATCTTACCAGTGTCAAACATTTAAATTTATTCATAATTGAATTAAAATTATTTTATAGATATCAAGATAACCAAATCTACTTATAAGCAAATTATCACTAATTATGGAATCATTTTATATGCAATAAATAGATTAAAAATCATACAATCTATTGATTTTTGCAGTATGAGTCAAAATTCGGATTTGAAATTATTTCTCAATACATAAAATATTTTAGTTCGATATAACCTATTTATAATATTTCAACATGTTAAAACGCTTGATTAATAATAAATAGTTCCAAAAAATAATTTTATAATGTGTGTAAATAATAAAACATATTCAAAATTAATTTGGCATGAAAATGATGGTTGTTTTTAAAAAATCTATGATATACATACGTACATATATTAAAATATATTTAAAATAGCATCAAGTTTCGTGAGCAGCAAAACATTTTAACTGAGTGACTCCATTGTAATAAGAATTTTTTTTGTATTAATAGATATACACAATATATTATAGATATCTCATCCATTGAGTCGTAGAATCAATTCTTATTTATTATTGATTTATCCATCTTGGAAATTTTCTAGTCTCTTCCTACACAAAATATTACTTGTATGTACCTACATCTATAACCAAGCTAATCGAAAAAATTTATTTAGAATTAGGAACAAAATATAAATGCAGCCGATTTGTTAATGTGTGTTTTATTTGTTTGACTCGAAATGGTGCGGTTTTTAAAAAATATTAATTAAAAAAACAATCTTACCAAACTTAATTAAGAAGAGAAAATCACGTAGTATGTGTACACAGATGGAAAAATAAATATAGATTAATATGTTTCATTGATGGTAGGACCTTATATAAAAAGAAAAAAAAAGGCTTTACAAGAATATAGCTACAAAAAAACCAAAAAAAAAACAACAACAAAAAAACACATCATATCGTTATGATGATATTATATACATTCTCTTATTCACAATCATCTCCACTACTACGGAAGTGATTATTTGAAATAATTATTCTCTTATTTCTAATATAAATACACTTTTAAGCAATATCCCGGAATCCGAATCACATTGTGAACTATTTTTAGCAAAAAAACATATGAAATAGAACGTTTCATGCGGAATTATTATTTCAATATGAGCTTCTTCATTTCATATTGGGTAAAACACTGAAGCGTAAAGCATTTTCTGAAAGAGAAATGAAGAACATCTAAATTGGTAACATTATGATTTGTTGCTCAAAATGCATTTATCTTCGAAATAAATAAATATTATTTTTATAAGTGATGACTAATGAGTACTGTATGCTTGATTTACCTTCCATATATCAATATTTATCTTTGGTCTGTTGTTTCTCTAATTTTAACCATATTTCATTATATTTATGCCACTTGTTTCTATACATACATAGGAGTTCTCAAAATTATAAACATACGACATATTCAACGATTAAAATAGACTAGCGGGCCCTTCAAATCTAGGGATAGAGGGACTATTTGCATTATAGTTTGTTAGTATTATTAGCATTTCTTCCTTTGAAGATTAAAAGTTAAATTATTATAATACAAATACCCATGCAGAAGTATCTGCCCTCCGCCAAGTTTAAGACTTTCATACCAAAAAAGAAAGTAAAGGATGGCTTAAAATTGACATATATGGCAATGTATTTACATCACAGCTGTAGTTGTTTATGAACTCGCATGGTACAATATATTTTAGGTCTTATCAATATGCAGCCATGACATTTCGTTTCATCAGTCTTCATGACCATTTTGTTAGAAATGACAATATAACAGTCCTTATGTGTTTAAAATGCAGAACCTTACTCATGAATCTACCATAAAAAAGCCTTGGCTTTGAATTTATATGAATCTCTCTCTTATATTCATAAATAATTTGCCATAAGGTACACTAAATTGGTAATCTATTTAATTACGTGATTTTTTCTTCTTATATTGCCTTTCAAAAAATCATGTAGATAAAAGTGGTAAAACACAGAATTATCATTTGTGTACGTGTGCATAAATGCATTAATTATAAGATCCTAATATTTCATAACTTTAATTATTCATTTATATTTTTGCATGTAGTCTAGTAATCATATATACAACACATACATATGCACAATGTACAAATAAATATAATATTGATTTTGGTGTTTGTTAACTATTCTCTGTAAATGAACAATAATAACTATTAGTATTCAAATACTTTTGAAAGGCTTTTGGAATCTTTCAATAAAATATTCAACTTATTTAAGTTCAAAAATTGACTAATTTTGAATCTGTAATTTGAAAAAAAACAATTTAAAAAACAAAACAAATTAGAGTGAGTGAAAATAGCCACTATTGCAACAACACACAATGATAATTTTTTAATTAATACTGCCATAGTAACAAAAAAACAATTATGTAAAAGCCGGAGAAAGCTCATGGGAGCTGTGTATGAAGTCATAGAGAAAGATTTATAGATAATAAAAATTAGAAATGGAACAAGTGAAAATTGTATTTGTTTTAAAAATTGATTTAGCATTGGACTAAAGTCTTACACTTTTGCCATATATGGAGACAAATAAATATGTGAGAATGAGATCTGTATAATATCTCTCTACCTTTTCTCAAAAAAAAAGGGGAAAAAATTGTACTGTAGTTTAGCAATTTCGTCATTCTCTCCAATTGTTGGACTCTTTCACAACTTAATTAAATTTAATTCGAGTTAACAAATCAACTTTCCGGAATTAACAATAAGGAGAAATAGTAGAGAAATTGTCAGCTGACAACCAATTCACATTAAATTTTTTGTAGCTTGGTTAGAGACGTGATATATTTCTCTTTTTCAATTATTATTTACTAATAAAGTTATCTCGTAATGAAAGATTTCTAACCAAATAAAATAAATAGGGAAACAATAAGAAACAATAAGAAATGATTAATAATTTGTTTATTTTTTAATAACAAAATACCATTATTTTTCATGTTCAACCTCATTTCCAAGAACTGTTTGGTCCCTCTTTTCTGATGATCAAATAAAAAATTTAAGCTCCTCACAAGGTTCAACATATTTATGATTTCCCTTCTTGTGTGCATGTCAGAGATTAGTGTAAAAGCCATTATTAATTAAGCTTATATGTACATAATTATTTACTTTCGTTTTACGTTGCCTATTGATTAAACAGTCATGTTAAGATTAAAAATACCTGACAATAAGAATTCTATTGTTTCTTAACAAATTCACATTAAAAGTCCTCATAAATAAATGTCATTAAGATACATTGAAAACACACCTTATATTGTTTCTCCTTGAATAATATTGTTTGTTTTTTAAATTACAAATAACTATAATTGTTATTATTATTTATAAAATTTACAGTATTTAATTTTGGATTTAAGAATAAAATAGATACTTAAACGTGTTTAATTGAAACCCGTCAAAAGATAGATATGTGAGTGTATAATATGAAGTTATACGTAGATTAGAGATGGGAGATTTGGTACAATTTTAACTTTTTATTGCTTAAGTGCAAAATTATGTATCAGTTTCACCCGTTGTTTGTTGCAAATTATATATCAATATCTTGAGCACAATAGATATATGTGAAATGTTTCATAGAAACAATGCTAGAAAAAAAAACAAGAAAAAGAGAAAACAGTGTTTTTCATTTTCTAACTATTTATACTTCATAGCAGAGTTTCAGAAAGTGTAATTTTTTCCTCGATCCTGACTTTTCTTAAATAGAAAAGGTTCCTCAAAACGGTGGCTGATTCCCCCCTTGAATAAACTAAATTATCATTCATATCAATTAACAAGTTATTTGTACATATTTCAACAAGCTGTCTCATGAAATGGCTATTTAAAGGATTAACTACCTAGGGGCATAGGCGGACGGAAAGAAAAAATGGCTGGTCAAAATTTGCCCAAATATGTAAGAGATAATTTAGGTTTATTGATGTTCTTTAAAATTACCGCCCACCATGGTTGGGTGGGAAAGAAAATTTTCGTTTCTAGACTCCATAAAACCTTCAGTTTAGACATTTTGAGCAATTAATAATTAATTCTGCCCGAAAAAATGTAATTTTGCCCGAATTTTTTAGATCTTTGACCTACTGGGGGGGGGGGTATGCAGCCCCCAGCCCCCTTCCTCGTACCCCTATGCCTAGGGGTCGAGAAAAATGCAATATATGTTCATTTATATATCGCCATCATGAACATAACTAATCTATGAATATAATATTCAACATAAACACAACACGAACAAATAGAATCAGTATAATTATTGAATATAATAAGCATTCAAGAATAAAATGGCACCCTCTGGCTGTTGTCACTAACTCTTTTCAAAACAGTAGACTGGTCGAATTGTCCTCTTTTGGTGACTAAATGCCATTTTCTACCTTTAAATAATCGATTTAACGATTTTTCACCAAGATGACTTACCAAATTCACTGGAGGACCATTCCAATGAATGATTGACTCCTTACCGACGTCCTCAATGGACAGTCCTCTCCTCTTATCACTGTGGAAATCCATGACGCTCCCCATAGACTCGGCCACTCTCTCAGCGTGGGTTTTAACGGTACACCTCAAGAAAAAATTTAAGAACTTTTCGTGACCCTCGTATAATTCTTTCTCTTTCAGATAAAGGTGGAGAAATTTCATTGCGACTGGTTGCTTCGGAATCTCCGTTTTCCCTTTAGAGAGGCATTTTTCATCACATGCATACTCCTGACATTCGTGGTGTTTGAACAATACGAACTCAAACAATCGGATGAAATCATTTTCAGCTTTTGTTGAGTTATAGACAGGGGCGTACTGGCCCGGCGGTCAACCGGTCAATGACCGGTGCGCCCCTCTGAAATCTTTACTAGGCGGGGCGATTTAGCATAATGCGCCTTTATCGTACAAGATATTTACTCTTTGCCCGGTGGAAATTTTCGCCCCAGTACGCCCCTGGTTATAGAGAGTTCTGAGAGACGACTTGAACGAGTTGTATTCATCAACAATTTGGGTGATAGCGATTTCATCATACTTTGCTACCTTCAGAAGTTTCATCAGATTTTCTACACTTTTTGTCTCAAATAATTTGTCGTCACCTTTTTGAATAATCTTACTTATATCAAGACAACTAGACATTAAGTCAAATAGTTTAGTCGAGGCATGGGACGTAGTTTGTTTGATACGTTCATCAAGCTTTGTTCCAAGAGTTCTACAAAAACTGGATAATTTATTTTGGATAGTAGTTAGCAAGCTTAATGAGTTAGTATTGACATCATCGGATGATCTTCCTCTTCGTAGCGAAATAAAAATTGTTTTGTCCAAACCTTTGTATTTACATGTAATGACATCTTTAATGTTTTTCTTCTCGGGCAAGAAAAGTTCCTCAATTTCGATAAGTTTGGAAAAGTAACGAAAGTTCCTCGCGATCCAGGATCGAAGTTTTCTAAAACTCTGCTTCATAGGAGTAGACCATGACTTTTTTATTATTCTAAGTTTTGCTACATATCAACAGAATACTTAAATGTGTGGTAAACATATCTTTTATATAATTGTCTATAATTTATGTATAATACCTTTTTTAAAAACATTATGCATGTTAAAGTTTGATTTTGTCTTCTAAAGAGTGATGAATAATTTTTGCCAAATAGAGGAATAATAATTTATACTGGTACGATTACCGTATTAGCCGGTTAATAAGTAATGATGATCTTCATTTTTTTATTTTCCTTCACATCTGCGCCATTACTTTTTATATCATCACGCTCTCCAAAAGTATCATCATCAGTGATGCATGAAAAGGGTTCAGCTGACATGCACACCCGAGAAGATGTCATAAATAAATATGGTGCCCTTGAAGTAAGGCAGAATTTCAGCCAATTACATTAGAAGGGGTGGAATATAACTTATTATTTTGATGTTTTACATAGGAATAGATTATTACTTAGTGGCACTAAAAATGTGTAAAGATTGGGTTACGGAAAAACAAGGAGAGACGGAATTCTCCATAAATTGAATGAAATTTTGATGTCCTTCGACTGAAAGTGGGATATTACATGATACAAGGAATTGCGTTAGGTCAGGCGTGAAATCAGATGTACCTGAATCTTTACTAATACCATGTTTATTGATTGGGTCTGGATTTCTCTTGTGACATCAGCGATTTGAAAGTCTCATGATCGGAAATTTCTTCGTAATAGAAATCGAGAAATCACACTCGTATTCTTGACATATTTTCAAACGCTGCTACCTCCATTGTCGGCGACCCAAGTTCCTGAATCAAATCCTCAGCCATTTTTTAACTTAATTTAAGAATGACACTTTTTTGTTTTTGAATTGAATTGAACTGAGTCTTAAAAGAAGTAGAAGAAAGAAGAAGAAGTTTGAAAAGACAAATGTTGCCAACAACCGTCCCAAGCGTGCATGTCAGCTGGACCCTTTTTATGCATCACTGATCATCATCTATTAGTTATTACCAGAGATGTAAAAAAACCGCAGATTTTAAGCGTGATAGTAGCCCCTCCCCTTGATGACGTGAAAAATGATATGGTAACTATGAAAGCCATCTTATTTACTGTCGATATAATACTATGATTGTAGCTATGTCAGCCTTGCTCCAGGCTCAATACAGCTCTTCTTGGACTTATAGTAATTAATTGAATTAAATTGATGTTTTAGAAAGATATTATTTAAATCAAAGTTGTAGATATTACTTTAAATAAACAGGAAATTTTCCAAATTTCAAAATCGATACATTAGTTTTGGATTATTTGCTATTTTTGTTAAAATTTCATTATTTGTATTAATTTTGAAGAAAAATAAGTACATAAATAGGTATCGCTGCTCTGAATATGTAATTATCTTCATATTTCTGTTTGATAATAATGGTTATTCATTCATTAACAAAATAAAGCTTTAAGTTTTTAGATATTTGCATATTTTAAAAAACAATGATTGAAGATTTAATAATGATATTTTTCTACCTTTTCTATAACTCAAGAAAATGAAATGGCTGAAAACATATTAAAAATGTCAACAAAGGAAACATTTTATAAGATAAAAGTATAAATATGTTTTTTGAAGTAAATTTTTTTCCATAGAGTCACTTTTTCGATAGGTATTAACATTAAGAAAGTTTAAAACCAAAATTGAAGGAAAGGTTATGTGATATCATCGTAACTTTTATAATAGATAATAAGAATTACTATGTCAAAAGGAAAAGAAAAACAGCTTAATGATTTATGAATAATGAAGGAATATTATATAGGGTAGGAATGTAAAAAATATGCAAAATGCCGCGTGCGAGATTTTGTGGAGCTGGCACTTTTAAAAATACTTTTTCTTTTCCAAAGCTGTTATCATTTTTCCTTTATTACTGAGGGGAGAACATCTAATATAGCAAATACAATATTACATATTAAAAATGTCAGCAAATGAAACATTTAAAAAGATAAAAGTATAAATACTTTAGTTTGAGCAAATTTTTTTCCATAAAGTCACTTTTTATGTATAATATAATATACATATAATAAGAATTATTATGTCAAAAGGAAAAGGAAAACAGCTTGATGATTTTTGAATGATGAAAGAATATTATATAAGGTTTCAACTAACATGCATTTTGAGAACTACTTGCACGCATAAAAATCGCCGTTTTTTACATCTACCTAGTAGTAAATATCTCGCATGAAGGAATACATGCATTAAGGTTAATAAAGCAAATTAAATGTAAACAAAAAAGGGCTCAAGTCCACGTATAATTATTAGTTAAAAATATATAATTTCCTGACATTAATTTCAGTTAATTTTCTGCCTCTCATCTATGGTATACATATTGTTATTATTGATGTCTTCATGTGTATATATAATGGAGAATAGCAGCTTATATCTTAGTAAAATTTCATGAGAGCACTAGCTGCTTCCTTCTCAACATTCATCAAATTGTCAGAGTTACCAGGTTGATTTTCTCTTTCTTTTGATTTTACACACCCCATTTGCATATTACATTCCTAGTTATTAGTTACTAATTCCTATCTATGACGTCATAAGTAATATGTATGTTTAGCATGACTTTTTAAGTATCACTACTTGCTCCAAATAGAACCTTCTAGAGAACTAATTGACAAGTAATAATAATAAAAATTGTAGAGCAATTAATAAAGAAGCGTCATCTGCAAGGAACTGCATTTTCGCCAAAAAAATCATAGCATTATGAAACATCTCATATATATACTTTGTTGTGATATATATGAAAGCGTGTGAGATAGGTGCCGTTAAAAAATCATCTATTAATAGATACATATGTTCATGATCAATTTTGGGAATGTGAATTTGAGCTTTGAGAGCCTTTTATTAACATAGAGAAAGAGCCAATAAAGATTATTTCCTCCCTGACTATAATGGTTCTTTTACAACACTATGATGGGATAAATAACATAAAGACTTATCATGAATTTATACCTTGTTTGAAGAATCTCCTCAAACCCATGCTATTTTTTATGTATAACTCTCCTTGTAGTCTTTATTATCTCTCAATTTAGGCACCAGAAAATTAAAATGCTTTAAAGCTATATACCTTGTGCTTTCAAGACACTTAATACTTTTACCTAAAGGGCTATTATGAAATTAATGTTTGTTTTCTTCATGGTTTGATGAATAATATTCTCAGTAATATTTTTCTTCTTTTCATTTCGCATTATTTCTTTGTAATCTAACATCTTTAAGTTTAAAATTTAAGAGATCAGTTTCGGTAAATGTGACATCATGTACCTTTTTGCTTAATGTTTTAATTCTGCCAACATGATGATTATAATTTTACATGGAGAAGAATAATGGTCCAATAAGTGACTAAAAAAAGAAATAAAAGAATAGTAACAAATTAATCAGTTCATCTTCGTAGGATTAACAATTGCACATAGGAGACCTGAAGAAGAATATAAAATCATTTCGCATCTGATTAAAATACAAGTCCTAAACCATTTTTTTTTCGCATAATATTATATAAATAGTATAAATCTGGATCGGACGAATTGGGGTTCAAAAAAATATGAGCGGAACATGTCCCCTCCACGTTTCCTGCTTTTATAATTATACCTTGCACAAAATTACGACTCTTAAAGAAAATATGAATAATACACAGCAATGGGAAATATTAATCAGTAGAGTAATAACTTACTTATGGGTTGTAACATATTACTTTACTGAAAAGTTACTTACTTTAAATTATAATATTTTTATTATATTTGTTTAATTATATTGTGAATAATTTCAAACTGAAAAATTATAATACTAAAGTGTTTCAGACTCTGAAATTGGTGTCTGTTTGATCTTCTCCATTTTAAATATTAAGATAGGTTTACAATACGACGTAAAGAGTGGCATTGTGTCGCAATGCTTCATCAAGAGAAGCTTCTATAATTTACAATTTATATACGTAAAGAATAGGATCAACCTGGAAAAAATATTTGTACATAGCATCGACTTCACCGTTGCATTGAAAAATCTACAGAGTAGGTCATAATTAAACAGTTGAGTTAGTTGAGTTTTAGAAAGGAAAGAAAAATATTAGTTGGTACCATTACTTTGATAATCAATTTTAATTAAGTCATTTCTTTATTGTTAAGGTGAAAACATACTACAATTATAAGTAGTTCAATTTCCGATTATTAAGGAATCATGATGAAATGTGTACCACCCTTTCTCCTGCATTTCTTACAATTCAAATTTCCTACAGTCCTCTCATTTTCTTTCCATTTTTGACTATTATTTAATATTGTTACGTAACCATCAGGTGAAGAAATGCAGAGCTACCAGAAAGTAACTGCAAACATGCTCACTCACCTCAACCAAAATGCATGTACCTAGTTATAGTATAAATCCTAAGCATTTTTTCACGTGTGATGTTTTTAGGGGTTAATAATTAGTACAGAACTTTTTATTTTCCAAATTTGTAGTCATTATCCTTTTACTCTTGAAAGAACATGTTGAAACCACATTTAATGGAGAAATTCTCGCCGTATACAAATAATAATTAGACAATAAAATACCTAATCAAGTAAACTTGGAATCCTTATACCTTACCCATAATACCTTATGTATAATGGTATTAATTTGTGTTGATTTCCTCCCCCCCCCCCCCCCTCCAATTCTCAAAGAATATGTATGCCTTTCTGTGTAAAAGGATAAGATAATAAATGATATAATAAAACATGATGACAGTTGAAATGCCCCTTTTCGTGGATTTCTGACAATTCAAATTCGCTTCAGTTCTCTCAGTGTCTATAAGTTATTGAGTATTGTTTCATATTGTTATTAAAAGTGATGTAAACAAGCCAAACTTCAGTTTAGAATAGATTTGGTTTTAAAAGAGACTTGTTAAAAATATGCAGAAGCTTGGTTTTGGTTCGTCTTTTCTGTTGTAAACCTTGTTAAAAGCATGTGATTTTGAACTTTAAAATACAAGTCAGTTTTGAAATTTATTTAAAAAGCGACATCTTGCGGAAATAACGTTAGTAAAGAAAAGTAAACCAAAGAATTGTGAATAAGCAAGCTAGCAGGAGAATTTAGCCAATTTTTTAGAAGATTTAATTTAAATATATATACATACATAAAATTGAGAGATGTGAGCGTTATAACTGTACATTGAATGTACTTTTTTCTTGGCGCCAGCTTTGTGCTTTTAATATCAGTTTTTATCATATGTGATTTTGTATAATTTGTTCATTTATACGATGAAGATATGATCTATTTGTTATATCGAAAAAAAAATCATCCTTGTTCAATATGATCAATATTTAATAATGATATAGCCATATTTATTTGATTACACAAAATATATTGGACAACATATTATATATATTATAGACTTCGGACTATTTGCTTATGTGCTTTATTAAACACCAAAACTACTGGATAGATTGAGCTGATTTTTGTGGTATGTTGGTATATTGCAATACATGTAAATTCAACTTTTTCTCACTATATTTTATACTCTCAGTGCTTCTGTAAAAATTTATTTTTTACAAAAATATAAGGCTCTTTTCTTAACTTCGAGGTTTTAGCTTGAAAAATGAGGTCTCTAGACCTACTGTAAAATTTCAAATATGTTCTATGAAACATATATATTCAGGCATAGATTCATGCCAAAAAAGAGAAAGATAACATAAAATAAAGGTTGTTTATGGTCTAATACGGCATTAACAACTTATTTTTCCGGTCCTAGCATATAGACGTTTACATGATAAATATTGTTCTTGAATACAATTTTTTACAGAATCGACAAAACTATAACATAAAATTATACAAAAACAGAATTTACGGACGTTCCCATGACAGAAATCTTTTGAAAATTAAATTTATTAATCTAATATTTGACAACTGAAGTCAACGGGCTTATCTGTTATAATAATATAATTAAAAACATTGTATTTAAAATTCACATTAGCTGATTGTTTTAAAAACATTTTTATAATAAAAGGAATTAATTAATACTCAAATATAGGGCCTATAGTTCAATGATAGATTCTACCGATGGGTTATTCAAACAGCTACAATTCAAAAACAGTCATTAACGAAGAATTGAGGCCTTACCAAATGAGGAATATATGAAAAAAACAGGACCAAGGCAAAAAATATAGCTTGGATTGGTAACTGAATAGCTATTGGTGTTTTTATCATCGTCTAATTAGGCCAGTTGTACTATTGAATCAACTTTTAAAGTTCTTTAGTATAAATATAAGTAAACTATTACTTCCCTGCACCCAATATTTGGGACTACCACAATTGTTTATGCATGTATAAAAATAATATACTATATATAGGATGTACATGCGTATATTTTTGAGAGCCATAAAAAATTTTAAAGCCCTCAACTACATGATTCATGATGGGTCTTCAGCCCTAGACGAATATAATATTATTATGCATATATAAAAAGATTAAAACATAAATTAATGCCAAAAATAAAAGGTAAATATTCAAAACATGTTTTACATAGTTTTTATGGCATTTTCGTGGTTGAGTTAAATAGGGGAATGTATGTATGTAAAGTGAAAGAAGCTAAGGAATGGGTATGGTTGCTCGGTGTATTGGCCCACTCATTCATCATCATCATTATTATAATGAATAATGCCATGTATCTACATGATAATTAAGACAACCATAATATGAACCATATTTCTTAATATATATATATATATATATATATATATATATATATATATATATATATATATATATATATATATATATATATATATAAGACAATAGACGTCGTTATCAACAAGGGATTGTGGTGATTCTACATTATTATTCTTTATATATCAATGTTCCTGTTTTATTATTTACGATATTGTTTTCTTTTTTTGATCAAACGTTTGTACATTTGAGCTTGAAGCATTAACATCCAGAAAATATTTTTCTTTAATCTAATCCGACCGTAACTTCCATTTTTGTCTTCGCTACCGTACTTTAATAGGTAACAACAGTAATTGAAAACATTTACAACTGACCATTAAGATGCTGTAAATCAAGTCATAACTTCTAAAACGCCTTCAATGATTGAAGAAATATCACCTTTGAGATCTTTTTATCATGGGTGGTACTTCAAATTTTTCTAAAAGACCGGTTTCCTCAGCTTACCCTTTCTCTAACCTGCTAAAATTGGTCGCAAATATTGGAAATTTTTCAAATAAAATGATTGTCTTAATCAATAATCAGCATAGTCACTTAATAAGCTACTCATCATCTTTTTTAATTTCTTCTTTCTTAATCATTCATCAGTGTAGTTATCCACCGCATACGAGCCTAAAATTGATGTTGGAGAAATATTAGTTTCAACTATTTCAAAGTGCTCCATACGACGAATGTTTCCATGGATCTTTTTTTTTTTGAAGATGTTCAACGTCCCATAATTGGTATATAATATTTCACCAGCTATATATATGTTCGGTATATATTTTGGTAAATAGTAAAATTTGCGATTCTTACAACAGAGGAGCGTATAACGAGAGGAAATATACCTTCAGTTTACATATCTATATAGGGAGTTAGTGATTATGTCGAACTTTTATTAAAAACTATCTATTTTTTTCATCCTATTTTTTGGAACATATTAACGTTTCCTCAGACGTTCATCGTCACATAAATACTAGCAACACACCTTAATTTGAAGCCAAAGTTTGGAGACTTTCTCTAACAAAAATGGAAATTTGCCATAAAACCTCAGATTAACTACTTGAATCAAATGTTATTTGCCCTTCAAAATCATTGTGAATAACTCCTGTCTATTTAGTTTTCTAACAAAAGGCCTGGAGAATGGTGGGGAAAAATTGAGTACTGAATTATATTGCTTACCTTTCATGCGCGATTCACAAAAAACTCTTCTAAACCTCATATAATTGAGATGTCATGAACTTTATTATTTACAAAGACTATCTCTTCTCAATCACTTTCTTAAGAGACTTCTCCTAATCCTCCTACGTATACCTCAAAGTTTTTGTAGGCCCCTAAAACTGTCCTTTAAAGAGTTAATTTTAAATAATAGTTAAAATTACAGTGGGCATTTAGTTAAATGCCATTTTGCCAAATGTACTTTTTGCTTAAAAAATAATAGATAAGATTGATCAGCATTTATGATACCCATTCATGTTACTCCAATTTTAACAAACGAAATGTTTTAATATTTGAACTAAAGTTATTAGAAGTTCATTAATTAATTAACTATTGATTCATTTCATGATGAAGATGCTTTACAAGTTAGTTTGAATCATTATTATAATTGGTATTACAAAAATGATTATAACAAAATAGATAAATAGATTAGCACAACGTTATTTTTATTTTAAATATCTTGCACAATCTCCCAAAAAAATAGAAAAAGAAAAAGGTCCAAAACAAGTTGATACATAGATAATTATTGCCACTTATGGAATTATTCTTCATTTAATAGTAATGAATTGTTCACAGCTTAACTAGAGCTAATTCGAGATCAAGTAATCAACGTTCAGAAGACTAATAATTATGGGCAATAAGAGTAGAAAAATCGAGAACTGACAACACATAGTAAATTTTTATGTTAGTCAAACACTGTGTTAGAAGGATAAAATTTCTTTGAAGGAGAAAACGAGTCATCAGTCAATTTTATGGATTGTATATTCTGTTTATGTACCTCATTAAGTCCTGAATCTAGATGTCAGAAACTGTTTTAGTAGTTTGTCTACACTCCTATGCCCCAAAGTTGCCTCAATACAACTATACTTTTATATGGAATTATGTGACCTTGATAAGACATAATAATATGGAAATTGTAAACAAAAAATCATCATTACACTCTGTGTAGGTAAATACACAACCAACTAACTTAGAAAAATAATTATCACCTTTAATAATTCCGCAAGTTTTTGTGTATACATGTATTTTTAAGAAATGTGATTTCTTATTATACAACAAAAAGAAAAGAATGAGTGTATTATGATGATAGTCGGTCCTTCATTCATACATAATATGTCTACATAGGTAGGTACATACATACATATGTATGCTAATGAAATTGCAGTGTCATTCCACATAATCATTGCCAAAATAAGTGATTGTCCATTTTTTTTCTTTATTTCGAGGTACTCCAAAAACTTATGTACGTACTTAAGGGCGAAAAAGCGGAAAATCACAATTCCTTTTCATAATAACACAAACCATTATGAATGAATATAACCAAAAGGGGGGTTTTATTTTATAAATATGTCATTAAAAGGTTATTTAGTAAAGGTAAATGTATGTTAGAGAAAGAGAAAGAAAGCCAAAAATAACTTTTTTGAGACCGATTTTAAAATTATCATGCATATAAATAAATAATTTTCCAAAACTGTCATGTTTGCAGTTTTTTTTTTTATTTTTTATTAATAATAATTGGTTTGTACTGATGTTATTTATTCTATCATCTACAAATTACAAAAATTATTTGTATATGTGTTAACATAGTACATTAGGGTGGTTCCTTTAAAGGTTTTTTTTATAAGAAAAAAATTAAAAACGAATATTGGGTAGTTAAGAAAACTTGTTACCTGATAGAATATGACTGCAAAACAAATTTCATGTATGTGGCTTCAAAATTGAGTTGAATTTGTAAAATTGTAATTTGGAGGATTATTTTATGCAATTTTTTGTAACAAAGACGTGTTTATATCTGGGGCTACATAATTGATATTAATGGTTGATATTATATAACTACATAAAAAAGTTTAACTAAATTAAGAGGTTCAACAAAATAATTATTTTAAATCCCTTCATTATTATATTTATCGCATAAAATTTTTTTTCTATGTGAGTGAAACTTTGCAGAGCATGGATTTATACCTAACAACTTTTCATAAGTAATCAATCACAAAGTTTTTACATATTCATATTATAATTTGAATATCTGAGGTAATATAAACTCCAATAGACTATAAGAGATTTTTACAAATTTTTGTGGTGCACAAAATATCTTGTTACAAAATAATAGATATTTAAATTTTACACTTATGCAGTGTAGAGAGATTTAGAAGACAGGTTCTAACTAAATTAATTGAAGTTTCGAAGGAGATAATCAAGTTCTTGAATAGAAATGCACTGATGCAAGAACCCGAAGTGGACACCACACAAGATTAACTTTTTTGTTCAGTACTTCGATCAAAAAGAAAATAGATTTTTTGGAATAAATTTTCTTTAATGAAGACAACTACACAGTAGATGAACGTTTGGAGAGGGAAAGGGCCTTGAAGAAAGTAGACTTCAGAAACAGAGATTTCGGGTGTAGGGATTGTTTTTACAATCAAATGAAGTGGTTGGCGGGAGATTAAAATCCCTTTTAATAACTAAAAATGAAAAGGGACAATTCCTAAGAGATATGGCGATGAAAGGAAAAAGATTCAATCTGAAATGTTCTACATCAGACATATGTCTAAATAACAGATATTTTAATTTCTTCATATACTAGTTTAAGTACCAGCTAGTTACTAATACCTAAACATGAGCAAAATATTGAAATAGTGTTGAGTTGAAGGAAGAAAATTAAATTATCAGCGTGTCGAATTTTTAGTTAATATGTACTATAGAAATTGTACCCCAAATCACAAACATTTTCATTTAATTAATCTAAAATATTTCTACCCCAAAAATCCCTTTATTCTTTTATTTATTTATTTTCAAACTTACTAGTAAAGGCATCGAATTTAGTGCGACGTAGCAATTAAGCTCCCATCAAATATGAAGATACATATACATACATATATAATATTGTAAAAAAATATGCACTTTCGGCCAGTAAAAAAAATAAAAACAGAAAACTAACCTGGTAACTCTGACAATTTGATGAATGTTGGGAGAGAAGCAGCTTGAGTTGTCATGGCATTTTACCGAGCTAGAAGCTGCTATTCTTTTTTATATTTATATACAAACGAATTGTGACAAGTTCTCATATGAAATTAATAAGGCTGACTATCAAGGTAATGGTACCAACTGTTATTTTAATTTCCTTCCTTCAACTCAACACTATCTCAACATTTGGCTTATGTCTGTTCATAATAAATCAAGAGAAACAGTATTACCATTCATGGAAATGTAAGACAAGCTGTAGGCTAGCTGGAAGCCAATATACACTCCTCCAGACATATTTTTGTCTCAAACAAGATTGAAAGTTTCAATCTATACGCGCGAGCCAATTTTCACCAAACAATTTTTACAAAGGTTTGAAAGAGCAAATAATTCAGATACATAGAGCTTTAGTCAATAATAATATGTGTGTACATAAAATATAAAAATAAAAATATAAAATCTGTCAGTTCTTTTATATATATATATATGCATATATATATATATAAAAGAACTGTATATATATATATATATATGCATAGACACGCAACCTCTCGCTTTCTCCCTTTTTTTTAAAAAAAAGAAAGAAAAATTACAAAGGTTTGAAAGAGCAAATAATTCAGATATATAGAGCGCGATGCGAATGCTCGCGCTAAAAAGAATGAAAATTTAATTTGAAATCATTTAATGATGAGTTAATATTTTAGTTTTTCTATCGAGGATTGAATTCAATATTTTCCCCAGAGGAATTCATCATATTCAAATATAAAAGTATTTAATATGTATTTGGCATCATCTATTTAATTACTGTATAATAATATTACATATATTTATTATAATTTTGATGATATTTTGGGAAATAAATGTACATAAAAATTTTGTTTATATGCATTTTACTGGCTAAAAATATATAATTTTCTGATATTAATTTTAGCTAATTTTCTGCTTCTCATCTATAGTATACATAATACTACTAGTTTAGTTTCAAATTATTAAGAAACTATGGCAAAAAAGTTTGTCCCTTTTTCCCCAGATTACTGACAATTCAAATTCCCTTCATCATCTCAGTTTCTATTTGTCATTGAGTATTATTTAATATTTTCAAAATTATAATCAGCTGATAAAATGCAAAGGTACCAGATAACAACTGCAAGTATGCTTTTATACCTCAACATATGTGAGATGATTCAAAGAAACGACCCTGGTTAAAAAAAACAAGAAAAGGGGAAAACAGTCTATTTCATTTTCATTATATCTATACTTCATAGGACTTTTTTATTATTCTAAGTTTTGCTATTTATAAACAAAATTTCTAAAAGCTCTGTGAACATAATTCAGATAACTATCTGTATTTTATGCATCATACTTCTGTTTAAAACATTATGCATGTTAATGTGCGATTTTGCCTTCTAAAAAGTGATGAATATAATTTTTGCCAAATTCAAGAGTTCGAAGCAAATTGTAGAACTTCTTTACTTCTTTCATCAAATATTGGAAGACTTCATGTCCTGAATAGAGCATAATGTGAAAGCGAAGCGATGTTTACAATATTTGCTATGATCATTTTTAATAATTGGCCTCATTCTTTAGGGAGTCTGTTCAACAGAACCCAAAGTTTTCGCTAGATCGTAGTTTCTGTGTTATTACCAAGTCCTATTACAATCAACAAAAATTGATTTTGTAGAATATATGGTGGAGATAGTCGACAAAGCATCTATTAAATTCAATGTAATATTGTCCAAGAAGAATGGAAGTCCACCAGTATTAGCGAAAAAATTTTTTAGGTTACACCTTTCGCCCACTTAAAGGAATAAAGAAGTATCACGTATTTAAATTCAAGTTTGCTTCTCCTGGAGTTTTCTGCGTAAAAGAATGGTCGGATAGTCTTTCATTCAATCTTATGAAATCTGGAACAGTGGACTTAAATCTGCCGTTATCGATACCTCAAGAATTTATTTCAAAAAAGGAAAGCTTGTTGGGTGCAAGAATCTTATGAAGAATGTCGTACCATTGATTTTTTCTGACACTAAAAAGCAATATTTTATAAATTCTATTAACAATGAGGATAAGTTTTACAATAAACGCTCGACTAATTCTGGTTATGTCATCACTGATGACTCATCACCCATTCGTGATAGTTATGTATTTCCTTTCACCTCTTCTATACCAATTGTAACTGTATCACAGAGACACAATCGACAGTATCTGCTGCAGAAAGTACACTTCATACAGCATATTCATCTGATAACTTGTCTGAGGGTAATAGCAACATAACTTCAATTTGTATATTCTATGGAGTCTTCAAAACTCTTCTTTTATTATCCAGGGCCTTCTTACAATATTGGCGAAACAAATGAAAATTTATCATATGTATCTGACCCGGTGACGAAGGTTATACATAAATCAACGACATATGAAGTCAAAACTAGAGGAAATAAATTTAAAATATATGCTTCATGTGAAAGGTGGACTCTCCACAATAAATACTTGAAAAAAGAGATTATGTGGTAAATGTAAGAATTGTCAAAAAAAAAAACATTTAAAAAATTTATGTAAGAAATTAATATGTACAAACTTAAAAGAATAAATATAAAGACAATTTGATTTAGTTTTATCATGAATTGTGTGATGCTGTGTATCTTATGGTTGTTAATATTGTATTGATATTTAGTTGTTTTATTTAGGTTTTTTATTTAGATAACATTGTCATCCCCGAAGATCCCCGTACTTAATAAAAGTTCGATGTTTTGTTAAATGGAATACTTTATTTGTTCTCTTTAAAATGTTCTTTAAGAAATACTAATTTATCAATTGTAATATCACTTAAACAACTTCGAAATTTAGTAACAAAATTGCCAAAAGAACTAAAACCACGTTCTGCCTCAACACTTGAACAGGGAATTGTCATCAAGGCTTGAAAAAGTTGTTCCAACGATTGAGGCCAGGTTTTTCTATCTTAAAAAAAACTATTTCCTTACAAATTACGGAAAATCCAAAGCGTGGTTCATCCTTCTTAGATGAGTTTTTAATAAATCATTTAGTCTTTCAGCTACAAAAATAGATATCTGTGCTTGTTGCTCGGGTTTCTTGCCCAATATTATTTTTATCCAATTCAACTCTATTTTCATGATAAATTCTGTCATGACGTTTGAGCTACAAGCTGCTATTCTCCTTCATCACGACGAGCTTTTTGGGATAAACAAAAAGACACTGTATTTTCCCTTCAGCTGATTTTCATCATTTGACTCTTTTGATTTAAAGCAGCTGACTCTACCTGCTTTGAACTCGTAAAGGTTATTATTATTATTTATGATTTTGATGTATAAAAAATATATTAAATCAATGATTTTTTGAATTTTTGAATATATTACAAGTACTGACTATTGATTTGCATATTGATATAATTTATAAATATATAGTATATCTAAATAATGAATTCTGCTCAATATTAACAAGTTGGCAACAAGAAAAATACAGAAAGGGTAGCTACCAGTTGTTTTTCGAATCGAGGTTGCGAGTGGACAAAAAAGCTTGAGGTGTATATATACAAATGATGACATCAATTATAAATAATAACATTATGTATAACATAGATGAGAAGTAGAAAATTAACTGAATTTGATGTCAGGAAATTATATATTTTTAACTAATAACACAGGTCAACAAATTTGAACTTCCAAAAATCCTAAGGGCTTTAAGTATAATAAAAGTTATTTAGTTTTGCACATTGATTTCAAATCTGTAATTCTTTTTTTGTAGAGTCCGACAGTTTTCGAGAAATTGGTCCCTACTTTTTGAGCAAATTTGGCCCATTTTCCAACTTCAACTTCAATTTAAGCCTAGAAAGATACACATTTTGAGCATTAAAAAATAATGATTGGCTAGTGTTTTTTATGTAAACTCCATTTCTAGTCTTTGTTTTGACCTAAAAAGACTCATAGGGACGTAGAGTGCCAAAATCGCACCTTCTAGAGAACTAATTGAAGAATAATAATACTAGAAGTTATAGAACAACTAATAAAGAATAGCCATCTGCAAGGAATTTTATTCCGTCAAAAAAATTCTTTCATTGTTTTTATGTCTCATCTCACACATGTCCATCCCTAATGATAGAGTTTTCTAGGGGGTATAGGGAAAGTTATTTATTTTATTATTATTATTTTTAATTGGGGGACGGGAGCCATTAAAATAATAATAATAATAAAATTTTTATATCGCAGTTTAAATTGTATCTTATTGCTTTAAAATAACAAGGAGATATTTTATTCATAATCATGATCCATTGTTGTAAAGAAGCTTCAAATTCTCTGTTAATATAGTAATATATATACATTTAGGTTTGAGAAATTAGCAATTTTTTCCCTTACATTCCTCCTTCCTTCCTATATCGAAGTCATATTGTTATTGTATATTGCAATATGCAAATTTGTCTCCATTCTAATATATATTACATATTACGTAATATATTTTTAATACAAACAGTTTTTTGGTCACTGTTATACACAAAAATTTACTACTCTCGGTAAATGAAAGATTTGAACTTAAATGACAAAAGATAAACAAATGTACAAAATGTCATTAGAATCTTATTCTTTCTTTTCTAGGAGCATGTCACCAAAATCTGTCATTCAACAAATAATTAATTATTTAAATAAAAAATTGAATAAATAGCAAAAATCTTTTGTAAAAATATCTAGATAATTTATTTTACATTTTTATTAAAAGTCTTCCTTGAAACATTTAATTCTAGGATATTCTTCAAGTTTAAAAAGTATGTTCGCAGGTACTGTATTAACTAAATAGTTGATACATGAACATGAGTACATACTGACTTGAAATGATTCTCAAATAATAGTTGTTATATACACATGTATGAATTTACTTAGCAAATATAGTACGTGAACAAGTAAACAGACCTCATAACATTAATTTCAATTCTTAACTGTTATCGAGAAAAAATTTGAGATAAATATTTTTAATGATTATTATGTCTATTGTTATGAATATGATTTTACATTTATTATTTCATATTATAACTAGTGGGTAAAATACAAGCTAAATGGACCAATACATGCAAGAAATTCAACCAATAAGGTTTTTCACTTCAAAAGTTGCTAATTTGAGGAGGAAAAATAATATTCTTTCATTTTGTGATAAAAAGTTTTTATCTATGTATGTTAAGGAGAAACAGATATGTATGCTAGGCCTGAAGACAAAAATTGGTATTCTTTTTTTTGGGTCTCGGAAAATTTATCGACATCAATTCATCGATATCAATTTATCGACGTTAATTCATCGATAGTAAATTTGATAGTCTATTCATCGATGGATAAATTAATCAACCATCAATTCATCGACTTTTTTCTCCCAATGAATACTTTCATTGAGTAAATATTTGCTTAGAGTAAATTTGAATACCTATTGCTGCCTCTGGTTAGATTGTAAACCACATGATCAACTAACTTTTAATTACATATAATTTGTCTTTACGAATATAAAGAAGCCACTTTCCTATGAGTGGCTTCTTTACATTTGTCAAGCTCACATCTATCGGTAATTACTTTAAATCTAATTAACTTTGATAGAAATAAACCCTTATTATAAATCATCGTTTTTACTTCTTTCAGTTGCAAGGGTAAGGTGTTTATTAAGTTAAAGGAGCCTCTGTTAACTTGGAATAACAAAACCACACCCTTCAAAATCTAAAAATAAATATAATTTACGGTTTTTTGTAAGAGTTTCAAAGTTGGTTGTCGTACATTTTTGATTTCTATATTTATGGAAAGACAAGTCCTAAAGCCATTTTCTAAAAACTCTGGATCGAAATTTGCTAATTTCCTGTTTCGATTGAATAAAATATGATGAAAGTGATAGAACATATAATGTTGCTTAAAAATATTGAAATAGAAAGGTCTCAAGCAGTTCAGAAGATAGAGAGGTAATATGTGAAATAGAGAATATCTGCTAAAAACAAAATCTTTTTTGAATCAATTTTTTCCTCCATTGCATCAATCCAGGACTATTTTTTTTAGATCTTAAAGTTGTTTGTTTTTGTTTATTAGCATGTTTATACATTTAAAAACATCAAATATTATTTATCAATATCTGTTATCAAAATTTAAATAAAAGAAAAAAATTAAAATTAAATATTCTGAGCCAATCCTCTGAGATACCCAATAAAAGGTCTGTTGCCATTGTAGTTACTTCCATATTAGATAGGTCAATCTTTAATAATTCTATATTTATCAGTGCATTTTTATTCCAGAACTTGATTATCTCATTTGAAACTTCAATTAGTTTAGTTAGAATCTGTCTTCTAAATCTCTCTACACTGCATAAGTGTAAAATTTTAATATCTATTATTTTGTAACGAGATATTTTGTACTCCACAAAAATTTGTAGAAATCTTTTATAGTCTAATGGAGTTTATATTACCACAGATATTCGAATTATAATATGAGTATGTATTAATACTTAAACTTTGCGATTGATTACTTATAAAAAGTTGTTAGGTATAAAGCCTTGCTCTGCAAAGTTTCACCCACATAGAAAAAGATTTTTAACCTGAAATATTTGTAGTTTAAACACCTTGATCATCAGCAATCAAAGTTTTACGGCAACTCAATTACACAATTTATTCCTTCATGTATAAATTTATTTAATCGTTTGTTAATTTCGTAATTTTCGTGATATGTTCTCTAAAAATATAGATATGATTTTCCTTCATTCATTAAATTATCATGGTTTGACACCCCTCACAATATATACATTTGAGGCTTGATCTTATTTTGTGCTAATTTGAGTTTCTTTATAAATATATTCAAATACAATTTAACCCTCATTCGTCCTTTGGGTCATTTTGACCCATTCTTAAATTTTAATTCAATAAAATTGTTACTTCTGTACCTCCTATTTTTGCTAATTATTTGTTCTTTTCACGTCTATTTGATTAAAACGACAGTTGATTATTGAAAATTACGATAAAAACGATTTTGTTACATATAAGGTCCTTGGGTCATTTTGACCCATTCACTATTACTAAAGGCGTCAATCCAAGAAATTACGTCTAATTTTTTTTTTGTCTGAGTAGATCTTTCTTTCTTTTTTCGTTGTCATATTTCACATGCATCGCAGTTTATTACAATATTCAACATGAGTAGTTCAAAAAATATAAGTGTACAAAAGGCTATTGAACTAGTTTTTCAAAAAAGCCAAGACCAAAGTGAGGATGAGAGCGTTGGTCCATCTGACGTTGAAGACAATTTGGATTTTGAATCTTCTATGGACGTAGACTCAGAATTATCACCACATCCACTTGAATCAAATCAAACTATTTATATATCCAAGAATGGAAAAATAGAGTGGACGAATTCACCTCCACGACAGTATCCTCTAAAATCAGAATATATAATCAAGATGAAACCTGGTCCTACGAGATATGCTGCTAGCCATGTCTTGGATATACAATCTTCGTTTGAACTCTTCTTATCTAACTCTATTCGAAAAATAATATTAGATATGACAAATCTTGAAGTGGGACGCGTCTTCGGTAATGAGTGGTCGGTTATCGGCAAATTAGAACTAAATGCCTATTTTGGGATCTATATTATTGTTGGTATATATATATCAAAAGGAGAGGCGACCGAAAGTCTCTAGACCCCTGAAACAGGAAGACTAATATTTCGTGCGATTATGTCATTTAAGAAGTTCAAAATATTTTCCAGAGTTCTTCGATTCGACGACCGCCAAACAAGAAACCATAGACGTCAGAAAGATAAATTGGCTCCGATCCGCGAAATATAAGATAAATGGGATAAATGGCTTTCCTACTCTTACAATCCTGGATCAAATATAACTGTGGACGAGCATCTAGTTGGATTTAGAAGTCGTTGTCCTTTTCGATAATACATCCCTTCAAAACCTGATAAGTATGGGATTAAAATTTCGACTGGATGTGATGCTGTGTCATCTTATGCGTGGAACATGCAAATTTACACCAGAAAGTTAAGTGGGGAATGCTCTGAAAAAAATCAAGGGGAGCGGGTAGTGCTGGACATGTCTCATGGTCTACGTGGTCACAATATTATTTGTGATAACTTTTTTTACATCTTATAGCCTGAAACAAAAAATTCTCAAAAAAAAAAATGGCGATGGTTGGTACTGCTCGAAAAAATAGAACTGTTCTTCCAAAAAAAATCTTAAATTTGAAAGGGAGACAAGTAAATTCCTCGATTTTTTTATTCACAAACACAACCAGCCTCGTTTCCTACACACCGAAAAAGTGTAAAATTGTCGTACTTATGAGCAAACAACATATGGGACGAAGTTATCACAAATAGAGAAGATCGTAAGCCTAAAATCATTTTTGCCTATAATTCGAACAAAGGTGGTTTTGATAATTTAGATAAATTACTAGCGTGCTACTCAATCCAAAAAACCTATGGTTATATTTTACAATATACTGGATTTTTCAGCTTATAATACCTTCACAATTTGGATGGAAATAAATAAATAAATCCAGAGTAGACAAAATGCTCCCAGAGACAAGGCTTCGCAAAAATATGTACAGAGAATGCTGTACGTCTCTCCACTTCCATGTCCTAGTCTTACACAGTACCAACGTCAAAATTTTAAACTAAATAACCTTTTGCCATTCTAAAAAACGACCAGTAAAAGTATTTATATTTCAAGAGACTAAAAGGATACGTTGCCAGGGTTGTGGACCTTTGAAGGACTCTTTTTTTTATATATATATTATCTTGATCATTAGAAACTAAAAAAGAAAATAAATAAATTAAACTTACGTAAAAATTTGTTGTAATTTATATTTTGCATGAGAAATATACCCAAGGGTCAATTTGACTCAAAGGAGCTTCAACAGGGTATAAAAGTAAAGACCGTATGAGGGTTAAGCATATTTTTAGTTTCGAATTCAATAAAAGTCTTGAAAGGAAAGACGTTTCTTAATTACATCATATTATATTGTTTAAATATAATACTGAATAAAGAATATATATTGATTTAATACGTTTATACATACTGGGGTAATTTTAGAGATAAATTTAGCAACTTCGCAGGAAAAGGAGGGCTCAAGTAGTTATTTGGATTGCATGTCTTACAATTTTTAAGACTTGCAGTCAAGCTCATAGGTTAATAAAACAAATATAATGTTATCAAAAAAGGGCTTAAGTTCATTTTTCCCTATAATTACACAGGTCAACAAATTTGAACTTTCAAAAATCCTAATTATAAGTTATTCAGTTTTGCACGCTAATTTAAAACTTGTAAATTTTTGAGAGAGAGTTCGACAGTTTTCGAGAAATCGGACCCTAAATAAGCATTAAAGAGCTGAAAACTACAGCATTTAAATTACTAGCGTGCTACTCAAGCGCTCGATAAGAATACTTAGCTAAGAAGAAATCGTCCTTCCAAGTGTGTAAACTTTCATTTAATTTCAAGTAAAAATTCGCTAGAAATTTAAGATTGACGGTAGAACTGCATAAAGTAGTAGTGCAAAGAAGGATTTCAGCTGGTTTCTTAATTTTTTTTACAGGGCGAACAGACATATTTTTTACATTCCTATGTATAAGTAATAACTAGAGTAGTGTGGGAGTAGCCCCTTCCCTTGATGACGTGAAAAATGATATGGTAACTATGAAAGCCATCTTATTTACTGTCGATATAATACTATGATTGTAGCTATGTCAGCCTTGCTCCAGGCTCAATACAGCTCTTCTTGGACTTATAGTGATTAATTGAATTAAATTGATGTTTTAGAAAGTTATTATTTAAATCAAAGTTGTAGATATTACTTTAAATAAACAGGAAAGTTTCCAAATTTCAAAATCGATACATTAGTTTTGGATTATTTGCTATTTTTGTAAAAATTTCATTATTTGAATTAATTTTAAAGAAATACTAGCCATAGATCAAGTATTTATTAAAATGTCATATAACACTGATCGGTAAAAAACAAACAAAAGGTTCTGTGAGTTTGTTATAAATATGACTTACGCACTATTTTTAAATGGTACTTAATTTAGCATTACAAAATATTATCATCGTTGAGCAGTCAACATAGTTGATAAATAAATATTTCTTGATATATAAGAATCTTTCAAATTGTTATAATATTAGCCAAAGAAATTGTATTTGTGTAAAGTTAACTCCAGTTACATTTTTAGAAAAGGTTTAATAGCTTAAATAAGATTATATTTTATTCTCATAAAGTCAAACTATCTCCCAAAAATGGTAAGGAGAACATGAGTATGATTGATCAAACATCAAAACAGTCAATCACTAAATCGAATACTGGATTGAAGCTACTTAATTATTTTTTTCATTGGGATTTTCTATATAATATATCATTAAATTAACTTTACACTAATTAATCATTCAACCTTTTATTTAAATTCTTTAATAAAATATCTATGTAAGCAATGAAGAAAAATTGTAATAGATATTTGCTAGTATATATATTAGAGCTAAACCCATGTTGATATTATTTTTGGGCCTATAAAAATACATTTGTTTCATCACATTTTGAAAATAAAGAATCCTAACTTTTAGCTCCAGTTTCATGGGTCAATATTTACTCAAAGTGAATGGGAGCAAGGCACATTTGATTCGAGAATCAAGCAAATCTTCCACCTCTCTAATTCAATCTTAGTATCAAGAAATAATTGAGTGGAAATTCCTATATCAGACACATCCATTGATGATGTATATATATTTTCTAATCTGTTGGATTTAATTAATAACAGTTTTATTATTAATAAAGTCATTTTATGTTTAATTAAGCCTATGTTGAGGTACTAATCAATTATATTAAAACTTGTTGTACTTCACAATTAATTGATACATGTATATATTATTCTAATTTTTTTGTCCTGTTCCTTAATGTGATTATATATTTAAGCAGTAAATAATTTATTTAGTGAACATAATATCCTCTAGAACTTCGTATCAATCAAAAATATTTATTTTAATAAGTTTATACTAGGGTTAATTATTTTATTATCCAAATTTACATAGACATACATACTTAAATTTGAATACCTATCAGAACAATATGTGATTTAAATATAAATAAATTAAATTCATTTTCATTTTATATAAGAATCCGATATTGCAGGAATCCATGGGGTATCACAGCACTGGTTACATTCTATTCCTTCTCGAAACAGAAAAGGAAAAATCCCTAAATTTGTGTTATATCACCCCCCCCCCCCTTCCCTCCAGAGGAATCTTTTTTTATTATTATTATTTCCTGAGTGCTCATTGCTCCCTCTACTTTTTTAATTCAAAATTATAGGACCTTTCAACTAGAAATTGCCGTATAAATTACAAAGGTCAACAAATCTTAACTTTCAAAAATCCTAATAAGTATAATTAAAGTTATTCAGTTTTGCACACTGATTTCAAATCTGTAATTATTTTTTTTTTTCGAGAAATCTACTTTTTGAGCTTTTTTTGGTAGATTTTCCAACTTCAACTTCAATTTAAGCCTTGAAGGATACTCATTTTGTGCATTAAAAAATAATGCTTCGCTAGTGTATTTAATACAAATTCAATTTCCAGTATTTGTTTTGACCTAAATGACTCAGATGACTAACAGGCAATATAAAATCACTGATTTGTTTCCTCCGGTCATCTCTAGAGACAATCGAGTCCAATATGGATTTGTCTCTTGTGTTTTCTATATATATGAGGGGAGGAAGAAATCGTCGGTATAGACATGACTTAATGAAATATCTGATATCTTTACAGCCAGACATCTTATGCCTGCAGGATGTTGGGACCAAAGTTTATTCAACCTGCAACGAGAACTGCCACAACTGCCTACTTGTCTTGTTTGACAGCTTCTATTCCGGTTGTGGAAAAAGATGTCTTTTAACTTTCATCTCAAGGAGAATTGCCGAACCCATATTTGCCAAGGAATTCAATTATGACAGTGACTGGCATAAAAATTTTATAAATATATCGGGCTGTACCTTTTCCCTAATAAACGCATATGGCCAAAATTCGAAATTGCTGGCTTTCTTTCAATCAATAATTGACTCCCTTACTCTCGATAAATTACCATGTCTTTTGGTTGTAGATCTCAATGTTGACCTTGATAAACCAGCCATCTCATATGCAAATGCTGCAATCCTGTGGGAACTAATAGTACGACAAAATTTGGTTGATCTAACAAAAAAGTTAAGCCCGGAAGACCGTACCTCATGGACCAATGGAAAGAGGTGCTCCAGGATCGATTTCGTTCTGATATCTTCCCCGTTGGTGAGGCATGTTAAAGACGCCTCATATAGACCAAATCCTTCCTCAGACCATAAAATTGTTGAAGTTATCTTTCGGTATATTCCTCGCTCGAGAGACTTCAAAATTCCCAAATAGATTATGTCAGATAACAAGTTTCAACATTACCTAAAAGGAAAACTTAGTAAAGGCCTAAATATATTACCAGAAAAAGAACCAAATGCCCAACTCTCTCAGGTTATTCATAAAACAACGACAATGCATACAAAATCTCATTGGAGAAAAACAATGAGGCTCCAAAAGTGCTTAGAAGATCTACTAAATGGTTCTTCAATTTTTATGAAAGAATGCACCACCGATTTGATAAATGTATATAGAATACACGACATCGCTGAAATGGAAATGAAAACTAAAGTTAAATTTGAAATACCTTCCTCGGAAAGGGAATCATTCAGCCTCAAATATACAGAAAATTGTGACTAGTGGAAGGATAATAGATGGGAATGTAAATAATATGCCAATGGGGTGTGTAAAATAAAAAGAAAGAGAAAATCAACCTGGTAAGATTGACAATTTGATGAATGTCGAGAGGGAAGCAGCTTGAGCTATCATGACGTTTGACTGAGCTACAAGCTGCTATTCTTTAGATATACAAATGAAGACATCAAGAATAAATAATAACATTATGTATAGCAAAGATGAGAGGCAGAAAATTAACTGAAATTAATGTCAGGAAATTATATATTTTTAACAAATAATTATACGAGGACTTGAGCCCTTTTTTGTTTACATTTTATTTGCTTTATTAACCTTAGTTTATGTATTCCTTCATGCGAGATCTATACTATCAGGTACAGAAACAAGCGTATTGGTATTGTTAGTGATGCAATTAAAAATATCAGAATTGTCTTCAATTACGTTCCTTGAATATATTTCTAAATTTATCTCTTGATTACAACTTTAAACGTGTTGTATAATGTTTAGTTTTCTCAAGGCTTCTGTCTCAAATTCATTTAGATGTCATTTCACTAACCTAGGATCTTCGTTATAACTTTAAAAATTTTCATCTTCATTATCATTATCAAGAATTTTATGCAAAACTCGATTAGATAATTTATTTACTCTTAATTATTGGATGAATTTATTAAATTGTTAATCGTTTATTAATTTTGTAATTGCCATTAAACGTTTTCAATATGTATATATGATTTTTTCTTAACTAAATAAATTATCACGTACATGGCTCGACGTCCGTCACAACATTTACATTTGAGGCTTAATCTTACTTTGAGTTGTAGTTATTTTGTTATAATTTGAGTTTCTATATATATATATATATATATATATATATATATATATACACTTTATTTATGTATAATTTAAGCATGTATTTAGTATCGAATTCATTTAAAATCTTAATTACATTCTATTTTATTGTTTCAACCTAGTACTGAATAAAAAATATATATTGATTTAATACGTTTATGCATACTGGGGTAATTTTTGAGTCAAATTTAGCTACTTTGCCAGAGAAAAAGGGCTCAAGGATTTATTTGGATTGCACTTCTTGCATATACTACCCATTTTTAAGGCTTGAAGTCGAAAGGATAGTGATTTCTTGGATTAGTAAAGAAAATACAAAAAGGGCTCAAGTCCAATTCCCCCTAATAATTATATTAGTTTACGACTTATTAGCTAAAAATATATAATTTTCTGACATAAATTTGAGTTAATTTTCTGCGTCTCATCTATGGTATACATAATGTTATTATTTATTATTGATGTCTTCATTTGTATATATAATGGAGAATAGCAGCCTGTAGCTAAGTAAAAAGTCATGACAGCTCAAGCTGCTTTCCTCTCAACATTCATCAAATTGTCAAAGTTACCAGGTTTGTTTTCTCTTTCTTTGATTCTTACAAGCCCGATTAGCTTGAAATTTACATTCCTAATTATGAAGTAGATGTTATGAAGAATAAAGAAATGATTTGGAAAACAAAAAGTACTGTTCAGAGTGCCAACCCAAAAAAATCTAGCACACGAAAAGTGTTTGAAATTTATAACCCTAATTATGTATGTGAAGGTCTTGAGGAGCCACGTGTTACCCTGGATCAATAAGGTGGATGTCGGGTGTCCATATGTGTGGCAGCAGGACTCTGCTCCCTACCTTTCAACCTTTAAAGCTTGCAAAGCGGGAGTCAGTGAATTTAGTGTCACCCATAGGTAGAAGGCCCAACCAACGGAATAGGGGCGAACCGGCACCGTTTTAACCTTAAACAAAAAAATACAGTCATAAAAAGGACTAACAATACAAACCCGTTATAATATAACAATCAGGGTTAACAAGCTATAAAGACTATGAAGAAATGATTCTAAATAATTTAAACAAAGGTTTTAACAAGTAGATGAATGTTCCATAATGTAAATTTGGCATGCTGTTTTACATTTTTTCAATAGTATCAATACTGAAGAAGAGTCAATACCGTTAATTCTTTGTTTGCTTTGGCACCATCGTTATTTTTTCCTTCCTCAGACCATAAAATTGTTGAAGTTACCTTTCGGTATATTCCTCCCTCGAGAGACTTCAAAATTCCCAAATGGATTCTGTCAGATCACAAGTTTCAACATTACCGAAGAAGAAGCCTTAGTAAAGACCTAAGTATACCCTCACCCCCTTCATCGTATTGAGAACCCTCAAGGCGTCACAGTTTACGATAGGAATAATTATGTATTTAAAGAACTTGCTATCGTGTATTATGGATTCTGTTGACATTTTCTTCAGTTGTATGTATCCCTTGTTCCTCTCAATCACATACAGACATTTACTTTTGAGTGATTCACATGTAATAACATGACATGATGGTAGAAATATCCTTTCGCTAAACTTACTTCTTAATCTTGGACAACACTTCTTTACTTTCAAATGCCAAGAAGGCCTAAATATACCTATGAACTTCTCAAAATCTTTCGTCCTACGAAGAGTTGGCGAACTATAATAACTAATAAGTATCAAATGTTTAAAATTTTTGTGATAACTTCAAAATAGGTATTAATTTTATTAACACAAGGATTTTATATTTTTGGGGTGTTTCCTTGGATTCCTCCACTACTGAGATCATTTCATTATGGTCATCGTAAATCTCCAAATTTTCATATAATGATCATCGAATCCTTCATCCCCTTCACCGCATTGAGAACCCTCAAAGCGTCACAGTTTACGATGGGAATATTTCTGTATTTAAAGAACTTGCTATCGTGGATTATGGATTCTGTTGACATTTCATTCAGTAATATGTATTCTTTGTTCTTCTCAAGCACATACAGACATTTACTTTGCAATTATTCAAGTGTAGTATCATGACATGATGGTAAAAATATTAAGGGTTAAGTTAAGGGAAATGATAGTTCTAATCATGCCATGATACTACCTCAAAAAAAATCATACTCTCTTATTATTTAATTTATGTACATATATTAAAAGCTTAGACAAATTTTGAGGTTAGAGTTAGAGGTCCTATTGCATAGAAAAACTGCATTTATGGGATTTGAATATATAGTAATAAATTAATTATTCATCCTAGATCTGATAACCTCATTATACCACTTGGTATGTGAAAAAAAAACAATCTACCCCATGTCTTCCCAACTTTCGGAAGCACTTTGCATGTAAATGATGACATAACGCATTTATCATATTCATTTATCAGATATCCCATCGATATCATGTATGGTGCGTGAAATGCTTATGATATTTTTGATCAATTAATATAATATCATATTAATACTGTATGCATATGATATTAAATGAATCATACATATATGTAGGAATGTAAAAAATAAGCAAATGGGGTATGTAAAATAAAAGGAAAGAGAAAATCAACCTGGTAAGTTTGACAATTTGATGAATGTTGAGAGGGAAGCAGCTTGAGCTATCATGACGTTTGACTGAGCTACAAGCTGCTATTCTCCTTTAGATATACAAATGAAGACATACATAATAAATAATAACATTATGTATAGCAAAGATGAGAGGCAGAAAATTAACTGAAATTAATGTCAGGAAATTATATATTTTTAACTAATAATTATACGAGAACTTGAGCCCTTTTTGGTTACATTTTATTTGCTTTATTAACCTTAATGCATGTATTCCTTCATGCGAGATCTTCACTATCAGGTAGATGTTCTCCCTTCAGTATTAAAGGAAAAATGATAACAGTAATGGAAACCAAAAAATACTGTTCGAAGTGCCCTCTCCACAAAATCTCGCACGCGGCATTTTGCATACTTTTTACATTCCTACATACATGATGTATTGTATTCATACTGTATGTTTGCAGTTACTCTTTGAGGTATACAAGTGGCTTCACCTGGTGGTGAATCCTTTAAATGGAGAGTGATGTAAATATAATATTATTTATTAATTATAATTAATAAATAGACCAAATAATGTTAATAATTATTATTAACATTATTTAGTCTATTCGTCAGAGCTAGTTAGGAGAAGTTGACTTACGTGCGTACAAAATAAAGAAAAGAGGAGGAGGAGCTGGAGGATCGAGAGATAGCTAGCTTAGCTATATATATATATATATATATATAAAAGACTAAGAGAATAAAGGAAAGAAAAGATTAAAAAGGGGAAGGAAAAGAGAGAGAGAGAGAGAGAGAGAGAGAGAGAGAGAGAGAGAGAGAGAGAGAGAGAGAGAGAGGGAGAAGTAAACTGAAAAAAGGTTGACTTGACTTCTTAGAACAGTTTTTGTAAGTAAGCTGTAAGTAGTACCTTAGCCTTAGTTTTGTTTTGTATTGTATTGCCTATTGGACTCATGACTCCAACGAGTGATATCATGAGCAGCGAAGAAGGAGGTGGAGGTGTGGCCTTTCATTGGAATCCTCAACATCTCGAGATCAAGACTCGTAGTGTAGAAAAGACCCTTGAGCCCCTAGTTTTGCAGGTCACGACCCTTGTGGCGTCCAGTAAGTCTCCTCAGAAGAAGAAAGGAAAGTCCAAAAGGGCTCATGTCCTAGTAGCTGCTGTAGAAAAAGCAACGGCGAACTTTGTGGAGAGGGGGAAACTCATTGCAAAGGAAAATCCGGATATCGAGACGGAAATGCTTGCTGCTGTGGATCAAGTACTTAAAACCGGGGAAACAATGTCTTCTGCTGCTAGAGAATTTGCCACGGATCCTTGTTCTTCCGTTAAAAGGGGAAATATGGTGAGTTGACCTCCACAGGACTCTTACAAATTCAAAGAAGAGATATGTTCATTGCAATTATTTTCTTTTAAATAGGTTTAAATCCAGTAAGTTTAATCCTTTGACTCTAGACATAAAATTCACGGAATGTCGTTGATGTCATTTTTACAGGAAATGTTTTTTAACTTTAGTAAAAAAAATTCAAGTTACAAATAGAATCATTAGGGTCAAATCTATAAAATTGAACTATATAACTCCTTTTTGATATTAAACTGGGTAAAGTAAATATTTTAAATTGTAACTCTTTAACTTGAGATCAAAGAAAATAGTCATATGTATTTATAAGTTCGAGCAGACTTTGAGAGGAATCAATTCCCAAGAAAAAAGAGGAATGCATATTCATTAAGTTTAACTACTCTGACGTTGACATTAAAGTTGGTATAGTTGGATCTATAACTTTGAACTAAAATCACTTTCTTCATCCTATGACCAATATGTCTTGAAATTTAGTTTAATATTTTTGTAAGGTTAGTAGAATACTCGAAAAAGCAGGATAAATCATTGATCTATATTTCATTTGAAAAAGTAACACGTATTTGTAAGTGATAAAGGTATTGAATGACTTGTGTAAATATTTGTATGAGTATTTGCTTAGTGATGCATCCTCACTTGAAATTACCTTGAAAAGACATGGCACAAATTGAAGAATAATCTTATCTAGAATCAATAAACGTACAAGTTTTGTTATGGTTATAGAGAGGGAATTTTTAATTCTTCATTTTTTTAACCTAGTTAACTAACCATGTTGATGTTTAATGCACAAATTAAAAACCATTTTCCCTTTATTAGAGTCCTCATTTTTAAATTCCTTCAGCAGTGTGATAAGAGGGACTATTTGAAGTGTTCAATAATGTTAGATATTGTGTATACATGATTGTATTCAAAAACACTTAGTAGAAATTGAGTTTAGCTTTGCATATAAAGATTTTCCTATTTTATTTTAGGTGAGAGCTGCTAGGAATCTTTTATCTGCTGTTACAAGGCTTTTAATATTAGCAGATATGATAGATGTTCATTTGCTACTCAAAAAACTACGACGAGTGGAAGATGACCTAGAATATGTAAGTACTTTTTTCTTTTCATTCTTCTTGTACATTGATATAATTTTACAATAATCAATATTAATATATTTTTACAGCTTAAGTCTGTCAGTTCCCAAGCTGAGCTGATGGATAGTATTAAGAGATTTGGAGAGAGTGCAAGCGAACTTATGAATCAAGCTGCAAAAAGACAATATGAACTTAAAGATCCAGCATTGAGAGATGACTTGGCTGCTGCAAGAGCCGTTTTAAAAAAACACTCAATGATGCTTCTCACTGCCTCAAAAGCTTATGTTCGACACCCTGAATTAGCAGCTGCTAAAGCCAACAGAGACTATGTTCTAAGGCAAGTTTGTGAAGCTGTCAATACGATCTCAGACGTAGCTAGAGGTAAAACCCCATCTGAATGGAATGGCTTAGGAGATGGACCAGGAGAGTTAGCTGCCGCCTTAGATGATTTTGATGACCTTATTATCACTAATCCTTTGATTTATGATGAATCTAGGACTAGACCTTGTTTTGAGGAAAGATTGGAGTCAATCATATCTGGTGCAGCTCTTATTGCTGACGCAAGGTATTTTTCATTTATATGTAGTGAAAAGTTATGCTATATCTAATTTTTGTTTACTAGCTGTACAAGAGATGAAAGAAAAGATCGTATTGTTGCGGAGTGCAATTCGGTTCGACAAGCTTTGCAAGATCTACTATCTGAGTATATGTCTAATGCAGGAAAGCAGCCCTCTGAAAATTTGGATATGGCTATTGAGTCGATGCAAAAGAAAACAAGGGACTTACGTCGACAACTTCGCAAGGCTGTGGTGGATCATGTATCTGATTCATTCTTGGATTGTAATGTTCCATTGCATGTCATGATTGCTGCAGCTAAAGAGGGAAATGAAAAGGATGTTGAGGAATATGCTATAATATTTGCAGATCATGCAGATAAACTTGTTGAAGTATCAAAGTTAGCATGCTCCATGAGTGCCAATGAAGATGGAGTGAAAATGGTTAAATATGCTGCCTCCCAAATTGAAAAGCTGTGTCCTCAGGTTGTAAATGCTGCAAAGGTCCTGTCAGCGCGTCCTAAGTCGAAAGTAGCCCAAGAAAATATACAGGTTTTTAAAGAGGCCTGGGAAGAGCATGTCCGCATCCTCACCGATGCTGTAGATGATATAACAACTGTAGATGATTTCCTAGCTGTCTCTGAGAATCATATTCTCGAAGATGTCAACAATTGTGTTGCTGCATTGCAGTCGGGGGATGCCGGAGGATTGGATCGAATGGCTACATCAATTCAAGGACGATCAAGTCGTATTTGCAACGTTGTTTCAGCTGAAATGGATAACTATGAGCCTGGTATTTATACAGACCGTGTGAATGAGGCTATTCGAATTTTGAGAGGTGAAGTAATGCCTAATTTTGCTCACAAAGTTGAATCGGCAGTGGAAATGTTATCATCGCCCTCGCCCGTCAATGATAAAATTGATGAAAATGAGTTTATTGATGCATCGAGACTTGTTTATGATGGTGTACGGGAAATTAGAAGGGCTGTGCTCTTGAATCGTAGTACAGAAGATGATTTTGACTCTGATACTGAATGGGAAAATCTGGATGAACGAGCTTCTAATCAGCCTAGACCGGATTCTACGACTACTGAAATTGATGAATATCCTGATATTTCAGGCATTACAAATGCTCGTGAAGCTATGAAAAAACTCCCTGAGGAAGATAGAGCCAAGATTGCACAGCAAGTTGAAACTTTTAAGATTGAAAAGAGTAAATTCGATCAGGAGGTTTCTAAGTGGGATGACAAGGGCAATGATATCATAGTTTTGGCTAAGCATATGTGTATGATCATGATGGAAATGACGGATTTTACTCGTGGTAGAGGTCCTCTTCAAACGACTATGGCTGTGATTAATGCTGCCAAAAAGATTTCTGAAGCAGGAACGAAACTTGACAAACTAGCAAGACAAATTGCCGATCAGTGTCCTGAATCCTCGACCAAAAAAGATTTGACAGCATATCTACAAAGAATAGCCCTTCATTGCCATCAATTGAATATTACCTCAAAAGTAAAGGCTGATGTCCAAAATGTATCTGGTGAACTAATTGTGTCAGGTCTTGACTCTGCAACTTCTCTTATTCAAGCAGCTAAAAATCTTATGAATGCCGTTGTATTGACAGTTAAGGCTTCATATGTAGCCAGTACAAAGTATCCTAAACAAGCTGCTGCATCTGGATTAAATCAAACTCCTATTGTTGTTTGGAAAATGAAGGTAATTTATAAATCAATGACAATGAGTTCTAACCTATCTTTATTGTTATTCTACATTTAAGGTTCCAGAGAAGAAACCACTCGTAAGGAGAGAAGCCCCTGAAGAAGTTCGAGCTAAAGTCCGAAAAGGATCTCAAAAGAAACCTGCAAATCCAATTTCTGCTTTAAATGAATTTATGGGACCTGATGAAATGATATAACGCCGAAAAGTTGATTTTTGGATAAATCATTGTTGTGTGCATATACATTTAGGAAATATGTACATATTCCACTCTTGTATATACTCTAGCTTAATTTTAAAATCAATTTCGATTCGCATTTTTATGGTATTGATTCCCTTCTATGTACTCCTGTCTCTTCTTCCGCATTACTACTGTCATAATACTGACAAAAGTGAGGTAAAACTATGAAGAGATATCATTAAATTTTGTATTTATCGAATTTATATTTATAAAGAAAAAAATGGTTGTGTTGTGTTAAATGAAATACTGCAATATAATTTAAATTCAGAACTTATCTATTACTATAATTATATTTTTTGTTATTATATTTCTACTATACTATGTATTATCACTATTATAATATTTTCCCTTTTTTATACCAATACTGTCGAATTTCATAAATTTAGTATTATTTTTAAAAAATGTAAAAAAATCTTAAAGCCGACTTATCATTAAGAAATATATAAAAATATATTAATTCATGATTGTGACTTTATGTATTGACTTTTTAATACATATGTTTCTACATGCAACATGGATTATGTCTTTTTTTATATCACCAATCATTCTTGTCATCTGTTCCTGTTTCAAAAATTCATAAATATATATCTTTATTATATCTGTGAGTATTTGTATAGTTTGGTTTATACTTTGTGGTCTATTTTTCTTTTTAAAGAGTTACACATACTTTATTTAACGTTGTTGCGGCAACCTTTTAATCCTTAAGGTCTGGTTTTGAACTTGGGTAGTCTTAATTCAATTTAAACATCAAAATTCTTTTTTAATTGTTATGATCGGTTTTACTTTTTCGAGTTTGATCAATAACTAAGGAGGCGATACGTTTTTGTGACGCTCCAGCATGAATTTATGCAAAAAAAAAAAGGATAAAAAATGAATTACGTAAGGTGCCTGTACATGCTTGACTATGAATTCAAAGAAGCAACGATAAATGCATTATAGTGATCCCTCACTATATCGCGCCTCACCTATCGCTGCTTCGCAGAATTTTTTAAAGTGAATCCTGATTGGCTCAGAGGCGTTACGGTTGTCTAGAAGTGAAAAAAGTTGATATTGGTTTTTCATTAGATCAATGTCAACAATTTTCGTTCCTGTACGTTCTGCCAAATTTATGTTTGCAATTTTTCTCCGTGACAAAACCCACAATGTCAAAGAAATGTTCTGTACCGACAAAGTACAGTATTGCATTGTAAAATAACAATAACAAATAAAGCTGATTACTTCGCAGATTTCACCTATCGCGGGTTATCTTTGGAACGTATCCCCCGCGATAAACGAGGGTTCACTGTATATCTAAAAGCTAATAATACAAATTGTAGATGAATTTTAATATAATATGAAGCTGCTATCATTTCATTTTTCATGAAATTTACATACTTACTGAGTGATAGTAAGGATCTCATTTCATTATGGTCACTGTAAATTTCCAATTTTGATGAAGTCCGAGTTCCATCTGATGATCAGCGAATCATTCATCCCCTTCACCTTATTGATAACTCTCAAGGCGTCACAGTTTACGACAGGAGTTTTTCTGTATTTAAAGAACTTGTTATCCTGGATTATGGATTTCTTGTTCCTCTCAATCACATACAGACATATAAAGAAAAAAAATGGTTGTGCTGTGTTAAATGAAATACTACAATATAATTTAAATCCAGAACTTATCTATTACTATAATTATATTTTTTGTTATTATATTTCTACTATACTATGTATTATCACTATTATAATATTCTCCCTTTTTCATACAAATACTGTCGAATTTCATAAATTTAGTTATTCAAGTGTAATGACATAACATGATGGTGAAAATATCATTTTCTTTAACTTATTTCTTAATATTGGACAACATTTTTTTACTTTTGACACCAATGACTTTATAATGATCTATTAGGTAAGAATGGATTTTTCAGTAGAGGGCGTGAAATTGACAAAATGGGGAAGAATAACAACAATGAAGAAAACAAGTGTCTTGGTTTTATTAGTAATGAAATTATAAATATCATAATTGTCTTCAATTACGTTCCTTGAATAAATCTCTATATTTATCCTGTGATTACGACTTTCAACGTGTTACATAATGTTTAACTTTTTCAAGGCTTCTGTCCCAAAATCAATAAGACGGTATCTCACCAACCTTGAATACTTGTAACTTAAAACATTTTCACCTTTATTATCAGTGATCAAAGATTTTACGACAACTCGATTAGACAATTTATTCCTTTATCTACAAATGTATTAAATCGTTAATAGTACTATGCGTTTATTAATTTTGTAATTTTGATTATATGTATTCTAAATATATATATGATTTTTCGTAATATTCTTTAAATTTGAAGTTATCATAGATGAAAAAATTAATATTACATACCTGTTTCGGCGGCCCTCACATTTCGGGCTCGATCTTATTTTGAGCTGAAATTATTTCGTTATTATTATTGTTTACATTGTAATTTAAATGATATGTGGTTCGAACACGTGAGATAAGTAGCAAGTTAAATAATATGCAAATGGGGTGTGTAAAATAAAAAAAAAGAGAAAATCAACCTGGTAAGTTTGACAATTTGATGAATGTTGAGAGGGAAGCAGCTTGAGCTATCATGACGTTTGACTGAGCTACAAGCTGTTATTCTCCTTTATATATACCAGTGCTTCTCAATTATTTTCTGGTATGCCCCCCCCCCTAGCAAGAAGAAAACAATTCGCGCGCCCCCCCCCACTCTTCGCGGCGACTATAAATAATATCATTTGTCTATAAAATTGTTATGAATACACCTCTGCATAACATTGTAATCTTGTTAACATTAAAGAAAATAAAAAAGAAAGAGATACAGTTCAACTTACAACAAAGAATAACTTTATTAACATTGTTTTTTAGTCTGTAACAGGGTCACAGACACCCCCCCCCCCAGGCATCGCACTGCCCCCCCCCAGGGGGGGCCACTATTTGAGAAGCACTGATATATACAAATGAAGACATCAAAAATAAATAAATAACATTATGTATACCAAAGATGAGAGGCAGAAAATTAACTGAAACTAATGTCAAGAAATTATATATTTTTAACAAATAATTATACGAGGACTTGAGCCCTTTTTTGTTTACATTTTATTTGCTTTATTAACCTTAGTGTATGCAGCGATGTATAAAAAGGGTCCAGCTGACATGCAAAAAAAGGACGGTTGTTGGCAACATTTGTCTTTTCAAACTTCTTCTTTCTTCTTCTTCTTTTATGACTCAGTTCTATTCAATTCAAAAACAAGTGTCATTTTTAAATTAAGTTAAAAAATGCCTGAGGATTTGATTCAGGAACTTGGGTCACCGACAATGGAGGTAGCAACGCTTAAAAATTTGTCCAGGATACGAGTGTGATGGCATTCCGGCCATGCCATTTCTCGACTTCTTGAAGAAATTCCCGATCATGAGACTTTCAAATCGCTGATGTCACAAGAAAAATCCAGATCCATTCAATAAACATGGTATTAGTAAAGATTCAGGTACATTTGATTTCACATCTGAACTATCGTAATTCATTGCTTCATGTATTATCCCACTTTCAGTCGGAGGACATCAAAATTGCATCCAATATATGGAGAAATATGCCGGTAAATCCGTCTCTTCTTGTTTTCTCGTAACCCAATCATTGGAACTCTTTTCAAAATGAAACGGGAAACTGACGAAAATTATAGATTTATAACAATGGACGAGACTAAGGACTTCAAGTGTGACAATGGTCGAAAAGATATTCCACTTGAAAAATTCAAAAGTGGATAGTATAAAAAATGCCTGATACATCCAGTTGAAGAATATTGTTGCCGTGATAAGCATTGACTTGATGAATTTTTGCTTGTACTAAAATGCTCCGATCGTCAATTATGATTCTGAGAGGGGCTTTTGCATGATGAGGGGATGTGCTTTTATCTAATTTCATAATTAAAATTCTCTTATCTTGTGTATATTGGTCTTCATGAACTTGTATTATTCCATTTTTATGGAATATTTTTTTATTTATTTGCTTTTGATGTTTATTTTTTGAGAACACATTCAATCGATTCAGCGACTTGTTATAGTAGTCACTGTATCGATTTCAATATAATTAATTGCCTGACAATTATGACTTTTTTACTTTTAAATTATGTCTGAAATATTTAAAGTTGTAATTATAACGTACATTTTCATCGTATAATCAATTTAATCTATTTTTTGTTTATTTATGATAACTTAAATTGGAATTACATTTTAATAAAAAATACTTCATCAACGGAAGTTTTGAATAATAAAATTCTTAAGAAACGTATATTGAATATATATAGTATATATTTGTATAAACAAAAACAAACTGTATTCTCCCTTCAGCTGATTTTCATCATTTGACTCTTTTGATTTAAAGCAGCTGACTTTACGTGTTATAAGCTCAAAAAGGGTATTCTTATTATTTATGATTTTGATGCATAAAAATTATATTAAATGAAGGATTGCGCGCCCTTTTTTGAATTTTGAATATATTACAATTATTAACAATTGGTTTGTGATTGGTATAATTTATAAATATTTAGTATATCTAAATAATAACTCTGCCCAATATTAAAAAGTTGGCAACAAGGAAAATACAGAAGGGTAGCTACCATACATTTTACCATAGTTAAATGTATATTTCTTATATTTATGTATACTCACTCATAATTTGCATTGCAAAATTAATGTTTTCCATCAATTGCACCTATCACAGTAATTGAAATATTAACGCTTCAACTCCTGTTTTAAAAAATTTGTTCCTTACCAATACAATTGGGAAAATTACATTTTTCTAAAAACTCATCACAAATCGAGTTCCATTCATTTTCAGTAGCTGGAACTTTGACATATTTGATATGAAAAAGAAATTATACTGGAGGATCGGTTAGCAGCAGGAACCTGGTTTCCTCTTATTCGTTCATTGTAGACAACAATCTCCTCGAAAGCTTTGTATCAACTATGGAGATGGACAGTGTAAATGCTGATGATTTGCTAGAGGTAATCCTTAGGTTCAGAGTTATGAACGAAGGTGAACGAATCTCTAAGGAGAGGAGTTTTAATAGAAAGAATAGAACACATTGGGCTAGGAAGGATTTTAAACGTCTAGCTAATGCAGTACAGGATGATAGACTGCAAAGTTTAGAGACAGGATGCAAAATGCCTAATGAATTTATTGGTAAATGGAAGGAAGTGTTTGAGAAACCATCAACTAAAGGTCTTAGAAGCTTTGACGCCAAGTATTACTCTCCTTGAGGCCTATTTCTGATCGGGAAATAACATAAGCTATGCCTTCGACCTCAGGAGGTAAAGACCCACTTGGATGGACAGGCTTCTTTACAAGATTTTTAGATACAGATATCTTGAAGCAAATCTTCAACAAATTTTCAAAAGATGGTAAGCTTCCCTCATTTTTATGTCGTGCTAGAACCACATTTATCCCGATTAAACTATATTAATGAAAAAATAAAAATTAAAAACACCTGAAGGACATCCCATATTGCACTGCATGTATCAATCAATATTTGATTCACTGTACTTTTTCCAATCAAGAAATCGAAAGATATTATAACCTATTATAATGTACAACAAAAAAAGTAATTTATATATTTTGTAGGAAAATAAATTTCACTATCTAAACATATCTTAGTGTCAAAGCAAGTTTTTCACAAGCCATTATTGGGACTCCTTTTGAGCTTCTGAAATGCATACTAGTCATTTTTGGAGCAACCTACAGTTAATACAAATAGTTAATAATTGACATTTTTTAATCATCTTTCATTTACTACCTGGGATAGAAGGAAATCAAAAGTACCTCTACTCATTCTTAAATAACTCTGATGCTTGCCAGAATCGAGAGATCTTAACATGGGTTTGTATGGTATAGCCCAAAAGACTTTCTATAACGAAATATGGACCTTACCAACATTTGACACTTGAAGTTGGAATGACCTAATAAAGTCACACATCATAAATTAAATATATTTTATAATTTAAAGAGGAATAAATTCAAGAATGGTATATTGTTTTACCTTCATCGTTGGAAATCAATGATATAAAAACAATCCCCGACGTTGATGAATCAAAGTTTGTGGACAAATGAAATCTTTTATTCCTATTACTCCAATTTAATGAACAAATACATATAATTTATTTTTGGAAAGAAAATTTTATTTCTATAGAAAATCATGGTATTCACATTTAGAAATTACAAATCTATTGAAATGACTCTGATCAAATGAGTTCTTAAAATTTTTAAATAATTAATAAGTTTTAATGCTGAAAAGAATTTTAAAATACTTTTAGGAGTTACACTCAACAAATACATTAAATTGAAAAAAATATGTGTATAAAAAGAAACATACATTTTTTTAAACTAGTATAAATTAAGATTAAATTAGTTCATTTTATTAAAAATCGAAGTGAAATCCAGGATAATAAAGATACGTGTTTGCAAATTTAAATTGCTTGAATAATTAAATTGACATAGAGTCAAAAATTGAAATGAAGACTGAATCATTTTTTCTTGGTTCTAGCAAGTAGCGTTGATAATTCCTTTCGTCTCTAAAGGTAGACTAACACCTTTTTTCCCAAATCCTCCTTGCTTCTCTTCATTTCCAAAATGCCCCCTTTCTCTAAGTTGCAAAAAAATGTTAGAATGAGTGAAATTCTTGGATCGTCGCCTAATGGAAATGTATAATGCACTTTCATCGAGGACTATGAACAACAATCAATGATCGACTATTACCTACGTATAAAAATAATTAAATAAATATTTTTTATTTTATTAACTCATAGTATTTATCAATGATGGGAAGAAAAAATACGATATCATTTTATTTATATGAGCACCTATGCTTCTGTCTTGGATGAAAGTATCGAGTGCAGGAGTTCTTGAGTTCCCTGAGTTGTATAACTGCATAACTTCAATTATAGCTATGATTTGTTTTTATTTATCTTGAATGTTTATTATTGACGTTGTAATGGGAATGGTTAATCATTCGGACTAGTGCTTAAGTCACCCTTTGTTTGAACATGAAAACCGCTGCAGGTCTTTACGCGTTCGCTCTTCGTTTCTAATCAGACTCGGTTTTTTTTACCCTTCCCAAAAAGAAAGAGAAACGACAACAACATGCAAGAAATTATTGAAAAATGAAAGGTTTTGTTAAAAAGTCCTCCATAAATAGTAGGAGCAATTGCATTTTAGATTGCCATACTAATCATAAGAATAAAAAGGGAGGAAAAATGCGTGCGTAAACGATTCAGTGAACCCACCTTAACAATTATTCAGCGTAATATTTTATTTCTTGCAGTTAGATTTGCGAATTTGTTTACTTTTATTCGCATTTTTTTTAAAATTATTGGTGTTAATACAGATCTTTTATGTCTAATCAACGTAATATTATTTTTTTATTTTTTACATCAGGTTATAAAATTCATAATGAGATAAAAAAAAGGAAAATTTGTATTATACATATAATGGTTAAATCAATAATTTTTTCTATATGTAACAATATTTGTCTTGTCAAATAGTGTAAAAACATCGTATACATATTGCTATGAATCATTCAAAATTATTGTTATTGAGTTCTTCACAAATGATTTTAAGGGCATTTTCAAGATGAGGCGTGCCATTGTACGATATAGAGATTCTAAAAGCATTCGAATGATCTTCCTTTGATTTGCCTTCATCTTTAAGAGCATACAATTAATTTTAAACTTTAGCTAGTTGTACATTAATTAAATTACCTTGGCTTATAAACTGGAGAGGACTGCAAGCTCTTCCTGGGAGGATTGCAATATTTCTCTTGCTCAGCAGATACTCTTTAAATCTACACGAATCAAAATTTTCGTTACCTAAAATAAAATTAACATGTACATATATATGTTTTATGACAAAGCTGGAGACTTTTATAGTATGGAATGTACTTTTAAAAATAGTAAATTATATTTACAAACTTAAAAAAAATATTTGAATCATATAACCATGAAATAAAATTCAATGCTTCCTCGAATATCCTTTGCAAAAGTGTTCTCAGTATAGAGCAAATAAGTGAAATTCACGTCCATTACACGTAAATAAACTGAAAATTAATTGCTTCAAAGGCAAATATATGAGATGAAATCGAGAAACGATCATAAAAATAAAAGAAGGAAAGGAGAAAACAGTCTTTTTAATTTTCTAGCTATTTATACTTCATATGAGAAGACCATGAACTTCTATTATTCTAAATTTTGCTACTTATAAACAAAAGTTCTTAATGATCCATCAATAAGTTTCAGATAATTGTCTCTAGTTTATGTATCATACCTTCTTTAAAAACATTATGCCTGTTAAAGAGTAGGAATGTAAATAATGTGCAAATGGGGTGTGTAAAATAAAAAAAAAGAGAAAATCAACCTGGTAACTCTGACAATTTGATGAATGTTGAGAGGGAAGCAGCTTGAGTTGTCATGACGTTTTATTGAGCTACAAGCTACTATTCTCCATTTTATATACAAATGAAGACATCAAGAATAAATAATAACATTATGTACATCTTAGATGAGAGGCAGAAAATTAACTGAAATTAATGTCAGGAAATTATATATTTTTAACTAATAATTATATGAGAACTTGAGCCCTTTTTTGTTTACGTTTTATTTGTTTTATTAAGCTTAATAGATGTATTCCTTCATGCAAGATCTTTACTATCAGGTAGATGTTCTCCCCTCAGTAATAAAGGAAAAATGATAACAGCTTTGGAAAACAAAAAGTACTGTTCCAAGAGTCAACTCCACAAAATCTCGCACGCGGCATTTTGCATATTATTTACATTTATCACAACGAATTTTTTGGGATAAACAAATAATTAATAACACAGGTCAACAAAAAAAAACTTTTTAAAAGGTGTCTGATATTTTTTAACTGATTTACTATATTTTTGCCATGCTAAATCTAGAAGTAACATCCATTTTGCTCTCGGAGGTCAAATTTTTTTGTAAATTTGAATTTAAAATTATGCCACTTTAGTTACCAGGTATATTTTTTAAACAATGTTTTCAAGATTTACTAATGATGTTTCAATGGCAAAATGTCAGTTTTTATGATAAAATTGCTGTATTCTAACAAAGAACCATCTATAGTACATATAACTAAAAATGAAAACTTAAATTTTGCATTATTAAGGGCTAAATTTTCGTTTTTTTGATTGTCGCGAATGTTTTGGTGCTTCCACATCTCTTTTTAAATTCCAACAGTAGTCCGCCATCATCACCATATCCCACCTTCCCTGGTAGCGTGACTCCATTTCTCTCAAGTCCTGGTGAAAGTGCTCTCCTTGCTCATCGCTTAAAGAACCAAGATTTTCGGGAAAACGGTCCATGTGCGAGTACAGATAGTGCATTTTTATGCTCATATTGCAGCCAAGGTTCCTAAAAGCCACTAACATGTTTGCTACTAGATCTTTGTAGTTCTCTGCTTTTGTGTTGCCTAGGAAGTTCATCACGACCTGGACAAAGCAATTCCAAGCTTGTTGCTCAGCAGGATTCATGGTCTCCTCAAACGTGGGAGAGTTTTTGATCAGCTTCTTAATTTGAGGATCGTCAAAAATACCTGCATTTAACTTTTCAATTTACAAATTGAGGAAGGTTTTACACAGAAACTGAAAACACTGTCCATCTTTATCCAGGGCTTTTGTGAATTGCTTTATCAAACCGAGCTTTATGTGCAGTGGAGGAAATAAAATACGTCCCCTGTCAACTAGAGGCTTGTTTATCACATTTTTTTCTCTACAAATTGCAAGCTCTTCACGTAATGGCCATTCTTTTTTCACGTAATGGTGAGTACGATCCCTGCTATCCCAGAGGCATAAAAAGCATGGGTATTTGGTAAATCCAGACTGTTGACCAAGCAAGAAGTTGACCATTTTTAAGTCAACGCAAATCAGCCATTTATGTTGGTCATAAGAAATTTTTTCTAGGACGTACTTAATTGCTTCATGCTGTTCTTTTAATGTTGTCGAATGTGCTAATGGCACAGATGCAAATTGATTTCCGTTGTGTAACAACACACATTTCAAAGACCTTTTGCTGCTGTCGTTAAAAAGTCGCCAGTCCTCTGATTTGTATTCAAGTACACCGAGATGTTTCAGTAGCTCTACTATGTCATTGCAATAGACTAATTCTTTTTCTTGAGCAAAATATCTTAAAAATTCCTGGTGCCTGGTACGGAAGAAAGTTACCTTAACTTTACCATTTAGCATGTTCTTGTCCTTTAAACGAGATGCAAGAAGTTCGGCAGAGTCTTTTGGCAAATTTAAATCGCGAACAAGATTATTTAGTTCGTTTTGGGAAAACAATTTTGGCTGCTCATCATTATCATCGAGAAAGGCTGCATCATCGGTAGTGGCAATGCTTTGAGTTTCATCCTGGCTACTGCTGTTTTCTTCGATATTTTTGTCTTCAAATACAGGTACAGGAATTTCTTCACTATGGGGAGTAGGGCGCATAGCTGACGGCAGATTGGGATACTCCAGTGTTGTGCGATTTTTTCTGTCAATCCCCATGACATTGACAGCACAAAAGTAGTAATCTGTTACATGATTCGAAGGCTCTCGCCAAATCATGGGGATGCCAAAGTTCATGGACTTTCGCGTGCCTTTGCTCCATTGACGGAGATGCTCTGTGCATCTTTTGCAAACCATGTGAGGTGCCCAACTTTTGTCTTGATCACCGAGCTTTATGCCAAAATATGCATAGTAAACGCTCTTGATAAAGATGGTGACATTATTGCGATTTGCTTAAAATGTCGACCTGGCCTGGCAAAAACGGTGTTATTTTTGGAATCAGCACATCAAAATTGACCAAAATCAGCTTACAAAACTGAGACACCAAATTTGCTGTTGACCAGTGTAATTTATACTGGTACGATTATCTTGTAAGCCCGTTGATAAAATTGATTCTCTTCACCTTTTTTTTCCTTCCCATCTGCATCATTATTTTTTTTTATTTTGTGATACCGTTTTTAGCTGAATTCTTACCAGGGATAAGACTTTTGTTCAGAAAAAATAAAAACTCGGTACTTTTGCTCTTTTTTTAAATAATGTACATTCTTTTTTAGACTGTTGAAGGAGAAGCATCGACCTTTAAAGGAAGAATAATGGATTCTTGTCAGCCTTACTTGTAAATTTTATTAAAAATATATTATTTAAATACTACTATATTGTTATAAACGGAGAGGTTTCTCCTCATTATCGCAGTAATATATGTAATATACAGTGATGGATAAAAAGGGTCCAGCTGACATGCAAAAAATACGCGGTTGTTGGCAACATTTGTCTTTTCAAACTTCTTTTTCTTTCTTCTTCTTCCTTTATGACTCGGTTCTATTCCATTCAAAAACAACAAGTGTCATTTTTAAATTAAGTTAAAAAATGCCTGAGGATTTGACTCAGGAACTTGGGTCGCCGACAATGGAGGTAGCAACGCTTAAAAATTTGTCCAGGATACGAGTGTGATGGCATTCCGGCCATGCCATTTCTCGACTTCTTGAAGAAATTCCCGATCATGAGACTTTCAAATCGCTGATGTCACAAGAAAAATCCAGATCCATTCAATAAACATGGTATTAGTAAAGATTCAGGTACATTTGATTTCACATCTGAACTATCGTAATTCATTGCTTCATCCATTATCCCACTTTCAGTCGGAGGACATCAAAATTGCATCCAATATATGGAGAAATATGCCGGTAAATCCGTCTCTTCTTGTTTTCTCGTAACCCAATCATTGGAACTCTTTTCAAAATGAAACGGGAAACTGACGAAAATTATAGATTTATAACAATGGACGAGACTAAGGACTTCAAGTGTGACAATGGTCGAAAAGATATTCCACTTGAAAAATTCAAAAGTGGATAGTATAAAAAATGCCTGATACATCCAGTTGAAGAATATTGTTGCCGTGATAAGCATTGACTTGATGAATTTTTGCTTGTACTAAAATGCTCCGATCGTCAATTATGATTCTGAGAGGGGCTTTTGCATGATGAGGGGATGTGCTTTTATCTAATTTCATAATTAAAATTCTCTTATCTTGTGTATATTGGTCTTCATGAACTTGTATTATTCCATTTTTATGGAATATTTTTTTATTTATTTGCATTTGATGTTTCTAGTTTTTTTAGAACATATGCAATCGATTCAATGACTTGTTATAGTAGCCGATTTCAATGTAATTAATTCTCTGACAATTATTACTTTTTTTCTTTTAAATTATATTCGAAAAATTTAAAATTGTAAGTATAACGTACATTTTCATCGTATTATCAATTTAATCTATTTTTTTGTGTTTATTTATGAAAACTTAAATTGGAGTCACATTGGTTTTACGAATCAATGTTCAGTTTTTCTTATACAACTATATATATATATTTGAGATAATCATTATGAAATTTCATCTTATTTTATTTTTTTATGGAAAAATTTAAGTGATTACAAAATGTGTTACTTTTGACTGTTTGAAGTTTTTATAATAGTTTTAAATGATAATTAAATTGTTGAATAAAAAAAAGTAGCCACTACATGATTAAATAAAATCATTTCATTTAATTGTACATATGTGTTTCTTAAATATGTAATATGAATTATAGGATTCACTTATGTGTAAAAGTGTTATAATTATGAGGTGCAATTCCGTCAAAGACATATTGAGGTATATACTATATTAGTATTGATTAAATAATAATTAATTTTCGAGTCAAGTCCGAGTCCATTCTAAAATGACTCAGTTCTCATGCTATGGCATTAGTTGCTACAAATTTAGTGTTTTATCCTTTACAAATTTTTAATGTCACTCAAAAATAATAATAATCAATTCCTAATTAAAACATCAAAATAATAAGTTACGTTCCGCCCCTTCAAATGTGATCGGCTGAAATTCTGCCTTACTTCAAGGGTACCATATTCATTTATGACATCATCTCGGGCGTGCGTGTCAGCTGGACCCTTTTTATCCATCACTGTTAATATATTTCTAAAATCATATTACAGGCAGCTGATATTGACAAGGATAATAATTAAATAGTAACACGTCCTGCACGTCATCGCACTCTCCAAAAGTCTCATTCCTATCTATGACTTAACAAAGTACCAAGTGTTGCTGCTAGATGTATATTTATTGTGACTTTTTAAGGATAATTATTTGGTCGAAATCTAGAGGACTAATTGAAAAATAAAAATAAAAGATTTGAAGAGCAACTAATTGCTAAGAATAGTAATCTGTTAGGAACTCCGTTTCGCCAAAAATGTTTCTTGATTTCATCTCACATATTATTATGTTCATTGCACAACGCATATGATTGAAAAGTAATAGGTGACTCTTTAAAGTTTCCATTTACTTCATCACATAGATACTCTCCAGTAGTGACAAAATTAATTTTTATTTTCTTTGGTTGGTCATATGATTATATTCTGAAACATCAGCTTGAAACCAAGATTTACCATCAAGCCTGAAGATTAATTGACGCAAATAACACAGGTCATTAAATTTGAACTTTAAAAAATCCTAAGAAGTATAAGTATAAGAAAAGTTATTCAGTTTTGCATTCTGATGTCAAATCTAGAATATTTTTTTTCAGGAGTTTTCGAGAAATCTACTTTTTTATGCTTTTTTGGCACATTTTCCAACTTCAATTTAAACCTAAAAATTTTGTGAATTAAAGAATCATGATCCAATTGTGTTTTTAATGCAAATTTCAGTCTTTGTTTTGACATAAAGGGAATCCTATGGGCGTAGGGAGCAGGAGTAGGTATTCCTTATTAATCCATTTTATGTAATATTCAACGAGTCATTCATGTACAAACGATTTGGCATACTCCCGCCTCCTACACCACTAGGATTCCCTTTATGTCAAAACAAAGACTGGAAATGGAATTTGCTAAGCAAGAAAAATATTGCAATCCTCCTAATGAAGAGCCTGCAGTCCTCTCCAGTTTATAAGCCAAGGTAATTTAATTAATATAGAACAACCTAAAGTTTATAATTCATTATATGTTCTTAAAGATGAAGGCAAATCAAAGGAAGATCATTGTTGGAAAATGGGCCAAAAAGCTCAAAAAGTAGGGTTCAATTTCTCAAAAACCGTCATACTCTCAAAAAAAAAAATACAGATTTGAAATCAGTGAACAAAACTGAATAAATTTTACCCCTTCGGATTTTTGACTGTTGGCCAACGTAATTAATTAATAAAATTTTTTTAGATATGTACCTACATATATAATTTTTTGTGCAGGGGTTCACACCAAAAGCATAGGCTATGATTTAATTTTTTATTTTCTGCTCTCACTTGTTCAGCTAGTTACTTATATAGCAAAGCCAGTAAAAAAATGCAAAATCGTGACACAAAATAACAGTTTTCTCAAAAACTTATCGTGGGACATAATTTTAGATCATAAAATTCATATATTGGTAATCCTAAAAGTAGCTTCAAAAGTTTTGGGATCGATTTGAAAACTTATTTTACTGTTTTTACAAACGTATAAGATTTTCCATATAAAAAATATACCTTTTTATGTCAAAACAAAATGTCATGTTGAAAATAGTTGTTAGTATATTTACCTTCAATCCAAATAAAGCACCCTCCAATTGGACGATTGAAGTTAAAGGCTGAAAGTTAAAAATATTATCTTAAAAACAAATAAATAAAAATAAATAATTCAACATTAGAGTAAACACTAACCCTTAGGAAGTCTTGATTTTAGACAATTAACTGCTAAATCAATTCGATCTGCAAAAGAAGATTTCAAGAGGTCCAAATGAACCTTTAAAAGTCCTAATTTCATAATAGAAGCAACAATCCCAGATGCATAATTATTAATAGCTCCACCACTCATCAAGATACTAGAATTTTCAAATATAACTTTTAACTTCTGAGACATCTCCATCCATCCAACACGAACCCCTGAGAATGTTAAATAAGAAAATAATGAAAAATTATGCTAAAAAGATAAACAACTACCTGGGCATAATATTTTTGAAAATGATCCATTAGATATTACGTTTCCTCCTCTATATTGCTCATCATTAGGATTATCATATGCAAAAAGTCTTTTAGGAGGTGTTGTTTTATTATAAGTAAGTAGGTTATAGACATCATCACAAAAAACAATGAAATTAAATTTTCTAGCTAAGTCGACTATCTTTTTACATTTTTCTGGACTAAAAACAACAGAAGTAGGGTTATGATGTACAGGAATTGTGTAATACATGGCCCAGAAGTGAGAGTCATTGTTTATTTTTTTAAACTTCAAATATTCTTCTTGAATAATTCTGGCAAATTTATCAGTATCTATGCCATCCTTATCCATGGGAATACAGATTGGTATGTGCCCCAAGTCCCGAATTAAAATCCCAAGAGCTAAAAAATAAGTAGGGTTATCAACAAAGATAATTCCTCTCGACTTGGGTAGAAGCAAGTTAACTGCCAGAGTGAGTCCAGACGTTGCACCTGATGTCCCTATCAAGTTTTCAACATGGACTTCTGAATAATATTCCTTTTCCAGAAACTTCTGCAACTCAATCAGATAATCTGGAAACCCGGAGACTAAAACAAAGTATTATAATCGTTGGATTTCTAATTTAGGAAGATATAATACCCGGTCCATATTGAAATAGTTTTCCTTGTTTAGAGTGATTCAACCTATGAATCGTTGCTTTATTAAATATTGGGATACACCTTTGAAGTGCAATTGAATCCATGGAGCCAATGATCAGTGAAATAATATCCCCACTATTTGGAGAATCAAACAACGTATTTGATAAATCCATGTCTCGAACGTTCGTTGGTACGTGGATAGAATATGACTGGGTTGTAGTATAATTGAAAAAATATACATTAGTTATTTTTACCTTACCTGCATTTTTATATAAACATGTTATGTGAAACAACTGATACTGATAATCAGTGTTATCGATATGTATGACACGTCGAGCTTTTTTGTTCACTCGCAACCTCGACTCACAAAAGGGAAAGGAAAAATTTGGAAAAAACTACTGGTAGCTACCCTTCTGTATTTTCCTTGTTGCCAACTTTTTAATATTGGGCAGAGTTATTATTTAGATATACTATACATTTATAAATTCTACCAATATATAAATCAACCGTTAATACTTGTATATCAAAAATTCAAAAATAGGGCGCGCAATCCTTGATTTGATATATTTTTTATGCATCAAAATCAGAAATAATAATAATACATTTTTTGACCCCATAACACGTAGGGTCAGCTGCTTTAAATCAAAAGAGTCAAATGATGAAAATCAGCTGAAGGGAGAATACAGTTTGTTTTTGTTTATCCCAAAAAGTTTGTTGTGATAAATGTAAAAAATATGCAAAATTCCGCGTTCGAGATTTTGTGGAGTTGGCTCTTCAAACAGTACTTTAAGTTTCCAAAGCTGTTATCATTTTTCCTTTATTACTGAGGGGAGAACATCTACAATAGCAAATACAATGTTAGAAAAGGGCTCATCTTCTCGTAATAATTGTTAGTTTACGACTTGTAAGCTAAAGATATATAATTTCCTGACATTAAAATCAGTTAATTTTCTGCCTCTCATCTAAGGTGAACATAATGTTATTATTTATTATTGATGTCTTAATTTTTATATATAAAGGAGAATAACAGCTTGTAGCTCAGTCAAACATCATGACAGCTCAAGCTGTTTCCCTCTCAGTATTCATCAAATTGTCAGAGTTACCAAGTTAATTTTCTATTTATTTTTTTATTTTGCACACCCCATTTGCATATTTTTTACATTTCTATCGATATGACAGTCCATATGTAGGCTACCTTGTAAGCATGAACGTCTCTTTGCTTTGCTCTGGACTGCACTGAGAGGAGAAGAAGCCCACACCGACTCAAAAGTGCTTCTTAACTTTTAACATGTTTTTAGTTGTGTAAAAGACTACTAGGTCGTGACTCGTTGACGTGATTGTCGTAAATTTTAATACGATGGGATGGAAGTGCTGTACTCTCGGATGCCGACAGGACTATCATAATACCTAGGAATGTAAATCATATGCAATTCGGGCGTGTTATAACAAAAGAAAGAGAAAATCAACCTGGCAACCCTGACAATTTAATGATTGTCGAGGGAGGAAGCAGCTTGAGCTGTTATGACGTTTTACTGAGCTACAAGCTGCTATTTTCCTTTATATATGTATACAAATGAAAACATCAAACAACAAACATTACAACACGTTACTCCAGATTCATTATTATATTCACAAATATCATTAACTCCATTCACCTCAATGAATGATAACCCTTTTTTAATTTTTCCTTTGTTGTTCCTCACCATGATATGTATAATCTTTGCAGACTGTTCTTTACTTGTAAAACATTATGTTGAGGTAAAGTTGATGTTACCTTCTTAAGGGAAAAAAAATAATGACAACAGCTTCGGAAAACAAAAAGACCTGTTTGAAGAGCCAACTCCACTTTTTTATCACACGCCCGAATTGCATATGATTTTCATTCCTAATAATACCCCCAAGAACCCTGAATATATCTGAAATATTTAGAATTGTTATACTAATCATTTCAACGTATTATCGTATTATATATTCATATTAATGTTAATTTCGTTTATTTTTTTGATTTACTTATGAAAATTGAATTTGTAATCCCACTCCCTTTTCAAATCAATGTTCAGTTTTTCTGATATAACAATGTACGTAATTAAGTTAATAAAATTAAAATGACCACATTCCTTTTGACTGTTTTAAGTTCTTTTCATAATTTTATATGATGATAAAATTGTTGAATAAAAAAAGTACACACTAGAGCAGATGATGATAAAATAAAATTATTTTATTTTTGTATTTCTTAAATTTGCAATATGAATTATAGATTTTACTTAAGAATAATTAATTAGTATACTACTGCTTACTATTTCTATTGTTAAAAGATAGCTATTGTCAAACTACCATTCTTTAACTTTCTGACATAATATATGTAATACATAAGAATATGAAATATTATATATACATATATATATATTATTAAATATAATATATGAAATTTATCTTTGTTGATAGATAATGTTTAACATAATATCATCTTTCACTTAGTATGTGGTGAGAAATACGAAATTGAGTTTATTATATGCATTGTTTACAGTTAATCAGTTAGCAATTTATCAGTTATAGACCGCACTTTGGAAGGCTCGTTTTTAAGTACGTGATCTATGCGAAACATAGAGACGTTTTTGCTTGCAAGTAGTAGTCTATTTATTGACTATTATGTTGTTTGCCATGTATTTGTGGGGCACTAATGATTTATGTATCATCATAGGCTATGAGTGAGATAGGTGGACAAGCAGACACGTTCATTTAAATTGTCAATTTAAGAAAAAGATACAAAGAGATAATTATGGTTAGGAATGTAAAAAATATGCAAATGGGGTGTCTAAAATAAAAAAACAGAAAATCAACCTGGTAACTCTGACAATTTGATGAATGTGGAGAGGGAAGCAGCTTGAGCTATCATGACGTTTGACTGAGCTACAAGCTGTTATTCTCCTTTATATATACAAATGAAGACATCAAGAATAAATAATAACATTATGTGTACCATAGATGAGAGGAAGAAAATTATATATCTTTAGCTTACAAGCCGTAAACTAACAATTATTACGAGAAGATGAGCCCTTTTCTAACATTGTATTTGCTATTGTAGATGTTCTCCCCTCAGTAATAAAGGAAAAATGATAACAGCTTTGGAAACTAAAAAGTACTGATTGAAGAGCCAACTCCACAAAATCTCGAACGTGGCATTTTGCATATTTTTTACATTTCTAATTATGGTCATGGACGACTGAATATATTATTTATAATAATATCCGTATTTATTATCAATCTAGTAAGAATAAGCTATAAATATAAAAGGAGATTATCAATTATTATCATCTTATTTTCACATTATACGCATGTAGGTATAAATAAAAGAAAAAATAAGATTTTTTAACAGCCATTAATATACAAATACAAAAATATATTTAGTGTAAATTCAGCAACAATCAGGGAAAAAACATGACAAACAAAAATCTTAATTTGTCACTTTATATCATAGTTATTCTAGTTTTTGTAGACATGAACCGACATCGTATAAAATTTATTGAATTTTAATAAATTTATTCATACTGTGATACAAAGCCTCTGTGAATGAAAAATAAGTAGTTAAGTTCCCGTTTAAATAGTCCCAACTATTCAGATATGGTATACATATATGTACTATAAATTATACCCTGACCTATTGGTCATACGGTATGGTATAACTTATAACACGAGGATCAACTCTCAGAAGGAGATCCACCCTTTGAAATGTGAGAAGTCAATCTCAGCGAGGTAATCCTGAGATCTTCAATCAGAAGCTACTCCGTAATATCATCGTCGAGACAAACCATGGAAAATATCCCTAAATTCAAAGGTTTTCCCTTATTCAAACCTCTTTTCCTTCGTTTAATCACCACATTCAATTTTAGACTTTTTTAATGGTGTTTTATTTGAAATAATTGAATATAATTAATTAAAAAACTATGAAATAAAAAAGAGGAATTATAGTTACCGATATTTCTTACTTTGTATCCATTTCAAATATATCAATATATGGTGACTGATAACTTATTTGATGTGAAAACAACTTATCAGGTTAAAAACCAGGATAAAAAAGACAAGCATATAATGACTGATGAAGTGATGAGGAAATTCAAAGGCGCGACCATATAAACTTATATTCTTTACAATTTATCTAAAGTAATTTACAATTCTATTAGAAAGAATTTTCTTGGAAAAAAAAGTATATATGAAAGTATAAAATGAAAGGTTTTAGACCCGTAGATACTCAATATATGAAAGATAAAATACACAAGGAAAATTAATAAAAACAATTAAATGAAGACATTTGATGGCATATATGGATTTCAATGTTTAAAGAATTTGAAAAATTTATTTGAGCTGTTTTAAAGGGATATTGCTTTCTCAAGTTTGTATTATAAAACAAGTGGATATCAAATTCATTTTCATGTTGATATAAAAAAATATTATAACAAGTTTTTTATTGAGCAAATTTAGGATCAATAATTATTGTTCCTAAATTTAATATTAAATAAGTAAACAAAATGTATGATATTGAATTTTTATATGCTGATTATCAATTATTGGCTATTAATTCAATGCATTGATTCATTTGAAAATTTAGAAAATTTGTTATCTTTTTTTCAATTTTTTTTTGTTAAAATTGTATTGAAATGAATTAATTATTAACCTGACCTTTCTTTCGACTACTTTAACCCCAGGCTTTTGACATTTTTTGTGACACTAAGTCTTTGGTATTAAAAAGTCGAAGTCTCGCAACTCGTTAAATATTAACTATTTATTATTAATTAATAATAATCGTATTTGATTACGTGTATTTTTACAAAAGTTATTAAATATTTAATTGAAACAAAAATGAAAATTTGATAACTTTATTAAAAAAAATAAAAAATTCAACGCTCATAAAATTTTTAATATTGTGTCTTTGACTAACATGTAGTACGAGAGAGGAGCTAGATAGTCCTTCTTCAAAATATAAAACTTATTTATGATATCAATATAATGTATATTTGACAGTGGAAGGTGCGTGATTTTAAAAGTTTAATGCCAGAGAAAATTATATTATTTTTAAGTAAAAATAAATACTATAGCTGATGATTTATATTTAAGTAAATAGTAATAAGCTGTAGTTATCTAACAAATAATATTAATTATGACCAGTGATGGATAAAAAGGGTCCAGCTGACATGCAAAAAATACGCGGTTGTTGGCAACATTTGTCTTTTCAAACTTCTTTTTCTTTCTTCTTCTTCCTCTATGACTCAGTTCTATTCCATTCAAAAACAACAAGTGTCATTTTTAAATTAAGTTAAAAAATGCCTGAGGATTTGATTCAGGGACTTGGGTCGCCGACAATGGAGGTAGCAACGCTTAAAAATTTGTCCAGGATACGAGTGTGATGGCATTCCGGCCATGCCATTTCTCGACTTCTTGAAGAAATTCCCGATCATGAGACTTTCAAATCGCTGATGTCACAAGAAAAATCCAGATCCATTCAATAAACATGGTATTAGTAAAGATTCAGGTACATTTGATTTCACATCTGAACTATCGTAATTCATTGCTTCATCTATTATCCCACTTTCAGTCGGAGGACATCAAAAATGCATCCAATTTATGGAGAAATACGCCGATAAATCCGTTTCTTCTTGTTTTCTCGTAGCCCAATCATTGGAGCTCTTAAGTAGAGTCAGCATTTTCAAAATGAAACGGGAAACTGACGAAAATTATAGATTTATAACAATGGACGAGGCTGAGGACTTCAAGTGTGACAATGGTCGAAAAGATATTCCACTTGAAACATTCAAAAGTGGATAGTATAAAGAATGCCTGATACATCCAGTTGAAGAATATTATTGCCGTGATAAGCATTGACTTGAAGAATTTTTATTTGTTTTTGATGTTTCTAGTTTTTTAGAACATATGCAATCGATTCAATGACTTGTTATAGTAGTCGATTTCAATGTAATTAATTGCCTGACAATTGTTACTTTTTTCTTTTTAATTATATTTGAAAAATTTAAAATTGTAATTATGACGTACATTTTCATCGTATTATCAATTTAATCTATTTTTTTGTGTTTATTTATGAAAACTTAAATTGGAGTCACATTGGTTTTACGAATCAATGTTCAGTTTTTCTTATACAACTATATATATATATTTGAGATAATCATTATGAAATTTCATCTATTTTATTTTTTTATGGAAAAATTTAAGTGATTACAAAATGTGTTACTTTTGACTGTTTGAAGTTTTTATAATAGTTTTAAATGATAATTAAATTGTTGAATAAAAAAAAGTAGCCACTACATGATTAAATAAAATCATTTCATTTAATTGTACATATGTGTTTCTTAAATATGTAATATGAATTATAGGATTCACTTATGTGTAAAAGTGTTATAATTATGAGGTGCAATTCCGTCAAAGACATATTGAGGTATATACTATATTAGTATTGATTAAATAATAATTAATTTTCGAGTCAAGTCCGAGTCCATTCTAAAATGACTCAGTTCTCATGCTATGGCATTAGTTGCTACAAATTTAGTGTTTTATCCTTTACAAATTTTTAATGTCACTCAAAAATAATAATAATCAATTCCTAATTAAAACATCAAAATAATAAGTTACGTTCCGCCCCTTCAAATGTGATCGGCTAAAATTCTGCCTTACTTCAAGGGTACCATATTCATTTATGACATTATCTCGGGCGTGCGTGTCAGCTGGACCCTTTTTATCCATCACTGATTATGATTTATGACATATCCATATGGGATAAATTCCTTTAAAAAACTTGTGGTCTTCAATGTTGAGAAAGTTTTGACAGGCATTGCTTCTTTAAATATATTAAAATTTAAAATATTACATTAAGGATGGAATTGTTGGAGGCTTCATGCTATGGTGATATCGACTCCATTAAATCACTTTTACGTTCAAGAGTTGATTCTTGATTACGTTCAGTATATAAATGGTTGGTCTCCTCTCCATTGGGCTGATAAGAAGAATCATTTGGAGGCAGTGGAACTACTCCTATCAAATGGAGCAAATTTTGCCCTTAAAACAAGGGACTCAAAGTTTCCTCTAGGCTTAGCCTCTGATAACAAAGTTTTAGCGGCTCTAAATGCGCCACACAAAAATTCCACTTGTACACTTACGAACTCATTCATTCCCAGTTACATTAAGTATTCTCCATTTGTCCATAAAGTGGATTTGTCAAATACAGGCATACTCATACTTTATATGTATATCTAGTGATAAATTAACCATGTATTATATTCTAGGAAATCCTTCAGTTAATGAGTCTGCAACTCTTCTTCAATATTCCAAATTAAAAGAAACAAAAAAGAACATGACAATCCTTAAAGTAAAGCTACATAAGGATGAATTTTTCATTAAAATAGATGTTTTTCCTACACATTTGATGATTTTGTTAGAATTCTTGTCAATGATATTAATATCCATAGTATAAACGATGTTTTGTTCATCATAAAACTTCCTGATACCAAACTAAGAAGAATAGAAGAAGTAAAACGACTTATAAATTATCAAGAACTCCTGGTTAGAACAATGTCTTAAATATTTATAACTTTTTAATGAAATTTTCATGTGTACTTTTCATAAACTGGATTACTTTATATTAATAAGTACTTTTAAAACTTGGTAGTCCATATATATATGACTTATTCATGAAATTTCATATTGAGACATAATAAATGGAGTAAACTCAATTTTTTGAATTTTTCTTACGAATTTTTCATGAGCCTAGGACGATATTTTTTCATTATTTTAAAATATCAGATACTAAATTATAAATAAAAGCAACATTCTGAATAAAACATTTGAAAGCTATGAATTTTATATACATATTATACGAATAATACATTGGATGAACATAATTTATTGACTGGTTTACTATAAATCGTTTGTATGTGACTTCTTCATTGTGAAAGTTGGTCTTTATCTCTTTAAAATTAAGGAAAATTGTGAATAATTGTAGTAAATCTGGATGTCATAATAGGATCGACAACTAACAGGACTTAATACTTTGTAGTATATCAATAATATATACTTCATTATTATTTATCATACCCTAATAAGTAATAGGTATCGAAAATATGTTCATACATAATTATACATTTACATAGTGTAGTGAATAAATTAACTATTATTTTCGACAAGAATAGGGTATTTTTCTCCACTTATTCTACTTTTTTATCCCTAATTGATCCGAAACAAACTTAATTGTAAAAATTTAGTCATTTGATAGGGAGTTTTAATCTGATTTTATTCAAATATTCGTTTTTCTTGGCATCAACAGATGTTTGAACTTATATTTTTAAACTCATTTGAATAATTTTCCTTAGCATACCTTGAAAATTTGTCCATTTTATTTAATAATTATATAAACTCACGATGAGGTTTTTTGTTCGCTCGCAACCTCGACTCACAAAAGGGAAAAGAAAATTTGGAAAAACATGGTAGCTAGTCTTCTGTTTTTTCCTTGTTGCCAACTTTTTAATATTGGGTAGTTATTATTTAGATACACTATACAGTGATCAATTCTACCAATATACAAATCAATCGTTAATAATTGTATAGTATTCAAAAAATTGAAAAAAGGGCACACAATCCTTGATTTAATATATATCAAAATCAAATATAAAATAATACCCTTTGTGAGTTCCTAACTCGTAGACAAGACGAGCTTTTTGGGATAAACAAAAACACACTGTATTCTCCCTTCAGCTGATTTTCATCATTTGACTCTTTTGATTTAAAGCAGCTGACTCTACGTATTATGAGCTCAAAAAGGGTATTATTATTATTTATGATTTTGATGCATAAAAAATATATCAAATCAAGGATTGCGCGCCCTTTTTTTGAATTTTGAATATATTACAATTATTAACAATTGGTTTGTGATTGGTATAATTTATAAATATTTAGTATATCTAAATAATAAATTCTGCCAAATATTAACAAGTTGGCAACAAGAAAAATAAAGAAGGGTAGTAACCGTATGTTTTTCCAAATTTTTTCTTTCCCATTTGTGAGTCGAGGTTGCGAGTGAACAAAAAAGCTCGACGTGTAAAGGGAGTATACATATATAGTGTGTTTGTTTATCCCAAAAAACTCGTCATTATTGATGTGTCATGTTGTTGTCATTAGTTGAAGGGGTCTAAATTTAAAAACACAAAATCTTTCAGTTAATCAATGAATTAATTCAATTAATTAAGGGATAAAAAAAACAATTAATTTTTTTAACGAATACATATCTCAACTTTTTCATACCAAAGACATCCCAATCCCGTTTATAGCAGATGTATCGTGTCAATACATACAAAAATACATGTAATGCTAAAAGGATATTTAAAAATAACAAATATTTATTTCTCTATGGTCGAGTGGTTTCAGGTAGGAACTTCTATGAAGTCAAAATTCATTCAACCAGATGAAGAGTTTATTTGCAATACATATAAATAAACAAATTTGATCAAAATATGATCCAAAAATGCATACACACAAACAAAAATACGTCAATTTTAATAACATAACTATTTAACAATAATTTTATACCACTTGGCCTATGATTATAATATTCATACAATAAATAATTATAGATTATAGATTAATCTGAGCTTTACTCAACAAAATATGCCAACTTTTTGTTATCCGCTATGATATTATATATATTATTTTTTGCATGTTTGTGATTGAAAAATTAATTATTATCAAACACAAATACGCTCATTTTTTATTCTTTAAATATTTTTTATAAAACAAAAAAAAAGAAATATAACGATAAAGAAGTTTTTTTAAAAATACTTTGGTCATTCTATGTCTCCTACAATTTCATCTAAATTACCTTGTGATTTAAAAAAAAAATCTATAACATGTTTCAATATTTTCAGAGATAGTTACTACCAGTGGTGGTTCAACAGAGGATGGTAAGCTGCTACCACCCCTAACTCACATAATATGTATACTCAGATTGTTTAATATTAGACACTAACAAGTACTAAATTATTCAAGAACGAATATGGTTGAGTTAAATAATTGTCTTTACACCTTACCCGCCCATACTCTGAAACTACCGCCACCCCAAAAAAAGAATGCTACAACCACCACTAGTGACTACACATGCATATGTAGATGGGTTTACTCTGAACCAAGTATTTTCAAAGTGTGGAAGAGTGACCCCCATCCAAGTTGTCTCAGATAATTAATTAATACTACACCCCTTCCCTACACATTCTTTTATTTTGTTGGTTAACAATTTTTAGAATTATTTTTTTATCCTGAAAAACTCTCGCGTCTCACAGCTTGAAAACCGCTGTCCTAAACTATCGTTTATCTTCCGAGACCTTAATAAAGACAACAAACAATCTGTAAAACAAGCAAACAAATAATTCTATTTTTCAAATTACTGAAACAGAAATTAACATTACTGGCATTAAATCTTTATCATCACTTCCATATTTCTAATGTAAGTAAAAATACACGTAATTTCATATACACTAACATCGAATTTACAAAATAAAAACTCTAGTGTGACCCACTGTGTAAAATTATATCACCTTACAAAACCGTCGGAAGGTTTCAAACTAAGAGACTTTTTTCAATGGAATAATATTATGTGATAAATAACCTATTACTCTAACAAGTAATATTTCCCAACACTGGTATAATTTTTTTTGTATGCAATAAAATATATCAGATTTGTAGTGGCCAAGAATTGTAATTTTCTTTGAATTTCGGTTAACTTTTTAGTATTAAAAATATATTTAGTAGAAAAATAGATTATATAGAAACAACAACAAAAATCACGATTCGGTTATGCACTAATAATGAGTGACCAATCAAAAAACTATTAACATATATATTTCATATTCATTCAATACGTATTCTTTTAAAAATAAACTCCCAGAAGAAAAAATAATTACTTTGGTTCTTGCCAGATGCGTTCCTAATAAGGTAAAATGAATCCTTTTCGCTCTCGTTAGAAAGAAAATCGACCACAATAATATTATTAATGATTTACATGTATTTTTTTCTTCATCTTACACACATTAGTCCACAATTCAAAAATCAAGAAAAAATATTGAAAATATCCAAGAACAAGACAAAATTAAACCAAGCTGATATCTTACTTCCTACGATGACGATGGTGATATTTTCTCTTCTTTCCATGCGCTATCTGACATCTAATTTAGGCCAGGATGGCCGTTTTTTGATTTCCAAAGAAGAGCCAGAGTCGACTTTTTTTTTTTGGGGGGGGGGGGGGCAGTACGGAGGAGGGTATGTTAAAAAAGTCATTTGATATCAAAATTATAAAAACTATCATTAAGGTATGAATTCAAGGAATAAAACACATACATATATAATTAATAGGAATTTGCTGTTTTTGATATCCCTTTCAATTTGACGTCCACACTCCGGTAAAGTTGTCCAGTTTACCCTACGTTACCTATTACATTCATTTAATATTTATACCTCAAAATAAGGATGAAGCCAGAAGAGTTTAAACACTAGAAGGAGCACACTTATAAATCAGAAGGGATTTTTTTATGCTAAGGATTCTGTACTATTGATTTAACTCTAAAAAGCCAAAGATCTGGCTTTTTATGGGAAAGAGGATTTGTTTTGAAAAAAACATTCTTTTAAACGAAATGATGAAAGAAAACAAATTAAAGTCCGAAGAGAATAGTAAGCCCATACATGGATATCACATAATCCATTTCAATTTTACTGATATTGATAGAAGACGGAATTAAATTAGTAGTTCTTTCTTTTATAGTCTTTTATAGCAAACAAACGCCTTTCTAATAACGGCTCCTCTTCCTTCCCCATTTGGTTTAGGAGGTAAAATAAATTGTTTAATTTTGTACACGCTTTCTATTTCTAGTAATTGTAGTAGTGTCAAGACACAAGGGGGCGGTAAGAAGGGGGATTTTTATGTGTATTTACGTATAAACGACGCAATCGATAAAAACATTATTAATATGGCGGCAGACTGAAAATGGGGCAGTAAGAACTGAATTAAGAAAATGTGAGGGGAAGAAAAAGAGACCTCTCTTTTTTTTTATGAATATTACACACAAAAAAAAAAGTTGAAGTACATCAGAAAATAGATCTTCATCATATGCGTTAGGCCATTAGAAACATTCTAATATTAGATACATGCTTCAGAGTTTAGCATATATAGATTAAACACAGGTTGACTGATCTCATTAATGAACTTCAATGCCAGCCGGCTTCATCAGATTTATCGCATACTGCATGCTACAAGATAAAATTATCTTATTAATTATTATTATTATTACAGTATCAAAACTGAAGGATAGTAAGGAAGAAAGGCACATATGAATATAAACTTTATATAAAAATTGTAATGAAAATCTTAGTAACACTTGACAGTAGCAATCAGCTGTATTTTACTTATTTGTCCTTTAAAATTAAGAGGGCGAGAACTGAAGACGTAAATGTGTATAATACATAAAGTATGTGTATGTGTAGATATATGCGATAAAAATATGTAAATACCTTATTCCCTAATAAAAAAATATATAGATCAAAATTAAAGGTTACACAATAGCACATATACGTATATATACATATATATAACGTCTATAATTTAACACATCATCTTCAAATAATAAGATAATAAAAAACAACTGATCTGAGACAATTGATACCTTCTTTCTTTCTGTTTATATGTATTTCGCATACAAAAAACCCAAAAAAACAACACCACCACTATTTATTATTCACGATATCATAATATTTTTGCTTTGTTTTTATACACCATCTTCGTTGAAGTTGTCTTTTTTTTGTTTTTGTTTAAATAAATTTGTAAATAAGAAGAATTCACACACACATAAAGGAAGAAAAAGTTACTTCCTCATAAGCGACCCAGTTATAAGAATAGTAATATTCCTAAAATATGTTTCCTCTTCTTCTTTGTATTCAATGATCACTTTTATGACTCTTCATACACTATAAATATGTTATACGTTATGGACCGGGTAACACAAGTCAAATCATCAGTTGTAACAGAATATAAAAATAAACAGGTTTATCTGATCTGATTTGTGAAACAAACTGGAGGGGATGGATGTTTATAATTATTTTGTGTTGTTTACATGTTCCCGTACGAACTAACCGAATGAATGTTGGTCTATATTGCAATTGAACGTAGAGAATAAAATCAATCAATCAATCAAGTCCTCTTAATTTATATTATTTCTTTGCCCCACCCCATGATTGGGCTAACGAGCCGGGAGGTATCATATCAAGAAGATATTGTCGTTGGATTTGTTGTTGAAGTTCAAGCATTTGATTAGCTGCCGAGGTCGAATTATATCGAACACCCACAGCTGATGCCGCAGCAGCAGCGTTTCCACTATTGTTGCTGTTATTTCCCATGCTAGCAGCAGCCTGCATCGCAGCTTGTAAAGCCAAAGCTTGATAGTTGTACAATAGAGGATTCATGAGATGCTGGCTAAGAGCAGCCATTTGGGCAGCAGCCGCGCTTCCATTACCAGAGCTATTTCTCCCAGATGTATTATTTCCAGCAATAAGTAATTGTTGTGTGGCTGCTGCTTGTAACGCAGTCATACTTGCGAGATCGTATCCTCCCAACAAATTCGCAGAGGAGTTGTTAGATGAGGATTGTTGTTGCTTTGAAGAGGAATTACTGACATGATTGTTAAGATTAGCATGGGAATTGTTACGATGATGATAATTGTCGTGTCTGGAATTACGTGAGGCTTGAACTCTGGAAGAGGATGATGTAACTGGTGGTGTACGCTGCTGGGTAATTGAAACGGCTGGAAGATTCCCAGTAGAGAACCTTGACGAGGATGGGCCCGGTGAGGTGTTAGATGAAGAACGAGAGTTTGGTAATGCTGGAGAGACTGTCAAACCGGCGCGCCGGTAATCAGCAGCAGGTGATCCGACACGTGGAGCGCGAGAAAGAGTTACTGAGTTATTTGACACAGCTGCTGCGGTCGCAGCAGCCGTCTCTTGAGCCATATGAGCTTCTAATTCTTGTTCTTGCTGTAAAGCTTTAACAAAAGCAGACTTCAGACGATTTGTATGTTCTGCTTTCAATGCTTTCTTTACGTTTGTAGTCACACAGTTCTCACAAATCACTTTTACCTCTTTGCCTGAAATTTAAATAGAAAAATATGGTTATATCTCCATTTTACAGACACGAACAACGAAGATTTTTATTTATCTATATATTCAATACTAACAAGCTTGCTTAATAGCAATCATTTATTAATATCTCACAACTAAAATTAGGGGATTTATAGGAAAAAAGAGGACTTTTATGAGTGTTCTTTAGATATGTAAAAACGTACATATATGTACATATTTCATATTAAGAGAAAACACAATTGAAAGATAATGCAACTAAATTCATACACATACATATATTTTACCCTTTAAAAACGAATTAGAGGGAGAGAGGGAGAGAATAATAGAAAAAAAAGTATGAAACATTAAATAAGTGTATTCTTTAAACAGAGAGGTTATAAGAAAAAAAAACAAACTTTAATTTAACACGAAACTTAAAAATAATAAAATAACAATAATCAGTGATCCACTCTTTTTTTCCTGGATAAACTCCATTAAATATATCTATATTGAGTATATTATTAATGACATTTGCAACCCAGTACTTGGTGAATGACATAATACACTGAGTCTAATCAACTTATTTACTCCACCCACTTGGTCAATCCCCAGTTTTCAAAACATGTAAATAGCTATAGTTCTCTAAATTGTTGTATACCTACTTAGTCAAATAGTATAAATAATAATAAAAAAACCTCGATCAGTTATGTTAACCAGTTGTATTAAAAGAAATAAAGCGATCATTTATTTCAACAGAAAAAGGGCATACAAATTAAGTAAAGAGAATAAAATATAAGTAGAGCGTTCGTTTGCGATATTTAAATTTTTTTATATTGTTGATGTGAAATAATAATAAAAAAAAGAGAAACACTTTTTTACTTTTTTTAAGTATGCTTTTTTTATGCCTAACCAAAAAAATTATTAAGTACGCCACTCAAGCCTTGGAGAAAAAAAAAATAACACATTTTTTTTTCTTTGTGAACCCTGTGCCTTGCGAGCGCGACTATAAATATGATCGACATTATATACATAAGGGAAAAAATAGAACATGCGCATCAAATAAGCACCCTTAATTAGTTAAGGGTTCGATGGACAGTATGAAAACTAATATGACTTATTTGGTATAAGGAAAGTAAGAATCTCTAGAAAGAAAGTACAGAAAATGCATGTCCTTACCTTTAGCCCCTTTGTCCCACTTCCAGGTGGGGGTGAAGTCAGTACTGCATTGACTGCAGCTGAAGGGAGTCATCATGATAGCATTCTCTTTATTTTCAAGAAGAATTTTACTAACACACTCTTCTAATCCCAATAGGCATATGAATTCAGAATTAGTAGGATTGGGTATGAAATGCATTTCAGGTGGAGGAGGTTTAGGAGGTGGTATCTGAAAGGAATGGGAGATAAATTAAACACTCGTATAAAAAAGTAATTTCCCTTTCCCTATGTTACTTACTTGAAGTAGTGTTTTTTCTAATTGTTTCCTTAATGCTAGTTTGGCAGCCGCTTGTTTTTGCTGAGGTGTTTCATGGTCAACCTTACTTTTAGGCTTAGAATGGGCTGTAAGACCACTATTTGTCATCAAATTGATTAAATTAGGTGGTAAAGCAGGAGGAAGTCCTTTGTTATCCTGGAATAAAACAAATACGAATAATTTATAATACTTTTGTAACATTTTCACTTACTGCTTTCAGCTGCATGATATCCGAATTTGTCACATTTTTATCATTTTGATGATGATGTATAATCGTAGACCTAGCATTAGATTTGGAAGGGCCTTTGGCAGGTGTAATAGTGGCACCACCCCCAATTATAGCGACACTAGGCGAGGAGGTACTCGTTCTAGAGGTCGCACTAGGCTTTGCATTTGCTGCAGCAGCAGCCGCCGCAGCAGCGGCAGCAAGGACTTGAGATTGCTGAATCTTCTTTAATAAAACTAAGGACATTTCTTCGTTTCTCAGTCTAGTTTGTAGTTTTTTAATGGCAGTCCTACGCTCTGCCATGATGTTGGGAGGGATATCCTGAAATGGAATAAGTGATAGTTTAAGTCAAGTTTTCATGTGGATGAGTACCTTTGGAAGAGGAATAGCAGAGACGGGTGCCGTCGTCTCATCCTGTGAGCCTTCATCATCATCTTCTTCGAGCTGTGGATCTGACTTCATATGCACATCTCCGTTAGATTGATGAGGATACTTTTGAGGAGGTTCTTCTTCGATGATCATCATGTCTGGACTCTCTGCGTAGGACGTTTCTCCTCTTTTCCTCAGACTTCTGCGTGGTCCCTCCAAGAGCGCATCCACTATCTCCATAGGACTACTCAAGAGGAAAGAGAGCAAACAAGAGAGTAAGGAGGGGGAAATCATGGAATGAAGGACTGAAAATACAAGAACTTACCCCGAAGAGTCATCCACTACTTTGACTGTCGTCGCTGCGACTGCACTACTCATCCTTCTCTCCCCGCTTCGCTTCGCTTCACTTTACTTCACTCTCTCACTACTCAACCCCAAAGGACCTCTTCAACAAGGATCGCATACCTCGAAAAGCCGACTCTTCGATCCCACACGAGACGATGCCTTTGGGAAATCGGACACCTTTGGATATCTCTCTTGTTCTCACTCACCCGATGAGTCGTCTTCCTGATTCTTATTTTGATTTTTCTTTCTTTCTTTCTTCCTTTTTTTCTACTTTATTTTTTATTATTTTTTCAAAATGGCGACACAAGTCATTCCAGCACGGCTTACTACTCATTTACCAATACACACACTCAACACAATAGTCTATACCCACAAGGCACGCTTCCTTTACACACACGCGCGCTTTTTTGTACTCGAGCCAGGCCAATTCTGCATTTTCTCCTATTTCTTTTAATCTAGCCTATGATTGCCTAGCGCCCTCTCTTTTCCCACGCGCAAGGCGTACCAATTTCTTCTCCTTCCTCCTTTTTTCTTCTACTTCTTTATGGGGCTAAAATCATCTTTTTTCAGTCCATCTTCCTCAATGAAGCTTCCTTTTGGAAGCTCAGAGCCACCTTTCGGCAAATTATCTTTTTCTTCTACGCAAAGAGAGAAAGGGTTGACGCGCGTTCCTTTTTTATTGTAATTGACGCTATTGTCTTACTGCCCGAGGGAGGTTCAATTTCATAAATATTCGACCTGATAAGAGGCTCCAAGTACCGGCAATTTCTTTAAAGCCGGTAATGTTGATCTACTTTGTTACAAGTCCATCATTTTTCCTATGTGGATTCATCCAAAAAAAATGTAGCATACATCTGAATGGAATTCGTAGAGAGTTAGTATATTGAAAAATCTATATCTAAATCTATATACAATATATCATTGACATTGTATATACAATATATTTATATACATATATACGTCATATAATGATTTTTCACGACATAGATTAAAATAATGAACAACTCTTGCATTAGGAATAGAATGACGTTTATTTTACACTTGTTCTTAGACTATTGTATCTAATGTACCAAAACTAGTCATACACCTTTAATCATTCTAAGTTCAATTTACGAAAGGTAGGTTTAAAACCAAAACCCAGTTGTGTAATGACCTGTTAAAAGATGGAGCCATAAGAATACGTATATGTGGGTTCTATAAACTACGATGCCTCCTCTGACTTTAACCATAACCATCTGCATCTGCCAACAAACCAATAAATGCGCTTGTTATTATAATTTATAACCATAGAAGATATGTAACATACATAATATCATAGATTTGAGGAGCTGTTGTGTGAGTAAAAGAAGAGAGAAGAGGGGGGGGGGGCGAGGGGCTAGAATGTATGTAGTATGTATGTCATTGACATATGGGTAAATACATATACATTATTGATATTTTAAATTCACTCGATACAAGTTATTATAATATAATAACTTGTATCATAGAAACCTTATAGTAATAACATTAATATTACAATTATCCTGTAGCATTTACTTATTTAAAAAAATAACCTAAAATGTCTCCTTTATAAATTACAAATCTTATTTATTTTTCAGGTTGATCGAAATACGATCTAAACAAATAAATTTCTCTAAGAATAGCCAAAACGATAAAAGCCTATATAGAGAGCACAATATGTATTAACAAAAAAACTATATAAGGATATATTAGGTATATGAATATGAGCTATTTGTTTAAGTTACCAGAAGGAAAGTATTATAATGGACTCTCCAAAATTACAATTTTGTAGTATCGTTAGTTCTATTTGTATTCAGAAAAGTTATATTTTGGATAATATAGCAATATTTATCAATATATTTATTAAATATACAAGATACATATGTATTGAAAATAACAGACAAAGAGGGATCAATTTAATAATTAATTATTATCTTTAAAAAAATAAGTAGATACATAAAAACATTTAAAAAACCTACTTTTTCCTTTTTTTTTACCTCATAATACCTTGTTTTGATATCATTACTCAGAAATATTCAAATTTTAAAGCCTGTTTTATATTGAAATTTAAAAAATTGGTTTGATAAATTGCATTTATATTTTAAAAAGCTGGCAGTATGTATTTATTTATTTTTTTTATTAATTTTATTAATGGAAAAGTTATTGTTTTATGAGTTGCCACACGATGATTAATACGTCAAAATACAACCATTGATAATTTTATAGAAATATTAAAGATTGACTCAAATAAATTTATAATTTTGAGTATATATTTGTAAGAGGTACATACAATTCCCAGATTAAAAAGAAAGTAAAAATCTTATATAAATCCACCAAATCAATATGGAAATTTTATATAAGTATTCATATAGGAAAAAAATGAAAACGAAAACTTATGAAATTAAGACAAAAAAATCAATCAGGCTCTACTGCTGGCTGTACGAGCGCCTAATATAAATTTGTTAATATTATGCATTCTGAATGTTGACTTTGTCTCTTCTATTTTTTCTTTTTTTAACTAGGGGAGGGGAAGGAAGTAAGATATCGACTATCGTCTATATAGATATTTTTAATGAAAATAACCTTTATTTTACGAATATGTTTAAGTTTAAAAAAATAGTTTTCATAGTCATATGAATTGAACAAGTTTTAATGGAAGAAAGAAAGTTAAAAAGATATAGACATTCTATTTTATCCTTAAGGTATATTGTGTACAAGTTACGATTTTATACAAGCAGATTATACAAATTATTACCAAAAAATGAGATGATACATTTTAAACGAAGAATTTGTGTATTTTTGAATACGATAATACAATTATTGAAATTCTATTAGATGTTTGATTTGGATAAATTGTTAAGGTGCAATTTTTAAATTTTTTGGTGAAAATGAATAATTGATCAAAGTTTTATCACACGAAAATACATATTACATATGTTTATATCAAAATGAAATTAGTAGTTGGTAATGACAATGAGTTAGGTTATAATTAATTATGAGACGTACAAATTGCAACTTGTGCATTAGGGTAGCTCATGCTTAAATTTTTCTTGAATTCTACTAATGGGTAGTTCTGAAAAGTTGCCAAATGGTAAGAAAATAATGAAACACAAAGCTATTTTGATCTATGATAGCATCTTTAGGTGGTACATCAAGATCAAAGTTTGATTAAAACAGGGAAAAAATCACATTTTATTGAAGAAAAAAAATCAAATATATCAATTTTAGACTTCTACTATCTATCAAAAAAGAAAAGAAAAAAAAGAAGTCACTAAAGCCCTTACAAAATTGAAGGAGATGTTATAAATGTTAATTTACCTTGTAAGTTGCCCTATATAATTGATAAAAAACTAAAGATTCAATTATGAATAGATGGTGTGCGTTTTAAAAATGTTATAAAGTCTTCATAAGACAACCTCGGGTAATAATCCCTTTGCATTTCTATTCTATACTTTGAAATTTTTATCTTAACCTGTAATGAATCCTTAAAACTTCTTAACTCAAAAACAAGGTCGCCTGGAAGGTTTGTTGGAAGCTTTCATTGTACTATTAATATGTTTTGCTTTTTTCATATGGCATATAAATAATTATGTACATAAATGTTATTTAATGATTATCTACAGATGTGTTGTAATCCAAAATTTGGAGGTGGAGGTGTTCTTGGCAGGCCACTAATAATTTTTTTTATACTACAGTAATACCTTGGAGTTTGTGCAACAATCGTACCCGTAAACCAAAACCAACTGAGAATTTGCTTTTAAATATATATTTATAACTATTCCAAGGCAATTATAAACACAACTGGTACCAAGTAACTTGTATGATTTAACATTATCCTAGTCTGCTAGGATTAGATCTAAACTTATAAGGGAACTAAAATAGTGTATTTTCCTAGTAAATATGTAGTTAGGAGGTGACATAACTTCTGATCCAAAATGAAATAACTTTTTTTGTATTAGATGTTTATATATATATAAATAAAAACAATAACAAAAAAACAACAACTGTAGGCTTTGTTTCACAGCCCCAAAATAATATTTTATGTATTATTAAATTTTTATGGTAAGAATTCCCTCCAGAAAAATAGTGGATAGCGCTGTAATCGTTAAAAATAGTTAAAGGAAATCGAGAAATAAAATGGAAAATTTGAAGTGATGTCGAAAAAAATAATAAATATTTTCCTTACCAAAAATGTCCCTTTCTTCATCGTAATTTTTTGGCCATAAAACTAGTCTTTGTAAAGTCTAAATAAAATAAAATGTTTGTGCGTTATTTATAAATTATTTTAATTTGTTAGGTAGATCTATTAAGTATTGCAATTTATATCATAAAAGCTTTTAGAATCTAGAACTTTATCCTAGTTAATTGTTAAAATTAAGTGTTTCAATACTTTCCAAATATTATATTTAAATTAATAATTAATTAATTAAATCATTTGCATTGCTTTAGTAGCTAAATATGAAGGAAAAAAAATCAAATGAATCTTATTCAACATTAAAAAAATCTAAACAAATATCACTCAAATATATAACATTATCAGTGATGTAAAAAACGGCGATTTTTAAGCGTGCGAGTAACCCCTCCCCTTGATGACGTCATAAATGATATGGTAACTATGAAAACCAACTTATTTGCTGTCGATATAATACTATGACTGTAGCTGTGACAGTCTTACTCCAGGTTCTAGACCAGGGATGGGCAAACTTTTTGACTCGCAGGCCACTATGGGTTATAAATAGGAATGAAAATCATATGCAATTCGGGCGTGTGATAAAAAAGTGGAGTTGGCTCTTCAAACAAGTCTTTTTGTTTTCCGAAGCTGTTATCATTTTTCCAATATTACTGAGGGGAGAACATCTACCTGATAGTAAAGATGTCGCATGAAGGAATACATGCATTAAGTTTAATAAAGGAAATAAAATGTAAACAAAAAGGGATAAGTCCTCGTATAATTATTATTAGTTAAAAATATATAACTTCCTGACATTAATTTCAGTTAATTTTCTGCCTCTCATCTATGTTATTATTTATTGTTGTATATATAATGGAGAATAGCAGCTTGTAGCTCAGTAAAACGTCATGACAGCTCAAGCTGCTTCCCCCCTCGACATTCATTAAATTGTCAGGGTTGCCAGGTTGATTTTCTCTTTCTTTTTTTATAACACGCCCGAATTGCATATGATTTACATTGCTAGTTATAAAATTTGAAAAAGGGGCCACAGCAGTACATTGACCTATGGGCCGAATATAATAAAGCGTTGCTTGTAGTGTGCAAGCTCGGCGGGCTGGGTTAAATTGTCTAACGGGCTGTATAAGGCCCGTGGGCCTTAGTTTGCCCATGTCTGCTCTAGACAGATCTTCTTGGACTTATAGTAACTAATTATATTAAATTGATGTTTTAGAAAGTTATTATTTAATTCAAAGTTGTAGATATTACTTTACATAAACAGGAAATTTTCCAAATTTAAAAATCGGTACATTAGTTTTGGATTTATTGCTATTTTTGTTAAAATTTCATTATTTGTATTCATTTTTAAGAAAAATAAGTACCTAAATAGTAATCTCTGCTCTGAATATATAATGATCGTAAAGTTTTTAGTTTGATAATAATGATAATGAATGTTACTTATTCATGAACAAAATAAAGCTTTAGGTTTTTAGATATTTGCATATTTTAAAAACAATGATTGAAGATTGATAATGATATTTATAATTATTCTACCTTTTCTATAACTCAAGAAAATGGCTGAAATCATATTAAGCATGTCAGCAAATGAAACATTTTATAGGATAGAAGTATCAACCAAAATTGAAGGAAAGGTTGTGTGATATTATCGTAACTTTTATAATAGATTATATAATGTAATGTAGGAATGTAAATCATATGCAATTCGGGCGTGTGATAAAAAAGTGGAGTTGGCTCTTCAAACAGGTATTTTTGTTTTCCGAAGCTGTTATCATTTTTTCTTTATTTCTGAGGGGAGAACATCTACCTGATAGTAAAGATGTCGCATGAAGGAATACATGCATTAAGGTTAATAAATCAAATAAAATGTAAACAGAAAGGGCTCAAGTCCTCGTATAATTATTATTACTTAAAAATATATAATTTCCTGACATTAATTTCAGTTAATTTTCTGCCTCTCATCCATGTTATTATTTATTGTTGTATATATGGAGGAGAATAGCAGCTTGTAGCTCAGTAAAACGTCATGACAGCTCAAGCTGCTTCCCCCCTCGACATTCATTAAATTGTCAGGGTTGCCAGGTTGATTTTCTCTTTCTTTTTTTATAACACGCCCGAATTGCATATGATTTACATTCCTATATATATGAATGTTCCCCTCTTAAGAAAAAAGGAAAAATGATAACAGCTGTGGAAAACAAAAAGTACTGTTCAAATTATTTAATCCCTTTTATAAGGTTTGTGATGTTATCAGAAATATTAATCATAGGTACAATAATTTTCATAGAGTAATCTCAAGCGTGATTTTTGCACATACTAGGATAAAGATTGATAAAAAGTGGACTCTATATCGCATCTCTAAGTATATTTAGTCTTCAAATTCCACAATCTTATTTTAGGTTCCAACAAGTACATTGATTGTTTCTTTAAAAAAAAATTCTAGGCTAGAGGAAAAATGAATATTTTATTCACAATGTTTGAAAGTACATGCATATTTTCAACATGCTAATATAATTTTATAAATTTTACTTTTTGAAAATTCGGAATAACATTCGTATTTTCTTCTTTAGTGATAAATTTGAAAATGGCAGTAATGAAAAAATCATATAATTTTTTTTCTATTAGATGAAAAGTTTAGTAATTATGCCTTCATCTCCCCCCCCCCCCCCAAAAAAAAAAAAAAAAGAAAAAAAAAAAGAAAAGAAAAAGGTATATAAAGGATTAATTGAATACATAAATGTGAAATTATGCAATAGTTTTCACTAATAAATGCAGGGGTCGAAATGTTGAAATTCATTGAATATCTATCTCTGAAATTATTAGAAGTTCAAAATTATTATTATATTTTTACGAAAGATTAAGCTTTAATTAAATATGGTTCAGATGTTAAGCTTGTATAATCACTCAGAGATATAATACATTCTTGGAGAAAAGCTCCCAAGATTGGGCAAAGTAGATACATGTAAGGCCTAGTTAGTGTAGTATAGAAAGTTTGAAGGGGTTGAGGAAGTTTAGTGTATTTCCTTGTTAATTATTCTGTGCATTGATAAATCATAGCTTTGATATTATTAGGAATGTAAATCATATGCAATTCGGGCGTGTTATAAAAAAAGAAAGAGAAAATCAACCTGGCAACCCTGACAATTTAATGAATGTCGAGGGGGGAAGCAGCTTGAGCTGTCATGACGTTTTACTGAGCTACAAGCTGCTATTCTCCTTTATATATACAACAATAAATAATAACATAGATGAGAGGCAGAAAATTAACTGAAATTAATGCCAGGAAATTATATATTTTTAACTAATAATAATTATACGAGGACTTGAGCCCTTTTTGTTTACATTTTATTTGCTTTATTAAACTTAATGCATGTATTCCTTCATGCGACATCTTTACTATCAGTAGGAATGTAAATCATATGCAAATCGGGCTTGTAAGAATCAAAGAAAGAGAAAATCAACCTGGCAACCCTGACAATTTAATGAATGTTGAGGGGGGAAGCAGCTTGAGCTGTCATGACGTTTTACTGAGCTACAAGCTGCTATTCTCCATTATATATACAACAATAAATAATAACATAGATGAGAGGCAGAAAATTAACTGAAATTAATGTCAGGAAATTATATATTTTTAACTAATAATAATTATACGAGGACTTGAGCCCTTTTTGTTTACATTTTATTTGCTTTATTAAACTTAATGCATGTATTCCTTCATGCGACATCTTTACTATCAGGTAGATGTTCTCCCCTCAGTAATATTGGAAAAATGATAACAGCTTCGGAAAACAAAAAGACCTGTTTGAAGAGCCAACTCCACTTTTTTATTACATGCCCGATTTGCATATGATTTTCATTCCTAACTATCAGGTAGATGTTCTCTCCTCAGTAATATTGGAAAAATGATAACAGCTTTGGAAAACAAAAAGATCTGTTTGAAGAGCCAACTCCACTTTTTTATCACACGCCCGAATTGCATATGATTTACATTCCTAGATATTATTGATATCCAATGATGTAGAATATATTTCCTCATATTCAGTGTGTGCTGAATATATAGATGGGCTAATTCCCGGCAACAAAATTGTGATTATTAATTAGTTTGTTAAATAGGTATAAAACATAGCATAATATCCATATTTATTAATATGGATAGTCTGAGATAGATGTCATTGATATTATGCTTCAAATAAAAAAACCATAATTAAATATATCCTGTCGCTTACATAGAACTGATATTGGATAAAATAATGGAACAAAGGTATTATAGATTATAATATACATATAAATACAGACCTTTTGGCCGTTCAATGGAAGGAAATTGATGGGGGGGGGGGGAAGAAGGAGGAGAGAAGGGTTGAGTCATGGAAGGGAAGTAACAAGGGGAGTAAAAAGGGAAGAAGAAAAGAAGGAACTCAACTCTATCGTTGAACAGATATACATTAATAAGTAGCTATATTTAAATATTATGTTACATTATATTTAAATATAGCTACTCCTCCATGCTATGCCTATGTTCTTTACTTTTTTCTCTTTTTTAAAAGGAAAGGAGAGAAAGAAAGAAAGAAAGGAAGAAAGAGAGGGAGGGAGGGAGCGAAGCAGCTACGAAGGAAAAGAATAAAAGAAAGAGAGAAAATGAAGGTAGAAACAGTCAGGAGAAACACACGCCCGCACGCATCATCTTGAGTTAGATAAGAACATAAACACAGAGCTACGCTCTTACCTTGTAACTTCATATTTGTGAAAAAATGTATAAGAAATAATAACAACAACAAAAGTATTAAAATCCAATTTAATCTCTAGATATAGCTCGAAATATGGCGAATCCCAAGAGACAAGGGACTCGTGTCTACAAAAAATCCTCTCCGAATGGGAAAATCACGGTTTACCTTGGAAGGAGAGATTTTGTAGATCATATTTCTCACGTGGATCCTATTGATGGTGTCGTTCTTGTGGATCCAGAATATCTCAAAGACCGTAAAGTATTCGGACACGTACTTGCTGCATTCAGATATGGAAGAGAGGACCTTGATGTTTTAGGTAATGCCTCATTTATGAGTTTCTTTGAAGGCCTTATGTAGAATTAATGAGCTTTAATTAAATCTTAATCTTATTAACTTAGGACCTTCTTTTTACCTTCATTTATTTTTACTCTCATTAGAAGATTTAATTAATAATTATATTTATAATAAAATATGAAAGCAGCACCATTTTGGACTTTTTGAAATATCGTACTTAATGTATGCTACTTGAGATAATTTTTTATCTTCCTTTTTTTCCTATTCTGTCAACACTTCCTAGAATCGTAGTCTTTCCGAATGATAAAAATTCAATTTCTAACGTAAAACATGACTAACTATGTTTATTTTATCGTGGACTCATCATATAAACGTATGAAAATGCCGACGAATATGTCTTAATTACTTCTCTCATTACTTTTAGGTCTAACATTCAGAAAAGACTTATTTCTAGCATCCTCTCAAATATATCCTCCAGATCCAAAAAATGAAAAATCCTTAACACGATTACAAGTATGAAATACATGCACACCCTACTATTCTCTTATAAATCCCCAATCTTAAATACATTTTTACAGGAAAGACTCATAAAAAAATTAGGACCAAATGCTTTTCCATTTTTCTTTGAGCTCCCTCCTCATTGTCCAGCAAGTGTAACTCTTCAACCTGCTCCTGGGGACACGGGTAAACCCTGTGGTATCGATTATGAAATGAAAGCCTTTGTTGGAGATACCTCATCGGATAAACCTCATAAACGAAACACAGTTCGTCTTGCTATAAGAAAAGTGATGTATGCTCCATCAAAGTCTGGAGAGCAACCTTCAATTGAAGTTAGTAAAGAATTTAGAATGTCTCCGTCAAAGTTACACCTTGAGTGCTCCTTAGATAAGGAGGTAAGATATTCCATGATTCGTTCTACCTCATTAGTATGAATATTATTTATTACATTTTCCTTGTAACATATTTCCATTGGATAAAATATATTCCCCTATTTGATTATTTGTTAATTTAGTGGCAAGTATTCATGACTCATTAATAATTAAAGCAGGATATTCTTATATCAATGACTCATGTAATCCTTAATACTATATTCTAGTTGTAATACTTTGATTATACCCCTTTGACTTAAGAGTAATATGGCATTTGCTGTACTCATTACTTAAAATGTTATTTTCTGCAATCCTGAAATTTGCACTAATTATCTTCCTTATTTCTTAAAGAATAATTATTTGTTCCTTTTTAATATTTATACCAAAAATAAAAATAAAGCTCATCTTAATAAAGTGTATAAAATTTCATAAGCTTATTTATATATTTTCTGATGTGCTTTAAAAACCATGAAAATGAACAATAAATTGTGGTTTAATTGTATGGTTGTTAATTTTATAAAAGTTTTATCATTACTCAACGTTATAGTCGATATACAAAAATCCTTAAGTTATCCTTAATGAGTGTTCCTTCTTTTTTATTTGGGATATGGGATAAATCTAAATTTACAAAATTGTGCATTGTGTTAATATATATTATCCATTTTAAACTTATTTCCTAATTTTATTCTATAAATAGTTAAGAGGTCTAGTGTTTTGTTTACCATAAGGCTATTCTTAAACTTTTCATTTTACAGAAAAAGAAAAGAAAAATAATTTATAGTATTACAAATGTTTCATGAAATTATATTAATATAGCTTAACTACATTCACTATTAAGATACTCATTGACTTTAATAAATGTTTTTTTAAATAAAACTTTAATTTATATTTATCAATTATTTATTTTTTATATGTATATTTGTATACCAATTTCTCCCTATGAGTTCAGTTATACTTTTTTTATAGATGTACTATCATGGAGAGAAGATCGCCGTTAATGTTCATATTCAGAATAATTCTAACAAAGCAGTCAAAAAAATTAAAGTATCTGTTCGTCAATTTGCAGATATATGTTTATTTTCTGCGGCTCAATACAAGTGCACTGTATCTGAATTAGAAAGCGAGTAAGTTCAGGATCTATTTTAGTTCAATTATATGTATCTATGTAATAATAAAAATAGACATACAATCAGTTACAAATGACATTTCTGTTTTAATTTGGTTATGTAATTTTGTTATTCAACATTTTTCTTTTTTACAGCGAGGGCTTTCCTCTGGTTTCTGGTTCCACTTTGAACAAAGTATATCATTTAACCCCTTTACTTGCTAACAATAAGGATAAGTGGGGATTAGCCCTTGATGGACAATTAAAGCACGAAGATACGAATTTAGCTTCCTCTACACTGTATGTTCTCATCAATAAAAAAATTGATATTCTCTTTTATAAAATGATATTAATAATTATTTAGAGTCACGGAAGCAGCTCAAAGAGAAAATTTGGCAATATTAGTCCAATATAAAGTGAAAGTCAAACTATTTTTGGGACCTTTAGGAGGGGAGTTAGTAGCGGAATTACCCTTCACTTTAATGCATCCCAAGCCGGACGACTCTGATTATTCTTCGTCTGGCTCCGAATCTTACAAGTCAGAAATGAGTTCCAAGGAAAATGGTGAAGCACAGAGTAGTAATGTCCAGAAAAAAGGGAGTGAAGGGGGGCCAACTTCAGATCTTCTCGACACCAATCTAATACAGTTTGATGCGTAAGTGTATTTATCTTAACTTGTGCTCTATTTCTAACTCCCAATCGTATTTTTGTTTTATTTTTAGCGATGTAACTTATAACGATCAAGATGACGATTTTATTTTCGAAGATTTTGCTCGTTTACGACTAAAAGGCGAGGCCGATGCTTGAAATTTCTCCAATTATAGAAGAAAACATGCATATTCATCATTCATTGCTGCATATGAATAATAATTATTATTTAAATGAGTTTCTTCTGTTTTGCTCGTTTCGACGGATTTCTTATCAAAAGAAGGAATTGTGTTAAAGAGAACAAATAGCAATTATATTTCTGTAATTATTATTATTGATACATTCCCCTATCACATGATGGTGATAAATAAGATAAAAAACTTTCTTGCCATAAAGGAATAATTGATCAATCCTATCATGTGCTTTTACATCAACTACTTCTACTACTACAGTAACCATTACTCATCCCATAATAAAAAAAAAATATTTATATAACCAAAATAAAAGATTTGAATATCAATTTACTAAAACCACTGATTCAAAATATGGCGCTATTTTCCTTAATTTAAAAAAAGGAAGAAAATTGCGAGACTTTTCACTTATTTATATTTTATATTTCTAAAACCTCCTTTTTTCTTGGCACGGCACCTAAACAAAATCACATTTGAAAATAATAATAATAATAAAAAAGATAAAGGTTACATGCTTATTATTGATCTACTTATTTTTATCATTCTTTTATTTTGGTTTTGTATTTTTTAACAATTTAAATACCATTAATTGTTTAGATTTTTATAATTAGCCGTACTGAGTTTGTTGCATTCTTATTCTTTAATGATCTAAATTGAAACTAATTTATATAAATATATGTATAACGTATATATATACATAAAACAAGAAATATTTTAAGTAATTATATCTTTTTATGTTGAGTGTAGTACGTTCTGTCTTCGAATAAATACTTAAGGACTTGAGCCCTTACCACTTGAAAATTCTGTAAGCAAATCAGGAATGTTAAGTAGTATTCTTTTCCATGATGGTTTTTCTTTTTTATGAAATGATAAAATATTTGTTCAGTGCATTCTCATTTAAACATATTGTTTATAACAATGATAATGATGTAAAAAGAAGAAGTTGTTAACAAACACAACTTACCCACAATTGTTTAAAAAATATGTGAATTACTATTTTCTTCTGATTATCCCTAAATTTTCGAAAGTATTATTTATTATTAACAATATTCATAAACAAATATTTTATATATATTGTGCTATTTTGAATCTGACTTAGCCTTTTTTTAGTATTGCATATTATAATTTTCCCACTCTATAAATGCGCCTAAGGATCATTTTTATTTTATAAATGTGTTTATATCAATGTTTATTTATTTTCCTTTGAATTGGTTAATATCATAATTTGTCAGTATTTGAAATATGATGAAAATATATTTTACAGTGAATTAAGCATTTATGTTTACCGGCAAGATAATGTTATACTCTATCAAATTACGGATTAATATGTAATTTGATGAAGGTTTATTTGTTGAGTGTATTGATTAAATATTTAATGACCAAATAAAAACTTTGGTTTGGATCTTTTCTTCTGTAGTTCTTGATATACTATTATTTTCCGAGTAATTTATAATGACTTCCTAACCCGATTAAGTAATTTTTGTGAGCTAGTCATTCTTACACCAAAGTTATAGTAAAAGATTAAATATTAATATTTTATACATAAATAGATAGTTATATCAAATATTTACAAAGAAAAAAAAATTATGCACTTTTCTTTCTTAGATCTTGGACGTTGATAAGTTTGTCTAGGTTTAAGAGATCCAATTCTCCCCTAATGGAATTTTTCGCCAGGTATTGATGATCTTTTGTAGATTCTATAATTATTGGTGCAGAGACTGGATGACTATCAACACATTGACTACTGCTATGATTATTAGCTCCACTGCTGAAATTGAATTTTTTAGGCTTACTGGAAGATGTTGGAAATTTGAAGGATGCGATGGAAATGGATCTTCCTTTAGAAAATAAGGCCTGCTTTGCTTTGAGCTTTTTGATTACTTCTTCCTGATTAATAGGCCTTTTTTCTTCATGTGGGAGTGGGGTAGGAAAATTCTCCTCATCCACTGAAGGCATTCTTATCTTGTTCACAATTATTTTAGAGGATTCATTTTCATTAGGAGCTTCTTTTAAAGATGTAAGGGGTAAAGATCTTTCAGTGTTAGCTGATAGCCATAAATCTGTATCTGAAGACATACGTTGTTTAATTAAGTTGTGGTGGTGATAGGACGAAGATGGCTTTTTAGAAGGATCTGGACTCTTAGATCTAGCCATAGCTGGCTTTTGTGATTGTGTCCCTCCCATTTTGTTTAATGATGGATTTGAGGAATGAAATTGAATTTCTTCGATTGTGTTATGCTTGGATAGGGTTTTTTTCTTTTTCTTTTTACATTCTTCATTATCTTCTGATATGAGGATATTGGGTATGGGTTTAACTATTTTTTGAGTTACATAGGAGCATGAAATGTGTTCATTACTTTCCTTTGATGGTAACGAGGGTCTGGTTGAAAATATACATAGATATAATTCAATAAACTGTAAATTACTAATACCTTATATAAGTTTGGGTACCAATTTCTAATGTGGGCACTTTTTCTTGAGAAATATCTTCAGAAAGAGCTCTCTTTAATTGCATTTGTTTTTGTTGATAGTCAATTTTAAACTTTTCTGTTAAAACATCCATTGATACTTCAGGAATGGCATAGCTTATGATGTATTTCATGATAAATAAAAGATGCTAGAATATATATATATATATATATATACATATATATAAATTAAACTCCTTAGAGATAATTATAGTTACCTCAAGTATTAATGCACCAAATATAACTGCTAATGGAGTGAATCCTGGTGCAATGGTTTTTACCCTTCCAGGTAGTGTTAAAAGTGCACAGTTAACGACAACCCCAATAGCACCCATCACATCCATGACAGTACTCCATGAACCGATTCCTTTAACCCTTTGTCCAAAAGGACGTTTACAAACAAAACACAATTTGAATGCATCACTACGTATTTCGATAATATTGTTGAGAAGAGCAAAGAAACCTGCTAGTGGATAAGACGCTGAGAAAAGAGTTACATAGCCAAACTGAATCACCATTTCCAAGAAATCATCAAAAGTTCCTTCATACTCTGGTGCATTACACTCCAATTCTATCTGAGAAAGAGCCACAGTTTGGGAGTATTCCTTCCTTTCGTAGCCTTTACTCGTCTCTCCTAAGAGCAAGTACATAATTTCTACTTGTTTCTTTACAAAAGGAACGAATGATTCTCGAATATTTCCAATGACTTGTCGAGTTATGAGTAACGTAGAAAGTAGCTAAATAAGAAATGAACATGTCAAATATAATAATTTATTATTTTAATAAAAACAAGAATGAATTAATTCACATTAACCTACTTCACTTAATTTATCCATATCTTGAAGGTAAAATGCGGAATAAAACAATGACAAAAAAGAATTGACAAATTGGAACTAGGGTGAAATACATGCTATTAAAACATTGAATCAGAATCGACTAATGATTGGTGTCTCACCAAAATTAATTTTAGTATCAAATTGTTGTCATAATCCTCTTGTAATTTATAGTTCTCTACAGGAAGTAAAATAAATGTTGTATGATACATAACAAGGTGAAAGATACTTATACCTTGATCATTTAACCAATATGCAATTTTGTAATAAATTGTGTCCATAATGGGGATTATGATTGCCAAAAAAATTTTTGGAATGTAAAGAAGAAACCCTTGAGTTCCTTCATCTGAAAAAGTTACGTCAAACCATTGTTGTAGTTCTAAGATTAGGAATAATGCGAGTCCAACGAACAACAGACAGATACTAATGACAGGAATTGTAAGGAAGTACATTGTGACATTCCTTTTCCAGGATGGATAGTAAAGTATAACTTCGTTCGTTATATTGTTTATCCTCTCTTCACCCTTAAAAAAAGACGTTATTAGTGTTTACAAACGAAAACGTTTAATAAATCAGTCACCTCAAACAATGGACGAGCTTCTTTTGAATTATCAATTACTTTATCATTAGATACACTCCATTTATGAGATAGATAAGATGATTTCTGCTTCCAAAATGTTAGGTATAAACTTGACCAGATAACATTGAAGATGGCAAAACTAATGAAACCAATTTCCTCGAAGAAGTCCCCTCGATCACAAAGGAAGAGCTAAATATATTCATAGGTATAACTTCAATAAGCTATGGTATATTCAATAATGAATTATTCAATTATACGCGGACCACTAATGGCACTGAGCTCCTTATTGATAAATTACGAATTATAAAGTTAGATTTATACATTTTAATGTATATTAATAAATAGTTTGAACTCAATTCAGTCAAAAGAAAATAATTGTTAAATATAACAGGGGGAGGTATATTATCTTAATAGCTTTTAATTATAATTATTAAGAAGATCAATAAAGATTTAACCGTAAAAATATCATGAACTCCATTGGCAATTCAATCTAACTTTTTTTAAATTTTTCGAAGTTGACGAGTTTCTATCCATTTGAACAAAAAAACAACTTTACCCAGAATAAAATCCCCACAATTGCTGGAATGATGAGAGAAAATGTATAATGACCCAACCAAGCAAAGTAAAATCCAACTTGAATTCCAAAATATTCGGATATTTTCTCTGAAACAATAAAAAATAGTAAAGTTTTTTCATGAGACTATCAAATAAAATCTCTTAAAATATTTCTGATATATAAAGATAGTTGTCATTTAAATCAAAATATTTGTCCACAATGTTATAGAAATTTCAACTGTTACTCAAAAGTATTAATGATCTTAAATATAACACTATCAAAGGAGTTGTAAAGAAATTCAATACTAAGTACAAACGTTTAAATTATTTTTAAAGTATCAAAAACATGCAATCGTGACTTATAGTCAGACCCATATCTCAAAAACTGTAATTTTAGATCTCAAAATTCAAGATTTTACTATCTATATTTCCAATAATGTAATAATAATTTGTTTATAAAGTTAGTACATTCAGTATGTTACTATTGAATTTATTAAATATGTAAAAAAATCTACTATCAATATGATTTTGATTAACTAGAATATCGATAATAAAAATATTGCCGGGTAAACGTTCAATATTTGTCGGCATCTAAATAAATGAAAAAGAAAAAAAATCAACTATGTTTAATAAACTTAAATATATCTTAATGGTTTAAATTTTGACTTTTTTATTGACAATAAGATATGGACATAACGCTAGGTACAAAATGCTTCTAAAATATCATCATTAAAACTGACTCAACTTGTATAAAAATTCTTCATAGATTTGACATAAGAACATACCACGACCATTATTTATATAGTTTTTTATTTATTTAATTTCTTTTAGTACGAAAAGTTTAGTTGCAGTATTAATTTTGTCAACAATTTTTCAATTAATCACATCTTCGTTTTGTCTCGTCTATATACTATTTTGTCAAGAAGAAAAAATATTTTATTTATGCCTTCACATAGATGTATTAGTATGATAAATAAATGTACGCATTTGGTAATTTTTTTGTGGGTTTTTTTAGTAAATGTCTGACAAAATAACTAAGGTCTATCCTGGGATGTAGCTTTGGGCACTAATTCTCTTTGTAACAAAAAAAATATGACATTACAAAATTACAAGTACTTCATTTAAGCCTCCCCTCCCCCTTGTACAAGACGAAACATTACATTTCGTCACATTTTGTTTAGTTGAATATGAATAACGAGATATTATTTTGTTTTAGTCATAGTACACATTTAAATATATAGTTTCGTCTCGTCTAAAAACAACCCTTCGTCTTTGAAAACATACTGAGAATGTTTTCAGTCGTGAGTAAACGATATGTATTATTACAATCATCTACTCATATCTTACGAAACCAATCCAGCCTAGTTGTTTAACGTTTCATTGAAATATCAATGATCATTATTCCGTTCTTTTTTTTCTCTTACAAATGATTTATTATTGACATTGTGAAAATATGTGGATAATCCATGTCAAATTGATAAATAGATGTCACCTGACTATCTCAGAATTGAATGATTTTTGGTACATATGAAAAAAATAACGTGTGTCAAATTTTAGCTTATAATTATGAGCCATTCAAAATTCAAGCCCTCTTCCTCCTCAAATTTCTTAGCGTCAAAATACACTCCCATTTCCCTTAAATTTTTAGCCCTTTAAATTAAATTCTTTAAAATTTGCACCAAGCCATGGGATAGTGTGAAAAATACAAAAGCCAAGTCAAAAAAAGCTTTTATTAAAAAAAACGATTTAAAAAAGTAATATTTTAATTTTTGGTATTGAGCATGCAAGCACTAGATTGGCTATAAAAAATTTGCTAAGCTCAAACTTTTTTCAGTTGAATAAATAATCTTTAAAAACTATTTATATTAATTATCTCTAAAAAGTAGTAAAATGTAGTTTAGCAACGGATTTCTTTTAAGTGTTCATAACACTTACTTCCACTATTTGCAATCACTATCACAATAACTGAAAAACTTCATAGATGTACAATGTATTGAAGCTATAGATTAATTCAATTCTGGAATTTTTGTTTCAAGAATTGCACTTAATTTTATATTCCATATCCATTAAATAGTCATATAAATAAATAAATATTAAATATATTCAAAAGAATACTACATTCTAATAAGATACTACTTTGCTCAGCTGTTGAAAGGAAGAACTCTCGGAAACTTTTTGTTTTTTTCAAAAAGTTATTTATCTCTTCATAATTTATTTATGTTTATTACAACTCTTATAATTTTTTCCTCAGAAAACATGCGTTTCATTAGTATTTATTAATAAATATAATAAAAATTGTGAGCAAAATTTTCCCAATTAACCTCATTTTTATTTATTAATAAGATATAAAGCACTTACCTATGGGTTGAGACGAGGCTACAACTTTGACCCAATTATGTTTTAAATATTGTAGATTATCTAAGTCATGAAGAGGATAGATTTGATGGATGAGATTACTTCTTAAGCCTTTGGGAACTATTTGTGAATTATTAAAATATTCTTTCACAATCAAATATTAAAAATATAATTTAAGCGTACACATGTTAAGCAAATTTTACAAAGTTTGCTGGAAAACTTATTTATTCAGTAAATTGTTTTATGATTATGTTTTATGCATAAAATGTAAAAACTTCTAAGTTTGATGATGATAAAGTATCATAAAAATTGAAGTTCGTTTCAGATAAATTTTTTTGATCTTACCTCAAATTGAATTTGTTATAACTAAAAAAATCGACTTGGAGAAATGGCATACCTTATTTTAATTATATCTACCTTTCTTTCATGGTCTAATCTCTATTTTAATCAGCTATTATTAAATCCTCTAAAAATTATTTATTTTTTTGGGTATGCTATAAGAAAGTGAGTGGTATAATTTTCATCTAAGATATTGCATGTATTTTTTAAAGGATACAAATCATGACATGAGTATTAAAAAATGGTTTTTAAGAACTTCAATAAATACAATGAAGCAAATTGTGTCTATATATATTAGAACGTTTAAAGACTTATATTAAATGTACTAAGTATAGGAAGGTCTTTATGTATCTAGGAGACCACTTTTTCATATTGTAAAGATATTCAATCGCTATTATTCGTATATTTACATTTTCCAATAATATAATTGATCATGAATGAATATATTTTATGTTCGTTATTAGGAAGGACATACAAACTGACTCCATTTGATTGAATATCTGTCGTAATTATGTACATATAGTAAATAAATAATAAAAAATTAAAAAACACTTACAAATTGCTTCTCCTTTGCGAAACATGACGTTATGAACTGCTTCTTCACTCTCTGTACGAAGTGATGAAATTAGAAACATTACAATGGATTGTCTCTCTTGACTCGTAAGAAAACTCTCAATTGATTCAATACCAACAAATTCGTGCGCCTAAATCAAATGAATATGAACATCGAAATATTAAAAAGTGAGTCAAAAAAATGTGTAATAGTATAAAATTGCACTATTTTAATATTTTATATGGAAGAATTCATTTCATCATTTTTTTAAAAAAACCAAGCACAAAGCTCGATGGAACAATATAATTGATATCTGTTAAAAAATAGCTCGATGATATTAGATTTTTATTAATTGAATTTAAGATAAGCAATTAAATTACTTAAAATTGTTGATTGCAGATACTTGAGAAATGAGATTATGAGAGTCATTCTAGCTTGAGTAACACAGTTAGACAGCCAACGGGTTGGGACCATACTTACCTCTTTCACATTAAATTTCTTGAGCCCTCCTCCAAAATCTTCCCGCACAGGCTTCGGAATTTGCATAAGCACCAGACCTTTGAGGTATCTGAAAGTAAATGAATACATGGTACATAAAATTGAATTTAATTTTTTTTTGTTTTAATAAAACAGGTTAGAGGAATAATTATGTGTTCATATATCATTTTGTTATAATTTATCAAAAGCCATCAAAACTTTCAAAGAATATAAGTTATTTAATGGGTTTGATAGAGTAACTTTACTAACTACTTAATACATCGATCTAACGTCATTCATTATAAAAAAACTATATCCAAAAATAACATAAAAGCTTCTCGAAAATTAAGACTCTCAAAAGATCTCATTTCAAATAAAAATTGTACCCTTCAAAGGTGGATGAAATTTGAAAGCACTGACACTCTTCTTTACAGCCATTGTAGCTAATAGTCAAACGTTTGCTTTCAATGATGATGCCTTTGATTGCCTGAAGTTGTAGCTTACACCATAGTATTACATGCTCAGGAGTATTTGGATGGAAGGTAATTACAACATCACAAGACTGACAATAAATACTCATTTATTTAGGGAAACAGAAAGGAATATAATTTTTTATTTTACCTCGATCGGAGTTGTATTTTTCCATATTTTTTTCAGAGTCAGAAGCGATGGAAGTTCCTTATGGCGTATGAGTTTTGAGGCTGCAAAAGAATTAGAAATTTAACTTGATCTATTTAAGTTCAATTTTTTGATGTAACAATATAAGTCCTATCAATGTTCTTATTATTATCATTTTATCCGTAAATTGGTTTTACGACCTTTAAATTAATATGAAGATTAGACTAAAAACCCTTACTTAATTTCAACATATCCTTGTAACACAAATAACATTACTAAACTAAACTAATAATTATGTCGGAGATAGATAGGCGTATTTTGAACATATTTCCAAGTCAATAGGCTTTGTGCACACTTGTATCTTAATAATTATTTAGAAAAAAGCAAATAGGAAGCTTAAAGGTTCTCAATTACTATTCAACATCTAGTAAAAGGCATCCAAGTAAAGTATTGTTTCTATATTTTTGTATTACAAATAATTGTATAATGTCATTCACATTTAATAATCTCAAATACATTTTAAATACATATGTATAAATTAAATTAATTTTTTTTAAATGTTGAAATCCTATTAACTCGGAGAAAAATAAAATTATAACAATGTTTCTCTAACTTTTGAAGAAGACTTGCGCCTTTTCAAAATGTATTTGAATATTTAAGCCCCTCTCTCATTTTCAAAAATGAATTTTCAATTTTGTTTATTTGATAGAAACTTTTTTGATACTTAATAATGTTGGTTATGTAAAGAATAAATCATTTAACAATATAAAATGATTTTCATCTTTATTACAAAAAAGATAAAACATACTATACGAATATTTTTTAAATGTATATTAAAAAAAGGGATATGTTAAAGTGATAGAACAGGAGTAAATGAAAGCAAATAAAGTTGAAAATCATTTTAGTACTTTTTTTATTTATATTATTATGTATTATATTTGAAAAGTACATTTTCAAATACAAAGTATATATATAAAAATTCTTTTGCATACTTATGTTGCAGCAAGTTACCATATACCTACTGATCTGCTTTTTTGATTTCAAAAGGACATATTCATGTATTTATATTTTTAAACTTGATTTCATGAATATTTATGGTGTTACTTTTTTTCTTTAATAATGAAACATAAGGAGAATTTTTTTTCCAACAATATATGTTATCTGACAAAAATTCTAAATAGCTTATTATTTTTCATACATATGTATGCATATGTACATTTTAAATTCAAGTTATATTAGTAAGCAATTGCTTTGATTAAGATACGTATCACCTTAATAGCCTTAATTTGAGGAGTATAAAATAAATAGTATATTATGCCAAAAGTATAAACTGATATAACAAACTTCTATGTTTTTTCAATGTAAATTTATAAGATATTCGTATACTATGTTACACAATCTTAGTCTTATAGTTAATATGAATGGTCTATTGCCTATACTTAATTCAATTGATTTCATAATTTATAAAATAAAACGATTTAAAAGCGAGTATAAAATGAATCAAGTCATTAATTCATGCACACGCCTCAATTTACATAAATATGTACATTTATAGAAATTAATGACATAGTAATTAAATAAGATCTTAAAACTATGATTCCAATGTAATTAAAATATCGGTAATGAAACCATTAACACAAAATCATAGATTATCCAAGTATTTTTAAAAAAATACTAGAAAGCTTTTAAGGGACAATATCATTCAATTACGACTCGATCAAAGCCATAAAATTAATTATTAGTATAGTTTGTCCTTACGAAATATATAAATGTATGAATATATAAAAAAAATTATCACGGCATAAATGTATCTACTCAAAAGCTTAATTTAAGATCAACATACTTCTACATGTAACCTTTGATTTGGTCTCCTCTATCTCTTTACTAATGTACACCCATATATGTATAGTATACATTTCAAACTGAATGATAATATGATTCGTATCTTTATATCTCCTTCTGTAGTTTGAATTTCTTCAAACTCTAGAAGATCTTGTACTCAAATAGATCTACAGATGTGTTCTCATACAGTTTCATTGGTATCAGGTCCCACACCATCGTTTCTACAGATAAACTAGGTAACCTTACTATACATTTTTTACATGTTCAAATCATTCTTTTGATATTTGTATTCATTTCAGGCCAATAAATCACCTATTTGGCTCTTTTTTTGCCTTGTCTATAAATTTATGTGAACTGTGCAATCCCTAAAAAACATGGTCTTGTTTCCCTTTTGGAATTATCAACTTATTCCGTATATATAGATATTATATAAAACAGTATATAAAAAAACTTCCACACACATCTCCAACTAACTTACATTAATAAATGAACGAATACTTTTGGAATTCTTAAATACCCAAAATTATAATTATTAAACCCAAAATGAGTTTAAAATTTTGCCATTTGTTGAACTGCATAGCCCAAAAAAAATAAAAAATCATCGGGTACCTCCTTAAAAAAATCTTTAAATCATATTCTTGAGTTTTCGAAAACAAAAAATTGAAAATGAATAATACATACATAATTATCATTTTTAAGATCATATGATACCTTTAATATGGTTCTACAAGCACAAGTAACAAAGATATGAATGGTTTTGTGTCCATATTTAAACAAACAAAGTCTAAAAATTAACAAAATAATAAATATTGTTAGTTGAGAAACAAACTTTTATATATTTATACATTAGGTATGTATCATTGCTTTAAAAGAGTCAAAATTAAATTTTCCCCACGAGTATTTCTTCGAGTAATAAATTTCTTTTTTGACATAAATAAAGTTGGCATAATTTTGAACAATAAATTTTAAAAAGGTGTATATGGTATATATTAATTATGCCTTAAAGTATTCATATTCTTAAATGACTTTATTTGAAATGATTCATTAAATTAAGAAGAGAAAAAGACAAAAAGCAAAGTTGAAATAAGCAAGGGACTGCTAAAGAAGAACTGAGAACATTATCTATGCGAACATGATGAAATGGTTTTATGTTTTTTTGACATGGAACGATATTTTTAACTATCCTAATTAGAAATTATTCTTGATATTTACAACAGTCCAAATAAGAATAATACAATATGGTTCCTGCTTTTAGGTCTAATTCATCAATTATAATACGCAGCCCCACTAACTTTTGCATGTCTTCACTCTTGCTTTCCATGAAAACTTATTCATGTGTTTTTTACTTTAAAAAAAGAAAAGAACATAATTAAAAATTATGTGCAAAGAACGGGTATTTTTCGCTCGGTATATTTTTTTTTATTACTCTGAATTTAAAAAAAACTTTATTGTAAATTTATTTTAGCAAATAATTTAATTGTTTTCTTAGATTATTTTATAACTTTTACTGATACTAAAAAATTTAATAACAATATATTATACATATATATTCTATATATAGAGACTCATAAACGCCAAAATGCTTTGGTCTTTTCTAAATTCAGTCATTGCACTACTTCATATTATAATTGCTCTGTATAATAATATTGATGTTATATACTTCAAGCGAGAAAAATCCGTTGCATATGCTGTGAGAGACGAGATTAAACAACTTTTATCTTGTGGAACCTCTATCTTGCTCTATTTTGTCATGAATTCCTGCACAAAAAATAGGAAAACAAGCAAACTTGATAAGGCTTATTGACATCATTTTTCAAATAAGACACCTTAAATTTAAGGCAAGGGTCTAATGCTGTGTGACTAGCATTTTTGTAAGTGCCAAAGTTGATTTTTATAATGACGTCTCAAAGACATCTACCCCCTGGAGCTTGGGGTAAAAAAGTGGCTTATATTTAAAACAATGTATCAAAGGGGCCAAATTCCAAAAATCAGCTCAACTTATAAAGCAGTTTTGGAGTCTATACATCAAAGACAAATAGACAGAACTCTGCAAATATATATAATATTAAGGATAGTAATGAATTTTAAATATACTTATTAATTAATTTAAAAAGTAATGCTTTTATTATAACAGCCAAGGAAACGAAATAATAGATAACTCATAATATTTTTAAAGGTTTGTCAAATATTTCTTTGAATAGTTGTTGAACTTCTGTAAATACAATTTTTAAAAGCTAAAAATATTTTTAACAATAATGTAAAAATAATTTTAAAGAATTATTCCTTAATTTAATATCCCTTTTTTACTCAATATATATAATATAAATGTGAGTAATATATATTCTAAACAAATCTTAAATAAATATAAAGGAACCGTTGAAGTAATCACTGTTCTTTTTGTATTCGTAGTTTAATTGCTTATTTATATTATTTAATTTTTTTTTTAAAAACGGTGAATTTTATTTTCGAACTGTTTTTACATCCATGACAGGGGTAAGCAATTCATTTAATGATAAGATGCTTCAAATTTTAAACGTAGTTAATCAATTATATACGGGATGTTTTGGAAATATTTTCTTTGCTTATAGAAAAAACATTGAATTACTCAAATTATAAAAATAAATCTATAGAATAACAATCATCTAATTAGTTTGATTTTTTTATTTTATAAAATCAACTCAATGGAAGGTGTAACTGTATTAACTAAATATTGATACAAATAATTAAGTTCCTCATTTTTTTGGGTATAACTCTACGAGCTTCATCATCTAATTTACTCGAATAATATGTTTTATCTTATGCGATCGTATATATTTCCTTGTCAATACTTTCAAGTAATGATCCGTTCAATATGACCTCACTTCATCTTTTTCTATAAACATATAAGATATGTAGCGTCATTACGGACTCTATCTTCATATTTTCGTAAGATCCGGAAACATCAAGAAGAGCCAGTTCTTCATCGATAACTTTGCTCTGCCGTCTTCTTATCAAACATATTTTGTAGCTTTGCTATCTCTGATCAGTTGGAGGAGAGGTCAGGAGACGTTTCAACCTTCTTTTTGCAGAAAGTGCATTTCTTTTCTTCTTACAAGGTGAGTTTAGATTTTGTAAAAAGGGACCCATTTGCTAATATGTACCGATGAGAGGTTTTTAAGGGGTCCTGTAAAATACATTTTGTATTAATAAGAAAAGTTATGAAGAGTTCTGTGACTTTGGATAAGTCGTTTTTTCGTTAAATCTGGGATTGTCACGACTATGTCTCGCAGCTATTACCATTTTGTACCAGAGCTGCTGGGTAGTTCTAATCGCCAACAGACCATGAATGTGTGTTTCCATTAAGCCTTGGTTTTCTAAGTTTCAGAATGTGACTTCTTTCCAAAAAAAAATTATGGAGAAAGAGTTGGTTGACGTAGAAGGAGTTAAGTCCGTCAGACTTGAGAACCTCAAAATTTTATTTAGCAGTTAGATTTTATTACGTAACAAATTTTCTTTATTTTCTTTTTTTTGTAACGAATTACCCTAAATATGCCATGAACCCCTTGTTAATATTGCAGACTTTATAACCATTTTCCAAAAGTTATTTCGATTAATAATTCCACGTGTGTAAAATTTTGATCAAATGTTAGAATGTATTATAAAAATTCTGATAATAGTAATAATGATCCAGAATTATGATAAATTCAACCTCGGACTTGGCATGTATTTCTCATGTAAGATATTTGTACCAAAAATGCATTTGAAAACACTTAGCATGAAATTAGTAAAAATTAATGAAGAGATTTTTTAGAAAAACCATAATAATAATGATTTAATTTTTAAACAATAAATATTTTATTTTATATTTAATAAAATTAATATTTTATAAATTTATAAATAACAACAGTTTAACTTTTAATAGCTTTCGAACCGAGTGTAGACTTTTAGAGCCACATAAACAATTTTTTTTGTATTTTTATTTTGTATTCAAATTGTACATATGAAAGGTTTTTGTTAATAGATATATAATAATTAATCTCACGATTCTCAAAAAACAGGGTTTTGGAAATATTTGTTCACCAAATCAAATTTTAAATAACATTTGCCCTTTCTTAGATCAGTATTAACATTTTTTATCGTGATTCGACTCATGGTTTGGGGGTTCTTTAGATGATATATGTACATACCTATATGTTCAAAGAATGACCTAGTATTATACATATGTACATGTACATATATGTAGATATACTCCATACTCTAAGGTCTATATGTGCATACATATTAAGAATTTTATGAAAAGCATAAGAAAAAATGTTTTTACTTTCATAAAGCAAAAATTCCCTCAATTATGAAGGAAAGGTTCTGGAAATATATTATACACATATATTTGTTTAATAAAAAATTACTCACACACAATGTGAAAAAATTATCAGTTCAACAATCCAGTTTGCTAATAAATAGACTTTTTCCAATAAAAATGGCTATAATATACTGGTATGATTTGAAAGTATTATTATTTCGAACATACGTTTATTTGATTCCTTTATTTTTTCGCTAATGTACAAAAACTTTTCTTTAGTAGTTTGCTTAATAGATATCAGGATTATTTTTTTCGTATAAATGGTATTAGTTCAGGTTCATATAAATGGTCATAGAAAGCAAAAAAAAACAACAACTTATAGTTTCTAATATGTGCTTAATAAATATATGTTCTAAATGTAGTAATACGAAGAGAAATAACAATTGTGTTATCATACAGAATGCTCTTACCAGAAGCAATTTTCTCTTTTGCTTTATTCATATTTGAGAACGAAAGAAAAACACAAGAGAAGCAAGAATTACTTCCTTTTACATATCTTGGAATCTGTAATTTAAGAAGAATACTTTTGTACGAGGCGGATTAATGTAAAGGACTGTGTGTCTTTTCGTTCTTCTTCTTATTTAAAAAAGCAATATAAAAAATAAGCACGAGTCAGCTGTAATCTAACTTTATCAAGGCATATACTCATATTGTCCAAGAACTCCTTTCTCCTTCTCCTCTTCTCTCTCTCCCCTCCCTCTGCTCTTTTTTCCTCCATTCTAGATATCCTTTTTTTTAAATTATAGAACAGAGGAACTTTCTTTTCTTATGAGTGCTCCCTCCATTCATACACAAGCTCAATTTTCGTTGCTTTTTTTGCATGATAAAGATATACGCATTCAGATGATTTTGACGCAAAGGCTCCCCTTGAAATCATAGAATTCCTTTTTTTGTATTTTTTTAATTCCACATCGGCCTTTACTGTACATTTGAGCTATGCTTTCTTTTACTAACAGTCATAATATTTAGAAAAATAAATAATAGATTACAAGGGCTTAACAAAGGGCAAAAGGACCTATTTCATCATGAAGTGTCGAGTGTACTTCATGAATTTATAGTTCGGTGTTATTTAACTATAAATGTGAATTTGGTGCATAAATATGTAAATGATTGCTACAAATATTGTTTTTATAAGAGCAGAAAGTATAACATATTCAAATATCATTAACATTAATGAGGGAGAGATATAGACAAAGAGACATAGAATAAAATCCATAAAACTTTGATATGGTTAGAAAAAGTTGAGATGTTTACAAAAAGTATGTTAAAGTAAGATTTACCTATTTCATATCACTTGTACGTAGCTACACAATATGGTGACGTATACAATATACGTGCGTCACTAAATCTGTTTTTATTCATGAGGAGGAACGAGAATGTGTTCCTTAACTAACTTTTTAAGCTATACTAGTGAATCTTACAACTGGTAACCCAGGGTAGGGTAGTTATATATAAATGAAACATAACTCTAAGCAATAAGAAATATCTCTAACATATTAGTTAGTTTATGTATGCTAACGTACCTTTTAAATATTTATTAACCTAGATAGAGTGAGTCAATTTTCACGAGTTTTGAACTCCTCCAAAGGGGACACTCTCAAACTAGCATTGTAAAACAGGTTGGTGTGGACAGGAATACTGTTTACAATGTGAAGAGACTATTTGATGCCGATAAAACCCTCTAGAGAAAGCCTGGAGGAGGTGCTCCCATCAAGATCCCCTCAAACTTGATAAAGGAGGCCATCATAGCTAATCCGACGAAGTACCTGAGTTTTATTGCAAAAGACCTCGAAATCTCGAAGAACACAGTATGTAGAGCTGCTAAAAAGGAAGATGGTAATTCTTTGTTAATGGATTAAAAAAAAAGCCGCTGCTTTTCATCCTCCATCATGGAGGAGTATTTTTATCGTTGCAAAGGACTAATCAACAATTTTATATCTACTTCACTTGCCAAAAACTATGGGGCCGCCATATTCACCGAATATCAACCCATTAGACCATTGTTTTTGGATGCATATTGCTAGCAAAGCCTGTCGTACATGCCACTCAAATCCCAATGCACTAAGAGTCAGTGTCAATGCAGTATGGGAGCAGATGGACGAGACTATGATGGAAAGGGATACAAAGAAATAGACTTACATTGAACTCTTAATAACATTGTTCCCACTAATAATATAAAAGGCGTTTTATTAAATTTTATGACTGTATCATCCCTGTTTTTTTTTCATAATATATACTGTATTTTTCGTTCAAATTCATATTGTTTATACTCTTTTTATTTAATGAATCCCTTTCTTGATCTAAAGTCAGATTAAAATCCCCCAGTAATAGGAAATGTTCATTTTTTTGAAAACTCTCCGACAAAAACTTTGAATAAATGAGCTTGTATAATGATGGATAATCCTTATTAAGTGCGTAAACTGATACGATTATAATACTCATATCACCTCTATGGCTATCCAACTTAGTATAGCCAGAACTAGTGATGCACGATAATTTTGTATCTGGCTAATTTTTCCGAATAGCAAACACCCTAGACTTTAATTCACTCTTAATCAATAACAAAATTACCATTCAAGGATGTTTATCAACTTTTTTTAATTGCAGAAACTAGTAAAACACCATACCTATCTAGGAACCAATAATTAAAAATTATTTCAATTATTTGAGTGTTTTTTTAGATAATAACAAGACAAAATATGGTCAATTAAGTATCTTTTTACTATTACTTCGCTGGGAAATAGAAGTAACATTAGCTGAAATTAACCTTAGTTTATGGTTAAATTAACAGAATGTTTGGGGGGGGGGGGGAGTGGCATGTCTTTATATGAAAATCTCTTAAATACGCATAATCAACTTATCTGAATAAGATTCCCGTACACACAGTTCACGAAACCGAAAATGTAATTTTTAAAAACTTTTGGAGGGTTTATAGCAGTTTTGAAGAACTGAAACTCCTAGTTCACTTCCTTTAATCTTTATCGAAATATTCCAAGCCTCTTTTGCCGTTCTTTTTGGTTCCTGGTATTGTAATTGGTTTTCATCAGAAGCTCCAGCCCCATTCTCAACACAACCTGTCTTTTCTAAGGTATCATCTTTCGATAATGGAATCATCTATTTCTAGAAGTATCCTTGATTGTCCTTCACTTGTCTTAAAATTCGACACAAGTAGCTTTTTTACTTTTGAAAAACTTAAACTTGATTATATTAGATTTCTAAAGTTGTTTTTACAAGAGATTGAAAGGTATCCATAATTTAAATGTAGTTATAATTAAAAGTCAATATACAGATCCCAAATCACTAAATAAATGAATTTCATCATTACCATACAAATATACTAATATATGGTATTTGTAAATCATTGTATTTCTAGAAAAAAGTAGCATAAATTCATTAATGCGTTCTGCATCATCGGTGTCTCTACGACCACGTTTAAAGTCAGCAAATCAACATTTTATTGTTGTTTATGATAAAACAAAGTCCTTATAACACTTTTCAAGCCATTGCTTTGCTTAAACGGTGTTTTTCCCATCCAGAAGCAGTGTAAAATTAAAATACGAAATTGTAGTGTCACTCTTAACAAAATAACTCACAAACTAATGAATAAAATATCAAGAAACTTTAACAGCTGTCTTTTGAAGCTTAGTACTGACTGAAGAAAAGGTAAATGAAATAAAACTAGCGCCATCTATGTTTTAGGTCTGAGACTTTTCAGCCCATGTAATACATTGTTATTCCATACAATGTTTTCAAAGTTTAATAGATTTACTATTGATGACACTGTAAATAGTTAAAAAGCAGAATTAATTATTTGAGTTACTATTCTTGATCATTACACATTTATATTTGTAGTATATTATCAAATAGCTATTTCACGTTCATAGAACTATAAATTCTTCAGATTTACGTTCTTAGACAATTATTGGTAGTGAATTTCTATCATATTTTCTGACTAATGATGACTAAATTGCTTAGTTAGTGATGATTAATGCTAGTCAATAATGTTTAATTATCTTATTTTCTGAAAACAAGACCAATAGATGCATTTGAGTATATCAACAGCAAATTCTATTTATTTTACAGTACTTTCACGCATAAATTCATGTGATATTTTGTTCGTAGTCCATCAAAAGTATCTAAAGTCTAATAGGATTCACAATAATGATTATTGGCTAAATTGCAGATTTAATATTGTTTAATTACTAAATTTACTCATAACAAGACTATATCTAGTTGTATATCTAAATTTAATCAAAACAAAACCCATATATCTATTTAACAGTTCTTCTACGCAAAAACTTACCTGATATTTTGTACCTAAAAGTCTTACATAACTAATAACATACAAATATTGTGAAATTAAATCGAAAAATGTCCTCTATTTTGAACATATTTCTTATTTTACAATTTGGAAAAGGCAAAGAAACTAGCAATCAGTAGTTTTTCAGTAATTTTGTTAAACTTTGGATACTCTTAATGGTCCTTAACCGAGAAACATTTTTAGAACTTAATGATTCTGTTTAATGAATGGCATACAAATATAGTGAAATTAAATCAAAATATGTGTCCAATTTTGATCAAGTTTATTAACTTTAAAATTCAGAATTTGGTAACAAAGTAATTATCAGTCATTTTGAATAAATCTGACATGAAAATATATACTATTAAGAGAGTAATTAACCTTTTCAATGAATAGAATATAAATATTGTGAAATTAAACCGAAATTTATTTCCAACTTTGATGAAATTTATTAATTTACCAATTTGTAATTTGCTAAAAAACTAAAACTCAGTCGTTTTTGATAGTTGTCAAGGTTTAAGAACAAGAATTTAAAAAATGTTTACCTCTAAGTAAGTAATGATGAAGGACAAATATTCTTTTTTTTACTAATGTTGTTACACTTTGAATACTTAAAATGGTCCTAAACCGAGAAACTAGAAAATATTTACATTTTTAAATCTAATCAGAGTATTGAATACTACTTAGAAACTAAATTGTATTTTGGTTACATCATTCGATTAGTCAAGGTTTAGAAATTAAATATCAAAAAAATAATGCTATGGATAACTATAAAAGCAACTTCATTTGTGAAATCATCATGTTGTCAGAGGAAATTACATACTGAAATTACTGATACTGAAAATCAAGTTAAGTAATTTAACTAATTTGAACTTCCTAATTTTACTACGGCTCAAAAATATATTTGTAGTTTAATTATGTTTTGTGTAGTTTTTAAGTATTTTTTTTAGTATTGAAAACTACTTAGAAACTTAACTGTATTTTGGTCACTCATTTGACATTATTCAAGGTCTAGAAATTAAAAATCAGTATAATAAGGCTTCTTGATTCGTATAAAATCAATTTCATTAATAAAATCATATTATTGTCGCAGCAAATTAGTAGGTTTGAGCACTGAAAATCAAATATAATAATTTATCTAATTTCAAATTCCTAATTTTACCGGGGATCACAAATTTATTTCTCATTTAATTTACGTTTTGCGTAGTTTTCAAATGAGTGACAAAAATACATTTAAGTTTCTAAAGAGTAGTCAATACTATGTTTGAATTTACAAATCAATGTGTTTATTTCATGAAATAGCTTATTCACATTCAAAGAGGCACAAACTTTATAATATTTGATTCCAAGATCTTGAAAACTAAGCAAAACATCGTTTAATTAGTAACATGTTTGTGATATAGAATCAATTAGCATGTTCTAGTTAGCTAAATTAATAAATTTGATTTTAGATACTGAAATCTACTGATTTGACCTTCCATTATTACGATTTTATTCTTGAAGTAGATTTTATACATCCAGAAGCATTACTTTACTGATGTTTAATTTCTAGATCTTGATTATTTTCAAATGAGTGACCAAAGTATTGTAAAGTTTCGAAGTAGTAATCAATATTCTCTATGGATACACCAATCAAAGTATTTATTTCATAAAATAGCTTATTTATATTCAAAGAGGCACAAACTTTATTATATTTGATTCCAAGATCTTGAAAACTACGCATTACATCATTAAATTAATAATATCTGTGTGCTTCTTTGAACGAAAATCGGCTACTTCATGAAATAAATACTTTGATTTGTAAATCCAATCGGAATACTGCTTAGAAAATCAATTGTAATTTTGTCTCTTACTCCAGAGTATTCAAGGTCTAGAAATTAAATATCAGTAAAGTAATGCTTCTGAATACGTATAAAATCTACTTTATTAATAAAATCATAATACTTCCAGAGCAAATCAACAGGTTTCAGATTCATATTAGTAATTCAGCTAATTTTATCTGCTATTTGACTTCGGATCACAGTTAAATTTTTAATTTAATGATGTATGTTAGTTTTCAAGATCTTGGAATCACATATCATAAAATTTGTGCCTCATTGAATGTAAAAAAGTTACTTCATGAAATCAACACAATGATATGTAAATCCCATCAGAATATTAAACACAACTTCGAAATTTAATTGTATTTTGGACACTTATTTGAAAGTAATCAAGATCTCGAAATTAAATATCGGCATATTAATGTTCGGGATACGTATAAAGTCAATGTTTTTAGTAAGAATAAGTGAAGGAAGGAGGGAAGTTATTTTTTTTCTATACCTTGATCGATTATTCTTTTTAAGAGTTTTGAGTGACCTTTTTATTAAAAATGATAATCAGTGATTTATCCAAACCCATGTTTAAGGGAATGGAGCCCCTACTGGGAAAAGACGACCTCGAATTTTGTGGAAATAAAGCCCACGTGCTAAACTCTCAGGAGTCCCAAACTGAGAATTTAGTCAATAAAAATATGACCTGTCAGGATGATCGTGACATATCACGCTGAAGTGTTTTACAGGAATGAAATAATACAGCTTTAATTTCATTTCATCAAAAAAAAATTAATGAACATCTGATATTTGGGTTTGTTCAAGTTTATGGATCAAACATTGAGGAGATGAAGTATGACGTTTATTTTGAAGATAGCTGATGGATCAGAAACTCCTAACACTTGAATGGATTTTGTTAAGTTTTTAAGTCCCTTTAATGATATATTTTGTGAACTTTATTGTTTTAGTACTCCTGGATTCGTAAGCAACTTGTCTGAATTCATTTACGTTTAATAAAGACAAATAAGCCTAAGTGTCCTCAGTATATAAAAAAAGCATGCAAAAGCACTTGATTTGGGAATTTTTATAGAACGATTTACTAGGCATTTACTTTCATTCCGAAAAAAAAATTTATAACATATTTGATCCAAACATGTTTAAAACTACACAATACCAAAATTAATTACAAATATATTTGTGGTCTAGTATCAATAAGTAATTTCAAAGTAGCTAAATTACTAATTTTGAATTACAGGACAAAAACCTAGTGATTTTTTTTTTTGATAATATTAGGAATTTTAAAATGAAGTAATCTTATACGTATCCAAATGCAAAAGAATACTGGTATTTAACTTGTGGATCTGGAAAGCTGTTAAATAAGAGCACATTGTACAATTTGATTTAAATGGTATTCAATATTCCGATTGGATTTGCAAATTATTGAGTTTTTAACATAAAGGTGCTCTTTTTCATTACAAGGAACACAAATTATATGATATATGATTCAAACATGTTTAAAACTACACAATAGTTATACAATTAGGAATTTTTTTTTTCGGAATGAAAATAAGCAACTCCTTCCTTCACTTATTCTTACTAAAAACATTGACTTTATAAGTTCAATGATTTATTAATCCAATCATTAAATTTAATACCATTTAAATAGAATTTTACAATGTGATCTTATTTGATAGTATTCCAGGTCCACAAATTAAATACCAGTTATCATGTGCATTTGGATACGTATAAGATTACTCCATTTTAAAATTCCTAATATTATTGAAGAAGTATCCAAATTTAAAAGAGTATTGGAACTTACTTTGTGGACCTTGAAAAATGTCAAATACGAGTACATTGTACTATTCAATTTAAATGGTATTCAATATTTCATTTGGATTTGCAAATTTTTGAATTTATAACATAGAGTTACTTATTTTCATTCCAAGAAACACAATTTATAAGATATTTGATCTACAGATCTTGAAAACTACGCAATATATAATTATATTATAAATTTATTTGTGGTCTGGTAAAAATAAGCAATTTCAAAGTAGCTAAAATACTAATTTTAATTTTCAGGACTGAGACCTACTAATTTTCTTTGATAATATCGTAAATCTTCGAGTATAGTCCGCCCCTATGTATAGTCCGCAGGGCAAGTATAGGAGTTTTTTTTGGGGAAAAACCTAAACCTAATGTATAGTACGTGTAAAGTACGCACCAGGAATTTTGACCTTAAAATTTCCGGAAAAAAATGCGGACTATACTCGAAGATTTACGGTATTAGAAATTTTAAAACGGAGTAATCTTATATGTTTACAAAGGCAAAAAATTACTGGTATTTAATTTATTAAAATTATATAAAAAATTCAATGTTCTGATTTGATTTATAAATCATTTAATATATTTCATGATGTATAGTTTTTCATACCAATAAAGGAACACAAAATAAATTATATTAGATTCTATGAAATTAAAAGCTAGAGGACTAGAAAGTTCAAATAAACTAAATTACTAAATTTGAATTTCAGCATTCAAACTTATGTATTACACAGTTCTTTTACAGATTGATATTCAATTCTCTGATTGGATTCATAAATTATCAAACTACTTCAAAATAAAGATACTTTCAAGAAACAAACAGCACAAATTATGTGATATCTGATTCCAAGAGGCTGATAAATTCACAATACATCATAAATTCAACAATGTATATGAAGGACTCACGTCTGGTTTTTTATTTGAACAATATTATCTGGTAAATATAACTGAGATGTACGTGTGTATGATATGAAATATATATTCACTCTTCTTGTGAAACCCTTAGAATACGGTTCTTACATTGGTGACCCGCTTATTGAACCTACCCAATTTACGTTCATCCGAAAACACAGGAGATCAGACTATTCCGACTCGTTCCGTCCCAGAGCTTCCAGGAACGTTTCGACACCGAGTGCACGATATACATCTTCCACAATTCGATGGAGATGATGTCGAAACGTGGTTTACTCGAACCGAGTCCATATTCAAAATATACGGCGTTACGGAAGATGTGGACAGAGTCAATATTATGGTGTCGGTACTTCCAAGTCATATCATCAGGAACATTCCCTTGAGAGATTTGGAGGGTTCCTATAAAGATCTTAAGGACAGTATACTGAGGGTTTTTGGATATACTCCTCAAGAACGTGTGAGGAGCGTCCTCGACCTTTTAAGGGACGATTCCATATCAGGAGTCAAACTGATGGCCAAAGTGAATCGGCTACTGGATCTTGCATACGTGCCCGATTTCAGAACTTCCTTGTGCAAGGAAATTTTAATAAGGTCAGTCCCAGACTCGCATAGGCCCATGGCTCGAGCACAAGATGGAGCACAGGTAGAGGTTTTGGCAAAGACCTGTGAGAGCTTAAAAGAGTCAGCCACCTACCTGCTTCATGGGACGTCTTCTCCCTTTCCGTCTCAGGAAGAAACTTTCTCAGCCGCAGCACTGGAAAAGAAGCGGAAGAAAAGAGCGAAGACAAAGCGAGTTTGTGAAGAGCACCTCACTTACGGAGTCGAAGCTCGAACGTGTGTTGGACCTCAATGCCCTTTCTTCCCTCTCATTTCAAAAAACTTGTGAGCCCTCAGCTCGGCAGAGCTGAGGTCAACCATTCAAGTCTAAACAGAGAATTAATCTACGCTTTCGACACGCAAAACAAAATTAGATTCCTCATCGACTCCGGAGCACTGGTTTCCGTCCTACCCAAAAGCATGCTTGTCAATAGTATGAAGAAGGCAAAGCTCCCATCCCTGGTCGCCTTCAACGGGCACAAAGTCCTTCCTTTGGGAATGACCTCCCTGGATCTGAGAATTGACGGCAACACATAAGCATGGAATTTTTATGTAGTGGACAAAGCTCCGCCTATTTTAGGAGTCGACTTCTTACGTCACCAGCACTTATGCGTTGACGTCATGAGCGGATATCTCTTTAAAAAGAAGTCGGAACATTTTGATGGAAGCTTCAAAACCTCACTTGTAGTTACTCAACCGGTAGGTTTCACGGAACAATTCCCTTTTCTCTTTCAACCTTTTAATTCCCAAACATGGATCAAGCACTCCGTTGAACATTCAATTCTCACAGAGGGGCCACCTTGTTTTGCAAAGACAGAAGGCTGAGTGGTCCCAAGTTAGCCTTTCTCAAAAGAAGAAATTGCTGGTCTTCTTGAGTTAGGAATCATCCAACCCTCGTCCTCTCCGTTTTCCTCTGCAGTCCATATTGTGGGGAAGCCGGATGGGGGATTTCGTCTGTGTGGGGACTTTCGGCGCCTCAATCGAATGTCTGAACTCGACAGGTATCCTCTTCCTAATATGAGAGATTTTTCGCAAGGATTGGGAGAGACCAAAGTCTTTTCAAAATTAGATTTATGCAAGGCCTATCATCAAATCCCTGTAGATGAACGAGACGTTCACAAAACGGCAATCATCACGTCTATAGGTCTCTTCGAATATACAAGGATGCCGTTCGGGCTTAAAAATGCAGCTCGAACATTTCAACGCTTTATGGACTCCATTTTGAGAAATATCCCACGGGTTTTCGTATATCTGGATGACATACTAGTGGCATCGAAGTCGGTAGAGGAACACCAAAGTCTTCTCTTCAAGGTCTTATCGAAACTCCAGGAAGCAGGACTACGCCTCTCCAAGGAAAAGTGTAAATGGGCTGTGCCTTCGTTAGACTTTCTCGGCCACCACGTTTCTGGTGAAGGAATAACTCCTCTTGAAAGTAGGGTAAAGGCCATCCAGGATTTGGCTCCACCAAAGTCTCGTAAGGAGCTACAAGCATTCATGGGTATGATTCAGTACTACGCAAGGTTTTTTCTGGGATTCGCTAAGTTTACTGGGAGACTCCATCCTCTGCTGCGTAAGCAAGCAAAGTTCGTGTGGGATGGTGATAAGAATGAGGCTTTTAAAAATACCAAGAAGGCTCTTGCAAAAAGATGCATTTTGTCTTTTCGACGGGATGGTACCCCTTTAGCACTCACGACGGATGCGTCATTGTTGGGGATGGGGGCAACTCTTGAGCAATGGACAGGAAGTGCATGGGAGCCTTTGGCGTTCTGGTCGAAGTCTTTAACTCCTACCCAACAGAAATACTCTGCTTTCGATAGGGAGCTCTTGGCTATTAAAGATGCTGTCTTTCATTTTCGTTGGTCCCTTGAAGGGATGGATTTCATCATCTACTCGGATCATAAGCCTTTAGGTTTGGCCTTAGAATCGAAAAATCCTTCATGGACAGCGAGACAGGCGCGGGCTTTCGCATTTATATCCGAGTTTCAATGCAAAATTGTGCATAAGCCTGGGAAGTCGAACTTCGTTGCGGATTCATTATCAAGGCTTGTAAATCCTGTCAAAGCTGAACCTTTTCCATTTTTAGAGCGCCATTTACTGGAGCACTTTGGAGACGTTTGGGTCAGCTTCTAGGTTCTAAGCTTCTTTTTACCACAGCGTATCAGAGGTTCCACAGAACTTTAAAAAAGGCCCTATCCTCAAGAATGTCCCAAGAGAAGGAATCATGGTTCGAAGCCCTTCCTTTTGTGCTCCTTGGATTGAGATCGGCTGCTCCTGCAGTGCCTGGAACTTCCTTTTCGCCATTGTTCCATCTATTGGATACAGCTCCACGGGTGCCTACGGCTTTATTAGAATGCTCTGAATCTCGGGGAAGCCAAAAATTTTTCGAGACATTTAAAAACATTAAACACTCCCCTCCAAGAGTTATTCCTGAGCCTCCTTCATGTGTTCGGTCCACTTTGGAGCGTTTGAAAAAGGGAGATTTGGTTTTTATTCGTAATAAACCCATAAGACCGACATTCTCGCCGACGTACTTGGGACCCTTCAAAGTCGTTTCTATTACGGAAAGGCTTTCAAAATAGACTTCGGCAATCGCTCGGACTTTGTATCGGTCGACCGTCTCAAAGCTGCTTTTGGAATCCATAACTTCCTTTCCTTTTAAGATTTTATATTCTGACATCGGGACAATCATTTATTTTATTTTACTTATGTAGCCCCTAACTCAGACTCTTGGGGGAGTATTGAAGGACTCACGTCTGGTCTTTTATTTGAACAATAATATCTGGTAAATATAACTGAGATGTACGTGTGTATGATATGAAATAATATTCACTCTTCTGGTGAAACCCTTAGAATACGTATCTTGCATATATTTGTTCTGGTATCAACTGGAAATATCATAGTAGCTAAACTACTAAATTTTAATTTCAAAATTAAAATTTGCCTATATGGTTTGATACATTAGGAATGGTATAACGGAAAACTCTTATAACTATACGTATGCAAAAGATTACTTATTTTTAATATATGGACTTGAAACACTTTCTAATAAGTGACAATAGTCCAGTTCATTTACTGATTGATTTTCAATACTCTGATTGTATTTATAAATCATTAAATTAAAAAAAAAAAGGTACTTACAAAAAAAAAAATGCAAAAATCATATGATGTCTAATTCCAAGATTCAAATCAAGATATTATAAATCAATAATTCATCAGTATAATTAATGTTGTGGTAGCAACTGGTATTATCATATTAGCTAAATTACTAAATTTTAATTTTAAAATTAAAACTTGCCTATTTGGTTTGATACATTAGGAATAATATAACGGAAAACTCCTATAACTATACCTATGCAAAGATTACTTATTTTTAACGAATGTACATCAAACACCTTCTAATAAATGACCATAACACAGTTCTTTTACATATTGGTATTGAATTCTCTGATTGTATTTATAAATCATTAAATTATTTCAAAAAAAAGGTACTTACAAGAAACAAACAGCACAACCCTTTTGGAATCAGATATGTGATATCTGATTCCAAGAGTCTGATAAATTCATAATACATCATAAATTCAACATTGTTTATTTGTTCTGGTATCAACTGGAACTATCATAGTAGCTAAACAACTAAATTTGATTTTCAGAATTGAAACTCTCCTATTTGGTTTGATACATTAGGAATGGTATACCAGAGTACTCCTATAACTATACGTATGCAAAAAATTACTTATTTTTTATAAATGGACAAGAAATACTTAATAATAAGTAGCCATTCCACAGTTCATTTACTGATTGATTTTCAATACTCTGTTTGTATTTATAAATCATTAAATTATTTCAAAAATAAGGTACTTACAAGAAACAAACAGCACAAATTATGTGATATCTGATTCCAAGAGTCAGATAAATTCATAATACATAATCAATTCAACAATGTATATTTGTTCTGGTATCAACTGGCAATTTTATAGAAGCTAAATTACTAAATTTGATTTTCATAATTGAAACTTGGCTATTTTGTTTGATACACGAGGAATTGTATAACGTATTTTTTCTAGACGTATTCACATGCAAAAGATTACTTTATTTTAATAAATGGGTATGAAATACTTTATAATAAGTGACCATTACACAGTTCATTTACTGATTGATTTTCAATTCTCGGATTGTATTTATAAATCATTAAATTATTTCATAAAGAAGGTACTTACAAGAAACAAACAGCACAAATTATGTGATATCTGGTTCCAAGAGACTGATAAATTCATAATACATCTTAATTTCAACAATTATATTTGTTCTGGTATCAAATGGCAATTTTATAGAAGCTAAATTACTAAATTTGATTTTCATAATATAAACTTGTCGTTTTTGTTTGATAACATTAGGAATGGTATAACGTAGTTTTTCTATACGTATTCACATGCAAAAGATTACTTATTTTTAATAAATGGACATGAAATACTTAATAATAAGTGACCATTACACAGTTCATTTACTGATTGATTTTCAATTTTATCATTGTATTTAAAATCATTAAATTATTTCAAAAATAAGGTACTTACAAGAAACAAACAGCATAAATTATGTGATATCTGATTCCAAGAGTCTGATAAATTCATAATACATCATCAATTCAACAATGTATATTTGTTCTGGTATCAACTGGCAATTTTATAGAAGCTAAATTACTAAATTTGATTTTCATAATTGAAACTTGGCTATTTTGCTTGATACACGAGGAATTGTATAACGTATTTTTTCTAGACGTATTCACATGCAAAAGATTACTTATTTTTTATAAATGGACAAGAAATACTTAATAATAAGTAGCCATTCCACAGTTCATTTACTGATTGATTTTCAAAACTCTGTTTGTATTTAAAAATCATTAAATTATTTCAAAAATAAGGTACTTACAAGAAACAAACAGCACAAACTATGTAATATCTGATTCCAAGAGTCTGATTTATTCATAATACATCATAAATTCAACAATGTATATTTGTTCTAATTCAACTGGCAATTTTATAGAAGCTATATTACTAAATTTGATTTTCATAATTAAAATTTGCCTATTTGGTTTGATACATTAGGAATGGTATAACGGAGTACTCCTATAACTATACGTATGCAAAAAATTACTTATTTTTAACTAATGGACATGAAATACTTAATAATAAGTAACCATTACACAGTTCATTTACTGATTGATTTTCAATACTCTGATTGTATTTATAAATCATTAAATTATTTCAAAAAAAAGGTACTTACAAGAAACAAACAGCACAACCCTTTTGGAATCAGATATGTGATATCTGATTCCAAGAGTCTGATTTATTCATAATACATCATAAATTCAACATTGTTTATTTGTTCTGGTATCAACTGGAACTATCATAGTAGCTAAACAACTAAATTTGATTTTCAGAATTGAAACTCTCCTATTTGGTTTGATACATTAGGAATGGTATACCAGAGTACTCCTATAACTATACGTATGCAAAAGATTACTTATTTTTTATAAATGGACTTGAAACACTTTCTAATAAGTGACCATAGTCCAGTTCATTTACTGATTGATTTTCAATACTCTGATTGTATTTATAAATCATTAAATTATTTCAAAAATAAGGTACTTAAAAGAAACAAACAGCACAAATTATGTGATATCTGATTCCAAGAGTCTGATAAATTCATAATACATCATCAATTCAACAATGTATATTTGTTCTGGTATCAACTGGCAATTTTATATAAGCTAAATTACTAAATTTGTTTTTTATAATTGAAACTTGCCTATTTGGTTTGATACATTAGGAATTGTATAACGTATTTTTTCTATACGTATTCACATGCAAAAGATTACTTATTTTTAATAAATGGACATGAAATACTTTATAATAAGTGACCATTACACAGTTCTTTTACTGATTGATTTTCAATTCTATCATTGTATTTAAAATCATTAAATTATTTCAAAAATAAGGTACTTACAAGAAACAAACAGCATAAATTATGTGATATCTGGTTCTAAGAAACTGATAAATTCATAATACATCTTAATTTCAACAATTATATTTGTTCTAGTATCAAATGGCAATTTTATAGAAGCTAAATTACTAAATTTGATTTTCATAATATAAACTTGTCGTTTTTGTTTGATAACATTAGGAATGGTATAACGTAGTTTTTCTATACGTATTCACATGCAAAAGATTACTTATTTTTAATAAATGGACATGAAATACTTTATAATAAGTGACTATTACACATTTCATTTACTGATTGATTTTCAATTTTCGGATTGTATTTATAAATCATTAAATTATTTCAAAAAAAAGGTACTTACAAGAAACAAACAGCATAAATTATGTGATATCTGATTCCAAGAGACTGATAAATTCATAATACATCTTAATTTCAACAATTATATTTGTTCTGGTATCAAATGGCAATTTTATAGAAGCTAAATTACTAAATTTGATTTTCATAATATAAACTTGTCGTTTTTGTTTGATAACATTAGGAATGGTATAACGTAGTTTTTCTATACGTATTCACATGCAAAAGATTACTTATTTTTAATAAATGGACATGAAATACTTTAACACAAGTGACCATTACACAGTTCATTTACTGATTGATTTTCAATTCTATCATTGTATTTAAAATCATTAAATTATTTCAAAAATAAGGTACTTACAAGAAACAAACAGCACAACCCTTTTGGAATCAGATATGTGATATCTGATTCCAAGAGTCTGATTTATTCATTATACATCATAAATTCAACATTGTTTATTTGTTCTGGTATCAACTGGAACTATCATAGTAGCTAAACAACTAAATTTGATTTTCAGAATTGAAACTCTCCTATTTGGTTTGATACATTAGGAATGGAATAACGGATTACTCCTATAACTATACGTATTCAAAAAATTACTTATTTTTTATAAATGGACAAGAAATACTTAATAATAAGTAGCCATTCCACAGTTCATTTACTGATTGATTTTCAATACTCTGTTTGTATTTATAAATCATTAAATTATTTCAAAAATAAGGTACTTACAAGAAACAAACAGCACAAATTATGTAATATCTGATTCCAAGAGTCTGATTTATTCATAATACATCATAGATTCAACAATGTATATTTGTTCTAATTCAACTGGCAATTTTATAGAAGCTAAATTACTAAATTTGATTTTCATAATTGAAACTTGTCGTTTTTGTTTAATAACATTAGGAATGGTATAACGTAGTTTTTCTATACGTATTCACATGCAAAAGATTACTTATTTTTAATAAATGGACATGAAATACTTTTTAATAAGTGACAATTAGACAGTTCTTTTACTGATTGATTTTCAATTCTATCATTGTATTTAAAATCATTAAATTATTCAAAAATAAGGTACTTACAAAAAACAAACAGTATAAATTATGTGATATCTGATTCCAAGAGACTGATTAATTGATAATACATCATAAATTCAACAATGTATATTTGTTCTAATTCAACTGGCAATTTTATAGAAGCTAAATTACTAAATTTGATTTTCATAATTGAAACTTGGCTATTTTGTTTGATACACGAGGAATTGTATAACGTATTTTTTCTAGACGTATTCACATGCAAAAGATTACTTTATTTTAATAAATGGGTATGAAATACTTTATAATAAGTGACTATTACACAGTTCATTTACTAATTGATTTTCAATTCTCGGATTGTATTTATAAATCATTAAATTATTTCAAAATTAAGGTACTTACAAGAAACAAACAGCACAAATTATGTGATATCTGATTCCAAGAGTCTGATTAATTCATAATACATCATAAATTCAACAGTATATATTTGTTCTAATTCAACTGGCAATTTTATAGAAGCTAAATTACTAAATTTGATTTTCATAATTGAAACTTGATTATTTTGTTTGATACACGAGGAATTGTATAAAGTATTTTTTCTATACGTATTCACATGCAAAAGATTACTTATTTTTAACTAATGGACATGAAATACTTAATAATAAGTGACCATTACACAGTTCTTTTACTGATTGATTTTCAATTCTATCATTGTATTTAAAATCATTAAATTATTCAAAAAAAAGGTACTTCAAAGAAACAAACAGCATAAATTATGTGATATCTGATTCCAAGAGTCTGATTAATTCATAATACATCATAAATTCAACAGTATATATTTGTTCTAATTCAACTGGCATTTTTTATAGAAGCTAAATTACTAAATTTGATTTTCATAATTGAAACTTGACTATTTTGTTTGATACATTAGGAATGGTATACCAGAGTACTCCTATAACTATATGTATGCAAAAGATTACTTATTTTTTATAAATGGACTTGAAACACTTTCTAATAAGTGACCATAGTCCAGTTCATTTACTGATTGATTTTCAATACTCTGATTGTATTTATAAATCATTAAATTATTTCAAAAACAAGTTACTTACAAAAAACAAACAGCACAAATTATGTGATATTTGATTCCAAGAGTCTGATAAATTCATTATACATCATAAATTCAACATTGTTTATTTGTTTGGTATCAACTGGAACTATCATAGTAGCTAAACAACTTAATTTGTTTTTTATAATTGAAACTCTCCTATTTGGTTTGATACATTAGGAATGGTATACCAGAGTACCCTTATAACTATACGTATGCAAAAGATTACTTATTTTTTATAAATGGACTTAAAACACTTTCTAATAAGTGACCATAGTCCAGTTCATTTACTGATTGATTTTCAATACTCTGATTGTATTTATAAATCATTAAATTATTTCAAAAAAAAGGTACTTACAAGAAACAAACAGCATAAATTATGTGATATCTGATTCCAAGAGACTGATAAATTCATAATACATCTTAATTTCAACAATTATATTTGTTCTGGTATCAAATGGCAATTTTATAGAAGCTAAATTACTAAATTTGATTTTCATAATATAAACTTGTCGTTTTTGTTTGATAACATTAGGAATGGTATAACGTAGTTTTTCTATACGTATTCACATGCAAAAGATTACTTATTTTTAATAAATGGACATGAAATACTTTAACACAAGTGACCATTACACAGTTCATTTACTGATTGATTTTCAATTCTATCATTGTATTTAAAATCATTAAATTATTTCAAAAATAAGGTACTTACAAGAAACAAACAGCACAACCCTTTTGGAATCAGATATGTGATATCTGATTCCAAGAGTCTGATTTATTCATTATACATCATAAATTCAACATTGTTTATTTGTTCTGGTATCAACTGGAACTATCATAGTAGCTAAACAACTAAATTTGATTTTCAGAATTGAAACTCTCCTATTTGGTTTGATACATTAGGAATGGAATAACGGATTACTCCTATAACTATACGTATTCAAAAAATTACTTATTTTTTATAAATGGACAAGAAATACTTAATAATAAGTAGCCATTCCACAGTTCATTTACTGATTGATTTTCAATACTCTGTTTGTATTTATAAATCATTAAATTATTTCAAAAATAAGGTACTTACAAGAAACAAACAGCACAAATTATGTAATATCTGATTCCAAGAGTCTGATTTATTCATAATACATCATAGATTCAACAATGTATATTTGTTCTAATTCAACTGGCAATTTTATAGAAGCTAAATTACTAAATTTGATTTTCATAATTGAAACTTGTCGTTTTTGTTTAATAACATTAGGAATGGTATAACGTAGTTTTTCTATACGTATTCACATGCAAAAGATTACTTATTTTTAATAAATGGACATGAAATACTTTTTAATAAGTGACAATTAGACAGTTCTTTTACTGATTGATTTTCAATTCTATCATTGTATTTAAAATCATTAAATTATTCAAAAATAAGGTACTTACAAAAAACAAACAGTATAAATTATGTGATATCTGATTCCAAGAGACTGATTAATTCATAATACATCATAAATTCAACAATGTATATTTGTTCTAATTCAACTGGCAATTTTATAGAAGCTAAATTACTAAATTTGATTTTCATAATTGAAACTTGGCTATTTTGTTTGATACACGAGGAATTGTATAACGTATTTTTTCTAGACGTATTCACATGCAAAAGATTACTTTATTTTAATAAATGGGTATGAAATACTTTATAATAAGTGACTATTACACAGTTCATTTACTAATTGATTTTCAATTCTCGGATTGTATTTATAAATCATTAAATTATTTCAAAAATAAGGTACTTACAAGAAACAAACAGCACAAATTATGTGATATCTGATTCCAAGAGTCTGATTAATTCATAATACATCATAAATTCAACAGTATATATTTGTTCTAATTCAACTGGCAATTTTATAGAAGCTAAATTACTAAATTTGATTTTCATAATTGAAACTTGATTATTTTGTTTGATACACGAGGAATTGTATAAAGTATTTTTTCTATACGTATTCACATGCAAAAGATTACTTATTTTTAACTAATGGACATGAAATACTTAATAATAAGTGACCATTACACAGTTCTTTTACTGATTGATTTTCAATTCTATCATTGTATTTAAAATCATTAAATTATTCAAAAAAAAGGTACTTCAAAGAAACAAACAGCATAAATTATGTGATATCTGATTCCAAGAGTCTGATTAATTCATAATACATCATAAATTCAACAGTATATATTTGTTCTAATTCAACTGGCATTTTTTATAGAAGCTAAATTACTAAATTTGATTTTCATAATTGAAACTTGACTATTTTGTTTGATACATTAGGAATGGTATACCAGAGTACTCCTATAACTATATGTATGCAAAAGATTACTTATTTTTTATAAATGGACTTGAAACACTTTCTAATAAGTGACCATAGTCCAGTTCATTTACTGATTGATTTTCAATACTCTGATTGTATTTATAAATCATTAAATTATTTCAAAAACAAGTTACTTACAAAAAACAAACAGCACAAATTATGTGATATTTGATTCCAAGAGTCTGATAAATTCATTATACATCATAAATTCAACATTGTTTATTTGTTTGGTATCAACTGGAACTATCATAGTAGCTAAACAACTTAATTTGTTTTTTATAATTGAAACTCTCCTATTTGGTTTGATACATTAGGAATGGTATACCAGAGTACCCTTATAACTATACGTATGCAAAAGATTACTTATTTTTTATAAATGGACTTAAAACACTTTCTAATAAGTGACCATAGTCCAGTTCATTTACTGATTGATTTTCAATACTCTGATTGTATTTATAAATCATTAAATTATTTCAAAAATAAGGTACTTACAAGAAACAAACAGCACAAATAATGTGATATCTGATTCCAAGAGTCTGATAAATTCATAATACATCATAAATTCAACAATGTATATTTGTTTTAATTCAACTGGCAATTTTATAGAAGCTATATTACTAAATTTGATTTTCATAATTGAAACTTGCCTATTTGGTTTGATACACGAGGAATTGTATAACGTATTTTTTCTAGACGTATTCACATGCAAAAGATTACTTATTTTTAATAAATGGACATGAAATACTTTATAATAAGTGACCATTACACAGTTCTTTTACTGATTGATTTTCAATTCTATCATTGTATTTAAAATCATTAAATTATTTAAAAAAAAGTTACTTACAAAAAACAAACAGCACAAATTATGTGATATTTGATTCCAAGAGTCTGATAATATCATTATACATCATAAATTCAACATTGTTTATTTGTTTGGTATCAACTGGAACTATCATAGTAGCTAAACAACTTTATTTGATTTTCAGAATTGAAACTCTCCTATTTGGTTTGATACATTAGGAATGGTATACCAGAGTACTCCTATAACTATACGTATGCAAAAGATTACTTATTTTTTATAAATGGACTTAAAACACTTTCTAATAAGTGACCATAGTCCAGTTCATTTACTGATTGATTTTCAATTCTCGGATTGTATTTATAAATCATTAAATTATTTCAAAAAAAAGTTACTTACAAAAAACAAACAGCACAAATTATGTGATATTTGATTCCAAGAGTCTGATAATATCATTATACATCATAAATTCAACATTGTTTATTTGTTTGGTATCAACTGGAACTATCATAGTAGCTAAACAACTTTATTTGATTTTCAGAATTGAAACTCTCCTATTTGGTTTGATACATTAGGAATGGTATACCAGAGTACTCCTATAACTATACGTATGCAAAAGATTACTTATTTTTTATAAATGGACTTAAAACACTTTCTAATAAGTGACCATAGTCCAGTTCATTTACTGATTGATTTTCAATACTCTGATTGTATTTATAAATCATTAAATTATTTCAAAGAAAAGTTACTTACAAAAAACAAACAGCACAAATTATGTGATATTTGATTCCAAGAATCTGATAATATCATTATACATCATAAATTCAACATTGTTTATTTGTTTGGTATCAACTGGAACTATCATAGTAGCTAAACAACTTTATTTGATTTTCAGAATTGAAACTCTCCTATTTGGTTTGATACAGTAGGAATGGTATACCAGAGTACTCCTATAACTATACGTATGCAAAAGATTACTTATTTTTTATAAATGGACATGAAATACTTTATAATAAGTGACCATTACACAGTTCTTTTACTGATTGATTTTCAATTCTCGGATTGTATTTATAAATCATTAAATTATTTCAAAAATAAGGTACTTACAAGAAACAAACAGCACAAATAATGTGATATCTGATTCCAAGAGTCTGATAAATTCATAATACATCATAAATTCAACAATGTATATTTGTTTTAATTCAACTGGCAATTTTATAGAAGCTAAATTACTAAATTTGATTTTCATAATTGAAACTTGATTATTTTGTTTGATACACGAGGAATTGTATAAAGTATTTTTTCTATACGTATTCACATGCAAAAGATTACTTATTTTTAACTAATGGACATGAAATACTTAATAATAAGTGACCATTACACAGTTCTTTTACTGATTGATTTTCAATTCTATCATTGTATTTAAAATCATTAAATTATTCAAAAAAAAGGTACTTCAAAGAAACAAACAGCATAAATTATGTGATATCTGATTCCAAGAGTCTGATTAATTCATAATACATCATAAATTCAACAGTATATATTTGTTCTAATTCAACTGGCATTTTTTATAGAAGCTAAATTACTAAATTTGATTTTCATAATTGAAACTTGACTATTTTGTTTGATACATTAGGAATGGTATACCAGAGTACTCCTATAACTATATGTATGCAAAAGATTACTTATTTTTTATAAATGGACTTGAAACACTTTCTAATAAGTGACCATAGTCCAGTTCATTTACTGATTGATTTTCAATACTGTGATTGTATTTATAAATCATTAAATTATTTCAAAAACAAGTTACTTACAAAAAACAAACAGCACAAATTATGTGATATTTGATTCCAAGAGTCTGATAAATTCATTATACATCATAAATTCAACATTGTTTATTTGTTTGGTATCAACTGGAACTATCATAGTAGCTAAACAACTTAATTTGTTTTTTATAATTGAAACTCTCCTATTTGGTTTGATACATTAGGAATGGTATACCAGAGTACCCTTATAACTATACGTATGCAAAAGATTACTTATTTTTTATAAATGGACTTAAAACACTTTCTAATAAGTGACCATAGTCCAGTTCATTTACTGATTGATTTTCAATACTCTGATTGTATTTATAAATCATTAAATTATTTCAAAAATAAGGTACTTACAAGAAACAAACAGCACAAATAATGTGATATCTGATTCCAAGAGTCTGATAAATTCATAATACATCATAAATTCAACAATGTATATTTGTTTTAATTCAACTGGCAATTTTATAGAAGCTATATTACTAAATTTGATTTTCATAATTGAAACTTGCCTATTTGGTTAGATACACGAGGAATTGTATAACGTATTTTTTCTAGACGTATTCACATGCAAAAGATTACTTATTTTTAATAAATGGACATGAAATACTTTATAATAAGTGACCATTACACAGTTCTTTTACTGATTGATTTTCAATTCTATCATTGTATTTAAAATCATTAAATTATTTTAAAAAAAAATTACTTACAAAAAACAAACAGCACAAATTATGTGATATTTGATTCCAAGAGTCTGATAATATCATTATACATCATAAATTCAACATTGTTTATTTGTTTGGTATCAACTGGAACTATCATAGTAGCTAAACAACTTTATTTGATTTTCAGAATTGAAACTCTCCTATTTGGTTTGATACATTAGGAATGGTATACCAGAGTACTCCTATAACTATACGTATGCAAAAGATTACTTATTTTTTATAAATGGACTTAAAACACTTTCTAATAAGTGACCATAGTCCAGTTCATTTACTGATTGATTTTCAATTCTCGGATTGTATTTATAAATCATTAAATTATTTCAAAAAAAAGTTACTTACAAAAAACAAACAGCACAAATTATGTGATATTTGATTCCAAGAGTCTGATAATATCATTATACATCATAAATTCAACATTGTTTATTTGTTTGGTATCAACTGGAACTATCATAGTAGCTAAACAACTTTATTTGATTTTCAGAATTGAAACTCTCCTATTTGGTTTGATACATTAGGAATGGTATACCAGAGTACTCCTATAACTATACGTATGCAAAAGATTACTTATTTTTTATAAATGGACTTAAAACACTTTCTAATAAGTGACCATAGTCCAGTTCATTTACTGATTGATTTTCAATACTCTGATTGTATTTATAAATCATTAAATTATTTCAAAAATAAGGTACTTACAAGAAACAAACAGCACAAATAATGTGATATCTGATTCCAAGAGTCTGATAAATTCATAATACATCATCAATTCAACAATGTATATTTGTTTTAATTCAACTGGCAATTTTATAGAAGCTATATTACTAAATTTGATTTTCATAATTGAAACTTGCCTATTTGGTTTGATACACGAGGAATTGTATAACGTACTTTTTCTAGACGTATTCACATGCAAAAGATTACTTATTTTTAATAAATGGACATGAAATACTTTATAATAAGTGACTATTACACAGTTCATTTACTGATTGATTTTAGAATTCTCGGATTGTATTTATAAATCATTAAATTATTTCAAAAATAAGGTACTTACAAGAAACAAACAGCATAAATTATGTGATATCTGGTTCCAAGAAACTGATAAATTCATAATACATTTTAATTTCAAGAATGTATATTTGTTCTAATTCAACTGGCAATTTTATAGAAGCTATATTACTAAATGTGATTTTCATAATTGAAACTTTCCTATTTTGTTTGATACATTAGGAATGGTATAACGTATTTTTTCTATACGTATTCACATGCAAAAGATTACTTATTTTTAATAAATGGACATGAAATACTTTATAATAAGTGACCATTACACAGTTCATTTACTGATTGATTTTAGAATTCTCGGAATGTATTTATAAATCATTAAATTATTTCAAAATAAGGTACTTACAAGAAACAAACAGCATAAATTATGTGATATCTGATTCCAAGAGACTGATAAATTCATAATACATCTTAATTTCAACAATTATATTTGTTCTGGTATCAAATGACAATTTTATAGAAGCTAAATTACTAAATTTGATTTTCATAATTTAAACTTGTCGTTTTTGTTTGATAACATTAGGAATGGTATAATGTAGGTTTTCTATACGTATTCACATGCATAAGATTACTTATTTTTAATAAATGGACATGAAATACTTTATAATAAGTGACCATTACACAGTTCTTTTACTGATTGATTTTCAATTCTCGGATTGTATTTATAAATCATTAAATTATTTCAAAAATAAGGTACTTACAAGAAACAAACAGCACAAATAATGTGATATCTGATTCCAAGAGTCTGATAAATTCATAATACATCATAAATTCAACAATGTATATTTGTTTTAATTCAACTGGCAATTTTATAGAAGCTATATTACTAAATTTGATTTTCATAATTGAAACTTGCCTATTTGGTTTGATACACGAGGAATTGTATAACGTATTTTTTCTAGACGTATTCACATGCAAAAGATTACTTATTTTTAATAAATGGACATGAAATACTTTATAATAAGTGACCATTACACAGTTCTTTTACTGATTGATTTTCAATTCTATCATTGTATTTAAAATCATTAAATTATTTAAAAAAAAGTTACTTACAAAAAACAAACAGCACAAATTATGTGATATTTGATTCCAAGAGTCTGATAATATCATTATACATCATAAATTCAACATTGTTTATTTGTTTGGTATCAACTGGAACTATCATAGTAGCTAAACAACATTATTTGATTTTCAGAATTGAAACTCTCCTATTTGGTTTGATACATTAGGAATGGTATACCAGAGTACTCCTATAACTATACGTATGCAAAAGATTACTTATTTTTTATAGATGGACTTAAAACACTTTCTAATAAGTGACCATAGTCCAGTTCATTTACTGATTGATTTTCAATTCTCGGATTGTATTTATAAATCATTAAATTATTTCAAAAAAAAGTTACTTACAAAAAACAAACAGCACAAATTATGTGATATTTGATTCCAAGAATCTGATAATATCATTATACATCATAAATTCAACATTGTTTATTTGTTTGGTATCAACTGGAACTATCATAGTAGCTAAACAACTTTATTTGATTTTCAGAATTGAAACTCTCCTATTTGGTTTGATACATTAGGAATGGTATACCAGAGTACTCCTATAACTATACGTATGCAAAAGATTACTTATTTTTTATAAATGGACTTAAAACACTTTCTAATAAGTGACCATAGTCCAGTTCATTTACTGATTGATTTTCAATACTCTGATTGTATTTATAAATCATTAAATTATTTCAAAAATAAGGTACTTACAAGAAACAAACAGCACAAATAATGTGATATCTGATTCCAAGAGTCTGATAAATTCATAATACATCATCAATTCAACAATGTATATTTGTTTTAATTCAACTGGCAATTTTATAGAAGCTATATTACTAAATTTGATTTTCATAATTGAAACTTGCCTATTTGGTTTGATACACGAGGAATTGTATAACGTATTTTTTCTAGACGTATTCACATGCAAAAGATTACTTATTTTTAATAAATGGACATGAAATACTTTATAATAAGTGACTATTACACAGTTCATTTACTGATTGATTTTAGAATTCTCGGATTGTATTTATAAATCATTAAATTATTTCAAAATAAGGTACTTACAAGAAACAAACAGCATAAATTATGTGATATCTGATTCCAAGAGACTGATAAATTCATAATACATCTTAATTTCAACAATTATATTTGTTCTGGTATCAAATGACAATTTTATAGAAGCTAAATTACTAAATTTGATTTTCATAATTTAAACTTGTCGTTTTTGTTTGATAACATTAGGAATGGTATAATGTAGGTTTTCTATACGTATTCACATGCATAAGATTACTTATTTTTAATAAATGGACATGAAATACTTTATAATAAGTGACCATTACACAGTTCTTTTACTGATTGATTTTCAATTCTCGGATTGTATTTATAAATCATTAAATTATTTCAAAAATAAGGTACTTACAAGAAACAAACAGCACAAATTATGTGATATCTGATTCCAAGAGTCTGATTAATTCATAATACATCATAAATTCAACAGTATATATTTGTTCTAATTCAACTGGCAATTTTATAGAAGCTAAATTACTAAATTTGATTTTCATAATTGAAACTTGACTATTTTGTTTGATACACGAGGAATTGTATAAAGTATTTTTTCTAGACGTATTCACATGCAAAAGATTACTTATTTTTAATAAATGGACATGAAATACTTTATAATAAGTGACCATTACACAGTTCTTTTACTGATTGATTTTCAATTCTATCATTGTATTTAAAATCATTAAATTATTTCAAAAATAAGGTACTTACAAGAAACAAACAGCATAAATTATGTGATATCTGGTTCCAAGAAACTGATAAATTCATAATACATCTTAATTTCAACAATTATATTTGTTCTGGTATCAAATGGCAATTTTATAGAAGCTAAATTACTAAATTTGATTTTCATAATTTAAACTTGTCGTTTTTGTTTGATAACATTAGGAATGGTATAACGTAGTTTTTCTATACGTATTTACATGCTAAAGATAACTTATTTTTAATAAAAGGACATGAAATACTTTATAATAAGTGACTATTACACAGTTCATTTACTGATTGATTTTAGAATTCTCCGATTTTATTTATAAATCATTAAATTATTTCAAAAATAAGGTACTTACAAGAAACAAACAGCATAAATTATGTGATATCTGATTCCAAGAGACTGATAAATTCATAATACATCATAAATTCAACAGTATATATTTGTTCTAATTCAACTGGCAATTTTATAGAAGCTAAATTACTAAATTTGATTTTCATAATTTAAACTTGTTGTTTTTGTTTGATAACATTAGGAATGGTATAACGTAGTTTTTCTATACGTATTCATATGCAAAAGATTACTTTGTTTTAATAAATGGGTATGAAATACTTTATAATAAGTGACTATTACACAGTTCATTTACTGATTGATTTTCAATTCTCGGATTGTATTTATAAATCATTAAATTATTTCAAAAAAAAGTTACTTACAAAAAACAAACAGCACAAATTATGTGATATTTGATTCCAAGAGACTGATAAATTCATAATACATCTTAATTTCAACAATTATATTTGTTCTGGTATCAAATGACAATTTTATAAAAGCTAAATTACTAAATTTGATATTCATAATTTAAACTTGTCGTTTTTGTTTGATAACATTAGGAATTGTATAACGTATTTTTTCTAGACGTATTCACATGCAAAAGATTACTTATTTTTAATAAATGGACATGAAATACTTTTTAATAAGTGACAATTAGACAGTTCTTTTACTGATTGATTTTCAATTCTCGCATTGTATTTATAAATCATTAAATTATTTCAAAAATAAGGTACTTACAAGAAACAAACAGCACAAATTATGTGATATCTGATTCCAAGAGTCTGATAAATTCATAATACATCATCAATTCAACAATGTATATTTGTTCTGGTATCAACTGGCAATTTTATAGAAGCTAAATTACTAAATTTGATTTTCATAATTTAAACTTGTCGTTTTTGTTTGATAACATTAGGAATGGTATAACGTAGGTTTTCTATACGTATTCACATGCATAAGATTACTTTATTTTTAATAAATGGACATGAAATACTTTATAATAAGTGACCATTACACAGTTCTTTTACTGATTGATTTTCAATTCTCGGATTGTATTTATAAATCATTAAATTATTTCAAAAATAAGGTACTTACAAGAAACAAACAGCACAAATTATGTGATATCTGATTCCAAGAGTCTGATTAATTCATAATACATCATAAATTCAACAGTATATATTTGTTCTAATTCAACTGGCAATTTTATAGAAGCTAAATTACTAAATTTGATTTTCATAATTGAAACTTGACTATTTTGTTTGATACACGAGGAATTGTATAAAGTATTTTTTCTAGACGTATTCACATGCAAAAGATTACTTATTTTCAATAAATGGACATGAAATACTTTATAATAAGTGACCATTACACAGTTCTTTTACTGATTGATTTTCAATTCTATCATTGTATTTAAAATCATTAAATTATTTCAAAAATAAGGTACTTACAAGAAACAAACAGCATAAATTATGTGATATCTGGTTCCAAGAAACTGATAAATTCATAATACATCTTAATTTCAACAATTATATTTGTTCTGGTATCAAATGGCAATTTTATAGAAGCTAAATTAATAAATTTGATTTTCATAATATAAACTTGTCGTTTTTGTTTGATAACATTTGGAATGGTATAACGTAGTTTTTCTATACGTATTCACATGCAAAAGATTACTTATTTTTAATAAATGGACATGAAAACTTTATAATAAGTGACCATTACACAGTTCTTTTACTGATTGATTTTCAATTCTATCATTGTATTTAAAATCATTAAATTATTTAAAAAAAAGATACTTACAAAAAACAAACCGCACAAATTATGTAATACCTGATTCCAAGAGTCTGATAAATTCATTATACATCATAAATTCAACATTGTTTATTTGTTTGGTATCAACTGGAACTATCATAGTAGCTAAACAACTTAATTTGATTATTATAATTGAAACTCTCCTATTTGGTTTGATACATTAGGAATGGTATACCAGAGTACTCCTATAACTATACGTATGCAAAAGATTACTTATTTTTTATAAATGGACTTAAAACACTTTCTAATAAGTGACCATAGTCCAGTTCATTTACTGATTGATTTTCAATTCTCGGATTGTATTTATAAATCATTAAATTATTTCAAAAAAAAGTTACTTACAAAAAACAAACAGCACAAATTATGTGATATTTGATTCCAAGAGTCTGATAATATCATTATACATCATAAATTCAACATTGTTTATTTGTTTTAATTCAACTGGCAATTTTATAGAAGCTATATTACTAAATTTGATTTTCATAATTGAAACTTGCCTATTTGGTTTGATACACGAGGAATTGTATAACGTATTTTTTCTAGACGTATTCACATGCAAAAGATTACTTATTTTTAATAAATGGACATGAAATACTTTATAATAAGTGACCATTACACAGTTCATTTACTGATTGATTTTAGAATTCTCGGATTGTATTTATAAATCATTAAATTATTTCAAAATAAGGTACTTACAAGAAACAAACAGCATAAATTATGTGATATCTGATTCCAAGAGACTGATAAATTCATAATACATCTTAATTTCAACAATTATATTTGTTCTGGTATCAAATGACAATTTTATAGAAGCTAAATTACTAAATTTGATTTTCATAATTTAAACTTGTCGTTTTTGTTTGATAACATTAGGAATGGTATAACGTAGGTTTTCTATACGTATTCACATGCATAAGATTACTTTATTTTAATAAATGGGTATGAAATACTTTATAATAAGTGACTATTACACAGTTCATTTACTGATTGATTTTCAATTCTCGGATTGTATTTATAAATCATTAAATTATTTCAAAAGTTAGGTACTTACAAGAAACAAACAGCATAAATTATGTGATATCTGGTTCCAAGAAACTGATAAATTCATAATACATTTTAATTTCAACAATGTATATTTGTTCTAATTCAACTAGCAATTTTATAGAAGCTATATTACTAAATTTGATTTTCATAATTGAAACTTGCCTATTTGGTTTGATACACGTGGAATTGTATAACGTATTTTTTCTAGACGTATTCACATGCAAAAGATTACTTATTTTTAATAAATGGACATGAAATACTTTATAATAAGTGACCATTACACAGTTCTTTTACTGATTGATTTTCAATTCTCGGATTGTATTTATAAATCATTAAATTATTTCAAAAATAAGGTACTTACAAGAAACAAACAGCATAAATTATGTGATATCTGATTCCAAGAGACTGATAAATTCATTATACATCTTAATTTCAACAATTATATTTGTTCTGATATCAAATGACAATTTTATAGAAGCTAAATTACTAAATTTGATTTTCATAATTTAAACTTGTCGTTTTTGTTTGATAACATTAGGAATGGTATAACGTAGTTTTTCTATACGTATTCACATGCAAAAGATTACTTTATTTTAATAAATGGGTATGAAATACTTTATAATAAGTGACTATTACACAGTTCATTTACTGATTGATTTTCAATTCTCGGATTGTATTTATAAATCATTAAATTATTTCAAAAATTAGGTACTTACAAGAAACATCAGCATAAATTATGTGATATCTGGTTCCAAGAAACCGATAAATTCATAATACATTTTAATTTCAACAATGTATATTTGTTCTAATTCAACTGGCAATTTTATAGAAGCTATATTACTAAATGTGATTTTCATAATTGAAACTTTCCTATTTTGTTTGATACATTAGGAATGGTATAACGTATTTTTTCTATACGTATTCACATGCAAATGATTACTTATTTTTAATAAATGGACATGAAATACTTTATAATAAGTGACCATTACACAGTTCTTTTACTGATTGATTTTCAATTCTATCATTGTATTTAAAATCATTAAATTATTTAAAAAAAAGTTACTTACAAAAAACAAACAGCACAAATTATGTGATATTTGATTCCAAGAGTCTGATAATATCATTATACATCATAAATTCAACATTGTTTATTTGTTTGGTATCAACTGGAACTATCATAGTAGCTAAACAACTTTATTTGATTTTCAGAATTGAAACTCTCCTATTTGGTTTGATACATTAGGAATGGTATACCAGAGTACTCCTAAAACTATACGTATGCAAAAGATTACTTATTTTTTATAAATGGACTTAAAACACTTTCTAATAAGTGACCATAGTCCAGTTCATTTACTGATTGATTTTCAATTCTCGGATTGTATTTATAAATCATTAAATTATTTCAAAAAAAAGTTACTTACAAAAAACAAACAGCACAAATTATGTGATATTTGATTCCAAGAGTCTGATAATATCATTATACATCATAAATTCAACATTGTTTATTTGTTTGGTATCAACTGGAACTATCATAGTAGCTAAACAACTTTATTTGATTTTCAGAATTGAAACTCTCCTATTTGGTTTGATACATTAGGAATGGTATACCAGAGTACTCCTATAACTATACGTATGCAAAAGATTACTTATTTTTTATAAATGGACTTAAAACACTTTCTAATAAGTGACCATAGTCCAGTTCATTTACTGATTGATTTTCAATACTCTGATTGTATTTATAAATCATTAAATTATTTCAAAAATAAGGTACTTACAAGAAACAAACAGCACAAATTATGTGATATCTGATTCCAAGAGTCTGATAAATTCATAATACATCATCAATTCAACAATGTATATTTGTTTTAATTCAACTGGCAATTTTATAGAAGCTATATTACTAAATTTGATTTTCATAATTGAAACTTGCCTATTTGGTTTGATACACGAGGAATTGTATAACGTATTTTTTCTAGACGTATTCACATGCAAAAGATTACTTATTTTTAATAAATGGACATGAAATACTTTATAATAAGTGACTATTACACAGTTCATTTACTGATTGATTTTAGAATTCTCGGATTGTATTTATAAATCATTAAATTATTTCAAAAATAAGGTACTTACAAGAAACAAACAGCATAAATTATGTGATATCTAATTCCAAGAAACTGATAAATTCATAATACATTTTAATTTCAACAATGTATATTTGTTCTAATTCAACTGGCAATTTTATAGAAGCTATATTACTAAATGTGATTTTCATAATTGAAACTTTCCTATTTTGTTTGATACATTAGGAATGGTATAACGTATTTTTTCTATACGTATTCACATGCAAAAGATTACTTATTTTTAATAAATGGACATGAAATACTTTATAATAAGTGACCATTACACAGTTCATTTACTGATTGATTTTAGAATTCTCGGATTGTATTTATAAATAATTAAATTATTTCAAAAATAAGGTACTTACAAGAAACAAACAGCATAAATTATGTGATATCTGATTCCAAGAGACTGATAAATTCATAATACATCTTAATTTCAACAATTATATTTGTTCTGGTATCAAATGACAATTTTATAGAAGCTAAATTACTAAATTTGATTTTCATAATTTAAACTTGTCGTTTTTGTTTGATAACATTAGGAATGGTATAACGTAGTTTTTCTATACGTATTCACATGCAAAAGATTACTTATTTTTAATAAATGGACATGAAATACTTTATAATAAGTGACCATTACACAGTTCTTTTACTGATTGATTTTCAATTCTATCATTGTATTTATAAACCATTAAATTATTTCAAAAAAAAGTTACTTACAAAAAACAAACAGCACAAATTATGTGATATTTGATTCCAAGAGTCTGATAATATCATTATACATCATAAATTCAACAGTATATATTTGTTCTAATTCAACTGGCAATTTTATAGAAGCTAAATTACTAAATTTGATTTTCATAATTTAAACTTGTCGTTTTTGTTTGATAACATTAGGAATGGTATAACGTAGGTTTTCTATACGTATTCACATGCAAAAGATTACTTTATTTTAATAAATGGGTATGAAATACTTTATAATAAGTGACTATTACACAGTTCATTTACTGATTGATTTTCAATTCTCGGATTGTATTTATAAATTATTAAATTATTTCAAAAATAAGGTACTTACAAGAAACAAACAGCATAAATTATGTGATATCTGATTCCAAGAGACTGATAAATTCATAATACATCATAAATTCAACAGTATATATTTGTTCTAATTCAACTGGCAATTTTATAGAAGCTAAATTACTAAATTTGATTTTCATAATTGAAACTTGCCTATTTGGTTTGATACACGAGGAATTGTATAACGTATTTTTTCTAGACGTATTTACATCCAAAAGATTACTTATTTTTAATAAATGGACATGAAATACTTTATAATAAGTGACTATTACACAGTTCATTTACTGATTGATTTTAGAATTCTCGGATTGTATTTATAAATCATTAAATTATTTCAAAAATAAGGTACTTACAAGAAACAAACAGCATAAATTATGTGATATCTGATTCCAAGAGACTGATAAATTCATTATACATCTTAATTTCAACAATTATATTTGTTCTGATATCAAATGACAATTTTATAGAAGCTAAATTACTAAATTTGATTTTCATAATTTAAACTTGTCGTTTTTGTTTGATAACATTAGGAATGGTATAACGTAGTTTTTCTATACGTATTCATATGCAAAAGATTACTTTATTTTAATAAATGGGTATGAAATACTTTATAATAAGTGACTATTACACAGTTCATTTACTGATTGATTTTCAATTCTCGGATTGTATTTATAAATCATTAAATTATTTCAAAAAAAAGTTACTTACAAAAAACAAACAGCACAAATTATGTGATATTTGATTCCAAGAGACTGATAAATTCATAATACATCTTAATTTCAACAATTATATTTGTTCTGGTATCAAATGACAATTTTATAAAAGCTAAATTACTAAATTTGATATTCATAATTTAAACTTGTCGTTTTTGTTTGATAACATTAGGAATTGTATAACGTATTTTTTCTAGACGTATTCACATGCAAAAGATTACTTATTTTTAATAAATGGACATGAAATACTTTTTAATAAGTGACAATTAGACAGTTCTTTTACTGATTGATTTTCAATTCTCGCATTGTATTTATAAATCATTAAATTATTTCAAAAATAAGGTACTTACAAGAAACAAACAGCATAAATTATGTGATATCTGATTCCAAGAGACTGATAAATTCATAATACATCATAAATTCAACAGTATATATTTGTTCTAATTCAACTGGCAATTTTATAGAAGCTAAATTACTAAATTTGATTTTCATAATTGAAACTTGCCTATTTGGTTTGATACACGAGGAATTGTATAACGTATTTTTTCTAGACGTATTTACATCCAAAAGATTACTTATTTTTAATAAATGGACATGAAATACTTTATAATAAGTGACTATTACACAGTTCATTTACTGATTGATTTTAGAATTCTCGGATTGTATTTATAAATCATTAAATTATTTCAAAAATAAGGTACTTACAAGAAACAAACAGCATAAATTATGTGATATCTGATTCCAAGAGACTGATAAATTCATTATACATCTTAATTTCAACAATTATATTTGTTCTGATATCAAATGACAATTTTATAGAAGCTAAATTACTAAATTTGATTTTCATAATTTAAACTTGTCGTTTTTGTTTGATAACATTAGGAATGGTATAACGTAGTTTTTCTATACGTATTCATATGCAAAAGATTACTTTATTTTAATAAATGGGTATGAAATACTTTATAATAAGTGACTATTACACAGTTCATTTACTGATTGATTTTCAATTCTCGGATTGTATTTATAAATCATTAAATTATTTCAAAAAAAAGTTACTTACAAAAAACAAACAGCACAAATTATGTGATATTTGATTCCAAGAGACTGATAAATTCATAATACATCTTAATTTCAACAATTATATTTGTTCTGGTATCAAATGACAATTTTATAAAAGCTAAATTACTAAATTTGATATTCATAATTTAAACTTGTCGTTTTTGTTTGATAACATTAGGAATTGTATAACGTATTTTTTCTAGACGTATTCACATGCAAAAGATTACTTATTTTTAATAAATGGACATGAAATACTTTTTAATAAGTGACAATTAGACAGTTCTTTTACTGATTGATTTTCAATTCTCGCATTGTATTTATAAATCATTAAATTATTTCAAAAATAAGGTACTTACAAGAAACAAACAGCACAAATTATGTGATATCTGATTCCAAGAGTCTGATAAATTCATAATACATCATCAATTCAACAATGTATATTTGTTCTGGTATCAACTGGCAATTTTATAGAAGCTAAATTACTAAATTTGATTTTCATAATTTAAACTTGTCGTTTTTGTTTGATAACATTAGGAATGGTATAACGTAGGTTTTCTATACTTATTCACATGCATAAGATTACTTTATTTTAATAAATGGGTATGAAATACTTTATAATAAGTGACTATTACACAGTTCATTTACTGATTGATTTTCAATTCTCGGATTGTTTTTATAAATCATTAAATTATTTCAAAAATTAGGTACTTACAAGAAACAAACAGCATAAATTATGTGATATCTGGTTCCAAGAGACTGATTAATTCATAATACATCATAAATTCAACAGTATATATTTGTTCTAATTCAACTGGCAATTTTATAGAAGCTAAATTACTAAATTTGATTTTTATAACTGAAACTTGCCTATTTGGTTTGATACATTAGGAACGGTATAACGTATTTTTTCTATAGGTATTTACATGCTAAAGATAACTTATTTTTAATAAATGGACATGAAATACTTTATAATAAGTGACTATTACACAGTTCATTTACTGATTGATTTTAGAATTCTCGGATTTTATTTATAAATCATTAAATTATTTCAAAAATAAGGTACTTACAAGAAACAAACAGCATAAATTATGTGATATCTGATTCCAAGAGACTGATAAATTCATAATACATCTTAATTTCAACAATTATATTTGTTATGGTATCAAATGACAATTTTATAGAAGCTAAACTACTAAATTTGATTTTCATAATTTAAACTTGTCGTTTTTGTTTGATAACATTAGGAATGGTATAACATAGGTTTTCTATACGTATTCACATGCATAAGATTACTTTATTTTAATAAATGGGTATGAAATACTTTATAATAAGTGACTATTACACAGTTCATTTACTGATTGATTTTCAATTCTCGGATTGTATTTATAAATCATTAAATTATTTCAAAAATTAGGTACTTACAAGAAACAAACAGCATAAATTATGTGATATCTGGTTCCAAGAAACTGATAAATTCATAATACATTTTAATTTCAACAATGTATATTTGTTCTAATTCAACTGGCAATTTTATAGAAGCTATATTACTAAATTTGATTTTCATAATTGAAACTTGCCTATTTGGTTTGATACACCAGGAATTGTATAACGTAGTTTTTCTAGACGTATTTACATCCAAAAGATTACTTATTATTAATAAATGGACATGAAATACTTTATAATAAGTGACTATTACACAGTTCATTTACTGATTGATTTTAGAATTCTCGGATTGTATTTATAAATCATTAAATTATTTCAAAAATAAGGTACTTACAAGAAACAAACAGCATAAATTATGTGATATCTGATTCCAAGAGACTGATAAATTCATTATACATCTTAATTTCAACAATTATATTTGTTCTGATATCAAATGACAATTTTATAGAAGCTAAATTACTAAATTTGATTTTCATAATTTAAACTTGTCGTTTTTGTTTGATAACATTAGGAATGGTATAACGTAGTTTTTCTATACATATTCATATGCAAAAGATTACTTTATTTTAATAAATGGGTAAGAAATACTTTATAATAAGTGACTATTACACAGTTCATTTACTGATTGATTTTCAATTCTCGGATTGTATTTATAAATCATTAAATTATTTCAAAAAGAAGGTAATAACAAGAAACAAACAGCACAAATTATGTGATATCTGATTCCAAGAGTCTGATAAATTCATAATACATCATAAATTCAACGATGTATAATTGTTCTGGTATCAACTGGAACTATCATAGTAGCTAAACTACTAAATTTGATTTTCAGAATTGAAACTCTCCTATTTGGTTTGATACATTAGGAATGGTATACCAGAGTACTCCTATAACTATACGTATGCAAAAGATTACTTATTTTTTATAAATGGACTTAAAACACTTTCTAATAAGTGACCATAGTCCAGTTCATTTACTGATTGATTTTCAATTCTCGGATTGTATTTATAAATCATTAAATTATTTCCAAAATTAGGTACTTACAAGAAACATCAGCATAAATTATGTGATATCTGGTTCCAAGAAACCGATAAATTCATAATACATTTTAATTTCAACAATGTATATTTGTTCTAATTCAACTGGCAATTTTATAGAAGCTATAATACTAAATGTGATTTTCATAATTGAAACTTTCCTATTTTGTTTGATACATTAGGAATGGTATAACGTATTTTTTCTATACGTATTCACATGCAAAAGATTACTTATTTTTAATAAATGGACATGAAATACTTTATAATAAGTGACCATTACACAGTTCTTTTACTGATTGATTTTCAATTCTATCATTGTATTTAAAATCATTAAATTATTTAAAAAAAAGTTACTTACAAAAAACAAACAGCACAAATTATGTGATATTTGATTCCAAGAGTCTGATAATATCATTATACATCATAAATTCAACATTGTTTATTTGATTGGTATCAACTGGAACTATCATAGTAGCTAAACAACTTAATTTGTTTTTTATAATTGAAACTCTCCTATTTGGTTTGATACATTAGGAATGGTATACCAGAGTACTCCTATAACTATACGTATGCAAAAGATTACTTATTTTTTATAAATGGACTTGAAACACTTTCTAATAAGTGACCATAGTCCAGTTCATTTACTGATTGATATTCAATTCTCGGATTGTATTTATAAATCATTAAATTATTTCAAAAAAAAGTTACTTACAAAAAACAAACAGCACAAATTATGTGATATCTGATTCCAAGAGTCTGATAAATTCATAATACATCATCAATTCAACAATGTATATTTGTTCTGGTATCAACTGGCAATTTTATAGAAGCTAAATTACTAAATTTGTTTTTTATAATTGAAACTTGCCTATTTGGTTTGATACATTAAGAATGGTATAACGTATTTTTTCTATACGTATTCACATGCAAAAGATAACTTATTTTTAATAAATGGGTATGAAATACTTTATAATAAGTGACTATTACACAGTTCATTTACTGATTGATTTTCAATTCTCGGATTGTATTTATAAATCATTAATTTATTTCAAAAATAAGGTACTTACAAGAAACAAACAGCACAAATTATGTAATATCTGATTCCAAGAGTCTGATTTATTCATAATACATCATAGATTCAACAATGTATATTTGTTCTAATTCAACTGGCAATTTTATAGAAGCTAAATTACTAAATTTGATTTTCATAATTTAAACTTGTCGTTTTTGTTTGATAACTTTAGGAATGGTATAACGTAGTTTTTCTATACGTATTTACATGCTAAAGATAACTTATTTTTAATAAAAGGACATGAAATACTTTATAATAAGTGACTATTACACAGTTCATTTACTGATTGATTTTCAATTCTCGGATGGTATTTATAAATCATTAAATTATTTCAAAAATAAGGTACTTACAAGAAACAAACAGCATAAATTATGTGATATCTGATTCCAAGAGACTGATAAATTCATAATACATCATAAATTCAACAGTATATATTTGTTCTAATTCAACTGGCAATTTTATAGAAGCTAAATTACTAAATTTGATTTTCATAATTGAAACTTGCCTATTTGGTTTGATACACGAGGAATTGTATAACGTATTTTTTCTAGACGTATTTACATCCAAAAGATTACTTATTTTTAATAAATGGACATGAAATACTTTATAATAAGTGACTATTACACAGTTCATTTACTGATTGATTTTAGAATTCTCGGATTGTATTTATAAATCATTAAATTATTTCAAAAATAAGGTACTTACAAGAAACAAACAGCATAAATTATGTGATATCTGATTCCAAGAGACTGATAAATTCATTATACATCTTAATTTCAACAATTATATTTGTTCTGATATCAAATGACAATTTTATAGAAGCTAAATTACTAAATTTGATATTCATAATTTAAACTTGTCGTTTTTGTTTGATACACGAGGAATTGTATAACGTATTTTTTCTAGACGTATTCACATGCAAAAGATTACTTTATTTTAATAAATGGGTATGAAATACTTTATAATAAGTGACTATTACACAGTTCATTTACTGATTGATTTTCAATTCTCGGATTGTATTTATAAATCATTAAATTATTTCAAAAATAAGGTACTTACAAGAAACAAACAGCACAAATTATGTGATATCTGATTCCAAGAGTCTGATAAATTCATTATACATCATAAATTCAACATTGTTTATTTGTTTGGTATCAACTGGAACTATCTTAGTAGCTAAACAACTTAATTTGATTTTCAGAATTGAAACTCTCCTATTTGGTTTGATACATTAACAATGGTATACCAGAGTACTCCTATAACTATACGTATGCAAAAGATTACTTATTTCTTATAAATGGACTTAAAACACTTTCTAATAAGTGACCATAGTCCAGTTCATTTACTGATTGATTTTAGAATTCTCGGATTGTATTTATAAATCATTAATTTATTTCAAAAATAAGGTACTTACAAGAAACAAACAGCATAAATTATGTGATATCTGATTCCAAGAGACTGATAAATTCATAATACATCATAAATTCAACAGTATATATTTGTTCTAATTCAACTGGCAATTTTATAGAAGCTAAATTACTAAATTTGATTTTCATAATTTAAACTTGTCGTTTTTGTTTGATAACATTAGGAATGGTATAACGTAGGTTTTCTATACGTATTCACCTGCAAAAGATTACTTTATTTTAATAAATGGGTATGAAATACTTTATAATAAGTGACTATTACACAGTTCATTTACTGATTGATTTTCAATTCTCGGATTGTATTTATAAATCATTAAATTATTTCAAAAATTAGGTACTTACAAGAAACAAACAGCATAAATTATGTGATATCTGGTTCCAAGAAACTGATAAATTCATAATACATTTTAATTTCAACAATGTATATTTGTTCTAATTCAACTGGCAATTTTATAGAAGCTATATTACTAAATTTGATTTTCATAATTGAAACTTGCCTATTTGGTTTGATACACGAGGAATTGTATAACAAATTTTTTCTAGACGTATTCACATGCAAAAGATTACTTTATTTTAATAAATGGGTATGAAATACTTTATAATAAGTGACCATTACACAGTTCTTCTACTGATTGATTTTCAATTCTATCATTGTATTTAAAATCATTAAATTATTTCAAAAATAAGGTACTTACAAGAAACAAACAGCATAAATTATGTGATATCTGGTTCCAAGAAACTGATAAATTCATAATACATTTTAATTTCAACAATTATATTTGTTCTGGCAATTTTATAGAAGCTAAATTACTAAATTTGATTTTCATAATATAAACTTGTCGTTTTTGTTTGATAACATTAGGAATGGTATAACGTAGTTTTTCTATACGTATTCACATGCAAAAGATTACTTATTTTTAATAAATGGACATGAAAACTTTATAATAAGTGACCATTACACAGTTCTTTTACTGATTGATTTTCAATTCTATCATTGTATTTAAAATCATTAAATTATTTAAAAAAAAGATACTTACAAAAAACAAACAGCACAAATTATGTAATATCTGATTCCAAGAGTCTGATTTATTCATAATACATCATAAATTCAACAATGTATATTTGTTCTAATTCAACTGGAACTATCATAGTAGCTAAACAACTAAAATTGATTTTCAGAATTGAAACTCTCCTATTTGGTTTGATACATTAACAATGGTATACCAGAGTACTCCTATAACTATACGTATGCAAAAGATTACTTATTTCTTATAAATGGACTTAAAACACTTTCTAATAAGTAACCATTACACAGTTCATTTACTGATTGATTTTTAATACTCTGATTGTATTTATAAATCATTAAATTATTTCAAAAATAAGGTACTTACAAGAAACAAACAGCACAAATTATGTGATATCTGATTCCAAGAGTCTGATAAATCCATAATACATCATCAATTCAACAATGTATATATTTTCTGGTATCAACTGGCAATTTTATAGAAGCTAAATTACAAAATTTGTTTTTTATAATTGAAACTTGCCTATTTGGTTTGATACATTAGGAATGGTATAACGTATTTTTTCTATACGTATTCACATGCAAAAGATTACTTATTTTTAATAAATGGACATGAATTACTTTATAATAAGTGACTATTACACAGTTCATTTACTGATTGATTTTAGAATTCTCGGATTGTATTTATAAATCATTAAATTATTTCAAAAATAAGGTACTTACAAGAAACAAACAGCATAAATTATGTGATATCTGATTCCAAGAGACTGATAAATTCATAATACATCTTAATTTCAACAATTATATTTGTTCTGGTATCAACTGGACTATCATAGTAGCTAAACTACTAAATTTGATTTTCAGAATTGAAACTCTCCTATTTGGTTTGATACATTAGGAATGGTATACCAGAGTACTCCTATAACTATACGTATGCAAAAGATTACTTATTTTTTATAAATGGACTTGAAACACTTTCTAATAAGTGACCATAATCCAGTTCATTTACTGATTGATTTTCAATTCTCGGATTGTATTTATAAATCATTAAATTATTTCAAAAAAAAGTTACTTACAAAAAACAAACAGCACAAATTATGTGATATTTGATTCCAAGAGTCTGATAAATTCATTATACATCATAAATTCAACATTGTTTATTTGTTTGGTATCAACTGGAACTATCATAGTAGCTTAACAACTTAATTTGATTTTCAGAATTGAAACTCTCCTATTTGGTTTGATACATTAACAATGGTATACCAGAGTACTCCTATAACTATACGTATGCAAAAGATTACTTATTTCTTATAAATGGACTTAAAACACTTTCTAATAAGTGACCATAGTCCAGTTCATTTACTGATTGATTTTAGAATTCTCGGATTGTATTTATAAATCATTAATTTATTTCAAAAATAAGGTACTTACAAGAAACAAACAGCATAAATTATGTGATATCTGATTCCAAGAGACTGATAAATTCATAATACATCATAAATTCAACAGTATATATTTGTTCTAATTCAACTGGCAATTTTATAGAAGCTAAATTACTAAATTTGATTTTCATAATTTAAACTTGTCGTTTTTGTTTGATAACATTAGGAATGGTATAACGTAGGTTTTCTATACGTATTCACCTGCAAAAGATTACTTTATTTTAATAAATGGGTATGAAATACTTTATAATAAGTGACTATTACACAGTTCATTTACTGATTGATTTTCAATTCTCGGATTGTATTTATAAATCATTAAATTATTTCAAAAATTAGGTACTTACAAGAAACAAACAGCATAAATTATGTGATATCTGGTTCCAAGAAACTGATAAATTCATAATACATTTTAATTTCAACAATGTATATTTGTTCTAATTCAACTGGCAATTTTATAGAAGCTATATTACTAAATTTGATTTTCATAATTGAAACTTGCCTATTTGGTTTGATACACGAGGAATTGTATAACAAATTTTTTCTAGACGTATTCACATGCAAAAGATTACTTTATTTTAATAAATGGGTATGAAATACTTTATAATAAGTGACCATTACACAGTTCTTCTACTGATTGATTTTCAATTCTATCATTGTATTTAAAATCATTAAATTATTTCAAAAATAAGGTACTTACAAGAAACAAACAGCATAAATTATGTGATATCTGGTTCCAAGAAACTGATAAATTCATAATACATTTTAATTTCAACAATTATATTTGTTCTGGCAATTTTATAGAAGCTAAATTACTAAATTTGATTTTCATAATATAAACTTGTCGTTTTTGTTTGATAACATTAGGAATGGTATAACGTAGTTTTTCTATACGTATTCACATGCAAAAGATTACTTATTTTTAATAAATGGACATGAAAACTTTATAATAAGTGACCATTACACAGTTCTTTTACTGATTGATTTTCAATTCTATCATTGTATTTAAAATCATTAAATTATTTAAAAAAAAGATACTTACAAAAAACAAACAGCACAAATTATGTAATATCTGATTCCAAGAGTCTGATTTATTCATAATACATCATAAATTCAACAATGTATATTTGTTCTAATTCAACTGGAACTATCATAGTAGCTAAACAACTAAAATTGATTTTCAGAATTGAAACTCTCCTATTTGGTTTGATACATTAACAATGGTATACCAGAGTACTCCTATAACTATACGTATGCAAAAGATTACTTATTTCTTATAAATGGACTTAAAACACTTTCTAATAAGTAACCATTACACAGTTCATTTACTGATTGATTTTTAATACTCTGATTGTATTTATAAATCATTAAATTATTTCAAAAATAAGGTACTTACAAGAAACAAACAGCACAAATTATGTGATATCTGATTCCAAGAGTCTGATAAATCCATAATACATCATCAATTCAACAATGTATATATTTTCTGGTATCAACTGGCAATTTTATAGAAGCTAAATTACAAAATTTGTTTTTTATAATTGAAACTTGCCTATTTGGTTTGATACATTAGGAATGGTATAACGTATTTTTTCTATACGTATTCACATGCAAAAGATTACTTATTTTTAATAAATGGACATGAATTACTTTATAATAAGTGACTATTACACAGTTCATTTACTGATTGATTTTAGAATTCTCGGATTGTATTTATAAATCATTAAATTATTTCAAAAATAAGGTACTTACAAGAAACAAACAGCATAAATTATGTGATATCTGATTCCAAGAGACTGATAAATTCATAATACATCTTAATTTCAACAATTATATTTGTGTTGGTATCAACTGGACTATCATAGTAGATAAACTACTAAATTTGATTTTCAGAATTGAAACTCTCCTATTTGGTTTGATACATTAGGAATGGTATACCAGAGTACTCCTATAACTATACGTATGCAAAAGATTACTTATTTTTTATAAATGGACTTGAAACACTTTCTAATAAGTGACCATAATCCAGTTCATTTACTGATTGATTTTCAATACTCTGATTGTATTTATAAATCATTAAATTATTTCAAAAAAAAGTTACTTACAAAAAACAAAGAGCACAAATTATGTGATATTTGATTCCAAGAGTCTGATAAATTCATTATACATCATAAATTCAACATTGTTTATTTGTTTGGTATCAACTGGAACTATCATAGTAGCTAAACAACTTAATTTGATTTTCAGAATTGAAACTCTCCTATTTGGTTTGATACATTAGGAATGGTATACCAGAGTACTCCTATAACTATACGTATGCAAAAGATTACTTATTTTTTATAAATGGACTTAAAACACTTTCTAATAAGTGACCATAGTCCAGTTCATTTACTGATTGATTTTCAATTCTCGGATTGTATTTATAAATCTTTAAATTATTTCAAAAAAAAGTTACTTACAAAAAACAAACAGCACAAATTATGTGATATTTGATTCCAAGAGTCTGATAAATTCATTATACATCATAAATTCAACATTGTTTATTTGTTTGGTATCAACTGGCAATTTTATAGAAGCTAAATTACAAAATTTGTTTTTTATAATTGAAACTCTCCTATTTGGTTTGATACATTAGGAATGGTATAACGTATTTTTTCTATACGTATTCACATGCAAAAGATTACTTTTTTTTAATAAATGGACATGAAATACTTTATAATAAGTGACTATTACACAGTTCATTTACTGATTGATTTTAGAATTCTCGGATTGTATTTATAAATCATTAAATTATTTCAAAAATAAGGTACTTACAAGAAACAAACAGCATAAATTATGTGATATCTGATTCCAAGAGACTGATAAATTCATAATACATCTTAATTTCAACAATTATATTTGTTCTGGTATCAAATGGCAATTTTATAGAAGCTAAATTACTAAATTTGATTTTCATAATTGAAACCTGCCTATTTTGTTTGATACACGGGGAATTGTATCACGTATTTTTTCTATACGTATTCACATGCAAAAGATTACTTATTTTTAATAAATGGACATGAAATACTTTATAATAAGTGACCATTACACAGTTCTTTTACTGATTGATTTTCAATTCTATCATTGTATTTAAAATCATTAAATTATTTAAAAAAAAGATACTTACAAAAAACAAACAGCACAAATTATGTAATATCTGATTCCAAGAGTCTGACTTATTCATAATACATCATAAATTCAACAATGTATATTTGTTCTAATTCAACTGAAACTATCATAGTCGCTAAACAACTAAATTTGATTTTCAGAATTGAAACTCTCCTATTTGGTTTGATACATTAGGAATGGTATACCAGAGTACTCCTATAACTATACGTATGCAAAAGATTACTTATTTTTTATAAATGGACTTAAAACACTTTCTAATAAGTGACCATAGTCCAGTTCATTTACTGATTGATTTTCAATTCTCGGATTCTATTTATAAATCATTAAATTATTTCAAAAAAAAGTTACTTACAAAAAACAAACAGCACAAATTATTTGATATTTGATTCCAAGAGTCTGATAAATTCATTATACATCATAAATTCAACATTGTTTATTTGTTTGGTATCAACTGGAACTATCATAGTAGCTAAACAACTTAATTTGATTTTTAGAATTGAAACTCTCCTATTTGGTTTGATACATTAGGAATGGTATAACGTATTTTTTCTATACGTATTCACATGCAAAAGATTACTTATTTTTAATAAATGGACATGAAATACTTTATAATAAGTGACTATTACACAGTTCATTTACTGATTGATTTTAGAATTCTCGGATTGTATTTATAAATCATTAAATTATTTCAAAAATAAGGTACTTACAAAAAACAAACAGCATAAATTATGTGATATCTGATTCCAAGAGACTGATAAATTCATAATACATCTTATTTTCAACAATTATATTTGTTCTGGTATCAAATGACAATTTTATAGAAGCTAAATTACTAAATTTGATTTTCAGAATATTAACTCTCCTATTTGGTTTGATACATTAGGAATCGTATACCAGAGTACTCCTATAACTATACGTATGCAAAAAATTACTTATTTTTTATAAATGGACTTGAAACACTTTCTAATAAGTGACCATAGTCCAGTTCATTTACTGATTGATTTTCAATACTCTGATTGTATTTATAAATCATTAAATTATTTCAAAAAAAAGTTACTTACAAAAAACAAAGAGCACAAATTATGTGATATTTGATTCCAAGAGTCTGATAAATTCATTATACATCATAAATTCAACATTGTTTATTTATTTGGTATCAACTGGAACTATCATAGTAGCTAAACAACTTAATTTGATTTTCAGAATTGAAACTCTCCTATTTGGTTTGATACATTAGGAATGGTATACCAGAGTACTCCTATAACTATACGTATGCAAAAGATTACTTATTTTTTATAAATGGACTTAAAACACTTTCTAATAAGTGACCATAGTCCAGTTCATTTACTGATTGATTTTCAATTCTCGGATTGTATTTATAAATCATTAAATTATTTCAAAAAAAAGTTACTTACAAAAAACAAACAGCACAAATTATGTGATATTTGATTCCAAGAGTCTGATAAATTCATTATACATCATAAATTCAACAATGTATATTTGTTCTGGTATCAACTGGCAATTTTATAGAAGCTAAATTACTAAATTTGTTTTTTATAATTGAAACTTGCCTATTTGGTTTGATACATTAGGAATGGTATAACGTATTTTTTCTATAGGTATTCACATGCAAAAGATTACTTTTTTTTAATAAATGGACATGAAATACTTTACAATAAGTGACCATAGTCCAGTTCATTTACTGATTGATTTTCAATTCTCGGATTGTATTTATAAATCATTAAATTATTTAAAAAAAAAGGTACTTACAAGAAACAAACAGCATAAATTATGTGATATCTGATTCCAAGAGACTGATAAATTTATTATACATCTTAATTTCAACAATTATATTTGTTCTGATATCAAATGACAATTTTAAAGAAGCTAAATTACTAAATTTGATTTTCATAATTTAAACTTGTCGTTTTTGTTTGATAACATTAGGAATGGTATAACGTAGTTTTTCTATACGTATTCATATGCAAAAGATTACTTTATTTTAATAAATGGGTATGAAATACTTTATAATAAGTGACTATTACACAGTTCATTTACTGATTGATTTTCAATTCTCGGATTGTATTTATAAATCATTAAATTATTTCAAAAAAAAGTTACTTACAAAAAACAAACAGCACAAATTATGTGATATTTGATTCCAAGAGTCTGATAAATTCATTATACATCATAAATTCAACATTGTTTATTTGTTTGGTATCAACTGGAACTATCTTAGTAGCTAAACAACTTAATTTGATTTTCAGAATTGAAACTCTCCTATTTGGTTTGATACATTAGGAATGGTATACCAGAGTACTCCTATAACTATACGTATGCAAAAGATTACTTATTTTTTATAAATGGACTTAAAACACTTTCTAATAAGTGACCATAGTCCAGTTCATTTACTGATTGATTTTCAATTCTCGGATTGTATTTATAAATCATTAAATTATTTCAAAAAAAAGTTACTTACAAAAAACAAACAGCACAAATTATGTGATATTTGATTCCAAGAGTCTGATAAATTCATTATACATCATAAATTCAACAATGTATATTTGTTCTGGTATCAACTGTCAATTTTATAGAAGCTAAATTACTAAATTTGTTTTTTATAATTGAAACTTGCCTATTTGGTTTGATACATTAGGAATGGTATAACGTATTTTTTCTATACGTATTCACATGCAAAAGATTACTTATTTTTAATAAATGGACATGAATTACTTTATAATAAGTGACTATTACACAGTTCATTTACTGATTGATTTTAGAATTCTCGGATTGTATTTATAAATCATTAAATTATTTCAAAAATAAGGTACTTACAAGAAACAAACAGCATAAATTATGTGATATCTGATTCCAAGAGACTGATAAATTCATAATACATCTTAATTTCAACAATTATATTTGTTCTGGTATCAAATGACAATTTTATAGAAGCTAAATTACTAAATTTGATTTTCAGAATTGAAACTCTCCTATTTGGTTTGATACATTAGGAATCGTATACCAGAGTACTCCTATAACTATACGTATGCAAAAAATTACTTATTTTTTATAAATGGACTTGAAACACTTTCTAATAAGTGACCATAGTCCAGTTCATTTACTGATTGATTTTCAATACTCTGATTGTATTTATAAATCATTAAATTATTTCAAAAAAAAGTTACTTACAAAAAACAAAGAGCACAAATTATGTGATATTTGATTCCAAGAGTCTGATAAATTCATTATACATCATAAATTCAACATTGTTTATTTATTTGGTATCAACTGGAACTATCATAGTAGCTAAACAACTTAATTTGATTTTCAGAATTGAAACTCTCCTATTTGGTTTGATACATTAGGAATGGTATACCAGAGTACTCCTATAACTATACGTATGCAAAAGATTACTTATTTTTTATAAATGGACTTAAAACACTTTCTAATAAGTGACCATAGTCCAGTTCATTTACTGATTGATTTTCAATTCTCGGATTGTATTTATAAATCATTAAATTATTTAAAAAAAAAGTTACTTACAAAAAACAAACAGCACAAATTATGTGATATTTGATTCCAAGAGTCTGATAAATTCATTATACATCATAAATTCAACAATGTATATTTGTTCTGGTATCAACTGGCAATTTTATAGAAGCTAAATTACTAAATTTGTTTTTTATAATTGAAACTTGCCTATTTGGTTTGATACATTAGGAATGGTATAACGTATTTTTTCTATAGGTATTCACATGCAAAAGATTACTTTTTTTTAATAAATGGACATGAAATACTTTACAATAAGTGACCATAGTCCAGTTCATTTACTGATTGATTTTCAATTCTCGGATTGTATTTATAAATCATTAAATTATTTAAAAAAAAAGGTACTTACAAGAAACAAACAGCATAAATTATGTGATATCTGATTCCAAGAGACTGATAAATTTATTATACATCTTAATTTCAACAATTATATTTGTTCTGATATCAAATGACAATTTTAAAGAAGCTAAATTACTAAATTTGATTTTCATAATTTAAACTTGTCGTTTTTGTTTGATAACATTAGGAATGGTATAACGTAGTTTTTCTATACGTATTCATATGCAAAAGATTACTTTATTTTAATAAATGGGTATGAAATACTTTATAATAAGTGACTATTACACAGTTCATTTACTGATTGATTTTCAATTCTCGGATTGTATTTATAAATCATTAAATTATTTCAAAAAAAAGTTACTTACAAAAAACAAACAGCACAAATTATGTGATATTTGATTCCAAGAGTCTGATAAATTCATTATACATCATAAATTCAACATTGTTTATTTGTTTGGTATCAACTGGAACTATCTTAGTAGCTAAACAACTTAATTTGATTTTCAGAATTGAAACTCTCCTATTTGGTTTGATACATTAGGAATGGTATACCAGAGTACTCCTATAACTATACGTATGCAAAAGATTACTTATTTTTTATAAATGGACTTAAAACACTTTCTAATAAGTGACCATAGTCCAGTTCATTTACTGATTGATTTTCAATTCTCGGATTGTATTTATAAATCATTAAATTATTTCAAAAAAAAGTTACTTACAAAAAACAAACAGCACAAATTATGTGATATTTGATTCCAAGAGTCTGATAAATTCATTATACATCATAAATTCAACAATGTATATTTGTTCTGGTATCAACTGTCAATTTTATAGAAGCTAAATTACTAAATTTGTTTTTTATAATTGAAACTTGCCTATTTGGTTTGATACATTAGGAATGGTATAACGTATTTTTTCTATACGTATTCACATGCAAAAGATTACTTATTTTTAATAAATGGACATGAATTACTTTATAATAAGTGACTATTACACAGTTCATTTACTGATTGATTTTAGAATTCTCGGATTGTATTTATAAATCATTAAATTATTTCAAAAATAAGGTACTTACAAGAAACAAACAGCATAAATTATGTGATATCTGATTCCAAGAGACTGATAAATTCATAATACATCTTAATTTCAACAATTATATTTGTTCTGGTATCAAATGACAATTTTATAGAAGCTAAATTACTAAATTTGATTTTCAGAATTGAAACTCTCCTATTTGGTTTGATACATTAGGAATCGTATACCAGAGTACTCCTATAACTATACGTATGCAAAAAATTACTTATTTTTTATAAATGGACTTGAAACACTTTCTAATAAGTGACCATAGTCCAGTTCATTTACTGATTGATTTTCAATACTCTGATTGTATTTATAAATCATTAAATTATTTCAAAAAAAAGTTACTTACAAAAAACAAAGAGCACAAATTATGTGATATTTGATTCCAAGAGTCTGATAAATTCATTATACATCATAAATTCAACATTGTTTATTTATTTGGTATCAACTGGAACTATCATAGTAGCTAAACAACTTAATTTGATTTTCAGAATTGAAACTCTCCTATTTGGTTTGATACATTAGGAATGGTATACCAGAGTACTCCTATAACTATACGTATGCAAAAGATTACTTATTTTTTATAAATGGACTTAAAACACTTTCTAATAAGTGACCATAGTCCAGTTCATTTACTGATTGATTTTCAATTCTCGGATTGTATTTATAAATCATTAAATTATTTCAAAAAAAAGTTACTTACAAAAAACAAACAGCACAAATTATGTGATATTTGATTCCAAGAGTCTGATAAATTCATTATACATCATAAATTCAACAATGTATATTTGTTCTGGTATCAACTGGCAATTTTATAGAAGCTAAATTACTAAATTTGTTTTTTATAATTGAAACTTGCCTATTTGGTTTGATACATTAGGAATGGTATAACGTATTTTTTCTATAGGTATTCACATGAAAAAGATTACTTTTTTTTAATAAATGGACATGAAATACTTTACAATAAGTGACCATAGTCCAGTTCATTTACTGATTGATTTTCAATTCTCGGATTGTATTTATAAATCATTAAATTATTTAAAAAAAAAGGTACTTACAAGAAACAAACAGCATAAATTATGTGATATCTGATTCCAAGAGACTGATAAATTCATTATACATCTTAATTTCAACAATTATATTTGTTCTGATATCAAATGACAATTTTATAGAAGCTAAATTACTAAATTTGATTTTCATAATTTAAACTTGTCGTTTTTGTTTGATAACATTAGGAATGGTATAACGTAGTTTTTCTATACGTATTCATATGCAAAAGATTACTTTATTTTAATAAATGGGTATGAAATACTTTATAATAAGTGACTATTACACAGTTCATTTACTGATTGATTTTCAATTCTCGGATTGTATTTATAAATCATTAAATTATTTCAAAAAAAAGTTACTAACAAAAAACAAACAGCACAAATTATGTGATATTTGATTCCAAGAGTCTGATAAATTCATTATACATCATAAATTCAACATTGTTTATTTGTTTGGTATCAACTGGAACTATCTTAGTAGCTAAACAACTTAATTTGATTTTCAGAATTGAAACTCTCCTATTTGGTTTGATACATTAGGAATGGTATACCAGAGTACTCCTATAACTATACGTATGCAAAAGATTACTTATTTTTTATAAATGGACTTAAAACACTTTCTAATAAGTGACCATAGTCCAGTTCATTTACTGATTGATTTTCAATTCTCGGATTGTATTTATAAATCATTAAATTATTTCAAAAAAAAGTTACTTACAAAAAACAAACAGCACAAATTATGTGATATTTGATTCCAAGAGTCTGATAAATTCATTATACATCATAAATTCAACAATGTATATTTGTTCTGGTATCAACTGTCAATTTTATAGAAGCTAAATTACTAAATTTGTTTTTTATAATTGAAACTTGCCTATTTGGTTTGATACATTAGGAATAGTATAACGTATTTTTTCTATACGTATTCACATGCAAAAGATTACTTTTTTTAATAAATGGACATGAAATACTTTATAATAAGTGACTATTACACAGTTCATTTACTGATTGATTTTAGAATTCTCGGATTGTATTTATAAATCATTAAATTATTTCAAAAATAAGGTACTTACAAGAAACAAACAGCATAAATTATGTGATATCTGATTCCAAGAGACTGATAAATTCATAATACATCTTAATTTCAACAATTATATTTGTTCTGATATCAAATGACAATTTTATAGAAGCTAAATTACTAAATTTGATTTTCATAATTTAAACTTGTCGTTTTTGTTTGATAACATTAGGAATGGTATAACGTAGTTTTTCTATACGTATTCACAAGCAAAAGATTACTTTATTTTAATAAATGGGTATGAAATACTTTATAAGTGACTATTACACAGTTTATTTACTGATTGATTTTCAATTCTCGGATTGTATTTATAAATCATTAAATTATTTCAAAAATTAGGTACTTACAAGAAACAAACAGCATAAATTATGTGATATCTGGTTCCAAGAAACTGATAAATTCATAATACATTTTAACTTCAACAATGTATATTTGTTCTAATTCAACTGGCAATTTTATAGAAGCTATATTACTAAATTTGATTTTCATAATTGAAACTTGCCTATTTGGTTTGATACATTAGGAATAGTATATCGGAAAACTCTAATAACGATACGTATGCAAAAGATTACTTATTTTTAATAAATGGACATGAAATACTTAATAATAAGTAACCATTACACAGTTCATTTACTGATTGATTTTTAATACTCTGATTGTATTTATAAATCATTAAATTATTCCAAAAAAGGTACTCACAAGAAACAAACAGCACAAACATGTGATATCTAATTCCAAGAGACTGATAAATTCATAATACATCATAAATTCAACAATGTATATTTGTTCTAATTCAACTGGCAATTTTATAGAAGCTATATTACTAAATTTGATTTTCATAATTGAAACTTGCCTATTTGGTTTGATACATTAGGAATAGTATATCGAAAAACTCTTATAACTATACGTATGCAAAAGATTACTTATTTTTTATAAATGGACAAGAAATACTTTATAATAAGTGGCCATTCACAGTTCATTTACTGATTGATTTTCAATACTCTGTTTGTATTTATAAATCATTAAATTCTTTCAAAAATAAGGTAATAACAAGAAACAAACAGCACAAATTATGTGATATCTGATTCCAAGAGTCTGATAAATTCATAATACATCATAAATTCAACGATGTATAATTGTTCTGGTATCAACTGGAACTATCATAGTAGCTAAACTACTAAATTTGATTTTCAGAATTGAAACTCTCCTATTTGGTTTGATACATTAGGAATGGAATAACGGATTACTCCTATAACAATACGTATTCAAAAGATTACTTATTTTTTATAAATGGACAAGAAATACTTTATAATAAGTGGCCATTCCACAGTTCATTTACTGATTGATTTTCAATACTCTGTTTGTATTTATATATCATTAAATTATTTCAAAAATAACGTAATTATAAGAAACAAACAGCACAAATTATGTGATATCTGATTCCAAGAGTCTGATTAATTCATAATACATCATAAATTCAACAGTATATATTTGTTTTATTTCAACTGGCAATTTTATAGAAGTTAAATTACTAAATTTGATTTTCATAATTGAAACTTGACTATTTTGTTTGATACACGAGGAATTGTATAACGTATTTTTTCTATACGTATTCACATGCAAAAGATTACTTATTTTTAATAAATGGACATGAAATACTTTATAATAAGTGACCATTACACAGTTCTTTTACTGATTGATTTTCAATTCTATCATTGTATTTAAAATCATTAAATTATTTCAAAAATAAGGTACTTACAAGAAACAAACAGTATAAACTATGTGATATCTGATTCCAAGAGACTGATTAATTCATAATACATCAAAAATTCAACAATGTATATTTGTTCTAATTCAACTGGCAATTTTATAGAAGCTAAATTACTAAATTTGATTTTCATAATTGAAACTTGACTATTTTGTTTGATACACGAGGAATTGTATAACGTATTTTTTCTATACGTATTCACATGCAAAAGATTGCTTTTTTTTAATAAATGGACATAAAATACTTTATTATAAGTGATCATTACACAGCTCTTTTACTGATTGATTTTTAATTCTATCATTGTATTTAAAATCATTAAATTATTTCATAAATAAGGTACTTACAAGAAACAAACAGTATAAATTATGTGATATCTGATTCCACGAGACTGATTAATTCATAATACATCATAAATTCAACAATGTATATTTGTTCTAATTCAACTGGCAATTTTATAGAAGCTATATTACTAAATTTGATTTTCATAATTGAAACTTGCCTATTTGGTTTGATACATTAGGAATGGAATAACGGATTACTCCTATAACTATACGTATTCAAAAGATTACTTATTTTTTATAAATGGACTTAAAATACTTTATAATAAGTGGCCATTCACAGTTCATTTACTGATTGATTTTCAATACTCTGTTTGTATTTATAAATCATTAAATTATTTCAAAAATAAGGTAATAACAAGAAACAAACAGAACAAATTATGTGATATCTGATTCAAAGAGTCTGATAAATTCATAATACATCATAAATTCAACGATGTATAATTGTTCTGGTATCAACTGGAACTATCATAGTAGCTAAACTACTAAATTTGAGTTTCAGAATTGAAACTCTCCTATTTGGTTTGATACATTAGGAATGTAATAACGGATTACTCCTATAACTATACGTATTCAAAAGATTACTTATTTTTTATAAATGGACAAGAAATACTTTATAATAAGTGGCCATTCCACAGTTCATTTACTGATTGATTTTCAATAGTCTGTTTGTATTTATATATCATTAAATTATTTCAAAAATAACGTAATTATAAGAAACAAACAGCACAAATTATGTGATATCTGATTCCAAGAGTCTGATTAATTCATAATACATCATAAATTCAACAGTATATATTTGTTTTAATTCAACTGGCAATTTTATAGAAGATAAATTACTAAATATGATTTTCATAATTGAAACTTGACTATTTTGTTTGATACACGAGGAATTGTATAACGTATTTTTTCTATACGTATTCACATGCAAAAGATTACTTATTTTTAATAAATGGACATGAAATACTTTATAATAAGTGACCATTACACAGTTCTTTTACTGATTGATTTTCAATTCTATCATTGTATTTAAAATCATTAAATTATTTTATAAATAAGGTACTTACAAGAAACAAACAGCACAAATTATGTGATATCTGATTCCAAGAGTCTGATAAATTCATAATACATCATAAATTCAACGATGTATAATTGTTCTGGTATCAACTGGAACTATCATAGTAGCTAAACAACTAAATTTGATTTTCAGAATTGAAACTGTCCTATTTGGTTTGATACATTAGGAATGGAATAACGGATTACTCTTATAACTATACGTATTCAAAAGATTACTCATTTTTTATAAATGGACTTAAAATACTTTATAATAAGTGACCATTACACAGTTCATTTACTGATTGATTTTTAATACTCTGTTTTTATTTATAAATCATTAAATTATTTCAAAAATAAGGTACTTACAAGAAACAAACAGAACATATTATGTGATATCTGATTCCAAGAGTCTGATTAATTGATAATACATCATAAATTCAACAACGTATATTTGTTCTAATTCAACTGGCAATTTTATAGAAGCTTAATTACTAAATTTGATTTTCATAATTGAAACTTGACTATTTTGTTTGATACACGAGGAATTGTATAACGTATTTTTTCTATACGTATTCACATGCAAAATATTACTTTATTTTAATAAATGGGTATGAAATACTTTATAATAATTGACCATTACACAGTTCACTTACTGATTGATTTTCAATTCTCGGATTGTATTTTTAAATCATTAAATTATTTCATAAATAAGGTACTTACAAGAAACAAACAGCACAAATTATGTAATATCTGATTCCAAGAGTCTGATTTATTAATAATACATTATAAATTCAACAATGTATATTTGTTCTAATTTAACTGGCAATTTTATAGAAGCTATATTACTAAATTTGATTTTCATAATTGAAACTTGCCTATTTGGTTTGATACATTAGGAATAGTATATCGGAAAACTCTTATAACTATACGTATGCAAAAGATTACTTATTTTTTATAAATGGACAGGAAAAACTTTATAATAAGTGGCCATTCCACAGTTCATTTACTGATTGATTTTCAATACTCTGTTTGTATTTATAAATCATTAAATTATTTCAAAAATAAGGTAATAACAAGAAACAAACAGAACAAATTATGTGATATCTGATTCAAAGAGTCTGATAAATTCATAATACATCATAAATTCAACGATGTATAATTGTTCTGGTATCAACTGGAACTATCATAGTAGCTAAACTACTAAATTTGAGTTTCAGAATTGAAACTCTCCTATTTGGTTTGATACATTAGGAATGTAATAACGGATTACTCCTATAACTATACGTATTCAAAAGATTACTTATTTTTTATAAATGGACAAGAAATACTTTATAATAAGTGACCATTACACAGTTCATTTACTGATTGATTTTCAATTCTATCATTGTATTTAAAATCATTAAATTATTTTATAAATAAGGTACTTACAAGAAACAAACAGCACAAATTATGTGATATATGATTCCAAGAGTCTGATAAATTCATAATACATCATACATTCAACACTGTATATTTTTTCTAATTCAACTGACAATTTTATAGAAGCTAAATTACTAAATTTGATTTTCATAATTGAAACTTGACTATTTTGTTTGATACACGAGGAATTGTATCACGTATTTTATCTATACTTATTCACATGCATAAGATTACTTATTTTTAATAAATGGACATAAAATACTTTATAATAAGTGACCATTACACAGTTGATTTACTGATTGATTTTCAATTCTCGGATTGTATTTTTAAATCATTAAATTATTTCATAAATAAGGTACTTACAAGAAACAAACAGTACAAATTATGTGATATCTGATTCCAAGAGTCTGATAAATTCATAATACATCATAAATTCAACGATGTATAATTGTTCTGGTATCTACTGGCAATTTTATAGTTGCTAAATAACTAAATTTGATGTTCAAAGTTGAAACTTGCCTGTTTGGTTTGATAAATAAGGAATGGAATAACGGATTACTCCTACAACTATACGTATTCAAAAGATTACTTATTTTTTATAAATGGACATGAAATACTTAATAATAAGTGACCATTACACAGTTCATTTACTGATTGTTTTTCAATTCTATCATTGTATTTATAAATCATTAAATTATTTCAAAAATAAGGTACTTACAAGAAACAAACAGCACAAATTTTGTGATATCTGATTCCAAGAGTCTGATAAATTCATAATTTATCATAAATTCAACAATTTATATTTTTTTTGGTATCAACTGGAACTATCATTGTAGCTAAACAACTAAATTTGATTTTCAGAATTGAAACTCTCCTATTTGGTTTGATACATTAGGAATGGAATAACGGATTACTCTAATAACTATACGTATTCAAAAGATTTCTTATTTTTTATAAATGGACAAGAAATTCTTAATAATAAGTGACCATTACACAGTTCATTTACTGATTGATTTTCAATTCTATCATTGTATTTAAAATCATTAAATTATTTTAAAAATAAGGTACTTACAAGAAACAAACAGCACAAATTATGTGATATCTGATTCCAAGAGTCTGATAAATTCATAATACATCATACATTCAACACTGTATATTTTTTCTAATTCAACTGACAATTTTATAGAAGCTAAATTACTAAATTTGATTTTCATAATTGAAACTTGACTATTTTGTTTGATACACGAGGAATTGTATCACGTATTTTATCTATACTTATTCACATGCATAAGATTACTTATTTTTAATAAATGGACATAAAATACTTTATAATAAGTGACCATTACACAGTTGATTTACTGATTGATTTTCAATTCTCGGATTGTATTTTTAAATCATTAAATTATTTCATAAATAAGGTACTTACAAGAAACAAACAGTACAAATTATGTGATATCTGATTCCAAGAGTCTGATAAATTCATAATACATCATAAATTCAACGATGTATAATTGTTCTGGTATCTACTGGCAATTTTATAGTTGCTAAATAACTAAATTTGATGTTCAAAGTTGAAACTTGCCTGTTTGGTTTGATAAATAAGGAATGGAATAACGGATTACTCCTACAACTATACGTATTCAAAAGATTACTTATTTTTTATAAATGGACAAGAAATACTTAATAATAAGTGACCATTACACAGTTCATTTACTGATTGTTTTTCAATTCTATCATTGTATTTATAAATCATTAAATTATTTCAAAAATAAGGTACTTACAAGAAACAAACAGCACAAATTTTGTGATATCTGATTCCAAGAGTCTGATAAATTCATAATTTATCATAAATTCAACAATTTATATTTTTTTTGGTATCAACTGGAACTATCATTGTAGCTAAACAACTAAATTTGATTTTCAGAATTGAAACTCTCCTATTTGGTTTGATACATTAGGAATGGAATAACGGATTACTCTAATAACTATACGTATTCAAAAGATTTCTTATTTTTTATAAATGGACAAGAAATACTTGTTAATAAGTGGCCATTCCACAGTTCATTTACTGATTGATTTTCAATACTCTGTTTGTATTTATAAATCATTAAATAATTCCAAAAAAAGGTACTCACAAGAAACAAACAGCACAAATTATGTGAAATCTGATTCCAAGTGTCTGATTAATTCATAATACATCATAAATTCAACGATGTATAATTGTTCTGGTATCAACTGGAACTATCATAGTAGCTAAACAATTAAATTTGATTTTCAGAATTGAAACTCTCCTATTTGGTTTGATTTATTAGGAATGGAATAACGGATTACTCCTATAACTATACGTATTCAAAAGATTACTTATTTTTTATAAATGGACTTAAAATACTTGTTAATAAGTGGCCATTCCACTGTTCATTAACTGATTGATTTTCAATTCTATCATTGTATTTAAAATCATAAAATTATTTTATAAATAAGGTACTTACAAGAAACAAACAGCACAAATTATGTGATATCTGATTCCAAGAGTCTGATAAATTCATAATACATCATAAATTTAACGATATATAATTGTTCTGGTATCAACTGGAACTATCATAGTAGCTAAACAACTAAATTTGATTTTCAGAATTGAAACTCTCCTATTTGGTTTGATACATTAGGAATGGAATAACGGATTACTCCTACAACTATACGTATTCAAAAGATTACTCATTTTTTATAAATGGACTTAAAATACTTTATAATAAGTGACCATTACACAGTTCATTTACTGATTGATTTTTAATACTCTGTTTTTATTTATAAATCATTAAATTATTTCAAAAATAAGGTACTTACAAGAAACAAACAGAACATATTATGTGATATCTGATTCCAAGAGTCTGATTAATTCATAATACATCATAAATTCAACAACGTATATTTGTTCTAATTCAACTGGCAATTTTATAGAAGCTTAATTACTAAATTTGATTTTCATAATTGAAACTTGACTATTTTGTTTGATACACGAGGAATTGTATAACGTATTTTTTCTATACGTATTCACATGCAAAATATTACTTTATTTTAATAAATGGGTATGAAATACTTTATAATAATTGACCATTACACAATTCTTTTACTGAGTGATTTTGAATTCTATCATTGTATTTAAAATCATTAAATTATTTTATAAATAAGGTACTTACAAGAAACAAACAGAACATATTATGTGATATCTGATTCCAAGAGTCTGATTAATTCATAATACATCATAAATTCAACAACGTATATTTGTTCTAATTCAACTGGCAATTTTATAGAAGCTTAATTACTAAATTTGATTTTCATAATTGAAACTTGACTATTTTGTTTGATACACGAGGAATTGTATAACGTATTTTTTCTATACGTATTCACATGCAATAGATTACTTATTTTTAATAAATGGACATGAAATACTTTAAAATAAGTGACCATAACACAGTTCTTTTACTGATTGATTTTCAATTCTATCATTGTATTTAAAATCATTAAATTATTTCAAAAATAAGGTACTTACAAGAAACAAACAGCATAAATTATGTGATATCTGGTTCCAAGAGACTGATAAATTCATAATACATCTTAATTTCAACAATTATATTTGTTCTGGTATCAAATGTCAATTTTATAGAAGCTAAATTTCTAAATTTGATTTTCATAATATAAACTTGTCGTTTTTGTTTGATAACATTAGGAATGGTATAACGTAGTTTTTCTATACGTATTCACATGCAAAAGATTACTTATTTTTAATAAATGGACATGAAATACTTTATAATAAGTGGCCATTCCACAGTTCATTTACTGATTGATTTTCAATACTCTGTTTGTATTTATAAATCATTAAATTATTTCAAAAATAAGGTTCTTACAAGAAACAAACAGCACAAATATGTGATATCTGATTCCAAGAGACCGATAAATTTATAATACATCATAAATTCAACGATGTATAATTGGTCTGGTATCTACTGGCAATTTTATAGTTGCTAAATAACTAAATTTGATGTTCAAAGTTGAAACTTGCCTGTTTGGTTTGATAAATAAGGAATGGAATAACGGATTACTCCTACAACTATACGTATTCAAAAGATTACTTATTTTTTATAAATGGACAAGAAATACTTAATAATAAGTGACCATTACACAGTTCATTTACTGATTGATTTTCAATACTCTGTTTGTATTTATAAATCATTAAATTATTCCAAAAAAAGGTACTCACAAGAAACATACAGCACAAATTATGTGAAATCTGATTCCAAGTGTCTGATTAATTCATAATACATCATAAATTCAACGATGTATAATTGTTCTGGTATCAACTGGAACTATCATAGTAGCTAAACAACTAAATTTGATTTTCAGAATTGAAACTCTCCTATTTGGTTTGATTTATTAGGAATGGAATAACGGATTACTCCTATAACTATACGTATTCAAAAGATTACTTATTTTTAATAAATGGACAAGAAATACTTGTTAATAAGTGGCCATTCCACTGTTCATTAACTGATTGATTTTCAATTATATCATTGTATTTAAAATCATTAAATTATTTCAAAAATAAGGTACTTACAAGAAACAAACAGCACAAATTATGTGATATCTGATTCCATGAGTCTGATTAATTCATAATACATCATAAATTCAACAATGTATATTTGTTCCGGTATCAAATGGCAATTTTATAGAAGCTAAATTACTAAATTTGATTTTCATAATATAAACTTGTCGTTTTTGTTTGATACACGGGGAATTGTATCACGTATTTTTTCTATACGTATTCACATGCAAAAGATTTCTTATTTTTAATAAATGGACATGAAATACTTTATAATAAGTGACCATTACACAGTTCTATTACTGATTGATTTTCAATTCTATCATTGTATTTAAAATCATTAAATTATTTTATAAATAAGGTACTTACAAGAAACAAACAGCACAAATTATGTGATATCTGATTCCAAGAGTCTGATAAATTCATAATACATCATAAATTCAACGATGTATAATTGTTCTGGTATCAACTGGAACTATCATAGTAGCTAAACAACTAAATTTGATTTTCAGAATTGAAACTCTCCTATTTGGTTTGATACATTAGGAATGGAATAACGGATTACTCCTATAACTATACGTATTCAAAAGATTACTTATTTTTAATAAATGGACAAGAAATACTTGTTAATAAGTGGCCATTCCACTGTTCATTAACTGATTGATTTTCAATTCTATCATTGTATTTAAAATCATAAAATTATTTTATAAATAAGGTACTTACAAGAAACAAAAAGCACAAATTATGTGATATCTGATTCCAAGAGTCTGATAAATTCATAATACATCATAAATTCAACGATGTATAATTGTTCTGGTATCAACTGGAACTATCATAGTAGCTAAACAACTAAATTTGATTTTCAGAATTGAAACTCTCCTATTTGGTTTGATACATTAGGAATGGAATAACGGATTACTCCTATAACTATACGTATTCAAAAGATTACTTATTTTCAATAAATGGACAAGAAATACTTTATAATAAGTGACCATTACACAGTTCATTTACTGATTGATTTTTAATACTCTGTTTGTATTTATAAATCATTAAATTATTTCAAAAATAAGGTACTTACAAGAAACAAACAGCACAAATTATGTGATATCTGATTCCAAGAGTCTGATTAATTCATAATACATCATAAATTCAACGATGTATAATTGTTCTGGTATCTACTGGCAATTTTATAGTTGCTAAATAACTAAATTTGATGTTCAAAGTTGAAACTTGCCTGTTTGGTTTGATAAATAAGGAATGGAATAACGGATTACTCCTACAACTATACGTATTCAAAAGATTACTTATTTTTAATAAATGGACAAGAAATACTTGTTAATAAGTGGCCATTCCACTGTTCATTAACTGATTGATTTTCAATTATATCATTGTATTTAAAATCATTAAATTATTTCAAAAATAAGGTACTTACAAGAAACAAACAGCACAAATTTTGTGATATCTGATTCCAAGAGTCTGATAAATTCATAATTTATCATAAATTCAACAATTTATATTTTTTTTGGTATCAACTGGAACTATCATTGTAGCTAAACAACTAAATTTGATTTTCAGAATTGAAACTCTCCTATTTGGTTTGATACATTAGGAATGGAATAACGGATTACTCTAATAACTATACGTATTCAAAAGATTTCTTATTTTTTATAAATGGACAAGAAATTCTTAATAATAAGTGACCATTACACAGTTCATTTACTGATTGATTTTCAATTCTATCATTGTATTTAAAATCATTAAATTATTTTAAAAATAAGGTACTTACAAGAAACAAACAGCACAAATTATGTGATATCTGATTCCAAGAGTCTGATAAATTCATAATACATCATACATTCAACACTGTATATTTTTTCTAATTCAACTGACAATTTTATAGAAGCTAAATTACTAAATTTGATTTTCATAATTGAAACTTGACTATTTTGTTTGATACACGAGGAATTGTATCACGTATTTTATCTATACTTATTCACATGCATAAGATTACTTATTTTTAATAAATGGACATAAAATACTTTATAATAAGTGACCATTACACAGTTGATTTACTGATTGATTTTCAATTCTCGGATTGTATTTTTAAATCATTAAATTATTTCATAAATAAGGTACTTACAAGAAACAAACAGTACAAATTATGTGATATCTGATTCCAAGAGTCTGATAAATTCATAATACATCATAAATTCAACGATGTATAATTGTTCTGGTATCTACTGGCAATTTTATAGTTGCTAAATAACTAAATTTGATGTTCAAAGTTGAAACTTGCCTGTTTGGTTTGATAAATAAGGAATGGAATAACGGATTACTCCTACAACTATACGTATTCAAAAGATTACTTATTTTTTATAAATGGACAAGAAATACTTAATAATAAGTGACCATTACACAGTTCATTTACTGATTGTTTTTCAATTCTATCATTGTATTTATAAATCATTAAATTATTTCAAAAATAAGGTACTTACAAGAAACAAACAGCACAAATTTTGTGATATCTGATTCCAAGAGTCTGATAAATTCATAATTTATCATAAATTCAACAATTTATATTTTTTTTGGTATCAACTGGAACTATCATTGTAGCTAAACAACTAAATTTGATTTTCAGAATTGAAACTCTCCTATTTGGTTTGATACATTAGGAATGGAATAACGGATTACTCTAATAACTATACGTATTCAAAAGATTTCTTATTTTTTATAAATGGACAAGAAATACTTGTTAATAAGTGGCCATTCCACAGTTCATTTACTGATTGATTTTCAATACTCTGTTTGTATTTATAAATCATTAAATAATTCCAAAAAAAGGTACTCACAAGAAACAAACAGCACAAATTATGTGAAATCTGATTCCAAGTGTCTGATTAATTCATAATACATCATAAATTCAACGATGTATAATTGTTCTGGTATCAACTGGAACTATCATAGTAGCTAAACAATTAAATTTGATTTTCAGAATTGAAACTCTCCTATTTGGTTTGATTTATTAGGAATGGAATAACGGATTACTCCTATAACTATACGTATTCAAAAGATTACTTATTTTTTATAAATGGACTTAAAATACTTGTTAATAAGTGGCCATTCCACTGTTCATTAACTGATTGATTTTCAATTCTATCATTGTATTTAAAATCATTAAATTATTTCAAAAATAAGGTACTTACAAGAAACAAACAGCACAAATTATGTGATATCTGATTCCATGAGTCTGATTAATTCATAATACATCATAAATTCAACAATGTATATTTGTTCCGGTATCAAATGGCAATTTTATAGAAGCTAAATTACTAAATTTGATTTTCATAATATAAACTTGTCGTTTTTGTTTGATACACGGGGAATTGTATCACGTATTTTTTCTATACGTATTCACATGCAAAAGATTTCTTATTTTTAATAAATGGACATGAAATACTTTATAATAAGTGACCATTACACAGTTCTATTACTGATTGATTTTCAATTCTATCATTGTATTTAAAATCATTAAATTATTTTATAAATAAGGTACTCACAAGAAACAAACAGCACAAATTATGTGAAATCTGATTCCAAGTGTCTGATTAATTCATAATACATCATAAATTCAACGATGTATAATTGTTCTGGTATCAACTGGAACTATCATAGTAGCTAAACAATTAAATTTGATTTTCAGAATTGAAACTCTCCTATTTGGTTTGATTTATTAGGAATGGAATAACGGATTACTCCTATAACTATACGTATTCAAAAGATTACTTATTTTTTATAAATGGACTTAAAATACTTGTTAATAAGTGGCCATTCCACTGTTCATTAACTGATTGATTTTCAATTCTATCATTGTATTTAAAATCATTAAATTATTTCAAAAATAAGGTACTTACAAGAAACAAACAGCACAAATTATGTGATATCTGATTCCATGAGTCTGATTAATTCATAATACATCATAAATTCAACGATGTATAATTGTTCTGGTATCTACTGGCAATTTTATAGTTGCTAAATAACTAAATTTGATGTTCAAAGTTGAAACTTGCCTGTTTGGTTTGATAAATAAGGAATGGAATAACGGATTACTCCTACAACTATACGTATTCAAAAGATTACTTATTTTTTATAAATGGACAAGAAATACTTAATAATAAGTGACCATTACACAGTTCATTTACTGATTGATTTTCAATACTCTGTTTGTATTTATAAATCATTAAATTATTCCAAAAAAAGGTACTCACAAGAAACATACAGCACAAATTATGTGAAATCTGATTCCAAGTGTCTGATTAATTCATAATACATCATAAATTCAACGATGTATAATTGTTCTGGTATCAACTGGAACTATCATAGTAGCTAAACAACTAAATTTGATTTTCAGAATTGAAACTCTCCTATTTGGTTTGATTTATTAGGAATGGAATAACGGATTACTCCTATAACTATACGTATTCAAAAGATTACTTATTTTTAATAAATGGACAAGAAATACTTGTTAATAAGTGGCCATTCCACTGTTCATTAACTGATTGATTTTCAATTCTATCATTGTATTTAAAATCATTAAATTATTTCAAAAATAAGGTACTTACAAGAAACAAACAGCACAAATTATGTGATATCTGATTCCATGAGTCTGATTAATTCATAATACATCATAAATTCAACAATGTATATTTGTTCCGGTATCAAATGGCAATTTTATAGAAGCTAAATTACTAAATTTGATTTTCATAATATAAACTTGTCGTTTTTGTTTGATACACGGGGAATTGTATCACGTATTTTTTCTATACGTATTCACATGCAAAAGATTTCTTATTTTTAATAAATGGACATGAAATACTTTATAATAAGTGACCATTACACAGTTCTATTACTGATTGATTTTCAATTCTATCATTGTATTTAAAATCATTAAATTATTTTATAAATAAGGTACTTACAAGAAACAAACAGCACAAATTATGTGATATCTGATTCCAAGAGTCTGATAAATTCATAATACATCATAAATTCAACGATGTATAATTGTTCTGGTATCAACTGGAACTATCATAGTAGCTAAACAACTAAATTTGATTTTCAGAATTGAAACTCTCCTATTTGGTTTGATACATTAGGAATGGAATAACGGATTACTCCTATAACTATACGTATTCAAAAGATTACTTATTTTTAGTAAATGGACAAGAAATACTTGTTAATAAGTGGCCATTCCACTGTTCATTAACTGATTGATTTTCAATTCTATCATTGTATTTAAAATCATAAAATTATTTTATAAATAAGGTACTTACAAGAAACAAAAAGCACAAATTATGTGATATCTGATTCCAAGAGTCTGATAAATTCATAATACATCATAAATTCAACGATGTATAATTGTTCTGGTATCAACTGGAACTATCATAGTAGCTAAACAACTAAATTTGATTTTCAGAATTGAAACTCTCCTATTTGGTTTGATACATTAGGAATGGAATAACGGATTACTCCTATAACTATACGTATTCAAAAGATTACTTATTTTTAATAAATGGACAAGAAATACTTTATAATAAGTGACCATTACACAGTTCATTTACTGATTGATTTTTAATACTCTGTTTGTATTTATAAATCATTAAATTATTTCAAAAATAAGGTACTTACAAGAAACAAACAGCACAAATTATGTGATATCTGATTCCAAGAGTCTGATTAATTCATAATACATCATAAATTCAACAACGTATATTTGTTCTAATTAAACTGGCAATTTTATAGAAGCTAAATTACTAAATTTGATTTTCATAATTGAAACTTGACTATTTTGTTTGATACACGAGGAATTGTATAACGTATTTTTTCTATACGTATTCACATGCAAAAGATTACTTATTTTTAATAAATGGACATGAAATACTTTATAATAATTGACCATTACACAATTCTTTTACTGAGTGATTTTTAATTCTATCATTGTATATAAAATCATTAAATTATTTCAAAAATAAGGTACTTACAAGAAACAAACAGTATAAATTATGTGATATCTGATTCCAAGAGACTGATTAATTCATAATACATCATAAATTCAACAATGTATATTTGTACTAAATCAACTGGCAATTTTATAGAAGCTAAATTACTAAATTTGATTTTCATAATTGAAACTTTCCAAATTTGGTTTGATACATTATGAATGGAATAACGGATTACTCCTATAACTATACGTATTCAAAAGATTACTTATTTTTTATAAATGGACAAGAAATACTTTATAATAAGTGGCCATTCCACAGTTCATTTACTGATTGATTTTCAATACTCTGTTTGTATTTATAAATCATTAAATTATTTCAAAAATAAGGTACTTACAAGAAACAAACAGCACAAATTATGTGATATCTGATTCCAAGAGTCTGATTAATTCATAATACATCATAAATTCAACAACGTATATTTGTTCTAATTAAACTGGCAATTTTATAGAAGCTAAATTACTAAATTTGATTTTCATAATTGAAACTTGACTATTTTGTTTGATACACGAGGAATTGTATAACGTATTTTTTCTATACGTATTCACATGCAAAATATTACTTTATTTTAAAAAATGGGTATGAAATACTTTATAATAATTGACCATTACACAATTCTTTTACTGAGTGATTTTGAATTCTATCATTGTATTTAAAATCATTAAATTATTTTATAAATAAGGTACTTACAAGAAACAAACAGAACATATTATGTGATATCTGATTCCAAGAGTCTGATTAATTCATAATACATCATAAATTCAACAACGTATATTTGTTCTAATTCAACTGGCAATTTTATAGAAGCTTAATTACTAAATTTGATTTTCATAATTGAAACTTGACTATTTTGTTTGATACACGAGGAATTGTATAACGTATTTTTTCTATACGTATTCACATGCAATAGATTACTTATTTTTAATAAATGGACATGAAATACTTTAAAATAAGTGACCATAACACAGTTCTTTTACTGATTGATTTTCAATTCTATCATTGTATTTAAAATCATTAAATTATTTCAAAAATAAGGTACTTACAAGAAACAAACAGCATAAATTATGTGATATCTGGTTCCAAGAGACTGATAAATTCATAATACATCTTAATTTCAACAATTATATTTGTTCTGTTATCAAATGTCAATTTTATAGAAGCTAAATTTCTAAATTTGATTTTCATAATATAAACTTGTCGTTTTTGTTTGATAACATTAGGAATGGTATAACGTAGTTTTTCTATACGTATTCACATGCAAAAGATTACTAATTTTTAATAAATGGACATGAAATACTTTATAATAAGTGGCCATTCCACAGTTCATTTACTGATTGATTTTCAATACTCTGTTTGTATTTATAAATCATTAAATTATTTCAAAAATAAGGTTCTTACAAGAAACAAACAGCACAAATATGTGATATCTGATTCCAAGAGACCGATAAATTTATAATACATCATAAATTCAACGATGTATAATTGTTCTGGTATCTACTGGCAATTTTATAGTTGCTAAATAACTAAATTTGATGTTCAAAGTTGAAACTTGCCTGTTTGGTTTGATAAATAAGGAATGGAATAACGGATTACTCCTACAACTATACGTATTCAAAAGATTACTTATTTTTTATAAATGGACAAGAAATACTTAATAATAAGTGACCATTACACAGTTCATTTACTGATTGATTTTCAATACTCTGTTTGTATTTATAAATCATTAAATTATTCCAAAAAAAGGTACTCACAAGAAACATACAGCACAAATTATGTGAAATCTGATTCCAAGTGTCTGATTTATTCATAATACATCATAAATTCAACGATGTATAATTGTTCTGGTATCAACTGGAACTATCATAGTAGCTAAACAACTAAATTTGATTTTCAGAATTGAAACTCTCCTATTTGGTTTGATTTATTAGGAATGGAATAACGGATTACTCCTATAACTATACGTATTCAAAAGATTACTTATTTTTAATAAATGGACAAGAAATACTTGTTAATAAGTGGCCATTCCACTGTTCATTAACTGATTGATTTTCAATTCTATCATTGTATTTAAAATCATTAAATTATTTCAAAAATAAGGTACTTACAAGAAACAAACAGCACAAATTATGTGATATCTGATTCCATGAGTCTGATTAATTCATAATACATCATAAATTCAACAATGTATATTTGTTCTGGTATCAAATGGCAATTTTATAGAAGCTAAATTACTAAATTTGATTTTCATAATATAAACTTGTCGTTTTTGTTTGATACACGGGGAATTGTATCACGTATTTTTTCTATACGTATTCACATGCAAAAGATTACTTATTTTTAATAAATGGACATGAAATACTTTATAATAAGTGACCATTACACAGTTCTTTTACTGATTGATTTTCAATTCTATCATTGTATTTAAAATACTTAAATTATTTTATAAATAAGGTACTTACAAGAAACAAACAGCACAAATTATGTGATATCTGATTCCAAGACTCTGATTAATTCATAATACATCATAAATTCAACAATGTATATTTGTTCCAATTCAACTGGCAATTTTATAGAAGCTAAATTACTAAATTTGATTTTCATAATTGAAACTTTCCTATTTGGTTTGATACATTATGAATGGAATAACGGATTACTCCTATAACTATACGTATTCAAAAGATTACTTATTTTTAATAAATGGACATGAAATACTTTATAATAAGTGACCATTACACAGTTCTTTTACTGATTGATTTTCAATTCTATCATTGTATTTAAAATCATTAAATTATTTCAAAAATAAGGTAATTACAAGAAACAAACAGCACAAATTATGTGATATCTGATTCCATGAGTCTGATTAATTCATAATACATCATAAATTCAACAGTGTATATTTGTTCTGGTATCAAATGGCAATTTTTTAGAAGCTAAATTACTAAATTTGATTTTCATAATTGAAACTTGCCTATTTTGTTTGATACACGAGGAATTGTATAACGTATTTTTTCTATACATATTCACATGCAAAAGATTACTTATTTTTAATAAATGGACATGAAATACTTTATAATAAGTGACCATTACACAGTTCTTTTACTGATTGATTTTCAATTCTATCATTGTATTTAAAATCATTAAATTATTTTATAAATAAGGTACTTACAAGAAACAAACAGCACAAATTATGTGATATCTGATTCCAAGAGTCTGATAAATTTATAATACATCATAAATTCAACAGTATATATTTGTTCTAATTCAACTGGCAATTTTATAGAAGCTATATTACTAAATTTGATCTTCAAAGTTGAAACTTGCCTGTTTGGTTTGATAAATAAGGAATGGTAGAATAAAGTACTCCTATACCTATAAGTATGCAAAAGATTACTTATTTTTTATATATGGACAAGAAATACTTTATAATAAGTGGCCATTCCAAAGTTCATTTACTGATTGATTTTTAATACTTTGTTTGTATTTAAAATCATTAAATTATTTCAAAAATAAGGTACTTACAAAAAACAAACAGCATAAATTATGTGATATCTGATTCCAAGAGACTGATCAATTCATAATACATCATAAATTCAACAATGTATATTTGTTCTAATTCAACTGGCAATTTTATAGAAGCTATATTACTAAATTTGATTTTCATAATTGAAACTTGGCTATTTTGTTTGATACACGAGGATTTGTATAACGTATTTTTTCTATACGTATTCACATGCAAAAGATTACTTATTTTTAATAAATGGACATGAAATACTTTTTAATAAGTGACCATTACATAGTTCTTTTACTGATTGATTTTCAATTCTATCATTGTATTTAAAATCATTAAATTATTTCAAAAATAAGGTACTTACAAGAAACAAACAGCACAAATTATGTAATATCTGATTCCAAGAGTCTGATAAATTCATAATACATCATAAATTCAACGATGTATAATTGTTCTGGTATCAACTGGAACTATCATAGTAGCTAAACAACTAAATTTGATTTTCAGAATTGAAACTCTCCTATTTGGTTTGATACATTAGGAATGGAATAACGGATTACTCCTATAACTATACGTATTCAAAAGATTACTTATTTTTTATAAATGGACAAGAAATACTTTATAATAAGTGGCCATTCCACAGTTCATTTACTGATTGATTTTCAATTGTCGGATTGTATTTATAAATCATTAAATTATTTCATATATAAGGTACTTACAAGAAACAAACAGCACAAAATATGTAATATCTGATTCCAAGAGTATGATTTATTCATAATACATCATAAATTCAACAATGTATATTTGTTCTAATTCAACTGGCAATTTTATAGAAGCTATATTACTAAATTTGATTTTCATAATTGAAACTTGCCAATTTGGTTTGATACATTAGGAATAGTATATTGGAAAACTCCTATAACTGTACGTATTCAAAAGATTACTTATTTTTATAAATATACAAGAAATACTTGTTAATAAGTGGCCATTCCACAGTTCATTTACTGATTGATTTTCAATTCTCGGATTGTATTTATAAATCATTAAATTATTTCAAAAATAAGGTACTTACAAGAAACAAACAGTATAAATTATGTGATATCTGATTCCAAGAGACTGATTAATTAATAATACATCATAAATTCAACAATGTATATTTGTTCTAATTCAACTGGCAATTTTGTAGAAGCTAAATTACTAAATTTGATTTTCATAATTGAAACTTGGCTATTTTGTTTGATACACGAGGAATTGTAAAACGTATTTTTTCTATACGTATTCACATGCAAAAGATTACTTTATTTTAATAAATGGGTATGAAATACTTTATAATAATTGACCATTACACAATTTTTTTACTGAGTGATTTTCAATTCTATCATTGTATTTAAAATCATTAAATTATTTCAAAAATAAGGTACTTACAAGAAACAAACAGTATAAATTATGTGATATCTGGTTCCAAGAGACTGATTAATTCATAATACATCATAAATTCAACAATGTATATTTGTTCTAATTCAACTGGCAATTTTATAGAAGCTAAATTACTAAATTTGATTTTCATAATTGAAACTTTCCTATTTGGTTTGATACATTATGAATGGAATAACGGATTACTCCTATAACTATACGTATTCAAAAGATTACTTATTTTTTATAAATGGACAAGAAATACTTAATAATAAGTGACCATTACACAGTTCATTTACTGATTGATTTTCAATTCTCGGATTGTATTTATAAATCATTAAATTATTTTATAAATAAGGTACTTACAAGAAACAAACAGCACAAATTATGTAATATCTGATTCCAAGAGTCTGATAAATTCATAATACATCATAAATTCAACGATGTATAATTGTTCTGGTATCAACTGAAACTATCATAGTAACTAAACAACTAAATTTGATTTTCAGAAATGAAACTCTCCTATTTGGTTTGATACATTAGGAATGGAATAACGGATTACTCCTATAACTATACGTATAAAAAAGATTACTTATTTTTCAAAAATGGACAAGAAATACTTGTTAATAAGTGGCCATTCCACTGTTCATTAACTGATTGATTTTCAATTCTATCATTGTATTTAAAATCATAAAATTATTTCAAAAAGAAGGTACTTACAAGAAACAAACAGCACAAATTATGTGATATCTGATTCCAAGAGTCTGATAAATTCATAATACATCTTAATTTCAACAATTATATTTGTTCTGGTATCAAATGGCAATTTTATAGAAGCTAAATAACTAAATTTGATTTTCATAATATAAACTTGGCTATTTTGTTTGATACACGAGGAATTGTAAAACGTATTTTTTCTAGACGTATTCACATGCAAAAGATTACTTTATTTTAATAAATGGGTATGAAATACTTTATAATAAGTGACCATTACACAGTTCATTTACTGATTGATTTTCAATTTTTGGATTGTATTAATAAATCATTCAATTATTTTATAAATAAGGTACTTACAAGAAACAAACAGCATAAATTATGTGATATCTGGTTCTAAGAAACTGATAAATTCATAATACATCTTAATTTCAACAATGTACATTTGTCTTAGTATCAAATGGAACTATCAAAGTAGCTAAACTACTAAATTTTAATTTCAAAATTAAAATTTGCCTAGTTGGTTTGATACATTAGGAATAGTATAACAGAAAACTCTTATAAATATACGTATGCAAAAGATTACTTATTTTTAATAAATGGACATAAAATACTTAATAATAAGTGACCTTTACACAGTTCATTTAGTGATTGATTTTCAATTCTCGGATTGTATTTATAAATCATTAAGTTATTTTATAAATAAGGTACTTACAAGAAACAAAAAGCACAAATTATGTGATATCTGATTCCAAGAGTATGATAAATTCATAATACATCATAAATTCAACGATGTATAATTGTTCTGGTATCAACTGGAACTACCATAGTAGCTGTTGGCTACACTTTCTAACCTGTATTTCTAAAATGTAAAAGTGCTCGTAATCATTTCTAACTATGTATTGTAACTATATAAAGCCCAAGAGGGAGAATAATAAAGTTAGATGTAAACCAACACTCCTCTCACTTACTGTCGTATCCGTATCCAACATTGGTGGCAGCGGCTGTATCCAACATTGGTGGCAGCGGCTGTATCCAACATTGGTGGCAGCGGGATGGAGCCCGAAAACAACCTCTGAGGAACATTGCCAACCAACATTGGTGGCAGCGGTATGGAACCCGAAACAACCTCTAAGAAATATTAACTACCAATATGAGTCTACATATTCTTTCTGCTGAAGATCCCTGACGAGGGAATGGTGACAGTCTAGAAAAAAAATAGAATATACTCAAAAGAAAAACGAATGGAAATGTACAACCCGAAAAAGAGGAAATCATTGGAACGGATACGGCAGTAGAAACATATCGTAAAAGAATAAATATATAAGTGTAATTAGTGGAAAAAAAAAAATAATAATAATAATAATAGTAGTAGTGAAATGCCCATATAAAATGGAAGGACGTTAAAGAAACGGAAGGAATGAAATGCCCATATAAAATGGAAGGACGTTAAAGAAATGGAGGGAGTGAAATACCCATACAAAATGGAAGACGTGAAAGAAATGGAGGGAGTGAAATACCCATATAAAATGGAAGGACCTTAAAGAAATGGAAGGAGTGAAATGCCCATATAAAATGGAAGGACCTTAAAGAAATGGAAGAAGTGAAATGCCCATATAAAATGGAAGGACGTTAAAGAAATGAAAGAAGTGAAATGCCCATATAAAATGGAAGGAATGAAATGCCCATATAAAATGGAAGGACGTTAAAGAAATGGAAGGAGTGAAATGCCCATATAAAATGGAAGGAGTGAAATGCCCATATAAAATGGAAGGACCTTAAAGAAATGGAAGGAGTGAAATGCCCATATAAAATGGAAGGACGTTAAAGAAACTGAAGGAGTGAAATGCCCATATAAAATGGAAGGACGTTAAAGAAACTGAAGGAGTAAATGCCCATATAAAATGGAAGGACGTTAAAGAAATGGAAGAAGTGAAATGCCCATATAAAATGGAAGGACCTTAAAGAAATGGAAGAAGTGAAATGCCCATATAAAATGGAAGGACGTTAAAGAAATGGAAGAAGTGAAATGCCCATATAAAATGGAAGGACGTTAAAGAAATGGAAGAAGTGAAATGCCCATATAAAATGGAAGGACGTTAAAGAAATGGAAGAAATAAGCCGAAAATTGTTAAGTAGAGAAATTAGAAGAAAATTAAAGAAAAAAAAAAAAATTGAAAAACGGAAAAACGGTTTATATTTATGTTATAATCTAACCATTGATCTTTTATTATAGCTAAAAAAAAAACCAAAGAAAAAGGAAAATTACAGCGACTCAGTTGAAGATAGAAGAAGTAGAGAAAAAAATATTATCTATTATTTATTATTTTGTATTTATATTATTGTTGATCTTCTCACTTTATCTTCAACCACCCCGTGGTAACACGAACTAGTTCGTTTCCGAAAAGGGGGAAGGGATGTTGGCTACACTTTCTAACCTGTATTTCTAAAATGTAAAAGTGCTCGTAATCATTTCTAACTATGTATTGTAACTATATAAAGCCCAAGAGGGAGAATAATAAAGTTAGATGTAAACCAACACTCCTCTCACTTACTGTCGTATCCGTATCCAACAGTAGCTAAACAACTAAATTTGATATTCAGAATAGAAACTCTCCTATTTGGTTTGATACATTAGGAATGGAATAACGGATTACTCCTATAACTATACGTATTCAAAAGATTACTTATTTTTAATAAATGGACATGAAATACTTTATAATAAGTGACCATTACACAGTTCTTTTACTGATTGATTTTCAATTCTATCAATGTATTTAAAACCATTAAATTATTTCAAAAAAAAGGTACTTACAAGAAACAAACAGCATAAATTATGTGATATCTGATTCCAAGATACTGATAAATTCATAATACATCTTAATTTCAACGATGTATATTTGTTCTGGTATCAAATGGCAATTTTATAGAAGCTATATTACTAAATTTGATTTTCATAATATAAACTTGTCGTTTTTGTTTGATAACATTAGGAATGGTATAACGTATTTTTTCTATACGTATTCACATGCAAAAGATTACTTATTTTTAATAAATGGACATGAAATACTTTATAATAAGTGACCATTACACAGTTCTTTTACTGATTGATTTTCAATTCTATCAATGTATTTAAAACCATTAAATTATTTCAAAAAAAAGGTACTTACAAGAAACAAACAGCATAAATTATGTGATATCTGATTCCAAGATACTGATAAATTCATAATACATCTTAATTTCAACAATGTATATTTGTTCTGGTATCAAATGGCAATTTTATAGAAGCTATATTACTAAATTTGATTTTCATAATTGAAACATGCCTATTTGGTTTGATACATTATGAATGGAATAACGGATTACTCCTATAACTATACGTATTCAAAAGATTACTTATTTTTTATAAATGGACAAGAAATACTTTATAATAAGTGGCCATTCCACAGTTCATTTACTGATTGATTTTCAATACTCTGTTTGTATTTATAAATCATTAAATTATTTCATATATAAGGTACTTACAAGAAACGAACAGCACAAGTTATGTGATATCTGATTCAAAGAGTCTGATAAATTCATAATTCATCGTAAATTCAACGATGTATAATTGTTCTGGTATCAACAGGCAATTTTATAGTTGCTAATTAACTAAATTTGATCTTCAAAGTTGAAACTTGCCTGTTTGGTTTGATAAATAAGGAATGGTAGAACAAAGTACTCCTATACCTATAAGTATGAAAAAGATTACTTATTTTTTATATATGGACAAGAAATAATTTATAATAAGTGGCCATTCCACAGTTCATTTACTGATTGATTTTTTATACTCTGTTTGTATTTAAAATCATTAAATTATTTCAAAAATAAGGTACTTACAAGAAACAAACAGTATAAATTATGTGATATCTGATTCCAAGAGACTGATTAATTAATAATTCATCATAAATTCAACAATGTATATTTGTTCTAAATCAACTGGCAATTTTATAGAAGCTATATTACTAAATTTGATTTTCATAATTGTAACTTGCCTATTTGGTTTGATACATTAGGAATAGTATATCGGAAAACTCCTATAACTGTACGTATTCAAAAGATTACTTATTTTTAATAAATGGACAAGAAATACTTTATAATAAGTAGCCATTCCACACTTCATTTACTGATTGATTTTCAATTCTATCATTGTATTTAAAATCATTTAATTATTTCAAAAATAAGGTACTTACAAAAAACAAACAGTATAAATTATGTGATATCTGATTCCATGAGTCTGATAAATTCATAATACATCTTAATTTCAACAATTATATTTGTTCTGGTATCAAATGGCAATTTTATAGAAGCTAAATAACTAAATTTGATTTTCATAATATAAACTTGGCTATTTTGTTTGATACACGAGGATTTGTATAACGTATTTTTTCTAGACGTATTCACATGCAAAAGATTACTTTATTTTAATAAAAGTGGTATGAAATACTTTATAATAAGTGACCATTACACAGTTCATTTACTGATTGATTTTCAATTTTTGGATTGTATTAATAAATCATTCATTATTTTATAAATAAGGTACTTACAAGAAACAAACAGCACAAATTATGTGATATCTGATTCCATGAGTCTGATAAATTCATAATACATCATAAATTCAACGATGTATAATTGTTCTGGTATCAACTGGAACTATCATAGTAGCTAAACAACTAAATTTGATTTTCAGAACTGAAACTCTCCTATTTGGTTTGATACATTATGAATGGAATAACGGATTACTCGTATAACAATACGTATTCAAAAGATTACTTATTTTTTATAAATGGACAAGAAATACTTTATAATAAGTGGCCATTCCACAGTTCATTTACTGATTGATTTTCAATTGTCGGATTGTATTTATAAATCATTAAATTATTTCATATATAAGGTACTTACAAGAAACAAACAGCACAATTTATGTAATATCTGATTCCAAGAGTATGATTTATTCATAATACATCATAAATTCAACAATGTATATTTGTTCTAATTCAACTGGCAATTTTGTAGAAGCTAAATTACTAAATTTGATTTTCATAATTGAAACTTGGCTATTTAGTTTGATACACGAGGAATTGTATAACGTATTTTTTCTATACGTATTCACATGCAAAAGATTACTTTATTTTAATGAATGGGTATGAAATACTTTATAATAATTGACCATTACACAATTCTTTTACTGAGTGATTTTCAATTCTATCATTGTATTTAAAATCATTAAATTATTTCAAAAATAAGGTACTTACAAGAAACAAACAGTATAAATTATGTGATATCTGGTTCCAAGAGACTGATTAATTCATAATACATCATAAATTCAACAATGTATATTTGTTCTAATTCAACTGGCAATTTTATAGAAGCTAAATTACTAAATTTGATTTCCATAATTGAAACTTTCCTATTTGGTTTGATACATTAGGAATAGTATATCGGAAAACTCCTATAACTATACGTATTCAAAAGATTACTTATTTTTAATAAATGGACATAAAATACTTTATAATAAGTGACCATTACACAGTTCATTTACTGATTGATTTTCAATTGTCGGATTGTATTTATAAATCATTAAATTATTTCATATATAAGGTACTTACAAGAAACAAACAGCACAAATTATGTAATATCTGATTCCAAGCGTCTGATAAATTCATAATACATCATAAATTCAACGATGTATAATTGTTCTGGTATCAACTGAAACTATCATAGTAGCTAAACAACTAAATTTGATTTTCAGAAATGAAACTCTCCTATTTGGTTTGATACATTAGGAATGGAATAACGGATTACTCCTATAACTATACGTATTCAAAAGATTACTTATTTTTTATAAATGGACAAGAAATACTTTATAATAAGTGGCCATTCCACAGTTCATTTACTGATTGATTTTCAATACTCTGTTTGTATTTATAAATCATTAAATTATTTCAAAAATAAGGTAATTACAAGAAACAAACAACACAAATTATGTGATATCTGATTCCAAGAGTCTGATTAATTCATAATACATCATAAATTCAACAGTATATATTTGTTCTAATTCAACTGGCAATTTTATAGAAGCTATATTACTAAATTTGATTTTCATAATTGAAACATGCCTATTTTGTTTGATACATACGGAATAGTATATCGGAAAACTCTTATAACGATACGTATGCAAAAGATTACTTTCTTTTAATAAATGGACATAAAATACTTTATAATAAGTGACCATTACACAGTTCATTTACTGATTGATTTTCAATTGTCGGATTGTATTTATAAATCATTAAATTATTTCATATATAAGGTACTTACAAGAAACAAACAGCACAATTTATGTAATATCTGATTCCAAGAGTATGATTTATTCATAATACATCATAAATTCAACAATGTATATTTGTTCTAAATCAACTGGCAATTTTATAGAAGCTATATTACTAAATTTGATTTTCATAATTGAAACTTGCCGATTTGGTTTGATACATTAGGAATAGTATATCGGAAAACTCCTATAACTGTACGTATTCAAAAGATTACTTATTTTTATAAATATACAAGAAATACTTGTTAATAAGTGGCCATTCCACAGTTCCTTTACTGATTGATTTTCAATTCTCGGATTGTATTTATAAATCATTAAATTATTTCAAAAATAAGGTACTTACAAGAAACAAACAGTATAAATTATGTGATATCTGATTCCAAGAGACTGATTAATTAATAATACATCATAAATTCAACAATGTATATTTGTTCTAATTCAACTGGCAATTTTATAGAAGCTAAATTACTAAATTTGATTTTCATAATTGAAACTTGACTATTTTGTTTGATACACGAGGAATTGTATAACGTATTTTTTCTATACGTATTCACATGCAAAAGATTACTTATTTTTAATAAATGGACATGAAATACTTTATAATAAGTGACCATTACACAGTTCTTTTACTGATTGATTTTCAATTCTATCATTGTATTTAAAATCATTAAATTAATTCAAAAATAAGGTACTTACAAGAAACAAACAGCACAAATTATGTAATATCTGATTCCATGAGTATGATTTATTCATAATTCATCATAAATTCAACAATGTATATTTGTTCTAATTCAACTGGCAATTTTATAGAAGCTATATTACTAAATTTGATTTTCATAATTGTAACTTGCCTATTTGGTTTGATACATTAGGAATAGTATATCGGAAAACTCCTATAACTGTACGTATTCAAAAGATTACTTATTTTTAATAAATGGACAAGAAATACTTTATAATAAGTAGCCATTCCACACTTCATTTACTGATTGATTTTCAATTCTATCATTGTATTTAAAATCATTTAATTATTTCAAGAATAAGGTACTTACAAAAAACAAACAGTATAAATTATGTGATATCTGATTCCATGAGTCTGATAAATTCATAATACATCTTAATTTCAACAATTATATTTGTTCTGGTATCAAATGGCAATTTTATAGAAGCTAAATAACTAAATTTGATTTTCATAATATAAACTTGGCTATTTTGTTTGATACACGAGGATTTGTATAACGTATTTTTTCTAGACGTATTCACATGCAAAAGATTACTTTATTTTAATAAATGGGTATGAAATACTTTATAATAAGTGACCATTACACAGTTCTTTTACTGATTGATTTTCAATTCTATCAATGTATTTAAAACCATTAAATTATTTCAAAAAAAAGGTACTTACAAGAAACAAACAGCATAAATTATGTGATATCTGATTCCAAGATACTGATAAATTCATAATACATCTTAATTTCAACAATGTATATTTGTTCTGGTATCAAATGGCAATTTTATAGAAGCTAAATTACTAAATTTGATTTTCATAATATAAACTTGGCTATTTTGTTTGATACACGAGGATTTGTATAACGTATTTTTTCTAGACGTATTCACATGCAAAAGATTACTTATTTTTAATAAATGGACATGAAATACTTTATAATAAGTGACCATTACACAGTTCTTTTACTGATTGATTTTCAATTTTTGGATTGTATTAATAAATCATTCAATTATTTTATAAATAAGGTACTTACAAGAAACAAACAGCACAAATTATGTGATATCTGATTCCATGAGTCTGATAAATTCATAATACATCATAAATTCAACAATGTACATTTGTCTTAGTATCAAATGGAACTATCAAAGTAGCTAAACTACTAAATTTTAATTTCAAAATTAAAATTTGCCTAGTTGGTTTGATACATTAGGAATAGTATAACAGAAAACTCTTATAAATATACGTATGCAAAAGATTACTTATTTTTAATAAATGGACATAAAATACTTAATAATAAGTGACCTTTACACAGTTCATTTACTGATTGATTTTCAATTCTCGGATTGTATTTATAAATTATTAAGTTATTTTATAAATAAGGTACTTACAAGAAACAAAAAGCACAAATTATGTGATATCTGATTCCAAGAGTATGATAAATTCATAATACATCATAAATTCAACGATGTATAATTGTTCTGGTATCAACTGGAACTATCATAGTAGCTAAACAACTAAATTTGATATTCAGAATAGAAACTCTCCTAATTGGTTTGATACATTAGGAATGGAATAACGGATTACTCCTATAACTGTACGTATTCAAAAGATTACTTATTTTTAATAAATGGACAAGAAATACTTTATAATAAGTAGCCATTCCACACTTCATTTACTGATTGATTTTCAATTCTATCATTGTATTTAAAATCATTTAATTATTTCAAAAATAAGGTACTTACAAAAAACAAACAGTATAAATTATGTGATATCTGATTCCATGAGTCTGATAAATTCATAATACATCTTAATTTCAACAATTATATTTGTTCTGGTATCAAATGGCAATTTTATAGAAGCTAAATAACTAAATTTGATTTTCATAATATAAACTTGGCTATTTTGTTTGATACACGAGGATTTGTATAACGTATTTTTTCTAGACGTATTCACATGCAAAAGATTACTTTATTTTAATAAATGGGTATGAAATACTTTATAATAAGTGACCATTACACAGTTCATTTACTGATTGATTTTCAATTTTTGGATTGTATTAATAAATCATTCAATTATTTTATAAATAAGGTACTTACAAGAAACAAACAGCACAAATTATGTGATATCTGATTCCATGAGTCTGATAAATTCATAATACATCATAAATTCAACAATGTACATTTGTCTTAGTATCAAATGGAACTATCAAAGTAGCTAAACTACTAAATTTTAATTTCAAAATTAAAATTTGCCTAGTTGGTTTGATACATTAGGAATAGTATAACAAAAAACTCTTATAAATATACGTATGCAAAAGATTACTTATTTTTAATAAATGGACATAAAATACTTAATAATAAGTGACCTTTACACAGTTCATTTACTGATTGATTTTCAATTCTCGGATTGTATTTATAAATCATTAAGTTATTTTATAAATAAGGTACTTACAAGAAACAAAAAGCACAAATTATGTGATATCTGATTCCAAGAGTATGATAAATTCATAATACATCATAAATTCAACGATGTATAATTGTTCTGGTATCAACTGGAACTATCATAGTAGCTAAACAACTAAATTTGATATTCAGAATAGAAACTCTCCTATTTGGTTTGATACATTAGGAATGGAATAACGGATTACTCCTATAACTGTACGTATTCAAAAGATTACTTATTTTTAATAAATGGACAAGAAATACTTTATAATAAGTAGCCATTCCACACTTCATTTACTGATTGATTTTCAATTCTATCATTGTATTTAAAATCATTTAATTATTTCAAAAATAAGGTACTTACAAAAAACAAACAGTATAAATTATGTGATATCTGATTCCATGAGTCTGATAAATTCATAATACATCTTAATTTCAACAATTATATTTGTTCTGGTATCAAATGGCAATTTTATAGAAGCTAAATAACTAAATTTGATTTTCATAATATAAACTTGGCTATTTTGTTTGATACACGAGGATTTGTATAACGTATTTTTTCTAGACGTATTCACATGCAAAAGATTACTTTATTTTAATAAATGGGTATGAAATACTTTATAATAAGTGACCATTACACAGTTCTTTTACTGATTGATTTTCAATTCTATCAATGTATTTAAAACCATTAAATTATTTCAAAAAAAAGGTACTTACAAGAAACAAACAGCACAAATTATGTGATATCTGATTCCAAGAGTCTGATTAATTCATAATACATCATAAATTCAACAGTATATATTTGTTTTAATTCAACTGGCAATTTTATAGAAGCTATATTACTAAATTTGATTTTCATAATTGAAACATGCCTATTTGGTTTGATACATAAGGAATAGTATATCGGAAAACTCTTATAACGATACATATGCAAATGATTACTTATTTTTAATAAATGGACATAAAATACTTTATAATAAGTGACTATTACACAGTTCATTTACTGATTGATTTTCAATTGTCGGATTGTATTTATAAATCATTAAATTATTTCATATATAAGGTACTTACAAGAAACGAACAGCACAAGATATGTGATATCTGATTCAAAGAGTCTGATAAATTCATAATTCATCGTAAATTCAACGATGTATAATTGTTCTGGTATCAACAGGCAATTTTATAGTTGCTAATTAACTAAATTTGATCTTCAAACTTGAAACTTGCCTGTTTGGTTTGATAAATAAGGAATGGTAGAACAAAGTACTCCTATACCTATAAGTATGAAAAAGATTACTTATTTTTTATAAATGGACAAGAAATACTTTATAATAAGTAGCCATTCCACACTTCATTTACTGATTGATTTTCAATTCTATCATTGTATTTAAAATCATTAAATTATTTCATAAATAAGGTACTTACAAGAAACAAACAGTATAAAGTATGTGATATCTGATTCCAAGAGACTGATTAATTCATAATACATCAAAAATTCAATAGTATATATTTGTTCTAATTCAACTGGCAATTTTATAGAAGCTAAATTACTAAATTTGATTTTCATAATTGAAACTTGACTATTTTGTTTGATACACGAGGAATTGTATAACGTATTTTTTCTATACGTATTCACATGCAAAAGATTACTTATTTTTAATAAATGGACATGAAATACTTTATAATAAGTGACCATTACACAGTTCTTTTACTGATTGATTTTCAATTCTATCATTGTATTTAAAATCATTAAATTAATTCAAAAATAAGGTACTTACAAGAAACAAACAGCACAAATTATGTAATATCTGATTCCATGAGTATGATTTATTCATAATTCATCATAAATTCAACAATGTATATTTGTTCTAATTCAACTGGCAATTTTATAGAAGCTATATTACTAAATTTGATTTTCATAATTGTAACTTGCCTATTTGGTTTGATACATTAGGAATAGTATATCGGAAAACTCCTATAACTGTACGTATTCAAAAGATTACTTATTTTTAATAAATGGACAAGAAATACTTTATAATAAGTAGCCATTCCACACTTCATTTACTGATTGATTTTCAATTCTATCATTGTATTTAAAATCATTTAATTATTTCAAGAATAAGGTACTTACAAAAAACAAACAGTATAAATTATGTGATATCTGATTCCATGAGTCTGATAAATTCATAATACATCTTAATTTCAACAATTATATTTGTTCTGGTATCAAATGGCAATTTTATAGAAGCTAAATAACTAAATTTGATTTTCATAATATAAACTTGGCTATTTTGTTTGATACACGAGGATTTGTATAACGTATTTTTTCTAGACGTATTCACATGCAAAAGATTACTTTATTTTAATAAATGGGTATGAAATACTTTATAATAAGTGACCATTACACAGTTCTTTTACTGATTGATTTTCAATTCTATCAATGTATTTAAAACCATTAAATTATTTCAAAAAAAAGGTACTTACAAGAAACAAACAGCATAAATTATGTGATATCTGATTCCAAGATACTGATAAATTCATAATACATCTTAATTTCAACAATGTATATTTGTTCTGGTATCAAATGGCAATTTTATAGAAGCTAAATTACTAAATTTGATTTTCATAATATAAACTTGGCTATTTTGTTTGATACACGAGGATTTGTATAACGTATTTTTTCTAGACGTATTCACATGCAAAAGATTACTTATTTTTAATAAATGGACATGAAATACTTTATAATAAGTGACCATTACACAGTTCATTTACTGATTGATTTTCAATTTTTGGATTGTATTAATAAATCATTCAATTATTTTATAAATAAGGTACTTACAAGAAACAAACAGCACAAATTATGTGATATCTGATTCCATGAGTCTGATAAATTCATAATACATCATAAATTCAACAATGTACATTTGTCTTAGTATCAAATGGAACTATCAAAGTAGCTAAACTACTAAATTTGATATTCAGAATAGAAACTCTCCTAATTGGTTTGATACATTAGGAATGGAATAACGGATTACTCCTATAACTGTACGTATTCAAAAGATTACTTATTTTTAATAAATGGACAAGAAATACTTTATAATAAGTAGCCATTCCACACTTCATTTACTGATTGATTTTCAATTCTATCATTGTATTTAAAATCATTTAATTATTTCAAAAATAAGGTACTTACAAAAAACAAACAGTATAAATTATGTGATATCTGATTCCATGAGTCTGATAAATTCATAATACATCTTAATTTCAACAATTATATTTGTTCTGGTATCAAATGGCAATTTTATAGAAGCTAAATAACTAAATTTGATTTTCATAATATAAACTTGGCTATTTTGTTTGATACACGAGGATTTGTATAACGTATTTTTTCTAGACGTATTCACATGCAAAAGATTACTTTATTTTAATAAATGGGTATGAAATACTTTATAATAAGTGACCATTACACAGTTCATTTACTGATTGATTTTCAATTTTTGGATTGTATTAATAAATCATTCAATTATTTTATAAATAAGGTACTTACAAGAAACAAACAGCACAAATTATGTGATATCTGATTCCATGAGTCTGATAAATTCATAATACATCATAAATTCAACAATGTACATTTGTCTTAGTATCAAATGGAACTATCAAAGTAGCTAAACTACTAAATTTTAATTTCAAAATTAAAATTTGCCTAGTTGGTTTGATACATTAGGAATAGTATAACAAAAAACTCTTATAAATATACGTATGCAAAAGATTACTTATTTTTAATAAATGGACATAAAATACTTAATAATAAGTGACCTTTACACAGTTCATTTACTGATTGATTTTCAATTCTCGGATTGTATTTATAAATCATTAAGTTATTTTATAAATAAGGTACTTACAAGAAACAAAAAGCACAAATTATGTGATATCTGATTCCAAGAGTATGATAAATTCATAATACATCATAAATTCAACGATGTATAATTGTTCTGGTATCAACTGGAACTATCATAGTAGCTAAACAACTAAATTTGATATTCAGAATAGAAACTCTCCTATTTGGTTTGATACATTAGGAATGGAATAACGGATTACTCCTATAACTGTACGTATTCAAAAGATTACTTATTTTTAATAAATGGACAAGAAATACTTTATAATAAGTAGCCATTCCACACTTCATTTACTGATTGATTTTCAATTCTATCATTGTATTTAAAATCATTTAATTATTTCAAAAATAAGGTACTTACAAAAAACAAACAGTATAAATTATGTGATATCTGATTCCATGAGTCTGATAAATTCATAATACATCTTAATTTCAACAATTATATTTGTTCTGGTATCAAATGGCAATTTTATAGAAGCTAAATAACTAAATTTGATTTTCATAATATAAACTTGGCTATTTTGTTTGATACACGAGGATTTGTATAACGTATTTTTTCTAGACGTATTCACATGCAAAAGATTACTTTATTTTAATAAATGGGTATGAAATACTTTATAATAAGTGACCATTACACAGTTCTTTTACTGATTGATTTTCAATTCTATCAATGTATTTAAAACCATTAAATTATTTCAAAAAAAAGGTACTTACAAGAAACAAACAGCATAAATTATGTGATATCTGATTCCAAGATACTGATAAATTCATAATACATCTTAATTTCAACAATGTATATTTGTTCTGGTATCAAATGGCAATTTTACAGAAGCTAAATTACTAAATTTGATTTTCATAATATAAACTTGTCGTTTTTGTTTGATAACATTAGGAATGGTATAACGTATTTTTTCTATACGTATTCACATGCAAAAGATTACTTATTTTTAATAAAAGGACATGAAATACTTTATAATAAGTGGCCATTACACAGTTCATTTACTGATTAATTTTCAATTCAATCATTGTATTTAAAATCATTAAATTATTTCATAAATAAGGTACTTACAAGAAACAAACAGCACAAATTATGTGATATCTGATTCCAAGAGTCTGATTAATTCATAATACATCTTAATTTCAACAATGTATATTTGTTCTGGTATCAAATGGCAATTTTATAGAAGCTAAATTACTAAATTTGATTTTCATAATATAAACTTGGCTATTTTGTTTGATACACGAGGATTTGTATAACGTATTTTTTCTAGACGTATTCACATGCAAAAGATTACTTATTTTTAATAAATGGACATGAAATACTTTATAATAAGTGACCATTACACAGTTCATTTACTGATTGATTTTCAATTTTTGGATTGTATTAATAAATCATTCAATTATTTTATAAATAAGGTACTTACAAGAAACAAACAGCACAAATTATGTGATATCTGATTCCATGAGTCTGATAAATTCATAATACATCATAAATTCAACAATGTACATTTGTCTTAGTATCAAATGGAACTATCAAAGTAGCTAAACTACTAAATTTGATATTCAGAATAGAAACTCTCCTAATTGGTTTGATACATTAGAAATGGAATAACGGATTACTCCTATAACTGTACGTATTCAAAAGATTACTTATTTTTAATAAATGGACAAGAAATACTTTATAATAAGTAGCCATTCCACACTTCATTTACTGATTGATTTTCAATTCTATCATTGTATTTAAAATCATTTAATTATTTCAAAAATAAGGTACTTACAAAAAACAAACAGTATAAATTATGTGATATCTGATTCCATGAGTCTGATAAATTCATAATACATCTTAATTTCAACAATTATATTTGTTCTGGTATCAAATGGCAATTTTATAGAAGCTAAATAACTAAATTTGATTTTCATAATATAAACTTGGCTATTTTGTTTGATACACGAGGATTTGTATAACGTATTTTTTCTAGACGTATTCACATGCAAAAGATTACTTTATTTTAATAAATGGGTATGAAATACTTTATAATAAGTGACCATTACACAGTTCATTTACTGATTGATTTTCAATTTTTGGATTGTATTAATAAATCATTCAATTATTTTATAAATAAGGTACTTACAAGAAACAAACAGCACAAATTATGTGATATCTGATTCCATGAGTCTGATAAATTCATAATACATCATAAATTCAACAATGTACATTTGTCTTAGTATCAAATGGAACTATCAAAGTAGCTAAACTACTAAATTTTAATTTCAAAATTAAAATTTGCCTAGTTGGTTTGATACATTAGGAATAGTATAACAAAAAACTCTTATAAATATACGTATGCAAAAGATTACTTATTTTTAATAAATGGACATAAAATACTTAATAATAAGTGACCTTTACACAGTTCATTTACTGATTGATTTTCAATTCTCGGATTGTATTTATAAATCATTAAGTTATTTTATAAATAAGGTACTTACAAGAAACAAAAAGCACAAATTATGTGATATCTGATTCCAAGAGTATGATAAATTCATAATACATCATAAATTCAACGATGTATAATTGTTCTGGTATCAACTGGAACTATCATAGTAGCTAAACAACTAAATTTGATATTCAGAATAGAAACTCTCCTATTTGGTTTGATACATTAGGAATGGAATAACGGATTACTCCTATAACTGTACGTATTCAAAAGATTACTTATTTTTAATAAATGGACAAGAAATACTTTATAATAAGTAGCCATTCCACACTTCATTTACTGATTGATTTTCAATTCTATCATTGTATTTAAAATCATTTAATTATTTCAAAAATAAGGTACTTACAAAAAACAAACAGTATAAATTATGTGATATCTGATTCCATGAGTCTGATAAATTCATAATACATCTTAATTTCAACAATTATATTTGTTCTGGTATCAAATGGCAATTTTATAGAAGCTAAATAACTAAATTTGATTTTCATAATATAAACTTGGCTATTTTGTTTGATACACGAGGATTTGTATAACGTATTTTTTCTAGACGTATTCACATGCAAAAGATTACTTTATTTTAATAAATGGGTATGAAATACTTTATAATAAGTGACCATTACACAGTTCTTTTACTGATTGATTTTCAATTCTATCAATGTATTTAAAACCATTAAATTATTTCAAAAAAAAGGTACTTACAAGAAACAAACAGCATAAATTATGTGATATCTGATTCCAAGATACTGATAAATTCATAATACATCTTAATTTCAACAATGTATATTTGTTCTGGTATCAAATGGCAATTTTACAGAAGCTAAATTACTAAATTTGATTTTCATAATATAAACTTGTCGTTTTTGTTTGATAACATTAGGAATGGTATAACGTATTTTTTCTATACGTATTCACATGCAAAAGATTACTTATTTTTAATAAAAGGACATGAAATACTTTATAATAAGTGGCCATTACACAGTTCATTTACTGATTAATTTTCAATTCAATCATTGTATTTAAAATCATTAAATTATTTCATAAATAAGGTACTTACAAGAAACAAACAGCACAAATTATGTGATATCTGATTCCAAGAGTCTGATTAATTCATAATACATCATAAATTCAACAGTATATATTTGTTTTAATTCAACTGGCAATTTTATAGAAGCTATATTACTAAATTTGATTTTCATAATTGAAACATGCCTATTTGGTTTGATACATAAGGAATAGTATATCGGAAAACTCTTATAACGATACATATGCAAATGATTACTTATTTTTAATAAATGGACATAAAATACTTTATAATAAGTGACTATTACACAGTTCATTTACTGATTGATTTTCAATTGTCGGATTGTATTTATAAATCATTAAATTATTTCATATATAAGGTACTTACAAGAAACGAACAGCACAAGATATGTGATATCTGATTCAAAGAGTCTGATAAATTCATAATTCATCGTAAATTCAACGATGTATAATTGTTCTGGTATCAACAGGCAATTTTATAGTTGCTAATTAACTAAATTTGATCTTCAAACTTGAAACTTGCCTGTTTGGTTTGATAAATAAGGAATGGTAGAACAAAGTACTCCTATACCTATAAGTATGAAAAAGATTACTTATTTTTTATATATGGACAAGAAATACTTTATAATAAGTGGCCATTCCACAGTTCATTTACTGATTGATTTTTAATACTCTGTTTGTATTTAAAATCATTAAATTATTTCAAAAATAAGGTACTTACAAGAAACAAACAGTATAAATTATGTGATATCTGATTCCAAGAGACTGATTAATTAATAATACATCAAAAATTCAATAGTATATATTTGTTCTAATTCAACTGGCAATTTTATAGAAGCTAAATTACTAAATTTGATTTTCATAATTGAAACTTGACTATTTTGTTTGATACACGAGGAATTGTATAACGTATTTTTTCTATACGTATTCACATGCAAAAGATTACTTATTTTTAATAAATGGACATGAAATACTTTATAATAAGTGACCATTACACAGTTCTTTTACTGATTGATTTTCAATTCTATCATTGTATTTAAAATCATTAAATTAATTCAAAAATAAGGTACTTACAAGAAACAAACAGCACAAATTATGTAATATCTGATTCCATGAGTATGATTTATTCATAATTCATCATAAATTCAACAATGTATATTTGTTCTAATTCAACTGGCAATTTTATAGAAGCTATATTACTAAATTTGATTTTCATAATTGTAACTTGCCTATTTGGTTTGATACATTAGGAATAGTATATCGGAAAACTCCTATAACTGTACGTATTCAAAAGATTACTTATTTTTAATAAATGGACAAGAAATACTTTATAATAAGTAGCCATTCCACACTTCATTTACTGATTGATTTTCAATTCTATCATTGTATTTAAAATCATTTAATTATTTCAAAAATAAGGTACTTACAAAAAACAAACAGTATAAATTATGTGATATCTGATTCCATGAGTCTGATAAATTCATAATACATCTTAATTTCAACAATTATATTTGTTCTGGTATCAAATGGCAATTTTATAGAAGCTAAATAACTAAATTTGATTTTCATAATATAAACTTGGCTATTTTGTTTGATACACGAGGATTTGTATAACGTATTTTTTCTAGACGTATTCACATGCAAAAGATTACTTATTTTTAATAAATGGACATGAAATACTTTATAATAAGTGACCATTACACAGTTCTTTTACTGATTGATTTTCAATTTTTGGATTGTATTAATAAATCATTCAATTATTTTATAAATAAGGTACTTACAAGAAACAAACAGCACAAATTATGTGATATCTGATTCCATGAGTCTGATAAATTCATAATACATCATAAATTCAACAATGTACATTTGTCTTAGTATCAAATGGAACTATCAAAGTAGCTAAACTACTAAATTTTAATTTCAAAATTAAAATTTGCCTAGTTGGTTTGATACATTAGGAATAGTATAACAGAAAACTCTTATAAATATACGTATGCAAAAGATTACTTATTTTTAATAAATGGACATAAAATACTTAATAATAAGTGACCTTTACACAGTTCATTTACTGATTGATTTTCAATTCTCGGATTGTATTTATAAATTATTAAGTTATTTTATAAATAAGGTACTTACAAGAAACAAAAAGCACAAATTATGTGATATCTGATTCCAAGAGTATGATAAATTCATAATACATCATAAATTCAACGATGTATAATTGTTCTGGTATCAACTGGAACTATCATAGTAGCTAAACAACTAAATTTGATATTCAGAATAGAAACTCTCCTAATTGGTTTGATACATTAGGAATGGAATAACGGATTACTCCTATAACTGTACGTATTCAAAAGATTACTTATTTTTAATAAATGGACAAGAAATACTTTATAATAAGTAGCCATTCCACACTTCATTTACTGATTGATTTTCAATTCTATCATTGTATTTAAAATCATTTAATTATTTCAAAAATAAGGTACTTACAAAAAACAAACAGTATAAATTATGTGATATCTGATTCCATGAGTCTGATAAATTCATAATACATCTTAATTTCAACAATTATATTTGTTCTGGTATCAAATGGCAATTTTATAGAAGCTAAATAACTAAATTTGATTTTCATAATATAAACTTGGCTATTTTGTTTGATACACGAGGATTTGTATAACGTATTTTTTCTAGACGTATTCACATGCAAAAGATTACTTTATTTTAATAAATGGGTATGAAATACTTTATAATAAGTGACCATTACACAGTTCATTTACTGATTGATTTTCAATTTTTGGATTGTATTAATAAATCATTCAATTATTTTATAAATAAGGTACTTACAAGAAACAAACAGCACAAATTATGTGATATCTGATTCCATGAGTCTGATAAATTCATAATACATCATAAATTCAACAATGTACATTTGTCTTAGTATCAAATGGAGCTATCAAAGTAGCTAAACTACTAAATTTTAATTTCAAAATTAAAATTTGCCTAGTTGGTTTGATACATTAGGAATAGTATAACAAAAAACTCTTATAAATATACGTATGCAAAAGATTACTTATTTTTAATAAATGGACATAAAATACTTAATAATAAGTGACCTTTACACAGTTCATTTACTGATTGATTTTCAATTCTCGGATTGTATTTATAAATCATTAAGTTATTTTATAAATAAGGTACTTACAAGAAACAAAAAGCACAAATTATGTGATATCTGATTCCAAGAGTATGATAAATTCATAATACATCATAAATTCAACGATGTATAATTGTTCTGGTATCAACTGGAACTATCATAGTAGCTAAACAACTAAATTTGATATTCAGAATAGAAACTCTCCTATTTGGTTTGATACATTAGGAATGGAATAACGGATTACTCCTATAACTGTACGTATTCAAAAGATTACTTATTTTTAATAAATGGACAAGAAATACTTTATAATAAGTAGCCATTCCACACTTCATTTACTGATTGATTTTCAATTCTATCATTGTATTTAAAATCATTTAATTATTTCAAAAATAAGGTACTTACAAAAAACAAACAGTATAAATTATGTGATATCTGATTCCATGAGTCTGATAAATTCATAATACATCTTAATTTCAACAATTATATTTGTTCTGGTATCAAATGGCAATTTTATAGAAGCTAAATAACTAAATTTGATTTTCATAATATAAACTTGGCTATTTTGTTTGATACACGAGGATTTGTATAACGTATTTTTTCTAGACGTATTCACATGCAAAAGATTACTTATTTTTAATAAATGGACATGAAATACTTTATAATAAGTGACCATTACACAGTTCTTTTACTGATTGATTTTCAATTTTTGGATTGTATTAATAAATCATTCAATTATTTTATAAATAAGGTACTTACAAGAAACAAACAGCACAAATTATGTGATATCTGATTCCATGAGTCTGATAAATTCATAATACATCATAAATTCAACAATGTACATTTGTCTTAGTATCAAATGGAACTATCAAAGTAGCTAAACTACTAAATTTTAATTTCAAAATTAAAATTTGCCTAGTTGGTTTGATACATTAGGAATAGTATAACAGAAAACTCTTATAAATATACGTATGCAAAAGATTACTTATTTTTAATAAATGGACATAAAATACTTAATAATAAGTGACCTTTACACAGTTCATTTACTGATTGATTTTCAATTCTCGGATTGTATTTATAAATTATTAAGTTATTTTATAAATAAGGTACTTACAAGAAACAAAAAGCACAAATTATGTGATATCTGATTCCAAGAGTATGATAAATTCATAATACATCATAAATTCAACGATGTATAATTGTTCTGGTATCAACTGGAACTATCATAGTAGCTAAACAACTAAATTTGATATTCAGAATAGAAACTCTCCTAATTGGTTTGATACATTAGGAATGGAATAACGGATTACTCCTATAACTGTACGTATTCAAAAGATTACTTATTTTTAATAAATGGACAAGAAATACTTTATAATAAGTAGCCATTCCACACTTCATTTACTGATTGATTTTCAATTCTATCATTGTATTTAAAATCATTTAATTATTTCAAAAATAAGGTACTTACAAAAAACAAACAGTATAAATTATGTGATATCTGATTCCATGAGTCTGATAAATTCATAATACATCTTAATTTCAACAATTATATTTGTTCTGGTATCAAATGGCAATTTTATAGAAGCTAAATAACTAAATTTGATTTTCATAATATAAACTTGGCTATTTTGTTTGATACACGAGGATTTGTATAACGTATTTTTTCTAGACGTATTCACATGCAAAAGATTACTTTATTTTAATAAATGGGTATGAAATACTTTATAATAAGTGACCATTACACAGTTCATTTACTGATTGATTTTCAATTTTTGGATTGTATTAATAAATCATTCAATTATTTTATAAATAAGGTACTTACAAGAAACAAACAGCACAAATTATGTGATATCTGATTCCATGAGTCTGATAAATTCATAATACATCATAAATTCAACAATGTACATTTGTCTTAGTATCAAATGGAACTATCAAAGTAGCTAAACTACTAAATTTTAATTTCAAAATTAAAATTTGCCTAGTTGGTTTGATACATTAGGAATAGTATAACAAAAAACTCTTATAAATATACGTATGCAAAAGATTACTTATTTTTAATAAATGGACATAAAATACTTAATAATAAGTGACCTTTACACAGTTCATTTACTGATTGATTTTCAATTCTCGGATTGTATTTATAAATCATTAAGTTATTTTATAAATAAGGTACTTACAAGAAACAAAAAGCACAAATTATGTGATATCTGATTCCAAGAGTATGATAAATTCATAATACATCATAAATTCAACGATGTATAATTGTTCTGGTATCAACTGGAACTATCATAGTAGCTAAACAACTAAATTTGATATTCAGAATAGAAACTCTCCTATTTGGTTTGATACATTAGGAATGGAATAACGGATTACTCCTATAACTGTACGTATTCAAAAGATTACTTATTTTTAATAAATGGACAAGAAATACTTTATAATAAGTAGCCATTCCACACTTCATTTACTGATTGATTTTCAATTCTATCATTGTATTTAAAATCATTTAATTATTTCAAAAATAAGGTACTTACAAAAAACAAACAGTATAAATTATGTGATATCTGATTCCATGAGTCTGATAAATTCATAATACATCTTAATTTCAACAATTATATTTGTTCTGGTATCAAATGGCAATTTTATAGAAGCTAAATAACTAAATTTGATTTTCATAATATAAACTTGGCTATTTTGTTTGATACACGAGGATTTGTATAACGTATTTTTTCTAGACGTATTCACATGCAAAAGATTACTTTATTTTAATAAATGGGTATGAAATACTTTATAATAAGTGACCATTACACAGTTCTTTTACTGATTGATTTTCAATTCTATCAATGTATTTAAAACCATTAAATTATTTCAAAAAAAAGGTACTTACAAGAAACAAACAGCATAAATTATGTGATATCTGATTCCAAGATACTGATAAATTCATAATACATCTTAATTTCAACAATGTATAATTGTTCTGGTATCAAATGGCAATTTTATAGAAGCTAAATTACTAAATTTGATTTTCATAATATAAACTTGTCGTTTTTGTTTGATAACATTAGGAATGGTATAACGTATTTTTTCTATACGTATTCACATGCAAAAGATTACTTATTTTTAATAAAAGGACATGAAATACTTTATAATAAGTGGCCATTACACAGTTCATTTACTGATTAATTTTCAATTCAATCATTGTATTTAAAATCATTAAATTATTTCATAAATAAGGTACTTACAAGAAACAAACAGCACAAATTATGTGATATCTGATTCCAAGAGTCTGATTAATTCATAATACATCATAAATTCAACAGTATATATTTGTTTTAATTCAACTGGCAATTTTATAGAAGCTATATTACTAAATTTGATTTTCATAATTGAAACATGCCTATTTGGTTTGATACATAAGGAATAGTATATCGGAAAACTCTTATAACGATACATATGCAAATGATTACTTATTTTTAATAAATGGACATAAAATACTTTATAATAAGTGACTATTACACAGTTCATTTACTGATTGATTTTCAATTGTCGGATTGTATTTATAAATCATTAAATTATTTCATATATAAGGTACTTACAAGAAACGAACAGCACAAGATATGTGATATCTGATTCAAAGAGTCTGATAAATTCATAATTCATCGTAAATTCAACGATGTATAATTGTTCTGGTATCAACAGGCAATTTTATAGTTGCTAATTAACTAAATTTGATCTTCAAACTTGAAACTTGCCTGTTTGGTTTGATAAATAAGGAATGGTAGAACAAAGTACTCCTATACCTATAAGTATGAAAAAGATTACTTATTTTTTATATATGGACAAGAAATACTTTATAATAAGTGGCCATTCCACAGTTCATTTACTGATTGATTTTTAATACTCTGTTTGTATTTAAAATCATTAAATTATTTCAAAAATAAGGTACTTACAAGAAACAAACAGTATAAATTATGTGATATCTGATTCCAAGAGACTGATTAATTAATAATACATCATAAATTCAACAATGTATATTTGTTCTAATTCAACTGGCAATTTTATAGAAGCTATATTACTAAATTTGATTTTCATAATTGAAACTTGGCTATTTAGTTTGATACACGAGGAATTGTATAACGTATTTTTTCTATACGTATTCACATGCAAAAGATTACTTTATTTTAATAAATGGACATGAAATACTTTATAATAAGTGACCATTACACAGTTCTTTTACTGATTGATTTTCAATTCTATCATTGTATTTAAAATCATTAAATTAATTCAAAAATAAGGTACTTACAAGAAACAAACAGCACAAATTATGTAATATCTGATTCCATGAGTATGATTTATTCATAATTCATCATAAATTCAACAATGTATATTTGTTCTAATTCAACTGGCAATTTTATAGAAGCTATATTACTAAATTTGATTTTCATAATTGAAACTTGCCTATTTGGTTTGATACATTAGGAATAGTATATCGGAAAACTCCTATAACTGTACGTATTCAAAAGATTACTTATTTTTAATAAATGGACAAGAAATACTTTATAATAAGTAGCCATTCCACACTTCATTTACTGATTGATTTTCAATTCTATCATTGTATTTAAAATCATTTAATTATTTCAAAAATAAGGTACTTACAAAAAACAAACAGCATAAATTATGTGATATCTGATTCCAAGAGTCTGATTAATTCATAATACATCATAAATTCAACATGGTATATTTGTTCTAATTCAACTGGCAATTTTATAGAAGCTATATTACTAAATTTGATTTTCATAATTGAAACTTGGCTATTTTGTTTGATACACGAGGATTTGTATAACGTATTTTTTCTAGACGTATTCACATGCAAAAGATTACTTTATTTTAATAAATGGGTATGAAATACTTTATAATAAGTGACCATTACACAGTTCATTTACTAATTGATTTTCAATTTTTGGATTGTATTAATAAATCATTCAATTATTTTATAAATAAGGTACTTACAAGAAACAAACAGCACAAATTATGTGATATCTGATTCCAAGAGTCTGATTAATTCATAATACATCATAAATTCAACAGTATATATTTGTTCTAATTCAACTGGCAATTTTATAGAAGCTAAATTACTAAATTTGATTTTCATAATTGAAACTTGACTATTTTGTTTGATACACGAGGAATTGTATAACGTATTTTTTCTATACGTATTCACATGCAAAAGATTACTTATTTTTAATAAATGGACATGAAATACTTTATAATAAGTGACCATTACACAGTTCTTTTACTGATTGATTTTCAATTCTATCATTGTATTTAAAATCATTAAATTATTTCAAAAATAAGGCACTTACAAGAAACAAACAGCACAAATTATGTAATATCTGATTCCAAGAGTATGATTTATTCATATTACATCATAAATTCAACAATGTATATTTGTTCTAATTCAACTGGCAATTTTATAGAAGCTATATTACTTAATTTGATTTTCATAATTGAAACTTGCCGATTTGGTTTGATACATTAGGAATAGTATATCGGAAAACTCCCATAACTGTACGTATTCAAAAGATTACTTATTTTTTATAAATGGACAAGAAATACTTGTTAATAAGTGGCCATTCCACAGTTCATTTACTGATTGATTTTCAATACTCTGTTTGTATTTATAAATAATTAAATTATTTCAAAAAGAATGTACTTACAAGAAACAAACAGCACAAATTATGTGAAATCTGATTCCAAGTGTCTGATTAATTCATAATACATCATAAATTCAACAGTGTATATTTGTTCTAATTCAACTGGCAATTTTATAGAAGCTAAATTACTAAATTTGATTTTCATAATTGAAACTTGACTATTTTGTTTGATACACGAGGAATTGTATAACATATTTTTTCTATACGTATTCACATGCAAAAGATTACTTATTTTTAATAAATGGACATGAAATACTTTATAATAATTGACCATTACACAATTCTTTTACTGATTGATTTTTAATACTTTGTTTGTATTTAAAATCATTAAATTATTTCAAAAATAAGGTAATTACAAGAAACAAACAACACCAATTATGTGATATCTGATTCCAAGAGTATGATAAATTCATAATACATCATAAATTCAACAGTATATATTTGTTCTAATTCAACTGGCAATTTTATAGAAGCTATATTACTAAATTTGATTTTCATAATTGAAACTTGGCTATTTTGTTTGATACACGAGGATTTGTATAACGTATTTTTTCTAGACGTATTCACATGCAAAAGATTACTTTATTTTAATAAATGGGTATGAAATACTTTATAATAAGTGACCATTACACAGTTCATTTACTGATTGATTTTCAATTTTTGGATTGTATTAATAAATCATTCAATTATTTTATAAATAAGGTACTTACAAGAAACAAACAGCACAAATTATGTGATATCTGATTCCATGAGTCTGATAAATTCATAATACATCATAAATTCAACAATGTACATTTGTCTTAGTATCAAATGGAACTATCAAAGTAGCTAAACTACTAAATTTTAATTTCAAAATTAAAATTTGCCTAGTTGGTTTGATACATTAGGAATAGTATAACAGAAAACTCTTATAAATATACGTATGCAAAAGATTACTTATTTTTAATAAATGGACATAAAATACTTAATAATAAGTGACCTTTACACAGTTCATTTACTGATTGATTTTCAATTCTCGGATTGTATTTATAAATCATTAAGTTATTTTATAAATAAGGTACTTACAAGAAACAAACAGCACAAATTATGTGATATCTGATTCCATGAGTCTGATAAATTCATAATACATCATAAATTCAACAATGTACATTTGTCTTAGTATCAAATGGAACTATCAAAGTAGCTAAACTACTAAATTTTAATTTCAAAATTAAAATTTGCCTAGTTGGTTTGATACATTAGGAATAGTATAACAAAAAACTCTTATAAATATACGTATGCAAAAGATTACTTATTTTTAGTAAATGGACATAAAATACTTAATAATAAGTGACCTTTACACAGTTCATTTACTGATTGATTTTCAATTCTCGGATTGTATTTATAAATCATTAAGTTATTTTATAAATAAGGTACTTACAAGAAACAAAAAGCACAAATTATGTGATATCTGATTCCAAGAGTATGATAAATTCATAATACATCATAAATTCAACGATGTATAATTGTTCTGGTATCAACTGGAACTATCATAGTAGCTAAACAACTAAATTTGATATTCAGAATAGAAACTCTCCTATTTGGTTTGATACATTAGGAATGGAATAACGGATTACTCCTATAACTGTACGTATTCAAAAGATTACTTATTTTTAATAAATGGACAAGAAATACTTTATAATAAGTAGCCATTCCACACTTCATTTACTGATTGATTTTCAATTCTATCATTGTATTTAAAATCATTTAATTATTTCAAAAATAAGGTACTTACAAAAAACAAACAGTATAAATTATGTGATATCTGATTCCATGAGTCTGATAAATTCATAATACATCTTAATTTCAACAATTATATTTGTTCTGGTATCAAATGGCAATTTTATAGAAGCTAAATAACTAAATTTGATTTTCATAATATAAACTTGGCTATTTTGTTTGATACACGAGGATTTGTATAACGTATTTTTTCTAGACGTATTCACATGCAAAAGATTACTTTAATTTAATAAATGGGTATGAAATACTTTATAATAAGTGACCATTACACAGTTCTTTTACTGATTGATTTTCAATTCTATCAATGTATTTAAAACCATTAAATTATTTCAAAAAAAAGGTACTTACAAGAAACAAACAGCATAAATTATGTGATATCTGATTCCAAGATACTGATAAATTCATAATACATCTTAATTTCAACAATGTATATTTGTTCTGGTATCAAATGGCAATTTTACAGAAGCTAAATTACTAAATTTGATTTTCATAATATAAACTTGTCGTTTTTGTTTGATAACATTAGGAATGGTATAACGTATTTTTTCTATACGTATTCACATGCAAAAGATTACTTATTTTTAATAAAAGGACATGAAATACTTTATAATAAGTGGCCATTACACAGTTCATTTACTGATTAATTTTCAATTCAATCATTGTATTTAAAATCATTAAATTATTTCATAAATAAGGTACTTACAAGAAACAAACAGCACAAATTATGTGATATCTGATTCCAAGAGTCTGATTAATTCATAATACATCATAAATTCAACAGTATATATTTGTTTTAATTCAACTGGCAATTTTATAGAAGCTATATTACTAAATTTGATTTTCATAATTGAAACATGCCTATTTGGTTTGATACATAAGGAATAGTATATCGGAAAACTCTTATAACGATACATATGCAAATGATTACTTATTTTTAATAAATGGACATAAAATACTTTATAATAAGTGACTATTACACAGTTCATTTACTGATTGATTTTCAATTGTCGGATTGTATTTATAAATCATTAAATTATTTCATATATAAGGTACTTACAAGAAACGAACAGCACAAGATATGTGATATCTGATTCAAAGAGTCTGATAAATTCATAATTCATCGTAAATTCAACGATGTATAATTGTTCTGGTATCAACAGGCAATTTTATAGTTGCTAATTAACTAAATTTGATCTTCAAACTTGAAACTTGCCTGTTTGGTTTGATAAATAAGGAATGGTAGAACAAAGTACTCCTATACCTATAAGTATGAAAAAGATTACTTATTTTTTATAAATGGACAAGAAATACTTTATAATAAGTAGCCATTCCACACTTCATTTACTGATTGATTTTCAATTCTATCATTGTATTTAAAATCATTAAATTATTTCATAAATAAGGTACTTACAAGAAACAAACAGTATAAAGTATGTGATATCTGATTCCAAGAGACTGATTAATTCATAATACATCAAAAATTCAATAGTATATATTTGTTCTAATTCAACTGGCAATTTTATAGAAGCTAAATTACTAAATTTGATTTTCATAATTGAAACTTGACTATTTTGTTTGATACACGAGGAATTGTATAACGTATTTTTTCTATACGTATTCACATGCAAAAGATTACTTATTTTTAATAAATGGACATGAAATACTTTATAATAAGTGACCATTACACAGTTCTTTTACTGATTGATTTTCAATTCTATCATTGTATTTAAAATCATTAAATTAATTCAAAAATAAGGTACTTACAAGAAACAAACAGCACAAATTATGTAATATCTGATTCCATGAGTATGATTTATTCATAATTCATCATAAATTCAACAATGTATATTTGTTCTAATTCAACTGGCAATTTTATAGAAGCTATATTACTAAATTTGATTTTCATAATTGTAACTTGCCTATTTGGTTTGATACATTAGGAATAGTATATCGGAAAACTCCTATAACTGTACGTATTCAAAAGATTACTTATTTTTAATAAATGGACAAGAAATACTTTATAATAAGTAGCCATTCCACACTTCATTTACTGATTGATTTTCAATTCTATCATTGTATTTAAAATCATTTAATTATTTCAAAAATAAGGTACTTACAAAAAACAAACAGTATAAATTATGTGATATCTGATTCCATGAGTCTGATAAATTCATAATACATCTTAATTTCAACAATTATATTTGTTCTGGTATCAAATGGCAATTTTATAGAAGCTAAATAACTAAATTTGATTTTCATAATATAAACTTGGCTATTTTGTTTGATACACGAGGATTTGTATAACGTATTTTTTCTAGACGTATTCACATGCAAAAGATTACTTATTTTTAATAAATGGACATGAAATACTTTATAATAAGTGACCATTACACAGTTCTTTTACTGATTGATTTTCAATTTTTGGATTGTATTAATAAATCATTCAATTATTTTATAAATAAGGTACTTACAAGAAACAAACAGCACAAATTATGTGATATCTGATTCCATGAGTCTGATAAATTCATAATACATCATAAATTCAACAATGTACATTTGTCTTAGTATCAAATGGAACTATCAAAGTAGCTAAACTACTAAATTTTAATTTCAAAATTAAAATTTGCCTAGTTGGTTTGATACATTAGGAATAGTATAACAGAAAACTCTTATAAATATACGTATGCAAAAGATTACTTATTTTTAATAAATGGACATAAAATACTTAATAATAAGTGACCTTTACACAGTTCATTTACTGATTGATTTTCAATTCTCGGATTGTATTTATAAATTATTAAGTTATTTTATAAATAAGGTACTTACAAGAAACAAAAAGCACAAATTATGTGATATCTGATTCCAAGAGTATGATAAATTCATAATACATCATAAATTCAACGATGTATAATTGTTCTGGTATCAACTGGAACTATCATAGTAGCTAAACAACTAAATTTGATATTCAGAATAGAAACTCTCCTAATTGGTTTGATACATTAGGAATGGAATAACGGATTACTCCTATAACTGTACGTATTCAAAAGATTACTTATTTTTAATAAATGGACAAGAAATACTTTATAATAAGTAGCCATTCCACACTTCATTTACTGATTGATTTTCAATTCTATCATTGTATTTAAAATCATTTAATTATTTCAAAAATAAGGTACTTACAAAAAACAAACAGTATAAATTATGTGATATCTGATTCCATGAGTCTGATAAATTCATAATACATCTTAATTTCAACAATTATATTTGTTCTGGTATCAAATGGCAATTTTATAGAAGCTAAATAACTAAATTTGATTTTCATAATATAAACTTGGATATTTTGTTTGATACACGAGGATTTGTATAACGTATTTTTTCTAGACGTATTCACATGCAAAAGATTACTTTATTTTAATAAATGGGTATGAAATACTTTATAATAAGTGACCATTACACAGTTCATTTACTGATTGATTTTCAATTTTTGGATTGTATTAATAAATCATTCAATTATTTTATAAATAAGGTACTTATAAGAAACAAACAGCACAAATTATGTGATATCTGATTCCATGAGTCTGATAAATTCATAATACATCATAAATTCAACAATGTACATTTGTCTTAGTATCAAATGGAACTATCAAAGTAGCTAAACTACTAAATTTTAATTTCAAAATTAAAATTTGCCTAGTTGGTTTGATACATTAGGAATAGTATAACAAAAAACTCTTATAAATATACGTATGCAAAAGATTACTTATTTTTAATAAATGGACATAAAATACTTAATAATAAGTGACCTTTACACAGTTCATTTACTGATTGATTTTCAATTCTCGGATTGTATTTATAAATCATTAAGTTATTTTATAAATAAGGTACTTACAAGAAACAAAAAGCACAAATTATGTGATATCTGATTCCAAGAGTATGATAAATTCATAATACATCATAAATTCAACGATGTATAATTGTTCTGGTATCAACTGGAACTATCATAGTAGCTAAACAACTAAATTTGATATTCAGAATAGAAACTCTCCTATTTGGTTTGATACATTAGGAATGGAATAACGGATTACTCCTATAACTGTACGTATTCAAAAGATTACTTATTTTTAATAAATGGACAAGAAATACTTTATAATAAGTAGCCATTCCACACTTCATTTACTGATTGATTTTCAATTCTATCATTGTATTTAAAATCATTTAATTATTTCAAAAATAAGGTACTTACAAAAAACAAAAAGTATAAATTATGTGATATCTGATTCCATGAGTCTGATAAATTCATAATACATCTTAATTTCAACAATTATATTTGTTCTGGTATCAAATGGCAATTTTATAGAAGCTAAATAACTAAATTTGATTTTCATAATATAAACTTGGCTATTTTGTTTGATACACGAGGATTTGTATAACGTATTTTTTCTAGACGTATTCACATGCAAAAGATTACTTTATTTTAATAAATGGGTATGAAATACTTTATAATAAGTGACCATTACACAGTTCTTTTACTGATTGATTTTCAATTCTATCAATGTATTTAAAACCATTAAATTATTTCAAAAAAAAGGTACTTACAAGAAACAAACAGCATAAATTATGTGATATCTGATTCCAAGATACTGATAAATTCATAATACATCTTAATTTCAACAATGTATAATTGTTCTGGTATCAAATGGCAATTTTATAGAAGCTAAATTACTAAATTTGATTTTCATAATATAAACTTGTCGTTTTTGTTTGATAACATTAGGAATGGTATAACGTATTTTTTCTATACGTATTCACATGCAAAAGATTACTTATTTTTAATAAAAGGACATGAAATACTTTATAATAAGTGGCCATTACACAGTTCATTTACTGATTAATTTTCAATTCAATCATTGTATTTAAAATCATTAAATTATTTCATAAATAAGGTACTTACAAGAAACAAACAGCACAAATTATGTGATATCTGATTCCAAGAGTCTGATTAATTCATAATACATCATAAATTCAACAGTATATATTTGTTTTAATTCAACTGGCAATTTTATAGAAGCTATATTACTAAATTTGATTTTCATAATTGAAACATGCCTATTTGGTTTGATACATAAGGAATAGTATATCGGAAAACTCTTATAACGATACATATGCAAATGATTACTTATTTTTAATAAATGGACATAAAATACTTTATAATAAGTGACTATTACACAGTTCATTTACTGATTGATTTTCAATTGTCGGATTGTATTTATAAATCATTAAATTATTTCATATATAAGGTACTTACAAGAAACGAACAGCACAAGATATGTGATATCTGATTCAAAGAGTCTGATAAATTCATAATTCATCGTAAATTCAACGATGTATAATTGTTCTGGTATCAACAGGCAATTTTATAGTTGCTAATTAACTAAATTTGATCTTCAAACTTGAAACTTGCCTGTTTGGTTTGATAAATAAGGAATGGTAGAACAAAGTACTCCTATACCTATAAGTATGAAAAAGATTACTTATTTTTTATATATGGACAAGAAATACTTTATAATAAGTGGCCATTCCACAGTTCATTTACTGATTGATTTTTAATACTCTGTTTGTATTTAAAATCATTAAATTATTTCAAAAATAAGGTACTTACAAGAAACAAACTGTATAAATTATGTGATATCTGATTCCAAGAGACTGATTAATTAATAATACATCATAAATTCAACAATGTATATTTGTTCTAATTCAACTGGCAATTTTATAGAAGCTATATTACTAAATTTGATTTTCATAATTGAAACTTGGCTATTTAGTTTGATACACGAGGAATTGTATAACGTATTTTTTCTATACGTATTCACATGCAAAAGATTACTTTATTTTAATAAATGGACATGAAATACTTTATAATAAGTGACCATTACACAGTTCTTTTACTGATTGATTTTCAATTCTATCATTGTATTTAAAATCATTAAATTAATTCAAAAATAAGGTACTTACAAGAAACAAACAGCACAAATTATGTAATATCTGATTCCATGAGTATGATTTATTCATAATTCATCATAAATTCAACAATGTATATTTGTTCTAATTCAACTGGCAATTTTATAGAAGCTATATTACTAAATTTGATTTTCATAATTGAAACTTGCCTATTTGGTTTGATACATTAGGAATAGTATATCGGAAAACTCCTATAACTGTACGTATTCAAAAGATTACTTATTTTTAATAAATGGACAAGAAATACTTTATAATAAGTAGCCATTCCACACTTCATTTACTGATTGATTTTCAATTCTATCATTGTATTTAAAATCATTTAATTATTTCAAAAATAAGGTACTTACAAAAAACAAACAGCATAAATTATGTGATATCTGATTCCAAGAGTCTGATTAATTCATAATACATCATAAATTCAACATGGTATATTTGTTCTAATTCAACTGGCAATTTTATAGAAGCTATATTACTAAATTTGATTTTCATAATTGAAACTTGGCTATTTTGTTTGATACACGAGGATTTGTATAACGTATTTTTTCTAGACGTATTCACATGCAAAAGATTACTTTATTTTAATAAATGGGTATGAAATACTTTATAATAAGTGACCATTACACAGTTCATTTACTAATTGATTTTCAATTTTTGGATTGTATTAATAAATCATTCAATTATTTTATAAATAAGGTACTTACAAGAAACAAACAGCACAAATTATGTGATATCTGATTCCAAGAGTCTGATTAATTCATAATACATCATAAATTCAACAGTATATATTTGTTCTAATTCAACTGGCAATTTTATAGAAGCTAAATTACTAAATTTGATTTTCATAATTGAAACTTGACTATTTTATTTGATACACGAGGAATTGTATAACGTATTTTTTCTATACGTATTCACATGCAAAAGATTACTTATTTTTAATAAATGGACATGAAATACTTTATAATAAGTGACCATTACACAGTTCTTTTACTGATTGATTTTCAATTCTATCATTGTATTTAAAATCATTAAATTATTTCAAAAATAAGGCACTTACAAGAAACAAACAGCACAAATTATGTAATATCTGATTCCAAGAGTATGATTTATTCATATTACATCATAAATTCAACAATGTATATTTGTTCTAATTCAACTGGCAATTTTATAGAAGCTATATTACTTAATTTGATTTTCATAATTGAAACTTGCCGATTTGGTTTGATACATTAGGAATAGTATATCGGAAAACTCCCATAACTGTACGTATTCAAAAGATTACTTATTTTTTATAAATGGACAAGAAATACTTGTTAATAAGTGGCCATTCCACAGTTCATTTACTGATTGATTTTCAATACTCTGTTTGTATTTATAAATAATTAAATTATTTCAAAAAGAATGTACTTACAAGAAACAAACAGCACAAATTATGTGAAATCTGATTCCAAGTGTCTGATTAATTCATAATACATCATAAATTCAACAGTGTATATTTGTTCTAATTCAACTGGCAATTTTATAGAAGCTAAATTTCTAAATTTGATTTTCATAATTGAAACTTGACTATTTTGTTTGATACACGAGGAATTGTATAACATATTTTTTCTATACGTATTCACATGCAAAAGATTACTTATTTTTAATAAATGGACATGAAATACTTTATAATAATTGACCATTACACAATTCTTTTACTGATTGATTTTTAATACTTTGTTTGTATTTAAAATCATTAAATTATTTCAAAAATAAGGTAATTACAAGAAACAAACAACACCAATTATGTGATATCTGATTCCAAGAGTATGATAAATTCATAATACATCATAAATTCAACAGTATATATTTGTTCTAATTCAACTGGCAATTTTATAGAAGCTATATTACTAAATTTGATTTTCATAATTGAAACTTGGCTATTTTGTTTGATACACGAGGATTTGTATAACGTATTTTTTCTAGACGTATTCACATGCAAAAGATTACTTTATTTTAATAAATGGGTATGAAATACTTTATAATAAGTGACCATTACACAGTTCATTTACTGATTGATTTTCAATTTTTGGATTGTATTAATAAATCATTCAATTATTTTATAAATAAGGTACTTACAAGAAACAAACAGCACAAATTATGTGATATCTGATTCCATGAGTCTGATAAATTCATAATACATCATAAATTCAACAATGTACATTTGTCTTAGTATCAAATGGAACTATCAAAGTAGCTAAACTACTAAATTTTAATTTCAAAATTAAAATTTGCCTAGTTGGTTTGATACATTAGGAATAGTATAACAGAAAACTCTTATAAATATACGTATGCAAAAGATTACTTATTTTTAATAAATGGACATAAAATACTTAATAATAAGTGACCTTTACACAGTTCATTTACTGATTGATTTTCAATTCTCGGATTGTATTTATAAATCATTAAGTTATTTTATAAATAAGGTATTTACAAGAAACAAACAGCACAAATTATGTGATATCTGATTCCATGAGTCTGATAAATTCATAATACATCATAAATTCAACAATGTACATTTGTCTTAGTATCAAATGGAACTATCAAAGTAGCTAAACTACTAAATTTTAATTTCAAAATTAAAATTTGCCTAGTTGGTTTGATACATTAGGAATAGTATAACAAAAAACTCTTATAAATATACGTATGCAAAAGATTACTTATTTTTAATAAATGGACATAAAATACTTAATAATAAGTGACCTTTACACAGTTCATTTACTGATTGATTTTCAATTCTCGGATTGTATTTATAAATCATTAAGTTATTTTATAAATAAGGTACTTACAAGAAACAAAAAGCACAAATTATGTGATATCTGATTCCAAGAGTATGATAAATTCATAATACATCATAAATTCAACGATGTATAATTGTTCTGGTATCAACTGGAACTATCATAGTAGCTAAACAACTAAATTTGATATTCAGAATAGAAACTCTCCTATTTGGTTTGATACATTAGGAATGGAATAACGGATTACTCCTATAACTGTACGTATTCAAAAGATTACTTATTTTTAATAAATGGACAAGAAATACTTTATAATAAGTAGCCATTCCACACTTCATTTACTGATTGATTTTCAATTCTATCATTGTATTTAAAATCATTTAATTATTTCAAAAATAAGGTACTTACAAGAAACAAACAGCACAAATTATGTGATATCTGATTCCAAGAGTCTGATTAATTCATAATACATCATAAATTCAACAGTATATATTTGTTCTAATTCAACTGGCAATTTTATAGAAGCTATATTACTAAATTTGATTTTCATAATTGAAACATGCCTATTTGGTTTGATACATAAGGAATAGTATATCGGAAAACTCTTATAACGATACATATGCAAATGATTACTTATTTTTAATAAATGGACATAAAATACTTTATAATAAGTGACTATTACACAGTTCATTTACTGATTGATTTTCAATTGTCGGATTGTATTTATAAATCATTAAATTATTTCATATATAAGGTACTTACAAGAAACAAACAGCACAAGATATGTGATATCTGATTCAAAGAGTCTGATAAATTCATAATTCATCGTAAATTCAACGATGTATAATTGTTCTGGTATCAACAGGCAATTTTATAGTTGCTAATTAACTAAATTTGATCTTCAAACTTGAAACTTGCCTGTTTGGTTTGATAAATAAGGAATGGTAGAACAAAGTACTCCTATACCTATAAGTATGAAAAAGATTACTTATTTTTTATATATGGACAAGAAATACTTTATAATAAGTGGCCATTCCACAGTTCATTTACTGATTGATTTTTAATACTCTGTTTGTATTTAAAATCATTAAATTATTTCAAAAATAAGGTACTTACAAGAAACAAACAGTATAAATTATGTGATATCTGATTCCAAGAGACTGATTAATTAATAATACATCATAAATTCAACAATGTATATTTGTTCTAATTCAACTGGCAATTTTATAGAAGCTAAATTACTAAATTTGATTTTCATAATTGAAACTTGGCTATTTAGTTTGATACACGAGGAATTGTATAACGTATTTTTTCTATACGTATTCACATGCAAAAGATTACTTTATTTTAATAAATGGACATGAAATACTTTATAATAAGTGACCATTACACAGTTCTTTTACTGATTGATTTTCAATTCTATCATTGTATTTAAAATCATTAAATTAATTCAAAAATAAGGTACTTACAAGAAACAAACAGCACAAATTATGTAATATCTGATTCCATGAGTATGATTTATTCATAATTCATCATAAATTCAACAATGTATATTTGTTCTAATTCAACTGGCAATTTTATAGAAGCTATATTACTAAATTTGATTTTCATAATTGAAACTTGCCGATTTGGTTTGATACATTAGGAATAGTATATCGGAAAACTCCTATAACTGTACGTATTCAAAAGATTACTTATTTTTTATAAATGGACAAGAAATACTTGTTAATAAGTGGCCATTCCACAGTTCATTTACTGATTGATTTTCAATACTCTGTTTGTATTTATAAATAATTAAATTATTTCAAAAAGAATGTACTTACAAGAAACAAACAGCACAAAATATGTGAAATCTGATTCCAAGTGTCTGATTAATTCATAATACATCATAAATTCAACAGTGTATATTTGTTCTAATTCAACTGGCAATTTTATAGAAGCTAAATTACTAAATTTGATTTTCATAATTGAAACTTGCCGATTTGGTTTGATACACGAGGAATTGTATAACATATTTTTTCTAAACGTATTCACATGCAAAAGATTACTTATTTTTAATAAATGGACATGAAATACTTTATAATAATTGACCCTTACACAATTCTTTTACTGATTGATTTTCAATTCTATCATTGTATTTAAAATCATTAAATTATTTCAAAAATAAGGTACTTACAAGAAACAAACAGCACAAATTATGTAATATCTGATTCCAAGAGTATGATTTATTCATATTACATCATAAATTCAACAATGTATATTTGTTCTAATTCAACTGGCAATTTTGTAGAAGCTATATTACTAAATTTGATTTTCATAATTGAAACTTGGCTATTTTGTTTGATACACGAGGATTTGTATAACGTATTTTTTCTAGACGTATTCACATGCAAAAGATTACATTATTTTAATAAATGGGTATGAAATACTTTATAATAAGTGACCATTACACAGTTCATTTACTGATTGATTTTCAATTTTTGGATTGTATTAATAAATCATTCAATTATTTTATAAATAAGGTACTTACAAGAAACAAACAGCACAAATTATGTAATATCTGATTCCAAGAGTCTGATAAATTCATAATACATCATAAATTCAACAGTATATATTTGTTTTAATTCAACTGGCAATTTTATAGAAGCTATATTACTAAATTTGATTTTCATAATTGAAACTTTCCTATTTGGTTTGATACATTATAAATGGATTAACAGATTACTCCTATAACTATACGTATTCAAAAGATTACTTATTTTTTATAAATGGACAAGAAATACTTTATAATAAGTGGCCATTCCACAGTTCATTTACTGATTGATTTTCAATTGTCGGATTGTATTTATAAATCATTAAATTATTTCATATATAAGGTACTTACAAGAAACAAACAGCACAATTTATGTAATATCTGATACCAAGAGTATGATTTATTCATAATACATCATAAATTCAACAATGTATATTTGTTCTAATTCAACTGGCAATTTTATAGAAGCTATATTACTAAATTTGATTTTCATAATTGAAACTTGCCGATTTGGTTTGATACATTAGGAATAGTATATCGGAAAACTCCTATAACTGTACGTATTCAAAAGATTACTTATTTTTATAAATATACAAGAAATACTTGTTAATAAGTGGCCATTCCACAGTTCATTTACTGATTGATTTTCGATTCTCGGATTGTATTTATAAATCATTAAATTATTTCAAAAATAAGGTACTTACAAGAAACAAACAGTATAAATTATGTGATATCTGATTCCAAGAGACTGATTAATTAATAATACATCATAAATTCAACAATGTATATTTGTTCTAATTCAACTGGCAATTTTGTAGAAGCTAAATTACTAAATTTGATTTTCATAATTGAAACTTGGCTATTTAGTTTGATACACGAGGAATTGTATAACGTATTTTTTCTATACGTATTCACATGCAAAAGATTACTTTATTTTAATAAATGGGTATGAAATACTTTATAATAATTGACCATTACACAATTCTTTTACTGAGTGATTTTCAATTCTATCTTTGTATTTAAAAACATTAAATTATTTCAAAAATAAGGTACTTACAAGAAACAAACAGTATAAATTATGTGATATCTGGTTCCAAGAGACTGATTAATTCATAATACATCATAAATTCAACAATGTATATTTGTTCTAATTCAACTGGCAATTTTATAGAAGCTAAATTACTAAATTTGATTTTCATAATTGAAACTTTCCTATTTGGTTTGATACATTATGAATGGAATAACGGATTACTCCTATAACTATACGTATTCAAAAGATTACTTATTTTTTATAAATGGACAAGAAATACTTAATAATAAGTGACCATTACACAGTTCATTTACTGATTGATTTTCAATTCTCGGATTGTATTTATAAATCATTAAATTATTTTATAAATAAGGTACTTACAAGAAACAAACAGCACAAATTATGTAATATCTGATTCCAAGAGTCTGATAAATTCATAATACATCATAAATTCAACGATGTATAATTGTTCTGGTATCAACTGAAACTATCATAGTAGCTAAACAACTAAATTTGATTTTCAGAAATGAAACTCTCCTATTTGGTTTGATACATTAGGAATGGAATAACGGATTACTCCTATAACTATACGTATTCGAAAGATTACTTATTTTTTATAAATGGACAAGAAATACTTTATAATAAGTGGCCATTCCACAGTTCATTTACTGATTGATTTTCAATACTCTGTTTGTATTTATAAATCATTAAATTATTTCAAAAATAAGGTAATTACAAGAAACAAACAACACAAATTATGTGATATCTGATTCCAAGAGTCTGATTAATTCATAATACATCATAAATTCAACAGTATATATTTGTTCTAATTCAACTGGCAATTTTATAGAAGCTATATTACTAAATTTGATTTTCATAATTGAAACATGCCTATTTTGTTTGATACATACGGAATAGTATATCGGAAAACTCTTATAACGATACGTATGCAAAAGATTACTTATTTTTTATAAATGGACATAAAATACTTGTTAATAAGTGGCCATTCCACAGTTCATTTACTGATTGATTTTCAATACTCTGTTTGTATTTATAAATAATTAAATTATTTCAAAAAGAATGTACTTACAAGAAACAAACAGCACAAATTATGTGAAATCTGATTCCAAGTGTCTGATTAATTCATAATACATCATAAATTCAACAGTGTATATTTGTTCTAATTCAACTGGCAATTTTATAGAAGCTAAATTACTAAATTTGATTTTCATAATTGAAACTTGACTATTTTGTTTGATACACGAGGAATTGTATAACATATTTTTTCTATACGTATTCACATGCAAAAGATTACTTATTTTTAATAAATGGACATGAAATACTTTATAATAATTGACCATTACACAATTCTTTTACTGATTAATTTTTAATACTTTGTTTGTATTTAAAATCATTAAATTATTTCAAAAATAAGGTAATTACAAGAAACAAACAACACCAATTATGTGATATCTGATTCCAAGAGTATGATTAATTCATAATACATCATAAATTCATCAGTATATATTTGTTCTAATTCAACTGGCAATTTTATAGAAGCTATATTACTAAATTTGATTTTCATAATTGAAACTTGGCTATTTTGTTTGATACACGAGGATTTGTATAACGTATTTTTTCTAGACGTATTCACATGCAAAAGATTACTTTATTTTAATAAATGGGTATGAAATACTTTATAATAAGTGACCATTACACAGTTCATTTACTGATTGATTTTCAATTTTTGGATTGTATTAATAAATCATTCAATTATTTTATAAATAAGGTACTTACAAGAAACAAACAGCACAAATTATGTGATATCTGATTCCATGAGTCTGATAAATTCATAATACATCATAAATTCAACAATGTACATTTGTCTTAGTATCAAATGGAACTATCAAAGTAGCTAAACTACTAAATTTTAATTTCAAAATTAAAATTTGCCTAGTTGGTTTGATACATTAGGAATAGTATAACAGAAAACTCTTATAAATATACGTATGCAAAAGATTACTTATTTTTAATAAATGGACATAAAATACTTAATAATAAGTGACCTTTACACAGTTCATTTACTGATTGATTTTCAATTCTCGGATTGTATTTATAAATCATTAAGTTATTTTATAAATAAGGTACTTACAAGAAACAAAAAGCACAAATTATGTGATATCTGATTCCAAGAGTATGATAAATTCATAATACATCATAAATTCAACGATGTATAATTGTTCTGGTATCAACTGGAACTACCATAGTAGCTAAACAACTAAATTTGATATTCAGAATAGAAACTCTCCTATTTGGTTTGATACATTAGGAATGGAATAACGGATTACTCCTATAACTATACGTATTCAAAAGATTACTTATTTTTAATAAATGGACATGAAATACTTTATAATAAGTGACCATTACACAGTTCTTTTACTGATTGATTTTCAATTCTATCAATGTATTTAAAACCATTAAATTATTTCAAAAAAAAGGTACTTACAAGAAACAAACAGCATAAATTATGTGATATCTGATTCCAAGATACTGATAAATTCATAATACATCTTAATTTCAACAATGTATATTTGTTCTGGTATCAAATGGCAATTTTATAGAAGCTAAATTACTAAATTTGATTTTCATAATATAAACTTGTCGTTTTTGTTTGATAACATTAGGAATGGTATAACGTATTTTTTCTATACGTATTCACATGCAAAAGATTACTTATTTTTAATAAAAGGACATGAAATACTTTATAATAAGTGGCCATTACACAGTTCATTTACTGATTAATTTTCAATTCAATCATTGTATTTAAAATCATTAAATTATTTCATAAATAAGGTACTTACAAGAAACAAACAGCACAAATTATGTGATATCTGATTCCAAGAGTCTGATTAATTCATAATACATCATAAATTCAACAGTATATATTTGTTCTAATTCAACTGGCAATTTTATAGAAGCTATATTACTAAATTTGATTTTCATAATTGAAACATGCCTATTTGGTTTGATACATAAGGAATAGTATATCGGAAAACTCTTATAACGATACATATGCAAATGATTACTTATTTTTAATAAATGGACATAAAATACTTTATAATAAGTGACTATTACACAGTTCATTTACTGATTGATTTTCAATTGTCGGATTGTATTTATAAATCATTAAATTATTTCATATATAAGGTACTTACAAGAAACAAACAGCACAAGATATGTGATATCTGATTCAAAGAGTCTGATAAATTCATAATTCATCGTAAATTCAACGATGTATAATTGTTCTGGTATCAACAGGCAATTTTATAGTTGCTAATTAACTAAATTTGATCTTCAAACTTGAAACTTGCCTGTTTGGTTTGATAAATAAGGAATGGTAGAACAAAGTACTCCTATACCTATAAGTATGAAAAAGATTACTTATTTTTTATAAATGGACAAGAAATACTTTATAATAAGTGGCCATTCCACAGTTCATTTACTGATTGATTTTTAATACTCTGTTTGTATTTAAAATCATTAAATTATTTCAAAAATAAGGTACTTACAAGAAACAAACAGTATAAATTATGTGATATCTGATTCCAAGAGACTGATTAATTAATAATACATCATAAATTCAACAATGTATATTTGTTCTAATTCAACTGGCAATTTTATAGAAGCTAAATTACTAAATTTGATTTTCATAATTGAAACTTGGCTATTTAGTTTGATACACGAGGAATTGTATAACGTATTTTTTCTATACGTATTCACATGCAAAAGATTACTTTATTTTAATAAATGGACATGAAATACTTTATAATAAGTGACCATTACACAGTTCTTTTACTGATTGATTTTCAATTCTATCATTGTATTTAAAATCATTAAATTAATTCAAAAATAAGGTACTTACAAGAAACAAACAGCACAAATTATGTAATATCTGATTCCATGAGTATGATTTATTCATAATTCATCATAAATTCAACAATGTATATTTGTTCTAATTCAACTGGCAATTTTATAGAAGCTATATTACTAAATTTGATTTTCATAATTGAAACTTGGCTATTTTGTTTGATACACGAGGATTTGTATAACGTATTTTTTCTAGACGTATTCACATGCAAAAGATTACATTATTTTAATAAATGGGTATGAAATACTTTATAATAAGTGACCATTACACAGTTCATTTACTGATTGATTTTCAATTTTTGGATTGTATTAATAAATCATTCAATTATTTTATAAATAAGGTACTTACAAGAAACAAACAGCACAAATTATGTAATATCTGATTCCAAGTGTCTGATTAATTCATAATACATCATAAATTCAACAGTGTATATTTGTTCTAATTCAACTGGCAATTTTATAGAAGCTAAATTACTAAATTTGATTTTCATAATTGAAACTTGACTATTTGGTTTGATACATTATAAATGGATTAACAGATTACTCCTATAACTATACGTATTCAAAAGATTACTTATTTTTTATAAATGGACAAGAAATACTTTATAATAAGTAGCCATTCCACAGTTCATTTACTGATTGATTTTCAATTGTCGGATTGTATTTATAAATCATTAAATTATTTCATATATAAGGTACTTACAAGAAACAAACAGCACAATTTATGTAATATCTGATTCCAAGAGTATGATTTATTCATAATACATCATAAATTCAACAATGTATATTTGTTCTAATTCAACTGGCAATTTTATAGAAGCTATATTACTAAATTTGATTTTCATAATTGAAACTTGCCGATTTGGTTTGATACATTAGGAATAGTATATCGGAAAACTCCTATAACTGTACGTATTCAAAAGATTACTTATTTTTATAAATATACAAGAAATACTTGTTAATAAGTGGCCATTCCACAGTTCATTTACTGATTGATTTTCGATTCTCGGATTGTATTTATAAATCATTAAATTATTTCAAAAATAAGGTACTTACAAGAAACAAACAGTATAAATTATGTGATATCTGATTCCAAGAGACTGATTAATTAATAATACATCATAAATTCAACAATGTATATTTGTTCTAATTCAACTGGCAATTTTGTAGAAGCTAAATTACTAAATTTGATTTTCATAATTGAAACTTGGCTATTTTGTTTGATACACGAGGATTTGTATAACGTATTTTTTCTAGACGTATTCACATGCAAAAGATTACATTATTTTAATAAATGGGTATGAAATACTTTATAATAAGTGACCATTACACAGTTCATTTACTGATTGATTTTCAATTTTTGGATTGTATTAATAAATCATTCAATTATTTTATAAATAAGGTACTTACAAGAAACAAACAGCACAAATTATGTAATATCTGATTCCAAGAGTCTGATAAATTCATAATACATCATAAATTCAACAGTATATATTTGTTTTAATTCAACTGGCAATTTTATAGAAGCTATATTACTAAATTTGATTTTCATAATTGAAACTTTCCTATTTGGTTTGATACATTATAAATGGATTAACAGATTACTCCTATAACTATACGTATTCAAAAGATTACTTATTTTTTATAAATGGACAAGAAATACTTTATAATAAGTGGCCATTCCACAGTTCATTTACTGATTGATTTTCAATTGTCGGATTGTATTTATAAATCATTAAATTATTTCATATATAAGGTACTTACAAGAAACAAACAGCACAATTTATGTAATATCTGATACCAAGAGTATGATTTATTCATAATACATCATAAATTCAACAATGTATATTTGTTCTAATTCAACTGGCAATTTTATAGAAGCTATATTACTAAATTTGATTTTCATAATTGAAACTTGCCGATTTGGTTTGATACATTAGGAATAGTATATCGGAAAACTCCTATAACTGTACGTATTCAAAAGATTACTTATTTTTATAAATATACAAGAAATACTTGTTAATAAGTGGCCATTCCACAGTTCATTTACTGATTGATTTTCGATTCTCGGATTGTATTTATAAATCATTAAATTATTTCAAAAATAAGGTACTTACAAGAAACAAACAGTATAAATTATGTGATATCTGATTCCAAGAGACTGATTAATTAATAATACATCATAAATTCAACAATGTATATTTGTTCTAATTCAACTGGCAATTTTGTAGAAGCTAAATTACTAAATTTGATTTTCATAATTGAAACTTGGCTATTTAGTTTGATACACGAGGAATTGTATAACGTATTTTTTCTATACGTATTCACATGCAAAAGATTACTTTATTTTAATAAATGGGTATGAAATACTTTATAATAATTGACCATTACACAATTCTTTTACTGAGTGATTTTCAATTCTATCTTTGTATTTAAAAACATTAAATTATTTCAAAAATAAGGTACTTACAAGAAACAAACAGTATAAATTATGTGATATCTGGTTCCAAGAGACTGATTAATTCATAATACATCATAAATTCAACAATGTATATTTGTTCTAATTCAACTGGCAATTTTATAGAAGCTAAATTACTAAATTTGATTTTCATAATTGAAACTTTCCTATTTGGTTTGATACATTATGAATGGAATAACGGATTACTCCTATAACTATACGTATTCAAAAGATTACTTATTTTTTATAAATGGACAAGAAATACTTAATAATAAGTGACCATTACACAGTTCATTTACTGATTGATTTTCAATTCTCGGATTGTATTTATAAATCATTAAATTATTTTATAAATAAGGTACTTACAAGAAACAAACAGCACAAATTATGTAATATCTGATTCCAAGAGTCTGATAAATTCATAATACATCATAAATTCAACGATGTATAATTGTTCTGGTATCAACTGAAACTATCATAGTAGCTAAACAACTAAATTTGATTTTCAGAAATGAAACTCTCCTATTTGGTTTGATACATTAGGAATGGAATAACGGATTACTCCTATAACTATACGTATTCGAAAGATTACTTATTTTTTATAAATGGACAAGAAATACTTTATAATAAGTGGCCATTCCACAGTTCATTTACTGATTGATTTTCAATACTCTGTTTGTATTTATAAATCATTAAATTATTTCAAAAATAAGGTAATTACAAGAAACAAACAACACAAATTATGTGATATCTGATTCCAAGAGTCTGATTAATTCATAATACATCATAAATTCAACAGTATATATTTGTTCTAATTCAACTGGCAATTTTATAGAAGCTATATTACTAAATTTGATTTTCATAATTGAAACATGCCTATTTTGTTTGATACATACGGAATAGTATATCGGAAAACTCTTATAACGATACGTATGCAAAAGATTACTTATTTTTTATAAATGGACATAAAATACTTGTTAATAAGTGGCCATTCCACAGTTCATTTACTGATTGATTTTCAATACTCTGTTTGTATTTATAAATAATTAAATTATTTCAAAAAGAATGTACTTACAAGAAACAAACAGCACAAATTATGTGAAATCTGATTCCAAGTGTCTGATTAATTCATAATACATCATAAATTCAACAGTGTATATTTGTTCTAATTCAACTGGCAATTTTATAGAAGCTAAATTACTAAATTTGATTTTCATAATTGAAACTTGACTATTTTGTTTGATACACGAGGAATTGTATAACATATTTTTTCTATACGTATTCACATGCAAAAGATTACTTATTTTTAATAAATGGACATGAAATACTTTATAATAATTGACCATTACACAATTCTTTTACTGATTAATTTTTAATACTTTGTTTGTATTTAAAATCATTAAATTATTTCAAAAATAAGGTAATTACAAGAAACAAACAACACCAATTATGTGATATCTGATTCCAAGAGTATGATTAATTCATAATACATCATAAATTCAACAGTATATATTTGTTCTAATTCAACTGGCAATTTTATAGAAGCTATATTACTAAATTTGATTTTCATAATTGAAACTTGGCTATTTTGTTTGATACACGAGGATTTGTATAACGTATTTTTTCTAGACGTATTCACATGCAAAAGATTACTTTATTTTAATAAATGGGTATGAAATACTTTATAATAAGTGACCATTACACAGTTCATTTACTGATTGATTTTCAATTTTTGGATTGTATTAATAAATCATTCAATTATTTTATAAATAAGGTACTTACAAGAAACAAACAGCACAAATTATGTGATATCTGATTCCATGAGTCTGATAAATTCATAATACATCATAAATTCAACAATGTACATTTGTCTTAGTATCAAATGGAACTATCAAAGTAGCTAAACTACTAAATTTTAATTTCAAAATTAAAATTTGCCTAGTTGGTTTGATACATTAGGAATAGTATAACAGAAAACTCTTATAAATATACGTATGCAAAAGATTACTTATTTTTAATAAATGGACATAAAATACTTAATAATAAGTGACCTTTACACAGTTCATTTACTGATTGATTTTCAATTCTCGGATTGTATTTATAAATCATTAAGTTATTTTATAAATAAGGTACTTACAAGAAACAAAAAGCACAAATTATGTGATATCTGATTCCAAGAGTATGATAAATTCATAATACATCATAAATTCAACGATGTATAATTGTTCTGGTATCAACTGGAACTACCATAGTAGCTAAACAACTAAATTTGATATTCAGAATAGAAACTCTCCTATTTGGTTTGATACATTAGGAATGGAATAACGGATTACTCCTATAACTATACGTATTCAAAAGATTACTTATTTTTAATAAATGGACATGAAATACTTTATAATAAGTGACCATTACACAGTTCTTTTACTGATTGATTTTCAATTCTATCAATGTATTTAAAACCATTAAATTATTTCAAAAAAAAGGTACTTACAAGAAACAAACAGCATAAATTATGTGATATCTGATTCCAAGATACTGATAAATTCATAATACATCTTAATTTCAACAATGTATATTTGTTCTGGTATCAAATGGCAATTTTATAGAAGCTAAATTACTAAATTTGATTTTCATAATATAAACTTGTCGTTTTTGTTTGATAACATTAGGAATGGTATAACGTATTTTTTCTATACGTATTCACATGCAAAAGATTACTTATTTTTAATAAAAGGACATGAAATACTTTATAATAAGTGGCCATTACACAGTTCATTTACTGATTAATTTTCAATTCAATCATTGTATTTAAAATCATTAAATTATTTCATAAATAAGGTACTTACAAGAAACAAACAGCACAAATTATGTGATATCTGATTCCAAGAGTCTGATTAATTCATAATACATCATAAATTCAACAGTATATATTTGTTCTAATTCAACTGGCAATTTTATAGAAGCTATATTACTAAATTTGATTTTCATAATTGAAACATGCCTATTTGGTTTGATACATAAGGAATAGTATATCGGAAAACTCTTATAACGATACATATGCAAATGATTACTTATTTTTAATAAATGGACATAAAATACTTTATAATAAGTGACTATTACACAGTTCATTTACTGATTGATTTTCAATTGTCGGATTGTATTTATAAATCATTAAATTATTTCATATATAAGGTACTTACAAGAAACAAACAGCACAAGATATGTGATATCTGATTCAAAGAGTCTGATAAATTCATAATTCATCGTAAATTCAACGATGTATAATTGTTCTGGTATCAACAGGCAATTTTATAGTTGCTAATTAACTAAATTTGATCTTCAAACTTGAAACTTGCCTGTTTGGTTTGATAAATAAGGAATGGTAGAACAAAGTACTCCTATACCTATAAGTATGAAAAAGATTACTTATTTTTTATAAATGGACAAGAAATACTTTATAATAAGTGGCCATTCCACAGTTCATTTACTGATTGATTTTTAATACTCTGTTTGTATTTAAAATCATTAAATTATTTCAAAAATAAGGTACTTACAAGAAACAAACAGTATAAATTATGTGATATCTGATTCCAAGAGACTGATTAATTAATAATACATCATAAATTCAACAATGTATATTTGTTCTAATTCAACTGGCAATTTTATAGAAGCTAAATTACTAAATTTGATTTTCATAATTGAAACTTGGCTATTTAGTTTGATACACGAGGAATTGTATAACGTATTTTTTCTATACGTATTCACATGCAAAAGATTACTTTATTTTAATAAATGGACATGAAATACTTTATAATAAGTGACCATTACACAGTTCTTTTACTGATTGATTTTCAATTCTATCATTGTATTTAAAATCATTAAATTAATTCAAAAATAAGGTACTTACAAGAAACAAACAGCACAAATTATGTAATATCTGATTCCATGAGTATGATTTATTCATAATTCATCATAAATTCAACAATGTATATTTGTTCTAATTCAACTGGCAATTTTATAGAAGCTATATTACTAAATTTGATTTTCATAATTGAAACTTGGCTATTTTGTTTGATACACGAGGATTTGTATAACGTATTTTTTCTATACGTATTCACATGCAAAAGATTACTTATTTTTAATAAAAGGACATGAAATACTTTATAATAAGTGGCCATTACACAGTTCATTTACTGATTAATTTTCAATTCAATCATTGTATTTAAAATCATTAAATTATTTCATAAATAAGGTACTTACAAGAAACAAACAGCACAAATTATGTGATATCTGATTCCAAGAGTCTGATTAATTCATAATACATCATAAATTCAACAGTGTATATTTGTTCTAATTCAACTGGCAATTTTATAGAAGCTAAATTACTAAATTTGATTTTCATAATTGAAACTTGACTATTTGGTTTGATACATTATAAATGGATTAACAGATTACTCCTATAACTATACGTATTCAAAAGATTACTTATTTTTTATAAATGGACAAGAAATACTTTATAATAAGTGGCCATTCCACAGTTCATTTACTGATTGATTTTCAATTGTCGGATTGTATTTATAAATCATTAAATTATTTCATATATAAGGTACTTACAAGAAACAAACAGCACAATTTATGTAATATCTGATTCCAAGAGTATGATTTATTCATAATACATCATAAATTCAACAATGTATATTTGTTCTAATTCAACTGGCAATTTTATAGAAGCTATATTACTAAATTTGATTTTCATAATTGAAACTTGCCGATTTGGTTTGATACATTAGGAATAGTATATCGGAAAACTCCTATAACTGTACGTATTCAAAAGATTACTTATTTTTATAAATATACAAGAAATACTTGTTAATAAGTGGCCATTCCACAGTTCATTTACTGATTGATTTTCGATTCTCGGATTGTATTTATAAATCATTAAATTATTTCAAAAATAAGGTACTTACAAGAAACAAACAGTATAAATTATGTGATATCTGATTCCAAGAGACTGATTAATTAATAATACATCATAAATTCAACAATGTATATTTGTTCTAATTCAACTGGCAATTTTGTAGAAGCTAAATTACTAAATTTGATTTTCATAATTGAAACTTGGCTATTTTGTTTGATACACGAGGATTTGTATAACGTATTTTTTCTAGACGTATTCACATGCAAAAGATTACATTATTTTAATAAATGGGTATGAAATACTTTATAATAAGTGACCATTACACAGTTCATTTACTGATTGATTTTCAATTTTTGGATTGTATTAATAAATCATTCAATTATTTTATAAATAAGGTACTTACAAGAAACAAACAGCACAAATTATGTAATATCTGATTCCAAGAGTCTGATAAATTCATAATACATCATAAATTCAACAGTATATATTTGTTTTAATTCAACTGGCAATTTTATAGAAGCTATATTACTAAATTTGATTTTCATAATTGAAACTTTCCTATTTGGTTTGATACATTATAAATGGATTAACAGATTACTCCTATAACTATACGTATTCAAAAGATTACTTATTTTTTATAAATGGACAAGAAATACTTTATAATAAGTGGCCATTCCACAGTTCATTTACTGATTGATTTTCAATTGTCGGATTGTATTTATAAATCATTAAATTATTTCATATATAAGGTACTTACAAGAAACAAACAGCACAATTTATGTAATATCTGATACCAAGAGTATGATTTATTCATAATACATCATAAATTCAACAATGTATATTTGTTCTAATTCAACTGGCAATTTTATAGAAGCTATATTACTAAATTTGATTTTCATAATTGAAACTTGCCGATTTGGTTTGATACATTAGGAATAGTATATCGGAAAACTCCTATAACTGTACGTATTCAAAAGATTACTTATTTTTATAAATATACAAGAAATACTTGTTAATAAGTGGCCATTCCACAGTTCATTTACTGATTGATTTTCGATTCTCGGATTGTATTTATAAATCATTAAATTATTTCAAAAATAAGGTACTTACAAGAAACAAACAGTATAAATTATGTGATATCTGATTCCAAGAGACTGATTAATTAATAATACATCATAAATTCAACAATGTATATTTGTTCTAATTCAACTGGCAATTTTGTAGAAGCTAAATTACTAAATTTGATTTTCATAATTGAAACTTGGCTATTTAGTTTGATACACGAGGAATTGTATAACGTATTTTTTCTATACGTATTCACATGCAAAAGATTACTTTATTTTAATAAATGGGTATGAAATACTTTATAATAATTGACCATTACACAATTCTTTTACTGAGTGATTTTCAATTCTATCTTTGTATTTAAAAACATTAAATTATTTCAAAAATAAGGTACTTACAAGAAACAAACAGTATAAATTATGTGATATCTGGTTCCAAGAGACTGATTAATTCATAATACATCATAAATTCAACAATGTATATTTGTTCTAATTCAACTGGCAATTTTATAGAAGCTAAATTACTAAATTTGATTTTCATAATTGAAACTTTCCTATTTGGTTTGATACATTATGAATGGAATAACGGATTACTCCTATAACTATACGTATTCAAAAGATTACTTATTTTTTATAAATGGACAAGAAATACTTAATAATAAGTGACCATTACACAGTTCATTTACTGATTGATTTTCAATTCTCGGATTGTATTTATAAATCATTAAATTATTTTATAAATAAGGTACTTACAAGAAACAAACAGCACAAATTATGTAATATCTGATTCCAAGAGTCTGATAAATTCATAATACATCATAAATTCAACGATGTATAATTGTTCTGGTATCAACTGAAACTATCATAGTAGCTAAACAACTAAATTTGATTTTCAGAAATGAAACTCTCCTATTTGGTTTGATACATTAGGAATGGAATAACGGATTACTCCTATAACTATACGTATTCGAAAGATTACTTATTTTTTATAAATGGACAAGAAATACTTTATAATAAGTGGCCATTCCACAGTTCATTTACTGATTGATTTTCAATACTCTGTTTGTATTTATAAATCATTAAATTATTTCAAAAATAAGGTAATTACAAGAAACAAACAACACAAATTATGTGATATCTGATTCCAAGAGTCTGATTAATTCATAATACATCATAAATTCAACAGTATATATTTGTTCTAATTCAACTGGCAATTTTATAGAAGCTATATTACTAAATTTGATTTTCATAATTGAAACATGCCTATTTTGTTTGATACATACGGAATAGTATATCGGAAAACTCTTATAACGATACGTATGCAAAAGATTACTTATTTTTTATAAATGGACATAAAATACTTGTTAATAAGTGGCCATTCCACAGTTCATTTACTGATTGATTTTCAATACTCTGTTTGTATTTATAAATAATTAAATTATTTCAAAAAGAATGTACTTACAAGAAACAAACAGCACAAATTATGTGAAATCTGATTCCAAGTGTCTGATTAATTCATAATACATCATAAATTCAACAGTGTATATTTGTTCTAATTCAACTGGCAATTTTATAGAAGCTAAATTACTAAATTTGATTTTCATAATTGAAACTTGACTATTTTGTTTGATACACGAGGAATTGTATAACATATTTTTTCTATACGTATTCACATGCAAAAGATTACTTATTTTTAATAAATGGACATGAAATACTTTATAATAATTGACCATTACACAATTCTTTTACTGATTAATTTTTAATACTTTGTTTGTATTTAAAATCATTAAATTATTTCAAAAATAAGGTAATTACAAGAAACAAACAACACCAATTATGTGATATCTGATTCCAAGAGTATGATTAATTCATAATACATCATAAATTCAACAGTATATATTTGTTCTAATTCAACTGGCAATTTTATAGAAGCTATATTACTAAATTTGATTTTATAATTGAAACTTGGCTATTTTGTTTGATACACGAGGATTTGTATAACGTATTTTTTCTAGACGTATTCACATGCAAAAGATTACTTTATTTTAATAAATGGGTATGAAATACTTTATAATAAGTGACCATTACACAGTTCATTTACTGATTGATTTTCAATTTTTGGATTGTATTAATAAATCATTCAATTATTTTATAAATAAGGTACTTACAAGAAACAAACAGCACAAATTATGTGATATCTGATTCCATGAGTCTGATTAATTCATAATACATCATAAATTCAACAGTGTATATTTGTTCTAATTCAACTGGCAATTTTATAGAAGCTAAATTACTAAATTTGATTTTCATAATTGAAACTTGACTATTTTGTTTGATACACGAGGAATTGTATAACATATTTTTTCTATACGTATTCACATGCAAAAGATTACTTTATTTTAATAAATGGACATGAAATACTTTATAATAAGTGACCATTACACAGTTCTTTTACTGATTGATTTTCAATTCTATCATTGTATTTAAAATCATTAAATTAATTCAAAAATAAGGTACTTACAAGAAACAAACAGCACAAATTATGTAATATCTGATTCCATGAGTATGATTTATTCATAATTCATCATAAATTCAACAATGTATATTTGTTCTAATTCAACTGGCAATTTTATAGAAGCTATATTACTAAATTTGATTTTCATAATTGAAACTTGGCTATTTTGTTTGATACACGAGGATTTGTATAACGTATTTTTTCTAGACGTATTCACATGCAAAAGATTACATTATTTTAATAAATGGGTATGAAATACTTTATAATAAGTGACCATTACACAGTTCATTTACTGATTGATTTTCAATTTTTGGATTGTATTAATAAATCATTCAATTATTTTATAAATAAGGTACTTACAAGAAACAAACAGCACAAATTATGTAATATCTGATTCCAAGTGTCTGATTAATTCATAATACATCATAAATTCAACAGTGTATATTTGTTCTAATTCAACTGGCAATTTTATAGAAGCTAAATTACTAAATTTGATTTTCATAATTGAAACTTGACTATTTGGTTTGATACATTATAAATGGATTAACAGATTACTCCTATAACTATACGTATTCAAAAGATTACTTATTTTTAATAAATGGACATGAAATACTTTATAATAAGTGACCATTACACAGTTCTTTTACTGATTGATTTTCAATTCTATCATTGTATTTAAAATCATTAAATTAATTCAAAAATAAGGTACTTACAAGAAACAAACAGCACAAATTATGTAATATCTGATTCCATGAGTATGATTTATTCATAATTCATCATAAATTCAACAATGTATATTTGTTCTAATTCAACTGGCAATTTTATAGAAGCTATATTACTAAATTTGATTTTCATAATTGAAACTTGGCTATTTTGTTTGATACACGAGGATTTGTATAACGTATTTTTTCTAGACGTATTCACATGCAAAAGATTACATTATTTTAATAAATGGGTATGAAATACTTTATAATAAGTGACCATTACACAGTTCATTTACTGATTGATTTTCAATTTTTGGATTGTATTAATAAATCATTCAATTATTTTATAAATAAGGTACTTACAAGAAACAAACAGCACAAATTATGTAATATCTGATTCCAAGTGTCTGATTAATTCATAATACATCATAAATTCAACAGTGTATATTTGTTCTAATTCAACTGGCAATTTTATAGAAGCTAAATTACTAAATTTGATTTTCATAATTGAAACTTGACTATTTGGTTTGATACATTATAAATGGATTAACAGATTACTCCTATAACTATACGTATTCAAAAGATTACTTATTTTTTATAAATGGACAAGAAATACTTTATAATAAGTAGCCATTCCACAGTTCATTTACTGATTGATTTTCAATTGTCGGATTGTATTTATAAATCATTAAATTATTTCATATATAAGGTACTTACAAGAAACAAACAGCACAATTTATGTAATATCTGATTCCAAGAGTATGATTTATTCATAATACATCATAAATTCAACAATGTATATTTGTTCTAATTCAACTGGCAATTTTATAGAAGCTATATTACTAAATTTGATTTTCATAATTGAAACTTGCCGATTTGGTTTGATACATTAGGAATAGTATATCGGAAAACTCCTATAACTGTACGTATTCAAAAGATTACTTATTTTTATAAATATACAAGAAATACTTGTTAATAAGTGGCCATTCCACAGTTCATTTACTGATTGATTTTCGATTCTCGGATTGTATTTATAAATCATTAAATTATTTCAAAAATAAGGTACTTACAAGAAACAAACAGTATAAATTATGTGATATCTGATTCCAAGAGACTGATTAATTAATAATACATCATAAATTCAACAATGTATATTTGTTCTAATTCAACTGGCAATTTTGTAGAAGCTAAATTACTAAATTTGATTTTCATAATTGAAACTTGGCTATTTTGTTTGATACACGAGGATTTGTATAACGTATTTTTTCTAGACGTATTCACATGCAAAAGATTACATTATTTTAATAAATGGGTATGAAATACTTTATAATAAGTGACCATTACACAGTTCATTTACTGATTGATTTTCAATTTTTGGATTGTATTAATAAATCATTCAATTATTTTATAAATAAGGTACTTACAAGAAACAAACAGCACAAATTATGTAATATCTGATTCCAAGAGTCTGATAAATTCATAATACATCATAAATTCAACAGTATATATTTGTTTTAATTCAACTGGCAATTTTATAGAAGCTATATTACTAAATTTGATTTTCATAATTGAAACTTTCCTATTTGGTTTGATACATTATAAATGGATTAACAGATTACTCCTATAACTATACGTATTCAAAAGATTACTTATTTTTTATAAATGGACAAGAAATACTTTATAATAAGTGGCCATTCCACAGTTCATTTACTGATTGATTTTCAATTGTCGGATTGTATTTATAAATCATTAAATGATTTCATATATAAGGTACTTACAAGAAACAAACAGCACAATTTATGTAATATCTGATACCAAGAGTATGATTTATTCATAATACATCATAAATTCAACAATGTATATTTGTTCTAATTCAACTGGCAATTTTATAGAAGCTATATTACTAAATTTGATTTTCATAATTGAAACTTGCCGATTTGGTTTGATACATTAGGAATAGTATATCGGAAAACTCCTATAACTGTACGTATTCAAAAGATTACTTATTTTTATAAATATACAAGAAATACTTGTTAATAAGTGGCCATTCCACAGTTCATTTACCGATTGATTTTCGATTCTCGGATTGTATTTATAAATCATTAAATTATTTCAAAAATAAGGTACTTACAAGAAACAAACAGTATAAATTATGTGATATCTGATTCCAAGAGACTGATTAATTAATAATACATCATAAATTCAACAATGTATATTTGTTCTAATTCAACTGGCAATTTTGTAGAAGCTAAATTACTAAATTTGATTTTCATAATTGAAACTTGGCTATTTAGTTTGATACACGAGGAATTGTATAACGTATTTTTTCTATACGTATTCACATGCAAAAGATTACTTTATTTTAATAAATGGGTATGAAATACTTTATAATAATTGACCATTACACAATTCTTTTACTGAGTGATTTTCAATTCTATCTTTGTATTTAAAAACATTAAATTATTTCAAAAATAAGGTACTTACAAGAAACAAACAGTATAAATTATGTGATATCTGGTTCCAAGAGACTGATTAATTCATAATACATCATAAATTCAACAATGTATATTTGTTCTAATTCAACTGGCAATTTTATAGAAGCTAAATTACTAAATTTGATTTTCATAATTGAAACTTTCCTATTTGGTTTGATACATTATGAATGGAATAACGGATTACTCCTATAACTATACGTATTCAAAAGATTACTTATTTTTTATAAATGGACAAGAAATACTTAATAATAAGTGACCATTACACAGTTCATTTACTGATTGATTTTCAATTCTCGGATTGTATTTATAAATCATTAAATTATTTTATAAATAAGGTACTTACAAGAAACAAACAGCACAAATTATGTAATATCTGATTCCAAGAGTCTGATAAATTCATAATACATCATAAATTCAACGATGTATAATTGTTCTGGTATCAACTGAAACTATCATAGTAGCTAAACAACTAAATTTGATTTTCAGAAATGAAACTCTCCTATTTGGTTTGATACATTAGGAATGGAATAACGGATTACTCCTATAACTATACGTATTCGAAAGATTACTTATTTTTTATAAATGGACAAGAAATACTTTATAATAAGTGGCCATTCCACAGTTCATTTACTGATTGATTTTCAATACTCTGTTTGTATTTATAAATCATTAAATTATTTCAAAAATAAGGTAATTACAAGAAACAAACAACACAAATTATGTGATATCTGATTCCAAGAGTCTGATTAATTCATAATACATCATAAATTCAACAGTATATATTTGTTCTAATTCAACTGGCAATTTTATAGAAGCTATATTACTAAATTTGATTTTCATAATTGAAACATGCCTATTTTGTTTGATACATACGGAATAGTATATCGGAAAACTCTTATAACGATACGTATGCAAAAGATTACTTATTTTTTATAAATGGACATAAAATACTTGTTAATAAGTGGCCATTCCACAGTTCATTTACTGATTGATTTTCAATACTCTGTTTGTATTTATAAATAATTAAATTATTTCAAAAAGAATGTACTTACAAGAAACAAACAGCACAAATTATGTGAAATCTGATTCCAAGTGTCTGATTAATTCATAATACATCATAAATTCAACAGTGTATATTTGTTCTAATTCAACTGGCAATTTTATAGAAGCTAAATTACTAAATTTGATTTTCATAATTGAAACTTGACTATTTTGTTTGATACACGAGGAATTGTATAACATATTTTTTCTATACGTATTCACATGCAAAAGATTACTTATTTTTAATAAATGGACATGAAATACTTTATAATAATTGACCATTACACAATTCTTTTACTGATTAATTTTTAATACTTTGTTTGTATTTAAAATCATTAAATTATTTCAAAAATAAGGTAATTACAAGAAACAAACAACACCAATTATGTGATATCTGATTCCAAGAGTATGATTAATTCATAATACATCATAAATTCAACAGTATATATTTGTTCTAATTCAACTGGCAATTTTATAGAAGCTATATTACTAAATTTGATTTTCATAATTGAAACTTGGCTATTTTGTTTGATACACGAGGATTTGTATAACGTATTTTTTCTAGACGTATTCACATGCAAAAGATTACTTTATTTTAATAAATGGGTATGAAATACTTTATAATAAGTGACCATTACACAGTTCATTTACTGATTGATTTTCAATTTTTGGATTGTATTAATAAATCATTCAATTATTTTATAAATAAGGTACTTACAAGAAACAAACAGCACAAATTATGTGATATCTGATTCCATGAGTCTGATAAATTCATAATACATCATAAATTCAACAATGTACATTTGTCTTAGTATCAAATGGAACTATCAAAGTAGCTAAACTACTAAATTTTAATTTCAAAATTAAAATTTGCCTAGTTGGTTTGATACATTAGGAATAGTATAACAGAAAACTCTTATAAATATACGTATGCAAAAGATTACTTATTTTTAATAAATGGACATAAAATACTTAATAATAAGTGACCTTTACACAGTTCATTTACTGATTGATTTTCAATTCTCGGATTGTATTTATAAATCATTAAGTTATTTTATAAATAAGGTACTTACAAGAAACAAAAAGCACAAATTATGTGATATCTGATTCCAAGAGTATGATAAATTCATAATACATCATAAATTCAACGATGTATAATTGTTCTGGTATCAACTGGAACTACCATAGTAGCTAAACAACTAAATTTGATATTCAGAATAGAAACTCTCCTATTTGGTTTGATACATTAGGAATGGAATAACGGATTACTCCTATAACTATACGTATTCAAAAGATTACTTATTTTTAATAAATGGACATGAAATACTTTATAATAAGTGACCATTACACAGTTCTTTTACTGATTGATTTTCAATTCTATCAATGTATTTAAAACCATTAAATTATTTCAAAAAAAAGGTACTTACAAGAAACAAACAGCATAAATTATGTGATATCTGATTCCAAGATACTGATAAATTCATAATACATCTTAATTTCAACAATGTATATTTGTTCTGGTATCAAATGGCAATTTTATAGAAGCTAAATTACTAAATTTGATTTTCATAATATAAACTTGTCGTTTTTGTTTGATAACATTAGGAATGGTATAACGTATTTTTTCTATACGTATTCACATGCAAAAGATTACTTATTTTTAATAAAAGGACATGAAATACTTTATAATAAGTGGCCATTACACAGTTCATTTACTGATTAATTTTCAATTCAATCATTGTATTTAAAATCATTAAATTATTTCATAAATAAGGTACTTACAAGAAACAAACAGCACAAATTATGTGATATCTGATTCCAAGAGTCTGATTAATTCATAATACATCATAAATTCAACAGTGTATATTTGTTCTAATTCAACTGGCAATTTTATAGAAGCTAAATTACTAAATTTGATTTTCATAATTGAAACTTGACTATTTGGTTTGATACATTATAAATGGATTAACAGATTACTCCTATAACTATACGTATTCAAAAGATTACTTATTTTTTATAAATGGACAAGAAATACTTTATAATAAGTGGCCATTCCACAGTTCATTTACTGATTGATTTTCAATTGTCGGATTGTATTTATAAATCATTAAATTATTTCATATATAAGGTACTTACAAGAAACAAACAGCACAATTTATGTAATATCTGATTCCAAGAGTATGATTTATTCATAATACATCATAAATTCAACAATGTATATTTGTTCTAATTCAACTGGCAATTTTATAGAAGCTATATTACTAAATTTGATTTTCATAATTGAAACTTGCCGATTTGGTTTGATACATTAGGAATAGTATATCGGAAAACTCCTATAACTGTACGTATTCAAAAGATTACTTATTTTTATAAATATACAAGAAATACTTGTTAATAAGTGGCCATTCCACAGTTCATTTACTGATTGATTTTCGATTCTCGGATTGTATTTATAAATCATTAAATTATTTCAAAAATAAGGTACTTACAAGAAACAAACAGTATAAATTATGTGATATCTGATTCCAAGAGACTGATTAATTAATAATACATCATAAATTCAACAATGTATATTTGTTCTAATTCAACTGGCAATTTTGTAGAAGCTAAATTACTAAATTTGATTTTCATAATTGAAACTTGGCTATTTTGTTTGATACACGAGGATTTGTATAACGTATTTTTTCTAGACGTATTCACATGCAAAAGATTACATTATTTTAATAAATGGGTATGAAATACTTTATAATAAGTGACCATTACACAGTTCATTTACTGATTGATTTTCAATTTTTGGATTGTATTAATAAATCATTCAATTATTTTATAAATAAGGTACTTACAAGAAACAAACAGCACAAATTATGTAATATCTGATTCCAAGAGTCTGATAAATTCATAATACATCATAAATTCAACAGTATATATTTGTTTTAATTCAACTGGCAATTTTATAGAAGCTATATTACTAAATTTGATTTTCATAATTGAAACTTTCCTATTTGGTTTGATACATTATAAATGGATTAACAGATTACTCCTATAACTATACGTATTCAAAAGATTACTTATTTTTTATAAATGGACAAGAAATACTTTATAATAAGTGGCCATTCCACAGTTCATTTACTGATTGATTTTCAATTGTCGGATTGTATTTATAAATCATTAAATTATTTCATATATAAGGTACTTACAAGAAACAAACAGCACAATTTATGTAATATCTGATACCAAGAGTATGATTTATTCATAATACATCATAAATTCAACAATGTATATTTGTTCTAATTCAACTGGCAATTTTATAGAAGCTATATTACTAAATTTGATTTTCATAATTGAAACTTGCCGATTTGGTTTGATACATTAGGAATAGTATATCGGAAAACTCCTATAACTGTACGTATTCAAAAGATTACTTATTTTTATAAATATACAAGAAATACTTGTTAATAAGTGGCCATTCCACAGTTCATTTACTGATTGATTTTCGATTCTCGGATTGTATTTATAAATCATTAAATTATTTCAAAAATAAGGTACTTACAAGAAACAAACAGTATAAATTATGTGATATCTGATTCCAAGAGACTGATTAATTAATAATACATCATAAATTCAACAATGTATATTTGTTCTAATTCAACTGGCAATTTTGTAGAAGCTAAATTACTAAATTTGATTTTCATAATTGAAACTTGGCTATTTAGTTTGATACACGAGGAATTGTATAACGTATTTTTTCTATACGTATTCACATGCAAAAGATTACTTTATTTTAATAAATGGGTATGAAATACTTTATAATAATTGACCATTACACAATTCTTTTACTGAGTGATTTTCAATTCTATCTTTGTATTTAAAAACATTAAATTATTTCAAAAATAAGGTACTTACAAGAAACAAACAGTATAAATTATGTGATATCTGGTTCCAAGAGACTGATTAATTCATAATACATCATAAATTCAACAATGTATATTTGTTCTAATTCAACTGGCAATTTTATAGAAGCTAAATTACTAAATTTGATTTTCATAATTGAAACTTTCCTATTTGGTTTGATACATTATGAATGGAATAACGGATTACTCCTATAACTATACGTATTCAAAAGATTACTTATTTTTTATAAATGGACAAGAAATACTTAATAATAAGTGACCATTACACAGTTCATTTACTGATTGATTTTCAATTCTCGGATTGTATTTATAAATCATTAAATTATTTTATAAATAAGGTACTTACAAGAAACAAACAGCACAAATTATGTAATATCTGATTCCAAGAGTCTGATAAATTCATAATACATCATAAATTCAACGATGTATAATTGTTCTGGTATCAACTGAAACTATCATAGTAGCTAAACAACTAAATTTGATTTTCAGAAATGAAACTCTCCTATTTGGTTTGATACATTAGGAATGGAATAACGGATTACTCCTATAACTATACGTATTCGAAAGATTACTTATTTTTTATAAATGGACAAGAAATACTTTATAATAAGTGGCCATTCCACAGTTCATTTACTGATTGATTTTCAATACTCTGTTTGTATTTATAAATCATTAAATTATTTCAAAAATAAGGTAATTACAAGAAACAAACAACACAAATTATGTGATATCTGATTCCAAGAGTCTGATTAATTCATAATACATCATAAATTCAACAGTATATATTTGTTCTAATTCAACTGGCAATTTTATAGAAGCTATATTACTAAATTTGATTTTCATAATTGAAACATGCCTATTTTGTTTGATACATACGGAATAGTATATCGGAAAACTCTTATAACGATACGTATGCAAAAGATTACTTATTTTTTATAAATGGACATAAAATACTTGTTAATAAGTGGCCATTCCACAGTTCATTTACTGATTGATTTTCAATACTCTGTTTGTATTTATAAATAATTAAATTATTTCAAAAAGAATGTACTTACAAGAAACAAACAGCACAAATTATGTGAAATCTGATTCCAAGTGTCTGATTAATTCATAATACATCATAAATTCAACAGTGTATATTTGTTCTAATTCAACTGGCAATTTTATAGAAGCTAAATTACTAAATTTGATTTTCATAATTGAAACTTGACTATTTTGTTTGATACACGAGGAATTGTATAACATATTTTTTCTATACGTATTCACATGCAAAAGATTACTTATTTTTAATAAATGGACATGAAATACTTTATAATAATTGACCATTACACAATTCTTTTACTGATTAATTTTTAATACTTTGTTTGTATTTAAAATCATTAAATTATTTCAAAAATAAGGTAATTACAAGAAACAAACAACACCAATTATGTGATATCTGATTCCAAGAGTATGATTAATTCATAATACATCATAAATTCAACAGTATATATTTGTTCTAATTCAACTGGCAATTTTATAGAAGCTATATTACTAAATTTGATTTTCATAATTGAAACTTGGCTATTTTGTTTGATACACGAGGATTTGTATAACGTATTTTTTCTAGACGTATTCACATGCAAAAGATTACTTTATTTTAATAAATGGGTATGAAATACTTTATAATAAGTGACCATTACACAGTTCATTTACTGATTGATTTTCAATTTTTGGATTGTATTAATAAATCATTCAATTATTTTATAAATAAGGTACTTACAAGAAACAAACAGCACAAATTATGTGATATCTGATTCCATGAGTCTGATAAATTCATAATACATCATAAATTCAACAATGTACATTTGTCTTAGTATCAAATGGAACTATCAAAGTAGCTAAACTACTAAATTTTAATTTCAAAATTAAAATTTGCCTAGTTGGTTTGATACATTAGGAATAGTATAACAGAAAACTCTTATAAATATACGTATGCAAAAGATTACTTATTTTTAATAAATGGACATAAAATACTTAATAATAAGTGACCTTTACACAGTTCATTTACTGATTGATTTTCAATTCTCGGATTGTATTTATAAATCATTAAGTTATTTTATAAATAAGGTACTTACAAGAAACAAAAAGCACAAATTATGTGATATCTGATTCCAAGAGTATGATAAATTCATAATACATCATAAATTCAACGATGTATAATTGTTCTGGTATCAACTGGAACTACCATAGTAGCTAAACAACTAAATTTGATATTCAGAATAGAAACTCTCCTATTTGGTTTGATACATTAGGAATGGAATAACGGATTACTCCTATAACTATACGTATTCAAAAGATTACTTATTTTTAATAAATGGACATGAAATACTTTATAATAAGTGACCATTACACAGTTCTTTTACTGATTGATTTTCAATTCTATCAATGTATTTAAAACCATTAAATTATTTCAAAAAAAAGGTACTTACAAGAAACAAACAGCATAAATTATGTGATATCTGATTCCAAGATACTGATAAATTCATAATACATCTTAATTTCAACAATGTATATTTGTTCTGGTATCAAATGGCAATTTTATAGAAGCTAAATTACTAAATTTGATTTTCATAATATAAACTTGTCGTTTTTGTTTGATAACATTAGGAATGGTATAACGTATTTTTTCTATACGTATTCACATGCAAAAGATTACTTATTTTTAATAAAAGGACATGAAATACTTTATAATAAGTGGCATTACACAGTTCATTTACTGATTAATTTTCAATTCAATCATTGTATTTAAAATCATTAAATTATTTCATAAATAAGGTACTTACAAGAAACAAACAGCACAAATTATGTGATATCTGATTCCAAGAGTCTGATTAATTCATAATACATCATAAATTCAACAGTATATATTTGTTCTAATTCAACTGGCAATTTTATAGAAGCTATATTACTAAATTTGATTTTCATAATTGAAACATGCCTATTTGGTTTGATACATAAGGAATAGTATATCGGAAAACTCTTATAACGATACATATGCAAATGATTACTTATTTTTAATAAATGGACATAAAATACTTTATAATAAGTGACTATTACACAGTTCATTTACTGATTGATTTTCAATTGTCGGATTGTATTTATAAATCATTAAATTATTTCATATATAAGGTACTTACAAGAAACAAACAGCACAAGATATGTGATATCTGATTCAAAGAGTCTGATAAATTCATAATTCATCGTAAATTCAACGATGTATAATTGTTCTGGTATCAACAGGCAATTTTATAGTTGCTAATTAACTAAATTTGATCTTCAAACTTGAAACTTGCCTGTTTGGTTTGATAAATAAGGAATGGTAGAACAAAGTACTCCTATACCTATAAGTATGAAAAAGATTACTTATTTTTTATATATGGACAAGAAATACTTTATAATAAGTGGCCATTCCACAGTTCATTTACTGATTGATTTTTAATACTCTGTTTGTATTTAAAATCATTAAATTATTTCAAAAATAAGGTACTTACAAGAAACAAACAGTATAAATTATGTGATATCTGATTCCAAGAGACTGATTAATTAATAATACATCATAAATTCAACAATGTATATTTGTTCTAATTCAACTGGCAATTTTATAGAAGCTAAATTACTAAATTTGATTTTCATAATTGAAACTTGGCTATTTAGTTTGATACACGAGGAATTGTATAACGTATTTTTTCTATACGTATTCACATGCAAAAGATTACTTTATTTTAATAAATGGACATGAAATACTTTATAATAAGTGACCATTACACAGTTCTTTTACTGATTGATTTTCAATTCTATCATTGTATTTAAAATCATTAAATTAATTCAAAAATAAGGTACTTACAAGAAACAAACAGCACAAATTATGTAATATCTGATTCCATGAGTATGATTTATTCATAATTCATCATAAATTCAACAATGTATATTTGTTCTAATTCAACTGGCAATTTTATAGAAGCTATATTACTAAATTTGATTTTCATAATTGAAACTTGGCTATTTTGTTTGATACACGAGGATTTGTATAACGTATTTTTTCTAGACGTATTCACATGCAAAAGATTACATTATTTTAATAAATGGGTATGAAATACTTTATAATAAGTGACCATTACACAGTTCATTTACTGATTGATTTTCAATTTTTGGATTGTATTAATAAATCATTCAATTATTTTATAAATAAGGTACTTACAAGAAACAAACAGCACAAATTATGTAATATCTGATTCCAAGTGTCTGATTAATTCATAATACATCATAAATTCAACAGTGTATATTTGTTCTAATTCAACTGGCAATTTTATAGAAGCTAAATTACTAAATTTGATTTTCATAATTGAAACTTGACTATTTGGTTTGATACATTATAAATGGATTAACAGATTACTCCTATAACTATACGTATTCAAAAGATTACTTATTTTTTATAAATGGACAAGAAATACTTTATAATAAGTGGCCATTCCACAGTTCATTTACTGATTGATTTTCAATTGTCGGATTGTATTTATAAATCATTAAATTATTTCATATATAAGGTACTTACAAGAAACAAACAGCACAATTTATGTAATATCTGATTCCAAGAGTATGATTTATTCATAATACATCATAAATTCAACAATGTATATTTGTTCTAATTCAACTGGCAATTTTATAGAAGCTATATTACTAAATTTGATTTTCATAATTGAAACTTGCCGATTTGGTTTGATACATTAGGAATAGTATATCGGAAAACTCCTATAACTGTACGTATTCAAAAGATTACTTATTTTTATAAATATACAAGAAATACTTGTTAATAAGTGGCCATTCCACAGTTCATTTACTGATTGATTTTCGATTCTCGGATTGTATTTATAAATCATTAAATTATTTCAAAAATAAGGTACTTACAAGAAACAAACAGTATAAATTATGTGATATCTGATTCCAAGAGACTGATTAATTAATAATACATCATAAATTCAACAATGTATATTTGTTCTAATTCAACTGGCAATTTTGTAGAAGCTAAATTACTAAATTTGATTTTCATAATTGAAACTTGGCTATTTTGTTTGATACACGAGGATTTGTATAACGTATTTTTTCTAGACGTATTCACATGCAAAAGATTACATTATTTTAATAAATGGGTATGAAATACTTTATAATAAGTGACCATTACACAGTTCATTTACTGATTGATTTTCAATTGTCGGATTGTATTTATAAATCATTAAATTATTTCATATATAAGGTACTTACAAGAAACAAACAGCACAATTTATGTAATATCTGATTCCAAGAGTATGATTTATTCATAATACATCATAAATTCAACAGTATATATTTGTTCTAATTCAACTGGCAATTTTATAGAAGCTATATTACTAAATTTGATTTTCATAATTGAAACATGCCTATTTGGTTTGATACATAAGGAATAGTATATCGGAAAACTCTTATAACGATACATATGCAAATGATTACTTATTTTTAATAAATGGACATAAAATACTTTATAATAAGTGACTATTACACAGTTCATTTACTGATTGATTTTCAATTGTCGGATTGTATTTATAAATCATTAAATTATTTCATATATAAGGTACTTACAAGAAACAAACAGCACAAGATATGTGATATCTGATTCAAAGAGTCTGATAAATTCATAATTCATCGTAAATTCAACGATGTATAATTGTTCTGGTATCAACAGGCAATTTTATAGTTGCTAATTAACTAAATTTGATCTTCAAACTTGAAACTTGCCTGTTTGGTTTGATAAATAAGGAATGGTAGAACAAAGTACTCCTATACCTATAAGTATGAAAAAGATTACTTATTTTTTATATATGGACAAGAAATACTTTATAATAAGTGGCCATTCCACAGTTCATTTACTGATTGATTTTTAATACTCTGTTTGTATTTAAAATCATTAAATTATTTCAAAAATAAGGTACTTACAAGAAACAAACAGTATAAATTATGTGATATCTGATTCCAAGAGACTGATTAATTAATAATACATCATAAATTCAACAATGTATATTTGTTCTAATTCAACTGGCAATTTTATAGAAGCTAAATTACTAAATTTGATTTTCATAATTGAAACTTGGCTATTTAGTTTGATACACGAGGAATTGTATAACGTATTTTTTCTATACGTATTCACATGCAAAAGATTACTTTATTTTAATAAATGGACATGAAATACTTTATAATAAGTGACCATTACACAGTTCTTTTACTGATTGATTTTCAATTCTATCATTGTATTTAAAATCATTAAATTAATTCAAAAATAAGGTACTTACAAGAAACAAACAGCACAAATTATGTAATATCTGATTCCATGAGTATGATTTATTCATAATTCATCATAAATTCAACAATGTATATTTGTTCTAATTCAACTGGCAATTTTATAGAAGCTATATTACTAAATTTGATTTTCATAATTGAAACTTGGCTATTTTGTTTGATACACGAGGATTTGTATAACGTATTTTTTCTAGACGTATTCACATGCAAAAGATTACATTATTTTAATAAATGGGTATGAAATACTTTATAATAAGTGACCATTACACAGTTCATTTACTGATTGATTTTCAATTTTTGGATTGTATTAATAAATCATTCAATTATTTTATAAATAAGGTACTTACAAGAAACAAACAGCACAAATTATGTAATATCTGATTCCAAGTGTCTGATTAATTCATAATACATCATAAATTCAACAGTGTATATTTGTTCTAATTCAACTGGCAATTTTATAGAAGCTAAATTACTAAATTTGATTTTCATAATTGAAACTTGACTATTTGGTTTGATACATTATAAATGGATTAACAGATTACTCCTATAACTATACGTATTCAAAAGATTACTTATTTTTTATAAATGGACAAGAAATACTTTATAATAAGTGGCCATTCCACAGTTCATTTACTGATTGATTTTCAATTGTCGGATTGTATTTATAAATCATTAAATTATTTCATATATAAGGTACTTACAAGAAACAAACAGCACAATTTATGTAATATCTGATTCCAAGAGTATGATTTATTCATAATACATCATAAATTCAACAATGTATATTTGTTCTAATTCAACTGGCAATTTTATAGAAGCTATATTACTAAATTTGATTTTCATAATTGAAACTTGCCGATTTGGTTTGATACATTAGGAATAGTATATCGGAAAACTCCTATAACTGTACGTATTCAAAAGATTACTTATTTTTATAAATATACAAGAAATACTTGTTAATAAGTGGCCATTCCACAGTTCATTTACTGATTGATTTTCGATTCTCGGATTGTATTTATAAATCATTAAATTATTTCAAAAATAAGGTACTTACAAGAAACAAACAGTATAAATTATGTGATATCTGATTCCAAGAGACTGATTAATTAATAATACATCATAAATTCAACAATGTATATTTGTTCTAATTCAACTGGCAATTTTGTAGAAGCTAAATTACTAAATTTGATTTTCATAATTGAAACTTGGCTATTTAGTTTGATACACGAGGAATTGTATAACGTATTTTTTCTATACGTATTCACATGCAAAAGATTACTTTATTTTAATAAATGGGTATGAAATACTTTATAATAATTGACCATTACACAATTCTTTTACTGAGTGATTTTCAATTCTATCTTTGTATTTAAAAACATTAAATTATTTCAAAAATAAGGTACTTACAAGAAACAAACAGTATAAATTATGTGATATCTGGTTCCAAGAGACTGATTAATTCATAATACATCATAAATTCAACAATGTATATTTGTTCTAATTCAACTGGCAATTTTATAGAAGCTAAATTACTAAATTTGATTTTCATAATTGAAACTTTCCTATTTGGTTTGATACATTATGAATGGAATAACGGATTACTCCTATAACTATACGTATTCAAAAGATTACTTATTTTTTATAAATGGACAAGAAATACTTAATAATAAGTGACCATTACACAGTTCATTTACTGATTGATTTTCAATTCTCGGATTGTATTTATAAATCATTAAATTATTTTATAAATAAGGTACTTACAAGAAACAAACAGCACAAATTATGTAATATCTGATTCCAAGAGTCTGATAAATTCATAATACATCATAAATTCAACGATGTATAATTGTTCTGGTATCAACTGAAACTATCATAGTAGCTAAACAACTAAATTTGATTTTCAGAAATGAAACTCTCCTATTTGGTTTGATACATTAGGAATGGAATAACGGATTACTCCTATAACTATACGTATTCAAAAGATTACTTATTTTTTATAAATGGACAAGAAATACTTTATAATAAGTGGCCATTCCACAGTTCATTTACTGATTGATTTTCAATACTCTGTTTGTATTTATAAATCATTAAATTATTTCAAAAATAAGGTAATTACAAGAAACAAACAACACAAATTATGTGATATCTGATTCCAAGAGTCTGATTAATTCATAATACATCATAAATTCAACAGTATATATTTGTTCTAATTCAACTGGCAATTTTATAGAAGCTATATTACTAAATTTGATTTTCATAATTGAAACATGCCTATTTTGTTTGATACATACGGAATAGTATATCGGAAAACTCTTATAACGATACGTATGCAAAAGATTACTTATTTTTAATAAATGGACATAAAATACTTTATAATAAGTGACCATTACACAGTTCATTTACTGATTGATTTTCAATTGTCGGATTGTATTTATAAATCATTAAATTATTTCATATATAAGGTACTTACAAGAAACGAACAGCACAAATTATGTGATATCTGATTTTAAGAGACTGATAAATTTATAATACATCATAAATTCAACGATGTATAATTGTTCTGGTATCAACTGGCAATTTTATAGTTGCTAAATAACTAAATTTGATCTTCAAAGTTGAAACTTGCCTGTTTGGTTTGATAAATAAGGAATGGTAGAACAAAGTACTCCTATACCTATAAGTATGAAAAAGATTACTTATTTTTTATAAATGGACAAGAAATACTTTATAATAAGTAGCCATTCCACACTTCATTTACTGATTGATTTTCAATTCTATCATTGTATTTAAAATCATTAAATTATTTCATAAATAAGGTACTTACAAGAAACAAACAGCACAAATTATGTGATATCTGATTCCAAGAGACTGATTAATTCATAATACATCAAAAATTCAATAGTATATATTTGTTCTAATTCAACTGGCAATTTTATAGAAGCTAAATTACTAAATTTGATTTTCATAATTGAAACTTGACTATTTTGTTTGATACACGAGGAATTGTATAACGTATTTTTTCTATACGTATTCACATGCAAAAGATTACTTATTTTTAATAAATGGACATGAAATACTTTATAATAAGTGACCATTACACAGTTCTTTTACTGATTGATTTTCAATTCTATCATTGTATTTAAAATCATTAAATTAATTCAAAAATAAGGTACTTACAAGAAACAAACAGCACAAATTATGTAATATCTGATTCCATGAGTATGATTTATTCATAATTCATCATAAATTCAACAATGTATATTTGTTCTAATTCAACTGGCAATTTTATAGAAGCTATATTACTAAATTTGATTTTCATAATTGTAACTTGCCTATTTGGTTTGATACATTAGGAATAGTATATCGGAAAACTCCTATAACTGTACGTATTCAAAAGATTACTTATTTTTAATAAATGGACAAGAAATACTTTATAATAAGTAGCCATTCCACACTTCATTTACTGATTGATTTTCAATTCTATCATTGTATTTAAAATCATTTAATTATTTCAAAAATAAGGTACTTACAAAAAACAAACAGTATAAATTATGTGATATCTGATTCCATGAGTCTGATAAATTCATAATACATCTTAATTTCAACAATTATATTTGTTCTGGTATCAAATGGCAATTTTATAGAAGCTAAATAACTAAATTTGATTTTCATAATATAAACTTGGCTATTTTGTTTGATACACGAGGATTTGTATAACGTATTTTTTCTAGACGTATTCACATGCAAAAGATTACTTATTTTTAATAAATGGACATGAAATACTTTATAATAAGTGACCATTACACAGTTCTTTTACTGATTGATTTTCAATTCTATCATTGTATTTAAAATCATTAAATTATTTCAAAAATAAGGTACTTACAAGAAACAAACAGCACAAATTATGTGATATCTGATTCCAAGAGTCTGATTAATTCATAATACATCATAAATTCAACAGTATATATTTGTTCTAATTCAACTGGCAATTTTATAGAAGCTAAATTACTAAATTTGATTTTCATAATTGACACTTGACTATTTTGTTTGATACACGAGGAATTGTATAACGTATTTTTTCTAGACGTATTCACATGCAAAAGATTACTTTATTTTAATAAATGGGTATGAAATACTTTATAATAAGTGACCATTACACAGTTCATTTACTAATTGATTTTCAATTTTTGGATTGTATTAATAAATCATTCAATTATTTTATAAATAAGGTACTTACAAGAAACAAACAGCACAAATTATGTGATATCTGATTCCATGAGTCTGATAAATTCATAATACATCTTAATTTCAACAATGTATATTTGTTCTGGTATCAAATGGCAATTTTATAGAAGCTAAATTACTAAATTTGATTTTCATAATATAAACTTGTCGTTTTTGTTTGATAACATTAGGAATGGTATAACGTATTTTTTCTATACGTATTCACATGCAAAAGATTACTTATTTTTAATAAAAGGACATGAAATACTTTATAATAAGTGGCCATTACACAGTTCATTTACTGATTAATTTTCAATTCAATCATTGTATTTAAAATCATTAAATTATTTCATAAATAAGGTACTTACAAGAAACAAACAGCACAAATTATGTGATATCTGATTCAAAGAGTCTGATAAATTCATAATTCATCGTAAATTCAACGATGTATAATTGTTCTGGTATCAACAGGCAATTTTATAGTTGCTAATTAACTAAATTTGATCTTCAAACTTGAAACTTGCCTGTTTGGTTTGATAAATAAGGAATGGTAGAACAAAGTACTCCTATACCTATAAGTATGAAAAAGATTACTTATTTTTTATATATGGACAAGAAATACTTTATAATAAGTGGCCATTCCACAGTTCATTTACTGATTGATTTTTAATACTCTGTTTGTATTTAAAATCATTAAATTATTTCAAAAATAAGGTACTTACAAGAAACAAACAGTATAAATTATGTGATATCTGATTCCAAGAGACTGATTAATTAATAATACATCATAAATTCAACAATGTATATTTGTTCTAATTCAACTGGCAATTTTATAGAAGCTATATTACTAAATTTGATTTTCATAATTGAAACTTGGTTATTTAGTTTGATACACGAGGAATTGTATAACGTATTTTTTCTATACGTATTCACATGCAAAAGATTACTTTATTTTAATAAATGGACATGAAATACTTTATAATAAGTGACCATTACACAGTTCTTTTACTGATTGATTTTCAATTCTATCATTGTATTTAAAATCATTAAATTAATTCAAAAATAAGGTACTTACAAGAAACAAACAGCACAAATTATGTAATATCTGATTCCATGAGTATGATTTATTCATAATTCATCATAAATTCAACAATGTATATTTGTTCTAATTCAACTGGCAATTTTATAGAAGCTATATTACTAAATTTGATTTTCATAATTGAAACTTGCATATTTGGTTTGATACATTAGGAATAGTATATCGGAAAACTCCTATAACTGTACGTATTCAAAAGATTACTTATTTTTAATACATTTACTGATTGATTTTCAATTCTATCATTGTATTTAAAATCATTTAATTATTTCAAAAATAAGGTACTTACAAAAAACAAACAGCATAAATTATGTGATATCTGATTCCAAGAGACTGATCAATTCATAATACATCTTAATTTCAACAATTATATTTGTTCTGGTATCAAATGGCAATTTTATAGAAGCTAAATAACTAAATTTGATTTTCATAATATAAACTTGTCGTTTTTGTTTGATAACATTAGGAATGGTATAGCGTAGTTTTTCTATACGTATTCACATGAAAAAAATTACTTATTTTTAATAAATGGACATGAAATACTTTATAATAAGTGACCATTACACAGTTCATTTACTGATTAATTTTCAATTCAATCATTGTATTTAAAATCATTAAATTATTTCATAAATAAGGTACTTACAAGAAACAAACAGCACAAATTATGTGATATCTGATTCCAAGAGTCTGATTAATTCATAATACATCATAAATTCAACAATGTATATTTGTTTTAATTCAACTGGCAATTTTATAGAAGCTATATTACTAAATTTGATTTTCATAATTGAAACTTGGCTATTTTGTTTGATACACGAGGATTTGTATAACGTATTTTTTCTAGACGTATTCACATGCAAAAGATTACTTTATTTTAATAAATGGGTATGAAATACTTTATAATAAGTGACCATTACACAGTTCATTTACTGATTGATTTTCAATTGTCGGATTGTATTTATAAATCATTAAATTATTTCATATATAAGGTACTTACAAGAAACGAACAGCACAAGATATGTGATATCTGATTCAAAGAGTCTGATAAATTCATAATTCATCGTAAATTCAACGATGTATAATTGTTCTGGTATCAACAGGCAATTTTATAGTTGCTAATTAACTAAATTTGATCTTCAAACTTGAAACTTGCCTGTTTGGTTTGATAAATAAGGAATGGTAGAACAAAGTACTCCTATACCTATAAGTATGAAAAAGATTACTTATTTTTTATATATGGACAAGAAATACTTTATAATAAGTGGCCATTCCACAGTTCATTTACTGATTGATTTTTAATACTCTGTTTGTATTTAAAATCATTAAATTATTTCAAAAATAAGGTACTTACAAGAAACAAACAGTATAAATTATGTGATATCTGATTCCAAGAGACTGATTAATTAATAATACATCATAAATTCAACAATGTATATTTGTTCTAATTCAACTGGCAATTTTATAGAAGCTATATTACTAAATTTGATTTTCATAATTGAAACTTGGTTATTTAGTTTGATACACGAGGAATTGTATAACGTATTTTTTCTATACGTATTCACATGCAAAAGATTACTTTATTTTAATAAATGGACATGAAATACTTTATAATAAGTGACCATTACACAGTTCTTTTACTGATTGATTTTCAATTCTATCATTGTATTTAAAATCATTAAATTAATTCAAAAATAAGGTACTTACAAGAAACAAACAGCACAAATTATGTAATATCTGATTCCATGAGTATGATTTATTCATAATTCATCATAAATTCAACAATGTATATTTGTTCTAATTCAACTGGCAATTTTATAGAAGCTATATTACTAAATTTGATTTTCATAATTGAAACTTGCATATTTGGTTTGATACATTAGGAATAGTATATCGGAAAACTCCTATAACTGTACGTATTCAAAAGATTACTTATTTTTAATACATTTACTGATTGATTTTCAATTCTATCATTGTATTTAAAATCATTTAATTATTTCAAAAATAAGGTACTTACAAAAAACAAACAGCATAAATTATGTGATATCTGATTCCAAGAGACTGATCAATTCATAATACATCTTAATTTCAACAATTATATTTGTTCTGGTATCAAATGGCAATTTTATAGAAGCTAAATAACTAAATTTGATTTTCATAATATAAACTTGTCGTTTTTGTTTGATAACATTAGGAATGGTATAGCGTAGTTTTTCTATACGTATTCACATGAAAAAAATTACTTATTTTTAATAAATGGACATGAAATACTTTATAATAAGTGACCATTACACAGTTCATTTACAGATTGAATTTCAATACTATCATTGTATTTAAAATCATTAAATTATTTTAAAAAAAGATACTTACAAAAAACAAACAGCACAAATTATGTGATATCTGATTCCAAGAGTCTGATTAATTCATAATACATCATAAATTCAACAGTATATATTTGTTCTAATTCAACTGGCAATTTTATAGAAGCTAAATTACTAAATTTGATTTTCATAATTGAAACTTGGTTATTTAGTTTGATACACGAGGAATTGTATAACGTATTTTTTCT